>JANCRC010000020.1:0-2500000 GCA_024362995.1 Heteromeles arbutifolia
GAAAACCCCTCTTGTGCCGCAGCTATTCAAGGAAGGAAGGAGAAGGTGCCACTCTAAGTCGTGACTACTGCTGGAGCGTTCTTAGGTGTTGTCTATCCTTGTTTTCAATGTTTCAATTCAGTTTTCTTTGTTTAATTGCTATCATGAGGAACTAAACCCCTATTAGTTAGAGGGGGAATTTGAAGCCATGAATATATGTTTCTTATGATTTGATTTACTCCAGTTATGATTTCATAAATTGTGAATGTGGTTTGCTTAACTGTTTTATTAAGAACTTGTTCTTGTATGTTGATTAAGGATGCATACTTAGTTTACATGCATGAATTTGATGCTAGGATATAAGGGAATTTCACCTAATCGTTATGAACTTATATTCACAAGTAGTAAAGGTTGCTAGTCACAATCATGTTAAGTAAACCCTAGGCTGGATTAACATGCGTCTTCCATAGTTATGATTTCCATTGAACTTAATGATCTTTGTTGAATGTCTCTATCATGCGTATTCCATAGTTAGGGAGTTTGAGAAAGAATAATTTGGTTGTGATGCGTTATCCATTCAATTCAATGAATCTAGGGAAATCTGGGAATTGATTAGTTCAATACAATTAATTCGGAACATTGTCATTCATGGTTTATCGAAAGAGTAACTGGGAATCAAGTTGTATGCATATGTTTATGTGTGGATAAGGATCCCTCTAACTAGCCATTCACCCATTTAAATCACCAATTTCGTGCCTTTTTAAGTTGTCTTTATAATTCTGTTTTGCTTAAGTTTAAATTCGTTCAAAACCAATCCCCTGATTTTAGTTTGTGTTAGTAAGGTCTAAATTCGTCAAATCTTGAGTCTTTTAGTCTTTTGAGTCAATTTGAGTCTTAATTTCGTTCAAATCAATCTTAGGTGTTAGTTTAGAGTCTAGATCACTTGTTTTGTGTGTTTTAGGTCTATTTAGCTTGTTTGAGTCTTTAGAGTCCAGAAACTGTTTAATTGAATTCTATTTGCTGTTTTGAGTTTGTTTTGAGTTATTTGAGTCAAGTTAGGTTGTTTAAAGGTGTCTAGAGTTAAAATTCGTCCAAATTGATCATAGTACCTATTTTCATTGTCTAGAGTCCAGTTTTAGTGTTTAGAGTTTAATTTGTATAGATTAGCATCCCTTCTAATCCCCGGCCTAAAACGATCCCTACTTTCATATACTACGTCGATAGGGTTTTAATTTGAGTGTCAAGTAATTCTCACATCAGGGGCGTTGAGAATTCATGGTTTATTGAAAAGCAACTGGAAATCGTTTTGTTTGCAAGTATGTCATGTGTGGAGAAGAACCTCCTAGCTAGCCCATCATCCATCCAATTCACCAATTTCGTGCAAATCTGTTTAGTTTTAGTTTCTGTTTTGTTTCTAGCTTAATTTCGTCCAAAACCCAATCCCCCTTTAATTAAGTGTGTTAGATTAGTTAGAAGTGTGTTTAAATCTGTCTAAATTAGTGTTTTGAGTCTTACTAGTCTGGAATTCGTCCAGTTCAGTTCCTAGTGTTTGTTTTGAGTCTTTTTGGCTGTTTTAAGCTGTTTTGAGTCTTTTAAGTTTGTTTTGAGTCTTGTGAGTCTTGTTAAGTGTTTTTAACTTTGTTTTTATGTTTTTGAGTCAGTTTAGAGGTTTTAGCAAGCCCTCCTAATCCCCGGTTTAGAACGATCCCTACTTGCATCTATACTACAATTGTCAACAAGAGGGTTTAATTTGACTGCTGTTTTACATCGCATCAGAAAGTAGGGATCATTTTAGGCCGGGGATTAGAAGGGATGCTAATCTACACAATTTAAACTCTAAAACACTAAACTAGACTCTTATGACTCAAAACACACAAACTAAGCGAAATAGACTCAAAACAGATACTAGAGAGTGAATTGGACAAATTCTAGACTAGTAAGACTCAAAACACAGGAAGGGGACAGATTTGGACGAATTTGGCAAAACTAAAACACAAATAAGAACTGAGGTGGTTTTTGGACGAATTTGACAAAACTAAGTAAATTGCAGCAAACAAAGTAAGTTAAAACGAAATTAAGGTGAATTCAAGGGTGAAAAGCTAGTTAGAGGATCCTTCTCCACACATGAAACATATGCATACAAATTGATTTCCAGTATTGTTTCTTTAAATCATGAATGACAATGCCCCAAATTAATCGCGAATGCACAAATTAACTTTCAGATTTTCCTTAATCCATTGAATTGGATGGATAACGCATCGACAATCAAATTATTCTTATCAAGTTCCCTACATGGAATACGCATAATAGAGATACATGCAAAGATCATTAAGTTCTATGAAAATCATAAGCATTGACAAGGCATTCGTAACTATGAAAAGCATGATGATACTCCTGCCATGGATTCACTTAACACGATTGTGACTAGCAACCTTTACTACTCATAAATATAAGTTCATAACAATTAGGTGAAAGTCCCTTATATTTTAGCATCAGATTCATGCATGCAAACTAAGTGTGCACCCTTAACCCACATACAAGAATAAGTTTTAATCAAACAGATAAGTGAATCGCATTCATGTTTTACGAAACAATAACTGGAGGTAATCAATTCATATTAAACCTATGTCCATGGCTTCGAATTCACCTCTAACTAAGAAAAACTTAGTTACACATGTTCATGACAATTGAAAAGCAATCTGAAATAAACATTGAAACTAAAACAAGGGAAGAAAGAACTCAGGAAGTCTCCAATGGTTGCAGGTTGTTGCGGCACAAGGTCCTCCTCCAATGGAAGCCACGGCAAAGCTCTCCTCCTCTCCTTCTTGCGGCAAAGGGTGTTTCTGTGTATGGATGGTGATGGCTACGAATTATGGTGTGGTATAGGGGGTGGTAACCTGCAGCAAAGCCTCAAAATATGTATATATAGGCATGGAAAACCCTAGGGAAATCAGGGTACGACTTGGACTTAGCAGAAATAAGGGATTAGGGCCCTAGGGTGCGGCACAAGGCTTAAATCCATGAGGAAAGGGGTTTAGCCCAATTAATTTCTGAAAAGGCTTTGTACAATCCAAATCCACAAGGGAATAGGCTAATTAAATCAGAATCCAAGAGGAATAAGGGTAGGGAAGGTGCGGCAGCAATTGGAGGGAAGGGGATGGAGTGCAAGGCAAGGCAAAGGCCTTCTAGAAAGGTTTGGGGCTCCAGATTTTTAGGACTTCTAGAAAGGAGTGTTGTGGCATGTTTCTAGATGGAAAAGACCTCCTAAAAACAGGTTTTAGGCATCCTATTATGAAAAGGAGTCCCCCTTGCAGCTGGAATTAGGATAGGATAAGATTAGATAAGGATAAGATAAGATAAGGTTTGTTTGGATAATGTTCCATGTTTGTACCTGATTCCTTATCTTCTTTGACTTGAATTTGTTTCTCCAACTTTTAAACACATTCCTAGCCTCATTTGAACTTCAAATTCGTCCATCCCTTGTGCTCCATATGCATGCAATCCATTTCAGCCCAGAATTGCTCCAAAATGCTCTAAAATGCACTTTCTTGCCAACTTTGCCAATTGGACCTACAAACACACGAAAATAGCTTAAAACACTATAATAAACATAAACTAACTAAGTAAATGCAAGGAAACAAGCTAACTAAGTCGCAAAAATATGCTCCTATCAAATTCCCCCACACTTAGCTTTTGCTAGTCCTCGACCTCGAGCAAAACAAAACAAACAAAACTTCCTAAACCTTCCAACATTCGCCTCAGGGATTTCCAATGGTACATAACATGCTAAAAATCACTACCTACATAGATTTTAGCCATCCCTACTCTCAAGCACATACGTAATCATAGTCATCACTTACTAGCTGGCATTTAATCAATTAAAACAATGTTTTGAATCTAGTAACATGCCTTAGAGAATCCCTCAATTCCTCACAAAATATACACTCTATTTTCACACAGAATTTCTAACTACACACCCTACACTAGGTATATGTGAGAAGATTGATGTAAACAAGAAAACTAGTACTCACATATGTCATAACAAAGAAGGCACTTTCTGGAATTATTAAGCATGTATAGATATGATCTCATGAATGGAATGTTACTACTGAGACGCGAGAACCAGGGATACCATATGCTCATACCAATCCCAAACTCCACATATTGAAATACACAACACTTAAGATAGAAGTATAGGGTTGTAACGGGGCTAGGGGTATTGGCTAACAAAGAAAGGTAAGGAAAACAAACGTTCTTAAAGCAATAGCAAGCAAAGCAATGAAATCAACACTTAGAACTCCCTTCTGAATGCAGCCACAAACTTTGAACACAAAGGGAAGATTCATACAACTTTTGGGTCAAATTCAAACTTTTGGACCCTTTCTTCAACAACCAACACTTGTGAGCTCATTCTCACTTGTTTCTCAACTCTTTTCCTTTCTTTTCTTTTCTTTTCACGTTTTTTTTTTCTTTTTTTCGTGCCCTTTCTCTTTGGCACACAAAACCTTCCCCCACACTTGTTTTTCTGCATAATATCGATCAAAAGGAATTCCCTCTAAGTCATGCTTCACTATCCTTTAAGAACAAGGGTATGGATAGTCCTATTCTAGGCTAGGTAAGGATAATGTGGCTAACAACGAAAATTAGGCTAAACAAGGCTCAACGGGGTTAAACCTACAAATCTTAATGCAAAAGGGTTAAGGCTTTTTAGCTCTGGTTTAAACTAAACAACTTCATCTTGTTATTTGTTATGCTAATCAATTTCATGCTTTGAATGAAACGGACATGAGTTCTAGTATTTGGAACTAAATGATGAAACACATTCTAAGTAGCAACCAAGCAAAGAATTATGAGATCATGCCACAACTTTAGAAATCAAGAATGTCAAGATTAATAACTCTCCAAATAAACGTTTAGGCTCAACTCTCTCAGGGTTGTAGCGTTATTTTGAGTTACTTCCTTCAAGCATGTTACAAAAACTGATTTTTTTCTCTTTCTTTGTGATTACATGTGAATTCGTAAACAACAACTACAATTAAGCATAAACCAAAGAGCATATCAAACTTCTATCCATGCTTGTAACTTTCTTTAACAGTCATGCAATTAAAAACCAAATCCTCATCATTGTGTTGGAAGGTACCCTAAGACACAAACAAACACACAAAAACTACTCTTTTTGTATTTTTCAAACTTTTTTCTATTTTTTCTTTCTTTTTCGGATTTTCTGCTCAAGACACATAAAAACACTTCAAAACACACTAAAAACTCTTAAAAACAGTGAGAAACAACTTTAGAAGTGATGGGTGACAAAATCCTACGAATTTTCATGAAAAACACTTTGTTTACCCCCCCACACTTAAACCAAACATTGTCCTCAATGTTTTAGACATAGACTCACACATAAGCAAGCAAACAACACAACTACAAGCATTACAAATATGGCAAAGTAAAGGCAGTAAAGAGAAGGGTTAAAGAACGCAAATATGGTGTTTGGAGCTAGAATTCCATCTTCTCCACGTTTGAACACATCGGCTGCCTCCCAAGAAGCGCTTGCTTTAACGTCTTCCAGCCGGACGATACCTCCTTCTAAGCTTGAATAGGGCCAACGGCATGGAGGGGTACATTCTCCACGACATGCTCCTCAAAATACTCATACATGGGCTCTATGAATGGAAGGGGATAGTAATCCTTCCTGATTGGGGTGTTGAGCTTTCTAAAGTCAATGTAATCATTCCCACCAGCTTGTATTCGATTGGGGACCTGCACAATACAAGGTAACAACCTATTAGTTGAAATTGGAATCGAAATTGGAATAGGTGGCTTACCAATGTACTGCAATGAAGTGGCAGCACTATCAACAAATGCATGTGGGGTGCTCTCGGCCAGATTTGGGGGTTTGAGGATTGTGGCTTTGCAATCCTTGTGCTTCACTCCAATTCCCTCTTCGTTGGTGGTTCGAAATGCATCCTTCTTGATTGGTGCTGAATGTTCCTGCCCTTTATTTTTTATTACATCAATGACAAAACAAGAACGAACGTCATTAGTAATCTCAACAGATTCAGAAATGTTAAAATTAATCATATCACCACCAAACGCCATAGTTACTGCTCCCTTGGCCACGTCAATCTTGGTTTGAGCAGTTTTCATGAAAGGTCGTCCAAGTAAGAGTGGCGATGGTGGAGAGTGGGCTGAGTCCTCCATATCAAGCACATAGAAATCTGCAGGAAAAATCAAGTGGTCTACCTGCACCAAAACATCTTCCAAAACTCCTTTCGGATATGCATTAGATCGATCGGCTAATTGAATAATAACTCCATCATTTTTAAGCTCTCCTAGATTCATGGATGCATAAATGGAATATGGCATGACATTTACTGATGCACCTAAATCTAGCATAGCGTGGTCAAACCTTGTATTACCAATTACACAAGGGATTGTGAAACTACCTGGATCTTTGCATTTAGATGGCAGCTTTCTTTGCAACATTGCAGAGACATTCTCACTTACATGTACCACCTCTTTCTCCCGAATCCGTTTCCTTGTTGTACATAGCTTCTTTAAAAACTTAGCGTACTTCGGGATTTGCTTTATAGCATCAAGAAGCGGGATATTGACATGCACCTTCCTAAAGGTCTTTAGAATGTCTTGTTCATTCTCTTCTTTCCTAGCTTGCATAAACCTGCTAGGGAAAGGCAAATTTGGTGGAATTAGGTTAGAATGAGTCAAATTTGAACCACCCTTACCTGAATTGGACGGTGTGGAAGGCTTAAGGGGCTGCGGCAAGGATGGTTCCTTCCTTGCCGTGGGCTTGTCTTGCTCCTCCTCTTCAATCAGCAACTTTTCATCTTCTTTTTGGCTTGATTTGGATGGTTGTGGGTCAGTTCCAACTTCTTTTCCACTTCTCAACATGATGGCTTTAGCGGTTTCAAATCCTCCCTTTGGATTCACAATGGTTGAACTAGGAAGTTTAACTTCTTCTCGAAACTGCCCAAGGAACTCTGAAATCTGCCCTATTTGCTTCTTCATGTCGCTCATCTCCTTATCTTGATTCGCTATTCGATTATTTTGATTTTGTAATCCTTGCGCTACAGAAGTTAGTAGTTGAATAGCTTGATCATTATCAAATAGCGAACCTGAGTTTGGTTGAGCAGATTGTGGTTGAAGTTGCATTGGTTCGAAAGGCCTTTGATAGAACCCGGGAGTTTGCTGTCTAAATCCACCTTCTTGTTGAGGTTGTTGAGGCTCCCTCCACTTGAAGTTTGGGTGATCTCTCCAGCCCGGATTGTAAGTATTGGAGTATGGATCATTCCGTGGCTGATTTTGGCCTTGATAGCCCACGGCATTGGTACTTTCCCATCCTCCATTCTCTATCAATTGAGGGCATTGATCATTGAGATGCCCCTGCATAGAGCACACTCCACATATGGCCGGACCTTGCACTTTGGTTCCATCAACAACCTGTGACAAAAGAAGAGTGAGATTAGCCATTTGAGATTGCAATTCTGAAATTGCACTTACCTCATTCACTTGTTGTTGCCGTGGGGGGTCCCTTTGTCCAACACCTTCGTATTGTTGTGCATTCAAGGCTCGGTTTGCAATTAAGATCTTGGCAGCCACCGGGGTTTTGTCAACCAAGGCACCTCCCGCCGAAGCATCAAGCATTTGTCTCTCAATTGGAAGAAGTCCTTCGTAGAAATATTGAATTAAAAGCTCTTCCTTCATTTGGTGTTGTGGGCAGGATGCAACTAGGGCCTTAAAATGCTCATAATATGCTGGAAAAGATTCTCCTTGGCTTTGTTCAATGCCACTAATTCTCTTCCTCAAAAGAATAACTCTCGAAGTTGGGAAGAATTTCTCTAAAAACGCTCTTTTCATGCTTTCCCAAGAAGTGACCGTTCTAGGTGCCAATTCGAATAACCAATCCTTAGCCTTTTCAAATAGAGAGAATGGAAGGACTTTTATTTATTGGAGAAGGAAGGGGCACGGCTGGGAATTAAATTGGAAAGGTTTAGGACTCCAAATCCTCCAGAAAAAGGGTAACAAATCAGAATCCCAATAGGAAAAAGGGTAAGTAGGGTGCAGCAGGTCCTAGAGAGAAAGGGAAAGGCAATTATGTGGCAGATTTTGGAAGAAAGGGTAAGTAGGTGCGGCAAGGGTTTAGGAAAGGTTTTTGGACTTCTAGAACATTTATTTAAGTGTCCTAAATTAATTTGAGATCCTCCTTGCAGCTGGAAATTAAGTAAATTCGGATTAGGACCAAATCAGGAAACTTGGCTAACATTCCTTCTTCTAAACTAATTCTTTTCTTCAAAATCTTTGACTTAAGTCTTCAAGCACATTCCTAATCCTTCTTGAACATCACGTCCATCCACCTTGCTCCAAGCATGTGATATCCATTCCATGCCCAAAACTGCTCCAAAAGGCACCAAAATGCACTTTCTTGCCACTTTAGCCCTTTGGACCTACAAACACACGAAAATAGCTTAAAATACTAAAATAACTAAGAACTAACAACCTAAATGCAAGGAAACAAGTTAATCAAGACGCATAAATATGCTCCTATCAGCCGCACCAAAGAGAGCTCAACCCTTAGACCATCCATTCACCACTCACACCTTTGTGCCTGATGCGAAATATATAAGCACACAAATTAAACCCTCTTTTGACATTTGTAGTATATGTATAAGTAGGGATCGTTCTAGACCAGGGATTAGGAGGGATTGCTAAAACACTTGAAACTGACTCAAAAACGTAAAACTAAGTTTAAAACACTAAACTAGACTCAAAGAATGCAAAACTAAACTCTAAAACACTAAAACAACTCAAAAGACTCAAAACAGCACAAAACAAGCTAAAAGACTCAAATCTGCCACTAAGAGTAAATTTGGACGAAAATAGGTTTTGACTAAACTCAAAACACTTCAAAAAACACAAACTAAATCAGTTTCTAACTAATAAGTAAAGGGGGATTTGGTTTTAACGAATTTGAAAAAAAAACAAGTAAATTAAAGAACTAATGAAATTTGCACGAATTTGGGTAAAACTATGGATGATGGGCCAGCTAGGAGGTTCTTCTCCACACATGACACACTTGCAAACAAAACGATTTCAGTTGCTTTTCAATAAACCATGAATGCTCAACGCCCCAGATTAACCGTGAATTGCACTAACTAACCCTCAGATTTTCCTAATTTCATTGAATTGGATGATTGCATACAACAACCCAAAGCATTCTCCACAAGTTCCCTACATGAATTGCATAATAAAGATACGAGCAAAGTTCATTAAGTTCTATGAAAATCATAAGCATTGACGAGGCACTTGTAACTATGAATTGCATGAAACTTATGCCAAGAATTAACTGATGCGATGTAAAACAGCACACAAATTAAACCCTCTTGTTGACAATTGTAGTATAGATGCAAGTAGGGATCGTTCTGGACCGGGGATTAGGAGGGCTTGCTAAAACCTCTAAACTGACTCAAAAACATAAAAACAAAGTTAAAAACACTAATCTAGACTCAAAGAATGCAAAACAAGTTCACAAGACTCAAAACGGGCTAAAAACACTCAAAACTGCCTAAAAACACAAACTGGGCAGTTTTGGACTCTAAACACAATTTTGGACGAAAATAGGTTTTAACTTAACTCAAGACACTTAAAAACACAAACAAAACAGATTTTAAACACTATGGAACAAGAAAGTAAAAAGGGGGGGTTTGGGTTTTGACGAAATTAAAAACAAAACGAACAGATTGTAAACTAAAACAGATTTTGGACGAATTTGGTAAAACTTATGGATGATGGGCTAGCTAGAGGGTTCTTCTTCACACATGACACACTTGCATACAAACCAATTTTCAGTTGCTTTTCAATCAACCATGAATCCTCAACGCCCCAGATTAACCGTGAATTGCACTAATTAACCCTCAGATTTTCCTAATTTTATTGAATTGGATGATTGCATTCGACAACCCAAAGCATTCCCCACAAGTTCCCTACATGAATTGCATAATAGAGATACAAGCAAAGATCATTAAGTTCTATGAAAATCATAAGCATTGACGAGGCATTTGTAACTATGAATTGCATGATACTTATGCCAAGAATTTACTTAACGCGATCGTGACTAGCAACCTTCACTACTTGTGAATATAAGTTCATAACGATTAGGTGAAACTCCCTTATATTTTAGCATCAAATTCATGCATTTAAATTAAGTTGGCCACCTCAATCAACACACACGATTCAGTTATAATATGAACAGATAAGTAAATTGAATTCACAACTGGATGTAATCAAATCATATTGCAAGTATAATCATGGTTTTGAATCCCCCCCCTAGCTAAGAGGGGTTTAGTTCCTCATACTCACAGAACAAAGATTATTGAATTGAAACATTGAAAACAAAAGAAAGATTACACCTAAAACGTTCCAGCAATCCTAACTCGAATGGGAAGCACGTCCAAGGGCTCTCCTCCTTCCTCTTTGCTGCGGCACAAGGGTTGGTGGTGAGTTTTGGGGGTTATGAATGGTGTTGGGTGGTAGAGGATGGATAGGTAGATAGGCGGATGGAAGGTGGATTTTCGTCAGAAAGTGTGTAGATAGATTTAAATGGTGGGGATGGCTTTATTTATAGGGCTAGGGTTGAAAGGCAATCAGAAAATAATAGGAAAGGTTCAATACTTAGCTATTTTGGTTCCACAATTTATTAGGTAAGAAAGAATCAGAAAATCAAAGAGAAATAGGAATGTGAAATTCGGCAGAATTGTATAGGAGAAAAAAGGAATGTGTTTAAAGGTCAGAAAATAGGAAAGAGAGGCCTCCCCTTGTGCAGCAAGGATTGCAACAAAAGAGGAATGTGTTTTATGACAGAAAATAGGCAAGTAAGGTGCAGGAATTAAAGAGAATAGGAAAGGAAATTCGGCAGAATTGTGTAGGACAGATTCAGGAATGTGTTTTGAGGCACAAAATAGGTAAGAATCCTCTCCCCTTGTGTGGCAAGAACTGAAACAAAAGGGAATGTAATTTTGGGTCAGAAAATAGGTAAGAAGAGGATCCCTTGTGCGGCAAGGTTGGGTCAGAAAATAGGTAAGAAGAGGATCCCTTGTGTTGGCAGATTTTGGAAGAAAAGGAAAGGAGATATGCGGCAAGGTTAGGGAAAAGTTCTAGCACTTCTAGAAACATGTAATGAGGCAACCTAACATGTTTTGAAACCCTTTTATGGCTGGAACATAGGTGAGGAAGGATTAGGAAACTCTAAGCCAAGAATAGAAACTTTCAAGAATGGAAACCTCCAAGAATAGAAACTTCCAACTTTAGAAACTTTGGCTTCCAATTTTGAACTCCTCATTCTTCATTCAATCCTAAGCTCATTTGATCTTCAATTTCGTCCATTCACTTAGCTCCAAGCATGTGCAATCCATTCCAAGCCCAAAACTGCTCCAAAAGGCACCAAAATGCACTTTCTTGCTCCTTTAGCCCTTAGAACCTGAAAACACACGAAAATGGCTTAAAAGACTAAAATAACTAAGAACTAACAACCTAAATGCAAGGAAACAAGCTAACTAAGTGATGTAAATATGCTCCTATCATTTACTTAACGCGATTGTGACTAGCAACCTCCACTACTTATGAATATAAGTTCATAATGATTAGGTGAAACTCCCTTATATTCTAGCATCAGATTTATGCATGAAAATTAAGCGTGCACTCTCAACCAACACACACAAATCAGTTTTAATTCAAACGGATAAGTAAATTGAATTCACAACTTATGAATCACAACTGGATGTAATCAAATCATATTGCAAGTATAACCATGGTTTCGAATTTCCCCCTAGCTAAGAGGGGTTTAGTTCCTCATACTCACAAAACAATAATTATTGAATTGAAACATGGAAAACAAAAGAAAGATTACACCTAAAACGTTCCAGCAATCCTAACTCGAATGGCAAGCACATCCAAAGGCTCTCCTCCTTCCTCTTCGCTGCGGCACAAGGTTTGGTGGTGAGTTTTGGGGGTTATGAATGGTCTAGAAGGCTGGGTTTATGGTTAGGATAGGTGTATGGTGCGACAAGGGGTGAATAAGGTCAGAAACTATGGAGAATGGTGAAGGATGGATGTAGCAGAGAGTGGGGGTTGATTTTTCGCGTGAATGGGTGAATGCATGGATGGATCCCTAGGGTGCGGCAGTGAAAGTTTATTTAGAGGGTAATTAAAGCTAGGAAATAATTTAGGTAATAGAAATTAAACCAAAACTTTAAGGGAAATAGGAATTAAAGTCAGAATCCCAAGGAAATTGGGCAACAAGGTGCGGCAGAGATGTTAAAACAAAAGGGGAATGTAATTTAAGGCAGAAAATAGGAAAGGGCACTCTCCCTTGCACGGCAAGGAAGGGGAGAAGTCAGGGGAGGTGTGGCAAAAGGTAGGAAGGTGCAAGGAAGGTTCAATTTGTGTCCTAAAATGCATAGGATGTCTTCATTGTTGCTGGAACTTAGGGACATTTAGGATTAGGAAAGGTCAAACCAAAATAGGAAACCTTGGCTTAACTTTCTTACTTCAAGTAGGAATCCTTTTTTGAGGAGGAATCCTTGTTCAACTAGGAATCCTGCTTTGATTAGGAATCCTTCTTTGATTAGGAATCCTTCGTTGATGAGGAATCCTAACATCTTCAAGTCTTCAATTTCGTCCATTGTTTTTGCTCCAAGCATGTGATATCCATTCTAAGCTCAATTTTGCTCCAAAAGGCTCCAAAATGCACTTTCTTGCATACTTTGTCCTTAGAACCTGAAATTGCACAAAAATGACTTTAAACACTAAAATAACTAAGGAATAACAACATAAATGCACGAAATCAAGCTAGCTAAGTCGCATAAATATGCTCCTATCAAATTCCCCCACACTTAGCTTTTGCTAGTCCTCAAGCAAAACAAAACAAACAAAACAAAACAAAACAGATTCTAATCCTTCCAACAGCTTCCTCAGGGATTTCCAATGCACATGACATGCTAAAAATCATCACCCCCACAGATTTTAGTCATCCTTACACTTGAATTCATACTTAATCACAGTCACCATTCACTAGTTCGCATTTAACCAATTAAAACAACATTTTGAATATAGTAACATGGCTTAGAGAATTCACTCAATTCCTTACTAAATATGCACTCAATTTTCACTCAGATTTTCTAACTACACACCCTACACTAGGTATATGTGAGAAGATTGATGTAAACATGTAGACGAACACTCACATATGTTATAGCAAAGAAAGCACTTTTCTGGAATTATTAATCAACATGTATACGATCTCATGAATGGAATGCCACTACTTAGATGCGAGAACCAGTGATGCCATATGCTCATACCAATTCCAAACTCCACATATTGAAACACACAACACCCAAGATCAAAGTTAAAGGGTTGAAACGGGGCTAAGAGTGTTGGCTAAGAAAGAAAGGTAAGGAAAAACAAAGGTTCTTAAAGAAATAGTAAGCACAGCAATGAAATCAACACTTAGAATTCAATTTTGAATGCAGGAATCAACTTTAAGCACAAAAGGAACATTTACACATTCTAGGGCCGAATTTTGATGTTTTGAACCCTTCCTTCAACAATCAACACTTGTGAGCTCATTCTCACTTATTTTTCAACTCTTTTTCATTCTTTTCACAACTTTTTCTTTTTCTTTTTCTTTTTCCACGAATTTTTCTTTTCTATTGAAACACAAAATGTAGAACTGAGCTTAAAACAACCAATCCTTCCCCCACACTTGATTTACTGCATAATGTAGATCAAAAGGAGTTCATTCTAAGTCATGCTTCACTATCCTTTAAGAACACGGGTATGGATAATCCTAAACTAGGCTAGGTAAGGATAATGTGGTTAACAAAGAAAATAGGCTAAACACGGCTCAACGGGGTTAAACCTACAAAACATATGACATATGGAGGTTCGGCTATTTGGCTCTGGTGGCAACTAAACAACTTCATCTTGAATATGTGTTATGCAAATCAATGTCATGTTTTGAATGAGATCGGTATGAGTTCTAGCATTTGGAACTAAATGATGAAACGCCCTCTAAGTAGCAACCAAGCAAAAAGAATAAGAGATCATGCACCGACTTTAGAAAACAACAATGCACAGATTAATAACTCTCCAAAAGAACGTTTAAGGCTCAAGTTTCTTAGGGTTGTAGCGTTAGTTTGAGTTACTTCCTTCAAGCATGTTACAAAAACTGATTTTATCATTTTGTGATCAAATGTGAATTCGTAAACAACTATAACCAAGCATAAACTAGAAGCATATCAAACTTCCATCCATGTTCATAACTTTCTTTAACAGTCATGCAATTAAAAACCAAATCCTCATCATTGTGTTGGAAGGTACCTACGACACAAACAACTCAAAAACAACTCTTTTTGGTATTTTTCAAACTGATTTTTCAGATTTTTATCAAATTTTCGGATTTTTACTTCAAAACACACAAAAACACTCCCAAACAGCTTAAAAACACTTAAAAACAGCAAGGAACAATTCTAGAAGTAATGGGTGATAAAATCCCATGAAAATCATGCAAAAACACTTTGTTTACCCCCCACACTTAAATCAAACATTGTCCTCAAGGTTTCAAGCATAAACTCACAGAAAACAAACAAATAACACAACTAACTAATCAAAGCAGAATTAAAGCAATAAAGAGAATGGTTTAGGAACGCAAATCTGGTTGTTGGGTGATTCCTAGAACTCCCTTCGTTGAATGCATGGGTTGCCTCCCAAGAAGCGCTTGCTTTAACGTCGTGCAGCCGGACGATTCCTCAGTTTAAGCTCCATTGGTACCCACGGCGTGCAGAGGTAGTTCTTCCACCACATGCTCCTCAAACAGCTCGTGCATTGGGTCTATGAATGGTAAGGGATAGTGATCCTTCCGGATTGTGGCGTTGAACATCCAAAAATCAATGTAATCATGCCCACCAGCTTGGATTCGATTGGGAATCTGCACCACACAAGGTAACAACCTATTAATTGAAATGGGAATTGAATCTGGAATAGGTGGCTTACCAATGTACAGCAATGAAGTGGCAGTACTATCAACAAATCCATGTGGGATGCTCTCGGCCAGATTTGGTTTTAACGAATTTGAAAACAAAACAAGTAAATTAAAGAACTAATGAAATTTGCATGAATTTGGATAAAACTATGGATGATGGGCTAGCTAGGAGGTTCTTCTCCACACATGACACACTTGCAAACAAAACAATTTCCAGTTGCTTTTCAATAAACCATGAATGCTCAACGCCCCAGATTAACCGTGAATTGCACATTTAACCCTCAGATTTTGCTAATTTCATTGAATTTGATGATTGCATACAACAACCCAAAGCATTCTCCACAAGTTCCGTACATGAATTGCATAATAGAGATACGAGCAAAGATCATTAAGTTCTATGAAAATCATAAGCATTGACGAGGCACTTTGATGCAAAATATATAAGCACACAAATTAAACCCTCTTTTTATCAATTGTAGCAAAGTATGTAAGTAGGGATCGTTCTAGGCCGGGGATTAGGAGGGATTGCTAAACCACTTGAAAACTGACTCAAAAACTTAAAACAAAGTTGAAACACTAAATTAGACTCAAAGAATGCAAAACTATACTCTAAAACACTAAAACAAACCAAAAGACGCAAAACAGCAAACAAACACTCAAAACTGCCTTAAAACCACTTTCTGGGCAGTTTTGAGCACTAAGGAAGAATTTGGACGAAAACAGTTTATAACTTGACTCAAAACACTCAAAAACACAAACTAAATTGATTTCTAACTAAATTGACACTTCAAAATAAAGGGGGAATTGGTTTTGACGAAATTGAAAACAAAACATAAACTTTGTAAAACAAAACAGATTGTAAAACGAAATTGGTTAAAATGAATGGTTGAAAGGCTGGCTAAGGGGTTCTTCTCCACACATGTCATACTTGCATACAAAACGATTTCTAATTGCAATTCAATAACCCACGAATTCTCAACACTCCAAGTTAATTAGGTCTGCTTAAATTAACTTTCAGATTTCCCTTATGTCAATGAATTGGATGGAAACTGCGCATCACAATCAAATTATTCTTCAAGAGTTCTCTATATGAAAGCGCATACTAGAGATACAATCAAAGATCATTACGTTCAATGGAAATCATAAGTATTGACGAGGCACTTGTAACTATGAAAGCGCATGATACTTATGCCAAGAATTTACTTAACACAATTGAGATCATCAACCTTTACTACTTGTGAATATAAAGTTGTAACGATTAGGTGAAACTTCCTTGCATTAGATTTATGCATGCAACTAAGTTGGCCACCTCAATCAACACACACAAATCAGTTTTAATATGAACAGATAAGTAAATTGAATTCACAATTTATGAAACGCAATTAGAGGTAATCAAATCATATAGCAAGCCTAAACATGGTTTCGAATCACCCCCTAGCCGAGGGGGTTTAGTTCCTCATACGTACAGAACAAAGAATATTGAATTTAAACATTGAAATCAAAGGAAAGGAAACACCTAAAACTTCCAGCAATTCAAACTTGAATGGCGTGCACGTCCCAGGGCTCCTTCTCCTCCTCTTTGCTGCGGCACAAGGTCTTGGGACAGGTTTAGGGGGTTATGAATGGTGTAGAAGGCTGGGTTAATGGCTAGGATGGATGTATGGTGCGGCAGGTAGTGAATTAGGTCAGAAATTATGGAGAATGGTGAAGGATGGGTGCGGCAGAGAGTGGTGAAGAGTTTCTGGCGAGAATGGTGTGTATGGAGGGTGTGTAACCTGCGGCAACCCTTAAAACTTATATATATAGGCACCACAAACCCTAGGGTAATCAGATTAGGGCTTGGACTCAGCATTGCACAAGGAATTAGGGCCCTAGGTGCGGCAGAAATTGTGAATCCATTAGAAAAAAGGATTTTGGCCCAATTGATTTCTGAAAAGGATTTGTAGAACCCAAATCCACAAGGAAAAGGCTTAATAAGTCAGAATCCAAGAGGGAATGGGAGTGAGAAGGCACGGCACAAAGGGATAAGGCAGGGAGCCTTGCAAGGCAAGGAAAAGACCTTCTAGAAAGGAGGGAGGCGCCAGATTTTTAGGCTTCCAGAAAGAATGTGTTTTGTGGCAGATTTTGGGGCTTCTAGAGGGATTTGGGGCGCCACTTTTATAGGACAAGGGATAAGACTTCTAGAAATCAGGTTTTAAGTCCCCTAAACTGAAGAAAACAGGTTAGGATAAGATTAGGATAAGATAAGGTAAGATAAGGTAAGGTTGTTTGGATAAGATAAGATAAGATAAGGTTGTTTTAGATAATGTTTTGGATAATTCTCCTTCTTTTGAGCTGATTCCTTATCTTCTCTATCTTTGACTTCTTTCTTCCTTCTTCTTAGCTGATTTCAAGCCTTAATATCTTCAATTTCGTCCATCAACTTGCCTCCATGCTTGCACTACCCAATCTTGGCCCAAAAATGCTCTAGAATGCTCCAAATTGCTTCTTTTTGCATACTTGCCCTTAGAACCTGAAAATACATCAAACTAGCTTAAAAGACTACTTTAACTAAGGAAAAACAACATAAATGCACAAGAACAAGCTAACTAAGGTGCATGAATATGCTCCTATCAAATTCCCCCACACTTAGCTTTTGCTAGTCCTCGAGCAAAACAAAATGAAACAAAACAAGTATAACACAACCTAAACCTTCCAACAATTGTCTCAGGGATTTCCAATGCACATGATATGTTAAAAATCATCATGCCCACAGATTTTGGCCATCTTTACGCTTAAGCACATACTTAATCATAGTCACTACTTACTAGTTCACAAATAACCAATTAAAACGATGTTTTGAATGTAGTAACATGCCTTAGAGAATTCCCTCAATTCCTTACAAGATATGCACTCAATCTTCACTCAGATTTTCTAACTACACACCCTACACTAGTTATATGTGAGAAGATTGATGTAAATATGAAAACGAACGCTCACATATGTATATAACAAAGAAAACAATTTCTGGAGTTAATAACATGTTTAGATATGATCTCATGAATGGAACGCTACTACTTAGATGCGGGAACCAGTGACACCATATGCTCAAACCAAATTCAAACTCCACAAATTGAAACACACAACACTCAAGATTGAAGTATAGGGTTGTAACGGGGCTTGGGGAGTGTTGGCTAACAATGAAAGGATAGGAAAAACAAACGTTCTTAAAGCAATAGTAAGCAAAGTAATGAATATGACACTTAGAATTCCCTTTGGCATGCAGAAATCAACTTTTAAACACAAAGGGAAGATTCAAGCAACAAATAGGGTCGGATTCAATGTTTTGGACCCTTCCTTCAACAAACAACACTTCAGAACTCTTTTTCACATCTTTTCAACTCCTTTTTCATTCTTTTCATAACTTTTTCTTTTTTTCTTTCTATTTTCCACGAATTTTTCTTCTTCTTTTTTTTTCTTTTTTTTTCTTTTCTTTTCTTTGCCATGCCTCATTCAAGACTTTGGCACACCCACAACAAAACTCACTTCCCCCACACTTGTTTTCTGCCAAACAATGATCAAAAGGAATTCATATTGAGTCATGCATTACTATGCTTCAAGAACAAAGGTATGGATGGTCCTAATCTAGGCTAGGTGAGGATAATGTGGGTTAACAAAGAACATAGGCTAAACAAGGCTCAATGGGGTTAAAACCTACAAATCAAATGAACATGGGATACGGCTATTTGGCTCTTGGTTTACTAAACAACTTCATCTTGTTATGTGTTATGCTAATCAATTTCATGCTTTGAATGAAACGGGTATGAGTTCTAGTATTTGGAACTAAATGATGAAGCGCATTCCAAGTAGCAACCAAGCAAAGAATGATGAGATCATGCAACGATTTTAGAAAACAACAAATGCACAGATTTTTAACTCTCCAAATAAACGTTTAGGCTCAAGTCTCACAAGGTTGTAGCGTTAGTTTGAGTTCCTTCCTTCAAGCATGTTACAAAAACTGATTTTTCTTTTATGATTACATGTGAATTCATAAGTTACAACCATAACCAAGCATAAACCAAAGAGTAAATCAAACTTTCATCCATGTTTACAACTCTCTTTAACAGTCATGCAATTACAAACCGAATCCTCATCATTGTGTTGGAAGGTACCTAAGACACAAACAAACACACAAAAACAACTCTTTTTGGGTTTTTCAAAACAATTTTTTCAAATTTTTATGGGATTTTCGGATTTTTGAGTCAAAACACACTAAAACACACCAAAACAGCTTAAAAACACTTTAAAACAGCAAGGAACAACATTAGAAGTTATGGGTGATAAAACCCTACGAATTTGCATCAAAACATGTTGGTTACCCCCCCACACTTAAATCAAACATTGTCCTCAATGTTTCAAGCATAAACTAACACAAATAAACAACAAGCAAACAAAACAGCAACGAAACAATAAACAAGGCAGAAACGAAAACAACAACAAAGAGAAGGGTTTAGGAACGCAAATCTGGAATTGGAGTGCTCCCTAGGTCCCCTAGGTCTTCCTTTGTTGAATGCATGGGTTGCCTCCCAAGTAGCGCTTGCTTTAACGTCGTACAGCCGGACAAAGAACCCAATCACTCCAGATTGGTACCCACGGTATCCAAGGAGATGTCATCCACGGTTTGCTCCACAAAGTTCTCATAATATGGCTTCAAGCGGTGCCCATTCACCTTGAATTCTTGTCCAGTTTTCAAGCTTTTGATTTGCACTGCACCATGAACAAAAACATTAGTAACAAACGGGCCAACCCACTTGGAACGTAACTTACCGGGAAACAACCGAAGACGGGAATTGAATAGCAACACTTTCTGCCCAACTGAGAATGATTTGCCACGAATCATCTTGTCATGAAAAGCCTTGGTCTTCTCCTTGTAGATTCGGGCGTTCTCATATGCTTCGTTCCTTATCTCCTCAAGTTCATTCAATTGAAGCTTCCTATGCATTCCAGCCGCATCTAACTCCAAGTTGAATGTTTTCACGGCCCAATGTGCTTTGTGCTCTAACTCCACAGGTAGGTGACATGGTTTGCCATATATTAGCCGAAATGAGGACATGCCAAGGGGTGTTTTGTAAGCCGTGCGATAGGCCCACAATGCATCGTTCAAGCGCAAGCTCCAATCCTTCCTTGTAGGCCCTACGGTTTTTTCTATGATCTGTTTGATCTCCCGGTTAGAAACCTCGGCATGGCCATTCGTTTGAGGATGGTAAGGTGTAGACACCTTATGATTGACATTGTACTTCCTCAACAACGCCTCAATTGTTCGATTGCAAAAGTGCGACCCTCCATCACTAATGATCACCCGTGGCATACCAAACCTTGCAAAAATGTTAGTTCTAATAAAATCTGCAACCACTTTAGAATCATTAGTCCTGGTGGCCTTTGCTTCCACCCATTTTGAGACATAATCCACGGCAAGTAATATGTAAAGAAAACCATGCGATGAAGGAAATGGGCCCATGAAATCAATGCCCCAAACATCAAAAATTTCAACAGGGAGAATGATGTTTTGCGGCATTTGGTCCTTAGCACCTATGTTACCCATTCTTTGGCAACGATCACAAGACATACAAAAGGTTCTAGCATCTTTGAATAAAGTCGGCCAATAAAATCCACATTCTAAAACCTTAAGGGCAGTGCGTTGTGTCCCAAAGTGTCCCCCACATGCATATGTATGACAAAAACTCAGAATTGAATGAAATTCAGAATCGTGCACACATCGACGTACAATTTGATCAGGGCAAAATTTCCACAAATATGGATCATCCCACACATAAAACCTTGCATCATGTCTAAGTTTATCACGTTGGTGCCTAGTGAAATTGCTTGGAATACGTTTTGACACCAAAAAGTTCACCAAATCAGCATACCAAGGCTCACTAACCTTTATTGACAGCAATTGTTCATCAGGGAATGTCTCCAAAATAGGTAGAGACTCCTCGTTATGCACCATTCGGCTGAGGTGGTCAGCCACCACGTTTTCACTTCCCTTCCTGTCACGAATCTCAATGTCGAACTCTTGAAGTAGCAATATCCAACGAATAAGCCGTGGCTTGGCCTCCTTTTTGGTGAGCAAGTACTTCAATGCTGCATGGTCAGTGAACACAATTACTTTAGTACCAATTAGATATGATCTAAACTTATCTAAAGCAAAAACAACGGCAAGAAGTTCTTTTTCCGTAGTGGAATAGTTCAACTGGGCATCATTCAATGTTCGTGAGGCATAGTAGATGACATGCGGCCTCTTGTCCTTTCTTTGTCCCAAAACAGCCCCTAAAGCATAATCGGACGCATCACACATAAGCTCGAAAGGTAGGCTCCAATCTGGTGGAACAATAATGGGTGCCGTGGTCAACAACTCCTTGAGTTGGTTGAATGATGCCGTGCACTCCTTGGTGAATTCAAACGCCACTTCTTTTTGTAGGAGACGGCAAAGAGGTTGTGCAACCTTTGAGAAATCTTTGATAAACCTACGATAGAAACCTGCGTGGCCAAGAAAAGAACGAACCTCTCTAACCGAAGTCGGAGAGGGTAAGTGACGTACAAGATCTATTTTTGACTTATCAACCTCAATGCCATTTTTAGAGATGATATGACCTAGAACTATGCCTTGCTTAACCATGAAATGACATTTTTCCCAATTGAGAACAAGGTTAGTTTCAACGCAACGTTTTAGAATCAAACTAAGATTATGCAAGCAACCATCAAAGGAGTCACCAAAAACGCTAAAATCATCCATGAAAACTTCAATTATTTTCTCAACATAATCAGAAAATATGCTCATCATGCATCTTTGAAATGTGGCAGGTGCATTACATAAACCAAAAGGCATGCGACGATATGCAAAAGTACCAAAGGGGCATGTGAAAGTAGTTTTTTCTTGATCCTCGGGTGCTATGACAATTTGATTATAACCAGAATAACCATCAAGAAAACAATAGAAAGCATAACCTGCTAACCTCTCAAGCATTTGGTCAATAAATGGCAGTGGGAAGTGATCCTTCCTTGTGGTGGCGTTTAGCTTCCTATAGTCGATGCACACCCTCTAACCGGTTTGAATACGTGTAGGAACAAGTTCATTCTCGGCATTGGCTACCACTGTCACACCAGATTTCTTTGGCACACATTGAACGGGTGAAACCCACCTACTATCCGAGATTGGATAGATCACTCCACAATCCAAAAGCTTGATTATCTCCTTCTTCACAACTTCCATCATCGGAGGGTTGAGACGGCGTTGAGCCTCTCGAGATGTTTTGGACCCCTCCTCTAGAAGTATGCGATGCATGCACGTGGTAGGGCTAATTCCCTTTATGTCGGCCAAAGTCCATCCAATTGCTGTTTTGTACTCTTTTAGCACCCTCACCAATTTGTTTTCCTCTTGTGCCGTGAGTGAGGATGAGATGATGATGGGCAATGTCTCATCTTCTCCCAAGAAAACGTACTTCAAGTGACTTGGCAAAGGCTTAAGTTCAAGTGTAGGTGGCTGCACAACTGAGGGAAGCATCTTATTAGCCGAAACTGAACTTAAAATTGGGTCCAAAAACTTACCAGATTGTGATGGCAGTGACTCAAGGGCAGCCACCATCTCAATGACATCCTCACTAGGGGGCACGGCAAAGGATGCTTCATGCATGCCGTGGGTTGCTTTTGTGGCTGTTTCAATGTTGTGCATGTCCCTTCCTTGTGCAATTGCCAATTCAAGTGCATCGTCCTTCAAATTGTCCAAATGGTCCTGTGCCAAAGAGTCAATTATATCAATAGCAAAACATGAATGATTCTCACTAGGGTACTTCATAGAATCAGAAAGATTGAAATTAATAACTTCCCCATCAAATTCCATCGTCAAAGTGCCATTAAACACATCAATCTTCGTGCGAGCAGTTTTCATGAATGGCCTTCCAAGGAGGATGGGCAATGACGGGGAATGGTCCGATTCATCCATTTCAAGCACGTAGAAATCCGCCGGGAATATCAAGTGATTAACCTGCACCAAAACATCCTCCAAAACTCCCTTGGGATAGGCATTAGATCTATCGGCCAATTGTATGATAACACCATCGTTTTTCAACGCTCCTAGGTTCATAGATGCATAAATTGAATATGGCATGACATTTATAGATGCACCTAAGTCTAACATGGCAGATTCAAACCTAGAATTACCAATGACACACGGAATTGTAAAACTACCCGGATCTTTGCATTTAGGGGGCAGTTTGCGTTGCAAGATGGCTGAGACATTTTCACCCACTTTTACAACCTCCTTGGTCGAAATCCTCCTCCTATTAGTGCAAAGTTCCTTCAAGAACTTGGCGTACCTGGGGACTTGCTTAATTGCATCCAAAAGGGGAATATTGACTTGAACTTTCCTAAACGTCTCAAGAATGTCCTTTTCTGCTTCTTCTTTCTTTGTTTGCTTGAACCTATTTGGAAAAGGCACATTCGACGGAAAAACATTAGTAGGAACTGAATTTGACACGTTTTTACCTCTATTGGACAAATTGGATGGTTTAGGATCACTTAGGGCTTGCGGCAAAGGTGTTTCCACCTTTCCCGTGAGTGGGCTTTGCTCCTTCTCTTCAATTCTCAACTCGTCCTCCTCATTGGAACATGATTTGGATGGTTTAGGGTCAGATCCTACTTGCTTCCCACTCCGCAGACTCATGGCTTTTGCAGATTCGAATCCACCTTTTGGATTGACAACGGTTAAACTTGGCAACTTGCCTTGCTCTCGAAATTGCCCCATGAACTCGGCAATCTGTCCTACCTGCTTCTCCAACTCGTCCACCTTCTTGTCCCTAGTTTGCATACCCTGCGCCATAGAAGTTAGCAATTGAAAAATCTGATCATTATCAATTGAATAACCTGATTTGTTTTGGGCAGGTTGTGCTTGGGCTTGAGTTGGTGCCAACGGCTTCTGATAGAAACCCGGGGGTTGTTGCCTAAATCCGCTTTGTTGTTGGCCTTGTTTGGGTTCTCGCCATTTGAAATTTGGATGATCACGCCACCCAGGGTTGTAGGTATTGGAAAAAGGATCACCACGTGGTTGGTATTGATTGCCAAAACCCACGGCATTGAGTGTCTCCCACCCTCCATTCTCTATCAATTGTGGGCACTTATCTGTGGGATGTCCTTGCATGGAGCACACGCCACAAGAAGCTACATTTTGTACTTTTGGACCTTCCACCACCTGAGAAAGCAAAGTAGTAAGGTTAGCCATTTGATTTTGAAGTTCGGTTATGGCACTTACCTCATTGACTTGGTGTTGCCGTGGGATGCTCCTTTGCCCAACACCTTCGTATTGTTGAGCGTTCAACGCTCGATTGGCTATCAATGTCTTGGCTGCCGTGGGGGTCTTATCCACCAAGGCTCCTCCCGCTGAGGCATCTAGCATTTGACGTTCGATTGGTAGAAGTCCCTCGTAGAAATATTGTAGGAGAAGTTCCTCCTTCATCTGATGCTGTGGACATGAAGCAACAAGAGATTTAAAACGTTCATAATAAGTAGGAAAAGATTCACCTGCTTCTTGTTGAATTCCACTTATCCTTTTTCGTAGGAGGATGACTCGAGAAGTTGGGAAAAACTTCTCCAAGAAAGCCCGTTTCATGCTCTCCCATGATGTGACAGTTCCGGGGGCCAATTCATACAACCAATCCTTTGCCTTTTCCAAGAGAGAAAAGGGGAAGGCCTTCATCATCAGAATACTTCCATCTACGTTGATTGGTGTCATGCTTGAGCACACCACCTCGAATTCCTTCAAATGCTTGTTTGGGTCTTCCATGGACAGCCCATGGTACTTAGGAATGTGATGCAACAAGCTTGACTTCAATTCAAACTCATCAGTTTTGCCTTGAGCCGCCCTAGGGTATTGAATGCATAAGGGCACGGCATTGTCAAGTCCTGAGGCTGAAAGCTCTTTGATTGTACGATTATCCACAGCCATGTCGTCCACTTCCTCTTCAAATTCAGATTCGGCTTCTGAACTTGCACTTGATTCACTGGGTTCTGGATTCTTCCTCTTTCGTCTTAACTCTCGCTCGAAATCTGCGTCAAAGTCCAGAATATGTTCACGAACTGGGTGAGAACTCCGAGTCATACACTAGTACCTAAACAAGAAACAAAAACAAGGTCAGAATCTGATCTAATTGAACCAAACGAAAATAACAATCCAAGGGATTAGCACAGTTGCTAATCCCCGGCAACGGCGCCAAAAATTTGATGCAAAATATATAAGCACACAAATTAAACCCTCTTTTTATCAATTGTAGCAAAGTATGTAAGTAGGGATCGTTCTAGGCCGGGGATTAGGAGGGATTGCTAAACCACTTGAAAACTGACTCAAAAACTTAAAACAAAGTTGAAACACTAAATTAGACTCAAAGAATGCAAAACTATACTCTAAAACACTAAAACAAACCAAAAGACTCAAAACAGCAAACAAACACTCAAAACTGCCTTAAAACCACTTTCTGGGCAGTTTTGAGCACTAAGGAAGAATTTGGACGAAAACAGTTTATAACTTGACTCAAAACACTCAAAAACACAAACTAAATTGATTTCTAACTAAATTGACACTTCAAAATAAAGGGGGAATTGGTTTTGACGAAATTGAAAACAAAACATAAACTTTGTAAAACAAAACAGATTGTAAAACGAAATTGGTTAAAATGAATGGTTGAAAGGCTGGCTAAGGGGTTCTTCTCCACACATGTCATACTTGCATACAAAACGATTTCTAATTGCAATTCAATAACCCACGAATTCTCAACACTCCAAGTTAATTAGGTCTGCTTAAATTAACTTTCAGATTTCCCTTATGTCAATGAATTGGATGGAAACTGCGCATCACAATCAAATTATTCTTCAAGAGTTCTCTATATGAAAGCGCATACTAGAGATACAATCAAAGATCATTACGTTCAATGGAAATCATAAGTATTGACGAGGCACTTGTAACTATGAAAGCGCATGATACTTATGCCAAGAATTTACTTAACACAATTGAGATCATCAACCTTTACTACTTGTGAATATAAAGTTGTAACGATTAGGTGAAACTTCCTTATATCCTAGCATTAGATTTATGCATGCAACTAAGTTGGCCACCTCAATCAACACACACAAATCAGTTTTAATATGAACAGATAAGTAAATTGAATTCACAATTTATGAAACGCAATTAGAGGTAATCAAATCATATAGCAAGCATAAACATGGTTTCGAATCACCCCCTAGCCGAGGGGGTTTAGTTCCTCATACGTACAGAACAAAGAATATTGAATTTAAACATTGAAATCAAAGGAAAGGAAACACCTAAAACTTCCAGCAATTCAAACTTGAATGGCGTGCACGTCCCAGGGCTCCTTCTCCTCCTCTTTGCTGCGGCACAAGGTCTTGGGACAGGTTTAGGGGGTTATGAATGGTGTAGAAGGCTGGGTTAATGGCTAGGATGGATGTATGGTGCGGCAGGTAGTGAATTAGGTCAGAAATTATGGAGAATGGTGAAGGATGGGTGCGGCAGAGAGTGGTGAAGAGTTTCTGGCGAGAATGGTGTGTATGGAGGGTGTGTAACCTGCGGCAACCCTTAAAACTTATATATATAGGCACCACAAACCCTAGGGTAATCAGATTAGGGCTTGGACTCAGCATTGCACAAGGAATTAGGGCCCTAGGTGCGGCAGAAATTGTGAATCCATTAGAAAAAAGGATTTTGGCCCAATTGATTTCTGAAAAGGATTTGTAGAACCCAAATCCACAAGGAAAAGGCTTAATAAGTCAGAATCCAAGAGGGAATGGGAGTGAGAAGGCACGGCACAAAGGGATAAGGCAGGGAGCCTTGCAAGGCAAGGAAAAGACCTTCTAGAAAGGAGGGAGGCGCCAGATTTTTAGGCTTCCAGAAAGAATGTGTTTTGTGGCAGATTTTGGGGCTTCTAGAGGGATTTGGGGCGCCACTTTTATAGGACAAGGGATAAGACTTCTAGAAATCAGGTTTTAAGTCCCCTAAACTGAAGAAAACAGGTTAGGATAAGATTAGGATAAGATAAGGTAAGATAAGGTAAGGATTGGATAAGATAAGATAAGATAAGGTTGTTTTAGATAATGTTTTGGATAATTCTCCTTCTTTTGAGCTGATTCCTTATCTTCTCTATCTTTGACTTCTTTCTTCCTTCTTCTTAGCTGATTTCAAGCCTTAATATCTTCAATTTCGTCCATCAACTTGCCTCCATGCTTGCACTACCCAATCTTGGCCCAAAAATGCTCTAGAATGCTCCAAATTGCTTCTTTTTGCATACTTGCCCTTAGAACCTGAAAATACATCAAACTAGCTTAAAAGACTACTTTAACTAAGGAAAAACAACATAAATGCACAAGAACAAGCTAACTAAGGTGCATGAATATGCTCCTATCACACTTGTAACTATGAATTGCATGAAACTTATGCCAAGAATTTACTTAACGCGATTGTGACTAGCAACCTCCACTACTTATGAATATAAGTTCATAACGATTAGGTGAAACTCCCTTATATCCTAGCATCAGATTTATGCATGAAAATTGAGCGTGCACTCTCAACCAACACACACAAATCAGTTTTAATTCAAACGGATAAGTAAATTGAATTCACAACTTATGAATCACAACTGGATGTAATCAAATGATAGGAGCATATTTATGCGACTTAGTTAGCTTGTTTTCATGCATTTACGTTGTTAGTTCTTAGTTAATTTTGTATTTTAAGCTATTTTCGTGTGTTTGTAGGTTCAAAGTGTCAAGATGGCAAAAAGAAGCAATTTGGAGCATTCTAGAGCATTTTTGGGCCAAGATTGGGTAGTGCAAGCATGGAGGCAAGTTGATGGACGAAATTGAAGATATAAAGGCTTGAAATCAGCTAAGAAGATGGAAGAAAGAAGTCAAAGATAAAGAAGTTAAGGAATCAGCTCAAAAGAAGGAGAATTATCCAAAACAACCTTATCTTATCTTATCTTATCCAATCCTTATCTTATCCTAACCTGTTTTCTTCAGTTTAGGGGACTTAAAACCTGATTTCTAGAAGTCCTATCCATTCTCCTACAAAAGTGGCGCCCCAAACTCTTCTAGAAACCCCAAAATCTGCCCAGAAACACATTCTTTCTAGAAGCCTAAAAATCTGGCGCCTCCCTCCTTTCTAGATGGTCTTTTCCTTGCCTTGCAAGGTTCCCTGCCTTATCCCTTTGTGCCGTGGGTTTTCACTCCCATTCCTTCTCGAATTCTGACTTATTAAGCCTTTTCCTTGTGGATTTGGGTTCTACAATCCTTTTCAGGCATTAAGTGAACCCTAAGGCCTAATCTATATTTTCTGCCGCACCTAGAGTCCTAATTCCTTGTTTTATGCTAAGTCCAAGCCCTAATCTGATTACTCTAGGGTTTGTGATATATATATATAAACAAGTTAGAGGATTGCCGCACCATCCATCCACCTCCACACACATCTCATAACTCACCCACCCCCATATACATTCAGAAATCCATAGTTTGCTGCAGAGAAGGGAAGACAAGGCCTTGCCGTGGCTTCCATTGGAGAAGGAGGAGTTCTTTCTTCTCCTGTTTCGTTTCCATGTTTAATTTAACTTGTTTTTCAATTATGTTGAACATGTGGAACTAATTTCGTTTTAGTTAGAGGTGGATTCAAGCCATGGACATATGTTTGATATGAATTGATTACCTTCAATTATTGTTTCATAAATTGTGAATGTGATTTACTTATCTGTTTTATGAAGAACTTGTTCTTGTGTGTTGATTAAGGAGGCCTACTTAGTTTACATGCATGAATTTGATGCTAGGATATAAGGGAATTTCACCTAATCGTTAGGAACTTATATTCACAAGTAGTAAAGATTGCTAGTCACAATTGTGTTAAGTAAATCCTAGGCAAGAGTAACATGCGTATTCCATAGTTATGAATGCCTTGTCAATGTTTATGATTTCCATGGAGCTTAATGATCTTTGACATGTATCTCTATCATGCGTCTTCCATAGTTAGGGAACTTGATAAGAATAATTTGGTTGTGATGCGTTATCCATTCAATTCAATGAACTTAGGGAAATCTGGGAATTAATTAGTGCAATACAATTAATTCAAAGCATTGTCATTCATGGTTTATCAAAAGAATAACTGGAAATCAATTCGTATGCATATGTTCATGTGTGGAGAAGAACCCTCTAACTAGTTTTCACCCCTGAATTCACCTTTATCTCTTTCAATTTACTTTGTTTGCCTAAATCTGCTTAGTTTTGCTTAAATCGTCCAAAAACCCCCTTAGTTCTTAATTGAGTCTTAGTTTGTTTAAATTCGTCCAAATCTGTCCCCTTTTAGTGTTTTGAGTTTAACTAGTCCAAAAGTCATCCAATTCACTTCATAGAACCTGTTTTGAGTCTACTTAAGTTAGTTTTGCTGTTTTGAGTCTATTTAGCCTGTCTTGAGTCTCTAGTGTCTAGAATCTGCCTAGTTGAGTTTTATTTGTTGTTTTAAGTTTGTTTTGTGTTATTTGAGTCAAGTTAGGTTGTCTAGAGTTAAAATTCATTCAGATTGATCACTAGTACTTGTTTTCATTGTCTAGAGTCCAGTTTAGTGTTTTAGAGTGTAATTTGTGTAGATTAGCATCCCTTCTAATCCCCGGCCTTCAACGATCCCTACTTTCATATACTACGTCGATAGGGTTTTAATTTGAGTGTCAAGTAATTCTCACATCAAATTTTGGCGCCGTTGCCGGGGATTAGCAAACTTGCTAATCTCCCTAGTTTCTGCCGTGTATTTTAACTTGTTTTTGTTTTTGTTTTGCTTTCTTTGTTTTAGGTACTAGTGTATGACTCGAAGTTCTCAACCCGTTCATGCACATATCTTGGAGTTTAACGACGATTTTGAGTGAGATTTGAGAAGGAAGAGGAAGCACCCAGAACCTGGTCTACTTAGTTCAAGTTCTAATTCCGAATCTGAAGTTGAAATTGAAGAGGATTTGGAAGAGGAGCACGACATGGCTGCAGATAACAGAACGATCAAGGAACTTTCAGCCTCGGGATTGGACAATGCAACCCCTTTATGCATTCAATATCCTAGGGCAGCCGAGGGCAAGACTGACGAATTCGAATTGAAGTCTAGCTTGTTGCACCACATCCCCAAATTCCACGGGTTGTCCATGGAAGATCCGAACAAACACTTGAAAGAATTCGAAGTGGTGTGTTCAAGCATGACCCCCGTCAATGTCGATGGGAGTATTTTGAAGATGAAGGCCTTTCCCTTTTCTCTCTTGGAAAAGGCGAAGGATTGGTTGTATGAATTGGCTCCCGGAACTGTCACATCGTGGGAGAGCATGAAACGGGCTTTCTTGGAGAAGTTTTTCCCAACTTCTCGAGTCATCACCATACGAAAAAGGATAAGTGGAATTCAGCAAGAAGAAGGTGAGTCTTTTCCTACGTATTATGAACGTTTTAAATCTCTTGTTGCTTCATGTCCACAGCATCAGATGAAGGAGGAACTTCTCCTACAATACTTCTACGAGGGACTTCTACCAATTGAACGTCAAATGTTAGATGCCTCAGCGGGAGGAGCCTTGGTGGACAAGACCCCCACGGCTGCAAAGACCTTGATTGCTAATCGAGCATTGAACACTCAACAATACGAAGGTGTTGGACAAAGGAGCATTCCACGGCAACACCAAGTGAATGAGGTAAGTGCTATAACCGAACTTCAAAATCAAATGGCTAACCTTACCACTCTTCTTTCTCAGGTTGTTGAAGGACCAAAAGTGCAAACCGTGGCTTCTTGTGGCGTGTGCTCCATGCAAGGACATCCCACGGATAAGTGCCCACAATTGACAGAGAATGGAGGGTGGGAGACACTCAATGCCGTGGGTTTTGGGAATCAATACCAAAACCGTGGTGACCCCTTTTCCAATACATACAATCCAGGATGGAGAGATCACCCAAACTTCAAGTGGAGGGACTCTCAACAAGCACAGCAACAAGGCGAATTTAGACAGCCCCCTGGGATGTTTCCAAGGCCATATGCAGCCACACAACCTACCTCAACCAATTTCGGCCCAAACCAATTCAGGTTCGTTGTTAGATAATGATAAAATTCTTCAAGTACTAACCTCTTTGACGCAGGACATACAGAGCATAAAGAATCAAGCTAAAGAGGTGGACGAATTGAAGAAACAAATGGGGCAAATGGCTGAATTCATGGGCCAATTCCGAGAACAAGGCAGATTGCCTAGTTCAACCGTTGTTAATCCCAAAGGAGGATTTGAAACCGCCCAAGCAATCACGTTGAGAAGTGGTAAGCAGGTTGGAACTGATTCACAACCATCTAGATCAAGTCAAGAAGAGGACACGAAGCTGCAATTGGAGGAGGATGAATCACCCAAACCCACGGCAAGGAATGCACAATCCTTGCCGCAGCCAATTCCCACTTCTAAACCGTTCCCAACCATCAAGGTAAGTTCCAATATGAATTCTTCTAGCTCTACTCCACTAATTGTGCCCTTTCCTGGCAGGTTGCGGCAATCAAAGAAAGAGGATGCTGAAAAGGACATTCTAGAGACATTCCGGAAAGTTCAAGTCAATATCCCACTCCTTGATGCAATAAAGCAGGTCCCAAGGTATGCTAAGTTTTTGAAAGAGCTTTGTACAACAAGGAGAAGGATTTCTAACAAAGAGGTGGTAAGAGTAAGTGAGAATGTCTCAGCCGTTTTACAAAGGAAATTACCCCCTAAATGGAAAGATCCGGGTAGTTTTACAATTCCTTGTGTTATTGGAAATACTCGTTTTGAATCTGCCATGTTAGACTTAGGTGCATCTATAAATGTCATGCCATATTCTGTTTATGCATCTATGAATCTAGGAGAGCTTAAAAATGATGGTGTTATTATCCAATTAGCCGATCGATCTAATGCATACCCAAAAGGAGTTTTGGAAGATGTTTTGGTGCAGGTAGACCACTTGATTTTTCCTGCAGATTTCTATGTGCTTGACATGGAGGATTCAGACCATTCCCATCCACTACCACTCTTACTTGGCCGACCATTCATGAAAACAGCCCAAACCAAGATTGATGTGGCCAAGGGAACGTTAACTATGAAGTTTGGTAGTGATAAGATTAAATTTAATGTTTCTTAGTCTGTTGAGAATATAGCCACTGCCCTCAAAATGCCCCAATTGGTCGAAAATATCATGGGGAAGAATGTTCATAGTGCTGCCACTTCATTGCAGTACATTGGTAAGCCATCTATTCCAGATTCGATTCCCATTTCAACTAATAGGTTGTTACCTTGTATGGTGCAGATTCCCAATCGAATCCAAGCTGGTGGGCATGATTACAATGATTTTAGGATGTTCAATGCCACAATCCGGAAGGATCACTATCCCTTACCATTCAAAGATCCAATGCACGAGCTGTTTGAGGAGCATGTAGTGGAAGAACTACCTCTGCATGCCGTGGGTACCATGGGAAATTAAATGGAAGTATCGTCCGGCTGGAAGACGTTAAAGCAAGCGCTTCTTGGGAGGCAACCCATGTGTTCAAACGAGAGAACGATGGAATTCTAGCTCCAAAACCAGATTTGCGTTCTTAAACTCTCTCTCTTTATTGCTTTTGTTTTGCCATATCTGTTATGTGTGTTAGTTGTGTTATTTGCTTGCTTTTTGTGAGTTTATGTTTGAAACATTGAGGACAATGTTTGATTTAAGTGTGGGGGGGGGGGGGGGGTAACAAAGTGTTTTTGCATGAAATTCGTGGGTTTTTATCACCTATCACTTTGAATGTTGTTTTCAGTGTTTTTAAGCTGTTTTGGAGTCTTTTAGTGTGTTTTGAAAAGAAAATCCGAAAATACCATAAAAATTTGAAAAATTGATTTGAAAAACCCAAAAAGAGTTGTTTTTGTGTGTTTGTTTGTGTCTTAGGGTACCTTCCAACACAATGATGAAGATTCGGTTTTTAATTGCATGACTATTGAGGAAAGTTATAAACATGGACGGAGGTTTGAATTGCTCTCTGGTTTATGCTTGATTATGGTTATAGTTCATGAATTCATGTTTAATCAAAAAGAGAAAAAATCAGTTTTTGTAACATGCTTGAAGGAAGGAACTCATACTAACACTACAACCCTGAGAGACTTGAGCTTAAAACGTTCTGTGGAGAGTTAAAAATCTGAGCATTTATTGTTTTCTAAAGTCGTTGCATGATCTCATTATTCTTTGCTTGGTTGCTACTTAGAAGGCGTTTCATCATTTAGTTCCAAATACTAGAACTCATACCCGTTTCATTCAAAGCATGAAATTGATAACACATAAACAAGATGAAGTTGTGTAGTGAACCAGTGCCAAATAGCCGAACCTCCCTATGTTATTTGTCTTGTAGGTTTAACCCTTTTGAGCCTTGTTTAGCCTATGTTCTTTGTTTACCCACATTATCCCTACCTAGCCTAGATTAGGACCATCCTTACCCTTGTTCTTAAGGCATAGCTAAGCATGACTTAGAGTGAATTCCCTTTGTTCGTTATTGGGCAGCAAACAAGTGTGGGGGAAAGAAAGTTGTGCGTTTATATGTGCCAAAGTCACAAAAGAGGCACGGGTGAAGAAAAAGAAAAAAAAAAAAAAAAAAGAGAAGACAAATTCGTGCAAAAGAAAAAGAAGAAAAATTTGTGAAAAAAAAAGTATGAAAAGTGTTCAAAATAAGTGAGAATAAGCTCACAAATGTTGGATGTTGAAGAAAGGGTCCAAAAAGTTGAAGTTGGCCCTAAATATGTGTGATCTTCCCCTTATGTATCAAAGTGTGCGGCTGCATTCAAGAAAGGGAGTTCTAAGTGTCATATTCATTACTTTGCTTGCTTTTGCTTTAAGAACGTTTGTTTTCCTTACGTTTCTTTGTTAGCCAATACCCTTAGCCCCGTTACAACCCTATACTTCAATCTTGAGTGTTGTGTGTTTCAATATGTGGAGTTTGGGATTGGTACGAGTGTATGGTATCCCTGGTTCTCGCATCTAAGTAGTAGCATTCCATTCATGAGATCATATATATACATGCTTAATAGCTCCAGAAATTGCTTTCTTTGTTATAAACATATGTGAGTGTTCGTTTGCAGGTTTACATCAATCTTCTCACATATACTTAGTATAGGGAGTGTAGTTAGACAATCTGAGTGAAAATAAGAGTGTACCTAGTGAGGAATTGAGTGAATTCTCTAAGGCATGTTACTAGGTTCAAAACATTGTTTTAATTGGTTAGATGAGAGCTAATGGATGGTGACTGTGGTTAATGATGCGAAATATATAAGCACACAAATTTAACCCTCCTGTTGACAATTGTAGTATAGATGCAAGTAGGGATCGTTCTGGACCGGGGATTAGGAGGGCTTGCTAAAACCTCAAAACTGACTCAAAATCATTAAAACAAAGTTTAAAACACTAAACTAGACTCAAAGAATGCAAAACTAGACTCCAAGACACTAAAACAACTCAAAAGACTCAAAACAACACAAAAACACTCAAAACTGCCTAAAAACACAAACTGGGCAGTTTTAGACTCTAAACACTACTTTGGACGAAAATAGATTTTAACTTGACTCAAAACACTCAAAAACACAAACTAAATCAATTTCTAACTAATATGACTCAACAAAGTAAAAGGGGATTGGGTTTTGACGAATTTGAAAACATAACAAACAGATTGTAAACTAAAACAGATTTTGGACGAATTTGGTAAAACTTATGGATGATGGGCTAGCTAGAGGATTCTTCTCCACACATGACACACTTGCACATAAACCAATTTTCAGTTGTTCTTTCGACAAATCATGAAACTCAACACCCCAGGTTAATTAGGTCCGCTTAAATTAACCTTCAAGTTCTCCTTAAGTTATTGAATTGGATGGGAAAGCGCATACAACAATTCAAAGCATTCTCTAAAAGTTCTTTACGTGAACAGCACAATAAAGATACAATCACAGATCATTAAGCATCATGAGAACTATAAGTATTGACGAGGCATTCGTTACTATGATGAGCATGAAACTCCTGCCAAGAATTCATTTAACGCGATCGTTTATAAGCGACCTCCACTACTTGTGAATATAAGTTTGTAACTATTAGGTGAAACTCCCTTATATTCTAGCATCATATTCATACATGCAAATTAAGTGTGCACTCTTAATAAACATACACAAATAAGTTATCAATCAAGCAGTTAAACAAATTGAATTCACAACTTATGAAATCACAACTGAAGGTAATCAATTCATATTGCAAGTATGTTCATGGCTTTGAATCTTCCCCTAGTGATAGGAGCATATTTATGCTACTTAGTTAGTGTGTTTCCTTGCATTTGCTTAGCTATTTGTTGCTTAGTATAGTGTTTAAAGTCATTTTCGTGTGTTTTTAGGTCCAAGAAGCAAAGTTGGCAAAAAAATGCATTTTGGAGCATTTTAGAGCAAATCTGGGCTTGGAATGGATAGCACAAGCAATGGGCATGAAGATGGACGAATTTGGAGTCTAAATGGAGTTGGGAATATGTTTCAAGGTTGGAGAAATAAATTCAAATCATTGAAGATAAGGAATCAGCTCAAAAGAAGGAGGATTATCCAAAACATTATCCAAACAACCTTATCTTATCTTATCTTATCCAACCCTTATCTTATCTTAACAAACCTTATCCTATCCTAATCCTTTTCTAATTCAATTCCTGGTACAATGAGGGTTTATTTTCTGATTGGGGGACATTTAAATTAAGTTTCTAGAAACCCTAAGCCTTGCCGCACCTAGCCTTCCAGAAAACCTGATTTCCTTGCCTTGCAAGGCTTTCTAGAAGCCTTATCCCTCCTTATCCAAATCTGCCGCACCTTAGGCCCTTTCCCATTGGAAATCTGATTGTTTTGAGCCTATTTCTGGATGGATTTGGCTTTCTAGAAGTCCTAATCTGATTCACTTAGGGTTTTTGGTGCCTATATATATATTAATCAGCCCTTTTGCCGTACACACCACCCTCCATATACATCATTCACGCCAGAAATCATCCACCACTCTCTGCCGCCCCTTTCCTTCACCATTCTCCATAGTTTCTGACCTAATTCACCCTCTGCCGTGCCATATCATCCACACAAACCCAGAAAACCCCTCTTGTGCCGCAGTTATTCAAGGAAGGAAGGAGAAGGTGCTACTCTAAGTCGTGACTACTGCTGGAGCGTTCTTAGGTGTTGTCTATCTTTGTTTTCAATGTTTCAATTCAGTTTTCTTTGTTTAATTGCTATCATGAGGAACTAAACCCCTATTAGTTAGAGGGGGAATTTGAAGCCATGAATATATGTTTCTTATGATTTGGTTTACTCCAGTTATGATTTCATAAATTGTGAATGTGGTTTACTTATCTGTTTTATTAAGAACTTGATCTTGTGTGTTGATTAAGGATGCATACTTAGTTTACATGCATGAATTTGATGCTAGAATATAAGGGAATTTCACCTAATCGTTATGAACTTATATTCACAAGTAGTAAAGGTTGCTAGTCACAATCATGTTAAGTAAACCCTAGGCTGGATTAACATGCGTCTTCCATAGTTATGAATGCCTTGTCAATGTTCATGATTTCCATTGAACTTAATGATCTTTGTTGAATGTCTCTATCATGCGTATTCCATAGTTAGGGAGTTTGAGGAAGAATAATTTGGTTGTGATGCGTTATCCATTCAATTCAATGAATCTAGGGAAATCTAGGAATTGATTAGTTCAATACAATTAATTCGGAACATTGTCATTCATGGTTTATAGAAAGAGTAACTGGGAATCAAGTTGTATGCATATGTTTATGTGTGGATAAGGATCCTTCTAACTAGCAATTCACCCATTTAAATCACCAATTTCGTACAAAACTAAGTCTAGTTTACAATTCTGTTTTGCTTAAGTTTAAATCCGTTTTCAAACAATCCCTTGCTTTTAGTTTGTGTTAGTAGAGTCTAAATTCGTCAAATCTTGAGTCTTTTAGTCTTTTGAGTCAATTTGAGTCTTAATTTCGTTCAAATCAATCTTAGGTGTTAGTTTAGAGTCTAGATAACTTGTTTTGTGTGTTTTAGGTCTATTTAGCTTGTTTTGAGTCTTTAGAGTCCAGAAACTGTTTAATTGAATTCTATTTGCTGTTTTGAGTTTGTTTTGAGTTATTTGAGTCAAGTTAGGTTGTTTAAAGGTGTCTAGAGTTAAAATTCGTCCAAATTGAGCCCTAGTACTTGTTTTCATTGTTTTAAGTCCAGTTTAGTGTTTTAGAGTGTAATTTGTGTAGATTAGCATCCCTTCTAATCCCCGGCCTAAAACGATCCCTACTTTCATATACTACGTCGATAGGGTTTTAATTTGAGTGTCAAGTAATTCTCACATCAAATTTTGGCGCCGTTGCCGGGGATTAGCAAACTTTCTAATCTCTTTAGTTTCTGCCGTTCATTTTAACTTGTTTTTGTTTCTGTTTTGCTTAGTTTTCTGATTTGTTTTGTTTTCTTTGTTTTAGGTACTAGTGTATGACTCGAAGTTCTCAACCCGTTCACGCACATATCTTGGAGTTTAACGACGATTTTGAGCGAGATTTGAGAAGGAAGAGGAAGCACCCAGAACCTGATCTACTTAGTTCAAGTTCTAATTCCGAATCTGAAGTTGAAATTGAAGAGGATTTGGAAGAGGAGCACGACATGGCTGCAGATAACCGAACAATCAAAGAACTTTCAGCCTCGGGATTGGACAATGCGACCCCTTTATGCATTCAATATCCTAGGGTGGCTCAAGGCAAGACTGATGAGTTTGAATTGAAGTCTAGCTTGTTGCACCACATCCCCAAATTCCACGGGTTGTCCATGGAAGATCCGAACAAGCACTTGAAGGAATTTGAAGTGGTTTGTTCAAGCATGACCCCTGTCAATGTTGATGGGAGTATATTGAAGATGAAAGCCTTTCCATTCTCTCTTTTGGAAAAGGCTAAGGATTGGCTCTACGAACTAGCACCTGGAACCGTTACTTCGTGGGAAAGCATGAAGCGCGCATTCTTAGAGAAATTTTTCCCAACTTCAAGAGTCATTCTCTTGAGGAAAAGGATAAGTGGCATTCAACAAAACCAAGGGGAATCGTTTCCAGCCTATTATGAGCGTTTCAAGGCACTTGTTGCTTCTTGTCCACAACACCAAATGAAGGAAGAGCTTCTCCTCCAATATTTCTATGAAGGACTTCTCCCCATTGAGAGACAAATGCTTGATGCTTCAGCGGGAGGAGCTTTGGTTGACAAAACACCCGTGGCTGCCAAGACTCTAATTGCAAATCGAGCCTTGAATGCGCAACAATACGAAGGAGTTGGACAGAGAGAAGGACCACGGCAACAACAAGTGAATGAGGTAAATGCAATTTCAGAATTACAATCTCAAATGGCTAATCTCACTTTTCTTTTGTCACAGGTTGTGGATGGAACCAAAGCACAAGGGCCGGCCATATGTGGAGTGTGTTCTATGTAGGGACATCTCAACGATCAATGCCCTCAATTGATTGAGAATGGGGGGTGGGAAACTGCCCAAGCCGTGGGTTTCCAAGGCCAAACCCAACAAAGACACGACCCATACTCAAACACATACAATCCGGGATGGAGAGATCATCCAAACTTCAAGTGGAGGGATTCTCAGCAAGCACAGCCACAAAGCGGATTTAGACAGCCCCCTGGGATGTTTCCAAGGCCGTATGCAGCCCCACAACCTCACCCAACTTCGGCCCAAACCAATTCAGGTTCGTCGTTAAATAATGATAAAATTCTTCAAGTACTAACCTCTTTGACACAGGACGTGCAGAGCATAAAAAATCAAGCTAAAGAGGTGGATGAATTGAAGAAACAAATGGGGCAAATGGCTGAATTCATGGGCCAATTCCGAGAACAAGGCAGATTGCCTAGTTCAACCGTTGTTAATCCTAAAGGAGGATTTGAAACCGCCCAAGCAATCACGTTGAGAAGTGGTAAGCAGGTTGGAACTGATTCACAACCATCTAGATCAAGTCAAGAAGAGGACAAGAAGCTGCAATTGGAGGAGGATGAATCACCCAAACCCACGGCAAGGAATGCACAATCCTTGCCGCAGCCAATTCCCATTTCTAAACCGTCCTCAACCATCAAGGTAAGTTCCAATATGAATTCTTCAAGCTCTACTCCACTAATTGTGCCCTTTCCTGGCAGGTTGCGGCAATCAAAGAAAGAGGATGCTGAAAAAGACATTCTAGAGACATTCCGGAAAGTTCAAGTCAATAACCCACTCCTTGATGCAATAAAGCAAGTCCCAAGGTATGCTAAGTTTTTGAAAGAGCTTTGTACAACAAGGAGAAGGATTTCTAACAAAGAAGTGGTTCAAGTAAGTGAGAATGTCTCTGCTGTTTTACAAAGGAAATTACCCCCTAAATGCAAAGATCCGGGTAGTTTTACAATTCCTTGCGTTATTGGTAGTACTAAGTTTGAACATGCTATGTTAGACTTAGGAGCTTCAATTAATGTCATGCCATACTCTATTTATGCATCCATGAACTTAGGTGAGCTTAAAAACGATGGTGTTATAATCCAATTAGCCGATCGTTCTAATGCATATCCAAAAGGAGTTTTGGAAGATGTTTTGGTGCAGGTTGGAAATCTGATTTTTCCAGCGGATTTTTATGTGCTTGACATGGAGGATACACCCCATTCCACCCCATTGCCGATCCTCCTTGGGAGACCTTTCATGAAAACAGCCCGCACCAAAATCGATGTGTTCAAAGGGACGTTGACAATGGAATTTGATGGGGAAGTTATTGATTTCAATCTTGCTGAAACTATTAAATTTCCTAAAGAAAATCATTCTTGTTTTGCTATTGATATATTCGATGAATTGGCGCAGGATTACCTTGATTCCTTGGAGAGGGATCCCCTTGAATCAACAATTGCACAAGGAATTGGGCAAAAACCCAATATTGCCGTGCCTAGAAGTGAAGAAGAGGCCGAGATGGTGGCTGCCCTAGAGTCACTACCTCAGCACCATGGTAAGCCTTCAAAACCAATTTCAATTCCAATTTCTACTAACAAGTTGTTACCCTCAGTGATTCAGGCACCCGTACTTGAGCTTAAACCATTGCCGGATCATTTGAAGTACGTCTTTTTGGGAGATAACGAGACGTTGCCCGTCATTGTGTCCTCCACACTCACGGCAACAGAGGAAGGAAAGTTAATTCGGGTGTTGAAAGAGCACAAAACAGCCATTGGGTGGACATTGGCTGATATTAGGGGGATTAGCCCTACAACATGCATGCATCGCATACTTCTAGAGGAGGGGGCTAAACCAACTCGAGAGGCTCAACGCCGACTCAACCCTCCAATGATGGAAGTTGTGAAGAAGGAGATTATAAAGCTTCTTGATTGTGGAGTGATTTATCCAATCTCGGATAGCCGTTGGGTTTCACCGGTGCAATGTATTCCAAAGAAATCCGGAGTCACTGTGGTGAAGAATGCCAATATTGAACTTGTGCCCACACGTATCCAAACAGGTTGGAGAGTGTGCATTGACTATAGGAAGCTAAACGCCACCACAAGGAAGGACCACTTCCCTTTGCCGTTCATTGATCAAATGCTTGAAAGGTTAGCCGGTCATTCTTTTTATTGTTTTCTTGATGGTTATTCTGGGTATAATCAGATTGTTATAGCTCCGGATGACCAAGAAAAGACCACTTTCACGTGCCCCTTTGGTACCTTTGCCTATCGTCGCATGCCATTCGGTTTATGCAATGCACCTGCCACCTTTCAAAGATGCATGGTAAGTATCTTTTCAGATTTTGTGGAGAAGATTATTGAGGTATTCATGGATGATTTTAGTGTTTTTGGGGATTCGTTTGATGGGTGCTTAGATAATCTCACTTTGATTCTAAAACGTTGCATTGAAACTAACCTTGTTTTGAATTGGGAAAAATGTCACTTTATGGTAAAACAAGGCATAGTTTTAGGTCATATCATTTCAGAAAGGGGAATTGAGGTTGATAAATCAAAAATAGACCTTGTCCGTTACTTACCCTCTCCTACTTCGGTTAGAGAGGTTCGTTCTTTTCTTGGACATGCAGGTTTCTATAGGCGATTCATCAAGGATTTTTCGAAGATCTCCACCCCCCTTTGCCGTCTCCTCCAGAAGGATGTGACTTTTGTGTTTGATGAGGAATGTGAGAAGGCATTCAAACACCTCAAAGAGATGCTAACTTCGGCCCCCATCATAGTCCCACCAGATTGGAGCCTTCCTTTTGAGCTTATGTGTGATGTTTCGGATTATGCATTAGGAGCTGTTTTGGGACAAAGGAAGGACAAGAAGCCCCATGTAATCTATTATGCATCTCGGACCTTGAATGATGCACAATTGAATTACTCTACCACTGAAAAAGAACTTCTTGCTGTTGTGTTTGCTTTAGATAAGTTTCGTTCTTATTTACTTGGTACTAAAGTTATTATTTACACTGACCATGCAGCTTTGAAGTATTTGTTCACCAAGAAAGAGGCCAAACCAAGACTCATTCGCTGGATGCTTCTTCTCCAAGAGTTCGATATTGAAATCCGGGACAAGAAGGGGAGTGAAAACGTGGTGGCTGATCACTTGAGCCGTATGGTGCATGAGGAGGATGCCGTGCCTATCCAAGAGACATTCCCAGATGAGCAGCTGCTGTCCATCAAGGTAAGTGAGCCATGGTATGCTGATGTAGTAAATTATTTGGTGTCTAAACACATTCCAAGAGAGCTAAACAAGCACCAAAGTGATAAACTTAAAAAGGATGCACGTTCTTATGTTTGGGATGACCCATACTTGTGGAAATATTGCCCTGATCAGGTTCTACGTAGGTGTGTGCATGATTCTGAGTTTAATTCAATTTTAACTTTTTGTCACACCTATGCATGTGGAGGTCACTTTGGTACTCAAAGAACAGCACATAAAGTTTTAGAATGTGGATTTTATTGGCCTACTATCTTTAGAGATGCTAGAACTTTTTGTATGACTTGTGATAGATGTCAAAGAACGGGCAATATAGGTCCTAAACAACAAATGCCGCAACACCCCATATTTAGTGTTGAAATCTTTGATGTTTGGGGTATTGATTTCATGGGTCCTTTTCCTTCCTCACATGGTTTCCTTTATATTTTGCTTGCTGTGGATTATGTGTCGAAATGGGTGGAAGCAAAAGCCACCCGAACTAATGATTCTAAAGTGGTTGCAGATTTTGTTAGAACTAACATATTTGCTAGATTTGGAATGCCAAGAGTCCTAATCAGTGATGGGGGTTCCCATTTTTGCAATCGAACCATTGAGGCGCTGCTCAAGAAGTATAATGTCACGCATAAGGTTTCAACACCTTATCACCCTCAAACCAATGGGCAAGCCGAGGTTTCAAATAGAGAAATCAAGCAGATTTTGGAGAAAACTGTAGGGCCAACTCGGAAGGATTGGAGCTTGCGTTTGAATGATGCATTGTGGGCATATCGCACTGCCTATTGGAATGTCCCCATTTCGGCTAGTCTATGGGAAACCATGTCATCTTCCCGTCGAGTTAGAACATCGTGCACATTGGGCTGTCAAAACATTCAACATGGACATTGATGCCGCAGGTCTTCATAGAAAGCTTCAATTGAATGAGCTAGAAGAAATTAGGAATGAAGCTTATGAGAATGCACGGATCTACAAGGAGAAAACAAAGGCATTCCATGACAAGATGATTCGTAGCAAGCTGTTCTCTATAGGGCAGAAAGTGTTACTTTTCAATTCTCGCCTTCGTCTATTTCCAGGTAAGTTGCGTTCTAAGTGGATTGGTCCTTTTGTGGTTACTAATGTTTTTCCTCATGGTGCAGTCCAAATTCAAAGTTTAAAGACGCAACAAGAATTCAAAGTGAATGGACATCGATTGAAGCCATATTATGAGCACTTTGAAGAGCACATTACGGAGGACATATCCTTTAATGCCGTGGGCCCTATTGAAGAATAGAGGGAAGGTTCGTCCGGCTGGAAGACATTAAAGCAAGCGCTTCTTGGGAGGCAACCCATGCAAATAAAGACGACCTAGGAACTCTCCGGCTCCACAACCAGATTTGCGTTTCTAAACCCTACTCTTTATTACTTTTCCTTTGCCATTTTGTTATGTTAGTTAGTTGTGTTGATTGCTGTTTGCTTTCTGTGAGTCTATGTTTGAAACATTGAGGACAATGTTTGGTTTAAGTGTGGGGGGGGGTAACAAAGTGTTTTTTGCATGAAATTCGTGGGTTTTTATCACCTATCACTTTGAATGTTGTTTTCAGTGTTTTTAAGTGTTTTTAAGCCGTTTTGGAGTCTTTTAGTGTGTTTTGACAAGAAAATCCGAAAATACCATAAAAATTTGAAAAATTGTTTTGAAAAACCCAAAAAGAGTTGTTTTTGTGTGTTTGTTTGTGTCTTAGGGTACCTTCCAACACAATGATGAGGATTTGGTTTTTAATTGCATGACTGTTAAAGAAAGTTACAAACTTGGATTGACGTTTGATATGCTCTTTTGTTTATGCTTGGTTATAGTTGACATTCATGAATTCACATGTAATCACAAAAAGGATAAAATCAGTTTTTGTAACATGCTTGAAGGAAGTAACTCAAACTAACGCTACAACCCTGAGAGACTTGAGCCTTTAACGTTCTTTGGAGAGTTAAAAATCTATGCATTCTTTGTTTTCTAAAGTCGTTGCATGATCTCATTATTCTTTGCTTGGCTGCTACTTGGAATGCGTTTCATCATTTAGTTCCAAATACTAGAACTCATACCCGTTTCATTCAAAGCATGAAATTGATTAGCATAACACATAATCAAGATGAAGTTGTTTAGTTTAAAACCAGAGCCAAAAAGCCTAACCCTTTGCATATGTATTGTAGGTTTAACCCATTTGAGCCTTGTTTAGCCTATGTTTTTTTCGTTTAACCACATTATCCTTACCTAGCCTAGATTAGGACCATCCATACCTTTGTTCTTGAAGCATAGTAATACATGACTCAATATGAATTCCTTTTGATCATTGTTTGGCAGAAAACAAGTGTGGGGGAAGTGAGTTTTGTTGTGGGTGTGCCAAAGTCTTGAATGAGGCACGGCAAAGAAAAGAAAAGAAAAGAAAAAAGAAAAAAAAGAAGAAAAATTCGTAGAAAAAAAGAAGGAAAAAAAAGAAAGAGTTGTGAAAAGAATGAAAAAGGAGTTGAAAAGATGTGAAAAAGAGTTTTCAAGTGTTGTTTGTTGAAGGAGGGGTCCAAAACATTGAATCCGGCCCTAATTGTTGCTTGAATCTTCCCTTTGTGTTTAAAAGTTGATTTCTGCAGGCTAAAGGAAATTCTAAGTTCGATTTCATTATTTTGCTGGCTGTTGCTTTAAGAACGTTTGTTTTCCTTACCTTTCTTTGTTAGCCAATACCCCCTAGCCCCGTTATAACCCTATACTTCAATCTTGAGTGTTGTGTGTTTCAATATGTGGAGTTTGGGATTGGTATGAGCATATGGTGTCCCTGGTTCTCGCATCTAAGTAGTAGCATTCCGTTCATGAGATTATATATAAACATGCATTCCAGAAATTGCTTTCTTTGTTATAAACATATGTGAGTGTTCATTTTCATATTTACATCAATCTTCTCACATATAACTAGTGTAGGGAGTGTAGTCAGAAAATCTGTGTGATTGAGTGCATATCTAGTAAGGAATTGAGGGATTCTCTAAGGCATGTTACTACATTCAAAATGTTGTTTTAATTGATTAAATGCGAGCTAATGTGTGGTAACTTTGATTAAGTATGTGCTCACGGGTAGGGATAACTAAAATCTGTGGGAGTAATGATCTTTGGCATGTTATGTATCATTGAAGATCCCTGAGGTGAACGTTGGAAGGTTTAGGTTACGTTTTGTTTGTTTTGTTTTGCTCGAGGACTAGCAAAAGCTAAGTGTGGGGGAATTTGATAGGAGCATATTTATGCTACTTAGTTAGTGTGTTTCCTTGCATTTGCTTAGCTATTTGTTGCTTAGTATAGTGTTTAAAGTCATTTTCGTGTGTTTTTAGGTCCAAGAAGCAAAGTTGGCAAAAAGATGCATTTTGGAGCATTTTAGAGCAAATCTGGGCTTGGAATGGATAGCACAAGCAATGGGCATGAAGATGGACGAATTTGGAGTCTAAATGGAGTTGGGAATATGTTTCAAGGTTGGAGAAATAAATTCAAATCATTGAAGATAAGGAATCAGCTCAAAAGAAGGAGGATTATCCAAAACATTATCCAAACAACCTTATCTTATCTTATCTTATCCAACCCTTATCTTATCTTAACAAACCTTATCCTATCCTAATCCTTTTCTAATTCAATTCCTGGTACAATGAGGGTTTATTTTCTGATTGGGGGACATTTAAATTAAGTTTCTAGAAACCCTAAGCCTTGCCGCATCTAGCCTTCCAGAAAACCTGATTTCCTTGCCTTGCAAGGCTTTCTAGAAGCCTTATCCCTCCTTATCCAAATCTGCCGCACCTTAGGCCCTTTCCCATTGGAAATCTGATTGTTTTGAGCCTATTTCTGGATGGATTTGGCTTTCTAGAAGTCCTAATCTGATTCACTTAGGGTTTTTGGTGCCTATATATATATTAATCAGCCCTTTTGCCGTACACACCACCCTCCATATACATCATTCACACCAGAAATCATCCACCACTCTCTGCCGCCCCTTTCCTTCACCATTCTCCATAGTTTCTGACCTAATTCACCCTCTGCCGTGCCATATCATCCACACAAACCCAGAAAACCCCTCTTGTGCCGCAGCTATTCAAGGAAGGAAGGAGAAGGTGCCACTCTAAGTCGTGACTACTGCTGGAGCGTTCTTAGGTGTTGTCTATCTTTATTTTCAATGTTTCAATTCAGTTTTCTTTGTTTAATTGCTATCATGAGGAACTAAACCCCTATTAGTTAGAGGGGGAATTTGAAGCCATGAATATATGTTTCTTATGATTTGATTTACTCCAGTTATGATTTCATAAATTGTGAATGTGGTTTACTTATCTGTTTTATTAAGAACTTGTTCTTGTGTGTTGATTAAGGATGCATACTTAGTTTACATGCATGAATTTGATGCTAGAATATAAGGGAATTTCACCTAATCGTTATGAACTTATATTCACAAGTAGTAAAGGTTGCTAGTCACAATCATGTTAAGTAAACCCTAGGCTGGATTAACATGCATCTTCCATAGTTATGAATGCCTTGTCAATGTTCATGATTTCCATTGAACTTAATGATCTTTGTTGAATGTCTCTATCATGCGTATTCCATAGTTAGGGAGTTTGAGGAAGAATAATTTGGTTGTGATGCGTTATCCATTCAATTCAATGAATCTAGGGAAATCTGGGAATTGATTAGTTCAATACAATTAATTCGGAACATTGTCATTCATGGTTTATAGAAAGAGTAACTGGGAATCAAGTTGTATGCATATGTTTATGTGTGGATAAGGATCCTTCTAACTAGCAATTCACCCATTTAAATCACCAATTTCGTACAAAACTAAGTCTAGTTTACAATTCTGTTTTGCTTAAGTTTAAATCCGTTTTCAAACAATCCCTTGCTTTTAGTTTGTGTTAGTAGAGTCTAAATTCGTCAAATCTTGAGTCTTTTAGTCTTTTGAGTCAATTTGAGTCTTAATTTCGTTCAAATCAATCTTAGGTGTTAGTTTAGAGTCTAGATAACTTGTTTTGTGTGTTTTAGGTCTATTTAGCTTGTTTTGAGTCTTTAGAGTCCAGAAACTGTTTAATTGAATTCTATTTGCTGTTTTGAGTTTGTTTTGAGTTATTTGAGTCAAGTTAGGTTGTTTAAAGGTGTCTAGAGTTAAAATTCGTCCAAATTGAGCCCTAGTACTTGTTTTCATTGTTTTAAGTCCAGTTTAGTGTTTTAGAGTGTAATTTGTGTAGATTAGCATCCCTTCTAATCCCCGGCCTAAAACGATCCCTACTTTCATATACTACGTCGATAGGGTTTTAATTTGAGTGTCAAGTAATTCTCACATCACCTAGCCAAAAGGGATTTAGTTCCTCATAATCGTAGAACAAAGAATAACAAGTTTATACATTGAAAACAAAAGAAAGAAAACACCTAAACGCTCCAGCAATCCTAACTTGAATGGCAGGCGTATTCAAGGGCTTTCCTCGTTCCTCTTTGCTGCGGCACAAGGGTTGTTGGTGAGTTTTTGGGATTATGAAAGGTGTAGAAGGCTGGGTTTATGGCTAGGATGGATGTATGGTGCGGCATGGAGTGTTTTTGGTCAGAAATTATGGAGAATGGTGAAGGATAGGTGCGGCTAGGGTTGGGGAAGGAATTCTGGTGAGACAGGTTGTGTGGATGGATGATTTGTGGCTGCAACAAGGAAGTTTATTTAAAGGTTTTAGGGAAATTAAAACCCTAACTTATTTTGGTAATCAGAAATTAAGTCAAAAGCATCTAGAAAGAGGAAACAAAATCAGAAAGCTAAGGAAAAGTGCCAGGGATGTGCGGCCAGGACTTTAAATTAAAAAGGAATGTGTTTTAGTGCAAGGAAACAGGAAATAACCCTCTCCCTTGCACGGCAAGGAAGAGGAAAGGGGTAAGGAGGTGCGGCAAGGGTTCTTAGGTGGTCTAGGTCCTTCAATTTGTGTCCTAGAATGCAAAGGAAGCCTTCAAAGTTGCTGGAATTTGGAAACATTAAGGATTAGGAAAGGCAAACCAAAATGGGAAACCTTGGCTTAACTTTCCTACTTCAAGTAGGAATCCTTGTTTGAGTAGGAATCCTTATGTGAGTAGGAATCCTCATTCTTCTAGGAATCCATCTTCAATTAGGAATCCTTCGTTGATTAGGAATCCTTCTTTGATTAGGAATCCTTCGTTGATTAGGAATCCTTCTTTGATTAGGAATCCTTCTTTGATTAGGAATCCTTACATCTTCAAGTCTTCAATTTCGTCCATTCCTTTTGCTCCAAACATGTGATATCCATTCCAAGCCCAATTTTGCTCCAAAATGCTCCAAAATGCATCTTCTTGCATATTTTGTCTTTAGGACCTAGAAACACACGAAAATGGCTTTAAACACTAAAATAACTAAGAAAACACAACATAAATGCACAAGAACAAGCCAACTAAGTTGCATAAATATGCTCCTATCAGTTAAGTATGTACTAAAGGGTGGGGAAGACTAAAAGCTATGGTTATGATGATCTTAAATATGTCATGTATGTTGGAAATCCCTGAGGTGAAAGTTGGAAGGTCTAGTTTGTTTGGTGTTTGTTTCGTTTGTTTTGTTTCGTTTTGCTTGAGGACTAGCAAAAGCTAAGTGTGGGGGAATTTGATAGGAGCATATTTATGCGACTTAGTTAGCTTGTTTTCATGCATATACGTTGTTAGTTCTTAGTTAATTTTGTATTTTAAGCTATTTTCGTGTGTTTGTAGGTTCAAAGTGTCAAGATGGCAAAAAGAAGCAATTTGGAGCATTCTAGAGCATTTTTGGGCCAAGATTGGGTAGTGCAAGCATGGAGGCAAGTTGATGGACGAAATTGAAGATATAAAGGCTTGAAATCAGCTAAGAAGATGGAAGAAAGAAGTCAAAGATAAAGAAGATAAGGAATCAGCTCAAAAGAAGGAGAATTATCCAAAACAACCTTATCTTATCTTATCTTATCCAATCCTTATCTTATCCTAACCTGTTTTCTTCAGTTTAGGGGACTTAAAACCTGATTTCTAGAAGTCCTATCCATTCTCCTACAAAAGTGGCGCCCCAAACTCTTCTAGAAACCCCAAAATCTGCCCAGAAACACATTCTTTCTAGAAGCCTAAAAATCTGGCGCCTCCCTCCTTTCTAGAAGGTCTTTTCCTTGCCTTGCAAGGTTCCCTGCCTTATCCCTTTGTGCCGTGGGTTTTCACTCCCATTCCTTCTCGGATTCTGACTTATTAAGCCTTTTCCTTGTGGATTTAGGTTCTACAATCCTTTTCGGGCATTAAGTGAACCCTAAGGCCTAATCTATATTTTCTGCCGCACCTAGAGTCTTAATTCCTTGTTTTATGCTAAGTCCAAGCCCTAATCTGATTACTCTAGGGTTTGTGATATATATATAAACAAGTTAGAGGATTGCCGCACCATCCATCCACCTCCACACACATCTCATAACTCACCCACCCCCATATACATTCAGAAATCCATATTTTGCTGCAGAGAAGGGAAGACAAGGCCTTGCCGTGGCTTCCATTGGAGAAGGAGGAGTTCTTTCTTCTCTTGTTTTGTTTCCATGTTTAATTTAACTTGTTTTTCAATTATGTTGAACATGTGGAACTAATTTCGTTTTAGTTAGAGGTGGATTCAAAGCCATGGACATATGTTTGATATGAATTGATTACCTTCAGTTATTGTTTCATAAATTGTGAATGTGATTTACTTATCTGTTTTATGAAGAACTTGTTCTTGTGTGTTGATTAAGGAGGCCTACTTAGTTTACATGCATGAATTTGATGCTAGGATATAAGGGAATTTCACCTAATCGTTAGGAACTTATATTCACAAGTAGTAAAGATTGCTAGTCACAATTGTGTTAAGTAAATCCTAGGCAAGAGTAACATGCGTATTCCATAGTTATGAATGCCTTGTCAATGTTTATGATTTCCATGGAGCTTAATGATCTTTGACATGTATCTCTATCATGCGTCTTCCATAGTTAGGGAACTTGATAAGAATAATTTGGTTGTGATGCGTTATCCATTCAATTCAATGAACTTAGGGAAATCTGGGAATTAATTAGTGCAATACAATTAATTCGAAGCATTGTCATTCATGGTTTATCGAAAGAATAACTGGAAATCAATTCGTATGCATATGTTCATGTGTGGAGAAGAACCCTCTAACTAGTTTTCACCCCTGAATTCACCTTTATCTCTTTCAATTTACTTTGTTTGCCTAAATCTGCTTAGTTTTGCTTAAATCGTCCAAAAACCCCCTTAGTTCTTAATTGAGTCTTAGTTTGTTTAAATTCGTCCAAATCTGTCCCCTTTTAGTGTTTTGAGTTTAACTAGTCCAAAAGTCATCCAATTCACTTCATAGAACCTGTTTTGAGTCTACTTAAGTTAGTTTTGCTGTTTTGAGTCTATTTAGCCTGTCTTGAGTCTCTAGTGTCTAGAATCTGCCTAGTTGAGTTTTATTTGTTGTTTTAAGTTTGTTTTGTGTTATTTGAGTCAAGTTAGGTTGTCTAGAGTTAAAATTCGTTCAGATTGATTGATAGGAGCATGTTTGTGCGACTTAGTTAGTGTGTTTTCTTGCGTTGACGTAGTTATTTGTTGTTTATTATAGTGTCTTAAGTCATTTTCGTGTGTTTGTAGGTCCTAAAAGAAAAGTATGCAAAAGGATGCAATTTGGAGCATTTTAGAGCAGTTTTGGGCTTGGAATGGATAGCACAAGATTGGAGCAAGATGGATGGACGAATTTGAAGTTCAAGAGAGGCTAGGAATGCTCAAAAGAGTTGAAGAAATAAATCCAAGTCAAAGAAGATAAGGAATCAGCTACAAAGAAGAAGAATTATCCAAAACATTATCCAAACTACCTTATCTTATCCTTATCTTATCCAAACCTCATCTTATCTTACCATGCCTTATCCTATCCTATCCTAATCCTTTCCTAACTTAATTCCTGCTGCAAAAAGGGATTCAATTGCAGTTTAGGAGACCTTAAAACCTGATTTCTAGGAACCTTATCCCCTCCTACAAAGGTGCCTCACCTTTATCCTGATTCCCTTTGGTTTTTGGCCTTCTAGATGTCCTATTTCCTGCTAGGATTACATAAACCCTTTCCCCTTAGGATTGTGTTTTATTTTCCTACACAAACTACATTTTGTAATCCTTTTCCTACACCATCTAATTGTGCCGCACCCTCCCTCTATATATTCACATATTTGCTGCACCATTCACACCACCATCTCTCATTCACACATCTCTACACTACCATTCAGCCATACCCTCATTGTGCCGCAACCTGCAAGCAAGGAAGGAAGGAATCTGGAGCGTTTTCTAGGTGTTTTCTATCTTTGTTCAATGTTTAATTTTATTTATATTTGTTTGATTGCGAACATGAGGAACTAATTTCTTTATAGTTAGAGGCGAATTCAAAGCCATGGACATATGTTTTATATGAATTGATTTCCTCCAGTTATGATTTCATGAATTGTGAATGTGGTTTGCTTAACTGTTTTATTAAGAACTTATTCTTGTGTGTTGATTAAGGATGCATACTTAGTTTGCATGCATGAATTTGATGCTAAAATATAAGGGAATTTCACCTAATCGTTATGAACTTATATTTACAAGTAGTGGAGGTTGCTAGTCACGATCGCGTTAAGTAAATTCCTGGCAGGAGTGTCATGCTTTTCATAGTCACGAATGCCTTGTCAATGCTTATGATTTTCACAAAGCTTAATGATCTTTGTTTTGTGTCTCTATCATGCTTTTCATAGTTAGGGAGCTTAATAAAGAATGATTTGGGTTGTCGTATGCTTTTCTTTCAATTCAATGAGTCTAGGGAAATCTGATGATTAATTAGTTCTACACAATTAATTTGGGGCATTGTCATTCATGGTTTGTCGAAAGAATAACTGGAAATCAATTTATATGCATATGTTCATGTGTGGAGAAGGGCCCTCTAACTAGCCTTTCACCCGTTTTAAATCACCAAACTCGTTTTTCTAAAGTTTTTATGCAAAATTTCTGTTTTTAGTTTTAAATTCGTCAAAAACAAATCCCCCTTTATTTTGAAGTGTTAGATTAGTTAAAATCTGTTTTGACTTGTGTTTTTAAGTATCTTGAGTCAAGTTAAAACCTTATTTTCGTCCAAAGTAGTGTTTAGAGTCCAAAACTGCCCAGTTTGTGTTTTTAGGCAGTTTTGAGTGTTTTTGTGCTGTTTTGAGTCTTTTGAGTTGTTTTAGTGTTTTAGAATTTAGTCTTGCATTCTTTGAGTCTAGTTTAGTGTTTTAAACTTTGTTTTTACGTTTTAGAGTCAGTTTCAAGTGTTTAGCAATCCCTCCTAATCCCCGGTTTAGAACGATCCCTACTTATACATATACTACAACTGTCAAAAAGAGGGTTTAATTTGTGTGTCAAGTTAATTTTCACATCATTGATCACTAGTACTTGTTTTCATTGTCTAGAGTCCAGTTTAGTGTTTTAGAGCGTAATTTGTGTAGATTAGCATCCCTTCTAATCCCCGGCCTTAAACGATCCCTACTTTCATATACTACGTCGATAGGGTTTTAATTTGAGTGTCAAGTAATTCTCACATCATCAAATCATATTGCAAGTATAACCATGGTTTCGAATTTCCCCCTAGCTAAGAGGGGTAACTCACAAAAAGATTATTGAAATGAAACATTGAAAACAAAAGAAAGATTACCCCTAAAACGTTCCAGCAATCCTAACTTGAATGGAAAGCACGTCCAAGGGCTCTCCTCCTTCCTCTTTGCTGTGGCATGATGTGATGTAAAACAGCACACAAATTAAACCCTCTTGTTGACAGTTGTAGTAAAGATGCAAGTAGGGATCGTTCTAGGCTGGGAATTAGGGGGGATTGCTAATCAACCCTAAACTGACTTAAAAACACTTAACAAGACTCACAAGACTCAAAACAGCTTAAAACAGCCAAATAGACTCTCAAAACAGACACTAGGGACTGATTTGGACGAATGCTAGACTAGTAAGACTCAAAACACTGAATTGGACAGATTTAAACACACTTCTAACTAATCTAACACACTTAATTAAAGGGGGATTGGGTTTTGGACGAATTTAAAGTAAAACAAGTCAGAAACTAAAACTAGACAGATTTGCACGAAATTGGGTGTTTTGGATGGATGATGGGCTAGCTAGAGGTTCCTTCTCCACACATGACATATATGCGACACAAATCGATTTCCAGTTGTTCTTTCTATAAACCATGAACGACAATGGCCCAAATTAATCGTGACTGCATGCATTAACCTTCAGATTTTCCTAAGTTCATTGAATTGGACGTAGCGCCGCAAACCAAATTATTCTTATCAAGTTCCCTATATGACTGCATACTAGATATACATATCAAAGATCACTAAGCTTTGTGAAAATCATAGCATTGTCATGACATTCGTGACTATGACTGCATAACACTCCTGTCAGGAATTTACTTAATGCGATTGTGATTAGCAACCTCCACTACTTTTAAATATAAGTTTGTAACGATTAGGTGAAACTCCCTTATATTTTAGCATCAAATCCTAGCATGCAAACTAAGTAGGCCTCCTTAATCAACACACAAGAATAAGTTTTAATTAAACAGTTAAGCAAATTGCATTCACGATTTATGAATCACAACTGGATGAAATCAATTCATATCACATATATGCTCATAGTTTCGAATTCCCCCCCTAGCTAAATAGGGGTTTAGTTCCTCATGAACGCAATTAAACAAAGAAAACTAAATTGAAACATTGAAAACAAAGATAGATAACACCTAGAAACGCTCCAGCGATCCAACGTCTTGAATGGCATGCACGACTCTAAGTGGCACCTTCTCCTTCCTTGACTAGCTGCGGCACAAGAGGATTTTTCTGGCTTTGTGGATGTGTTTGACGAGGGATGGATGATGATGAATGGTGTAGGGCGTTTGTAGAGAGGAATTGCGGATGTATGTAAGGGTGGTAGAGGATGGATAGGTAGATAGGTGGATGGAAGGGATGCAGAGAGTGTGTAGAGGGATTAGGGGGATGCGGCATATGTATTTTGTTTTGCTCGAGGACTAGCAAAAGCTAAGTGTGGGGGAATTTTATATGACCATATTTATGCGACTTAGTTAGCTTATTTTCTTGAATTTATGTTATTCGTTCTTAGTTATTAATGTATTTTAAGCTATTTTCGTGTGTTTGTAGATCCAAAGGGCTAAAGGAGCAAGAAAGTGCATTTTGGAGCAGTTTTGGGCACTAAATGGATTGCACATGCTTGGAGCTAAGTGGATGGACGAAATTGAAGATCAAATGAGCTTAGGATTGAATAAAGATGTGAAGAATTGGATTCAAGACAAATGGAGAATGAAGAGTTCAAAATTGGAAGCCAAAGTTTCTAATATTGAAAGTTTCTATTCCTGGAGGTTTCCATTCTTGAAAGTTTCTATTCTTGGAGGTTTCCATTCTTGAGAGTTTCTATTCTTGGCTTAAACGTTTCCTAATCTTTCTTCACCTATGCTCCAGCCACAAAAGGATTCCATAATATGTTAGGGCACTTAATTACTTGTTCTAGATGCCCTAAACTTTCCTTAAAGTCCATGCCGCACTACCCTTGCACATTCTCCTTCCTTGCCGCACAAGAAGGTTGTTTCTTTCCTGTTTTCTGATCTTAAAACCACATTCCCTTTCTTTAAAGTCTTTGCCGTGTAAAGGGGAATTGTTCCTTGCCTATTTTGTGTCCCACAATCACATTGCCTTTACTCCTAAACCCTTGCCGCATCCTACATTCCCTTTTCTTCCTATTCTATTTAACTTCTGATCCTACTTCCTTATTTTGTTTGATTTCTGACCTTTTGATAGGAGCATTTTTACATCACTTAGTTAGCTTGTTTCCTTGCATTTAGGTTGTTAGTTCTTAGTTATTTTAGTCTTTTAAGCCATTTTCGTGTGTTTTCAGATTGTAAGGGCTAAAGGAGCAAGAAAGTGCATTTTGGTGCCTTTTGGAGCAGTTTTGGGCTTGGAATGGATTGCACATACTTGGAGCTAAGTGGATGGACGAAATTGAAGATCAAATGAGCTTAGGATCAAATGAAGAATGAAGAGTTCAAAATTGGAAGGCAAGGTTTCTAAAGTTGGAAGTTTCTATTTGTGCAAGTTTCCATTTGTGGAGGTTTCCAATTTTGGGGTTTCCAAAACATGTAGGTTGCCTAATTACTCATTCTAGAAGCCCAAAACCGTGCCTAACACATTCCCCTTTTGTTTCAATCCTTGCTGTGACACACCCCGACCCGAGAATCAGGGCGTGCTGGCCGTCACAAACATGACGTAACCATTACGCAATGCGGAAGCAATAGGATAAAGAGTATAAATAATTAAAAACCGAATACTAGCAGTACACTCCTAATGACATGCTAGAGAGAGAGAGTTAAAGTATGAAATACACATAATCAGAGCATAAGGTTCAAATGCAGTCAAGTAGGACAATTACTAAGTTACAACACCCGAAGGTGAATCCTACATGAGTGAAGTCCGTCAGAACAGCCGTGGGAATCCTCGAGAGCCACCAAACACTCCTAACTACAACCTGGAGGGGCGCAAAACAAGGTGAGTGGGTCAGTAAAACAAAGCTTTCAAAATCTTTCCTTTATTAACATATATATCCCCTCGCTAGAAAAACCTATATATTTTCCCAGAAAAATAGAATATATAAATATATATAGCTTCGGAAATCTCAAACACCCTTATTCATCATTTTTCAGAGAAATATGCCATGCCATGAGCCAAAAACATAATATGGATGCATCAACAATAATCAGGTGAAATAATAAATCAACCTGTACGGCCCTGCCGGAGTCGCCAACTGCGACCTGTACGGCACTACGCTGCACATGAGTCGGAACTACCTATAGTAGTCTGTACGACTCGGATGGTGTAATAATACGCTTTAGTGCTTCTCTCATCAATCATCTGTGCACATAATCTAAGGTCACCTACTAGTCGGAACCTCCTCTAACGGTCTGTACGACTAGCATGTCGGAACCACCTCCAGTGGTCTGTACGACTAGCATCTACTTGGATCCAAGGTGAGCGTGTGATGCGGGTGAATAACATAAGCACTAACACCAGGGGTGCAGGTTATGAGCTATCAACATAAATCTCATCAAACAATTCAATGCACCAAATGTAACTCACCTGATACTTACCTGTGCGTCCGCAGCACCAATTCACATATATGCATCATATATCAATTCACATAATTCATGTAATTTCTATGCATGGCATTTCAATCACATATTCATATAAATCTATGCATGGCATTTCAAAACATACTTTCATTTTAATTCAATTTCTGGGAAAAATCATTAAGTATATAGGCATATAATGAAAACAAAACTGCCCACTCACTGGTATGTCGCAGGGTCGTAACCCCCGTGACGCCTCTGACTGCGCTCGTCCTCGGGGTAGATCTCACCTATATGCGAAACAACTATAAAAACGTTATTTTAAGCACATAACCAACAATTCGAAATAACTTCTCATAAAATGCTCAATTTTGGCATATGAATATACCAACGCGATCTACACAACCTCACGAACATCGTGATATTTTTAAATAAATTTTTCTAGGGCCCACGCGCCCTCACGCGCCGGGGAGGCCACGGCCTCACGCGGCCCCCACGCGCATCATCTTCAACCTCCCGACGCCGGAACAGTGCCACCGGCGCCGGATTCTGGGCAACCCTGCAACTGCCCTTTTCTCGCTCGTTTTTGCACCATTTTTCATAAAATTTTCACCAAAATGTCACAAATCATGAGAGGAAGAAGGCTATACCTCTTTGGAGCCTCAAAACCTTCCAAATCGCGTCGGGAAAATTTCACCAAAACCGGCCACCTTCGAACCTTGTGATCCCGACGTCCCAAACCTTCAAACGAAGCACTCCGAGCTTCGTGGGGACCTCCTTAAGCTCGTGGTAAGATTGGATTGTCCTAAAATGCAACCATTTAAAAGTTGGTGAATAGTGACAATCACGGACCTCGTGATTTCAGCGTGAAAACGAATGAACCCTTACCTGAAATGGGTACCAATGGGTTCATATGGTCTCTAGGAATACGATGGTGGTCTCAACCACGTCGATCCGTGAAGGTTTGATGGCCTTTGGGGTTGTCCGTACCTTTCGAAAGAGAAGGGAGAGAGAGTGACAGTGAGCATGCGGGAGAGAGAGTGAGAAAATGAAGGTGTGTGTGGTCAACAAACACCCCAACCACATAAAATAATTCCAAATTAATTTCCAACAATTTTTTCCAAAACAAACTTAGGATAGGACAATAAAACCCAATGAAATGTCACATACCGTAGTAAATTCTAGGGCAATCCCGTCATTTCACATCCTCGATTAATTAATTCCGGGACGGGCTGTGACAATCTACCCTCCTTATAGAATTTCGTCCTCGAAATTCACATAACCAAACCAATACTAGAAGCCATAAAACAACCTCGGATACATCTCTCTCATTCGATCTTCAGTCTCCCAAGTAGCTTCTTCTACCGAGTGGTTCCTCCACAATACTTTCACCATGCTCACTGTCTTATTCCTTAGAACCTTGTCCTTCCAATCCAAAATAGTCACTGGTTCTTCATCATACGTCAAATCCGGATTAATCTCCAAAGGTTGAGGAGGAATCACATGCGAAGGATCCGAAACATAATGTCGAAGCATCGAGACATGAAACACATTATGCACCTTGGATAACTCCAGAGGCAACTCCAACCTGTAGGCAACCTCACCAACCTTTTCGACAATCACATAAGGTCCTATGTACCTAGGACTTAACTTGCCTCTTTTCCCAAATCGAACCACACCTCTCCAAGGTGATAACTTCAAAAATACCAAATCACCCACATTATATACTCGATCAGTGGCATGCCTACCCGCCAAACTCTTTTGCCGATCTTGGGCCGCTTTCAAGTTAGACTTAATCACTTGAACATTCTGAGTAGTCTCCTCCACTATCTCTGGGCCCACCAAAGCTCGCTCACCTACCTCTAACCAACATAAAGGCATATGACAAGCTCTACCATAAAGTGCCTCAAAAGGTGACATACCAATACTCGAATGAAAACTATTATTGTAGGCAAATTCCATCAAATCCAAGCGGTCATGCCAAGAATCACCAAACTGTAACACTGAAGACCTTAACATATCTTCCAACGTCTGAATAGTCCTCTCAGATTGACCATCTGTCTGAGGATGATAAGCAGTGCTGTAAAGCAATTTCGTACCAAGAGCTTCTTGAAAAGCCGCCCAAAACTTAGAAGTGAATCTTGGGTCTCGATCAGAAATAATACTCACCGGTACCCCATGATACTTCACAATCATCCTAATGAACAATTTAGCCAACTTGTTCAAAGGATACTTCTCCCTCACTGGAATAAAATGCGCTGACTTGGTAAGCCGATCTACGACCACCCAAACACCATCAAAACCATTCTGCGTACGAGGAAGCTTATATACAAAATCCATAGTAATGTTTTCCCACTTCCACAGAGGAACGGGAAGCGGTTGCATCAACCCAAATGGCTTCTTCCTTTCTGCTTTAACTTGTTGACAGACGATGCATCTACTTACATATTCGGCAATTTCCCTTTTCATACCCGGCCAATAATAAAATGGTCGAATGGTATGATACATCTTAGTTCCTCCTGGGTGCATAGCATAAGCCGAACAATGTGCTTCATCCAAAATTCCTTTCTTTAATTCCTCATTATTAGGCACATACATCCGGTTCTCTTGCATAAGCATACCGTCTGATTCCCTGATTCTGAAATCCTTTTTCTTACCTTTCTCAATAGCCTCGATTATCTCCTGAGATTCCTCATCATTCATCTGAGCTTCACGTACCCGATCAACCAACACCGGCCTGACTTAGAAACTAGCAAGAAATGCTTCCATTCGATCTTCCATTTCCAGTTTCACTCCAGTAGACCTCAAATCTGCAAGAAGAGGAACACGACAAGCATACAAGGCATTAAGTCGTCCTTGAGGTTTCCTACTCAGTGCATCAGCTACTACATTTGCACGACCCGGATGATACTCAATCGTGCAGTCATAATCGCTTAGCAATTCCAACCATCTTCGCTGACGAAGATTAAGATCATGCTGAGTAAAAAGATACTGAAGACTCTTATGATCTGTAAAGATCCTACATTTCTCACCATAGAGATAATGTCTCCAAATCTTCAAAGCAAAGACAATAGCTGCCAACTCAAGGTCGTGAGTAGGATAATTCCTTTCATGAACTTTCAATTGCCGAGAAGCATAGGCAATCACTCTATTATGCTGCATCAAAACACATCCCAAACCATTCAATGAGGCATCACTGTAAATCTCGAAATTACCACTGTCATCAGGAAGTACCAATACTGGCGCATGAGTGAGACAATACTTCAACCGCTGGAAACTTTGCTCACAATTATCATCCCATTCGAACTTAACATCCTTCTTGGTTAACCTCGTTAGTGGCAAAGCAATCATAGAGAAATCTTGCACGAATCGTCGATAGTACCCTGCTAGACCAAGGAAACTCCGTAGCTCAGTGACGGTTCGTGGTTGCTCCCAATTCTCCACTGCTGCAATCTTTTGAGGATCTACTTGAATTCCTTGTGCCGATACCACATGCCCCAAAAATGCCACTCGATTCAACCAAAACTGACATTTACTAAACTTGGCATACAATCGATGCTCTCTCAATTTCTCCAAAACCAAATGAAGATGTCGAATATGCTCTGATTTCGACTTAGAGTATACCAGAATATCATCAATGAAAACAATGACAAATCTATCAAGATATTGCTGGAATACTTCATTCATCAACCTCATAAAAGCTGCTGGTGCATTAGTCAATCCAAAAGGTATCACCAAAAATTCATAATGTCCATAACGGGTCCTAAAAGCCGTTTTAGGGACATCCTCTTCTTTAATCTTCAACTGGTAATAGCCAGATCTCAAATCAATCTTAGAGAATACACGAGCACCCTTAAGCTGATCAAACAAATCATCAATACGAGGCAATGGATAACGGTTTTTAATCGTTACCCGATTCAATTGCCTATAATCAATGCATAATCTCAGCGTTCCATCTTTCTTTCTCACAAACAATACTGGGGCTCCCCAAGGTGAACTACTAGGTTGAATAAAACCTTTATCAATTAATTCCTGCAATTGAGCTTTTAACTCTCTCAATTCAGCTGGAGCCATCCTATATGGAGTTAAAGATATAGGATTCGTACCTGGAAGTAAATCAATAGAAAACTCCACATCTCTGTCTGGTGGCAATCCAGGCAAATCATCGGGAAATACATCAGGATAATGTCTGACCACTCCAACTTCCTCCACGCTACTAGGAGCCACATCATTTAACACCATGTGCTAAATATCCCTGACAACCTTTAGATAACAACTTCTTTGCTCTCATGGCAGAAATAACACCATGCCTCACCCCACTTCTCTGCCCACAAAAGTAACCTCAGGTAGTCCAGGACGATGAAAAGTAACGGATTTCCCGTAACAATCTATATGGGCACGATTATAATGCAACCAATATGCCCCTAAAATCACATCAAAATCCACAATATCTAACGGGATAAGATTAGCTGGCATAGCTACATTCTCTATCATCACTGGACATCCTGGATAAACACTATCAACATAACATTTATCCCCTCTAGGCATAGCAAACTCTAAATCAAACCCTAGAGGTGTAGGATGAGGTTGTGTCATTTGAGCAAAAGTATGAGAAATCACAGAGTGCTAGCACCACAATCAATCAAAACTCTAGCAAAGTGACCAAGGATGTTTAACGTACCCATAATCAAGTCTGGATGGTTCTGAGCATCCTGCAGTGAGATGTTGTTAACACGTCCCTGGTTTTGCTGTCGTCCTCCACGACCGCTGCTACTCTGATTACCACGTCCCTGAGAACGTCCCTGACCTGTCTGGCTAGCCTGCCTAGATAGTCCTGCACTGCTAGCAGCAACCTCTCCCTACTGGAACTGACCTCCCTGATACCACTGCGATCCACTAGCCGGCATAGAAGGATAAGGAGTATAACCTCCAATATTCTGGGAATACCCACTCTGAAAATAAGGATCCTGGGAATACTGATACTGCCCTGAAGCATAGGGAGCGGCATCACCCTGATAGTGGTAAGCAGCACCACCCTGACTCATCTGCCCAAAACTGCCTGCCCTGGGGTTCTGCTGAATCGACGCTGGAGGAGGCATAACAGATTGCTGAGGCCTCTGCTGACCCTGGGGACACTGTGCAGCTCTATGTCCAGTCTGTCCACATGTATAGCAAGCACAATTAACTCTCCTGCATTCCCCAAAATGTCTGGAATTACAACGACGGCAGAATGGAGGGCCTGAACCACCAGCACCACCAAAATCTCTCTGTCTCTGAAACCTGGGTCCACTAGTAAATCTTCCACCTCTCCTCGAACCTGTGGCACTAAATCCCCCGCTAGAAGAACTCGAGCTCACTCCACTTTTCTTGAAATTCTGGGTCTTACGGGGTCCCGAAGTCAAAGCACCTTTACCCTTATCATCTTTCCTCTGATTATCCCCATTCTTATCTCCATCTTCTTCACTTTCACTACGCAAGTTTTCGGAATCCTCAATCCGAACCAAAATCTCAGAAAACTCATGATAAGTGGTGCAAGGAATAGCACTAGCAAATGTTCTCCATCTCTTCTTCGTTCCCAACTTAAAGCGACGAAGCATCTCCACTGGATTAGCAGCCACTTCTGGATCATAACGAGATAAGTCAGTAAACTTCCTATAGTACTCATTTGCCGACATTTTCTTTTGCTTCAGCTGAGTGAACTCCTGCTTCTTGCGATCAATATACTCTGGAGGAATGAATCTTCTCCTAAATGTTTCCTTAAATGTGTCCCAATCAGCTGCTGCCTCAGGTGACATAAACTTAGTCTCATTCTCCCACCAACTTGCAGGTTCTCTTCCTAAAAACCATGTAGTAGTCTCGACCCATCTACTAGCAGGAAGGTTCCCCTGACTTTGCATCACCTGATAAGTCTTCTCAATACGATCTAACCACTTTTCTGCCCCCTCATGACCTTCATTACCAACGAAATGCTCCAACTTCAGATTACAAACAGTCTCCAGGGGTGTTCTCTGAGGAGGACGGAATGCAGTCTGAAAGGCCTGGGCTATAGCTTCCCCTAACTGGGCTACATTAGGAAAACTGGGCCCAGAAGAAGAACGTGGATCCCTACGAGGCGGCATAGTTCTGACAGAAGACACCAAAGATAATTAGAAAGCTCACAATTTATACAGGACTGCAACCTAAGCTCTGATACCAAACTGACACACCCCGACCCGAGAATCAGGGCGTGCTGGCCGTCACAAACGTGACGTAACCATTACGCAATGCGGAAGCAATAGGATAAAGAGTATAAATAATTAAAAACCGAATACTAGCAGTACACTCCTAATGACATGCTAGAGAGAGAGTTAAAGTATGAAATACACATAATCAGAGCATAAGGTTCAAATGCAGTCAAGTAGGACAATTACTAAGTTACAACACCCGAAGGTGAATCCTACATGAGTGAAGTCCGTCAGAACAGCCGTGGGAATCCTCGAGAGCCACCAAACACTCCTAACTACAACCTGGAGGGGCGCAAAACAAGGTGAGTGGGTCAGTAAAACAAAGCTTTCAAAATCTTTCCTTTATTAACATATATATCCCCTCGCTAGAAAAACCTGTATATTTTCCCAGAAAAATAGAATATATAAATATATATAGCTTCGGAAATCTCAAACACTCTTATTCATCATTTTTCAGAGAAATATGCCATGCCATGAGCCAAAAACATAATATGGATGCATCAACAATAATCAGGTGAAATAATAAATCAACCGGAGACCCTGCAGTGGTCCTGTACGGCTGATTCTAGAGCTCAATATCCAATCCAGCCGGAGTCACCAACTATGACCTGTACGGCCCTGCCGGAGTCGCCAACTGCGACCTGTACGGCACTACGCTGCACATGAGTCGGAACTACCTATAGTAGTCTGTACGACTCGGATGGTGTAATAATACTCTCTAGTGCTTCTCTCATCAATCATCTGTGCACATAATCTAAGGTCACCTACTAGTCGGAACCTCCTCTAACGGTCTGTACGACTAGCATGTCGGAACCACCTCCAGTGGTCTGTACGACTAGCATCTACTTGGATCCAAGGTGAGCGTGTGATGCGGGTGAATAACATAAGCACTAACACCAGGGGTGCAGGTTATGAGCTATCAACATAAATCTCATCAAACAATTCAATGCACCAAATGTAACTCACCTGATACTCACCTGTGCGTTCGCAGCACCAATTCACATATATGCATCATATATCAATTCACATAATTCATGTAATTTCTATGCGTGGCATTTCAATCACATATTCATATAAATCTATGCATGGCATTTCAAAACATACTTTCATTTTAATTCAATTTCTGGGAAAAATCATTAAGTATATAGGCATATAATGAAAACAAAACTACCCACTCACTGGTATGTCGTAGGGTCGTAACCCCCGTGACGCCTCTGACTGCGCTCGTCCTCGGGGTAGATCTCACCTATATGCGAAACAACTATAAAAACGTTATTTTAAGCACATAACCAACAATTCGAAATAACTTCTCATAAAATGCTCAATTTTGGCATATGAATATACCAACGCGATCTACACAACCTCACGAACATCGTGATATTTTTAAATAAATTTTTCTAGGGCCCACGCGCCCTCACGCGCCGGGGAGGCCACGGCCTCACGCGCCCCCCACGCGCATCATCTTCAACCTCCCGACGCCGGAACAGTGCCACCGGCGCCGGATTCTGGGCAACCCTGCAACTGCCCTTTTCTCGCTCGTTTTTGCACCATTTTTCATAAAATTTTCACCAAAATGTCACAAATCATGAGAGGAAGAAGGCTATACCTCTTTGGAGCCTCAAAACCTTCCAAATCGCGTCGGGAAAATTTCACCAAAACCGGCCACCTTCGAACCTTGTGATCCCGACGTCCCAAACCTTCAAACGAAGCACTCCGAGCTTCGTGGGGACCTCCTTAAGCTCGTGGTAAGATTGGATTGTCCTAAAATGCAACCATTTAAAAGTTGGTGAATAGTGACAATCACGGACCTCGTGATTTCAGCGTGAAAACGAATGAACCCTTACCTGAAATGGGTACCAATGGGTTCATATGGTCTCTAGGAATACGATGGTGGTCTCAACCACGTCGATCCGTGAAGGTTTGATGGCCTTTGGGGTTGTCCGTACCTTTCGAAAGAGAAGGGAGAGAGAGTGACCGTGAGCATGCGGGAGAGAGAGTGAGAAAATGAAGGTGTGTGTGGTCAACAAACACCCCAACCACATAAAATAATTCCAAATTAATTTCCAACAATTTTTTCCAAAACAAACTTAGGATAGGACAATAAAACCCAATGAAATGTCACATACCGTAGTAAATTCTAGGGCAATCCCGTCATTTCACATCCTCGATTAATTAATTCCGGGACGGGCTGTGACATGCTGCACAAGGGAGAGGTTTTCTTGCCTATTTTCTATCATAAAACACATTCCCTTTTCGTTTCAATCCTTGCTGCACAAGGGAGAGGTTTTCTTGCCTATTTTCTGCCCAAAAATACTTCCCCTTTCTCTTACAAATCAATGCCACACCTTCTTTCCCTTTCTCTCTTAATTTCTGACCTTTAAACACATTCCTTTTCTCTCCTACATATTCTGCCGAATTTCACATTCTTATTCTCTTTGATTTTCTGATTTTTTCTTACCTATTAAATTATGGAACCAAAATAGCTAAGTATTGAACCTTTCCTATTATTTTCTGAGTGCTCTAGCCCTTTAAATAAAGCTTGTTGCACCCTTTAAATCTCTCTACACACTTTCTGACGAAAATCCACCTTCCATCCACCTATCTACCTACCCTTCCTCTACCACCCATCACCACCCATTCTACACACCTTAACCCGTTGTGCCGCAGCTTTACAAAGGAAGAAGGAGAGGATTAACTTGAAGCCGTGCCTAGCCATTCAAGACGTTGGATTGCTGGAACGTTTCTAGGCATAATCTATCTTTGTTTTCAATGTTTAATTTAATTTCTCTTTGTTTTGCTGTGAACATGAGGAACTAAGCCCTTTTGGCTAGGGGGCTATTCAAAGCCATGAATATGCTTGCAATATGATTTGATTACATCCAGTTGTGATTCATAAGTTGTGAATGCAATTTACTTATCTGTTGAATTAAAACTGATTTGTGTGTGTTGATTGAGAGTGCACGCTTAATTTTCATGCATAAATCTGATGCTAGGATATAAGGGAGTTTCACCTAATCGTTATGAACTTATATTCATAAGTAGTGAAGGTTGCTAGTCACAATCGTGTTAAGTAAATTCCTGGCATAAGTATCATGCAATTCATAGTTACGAGTGCCTTGTCAATGCTTATGATTTTCAGAGAACTTAATGATCTTTGCTTGTATCTCTATTATGCAATTCATGTAGGGAACTTGTGGAGAATGCTTTGGGTTGTTGTATGCAATCATCCAATTCAATAAAATTAGGAAAATCTGAGGGTTAATTAGTGAAATTCATGGTTAATCTGGGGCGTTGAGAATTCATGGTTTATTGAAAAGCAACTGGAAATCGTTTTGTTTGCAAGTATGTCATGTGTGGAGAAGAACCTCCTAGCTAGCCCATCATCCATCCAATTCACTAATTTCGTGCAAATCTGTTTAGTTTTAGTGTCTGTTTTGTTTTTAGCTTAATTTCGTCCAAAACCCAATTCCCCTATAATTAAGTGTGTTAGATTAGTTAGAAGTGTGTTTAAATCTGTCCAAATTAGTGTTTTGAGTCTTACTAGTCTAGAATTCGTCCAAATCAGTCTCTAGTGTCTGTTTTGAGTCTTTTTGGTTGTTTTAAGTTGTTTTGAGTCTTTTAAGTTTGTTTTGAGTCTTGTGAGTCTTGTTAAGTGTTTTTAACTTTGTTTTTATGTTTTTGAGTCAGTTTAGAGGTTTTAGCAAGCCCTCCTAATCCCCGGTCCAGAACGATTCCTACTTGCATCTATACTACAATTGTCAACAAGAGGGTTTAATTTGTGTACTGTTTTACATCGCATCACCTTTAACCTTTGTGGACAAAATAGTTAAGTTTCATTCACTTTCTCTAAATTTTTTTGGTCGAAACCCTAGCCTAAAAACATATAACTTTCTGAGCCAAAAGCATTCTCTAGATGATAGGAGCATATTTATGCGACTTTGTTAGCTTGTTTCCTTGCATTTTCTTAGTTAGTTTCTACTTATTAGAGTGTTTTAAGCTATTTTCGTATGTTTGTAGGTCCAATTGGCAAAGTTGGCTAACTGATGCATTTTGGAGCGTTTTGGAGCATTTTTGGGCTTGGAATGGATAGCACAAGTATGGAGCAAGATGGATGGACGAATTTGAAGTTCAAGAGAGGCTAGGAATGTGCAAAAGAGTTGAAGAAATAAATTCAAGTCAAAGAAGATATGGAATCAGCTACAAAGAAGGAGAATTATCCAAAACCTTATCCAACCTTATCTTATCCAACTAACCTTATCTTACCTTATCTTATCTTATCCTATCCTAATCTTATCCTACCTTAATTCCAGCTACAATGGGGACTCCTTTTCATATTAGGATGCCTAAAACCTGTTTTTAGGAGGCCTTTTTGTTCTAGAAACATGCCACAACACTCCCTTCTAGAAGCCCTAAAAATCTGGCTCCCCAACCTTTCAAGATGGCCTTTTCCTTGTTGGTTTGGAGTTCTAAATCCTTTTCCTTGACAACCTAGGCCAAGTAATCCCTAGGCCTATAAATACACTATTTTGCTGCACCATTCAGACCACCACCCTCTACCATAACTCACCACCATCTATCATTCACACATCTCTACACTACAATCAGCCATACACCCTCTTGTGCCGCAACTTGCAAGGAAGGAAGGAATCTGGAGTGTTTTCTAGGTGCATTCTATCCTTTGTTTTCAATGTTTAATTTTATTTATATTTGTTTGATTGTGAACATGAGGAACTAATTTCTTTATAGTTAGAGGCGAATTCAAAGCCATGGACATATGTTTTATATGAATTGATTTCCTCCAGTTATGATTTCATGAATCGTGAATGTGGTTTACTTATCTGAGTTATTGCATGCATGAGTTTGATGCTAAAATATAAGGGAGTTTCACCTAATAGTTGCAAACTTATATTTACAAGTAGTGTAGGTTGCTAGTCACGATCGCGTTAAGTAAATTCCTGGCAGGAGTGTGATGTGATTAAAGTTAAGCACACAAATTAAACCCTCTTGTTATCAATTGTAGTATAAATGCAAGTAGGGATCGTTCTGGGCCGGGAATTAGGATGGCTTGCTAATCTAACACAAACTGACTCAAATAAGCAAAACAAGACTCAAAAGACTCTAAATAAACTAGTAAGACTCAAAACAGGTTCAAAACACTCAAAACTGCTTAAAAACACTAATTGGACAGATTCTAGACACTAGACACAACTTTGGACGAAAATTGAATTAAACTTGACTCAAAACACACAAAGACACAAACTGAGACAGATTCTAACTAATTAGACTCAAACAAGTGAAGGGGGATTGGTTCTAGAGTGAAACTAAACTAAAACAAACAAAGACTTTAAACTAGGCAGATTTAGAAGAAATTGGGTTTATAGGATGGATGGTGAACTAGCTAGAGGTTACCTTATCCACACATGATTTATATGCATATAACTTGACTTCCAGTTACGTTTTCATTGAATTATGAATGACAATGCCCCAGATTAACCGTGTCAATCACTAATTAACCCTCAGATTCTCCTAATTTCATTGAATTGGACAGACAACTCATCTACAACCAAATTATTCTCATCAATTTCCCTACATGACATCATAATAGAGACACAATCAGAGATCATTACGCTCAATGAGAATCATAAGCATTGACGAGGTATTCATAACTATGACATCATGTTACTCACACCAAGAATTGAACTTAACACGATTGTTCCAGCAACCTTTACTACTTGTGAACATAAGTTTGTAACGATTATGTGAAACTCACTTATATCCTAGCATCAAATTTATGCATGCCAATTAAGTGTCGACCCTCAATCAACAAACAGAAATAAGTTCTAATTCAAACAGTTAAGCCAATTGCATTCATACTTCAAGAATCTGTAACTGAAATTTATCAAGTCATATCACACACAAAATCATGGTTTCAAAGTAGCCTCTAGCTAAAAACGAGTTTAGCCTCTCATGATTACAGCAAGACAAAGGAAAACTAAATTAATCAACTAAAACATAAGGTAGAAAACACCTAAGAACGCCCAGCACTCCAGATTGGGTGCAACACGCTCCAAAGCTGCTCCTCCTCTCCTTGCAGGGCTGCGGCACAAGTGGTTTTGGGTTTGTGAATGGTGTTTGGAATGGCTGAGATGTGTAGAGGTGTGTTGAATTTGTATGGATGGGTGGTGGTGTGCGGCAAGGCTTGAAAATATGTATATATAGCATAGCAAACCTTAGGGAAATCAGTTTAGGACTTGGACTTAGCAGAAAAATAGGATTAGGGCCCTAGGGTGCGGCAATTAATTTGGAAAAGGAATTGTGGTCCAGTTAATTTCTGAAAAGGATTTGTAGAACCCAAATCCACAAGGAAAAGGGCCTAACAATCAGAATCCAAGAGGGAAAGGGCCTGAGAGGTGCGGCACAATAGGATAAGGGCAGGGAATGACTTGCAAGGCAAGGAAAAAGGATTCTAGAAGGGAAGGAGACGCCAGATTTTCAGGGTTCTAGAAAGAATGTGTTTTGTGGCAGATTTTGAGGTTTCTAGAAGTATTTGGGGCGCCACTTTTATAGGACAAGGGATAGGACTTCTAGAAATCAGGTTTTAAGTCCCATAAACTGAAGAAAACAGGTTAGGATAAGATAAGATAAGATTTGGATAAGATAAGATAAGGTAGTTTGGATAATGTTTTGGATAATTCCCCTTCTTTATAGCTGATTCCTTATCTTCTTTATCTTTGACTTCTTTCTTCCATCTTCTTAGCTGATTTCAAGCCTTTATATCTTCAATTTCGTCCATCAACTTGCCTCCATGCTTGCACTACCCAATCTTGGCCCAAAAATGCTCTAGAATGCTCCAAATTGCTTCTTTTTGCCATCTTTGTCCTTAGAACCTACAAACACACGAAAATAGCTTAAAACATGATGCGAAATATATAAGCACACAAATTTAACCCTCTTGTTGACAATTGTAGTATAGATGCAAGTAGGGATCGTTCTGGACCGGGGATTAGGAGGGCTTGCTAAAACCTCAAAACTGACTCAAAATCATTAAAACAAAGTTTAAAACACTAAACTAGACTCAAAGAATGCAAAACTAGACTCTAAAACACTAAAACAACTCAAAAGACTCAAAACAGCACAAAAACACTCAAAACTGCCTAAAACACAAACTGGGCAGTTTTGAACACTACTTTGGACGAAAATAGATTTTAACTTGACTCAAGACACTTAAAAACACAAATCAAAACAGATTTTAACTAATCTAACACTTCAAAATAAAGGGGGATTTAATTCTGACGAATTTGAAAACAAAACAAACAGATTGTAAACTAAAACAGATTTTGGACAAATTTGGATAAAATATGGATGATGGGCTAGCTAGAGGGTTCTTCTCCACACATGACACACTTGCACATAAACCAAATTTCAGTTGTTCTTTCGATAAATCATGAAACTCAACACCCCAGGTTAATTAGGTCCGCTTAAATTAACCTTCAAGTTCTCCTTAAGTTATTGAATTGGACGGGAAAGCGCATACAACAACTCAAAACATTCTCTAAAAGTCCCCTACGTGAGCAGCACAATAAAGATACAATCAGAGATCATTAAGCCTTGTGAAAACTATAAGCATTGACGAGGCATTCGTTACTATGATGAGCATGAAACTCCTGCCAAGAATTCATTTAACGCGATCGTTTATAAGCGACCTCCACTACTTGTGAATATAAGTTTGTAACTATTAGGTGAAACTCCCTTATATTCTAGCATCAAACTCATGCATGCAAACTAAGTGTCGACCCTCAATCAACATACAAGAATAAGTTATCCATCAAGCAGTTAAACAAATTGAATTCACAACTTATGAAATCACAACTGAAGGTAATCAATTTATATTGCAAGTATATTCATGGCTTTGAATCTTCCCCTAGCCAAAAGGGCTTAGTTCCTCATGTTCACAGCAAAACAAAGAGAAATTAAATTAAACATTGAAAACAAAGATAGATTACACCTAGAAACGTTCCAGCAATCCAACGTCTTGAATGGCTAGGCACGGCTTCAAGTTAATCCTCTCCTTCTTCCTTTGTAGAGCTGCGGCACAAGGGGTTAAGGTGTGTAGAATGGGTGGTGATGGGTGGTAGAGGATGGATAGGTAGATAGGTGGATGGAATGGATGCAGAGAATCTGTCCAGAGAGCGAGAGAGATTTAAATGGTGCGGATGGCTTTATTTATAGGGCTAGGGTTGAAAGGCAATCAGAAAATAATAGGAAAGGTTCAATACTTAGCTATTATGGTTCCACGATTTAATAGGTAAGAAAGAATCAGAAAATCAAAGAGAATAAGAAAGTAAAATTCGGCAGAATATGTAGGAGAGAAAAGGAATGTGTTTTAAAGGTCAGAAATTAAGAAAGAAAGGGAAAGAAGGTGTGCATTGATTTGTAAGAGAAAGGGGAAGTATTTTTGGGCAGAAAATAGGCAAGTAAGGTGCAGGAATTAAAGAGAATAGGAAAGGAAATTCGGCAGAATTGTAAGACAGATTTAGGAATGTGTTTTGAGGCACAAAATAAGTAAGAAAGGCTCCTCCTTGTGCGGCAAGGCATAGAACACAAAGGGAATGTGATTTTGGGTCAGAAAATAGGTAAGAAGAGGATCCCTTGTGCGGCAAGGTTGTGGAAAGAAAGGGAAAGGCACTTATGTGGCAGATTTTGGAAGAAAAGGGAAAGGAGATATGTGGCAAGGTTAGGGAAAGGTTCTAGGACTTCTAGAAACATGTAATGAGGCAACCTAACATGTTTTGGAACCCTTTTATGGCTGGAACATAGGTGATGAAGGATTAGGAAACTTCTAAGCCAAGAATAGAAACTTTCAAGAATGGAAACCTCCAAGAATAGAAACTTCCAACTTTAGAAACTTTGGCTTCCAATTTTGAACTCTTCATTCTTCATTCAATCCTAAGCTCATTTGATCTTCAATTTCGTCCATCCACTTAGCTCCAAGCATGTGCAATCCATCCCAAGCCTAAAACTGCTCCAAAAAGCACCAAAATGCACTTTCTTGCTCCTTTAGCCCTTAGAACCTGAAAACACACGAAAATGGCTTAAAAGACTAAAATAACTAAGAACTAATAACCTAAATGCAAGGAAACAAGCTAACTAAGTGATGTAAATATGCTCCTATCAAATACCCCCACACTTAGCTTTTGCTAGTCCTCGAGCAAAACAAAAGAAACAAAACTCAATCTAAACCTTCCAACAATTGCCTTAGGGATTTCCAATGCACATGACATATTAAAAATCATCACTTGCACAGATTTTAGTCATCCTTACCCTTGAGCACATACTTAATTATGGTCGCCATTCATAGCTCACATTTAATCAAATAAAACAACATTTTGAATGTAGTAACATGCCTTAGAGAATTCCCTCAATTCCTTACAAGTTATGCACTCAATTTTCACACACATTTTCTGACTACACACCCTACACTAGGTATATGTGAGAAGATTGATGTAAACATGAAAACTAATACTCACATATGTTGCAACAAAGAAAGCACTTTTCCGGAGTTAATAAGCATATTTAGATATGATCTCATGAACCGAATGCTACTACTTAGATGCGAGAACCAGTGACACCATATGCTCATACCAATTCCAAACTCCACATATTGAAACACACAACACCCAAGATTGAAGTTAAAGGGTTGTAACGGGGCTTGGGGTGTTGGGTAAGAAAGAAGGTATATGGAAAACAAGGGTTCTTAAAGAATAGCAAGCAAAGCAATGAAATCAACACTTAGAATTCACTTTGGGCAGAAATTTAACTTTGAAGAAAAAGGGGAGATTTACACATTTTAGGGCCAGATTTGATGTTTTGAACCCTTCCTTCAACAATCAACACTCTTAAACTCATTCTTTCTTCTTTCCAAACTCTTTTTCATTCTTTTCACAACTTTTTCTTTTTCTTTTCTTTTTTCCACGAATTTTCTTTTCTTTTGAAACACAAAATGTAGAACTGAGCTTAAAACAACCAATCCTTCCCCCACACTTAATTTACCGCATAATGCAGATCAAAACGAATTCATTTTAGGTTATGCTTCACTATCCTTTAAGAACAAGGGTATGGATAGTCCTACACTAGGCTAGGTAAGGATAATGGGGTTAACAAAGAACATAGGCTAAACAAGGCTCAAACGGGGTTTAAACCTACAAAACATATGACAAAGGGGGTACGTCTGTTTGGCTATGGTGGTCACTACGCAACTTCATCTTGATATGTGTTATGCAAATCAATGTCATGCTTTGAATGGAATGGGCATGAGTTCTAGTATTTGGAACTAAATGATAAAACGCCTTCTAAGTAGCAACCAAGCAAAGAATAATGAGATCATGCAACGACTTTAGAAAACAAAGAATCACAGATCAATAACTCTCCAAAAGAACGTTTTAGGCTCAAGTCTCACAAGGTTGTAGCGTTAATTTGAGTTCCTTCCTTCAAGCATGTTACAAAAACTGATTTTATCCTTTATGATTGCATGTGAATTCATAAATTACAACCATAACCAAGCATAAACCAAAGACATATCAAACTTCCATCCATGTTCGTAACTTTCTTTAACAGTCATGTAATTAAAAACCAAATCCTCATGATTGTGTTGGAAGGTACCTAAGACACAAACACACAAAAACGACACAAAAACAACTCTTTTTGGGTTTTTCAAAACAATTTTTCAAATTTTTATGAGATTTTCGGATTTTTAAGGCAAAACACACTAAAACACTCCAAAACAGCTTAAAAACACTTAAAAACAGCAAGGAACAACTTTTGAAGCAATGGGTGATAAAATCCCACGAATTTCATGCAAAATAACTTGTTTACCCCCGCACACTTAAATCAAACATTGTCCTCAATGTTTCAAGCATAAACTCACAGAAAAACGAAAAAACAAACAAACAACAAATAAACAACTAAACATGGCAGAATAGAAACAACAACAACAAAGAGAAGAGTTTAGGAACGCAAATCTGGAATTGGAGTGAGTCCTAGGTCCTCCTTTGTTGAATGCATGGGTTGCCTCCCAAGAAGCACTTGCTTTTACGTCGTGCAGCCAGACGATACCTCCAATTAAGCTTCATTGGAGGCCAGGGTATGGAATTGATCTTTGAATGGAAGGTGATACTTGAAATGATCCGGCAATGGTTTAAATTCTAGTGTGGGTGCCTGAATCATCAAAATCAGCAAGTTAGTAGAAAATGATTGGAGCATATTTACATCACTTAGCTAGCTTGTTTCCTTGCATTTAGGTTGTTAGTTCTTAGTTATTTTAGTCTTTTAAGCCATTTTCGTGTGTTTTCAGGTTCTAAGGGCTAAAGGAGCAAGAAAGTGCATTTTGGTGCCTTTTGGAGCAGTTTTAGGCTTGGGATGGATTGCACATGCTTGGAGCTAAGTGGATGGACGAAATTGAAGATCAAATGAGCTTACGATTGAATGAAGAATGAAGAGTGCAAAATTGGAAGCCAAAGTTTCTAAAGTTGGAAGTTTCTATTCTTGGAGGTTTCCATTCTTGAAAGTTTCTATTCTTGGCTTAAAAGTTTCCTAATCCTTCATCACCTATGTTCCAGCCATAAAAGGGTTCCAAAACATGTTAGGTTGCCTCATTACATGTTTCTAGAAGTCCTAGAACCTTTCCCTAACCTTGCCACATATCTCCTTTCCCTTTTCTTCCAAAATCTGCCACATAAGTGCCTTTCCCTTTCTTTCCACAACCTTGCCGCACAAGGGATCCTCTTCTTACCTATTTTCTGACCCAAAATCACATTCCCTTTGTGTTCTATGCCTTGTTGCACAAGGAGGAGCCTTTCTTACTTATTTTGTGCCTCAAAACACATTCCTAAATCTGTCTTACAATTCTGCCGAATTTCCTTTCCTATTCTCTTTAATTCCTGCACCTTACTTGCCTATTTTCTGCCCAAAAATACTTCCCCTTTCTCTTACAAATCAATGCACACCTTCTTTCCCTTTCTCTCTTAATTTCTGACCTTTAAAACACATTCCTTTTCTCTACTACATATTCTGCCGAATTTCACTTTCTTATTCTCTTTGATTTTCTGATTCTTTCTTACCTATTAAATTGTGGAACCAAAATAGCTAAGTATTGAACCTTTCCTATTATTTTCTGATTGCCTTTCAACCCTAGCCCTATAAATAAAGCCATCCGCACCATTTAAATCTCTCTCTCTGGACAGATTCTCTGCGTCCATTCCATCCACCTATCTACCTATCCATTCACTCACCCAATCATTCATTCACGCCAGAAACCATCCCAACACCCTTGCCGCAACTTCCTTTCACCCTAAACACATTCCTGACCCCAAAACACATCCCATACACTTCACCCACCTTTGTGCCGCAGCAAGGAGGAAGAAGGAAGGACTCTTGGACGTTCAAGCTTGACTGTTGGAGCGTTCTAGGTGTAATTCGTTCTATGTTTACAATGTTTGATTTCTTTTCCTTTTGTTTTGCTGTGAACATGAGTGGCTAAACCCCTGTTGGCTAGGGGTATTTCAAAGCCATGATTATGTATGCAAATTGAGTTGATAAATTCCAGTTATGAATTCGTGAGTTGTGAATGTAATTGGCTTAACTGTGGAATTGATAACTTATTTGTGTTTGTTGATTGAGGGTCGACACTTAATTGGCATGCATAAATATGATGCTAGAGTATAAGGGAGTTTCACATAATCGTTACAAACTTATATTCATGTGTAGTGAAGGTCGCTGGTCACGATCGCGTTAAGTTCAATTCCTAGCACGAGTATCATGATGTCATAGTTACAAGTGCTTTGTCAATGCTTATGATTTTCATTGAACGTAATGATCTTTGATTGTATCTCTATTATGATGTCATGTAGGGGACTTTTGAAGAATGCTTTGGGTTGTCGAATGATGTCATCCAATCCAATAATACAAGGAAAATCTGAGGGTTAATTAGTGATGTCACGGTTAATTTGGGGCATTGTCGTTTATAATTCAATGAATGATTAACTGGAAATCGAGTCGTTTGCGTACATGTCATGTGTGGAGAAAGAGCCTCTAGCTAGTCTATCATCCATCCAATTCACCAATTTCGTGCAAAATCTGTCTAGTTTTAGTTTCTGACTTGTTTTACTTTAAATTCGTCCAAAACCCAATCCCCCTTTAATTAAGTGTGTTAGATTAGTTAGAAGTGTGTTTAAATCTGTCCAAATTAGTGTTTTGAGTCTTACTAGTCTAGAATTCGTCCAAATCAGTCCCTAGTGTCTGTTTTGAGTCTTTTTGGTTGTTTTAAGCTGTTTTGAGTCTTTTAAGTTTGTTTTGAGTCTTGTGAGTCTTGTTAAGTGTTTTTAACTTTGTTTTTATGTTTTTGAGTCAGTTTAGAGGTTTTAGCAAGCCCTCCTAATCCCCGGTCCAGAACGATCCCTACTTGCATCTATACTACAATTGTCAACAAGAGGGTTAAATTTGTGTGCTGTTTTACATCGCATCAAATTTTTGGCGCCGTTGCCGGGGATTAGCAACTTTGCTAATCCCCCATTGTTTCCTTTGTTTTCTTTTTCGTGTCTTTTGTTTTAGTTGCTAAATTTGTTTCTGTTTGTGTTTCTGTTTGTGTCTTTTACTTTTGATATTTGATTTAGTTTTCTTTCTTTGATTTCAGGTACTTGAGGAGTAAGACATGGATTTTGCAAACATTCAAGCTCAATTGGCAAATCTTACTTCTCAATTGTCCCAGATTGCCGAAACAACCACATTGCACACTGCTCAAACTCATCAACGTCCTCAATTCACTGCAAATGGAGGTGCTTGGGGTTATCAAGGCCATAACCAATCAAGGGACAACCTGTTTTCCAACGCTTACAATTCCGATTGGAGAGATTATTCAGATTATAGGAGGGGGGAACCTCAACAATTTCAACAAGGTGGATATTGGCAGCAAGATGAGGAGTTCTATTCAAGACCTATGCAGCCACCACAGCCTCCCCCACAACAATTCCAATCGAATTCAAGTATGTCTATGAATTATAATGAAATTCTTGATGAATTAATTTCTTTGACGCAGGGCTCACACCAAGAAGAATATTCGCAGCCATCTGAGGAGTTCTATCAATGGCCATACGCACCACCACAGCCTTCACCACAATCGTCCCAACCACATTCAGGTTCGTCCATGGATAATGATCAAATTATTCAATTACTAACCACTTTGGCACAGGGGCAGCAGAATCAAGACCAAAGGATGAGCGAATTGAAGAATCAAATGGGAGAGATTATGGAGTTCATGGTGCAGATTCAAGAGCAAAGTGAACTCTCCAACTCAACTATTGCAAATTCGAAGGAAGATTTCGAAAACCATGATGCTATCACTTTGGGAAGTGCTATGGAGGTTGGAGCTGACCTAAAAACGTCCAAAAATATCCTAGAAGTGGATGAGGAGCTGCTGATTGAGGAGGAGGAAGAAGACATACACACAGCAAGGGAAGAACAACCCTTGCCGCAGCCCCCTAAGCCCTCTCAACCACCCACCACAAGTAAGGACGTCCCAAATTCATTTAATTCTAATGATATTCCTCCAAATGTCCCTTTTCCTCGCAGGTTTTTAATTCCCAAGACGGATGAGAGTGAAAAGGACATTGAGGAAGCCATTCCAAAGGTGCAAAGTGATATCCCAATTCTTGGCACACCAAATCAAGTTCCAGATTGTCTTGAAGTGTTCAAAGAACTTTGTACATCAAGAAGAAGGATTCAAGAGAAGGAAGTGGCTGGAGAATACCAAGAATTCATCAAAGAGGACATATATGAGACAACAAAGCCCAAAGAAGTTGAGTTTGAGGACACGGGACAAGTCACAACCATCCTAGTCAATCTGGCCAAGTGCAAAGTTCCTGAAACATTCCAAGATGTGGTGTTTGTAATTGAGTTTGTGTCGAAGCAAGCCAGTAAGCCATCTATTTCAATTTCAATTTTGTTTTCTACTAACTGGCTGATTTTGATGATTCAGGCACCCACACTAGAATTTAAACCATTGCCGGATCATTTCAAGTATCACCTTCCATTCAAAGATCAATTCCATGCCGTGGCCTCCAATGAAGCTTAATTGGAGGTATCGTCCAGGTGCATGACGTAAAAGCAAGCGCTTCTTGGGAGGCAACCCATGGATTCAACAAAGGAAGACCTAGGACTCACTCCAATTCCAGATTTGCGTTCCTAAACCCTTCTCTTTGTTATTGTTTCTATTCTGCCATGTTTAGTTTGTTGATTCATTGTTTGTTAGTTTGCTTGTTTTTGTGTGAGTTTATGCTTGAAACATTGAGGACAATGTTTGATTTAAGTGTGGGGGGGTAACAAAGTGTTTTTAATGCAACTTCGTGGGATTTTACCACCCATTACTTCAAAAGTTGTTCCTTGCTGTTTTGAAGTGTTTTTAAGCTGTTTTGGAGTGTTTTAGTATGTCTTGACATAAAAATCCGAAAATCTCATAAAAATTTGAAAAATTGGTTTGAAAAACTCAAAAAGAGTTGTTTTTGTGTCGTTTTTGTGTGTTTGTGTCTTAGGTACCTTCCAACACAATGATGAGGATTTGGTTTTTAATTACATGACTGTTAAAGAGAGTTATAAACATGGATGACAGTTTGATTTACTCTTTGGTCTATGCTTGGTTGTGGTTATAATTTATGAATTCACATGCAAACAAAAAGGAAAAAATCAGTTTTTGTAACATGCTTGAAGGAAGGAACTCAAATTAACGCTACAACCTTGTGAGACTTGAGCCTTAAACGTTCTTTTGGAGAGTTATAATCTGTGCATTTGTTGTTTTCTGAAGTCGTTGCATGATCTCATTATTCTTTGCTTGGTTGCTACTTAGAAGGCGTTTCATCATTTAGTTCCAAATACTAGAACTCATGCCCATTCCATTCAAAGCATGACATTGATTTGCATAACACACGATCAAGATGAAGTTAATTAGTGAACCACCACAGCCAAATAGCCATGCCCTCCTATGTCATTTGTTTTGTAGGTTTAAGCCCCGTTGAGCCTTGTTTAGAATATGTTCTTTGTTAACCCACACTATCCTCACCTAGCCTAGATTAGGACCATCCATACCCTTGTTCTTGAAGCATAGTGAAGCATGACTTAAAAAGAATTCCTTTTGATTGTCTTCTTGCAGAAAAACAAGTGTGGGGGAAGGGATGTGTGTGTGTGTGTGCGCCAAGAAAAAGAAATAAGGCACGGGTAGAAAAGAAAAAATTCGTGGAAAAAGAAAAAGAAAAAGAAAAAGTTGTGAAAAGAGTGAAAAAGAGTTGAAATTTATGAGAAAAAAGTTCTAAAGTGTTGCTTGTTGAAGGAAAGGTCCAAAACATCAAATCTGGCCCTAAGAGTGTGTAAATCTTCCCTTTTTGTGTTTAAAGTGATTTCCGCATTCAAAAGTGAATTCTAAGTGTTGATTTCATTGCTTTGCTTGCTATTCTTTAAGAACTCTTGTTTTCCATATCCTTTCTTTCTTACCCAACAACCCAAGCCCCGCTTCAACCCTTTAACTTTGAACTTGGGTGTTGTGTGTTTCAATATGTGGAGTTTGGAATTGGTATGAGCATATGGTGTCACTGGTTCTCGCATCTAAGTAGTAGCATTCCATTCATGAGATCATATTCATATATGCTTATTAACTCCAGAAAGTGCTTTCTTTGTTGCAACATATGTGAGTATTAGTTTTCATGTTTACATCAATCTTCTCACATATACCTAGTGTAGGGTGTGTAGTCAGAAAATTTGAGTGAAAATTGAGTGCATATCTAGTAAGGAATTGAGGGAATTCTCTAAAGCATGTTACTACATTCAAAATGTTGTTTTAATTGATTAAATGTGAGCTAATGAATGGTGACCATAATTAAGTATGTGCTCAGGGGTAAGGATGACTAAAATCTGTGCAAGTGATGATTTTTAATATGTCATGTGCATTAGAAATCCCTAAGGCAATTGTTGGAAGGTTTAGATTGTGTTTTGTTTCTTTTGTTTCTTTTGTTTTGCTCGAGGACTAGCAAAAGCTAAGTGTGGGGGTATTTGATTGGAGCATATTTACATCACTTAGCTAGCTTGTTTCCTTGCATTTAGGTTGTTAGTTCTTAGTTATTTTAGTCTTTTAAGCCATTTTCGTGTGTTTTCAGGTTCTAAGGGCTAAAGGAGCAAGAAAGTGCATTTTGGTGCCTTTTGGAGCAGTTTTAGGCTTGGGATGGATTGCACATGCTTGGAGCTAAGTGGATGGACGAAATTGAAGATCAAATGAGCTTACGATTGAATGAAGAATGAAGAGTGCAAAATTGGAAGCCAAAGTTTCTAAAGTTGGAAGTTTCTATTCTTGGAGGTTTCCATTCTTGAAAGTTTCTATTCTTGGCTTAAAAGTTTCCTAATCCTTCATCACCTATGTTCCAGCCATAAAAGGGTTCCAAAACATGTTAGGTTGCCTCATTACATGTTTCTAGAAGTCCTAGAACCTTTCCCTAACCTTGCCACATATCTCCTTTCCCTTTTCTTCCAAAATCTGCCACATAAGTGCCTTTCCCTTTCTTTCCACAACCTTGCCGCACAAGGGATCCTCTTCTTACCTATTTTCTGACCCAAAATCACATTCCCTTTGTGTTCTATGCCTTGTTGCACAAGGAGGAGCCTTTCTTACTTATTTTGTGCCTCAAAACACATTCCTAAATCTGTCTTACAATTCTGCCGAATTTCCTTTCCTATTCTCTTTAATTCCTGCACCTTACTTGCCTATTTTCTGCCCAAAAATACTTCCCCTTTCTCTTACAAATCAATGCACACCTTCTTTCCCTTTCTCTCTTAATTTCTGACCTTTAAAACACATTCCTTTTCTCTACTACATATTCTGCCGAATTTCACTTTCTTATTCTCTTTGATTTTCTGATTCTTTCTTACCTATTAAATTGTGGAACCAAAATAGCTAAGTATTGAACCTTTCCTATTATTTTCTGATTGCCTTTCAACCCTAGCCCTATAAATAAAGCCATCCGCACCATTTAAATCTCTCTCTCTGGACAGATTCTCTGCGTCCATTCCATCCACCTATCTACCTATCCATTCACTCACCCAATCATTCATTCACGCCAGAAACCATCCCAACACCCTTGCCGCAACTTCCTTTCACCCTAAACACATTCCTGACCCCAAAACACATCCCATACACTTCACCCACCTTTGTGCCGCAGCAAGGAGGAAGAAGGAAGGACTCTTGGACGTTCAAGCTTGACTGTTGGAGCGTTCTAGGTGTAATTCGTTCTATGTTTACAATGTTTGATTTCTTTTCCTTTTGTTTTGCTGTGAACATGAGTGGCTAAACCCCTGTTGGCTAGGGGTATTTCAAAGCCATGATTATGTATGCAAATTGAGTTGATAAATTCCAGTTATGAATTCGTGAGTTGTGAATGTAATTGGCTTAACTGTGGAATTGATAACTTATTTGTGTTTGTTGATTGAGGGTCGACACTTAATTGGCATGCATAAATATGATGCTAGAGTATAAGGGAGTTTCACATAATCGTTACAAACTTATATTCATGTGTAGTGAAGGTCGCTGGTCACGATCGCGTTAAGTTCAATTCCTAGCACGAGTATCATGATGTCATAGTTACAAGTGCTTTGTCAATGCTTATGATTTTCATTGAACGTAATGATCTTTGATTGTATCTCTATTATGATGTCATGTAGGGGACTTTTGAAGAATGCTTTGGGTTGTCGAATGATGTCATCCAATCCAATAATACAAGGAAAATCTGAGGGTTAATTAGTGATGTCACGGTTAATTTGGGGCATTGTCGTTTATAATTCAATGAATGATTAACTGGAAATCGAGTCGTTTGCGTACATGTCATGTGTGGAGAAAGAGCCTCTAGCTAGTCTATCATCCATCCAATTCACCAATTTCGTGCAAAATCTGTCTAGTTTTAGTTTCTGACTTGTTTTACTTTAAATTCGTCCAAAACCCAATCCCCCTTTAATTAAGTGTGTTAGATTAGTTAGAAGTGTGTTTAAATCTGTCCAAATTAGTGTTTTGAGTCTTACTAGTCTAGAATTCGTCCAAATCAGTCCCTAGTGTCTGTTTTGAGTCTTTTTGGTTGTTTTAAGCTGTTTTGAGTCTTTTAAGTTTGTTTTGAGTCTTGTGAGTCTTGTTAAGTGTTTTTAACTTTGTTTTTATGTTTTTGAGTCAGTTTAGAGGTTTTAGCAAGCCCTCCTAATCCCCGGTCCAGAACGATCCCTACTTGCATCTATACTACAATTGTCAACAAGAGGGTTAAATTTGTGTGCTGTTTTACATCGCATCAAATTTTTGGCGCCGTTGCCGGGGATTAGCAACTTTGCTAATCCCCCATTGTTTCCTTTGTTTTCTTTTTCGTGTCTTTTGTTTTAGTTGCTAAATTTGTTTCTGTTTGTGTTTCTGTTTGTGTCTTTTACTTTTGATATTTGATTTAGTTTTCTTTCTTTGATTTCAGGTACTTGAGGAGTAAGACATGGATTTTGCAAACATTCAAGCTCAATTGGCAAATCTTACTTCTCAATTGTCCCAGATTGCCGAAACAACCACATTGCACACTGCTCAAACTCATCAACGTCCTCAATTCACTGCAAATGGAGGTGCTTGGGGTTATCAAGGCCATAACCAATCAAGGGACAACCTGTTTTCCAACGCTTACAATTCCGATTGGAGAGATTATTCAGATTATAGGAGGGGGGAACCTCAACAATTTCAACAAGGTGGATATTGGCAGCAAGATGAGGAGTTCTATTCAAGACCTATGCAGCCACCACAGCCTCCCCCACAACAATTCCAATCGAATTCAAGTATGTCTATGAATTATAATGAAATTCTTGATGAATTAATTTCTTTGACGCAGGGCTCACACCAAGAAGAATATTCGCAGCCATCTGAGGAGTTCTATCAATGGCCATACGCACCACCACAGCCTTCACCACAATCGTCCCAACCACATTCAGGTTCGTCCATGGATAATGATCAAATTATTCAATTACTAACCACTTTGGCACAGGGGCAGCAGAATCAAGACCAAAGGATGAGCGAATTGAAGAATCAAATGGGAGAGATTATGGAGTTCATGGTGCAGATTCAAGAGCAAAGTGAACTCTCCAACTCAACTATTGCAAATTCGAAGGAAGATTTCGAAAACCATGATGCTATCACTTTGGGAAGTGCTATGGAGGTTGGAGCTGACCTAAAAACGTCCAAAAATATCCTAGAAGTGGATGAGGAGCTGCTGATTGAGGAGGAGGAAGAAGACATACACACAGCAAGGGAAGAACAACCCTTGCCGCAGCCCCCTAAGCCCTCTCAACCACCCACCACAAGTAAGGACGTCCCAAATTCATTTAATTCTAATGATATTCCTCCAAATGTCCCTTTTCCTCGCAGGTTTTTAATTCCCAAGACGGATGAGAGTGAAAAGGACATTGAGGAAGCCATTCCAAAGGTGCAAAGTGATATCCCAATTCTTGGCACACCAAATCAAGTTCCAGATTGTCTTGAAGTGTTCAAAGAACTTTGTACATCAAGAAGAAGGATTCAAGAGAAGGAAGTGGCTGGAGAATACCAAGAATTCATCAAAGAGGACATATATGAGACAACAAAGCCCAAAGAAGTTGAGTTTGAGGACACGGGACAAGTCACAACCATCCTAGTCAATCTGGCCAAGTGCAAAGTTCCTGAAACATTCCAAGATGTGGTGTTTGTAATTGAGTTTGTGTCGAAGCAAGCCAGTAAGCCATCTATTTCAATTTCAATTTTGTTTTCTACTAACTGGCTGATTTTGATGATTCAGGCACCCACACTAGAATTTAAACCATTGCCGGATCATTTCAAGTATCACCTTCCATTCAAAGATCAATTCCATGCCGTGGCCTCCAATGAAGCTTAATTGGAGGTATCGTCCAGGTGCATGACGTAAAAGCAAGCGCTTCTTGGGAGGCAACCCATGGATTCAACAAAGGAAGACCTAGGACTCACTCCAATTCCAGATTTGCGTTCCTAAACCCTTCTCTTTGTTATTGTTTCTATTCTGCCATGTTTAGTTTGTTGATTCATTGTTTGTTAGTTTGCTTGTTTTTGTGTGAGTTTATGCTTGAAACATTGAGGACAATGTTTGATTTAAGTGTGGGGGGGTAACAAAGTGTTTTTAATGCAACTTCGTGGGATTTTACCACCCATTACTTCAAAAGTTGTTCCTTGCTGTTTTGAAGTGTTTTTAAGCTGTTTTGGAGTGTTTTAGTATGTCTTGACATAAAAATCCGAAAATCTCATAAAAATTTGAAAAATTGGTTTGAAAAACTCAAAAAGAGTTGTTTTTGTGTCGTTTTTGTGTGTTTGTGTCTTAGGTACCTTCCAACACAATGATGAGGATTTGGTTTTTAATTACATGACTGTTAAAGAGAGTTATAAACATGGATGACAGATTGATTTACTCTTTGGTCTATGCTTGGTTGTGGTTATAATTTATGAATTCACATGCAAACAAAAAGGAAAAAATCAGTTTTTGTAACATGCTTGAAGGAAGGAACTCAAAGTAACACTACAACCTTGTGAGACTTGAGCCTTAAACGTTCTTTTGGAGGGTTATAATCTGTGCATTTGTTGTTTTCTGAAGTCGTTGCATGATCTCATTATTCTTTGCTTGGTTGCTACTTAGAAGGCGTTTCATCATTTAGTTCCAAATACTAGAACTCATGCCCATTCCATTCAAAGCATGACATTGATTTGCATAACACACGATCAAGATGAAGTTAATTAGTGAACCACCACAGCCAAATAGCCATGCCCTCCTATGTCATTTGTTTTGTAGGTTTAAGCCCCGTTGAGCCTTGTTTAGCCTATGTTCTTTGTTAACCCACACTATCCTCACCTAGCCTAGATTAGGACCATCCATACCCTTGTTCTTGAAGCATAGTGAAGCATGACTTAAAAAGAATTCCTTTTGATTGTCTTCTTGCAGAAAAACAAGTGTGGGGGAAGGGATGTGTGTGTGTGTGTGCGCCAAGAAAAAAAAATAAGGCACGGGTAGAAAAGAAAAAATTCGTGGAAAAAGAAAAAGAAAAAGAAAAAGTTGTGAAAAGAGTGAAAAAGAGTTGAAATTTATGAGAAAAAAGTTCTAAAGTGTTGCTTGTTGAAGGAAAGGTCCAAAACATCAAATCTGGCCCTAAGAGTGTGTAAATCTTCCCTTTTTGTGTTTAAAGTGATTTCCGCATTCAAAAGTGAATTCTAAGTGTTGATTTCATTGCTTTGCTTGCTATTCTTTAAGAACTCTTGTTTTCCATATCCTTTCTTTCTTACCCAACAACCCAAGCCCCGCTTCAACCCTTTAACTTTGAACTTGGGTGTTGTGTGTTTCAATATGTGGAGTTTGGAATTGGTATGAGCATATGGTGTCACTGGTTCTCGCATCTAAGTAGTAGCATTCCATTCATGAGATCATATTCATATATGCTTATTAACTCCAGAAAGTGCTTTCTTTGTTGCAACATATGTGAGTATTAGTTTTCATGTTTACATCAATCTTCTCACATATACCTAGTGTAGGGTGTGTAGTCAGAAAATTTGAGTGAAAATTGAGTGCATATCTAGTAAGGAATTGAGGGAATTCTCTAAAGCATGTTACTACATTCAAAATGTTGTTTTAATTGATTAAATGTGAGCTAATGAATGGTGACCATAATTAAGTATGTGCTCAGGGGTAAGGATGACTAAAATCTGTGCAAGTGATGATTTTTAATATGTCATGTGCATTAGAAATCCCTAAGGCAATTGTTGGAAGGTTTAGATTGTGTTTTGTTTCTTTTGTTTCTTTTGTTTTGCTCGAGGACTAGCAAAAGCTAAGTGTGGGGGTATTTGATTGGAGCATATTTACATCACTTAGCTAGCTTGTTTCCTTGCATTTAGGTTGTTAGTTCTTAGTTATTTTAGTCTTTTAAGCCATTTTCGTGTGTTTTCAGGTTCTAAGGGCTAAAGGAGCAAGAAAGTGCATTTTGGTGCCTTTTGGAGCAGTTTTAGGCTTGGGATGGATTGCACATGCTTGGAGCTAAGTGGATGGACGAAATTGAAGATCAAATGAGCTTACGATTGAATGAAGAATGAAGAGTGCAAAATTGGAAGCCAAAGTTTCTAAAGTTGGAAGTTTCTATTCTTGGAGGTTTCCATTCTTGAAAGTTTCTATTCTTGGCTTAAAAGTTTCCTAATCCTTCATCACCTATGTTCCAGCCATAAAAGGGTTCCAAAACATGTTAGGTTGCCTCATTACATGTTTCTAGAAGTCCTAGAACCTTTCCCTAACCTTGCCACATATCTCCTTTCCCTTTTCTTCCAAAATCTGCCACATAAGTGCCTTTCCCTTTCTTTCCACAACCTTGCCGCACAAGGGATCCTCTTCTTACCTATTTTCTGACCCAAAATCACATTCCCTTTGTGTTCTATGCCTTGTTGCACAAGGAGGAGCCTTTCTTACTTATTTTGTGCCTCAAAACACATTCCTAAATCTGTCTTACAATTCTGCCGAATTTCCTTTCCTATTCTCTTTAATTCCTGCACCTTACTTGCCTATTTTCTGCCCAAAAATACTTCCCCTTTCTCTTACAAATCAATGCACACCTTCTTACCCTTTCTCTCTTAATTTCTGACCTTTAAAACACATTCCTTTTCTCTACTACATATTCTGCCGAATTTCACTTTCTTATTCTCTTTGATTTTCTGATTCTTTCTTACCTATTAAATTGTGGAACCAAAATAGCTAAGTATTGAACCTTTCCTATTATTTTCTGATTGCCTTTCAACCCTAGCCCTATAAATAAAGCCATCCGCACCATTTAAATCTCTCTCTCTGGACAGATTCTCTGCGTCCATTCCATCCACCTATCTACCTATCCATTCACTCACCCAATCATTCATTCACGCCAGAAACCATCCCAACACCCTTGCCGCAACTTCCTTTCACCCTAAACACATTCCTGACCCCAAAACACATCCCATACACTTCACCCACCTTTGTGCCGCAGCAAGGAGGAAGAAGGAAGGACTCTTGGACGTTCAAGCTTGACTGTTGGAGCGTTCTAGGTGTAATTCGTTCTATGTTTACAATGTTTAATTTCTTTTCCTTTTGTTTTGCTGTGAACATGAGTGGCTAAACCCATCTTGGCTAGGGGTATTTCAAAGCCATGATTATGTATGCAAATTGAGTTGATAAATTCCAGTTATGAATTCGTGAGTTGTGAATGTAATTGGCTTAACTGTGGAATTGATAACTTATTTGTGTTTGTTGATTGAGGGTCGACACTTAATTGGCATGCATAAATATGATGCTAGAGTATAAGGGAGTTTCACATAATCGTTACAAACTTATATTCATGTGTAGTGAAGGTCGCTGGTCACGATCGCGTTAAGTTCAATTCCTAGCACGAGTATCATGATGTCATAGTTACAAGTGCTTTGTCAATGCTTATGATTTTCATTGAACGTAATGATCTTTGATTGTATCTCTATTATGATGTCATGTAGGGGACTTTTGAAGAATGCTTTGGGTTGTCGAATGATGTCATCCAATCCAATAATACAAGGAAAATCTGAGGGTTAATTAGTGATGTCACGGTTAATTTGGGGCATTGTCGTTTATAATTCAATGAATGATTAACTGGAAATCGAGTCGTTTGCGTACATGTCATGTGTGGAGAAAGAGCCTCTAGCTAGTCTATCATCCATCCAATTCACCAATTTCGTGCAAAATCTGTCTAGTTTTAGTTTCTGACTTGTTTTACTTTAAATTCGTCCAAAACCCAATCCCCCTTTAATTAAGTGTGTTAGATTAGTTAGAAGTGTGTTTAAATCTGTCCAAATTAGTGTTTTGAGTCTTACTAGTCTAGAATTCGTCCAAATCAGTCCCTAGTGTCTGTTTTGAGTCTTTTTGGTTGTTTTAAGCTGTTTTGAGTCTTTTAAGTTTGTTTTGAGTCTTGTGAGTCTTGTTAAGTGTTTTTAACTTTGTTTTTATGTTTTTGAGTCAGTTTAGAGGTTTTAGCAAGCCCTCCTAATCCCCGGTCCAGAACGATCCCTACTTGCATCTATACTACAATTGTCAACAAGAGGGTTAAATTTGTGTGCTGTTTTACATCGCATCAGAAAACAGAGTTGAAATTAGAGAAGATGGCTTACTTGCTTGCTCCGACACAAACTCAATGACAAACACCACATCTTGGAATGTTTCAGGAACTTTGCACTTGGCCAGATTGACTAGGATGGTTGTGACTTGTCCCGTGTCCTCAAACTCAACTTCTTTGGGCTTTGTTGTCTCATATATGTCCTCTTTGATGAATTCTTGGTATTCTCCAGCCACTTCCTTCTCTTGAATCCTTCTTCTTGATGTACAAAGTTCTTTGAACACTTCAAGACAATCTGGAACTTGATTTGGTGTGCCAAGAATTGGGATATCACTTTGCACCTTTGGAATGGCTTCCACAATGTCTTTTTCACTCTCATCCGTCTTGGGAATTAAAAACCTGCGAGGAAAAGGGACATTTGGAGGAATAACATTAGAATGAATTGAATTTGGCACGTCCTTACTTGTGGTGGGTGGTTTACAGGGCTTAGGGGGCTGCGGCAAGGGTTGTTCTACCCTTGCCGTGTGTATGTCTTCTTCCTCCTCCTCAATCAGCAGCTCCTCATCCACTTCTAGGCTATGTTTGGACGTTTTTAGGTCAGCTCCAACCTCCATAGCACTTCCCAAAGTGATAGCATCATGGTTTTCGAAATCTTCCTTCGAATTTGCAATAGTTGAGTTGGAGAGTTCACTTTGCTCTTGAATCTGCACCATGAACTCCATAATCTGCCCAACTTGCTTCTCCAATTCGTCCACTCTTTTGACTCGGTCTTTCATCTCCTTGTTTTGATTTTCTACTCCCTGTGTCAAAGAGGTGATTAATTGAATAATGTTATCATTACACAAAGACATACCTGAGTTTGTTTGGGCAGATTGTGGTGGAGGCTGTAATGGTGCATGTGGCCATTGATAAAACTCCTCAGATGGCTGCGAATATTCTTCTTGTTGTGAACCCTGCGTCAAAGAAATTAATTCATCAAGAATTTCATTATAATTCATGGACATACTTGAATTCGATTGGAATTGTGGTGGGGAAGGTTGTGGTGGCTGCATAGGTCTTGAATAAAACTCCTCATATGGCTGCCAATAGCCTTCGGGTTGAACTTGTTGAGATTCCCACCACATAGAGTTTGAATGATCACTCAAATCTGAATTGTAAGTGTTGGAAAACATGTTGTCCCTTGATTGATCATAGCCATGATAACCCCAAGCATCTTCATTCACAGCGAATTGAACACGTTGATGAGTTTGAGCAGTGTGCATTGTGGTTGTCTCGGCAATCTGGGACAATTGGGAAGTAAGACTTGCCAATTGAGCTTGAATGTTTGCAAAATCCATGTCTTACTCCTCTAGTACCTGAAATCAAAGAAATAAAACTAAATCAAATATCAAAAGTAAAAGACACAAACAGAAACACAAACAGAAACAAAGAAAAAAAAAATACACGAAAAGGAAACAAGGGATTAGCAAAGTTGCTAATCCCCGGCAATGGCGCCAAAAATTTGATGCGAAATATATAAGCACACAAATTTAACCCTCTTGTTGACAATTGTAGTATAGATGCAAGTAGGGATCGTTCTGGACCGGGGATTAGGAGGGCTTGCTAAAACCTCAAAACTGACTCAAAATCATTAAAACAAAGTTTAAAACACTAAACTAGACTCAAAGAATGCAAAACTAGACTCTAAAACACTAAAACAACTCAAAAGACTCAAAACAGCACAAAAACACTCAAAACTGCCTAAAACACAAACTTGGCAGTTTTGCGTTCTTAAACTATCTCTCTTTATTGCTTTTGTTTTGCCATATCTGTTATGTGTGTTAGTTGTGTTATTTGCTTGCTTTTGTGTGAGTTTATGTTTGAAACATTGAGGACAATGTTTGATTTAAGTGTGGGGGGGGGGGGGGGGGGTAACAAAGTGTTTTTGCATGAAATTCGTGGGTTTTTATCACCTATCACTTTGAATGTTGTTTTCAGTGTTTTTAAGTGTTTTTAAGCTGTTTTGGAGTCTTTTAGTGTGTTTTGAAAAGAAAATCCGAAAATACCATAAAAATTTGAAAAAATTGTTTTGAAAAACCCAAAAAGAGTTGTTTTTGTGTGTTCGTTTGTGTCTTAGGGTACCTTCCAACACAATGATGAGGATTCGGTTTTTAATTGCATGACTATGGAGGACAGTTATAAACATGGATGGAGGTTTGAATTGCTCTCTGGTTTATGCTTGATTATGGTTATAGTTCATGAATTCATGTTTAATCAAAAAGAGAAAAAAATCAGTTTTTGTAACATGCTTGAAGGAAGAATCTCAAACTAACACTACAACCCTGAGAGACTTGAGCTTAAAACGTTCTTTGGAGAGTTAAAAATCTGTGCATTTGTTGTTTTCTAAAGTCGTTGCATGATCTCATTATTCTTTGCTTGGTTGCTACTTAGAAGGCGTTTCATTATTTAGTTCCAAATACTAGAACTCATACCCGTTTCATTCAAAGCATGAAATTGATTAGCATAACACATAAACAAGATGAAGTTGTGTAGTGAACCAGTGCCAAATAGCCGAACCTCCCTATGTTATTTGTTTTGTAGGTTTAACCCTTTTGAGCCTTGTTTAGCCTATGTTCTTTGTTTACCCACATTATCCCTACCTAGCCTAGATTAGGACCATCCTTACCCTTGTTCTTAAGGCGTAGCTACGCATGACCTAGAGTGAATTCCCTTTGTTCGTTATTAGGCAGCAAACAAGTGTGGGGGAAGGGATTTATGTGTCTGATTGTGTGCCAACAAAGTATCAAAGAGGGCACGGGTGAAGAAGCAGAAAAAAAAAAAAAAAAGAAGAAGAAAAAAAAGAAGAAAAATTCGTGCAAACGGAAAAGAAGAAAAGTTTGTGAAAAAAAAAGTATGAAAAGTGTTCAAAAAAAGTGAGAATAAGCTCACAAATGTTGGATGTTGAAGAAAGGGTCCAACAAGTTGAAATTGGCCCTAAATATGTGTGATCTTCCCCTTATGTATCAAAGTGTGCAGCTGCATTCAAGAAAGGGAGTTCTAAGTGTCATATTCATTACTTTGCTTGCTTTTGCTTTAAGAACGTTTGTTTTCCTTACGTTTCTTTGTTAGCCAATACCCTTAGCCCCGTTACAACCCTATACTTCAATCTTGAGTGTTGTGTGTTTCAATATGTGGAGTTTGGGATTGGTACGAGCGTATGGTATCCCTGGTTCTCGCATCTAAGTAGTAGCATTCCATTCATGAGATCATATATAAACATGTTTATTAACTCCAGAAATTGCTTTCTTTATCATAAACATATGTGAGTGTTCGTTTTCAAGTTTACATCAATCTTCTCACATATACTTAGTATAGGGAGTGTAGTTAGAAAATCTGAGTGAAAATAAGAGTGTACCTAGTGAGGAATTGAGTGAATTCTCTAAGGCATGTTACTACGTTTAAAACATTGTTTTAATTGGTTAGATGAGAACTAATGAATGGTGACTGTGATTAAGTATGTACTAAAGGGTGGGGAAGACTAAAAGCTATGGTTATGATGATCTTAAATATGTCATGTATGTTGGAAATCCCTGAGGTGAAGTTGGAAGGTCTAGTTTGTTTGGTGTTTGTTTCGTTTGTTTTGTTTCGTTTTGCTTGAGGACTAGCAAAAGCTAAGTGTGGGGGAATTTGATAGGAGCATATTTATGCGACTTAGTTAGCTTGTTTTCATGCATTTACGTTGTTAGTTCTTAGTTAATTTAGTATTTTAAACTATTTTCGTGTGTTTGTAGGTTCAAAGTGTCAAGATGGCAAAAAGAAGCAATTTGGAGCATTCTAGAGCATTTTTGGGCCAAGATTGGGTAGTGCAAGGATGGAGGCAAGTTGATGGACGAAATTGAAGATATAAAGGCTTGAAATCAGCTAAGAAGATGGAAGAAAGAAATTGAAGATAAAGAAGATAAGGAATCAGCTCAAAAGAAGGAGAATTATCCAAAACATTATCCAAAACAACCTTATCTTATCTTATCTTACCCAATCCTTATCTTATCTTACCTTATCTTATCCTAATCTTATCCTAACCTGTTTTCTTCAGTTTAGGGGACTTAAAACCTGATTTCTAGAAGTCCTATCCATTCTCCTACAAAAGTGGCGCCCCAAACTCTTCTAGAAACCCCAAAATCTGCCCAGAAACACATTCTCTCTAGAAGCCTAAAAATCTGGCGTCTCCCTCCTTTCTAGAAGGTCTTTTCCTTGCCTTGCAAGGCATTCCCTGCCCTTATCCCTTTGTGCCGTGGGTTTTAAGGCCCTTTCCCTCTTGGATTCTGATTGTTAGGACTTTTCCTTGTGGATTTGGGTTCTACAAATCATTTTCAGAAATTAATTGGAACACAATTCCTTTTCCAAATTAATTGCCGCACCCTAATCCTATTTTTCTGCTAAGTCCAAGTCCTAAACTGATTTCCCTAGGGTTTGCCATGCTATATATACATATTCCCAAGCCCTGCCGCAGACCACCACCCATCCATACGAATTCTACACCCCCATATACATTCAGAAATCCATATTTTGCTGCAGAGAAGGGAAGACAAGGCCTTGCCGTGGCTTCCATTGGAGAAGGAGGAGTTCTTTCTTCTCTTGTTTCGTTTCTATGTTTAATTTAATTTGTTTTTCAATTATGTTGAACATGTGGAACTAATTTCGTTTTAGTTAGAGGTAGATTCAAGGCCCTGGACATATGTTTGATATGAATTGATTACCTTCAGTTATTGTTTCATAAATTATGAATGTGATTTACTTATCTGTTTTACGAAGAACTTGTTCTTGTGTGTTGATTAAGGAGGCCTACTTAGTTTACATGCATGAATTTGATGCTAGGATATAAGGGAATTTCACCTAATCGTTAGGAACTTATATTCACAAGTAGTAAAGATTGCTAGTCACAATTGTGTTAAGTAAATCCTAGGCAAGAGTAACATGCGTATTCCATAGTTATGAATGCCTTGTCAATGTTTATGATTTCCATGGAACTTAATGATCTTTGATATGTATCACTATCATGCGTATTCCATAGTTTGGGAACTTGATAAGAATAATTTGGTTGTGATGCGTTATCCATTCAATTCAATGAACTTAGGGAAATCTGGGAATTAATTAGTGCAATACAATTAATTCGAAGCATTGTCATTCATGGTTTATCGAAAGAATAACTGGAAATCAATTCGTATGCATATGTTCATGTGTGGAGAAGAACCCTCTAACTAGTTTTCACCCCTGAATTCACCTTTATCTCTTTCAATTTACTTTGTTTGCTTAAATCTGCTTAGTTTTGCTTAAATCGTCCAAAACCCCCCTTAGTTCTTAATTGAGTCTTAGTTTGTTTAAATTCGTCCAAATCTGTCCCCTTTTAGTGTTTTGAGTCTAACTAGTCCAAAAGTCATCCAATTCACCCCTTAGAACGTGTTTTGAGTCTGTTTAAGTTAGTTTGGTTGTTTTGAGTCTATTTAGCCTGTTTTGAGTCTCTAGTGTCTAGAATCTGTCTAGTTGAGTTTTATTTGTTGTTTTAAGTTTGTTTTGGTTTGTTTGAGTCAAGTTAGGTTGTTTTAAGTTGTTGGAAGTTAAAATTCGTTCAGATTGACCCATAGTACCTGTTTTCATTGTCTAGAGTCCAGTTTTAGTGTTTTAGAGTTTAATTTGTATAGATTAGCATCCCTTCTAATCCCCGGCCTTAAACGATCCCTACTTTCATATACTACGTCGATAGGGTTTTAATTTGAGTGTCGAGTAATTCTCACATCACCTTGAATGCACAACAATACGAAGGTGTTGGACAAAGGGACCCCCCACGGCAACAACATGTGAATGAGGTAAGTGCAATTTCAGAATTGCAATCTCAAATGGCTAATCTCACTTTTCTTTTGTCACAGGTTGTTGATGGAACCAAAGTGCAAAGTCCGGCCATATGTGGAGTGTGTTCTATGCAGGGACATCACAACGATCAATGCCCTCAATTGATTGAGAATGGAGGGTGGGAATCTGCCAATGCCGTGGGATTTGGGAGCCAAAATCAGCCACGCAAAGATCCCTATGCAAACACATACAATCCGGGTTGGAGGGATCACCCAAATTTCATGTGGGGAGAACCTGAACAATTCCACCAAGGTGGATATTGGCAGCAAGAAGAGGAGTTCTATTCAAGACCTATGCAGCCACCACCGCCTCCCCCACAACAATTCCAATCGAATTCAAGTATGCCCATGAGTTATGATGAAATTCTTGATGTACTAACCTCTTTGACGCAGGGCTCACAACAAGAAGAATACTCATAGCCATCTGAGGAGTTCTATCAATGGCCATATGCACCATCACAGCCTCCACCACAATTTTCCCAAACAAATTCAGGTACGTCAATGGATAATGACCAAATTGTTCAATTAATCACCTCTTTGACACAGGGAGTACAAAATCAAAACAAGGAGATGAAAGGCTGAGTCAAAAGAGTGGATGAATTGGAGAAGCAAGTTGGGCAGATTATGGAGTTCATGGTGCAGATTCAAGAGCAACGTGAACTCTCCAACTCAACTATTGCAAATTCGAAGGAAGATTTTGAAATCCATGATGCTATCACTTTGGGAAGTGCTATGGAGGTTGAAGCTGACCTAAAAACGTCCAAACATAGCCTAGAAGTGGATGTGAAGCTGCTGATTGAGGAGGATGATGTGAAAATTAACTTGACACACAAATTAAACCCTATTGATGACAATTGTAGTAAAGATGCAAGTAGGGATCGTTCTAAACCGGGGATTAACTAGGGATGCTAATCAACACAAATAAGACTCAAAAACACTAAACTAGACTCTAATGACTCAAAACTAACTTAAAACACTAAAAACAGCAAGAAACAATAAAAAAAGACTCAAATCTAGACCTAACAAGTGATTTTGACGAAAATAGAACTTAAAAGACTCAAACAACTAAGAGAAAACAGGTTTTGACACTAAAAACAAGTTTAAATGAAAGGGGGATTGTTTTTGACGAATTTAAAACTAAAACAGAAACTTTGCATAAAACACTTTATAAAAAACGAATTTTGTGAATTGAAAAGGGTGAAAGGATAGTTAGAGGGTCCTTCTCCACACATGACATATGCATATGAATCGATTCCCAGTTATTCTTTCAACAAACCATGAATGACAATGCCCCAAATTAATTGTGTAGAACTAATTAATTCTCAGATTTCCCTAGACTCATTGAGTTGGATGGAAAGCATACGACAACCCAAATCATTCTTTATTAAGCTCCCTAACTATGAAAAGCATGATAGAGACACAAAACAAAGATCATTAAGCTTTGTGAAAATCATAAGCATTGACAAGGCATTCATGACTATGAAAAGCATGACACTCCTGCCAGGAATTTACTTAACGCGATCGTGACTAGCAACCTCCACTACTTGTAGATATAAGTTTGTAACGATTAGGTGAAACTCCCTTATATTTTAGCATCAAATTCATGCATGTAAACTAAGTAGGCCTCCTTAATCAACACACAAGAACAAGTTCTTAATAACTCAGATAAGTAAACCACATTCACGATTCATGAAATCATAACTGGAGGAAATCAATTCATATAAAACATATATCCATGGCTTCGAATTCGCCTCTAACTATAAAGAAATTAGTTCCTCATGTTCGCAATCAAACAAATATAAATAAAATTAAACATTGAAAACAAAGGATAGAATACACCTAGAAAACGCTCCAGATTCCTTCCTTCCTTGCAAGGCTGCGGCACAATGAGTGTGTGGTGGATGGATGTAGGTGAGTTATGGTAGAGGGTGGTGGTCTGAATGGTGCAGAAAATATGTATATATAGGGAGAGGGTGCGGCACAATTAGATGGTGTAGGAAAAGGATTACAAAATGTAGTTCGTGTAGGAAAATAAAATCACAATCCTAAGGGGAAAAGGTTTATGTAATCCTAGCAGGAAATAGGACATCTAGAAGGTCAAAAACCAAAGGGATTTAGGAGAAAGGTGCAGCTGGATCATGCATCTAGAAGGCTTGGGGCGTCACCTTTTTAGGGACTTCTAGAAAGAGTGTTATTTGGCTGATTTTGGGGTTTTTAGAAGGGGATAGGTGCAGCACCTTTATAGGAAGGGATAAGGTTCCTAGAAATCAGGTTTTAAGGTCTCCTAAACTGAAATTGAATCCCTTTTGCAGCAGGAATTAAGTTAGGAAAGGATTAGGATAGGATAAGATAAGGTAAGATAAGATAAGGTTTGGATAAGATAAGGATAAGATAAGGTAGTTTTGGATAATGTTTTGGATAATTCTCCTTCTTTGTGGCTGATTCCTTATCTTCTTTAACTTGGATTTATTTCTTCAACTCTTTTGCACATTCCTAGCCTCTCTTGAACTTCAAATTCGTCCATCCATCTTGCTCCATACTTGTGATATCCATTCCAAGCCCAAAACTGCTCTAAAATGCTCCAAATTGCATCTTTTTGCCAACTTTGCCAATTGGACCTGAAAACACACGAAAATAGCTTAAATCACTATAATAAGTAGAAACTAACTAAGAAAATGCAAGGAAACAAGCTAACAAAGTCGCATAAATATGCTCCTATCAGAGGAGGAACAAGACACACCCACAGCAAGGGAAGAACAACCCTTGCCGCAGCCCCCTAAGCTCTCTCAACCACCCACCACAAGTAAGGACGTCCCAAATTCAATTCATTCTAATGTTATTCCTCCAAATGCACCTTTTCCTCGCAGGTTTTTAATTCCCAAGAAAGATGAGAGTGAAAAAGACATTGTGGAAGCCATTCCAAAGGTGCAAAGTGATATCCCAATTCTTGGCACACCAAATCAAGTTCCAGATTGTCTTGAAGTGTTCAAAGAACTTTGTACATCAAGAAGAAGGATTCAAGAGAAGGAAGTGGCTGGAGCATATGAAGAATGCATCAAGGAGGATGTTCATGAGACAACAAAGCCCAAGGAAGTTGAGTTTGATGACACGGGACAAGTCACAACCATCAAGTAAATCTGGCCAAGTTCAAAGTCCCTGAAACTTTCAAAGATGTGGTGTTTGTAATTGAGTTTGTGTCGGCGCAAGCAAGTAAGCCATCTTCTCCAATTTTGATTTTGTTTTCTACTAATTTGCTGATTTTGATGATTCAGGCACCCACTTTAGTGTTTCAACCATTGCCAGATCATTTCAAATATCACCTTCCATTCAAAGATCAATTCCATGCCGTGGCCTCCCATGAAGCTTAATTGGAGGTTTTGTCTGGCTGTACGATGTTAAAGCAAGCGCTACTTGGGAGGCAACCCATGCATTCAACAAAGGAAGACCTAGGGAGCACTCCAATTCCAGATTTGCATTCCTAAACCCTTCTCTTTGTTGTTGTTTTCGTTTCTGCCTTGTTTATTGTTGAGTTGCTGTTTTGTTTGTTTGTTGTTTATTTGTGTTAGTTTATGCTTGAAACATTGAGGACAATGTTTGATTTAAGTGTGGGGGCGTAACCAAAGTGTTTTTGATGCAAATTCGTAGGGTTTTATCACCCATAACTTCTAATGTTGTTCCTTGCTGTTTTTAAGTGTTTTTAAGCTGTTTTGGTGTGTTTTAGTGTGTTTTGACTCAAAAATCCGAAAATCCCATAAAAATTTGAAAAATTGTTTTAAAAAAAAAAAACCCAAAAAAGAGTTGTTTTTGTGTGTTTGTTTGTGTCTTAGGGTACCTTCCAACACAATGATGAGGATTTGGTTTTTAATTGCATGACTGTTAAAGAGAGTTGTAAACGTGGATGGAAGTTTGATTTACTCTTTGGTTTATGCTTGGTTGTGGTTATAACTTACTAGTTCACAAATAACCAATTAAAACGATGTTTTGAATGTAGTAACATGCCTTAGAGAATTCCCTCAATTCCTTACAAGGTATGCACTCAATCTTCACTCAGATTTTCTAACTACACACCCTACACTAGTTATATGTGAGAAGATTGATGAAAATATGAAAACGAACGCTCACATATATGTATAACAAGAAAAGCAATTTCCGGAGTTAATAACATGTTTAGATATGATCTCATGAATGGAACGCTACTACTTAGATGCGAGAACCAGTGACACCATATGCTCATACCAATTGATGTGATTAAAGTTAAGCACTCAAATTAAACCCTCTTGTTGTCAAATCGTAGTATAAATGCAAGTAGGGATCGTTCTAAACCGGGGATTAGGAGGGCTTGCTAAAACCTCTAAACTGACTTAAAATACAAAAACAAAGTTAAAAACGTTTGAAAAGACTCAAAGGACTCTAAATAGACTAGTAAGACTCAAAACAGGTTCAAAATACTCAAAACTGCTCAAAAACACTAATTGGACAGATTCTAGACACTAGACACAACTTTGGACGAAAATTGAATTAAACTTGACTCAAAACGTACAAAAACACAAACTAAGACAGATTCTAACTAATTAGACTCAAACAAGTGAAGGGGGATTGGTTTTAGAGTGAAACTAAGTTAAAACTAACACAGACTTTAAACTAGGTAGATTTAGACGAAATTGGGTTTTTAGGACGGATGGTGAACTAGCTAGAGGTTTCCTTATCCACACATGACTTATATGCATATAACTTGACTTCCAGTTACGTTTTCATGGAATTACGAATGACAATGCCCCAGATTAACCGTGTCAATCACTAATTAACCCTCAGATTCTCCTAATTTCATTGAATTGGACGGACAACTCATCTACAACCAAATTATTCTCATCAATTTCCCTACATGACATCATAATAGAGACACAATCAGAGATCATTACGCTCAATGAGAATCATAAGCATTGACGAGGCATTCATAACTATGACATCATGTTACTCATACCAAGAATTGAACTTAACACGATTGTTCCAGCAACCTTTACTACTTGTGAACATAAGTTTGTAACGATTATGTGAAACTTACTTATATCCTAGCATCAAATTTATGCATGCCAATTAAGTGTCGACCCTCAATCAACAAACAGAAATAAGTTCTAATTCAAACAGTTAAGCCAATTGTATTCATACTTCAAGAATCTGTAACTGAAATTTATCAAGTCATATCACACACAAAATCATGGTTTCAAAGTAGCCTCTAGCTAAAAAACGAGTTTAGCCTCTCATGATTACAGCAAAACAAAGGAAAACTAAATTAATCAACGAAAACATAAGGTAGAAGACACCTAAGAACGCCCAGCACTCCAGATTGGGTGCAACACGCTCCAAAGCTGCTCCTCCTCTCCTTGCAAGGCTGCGGCACAAGTGGTTTAGGGTTTGTGAATGGTGTTTGGAATGGCTGAGACGTGTGGAGGTGTGTAGAATTCGTATGGATGGGTTGTGGTGTGCGGCAGGGCTTGAAAATATGTATATATAGCATGGCAAACCCTAGGGAAATCAGTTTAGGACTTGGACTTAGCAGAAAAATAGGATTAGGGTGCGGCAATTACTTTTGAAAAGGAATTGTGGTCCAATTAATTTCTGAAAAGGATTTGTAGAACCCAAATCCACAAGGAAAAGGCCTAACAATCAGAATCCAAGAGGGAAAGGGCCTGAAAACCCACGGCACAAAGGAATAAGCGCAGGGAATGCCTTGCAAGGCAAGGAAAAAGGATTCTAGAAGGGAAGGAGACGCCAGATTTTTAGGCTTCTAGAAAGAATGTGTTTCTGGGCAGATTTTGGGGTTTCTAGAAGAGTTTGGGGAGCCACTTTTGTAGGGGAATGGATAGGACTTCTAGATTTCAGGTTTTAAGTCCCCTAAACTGAAGAAAACAGGTTAGGATAAGATTAGGATAAGATTGGATAAGGTAAGATAAGATAAGATAAGGATTGGATAAGATAAGATAAGATAAGGTTGTTTTGGATAATGTTTTGGATAATTCTCCTTCTTTTGAGCTGATTCCTTATCTTCAATGATTTGAATTTATTTCTCCAACCTTGAAACATATTCCTAACTCCATTTGGACTCCAAATTCGTCCATCTTCATGCCCATTGCTTGTGCTATCCATTCCAAGCCCAGATTTGCTCTAAAATGCTCCAAAATGCATCTTTTTGCCAACTTTGCTTCTTGGACCTAAAAACACACGAAAATGACTTTAAACACTATATTAAGCAACAACTAGCTAAACAAATGCAAGAAAACACACTAAATAAGTAGCATAAATATGCTCCTATCACCTTGTTCTTAATTGGGAAAAATGTCATTTCATGGTTAAACAAGGCATAGTTCTAGGTCATATCATCTCTGAAAACGGCATTGAGGTTGATAAGTCAAAGATAGATCTTGTACGTCACTTACCCTCTCCTACTTCGGTTAGAGAGGTTCGTTCTTTTCTTGGCCATGCAGGTTTTTATCGTAGGTTTATCAAAGATTTCTCAAAGGTTGCACAACCTCTTTGCCGTCTCCTACAAAAAGAAGTGGCGTTTGAATTCACCAAGGAGTGCACGGCATCATTCAACGAACTCAAGGAGTTGTTGACCACGGCACCCATTATTGTTCCACCAGATTGGAGCCTACCTTTCGAGCTTATGTGTGATGCGTCCGATTATGCTTTAGGGGCTGTTTTGGGACAAAGAAAGGACAAGAGGCCGCATGTCATCTACTATGCCTCACGGACGTTGAATGATGCCCAGTTGAACTATTCCACTACGGAAAAAAAACTTCTTGCCGTTGTTTTTGCCTTAGATAAGTTTAGATCATATCTAATTGGTACTAAAGTAATTGTTTTCACTGACCATGCAGCATTGAAGTACTTGCTCACCAAAAAGGAGGCCAAGCCACGGCTAATTCGTTGGATATTGCTACTTCAAGAGTTCGACATTGAGATTCGTGACAGGAAGGGAAGTGAAAACGTGGTGGTTGACCACCTCAGCCGAATGGTGCATAACGAGGAGTCTCTACCTATTTTGGAGACATTCCCTGATGAACAATTGCTGTCCATAAAGGTTAGTGAGCCATGGTATGCTGATTTGGTGAACTTTTTGGTGTCAAAACGAATTCCAAGCACTTTCACTAGGCACCAACGTGATAAACTTAGACATGATGCATGGTTTTATGTGTGGGATGATCCATATTTATGGAAATTTTGCCCCGATCAAATTGTACGTCGGTGTGTGCACGATTCTAAAATTCAATCAATTCTGAGTTTTTGTCATACATATGCATGTGGAGGGCACTTTGGCACACAAAGAACAGCCCTCAAAGTGTTACAATGTGGATTCTATTGGCCTAGTATTTTTAAAGATGCTAGAACTTTTTGTTTAACATGTGATAAATGCCAAAGAATGGGTAATATTAGTGCAAAGGACCAAATGCCGCAGGTTTCTATCCTAAATGTTGAAATTTTTGATGTTTGGGGTATTGATTTTATGGGTCCCTTTCCGTCCTCGCATGGTTTCATGTATATTTTGCTTGCGGTTGATTATGTGTCGAAGTGGGTGGAAGCAAAAGCCACCTGGACTAATGATTCTAAAGTGGTTGCAGATTTTATTAGAACTAACATATTTGCAAGGTTTGGCATGCCACGAGTTATCATTAGTGATGGAGGGTCACACTTTTGCAACCGGACCAATGAGGCGTTATTGAGGAAAAACAACGTCAACCATAAGGTTTCTACACCTTACCATCCTCAAACAAATGGCCAAGCCGAGGTTTCTAACCGAGAGATCAAGCAGATACTAGAGAAGACCGTTGGGCCAACAAGGAAGGATTGGAGTTTACGGCTAGATGATGCACTTTGGGCGTATCGTACGGCATACAAAACCCCCATTGGGATGTCCCCCTTTCGGCTTGTCTATGGCAAGCCGTGCCATCTCCCCGTTGAGTTGGAGCTGATAGGAGCATATTTATGCTACTTAGTTAGTGTGTTTCCTTGCATTTGCTTAGCTATTTGTTGCTTAGTATAGTGTTTAAAGTCATTTTCGTGTGTTTTTAGGTCCAAGAAGCAAAGTTGGCAAAAAGATGCATTTTGGAGCATTTTAGAGCAAATCTGGGCTTGGAATGGATAGCACAAGCAATGGGCATGAAGATGGACGAATTTGGAGTTTAAATGGAGTTGGGAATATGTTTCAAGGTTGGAGAAATAAATTCAAATCATTGAAGATAAGGAATCAGCTCAAAAGAAGGAGAATTATCCAAAACATTATCCAAACAACCTTATCTTATCTTATCTTATCCAATCCTTATCTTATCTTAACAAACCTTATCCTATCCTAATCCTTTTCTAATTCAATTCCTGGTACAATGAGGGTTTATTTTCTGATTGGGGGACATTTAAATTAAGTTTCTAGAAACCCTAAGCCTTGCCGCACCTAGCTTTCCAGAAAACCTGATTTCCTTGCCTTGCAAGGCTTTCTAGAAGCCTTATCCCTCCTTATCCTATTGTGCCGCACCTAAGGCCCTTTCCCATTGGAAATCTGATTGTTTTGAGCCTATTTCTGGATGGATTTGGTTTTCTAGAAGTCCCAATCTGATTCACTTAGGGTTTTTGGTGCCTATATATATTAAAACACCCTTTGCCGTGCACACCACCCTCCACACACAACCATTCACGCCAGAAATCATCCACCACTCCCTGCCGTGCCATATCATCCACACAAACCCAGAAAACCCCTCTTGTGCCGCAGCTATTCAAGGAAGGAAGGAGAAGGTGCCACTCTAAGTCGTGACTATTGCTGGAGCGTTCTTAGGTGTTGTCTATCCTTGGTTTCAATGTTTCAATTCAGTTTTCTTTGTTCAATTGCTGTCATGAGGAACTAAACCCCTATTAGTTAGAGGGGGAATTTGAAGCCATGAATATATGTTTCTTATGATTTGATTTACTCCAGTTATGATTTCATAAATTGTGAATGTGATTTACTTATCTGTTTTATGAAGAACTTGTTCTTGTGTGTTGATTAAGGAGGCCTACTTAGTTTACATGCATGAATTTGATGCTAGGATATAAGGGAATTTCACCTAATCGTTATGAACTTATATTCACAAGTAGTAAAGGTTGCTAGTCACAATTGTGTTAAGTAAATCCTAGGCAGGAGTAACATGCGTATTCCATAGTTATGAATGCCTTGTCAATGTTTATGATTTCCATGGAACTTAATGATCTTTGATATGTATCTCTATCATGCGTATTCCATAGTTAGGGAACTTGATAAGAATAATTTGGTTGTGATGCGTTATCCATTCAATTCAATGAACTTAGGGAAATCTGGGAATTAATTAGTTCAATACAATTAATTCGGAACATTGTCATTCATGGTTTATCGAAAGAGTAACTGGAAATCAAGTTGTATGCATATGTTTATGTGTGGATAAGGATCCCTCTAACTAGCCATTCACCCATTCAAATCACCAATTTCGTGCCTTTTTAAGTTGTCTTTACAATTTTGTTTGTTTAAGTTTAAATTCGTTCAAAAACAAATCCCCCTTTATTTTGAAGTGTTAGAATAGTTAAAATCTGTTTTGATTTGTGTTTTTAAGTGTCTTGAGTCAAGTTAAAGTCTATTTTCGTCCAGAGTAGTGTTTAGAGTTCAAAACTGCCCAGTTTGTGTTTTTAGGCAGTTTTGAGTGTTTTTGTGCTGTTTTGAGTCTTTTGAGTTGTTTTAGTGTTTTAGAATTTAGTCTTGCATTCTTTGAGTCTAGTTTAGTGTTTTAAACTTTGTTTTTATGTTTTTGAGTCAGATTCAAGTGTTTAGCAATCCCTCCTAATCCCCGGTCCAGAACGATCCCTACTTATACATATACTACAACTGTCAAGAAGAGGGTTTAATTTGTGTGTCAAGTTAATTTTCACATCAAATTTTGGCGCCGTTGCCGGGGATTAGCAAACTTGCTAATCTCCCTAGTTTCTGCCGTGTATTTTAACTTGTTTTTGTTTCTGTTTTGCTTAGTTTTCTGATTTGTTTTGTTTTCTTTGTTTTAGGTACTAGTGTATGACTCGAAGTTCTCAACCCGTTCACGCACATATCTTGGAGTTTAACGACGATTTTGAACGAGATTTGAGAAGGAAGAGGAAGCACCCAGAACCTGATCTACTTAGTTCAAGTTCTAATTCCGAATCTGAAGTTGAAATTGAAGAGGATTTGGAAGAGGAGTGATGTGAAAATTAACTTGACACACAAATTAAACCCTATTGATGACAATTGTAGTAAAGATGCAAGTAGGGATCGTTCTAAACCGGGGATTAACTAGGGATGCTAATCAACACAAATAAGACTCAAAAACACTAAACTAGACTCTAATGACTCAAAACTAATTTAAAACACTAAAAACAGCAAGAAACAATAACAAGGACTCAAATCTAGACCTAACAAGTGATTTTGACGAAAATAGAACTTAAAAGACTCAAACAACTAAGAGAAAACAGGTTTTGACTCTAAAAACAAGTTTAAATGAAAGGGGGATTGTTTTTGACGAATTTAAAACTAAAACAGAAACTTTGCAAAGACAACTTAAAAAGGCACGAAATTGGTGATTTGAATGGGTGAATGGCTAGTTAGAAGGATCCTTATCCACACATGAACATATGCATACAACTTGATTCCCAGTTACTCTTTCGATAAACTATGAATGACAATGTTCCGAATTAATTGTATTGAACTAATTAATTCCCAGATTTCCCTAAGTTCATTGAATTGAATGGATAACGCATCACAACCAAATTATTCTTATCAAGTTCCCTAACTATGGAATACGCATGATAGAGATACATATCAAAGATCATTAAGTTCAATGGAAATCATAAACATTGACAAGGCATTCATAACTATGGAATACGCATGTTACTCCTGCCTAGGGTTTACTTAACACAATTGTGACTAGCAACCTTTACTACTTGTGAATATAAGTTCATAACGATTAGGTGAAATTCCCTTATATCCTAGCATCAAATTTATGCATGCAAATCAAGTGTCGACCCCCAACCCACATACATAAACAAGTTCTTAATAAGCACAGAAAAGTAAACCACATTCATAATTTATGAAATCGTAACTGGAGTGAATCAAATCATAAGAAACATATATTCATGGCTTCAAATTCCCCCTCTAACTAATAGGGGTTTAGTTCCTCATGACAGCAATTAAACAAAGAAAACTGAATTGAAACATTGAAACCAAGGATAGACAACACCTAAGAACGCTCCAGCAATAGTCACGACTTAGAGTGGCACCTTCTCCTTCCTTCCTTGAATAGCTGCGGCACAAGAGGGGTTTTCTGGGTTTGTGTGGATGATATGGCACGGCAGGGGGTAGGGGATGATTTCTGGCGTGATTGGTTGTGTATGGAGGGTGGTGTGCACGGCAAAGGGTGTTTTAATATATATATAGGCACCAAAAACCCTAAGTGAATCAGATTGGGACTTCTAGAAAACCAAATCCATCCAGAAATAGGCTCAAAACAATCAGATTTCCAATGGGAAAGGGCCTAAGGTGCGGCACAATAGGATAAGGTGGGATAAGGCTTCTAGAAAGCCTTGCAAGGCAAGGAAACCAAGTTTTCTGAAAAGCTAGGTGCGGCAAGGCTTAGGGTTTCTAGAAACTTAATTTAAATGTCCCCCAATCAGAAAATAAACCCTCATTGTACCAGGAATTGAATTAGAAAAGGATTAGGATAGGATAAGGTTTGTTAAGATAAGATAAGGATTGGATAAGATAAGATAAGATAAGGTTGTTTTGGATAATGTTTTGGATAATCCTCCTTCTTTTGAGCTGATTCCTTATCTTCAATGATTTGAATTTATTTCTCCAACCTTGAAACATAATCCCAACTCCATTTGAACTCCAAATTCGTCCATCTTCATGCCCATTGCTTGTGCTATCCATTCCAAGCCCAGATTTGCTCTAAAATGCTCCAAAATGCATCTTTTTGCCAACTTTGCTTCTTGGACCTAAAAACACACGAAAATGACTTTAAACACTATACTAAGCAACAAATAGCTAAGCAAATGCAAGGAAACACACTAACTAAGTAGCATAAATATGCTCCTATCAAATTCCCCCACACTTAGCTTTTGCTAGTCCTCAAGCAAAACAAATCAAACAAAACGTAACCTAAACCTTCCAACGTTCACCTCAGGGATCTTCAATGATACATAACATGCCAAAGATCATTACTCCCACAGATTTTAGTTATCCCTACCCTTGAGCACATACTTAATCAAAGTTACCACACATTAGCTCGCATTTAATCAATTAAAACAACATTTTGAATGTAGTAACATGCCTTAGAGAATCCCTCAATTCCTTACTAGATATGCACTCAATCACACAGATTTTCTGACTACACTCCCTACACTAGTTATATGTGAGAAGATTGATGTAAATATGAAACTAATACTCACATATATGTTTATGACAAAGAAAGCAATTTCTGGAATGCATGTATAGATATGATCTCATGAATGGAATGCCACTACTTAGATGCGAGAACCAGGGATACCATATGCTCATACCAATCCCAAACTCCACATATTGAAACACATAACACTCAAGATTGAAGTATAGGGTTGTAACGGGGCTAGGGGGTATTGGCTAACAAAGAAAGGTAAGGAAAACAAACGTTCTTAAAGCAATAGCAAGCAAAGCAATGAATATGACACTTAGAACTCCCTTTCTTGAATGCAGCCGTACACTTTGAACACAAAGGGACAGAAAACACATATTTAGGGCCAATTTCAACGTTTTGGACCCCTTCTTCAACAATCAACACTTGTGAGCTTTAATCTCACTTATTTTGAACACTTTTCATACTTTTTCACAACTTTTCTTTTTGTGAATTGAAAAGTAACACTTTCTGCCCTATAGAGAACAGCTTGCTACGAATCATCTTGTCATGGAATGCCTTTGTTTTCTCCTTGTAGATCCGTGCATTCTCATAAGCTTCATTCCTAATTTCGTCTAGCTCATTCAATTGAAGCTTTCTATGAAGACCTGAGGCATCAATGTCCATGTTGAATGTTTTGACAGCCCAATGTGCACGATGTTCTAACTCGACGGGAAGATGACATGGTTTCCCATAGACTAGCCGAAATGGGGACATTCCAATTGGGGTTTTATAGGCAGTGCGATATGCCCACAATGCATCATTCAAACGCAAGCTCCAATCCTTCCGAGTTGGCCCTACAGTTTTCTCCAAAATCTGCTTGATTTCTCTATTTGAAACCTCGGCTTGGCCACTAGTTTGAGGGTGATAAGGTGTTGAAACCTTATGCGTGACATTATACTTCTTGAGTAGCGCCTCAATGGTTCGATTGCAAAAATGGGAACCCCCATCACTGATTAGGACTCTTGGCATTCCAAATCTAGCAAATATGTTAGTTCTAACAAAATCTGCAACCACTTTAGAATCATTAGTTCGGGTGGCTTTTGCTTCCACCCATTTCGACACATAATCCACAGCAAGCAAAATATAAAGGAAACCATGTGAGGAAGGGAAAGGACCCATGAAATCAATACCCCAAACATCAAAGATTTCAACACTAAATATGGGGTGTTGCGGCATTTGTTGTTTAGGACCTATATTGCCCGTTCTTTGACATCTATCACAAGTCATACAAAAAGTTCTAGCATCTCTAAAGATAGTAGGCCAATAAAATCCACATTCTAAAACTTTATGTGCTGTTCTTTGCGTACCAAAGTGACCTCCACATGCATAGGTGTGACAAAAAGTTAAAATTGAATTAAACTCAGAATCATGCACACACCTACGTAGAACTTGATCAGGGCAATATTTCCACAAGTATGGGTCATCCCAAACATAAGATCGTGCATCCTTTTTAAGTTTATCACTTTGGTGCTTGTTTAGCTCTCTTGGAATATGTTTAGACACCAAATAATTTACTACATCAGCATACCATGGCTCACTTACCTTGATGGACAGCAGCTGCTCATCTGGGAATGTCTCTTGGATAGGCACGGCATCCTCCTCTTGCACCATACGGCTCAAGTGATCAGCCACCACGTTTTCACTCCCCTTCTTGTCCCGGATTTCAATATCGAACTCTTGGAGAAGAAGCATCCAGCGAATGAGTCTTGGTTTGGCCTCTTTCTTGGTGAACAAATACTTCAAAGCTGCATGGTCAGTGTAAATAATAACTTTAGTACCAAGTAAATAAGAACGAAACTTATCTAAAGCAAACACAACAGCAAGAAGTTCTTTTTCAGTGGTAGAGTAATTCAATTGTGCATCATTCAAGGTCCGAGATGCATAATAGATGACATGGGGCTTCTTGTCCTTCCTTTGTCCCAAAACAGCTCCTAATGCATAATCCGAAGCATCACACATAAGCTCAAAAGGAAGGCTCCAATCTGGTGGGACTATGATGGGTGCCGAAGTTAACATCTCTTTGAGGTGTTTGAAGGCCTTCTCACATTCCTCATTGAAGTCAAAAGCCACATCTTTCTGGAGGAGACGGCAAAGAGGGTTTGAAATCTTTGAAAAGTCCTTGATGAATCGCCTATAGAATCCTGCATGTCCAAGAAAAGAACGAACCTCTCTAACCGAAGTAGGAGAGGGTAAGTAGCGTACAAGATCTATTTTTGATTTATCAACCTCAATTCCCCTTTCTGAAATGATATGACCTAAAACTATGCCTTGTTTTACCATAAAGTGACATTTTTCCCAATTCAAAACAAGGTTAGTTTCGATGCAACGTTTTAGAATCAAAGTGAGATTATCTAAGCACCCATCAAACGAATCCCCAAAAACACTAAAATCATCCATGAATACCTCAATAATTTTCTCCACAAAATCTGAAAAGATACTTACCATGCATCTTTGAAAGGTGGCAGGTGCATTGCATAAACCGAATGGCATGCGACGATAGGCAAAGGTACCAAAGGGGCACGTGAAAGTGGTCTTTTCTTGGTCATCCGGAGCTATAACAATCTGATTATATCCAGAGTACCCATCAAGAAAACAATAAAAAGAATGACCGGCTAACCTTTCAAGCATTTGATCAATGAACGGCAAAGGGAAGTGGTCCTTCCTCGTGGTGGCGTTTAGCTTCCTATAGTCAATGCACACTCTCCAACCTGTTTGGATACGTGTGGGCACAAGTTCATTCTCGGCATTCTTCACCACAGTGACTCCGGATTTCTTTGGAACACATTGCACTGGTGAAACCCAACGGCTATCTGAGATTGGATAAATTACTCCACAATCAAGAAGCTTTATAATCTCCTTCTTCACAACTTCCATCATTGGAGGGTTGAGTCGGCGTTGAGCCTCTCGAGTTGGTTTAGCCCCCTCCTCTAGAAGTATGCGATGCATGCACGTTGTAGGGCTAATCCCCCTAATATCGGCCAATGTCCATCCAATGGCTGTTTTGTGCTCTTTCAACACCTGAATTAACTTTCCTTCCTCTGTTGCCGTGAGTGTGGAGGATACAATGACGGGCAATGTCTCGTTATCTCCCAAAAAGACGTACTTCAAATGATCCGGCAATGGTTTAAGCTCAAGTACGGGTGCCTGAATCACTGAGGGTAACAACTTGTTAGTAGAAATTGGAATTGAAATTGGTTTTGAAGGCTTACCATGGTGCTGAGGTAGTGACTCTAGGGCAGCCACCATCTCGGCCTCTTCTTCACTTATAGGCACGGCAATATTGGGTTTTTGCCCAATTCCTTGTGCAATTGTTGATTCAAGGGGATCCCTATCCAAGGAATCAAGGTAATACTGCGCCAATTCATCGAATATATCAATAGCAAAACAAGAATGATTTTCTTTAGGAAATTTAATAGTTTCAGCAAGATTGAAATCAATAACTTCCCCATCAAATTCCATTGTCAACGTCCCTTTGAACACATCGATCTTGGTGCGGGCTGTTTTCATGAAAGGTCTCCCAAGGAGGATCGGCAATGGGGTAGAATGGGGTGTATCCTCCATGTCAAGCACATAAAAATCCGCTGGAAAAATCAGATTTCCAACCTGCACCAAAACATCTTCCAAAACTCCTTTTGGATATGCATTAGAACGATCGGCTAATTGGATAATAACACCATCGTTTTTAAGCTCACCTAAGTTCATAGATGCATAAATAGAGTATGGCATGACATTTATAGATGCACCTAAGTCTAACATGGCAGATTCAAAACGAGTATTTCCAATAACACAAGGAATTGTAAAACTACCCGGATCTTTGCATTTAGGGGGTAATTTCCTTTGTAAAACAGCAGAGACATTCTCACTTACTTGAACCACTTCTTTGTTAGAAATCCTTCTCCTTGTTGTACAAAGCTCTTTCAAAAACTTAGCATACCTTGGGACTTGCTTTATTGCATCAAGGAGTGGGATATTGACTTGAACTTTCCGGAATGTCTCTAGAATGTCTTTTTCAGCATCCTCTTTCTTTGATTGCCGCAACCTGCCAGGAAAGGGCACACTTAGTGGAGTAGAGCTTGAAGAATTCATATTGGAACTTACCTTGATGGTTGAGGACGGTTTAGGAGTGGGGATTGGCTGCGGCAAGGATTGTGCATTCCTTGCCGTGGGTTTGGGTGCTTCATCCTCCTCCAATTGCAGCTTCTTGTCCTCTTCTTGACTTGATCTAGATGGTTGTGAATCAGTTCCAACCTGCTTACCACTTCTCAACGTGATTGCTTGGGCAGTTTCAAATCCTCCCTTAGGATTAACAACGGTTGAACTAGGCAACCTGCCTTGTTCTCGGAATTGGCCCATGAATTCAGCCATTTGACCCATTTGTTTCTTCAATTCATCCACCTCTTTAACTTGATGTTTTATGCTCTGCATGTCCTGCGTCAAAGAGGTTAGTGCTTGAAGAATTTTATCATTATTTAACGACGAACCTGAATTGGTTTGGGCCGAAGTTGGGTGAGGTTGTGGGGCTGCATACGGCTTTGGAAACATCCCAGGGGGCTGTCTAAATCCACTTTGTGGCTGTGCTTGCTGAGAATCCCTCCACTTGAAGTTTGGATGATCTCTCCATCCCGGATTGTATGTGTTTGAGTATGGGTCGTGTCTTTGTTGGGTTTGGCCTTGGAAACCCACGGCTTGGGCAGTTTCCCAACCCCCATTCTCAATCAATTGAGGGCATTGATCGTTGAGATGTCCCTGCATAGAACACACTCCACATATGGCCGGCCCTTGTGCTTTGTTTCCATCCACAACCTGTGACAAAAGAAGAGTGAGATTAGCCATTTGAGATTGTAATTCTGAAATTGCATTTACCTCATTCACTTGTTGTTGCCGTGGCCCTTCTCTCTGTCCAACTCCTTCGTATTGTTGCGCATTCAAAGCTCGATTTGCAATTAGAGTCTTGGCAGCCACAGGTGTTTTGTCAACCAAAGCTCCTCCCGCTGAAGCATCAAGCATTTGTCTCTCAATGGGGAGAAGTCCTTCATAGAAATATTGGAGGAGAAGCTCTTCCTTCATTTGGTGTTGTGGACAAGAAGCAACAAGCGCCTTGAACCGCTCATAATACGCTGGAAACGATTCCCCTTGGTTTTGTTGAATGCCACTTATCTTTTTCCTCAAGAGAATGACTCTTGAAGTTGGGAAAAATTTCTCTAAGAATGCGCGCTTCATGCTTTCCCACGAAGTAACGGTTCCAGGTGCTAGTTCGTAGAGCCAATCCTTAGCCTTTTCCAAAAGAGAGAATGGAAAGGCTTTCATCTTCAATATTCTTCCATCAACATTGACAGGGGTCATGCTTGAACAAACCACTTCAAATTCCTTCAAGTGCTTGTTCGGATCTTCCATGGACAACCCGTGGAATTTGGGGATGTGGTGCAACAAGCTAGACTTCAATTCAAACTCATCAGTCTTGCCTTGAGCCGCCCTAGGATACTGAATGCATAAAGGGGTCGCATTGTCCAATCCCGAGGCTGAAAGTTCTTTGATTGTTCGGTTATCTACAGCCATGTCGTGCTCCTCTTCCAAATCCTCTTCAATTTCAACTTCAGATTCGGAATTAGAACTTGAACTAAGTAGATCAGGTTCTGGGTGCTTCCTCTTCCTTCTCAAATCTCGCTCAAAATCGTCGTTAAACTCCAAGATATGTGCGTGAACGGGTTGAGAACTTCGAGTCATACACTAGTACCTAAAACAAAGAAAACAAAACAAATCAGAAAACTAAGCAAAACAGAAACAAAAACAAGTTAAAATACACGGCAGAAACTAGGGAGATTAGCAAGTTTGCTAATCCCCGGCAACGGCGCCAAAATTTGATGTGAAAATTAACTTGACACACAAATTAAACCCTATTGATGACAATTGTAGTAAAGATGCAAGTAGGGATCGTTCTAAACCGGGGATTAACTAGGGATGCTAATCAACACAAATAAGACTCAAAAACACTAAACTAGACTCTAATGACTCAAAACTAATTTAAAACACTAAAAACAGCAAGAAACAATAACAAGGACTCAAATCTAGACCTAACAAGTGATTTTGACGAAAATAGAACTTAAAAGACTCAAACAACTAAGAGAAAACAGGTTTTGACTCTAAAAACAAGTTTAAATGAAAGGGGGATTGTTTTTGACGAATTTAAAACTAAAACAGAAACTTTGCAAAGACAACTTAAAAAGGCACGAAATTGGTGATTTGAATGGGTGAATGGCTAGTTAGAAGGATCCTTATCCACACATGAACATATGCATACAACTTGATTCCCAGTTACTCTTTCGATAAACTATGAATGACAATGTTCCGAATTAATTGTATTGAACTAATTAATTCCCAGATTTCCCTAAGTTCATTGAATTGAATGGATAACGCATCACAACCAAATTATTCTTATCAAGTTCCCTAACTATGGAATACGCATGATAGAGATACATATCAAAGATCATTAAGTTCAATGGAAATCATAAACATTGACAAGGCATTCATAACTATGGAATACGCATGTTACTCCTGCCTAGGGTTTACTTAACACAATTGTGACTAGCAACCTTTACTACTTGTGAATATAAGTTCATAACGATTAGGTGAAATTCCCTTATATCCTAGCATCAAATTTATGCATGCAAATCAAGTGTCGACCCCCAACCCACATACATAAACAAGTTCTTAATAAGCACAGAAAAGTAAACCACATTCATAATTTATGAAATCGTAACTGGAGTGAATCAAATCATAAGAAACATATATTCATGGCTTCAAATTCCCCCTCTAACTAATAGGGGTTTAGTTCCTCATGACAGCAATTAAACAAAGAAAACTGAATTGAAACATTGAAACCAAGGATAGACAACACCTAAGAACGCTCCAGCAATAGTCACGACTTAGAGTGGCACCTTCTCCTTCCTTCCTTGAATAGCTGCGGCACAAGAGGGGTTTTCTGGGTTTGTGTGGATGATATGGCACGGCAGGGGGTAGGGGATGATTTCTGGCGTGATTGGTTGTGTATGGAGGGTGGTGTGCACGGCAAAGGGTGTTTTAATATATACATAGGCACCAAAAACCCTAAGTGAATCAGATTGGGACTTCTAGAAAACCAAATCCATCCAGAAATAGGCTCAAAACAATCAGATTTCCAATGGGAAAGGGCCTAAGGTGCGGCACAATAGGATAAGGTGGGATAAGGCTTCTAGAAAGCCTTGCAAGGCAAGGAAACCAAGTTTTCTGAAAAGCTAGGTGCGGCAAGGCTTAGGGTTTCTAGAAACTTAATTTAAATGTCCCCCAATCAGAAAATAAACCCTCATTGTACCAGGAATTGAATTAGAAAAGGATTAGGATAGGATAAGGTTTGTTAAGATAAGATAAGGATTGGATAAGATAAGATAAGATAAGGTTGTTTTGGATAATGTTTTGGATAATCCTCCTTCTTTTGAGCTGATTCCTTATCTTCAATGATTTGAATTTATTTCTCCAACCTTGAAACATAATCCCAACTCCATTTGAACTCCAAATTCGTCCATCTTCATGCCCATTGCTTGTGCTATCCATTCCAAGCCCAGATTTGCTCTAAAATGCTCCAAAATGCATCTTTTTGCCAACTTTGCTTCTTGGACCTAAAAACACACGAAAATGACTTTAAACACTATACTAAGCAACAAATAGCTAAGCAAATGCAAGGAAACACACTAACTAAGTAGCATAAATATGCTCCTATCAAGGAGCACGACATGGCTGCAGATAACCGAACAATCAAAGAACTTTCAGCCTCGGGATTGGACAATGCGACCCCTTTATGCATTCAATATCCTAGGGCGGCTCAAGGCAAGACTGATGAGTTTGAATTGAAGTCTAGCTTGTTGCACCACATCCCCAAATTCCACGGGTTGTCCATGGAAGATCCGAACAAGCACTTGAAGGAATTTGAAGTGGTTTGTTCAAGCATGACCCCTGTCAATGTTGATGGAAGTATATTGAAGATGAAAGCCTTTCCATTCTCTCTTTTGGAAAAGGCTAAGGATTGGCTCTACGAACTAGCACCTGGAACCGTTACTTCATGGGAAAGCATGAAGCGCGCATTCTTAGAGAAATTTTTCCCAACTTCAAGAGTCATTCTCTTGAGGAAAAAGATAAGTGGCATTCAACAAACCCAAGGGGAATCGTTTCCAGCCTATTATGAGCGGTTCAAGGCGCTTGTTGCTTCTTGTCCACAACATCAAATGAAGGAAGAGCTTCTCCTCCAATATTTCTATGAAGGACTTCTCCCCATTGAGAGACAAATGCTTGATGCTTCAGCGGGAGGAGCTTTGGTTGACAAAACACCCGTGGCTGCCAAGACTCTAATTGCAAATCGAGCCTTGAATGCGCAACAATACGAAGGAGTTGGACAGAGAGAAGGGCCACGGCAACAACAAGTGAATGAGGTAAATGCAATTTCAGAATTACAATCTCAAATGGCTAATCTCACTCTTCTTTTGTCACAGGTTGTGGATGGAAACAAAGCACAAGGGCCGGCCATATGTGGAGTGTGTTCTATGCAGGGACATCTCAACGATCAATGCCCTCAATTGATTGAGAATGGGGGGTGGGAAACTGCCCAAGCCGTGGGTTTCCAAGGCCAAACCCAACAAAGACACGACCCATACTCAAACACATACAATCCGGGATGGAGAGATCATCCAAACTTCAAGTGGAGGGATTCTCAGCAAGCACAGCCACAAAGCGGATTTAGACAGCCCCCTGGGATGTTTCCAAGGCCGTATGCAGCCCCACAACCTCACCCAACTTCGGCCCAAACCAATTCAGGTTCGTCGTTAAATAATGATAAAATTCTTCAAGTACTAACCTCTTTGACGCAGGACATGCAGAGCATAAAAAATCAAGCTAAAGAGGTGGATGAATTGAAGAAACAAATGGGTCAAATGGCTGAATTCATGGGCCAATTCCGAGAACAAGGTAGGTTGCCTAGTTCAACCGTTGTTAACCCTAAGGGAGGATTTAAAACTGCCCAAGCAATCACGTTGAGAAGTGGTAAGCAGGTTGGAACTGATTCACAACCATCTAGATCAAGTCAAGAAGAGGACAAGAAGCTGCAATTGGAGGAGGATGAAGCACCCAAACCCACGGCAAGGAATGCACAATCCTTGCCGCAGCCAATCCCCACTTCTAAACCGTCCTCAACCATCAAGGTAAGTCCCAATATGAATTCTTCAAGCTCTACTCCACTAATTGTGCCCTTTCCTGGCAGGTTGAGGCAATCAAAGAAAGAGGATGCTGAAAAAGACATTCTAGAGACATTCCGGAAAGTTCAAGTCAATATCCCACTCCTTGATGCAATAAAGCAAGTCCCAAGGTATGCTAAGTTTTTGAAAGAGCTTTGTACAACAAGAAGAAGGATTTCTAACAAAGAACTGGTTCAAGTAAGTGAGAATGTCTCTGCTGTTTTACAAAGGAAATTACCCCCTAAATGCAAAGATCCGGGTAGTTTTACAATTCCTTGTGTTATTGGAAATACTCGTTTTGAATCTGCCATGTTAGACTTAGGTGCATCTATAAATGTCATGCCATATTCTGTTTATGCATCTATGAATTTAGGAGAGCTTAAAAATGATGGTGTTATTATCCAATTAGCCGATCGTTCTAATGCATATCCAAAAGGAGTTTTGGAAGATGTTTTGGTGCAGGTTGGAAATCTGATTTTTCCAGCGGATTTTTATGTGCTTGACATGGAGGATACACCCCATTCTACCCCTTTGCCGATCCTCCTTGGGAGACCTTTCATGAAAACAGCCCGCACCAAGATCGATGTGTTCAAAGGGACGTTGACAATGGAATTTGATGGGGAAGTTATTGATTTCAATCTTGCTGAAACTATTAAATTTCCTAAAGAAAATCATTCTTGTTTTGCTATTGATATATTTGATGAATTGGCGCAGGATTACCTTGATTCCTTGGATAGGGATCCCCTTGAATCAACAATTGCACAAGGAATTGGGCAAAAACCCAATATTGCCGTGCCTATAAGTGAAGAAGAGGCCGAGATGGTGGCTGCCCTAGAGTCACTACCTCAGCACCATGGTAAGCCTTCAAAACCAATTTCAATTCCAATTTCTACTAACAAGTTGTTACCCTCAATGATTCAGGCACCCGTACTTGAGCTTAAACCATTGCCGGATCATTTGAAGTACGTCTTTTTGGGAGATAACGAGACATTGCCCGTCATTGTATCCTCCACACTCACGGCAACAGAGGAAGGAAAGTTAATTCAGGTGTTGAAAGAGCACAAAACAACCATTGGATGGACATTGGCCGATATTAGGGGGATTAGCCCTACAACATGCATGCATCGCATACTTCTAGAGGAGGGGGCTAAACCAACTCGAGAGGCTCAACGCCGACTCAACCCTCCAATGATGGAAGTTGTGAAGAAGGAAATTATAAAGCTTCTTGATTGTGGAGTAATTTATCCAATCTCAGATAGCCGTTGGGTTTCACCAGTGCAATGTGTTCCAAAGAAATCCGGAGTCACTGTGGTGAAGAATGCCGAGAATGAACTTGTGCCCACACGTATCCAAACAGGTTGGAGAGTGTGCATTGACTATAGGAAGCTAAACGCCACCACGAGGAAGGACCACTTCCCTTTGCCGTTCATTGATCAAATGCTTGAAAGGTTAGCCGGTCATTCTTTTTATTGTTTTCTTGATGGGTACTCTGGATATAATCAGATTGTTATAGCTCCGGATGACCAAGAAAAGACCACTTTCACGTGCCCCTTTGGTACCTTTGCCTATCGTCGCATGCCATTCGGTTTATGCAATGCACCTGCCACCTTTCAAAGATGCATGGTAAGTATCTTTTCAGATTTTGTGGAGAAGATTATTGAGGTATTCATGGATGATTTTAGTGTTTTTGGGGATTCGTTTGATGGGTGCTTAGATAATCTCACTTTGATTCTAAAACGTTGCATTGAAACTAACCTTGTTTTGAATTGGGAAAAATGTCACTTTATGGTAAAACAAGGCATAGTTTTAGGTCATATCATTTCAGAAAGGGGAATTGAGGTTGATAAATCAAAAATAGATCTTGTACGCTACTTACCCTCTCCTACTTCGGTTAGAGAGGTTCGTTCTTTTCTTGGACATGCAGGATTCTATAGGCGATTCATCAAGGACTTTTCAAAGATTTCAAACCCTCTTTGCCGTCTCCTCCAGAAAGATGTGGCTTTTGACTTCAACGAGGAATGTGAGAAGGCATTCAAACACCTCAAAGAGATGCTAACTTCGGCCCCCATCATAGTCCCACCAGATTGGAGCCTTCCTTTTGAGCTTATGTGTGATGCTTCGGATTATGCATTAGGAGCTGTTTTGGGACAAAGGAAGGACAAGAAGCCCCATGTCATCTATTATGCATCTCGGACCTTGAATGATGCACAATTGAATTACTCTACCACTGAAAAAGAACTTCTTGCTGTTGTGTTTGCTTTAGATAAGTTTCGTTCTTATTTACTTGGTACTAAAGTTATTATTTACACTGACCATGCAGCTTTGAAGTATTTGTTCACCAAGAAAGAGGCCAAACCAAGACTCATTCGCTGGATGCTTCTTCTCCAAGAATTCGATATTGAAATCCGGGACAAGAAGGGGAGTGAAAACGTGGTGGCTGATCACTTGAGCCGTATGGTGCAGGAGGAGGATGCCGTGCCTATCCAAGAGACATTCCCAGATGAGCAGCTGCTGTCCATCAAGGTAAGTGAGCCATGGTATGCCGATGTAGTAAATTATTTGGTGTCTAAACACATTCCAAGAGAACTAAACAAGCACCAAAGTGATAAACTTAAAAAGGATGCACGTTCTTATGTTTGGGATGACCCATACTTGTGGAAATATTGCCCTGATCAGGTTCTACGTAGGTGTGTGCATGATTCTGAGTTTAATTCAATTTTAACTTTTTGTCACACCTATGCATGTGGAGGTCACTTTGGTACGCAAAGAACAGCACATAAAGTTTTAGAATGTGGATTTTATTGGCCTACTATCTTTAGAGATGCTAGAACTTTTTGTATGACTTGTGATAGATGTCAAAGAACGGGCAATATAGGTCCTAAACAACAAATGCCGCAACACCCCATATTTAGTGTTGAAATCTTTGATGTTTGGGGTATTGATTTCATGGGTCCTTTTCCTTCCTCACATGGTTTCCTTTATATTTTGCTTGCTGTGGATTATGTGTCGAAATGGGTGGAAGCAATAGCCACCCGCACTAATGATTCTAAAGTGGTTGCAGATTTTGTTAGAACTAACATATTTGCTAGATTTGGAATGCCAAGAGTCCTAATCAGTGATGGGGGTTCCCATTTTTGCAATCGAACCATTGAGGCGCTGCTCAAGAAGTATAATGTCACGCATAAGGTTTCAACACCTTATCACCCTCAAACCAGTGGGCAAGCCGAGGTTTCAAATAGAGAAATCAAGCAGATTTTGGAGAAAACTGTAGGGCCAACTCGGAAGGATTGGAGCTTGCGTTTGAATGATGCATTGTGGGCATATCGCACTGCCTATAAAACCCCAATTGGAATGTCCCCATTTCGGCTAGTCTATGGGAAACCATGTCATCTTCCCGTCGAGTTAGAACATCGTGCACATTGGGCTGTCAAAACATTCAACATGGACATTGATGCCGCAGGTCTTCATAGAAAGCTTCAATTGAATGAGCTAGACGAAATTAGGAATGAAGCTTATGAGAATGCACGGATCTACAAGGAGAAAACAAAGGCATTCCATGACAAGATGATTCGTAGCAAGCTGTTCTCTATAGGGCAGAAAGTGTTACTTTTCAATTCTTGCCTTCGTCTATTTCCAGGTAAGTTGCGTTCTAAGTGGATTGGTCCTTTTGTGGTTACTAATGTTTTTCCTCATGGTGCAGTCCAAATTCAAAGTTTAAAAACGCAACAAGAATTCAAAGTGAATGGACATCGATTGAAGCCATATTATGAGCACTTTGAAGAGCACATTACGGAGGACATATCCTTTAATGCCGTAGGCCTCATTGAAGAATAGATGAAAGGTTCGTCCGGCTGGAAGACGTTAAAGCAAGCGCTTCTTGGGAGGCAACCCATGCAAATAAAGACGACCTAGGAACTCTCCGGCTCCAAAACCAGATTTGCGTTTCTAAACCCTACTCTTTATTGCTTTTCCTTTGCCATTTTGTTATGTTAGTTAGTTGTGTTGATTGCTGTTTGCTTTCTGTGAGTATATGTTTGAAACATTGAGGACAATGTTTGGTTTAAGTGTGGGGGGGTAACAAAGTGTTTTTGCATGAAATTCGTGGGTTTTTATCACCTATCACTTTGAATGTTGTTTTCAGTGTTTTTAAGTGTTTTTAAGCTGTTTTTCAGTCTTTTAGTGTGTTTTGAAAAGAAAATCCGAAAATACCATAAAAATTTGAAAAATTGTTTTGAAAAACCCAAAAAGAGTTGTTTTTGTGTGTTTGTTTGTGTCTTAGGGTACCTTCCAACACAATGATGAGGATTTGGTTTTTAATTGCATAACTGTTAAAGAAAGTTACAAACATGGATGAAAGTTTGAATTGCTCTTTGGTATATGCTTGGTTGTAGTTGACATTCATGAATTCACATGTAATCACAAAAAGGATAAAATCAGTTTTTGTAACATGCTTGAAGGAAGTAACTCAAACTAACGCTACAACCCTGAGAGACTTGAGCCTTTAACGTTCTTTGGAGAGTTAAAAATCTGTGCATTCTTTGTTTTCTAAAGTCGTTGCATGATCTCATTATTCTTTGCTTGGTTGTTACTTAGAAGGCGTTTCATCATTTAGTTCCAAATACTAGAACTCATACCCGTTTCATTCAAAGCATGAAATTGATTAGCATAACACATAAACAAGATGAAGTTGTTTAGTTTAAAACCAGAGCCAAAAAGCCTAACCCTTTGCATATGTATTGTAGGTTTAACCCTTTTGAGCCTTGTTTAGCCTATGTTCTTTGTTTACCCACATTATCCTTACCTAGCCTAGATTAGGACCATCCTTACCCTTGTTCTTAAGGCATAGTGAGCATGACCTAGAGTGAATTCCCTTTGTTCGTTATTTGGGCGGCAAAACAAGTGTGGGGGAAGGGATTTATGTGTCTGATTGTGTGCCAACAAAGTATCAAAGAGGGCACGGGTGAAGAAGAAAAAAAAAAAAGAAAAAGAAAAAAAAAAAAAAGAAAAATTCGTGTGAAAAAGAAAAGGAAAAGAAAAGTTGTGAAAAAGTATGAAAAGTGTTCAAAATAAGTGAGATTCAAGCTCACAAGTGTTGATTGTTGAAGAAGGGGTCCAAAAAGTTGAAATTGGCCCTAAGTATGTGTTTTCTTCCCCTTTGTGTTCAAAGTGTACGGCTGCATTCAAGAAAGGGAGTTCTAAGTGTCATATTCATTGCTTTGCTTGCTATTGCTTTAAGAACGTTTGTTTTCCTTACCTTTCTTTGTTAGCCAATACCCCTTAGCCCCGTTATAACCCTATACTTCAATCTTGAGTGTTATGTGTTTCAATATGTGGAGTTTGGGATTGGTATGAGCATATGGTATCCCTGGTTCTCGCATCTAAGTAGTAGCATTCCATTCATGAGATCATATCTAAACATGCATTCCAGAAATTGCTTTCTTTGTCATAAACATATATGTGAGTATTAGTTTCATATTTACATTAATCTTCTCACATATAACTAGTGTAGGGAGTGTAGTCAGAAAATCTGTGTGATTGAGTGCATATCTAGTAAGGAATTGAGGGATTCTCTAAGGCATGTTACTACATTCAAAATGTTGTTTTAATTGATTAAATGCGAGCTAATGTGTGGTAACTTTGATTAAGTATGTGCTCAAGGGTAGGGATAACTAAAATCTGTGGGAGTAATGATCTTTGGCATGTTATGTATCATTGAAGATCCCTGAGGTGACTGTTGGAAGGTTTAGGTTACGTTTGTTTGTTTTGTTTTGCTTGAGGACTAGCAAAAGCTAAGTGTGGGGGAATTTGATAGGAGCATATTTATGCTACTTAGTTAGTGTGTTTCCTTGCATTTGCTTAGCTATTTGTTGCTTAGTATAGTGTTTAAAGTCATTTTCGTGTGTTTTTAGGTCCAAGAAGCAAAGTTGGCAAAAAGATGCATTTTGGAGCATTTTAGAGCAAATCTGGGCTTGGAATGGATAGCACAAGCAATGGGCATGAAGATGGACGAATTTGGAGTTTAAATGGAGTTGGGAATATGTTTCAAGGTTGGAGAAATAAATTCAAATCATTGAAGATAAGGAATCAGCTCAAAAGAAGGAGAATTATCCAAAACATTATCCAAACAACCTTATCTTATCTTATCTTATCCAATCCTTATCTTATCTTAACAAACCTTATCCTATCCTAATCCTTTTCTAATTCAATTCCTGGTACAATGAGGGTTTATTTTCTGATTGGGGGACATTTAAATTAAGTTTCTAGAAACCCTAAGCCTTGCCGCACCTAGCTTTCCAGAAAACCTGATTTCCTTGCCTTGCAAGGCTTTCTAGAAGCCTTATCCCTCCTTATCCTATTGTGCCGCACCTAAGGCCCTTTCCCATTGGAAGTCTGATTGTTTTGAGCCTATTTCTGGATGGATTTGGTTTTCTAGAAGTCCCAATCTGATTCACTTAGGGTTTTTGGTGCCTATATATATTAAAACACCCTTTGCCGTGCACACCACCCTCCACACACAACCATTCACGCCAGAAATCATCCACCACTCCCTGCCGTGCCATATCATCCACACAAACCCAGAAAACCCCTCTTGTGCCGCAGCTATTCAAGGAAGGAAGGAGAAGGTGCCACTCTAAGTCGTGACTATTGCTGGAGCGTTCTTAGGTGTTGTCTATCCTTGGTTTCAATGTTTCAATTCAGTTTTCGTTGTTCAATTGCTGTCATGAGGAACTAAACCCCTATTAGTTAGAGGGGGAATTTGAAGCCATGAATATATGTTTCTTATGATTTGATTTACTCCAGTTATGATTTCATAAATTGTGAATGTGATTTACTTATCTGTTTTATGAAGAACTTGTTCTTGTGTGTTGATTAAGGAGGCCTACTTAGTTTACATGCATGAATTTGATGCTAGGATATAAGGGAATTTCACCTAATCGTTATGAACTTATATTCACAAGTAGTAAAGGTTGCTAGTCACAATTGTGTTAAGTAAATCCTAGGCAGGAGTAACATGCGTATTCCATAGTTATGAATGCCTTGTCAATGTTTATGATTTCCATGGAACTTAATGATCTTTGATATGTATCTCTATCATGCGTATTCCATAGTTAGGGAACTTGATAAGAATAATTTGGTTGTGATGCGTTATCCATTCAATTCAATGAACTTAGGGAAATCTGGGAATTAATTAGTTCAATACAATTAATTCGGAACATTGTCATTCATGGTTTATCGAAAGAGTAACTGGAAATCAAGTTGTATGCATATGTTTATGTGTGGATAAGGATCCCTCTAACTAGCCATTCACCCATTCAAATCACCAATTTCGTGCCTTTTTAAGTTGTCTTTACAATTTTGTTTGTTTAAGTTTAAATTCGTTCAAAAACAAATCCCCCTTTATTTTGAAGTGTTAGAATAGTTAAAATCTGTTTTGATTTGTGTTTTTAAGTGTCTTGAGTCAAGTTAAAGTCTATTTTCGTCCAGAGTAGTGTTTAGAGTTCAAAACTGCCCAGTTTGTGTTTTTAGGCAGTTTTGAGTGTTTTTGTGCTGTTTTGAGTCTTTTGAGTTGTTTTAGTGTTTTAGAATTTAGTCTTGCATTCTTTGAGTCTAGTTTAGTGTTTTAAACTTTGTTTTTATGTTTTTGAGTCAGATTCAAGTGTTTAGCAATCCCTCCTAATCCCCGGTCCAGAACGATCCCTACTTATACATATACTACAACTGTCAAGAAGAGGGTTTAATTTGTGTGTCAAGTTAATTTTCACATCAGGAGCACAAAGCTCATTGGGCTGTCAAGAAGTTTAACATGAACCTAGATGAAGCGGGCAGTCATAGGAAATTCCAATTGAATGATCTTGATGAGATACGGCATGAGGCATACGAGAATGCAAGCTGATAGGAGCATATTTATGCGACTTAGTTAGTGTGTTTTCTTGCATTTACTTAGTTATTTGTTGCTTATTATAGTGTCTTAAGTCATTTTCGTGTGTTTGTAGGTCCTAGAAGCAAAGTATGCAAAAGGATGCAATTTGGAGCATTTTAGAGCAGTTTTGGGCCAAGAATGGATATCACAAGATTGGAGCAAGATGGATGGACGAATTTGAAGTTCAAGAGAGGCTAGGAATGTGCAAAAGAGTTGAAGAAATAAATCCAAGTCAAAGAAGATAAGGAATCAGCTACAAAGAAGGAGAATTATCCAAAACATTATCCAAACTACCTTATCTTATCCTTATCTTATCTTACCATGCCTCATCCTATCCCATCCTAATCCTTTCCTAACTTAATTCCTGCTGCAAAAGGGATTCAATTTCAGTTTAGGAGACCTTAAAACCTGATTTCTAGGAACCTTATCCCTTCCTATAAAGGTGCCGCACCTATCCCTTTCTAGAAACCCCAAAATTAGCCAAATAACACTCTTTCTAGAAGTCCCTAAAAAAGTGGCGCCCCAAGCCTTCTAGATGCATGATCCAGCCGCACCTTTATCCTAATTCCCTTTGGTTTTTGGCCTTCTAGATGTCCTATTTCCTGCTAGGATTGCATAAACCCTTTCCCCTTAGGATTGTGTTTTATTTTCCTACACAAACTACATTTTGTAATCCTTTTCCTACACCATCTAATTGTGCCGCACCCTCCCTCTATATATTCACATATTTGCTGCACCATTGAACCCACCATCTCTCATTCACACATCTCTGCACTACCATTCAGCCATATCCTCATTGTGCCGCAACTTGCAAGCAAGGAAGGAAGGAATCTGGAGCGTTTTCTAGGTGTTTTTTATCCTTTGTTTTCAATATTTAATTTTATTTATATTTGTTTGATTGCGAACATGAGGAACTAAATTCTTTATAGTTAGAGGCGAATTCAAAGCCATGGACATATGTTTTATATGAATTGATTTCCTCCAGTTATGATTTCATGAATTGTGAATGTGGTTTGCTTAACTGTTTTATTAAGAACTTGTTCTTGTGTGTTGATTAAGGATGCATACTTAGTTTGCATGCATGAATTTGATGCTAAAATATAAGGGAATTTCACCAAATCGTTATGAACTTATATTTACAAGTAGTGGAGGTTGCTAGTCACGATCGCGTTAAGTGAATTCCTGGCAGGAGTGTCATGCTTTTCAGTCACGAATGCCTTGTCAATGCTTATGATTTTCACAAAGCTTAATGATCTTTGTTTTGTGTCTCTATCATGCTTTTCATAGTTAGGGAGCTTAATAAAGAATGATTTGGGTTGTCGTATGCTTTTCTTCCAATTCAATGAGTCTAGGGAAATCTGATGATTAATTAGTTCTACACAATTAATTCGGGGCATTGTCATTCATGGTTTGTCGAAAGAATAACTGGAAATCAATTTATATGCATATGTTCATGTGTGGAGAAGGGCCCTCTAACTAGCCTTTCACCCGTTTTAAATCACCAAACTCGTTTTTCTAAAGTTTTTATGCAAAATTTCTGTTTTAAGTCTTAATTTCGTCAAAAACAATCCCCCTTTCATTTAATCTTGTTTTTAGAGTCAAAACCTGTTTTCTTTTAGTTGTTTGAGTCTTTTAAGTTCTATTTTCGTCAAAACCAATTGATAGGTTTAGATTTGAGTCTTTTTTATTGTTTCTTGCTGTTTTTAGTGTTTTAAGTTAGTTTAGAGTCTATAGAGTCTAGTTTAGTGTTTTTGAGTCTTATTTGTGTTGATTAGCATCCCTAGTTAATCCCCGGTCTAGAACGATCCCTACTTACATCATTGCTACAATTGTCATCAATAGGGTTTAATTTGTGTGTCAAGTTAATTTTCACATCACAATCATTTACAAGCAAAAGACCAAAGCTTTCCATGACAACATGATCCGTGGGAAATCATTCTCAATTGTGCAGAAAGTGCTATTGTTCAATTCCCGTTTACGATTGTTTCCCGGTAAGTTACGTTCTAAGTGGATTGGACCGTTTGTTATTACTAATGTTTTTGTTCATGGTGCAGTCCAAACCCAAAGCTTGAAAACAGGGCATGAATTCAAGGTGAACGGGCATCGTTTGAAGCCCTATTATGAGAACTTTGTGGAGCAAACCATGGATGACATTTCCTTGGATGCCGTGGGCTCCAATCTGGAGTGATTGGGTTCTTTGTCCGGCTGTATGACGTTAAAGCAAGCGCTACTTGGGAGGCAACCCATGCATTCAACAAAGGAAGACCTAGGGAGCACTCCAATTCCAGATTTGCATTCCTAAACCCTTCTCTTTGTTGTTGTTTTCGTTTCTGCCTTGTTTATTGTTGAGTTGCTGTTTTGTTTGTTTGTTGTTTATTTGTATTAGTTTATGCTTGAAACCTTGAGGACAATGTTTGATTTAAGTGTGGGGGGGTAACCAAAGTGTTTTGATGCAAATTCGTAGGGTTTTATCACTCATAACTTCTAATGTTGTTCCTTGATGTTTTAAAGTGTTTTTAAGCTGTTTTGGTGTGTTTTAGTGTGTTTTGACTTAAAAATCCGAAAACCCAAAAAAGAGTTGTTTTTGTGTGTTTGTTTGTGTCTTAGGGTACCTTCCAACACAATGATGAGGATTCGGTTTGTAATTGCATGACTGTTAAAGAGAGTTGTAAACATGGATGAAAGTTTGATTTACTCTTTGGTTTATGCTTGGTTGTGGTTATAACTTATGAATTCACATGCAATCATAAAAGAAAAAATCAGTTTTTGTAACATGCTTGAAGGAAGTAACTCAAACTAACGCTACAACCCTGAGAGACTTGAGCCTATACGTTCTTTGGAGAGTTAATAATCTGTGCATTTATTGTTTCTAAAGTCGTTGCATGATCTCATCATTCTTTGCTCGGTTGCTACATAGAAGGCGTTTCATCATTTAGTTCCAAATACTAGAACTCATACCCGTTTCATTCAAAGCATGAAATTGATTAGCATAACACATAACAAGATGAAGTTGTGTAGTGACCACCATAGCCAAATTGCCGTATCTCCCTATTTCATTGTGTTTTGTAGGTTTCAGCCCTTTGAGCCATATTTAGCCTATTTTCTTTGTTAGCCACATTATCCTCACCTAGCCTAGATTAGGACCATCCATACCTTTGTTCGTAAGGCATAGTGAGCATGACCTAAGAATGAATTCCCTTCGTTCGTTATTGTGCAGAAAAACAAGTGTGGGGGAAGGGATTTATGTGTGTGATTGTGTGTCAAGAAAAACAAGAGGCACGGGTAGAAAAAGAAAAAAGAAAAAAAAAAAAAAAAAGAAAGAAAAGAAGAAAATTCGTGAGAAAAAGAAGAGAAAAAGAAAAGTATGTGAAAAAGTGTGAAAAGTGTTCAAAATAAGTGAGATTAAGCTCACAAGTGTTGGTTGTTGAAGAAAGGGTCCAAAAAGTTGAATATGGCCCCTAAGTATGTGTGATCTTCCCTTTATGTATCAAAGTTCGTGGCTGCGTTTCAAAAGGGAGTTCTAAGTGTCATATTCATTACTTTGCTTGCTATTGCTTTAAGAACTTTTGTTTATCCTTAACCTTTCTTTGTTAGCCAATACCCCTAGCCCCGTTACAACCCTTGACTTCAATCTTGAGTGTTGTGTGTTTCAATTTGTGGAGTTTGAATTTGGTAAGAGCATATGGTGTCACTGGTTCTCGCATCTAAGTAGTAGCATTCCGTTCATGAGATCATATATAAACATGCATTCCAGAAATTGCTTTCTTTGTTATATACATATGCGAGTGTTTGTTTTCATGATTACATCAATCTTCTCACATATAACTAGTGTAGGGTGTGTAGTTAGAAAATCTGAGTGAAGATTGAGTGCAGATCTTGTAAGGAATTGAAGGAATTCTCTAAGGCATGTTACTACATTTAAAACATCATTTTAATTGGTTATTTGTGAACTAGTAAGTATTGACTATGATTAAGTATGTGCTTAAGCGTAAAGATGGCCAAAATATGTGGGAATGATGATTTTTAACATGTCATGTGCATTGGAAATCCCTGAGACAATTGTTGGAAGGTTTAGGTTGTGTTATACTTGTTTTGTTTCGTTTTGTTTACTTTGTTTCGTTTTGTTTTGCTCGAGGACTAGCAAAAGCTAAGTGTGGGGGAATTTGATAGGAGCATATTTATGCACCTTAGTTAGCTTGTTCTTGTGCATTTATGTTGTTTTTCCTTAGTTAAAGTAGTCTTTTAAGCTAGTTTGATGTATTTTCAGGTTTTAAGGGCAAAGTATGCAAAAGGATGCATTTTGGAGCCTTTTGGAGCACATTTGAGCTTGGAATGGATATCATATGCTTGGACCCAAGAGGATGGACGAATTTGGAGTCCAAATGGAGTTAGGAATATGTTTCAAGGTTGGAGAAATAAATTCAAGTCAAAGAAGATAAGGAATCAGCTCAAAAGAAGGAGAATTATCCAAAACATTATCCAAAACAACCTTATCTTATCTTATCTTATCCAAACCTTATCTTATCTTATATTACCATGCCTTATCTTATCCTATCCTAATCCTTTCCTAACTTAATTCCTGCTGTAAAAGGGTTTTAATTTCAGTTTAGGAGACATAAAAATCTGATTTCCTTGCCTCGCAAGGCTTTCTAGAAGCCTTATCCCTCCTTATCCAAATCTGCCGCACCTTAGGCCCTTTCCCATGAGAAATCTGATTGTTTTGAACCTATTTCTGGATGGATTTGGCTTTCTAGAAGTCCTAATCTGATTCACCTAGGGTTTTTGGTGCCTATATATATATTTCTACACCCTTTGCCGTGCACACCACCCTCCATATACATCATTCACGCCAGAAATCATCCACCACTCTCTGCCGCACCCTTCCTTCACCATTCTCCCTAGTTTCTGACCTAATTCACTACCTGCCGCACCATACATCCATCCTAGCCAATAACCCAGCCTTCTACACCATTCATAACCCCCAAAATCTGTCCCTAGACCTTGTGCCGCAGCAAAGAGGAGGAGAAGGAGCCTTGGACGTGCATGCCATTCAAGTTTGAATTGCTGGAAGTTTTAGGTGTTTCCTTTCCTTTGATTTCAATGTTTCAATTCAATACTCTTTGTTCTGTGAGTATGAGGAACTAAACCCCCTCTGGCTAGGGGGGGATTCGAAACCATGTTTATGCTTGCTATATGACTTGATTACCTCTAGTTGTGATTCATAAATTGTGATTTCAATTTACTTATCTATTTGAATTAAACTGACTTGTGTGTGTTGGTTGAGAGTGCACGCTAAATTATCATGCATAAATCTAATGCTAGGATATAAGGAAGTTTCACCTAATCGTTACAGAATTATATTCACAAGTAGTAAAGGTTGATGATCTCAATTGTGTTAAGTAAATTCTTGGCATAAGTTTCATGCAATTCATAGTAACGAATGCCTCGTCAATGCTTATGGTTTTCATAGAACTTAATGATTCTTGCCTGTATCTCTATTATGCAATTCATGTAGGGAACTTGTGGGGAATGCTTTGGGTTGTCGTATGCAATCATCCAATTCAATAACGTTAGGAACATCTGAGGGTTAATTAGTGCAATTCACGGTTAATCTGGGGCGTTGAGAATCCATGGTTTATTGAAAAGCAATTAGAAATCGTTTTGTATGCAAGTGTGACATGTGTGGAGAAAAACCCCTTAGCTAGCCTTCCATCCATTAATTTAAACCAATTTCGTTTTACAATCTGTTTTGTTTTACAAAGTTTATGTTTTGTTTCGTCAAAACCAATTCCCCCTTTATTTTGAAGTGTCAAATTAGTTAGAAATCAATTTAGTTTGTGTTTTTAAGTGTCTTGGGTCCAGTTATAACATATTTTCGTCCAAATTCTTCCTTAGTGCTCAAAACTGCCCAGAAAGTGGTTTTAAGGCAGTTTTGAGTGTTTGTTTGCTGTTTTGAGTCTTTTGGTTTGTTTTAGTGTTTTAGAGTTTAGTTTTGCATTCTTTGAGTCTAATTTAGTGTTTTAACTTTGTTTTAAGTTTTTGAGTCAGTTTTCAAGTGATTTAGCAATCCCTCCTAATCCCCGGCCTAGAACGATCCCTACTTACATACTTTGCTACAATTGATAAAAAGAGGGTTTGTGTGCTTATATATTTCGCATCAGCTAACTAAGTGATGTAAATATGCTCCTATCACATCATATTCATGCATGCAAACTAAGTGCGCACTCTTAATAAACATACACAAATAAGTTATCAATCAAGCAGTTAAACAAATTGAATTCACAACTTATGAAATCACAACTGAAGGTAATCAATTCATATTGCAAGTATGTTCATGGCTTTGAATCTTCCCCCTAGCCAAAAGGGCTTAGTTCCTCATAATCGCAAAGCAAAGAATAACAAGTTTATACATTGAAAACAAAAGAAAGAGAACACCTAAACGCTCCATCGATCCAAACTGAACAGCAAGCACGTCCAAGAACTTCCCTTCCCTTCCTTGATTGCGGCACAAGGTTTTGTGGTAGGTTTTGGGGATTATGGATGGTGTAGAAGGATGGGATTATGGTTAGGATGGATGTATGGTGCGGCAAGGGTTGTTTAAGGTCAGAAACTGTGGAGAATGGTGAAGGGTGCGGCAGAGAGTGGTGGATGATTTCTGGCGTGAATGGGTGAATGAATGATGTCTTGTGGCTGCAAAAAGAAAGTTTATTTAAAGGTTTCAGGAATTAAAACCCTAGGTTATTTAGGTAAACAGAAATTAGTCAAAAGCTTCTAGAAAAAGGTAAACAAATCAGAAAACTAAAGGAAATTGGCTAAGAATTGCGGCAAGGCTTTAAAACAAATTAGGAATGTGTTTTAATGCAAAGAAACAGGAAATAACCCTCTCCCTTGCACGGCAAGGAAGAGTAAAGGGTAAGGAGGTGCGGCTGGATGTTTAGGAAAGGGAAAGGGGTCCCCTTGCACGGCAAGGGAAAGGGAGAATGGGAAAGGTGCGGCAAGGACTTTAATGGTGCAAGGAAAGTTCACTTTGTGTCCTAAAATGCATAGGAGGCCTTCAATGTTGCTGGAACTTAGGAATATTTAGGTTTAGGAAAGGTCAAACCAAAATAGGAAACCTTGGCTTAACTTTCCTACTTCAAGTAGAAATCCTTCTTTGAGTAGGAATCCTCATGTGAGTAGGAATCCCCATGTGAGTAGGAATCCTTGTTCAATTAGGAATCCTTCTTCAATTAGGAATCCTAACATCTTCAAGTCTTCAATTTCGTCCATTCCATTTGCTCCAAGCATGTGATAACCATTCCAAGCCCAATTTTGCTCCAAAAAACTCCAAAATGCACCTTCTTGCATACTTTGTCCTTAGAACCTGAAAACACACGAAAATGACTTTAAACACTAAAATAACTAAGGAAACACAACAAAAATGCACAAGAACAAGCCAATTAAGTCGCATAAATATGCTCCTATCAACCATGAATGCTCAACGCCCCAGATTAACCGTGAATTGCACTAATTAACCCTCAGATTTTCCTAATTTTATTGAATTGGATGACTGCATACAACAACCCAAAGCATTCTCCACAAGTTCCCTACATGAATTGCATAATAGAGATACAAGCAAAGATCATTAAGTTCTATGAAAATCATAAGCATTGATAAGACACTCGTAACTATGAATTGCATGATACTTATGCCAGGAATTTACTTAACAAGATTGTGACTAGCAACCTCCATTACTTGTGAATATAAGCTCATAACGATTAGGTGAAAATCCCTTATATCCTAGCATCAGATTTATGCATGAAAATTAAGTGTGCACTTTCAACCAACACACACAAATCAGTTTTAATTCAAACAGATAAGTAAATTGAATTCACAACTGGATGTAATCAAATCATATTGCAAGTATAACCACTGTTTCGAATTTCGCCCTAGCTAAGAGGGGTTTAGTTCCTCATACTCACAAAACAAAGATTGTTGAATTGAAACATTGAAAACAAAAGAAAGATTACACCTAAAACGTTCCAGCAATCCTAACTCGAATGGCAAGCACGTCCAAGGGTTCTCCTCCTTCCTCTTTGCCGCACAAGGTTTGGTGGTGAGTTTTGGGGGTTATGAATGGTGTAGAAGGCTAGGTTTATGGATAGGATAGGTGTATGGTGCGACAAGGGGTGAATAAGGTCAGAAACTATGGAGAATGGTGAAGGATGGATGCGGCAGAGAGTGGGGGTTGATTTCTGGCGTGAATGGGTGAGTGAATGGATCCTTAGTGCGGCTCAGGAAGGTTTATTTGAAGGCTTTAGGGAAATAAAAGCTAGGAAATAATTTAGGTAACAGAAATTAAGTCAAAAGCTTCCAGAAAGAGGAAATAAAATCAGGAAACTAAAGTAAAGATGCTAAGATATGCGGCAAGGTCTTAAATTAAAAAGGGAAAGTGTTTTAATGCAGGATATAGGAAAGAGGGACTCTCCCTTGCACGGCAAGGAAGAGGAAACCAAGAACAAGGTGCGGCAAGGGTCCATGGGTGTTCTAGGTCCTTTGGTTTGTGTCCTAGAATGCATAGGAGGCCTTCAAGGTTGCTGGAATTTAGGAACAGTTAGGTTTAGGAAAGGTCAAACCAAAATAGGAAACCTTGGCTTAACTTTTCCTACTTCAAGTAGGAATCCTTGTTTGAGTAGGAATCCATCTTCAATTAGGAATCCTCCTTTGATTAGGAATCCTTCGTTGATTAGGAATCCTTCTTTGATTAGGAATCCTTACATCTTCAAATCTTCAATTTCGTCCATTCCGTTTGCTCCAAGCATGTGATATCCATTCCAAGCCCAATTTTGCTCCAAAAGGCTCCAAAATGCACCTTCTTGCATACTTTGTCCTTAGAACCTGAAAACACACGAAAATGGCTTAAAAGACTAAAATAACTAAGAAATACCAACGTAAATGCACAAGAACAAGCCAACTAAGTCGCCTAAATATGCTCCTATCAAATTCCCCCACACTTAGCTTTTGCTAGTCCTCGAGCAAAACGAAACAACAAAACAAAACCAAGTAAACAAAACACACTCTAATCTTTCCAACATTTGCCTCAGGGATTTCCAACGCACATGACATGTTAAAAATCATCATTCCCACAGATTTTAGTCAACTTAACACTTGAGCACATACTTATTCATAGTCACCACTTACTAGTTCACATTTAACCAATTAAAACGATGTTTTGAATGTAGTAACATGCCTTAGAGAATTTGCTCAATTCCTTACAAGATACTCTTTATTTTCACACACATTTTGATGTGAAAATTACTTGACACTCAAATTAAAACCCTATCGACGTAGTATGTGAAAGTAGGGATTGTTTTAGGCCGGGGATTAGAAGGGATGCTAATCTACACAAGTTAAACTCTAAAACACTAAACTAGACTCTAAACAACTCAAAACTGACCAAATTGACTCAAAACAGCAAAACTAATTTAAACAGACTCAAAACAGGTACTAGGAAGTGAATTGGATGAATTTTAGACTAGTAAGACTCAAAACACTAAAAGGAGACAGATTTGGACGAATTTAACAAAACTAAAACACAAATAAGAACTGTGGGGGTTTTTAGACGAATTTATCAAAACTAAGAAGATTTCAGCAAACAAAGTAAATTAAAGAGAGGTGAAGGTGAATTCAGGGGTGAAAAACTAGTTAGAGGGTTCTTCTCCACACATGAACATATGCATACGAATTGATTTCCAGTTATTCTTTCGATAAACCATGAATGACAATGCTTCGAATTAATTGTATTGCACTAATCAATTCTTAGATTTCCCTAAGTTCATTGAATTGAATGGATAACGCATCACAACCAAATTATTCTTATCAAGTTCCCTAACTATGGAATACGCATGATAGAGACACATATCAAAGATCGTTAAGTTCCATGGAAATCATAAACATTGACAAGGCATTCATAACTATGAACTGCATGATAATTCTGCCTTGGATCTACTTAACACAATTGCGACTAACGACCTTTACTACTTGTGAATATAAGTTCATAACGATTAGGTGAAATTCCCTTATATCCTAGCATCAAATTCATGCATGTAAACTAAGTATGCATCCTTAATCAACACACAAGAACAAGTTCTTAATAAAACAGATATGTAAACCACATCCACAATTTATGAAACAATAACTGGAGGTAATCAATTCATACTAAACATATGTCCATGGCTTTGAATCCACCTCTAACTAAAACGAAATTAGTTCCACATGTTCAACATAATTGAAAAGCAAATTAAATTAAACATGGAAACAGAAACAAGAGAAGAAAGAACTCTAAGAACTCCAATGGTTGCAGGTAGGCTGCGGCACAACCCTTCCTCTCCAATGGAAGCCACGGCAAGGCCTTGTCTTCGCTCCTCTACGGCAAAGTATGGATTCCTGAATGTGTGGTGGTGTAAAACGAATTATGAAGTGTATCTGGAGTGGGTGGTCAGCGGCAACCCTCTAAATCTGTGTATAAATACATCACAAACCGTAGGGTAATCAGATTAGGGCCTGGACGTAGCATAAGCAAGGGATTAGGGCCCTAGGTGCGGCAGAATTTGTGAATCCATTAGGAAAAAGGATTATGGCCCAATTGATTTCTGAAAAGGATTTGTAGAACCCAAATCCACAAGGAAAAAGGCCTAACAAATCAGAATCCAAGAGGGAAAAGGATAAGGGATGCACGGCTGAGAGGATAAGGCAAGGAATGCCTTGCAAGGCAAGGAAAAAGCCTTCTAGAAATGAGGCAGGCGCCAGATTTTTTGGGTTCTAGAAAGAATGTGTTTTTGGGCAGATTTTGGGGTTTCTAGAAGAGTTTGGGGCGCCACTTTTGTAGGACAAGGGATAGGACCTCTAGAAATCAGGTTTTAAGTCTCCTAAACTGAAATTAAATCTCTTTTGTAGCTGAAAGCAAAGTAGGATAAGATTAGGATAGGATAAGATAAGGTAGTTTGGATAATGTTTTGGATAATTCCCCTTCTTTATAGCTGATTCCTTATGTTCTTTATCTTTGACTTCTTTCTTCCCTCTTTTTAGCTGATTTCAAGCCTTTGTATCTTCAATTTCGTCCATCAACTTGCCTCCATGCTTGCACTACCCAATCTTGGCCCAAAAATGCTCTAGAATGCTCCAAATTGCTTCTTTTTACCATCTTGACACTTAGAACCTACAAACACACGCAAATTGCTTAAAATACAAAATTAACTAAGAACTAACAACATAAATGCATGAAAACAAGCTAACTAAGTCGCATAAATATGCTCCTATCACATTTTCTGACTACACACCCTACACTAGTTATATGTGAGAAGATTTATGTAAACATGTAGACGAACACTCACATATATGTATAACAAAGAAAGCATTTTCGGGAGTTATTAAGAATGCCTAGATATGATCTCATGAATGGAATGCATGCGAGAACCAGTGACACCATATGCTCATACCAATTTGATAGGAGCATATTTGTGCGACTTAGTTAGCTTGTTTTCATGCATTTATGTTGTTAGTTCTTAGTTAATTTTGTATTTTAAGCTATTTTCGTGTGTTTGTAGGTTCTAAGTGTCAAGATGGCAAAAAGAAGCAATTTGGAGCATTCTAGAGCATTTTTGGGCCAAGATTGGGTAGTGCAAGCATGGAGGCAAGTTGATGGACGAAATTGAAGATACAAAGGCTTGAAATCAGCTAAAAAGAGGGAAGAAAGAAGTCAAAGATAAAGAAGATAAGGAATCAGCTCAAAAGAAGGAGAATTATCCAAAACATTATCCAAACAACCTTATCTTATCTTATCCTAATCTTATCCTACCTTGTTTTCAGCTACAAAAGAGATTTAATTTCAGTTTCGGAGACTTAAAACCTGATTTGTAGAAGTCCTATCCCTTGTCCTACAAAAGTGGCGCCCCAAACCTTCTAGAAACCCCAAAATCTGCCACAAAACACATTCTTTCTAGAACCCTTCTAATCTGGCGTCTCCCTCCTCTCTAGAAGGTTTGTTCCTTGCCTTGCAAGGCATTCCCTGCCTTATCCAAGCCATGCCGTGCATCCCTATCCCTTTCCCTCTCAGATTCTGATTTGTTAGCCTTTTCCTTGTGGATTTGGGTTCTACAAATCCTTTTCAGAAATCAATTGGGCCATAATCCTTTTTCCTACACATTCTGCCGCACCTAGGGTCCTAATCCCTTGCTTATGCTGAGTCCAAGTCCTAAACTGATTCCCCTAGGGTTTGCCATGCTATATATACATATTTCCAAGCCTTGCCGCAGGCCACCACCCATCCATACGAATTCTACACCACCCCACCTTCAGAAATTCATACTTTGCTGCAGAGGAGACAAGACAAGGCCTTGCCGTGGCTTCCATTGGAGAGGAAGGGTTGTGCCGCAGCCTACCTGCAACCATTGGAGTTCTTGGAGTTCTTTCTTCTCTTGTTTCTGTTTCCATGTTTAATTTAATTTGCTTTTCAATTATGTTGAACATGTGGAACTAATTTCATTTTAGTTAGAGGTGGATTCAAAGCCATGGACATATGTTTAGTATGAATTGATTACCTCCAGTTATTGTTTCATAAATTGTGAATGTGGTTTACTTATCTGTTTTATTAAGAACTTATTCAAGTGTGTTGATTAAGGATGCATACTTAGTTTACATGCATGAATTTGATGCTAGGATATAAGGAAATTTCACCTAATCATTACGAACTTATATTCACAAGTAGTAAAGGTTGCTAGTCACAATCATGTTAAGTAAATCCAAGGCAGAATTAACATGCAGTTCATAGTTGTGAATGCCTTGTCAATGTTTATGATTTCCATGGAACTTAATGATCTTTGATATGTGTCTCTATCATGCGTATTCCATAGTTAGGGAACTTGATAAGAATAATTTGGTTGTGATGCGTTATCCATTCAATTCAATGAACTTAGGGAAATCTGAGAATTGATTAGTTCAATACAATTAATTCGGAGCATTGTCATTCACTTTCTAGTACCTGTTTTGAGTCTGTTTAAATTAGTTTTGCTGTTTTGAGTCAATTTGGTCAGTTTTGAGTTGTCTAGAGTCTAGTTTAGTGTTTTAGAGTTTAACTTGTGTAGATTAGCATCCCTTCTAATCCCCAGCCTAAAACGATCCCTACTTTCGTATACTACGTCGATAGGGTTTTAATTTGAGTGTCAAGTAATTTTCACATCACAATTCCAAACTCCACATATTGAAACACACAACACCCAAGATCAAAGTTAAAGGGTTGAAACGGGGCTAGGGTGTTGCCTAAGAAAGAACGGATGTGGAAAACAAAGGTTCTTAAAGAAATATTAAGAAAGCAAGGAAACCAACACTTAGAATTCAATTTTTAATGCAGAAATCAACTTTAAACACAAAAGGGAAGATTTACACAGTCTAGGGCCGAATTTTGATGTTTTGGACCCTTCCTTCAACAATCAACACTTGTGAGCTCATTCTCACTTATTTTTCAACTCTTTTTCATTCTTTTCACAACTTTTCTTTTCTTCTTTTCTTTTTCCACGAATTTTTCTTTTTATTGGCACACAAACACACACAAATCCCTTCCCCCATGATAGGAGCATATTTAGGCGACTTAGTTGGCTTGTTCTTGTGCATTTACGTTGTTATTTCTTAGTTATTCTAGTCTTTTAAGCCATTTTCGTGTGTTTTCAGGTTCTAAGGGCAAAGTATGCAAGAAGGTGCATTTTGGAGCCTTTTGGAGCAAAATTGGGCTTGGAATGGATATCACATGCTTGGAGCAAAAGGAATGGACGAAATTGAAGATTTGAAGATGTTAGGATTCCTAATCAACGAAGGATTCCTAATCAACAAAGGATTCCTAATCAAAGAAGGATTCCTAATTGAAGAAGGATTCCTAATTGGAGATGGATTCCTACTCAAACAAGGATTCCTACTTGAAGTAGGAAAGTTAAGCCAAGGTTTCCAATTTTGGTTTGACATTTCCTAATCCTAATTGTCCCTAAGTTTCAGCAGCATTGAAGGCCTCCTATGCATTTTAGGACACAAATTGAACCTTCCTTGCACCAAATCATCCTTTGCCGCACCATCCCCTTGTTTCCCATCCTTGCCGTGCAAGGTATCTCTCACTTGCCTAATTTCTGGACCTAAATCAGCAAGGAAATCCTTTTTCCTTGCCTTGCAAGGCATTCCCTTACCCTTTCCTTCCTTGTCGCACCTACTTGCCCAATTCCCTTAGGATTCTGACTTTAATTCCTATTTCCCTTAAAGTTTTGGTTTAATTTCTGTTCACATCACTTAGTTAGCTTGTTTCCTTGCATTTAGGTTGTTAGTTCTTAGTTATTTTAGTCTTTTAAGCCATTTTCGTGTGTTTTCAGGTTCTAAGGGCTAAAGGAGCAAGAAAGTGCATTTTGGTGCCTTTTGGAGCAGTTTTGGGCTTGGAATGGATTGCACATGCTTGGAGCTAAGTGGATGGACGAAATTGAAGATCAAATGAGCTTAGGATTGAATGAAGAATGAAGAGTTCAAAATTGGAAGCCAAAGTTTCTAAAGTTGGAAGTTTCTATCCTTGGCTTAGAAGTTTCCTAATCCTTCCTCACCTATGTTCCAGCCATAAAAGGGTTTCAAAACATGTTAGGTTGCCTCATTACATGTTTCTAGAAGTCCTAGAACCTTTCCCTACACTTGCCGCATATCTCCTTTCCCTTTCTTCCAAAATCTGCCACATAAGTGCCTTTCCCTTTCGCCTCCCATCCTTGCCGCACAAGGGATCCTTTTCTTTCCTATTTTTGATAGGAGCATATTTATGCGATTTAGTTAGTGTGTTTTCTTGCATTTACTTAGTTATTTGTTGCTTATTATAGTGTCTTAAGTCATTTTCCTGTGTTTGTAGGTCCTAGAAGCAAAGTATGCAAAAGGATGCAATTTGGAGCAGTTTTGGGCCAAGAATGGATAGCACAAGTATGGAGCAAGATGGATGGACGAATTTGAAGTTCAAGAGAGGCTAGGAATGTGCAAAAGAGTTGAAGAAATAAATCCAAGTCAAAGAAGATAAGGAATCAGCTACAAAGAAGGAGAATTATCCAAAACAATATCCAAACTACCTTATCTTATCCTTATCTTACCATGCCTTATCTTATCCTATCCTAATCCTTTCCTAACTTAATTCCTGCTGCAAAAGGGATTCAATTTTAGTTTAGGAGACTTAAAAACCTGATTTCTGGGAACCTTATCCTCTCCTACATTGGTGCTGCACCTATCCCTTCTAGAAGTGCCAAAATCAGCCAAATAACACCCTTTCTAGAAATCCCTAAAAAAGTGGCACCTTTCTCCTGATTCCCTTTGGTTTTTGGCCTTCTAGATGTCCTATTTCCTGCTAGGATTACATAAACCCTTTCCCCTTAGGATTGTGTTTTATTTTCCTACACAAACTACATTTTGTAATCCTTTTCCTACACCAATGTTTGTGCCGCACCTCCTCCTATAAATATACCCTTTTGCTGCACCATTCAATTCACCACCCTCTACCATAACTCACCTACATCCATCCACCACACACTCATTGTGCGGCAGCCTTGCAAGGAAGGAAAGAATCTGGAGCGTTTTCTAGGTGTATTCTATCCTTTGTTTTCAATGTTTAATTTTATTTATATTTGTTTGATTGCGAACATGAGGAACTAATTTCTTTATAGTTAGAGGCGAATTCGAAGCCATGGACATATGTTTTATATGAATTGATTTCCTCCAGTTATGATTTCATGAATCGTGAATGTGGTTTACTTAACTGTTTTATTAAGAACTTGTTCTTGTGTGTTGATTAAGGAGGCCTATTTAGTTTGCATGCATGAATTTGATGCTAAAATATAAGGGAGTTTCACCTAATCGTTACAAACTTATATTTACAAGTAGTGGAGGTTGCTAGTCACGATCGCGTTAAGTAAATTCCTGGCAGGAGTGTCATGCTTTTCATAGTCACGAATGTCATGTCAATGCTTATGATTTTCACAAAGCTTAATGATCTTTGTTTCGTGTCTCTATCATGCTTTTCATAGTTCGGGAGCTTAATAAAGAATGATTTGGGTTGTCGTATGCTTTTCATCCAATTCAATGAGTCTAGGGAAATCTGAGAATTAATTAGTTCTACACAATTAATTTGGGGCATTGTCATTCATGGTTTGTCGAAAGAATAACTGGAAATCAATTTATATGCATATGTTCATGTGTGGAGAAGGGCCCTCTAACTAGCCTTTCACCCGTTTTAAATCACCAAACTCGTTTTTTTCTAAAGTTTTTATGCAAAGTTTCTGTTTTAGTTTTAAATTCGTCCAAAACAATCCCCCTTTCATTTAAAACTTGTTTTTAGAGTCAAAACCTGTTTTCTCTTAGTTGTTTGAGTCTTTTAAGTTCTATTTTTGTCAAAATCACTTGTTAGGTCTAGATTTGAGTCTTTTTGATTGTTTCTTGCTGTTTTTAGTGTTTTAAGTTAGTTTTGAGTCATTAGAGTCTAGTTTAGTGTTTTTGAGTCTTATTTGTGTTGATTAGTGATGCAAAATATATAAGCACACAAATTAAACCCTCTTTTTATCAATTGTAGCAAAGTATGTAAGTAGGGATCGTTCTAGGCCGGGGATTAGGAGGGATTGCTAAACCACTTGAAAACTGACTCACAAACTTAAAACAAAGTTAAAACACTAAATTAGACTCAAAGAATGCAAAACTATACTTTAAAACACTAAGACAAACCAAAAGACTCAAAACAGCAAACAAACACTCAAAACTGCCTTAAAACCACTTTCTGGGCAGTTTTGAGCACTAAGGAAGAATTTGGACGAAAACAGTTTATAACTTGACTCAAGACAGTTAAAAACACAAACTAAATTGATTTCTAACTAAATTGACACTTCAAAATAAAGGGGGAATTGGTTTTGACGAATTTGAAAACAAACAACAACTTTGTAAAACAAAACAGATTGTAAAACGAAATTGGTTTAAATGAATGGATGGAAGGCTAGCTAAGGGGTTCTTCTCCACACATATCATACTTGCATACAAAACGATTTCTAATTGCTTTTCAATAAATCATGAATTCTCAACGCCCCAGATTAACCGTGAATTGCACTAATTAACCCTCAGATTTTCCTAACGTTATTGAATTGGATGATTGCATACGACAACCCAAAGCATTCCCCACAAGTTCCCTACATGAATTGCATAATAGAGATACAAGCAAGAATCATTAAGTTCTATGAAAACCATAAGCATTGACGAGGCATTCGTTACTATGAATTGCATGAAACTTATGCCAAGAATTTACTTAACACAATTGAGATCATCAACCTTTACTACTTGTGAATATAATTCTGTAACGATTAGGTGAAACTTCCTTATATCCTAGCATTAGATTTATGCATGCAACTAAGTTGGCCACCTCAATCAACACACACAAATCAGTTTTAATATGAACAGATAAGTAAATTGAATTCACAATTTATGAAACGCAATTAGAGGTAATCAAGTCATATAGCAAGCATAAACATGGTTTCGAATCCCCCCCTAGCCAAGGGGGGTTTAGTTCCTCATACGTACAGAACAAAGAGTATTGAATTTAAACATTGAAATCAAAGGAAAGGAAACACCTAAAACTTCCAGCAATTCAAACTTGAATGGCATGCACGTCCAGGGCTCCTTCTCCTCCTCTTTGCTGCGGCACAAGGTCTAGGGACAGATTTTGGGGGTTGTGAATGGTGTAGAAGGCTGGGTTTTTGTTTAGGATGGATGTATGGTGCGGCAGGGAGTGAATTAGGTCAGAAACTATGGAGAATGGTGAAGGATGGGTGCGGCAGAGAGTGGTGGATGATTTCTGGCGTGAATGATGTATATGGAGGGTGGTGTAACCTGCGGCAACCCTTTAAACTTATATATATAGGCACCACAAACCCTAGGGTAATCAGATTAGGGCTTGGACTCAGCATTGCACAAGGAATTAGGGCCCTAGGTGCGGCAATTAATTTGGAAAAAGCATTGTGGTACAATTAATTTCTGAAAAGGATTTGTAGAACCCAAATCCACAAGGAAAAGGGCCTAACAATCAGAATCCAAGAGGGAAAAGGCCTGAGAGGTGCAGCACAATAGGATAAGGGCAGGGAATGCCTTGCAAGGCAAGGAAAAAGGTTTCTAGAAGGGAAGGAGGTGCCAGATTTTCAGGGTTCTAGAAGGAATGTGTTTTGTGGCAGATTTTGGGGCTTCTAGAGGGATTTGGGGCGCCACTTTTATAGGACAAGGGATAAGACTTCTAGAAATCAGGTTTTAAGTCCCCTAAACTGAAGAAAACAGGTTAAAATAAGATAAGGATTGGATAAGATAAGATAAGATAAGGTTGCTTTGGATAATGTTTTGGATAATTCTCCTTCTTTTGAGCTGATTCCTTATCTTCTTTATCTTTGACTTCTTTCTTCCATCTTCTTAGCTGATTTCAAGCCTTTATATCTTCAATTTCGTCCATCAACTTGCCTTCATGCTTGCACTACCCAATCTTGGCCAAAAAATGCTCTAGAATGCTCCAAATTGCTTCTTTTTGCATATTTGCCCTTAGAACCTGAAAATACATCAAACTAGCTTAAAAGACTACTTTAACTAAAGAAAAACAACATAAATGCACAAGAACAAGCTAACTAAGGTGCATAAATATGCCCCTATCAAATTATCCCACACTTAGCTTTTGCTAGTCCTCGAGCAAAACAAAACGAAACAAAGTGAACAAAACGAAACAAAACAAGTATGACACAACCTAAACCTTCCAACATTTGCCTCAGGGATTTCCAATGCACATGACACATTAAAAATCATCATTCCCACAGATTTTAGCCATCTTTACGCTTAAGAACATACTTAATCGTAGTCACTACTTACTAGTTCACAAATAACCAATTAAAACGATGTTTTGAATGTAGTAACATGCCTTAGAGAATTCCCTCAATTCCGTACAAGATATGCACTCAATCTTCACTTAAATTTTCTAACTACACACCCTACACTAGTTATATGTGAGAAGATTGATGTAAATATGAAAACTAATACTCACATATGCATATAACAAAGAAAAGCAATTTCCGGAGTTAATAACATGTTTAGATGATCTCATGAATGGAACGCTACTACTTAGATGCGAGAACCAGTGACACCATATGCTCTTACCAAATTCAAACTCCACAAATTGAAACACACAACACTCAAGATTAAAGTCAAGGGTTGTAACGGGGCTTGGGGTATTGGCTAACAACGAAAGGATAGGAAAAACAAACGTTCTTAAAGCAATAGTAAGAAAAGTAATGAATATGACACTTAGAACTCCCCTTAGCATGCAGAAATCAACTTTTAAACACAAAGGGAAGATTCAAGCAACAAATAGGGCCGGATTTAATGTTTTGGACCCTTCCTTCAACAAACAACACTTGAGAACTCTTTTTCACATCTTTTCAACTCCTTTTTCATTCTTTTCACAACTTTTTCTTTTTTTCTTTCTATTTTCCACGAATTTTTCTTCTTCTTTTTTTTTTTCCTTTTCTTTCTACCCGTGCCTCATGCAAGACTTTGGCACACCCACAACAAAACTCACTTCCCCCACACTTGTTTTCTGCCAAACAATGATCAAAAGGAATTCATATTGAGTCATGCATTACTATGCTTCAAGAACAGAGGTATGGATGGTCCTAATCTAGGCTAGGTGAGGATAATGTGGGTTGACAAAGAACATAGGCTAAACATGGCTCAAAGGGGTTAAAACCTACAAAACACAATGGAACAGGGAGATACGGCAATTTGGCTATGGTGGTCACTACACAACTTCATCTTGAATATGTGTTATGCAAATCAATAACATGCTTAGAATGAATTGGGCATGAGTTCTAGTGTTTGGAACTAAATGATGAAACGCATTCCAAGTAGCAGCCAAGCAAAGAATGATGAGATCATGCAACGACTTTAGAAAACAATAAATGCACAGATTATTAACTCTCCAAAGAACGTTAAAGGCTCAAGTCTCACAAGGTTGTAGCGTTAGTTTGAGTTCCTTCCTTCAAGCATGTTACAAAAACTGATTTTTCTTTTATGATTGCATGTGAATTCGTAAGTTATAACCACAACCAAGCATAAACCACAGAGTAAATCAAACTCTCATCCATGTTTACAACTCTCTTTAACAGTCATGCAATTACAAACCGAATCCTCATCATTGTGTTGGAAGGTACCCTAAGACACAAACAAACACACAAAAACAACTCTTTTTTGGGTTTTCTTTAAAACAATTTTTCAAATTTTTTTATGGGATTTTCGGATTATGGGATTTTCGGATTTTTGAGTCAAAACACACTAAAACACACCAAAACAGCTTAAAAAGTCTTGGTTGTTGAAGAAAGGGTCCAAAAAGTTGAATTCGGCCCTAAGTATGTGTGATCTTCCCTTTATGCATTTAAAAAGGGAGTTCTAAGTGTCATATTCATTACTTTGCTTGCTATTGCTTTAAGAACGTTTGTTTTCTTTACCTTTCTTTGTTAGCCAATACCCTTAGCCCCGTTACAACCTTTTGACTTCTATCTTGATTGTTATGTGTTTCAATATGTGGAGTTTGGGATTGATATGAGCATATGGTGTCCCTGGTTCTCGCGTCTAAGTAGTGGCATTCCATTCATGAGATCATATATATACATGCATTAATAATTCCAGAAAGTGCCTTCTTTGTTAAAACATATGTGAGTGTTTAGTTTTTCATGTTTACATCAATCTTCTCACATATAACTAGTGTAGGGTGTGTAGTCAGAAAATCTGAGTGAAAATTGAGTGCATATCTAGTAAGGAATTGAGGGATTCTCTAAGGCATGTTACTACATTCAAAATGTTGTTTTAATGGATTAAATGCGAACTAGTGAATGGTGACTGTGATTAAGTATGTTCGAGAGTAGGGATATCTAAAATCTATGTAAGTAATGATTAAGTATGACACTCAAATTAAAACCCTATCGACGTAGTATGTGAAAGTAGGGATCGTTTTAGGCCGGGGATTAGAAGGGATGCTAATCTACACAAATTACACTCTAAAACACTAAACTGGACTTAAAACAATGAAAACAAGTACTAGGGCTCAATTTGGACGAATTTTAACTCTAGACACCTTTAAACAACCTAACTTGACTCAAATAACTCAAAACAGCAAATAGAATTCAATTAAACAGTTTCTGGACTCTAAAGACTCAAAACAAGCTAAATAGACCTAAAACACACAAAACAAGTTATCTAGACTCTAAACTAACACCTAAGATTGATTTGAACGAAATTAAGACTCAAATTGACTCAAAAGACTAAAAGACTCAAGATTTGACGAATTTAGACTCTACTAACACAAACTAAAAGCAAGGGATTGTTTGAAAACGGATTTAAACTTAAGCAAAACAGAATTGTAAACTAGACTTAGTTTTGTACGAAATTGGTGATTTAAATGGGTGAATTGCTAGTTAGAAGGATCCTTATCCACACATAAACATATGCATACAACTTGATTCCCAGTTACTCTTTCTATAAACCATGAATGACAATGTTCCGAATTAATTGTATTGAACTAATCAATTCCCAGATTTCCCTAGATTCATTGAATTGAATGGATAACGCATCACAACCAAATTATTCTTCCTCAAACTCCCTAACTATGGAATACGCATGATAGAGACATTCAACAAAGATCATTAAGTTCAATGGAAATCATGAACATTGACAAGGCATTCATAACTATGGAAGACGCATGTTAATCCAGCCTAGGGTTTACTTAACATGATTGTGACTAGCAACCTTTACTACTTGTGAATATAAGTTCATAACGATTAGGTGAAATTCCCTTATATTCTAGCATCAAATTCATGCATGTAAACTAAGTATGCATCCTTAATCAACACACAAGAACAAGTTCTTAATAAAACAGATAAGTAAACCACATTCACAATTTATGAAATCATAACTGGAGTAAATCAAATCATAAGAAACATATATTCATGGCTTCAAATTCCCCCTCTAACTAATAGGGGTTTAGTTCCTCATGATAGCAATTAAACAAAGAAAACTGAATTGAAACATTGAAAACAAAGATAGACAACACCTAAGAACGCTCCAGCAGTAGTCACGACTTAGAGTGGCACCTTCTCCTTCCTTCCTTGAATAGCTGCGGCACAAGAGGGGTTTTCTGGGTTTGTGTGGATGATATGGCACGGCAGAGGGTGAATTAGGTCAGAAACTATGGAGAATGGTGAAGGAAAGGGGCGGCAGAGAGTGGTGGATGATTTCTGGCGTGAATGATGTATATGGAGGGTGGTGTGTATGGCAAAAGGCTTCTAGAAAGCCTTGCAAGGCAAGGAAATCAGGTTTTCTGGAAGGCTAGGTGCGGCAAGGCTTAGGGTTTCTAGAAACTTAATTTAAATGTCCCCCAATCAGAAAATAAACCCTCATTGTACCAGGAATTGAATTAGAAAAGGATTAGGATAGGATAAGGTTTGTTAAGATAAGATAAGGGTTGGATAAGATAAGATAAGATAAGGTTGTTTGGATAATGTTTTGGATAATCCTCCTTCTTTTGAGCTGATTCCTTATCTTCAATGATTTGAATTTATTTCTCCAACCTTGAAACATATTCCCAACTCCATTTAGACTCCAAATTCGTCCATCTTCATGCCCATTGCTTGTGCTATCCATTCCAAGCCCAGATTTGCTCTAAAATGCTCCAAAATGCATCTTTTTGCCAACTTTGCTTCTTGGACCTAAAAACACACGAAAATGACTTTAAACACTATACTAAGCAACAAACAGCTAAGCAAATGCAAGGAAACACACTAACTAAGTGGCATAAATATGCTCCTATCAGAGTGTCATGCTTTTCATAGTCACGAATGTCTTGTCAATGCTTATGATTTTCACAAAGCTTAATGATCTTTGTTTTGTGTCTCTATCATGCTTTTCATAGTTAGGGAGCTTAATTAAGAATGATTTGGGTTGTCGTATGCTTTTCATCCAATTCAATGAGTCTAGGGAAATCTAAGAATTAATTAGTTCTACACAATTAATTTGGGGCATTGTCATTCATGGTTTGTCGAAAGAATAACTGGAAATCGATTTATATGCATATGTTCATGTGTGGAGAAGGACCCTCTAACTAGCCTTTCACCCTTTTTAATTCACAAAATTCGTTTTTATAAGTGTTTTATGCAAAGTTTTAGTTTTAAGTTTTAAATTCGTCAAAAACAAACCCCCTTTCATTTAAACTTGTTTTTAGAGTCAAAACCTGTTTTGATTTAGTCTTTTGAGTCTTTTAAATTCTATTTTCGTCAAAATCACTTGTTAGGTCTAGAATTGAGTCTTTTTGATTGTTTGTTGCTGTTTTTATTGTTTTGAATCAGTTTTGAGTTTATAGAGTCTAGTTTAGTATTTTGGAGTCTGATTTGTGTAGATTAGCATCCCTTCTAATCCCCGGCTAGAACGATCCCTACTTACACATACTACATTGATAGGGTTTAAGTTGGAGTGCAATTTAATTTCACATCAAATTTTTGGCGCCGTTGCCGGGGATTAGCAAATTTGCTAATCCCCCGTGTTTCTGTTTGTGTTTTTATTTTTACGTTTTAGTTTTTGATTTTGTTTTGTTTTGTTTTCTTTGTTTCAGGTACTAGACATGGCAATTGCCAACATTCAAGCTCAATTGGCCAATCTTACTTCTCAATTGTCCCAGATTGCCAAAAGAACCACATTGCACACTGCCCCTACATTTAATGTACCCTATGGGCAAGGACATCAAACTCGTCAATTCACTGCAAACGGAGGTGCTTGGGGTTATCAAAGCCATAACCAATCAAGGGACAACATGTTTTCCAATGCTTACAATTCGGATTGGAGAGATTATTCAGATTATATGTTGGAGGAACCTCAACAAATTCAACAAGGTGGATATTGGCAGCAAGAGGAGGAGTTCTATTCAAGATCTGTGCAGCCACCACAACCTCATATACAATATGCCCAACCCAACTCAGGTTCGTCAATAGAATTTGATCAAATTCTTGATGAATTAAATTCTTTGGCACAGGGTTTGATGCGAAATATATAAGCACACAAATTAAACCCTCTTTTTATCAATTGTAGCAAAGTATGTAAGCAGGGATCGTTCTAGGCCGGGGATTAGGAGGGATTGCTAAACCACTTGAAAACTGACTAAAAAACTTAAAACGAAGTTAAAACACTAAATTAGACTCAAAGAATGCAAAACTATACTCTAACACACTAAAACAAACCAAAAGACTCAAAACAGCAAACAAACACTCAAAACTGCCTTAAAACCACTTTCTGGGCAGTTTTGAGCACTAGGGAAGATTTTGGACGAAAACAGTTTATAACTTGACTCAAGACACTTAAAAACACAAACTAAATTGATTTCTAACTGATTTGACACTTCAAAATAAAGGGGGAATTGGTTTTGACGAAATTGAAAACAAAACATAAACTTTGTAAAACAAAACAGATTGTAAAACGAAATTGGTTTAAATTAATGGATGGAAGGCTAGCTAAGGGGTTCTTCTCCACACATGTCATACTTGCATACAAAAAGATTTCTAATTGCTTTTCAATAAACCATGGATTCTCAACGCCCCAGATTAACTGTGAATTGCACTAATTAACCCTCAGATTTTCCTAACGTTATTGAATTGGATGATTGCATACGACAACCCAAAACATTCCCCACAAGTTCCCTACATGAATTGCATAATAGAGATACAAGCAAGAATCATTAAGTTCTATGAAAACCATAAGCATTGATGAGACATTCGTTACTATGAATTGCATGAAACTTATGCCAAGAATTTACTTAACGCGATTGTGATCAACAACCTTTACTACTTGTGAATATAATTCTATAACAATTAGGTGAAACTTCCTTATATCCTAGCATTAGATTTATGCATGACAATTAAGCGTGCACTCTCAACCAACACACACAAATCAGTTTAATTCAAATAGATAAGTAAATTGAATTCACAACTTATGAAACGCAATTAGAGGTAATCAAGTCATATAGCAAGCATAAACATGGTTTCGAATCACCCCCTAGCCAAGGGGAGTTTAGTTCCTCATACTCACAGAACAAAGAGTATTGAAATTAAACATTGAAATCAAAGGAAAGGAAACACCTAAAACTTCCAGCAATTCGAACTTGAATGGCATGCACGTCCAAGGCTCCTTCTCCTCCTCTTTGCTGCGGCACAAGGTCTAGGGACAGATTTTGGGGGTTATGAATGGTGTAGAAGGCTGGGTTAATGGCTAGGATGGATGTATGGTGCGGCAGGTAGTGAATTAGGTCAGAAACTATGGAGAATGGTGAAGGATGGGTGCGGCAGAGAGTGGTGGATGATTTCTGGCGTGAATGATGTATATGGAGGGGGTTGGTTCACGGCAAAGGTGGAGAATATATATATGGGCACCAAAAACCCTAGATGAATCAGATTAGGACTTCTAGAAAGCCAAATCCATCCAGAAATAGGTTTAAAACAATCAGATTTCTAATGGGAAAAGGCCTAAGGTGCGGCAGGTTTGGATAAGAAGGGATAAGGCTTCTAGAAATCAGGTTTTAAGTCCCCTAAACTGAAGAAAACAGGTTAGGATAAGATTAGGATAAGATAAGATAAGATAAGGTTGTTTTGGATAATGTTTTGGATAATTCTCCTCCTTTTGAGCTGATTCCTTATCTTCAATGATTTGAATTTATTTCTCCAACCTTGAAACATATTCCTAACTCCATTTAGACTCCAAATTCGTCCATCTTCATGCCCATTGCTTGTGCTATCCATTCCAAGCCCAGATTTGCTCTAAAATGCTCCAAAATGCATCTTTTTGCCAACTTTGCTTCTTGGACCTAAAAACACACGAAAATGACTTTAAACACTATACTAAGCAACAAATAGCTAAGCAAATGCAAGAAAACACACTAACTAAGTAGCATAAATATGCTCCTATCAAATTCCCCCACACTTAGCTTTTGCTAGTCCTCAAGCAAAACAAAACAAACAAAATGTAACCTAAACCTTCCAACAATTGTCTCAGGGATTTCCAATACACATGACATGTTAAAAATCATCATTCCCACAGATTTTGGTCATCTTTACGCTTAAGCACATACTTAATCATAGTCACTACTTACTAGTTCACAAATAACCAATTAAAACGATGTTTTGAATGCAGTAACATGCCTTAGAGAATTCCCTCAATTCCTTACTAGATATGCACTCTATTTTCACACACATTTTCTGACTACACACCCTACACTAGGTATATGTGAGAAGATTGATGTAAATATGAAAACGAACACTCACATATGTTTACAACAAAGAAAGCAATTTCTGGAGTTAATAAGCATGTTAGATATGATCTCATGAATGGAATGCTACTACTTAGATGCGAGAACCAGGGATACCATATGCTCATATCAATCCCAAACTCCACATATTGAAACACACAACACTCAAGATTGAAGCATAGGGTTGTAACGGGGCTTTGGGGAGTTGGCTATCAAAGAAAGGTAAAGAAAACAAACGTTCTTAAAGCAATAGCAAGCAAAATAATGAATATGACACTTAGAACTCCCTTTCTTGAATGCAGCCACACACTTTGGTACATAAGGGGATGATTACACATATTTAGGGCCGAATTCATCTTTTTGGACCCTTTCTTCAACAATCAACACTTGAGAACTCTTTTTCACATCTTTTCAACTCCTTTTTCATTCTTTTCACAACTTTTTCTTTTTTTTCCTTCTATTTTCTACGAATTTTTCTTCTTTTTTTTTCTTTTTTCTTTTCTTTTCTTTTCTTTGCCGTGCCTCATTCAAGACTTTGGCACACCCACAACAAAACTCACTTCCCCCACACTTGTTTTCTGCCAAACAATGATCAAAAGGAATTCATATTGAGTCATGCGTTACTATGCTTCAAGAACAAAGGTATGGATGGTCCTAATCTAGGCTAGGTGAGGATAATGTGGCTAACAAAGAAAATAGGCTAAATATGGCTCAAAGGGGTTGAAACCTACAAATACATATGAAAATGGGGTACGGCTATTTGGCTCTTGGTTTACTAAACAACTTCATCTTGTTATGTGTTATGCGAATCAATTTCATGCTTTGAATAAAACGGATATGAGTTCTAGTATTTGGAACTAAATGATGAAACACCTTCTAAGTAGCAACCAAGCAAAGAATAATGAGATCATGCAACGACTTAAGAAAACAACAAATGCACAGATTTTTAACTCTCCAAAGAACGTTTTAAGCTCAAGTCTCTCAGGGTTGTAGCGTTAGTTTGAGTTCCTTCCTTCAAGCATGTTACAAAAACTGATTTTATCCTTTTTGATTGCATGTGAATTCATAAGTTATAACCACAACCAAGCATAAACCAAAGAGTAAATCAAACTTTCATCCATGTTTACAACTCTCTTTAACAGTCATGCAATTAAAAACCAAATCCTCATCATTGTGTTGGAAGGTACCCTAAGACACAAACAAACACACAAAAACAACTCTTTTTTGGGTTTTTTTTTAAAACAATTTTTCAAATTTTTATGGGATTTTCGGATTTTTGAGTCAAAACACACTAAAACACACCAAAACAGCTTAAAAACACTTAAAAACAGCAAGGAACAACATTAGAAGTTATGGGTGATAAAACCCTACGAATGTGCATCAAAACATTTTGGTTACCCCCCCACACTTAAAACAAACATTGTCCTCAATGTTTCAAGCATAACCTAACACAAAGAAGCAACAAACAAACAAAACAGGAACTAAACATGGCAGAAACGAAAACAACAACAAAGAGAAGGGTTTAGGAACGCAAATCTGGAATTGGAATGCTCCCTAGATCTTCCTTTGTTGAATGCATGGGTTGCCTCCCAAGTAGCGCTTGCTTTAACGTCGTACAGCCGGACAAAGAACCCAATCACTCCAGATTGGAGCCCACGGCATCCAAGGAGAGGTCATCCACGGTTTGCTCCACAAAGTTCTCATAATAGGGCTTCAAACGATGCCCGTTCACCTTGAATTCATACCCCGTTTTCAAGCTTCGGATTTGGACTGCACCATGAACAAAAACATCAGTAATAACAAACGGTCCAATCCACTTAGAACGTAACTTACCGGGAAACAATCGTAAACGGGAATTGAACAATAGCACTTTCTGCCCAATTGAGAATGATTTCCCACGGATCATGTTGTCATGGAAAGCTTTGGTCTTTTGCTTGTAAATGCTCGCATTCTCGTATGCCTCATGCCGTATCTCATCAAGCTCATTCAATTGGAATTTCCTATGACTGCCCGCTTCATCTAGGTTCATGTTAAACTTCTTGACGGCCCAATGAGCTTTGTGCTCCAACTCAACGGGGAGATGGCACGGCTTGCCATAGACAAGCCGAAAGGGGGACATCCCAATGGGTGTTTTGTATGCCGTACGATACGCCCAAAGTGCATCATCTAGCCGTAAACTCCAATCCTTCCTTGTGGGCCCAACGGTCTTTTCTAGTATTTGCTTTATCTCTCGGTTAGAAACCTCGGCTTGGCCATTTGTATTTCCTCAATAACGCCTCAATGGTCCGGTTGCAAAAGTGTGACCCTCCATCACTAATGATCACTCTTGGCATGCCAAACCTTGCAAATATGTTAGTTCTAATAAAATCTGCAACCACTTTAGAATCATTAGTCCGGGTGGCTCTTGCTTCCACCCACTTCGACACATAATCAACCGCAAGCAAAATATACATGAAACCATGCGATGACGGAAAAGGACCCATAAAATCAATACCCCAAACATCAAAAATTTCAACATTTAGGATAGGAACCTGCGGCATTTGGTCCTTTGCACTAATATTACCCATTCTTTGGCATTTATCACATGTTAAACAAAAAGTTCTAGCATCTTTAAAAATACTAGGCCAATAGAATCCACATTGTAACACTTTGAGGGCTGTTCTTTGTGTGCCAAAGTGCCCTCCACATGCATATGTATGACAAAAACTCAGAATTGAATGAAATTCAGAATCGTGCACACATCGACGTACAATTTGATCAGGGCAAAATTTCCATAAATATGGATCATCCCACACATAAAACCGTGCATCATGTCTAAGTTTATCACGTTGGTGCCTAGTGAAATTGCTTGGAATTCGTTTTGACACCAAAAAGTTCACCAAATCAGCATACCAAGGCTCACTAACCTTTATTGACAGCAATTGTTTGATGCGAAATATATAAGCACACAAATTAAACCCTCTTTTTGACAATTGTAGCAAAGTATGTAAGTAGGGATCGTTCTAGGCCGGGGATTAGGAGGGATTGCTAAATCACTTGAAAACTGACTCAAAAACTTAAAACAAAGTTAAAACACTAAATTAGACTCAAAGAATGCAAAACTATACTCTAAAACACTGAAACAAACCAAAAGACTCAAAACAGCAGACAAACACTCAAAACTGCCTTAAAAACACAAACTGGCTGTTTTGGACTCTAAACACAATTTTGGACGAAAATAAGTTTTAACTTGACTCAGAACACTCAAAAACACAAACTAAAACAGTTTCTAACTAATTTGACACTTCAAAATAAAGGGGGAATTGGTTTTGACGAAATTGAAAACAGAACATAAACTTTGTAAAACAAAACAGATTGTAAAACGAAATTGGTTTAAATTAATGGATGGAAGGCTAGCTAAGGGGTTCTTCTCCACACATGTCATACTTGCATACAAAACGATTTCTAATTGCAATTCAATCAACCACGAATTCTCAACACTCCAAGTTAATTAGGTCCGCTTAAATTAACTTTCAGATTTCCCTTATGTCAATGAATTGGACGGAAAATGCGCATCACAATCAAATTATTCTTCAAGAGTTCTCTATATGAAAGCGCATACTAGAGATACAATCAAAGATCATTACATTCAATGGAAATCATAAGTATTGACGAGGCACTTGTAACTATGAAAGCGCATGATACTTATGCCAAGAATTTACTTAACACAATTGAGATCATCAACCTTTACTACTTGTGAATATAAGTTTGTAACAATTAGGTGAAACTTCCTTATATCCTAGCATTAGATTTATGCATGCAAACTAAGTTGGCCACCTCAATCAACACACACAAATCAGTTTTAATATGAACAGATAAGTAAATTGAATTCACAATTTATGAAACGCAATTAGAGGTAATCAAGTCATATAGCAAGCATAAACACGGTTTCGAATCACCCCCTAGCCAAGGGGGTTTAGTTCCTCATACGTACAGAACAAAGAGTATTGAATTTAAACATTGAAATCAAAGGAAAGGAAACACCTAAAACTTCCAGCAACTCAAACTTGAATGGCATGCACGTCCCAGGCTTCTCCTCCTCCTCTTCTTTGCTGCGGCACAAGGTCTAGGGACAGATTTTGGGGGTTATGAATGGTTTAGAAGGCTGGGTTATTGGCTAGGATGGATGTATGGTGCGGCAGGGAGTGAATTAGGTCAGAAACTATGGAGAACGGTGAAGGAAGGGTGCGGCAGAGAGTGGGGAAGGGTTTCTGGCGAGAATGGTTGTGTGGATGGATGAATGGATGTATATGGAGGGTGGTGTAACCTGCGGCAACCCTCTAAACTTATATATATAGGCACCACAAACCCTAGGGTAATCAGATTAGGACTTCTAGAAAGCCAAATCCATCCAGAAATAGGTTTAAAACAATCAGATTTCTAATGGGAAAAGGCCTAAGGTGCGGCAGGTTTGGATAAGGAGGGATAAGGCTTCTAGAAAGCCTTGCAAGGCAAGGAAATCAGATTCTAGAAGGGAAGGAGGCGCCAGATTTTCAGGGTTCTAGAAGGAATGTGTTTTGTGGCAGATTTTGGGGTTTCTAGAAGGATTTGGGGCGCCACTTTTATAGGACAAGGGATAGGACTTCTAGAAATCAGGTTTTAAGTCCCCTAAACTGAAGAAAACAGGTTAGGATAAGATTAGGATAAGATTGGATAAGATAAGGTAAGATAAGATTGGATAAGATAAGATAAGATAAGGTTGTTTTAGATAATGTTTTGGATAATTCTCCTTCTTTTGAGCTGATTCCTTATCTTCTTTATCTTTGACTTCTTTCTTCCATCTTCTTAGCTGATTTCAAGCCTTTATATCTTCAATTTCGTCCATCAACTTGCCTCCATGCTTGCACTACCCAATCTTGGCCCAAAAATGCTCTAGAATGCTCCAAATTGCTTCTTTTTGCATACTTGCCCTTAGAACCTGAAAATACATCAAACTAGCTTAAAAGACTATTTTAACTAAGGAAAAACAACATAAATGTACAAGAACAAGCTAACTAAGGTGCATGAATATGCTCCTATCATTGTTCATCAGGGAATGTCTCCAAAATAGGTAGAGACTCCTCGTTATGCACCATTCAGCTGAGGTGGTCAGCCACCACATTTTCACTTCCCTTCCTGTCACGAATCTTAATGTCGAACTCTTGAAGTAGCAATATCCAGCGAATTAGCCGTGGCTTGGCCTCCTTTTTGGTGAGCAAGTACTTCAATGCTGCATGGTTAGTGAACACAATTACTTTAGTACCAATTAGATATGATCTAAACTTATCTAAAGCAAAAACAACGGCAAGAAGTTCTTTTTCCGTAGTGGAATAGTTCAACTGGGCATCATTCAATGTTCGTGAGGCATAGTAGATGACATGCAGCCTCTTGTCCTTTCTTTGTCCCAAAACAGCCCCTAAAGCATAATCGGACGCATCACACATAAGCTCGAAAGGTAGGCTCCAATCTGGTGGAACAATAATGGGTGCCGTGGTCAACAACTCCTTGAGTTGGTTGAATGATGCCGTGCACTCCTTGGTGAATTCAAACGCCACTTCTTTTTGTAGGAGACGGCAAAGAGGTTGTGCAACCTTTGAGAAATCTTTGATAAACCTACGATAGAAACCTGCATGGCCAAGAAAAGAACGAACCTCTCTAACCGAAGTCGGAGAGGGTAAGTGACGTACAAGATCTATTTTTGACTTATCAACCTCAATGCCATTTTCAGAGATGATATGACCTAGAACTATGCCTTGCTTAACCATGAAATGACATTTTTCCCAATTGAGAACAAGGTTAGTTTCAACGCAACGTTTTAGAATCAAACTAAGATTATGCAAGCAACTATCAAAGGAGTCACCAAAAACGCTAAAATCATCCATGAAAACTTCAATTATTTTCTCAACATAATCAGAAAATATGCTCATCATGCATCTTTGAAATGTGGCAGGTGCATTACATAAACCAAAAGGCATGCAACGATATGCAAAAGTACCAAAGGGGCATGTGAAAGCAGTTTTTTCTTGATCCTCGGGTGCTATGACAATTTGATTATAACCAGAATAACCATCAAGAAAACAATAGAAAGCATAACCCGCTAACCTCTCAAGCATTTGGTCAATCAATGGCAATGGGAAGTGATCCTTCCTCGTGGTGGCATTTAGCTTCCTATAGTCGATGCACACCCTCCAACCGGTTTGAATGCGTGTAGGAACAAGTTCATTCTCAGCATTGGCTACCACTGTCACGCCAGATTTCTTTGGCACACATTGAACGGGTGAAACCCACCTACTATCCGAGATTGGATAGATCACTCCACAATCCAAAAGCTTGATTATCTCCTTCTTCACAACTTCCATCATCGGAGGGTTGAGACGGCGTTGAGCCTCTCGAGATGTTTTGGACCCCTCCTCTAGAAGTATGCGATGCATGCACGTGGTAGGGCTAATTCCCTTTATGTCGGCCAAAGTCCATCCAATTGCTGTTTTGTACTCTTTTAGCACCCTCACCAATTTGTTTTCCTCTTGTGCCGTGAGTGAGGATGAGATGATGACGGGCAACGTCTCATCTTCTCCCAAGAAAACGTACTTCAAATGACTTGGCAAAGGCTTAAGTTCAAGTGTAGGTGGCTGCACAACTGAGGGAAGCATCTTATTAGCCGAAACTGAACTTAAAATGGGGTCCAAAAACTTACCAGATTGTGATGGCAGTGACTCAAGGGCAGCCACCATCTCAATGACATCCTCACTAGGGGGCACGGCAAAGGATGCTTCATGCATGCCGTGGGTTGCTTTTGTGGCTGTTTCAATGTTGTGCATATCCCTTCCTTGTGCAATGGCCAATTCAAGTGCATCGTCCTTCAAATTGTCCAAATGGTCCTGCGCCAAAGAGTCAATTATATCAATAGCAAAACATGAATGATTCTCACTAGGGTATTTCATAGAATCAGAAAGATTGAAATTAATAACTTCCCCATCAAATTCCATCGTCAAGGTGCCATTAAACACATCAATCTTCGTACGAGCAGTTTTCATGAATGGCCTTCCAAGGAGGATGGGCAATGACGGGGAATGGTCCGATTCATCCATTTCAAGCACGTAGAAATCCGCTGGGAATATCAAGTGATTAACCTGCACCAAAACATCCTCCAAAACACCCTTTGGATAGGCATTAGATCTATCAGCCAATTGTATGATAACACCATCGTTTTTCAACGCTCCTAGGTTCATAGATGCATAAATTGAATATGGCATGACATTTATAGATGCACCTAAGTCTAACATGGCAGATTCAAACCTAGAATTACCAATAACACACGGAATTGTAAAACTACCCGGATCTTTGCATTTAGGGGGCAGTTTGCGCTGCAAGATGGCTGAGACGTTTTCACCCACTTTTACAACCTCCTTGGTCGAAATCCTCCTCCTATTAGTGCAAAGTTCCTTCAAGAACTTGGCGTACCTGGGGACTTGCTTAATTGCATCCAAAAGGGGAATATTGACTTGAACTTTCCTAAACGTCTCAAGAATGTCCTTTTCTGCTTCTTCTTTCTTTGTTTGCTTGAACCTATTTGGAAAAGGAACATTCGAAGGAAAAACATTAGTAGGAACTGAATTTGACACGTTTTTACCTCTATTGGACAAATTGGATGGTTTAGGATCACTTAGGGCTTGCGGCAGAGGTGTTTCCACCTTTCCCGTGAGTGGGTTTTGCTCCTCCTCTTCAATTCTCAACTCGTCCTCCTCATTGGAACATGATTTGGATGGTTTAGGGTCAGATCCTACTTGCTTCCCACTTCGCAGACTCATGGCCTTCGCAAATTCGAATCCACCTTTTGGATTGACAACGGTTGAACTTGGCAACTTGCCTTGCTCTCGAAATTGCCCCATGAACTCGGCAATCTGTCCTACCTGCTTCTCCAACTCGTCCACCTTCTTGTCCCTAGTTTGCATACCCTGCGCCATAGAAGTTAGTAATTGAAAAATCTGATCATTATCAATTGAAGAACCTGATTTGTTTTGGGCAGGTTGTGCTTGGGCTTGAGTTGGTGCCAACGGCTTTTGATAGAAACCCGGGGGTTGTTGCCTAAATCTGCTTTGTTGTTGGCCTTGTTGGGGTTCTCGCCATTTGAAATTTGGATGATCACGCCACCCAGGGTTGTAGGTATTGGAAAAAGGATCCCCACGTGGTTGGTATTGATTGCCAAAACCCACGGCATTGCGTGTCTCCCACCCTCCATTCTCTATCAGTTGTGGGCACTTATCTGTGGGATGTCCTTGCATGGAGCACACGCCACAAGAAGCTATATTTTGTACTTTTGGACCTTCCACCACCTGAGAAAGCAAAGTAGTAAGGTTAGCCATTTGATTTTGAAGTTCCGTTATGGCACTTACCTCATTGACTTGGTGTTGCCGTGGGATGCTCCTTTGCCCAACACCTTTGTATTGTTGAGCGTTCAACGCTCGATTGGCTATCAATGTCTTGGCTGCCGTGGGGGTCTTGTCCACCAAGGCTCCTCCCGTTGAAGCATCTAGCATTTGACGTTCGATTGGTAGAAGTCCCTCGTAGAAATATTGTAGGAGAAGTTCCTCCTTCATCTGATGCTGTGGACATGAAGCAACAAGGGATTTAAAACGTTCATAATAAGTAGGAAAAGATTCACCTGCTTCTTGTTGAATTCCACTTATCCTTTTTCGTAGGAGGATGACTGATAGGAGCATATTTACATCACTTAGTTAGCTTGTTTCCTTGCATTTAGGTTGTTAGTTCTTAGTTATTTTAGTCTTTTAAGCCATTTTCGTGTGTTTTCAGGTTCTAAGGGCTAAAGGAGCAAGAAAGTGCATTTTGGTGCCTTTTGGAGCAGTTTTAGGCTTGGGATGGATTGCACATGCTTGGAGCTAAGTGGACGGACGAAATTGAAGATCAAATGAGCTTAGGATTGAATGAAGAATGAAGAGTTCAAAATTGGAAGCCAAAGTTTCTAAAGTTGGAAGTTTCTATTCTTGGAGGTTTCCATTCTTGAAAGTTTCTATTCTTGGCTTAGAAGTTTCCTAATCCTTCCTCACCTATGTTCCAGCCATAAAAGGGTTCCAAAACATGTTAGGTTGCCTCATTACATGTTTCTAGAAGTCCTAGAACCTTTCCCTAACCTTGCCACATATCTCCTTTCCCTTTTCTTCCAAAATCTGCCACATAAGTGCCTTTCCCTTTCTCTTCACAACCTTGCCGCACAAGGGATCCTCTTCTTACCTATTTTCTGACCCAAAATCACATTCCCTTTGTGTTCTATGCCTTGCCGCACAAGGAGGAGCCTTTCTTACTTATTTTGTGCCTCAAAACACATTCCTAAATCTGTCTTACAATTCTGCCGAATTTCCTTTCCTATTCTCTTTAATTCCTGCACCTTACTTGCCTATTTTCTGCCCAAAAATACTTCCCCTTTCTCTTACAAATCAATGCACACCTTCTTTCCCTTTCTCTCTTAATTTCTGACCTTTAAAACACATTCCTTTTCTCTCCTACATATTCTGCCGAATTTTACATTCCTATTTCTCTTTGATTTTCTGATTCTTTCTTACCTATTAAATTGTGGAACCAAAATAGCTAAGTATTGAACCTTTCCTATTATTTTCTGATTGCCTTTCAACCCTAGCCCTATAAATAAAGCCATCCGCACCATTTAAATCTCTCTCACTCTCTGGACAGATTCTCTGCGTCCATTCCATCCACCTATCTACCTATCCATCCTCTACCACCCATTCACGCCAGAATTCCTTCCCCAACCCTAGCCGCACCTATCCTTCACCATTCTCCATAGTTTCTGACCTAAAACAACCCCTGCCGCACCATACATCCATCCTAGCCATAAACCCAGCCTTCTACACCATTCTTAATCCCCAAAACTCACCAACAACCCTTGTGCCGCAGCAAAGAGGAAGGAGGAAAGCCCTTGGATGCGCCTGCCATTCAAGTTAGGATTGCTGGAGCGTTTAGGTGTTTTCTTTCTTTTGTTTTCAATGTATAAACTTGTTATTCTTTGTTCTGCGATTATGAGGAGCTAAATCCCTTTTGGCTAGGGGAAGATTCAAAGCCATGAACATACTTGCAATATGAATTGATTACCTTCAGTTGTGATTTCATAAGTTGTGAATTCAATTTGTTTAACTGCTTGATTGATAACTTATTTGTGTATGTTTATTAAGAGTGCACACTTAATTTGCATGCATGAATATGATGCTAGAATATAAGGGAGTTTCACCTAATAGTTACAAACTTATATTCACAAGTAGTGGAGGTCGCTTATAAACGATCGCGTTAAATGAATTCTTGGCAGGAGTTTCATGCTCATCATAGTAACGAATGCCTCGTCAATGCTTATAGTTCTCACAAGGCTTAATGATCTCTGATTGTATCTTTATTGTGCTGCTCACGTAGGGGACTTTTAGAGAATGTTTTGAGTTGTTGTATGCGCTTTCCCGTCCAATTCAATAACTTCAGGAGAACTTGAAGGTTAATTTAAGCGGACCTAATTAACCTGGGGTGTTGAGTTTCATGATTTATCGAAAGAACAACTGAAAATTGGTTTATGTGCAAGTGTGTCATGTGTGGAGAAGAATCCTCTAGCTAGCCCATCATCCATAAGTTTTACCAAATTCGTCCAAAATCTGTTTAGTTTACAATCTGCTTGTTTTGTTTTCAAATTCGTCAAAACTCAATCCCCTTTTACTTGTTGAGTCATATTAGTTAGAAATTGATTTAGTTTGTGTTTTTGAGTGTTTTGAGTCAAGTTAGAATCTATTTTCGTCCAAAGTAGTGTTTAGAGTCTAAAACTGCCCAGTTTGTGTTTTTAGGCAGTTTTGAGTGTTTTTGTGCTGTTTTGAGTCTTTTGAGTTGTTTTATGTTTTAGAGTCTAGTTTTGCATTCTTTGAGTCTAGTTTAGTGTTTAAACTTTGTTTTTACGTTTTTGAGTCAGTTTCCAGTGTTTTAGCAATCCCTCCTAATCCCCGGTTTAGAACGATCCCTACTTATTCATATACTACAATTGTCAAAAGAGGGTTTAATTTGTGTGCTTGTTTTTCATCGCATCAAATTTTTGGCGCCGTTGCCGGGGATTAGCAACTTTGCTAATCCCTTGTTTCCTTTTCGTGTATTTTTTTTTTTTTTTTTTTTTTTTTTCTTTGTTTCTGTTTGTGTTTCTGTTTGTGTCTTTTACTTTTGATATTTGATTTAGTTTTATTTCTTTGATTTCAGGTACTAGAGGAGTAAGACATGGATTTTGCAAACATTCAAGCTCAATTGGCAAATCTTACTTCCCAATTGTCCCAGATTGCCGAAACAACCACAATGCACACTGCTCAAACTCATCAACGTGCTCAATTCGCTGTGAATGAAGATGCTTGGGGTTATCAAGACTATGATCAATCAAGGGACAACATGTTTTCCAACACTTACAATTCAGATTTGAGTGTTCATTCAAACTCTATGTGGTGGGAATCTCAACAATTTCAACAAGGTGGATATTGGCAGCAAGATGAGGAGTTCTATTCAAGACCTATGCAGCCACCACAGCCTCCCCCACAACAATTCCAATCGAATTCAAGTATGTCTATGAATTATAATGAAATTCTTGATGAATTAATTTCTTTGACGCAGGGCTCACACCAAGAAGAATATTCGCAGCCATCTGAGGAGTTCTATCAATGGCCATACGCACCACCACAGCCTTCACCACAATCGTCCCAACCACATTCAGGTTCTTCCATGGATAATGATCAAATTATTCAATTACTAACCACTTTGGCACAGGGGCAGCAGAATCAAGACCAAAGGATGAGCGAATTGAAGAATCAAATGGGAGAGATTATGGAGTTCATGGTGCAGATTCAAGAGCAAAGTGAACTCTCCAACTCAACTATTGTAAATTCAATGGAAGATTTTGAAATCACCAAGGCTATCACTTTGGGAAGTGCTATAGAGGTTGAAGCTGACCCAGAACCGTCCAAACACAGCCTGAACGTGGATGAATTGCTGCTTCTAGAAGAAGAGGAGGAGGCCACACCCACGGCAAGGGAAGAACAACCCTTGCCGCAGCCTCCTAGAGTCCCTAGGCCGTCCAACTCTGGTAATATTGTTCCAAACTCAACTCATTCTAATGTTATTCTTCCGAATGCACCTTTTCCTCGCAGGTTTTTAATTCCCAAGAAAGATGAGAGTGAAAAAGACATTGTGGAAGCCATTCCAAAGGTGCAAAGTGATATTCCAATTCTTGGTGCAACAAATCAAGTTCCAGATTGTGTTGAAGTGTTCAAAGAACCTTGTACATCACGAAGAATGATTCAAGAGCAAGAAGCGGCTGGAGCATATGAAGAATGCATCAAAGAGGATGTTCATGAAACAACAAAGCCCAAAGAAGTCACAACCATCACATTCAACCTGGCCAAGTGCAAAGTTCCTGAAACATTCCAAGATGTGGTGTTTGTAATTGAGTTTGTGTCGAAGCAAGCCAGTAAGCCATCTATTTCAATTTCAATTTTGTTTTCTACTAACTGGCTGATTTTGATGATGCAGGCACCCATACTAGAATTTAAACCATTGCCGGATCACTTCAAGTATCACCTCCCATTCAAGGATCACCTACATGTCGTGGCCTCCAATGAAGCTTAATTGGAGGTATCGTCTGGCTGCAAGACGTAAAAGCAAGCGCTTCTTGGGAGGCAACCCATGCATTCAACAAAGGAGGACCTAGGACTCACTCCAATTCCAGATTTGCGTTCCTAAACCCTTCTCTTTGTTATTGTTTCTATTCTGCCATGTTTAGTTTGTTGATTCATTGTTTGTTAGTTTGCTTGTTTTTGTGTGAGTTTATGCTTGAAACATTGAGGACAATGTTTGATTTAAGTGTGGGGGGGTAACAAAGTGTTTTTGATGCAAATTCGTGGGATTTTATCACCCATTACTTCAAAAGTTGTTCCTTGCTGTTTTTAAGTGTTTTTAAGCTGTTTTGGAGTGTTTTAGTATGTCTTGACATAAAAATCCGAAAATCTCATAAAAATTTGAAAAATTGTTTTGAAAAACTCAAAAAGAGTTGTTTTTGTGTTGTTTTGGTGTGTTTGTGTCTTAGGTACCTTCCAACACAATGATGAGGATTTGGTTTTTAATTGCATGACTGTTAAAGAGAGTTATAAACATGGATGAAAGTTTGATTTACTCTTTGGTTTATGCTTGGTTATGGTTATAATTTATGAACTCACATGCAATCATAAAGGATAAAATCAGTTTTTGTAACATGCTTGAAGGAAGGAACTCAAATTAACGCTACAACCTTGTGAGACTTGAGCCTTAAACGTTCTTTTGGAGAGTTATTAATCTGTGATTCTTTGTTTTCTAAAGTCGTTGCATGATCTCATCATTCTTTGCTTGGTTGCTACTTAGAAGGCGTTTCATCATTTAGTTCCAAATACTAGAACTCATGCCCATTCCATTCAAGGCATGACATTGATTTGCATAACACACGATCAAGATGAAGTTAATTAGTGAACCACCACAGCCAAATAGCCGAACCCCCTGTGTTATATGTTTTGTAGGTTTAAACCCCATTTGAGCCTTGTTTAGCCTATGTCCTTTGTTAACCCCATTATCCTTACCTAGCCTAGTGTAGGACTATCCATACCCTTGTTCTTAAAGGATAGTGAAGCATAACTTAAAATGAATTCGTTTTGATCTGCATTATGCAGTAAATTAAGTGTGGGGGAAGGGTTGGTTGTTTTAAGCTCAGTTCTACATTTTGTGTTTCAAAAGAAAAGAAAATTCGTGGAAAAAAGAAAAGAAAAAGAAAAAGTTGTGAAAAGAATGAAAAAGAGTTTGAAAAGAAGAAAGAATGAGTTTAAGAGTGTTGATTGTTGAAGAAAGGGTCCAAAACATCAAATCTGGCCCTAAAATGTGTAAATCTCCCCTTTTTGTTCAAAGTTAAATTTCTGCATTCCAAAGTGAATTCTAAGTGTTGATTTCATTGCTTTGCTTGCTATTCTTTAAGAACCCTTGTTTTCCATATCCTTTCTTTGTTAACCAACACCCCAAGCCCCGTTACAACCCTTTAACTTTGATCTTGGGTGTTGTGTGTTTCAATATGTGGAGTTTGGAATTGGTATGAGCATATGGTGTCACTGGTTCTCGCATCTAAGTAGTAGCATTCCATTCATGAGATCATATCTAAATATGCATTAATAACTCCAGAAAAGTGCTTTCGTTGTTGCAACATATGTGAGTATTAGTTTTCATGTATACATCAATCTTCTCACATATACCTAGTGTAGGGTGTGTAGTCAGAAAATTTGAGTGAAAATTGAGTGCATATCTAGTAAGGAATTGAGGGAATTCTCTAAGGCATGTTACTACATTCAAAATGTTGTTTTAATTGGTTAAATGTGAACTAGTAAGTGGTGACTATGATTAAGTATGTGCTCAAGGGTAAGGATGACTAAAATCTGTGCAAGTGATGATTTTTAATATGTCATGTGCATTGGAAATCCCTAAGGCAATTGTTGGAAGGTTTAGATTGAGTTTTGTTTCTTTTGTTTTGCTCGAGGACTAGCAAAAGCTAAGTGTGGGGGTATTTGATAGGAGCATATTTACATCACTTGGTTAGCTTGTTTCCTTGCATTTAGGTTGTTAGTTCTTAGTTATTTTAGTCTTTTAAGCCATTTTCGTGTGTTTTCAGGTTCTAAGGGCTAAAGGAGCAAGAAAGTGCATTTTGGTGCCTTTTGGAGCAGTTTTAGGCTTGGGATGGATTGCACATGCTTGGAGCTAAGTGGACGGACGAAATTGAAGATCAAATGAGCTTAGGATTGAATGAAGAATGAAGAGTTCAAAATTGGAAGCCAAAGTTTCTAAAGTTGGAAGTTTCTATTCTTGGAGGTTTCCATTCTTGAAAGTTTCTATTCTTGGCTTAGAAGTTTCCTAATCCTTCCTCACCTATGTTCCAGCCATAAAAGGGTTCCAAAACATGTTAGGTTGCCTCATTACATGTTTCTAGAAGTCCTAGAACCTTTCCCTAACCTTGCCACATATCTCCTTTCCCTTTTCTTCCAAAATCTGCCACATAAGTGCCTTTCCCTTTCTCTTCACAACCTTGCCGCACAAGGGATCCTCTTCTTACCTATTTTCTGACCCAAAATCACATTCCCTTTGTGTTCTATGCCTTGCCGCACAAGGAGGAGCCTTTCTTACTTATTTTGTGCCTCAAAACACATTCCTAAATCTGTCTTACAATTCTGCCGAATTTCCTTTCCTATTCTCTTTAATTCCTGCACCTTACTTGCCTATTTTCTGCCCAAAAATACTTCCCCTTTCTCTTACAAATCAATGCACACCTTCTTTCCCTTTCTCTCTTAATTTCTGACCTTTAAAACACATTCCTTTTCTCTCCTACATATTCTGCCGAATTTTACATTCCTATTTCTCTTTGATTTTCTGATTCTTTCTTACCTATTAAATTGTGGAACCAAAATAGCTAAGTATTGAACCTTTCCTATTATTTTCTGATTGCCTTTCAACCCTAGCCCTATAAATAAAGCCATCCGCACCATTTAAATCTCTCTCACTCTCTGGACAGATTCTCTGCGTCCATTCCATCCACCTATCTACCTATCCATCCTCTACCACCCATTCACGCCAGAATTCCTTCCCCAACCCTAGCCGCACCTATCCTTCACCATTCTCCATAGTTTCTGACCTAAAACAACCCCTGCCGCACCATACATCCATCCTAGCCATAAACCCAGCCTTCTACACCATTCTTAATCCCCAAAACTCACCAACAACCCTTGTGCCGCAGCAAAGAGGAAGGAGGAAAGCCCTTGGATGCGCCTGCCATTCAAGTTAGGATTGCTGGAGCGTTTAGGTGTTTTCTTTCTTTTGTTTTCAATGTATAAACTTGTTATTCTTTGTTCTGCGATTATGAGGAGCTAAATCCCTTTTGGCTAGGGGAAGATTCAAAGCCATGAACATACTTGCAATATGAATTGATTACCTTCAGTTGTGATTTCATAAGTTGTGAATTCAATTTGTTTAACTGCTTGATTGATAACTTATTTGTGTATGTTTATTAAGAGTGCACACTTAATTTGCATGCATGAATATGATGCTAGAATATAAGGGAGTTTCACCTAATAGTTACAAACTTATATTCACAAGTAGTGGAGGTCGCTTATAAACGATCGCGTTAAATGAATTCTTGGCAGGAGTTTCATGCTCATCATAGTAACGAATGCCTCGTCAATGCTTATAGTTCTCACAAGGCTTAATGATCTCTGATTGTATCTTTATTGTGCTGCTCACGTAGGGGACTTTTAGAGAATGTTTTGAGTTGTTGTATGCGCTTTCCCGTCCAATTCAATAACTTCAGGAGAACTTGAAGGTTAATTTAAGCGGACCTAATTAACCTGGGGTGTTGAGTTTCATGATTTATCGAAAGAACAACTGAAAATTGGTTTATGTGCAAGTGTGTCATGTGTGGAGAAGAATCCTCTAGCTAGCCCATCATCCATAAGTTTTACCAAATTCGTCCAAAATCTGTTTAGTTTACAATCTGCTTGTTTTGTTTTCAAATTCGTCAAAACTCAATCCCCTTTTACTTGTTGAGTCATATTAGTTAGAAATTGATTTAGTTTGTGTTTTTGAGTGTTTTGAGTCAAGTTAGAATCTATTTTCGTCCAAAGTAGTGTTTAGAGTCTAAAACTGCCCAGTTTGTGTTTTTAGGCAGTTTTGAGTGTTTTTGTGCTGTTTTGAGTCTTTTGAGTTGTTTTAGTGTTTTAGAGTCTAGTTTTGCATTCTTTGAGTCTAGTTTAGTGTTTAAACTTTGTTTTTACGTTTTTGAGTCAGTTTCCAGTGTTTTAGCAATCCCTCCTAATCCCCGGTTTAGAACGATCCCTACTTATTCATATACTACAATTGTCAAAAGAGGGTTTAATTTGTGTGCTTGTTTTTCATCGCATCAATGACTCGAGAAGTTGGGAAAAACTTCTCCAAGAAAGCCCGTTTCATGCTCTCCCATGATGTGACAGTTCCGGGGGCCAATTCATACAACCAATCCTTTGCCTTTTCCAAGAGAGAAAAGGGAAAGGCCTTCATCATCAGAATATTCCCATCTACGTTGATTGGTGTCATGCTTGAACACACCACCTCGAATTCCTTCAAATGCTTGTTTGGATCTTCCATGGACAGCCCATGGTACTTAGGAATGTGATGCAACAAGCTTGACTTCAATTCAAACTCATCAGTTTTGCCTTGAGCCGCCCCAGGGTATTGAATGCATAAGGGCACGGCATTGTCAAGTCCTGAGGCTGAAAGCTCTTTGATTGTACGATTGTCCACAGCCATGTCGTCCACTTGCTCTTCAAATTCAGATTCGGCCTCTGAACTTGCACTTGATTCACTGGGTTCTGGATTCTTCCTCTTTCGTCTTAACTCTCGCTCGAAATCTGCGTCAAAGTCCAGAATATGTTCACGAACTGGGTGAGAACTCCGAGTCATACACTAGTACCTAAACAAGAAACAAAAACAAGGTCAGAATCTGATCTAATTAAACCAAACGAAAATAACAATCCAAGGGATTAGCACAGTTGCTAATCCCCGGCAACGGCGCCAAAAATTTGATGCGAAATATATAAGCACACAAATTAAACCCTCTTTTTATCAATTGTAGCAAAGTATGTAAGCAGGGATCGTTCTAGGCCGGGGATTAGGAGGGATTGCTAAACCACTTGAAAACTGACTCAAAAACTTAAAACAAAGTTAAAACACTAAATTAGACTCAAAGAATGCAAAACTATACTCTAAAACACTAAAACAAACCAAAAGACTCAAAACAGCAAACAAACACTCAAAACTGCCTTAAAACCACTGTCTGGGCAGTTTTGAGCACTAGGGAAGATTTTGGACGAAAACAGTTTATAACTTGACTCAAGACACTTAAAAACACAAACTAAATTGATTTCTAACTGATTTGACACTTCAAAATAAAGGGGGAATTGGTTTTGACGAAATTGAAAACAAAACATAAACTTTGTAAAACAAAACAGATTGTAAAACGAAATTGGTTTAAATTAATGGATGGAAGGCTAGCTAAGGGGTTCTTCTCCACACATGTCATACTTGCATACAAAAAGATTTCTAATTGCTTTTCAATAAACCATGGATTCTCAACGCCCCAGATTAACTGTGAATTGCACTAATTAACCCTCAGATTTTCCTAACGTTATTGAATTGGATGATTGCATACGACAACCCAAAACATTCCCCACAAGTTCCCTACATGAATTGCATAATAGAGATACAAGCAAGAATCATTAAGTTCTATGAAAACCATAAGCATTGACGAGGCATTCGTTACTATGAATTGCATGAAACTTATGCCAAGAATTTACTTAACGCGATTGTGATCAACAACCTTTACTACTTGTGAATATAATTCTGTAACAATTAGGTGAAACTTCCTTATATCCTAGCATTAGATTTATGCATGACAATTAAGCGTGCACTCTCAACCAACACACACAAATCAGTTTAATTCAAATAGATAAGTAAATTGAATTCACAACTTATGAAACGCAATTAGAGGTAATCAAGTCATATAGCAAGCATAAACATGGTTTCGAATCACCCCCTAGCCAAGGGGAGTTTAGTTCCTCATACTCACAGAACAAAGAGTATTGAAATTAAACATTGAAATCAAAGGAAAGGAAACACCTAAAACTTCCAGCAATTCGAACTTGAATGGCATGCACGTCCAAGGCTCCTTCTCCTCCTCTTTGCTGCGGCACAAGGTCTAGGGACAGATTTTGGGGGTTATGAATGGTGTAGAAGGCTGGGTTAATGGCTAGGATGGATGTATGGTGCGGCAGGTAGTGAATTAGGTCAGAAGCTATGGAGAATGGTGAAGGATGGGTGCGGCAGAGAGTGGTGGATGATTTCTGGCGTGAATGATGTATATGGAGGGGGTTGGTTCACGGCAAAGGTGGAGAATATATATATGGGCACCAAAAACCCTAGATGAATCAGATTAGGACTTCTAGAAAGCCAAATCCATCCAGAAATAGGTTTAAAACAATCAGATTTCTATTGGGAAAAGGCCTAAGGTGCGGCAAGTTTGGATAAGAAGGGATAAGGCTCCTAGAAATCAGGTTTTAAGTCCCCTAAACTGAAGAAAACAGGTTAGGATAAGATTAGGATAAGATAAGATAAGATAAGGTTGTTTTGGATAATTCTCCTCCTTTTGAGCTGATTCCTTATCTTCAATGATTTGAATTTATTTCTCCAACCTTGAAACATATTCCTAACTCCATTTAGACTCCAAATTCGTCCATCTTCATGCCCATTTCTTGTGCTATCCATTCCAAGCCCAGATTTGCTCTAAAATGCTCCAAAATGCATCTTTTTGCCAACTTTGCTTCTTGGACCTAAAAACACACGAAAATGACTTTAAACACTATACTAAGCAACAAATAGCTAAGCAAATGCAAGAAAACACACTAACTAGGTAGCATAAATATGCTCCTATCAGGGTTCACAAAATCAAGCTAAGGAGGTTCAACAAGAAGGATATTTGCAGCCATATGAGGAGTTTCATTCAAGACCTATGCAGCCACCACAGCCTCCCCCACAACAATTCCAATCGAATTCAAGTATGTCCACGACTTATGATATACTAACTTCTTTCACGCAGGGCTCACAACAAGAAGGGTATTGGCAGCCATCTGAGGAGATCTGTCAAAAGCCATATGAACCACCACAGCCTTGATAGGAGCATATTTATGCGACTTAGTTAGCTTGTTTTCATGCATTTACATTGTTAGTTCTTAGTTAATTTTGTACTTTAAACTATTTTCGTGTATTTGTAGGTTCAAAGTGTCAAGATGGCAAAAAGAAGCAATTTGGAGCATTCTAGAGCATTTTTGGGCCAAGATTGGGTAGTGCAAGCATGGAGGCAAGTTGATGGACGAAATTGAAGATATAAAGGCTTGAAATCAGCTAAGAAGATGGAAGAAAGAAATTGAAGATAAAGAAGATAAGGAATCAGCTCAAAAGAAGGAGAATTATCCAAAACATTATCCAAAACAACCTTATCTTATCTTATCTTATCCAATCCTTACCTTATCTTATCCTAATCTTATCCTAACCTGTTTTCTTCAGTTTAGGGGACTTAAAACCTGATTTCTAGAAGTCCTATCCATTCCCCTACAAAAGTGGCGCCCCAAACTCTTCTAGAAACCCCAAAATCTGCCCAGAAACACATTCTTTCTAGAAGCCTAAAAATCTGGCGTCTCCCTTCCCTTCTAGAATCCTTTTTCCTTGCCTTGCACTCAATTCCCTGCCCTTATCCTATTTCTGCCGCACCTAGGGCCCTAATTCCTTGTGCAATGCTGAGTCCAAGTCCTAATCTGATTTACCTAGGGTTTGTGGTGCCTATATATATAAGTTTACAGGGTTGCCGCAGGTTACACCACCTCCATATACATCAATCATGCCAGAAATCATCCATCACTCTCTGCCGCCCCTTTCCTTCACCATTCTCCATAGTTTCTGACCTAATTCACCCTCTGCCGTGCCATATCATCCACACAAACCCAGAAAACTCCTCTTGTGCCGCAGCTATTCAAGGAAGGAAGGAGAAGGTGCCACTCTAAGTCGTGACTATTGCTGGAGCGTTCTTAGGTGTTGTCTACCTTTGTTTTCAATGTTTCAATTCAGTTTTCTTTGTTTAATTGCTATCATGAGGAACTAAACCCCTATTAGTTAGAGGGGGAATTTGAAGCCATGAATATATGTTTCTTATGATTTGATTCACTCCAGTTACGATTTCATGAATTATGAATGTGGTTTACTTTTTTGTGCTTATTAAGAACTTGTTTATGTATGTGGGTTGGGGGTCGACACTTGATTTGCATGCATGAATTTGATGCTAGGATAAAAGGGAATTTCACCTAATCGTTATGAACTTATATTCACAAGTAGTAAAGGTTGCTAGTCACAATCATGTTAAGTAAACCCTAGGCTGGATTAACATGCGTCTTCCATAGTTATGAATGCCTTGTCAATGTTCATGATTTCCATTGAACTTAATGATCTTTGTTGAATGTCTCTATCATGCGTATTCCATAGTTAGGGAGTTTGAGAAAGAATAATTTGGTTGTGATGCGTTATCCATTCAATTCAATGAATCTAGGGAAATCTGGGAATTGATTAGTTCAATACAATTAATTCGGAACATTGTCATTCATGGTTTATCGAAAGAGTAACTGGGAATCAAGTTGTATGCATATGTTTATGTGTGGATAAGGATCCCTCTAACTAGCCATTCACCCATTTAAATCACCAATTTCGTGCCTTTTTATATTGTCTTTACAATTTTGTTTGTTTAAGTTTAAATTCGTTCAAAACCAATCCCCTGCTTTTAGTTTGTGTTAGTAGAGTCTAAATTCGTCAAATCTTGAGTCTCTTAGTCTTTTGAGTCAATTTGAGTCTTAATTTCGTTTAAATCAATCTTAGGTGTTAGTTTTGAGTCTAGATAACTTGTTTTGTGTGTTTTAGGTCTATTTAGCTTGTTTTGAGTCTTTAGAGTCTAGAAACTGTTTAATTGAGTTTTATTTGTTGTTTTAAGTTTGTTTTGTGTTATTTGAGTCAAGTTAGGTTGTTTAAAGGTGTCTAGAGTTAAAATTCGTCCAAATTGATCCCTAGTACTTGTTTTCATTGTTTAAAGTCCAGTTTATTGTTTTAGAGTCTAATTTGTGTAGATTAGCATCCCTTCTAATCCCCGGCCTTAAACGATCCCTACTTTCATATACTACGTCGATAGGGTTTTAATTTGAGTGTCAAGTAATTCTCACATCAAGCCTCAACCATATTCGGCCCAACCAAGTTCAGTTTCGTCAATGGATAATGATAAAATTCTTGAGTTACTCACTTCTTTATCTCAGGGACAAGAAAATCAAGACAAAAGGGTGGACCATTTGGAAAAGCAAATTGGACAGATAGCGGAATTCATAGGACGTATTCTAGAGCAAAGTGAACTCTCCAACTCAACTATTGTCAATTCGATGGGAGACTTTGAAATTGCTGATGCTATCACTTTGGAAAGTGCTATGGAGATTGGTGGTGACTCTAAAACGTCCAAACATACCTTAGAAGTGGACAAAGAGCTGCTGATTGAGGAGGAGGAAGAAGACACACTCACAGCAAGGGAAGAACAACCCTTGCCGCAGCCCCCTAAGCCCTCTCAACCACCCACCACAAGTAAGGACGTCCCAAATTCAATTCATTCCAATGTTATTCCTCCGAATGCACCTTTTCCTTGCAGGTTCATGATTTCCAAGAACGAAGAGAGTGAAAATGATAGGAGCATATTTATGCTACTTAGTTAGTGTGTTTTCTTGCATTTGCTTAGCTATTTGTTGCTTAGTATAGTGTTTAAAGTCATTTTCGTGTGTTTTTAGGTCCAAGAAGCAAAGTTGGCAGAAAGATGCATTTTGGAGCATTTTAGAGCAAATCTGGGCTTGGAATGGATAGCACAAGCAATGGGCATGAAGATGGACGAATTTGGAGTCTAAATGGAGTTAGGAATATGTTTCAAGGTTGGAGAAATAAATTCAAATCATTGAAGATAAGGAATCAGCTCAAAAGAAGGAGAATTATCCAAAACATTATCCAAACAACCTTATCTTATCTTATCTTATCCAACCCTTATCTTATCTTAACAAACCTTATCCTATCCTAATCCTTTTCTAATTCAATTCCTGGTACAATGAGGGTTTATTTTCTGATTGGGGGACATTTAAATTAAGTTTCTAGAAACCCTAAGCCTTGCCGCACCTAGCCTTCCAGAAAACCTGATTTCCTTGCCTTGCAAGGCTTTCTAGAAGCCTTATCCCTCCTTATCCAAATCTGCCGCACCTTAGGCCCTTTCCCATTGGAAATCTGATTGTTTTGAGCCTATTTCTGGATGGATTTGGCTTTCTAGAAGTCCTAATCTGATTCACCTAGGGTTTTTGGTGCCTATATATATATTAATCCACCCTTTGCCGTACACACCACCCTCCATATACATCATTCACGCCAGAAATCATCCACCACTCTCTGCCGCCCCTTTCCTTCACCATTCTCCATAGTTTCTGACCTAATTCACCCTCTGCCGTGCTATATCATCCACACAAACCCAGAAAACCCCTCTTGTGCCGCAGCTATTCAAGGAAGGAAGGAGAAGGTGCCACTCTAAGTCGTGACTATTGCTGGAGCGTTCTTAGGTGTTGTCTATCTTTGTTTTCAATGTTTCAATTCAGTTTTCTTTGTTTAATTGCTATCATGAGGAACTAAACCCCTATTAGTTAGAGGGGGAATTTGAAGCCATGAATATATGTTTCTTATGATTTGATTCACTCCAGTTACGATTTCATGAATTATGAATGTGGTTTACTTTTCTGTGCTTATTAAGAACTTGTTTATGTATGTGGGTTGGGGGTCGACACTTGATTTGCATGCATAAATTTGATGCTAGGATATAAGGGAATTGCACCTAATCGTTATGAACTTATATTCATGAGTAGTAAAGATCGCTAGTCACGATTATGTGAAGTAAACCCTAGGTTGGATTAACATGCGTCTTCCATAGTTATGAATGCCTTGTCAATGTTCATGATTTCCATTGAACTTAATGATCTTTGTTGAATGTCTCTATCATGCGTATTCCATAGTTAGGGAGTTTGAGAAAGAATAATTTGGTTGTGATGCGTTATCCATTCAATTCAATGAATCTAGGGAAATCTGGGAATTGATTAGTTCAATACAATTAATTCGGAACATTGTCATTCATGGTTTATCGAAAGAGTAACTGGGAATCAAGTTGTATGCATATGTTTATGTGTGGATAAGGATCCTTCTAACGAGCCATTCACCCATTTAAATCACCAATTTCGTGTCTTTTTAAGTTGTCTTTACAATTTTGTTTGTTTAAGTTTAAATTCGTCCAAAACCCCCCTTAGTTCTTAATTGAATCTTAGTTTGTTTAAATTCGTCCAAATCTGTCCCCTTTTAGTGTTTTGAGTCTAACTAGTCCAAAAGTCATCCAATTCACCCCTTAGAACCTGTTTTGAGTCTGTTTAAGTTAGTTTGGTTGTTTTGAGTCTATTTAGCCTGTTTTGAGTCTCTAGTGTCTAGAATCTGTCTAGTTGAGTTTTATTTGTTGTTTTAAGTTTGTTTTGTGTTATTTGAGTCAAGTTAGGTTGTCTAGAGTTAAAATTCGTTCAGATTGATCACTAGTACTTGTTTTCATTGTCTAGAGTCCAGTTTAGTGTTTTAGAGTGTAATTTGTGTAGATTAGCATCCCTTCTAATCCCCGGCCTTAAACGATCCCTACTTTCATATACTACGTCGATAGGGTTTTAATTTGAGTGTCAAGTAATTCTCACATCAGAAAACAACATCGTGGAAGCCTTCCCAAAGGTGCCAAGTACTATCCCGATTCTTGTTACAACAAATCCAGTTCCAAAATGTGTTGAGATTTTTGAAGAGAATTGTACCTCAAGAAGAATGATTCAAGAGAAAGAAGTGGCTGGAGAATATCAAGAATGGATCAAAGAGGATGTTCATGAGACAATAAAACCCAAAGAAGTTGAATTTTATGACACGGGACAAGTCACAACCATCACATTCAATCTGGCCATGTGCAAAGTTCCTGAAACTTTCAAAGATGTGGTGTTTGTCCTTGAGTTCTCGTCGGAGAACACAGGTAAGCCACCTCCCCGAATTTCAATTCTGTTTTATACTAATATGTTGTTAATGATTCAGGTACCCACACTAGAATTTAAACCATTGCCGAATCATTTCAAGTATCACCTTCCATTCAAAGATCAATTCCATACCGTGGCCTCCAATGAAGCATAATTGAAGGATTCGTCTGGTTGGACGACGTTAAAGCAAGCGCTTCTTGGGAGGCAACCCATGCGTTCAAATAAAGAAGAACTAGGAACTCTCCAGCTCCACAACCAGATTTGCGTTTCTAAACCCTACTCTTTATTGCTTTTACTGTGCCATCTTTGTCATGTTTGTTAGTTGTGTTGTTTGCTTGCTTGTGTGTGAATCTTTGTTTGAAACATTTAGGACAATGTTTGGTTTAAGTGTGGGGGGGGGGGGGGGGGGGGGGGGGGGGGGTAAACAAGTGTTTTCATTGAAAAATTCGTGGGTTTTTATCACCTATCACTTCTAAGGTTGTTTTTCACTGTTTTGAGTGTTTCTAGCATGTTTTGAAGTGTTTTTTATGTGTCCTATAGCAGAAAATAGGAAAATTTACAAAAAAATTTGAAACAAGTTTTGAAAAAGCCAAAAAGAGTCGTTTTTAGAGTCATTTTTGTGTTTTTGTCTTAGGGTACCTTCCAACACAACGATGAGGATTTGGTTTTTAATTGCATGACTGTTAAGGAAAGTTACAAACATGGATTGAAGTTTGATATGCTCTTTGGTTTATGCTTGGTTATAGTTGACATTCATGAATTCACATGTAATCACAAAAAGGATAAAATCAGTTTTTGTAACATGCTTGAAGGAAGAAACTCAAACTAACGCTACAACCCTGAGAGATGATAGGAGCATATTTATGCGACTTAGTTAGCTTGTTTTCATGCATTTACGTTGTTAGTTCTTCGTTAATTTTGTATTTTAAGCTATTTTCGTGTGTTTGTAGGTTCAAAGTGTCAAGATGGCAAAAAGAAGCAATTTGGAGCATTCTAGAGCATTTTTGGGCCAAGATTGGGTAGTGCAAGGATGGAGGCAAGTTGATGGACGAAATTGAAGATATAAAGGCTTGAAATCAGCTAAGAAGATGGAAGAAAGAAGTCAAAGATAAAGACGATAAGGAATCAGCTCAAAAGAAGGAGAATTATCCAAAACATTATCCAAACAACCTTATCTTATCTTATCTTACCCAATCCTTACCTTATCTTATCCTAATCTTATCCTAACCTGTTTTCTTCAGTTTAGTGATAGGAGCATATTTATGCTACTTAGTTAGTGTGTTTTCTTGCATTTGCTTAGCTATTTGTTGCTTAGTATAGTGTTTAAAGTCATTTTCGTGTGTTTTTAGGTCCAAGAAGCAAAATTGGCAAAAAGATGCATTTTGGAGCATTTTAGAGCAAATCTGGGCTTGGAATGGATAGCACAAGCAATGGGCATGAAGATGGACGAATTTGGAGTTTAAATGGAGTTGGGAATATGTTTCAAGGTTGGAGAAATAAATTCAAATCATTGAAGATAAGGAATCAGCTCAAAAGAAGGAGGATTATCCAAAACATTATCCAAACAACCTTATCTTATCTTATCTTATCCAATCCTTATCTTATCTTAACAAACCTTATCCTATCCTAATCCTTTTCTAATTTAATTCCTGGTACAATGAGGGTTTATTTTCTGATTGGGGGACATTTAAATTAAGTTTCTAGAAACCCTAAGCCTTGCCGCACCTAGCTTTCCAGAAAACCTGATTTCCTTGCCTTGCAAGGCTTTCTAGAAGCCTTATCCCTCCTTATCCTATTGTGCCGCACCTTAGGCCCTTTCCCATTGGAAATCTGATTGTTTTGAGCCTATTTCTGAATGGATTTGGCTTTCTAGAAGTCCCAATCTGATTCACCTAGGGTTTTGGTGCCTATATATATACTAATCAATCCTTTGCCGTGCACACCCTCCATACACACCATTCTCGCCAGAAACTCTTCACTACTATCTGCCGCACCATACATCCATCCTAGCCAATAACCCAGCCTTCTACACCATTCATAACCCCCTAAACCTGTCCCAAGACCTTGTGCCGCAGCAAAGAAGAGGAGGAGAAGGAGCCTGGGACGTGCATGCCATTCAAGTTTGAATTGCTGGAAGTTTTAGGTGTTTTCTTTCCTTTGATTTCAATGTTTAAATTTAATACTCTTTGTTCTGTGAGTATGAGGAACTAAACCCCCTTTGGCTAGGGGGGGATTCGAAACCATGTTTATGCTTGCTATATGATTTGATTACCTCTAATTGCGTTTCATAAGTTGTGAATTCAATTTACTTATCTGTTCATATTAAACTGATTTGTGTGTGTTGATTGAGGTGGCCAACTTAGTTTGCATGCATAAATCTAATGCTAGGATATAAGGAAGTTTCACCTAATCGTTACAGAATTATATTCACAAGTAGTAAAGGTTGATGATCTCAATTGTGTTAAGTAAATTCTTGGCATAAGTTTCATGCAATTCATAGTAACGAATGCCTCGTCAATGCTTATGGTTTTCATAGAACTTAATGATTCTTGCTTGTATCTCTATTATGCAATTCATGTAGGGAACTTGTGCGGAATGTTTTGGGTTGTCGTATGCAATCATCCAATTCAATAACGTTAGGAAAATCTGAGGGTTAATTAGTGCAATTCACAGTTAATCTGGGGCGTTGAGAATCCATGGTTTATTGAAAAGCAATTAGAAATCTTTTTGTATGCAAGTATGACATGTGTGGAGAAGAACCCCTTAGCCAGCCTTTCATCCATTCACTTTAACCAATTTCGTTTTACAATCTGTTTTGTTTTACAAAGTTTATGTTTTGTTTTCAATTTCGTCAAAACCAATTCCCCCTTTATTTTGAAGTGTCAAGTTAGTTAGAAATCAATTTAGTTTGTGTTTCTGAGTGTTTTGAGTCAAGTTATAAACTGTTTTCGTCCAAATTCTTCTTTAGTGCTCAAAACTGCCCAGAAAGTGGTTTTAAGGCAGTTTTGAGTGTTTGTTTGCTGTTTTGAGTCTTTTGGTTTGTTTTAGTGTTTTAGAGTATAGTTTTGCATTCTTTGAGTCTAATTTAGTGTTTTAACTTTGTTTTAAGTTTTTGAGTCAGTTTTCAAGTGGTTTAGCAATCCCTCCTAATCCCCGGCCTAGAACGATCCCTGCTTACATACTTTGCTACAATTGATAAAAAGAGGGTTTAATTTGTGTGCTTATATATATTCCGCATCATTTAGGGGACTTAAAACCTGATTTCTAGAAGTCCTATCCATTCCCCTACAAAAGTGGCGCCTTAAACTCTTCTAGAAACCCCAAAATCTGCCCAGAAACACATTCTCTCTAGAAGCCTAAAAATCTGGCGTCTCCCTCCTTTCTAGAAGGTCTTTTCCTTGCCTTGCAAGGCATTCCCTGCCCTTATCCCTTTGTGCCGTGGGTTTTCAGGCCCTTTCCCTCTTGGATTCTGATTGTTAGGCCTTTTCCTTGTGGATTTGGGTTCTACAAATCCTTTTCAGAAATTAATTGGACCACAATTCCTTTTCCAAATTAATTGCCGCACCCTAATCCTATTTTTCTGCTAAGTCCAAGTCCTAAACTGATTTCCCTAGGGTTTGCCATGCTATATATACATATTCCCAAGCCCTGCCGCAGACACCACCCATCCATACGAATTCTACACCACCCACCTTCAGAAATCCATATTTTGCCGCAGAGAAGGGAAGACCAGGCTGTGCCGTGGCTTCCATTGGAGAAGGAGGAGTTCTTTCTTCTCTTGTTTCTGTTTCCATGTTTAATTTAATTTGTTTTTCAATTATGTTGAACATGTGGAACTAATTTCGTTTTAGTTAGAGGTGGATTCAAAGCCATGGACATATGTTTGATATGAATGTGATTTACTTATCTGTTTTATGAAGAACTTGTTCTTGTGTGTTGATTAAGGAGGCCTACTTAGTTTACATGCATGAATTTGATGCTAGGATATAAGGGAATTTCACCTAATCGTTAGGAACTTATATTCACAAGTAGTAAAGATTGCTAGTCACAATTGTGTTAAGTAAATCCTAGGCAGGAGTAACATGCGTATTCCATAGTTATGAATGCCTTGTCAATGTTTATGATTTCCATGGAACTTAATGATCTTTGATATGTATCTCTATCATGCGTCTTCCATAGTTAGGGAACTTGATAAGAATAATTTGGTTGTGATGCGTTATCCATTCAATTCAATGAACTTAGGGAAATCTGGGAATTAATTAGTTCAATACAATTAATTCGAAGCATTGTCATTCATGGTTTATCGAAAGAATAACTGGAAATCAATTCGTATGCATATGTTCATGTGTGGAGAAGAACCCTCTAACTAGTTTTCACCCCTGAATTCACCTTTATCTCTTTCAATTTACTTTGTTTGCTTAAATCTGCTTAGTTTTGCTTAATTCGTCCAAAAACCCCCCTAGTTCTTAATTGAGTCTTAGTTTGTTTAAATTCGTCCAAATCTGTCCCCTTTTAGTGTTTTGAGTCTAACTAGTCCAAAAGTCATCCAATTCACCCCTTAGAACCTGTTTTGAGTCTGTTTAAGTTAGTTTTGTTGTTTTGAGTCTATTTAGCCTGTTTTGAGTCTCTAGTGTCTAGAATCTGTCTAGTTGAGTTTTATTTATTGTTTTAAGTTTGTTTTGGTTTGTTTGAGTCAAGTTAGGTTGTTTTAGGTTGTTTAGTGTTAAAATTCGTTCAGATTGATCACTAGTACTTGTTTTCATTGTCTAGAGTCCAGTGTAGTGTTTTAGAGTTTAATTTGTATAGATTAGCATCCCTTCTAATCCCCGGCCTTAAACGATCCCTACTTTCATATACTACGTCGATAGGGTTTTAATTTGAGTGTCAAGTAATTCTCACATCAAATTTTGGCGCCGTTGCCGGGGATTAGCAAACTTGCTAATCTCCCTATTTTCTGCCGTGTGTCTTAGTTGTTTTTGTTTTTCTTTGTTTTCTGAGTTCGTTTTGTTTTCTTAGTTGTAGGTACTAGTTCTAGCTCTGAATCTGAATTTGAAGAACAAGAAGAGAAAGAACAAGCCATGGCTGTGGACAATCGTACAATCAAAGAGCTTTCAGCCTCAGGACTTGACAATGCCGTGCCTCTATGCATCCAACACCCTGCGGCAAGTCAGGGAAAGATCGATGAGTTTGAATTGAAGTCAAGCTTGTTGCACCACATCCCCAAATTCCACGGGTTGTCCATGGAAGATCCGAACAAGCACTTGAAAGAATTCGAAGTGGTGTGTTCAAGCATGACCCCCGTCAATGTCGATGGGAGTATTTTGAAGATGAAGGCCTTTCCCTTTTCTCTCTTGGAAAAGGCGAAGGATTGGTTGTATGAATTGGCTCCCGGAACTGTCACATCGTGGGAGAGCATGAAACGGGCTTTCTTGGAGAAGTTTTTCCCAACTTCTCGAGTCATCACCATACGAAAAAGGATAAGTGGAATTCAGCAAGAAGAAGGTGAGTCTTTTCCTACGTATTACGAACGTTTTAAATCTCTTGTTGCTTCATGTCCACAGCGTCAGATGAAGGAGGAACTTCTCCTACAATACTTCTACGAGGGACTCCTACCAATCGAACGTCAAATGTTAGATGCCTCAGCGGGAGGAGCCTTGGTGGACAAGACCCCCACGGCTGCAAAGACCTTGATTGCTAATCGAGCGTTGAATGCTCAACAATACGAAGGTGTTGGACAAAGGAGCATTCCACGGCAACACCAAGTGAATGAGGTAAGTGCTATAACCGAACTTCAAAATCAAATGGCTAACCTTACCACTCTTCTTTCTCAGGTTGTTGAAGGACCAAAAGTGCAAACCGTGGCTTCTTGTGGCATGTGCTCCATGCAAGGTCATCCCACGGATAAGTGGCCACAATTGATAGAGAATGGAGGGTGGGAGACACTCAATGCCGTGGGTTTTGGGAATCAATACCAAAACCGTGGTGACCCCCTTTCCAATACATACAATCCGGGATGGAGAGATCATCCAAACTTCAAGTGGAGGGACTCTCAACAAGCACAGCCACAAAGCGGATTTAGACAGCCCCCTGGGATGTTTCCAAGGCCATATGCAGCCACACAACCTCAACCAATTTCGGCCCAAACCAATTCAGGTTCGTTGTTAGATAATGATAAAATTCTTCAAGTACTAACCTCTTTGACGCAGGACATACAGAGCATAAAGAATCAAGCTAAAGAGGTGGACGAATTGAAGAAACAAATGGGGCAAATGGCTGAATTCATGGGCCAATTCAGAGAACAAGGCAGATTGCCTAGTTCAACCGTTGTTAATCCTAAAGGAGGATTTGAAACCGCCCAAGCAATCACGTTGAGAAGTGGTAAGCAGGTTGGAACTGATTCACAACCATCTAGATCAAGTCAAGAAGAGGACACGAAGCTGCAATTGGAGGATTATGAATCACCCAAACCCACGGCAAGGAATGCACAATCCTTGCCGCATCCAATTCCCACTTCTAAACCATCCCCAACCATCAAGGTAAGTTCCAATATGAATTCTTCTAGCTCTACTCCACTAATTGTGCCCTTTCCTGGCAGGTTGCGGCAATCAAAGAAAGAGGATGCTGAAAAAGACATTCTAGAGACATTCCGGAAAGTTCAAGTCAATATCCCACTCCTTGATGCAATAAAGCAGGTCCCAAGGTATGCTAAGTTTTTGAAAGAGCTTTGTACAACAAGGAGAAGGATTTCTAACAAAGAAGTGGTTCAAGTAAGTGAGAATGTCTCTGCTGTTTTACAAAGGAAATTACCCCCTAAATGCAAAGATCCGGGTAGTTTTACAATTCCTTGTGTTATTGGAAATGCTCGTTTTGAATCTGCCATGTTAGACTTAGGTGCATCAATAAATGTCATGCCATATTCTGTTTATGCATCTATGAATTTAGGAGAGCTTAAAAATGATGGTGTTATTATCCAATTAGCCGATCGATCTAATGCATACCCAAAAGGAGTTTTGGAAGATGTTTTGGTGCAGGTAGACCACTTGATTTTTCCTGCAGATTTCTATGTGCTTGACATGGAGGATTCAGACCATTCCCATCCATTACCACTCTTACTTGGCCGACCATTCATGAAAACAGCCCAAACCAAGATTGATGTGGCCAAGGGAACATTAACTATGAAGTTTGGTAGTGATAAGATTAAATTTAATGTTTCTAAGTCTGTTGAGAATCCTAACGTTGTTCATTCTTGTTTTGCCATGGATAAAATAAAAAAGATAGGGCCGGACCGTTCAAGCACAAAGGATACATCAAGAACCATACAAAACGAGGGAATTGGAGTGGAGCACAAGGACCATACAGCCACTGCCCTCGAAATGCCCCAATTGGTCGAAAATATCATGGGGAAGAATGTTCATAGTGCTGCCACTTCATTGCAGTACATGGGTAAGCCATCTATTCCAGATTCAATTCCCATTTCAACTAATAGGTTGTTACCTTGTATGGTGCAGATTCCCAATCAAATCCAAGCTGGTGGGCATGATTACAATGATTTTAGGATGTTCAATGCCACAATCCGGAAGGATCACTATCCCTTACCATTCAAAGATCCAATGCACGAGCTGTTTGAGGAGCATGTGGTGGAAGAACTACCTCTGCATGCCGTGGGTACCATGGGAACTTAAATGGAAGAATCGTCCGGCTGGAAGACGTTAAAGCAAGCGCTTCTTGGGAGGCAACCCATGTGTTCAAATGAGAGAACGATGGAATTCTAGCTCCACAACCAGATTTGCGTTCTTAAACTCTCTCTCTTTATTGCTTTTGTTTTGCCATATCTGTTATGTGTGTTAGTTGTGTTATTTGCTTGCTTTTGTGTGAGTTTATGTTTGAAACATTGAGGACAATGTTTGATTTAAGTGTGGGGGGGTAACAAAGTGTTTTTGCATGAAATTCGTGGGTTTTTATCACCTATCACTTTGAATGTTGTTTTCAGTGTTTTTAAGTGTTTTTAAGCTGTTTTGGAGTCTTTTAGTGTGTTTTGAAAAGAAAATCCGAAAATACCATAAAAATTTGAAAACTTGTTTTGAAAAACCCAAAAAGAGTTGTTTTTGTGTGTTTGTTTGTGTCTTAGGGTACCTTCCAACACAATGATGAGGATTTGGTTTTTAATTGCATGACTATTGAGAGAGTTATAAACATGGATGGAGGTTTGAATTGCTCTCTGGTTTATGCTTGATTATGGTTATAGTTCATGAATTCATGTTTAATCAAAAAGAGAAAAAATCAGTTTTTGTAACATGCTTGAAGGAAGAATCTCAAACTAACGCTACAACCCTGAGAGATTTGAGCTTAAAATGTTCTTTGGAGAGTTATTAATCTTGACATTCTTTTTTTCTAAAGTCGTTGCATGATCTCATCATTCTTTGCTTGGTTCTACTTAGAATGCGGTTTCATCATTTAGTTCCAAATACTAGAACTCATACCCGTTTCATTCAAAGCATGAAATTGATTAGCATAACACATAAACAAGATGAAGTTGTGTAGTGAACCAGTGCCAAATAGCCGAACCTCCCTATGTTATTTGTCTTGTAGGTTTAACCCTTTTGAGCCTTGTTTAGCCTATGTTCTTTGTTTACCCACATTATCCCTACCTAGCCTAGATTAGGACCATCCTTACCCTTGTTCTTAAGGCATAGCTAAGCATGAATTAGAGTGAATTCCCTTTGTTCGTTATTGGGCAGCAAACAAGTGTGGGGGAAAGAAAGTTGTGCGTTTATATGTGCCAAATTCGTGCAAAAGAAAAAGAAGAAAAGTTTGTGAAAAAAAAGTATGAAAAGTGTTCAAAATAAGTGAGAATAAGCTCACAAATGTTGGATGTTGAAGAAAGGGTCCAAAAAGTTGAAGTTGGCCCTAAATATGTGTGATGTTCCCCTTATGTATCAAAGTGTGCGGCTGCATTCAAGAAAGGGAGTTCTAAGTGTCATATTCATTACTTTGCTTGCTATTGCTTTAAGAACGTTTGTTTTTCCTATCCTTTCATTGTTAGCCAACACTCCCCAAGCCCCGTTACAACCCTATACTTCAATCTTGAGTGTTGTGTGTTTCAATATGTGGAGTTTGGGATCGGTACGAGCGTATGGTATCCCTGGTTCTCGCATCTAAGTAGTAGCATTCCATTCATGAGATCATATATATACATGCTTAATAGCTCCAGAAATTGCTTTCTTTGTTATAAACATATGTGAGTGTTCGTTTGCAGGTTTACATCAATCTTCTCACATATACTTAGTATAGGGAGTGTAGTTAGACAATCTGAGTGAAAATAAGAGTGTACCTAGTGAGGAATTGAGTGAATTCTCTAAGGCGTGTTACTACGTTCAAAACATTGTTTTAATTGGTTAGATGAGAGCTAATGGATGGTGACTGTGGTTAAGTATGTACTAAAGGGTGGGGAAGACTAAAAGCTATGGTTATGATGATCTTAAATATGTCATGTATGTTGGAAATCCCTGAGGTGAAAGTTGGAAGGTCTAGTTTGTTTGGTGTTTGTTTCGTTTGTTTTGTTTCGTTTTGCTTGAGGACTAGCAAAAGCTAAGTGTGGGGGAATTTGATAGGAGCATATTTATGCGACTTAGTTAGCTTGTTTTCATGTATTTACGTTGTTAGTTCTTAGTTAATTTTGTATTTTAAGCTATTTTCGTGTGTTTGTAGGTTCAAAGTGTCAAGATGGCAAAAAGAAGCAATTTGGAGCATTCTAGAGCATTTTTGGGCCAAGATTGGGTAGTGCAAGGATGGAGGCAAGTTGATGGACGAAATTGAAGATATAAAGGCTTGAAATCAGCTAAGAAGATGGAAGAAAGAAGTCAAAGATAAAGACGATAAGGAATCAGCTCAAAAGAAGGAGAATTATCCAAAACATTATCCAAACAACCTTATCTTATCTTATCTTACCCAATCCTTACCTTATCTTATCCTAATCTTATCCTAACCTGTTTTCTTCAGTTTAGGGGACTTAAAACCTGATTTCTAGAAGTCCTATCCATTCCCCTACAAAAGTGGCGCCTTAAACTCTTCTAGAAACCCCAAAATCTGCCCAGAAACACATTCTCTCTAGAAGCCTAAAAATCTGGCGTCTCCCTCCTTTCTAGAAGGTCTTTTCCTTGCCTTGCAAGGCATTCCCTGCCCTTATCCCTTTGTGCCGTGGGTTTTCAGGCCCTTTCCCTCTTGGATTCTGATTGTTAGGCCTTTTCCTTGTGGATTTGGGTTCTACAAATCCTTTTCAGAAATTAATTGGACCACAATTCCTTTTCCAAATTAATTGCCGCACCCTAATCCTATTTTTCTGCTAAGTCCAAGTCCTAAACTGATTTCCCTAGGGTTTGCCATGCTATATATACATATTCCCAAGCCCTGCCGCAGACACCACCCATCCATACGAATTCTACACCACCCACCTTCAGAAATCCATATTTTGCCGCAGAGAAGGGAAGACCAGGCTGTGCCGTGGCTTCCATTGGAGAAGGAGGAGTTCTTTCTTCTCTTGTTTCTGTTTCCATGTTTAATTTAATTTGTTTTTCAATTATGTTGAACATGTGGAACTAATTTCGTTTTAGTTAGAGGTGGATTCAAAGCCATGGACATATGTTTGATATGAATGTGATTTACTTATCTGTTTTATGAAGAACTTGTTCTTGTGTGTTGATTAAGGAGGCCTACTTAGTTTACATGCATGAATTTGATGCTAGGATATAAGGGAATTTCACCTAATCGTTAGGAACTTATATTCACAAGTAGTAAAGATTGCTAGTCACAATTGTGTTAAGTAAATCCTAGGCAGGAGTAACATGCGTATTCCATAGTTATGAATGCCTTGTCAATGTTTATGATTTCCATGGAACTTAATGATCTTTGATATGTATCTCTATCATGCGTCTTCCATAGTTAGGGAACTTGATAAGAATAATTTGGTTGTGATGCGTTATCCATTCAATTCAATGAACTTAGGGAAATCTGGGAATTAATTAGTTCAATACAATTAATTCGAAGCATTGTCATTCATGGTTTATCGAAAGAATAACTGGAAATCAATTCGTATGCATATGTTCATGTGTGGAGAAGAACCCTCTAACTAGTTTTCACCCCTGAATTCACCTTTATCTCTTTCAATTTACTTTGTTTGCTTAAATCTGCTTAGTTTTGCTTAATTCGTCCAAAAACCCCCCTAGTTCTTAATTGAGTCTTAGTTTGTTTAAATTCGTCCAAATCTGTCCCCTTTTAGTGTTTTGAGTCTAACTAGTCCAAAAGTCATCCAATTCACCCCTTAGAACCTGTTTTGAGTCTGTTTAAGTTAGTTTTGTTGTTTTGAGTCTATTTAGCCTGTTTTGAGTCTCTAGTGTCTAGAATCTGTCTAGTTGAGTTTTATTTATTGTTTTAAGTTTGTTTTGGTTTGTTTGAGTCAAGCTAGGTTGTTTTAGGTTGTCTAGAGTTAAAATTCGTTCAGATTGATCACTAGTACTTGTTTTCATTGTCTAGAGTCCAGTTTAGTGTTTTAGATTTTAATTTGTATAGATTAGCATCCCTTCTAATCCCCGGCCTTAAACGATCCCTACTTTCATATACTACATCGATAGGGTTTTAATTTGAGTGTCAAGTAATTCTCACATCAAGAGACTTGAGCCTAAACTTTGTTTGGAGTGTTATTAATCTTGACATTCTTTGTTTTCTAAAGTCGTTGCATGATCTCATCATTCTTTGCTTGGTTGCTATTTAGAATGCGTTTCATCATATAGTTCCAAATACTAGAACTCATGCCCGTTTCATTCAAAGCATAAAATTGATTAGCATAACAAATAACAAGATGAAGTTGTTTAGTTAAAACCAGTGCCAAAAAGCCTAACCCTTTGCATATGTATTGTAGGTTTAGCCCCTTTGAGCCATATTTAGCCTATTTTCTTTGTTAGCCCACATTATCCTTACCTAGCCTAGTATAGGACTATCCTTACCCTTGTTCTTAAGGCGTAGTGAAGCATGAACTAGAGTGAATTCCCTTTGTTCGTTATTAGGCAGCAAACAAGTGTGGGGGAAGGTTTTTAGTGGTTTTGTGTGCCAAAATATCAAAAAGGGCACGGGGTAGAAGAAAAAAAAAAAAAAGAGAATAAAGAAAATTCGTGAGAAAAAGAAAAGAAAAAGAAAAGTATGTGAAAAAGTGTGAAAAGTGTTCAAAATAAGTGAGATTAGGCTCACAAGTGTTGGTTGTTGAAGAAAGGGTCCAAAAAGTTGAATTCGGCCCTAAGTATGTGTGATCTTCCCTTTATGCATTTAAAAAGGGAGTTCTAAGTGTCATATTCATTACTTTGCTTGCTATTGCTTTAAGAACGTTTGTTTTCTTTACCTTTCTTTGTTAGCCAATACCCTTAGCCCCGTTACAACCTTTTGACTTCTATCTTGATTGTTATGTGTTTCAATATGTGGAGTTTGGGATTGATATGAGCATATGGTGTCCCTGGTTCTCGCGTCTAAGTAGTGGCATTCCATTCATGAGATCATATATATACATGCATTAATAATTCCAAAAAGTGCCTTCTTTGTTAAAACATATGTGAGTGTTTAGTTTTTCATGTTTACATCAATCTTCTCACATATAACTAGTGTAGGGTGTGTAATCAGAAAATCTGAGTGAAAATTGAGTGCCGCAGCTTGCATCCATCCACCACACACTCATTGTGCCGCAGCTTGCAAAGGAAGGAAGGAATCTGGAGCGTTTCTAGGTGTTTTCTATCCTTTGTTTTCAATGTTTAATTTTATTTATATTTGTTTGATTGAGAACATGAGGAACTAATTTCTTTATAGTTAGAGGCGAATTCAAAGCCATGGACATATGTTTTATATGAATTGATTTCCTCCAGTTATGATTTCATGAATTGTGAATGTGGTTTGCTTAACTGTTTTATTAAGAACTTGTTCTTGTGTGTTGATTAAGGAGGCCTACTTAGTTTGCATGCATGAATTTGATGCTAAAATATAAGGGAGTTTCACCTAATCGTTACAAACTTATATTTACAAGTAGTGGAGGTTGCTAGTCACGATCGCGTTAAGTAAATTCCTGGCAGGAGTGTCATGCTTTTCATAGTCACGAATGTCTTGTCAATGCTTATGATTTTCACAAAGCTTAATGATCTTTGTTTTGTGTCTCTATCATGCTTTTCATAGTTAGGGAGCTTAATAAAGAATGATTTGGGTTGTCGTATGCTTTTCATCCAATTCAATGAGTCTAGGGAAATCTGAGAATTAATTAGTTCTACACAATTAATTTGGGGCATTGTCATTCATGTTTTGTCGAAAGAATAACTGGAAATCGATTTATATGCATATGTTCATGTGTGGAGAATGACCCTCTAACTAGCCTTTCACCCTTTTTAATTCACAAAATTCGTTTTTATAAGTGTTTTATGCAAAGTTTTAGTTTTGAGTTTTAAATTCGTCAAAAACAAACCCCCTTTCATTTAAACTTGTTTTTAGAGTCAAAACCTGTTTTGTTTTAGTCTTTTGAGTCTTTTAAATTCTATTTTCGTCAAAATCACTTGTTAGGTCTAGAATTGAGTCTTTTTGATTGTTTGTTGCTGTTTTTATTGTTTTGAGTCAGTTTTGAGTTTATAGAGTCTAGTTTAGTATTTTGGAGTCTTATTTGTGTAGATTAGCATCCCTTCTAATCTCCGGCTAGAACGATCCCTACTTACACATACTACATTGATAGGGTTTAAGTTTGAGTGCAATTTAATTTCACATCAGCGGCAAGGCATAGAACACAAAGGGAATGTGATTTTGGGTCAGAAAATAGGAAAGAAAAGGATCCCTTGTGCGGCAAGGTTGTGGAAAGAAAGGGAAAGGCACTTATGTGGCAGATTTAGGAAGAAAAGGGAAAGGAGATATGCGGCAAGGTTAGGGAAAGGTTCTAGGACTTCTAGAAACATGTAATGAGGCAACCTAACATGTTTTGAAACCCTTTTATGGCTGGAACATAGGTGAGGAAGGATTAGGAAACTTCTAAGCCAAAAATAGAAACTTTCAAGAATGGAAACTTCCAACTTTAGAAACTTTGGCTTCCAATTTTGAACTCTTCATTCTTCATTCAATCCTAAGCTCATTTGATCTTCAATTTCGTCCATCCACTTAGCTCCAAGCATGTGCAATCCATTCCAAGCCCAAAACTGCTCCAAAAGGCACCAAAATGCACTTTCTTGCTCCTTTAGCCCTTAGAACCTGAAAACACACGAAAATGGCTTAAAAGACTAAAATAACTAAGAACTAACAACGTAAATGCAAGGAAACAAGCTAACTAAGTGATGTAAATATGCTCCTATCAAATACCCCCACACTTAGCTTTTGCTAGTCCTCGAGCAAAACAAAACAAACATAAGAAACAAAACTCAATCTAAACCTTCCAACATTTGCCTTAGGGATTTTCAATGCACATGGCACATACTTAATTATGGTCACCATTCTTTAGCTCGCATTTAATCAATTAAAACAACATTTTGAATATAGTAACATGCCTTAGAGAATCCCTCAATTCCTTACTAGATAATCACTCAATTTTAACTCAAATTTTCTGACTACATGATGCGAAATATATAAGCACACAAATTAAACCCTCTTTTTATCAATTGTAGCAAGTATGTAAGTAGGGATCGTTCTAGGCCGGGGATTAGGAAGGATTGCTAAATCACTTGAAAACTGACTCAAAAACTTAAAACAAAGTTAAAACACTAAATTAGACTCAAAGAATGCAAAACTATACTTTAAAACACTAAAACAAACCAAAAGACTCAAAACTGCAAACAAACACTCAAAACTGCCTTAAAACCACTTTCTGGGCAGTTTGAACACTAAGGAAGAATTTGGACGAATATATGTTATAACTGGACTCAAGACACTTAAAAACACAAACTTCAATCACCTTCTAACTAATTTGACACTTCAAAATAAAGGGGGAATTGGTTTTGACGAATTTGAAAACAAAACAAAAACTTTGTAAAACAAAACAGATTGTAAAACGAATTGGTTAAAGTGAATGGATGGAAGGCTAGCTAAGAGGTTCCTCTCCACACATGTCACACTTGCATACAAAACGATTTCTAGCTGCTTTTCAATAAACCATGGATTCTCAACGCCCCAGATTAACCGTGAATTGCACTAATTAACCCTCAGATTTTCCTAACGTTATTGAATTGGATGATTGCATACGACAACCCAAAACATTCCCCACAAGTTCCCTACATGAATTGCATAATAGAGATACAAGCAAGAATCATTAAGTTCTATGAAAACCATAAGCATTGACGAGGCATTCGTTACTATGAATTGCATGAAACTTATGCCAAGAATTTACTTAACGCGATTGTGATCAACAACCTTTACTACTTGCAAATATAAGTTCCTAACGATTAGGTGAAATTCCCTTATATCCTAGCATTCAATTTATGCATGCAAACTAAGCGGGCCCTCTTAACCAACATACACAAATCAGTTTTAGTTCGACGGATAAGTAAATTGAAATCACAATTTATGAATCACAACTAGAACAATCAAATCATATAGCAAGCATAAACATGGTTTCGAATCCCCCCCTAGCCAAGGGGGGTTTAGTTCCTCATACGTACAGAACAAAGAGTATTGAATTTAAACATTGAAATCAAAGGAAAGGAAACACCTAAAACTTCCAGCAATTCGAACTTGAATGGCATGCACGTCCAAGGCTTCTTCTCCTCCTCTTTGCTGCGGCACAAGGACTCGGGACAGGTTTAGGGCTTAGGTGTATGGGTGAAAGGATATGGAGTGGTGTAGTAGTGTTTAGGGGGAATGGATGGTGCGGCAGGGATGTGTGTAGTGTAAATGGCGTGAATGAAGTATATGGAGGGTGGTACCTGCGGCAAAGGGTGTAGAAATATATATAGGCACCAGAAACCCTAGGTAAATCAGATTAGGAAAGCCAAATCCATCCAGAAATAGGTTTAAAACAATCAGGTTTTTAATGGGAAAAGGCCTAAGGTGCGGCAGGTTTGGATAAGGAGGGATAAGGCTTCTAGAAAGCCTTGCAAGGCAAGGAAATCAGATATTCTAGCGGCATGGACTTATGGTTCCTAGAATCCTAAATTAAATGTCCCCCAATCAGAAAATAAAACCTCAATGTACCAGGAATTGAGTTAGAAAAGGATTAGGATAGGATAAGGTTAGTTAAGATAGGATAAGGATTGGATAAGATAAGATATGGTTGTTTGGATAATGTTTTGGATAATTCTCCTTCTTTTGAGCTGATTCCTTATCTTCAATGATTTGAATTTATTTCTCCAACCCTGAAACATATTCCTAACTCCATTTAGACTCCAAATTTGTCCATCTTCTTTCCCACTGCATGTGCTATCCATTCCAAGCCCAGATTTGCTCTACAATGCTCCAAAATGCATCCTTTTGCATTCTTTGCCCTTAGAACCTGAAAATACATGAAACTAGCTTAAAAGACTACTTTAACTAAGGAAAAACAACATAAATGCACAAGAACAAGCTAACTAAGGTGCATAAATATGCCCTTATGAAATTCCCCCACACTTAGCTTTTGCTAGTCCTCGAGCAAAACAACACGAGACAAAGTAAACAAAACGAAACAAAACAAGTATAACACAACCTAAACCTTCCAACAATTGTCTCAGGGATCTCCAATACACATGACATGTTAAAAATCATCATTCCCACAGATTTTGGCCATCTTTACGCTTAAGCACATACTTAATCATAGTCACTACTTACTAGTTCACAAATAACCAATTAAAACGATGTTTTGAATGTAGTAACATGCCTTAGAGAATTCCCTCAATTCTTTACAAGATATGCACTCAATCTTCACTCAGATTTTCTAACTACACACCCTACACTAGTTATATGTGAGAAGATTGATGTAAATATGAAAACAAACGCTCACATATATGTATAACAAGAAAAGCAATTTCCGGAGTTAATAACATGTTTAGATATGATCTCATGAATGGAATGCTACTACTTAGATGCGAGAACCAGTGACACCATATGCTCAAACCAAATTCAAACTCCACAAATTGAAACACACAACACTCAAGTTTAAAGTCAAGGGTTGTAACGGGGCTTGAGGGTATTGGCTAACAATGAAAGGATAGGAAAAACAAATGCTCTTAAAGCAATAGCAAGCAAAATAATGAAATCGAACTTAGAATTTCCTTTAGCATGCAGAAATCAACTTTTAAACACAAAGGGAAGATTCAAGCAACAATTAGGGCCGGAGTCAATGTTTTGGACCCTTCCTTCAACAAACAACACTTGAGAACTCTTTTTCACAACTTTTTCTTTTTTTCTTTCTATTCTCCACGAATTTTTCTTCTTCTTTTTTTTTTCTTTTTCTTTCCTTTGTCGTGCCTCATTTAAGACTTTGGCACACCCACAACAAAACTCACTTACCCCACACTTGTTTTCTGCCAAACAATGATCAAAAGGAATTCATATTGAGTCATGCGTTACTATGCTTCAAGAACAAAGGTATGGATGGTCCTAATCTAGGCTAGGTGAGGATAATATGGGTTAACAAAGAACATAGGCTAAACAAGGCTCAACGGGGTTAAAACCTACAAAACACAATGAAATAGGGATTCGGCTTTTTGGCTATGGTGGTCACTACACAACTTCATCTTGAATATGTGTTATGCAAATCAATGTCATGCTTAGAATGAATTGGGCATGAGTTCTAGTGTTTGGAACTAAATGATGAAACGCCTTCTAAGTAGCAACCAAGCAAAGAATGATGAGATCATGCAACGACTTTAGAAAACAAGAAATCACAGATTAATAACTCTCCAAAGAACGTATAGGCTCAAGTCTCTCAGGGTTGTAGCGTTAGTTTGAGTTCCTTCCTTCAAGCATGTTACAAAAACTGATTTTTCTTTTATGATTGCATGTGAATTCATAAGTTATAACCACAACCAAGCATAAACCAAAGAGTAAATCAAACTTTCATCCATGTTTACAACTCTCTTTAACAGTCATGCAATTACAAACCAAATCCTCATCATTGTGTTGGAAGGTACCCTAAGACACAAACAAACACACAAAAACAACTCTTTTTGGGTTTTTTAAAACAATTTTTCAAATTTTTATGGGATTTTCGGATTTTTAAGTCAAAACACACTAAAACACATCAAAACGGCTTAAAAACACTTAAAAACAGCAAGGAACAACATTAGAAGTTGATGCGATGTAAAACAGCACACAAAATTAAACCCTCTTTTTGACAATTGTAGTATATGTATAAGTAGGGATCGTTCTAGACCGGGAATTAGGAGGGATTGCTAAAACACTTGAAACTGACTCAAAAACGTAAAAACAAAGTTTAAACACTAAACTAGACTCAAAGAATGCAAAACTAGACTCTAGGACACTAAAACAACTTTAAAACACTCAAAACTGCCTAAAAACACAAACTGGGCAGTTTTGGACTCTAAACACAATTTTGGACGAAAATAAGTTTTAACTTGACTCAAAACACTCAAAAACACAAACTAAAACAGTTTCTAACTAATATGACTCAACAAGTAAAGGGGGGATTGGGTTTTGACGAATTTGAAAACAAAACAAGAAACTTAAAGTACTAATGAAATCTGCACGAAATTGGGTGAAAACTATGGATGATGGGATAGCTAGGAGGTTCTTCTCCACACATGACACACTTGCATACAAAATGATTTCCAGTTGCTTTCCATAAACCACGAATCCTCAACGCCCCAGATTAACCGTGAATTGCACTAATTAACCCTCAGATTTTCCTAATTTTATTGAATTGGATGATTGCATACGACAACCCAAAGCATTCCCCACAAGTTCCCTACATGAATTGCATAATAGAGATACAAGCAAGGATCATTAAGTTCTATGAAAATCATAAGCATTGACGAGGCACTTGTAACTATGAATTGCATGATACTTATGCCAAGAATTTACTTAACGCGATCGTGACTAGCAACCTTCACTACTTGTGAATATAAGTTCATAACGATTAGGTGAAACTCCCTTATATTCTAGCAACAAATTCATGCATGCAAATTAAGTTGGCCACCTCAATCAACACACATAAATCAGTTATAATATGAACAGATAAGTAAATTGAATTCACAACTTATGAATCACAACTGGATGTAATCAAATCATATTGCAAGTATAATCATGGTTTCGAATCCCCCCCTAGCTAAGAGGGGTTTAGTTCCTCATACTCACAGAACAAAGATTATTGAATTGAAACATTGAAAACAAAAGAAAGATTACACCTAAAACGTTCCAGCAATCCTAACTCGAATGGCAAGCACGTCCAAGGGCTCTCCTCCTTCCTCTTTGCTGCGGCACAAGGGTTGGTGGTGAGTTTTGGGGGTTATGAATGGTGTTGGGTGGTAGACGATGGATAGGTAGATAGGTGGATGGAAGGTGGATTTTCGTCAGAAAGTGTGTAGAGAATCTGTTCAGAGAGAGAGAGATTTAAATGGTGCGGATGGCTTTATTTATAGGGATAGGGTTGAAAGGCAATCAGAAAATAATAGGAAAGGTTCAATACTTAGCTATTTTGGTTCCACAATTTATTAGGTAAGAAAGAATAAGAAAATCAAAGAGAATAAGAAAGTGGAAATCGGCAGAATTGTATAGGAGAAAAAAGGAATGTGTTTAAAGGTCAGAAAATAGGAAAGAGGGGCCTCCCCTTGTGCAGCAAGGCTAGGTACTAAAGGGGAAGGTGTTTTATGACAGAAAATAGGCAAGTAAGGTGCAGGAATTAAAGAGAATAGGAAAGGAAATTCGGCAGAATTGTGTAGGACAAATTCAGGAATGTGTTTTGAGGCACAAAATAGGTAAGAATCCTCTCCCCTTGTGTGGCAAGAATTGAAACAAAAGGGAATGTAATTTTGGGTCAGAAAATAGGTAAGAAGAGGATCCCTTGTGCGGCAAGATTGTGAAGAGAAAGGGAAAGGCACTTATGTGGCAGATTTTGGAAGAAAAGGGAAAGGAGATATGCGGCAAGGTTAGGGAAAGGTTCTAGGACTTCTAGAAACATGTAATGAGGCAACCTAACATGTTTTGAAACCCTTTTATGGCTGGAACATAGGTGAGGAACGATTAGGAAACTCTAAGCCAAGAATAGAAACTTTCAAGAATGGAAACACTTTGGTTACCCCCCCCCCCCCCAACACTTAAATCAAACATTGTCCTCAATGTTTCAAGCATAAACTAACACAAATAAACAACAAACAAACAGCAACTAAACAATAAACAAGGCAGAAACGAAAACAACAACAAAGAGAAGGGTTTAGGAACGCTAATCTGGAATTGGAGTGCTCCCTAGGTCTTCCTTTGTTGAATGCATGGGTTGCCTCCCAAGTAGCGCTTGCTTTAACGTCGTACAGCCGGACGAAACGCCCATTCATTCCAGATTGGTACCCACAGCATCCAAGGAGATGTCATCCACCACATGCTCCTTAAACAGCTTGTGCATTGGATCTATGAATGGAAGGGGATAGTAATCCTTCCTGATTGGGGTGTTGAGCATTCTAAAGTCCATGTAATCATGCCCACCAGCTTGGATTCGATTGGGATTCTGCACCATACAAGGTAACAACCTATCAGTTGAAATGGGGATCGAAATTGGAATAGGTGGCTTACCAATGTACTGCAATGAAGTGGCAGCACTATCAACAAATGCATGTGGGATGCTCTCGCCCAGATTTGGGGGTTTGAGGGTTGTGGCCGTGCAATCCTTGTGCTTCAATCTAATTCCCTCTTCGTTGGTGGTTCGAAATGTATCTTTCTTGAATGATACTGAATGTTCCTGCCCTTTATCTTTTATTTTATCAATGACAAAACAAGAGCGAACACGATTAGTATTCTCAACAGATTCAGAAATATTAAAATTAATCATATCACCACCAAACTCCATAGTTACTGCTCCTTTGGCCACGTCAATCTTGATTTGAGCCGTTTTCATGAAAGGTCGTCCAAGTAAGATTGGCAATGTTGAAGAGTGGGCTGAATCCTCCATGTCAAGCACATAGAAATCTGCAGGAAAAATCAAGTGGTCTACCTGCACCAAAACATCTTCCAAAACTCCTTTTGGGTATGCATTAGATCGATCGGCTAATTGGATAATAACACCATCCTTTTTAAGCTCTCCTAGCTTCATAGATGCATAAACAGAATATGGCATGACATTAATTGATGCACCTAAGTCTAACATGGCATGTTCAAACCGAGTATTGCCAATAACACAAGGAATTGTAAAACTACCCGGATCTTTGCACTTAGGGGGCAGTTTACGTTGCAAGATGGCTGAGACATTTTCACTCACATGCACCACTGCTTTCTCTTGAAGTCGTTTCTTGGTTGTGCACAGCTTCTTCAACAACTTAGCATACTTCGGAATTTGCTTTATTGCATCAAGGAGCGGGATATTGACATGCACCTTCCTAAACGTCTCCAGAATATCTTTTTCATCCTCTTCCTTCTTTGATTGCATGAATCTGCTAGGAAAAGGCACAGTTGATGGAATAACATTAGAAGAAATCCAATTTGGACCTACCTTAGTTAAAGCGGATGGCATAGGGTGCTTAGGAGGCTGCGGCAATGGTGTCTCTTTTCTTGCCGTGGGTTTCACTTGCTCTCCCTCCTCAATCAGCAACTTTTCATCCTCCTTTTGACTTGATTTGGATGGTTGTGGGTCGGCTCCAACCTGTTTGCCACTTCTCAACGTGATTGCATTGGCGGTTTCAAATCCTCTTTTAGGATTAACAACGGTTGAACTAGGCAATCTGCCTTGTTCTCTGAATTGGCCCATGAATTCCGCCATCTGCCCTACTTGCTTCTCCAACTCATCCACCTTCTTGTCCCTAGTTTGCATACCCTGCACCATAGAAGTTAGTAATTGAAAAATCTGATCATTATCAATTAAAGAACCTGATTTGTTTTGGGCAGGTTGTGGTTGGGCTTGTGTTGGTGCCAACGGCTTTTGATAGAAACCCGGGGGTTGTTGCCTAAATCTGCTTTGTTGTTGGCCTTGTTGGGGTTCTCGCCATTTGAAATTTGGATGATCACGCCAACCGGGATTGTAAGTATTGGTGATGTGATGTAAAACAGCACACAAAATTAAACCCTCTTTTTGACAATTGTAGTATATGTATAAGTAGGGATCGTTCTAGACCGGGGATTAGAAGGGATTGCTAAAACACTTGAAATTGACTCAAAAACGTAAAAACAAAGTGGGCAGTTTTGGACTCTAAACCCTTTTATGGCTAAAACACTTGAAACTACACTCAAAGAATGCAAAACTAAACTCTAAAACACTAAAACAACTCAAAAGACTCAAAACAGCACGAAAACACTCAAAACTGCCTAAAAACACAAACTGGGCAGTTTTGGACTCTAAACACTACTTTGGACGAAAATAGATTTTAACTTGACCCAAAACACTCAAAAACACAAACTAAAACAGTTTCTAACTAATATGACTCAACAAGTAAAGGGGGGATTGGGTTTTGACGAATTTGAAAACAAAACAAGAAACTTAAAGTACTAATGAAATCTGCACGAAATTGGGCGAAAACTATGGATGATGGAATAGCTAGGAGGTTCTTCTCCACACATGACACACTTGCATACAAGACGATTTCCAGTTGCTTTTCATAAACCACGAATCCTCAACGCCCCAGATTAACCGTGAATTGCACTAATTAACCCTCAGATTTTCCTAATTTTATTGAATTGGATGATTGCATACGACAACCCAAAGCATTCCCCACAAGTTCCCTACATGAATTGCATAATAGAGATACAAGCAAGGATCATTAAGTTCTATGAAAATCATAAGCATTGACGAGGCACTTGTAACTATGAATTGCATGATACTTATGCCAAGAATTTACTTAACGCGATCGTGACTAGCAACCTTCACTACTTGTGAATATAAGTTCATAACGATTAGGTGAAACTCCCTTATATTCTAGCAACAGATTCATGCATGCAAATTAAGTTGGCCACCTCAATCAACACACATAAATCAGTTATAATATGAACAGATAAGTAAATTGAATTCACAACTTATGAATCACAACTGGATGTAATCAAATCATATTGCAAGTATAATCATGGTTTCGAATCCCCCCCTAGCTAAGAGGGGTTTAGTTCCTCATACTCACAGAACAAAGATTATTGAATTGAAACATTGAAAACAAAAGAAAGATTACACCTAAACGTTCCAGCAATCCTAACTTGAATGGCAGGCACGTCCAAGGGCTTTCTTCCTTCCTCTTTGCTGCGGCACAAGGGTTGTTGGTGAGTTTTGGGAGTTATGAGTGGTGTAGATGGCTGGGTTATTGGCTAGGATGGATGTATGGTGCGACAGGGAGTGTTTTTGGTCAGAAACTATGGAGAATGGTGAAGGATAGGTGCGGCTAGGGTTGGGGAAGGAATTCTGGCGAGACAGGTTGTGTGGATGGATGAAAGGATCCTCTGTGGCTGCAACAAGGAAGTTTATTTAAAGGTTTTAGGGAAATTAAAACCCTAACTTATTTAGGTAATCAGAAATTAAGTCAAAAGCATCTAGAAAGAGGAAACAAAATCAGAAAACTAAGGGAAAGTACCAGGGATGTGCGGCAAAGACTTTAAATTAAAAAGGAATGTGTTTTAATGCAAGGAAACAGGAAATAACCCTCTCCCTTGCACGGCAAGGAAGAGGAAAGGGGTAAGGAGGTGCGGCAAGGGTCCTTAGGTGGTCTAAGTCCTTCAATTTGTGTCCTAGAATGCATAGGAAGCCTTCAAAGTTGCTGGAATTTGGAAACATTTAGGATTAGGAAAGGCAAACCAAAATAGGAAACCTTGGCTTAACTTTCCTACTTCAAGTAGGAATCCTTGTTTGAGTAGGAATCCTTATGTGAGTAGGAATCCTCATTCTTCTAGGAATCCATCTTCAATTAGGAATCCTTCGTTGATTAGGAATCCTAACATCTTCAAGTCTTCAATTTCGTCCATTCCTTTTGCTCCAAACATGTGATATCCATTCCAAGCCCAATTTTGCTCCAAAATGCTCCAAAATACATCTTCTTGCATACTTTGTCTTTAGGACCTAGAAACACACGAAAATGGCTTTAAACACTAAAATAACTAAGAAAACACAACATAAATGTACAAGAACAAGCCAACTAAGTCGCATAAATATGCTCCTATCAATTGGAAAAGGGGTCACCACGGTTTTGGTATTGATTACCAAAACCCACGGCATTGAGTGTCTCCCACCCTCCATTCTCAATCAATTGAGGGCATTGATCGTTGTGATGTCCCTGCATAGAACACACTCCACATATGGCCGGACTTTGCACTTTGGTTCCATGTATCTTCATTCCCTCGGCCATCTGAGAAACAATAGAAGTAAGGTTAGCTAATTGGGATTGAATGTCGGACATAGAACTTACCTCATTCACTCCTTGCCGTGGGGTGTCTCTATGTCCAACTCCTTCATATTGTTGCGCATTCAAGGCTCGATTTGCAATTAGAGTCTTGGCAGCCACTGGAGTTTTGTCAACCAAAGCTCCTCCCGCTGAAGCATCGAGCATTTGTCTCTCAATTGGAAGAAGTCCTTCATAGAAATATTGAAGGATAAGCTCTTCTTTCATTTGGTGTTGTGGACAAGAAGCAACAAGCGCCTTGAAACGCTCATAGTATGTTGGAAAGGACTCCCCTTGTTGTTGTTGAATGCCACTAATCCTTTTCCTCAAGAGAATGACTCTTGAAGTTGGGAAAAATTTCTCTAAGAATGCGCGCTTCATGCTTTCCCAAGAAGTGATGGTTCCAGGTGCTAGTTCGTAGAGCCAATCCTTAGCCTTTTCCAAAAGAGAGAATGGAAAGGCTTTCATCATCAGAATATTCCCATCTACGTTGATTGGTGTCATGCTTGAGCACACCACCTCAAATTCCTTCAAATGCTTGTTTGGATCTTCCATGGACAGCCCATGGTACTTAGGAATGTGATGCAACAAGCTTGACTTCAATTCAAACTCATCAGTCTTGCCCTCGGCTGCCCTAGGATATTGAATGCATAAGGGCACGGCATTGTCAAGTCCTGAGGCTGAAAGCTCTTTGATTGTACGATTGTCCACAGACATGTTTTCCACTTGCTCTTCAAATTCAGATTCAATTTCAACTTCAGATTCAGAATTAGAACTTGAACTAAGGAGATCAGGTTCTGGGTGCTTCCTCTTCCTTCTCAAATCTCGCTCAAAATCGTTGTTAAAATCCAAGATATGTGCGTGAACGGGTTGAGAATTTCGAGTCATACACTAGTACCTACAACAAAGAAAACAAAACAAAATCAGAAGACTAGACAACTAACCCAAACGAAAATAACAATCCAAGGGATTAGCAAAGTTGCTAATCCCCGGCAACGGGGCCAAAAATTTGATGCGAAATATATAAGCACACAAATTAAACCCTCTTTTTATCAATTGTAGCAAGTATGTTGATGTGAGAATTACTTGACACACAAATTAAACCCTATTGATGACAATTGTAGTAAAGATGCAAGTAGGGATCGTTCTAAACCGGGGATTAACTAGGGATGCTAATCAACACAAATAAGACTCAAAAACACTAAACTAGACTCTAATGACTCAAAACTAACTTAAAACACTAAAAACAGCAAGAAACAATAAAAAAAGACTCAAATCTAGACCTAACAAGTGATTTTGACGAAAATAGAACTTAAAAGACTCAAACAACTAAGAGAAAACAGGTTTTGACTCTAAAAACAAGTTTAAATGAAAGGGGGATTGTTTTTGACGAATTTAAACTTAAACAAACAAAATTGTAAAGACAACTTAAAAAGGCACGAAATTGGTGATTTGAATGGGTGAATGGCTAGTTAGAGGGATCCTTATCCACACATAAACATATGCATACAACTTGATTCCCAGTTACTCTTTCGATAAACTATGAATGACAATGTTCAGAATTAATTGTATTGAACTAATTAATTCCCAGATTTCCCTAAGTTCATTGAATTGAATGGATAACGCATCACAACCAAATTATTCTTATCAAGTTCCCTAACTATGGAATACGCATGATAGAGATACATATCAAAGATCATTAAGTTCCATGGAAATCATAAACATTGACAAGGCATTCATAACTATGGAAGACGCATGTTAATCCAGCCTAGGGTTTACTTAACACAATTGTGACTAGCAATCTTTACTACTTGTGAATATAAGTTCATAACGATTAGGTGAAATTCCCTTATATCCTAGCATCAAATTTATGCATGCAAATCAAGTGTCGACCCCCAACCCACATACATAAACAAGTTCTTAATAAGCACAGAAAAGTAAACCACATTCATACTTTATGAAATCGTAACTGGAGTGAATCAAATCATAAGAAACATATATTCATGGCTTCAAATTCCCCCTCTAACTAATAGGGGTTTAGTTCCTCATGACAGCAATTAAACAAAGAAAACTGAATTGAAACATTAAAAACAAAGATAGACAACACCTAAGAACGCTCCAGCAATAGTCACGACTTAGAGTGGCACCTTCTCCTTCCTTCCTTGAATAGCTGCGGCACAAGAGGGGTTTTCTGGGTTTTTGTGTGGATGATATGGCACGGCAGGGGGTAGGGGATGATTTCTGGCGTGAATGGTTGTGTATGGAGGGTGGTGTGCACGGCAAAGGGTGTTTTAATAGATATAGGCACCAAAAACCCTAAGTGAATCAGATTGGGACTTCTAGAAAACCAAATCCATCCAGAAATAGGCTCAAAACAATCAGATTTCCAATGGGAAAGGGCCTTAGGTGCGGCACAATAGGATAAGGTGGGATAAGGCTTCTAGAAAGCCTTGCAAGGCAAGGAAACCAAGTTTTCTGAAAAGCTAGGTGCGGCAAGGCTTAGAGTTTCTAGAAACTCAATTTAAATGTCCCCCAATCAGAAAATAAACCCTCATTGTACCAGAAATTGAATTAGAAAAGGATTAGGATAGGATAAGGTTTGTTAAGATAAGATAAGGATTGGATAAGATAAGATAAGATAAGGTTGTTTGGATAATGTTTTGGATAATTCTCCTTCTTTTGAGCTGATTCCTTATCTTCAATGATTTGAATTTATTTCTCCAACCTTGAAACATATTCCCAACTCCATTTAAACTCCAAATTCGTCCATCTTCATGCCCATTGCTTGTGCTATCCATTCCAAGCCCAGATTTGCTCTAAAATGCTCCAAAATGCATCTTTTTGCCAACTTTGCTTCTTGGACCTAAAAACACACGAAAATGACTTTAAACACTATACTAAACAACAAATAGCTAAGCAAATGCAAGGAACCACACTAACTAAATAGCATAAATATGCTCCTATCATATGTAAGTAGGGATCGTTCTAGGCCGGGGATTAGGAGGGATTGCTAAATCACTTGAAAACTGACTCAAAAACTTAAAACAAAGTTAAAACACTAAATTAGACTCAAAGAATGCAAAACTATACTTTAAAACACTAAAACAAACCAAAAGACTCAAAACTGCAAACAAACACTCAAAACTGCCTTAAAACCACTTTCTGGGCAGTTTGAACACTAAGGAAGAATTTGGACGAAAATATGTTATAACTGGACTCAAGACACTTAAAAACACAAACTTAAATCACCTTCTAACTAATTTGAAACTTCAAAATAAAGGGGGAATTGGTTTTGACGAATTTGAAAACAAAACAAAAACTTTGTAAAACAAAACAGATTGTAAAACGAATTGGTTAAAGTGAATGGATGGAAGGCTAGCTAAGGGGTTCCTCTCCACACATGTCACACTTGCATACAAAACGATTTCTAGCTGCTTTTCAATAAACCATGGATTCTCAACGCCCCAGATTAACCGTGAATTGCACTAATTAACCCTCAGATTTTCCTAACGTTATTGAATTGGATGATTGCATACGACAACCCAAAACATTCCCCACAAGTTCCCTACATGAATTGCATAATAGAGATACAAGCAAGAATCATTAAGTTCTATGAAAACCATAAGCATTGACGAGGCATTCGTTACTATGAATTGCATGAAACTTATGCCAAGAATTTACTTAACGCGATTGTGATCAACAACCTTTACTACTTGCAAATATAAGTTCCTAACGATTAGGTGAAATTCCCTTATATCCTAGCATTCAATTTATGCATGCAAACTAAGCGGGCCCTCTTAACCAACATACACAAATCAGTTTTAGTTCGACGAATAAGTAAATTGAAATCACAATTTATGAATCACAACTAGAGCAATCAAATCATATAGCAAGCATAAACATGGTTTCGAATCCCCCCTAGCCAAGGGGGGTTTAGTTCCTCATACGTACAGAACAAAGAGTATTGAATTTGAACATTGAAATCAAAGGAAAGGAAACACCTAAAACTTCCAGCAATTCGAACTTGAATGGCATGCACGTCCAAGGCTTCTTCTCCTCCTCTTTGCTGCGGCACAGGGACTCGGGACAGGTTTAGGGCTTAGGTGTATGGGTGAAAGGATATGGAGTGGTGTAGTAGTGTTTAGGGGGAATGGATGGTGCGGCAGGGATGTGTGTAGTGTAAATGGCGTGAATGAAGTATATGGAGGGTGGTACCTGCGGCAAAGGGTGTAGAAATATATATATAAGCACCAGAAACCCTAGGTAAATCAGATTAGGACTTCTAGAAAGCCAAATCCATCCAGAAATAGGTTTAAAACAATCAGATTTTTAATGGGAAAAGGCCTAAGATGCGGCAGGTTTGGATAAGGAGGGATAAGGCTTCTAGAAAGCCTTGCAAGGCAAGGAAATCAGATATTCTAGAAGGCTAGGTGCGGCATGGACTTAGGGTTCCTAGAATCCTAAATTAAATGTCCCCCAATCAGAAAATAAACCCTCAACGTACCAGGAATTGAGTTAGAAAAGGATTAGGATAGGATAAGGTTATTTAAGATAGGATAAGGATTGGATAAGATAAGATAAGATATGGTTGTTTGGATAATGTTTTGGATAATTCTCCTTCTTTTGAGCTGATTCCATATCTTCAATGATTTGAATTTATTTCTCCAACCTTGAAACATATTCCTAACTCCATTTAGACTCCAAATTCGTCCATCTTCTTGCCCACTGCATGTGTTATCCATTCCAAGCCCAGATTTGCTCTAAAATGCTCCAAAATGCATCCTTCATTTGGTGCTGTGGACATGAAGCAACAAGAGATTTAAAACGTTCATAATAAGTGGGAAATGATTCACCTTCGTCTTGCTGAATTCCACTTATCCTTTTGCGTAGAAGAATGACTCGAGAAGTTGGGAAAAACTTCTCCAGAAACGCCCGTTTCATGCTTTCCCATGATGTGACAGTTCTGGGGGCTAGTTCATACAACCAATCTTTAGCTTTGTCCATTAGAGAGAACGGAAAAGCTTTCATCTTCAATATGCTTCCATCGACATTGATAGGGGTCATGCTTGAACACACCACTTCGAACTCCTTCAAGTGCTTGTTTGCATCCTCCATGGACAACCCATGGAACTTCGGGATGTGGTGCAACAAACTGGACTTCAATTCAAACTCATCAGTCTTGTCTTGGGCAGCCCTAGGGTATTGAATACATAGGGGGGCGGCATTGGCGAATCCCGAAGCAGAGAGCTCCTTGATTGTTCGATTGTCCGCTGCCATAGTTTGTACTTCCTCCAACACTTGAGCCGGGGGCTCTTCTTCCTCTTCTAGCACTGGTTCTTCAAGCTCAGGTTCAGGGCTTGATAGGAGCATATTTATGCGACTTAGTTAGTGTGTTTTCTTGCATTTACTTAGTTATTTGTTGCTTATTATAGTGTCTTAAGTCATTTTCGTGTGTTTGTAGGTCCTAGAAGCAAAGTATGCAAAAGGATGCAATTTGGAGCATTTTAGAGCAGTTTTGGGCCAAGAATGAATATCACAAGATTGGAGCAAGATGGATGGACGAATTTGAAGTTCAAGAGAGGCTAGGAATGTGCAAAAGAGTTGAAGAAATAAATCCAAGTCAAAGAAGATAAGGAATCAGCTACAAAGAAGAAGAATTATCCAAAACATTATCCAAACTACCTTATCTTATCCTTATCTTATCCAAACCTTATCTTATCTTATCTTACCATGCCTCATCCTATCCTATCCTAATCCTTTCCTAACTTAATTCCTGCTGCAAAAGGGATTCAATTTCAGTTTAGGAGACCTTAAAACCTGATTTCAAGGAAGCTTATCCCTTCCTATAAAGGTGCCGCACCTATCCCTTTCTAGAAACCCCAAAATCAACCAAATAACACTCTTTCTAGAAGTCGCTAAAAAAGTGGCGCCCCAATCCTTCTAGATGCATGATCCAGCCTGATAGGAGCATATTTATGCTACTTAGTTAGTGTGTTTTCTTGCATTTGCTTAGCTATTTGTTGCTTAGTATAGTGTTTAAAGTCATTTTCGTGTGTTTTTAGGTCCAAGAAGCAAAGTTGGCAAAAAGATGCATTTTGGAGCATTTTAGAGCAAATCTGGGCTTGGAATGGATAGCACAAGCAATGGGCATGAAGATGGACGAATTTGGAGTCTAAATGGAGTTAGGAATATGTTTCAAGGTTGGAGAAATAAATTCAAATCATTGAAGATAAGGAATCAGCTCAAAAGAAGGAGAATTATCCAAAACATTATCCAAACAACCTTATCTTATCTTATCTTATCCAACCCTTATCTTATCTTAACAAACCTTATCCTCTCCTAATCCTTTTCTAATTCAATTCCTGGTCCAATGAGGGTTTATTTTCTGATTGGGGGACATTTAAATTAAGTTTCTAGAAACCCTAAGCCTTGCCGTACCTAGCCTTCTAGAAAACATGATTTCCTTGCCTTGCAAGGCTTTCTAGAAGCCTTATCCCTCCTTATCCAAATCTGCCGCACCTTAGGCCCTTTCCCATTAGAAATCTGATTGTTTTGAGCCTATTTCTGGATGGATTTGGCTTTCTAGAAGTCCTAATCTGATTCACCTAGGGTTTTTGGTGCCTATATATATATTAATCCACCCTTTGCCGTACACACCACCCTCTATATACATCATTCACGCCAGAAATCATCCACCACTCTCTGCCGCCCCTTTCCTTCACCATTCTCCATAGTTTCTGACCTAATTCACCCTCTGCCGTGCCATACCATCCACCCAAACCCAGAAAACCCCTCTTGTGCCGCAGCTATTCAAGGAAGGAAGGAGAAGGTGCCACTCTAAGTCGTGACTATTGCTGGAGCGTTCTTAGGTGTTGTCTATCTTTGTTTTCAATGTTTCAATTCAGTTTTCTTTGTTTAATTGCTATCATGAGGAACTAAACCCCTATTAGTTAGAGGGGGAATTTGAAGCCATGAATATATGTTTCTTATGATTTGATTCACTCCAGTTACGATTTCATGAATTATGAATGCGGTTTACTTTTCTGTGCTTATTAAGAACTTGTTTATGTATGTGGGTTGGGGGTCGACACTTGATTTGCATGCATAAATTTGATGCTAGGATATAAGGGAATTGCACCTAATCGTTATGAACTTATATTCATGAGTAGTAAAGATCACTAGTCACGATTATGTGAAGTAAATCCTAGGCAAGAGTAACATGCGTATTCCATAGTTATGAATGCCTTGTCAATGTTTATGATTTCCATGGAACTTAATGATCTTTGATATGTATCTCTATCATGCGTATTCCATAGTTAGGGAACTTGATAAGAATAATTTGGTTGTGATGCGTTATCCATTCAATTCAATGAACTTAGGGAAATCTGGGAATTAATTAGTGCAATACAATTAATTCAAAGCATTGTCATTCATGGTTTATTGGAAGAATAACTGGAAATCAATTCGTATGCATATGTTCATGTGTGGAGAAGAACCCTCTAACTAGTTTTCACCCTTGAATTCACCTTTATCTCTTTCAATTTACTTTGTTTGCCTAAATCTGCTTAGTTTTGCTTAAATCGTCCAAAACCCCCCTTAGTTCTTAATTGAATCTTAGTTTGTTTAAATTCGTCCAAATCTGTCCCCTTTTAGTGTTTTGAGTCTAACCAGTCCAAAAGTCATCCAATTCACCCCTTAGAACCTGTTTTGAGTCTGTTTAAGTTAGTTTGGTTGTTTTGAGTCTATTTAGCCTGTTTTGAGTCTCTAGTGTCTAGAATCTGTCTAGTTGAGTTTTATTTGTTGTTTTAAGTTTGTTTTGAGTTAATTGAGTCTAGTTTAGTGTTTTAAAGTTTATATAGTGTAGATTAGCATCCCTGCTAATCCCAAACGATCCCTACTTTCATATACTACGTCGATAGGGTTTTAATTTGAGTGTCAAGTAATTCTCACATCAAATTTTGGCGCCGTTGCCGGGGATTAGCAAATTTGCTAATTCCCCGTGTTTCTGTTTTTGTTTTTGTTTTGCTTAGTTTTCTGATTTGTTTTGTTTTTCTTTGTTTTAGGTACTAGTGTATGACTCGAAGTTCTCAACCCGTTCACGCACATATCTTGGAGTTTAACGACGATTTTGAGCAAGATTTGAGAAGGAAGAGGAAGCACCCAGAACCTGATCTACTTAGTTCAAGTTCTAATTACGAATCTGAAGTTGAAATTGAAGAGGATTTGGAAGAGGAGCACGACATTGATAGGAGCATATTTATGCTACTTAGTTAGTGTGTTTCCTTGCATTTGCTTAGCTTTTTGTTGCTTAGTATAGTGTTTAAAGTCATTTTCGTGTGTTTTTAGGTCCAAGAAGCAAAGTTGGCAAAAAGATGCATTTTGGAGCATTTTAGAGCAAATCTGGGCTTGGAATGGTTAGCACAAGCAATGGGCATGAAGATGGACGAATTTGGAGTCTAAATGAAGTTGGGAATATGTTTCAAGGTTGGAGAAATAAATTCAAATCATTGAAGATAAGGAATCCGCTCAAAAGAAGGAGGATTATCCAAAACATTATCCAAACAACCTTATCTTATCTTATCTTATCCAATCCTTATCTTATCTTAACAAACCTTATCCTATCCTAATCCTTTTCTAATTCAATTCCTGGTACAATGAGGGTTTATTTTCTGATTGGGGGACATTTAAATTAAGTTTCTAGAAACCCTAAGCCTTGCCGCACCTAGCTTTCCAGAAAACCTGATTTCCTTGCCTTGCAAGGCTTTCTAGAAGCCTTATCCCTCCTTATCCAAGTTTGCCGCACCTAAGGCCCTTTCCCATTGGGAATCTGATTGTTTTGAGCCTATTTCTGGATGGATTTGGCTTTCTAGAAGTCCTAATCTGATTCACCTAGGGTTTTTGGTGCCTATATATATACTAATCAATCCTTTGCCGTACACACCACCCTCCATACACAACCATTCACGCCAGAAATCATCCACCACTCCCTGCCGTGCCATATCATCCACACAAACCCAGAAAATCCCTCTTGTGCCGCAGCTATTCAAGGAAGGAAGGAGAAGGTGCCACTCTAAGTCGTGACTACTGCTGGAGCGTTCTTAGGTGTTGTCTATCCTTGTTTTCAATGTTTCAATTCAGTTTTCTTTGTTTAATTGCTATCATGAGGAACTAAGCCCCTATTAGTTAGAGGGGGAATTTGAAGCCATGAATATATGTTTCTTATGATTTGATTTACTCCAGTTATGATTTCATAAATTGTGAATGTGGTTTGCTTAACTGTTTTATTAAGAACTTGTTCTTGTGTGTTGATTAAGGATGCATACTTGGTTTACATGCATGAATTTGATGCTAGAATATAAGGGAATTTCACCTAATCGTTATGAACTTATATTCACAAGTAGTAAAGGTTGCTAGTCACAATCATGTTAAGTAAACCCTAGGCTGGATTAACATGCGTCTTCCATAGTTATGAATGCCTTGTCAATGTTCATGATTTCCATTGAACTTAATGATCTTTGTTGAATGTCTCTATCATGCGTATTCCATAGTAGGGAGCTTGAGAAAGAATAATTTGGTTGTGATGCGTTATCCATTCAATTCAATGAATCTAGGGAAATCTGGGAATTGATTAGTTCAATACAATTAATTCGGAACATTGTCATTCATGGTTTATCGAAAGAGTAACTGGGAATCAAGTTGTATGCATATGTTTATGTGTGGATAAGGATCCTTCTAACTAGCCATTCACCCATTTAAATCACCAATTTCGTGCCTTTTTAAGTTGTCTTTACAATCTTGTTTGTTTAAGTTTAAATTCGTTCAAAAACAATCCCTTGCTTTTAATTTGTGTTAAGATAGTCTAAATTCGTCAAATCTTGAGTCTTTTAGTCTTTTGAGTCAATTTGAGTCTTAATTTCGTTCAAATCAATCTTAGGTGTTAGTTTAGAGTCTAGATAACTTGTTTTGTGTGTTTTAGGTCTATTTAGCTTGTTTTGAGTCTTTAGAGTCCAGAAACTGTTTAATTGAATTATATTTGCTGTTTTGAGTTTGTTTTGAGTTAGTTGAGTCAAGTTAGGGTGTTTAAAGGTGTCTAGAGTTAAAATTCGTCCAAATTGATCCCTAGTACTTGTTTTCATTGTTTTAAGTCCAGTTTATTGTTTTAAGAGTCTAATTTGTGTAGATTAGCATCCCTTCTAATCCCCGGCCTAAAACGATCCCTACTTTCATATACTACGTCGATAGGGTTTTAATTTGAGTGTCAAGTAATTCTCACATCACTGCACGTCATCTACTATGCCTCAAGGACCTTGAACGATGCTCAATTGAACTACTCTACGATGGAAAAAGAACTTCTTGCCGTTGTCTTTGCTTTAGATAAGTTTCGTTCATATTTACTTGGTACTAAAGTCATTATTTACTCTGACCATGCAGCTTTGAAGTATTTGTTCACCAAGAAAGAGGCCAAACCAAGACTCATTCGCTGGATGCTTCTTCTCCAAGAGTTCGATATTGAAATCCGGGACAAGAAGGGGAGTGAAAACGTGGTGGCTGATCACTTGAGCAGTATGGTGCATGAGGAGGATGCCGTGCCTATCCAAGAGACATTCCCAAATGAGCAGCTGCTGTCCATCAAGGTAAGTGAGCCATGGTATGCTGATATAGTAAATTATTTGGTGTCTAAACACATTCCAAGATAGCTAAACAAGCACCAAAGTGATAAACTTAAAAAGGATGCACGTTCTTATGTTTGGGATGACCCATACTTGTGGAAATATTGCCCTGATCAGGTTCTACGTAGGTGTGTGCATGATTCTGAGTTTAATTCAATTTTAACTTTCTGTCATACCTATGCATGTGGAGGTCACTTTGGTACTCAAAGAACAGCACATAAAGTTTTAGAATGTGGATTTTATTGGCCTACTATCTTTAGAGATGCTAGAACTTTTTGTATGACTTGTGATAGATGTCAAAGAACGGGCAATATAGGTCCTAAACAACAAATGCCGCAACACCCCATATTTAGTGTTGAAATCTTTGATGTTTGGGGTATTGATTTCATGGGTCCTTTTCCTTCCTCACATGGTTTCCTTTATATTTTGCTTGCTGTGGATTATGTGTTGAAATGGGTGGAAGCAAAAGCCACCCGAACTCATGATTCTAAAGTGGTTGCAGATTTTGTTAGAACTAACATATTTGCTAGATTTGGAATGCCAAGAGTCCTAATCAGTGATGGGGGTTCCCATTTTTGCAATCGAACCATTGAGGCGCTGCTCAAGAAGTACAATGTCACGCGTAAGGTTTCAACACCTTATCATCCTCAAACAAGTGGGCAAGCCGAGGTTTCGAATCGGGAAATCAAGCAGATTTTGGAGAAGACGGTTGGACCAACTCGGAAGGATTGGAGCTTGCGTTTGAATGATGCGTTGTGGGCATATCGCACTGCCTATAAAACCCCAATTGGAATGTCCCCATTTCGGCTAGTCTATGGGAAACCATGTCATCTTCCCGTCGAGTTAGAACATCGTGCACATTGGGCCGTCAAAACATTCAACATGGACATTGATGCCGCAGGTCTTCACAGGAAGCTTCAATTGAATGAGCTCAAAGAAATTAGGAATGAAGCTTATGAGAATGCACGGATCTACAAGGAGAAAACAAAGGCATTCCATGACAAGATGATTCGTAGCAAGCTGTTCTCTATAGGGCAGAAAGTGTTACTTTTCAATTCTCGCCTTCGTCTATTTCCAGGTAAGTTGCATTCTAAGTGGATTGGTCCTTTTGTGGTTACTAATGTTTTTCCTCATGGTGCAGTCCAAATTCAAAGTTTAAAGACGCAACAAGAATTCAAAGTGAATGGACATCGATTGAAGCCATAGTATGAGCACTTTGAAGAGCACATTACGGAGGACATATCCTTTAATGCCGTGGGCCCCATTGAAGAATAGAGGGAAGGTTCGTCCGGCTGGAAGACGTTAAAGCAAGCGCTTCTTGGGAGGCAACCCATGCAAATAAAGACGACCTAGGAACTCTCCGGCTCCACAACCAGATTTGCGTTTCTAAACCGTACTCTTTATTGCTTTTCCTTTGCCATCTTTGTTATGTTAGTTAGTTGTGTTGATTGCTGTTTGCTTTCTGTGAGTCTATGTTTGAAACATTGAGGACAATGTTTGGTTTAAGTGTGGGGGGGATAAACGAAGTGTTTTCATTGGAAAATTCGTGGGTTTTTATCACCTATCACTTCTAAAGTTGTTTTTCACTGTTTTTGAGTGTTTTTAGGGTGTTTTGAAGTATTTTTATGTGTCTTGAACACTTCTAAAGTTGTTTTTCACTGTTTTTGAGTGTTTTTAGGGTGTTTTGAAGTATTTTTATGTGTCTTGAAAGAAAAATACGAAAATTTTGAAAAAAATCGAAAACGTTTTGAAAAATCACAAAAAGAGTCGTCTTTAGAGTCGTTTTTGTGTGTTTGTGTCTTAGGTACCTTCCAACACAATGATGAGGATTTGGTTTTTAATTGCATGACTGATAACGAAAGTTACAAACATGGATTGAAGTTTGATTTGCTCTTTGGTTTATGCTTGGTTATAGTTGACATTCATGAATTCACATGTAATTACAAAAAGGATAAAATCAGTTTTTGTAACATGCTTGAAGGAAGTAACTCAAACTAACGCTACAACCCTGAGAGACTTGAGCCTTTAACGTTCTTTGGAGAGTTAAAAATCTGTGCATTGTTTGTTTTCTAAAGTCGTTGCATGATCTCATTATTCTTTGCTTGGTTGCTACTTGGAATGCGTTTCATCATTTAGTTCCAAATACTAGAACTCATACCCGTTTCATTCAAAGCATGAAATTGATTAGCATAACACATAACAAGATGAAGTTGTTTAGTTAAAACCAGAGCCAAAAAGCCTAACCCTTTGCATATGTATTGTAGGTTTAACCCCTTTGAGCCTTGTTTAGCCTATGTTTTTTGTTTAACCACATTATCCTTACCTAGCCTAGATTAGGACCATCCTTACCCTTGTTCTTAAGGCATAGTGAGCATCACCTAAGAATGAATTCCCTTTGTTCGTTATTTGGGCGGCAAAACAAGTGTGGGGGAAGGGATTTATGTGTCTGATTGTGTGCCAACAAGACAAACAAGGGCACGGGCAAAAGAAAAAAAAAGAGAGAGAAAAAAGAAAGAAGAAAATTCGTGTGAAAAAGAAAAGAAAAAGAAAAGTTGTGAAAAAGTATGAAAAGTGTTCAAAATAAGTGAGATTAAAGCTCACAAGTGTTGGTTGTTGCAGAAGGGGTCCAAAAAGTTGAATTCGGCCCTAAAATATGTGTAATCTTCCCCTTTGTGTTCAAAGTGTGCGGCTGCATTCAAGAAAGGGAGTTCTAAGTGTCATATTCATTACTTTGCTTGCTATTGCTTTAAGAACGTTTGTTTTCCTTACCTTTCTTTGTTAGCCAATACCCCCTAGCCCCGTTATAACCCTATACTTCAATCTTGAGTGTTGTGTGTTTCAATATGTGGAGTTTGGGATTGGTATGAGCATATGGTGTCCCTGGTTCTCGCATCTAAGTAGTAGCATTCCGTTCATGAGATTATATATAAACATGCATTCCAGAAATTACTTTTCTTGTTATACACATATGTGAGTATTAGTTTCATATTTACATCAATCTTCTCACATATAACTAGTGTAGGGAGTGTAGTCAGACAATCTGTGTGATTGAGTGCATATCTAGTAAGGAATTGAGGGATTCTCTAAGGCATGTTACTACATTCAAAATGTTGTTTTAATTGATTAAATGCGAGCTAATGTGTGGTAACTTTGATTAAGTATGTGCTCAAGGGTAGGGATAACTAAAATCTGTGGGAGTAATGATCTTTGGCATGTTATGTATCATTGAAAATCCCTGAGGTGAACGTTGGAAGGTTTAGGTTACGTTTTGTTTGTTTTGTTTTGCTCGAGGACTAGCATAAGTTAAGTGTGGGGGAATTTGATAGGAGCATATTTATGCTACTTAGTTAGTGTGTTTTCTTGCATTTGCTTAGCTATTTGTTGCTTAGTATAGTGTTTAAAGTCATTTTCGTGTGTTTTTAGGTCCAAGAAGCAAAGTTGGCAAAAAGATGCATTTTGGAGCATTTTAGAGCAAATCTGGGCTTGGAATGGATAGCACAAGCAATGGGCATGAAGATGGACGAATTTGGAGTCTAAATGGAGTTAGGAATATGTTTCAAGGTTGGAGAAATAAATTCAAATCATTGAAGATAAGGAATCAGCTCAAAAGAAGGAGAATTATCCAAAACATTATCCAAACAACCTTATCTTATCTTATCTTATCCAACCCTTATCTTATCTTAACAAACCTTATCCTCTCCTAATCCTTTTCTAATTCAATTCCTGGTCCAATGAGGGTTTATTTTCTGATTGGGGGACATTTAAATTAAGTTTCTAAAAACCCTAAGCCTTGCCGTACCTAGCCTTCTAGAAAACCTGATTTCCTTGCCTTGCAAGGCTTTCTAGAAGCCTTATCCCTCCTTATCCAAATCTGCCACACCTTAGGCCCTTTCCCATTAGAAATCTGATTGTTTTGAGCCTATTTCTGGATGGATTTGGCTTTCTAGAAGTCCTAATCTGATTCACCTAGGGTTTTTGGTGCCTATATATATATTAATCCACCCTTTGCCGTACACACCACCCTCTATATCATCATTCACGCCAGAAATCATCCACCACTCTCTGCCACCCCTTTCCTTCACCATTCTCCATAGTTTCTGGCCTAATTCACCCTCTGCCGTGCCATACCATCCACCCAAACCCAGAAAACCCCTCTTGTGCCGCAGCTATTCAAGGAAGGAAGGAGAAGGTGCCACTCTAAGTCGTGACTATTGCTGGAGCGTTCTTAGGTGTTGTCTATCTTTGTTTTCAATGTTTCAATTCAGTTTTCTTTGTTTAATTGCTATCATGGGGAACTAAACCCCTATTAGTTAGAGGGGGAATTTGAAGCCATGAATATATGTTTCTTATGATTTGATTCACTCCAGTTACGATTTCATGAATTATGAATGCGGTTTACTTTTCTGTGCTTATTAAGAACTTGTTTATGTATGTGGGTTGGGGGTCGACACTTGATTTGCATGCATAAATTTGATGCTAGGATATAAGGGAATTGCACCTAATCATTATGAACTTATATTCATGAGCAGTAAAGATCGCTAGTCACGATTATGTGAAGTAAATCCTAGGCAAGAGTAACATGCGTATTCCATAGTTATGAATGCCTTGTCAATGTTTATGATTTCCATGGAACTTAATGCTCTTTGATATGTATCTCTATCATGCGTATTCCATAGTTAGGGAACTTGATAAGAATAATTTGGTTGTGATGCGTTATCCATTCAATTCAATGAACTTAGGGAAATCTGGGAATTAATTAGTGCAATACAATTAATTCAAAGCATTGTCATTCATGGTTTATCGGAAGAATAACTGAAAATCAATTCGTATGCATATGTTCATGTGTGGAGAAGAACCCTCTAACTAGTTCACCCCTGAATTCACCTTTATCTCTTTCAATTTACTTTGTTTGCCTAAATCTGCTTAGTTTTGCTTAAATCGTCCAAAACCCCCCTTAGTTCTTAATTGAATCTTAGTTTGTTTAAATTCGTCCAAATCTGTCCCCTTTTAGTGTTTTGAGTCTAACTAGTCCAAAAGTCATCCAATTCACCCCTTAGAACCTGTTTTGAGTCTGTTTAAGTTAGTTTGGTTGTTTTGAGTCTATTTAGCCTGTTTTGAGTCTCTAGTGTCTAGAATCTGTCTAGTTGAGTTTTATTTGTTGTTTTAAGTTTGTTTTGAGTTAATTGAGTCTAGTTTAGTGTTTTAAAGTTTATATAGTGTAGATTAGCATCCCTTCTAATCCCCGGCCTTAAACGATCCCTACTTTCATATACTACGTCGATAGGGTTTTAATTTGGGTGTCAAGTAATTCTCACATCACAGCCGCACCGTTATCCTAATTCCCTTTGGTTTTTGGCCTTCTAGATGTCCTATTTCCTGCTAGGAACTCTCCGGCTCCATAACCAGATTTGCGTTTCTAAACCCTACTCTTTATTGCTTTTACTTTGCCATATTTGTCATGTTTGTTCGTTGTGTTGTTTGCTTGCTTGTGTGTGAGTCTTTGTTTGAAACATTGAGGACAATGTTTGGTTTAAGTGGGGGGGGGGGGGGGGGTAAACAAGTGTTTTCATTGGAAAAATTCGTGGGTTTTTATCACCTATCACTTCTAAGGTTGTTTTTCACTGTTTTTGAGTGTTTTTTTTATGTATTTTGAAGTGTTTTTATGTGTCTTGAAAGAAAAATACGAAAATTTTGAAAAAAAAATCGAAAAAGTTTTGAAAATACCAAAAAGAGTCGTTTTTAGAGTCGTTTTTGTGTGTTTGTGTCTTAGGGTACCTTCCAACACAATGATGAGGTTTGGTTTTTAATTGCATGACTGTTAAAGAAAGTTACAAACATGGATTGAAGTTTGATATGCTCTTTTGTTTATGCTTGGTTATAGTTGACATTCATGAATTCCCATGTAATCACAAAAAGGATAAAATCAGTTTTTGTAACATGCTTGAAGGAAGTAAGTCAAACTAGCACTACAACCCTGAGAGACTTGAGCCTAAACTTTGTTTGGAGAGTTATCAATCTTGACATTCTTGTTTTCTAAAGTCGTTGCATGATCTCATCATTCTTTGCTTGGTTGCTACTTAGAATGCATTTCATTATTTAGATCCAAATACTAGAACTTATACCCATTTCATTCAAAGCATGAAATTGATTAGCATAACAAATAACAAGATGAAGTTGTTTAGTTCAAAACCAGAGCCAAAAAGCCTAACCCTTTGCATATGTATTGTAGGTTTAGCCCCTTTGAGCCGTATTTAGCCTATTTTCTTTGTTAGCCACATTATCCTTACCTAGCCTAGATTAGGACCATCCTTACCCTTGTTCTTAAGGCGTAGTGAAGCATGACCTAGAGTGAATTCCCTTCGTTCGTTATTAGGCAGTAAATAAGTGTGGGGGAAGGTTTTTAGAGGTTTTGTGTGCCAAAGAAGTAAAAAAAAAGGGCACGGGTAGAAGAAGAAAAAAAAAAAAAAAGAGAAGAAAATTCGTGAGAAAAAGAAAAGAAAAAGAAAAGTATGTGAAAGAGTGTGAAAAGTGTTCAAAATAAGTGAGATTAAAGCTCACAAGTGTTGGTTGTTGAAGAAAGGGTCCAAAAAGGTTGAATTCGGCCTAAGTATGTGTGATCTTCCCTTTATGCATTTAAAAAGGGAGTTCTAAGTGTCATATTCATTACTTTGCTTGCTATTGCTTTAAGAACGTTTGTTTTCCTTACCTTTCTTTGTTAGCCAATACCCTTAGCCCCGTTACAACCCTTAGACTTCTATCTTGATTGTTATGTGTTTCGATGTGTGGAGTTTGGGATCGGTTTGAGCATGTGGTGTCCCTGGTTCTCGCATCTAAGTAGTAGCATTCCATTCATGAGAATATATATACATGCATTAATAACTCCAGAAATTGCTTTCTTTGTTATATACATATGTGACTATTAGTTTTCATGTTTACATTGATAGGAGCATATTTATGCGACTTAGTTGGCTTGTTCTTGTGCATTTATGTTGTGTTTTCTTAGTTATTTTAGTGTTTAAAGCCATTTTCGTGTGTTTCTAGGTCCTAAAGACAAAGTATGCAAGAAGATGCATTTTGGAGCATTTTGGAGCAAAATTGGGCTTGGAATGGATATCACATGTTTGAAGCAAAAGGAATGGACGAAATTGAAGACTTGAAGATGTTAGGATTCCTAATCAACGAAGGATTCCTAATTGAAGATGGATTCCTAGAAGAATGAGGATTCCTACTCACATAAGGATTCCTACTCAAACATGGATTCCTACTTGAAGTAGGAAAGTTAAGCCAAGGTTTCCTATTTTGGTTTGCCTTTCCTAATCCTAAATGTTTCCAAATTCCAGCAACTTTGAAGGCTTCCTATGCATTCTAGGACACAAATTGAAGGACTTAGACCACCTAAGGACCCTTGCCGCACCTCCTTACCCCTTTCCTCTTCCTTGCCGTGCAAGGGAGAGGGTTATATCCTGTTTCCTTGCATTAAAACACATTCCTTTTTAATTTAAAGTCTTTGCCGCACACCCCTGGCACTTTCCCTTAGTTTTCTGATTTTGTTTCCTCTTTCTAGATGCTTTTGACTTAATTTCTGAATACCAAAATAAGTTAGGGTTTTAATTTCCCTAAAACCTTTAAATAAACTTCCTTGTTGCAGCCACAAATCATCCATCCACACAACCTGTCTCGCCAGAATTCCTTCCCCAACCCTAGCCGCACCTATCCTTCACCATTCTCCATAGTTTCTGACCAAAAACACTCCCTGTCGCACCATACATCCATCCTAGCCAATAACCCAGCCATCTACACCACTCATAACTCCCAAAACTCACCAACAACCCTTGTGCCGCAGCAAAGAGGAAGGAAGAAAGCCCTTGGACGTGCCTGCCATTCAAGTTAGGATTGCTGGAACGTTTAGGTGTAATCTTTCTTTTGTTTTCAATGTTTCAATTCAATAATCTTTGTTCTGTGAGTATGAGGAACTAAACCCCTCTTAGCTAGGGGGGGATTCGAAACCATGATTATACTTGCAATATGATTTGATTACATCCAGTTGTGATTCATAGGTTGTGAATTCAATTTACTTATCTGTTCATATTATAACTGATTTGTGTGTGTTGATTGAGGTGGCCAACTTAATTTGCATGCATGAATTTGTTGCTAGAATATAAGGGAGTTTCACCTAATCGTTATGAACTTATATTCACAAGTAGTGAAGGTTGCTAGTCACGATCGCGTTAAGTAAATTCTTGGCATAAGTATCATGCAATTCATAGTTACAAGTGCCTCGTCAATGCTTATGATTTTCATAGAACTTAATGATCCTTGCTTGTATCTCTATTATGCAATTCATGTAGGGAACTTGTGGGGAATGCTTTGGGTTGTCGTATGCAATCATCCAATTCAATAAAATTAGGAAAATCTGAGGGTTAATTAGTGCAATTCACGGTTAATCTGGGGCGTTGAGGATTCGTGGTTTATGAAAAGCAACTGGAGATCGTTTTGTATGCAAGTGTGTCATGTGTGGAGAAGAACCTCCTAGTTATTTCATCATCCATAGTTTTCACCCAATTTCGTGCAGATTTCATTAAGTACTTTAAGTTTCTTGTTTTGTTTTCAAATTTGTCAAAACCCAATCCCCCCTTTACTTGTTGAGTCATATTAGTTAGAAACTGTTTTAGTTTGTGTTTTTGAGTGTTTTGAGTCAAGTTAAAATCTATTTTCGTCCAAAGTAGTGTTTAGAGTCCAAAACTGCCCAGTTTGTGTTTTTAGGCAGTTTTGAGTGTTTTTGTGCTGTTTTGAGTCTTTTGAGTTGTTTTAGTGTTTTAGAGTCTAGTTTTGCATTCTTTGAGTCTAGTTTAGTGTTTAAACTTTGTTTTTACGTTTTTGAGTCAGTTTCAAGTGTTTTAGCAATCCCTCCTAATCCCCGGTCTAGAACGATCCCTACTTATACATATACTACAATTGTCAAAAAGAGGGTTTAATTTTGTGTACTGTTTTACATCACATCATACATCAATCTTCTCACATATAACTAGTGCAGGGAGTGTAGTCAGAAAATCTGAGTGAAAATAGAGTGTATATCTAGTGAGAAATTGAGGGATTCTCTAAGGCATGTTACTACATTCAAAATGTTGTTTTAATTGATTAGATGCGAGCTAGTGAGTGGCTACTGCGATTAAGTATAAGTTCGAGAGTAAGGATAGCTAAAATCTATGTACGTAATGATTTTTAACATGTTATGTTTCATTGGAAATCCCTGAGGCAAACGTTGGAAGGTTTAGGTTTTGTTTTGTTTGTTTGTTTTGCTCGAGGACTAGCAAAAGCTAAGTGTGGGGGAATTTGATAGGAGCATATTTATGCGACTTAGTTAGTGTGTTTTCTTGCATTTACTTAGTTATTTGTTGCTTATTATAGTGTCTTAAGTCATTTTCGTGTGTTTGTAGGTCCTAGAAGCAAAGTATGCAAAAGGATGTGATAGGAGCATATTTACGCACCTTAGTTAGCTTGTTCTTGTGCATTTATGTTGTTTTTCCTTAGTTAAAGTAGTCTTTTAAGCTAGTTTGATGTATTTTCAGGTTCTAAGGGCACGTATGCAAAAGGATGCATTTTGGAGCACATTTGAGCTTGGAATGGATATCATATGCTTAGAGCCAAGAAGATGGACGAATTTGGAGTCCAAATGGAGTTAGGAATATGTTTCAAGGTCCAATTGACAAAGAGGGCAAAAAGAAGCAATTTGGAGCATTCTAGAGCATTTTTGGGCCAAGATTGGGTAGTGCAAGCATGGAGGCAAGTTGATGGACGAAATTGAAGATATAAAGGCTTGAAATCAGCTAAGAAGATGGAAGAAAGAAGTCAAAGATAAAGAAGATAAGGAATCAGCTCAAAAGAAGGAGAATTATCCAAAACATTATCCAAAACAACCTTATCTTATCTTATCTTATCCAATCCTTATCTTATCTTACCTTATCTTATCCAATCTTATCCTACTCTTATCCTAACCTGTTTTCTTCAGTTTAGGGGACTTAAAACCTGATTTCTAGAAGTCCTATCCATTCCCCTACAAAAGTGGCGCCCCAAATCCCTCTAGAAGCCCCAAAATCTGCCACAAAACACATTCTTTCTAGAACCCTATAAATCTGGCGTCTCCTTCCCTTCTAGAATCCTTTTTCCTTGCCTTGCAAGGCATTCCCTGCCCTTATCCTATTGTGCCGCACCTTAGGCCCTTTCCCATGAGAAATCTGATTGTTTTAAACCTATTTCTGGATGGATTTGGCTTTCTAGAATCCTAATCTGATTCACCTAGGGTTTTTGGTGCCTATATATATATTTCTCCACCCTTTGCCGTGTACACACCCTCCATACACACCATTCTCGCCAGAAACTCTTCACCACTCTCTGCCGCACCCATCCTTCACCATTCTCCATAATTTCTGACCTAATTCACTACCTGCCGCACCATACATCCATCCTAGCCATTAACCCAGCCTTCTACACCATTCATAACCCCCTAAACCTGTCCCAAGCCCTTGTGCCGCAGCAAAGAGGAGGAGAAGGAGCCTGGGACGTGCATGCCATTCAAGTTTGAATTGCTGGAAGTTTTAGGTGTTTCCTTTCCTTTGATTTCAATGTTTAAATTCAATACTCTTTGTTCTGTGAGTATGAGGAACTAAACCCCCTCTGGCTAGGGGGGGATTCGAAACCTATATGACTTGATTACCTCTAGTTGTGATTCATAAATTGTGATTTCAATTTACTTATCTATTTGAATTAAACTGATTTGTGTGTGTTGGTTGAGAGTGCACGCTTAATTGTCATGCATAAATCTAATGCTAGGATATAAGGAAGTTTCACCTAATCGTTACAGAATTATATTCACAAGTAGTAAAGGTTGATGATCTCAATTGTGTTAAGTAAATTCTTGGCATAAGTATCATGCGCTTTCATAGTTACAAGTGCCTCGTCAATACTTATGATTTCCATTGAACGTAATGATCTTTGATTGTATCTCTAGTATGCGCTTTCATATAGAGAACTCTTGAAGAATAATTTGATTGTGATGCGCAATTTCAGTCCAATTCATTGACATAAGGGAAATCTGAAAGTTAATTTAAGCGGACCTAATTAACTTGGAGTGTTGAGAATTCGTGGTTTATTGAATTGCAATTAGAAATCGTTTTGTATGCAAGTATGTCATGTGTGGAGAAGAACCTCCTAGTTATCCCATCATCCAGAGTTTTCACCCAATTTCGTGCAGATTTCATTTGTACTTCAAAGTTTATGTTTTGTTTTCAATTTCGTCAAAACCAATTCCCCCTTTATTTTGAAGTGTCAAATTAGTTAGAAATCAATTTAGTTTGTGTTTTTAAGTGTCTGGAGTCAAGTTATAAACTGTTTTAGTCCAAATTCTTCCTTAGTGCTCAAAACTGCCCAGAAAGTGGTTTTAAGGCAGTTTTGAGTGTTTGTTTGCTGTTTTGAGTCTTTTGGTTTGTTTTAGTGGTTTACAGTATAGTTTTGCATTCTTTGAGTCTAATTTAGTTTTTTAACTTTGTTTTAAGTTTTTGAGTCAGTTTTCAAGTGATTTAGCAATCCCTCCTAATCCCCGGCCTAGAACGATCCCTACTTACATACTTTGCTACAATTGATAAAAAGAGGGTTTAATTTGTGTGCTTATATATTTTGCATCAAATTTTTGGCGCCGTTGCCGGGGATTAGCAATTTTGCTAATCCCTTGGTTCTTTTCTTTTCGCTTATTTTGTTTTAGTTTCTGACTTTGTGTTGTTTTCTTGTTTTCTTTTGCTAATCCCCTTTGTTTTTGTTTGTGTCTTTTACTTTTGATATTTGATTTAGTTTTACTTCTTTGGTTTCAGGTACATAGAGAAGTAAGACATGGCACTTGCTAACATTCAAGCTCAATTGGCGAATCTTACATCTCAATTGTCCCAGATTGCCGAAACAACCACAATGCACACTGCTCAAACTCATCAACGTGCTCAATTCACTGCACACGGAGGTGCTTGGGGTTATCAAGGCCATAGCCAATCATGGGACAACATGTTTTCCAACGCTTACAATTCGGATTGGAGAGATTATTCAGATTACATGTGGGGAGAACCTGAACAATTCCAACAAGGTGGATATTGGCAGCAAGAAGAGGAGTTCTATTCAAGACCTATGCAGCCACCACCGCCTCCCCCACAACAATTGCAATCGAATTCATGTATGCCCATGAGTTATGATGAAATTCTTGATGTACTAACCTCTTTGACGCAGGGCTCACAACAAGAAGAATACTCACAGCCATCTGAGGAGTTCTATCAATGGCCATATGCACCATCACAGCCTCCACCACAATTTTCCCAAACAAATTCAGGTACGTCAATGGATAATGACCAAATTGTTCAATTACTCACCTCTTTGACACAGGAAGCAGAGAATCAAGACCAAAGGATGAGCGAATTGAAGATTCAAATGGGAGAGATTATGGAGTTCATGGCACAAATTCAAGAACAACGTGAACTCTCCAACTCAACTACTGTCAATTCGATGGGAGACTTTGAAATTGCTGAAGCTATCACTTTGGAAAGTGCTATGGAGGTTGGAGCTGACCTAAAAACGTCCAAACATAGCCTAGAAATGGATGTGGAGCAGCTGATTGAGGAGGAGGAACAAGACACACCCACAGCAAGGGAAGAACAACCCTTGCCGCAGCCCCCTAAGCTCTCTCAACCACCCACCACAAGTAAGGACGTCCCAAATTCAATTCATTCTAATGTTATTCCTCCGAATGCACCTTTTCCTCGTAGGTTTTTAATTCCCAAGAAAGATGAGAGTGAAAAAGACATTGTGGAAGCCATTCCAAAGGTGCAAAGTGATATCCCAATTCTTGGCACACCAAATCGAGTTCCAGATTGTCTTGAAGTGTTCAAAGAACCTTGTATGTCGAGGAGAATGATTCAAGAGCAAGAAGTGGCTGGAGCATATGAAGAATGCATCAAGGAGGATGTTCATGAGACAACAAAGCCCAAAGAAGTTCAATTTTATGACACGGGACAAGTCACAACCATCACAGTAAATCTGGCCAAGTTCAAAATCCCTGAAACATTCAAAGATGTGGTGTTTGTAATCGAGTTTATGTCGGAGCAAGCAAGTAAGCCATATTCTCCAATTTTGACTTTGTTTTCTACTAATTTGCTGATTTTGATGATTCAGGCACCCACATTAGTGTTTCAACCATTGCCGGATCATTTCAAATATCACCTTCCATTCAAAGATCAATTCCATGCCGTGGCCTCCCATGAAGCTTAATTGGAGGTTTTGTCCGGCTGTACGACGTTAAAGCAAGCGCTACTTGGGAGGCAACCCATGCATTCAACAAAGGAAGACCTAGGGAGCACTCCAATTCCAGATTTGCGTTCCTAAACCCTTCTCTTTGTTGTTGTTGTTTTCGTTTCTGCCTTGTTTATTGTTGAGTTGCTGTTTTGTTTGTTTGTTGTTTATTCGTGTTAGTTTATGCTTGAAACATTGAGGACAATGTTTGATTTAAGTGTGGGGGGGTAACCAAAGTGTTTTTGATGCAATTTCGTAGGGTTTTATCACTCATAACTTCTAATGTTGTTCCTTGCTGTTTTTAAGTGTTTTTAAGCTGTTTTGACTCAAAAATCCGAAAATCTCATAAAAATTTGAAAAATTGTTTTAAAAAACCCAAAAAAGAGTTGTTTTTGTGTGTTTGTTTGTGTCTTAGGGTACCTTCCAACACAATGATGAGGATTTGGTTTTTAATTGCATGACTGTTAAAGAAAGTTACAAACATGGATTGAAGTTTGAGATGCTCTTTGGTTTATGCTCGGTTGTGGTTATAACTTATGAATTCACATGCAATCATAAAAGGAAAATCAGTTTTTGTAACATGCTTGAAGGAAGGAACTCAAACTAACGCTACAACCTTGTGAGACTTGAGCCTAAACGTTCTTTGGAGAGTTAATAATCTGTGCATTGTTGTTTTCTAAAGTCGTTGCATGATCTCATTATTCTTTGCTTGGTTGCTACTTAGAAGGCGTTTCATCATTTAGTTCCAAACACTAGAACTCATGCCCAATTCATTCTAAGCATGTTATTGATTTGCATAACACATATTCAAGATGAAGTTGTGTAGTGACCACCATAGCCAAATTGCCGTATCTCCCTGTTCCATTGTGTTTTGTAGGTTTCAACCCCTTTGAGCCATATTTAGCCTATTTTTCTTTGTTAACCCACATTATCCTCACCTAGCCTAGATTAGGACCATCCATACCTTTGTTCTTGAAGCATAGTAACGCATGACTCAAGATGAATTCCTTTTGATCATTGTTTGGCAGAAAACAAGTGTGGGGGAAGTGAGTTTTGTTGTGGGTGTGCCAAAGTCTTGCATGAGGCACGGGTAGAAGGAAAAAAAAAGAGAAAAAAAAAAACAAAGAAAAGAAAAATTCGTGGAAAATAGAAAGAAAAAAAGAAAAAGTTGTGAAGAAGTATGGAAAGTGTTCAAAATAAGTGAGATTAAAGCTCACAAGTGTTGGTTGTTGAAGGAAGGGTCCAAAACATTGAATCCGCCCCTAATTGTTGCTTGAATCTTCCCTTTGTGTTTAAAAGTTGATTTCTGCATGCTAAAGGGAATTCTAAGTTCAATTTCATTATTTTGCTTGCTATTGCTTTAAGAACCTTTGTTTTCCATATCCTTTCGTTGTTAGCCAACTCCCCAAGCCCCGTTACAACCCTTGACTTTAATCTTGAGTGTTGTGTGTTTCAATATGTGGAGTTTGGGATTGGTATGAGCATATGGTGTCACTGGTTCTCGCATCTAAGTAGTAGCATTCCATTCATGAGATCATATCTAAACATGTTATTAACTCCAGAAATTGCTTTCTTTGTTGTAAACATATGTGAGTGTTCGTTTTCATATTTACATCAATCTTCTCACATATACCTAGTGTAGGGTGTGTAGTCAGAAAATGTGTGTGAAAATAGAGTGCATATCTAGTAAGGAATTGAGGGAATTCTCTAAGGCATGTTACTACATTCAAAACATCGTTTTAATTGGTTATTTGTGAACTAGTAAGTAGTGGCTATGATTAAGTATGTGCTTAAGCGTAAAGATGGCCAAAATCTGTGGGAATGATGATTTTTAACATATCATGTGCATTGGAAATCCCTGAGACAATTGTTGGAAGGTTTAGGTTGTGTTATACTTGTTTTGTTTCGTTTTGTTTACTTTGTTTCGTTTTGCTCGAGGACTAGCAAAAGCTAAGTGTGGGGGAATTTCATAGGAGCATATTTATGCACCTTAGTTAGCTTGTTCTTGTGCATTTATGTTGTTTTTCCTTAGTTAAAGTAGTCTTTTAAGCTAGTTTGATGTATTTTCAGGTTCTAAGGGCACGTATGCAAAAGGATGCATTTTGGAGCTTTTTGGAGCACATTTGAGCTTGGAATGGATATCATATGCTTAGAGCCAAGAAGATGGACGAATTTGGAGTCCAAATGGAGTTAGGAATATGTTTCAAGGTCCAATTGACAAAGAGGGCAAAAAGAAGCAATTTGGAGCATTCTAGAGCATTTTTGGGCCAAGATTGGGTAGTGCAAGCATGGAGGCAAGTTGATGGACGAAATTGAAGATATAAAGGCTTGAAATCAGCTAAGAAGATGGAAGAAAGAAGTCAAAGATAAAGAAGATAAGGAATCAGCTCAAAAGAAGGAGAATTATCCAAAACATTATCCAAAACAACCTTATCTTATCTTATCTTATCTTATCAAATCCTTATCTTATCTTACCTTATCTTATCCAATCTTATCCTACTCTTATCCTAACCTGTTTTCTTCAGTTTAGGGGACTTAAAACCTGATTTCTAGAAGTCCTATCCATTCCCCTACAAAAGTGGCGCCCCAAATCCCTCTAGAAGCCCCAAAATCTGCCACAAAACACATTCTTTCTAGAACCCTATAAATCTGGCGTCTCCTTCCCTTCTAGAATCCTTTTTCCTTGCCTTGCAAGGCATTCCCTGCCCTTATCCTATTGTGCCGCACCTTAGGCCCTTTCCCATGAGAAATCTGATTGTTTTAAACCTATTTCTGGATGGATTTGGCTTTCTAGAAGTCCTAATCTGATTCACCTAGGGTTTTTGGTGCCTATATATATATTTCTCCACCCTTTGCCGTGTACACACCCTCCATACACACCATTCTCGCCAGAAACTCTTCACCACTCTCTGCCGCACCCATCCTTCACCATTCTCCATAATTTCTGACCTAATTCACTACCTGCCGCACCATACATCCATCCTAGCCATTAACCCAGCCTTCTACACCATTCATAACCCCCTAAACCTGTCCCAAGACCTTGTGCCGCAGCAAAGAGGAGGAGAAGGAGCCTGGGACGTGCATGCCATTCAAGTTTGAATTGCTGGAAGTTTTAGGTGTTTCCTTTCCTTTGATTTCAATGTTTAAATTCAATACTCTTTGTTCTGTGAGTATGAGGAACTAAACCCCCTCTGGCTAGGGGGGGATTCGAAACCATGTTTATGCTTGCTATATGACTTGATTACCTCTAGTTGTGATTCATAAATTGTGATTTCAATTTACTTATCTATTTGAATTAAACTGATTTGTGTGTGTTGGTTGAGAGTGCACGCTTAATTGTCATGCATAAATCTAATGCTAGGATATAAGGAAGTTTCACCTAATCGTTACAGAATTATATTCACAAGTAGTAAAGGTTGATGATCTCAATTGTGTTAAGTAAATTCTTGGCATAAGTATCATGCGCTTTCATAGTTACAAGTGCCTCGTCAATACTTATGATTTCCATTGAACGTAATGATCTTTGATTATATCTCTAGTATGCGCTTTCATATAGAGAACTCTTGAAGAATAATTTGATTGTGATGCGCAATTTCAGTCCAATTCATTGACATAAGGGAAATCTGAAAGTTAATTTAAGCGGACCTAATTAACTTGGAGTGTTGAGAATTCGTGGTTTATTGAATTGCAATTAGAAATCGTTTTGTATGCAAGTATGTCATGTGTGGAGAAGAACCTCCTAGTTATCCCATCATCCAGAGTTTTCACCCAATTTCGTGCAGATTTCATTTGTACTTCAAAGTTTATGTTTTGTTTTCAATTTCGTCAAAACCAATTCCCCCTTTATTTTGAAGTGTCAAATTAGTTAGAAATCAATTTAGTTTGTGTTTTTAAGTGTCTGGAGTCAAGTTATAAACTGTTTTCGTCCAAATTCTTCCTTAGTGCTCAAAACTGCCCAGAAAGTGGTTTTAAGGCAGTTTTGAGTGTTTGTTTGCTGTTTTGAGTCTTTTGGTTTGTTTTAGTGGTTTACAGTATAGTTTTGCATTCTTTGAGTCTAATTTAGTGTTTTAACTTTGTTTTAAGTTTTTGAGTCAGTTTTCAAGTGATTTAGCAATCCCTCCTAATCCCCGGCCTAGAACGATCCCTACTTACATACTTTGCTACAATTGATAAAAAGAGGGTTTAATTTGTGTGCTTATATATTTTGCATCAGGATGCAATTTGGAGCATTTTAGAGCAGTTTTGGGCCAAGAATGGATATCACAAGATTGGAGCAAGATGGATGGACGAATTTGAAGTTCAAGAGAGGCTAGGAATGTGCAAAAGAGTTGAAGAAATAAATCCAAGTCAAAGAAGATAAGGAATCAGCTACAAAGAAGAAGAATTATCCAAAACATTATCCAAACTACCTTATCTTATCCTTATCTTATCCAAACCTTATCTTATCTTATCTTACCATGCCTTATCCTATCCTATCCTAATCCTTTCCTAACTTAATTCCTGCTGCAAAAGGGATTCAATTTCAGTTTAGGAGACCTTAAAACCTGATTTCTAGGAACCTTATCCCTTCCTATAAAGGTGCCGCACCTATCCCTTTCTAGAAACCCCAAAATCAGCCAAATAACACTCTTTCTAGAAGTCGCTAAAAAAGTGGCGCCCCAAGCCTTCTAGATGCATGATCCAGCCGCAACTTTATCCTAATTCCCTTTGGTTTTTGGCCTTCTAGATGTCCTATTTCCTGCTAGGATTACATAAACCCTTTCCCATTAGGATTGTGTTTTATTTTCCTACACAAACTACATTTTGTAATCCTTTTCTTACACCATCTAATTGTGCCGCACCCTCCCTCTATATATTCACATATTTGCTGCACCATTGAACCCACCATCTCTCATTCACACATCTCTGCACTACCATTCAGCCATACCCTCATTGTGCCGCAAGTTGCAAGCAAGGAAGGAAGGAATCTGGAGCGTTTTCTAGGTGTTTTCTATCCTTTGTTTTCAATGTTTAATTTTATTTATATTTGTTTGATTGGGAACATGAGGAACTAATTTCTTTATAGTTAGAGGCGAATTCAAAGCCATGGACATATGTTTTATATGAATTGATTTCCTCCAGTTATGATTTCATGAATCGTGAATGTGGTTTGCTTAACTGTTTTATTAAGAACTTGTTCTTGTGTGTTGATTAAGGATGCATACGTAGTTTGCATGCATGAATTTGATGCTAAAATATAAGGGAATTTCACCTAATCGTTATGAACTTATATTTACAAGTAGTGGAGGTTGCTAGTCACGATCGTGTTAAGTAAATTCCTGGCAGGAGTGTCATGCATTTCATAGTCAAGAATGCCTTGTCAATGCTTATGATTTTCACAAAGCTTAATGATCTTTGTTTTATGTCTCTATCATGCTTTTCATAGTTATGGAGCTTAATAAAGAATGATTTGGGTTGTCGTATGCTTTTCTTCCAATTCAATGAGTCTAGGGAAATCTGATGATTAATTAGTTCTACACAATTAATTTGGGGCATTGTCATTCATGGTTTGTCTAAAGAATAACTGGAAATCAATTTATATGCATATGTTCATGTGTGGAGAAGGGCCCTCTAACTAGCCTTTTCACCCGTTTTAAATCACCAAACTCGTTTTTCTAAAGTTTTTATGCAAAATTTCTGTTTTAAGTCTTAATTTCGTCAAAAACAATCCCCCTTTCATTTAATCTTGTTTTTAGAGTCAAAACCTGTTTTCTTTTAGTTGTTTGAGTCTTTTAAGTTCTATTTTCGTCAAAACCAATTGATAGGTTTAGATTTGAGTCTTTTTTATTGTTTCTTGCTGTTTTTAGTGTTTTAAGTTAGTTTAGAGTCTATAGAGTCTAGTTTAGTGTTTTTGAGTCTTATTTGTGTTGATTAGGATCCCTAATTAATCCCCGGTCTAGAACGATCCCTACTTACATCATTGCTACAATTGTCATCAATAGGGTTTAATTTGTGTGTCAAGTTAATTTTCACATCAGGGCTTGGTGGATTAGTGATGTGAGAATTACTTGACACTCAAATTAAAACCCTATCGACGTAGTATATGAAAGTAGGGATCGTTTAAGGCCGGGGATTAGAAGGGATGCTAATCTACACAAATTACACTCTAAAACACTAAACTGGACTCTAGACAATGAAAACAAGTACTAGTGATCAATCTGAACGAATTTTAACTCTAGACAACCTAACTTGACTCAAATAACACAAAACAAACTTAAAACAACAAATAAAACTCAACAAGGCAGATTCTAGACACTAGAGACTCAAAACAGGCTAAATAGACTCAAAACAGCAAAACTAACTTAAGTAGACTCAAAACAGGTTCTAAGGGGTGAATTGGATGACTTTTGGACTAGTTAAACTCAAAACACTAAAAGGGGACAGATTTGGACGAATTTAAACAAACTAAGACTCAATTAAGAACTAAGGGGGTTTTTGGACGATTTAAGCAAAACTAAGCAGATTTAGGCAAACAAAGTAAATTGAAAGAGATAAAGGTGAATTCAGGGGTGAAAACTAGTTAGAGGGTTCTTCTCCACAAATGAACATATGCATACGAATTGATTTCCAGTTATTCTTTCGATAAACCATGAATGACAATGCTTCGAATTAATTGTATTGCACTAATTAATTCCCAGATTTCCCTAACTTCATTGAATTGAATGGATAACGCATCACAACCAAATTATTCTTATCAAGTTCCCTAACTATGGAAGACGCATGATAGAGATACATATTAAAGATCATTAAGTTCCATGGAAATCATAAACATTGACAAGGCATTCATAACTATGGAATACGCATGTTACTCTTGCCTAGGATTTACTTAACACAATTGTGACTAGCAATCTTTACTACTTGTGAATATAAGTTCCTAACGATTAGGTGAAATTCCCTTATATCCTAGCATCAAATTCATGCATGTAAACTAAGTAGGCCTCCTTAATCAACACACAAGAACAAGTTCTTTATAAAACAGATAAGTAAATCACATTCACAATTTATGAAACAATAACTGAAGGTAATCAATTCATATCAAACATATGTCCATGGTTTTGAATCCACCTCTAACTAAAACGAAATTAGTTCCACATGTTGAACATAATTGAAAAACAAGTTAAATTAAACATAGAAATGAAACAAGAGAAGAAAGAACTCCTCCTTCTCCAATGGAAGCCACGGCAAGGCCTTGTCTTCCCTTCTCTGCAGCAAAATATGGATTTTTGAATGTATATGGGGGTGGGTGCTCTGCAGCAACAACCAAGCTTTGTATATAAATGCATCACAAACCCTAGAGTAATCAGATTAGGGCTTGGACTTAGCATAAAACAAGGAATTAGGACTCTAGGTGCGGCAGAAAATATAGATTAGGCCTTAGGGTTCGGCAATCACTTTAGAAAAGGAATTGTGGTCCAATTAATGTCTGAAAAGGATTATAGAACCCAAATCCACAAGGAAAAGGCTTAATAAATCAGAATCCAAGAAGGAATGGGAGTGAAAACCCACGGCACAAAGGGATAAGGCAGGGAACCTTGCAAAGCAAGGAAAAGACCTTCTAGAAAGGAGGCAGGCGCCAGATTTTTAGGCTTCTAGAAAGAATGTGTTTCTGGCCAGATTTTGGGGTGTCTAGAAGAGTTTGGGGCGCCACTTTTATAGGACAAGGGATAGGACTTCTAGAAATCAGGTTTTAAGTCCCCTAAACTGAAGAAAACAGGTTAGGATAAGATTAGGATAAGATTAGGATAAGATTGGATAAGGATTGGATAAGATAAGATAAGATAAGGTTGTTTTGGATAATTCTCCTTCTTTTGAGCTGATTCCTTATCTTCTTTATCTTTGACTTCTTTCTTCTATCTTCTTAGCTGATTTCAAGCCTTTATATCTTCAATTTCGTCCATCAACTTGCCTCCATGCTTGCACTACCCAATCTTGGCCCAAAAATGCTCTAGAATGCTCCAAATTGCTCCTTTTTGCCATCTTGACACTTTGAACCTACAAACACACGAAAATAGCTTAAAATACAAAATTAACTAAGAACTAATAACGTAAATGCATGAAAACAAGCTAACTAAGTCGCATAAATATGCTCCTATCAATTAGATTCTTGCTGGTTCTTCTGCCTTCTCAAAGTCCTCTCAAAATCGTCGTCAAAGTCCAAGATATTCTTATGAACAGTTTGAGAACTCCGAGTCATAAACTAGTACCTGAAAACAAGAAACAAAACAAAGTCAGAAACTGAAACAATTTAAAAGTAATCAGAAAGAAAAGATCCAAGGGATTAGCAAAGTTGCTAATCCCCGGCAACGGCGCCAAAAATTTGATGCGATGTAAAACAGCACACTTAAAAACACAAATCAAAACAGATTTTAACTATTCTAACACTTCAAAATAAAGGGGGATTTGATTCTGACGAATTTGAAAACAAAACAAACAGATTGCAAACTAAAACAGATTTTGGACGAATTTGGATAAAATATGGATGATGGGCTAGCTAGAGGATTCTTCTCCACACATGACACACTTGCAAATAAACCAATTTTCAGTTGTTCTTTCGATAAATCATGAAACTCAACACCCCAGATTAATTAGGTCCGCTTAAATTAACCTTCAAGTTCTCCTTAAGTTATTGAATTGGATGGGAAAGCGCATACAACAATTCAAAGCATTCTCTAAAAGTCCTTTATGTGAACAGCACAATAAAGATACAATCACAGATCATTAAGCATCATGAGAACTATAAGTATTGACGAGGCATTCGTTACTGATGTGAAATTAAATTGCACTCAAACTTAAACCCTATCAATGTAGTATGTGTAAGTAGGGATCGTTCTAGCCGGGGATTAGAAGGGATGCTAATCTACGCAAATCTGACTCAAAAACACAAAACTAAACTTAAAAACACTTAACTAGACTCAAACAGCACAAAACTAACAACTAGACTCAAAACAGACTCTAGGGAGTTATTTGGACGAATTCTAACTTTAACTTGACTCAAAATGCTAAAAGACACAAAATTAAACAGATTCTAACTAAGTTGACACAAGAAAGTAAAGGGGATTGGGTTTTTGACGAAATTAACTAAAACTAAGCAAATTAAAGAAACAAAGTAACAAAGATACGAAATTGGGTGCTTTGGATGGGTGAAAGGCTAGTTAGAGGGTCCTTCCCCACACATGATATATGCATATGAACCAATTTCCAGTTATTATTCCTTTAGACTTGAATGACAACACCCCAAGTTAACCGTGACAGCACAAATTAACCCTCAGATTTTCCTTAGTTCGTTGAATTGAATGGAAGACGCATTACAACCAAATTATCCTTATCAAGTCTCCTAACTATGACAGCATGATAGAAAACATATCAAAGGTCATTACGTTCTTTGAAAATCATAAGTGTTGATGAGGCATTCGTAACTATGACAGCATGATACTCTTGCCTAGGACTTACTTAACATGATTGTGACTAGCAACCTTTACTACTTGTGAATATAAGTTCATAATGATTAGGTGAAACTCCCTTATACTCTAGCATCAAATTCATGCATGCAAATTAAGTGTCGACCCCCAATTAACACACACAAACAAGTTTTAATAACTCAGTTAAGCAAATCACATTCTAGTCTTAAGAAACAATAACTGGACGTAATGATAGGAGCATATTTATGCTAATTAGTTAGTGTGTTTTCTTGCATTTACTTAGTTATTTGTTGCTTATTATAGTGTCTTAAGTCATTTTCGTGTGTTTATAGGTCCAAGAAGCAAAGTTGGCAAAAAGATGCAATTTGGAGCATTTTAGAGCAGTTTTGGGCTTGGAATGGATATCACAAGATTGGAGCAAGATGGATGGACGAATTTGAAGTTCAAGAGAGGCTAGGAATGTGCAAAAGAGTTGAAGAAATAAATCCAAGTCAAAGAAGATAAGGAATCAGCTACAAAGAAGGAGAATTATCCAAAACGTTATCCAAACCTTATCTTATCCTATCCTAATCCTTTCTTAACTTAATTCCTGCTGCAAAAGGGATTCAATTTCAGTTTAGGAGACCTAAAAACCTGATTTCTAGGAACCTTATCCCTTCCTACAAGGGTGCCGCACCTATCCCCTTCTAGAAACCCCAAAATCAGCCAAATAACACCCTTTCTAGAAGTCCCTAAAAATCTGGCGACCCAAGCCTTCTAGATGCATGATCCAGCCGCACCTTTATCCTAATTCCCTTTGGTTTTTGGTCTTCTAGGTGTCCTATTTCCTGCTAGGATTACATAAACCCTTTCCCCTTAGGATTGTGTTTTATTTTCCTACACAAACTACATTTTGTAATCCTTTTCCTACACAATCTAATTGTGCCGCACCCTCCCCCTATATATTCACATATTTGCTGCACCATTCAACACACCATCTCTCATTCACATCTCTCTACACCACCATCTACCATTCAATCTCATTGTGCCGCAGCTTTGCAAAGGAAAGAAGGAAGAAATCTGGAGCGTTTCTAGGTGTATTCTATCTTTACTCTTGATGTTTAAATTTAATTGTCTTTGTTTATTTGCAATCATGAGGAACTAAACCCCTACTTAGCTAGGGGGGAATTCGAAACTATGAGCATATATGTGATATGAATTGATTTCATCCAGTTATGATTTCATGAATCGTGAATGCAATTTGCTTAACTGTTTGATTTAAAACTTATTCTTGTATGTTGATTAAGGATGCATACTTAGTTTGCATGCTAGAATTTGATGCTAAAATATAAGGGAGTTTCACCTAATCGTTACAAACTTATATTTACAAGTAGTGGAGGTTGCTAGTCACGATCGCGTTAAGTAAATTCGTGGCAGGAGTGTCATGCAGTCATAGTCACGAATGTCATGTCAATGCTTATGATTTTCACAAAGCTTAATGATCTTTGATATGTATCTCTAGTATGCAGTCATATAGGGAACTTGATAAGAATAATTTGGTTTGCGGCGCTACGTCCAAATTCAATGAACTTGGGAAAATCTGAAGGTTAATGCGTGCAGTCACGATTAATTTGGGGCATTGTCGTTCATGGTTTATAGAAAGAACAACAGGAAATCGATTTGTGTTGCATATATGTCATGTGTGGAGAAGGAACCTCTAGCTAGCCATTCACCCATTTAAATCACCAATTTCGTACAAAATTAAGTCTAGTTTACAATTCTGTTTTGCTTAAGTTTAAATCCGTTTTCAAACAATCCCTTGCTCTTAATTTGTGTTAAGATAGTCTAAATTCGTCAAATCTTGAGTCTTTTAGTCTTTTGAGTCAATTAGAGTCTTAATTTCGTTCAAATCAATCTTAGGTGTTAGTTTAGAGTCTAGATAACTTGTTTTGTGTGTTTTAGGTCTATTTAGCTTGTTTTGAGTCTTTAGAGTCCAGAAACTGTTTAATTGAATTCTATTTGCTGTTTTGAGTTTGTTTTGAGTTATTTGAGTCAAGTTAGGTTGTTTAAGGTGTCTAGAGTTAAAATTCGTCCAAATTGATCCCTAGTACTTGTTTTCATTGTTTAAAGTCCAGTTTATTGTTTTAGAGTCTAATTTGTGTCGATTAGCAATCCCTTTAATCCCCGGCTTAGAACGATCCCTACTTTCACATACTACATTGATAAGGGTTTAAGTTTGTGTGTAATTTAATTTCACATCAAATTTTTGGCGCCGTTGCCGGGGATTAGCAAGTTTGCTAATCCCTTGTTTTTGTCAAGTTTTTCTTTTGGTTTCTGATTTCGTTTTGTTTCTTTTCCTTTGGTTCAGGTACTAGTGTATGACTCGGAGTTCTCAACCAGTTCACGAGCACAACTTTGAGTTTGACGACGATTTTGAGCGAACGTTGAGAAGAAACAAAAGGAAGCTGCCACCCACTCCATCTATTTCAAGCAGAGAATCCGAATTTGGAGAAGAGGAGGAAGACGAACAAGTCATGGCAGCGGACAATCGTACAATTAAAGAGCTTTCAGCCTCGGGGTTGGATAATGCTGTGCCTTTATGTATCCAATACCCTGCGGCATGTGAAGGCAAGACCGACGAATTCGAACTAAAGTCTAGCTTGTTGCATCATGTTCCAAAATACCATGGGCTGTCCATGGAAGATCCAAACAAGCACTTAAAGGAATTTGAAGTTGTTTGTTCAAGCATGACTCCCATTAATGTTGATGGGAATATTCTGAAGATGAAAGCTTTTCCATTCTCTCTTATGGATAAAGCTAAGGATTGGTTATTCGAATTGGCGCCCGTAACTGTCACATCTTGGGAAAGCATGAAAAGAGCGTTTTTAGAGAAATTCTTCCCAACTTCTAGAGTTATCCTTTTGAGGAAGAAGATTAGCGGGATTCAACAAGACCAAGGCGAATCATTCCCAACATATTATGAACGTTTCAAGGGTCTTGTTGCCTCATGTCCTCAACATCAAATGAAAGAGGAGCTTCTCATTCAATACTTTTACGAAGGACTTCTTCCAATTGAGCGACAAATGCTAGATGCTTCAGCGGGAGGTGCATTGGTTGACAAAACACCAATGGCTGCAAAGGTCCTAATCGCCAACCGAGCGTTGAATGCACAACAATATGAAGGCGTTGGACAAAGAGAAGGGCCACGCCAACAAAGTGTGCATGAGGTAAGTTCAATTTCTGAAATTCAATCCAAATTAGATAACCTCACTATGCTTGTGTCGCAGGTTGTTGATGTAACCAAATTGCAAGGGATTACACAAAGTGTATGTGGTGTGTGCTCTATGCAAGGGCAACTCAATGATCAATGCCCTCAATTGATTGAGAATGGAGGGTGGGAATCTGCCAATGCCATGGGTTTTGGGAACCAAAATCAGCCACGCAATGATCCTTACTCCAACACGTACAATCCGGGTTGGAGAGATCACCCTAACTTCAAGTGGAGGGAGCCACAACAACCTCAACAACAAAGCCAATTTCGACAGCCCCCTGGGTTTCTTCAAAAACCATTCGTGCCATCTCAAGCCTATCCACAAGCTACCCAACAAACTTCAGGTTCGTCCCTTGAAAATGCTAAAATTCTTGAGTTATTAACCTCCATGTCGCAGGGAATACAAAACCAAAGCAAAGAGGTGCAAACTCAAGCACAAGTAGTAGCAAATCATCAACAGGAGATAGGAGAAATAAAGAATCAATTGGGGCAGATTTCTGAGTTATTGGGGCAGATTAGAGAACAAGGCAAATTGCCTAGTTCAACAATTGTCAATCCGAAGGGAGGATTCGAATCTGCAAAGGCAATCATGTTACGAAGTGGCAAGCAAGTTGGAACCAACCTACAACCATCCAAATCAAGTCAAAAGGAGGACGACAAGTTGCAGATTGAAGAGAAGGAGGAAGCACAACCCACGGCAAAGGGTGAAACACCCTTGCCGCAGCCACCTAAGCCATCTAATCCGTCCACTTCAGGTAAGAAGGTTCAAAATTCGATTATTTCTAATGTTGTTCCTCCGAATGTGCCCTTCCCTCGCAGATTTATGCAATCAAAGAAGGAGGAAGCTGAAAAGGACATTCTTGAGACGTTTAGAAAGGTGCAAGTCAATATCCCTCTCCTTGATGCAATTAAGCAAGTTCCCAGGTACGCCAAGTTTTTGAAGGAGCTTTGCACAACAAAGAGGAAGATGTCGAACAAGGAGGTTGTCCAGGTAAGTGAGAATGTCTCTGCTATTTTACAAAGGAAATTACCCCCTAAATGCAAAGATCCGGGGAGTTTTACGATTCCTTGTGTTATTGGCAATACTAAATTTGAACATGCCATGCTAGACTTAGGAGCATCAATTAATGTCATGCCATACTCAATTTATGCATCTATGAACTTAGGTGAACTTAAAAGTGATGGTGTAATCATTCAATTAGCCGATCGTTCTAATGCCTATCCAAAAGGAGTTTTGGAAGATGTTTTGGTGCAGGTGGATCATTTAGTCTTCCCGGCTGATTTCTATGTGCTAGAGATGGATGATTCGGCCCAAGCTACTCCATTGCCAATCTTGCTTGGGCGACCCTTCATGAAAACAGCCCGAACAAAGATCGATGTGTTCAAGGGGACTTTATCAATGGAATTTGATGGGGAAGTTATTGATTTTAATATTTCTGAAGCCATGAAATATCCTATTGATGATCATTCATGTTTTTCTATTGATATTTTAGAATCTTTGGCACAGGAATTTCTTGACTCATTAGATCGAGATGCCCTTGAAACAACCATCGTTCGAGGAATAGAAAGAACAACCCAAGCCCCAGAAATTGTGCTAGGGCACGGCAACAACAAGGAGGAAGTTGTTTCCGTGGGTTTTTGTGAAGAAATTGAGGAGATGGTGGCTGCACTTGAGTCATCCCCACCATGTGTTGGTAAGTCTTCAATCCCAATGTCAATTCCTGTTTCTACTAACAAGTTATTACCTTCGGTGGTGCAGGCACCTACACTAGAGCTCAAACCATTGCCCAACCACTTGAAGTATGCCTTTTTGGGAGAAAAAGAAACGTTACCCGTCATTATTTCATCATCTCTCACGGCATTGGAGGAAGAAAAGCTCATTCGTGTGTTGCGGGAGAATAAAACTGCCATTGGATGGACCCTAGCCGATATCAAGGGGATTAGCCCTACGACATGCATGCATCGCATACTTCTTGAGGAGGGGGCTAAACCAACTCGAGAGGCTCAACGCCGTCTTAACCCTCCTATGATGGAAGTTGTGAAAAAGGAGATTATAAAACTCCTTGATTGTGGGGTCATCTATCCAATTTCAGATAGCCGTTGGGTTTCACCAATTCAAGTCGTTCCAAAGAAGTCGGGAGTCACAGTGGTGAAGAATGAAGAAAATGAACTTGTGCCTACCCGAATCCAAACAGGTTGGAGAATGCGCATCGACTATAGGAAGCTCAACGCCACCACGAGGAAGGACCACTTTCCCTTGCCGTTCATTGACCAAATGCTTGAGAGGTTAGCGGGTCATTCCTTTTATTGTTTTCTTGATGGATATTCTGGGTATAACCAAATTGTCATAGCTCCGGACGACCAAGAAAAGACCACTTTTACTTGTCCGTTTGGCACCTTTACATATCGCCGAATGCCATTTGGTTTGTGCAACGCTCCAGCAACTTTTCAACGGTGCATGGTAAGTATCTTCTCTGATTTTGTTGAAAAAATTATTGAAGTGTTTATGGACGATTTTAGTGTTTTTGGTGACTCATTTGACGGTTGCTTAAATAATCTCAGTTTGATCTTAAAACGATGCATGGAAACTAACTTTGTTTTGAATTGGGAAAAATGCCACTTTATGGTTAAACAAGGCATAGTTTTAGGTCACATCGTTTCGGAAAGGGGAATTGAGGTTGATAAGTCGAAAATAGATCTTGTACGCTACTTACCCTCTCCCACTTCGGTGAGAGAGGTTCGTTCTTTTCTTGGTCATGCAGGATTCTATAGGCGATTCATCAAGGACTTCTCGAAGATTTCTACCCCCCTATGCCGACTTTTGCAGAAGGAAGTGCCATTCAAGTTCGGCGAGGAATGCGAGAAGGCCTTTAAACACCTCAAGGAGATGCTTACTTCGGCCCCCATAATTGTACCACCAGATTGGAGCCTTCCTTTCGAGCTAATGTGCGATGCATCCGATTATGCAATTGGAGCTGTTTTGGGACAAAGAAAAGACAAGAGGCCTCATGTCATTTACTATGCTTCCAGGACCTTGAACGACGCCCAATTGAACTACTCCACTACGGAAAAAGAACTTCTTGCTGTAGTTTTTGCTTTAGATAAATTTCGTTCATATTTAATTGGTACTAAAGTGATTGTTTACACTGATCATGCAACATTGAAGTACTTGCTCACGAAAAAGGAGGCCAAGCCAAGGCTTATTCGATGGATGCTGCTTCTTCAAGAGTTCGACATCAAAATTCGGGACAAGAAAGGAAGTGAAAACGTGGTGGCTGACCATCTAAGTCGTTTGGTGCACAATGAGGAGCAATTACCCATCCCAGAAGCATTCCCAGACGAGCAATTGATGTCCATAGAGGTAAGTGAGCCTTGGTATGCTGATTTGGTCAATTTTTTGGTGTCTAAGCAAGTTCCAAGCACCTAAACACAAACCAACGTCAAAAATTGAAAAAGGATGCTAGGTTTTATGTTTGGGATGATCCATACTTGTGGAAGTATTGCCCCGATCAGATTATACGTAGGTGTGTGCATAATTCGGAGTTTAATTCAATTTTAAGTCTCTGTCACACTTATGCATGTGGGGGACACTTTGGCACACAACGAACAGCCCTTAAAGTGTTAGAATGTGGATTCTATTGGCCTACAATCTTTAAGGATGCAAGGACATTTTGTGTTACTTGTGACCGTTGCCAAAGAATGGGCAATATAGGCCCAAAGGACCAAATGCCGCAAACCCCTATCTTTATTGTTGAAATTTTTGATGTTTGGGGTATTGATTTTATGGGTCCTTTTCCTTCATCGCATGGTTTTAACTATATTTTACTTGCGGTCGATTATGTCTCGAAATGGGTGGAAGCAAAAGCCACCCGCACTAATGATTCTAAAGTGGTTGCAGATTTTGTTAGAACTAACATATTTGCTAGGTTTGGCATGCCACGAGTACTTATCAGTGATGGAGGGTCCCATTTTTGCAATAGAACCATCGAGGCGCTGCTCAAAAAGTACAATGTCACGCATAAAGTTTCAACGCCTTATCATCCTCAAACGAGTGGGCAAGCCGAGGTTTCCAATCGTGAAATCAAGCAGATTTTAGAGAAGACAGTTGGGCCAACGAGGAAGGATTGGAGCTTGCGCCTGAATGATGCACTATGGGCGTATCGTACGGCCTACAAAGCACCCATTGGCATGTCCCCATTTCGGCTCATCTATGGGAAACCATGCCATCTTCCCGTTGAATTAGAGCACAAGGCGCATTGGGCAGTTAAGACTTTCAATATGGACATAGATGCCGCAGGAGTTCATAGAAAACTTCAATTGAATGAACTTGAAGAGATTAGGAATGATGCTTACGAGAACGCTCGACTCTACAAAGAGAAGACGAAGGCCTTTCACGACAAGATGATTCGAAGCAAGACGTTCTCCAGGGGGCAGAAAGTGTTACTTTACAATTCGCGCCTTAAATTGTTTCCAGGTAAGTTACGTTCTAGATGGAGCGGACCCTTTGTTATTACTGACGTTTTTCCTTATGGTGCAGTTCACATCCAAAGTCTAAAAACGGGACAAGAATTCAAGGTGAACGGACATCGTTTGAAGCCGTATTATGAGAATTTTGTGGAGCATAACGTGGAGGACATACCCCTCTATGCCGTGGGCTCCAATGAAGCCTAAAATGAAGGATTCGTCCGGCTGGAAGACGTTAACGCAAGCGCTTCTTGGGAGGCAACCCATGCAAATAAAGAAGACCTAGGAATCTCTGGCTCCACAACCAGATTTGCGTTCCTACACCCTACTCTTTATTGCTTTTACTTTGCCATCTTTGTTATGTTTGTTAGTTGTGTTGTTTGCTTGCTTGTGTGTGAGTCTATGTTCGAAACATTGAGGACAATGTTTGGTTTAAGTGTGGGGGGGTAAACAAGCTGTTTTATTGAAAAATTCGTGGGTTTTTATCACCTAGCACTTCTAAAGTTGTTTTTCACTGTTTTTAAGTGTTTTTAGTGTGTTTTGAAGTGTTTTTATATGTCTTGAAAGAAAAATACGAAAATTTTGAAAAAAATCGAAAAAGTTTTGAAAAATACTAAAAGGAGTCGTTTTTTTGAGTCGTTTTTGTGTGTTTATGTCTTAGGGTACCTTCCAACACAATGATGAGGATTTGGTTTTTAATTGCATGACTGTTAAAGAAAGTTACAAACATGGATTGACGTTTGATATGCTCTTTGGTTTATGCTTGGTTATAGTTGACATTCATGAATTCACATGTAATCACAAAAAGGATAAAATCAGTTTTTGTAACATGCTTGAAGGAAGAAACTCAAACAAACGCTACAACCCTGAGAGACTTGAGCCTAAACTTCGTTTGGAGAGTTATTAATCTGTGATTTCTTTGTTTTCTAAAGTCATTGCATGATCTCATCATTCTTTGCTTGGTTGCTACTTAGAATGCGTTTCATCATATAGTTCCAAATACTAGAACTTATACCCATCTCATTCAAGGCATAAAATTGATTAGCATAACATAAAACAAGATGAAGTTGTTTAGTTTAAAACCAGTGCCAAAAAGCCTAACCCTTTGCATATGTATTGTAGGTTTAACCCCTTTGAGCCATAATTAGCCTATTTTCTTTGTTAGCCTACATTATCCTTACCTAGCCTAGATTAGGATTATCCTTACCCTTGTTCTTAAGGAGTAGTGAAGCATGACCTAAGAGTGAATTCCCTTTGCTCGTTATTAGGCAGCAAATAAGTGTGGGGGAAGGTTTTTAGTGGTTTTGTGTGCCATAATATCCAGAAGGGCACGGATAGAGAAAAACAAGAAATTTCGTGAGAAATAGAAAAGAAAAAGAAAAGTACGTGAAAAAGTGTGAAAAGTGTTCAAAATAAGTGAGAAAAAGCTCACAAGTGTTGGTTGTTGAAGAAAGGGTCCAAAAAGGTTGAATTCGGCCCTAAGTATGTGTGATTTTCCCTTTATGTATCAAAGTTTGTGGCTGCGTTTCAAAAGGGAGTTCTAAGTGTCATATTCATTACTTTGCTTGGTATTGCTTTAAGAACGTTTGTTTTCCTTACCTTTCTTTGTTAGCCAATACCCTTAGCCTCGTTACAACCCTTAGACTTCTATCTTGATTGTTATGTGTTTCAATATGTGGAGTTTGGGATTGGTATGAGCATATGGTATCCCTGGTTCTCGCGTCTAAGTAGTGGCATTCCATTCATGAGATCATATATATACATGCATTCCAGAAATTGCTTTCTTTGTTATATATACATATGTGAGTATTAGTTTTCTTATTACATCAATCTTCTCACATATACCTAGTGTAGGGAGTGTAGTCAGAAAATCTGAGTGCAAATTGAGTGCATCTCTAGTAAGGAATTGAGGGATTCTCTAAGGCATGTTACTATATTCAAAATGTTGTTTTAATTGATTAGATGCGAACTAGTGAGTGGTAACTATGATTAAGTATGTGCTCGAGGGTGGGGATAACTAAAATCTATGTAAGTAATGATTTTTAACATGTTATGTTCCATTGGAAATCCCTGAGGTGAACGTTGGAAGGTTTAGGTTATGTTTTGTTTGTTTTGTTTTGCTCGAGGACTAGCAAAAGCTAAGTGTGGGGGAATTTGATAGGAGCATATTTATGCTAATTAGTTAGTGTGTTTTCTTGCATTTACTTAGTTATTTGTTGCTTATTATAGTGTCTTAAGTCATTTTCGTGTGTTTATAGGTCCAAGAAGCAAAGTTGGCAAAAAGATGCAATTTGGAGCATTTTAGAGCAGTTTTGGGCTTGGAATGGATATCACAAGATTGGAGCAAGATGGATGGACGAATTTGAAGTTCAAGAGAGGCTAGGAATGTGCAAAAGAGTTGAAGAAATAAATCCAAGTCAAAGAAGATAAGGAATCAGCTACAAAGAAGGAGAATTATCCAAAACATTATCCAAACCTTATCTTATCTTACCTTATCTTATCCTATCCTAATCCTTTCTTAACTTAATTCCTGCTGCAAAAGGGATTCAATTTCAGTTTAGGAGACCTAAAAACCTGATTTCTAGGAACCTTATCCCTTCCTACAAAGGTGCCGCACCTATCCCCTTCTAGAAACCCCAAAATCAGCCAAATAACACCCTTTCTAGAAGTCCCTAAAAATCTGGCGACCCAAGCCTTCTAGATGCATGATCCAGCCGCACCTTTATCCTAATTCCCTTTGGTTTTTGGTCTTCTAGGTGTCCTATTTCCTGCTAGGATTACATAAACCCTTTCCCCTTAGGATTGTGTTTTATTTTCCTACACAAACTACATTTTGTAATCCTTTTCCTACACAATCTAATTGTGCCGCACCCTCCCCCTATATATTCACATATTTGCTGCACCATTCAACACACCATCTCTCATTCGCATCTCTCTACACCACCATCTACCATTCAACCTCATTGTGCCGCAGCTTTGCAAAGGAAAGAAGGAAGAAATCTGGAGCGTTTCTAGGTGTATTCTATCTTTACTCTTGATGTTTAAATTTAATTGTCTTTGTTTATTTGCAATCATGAGGAACTAAACCCCTACTTAGCTAGGGGGGAATTCGAAACTATGAGCATATATGTGATATGAATTGATTTCATCCAGTTATGATTTCATGAATCGTGAATGCAATTTGCTTAACTGTTTGATTTAAAACTTATTCTTGTATGTTGATTAAGGATGCATACTTAGTTTGCATGCTAGAATTTGATGCTAAAATATAAGGGAGTTTCACCTAATCGTTACAAACTTATATTTACAAGTAGTGGAGGTTGCTAGTCACGATCGCGTTAAGTAAATTCGTGGCAGGAGTGTCATGCAGTCATAGTCACGAATGTCATGTCAATGCTTATGATTTTCACAAAGCTTAATGATCTTTGATATGTATCTCTAGTATGCAGTCATATAGGGAACTTGATAAGAATAATTTGGTTTGCGGCGCTACGTCCAAATTCAATGAACTTGGGAAAATCTGAAGGTTAATGCGTGCAGTCACGATTAATTTGGGGCATTGTCGTTCATGGTTTATAGAAAGAACAACTGGAAATCGATTTGTGTTGCATATCATGTGTGGAGAAGGAACCTCTAGCTAGCCATTCACCCATTTAAATCACCAATTTCGTACAAAATTAAGTCTAGTTTACAATTCTGTTTTGCTTAAGTTTAAATCCGTTTTCAAACAATCCCTTGCTCTTAATTTGTGTTAAGATAGTCTAAATTCGTCAAATCTTGAGTCTTTTAGTCTTTTGAGTCAATTAGAGTCTTAATTTCGTTCAAATCAATCTTAGGTGTTAGTTTAGAGTCTAGATAACTTGTTTTGTGTGTTTTAGGTCTATTTAGCTTGTTTTGAGTCTTTAGAGTCCAGAAACTGTTTAATTGAATTCTATTTGCTGTTTTGAGTTTGTTTTGAGTTATTTGAGTCAAGTTAGGTTGTTTAAGGTGTCTAGAGTTAAAATTCGTCCAAATTGATCCCTAGTACTTGTTTTCATTGTTTAAAGTCCAGTTTATTGTTTTAGAGTCTAATTTGTGTCGATTAGCAATCCCTTTAATCCCCGGCTTAGAACGATCCCTACTTTCACATACTACATTGATAAGGGTTTAAGTTTGTGTGCAATTTAATTTCACATCACGTAATCAATTCATATAAAACATCAAATTCACCTCTAACTAAAAAGAAATTAGTTCCTCATGTCCACAAGCAAACAAACATAAATAAAATTAAACATTGAAAACAAAGGATAGAAAACACCTAGAAACGCTCCAGATTCCTTCCTTCCTTCCTTTGCAAAGCTGCGGCACAATGACTGTGTGGTGGATGGATGTAGGTGACTTATGGTAGAGGGTGGTGGTCTGAATGGTGCAGAAAATATGTATATATAGGGAGAGGGTGCGGCACCAACATATAGTGTAGGAAAATAAAATCACAATCCTAAGGGGAAAAGGTTTATGTAATCCTAGCAGGAAATAGGACATCTAGAAGGTCAAAAACCAAAGGGATTTAGGAGAAAGGTGCAGCTGGATCATGCATCTAGAAGGCTTGGGGCGTCACCTTTTTAGGGACTTCTAGAAAGGGTGTTATTTGGCTGATTTTGACACTTCTAGAAGGGGATAGGTGCAGCACCTTTGTAGGAGAGGATAAGGTTCCTAGAAATCAGGTTTTTATGTCTCCTAAACTGAAATTAAAACCCTATTACAGCAGGAATTAAGTTAGGAAAGGATTAGGATAGGATAAGATACGGTAAGATAAGATAAGGTTTGGATAAGATAAGGATAAGATAAGGTAGTTTTGGATAATGTTTTGGATAATTCTCCTTCTTTGTAGCTGATTCCTTATCTTCTTTGACTTGGATTTATTTCTTCAACTCTTTTGCACATTCCTAGCCTCTCTTGAACTTCAAATTCGTCCATCCATCTTGCTCCAATCTTGTGATATCCATTCCAAGCCCAAAACTGCTCTAAAATGCTCCAAATTGCATCTTTTTGCCAACTTTGCTTCTAGGACCTACAAACACACGAAAATAGCTTAAAACACTTAAATAAGTAGAAACTAACTAAGAAAATGCAAGGAAACATGCTAACTAAGTCGCATAAATATGCTCCTATCAGTTACTATGATGAGCATGAAACTCCTGCCAAGAATTCATTTAACGCGATCGTTTATAAGCGACCTCCACTACTTGTGAATATAAGTTTGTAACTATTAGGTGAAACTCCCTTATATTCTAGCATCATATTCATGCATGCAAATTAAGTGTGCACTCTTAATAACACATACACAAATAAGTTATCAATCAAGCAGTTAAACAAATTGAATTCACAACTTATGAAATCACAACTGAAGGTAATCAATTCATATTGCAAGTATGTTCATGGCTTCGAATCTTCCCCTAGCCAAAAGGGTTTTAGTTCCTCATAATCGCAGAACAAAGAATAACAAGTTTATACATTGAAAACAAAAGAAAGAAAACACCTAAACGCTCCAGCGATCCAAACTGAACAGCAAGCACGTTCAAGAACTTTCCTTCCCTTCCTTGATTGCGGCACAAGGTCTTGTGGTAGGTTTTGGGGGTTATGGATGGTGGAGAAGGATGGGATTATGGTTAGGATGGATATATGGTGCGGCAAGGACTGGTTTTGGTCAGAAACTATGGAGAATGGTGAAGGAAGGGTGCGGCAGAGAGTGATGGATGATTTCTGGGGAGAATGGTTGAATGAATGATGATTTGTGGCTGCAACAAGGAAGTTTATTTAAAGGCTTTAGGGAAATTAAAACCCTAGGTTATTTTAGTAAACAGAAATTAAGTCAAAAGCTCTAAAAAGAGGAAGCAAAATCAGAAAACTAAGGGAAAGTGCCAGGGATGTGCGGCAAGGCTTAAAAACAGTATAGGAATGTGTTTTAATGCAAGGAAACAGGAAATAACCCTCTCCCTTGCACGGCAAGGAAGAGGAAAGGGGTAAGGAGGTGCGGCAAGGGTCCTTAGGTGGTCTAAGTCCTTCAATTTGTGTCCTAGAATGCATAGGAAGCCTTCAAAGTTGCTGGAATTTGGGAACATTTAGGATTAGGAAAGGTCAAACCAAAATAGGAAACCTTGGCTTAACTTTCCTACTTCAAGTAGGAATCCTTGTCTGAGTAGGAATCCTCATGTGAGTAGGAATCCATCTTCAATTAGGAATCCTAACATCTTCAAGTCTTCAATTTCGTCCATTCCTTTTGCTCCAAACATGTGATATCCATTCCAAGCCCAATTTTGCTCCAAAAAGCTCCAAAATGCATCTTCTTGCATACTTTGTCTTTAGAATCTGAAAACACACGAAAATGACTTTAAACACTAAAATACCTAAGGAAACACAACAAAAATGCACAAGAACAAGCCACTTAAGTCGCATAAATATGCTCCTATCAAAAGTAGGGATTGTTCTAAGCCGGGGATTAAAGGGATTGCTAATCTACACAAATTAGACTCTAAAACAATAAACTGGACTTTAAACAATGAGAACAAGTACTAGGGATCAATTTGGACGAATTTTAACTCTAGACACCTTAAACAACCTAACTTGACTCAAATAACTCAAAACAAACTCAAAACAGAAAATAGAATTCAATTAAACAGTTTCTGGACTCTAGAGACTCAAAACAAGCTAAATAGACCTAAAACACACAAAAAAAGTTATCTAGACTCTAAACTAACACCTAAGACTGATTTGAACGAAATTAAAACTTATCTGCAGCCATGTCGTGCTCCTCTTCCAAATCCTCTTCAATTTCAACTTCAGATTCGGAATTAGAACTTGAACTAAGTAGATCAGGTTCTGGGTGCTTCCTCTTCCTTCTCAAATCTCGCTCAAAATCGTCGTTAAACTCCAAGATATGTGCGTGAACGGGTTGAGAACTTCGAGTCATACACTAGTACCTAAAACAAAGAAAACAAAACAAATCAGAAAACTAAGCAAAACAGAAACAAAAACAAGTTAAAATGCACGGCAGAAACTAAAGAGATTAGCAAGTTTGCTAATCCCCGGCAACGGCGCAAAAATTTGATGTGAGAATTACTTGTCACTCAAATTAAAACCCTATCGACGTAGTATATGAAAGTAGGGATCGTTTTAGGCCGGGGATTAGAAGGGATGCTAATCTACACAAATTAGACTCTTAAAACAATAAACTGGACTTAAGACAATGAAAACAAATACTAGGGGATCAATTTGGACGAATTTTAACTCTAGACACCTTTAAACAACCTAACTTGACTCAAATAACTCAAAACAAACTCAAAACAGCAAATAGAATTCAATTAAACAGTTTCTGGACTCTAAAGACTCAAAACAAGCTAAATAGACCTAAAACACACAAAACAAGTTATCTAGACTCTAAACTAACACCTAAGGTTGATTTGAACGAAATTAAGACTCAAATTGACTCAAATTGACTCAAAAGACTAAAAGACTCAAGATTTGACGAATTTAGACTATCTTAACACAAATTAAAAGCAGGGGATTGGTTTTGAACGAATTTAAACTTAAACAAACTAAATTGTAAAGACAACTTAAAAAGGCACGAAATTGGTGATTTAAATGGGTGAATGGCTAGTTAGAAGGATCCTTATCCACACATAAACATATGCATACAACTTGATTCCCAGTTACTCTTTCGATAAACCATGAATGACAATGTTCCGAATTAATTGTATTGAACTAATCAATTCCCAGATTTCCCTAGATTCATTGAATTGAATGGATAACGCATCACAACCAAATTATTCTTTCTCAAACTCCCTAACTATGGAATACGCATGATAGAGACATTCAACAAAGATCATTAAGTTCAATGGAAATCATGAACATTGACAAGGCATTCATAACTATGGAAGATGCATGTTAATCCAGCCTAGGGTTTACTTAACATGATTGTGACTAGCAACCTTTACTACTTGTGAATATAAGTTTATAACGATTAGGTGAAATTCCCTTATATTCTAGCATCAAATTCATGCATGTAAACTAAGTATGCATCCTTACTCAACACACAAGAACAGGTTCTTAATAAAACAGTTAAGCAAACCACATTCACTATTTATGAAGTCATAACTGGAGTAAATCAAATCATAAGAAACATATATTCATGGCTTCAAATTCCCCCTCTAACTAATAGGGGTTTAGTTCCTCATGACAGCAATTAAACAAAGAAAACTGAATTGAAACATTGAAAACAAAGATAGACAACACCTAAGAACGCTCCAGCAGTAGTCACGACTTAGAGTGGCACCTTCTCCTTCCTTCCTTGAATAGCTGCGGCACAAGAGGGGTTTTCTGGGTTTGTGTGGATGATATGGCACGGCAGGGGGTGAATTAGGTCAGAAACTATGGAGAATGGTGAAGGATGGGTGCGGCAGAGAGTGGTGGATGATTTCTGGCGTGAATGGTTGTGTATGGAGGGTGGTGTGTACGGCACAGAGTTGATTAGTATATATATAGGCACCAAAAACCCTAGGTTAATCAGATTAGGACTTCTAGAAAGCCAAATCCATTCAGAAATAGGCTCAAAACAATCAGATTTCCAATGGGAAAGGGCCTAAGGTGCGGCAGATTTGGATAAGGAGGGATAAGGCTTCTAGAAAGCCTTGCAAGGCAAGGAAATCAGGTTTTTTGAAAAGCTAGGTGCGGCAAGGCTTAGGGTGTCTAGAACTTTAATTTAAATGTCCCCCAATCAGAAAATAAACCCTCATTGTACCAGGAATTGAATTAGAAAAGGATTAGGATAGGATAAGGTTTGTTAAGATAAGATAAGGATTGGATAAGATAAGATAAGATAAGATAAGGTTGTTTGGATAATGTTTTGGATAATCCTCCTTCTTTTGAGCTGATTCCTTATCTTCAATGATTTGAATTTATTTCTCCAACCTTGAAACATATTCCCAACTTCATTTAGACTCCAAATTCGTCCATCTTCATGCCCATTGCTTGTGCTATCCATTCCAAGCCCAGATTTGCTTTAAAATGCTCCAAAATGCATCTTTTTGCCAACTTTGCTTCTAGGACCTAAAAACACACGAAAATGACTTTAAACACTATACTAAGCAACAAATAGCTTAAGCAAATGCAAGAAAACACACTAACTAAGTAGCATAAATATGCTCCTATCAAATTGCCCCACACTTAGCTTTTGCTAGTCCTCGAGCAAAACAAAACAAACAAAACGTAACCTAAACCTTCCAACGTTCACCTCAGGGATCTTCAATGATACATAACATGCCAAAGATCATTACTCCCACAGATTTTAGTTATCCCTACCCTTGAGCACATACTTAATCGAAGTTACCACACATTAGCTCGCATTTAATCAATTAAAACAACATTTTGAATGTAGTAACATGCCTTAGAGAATCCCTCAATTCCTTACTAGATATGCACTCAATCACACAGATTTTCTGACTACACTCCCTACACTAGTTATATGTGAGAAGATTGATGTAAACATGAAAACTAATACTCACATATGTATATATAACAAAGAAAGCAATTTCTGGAATGCATGTATAGATATGATCTCATGAATGGAATGCTACTACTTAGATGCGAGAACCAGTGACACCATATGCTCAAACCAAATTCAAACTCCACAAATTGAAACACACAACACTCAAGATTGAAGTATAGGGTTGTAACGGGGCTAGGGGGTATTGGCTAACAAAGAAAGGTAAGGAAAACAAACGTTCTTAAAGCAATAGCAAGCAAAGTAATGAATATGACACTTAGAACTCCCTTTCTTGAATGCAGCCGCACACTTTGAACACAAAGGGACAGAAAACACATACTTAAGGCCAAATTCAACGTTTTGGACCCCTTTCTTCGACAATCAACACTTGTGAGTTTAGCTCACTTATTTTGAACACTTTTCATACTTTTTTTCACAACTTTTCTTTTTTCTTCTTTTTTCACACGAATTTTCTTCTTTTTTTTTTCTTTTCTGCTTCTTCACCCGTGCCCTCTTTTGTCTTGTTGGCACACAATCAGACACATAAATCCCTTCCCCCACACTTGTTTTGCCGCCCAAATAACGAACAAAGGGAATTCATTCTTAGGTCATGCTTAGCTACGCCTTAAGAACAAGGGTAAGGATGGTCCTAATCTAGGCTAGGCAAGGATAATGTGGGTAAACAAAGAACATAGGCTAAACAAGGCTCAAAGGGGTTAAACCTACAATACATATGCAAAGGGTTAGGCTTTTTGGCTCTGGTTTTAAACTAAACAACTTCATCTTGATTATGTGTTATGCTAATCAATTTCATGCTTTGAATGAAACGGGTATGAGTTCTAGTATTTGGAACTATAATGATGAAACGCCTTCTAAGTAGCAACCAAGCAAAGAATAATGAGATCATGCAACGACTTTAGAAAACAAAGAATGCACAGATTTTTAACTCTCCAAAGACCGTTTTAAGCTCAAATCTCTCAGGGTTGTAGCGTTAGTTTGAGTTACTTCCTTCAAGCATGTTACAAAAACTGATTTTATCCTTTTTGTGATTACATGTGAATTCATGAATGTCAACTAAAACCAAGCATAAACCAAAGAGCAATTCAAACTTTCATCCATGTTTGTAACTTTCTTTAACAGTTATGCAATTAAAAACCAAATCCTCATCATTGTGTTGGAAGGTACCCTAAGACACAAACAATCACACAAAAACAACTCTTTTTGGGCTTTTCAAAACAATTTTTCAAATTTTTATGGTATTTTCGGATTTTCTTGTCAAAACACACTAAAAAACTCCAAAACAGCTTAAAAACACTTAAAAACACTGAAAACAACATTCAAAGTGATAGGTGATAAAAACCCACGAATTTCATGCAAAAACGCTTTGTTACCCCCCCACACTTAAACCAAACATTGTCCTCAATGTTTCAAACATAGACTCACAGAAAGCAAACAGCAATCAACACAACTAACTAACATAACAAAATGGCAAAGGAAAAGCAATAAAGAGTAGGGTTTAGAAACGCAAATCTGGTTGTGGAGCCGGAGAGTTCCTAGGTCGTCTTTATTTGCATGGGTTGCCTCCCAAGAAGCGCTTGCTTTAACGTCTTCCAGCCGGACGAACCTTCCCTCTATTCTTCAATGGGGCCCACGGCATTAAAGGATATGTCCTCCGTAATGTGCTCTTCAAAGTGCTCATAATATGGCTTCAATCGATGTCCATTCACTTTGAATTCTTGCTGCGTCTTTAAACTTTGAATTTGGACTGCACCATGAGGAAAAACATTAGTAACCACAAAAGGACCAATCCACTTAGAACGCAACTTACCTGGAAATAGACGAAGGCGAGAATTGAAAAGTAACACTTTCTGCCCTATAGAGAACAGCTTGCTACGAATCATCTTGTCATGGAATGCCTTTGTTTTCTCCTTGTAGATCCGTGCATTCTCATAAGCTTCATTCCTAATTTCTTCTAGCTCATTCAATTGAAGCTTTCTATGAAGACCTGCGGCATCAATGTCCATGTTGAATGTTTTGACAGCCCAATGTGCACGATGTTCTAACTCGACGGGAAGATGACATGGTTTCCCATAGACCAGCCGAAATGGGGACATTCCAATTGGGGTTTTATAGGCAGTGCGATATGCCCACAATGCATCATTCAAACGCAAGCTCCAATCCTTCCGAGTTGGCCCTACAGTTTTCTCCAAAATCTGCTTGATTTCTCTATTTGAAACCTCGGCTTGCCCACTGGTTTGAGGGTGATAAGGTGTTGAAACCTTATGCGTGACATTATACTTCTTGAGCAGCGCCTCAATGGTTCGATTGCAAAAATGGGAACCCCCATCACTGATTAGGACTCTTGGCATTCCAAATCTAGCAAATATGTTAGTTCTGACAAAATCTGCAACCACTTTAGAATCATTAGTTCGGGTGGCTTTTGCTTCCACCCATTTCGACACATAATCCACAGCAAGCAAAATATAAAGGAAACCATGTGAGGAAGGAAAAGGACCCATGAAATCAATACCCTAAACATCAAAGATTTCAACACTAAATATGGGGTGTTGCGGCATTTGTTGTTTAGGACCTATATTGCCCGTTCTTTGACATCTATCACAAGTCATACAAAAAGTTCTAGCATCTCTAAAGATAATAGGCCAATAAAATCCACATTCTAAAACTTTATGTGCTGTTCTTTGAGTACCAAAGTGACCTCCACATGCATACGTGTGACAAAAAGTTAAAATTGAATTAAACTCAGAATCATGCACACACCTACGTAGAACCTGATCAGGGCAATATTTCCACAAGTATGGGTCATCCCAAACATAAGAACGTGCATCCTTTTTAAGTTTATCACTTTGGTGCTTGTTTAGCTCTCTTGGAATGTGTTTAGACACCAAATAATTTACTACATCAGCATACCATGGCTCACTTACCTTGATGGACAGCAGCTGCTCATCTGGGAATGTCTCTTGGATAGGCACGGCATCCTCCTCATGCACCATACGGCTCAAGTGATCAGCCACCACGTTTTGACTCCCCTTCTTGTCCCGGATTTCAATATCGAACTCTTGGAGAAGAAGCGTCCAGCGAATGAGTCTTGGTTTGGCCTCTTTCTTGGTGAACAAATACTTCAAAGCATGCATCTCTGAAAGGTGGCAGGTGCATTGCATAAACCGAATGGCATGCGACGATAGGCAAAGGTACCAAAGGGGCACGTGAAAGTGGTCTTTTCTTGGTCATCCGGAGCTATAACAATCTGATTATATCCAGAGTACCCATCAAGAAAACAATAAAAAGAATGACCAGCTAACCTTTCAAGCATTTGATCAATGAACGGCAAAGGGAAGTGGTCCTTCCTCGTGGTGGCGTTTAGCTTCCTATAGTCAATGCACACTCTCCAACCTGTTTGGATACGTGTGGGCACAAGTTCATTCTCGGCATTCTTCACCACAGTGACTCCGGATTTCTTTGGAACACATTGCACCGGTGAAACCCAACGGCTATCCGAGATTGGATAAATCACACCACAATCAAGAAGCTTTATAATCTCCTTCTTCACAACTTCCATCATTGGAGGGTTGAGTCGGCGTTGAGCCTCTCGATTTGGTTTAGCCCCCTCCTCTAGAAGTATGCGATGCATGCATGTTGTAGGGCTAATCCCCCTAATGTCGGCCAATGTCCACCCAATGGCTGTTTTGTGCTCTTTCAACACCCGAATTAACTTTCCTTCCTCTGTTGCCGTGAGTGTGGAGGACACAATGACGGGCAACGTCTCGTTATCTCCCAAAAAAACGTACTTCAAATGATCCGGCAATGGTTTAAGCTCAAGTACGGGTGCCTGAATCATTGAGGGTAACAACTTGTTAGTAGAAATTGGAATTGAAATTGGTTTTGAAGGCTTACCATGGTGCTGAGGTAGTGACTCAAGGGCAGCCACCATCTCGGCCTCTTCTTCACTTATAGGCACGGCAATATTGGGTTTTTGCCCAATTCCTTGTGCAATTGTTGATTCAAGGGGATCCCTCTCCAAGGAATCAAGGTAATCCTGTGCCAATTCATCGAATATATCAATAGCAAAACAAGAATGATTTTCTTTAGGAAATTTAATAGTTTCAGCAAGATTGAAATCAATAACTTCCCCATCAAATTCCATTTGAACACATCGATCTTGGTGCGGGCTGTTTTCATGAAAGGTCTCCCAAGGAGGATCGGCAATGGGGTGGAATGGGGTGTATCCTCCATGTCAAGCACATAAAAATCCGCTGGAAAAATCAGATTTCCAACCTGCACCAAAACATCTTCCAAAACTCCTTTTGGATATGCATTAGAACGATCGGCTAATTGGATTATAACACCATCGTTTTTAAGCTCACCTAAGTTCATAGATGCATAAATAGAGTATGGCATGACATTAATTGAAGCTCCTAAGTCTAACATAGCATGTTCAAACTTAGTACTACCAATAACGCAAGGAATTGTAAAACTACCCGGATCTTTGCATTTAGGGGGTAATTTCCTTTGTAGAACAGCAGAGACATTCTCACTTACTTGAACCACTTCTTTGTTAGAAAACCTTCTCCTTGTTGTACAAAGCTCTTTCAAAAACTTAGCATACCTTGGGACTTGCTTTATTGCATCAAGGAGTGGGATATTGACTTGAACTTTCCGGAATGTCTCTAGAATGTCTTTTTCAGCATCCTCTTTCTTTGATTGCCGCAACCTGCCAGGAAAGGGCACAATTAGTGGAGTAGAGCTTGAAGAATTCATATTGGAACTTACCTTGATGGTTGAGGACGGTTTAGAAGTGGGGATTGGCTGCGGCAAGGATTGTGCATTCCTTGCCGTGGGTTTGGGTGCTTCATCCTCCTCCAATTGCAGCTTCTTGTCCTCTTCTTGACTTGATCTAGATGGTTGTGAATCAGTTCCAACCTGCTTACCACTTCTCAACGTGATTGCTTGGGCGGTTTCAAATCCTCCCTTAGGATTAACAACGGTTGAACTAGGCAATCTGCCTTGTTCTCGGAATTGGCCCATGAATTCAGCCATTTGACCCATTTGTTTCTTCAATTCATCCACCTCTTTAGCTTGATTTTTTATGCTCTGCATGTCCTGCGTCAAAGAGGTTAGTACTTGAAGAATTTTATCATTATTTAACGACGAACCTGAATTGGTTTGGGCCGAAGTTGGGTGAGGTTGTGGGGCTACATACGGCCTTGGAAACATCCCAGGGGGCTGTCTAAATCCGCTTTGTGGCTGTGCTTGCTGAGAATCCCTCCACTTGAATTTTGGATGATCTCTCCATCCTGGATTGTATGTGTTTGAGTATGGGTCGTGTCTTTGTTGGGTTTGGCCTTGGAAACCCACGGCTTGGGCAGTTTCCCACCACCCATTCTCAATCAATTGAGGGCATTGATCGTTGAGATGTCCCTGCATAGAACACACTCCACATATGGCCGGCCCTTGTGCTTTGGTTCCATCCACAACCTGTGACAAAAGAAGAGTGAGATTAGCCATTTGAGATTGTAATTCTGAAATTGCATTTACCTCATTCACTTGTTGTTGCCGTGGCCCTTCTCTCTGTCCAACTCCTTCGTATTGTTGCGCATTCAAGGCTCGATTTGCAATTAGAGTCTTGGCAGCCACGGGTGTTTTGTCAACCAAAGCTCCTCCCGCTGAAGCATCAAGCATTTGTCTCTCAATGGGGAGAAGTCCTTCATAGAAATATTGGAGGAGAAGCTCTTCCTTCATTTGGTGTTGTGGACAAGAAGCAACAAGCGCCTTGAAACGCTCATAATAGGCTGGAAACGATTCCCCTTGGTTTTGTTGAATGCCACTTATCCTTTTCCTCAAGAGAATGACTCTTGAAGTTGGGAAAAATTTTTCTAAGAATGCGCGCTTCATGCTTTCCCACGAAGTAACGGTTCCAGGTGCTAGTTCGTAGAGCCAATCCTTAGCCTTTTCCAAAAGAGAGAATGGAAAGGCTTTCATCTTCAATATACTCCCATCAACATTGACAGGGGTCATGCTTGAACAAACCACTTCAAATTCCTTCAAGTGCTTGTTCGGATCTTCCATGGACAACCCGTGGAATTTGGGGATGTGGTGCAACAAGCTGGACTTCAATTCAAACTCATCAGTCTTGCCTTGAGCCGCCCTAGGATATTGAATGCATAAAGGGGTCGCATTGTCCAATCCCGAGGCTGAAAGTTCTTTGATTGTTCGGTTATCTGCAGCCATGTCGTGCTCCTCTTCCAAATCCTCTTCAATTTCAACTTCAGATTCGGAATTAGAACTTGAACTAAGTAGATCAGGTTCTGGGTGCTTCCTCTTCCTTCTCAAATCTCGCTCAAAATCGTCGTTAAACTCCAAGATATGTGCGTGAACGGGTTGAGAACTTCGAGTCATACACTAGTACCTAAAACAAAGAAAACAAAACAAATCAGAAAACTAAGCAAAACAAAAACAAAAACAAGTTAAAATGCACGGCAGAAACTAAAGAGATTAGCAAGTTTGCTAATCCCCGGCAACGGCGCAAAAATTTGATGTGAGAATTACTTGTCACTCAAATTAAAACCCTATCGACGTAGTATATGAAAGTAGGGATCGTTTTAGGCCGGGGATTAGAAGGGATGCTAATCTACACAAATTAGACTCTTAAAACAATAAACTGGACTTAAGACAATGAAAACAAATACTAGGGATCAATTTGGACGAATTTTAACTCTAGACACCTTTAAACAACCTAACTTGACTCAAATAACTCAAAACAAACTCAAAACAGCTAATAGAATTCAATTAAACAGTTTCTGGACTCTAAAGACTCAAAACAAGCTAAATAGACCTAAAACACACAAAACAAGTTATCTAGACTCTAAACTAACACCTAAGGTTGATTTGAACGAAATTAAGACTCAAATTGACTCAAATTGACTCAAAAGACTAAAAGACTCAAGATTTGACGAATTTAGACTATCTTAACACAAATTAAAAGCAGGGGATTGGTTTTGAACGAATTTAAACTTAAACAAACTAAATTGTAAAGACAACTTAAAAAGGCACGAAATTGGTGATTTAAATGGGTGAATGGCTAGTTAGAAGGATCCTTATCCACACATAAACATATGCATACAACTTGATTCCCAGTTACTCTTTTGATAAACCATGAATGACAATGTTCCGAATTAATTGTATTGAACTAATCAATTCCCAGATTTCCCTAGATTCATTGAATTGAATGGATAACGCATCACAACCAAATTATTCTTTCTCAAACTCCCTAACTATGGAATACGCATGATAGAGACATTCAACAAAGATCATTAAGTTCAATGGAAATCATGAACATTGACAAGGCATTCATAACTATGGAAGACGCATGTTAATCCAGCCTAGGGTTTACTTAACATGATTGTGACTAGCAACCTTTACTACTTGTGAATATAAGTTTATAACGATTAGGTGAAATTCCCTTATATTCTAGCATCAAATTCATGCATGTAAACTAAGTATGCATCCTTACTCAACACACAAGAACAGGTTCTTAATAAAACAGTTAAGCAAACCACATTCACAATTTATGAAGTCATAACTGGAGTAAATCAAATCATAAGAAACATATATTCATGGCTTCAAATTCCCCCTCTAACTAATAGGGGTTTAGTTCCTCATGACAGCAATTAAACAAAGAAAACTGAATTGAAACATTGAAAACAAAGAAAGACAACACCTAAGAACGCTCCAGCAGCAGTCACGACTTAGAGTGGCACCTTCTCCTTCCTTCCTTGAATAGCTGCGGCACAAGAGGGGTTTTCTGGGTTTGTGTGGATGATATGGCACGGCAGGGGGTGAATTAGGTCAGAAACTATGGAGAATGGTGAAGGATGGGTGCGGCAGAGAGTGGTGGATGATTTCTGGCGTGAATGGTTGTGTATGGAGGGTGGTGTGTACGGCACAGAGTTGATTAGTATATATATAGGCACCAAAAACCCTAGGTTAATCAGATTAGGACATCTAGACAGCCAAATCCATTCAGAAATAGGCTCAAAACAATCAGATTTCCAATGGGAAAGGGCCTAAGGTGCGGCAGATTTGGATAAGGAGGGATAAGGCTTCTAGAAAGCCTTGCAAGGCAAGGAAATCAGGTTTTTTGAAAAGCTAGGTGCGGCAAGGCTTAGGGTGTCTAGAACTTTAATTTAAATGTCCCCCAATCAGAAAATAAACCCTCATTGTACCAGGAATTGAATTAGAAAAGGATTAGGATAGGATAAGGTTTGTTAAGATAAGATAAGGATTGGATAAGATAAGATAAGATAAGGTTGTTTGGATAATGTTTTGGATAATCCTCCTTCTTTTGAGCTGATTCCTTATCTTCAATGATTTGAATTTATTTCTCCAACCTTGAAACATATTCCCAACTTCATTTAGACTCCAAATTCGTCCATCTTCATGCCCATTGCTTGTGCTATCCATTCCAAGCCCAGATTTGCTCTAAAATGCTCCAAAATGCATCTTTTTGCCAACTTTGCTTCTAGGACCTAAAAACACACGAAAATGACTTTAAACACTATACTAAGCAACAAATAGCTAAGCAAATGCAAGAAAACACACTAACTAAATAGCATAAATATGCTCCTATCAAAAACCATACTTTGCCGCAGAGAAGAGAAGAGAAGGCTTGCCGTGCAACCATTGGAGTTTCTTCGAGTTCTTTCTTCTCTTGTTTGATCTTCATGTTTAATTTAACTTGCTTTTCAATTATGTTGAACATGTGGAACTAATTCCGTTGTAGTTAGAGGTGGAATCAAAGCCATGGACATATGTTTGATATGAATTGATTACCTTCAGTTATTGTTTCATAAATTGTGAATGTGGTTTGCTTAACTGTTTTATTAAGAACTTGTTCTTGTGTGTTGATTAAGGATGCATACTTAGTTTACATGCATGAATTTGATGCTAGGATATAAGGGAATTTCACCTAATCGTTAGGAACTTATATTCACAAGTAGTAAAGATTGCTAGTCACAATTGTGTTAAGTAAATCCTAGGCAAGAGTAACATGCGTATTCCATAGTTATGAATGCCTTGTCAATGTTTATGATTTCCATGGAACTTAATGATCTTTGATATGTATCTCTATCATGCGTATTCCATAGTTAGGGAACTTGATAGGAATAATTTGGTTGTGATGCGTTATCCATTCAATTCAATGAACTTAGGGAAATCTGGGAATTGATTAGTGCAATACAATTAATTCGAAGCATTGTCATTCATGATTTATCGAAAGAATAACTGGAAATCAATTTGTATGCATATGTTCATGTGTGGAGAGGAACCCTCTAACTAGTTTTCACCACTGAATTCACCTTTATCTCTTTCAATTTACTTTGTTTGCTTAAATCTGCTTAGTTTTATTTAATTCGTCCAAAAACCCCCCTAGTTCTTAATTGAGTCTTAGTCTGTTTAAATTCGTCCAAATCTGTCCCCTTTTAGTGTTTTGAGTCTAACTAGTCCAAAAGTCATCCAATTCACCCCTTAGAACCTGTTTTGAGTCTGTTTGAGTTAGTTTGGTTGTTTTGAGTCTATTTAGCCTGTTTTGAGTCTCTAGTGTCTAGAATCTGTCTAGTTGAGTTTTATTTGTTGTTTTAAGTTTGTTTTGGTTTGTTTGAGTCAAGTTAGGTTGTTTTAAGTCGTTTGAAGTTAAAATTCGTTCAGATTGACCCATAGTACCTGTTTTCATTGTCTACAGTCCAGTTTTAGTGTTTTAGAGTTTAATTTGTATAGATTAGCATCCCTTCTAATCCCCGGCCTTAAACGATCCCTACATTCATATACTACGTCGATAGGGTTTTAATTTGAGTGTCAAGTAATTCTCACATCAAACTTGCTAATCTCCCTAGTTTCTGCCGTGTATTTGAACTAGTGTATGACTCGAAGTTCTCAACCCGTTCACACACATATCTTGGAGTTTAACGACGATTTTGAGCGAGATTTGAGAAGGAAGAGGAAGCACCCAGAACCTGGTCTACTTAGTTCAAGTTCTAATTCCGAATCTGAAGTTGAAATTGAAGAGGATTTGGAAGAGGAGCACGACATGGCTGCAGATAACCGAACAATCAAAGAACTTTCAGCCTCGGGATTGGACATTGCAACCCCTTTATGCATTCAGTATCCTAGGGCAGCCGAGGGCAAGACTGATGAATTCGAATTGAAGTCTAGCTTGTTGCACCACATCCCCAAATTCCACAGGTTGTCTATGGAAGATCCGAACAAGCACTTGAAGGAATTTGAAGTGGTTTGTTCAAGCATGACCCCTGTCAATGTTGATGGGAGTATATTGAAGATGAAAGCCTGTCCATTCTCTCTTTTGGAAAAGGCTAAGGATTGGCTCTACGAACTAGCACCTTGAACCTTTACTTCGTGGGAAAGCATGAAGCGCGCATTCTTAGAGAAATTTTTCCCAACTTCAAGAGTCATTCTCTTGAGGAAAAGGATAAGTGGCATTCAACAAAACCAAGGGGAATCGTTTCCAGCCTATTATGAGCGTTTCAAGGCGCTTGTTGCTTCTTGTCCACAACACCAAATGAAAGAAGAGCTTCTCCTCCAATATTTCTATGAAGGACTTCTCCCTATTGAGAGACAAATGCTTGATGCTTCAGCGGGAGGAGCTTTGGTTGACAAAACACCCGTGGCTCCCAAGACTCTAATTGCAAATCGAGCCTTGAATGCGCAACAATACGAAGGAGTTGGACAGAGAGAAGGGCCACGGCAACAACAAGTGAATGAGGTAAATGCAACTGCAGAATTACAATCTCAAATGGCTAATCTCACTCTTCTTTTGTCACAGGTTGTGGATGGAACCAAAGCACATGGGCCGGCCATATGTGGAGTGTGTTCTATGCAGGGACATCTCAACGATCAATGCCCTCAATTGATTGAGAATGGGGGTTGGGAAGCTGCCCAAGCCGTGGGTTTTCAAGGCCAAACCCAACTAAGACACGACCCATACTCAAACACATACAATCCAGGATGGAGAGATCATCCAAACTTCAAGTGGAGGGACTCTCAGCAAGCACAGCCACAAAGCGGATTTAGACAGCCCCCTAGGATGTTTCCAAGGCCGTATGCAGCCCCACAACCTCAACCAACTTCGGCCCAAACTAATTCAGGTTCGTCGTTAAATAATGATAAAATTCTTCAAGTACTAACCTCTTTGACGCAGGACGTGCAGAGCATAAAAAATCAAGCTAAAGAGGTGGACGAATTGAAGAAACAAATGGGGCAAATGGCTGAATTCATGGGCCAATTCCGAGAACAAGGCAGATTGCCTAGTTCAACCGTTGTTAATCCTAAAGGAGGATTTGAAACTGCCCAAGCAATCACGTTGAGAAGTCGTAAGCAGGTTGGAACTGATTCACAACCATTGAGATCAAGTCAAGAAGAGGACAAGAAGCTGCAATTAGAGGAGGATGAATCACCCAAACCCACGGCAAGGAATGCACAATCCTTGCAGCAGCCAATTCCCACTTCTAAACCGTCCCCAACCATCAAGGTAAGTTCCAATATGAATTCTTCTAGCTCTACTCCACTAATTGTGCCCTTTCCTGGCAGGTTGCGACAATCAAAGAAAGAGGATGCTGAAAAAGACATTCTAGGGACATTCCGGAAAGTTCCAGTCAATATCCCACTCCTTGATGCAATAAAGCAAGTCCCAAGGTATGCTAAGTTTTTGAAAGAGCTTTGTACAACAAGGAGAAGGATTTCTAACAAAGAAGTGGTTCAAGTAAGTGAGAATGTCTTTGCTGTTCTACAAAGGAAATTACCCCCTAAATGCAAAGATCCGGGTAGTTTTACAATTCCTTGCGTTATTGGTAGTACTAAGTTTGAACATGCTATGTTAGACTTAGGAGCTTCAACTAATGTCATGCCATACTCTATTTATGCATCTATGAACTTAGGTGAGCTTAAAAACGATGGTGTTATAATCCAATTAGCCGATCGTTCTAATGCATATCCAAAAGGAGTTTTGGAAGATGTTTTGGTGCAGGTTGGAAATCTGATTTTTCCAGCGGACTTTTATGTGCTTGACATGGAGGATACACCCCATTCTACCCCATTGCCGATCCTCCTTGGGAGACCTTTCATGAAAACAGCCCGCACCAAGATCGATGTGTTCAAAGGGACGTTGACAATGGAATTTGATGGGGAAGTTATTGATTTCAATCTTGCTGAAACTATTAAATTTCCTAAAGAAAATCATTCTTGTTTTGCTATTGATATATTTGATGAATTGGCGCAGGATTACCTTGATTCCTTGGAGAGGGATCCCCTTGAATCAACAATTGCACAAGGAATTGGGCAAAAACCCAATATTGCCGTGCCTAGAAGTGAAGAGGAGGCCGAGATGGTGGCTGCCCTAGAGTCACTACCTCAGCACCGTGGTAAGCCTTCAAAACCAATTTCAATTCCAATTTCTACTAACAAGTTGTTACCCTCAGTGATTCAGGCACCCGTACTTGAGCTTAAACCATTGCCGGATCATTTGAAGTACGTCTTTTTGGGAGATAACGAGACGTTGCCCGTCATTGTGTCCTCCACACTCACGGCAACAGAGGAAGGAAAGTTAATTCGGGTGTTGAAAGAGCACAAAACAGCCATTGGGTGGACATTGGCCGATATTAGGGGGATTAGCCCTACAACATGCATGCATCGCATACTTCTAGAGGAGGGGGCTAAACCAACTCGAGAGGCTCAACGCCGACTCAACCCTCCAATGATGGAAGTTGTGAAGAAGGAGATTATAAAGCTTCTTGATTGTGGAGTGATTATCCAATCTCGGATAGCCGTTGGGTTTCACCGGTGCAATGTGTTCCAAAGAAATCTGGGGTCACTGTGGTGAAGAATGCGGAGAATGAACTTGTGCCCACACGTGTCCAAACAGGTTGGAGAGTGTGCATCGACTATAGGAAGCTAAACGCCACCACGAGGAAGGACCACTTCCCTTTGCCGTTCATTGATCAAATGCTTGAAAGGTTAGCCGGTCATTCTTTTTATTGTTTTCTTGATGGTTATTCTGGGTATAATCAGATTGTTATAGCTCCAGATGACCAAGAAAAGACCACTTTCACGTGCCCCTTTGGTACCTTTGCCTATCGTCGCATGCCATTCGGTTTATGCAATGCACCTGCCACCTTTCAAAGATGCATGGTAAGTATCTTTTCAGATTTTGTGGAGAAGATTATTGAGGTATTCATGGATGATTTTAGTGTTTTTGGGGATTCGTTTGATGGGTGCTTAGATAATCTCACTTTGATTCTAAAACGGTGCATTGAAACTAACCTTGTTTTGAATTGGGAAAAATGTCACTTTATGGTAAAACAAGGCATAGTTTTAGGTCATATCATTTCAAAAAGGGGAATTGAGGTTGATAAATCAAAAATAGACCTTGTGCGTTACTTACCCTCTCCTACTTCGGTTAGAGAGGTTCGTTCTTTTCTTGGACATGCAGGTTTCTATAGGCGATTCATCAAGGATTTTTCGAAGATCTCCACCCCCCTTTGCCGTCTCCTCCACAAAGATGTGACTTTTGTGTTTGATGAGGAATGTGAGAAGGCATTCAAACACCTCAAAGAGATGCTAACTTCGGCCCCTATCATAGTCCCACCAGATTGGAGCCTTCCTTTTGAGCTTATGTGTGATGCTTCTGATTATGCATTAGGAGGTGTTTTGGGACAAAGGAAGGACAAGAAGCCCCATGTCATCTATTATGCATCTCGGACCTTGAATGATGCACAATTGAATTACTCTACCACAGAAAAAGAACTTCTTGCTGTTGTGTTTGCTTTAGATAAGTTTCGTTCTTATTTACTTGGTACTAAAGTTATTATTTACACTGACCATGCAGCTTTGAAGTATTTGTTCACCAAGAAAGAGGCCAAACCAAGACTCATTCACTGGATGCTTCTTCTCCAAGAGTTCGATATTGAAATCCGGGACAAGAAAGGGAGTGAAAACGTGGTGGCTGACCACTTGAGCCGTATGGTGCATGAGGAGGAGGCCGTGCCTATCCAAGAGACATTCCCAGATGAGCAGCTGCTGTCCATCAAGGTAAGTGAGCCATGGTATGCTGATTTAGTGAATTATTTGGTGTCTAAACACATTCCAAGAGAGCTAAACAAACACCAACGTGAAAAATTTCAAAAGGATGCACGTTCTTATGTTTGGGATGACCCATTCTTGTGGAAATATTGCCCTGATCAGATTCTTCGTAGGTGTGTGCATAATTCTGAGTTTAATTCAATTTTAACTTTCTGTCACACTTATGCATGTGGAGGTCACTTTGGCACTCAAAGAACTGGTAATATTAGTGCAAGAACCCAAATGCCGCAGCACCCTATATATTCTGTTGAAATCTTTGACGTTTGGGGTATTGATTTCATGGGGCCTTTCCCTTCTTCACATGGTTTCCTTTATATTTTGCTTCCTGTGGATTATGTGTCGAAATGGGTGGAAGCAAAAGCCACCCGTGCTAATGATTCTAAAGTGGTTGCAGATTTCATTAAAACTAACATATTTGCAAGGTTTGGAATGCCAAGAGTACTAATCAGTGATGGGGGCTCCCATTTTTGCAATCGAACCATTGAGGCGCTGCTCAAGAAGTATAATGTCACGCATAAGGTTTCAACACGTTATCATCCTCAAACAAGTGGGCAAGCCGAGGTTTCTAATAGGGAAATCAAGCAGGTTTTGGAGAAGACAGTCGGACCAACTCGGAAGGATTGGAGCTTGCGCTTGAATGATGCATTGTGGGCGTATCGTACTGCCTACAAAACACCAATTGGGATGTCCCCATTTCGGCTGATTTATGGGAAACCATGTCACTTACCTGTTGAGTTAGAGCATCGGGCACATTGGGCTGTGAAGACATTCAACATGGACATTGATGCCGCTGGGATTCATAGGAAGCTTCAATTGAATGAGCTTGAAGAGATAAGGAATGAAGCTTATGAGAACGCTCACATTTACAAGGTGAAAACAAAGGCTGCCCATGACAAGATGATTCGTAGCAAAGTGTTCTTTGTGGGGCAGAAAGTGTTACTTTTCAATTCTCGCCTTCGGTTGTTTCCGGGTAAGTTACGTTCTAAGTGGATTGGTCCTTTTGTTGTTACTAATGTTTTCCCTCATGGTGCAGTTCAAATCCAAAGTTTGAAGACGGATCAGGAGTTTAAAGTGAATGGACATCGGTTGAAGCCATATTATGAGACTTTTGAGGAGCATGTTGTGGAGGATGTACCCCTCCATGCCGTGGGTTTCATGGGAGCATAAATGGAAGAATCGTCCGGCTGGAAGACGTTAAAGCAAGCGCTTCTTGGGAGGCAACCCATGTGTTCAAACGAGAGAAAGATGGAATTCTAGCTCCAAAACCAGATTTGCGTTCTTAAACTCTCTCTCTTTATTGCTTCTGTTTTGCCATCTCTGTTATGTGTGTTAGTTGTGTTATTTGCTTGTTTTTGTGTGAGTTTATGTTTGAAACATTGAGGACAATGTTTGATTTAAGTGTGGGGGGGTAACAAAGTGTTTTTGCATGAAATTCGTGGGTTTTTATCACCTATCACTTTGAATGTTGTTTTCAGTGTTTTAAACTGTTTTTAAGCTGTTTTGGAGTCTTTTAGTGTGTTTTGACAAGAAAATCCGAAAATACCATAAAAATTTGAAAAATTGTTTTGAAAAACCCAAAAAGAGTTGTTTTTGTGTGTTTGTTTGTGTCTTAGGGTACCTTCCAACACAATGGTGAGGATTCGGTTTTTAATTGCATGACTATTGAGGGAAGTTATAAACATGGATGGAGGTTTGAATTGCTCTCTGGTTTATGCTTGATTATGGTTATAATTCATGAATTCATGTTTAATCACAAAGGACAAAATCAGTTTTTGTTTATGCTTGATTATGGTTATAATTCATGAATTCATGTTTGATCACAAAGGACAAAATCAGTTTTTGTTTATGCTTGATTATGGTTATAATTCATGAATTCATGTTTAATCACAAAGGACAAAATCAGTTTTTGTAACATGCTTGAAGGAAGAATCTCAAACTAACGCTACAACCCTGAGAGACTTGAGCTTAAAACGTTCTTTGGAGAGTTAAAAATCTGTGCATTTGTTGTTTTCTAAAGTCGTTGCATGATCTCATTATTCTTTGCTTGGTTGCTACTTAGAAGGCGTTTCATCATTTAGTTCCAAATACTAGAACTCATACCCGTTTCATTCAAAGCATGAAATTGATTAGCATAACACATAAACAAGATGAAGTTGTGTAGTGAACCAGTGCCAAATAGCCGAACCTCCCTATGTTATTTGTTTTGTAGGTTTAACCCTTTTGAGCCTTGTTTAGCCTATGTTTTTTTTGTTTACCCACAATATCCCTACCTAGCCTAGATTAGGACCATCCTTACCCTTGTTCTTAAGGCATAGCTAAGCATGACTTAGAGTGAATTCCTTTTGTTCGTTATTGGGCAGCAAACAAGTGTGGGGGAAAGAAAGTTGTGCATTTATGTGTGCCAAAGTCACAAAAGAGGCACGGGTGGAGAAGAAAAAAAGAAACAAGAAGAAGAACAATTCGTGAAAATAGAAAGAACAAAAGAGAAGTTGTGAAAAGATGTGAAAAAGAGTTTACAAGTGTTGATTGTTGAAGAAAGGGTCCAAAAAGTTGAATTCGGCCCTAAAATATGTGTGATCTTCCCCTTATGTATCAAAGTGTGCGGCTGCATTTAGAAAGGGAGTTCTAAGTGTCATATTCATTACTTTGCTTGCTTTTGCTTTAAGAACGTTTGTTTTCCTTACCTTTCTTTGTTAGCCAATACCCTAAGCCCCATCACAACCCTATACTTCAATCTTGAGTGTTGTGTGTTTCAATATGTGGAGTTTGGGATTGGTACGAGCATATGGTATCCCTGGTTCTTGCATCTAAGTAGTACCATTCCATTCATGAGATCATATATAAACATGTTTATTAACTCCAGAAATTGCTTTCTTTGTCATAAACATATGTGAGTGTTCGTTTTCATGTTTACATCAATCTTCTCACATATACTTAGTATAGGGAGTGTAGTTAGAAAATCTGAGTGAAAATAAGAGTGTACCTAGTGAGGAATTGAGTGAATTCTCTAAGGCATGTTACTACGTTCAAAACATTGTTTTAATTGGTTAAATGAGAGCTAATGAATGGTGACTGTGGTTAAGTATATACTAAAGGGTGGGGAAGACTAAAAGCTATGGTTATGATGATCTTAAATGTGTCATGTATGTTGGAAATCCCTGAGGTGAAAGTTGGAAGGTCTAGTTTGTTTGGTGTTTGTTTCGTTTGTTTGGTTTCGTTTTGCTTGAGGACTAGCAAAAGCTAAGTGTGGGGGAATTTGATAGGAGCATATTTATGCGACTTAGTTAGCTTGTTTTCATGCATTTACGTTGTTAGTTCTTAGTTAATTTTGTATTTTAAGCTATTTTCGTGTGTTTGTAGGTTCTAAGTGTCAAAATGGCAAAAAGAAGCAATTTGGAGCATTCTAGAGTATTTTTGGGCCAAGATTGGGTAGTGCAAGCATGGAGGCAAGTTGATGGACGAAATTGAAGATATAAAGGCTTGAAATCAGCTAAGAAGATGGAAGAAAGAAGTCAAAGATAAAAAGATAAGGAATCAGCTCAAAAGAAGGAGAATTATCCAAAACATTATCCAAAACAACCTTATCTTATCTTATCTTATCCAATCCTTACCTTATCCTAATCTTATCCTAACCTGTTTTCTTCAGTTTAGGGGACTTAAAACCTGATTTCTAGAAGTCCTCTTCATTCCCCTACAAAAGTGGCGCCCCAAACTCTTCTAGAAACCCCAAAATCTGCCCAGAAACACATTCTTTCTAGAAGCCTAAAAATCTGGCGCCTCCCTCCTTTCTAGAAGGTCTTTTCCTTGCCTTGCAAGGCTCCCTGCTGATAGGAGCATATTTATGCGACTTAGTTAGCTTGTTTTCATGCATTTACGTTGTTAGTTCTTAGTTAATTTTGTATTATAAGCTATTTTCGTGTGTTTGTAGGTTCAAAGTGTCAACATGGCAAAAAGAAGCAATTTGGAGCATTCTAGAGCATTTTTGGGCCAAGATTGGGTAGTGCAAGCATGGAGGCAAGTTGATGGACGAAATTGAAGATATAAAGGCTTGAAATCAGCTAAGAAGATGGAAGAAAGAAGTCAAAGATAAAGAAGATAAGGAATCAGCTCAAAAGAAGGAGAATTATCCAAAACATTATCCAAAACAACCTTATCTTATCTTATCTTACCCAATCCTTATCTTATCTTACCTTATCTTATCCTAATCTTATCCTAACCTGTTTTCTTCAGTTTAGGGGACTTAAAACCTGATTTCTAGAAGTCCTATCCATTCCCCTACAAAAGTGCCGCCCCAAACTCTTCTAGAAACCCCAAAATCTGCCCAGAAACACATTCTCTCTAGAAGCCTGAAAATCTGGCGTCTCCCTCCTTTCTAGAAGGTCTTTTCCTTGCCTTGCAAGGCATTCCCTGCCCTTATCCCTTTGTGCCGTGGGTTTTCAGGCCCTTTCCCTCTTGGATTCTGATTGTTAGGCCTTCTCCTTGTGGATTTGGGTTCTACAAATCCTTTTCAGAAATTAATTGGACCACAATTCCTTTTCCAAATTAATTGCCGCACCCTAATCCTATTTTTCTGCTAAGTCCAAGTCCTAAACTGATTTCCCTAGGGTTTGCCATGCTATATATACATATTCCCAAGCCCTGCCTCAGACACCACCCATCCATACGAATTCTACATCACCACACATTCAGAAATCCATATTTTGCTGCAGAGAAGGGAAGACAAGGCTGTGCCGTGGCTTCCATTGGAGAAGGAGGAGTTCTTTCTTCTCTTGTTTCGTTTCTATGTTTAATTTAATTTGTTTTTCAATTATGTTGAACATGTGGAACTAATTTCGTTTTAGTTAGAGGTGGATTCAAAGCCATGGACATATGTTTGATATGAATTGATTACCTTCAGTTATTGTTTCATAAATTATGAATGTGATTTACTTATCTGTTTTATGAAGAACTTGTTCTTGTGTGTTGATTAAGGAGGCCTACTTAGTTTACATGCATGAATTTGATGCTAGGATATAAGGGAATTTCACCTAATCGTTATGAACTTATATTCACAAGTAGTAAAGATTGCTAGTCACAATTGTGTTAAGTAAATCCTAGGCAAGAGTAACATGCGTATTCCATAGTTATGAATGCCTTGTCAATGTTTATGATTTCCATGGAACTTAATGATCTTTGATATGTATCTCTATCATGCGTATTCCATAGTTAGGGGACTTGATAAGAATAATTTGGTTGTGATGCGTTATCCATTCAATTCAATGAACTTAGGGAAATCTGAGAATTAATTAGTTCTATACAATTAATTTGGAGCATTGTCATTCATGGTTTATCGAAAGAATAACTGGAAATCGATTTATATGCATATGTTCATGTGTGGAGAGGAACCCTCTAACTAGTTTTCACCCCTGAATTCACCTTTATCTCTTTCAATTTACTTTGTTTGCTTAAATCTGCTTAGTTTTGCTTAATTCGTCCAAAAAACCCCCCTAGTTCTTAATTGAATCTTAGTTTGTTTAAATTCGTCCAAATCTGTCTCCTTTTAGTGTTTTGAGTCTAACTAGTCCAAAAGTCATCCAATTCACCCCTTAGAACCTGTTTTGAGTCTGTTTAAGTTAGTTTTGTTGTTTTGAGTCTATTTAGCCTGTTTTGAGTCTTTAGTGTCTAGAATCTGCCTAGTTGAGTTTTATTTGTTGTTTTAAGTTTGTTTTGTGTTATTTGAGTCAAGTTAGGTTGTCTAGAGTTAAAATTCGTTCAGATGGATCACTAGTACTTGTTTTCATTGTCTAGAGTCCAGTTTTAGTGTTTTAGAGTTTAATTTGTATAGATTAGCATCCCTTCTAATCCCCGGCATTAAACGATCCCTACTTTCATATACTACGTCGATAGGGTTTTAATTTGAGTGTCAAGTAATTCTCACATCAAATTTTGGCGCCGTTGCCGGGGATCGAACCCGGGTCACCCGCGTGACAGGCGGGAATACTTACCACTATCCTAACGTTGTTCGTTCTTGTTTTGCCATGGATAAAATAAAAAAGATAGGGCCGGACCGTTCAAGCACAAAGGATACATCAAGAACCATACAAAACGAGGGAATTGGAGTGGAGCACAAGGACCATACAGCCACTGCCCTCAAAATGCCCCAATTGGTCGAAAATATCATGGGGAAGAATGTTCATAGTGCTGCCACTTCATTGCAGTACATTGGTAAGCCATCTATTCTAGATTCGATTCCCATTTCAACTAATAGGTTGTTACCTTGTATGGTGCAGATTCCCAATCAAATCCAAGCTGGTGGGCATGATTACATTGATTTTAGGATGTTCAATGCCACAATCCGGAAGGATCACTATCCCTTACCATTCAAAGATCCAATGCACGAGCTGTTTGAGGAGCATGTGGTGGAAGAACTACCTCTGCATGCCGTGGGTACCATGGAAACTTAAATGGACGAATCGTCCGGCTGGAAGACGTTAAAGCAAGCGCTTCTTGGGAGGCAACCCATGCAAATAAAGACGACCTAGGAACTCTAACCAGATTTGCTTTTCTAAACCCTACTCTTTATTGCTTTTCCTTTGCCATTATGTTATGTTAGTTAGTTGTGTTGATTGCTGTTTGCTTTCTGTGAGTATATGTTTGAAACATTGAGGACAATGTTTGGTTTAAGTGTGGGGGGGTAACAAAGTGTTTTTTGCATGAAATTCGTGGGTTTTTATCACCTATCACTTTGAATGTTGTTTTCAGTGTTTTTAAGTGTTTTTAAGCCGTTTTGGAGTCTTTTAGTGTGTTTTGAAAAGGAAATCCGAAAATACCATAAAAATTTGAAAAATTGTTTTGAAAAACCCAAAAAGAGTTGTTTTTGTGTGTTTGTTTGTGTCTTAGGGTACCTTCCAACACAATGATGAGGATTTGGTTTTTAATTGCATAACTGTTAAAGAGAGTTATAAACATGGATGAAAGTTTGAATTGCTCTTTGGTTTATGCTTGGTTGTAGTTGACATTCATGAATTCACATGTAATCACAAAAAGGATAAAATCAGTTTTTGTAACATGCTTGAAGGAAGTAACTCAAACTAACGCTACAACCCTGAGAGACTTGAGCCTTTAACGTTCTTTGGAGAGTTAAAAATCTATGCATTCTTTGTTTTCTAAAGTCGTTGCATGATCTCATTATTCTTTGCTTGGCTGCTAATCAGGATGAAATTGATTAGCATAACACATAATCAGGATGAAGTTGTTTAGTTTAAAACCAGAGCTAAAAAGCCTAACCCTTTGCATATGTATTGTAGGTTTAACCCTTTTGAGCCTTGTTTAGCCTATGTTCTTTGTTTACCCAAAATATCCCTACCTAGCCTAGATTAGGACCATCCTTACCCTTGTTCTTGAGGCATAGTGAGCATGACCTAAGAATGAATTCCCTTTGTTCGTTATTTGGGCGGCAAAACAAGTGTGGGGGAAGGGATTTATGTGTCTGATTGTGTGCCAACAAGACAAACAAGGGCACGGGTGAAGAAGCAGAAAAAAAAAAGAGAGAGAAAAAAAAGAAGAAGAAAAAAAATTGTGAAAAAGTGTGAAAAGAGTTGCAAAATACGTGAGAATAAGCTCACAAGTGTTGATTGTGGAAGAAGGGGTCCAAAAAGTTGAATTCGGCCCTAAAATATGTGTAATCTTCCCCTTTGTGTTCAAAGTGTGCGGCTGCATTCAAGAAAGGGAGTTCTAAGTGTCATATTCATTACTTTGCTTGCTATTGCTTTAAGAACATTTGTTTTCCTTACCTTTCTTTGTTAGCCAATACCCCCTAGCCCCGTTATAACCCTATACTTCAATCTTGAGTGTTGTGTGTTTCAATATGTGGAGTTTGGGATTGGTATGAGCATATGGTATCCCTGGTTCTCGCATCTAAGTAGTAGCATTCCATTCATGAGATCATATCTATACATGCATTCCAGAAATTACTTTTCTTGTTATACATATATGTGAGTATTAGTTTCATATTTACATCAATCTTCTCACATATAACTAGTGTAGGGAGTGTAGTCAGAAAATCTGTGTGATTGAGTGCATATCTAGTAAGGAATTGAGGGATTCTCTAAGGCATGTTACTACATTCAAAATGTTGTTTTAATTGATTAAATGCGAGCTAATGTGTGGTAACTTTGATTAAGTATGTGCTCAAGGGTAGGGATAATTAAAATCTGTGGGAGTAATGATCTTTGGCATGTTATGTATCATTGAAGATCCCTGAGGTGAACGTTGGAAGGTTTAGGTTACGTTTTGTTTGTTTTGTTTTGCTTGAGGACTAGCAAAAGCTAAGTGTGGGGGAATTTGATAGGAGCATATTTATGCTACTTAGTTAGTGTGTTTCCTTGCATTTGCTTAGCTATTTGTTGCTTAGTATAGTGTTTAAAGTCATTTTCGTGTGTTTTTAGGTCCAAGAAGCAAAGTTGGCAAAAAGATGCATTTTGGAGCATTTTAGAGCAAATCTGGGCTTGGAATGGATAGCACAAGCAATGGGCATGAAGATGGACGAATTTGGAGTCTAAATGGAGTTGGGAATATGTTTCAAGGTTGGAGAAATAAATTCAAATCATTGAAGATAAGGAATCAGCTCAAAAGAAGGAGGATTATCCAAAACATTATCTAAACAACCTTATCTTATCTTATCTTATCCAACCCTTATCTTATCTTAACAAACCTTATCCTATCCTAATCCATTTCTAATTCAATTCCTGGTACAATGAGGGTTTATTTTCTGATTGGGAGACATTTAAATTAAAGTTCTAGAAACCCTAAGCCTTGCCGCACCTAGCTTTCCAGAAAACCTGATTTCCTTGCCTTGCAAGGCTTTCTAGAAGCCTTATCCCTCCTTATCCAAGTCTGCCGCACCTTAGGCCCTTTCCCATTGGAAATCTGATTGTTTTGAGCCTATTTCTGGATGGATTTGGCTTTCTAGAAGTCCTAATCTGATTCATCTAGGGTTTTTGGTGCCTATATATATACTAATCAATCCTTTGCCGTACACACCACCCTCCATATACATCATTCACGCCAGAAATCATCCACCACTCTCTGCCGCCCCTTTCCTTCACCATTCTCCATAGTTTCTGACCTAATTCACCCCCTGCCGTGCCATATCATCCACACAAACCCAGAAAACCCCTCTTGTGCCGCAGCTATTCAAGGAAGGAAGGAGAAGGTGCCACTCTAAGTCGTGACTACTGCTGGAGCGTTCTTAGGTGTTGTCTATCTTTGTTTTCAATGTTTCAATTCAGTTTTCTTTGTTTAATTGCTATCATGAGGAACTAAACCCCTATTAGTTAGAGGGGCAATTTGAAGCCATGAATATATGTTTCTTATGATTTGATTTACTCCAGTTATGATTTCATAAATTGTGAATGTGGTTTGCTTAACTGTTTTATTAAGAACTTGTTCTTGTGTGTTGATTAAGGATGCATACTTAGTTTACATGCATGAATTTGATGCTAGAATATAAGGGAATTTCACCTAATCGTTATGAACTTATATTCACAAGTAGTAAAGGTTGCTAGTCACAATCATGTTAAGTAAACCCTAGGCTGGATTAACATGCGTCTTCCATAGTTATGAATGCCTTGTCAATGTTCATGATTTCCATTGAACTTAATGATCTTTGTTGAATGTCTCTATCATGCGTATTCCATAGTTAGGGAGTTTGAGAAAGAATAATTTGGTTGTGATGCGTTATCCATTCAATTCAATGAATCTAGGGAAATCTGGGAATTGATTAGTTCAATACAATTAATTCGGAACATTGTCATTCATGGTTTATCGAAAGAGTAACTGGAAATCAAGTTGTATGCATATGTTTATGTGTGGATAAGGATCCTTCTAACTAGCCATTCACCCATTTAAATCACCAATTTCGTGCCTTTTTAAGTTGTCTTTACAATCTTGTTTGTTTAAGTTTAAATTCGTTCAAAAACAATCCCTTGCTTTTAATTTGTGTTAAGATAGTCTAAATTCGTCAAATCTAGAGTTTTTTAGTCTTTTGAGTCAATTTGAGTCTTAATTTCGTTCAAATCAATCTTAGGTGTTAGTTTAGAGTCTAGATAACTTGTTTTGTGTGTTTTAGGTCTATTTAGCTTGTTTTGAGTCTTTAGAGTCCAGAAACTGTTTAATTGAATTCTATTTGCTGTTTTGAGCTTGTTTTGAGTTATTTGAGTCAAGTTAGGTTGTTTAAGGGTGTCTAGAGTTAAAATTCGTCCAAATTGATCCCTAGTACTTGTTTTCATTGTTTTAAGTCCAGTTTATTGTTTTAAGAGTCTAATTTGTGTAGATTAGCATCCCTTCTAATCCCCGGCCTAAAACGATCCCTACTTTCATATACTACGTCGATAGGGTTTTAATTTGAGTGACAAGTAATTCTCACATCATCCCCGGCCTTAAACGATCCCTACTTTCATATACTACGTCGATAGGGTTTTAATTTGAGTGTCAAGTAATTCTCACATCAAATTTTGGCGCCGTTGCCAGGGATTAGCAAACTTGCTAATCTCCCTAGTTTCTGCCATGTATTTTAACTTGTTTTTGTTTCTGTTTTGCTTAGTTTTCTGATTTGTTTTGTTTTCTTTGTTTTAGGTACTAGTGTATGACTCGAAGTTCTCAACCCGTTCACGCACATATCTTGGAGTTTAACGACGATTTTGAGCGAGATTTGAGAAGGAAAAGGAAGCACCCAGAACCTGGTTTACTTAGTTCAAGTTCTAATTCCGAATCTGAAGTTGAAATTGAAGAGGATTTGGAATAGGAGCACGACATGGCTGCAGATAACCGAACAATCAAAGAACTTTCAGCCTCGGGATTGGACAATGCAACCCCTTTATGCATTCAGTATCCTAGGGCAGCTGAGGGCAAGACTGACGAATTCGAATTGAAGTCTAGCTTGTTGCATCACATCCCCAAGTTCCACGGGTTGTCTATGGAAGATCCGAACAAGCACTTGAAGGAATTTGAAGTGGTTTGTTCAAGCATGACCCCCGTCAATGTTGATGGGAGTATATTGAAGATGAAAGCCTTTCCATTCTCTCTTTTGGAAAAGGCTAAGGATTGGCTCTACGAACTAGCACCTAGAACCGTTACTTCGTGGGAAAGCATGAAGCGCGCATTCTTAGAGAAATTTTTCCCAACTTCAAGAGTCATTCTCTTGAGGAAAAGGATAAGTGGCATTCAACAAAACCAAGCGGAATCGTTTCCAGCCTATTATGAGCGTTTCAAGGCGCTTGTTGCTTCTTGTCCACAACACCAAATGAAAGAAGAGCTTCTCCTCCAATATTTCTATGAAGGGCTTCTCCCCATTGAGAGACAAATGCTTGATGCTTCAGCGGGAGGAGCTTTGGTTGACAAAACACCCGTGGCTGCCAAGACTCTAATTGCAAATCGAGCCTTGAATGCGCAACAATACGAAGGAGTTGGACAGAGAGAAGGGCCACGGCAACAACAAGTGAATGAGGTAAATGCAATTTCAGAATTACAATCTCAAATGGCTAATCTCACTCTTCTTTTGTCACAGGTTGTTGATAGGAGCATATTTATGCGACTTAGTTAGCTTGTTTTCATGCATTTACGTTGTTAGTTCTTAGTTAATTTTGTATTTTAAGCTATTTTCGTGTGTTTGTAGGTTCAAAGTGTCAAGATGGCAAAAAGGAGCAATTTGGAGCATTCTAGAGCATTTTTGGGCCAAGATTGGGTAATGCAAGCATGGAGGCAAGTTGATGGACGAAATTGAAGATATAAAGGCTTGAAATCAGCTAAGAAGATGGAAGAAAGAAGTCAAAGATAAAAAAGATAAGGAATCAGCTCAAAAGAAGGAGAATTATCCAAAACATTATCCAAAACAACCTTATCTTATCTAATCTTATCCTAACCTGTTTTCTTCAGTTTAGGGGACTTAAAACCTGATTTCTAGAAGTCCTATCCCTTGTCCTATAAAAGTGGCGCCCCAAACTCTTCTAGAAACCCCAAAATCTGGCCAGAAACACATTCTTTCTAGAAGCCTAAAAATCTGGCGCCTCCCTCCTTTCTAGAAGGTCTTTTCCTTGCCTTGCAAGGTTCCCTGCCTTATCCCTTTGTGCCGTGGGTTTTCACTCCCAATCCTTCTTGGATTCTGATTTATTAAGCCTTTTCCTTGTGGATTTGGGTTCTATAATCCTTTTCAGACATTAATTGGACCACAATTCCTTTTCTAAAGTGATTGCCGAACCCTAAGGCCTAATCTATATTTTCTGCCGCACCTAGAGTCCTAATTCCTTGTTTTATGCTAAGTCCAAGCCCTAATCTGATTACTCTAGGATTTGTCATGCATTTATATACAAAGCTTGGTTGTTGCCGCAGACCACCCACCCCCATATACATTCAGAAATCCATATTTTGCTGCAGAGAAGGGAAGACAAGGCCTTGCCGTGGCTTCCATTGGAGGAGCAGTTCTTTCTTCTCTTGTTTCGTTTCTATGTTTAATTTAATTTGTTTTTCAATTATGTTGAACATGTGGAACTAATTTCGTTTTAGTTAGAGGTGGATTCAAAGCCATGGACATATGTTTGATATGAATTGATTACCTTCAGTTATTGTTTCGTAAATTGTGAATGTGGTTTACTTATCTGTTTTATTAAGAACTTGTTCTTGTGTGTTGATTAAGGAGGCCTACTTAGTTTACATGCATGAATTCGATGCTAGGATATAAGGGAATTTCACCTAATCGTTAGGAACTTATATTCACAAGTAGTAAAGATTGCTAGTCACAATTGTGTTAAGTAAATCCTAGGCAAGAGTAACATGCGTATTCCATAGTTATGAATGCCTTGTCAATGTTTATGATTTCCATGGAGCTTAATGATCTTTAATATGTATCTATCATGCGTCTTCCATAGTTAGGGAACTTGATAAGAATAATTTGGTTGTGATGCGTTATCCATTCAATTCAATGAACTTAGGGAAATCTGGGAATTAATTAGGGCAATACAATTAATTCGAAGCATTGTCATTCATGGTTTATCGAAAGAATAACTGGAAATCAATTCGTATGCATATGTTCATGTGTGGAGAAGAACCCTCTAACTAGTTTTCACCCCTGAATTCACCTTTATCTCTTTCAATTTACTTTGTTTGCCTAAATCTGCTTAGTTTTGCTTAAATCGTCCAAAAACCCCCTTAGTTCTTAATAGAGTCTTAGTTTGTTTAAATTCGTCCAAATCTGTCTCCTTTTAGTGTTTTGAGTCTAACTAGTCCAAAAGTCATCCAATTCACCCCTTAGAACCTGTTTTGAGTCTGTTTAAGTTAGTTTGGTTGTTTTGAGTCTATTTAGCCTGTTTTGAGTCTCTAGTGTCTAGAATCTGTCTAGTTGAGTTTTATTTGTTGTTTTAAGTTTGTTTTGGTTTGTTTGAGTCAAGTTAGGTTGTCTAGAGTTAAAATTCGTTCAGATTGATCACTAGTACTTGTTTTCATTGTCTAGAGTCCAGTTTAGTGCTTTAGAGTGTAATTTGTGTAGATTAGCATCCCTTCTAATTCCCGGCCTTAAACGATCCCTACTTTCATATACTACGTCGATAGGGTTTTAATTTGAGTGTCAAGTAATTCTCACATCAAATTTTGGCGCCGTTGCCGGGGATTAGCAAACTTGCTAATCTCCCTAGTTTCTGCCGTGTATTTTAACTTGTTTTTGTTTCTGTTTTGCTTAGTTTTCTGATTTGTTTTGTTTTCTTTGTTTTAGGTACTAGTGTATGACTCGAAGTTCTCAACCCGTTCACGTACATATCTTGGAGTTTAACGACGATTTTGGGCTAGATTTGAGAAGGAAGAGGAAGCACCCAGAACCTGGTCTACTTAGTTCAAGTTCTAATTCCGAATCTGAAGTTGAAATTGAAGAGTATTTGGAAGAGGAGCACGACATGGCTGCAGATAACCGAACGATCAAGGAACTTTCAGCCTCGGGATTGGACAATGTAACCCCTTTATGCATTCAATATCCTAGGGCAGCCGAGGGCAAGACTGACGAATTCGAATTGAAGTCTAGCTTGTTGCACCACATCCCCAAATTCCACGGGTTGTCCATGGAAGATCCGAACAAACACTTGAAAGAATTCGAAGTGGTGTGTTCAAGCATGACCCCCGTCAATGTCGATGGGAGTATTTTGAAGATGAAGGCCTTTCCCTTTTCTCTTTTGGAAAAGGCTAAGGATTGGCTCTACGAACTAGCACCTGGAATCGTTACTTCGTGGGAAAGCATGAAGCGCGCATTCTTGGAGAAATTTTTCCCAACTTCTCGAGTCATCACCATACGAAAAAGGATAAGTGGAATTCAGCAAGAAGAAGGTGAGTCTTTTCCTACGTATTGTGAACGTTTTAAATCTCTTGTTGCTTCATGTCCACAGCATCAGATGAAGGAGGAACTTCTCCTACAATACTTCTACGAGGGACTTCTACCAATCGAACGTCAAATGTTAGATGCCTCAGCGGGAGGAGCCTTGGTGGACAAGACCCCCACGGCTGCAAAGACCTTGATTGCTAATCGAGCGTTGAACGCTCAACAATACGAAGGTGTTAGACAAAGGAGCATTCCATGGCAACACCAAGTGAATGAGGTAAGTGCTATAACCGAACTTCAAAATCAAATGGCTAACCTTACCACTCTTCTTTCTCAGGTTGTTGAAGGACCAAAAGTGCAAACCGTGGCTTCTTGTGGCGTGTGCTCCATGCAAGGACATCCCACGGATAAGTGCCCACAATTGACAGAGAATGGAGGGTGGGAGACACTCAATGCCGTGGGTTTTGGGAATCAATACCAAAACTGTGGTGACCCCTTTTCCAATACATACAATCCGGGATGGAGAGATCATCCAAACTTCAAGTGGAGAGACTCTCAACAAGCACAGCAACAAGGCGAATTTAGACAGCCCCCTGGGATGTTTCCAAGGCCATATGCAGCCACACAACCTCAACCAATTTCGGCCCAAACCAATTCAGGTTCGTTGTTAGATAATGATAACATAGTACTAACCTCTTTGACGCAGGACATACAGAGCATAAAGAATCAAGCTAAAGAGGTGGACGAATTGAAGAAACAAATGGGGCAAATGGCTGAATTCATGGGCCAATTCAGAGAACAAGGCAGATTGCCTAGTTCAACCGTTGTTAATCCCAAAGTAGGATTTGAAACCGCCCAAGCAATCACGTTGAGAAGTGGTAAGCAGGTTGGAACTGATTCACAACCATCTAGATCAAGTCAAGAAGAGGACACGAAGCTACAATTGGAGGAGGATGAATCACCCAAACCCACGGCAAGGAATGCACAATCCTTGCCGCAGCCAATTCCCACTTCTAAACCGTCCCCAACCATCAAGGTAAGTTCCAATATGAATTCTTCTAGCTCTACTCCACTAATTGTGCCCTTTCCTGGCAGGTTGCAGCAATCAAAGAAAGAGGATGCTGAAAAGGACATTCTAGAGACATTCCGGAAAGTGGTGTGAGAATTACTTGACACTCAAATTAAAACCCTATCGACGTAGTATATGAAAGTAGGGATCGTTTAAGGCCGGGGATTAGAAGGGATGCTAATCTATACAAATTAAACTCTAAAACACTAAAACTGGACTCTAGACAATGAAAACAGGTACTATGGATCAATCTGAACGAATTTTAACTCTAGACAACCTAACTTGACTCAAACAACACAAAACAAACTTAAAACAACAAATAAAACTCAACTAGGCAGATTCTAGACACTAGAGACTCAAAACAGGCTAAATAGACTCAAAACAACAAAACTAACTTAAACAGACTCAAAACAGGTTATAAGGGGTGAATTGGATGACTTTTGGACTAGTTAGACTCAAAACACTAAAAGGGGACAGATTTGGACGAATTTAAACAAACTAAGACTCAATTAAGAACTAGGGGGGTTTTTGGACGAATTAAGCAAAACTAAGCAGATTTAAGCAAACAAAGTAAATTGAAAGAGATAAAGGTGAATGCAGGGGTGAAAACTAGTTAGAGGGTTCCTCTCCACACATGAACATATGCATACGAATTGATTTCCAGTTATTCTTCCGATAAACCATGAATGACAATGCTTTGAATTAATTGTATTGCACTAATTAATTCCCAGATTTCCCTAAGCTCATTGAATTGAATGGATAACGCATCACAACCAAATTATTCTTATCAAGTTCCCTAACTATGGAAGACGCATGATAGAGATACATATCAAAGATCATTAAGTTCCATGGAAACCATAAACATTGACAAGGCATTCATAACTATGGAATACGCATGTTACTCTTGCCTAGGATTTACTTAACACAATTGTGACTAGCAATCTTTACTACTTGTGAATATAAGTTCCTAACGATTAGGTGAAATTCCCTTATATCCTAGCATCAAATTCATGCATGTAAACTAAGTAGGCCTCCTTAATCAACACACAAGAACAAGTTCTTCATAAAACAGATAAGTAAATCACATTCACAATTTATGAAACAATAACTGAAGGTAATCAATTCATATCAAACATATGTCCATGGCTTTGAATCCATCTCTAACTAAAACGAAATTAGTTCCACATGTTCAACATAATTGAAAAACAAATTAAATTAAACATAGAAACGAAACAAGAGAAGAAAGAACTCCTCCTTCTCCAATGGAAGCCACGGCAAGGCCTTGTCTTCCCTTCTCTGCAGCAAAATATGGATTTCTGAATGTATATGGGGGTGTAGAATTTGTATGGATGGGTGGTGGTCTGCGGCAAGGCTTGGAAATATGTATATATAGCATGGCAAACCCTAGGGGAATCAGTTTAGGACTTGGACTCAGCATAAGCAAGGGATTAGGACCCTAGGTGCGGCAGAATATGTAGGAAAAAGGATTATGGCCCAATTGATTTCTGAGAAGGATTTGTAGAACCCAAATCCACAAGGAAAAGGCCTAACAATCAGAATCCAAGAGGGAAAGGGCCTGAAAGGTGCGGCACAATAGGATAAGGGCAGGGAATGCCTTGCAAGGCAAGGAAAAAGGATTCTAGAAGGGAAGGAGACGCCAAATTTTTAGGCTTCTAGAAAGAATGTGTTTCTGGGCAGATTTTGGGGTTTCTAGAAGAGTTTGGGGCGCCACTTTTGTAGGAGAATGGATAGGACTTCTAGAAATCAGGTTTTAAGTCCCCTAAACTGAAGAAAACAGGTTAGGATAAGATTAGGATAAGATAAGGATTGGGTAAGATAAGATAAGATAAGGTTGTTTTGGATAATTCTCCTTCTTTTGAGCTGATTCCTTATCTTCTTTATCCTTGACTTCTTTCTTCCATCTTCTTAGCTGATTTCAAGCCTTTATATCTTCAATTTCGTCCATCAACTTGCCTCCATCCTTGCACTACCCAATCTTGGCCCAAAAATGCTCTAGAATGCTCCAAATTGCTTCTTTTTGCCATCTTGACACTTTGAACCTACAAACACACGAAAATAGCTTAAAATACAAAATTAAATAAGAACTAACAACGTAAATGCATGAAAACAAGCTAACTAAGTCGCATAAATATGCTCCTATCAAATTCCCCCACACTTAGCTTTTGCTAGTCCTCAAGCAAAACGAAACAAAACAAACGAAACAAACACCAAACAAACTAGACCTTCCAACATTCACCTCAGGGATTTCCAACATACATGACATATTTAGGATCATCATAACCATAGCTTTTAGTCTTCCCCACCCTTTAGTACATACTTAACCACAGTCACCATCCATTAGCTCTCATCTAACCAATTAAAACAATGTTTTGAACGTAGTAACATGCCTTAGAGAATTCACTCAATTCCTCACTAGGTACACTCTTATTTTCACTCAGATTTTCTAACTACACTCCCTATACTAAGTATATGTGAGAAGATTGATGTAAACATGAAAACGAACACTCACATATGTTTATGACAAAGAAAGCAATTTCTGGAGTTAATAAACATGTTTAGATATGATCTCATGAATGGAATGCCACTACTTAGATGCAAGAACCAGGGATACCATATGCTCGTACCAATCCCAAACTCCACATATTGAAACACACAACACTCAAGATTGAAGTATAGGGTTGTAACGGGGCTTGGGGTATTGGCTAACAAAGAAACGTAAGGAAAACAAACGTTCTTAAAGCAAAAGCAAGCAAAGTAATGAAATTGAACTTAGAATTCCCTTTCTTGAATGCAGCCGCACATTTTGATACATAAGGGGAAGATCACACATATTTAGGGCCAACTTCAACTTTTTGGACCCTTTCTTCAACATCCAACATTTGTGAGCTTATTCTCACTTATTTTGAACACTTTTCATACTTTTTTTTTCACAAACTTTTCTTCTTTTTCTTTTGCACGAATTTGTCTTCTCTTTTTTTTTTTTCTTTTCACCCGTGCCTCTTTTGTGACTTTGGCACATATAAACGCACAACTTTCTTTCCCCCACACTTGTTTGCTGCCCAATAACGAACAAAGGGAAATCACTCTAAGTCATGCTGAGGTATGCCTTAAGAACAAGGGTACGGATGGTCCTAATCTAGGCTAGGTAGGGATAATGTGGGTAAACAAAGAACATAGGCTAAACAAGGCTCAAAAGGGTTAAACCTACAAGACAAAAAACATAGGGAGGTTCGGCTATTTGGCACTGGTTCACTACACAACTTCATCTTGTTTATGTGTTATGCTAATCAATTTCATGCTTTGAATGAAACGGGTATGAGTTCTAGTATTTGGAACTAAATAATGAAATGCATTCTAAGTAGCAACCAAGCAAAGAATAATGAGATCATGCAACGACTTTAGAAAACAACAAATGCACAGATTTTTAACTCTCCAAAGAACGTTAAAGGCTCAAGTCTCTCAGGGTTGTAGCGTTAGTTTGAGTTACTTCCTTCAAGCATGTTACAAAAACTGATTTTATCCTTTGTGATTAAACACGAATTCATGAATTACAACCATAACCAAGCATAAACCAGAGAGCAATTCAAACCTCCATCCATGTTTATAACTTTCCTATACAGTCATGCAATTAAAAACCAAATCCTCATCATTGTGTTGGAAGGTACCCTAAGACACAAACAAACACACAAAAACAACTCTTTTTGGGTTTTTCAAAACAATGTTTCAAATTTTTATGGTATTTTCGGATTTTCTTTTCAAAACACACTAAAAGACTCCAAAACAGCTTAAAAACACTTAAAAACACTGAAAACAACATTCAAAGTGATAGGTGATAAAAACCCACGAATTTCATGCAAAAACACTTTGTTACCCCCCCACACTTAAATCAAACATTGTCCTCAATGTTTCAAACATAAACTCACACAAAAGCAAGCAAATAACACAACTAACACACATAACAGATATGGCAAAACAAAAGCAATAAAGAGAGAGAGTTTAAGAACGCAAATCTGGTTTTGGAGCTAGAATTCCATCTTTCTCTCGTTTGAACACATGGGTTGCCTCCCAAGAAGCGCTTGCTTTAACGTCTTCCAGCCGGACGATTCTTCCATTTAAGTTCCCATGGTACCCACGGCATGCAGAGGTAGTTCTTCCACCACATGCTCCTCAAACAGCTCGTGCATTGGATCTTTGAATGGTAAGGGATAGTGATCCTTCCGGATTGTGGCATTGAACATCCTAAAATCAATGTAATCATGCCCACCAGCTTGGATTTGATTGGGAATCTGCACCATACAAGGTAACAACCTATTAGTTGAAATGGGAATGAAATCTGGAATAGATGGCTTACCAATGTACTGCAATGAAGTGGCAGCACTATGAACATTCTTCCCATGATTTTTTCGACCAATTGGGGCATTTTGAGGGCAGTGGCTGTATGGTCCTTGTGCTCCACTCCAATTCCCTCGTTTTGTATGGTTCTTGATGTATCCTTTGTGCTTGAACGGTCCGGCCCTATCTTTTTTATTTTATCCATGGCAAAACAAGAACGAACAACGTTAGGATTCTCAACAGACTTAGAAACATTAAATTTAATCTTATCACTACCAAACTTCATAGTTAACGTTCCCTTGGCCACATTAATCTTGGTTTGGGCTGTTTTCATGAATGGTCGGCCAAGTAAGAGTGGTAATGGATGGGAATGGTCTGAATCCTCCATGTCAAGCACATAGAAATCTGCAGGAAAAATCAAGTGGTCTACCTGCACCAAAACATCTTCCAAAACTCCTTTTAGGTATGCATTAGATCGATCGGCTAATTGGATAATAACACCATCATTTTTAAGCTCTCCTAGATTCATAGATGCATAAACAGAATATGGCATGACATTTATAGATGCACCTAAGTCTAACATGGCAGATTCAAAACGAGTATTTCCAATAACACAGGGAATTGTAAAACTACCCGGATCTTTGCATTTAGGGGGTAATTTCCTTTGTAAAACAGCAGAGACATTCTCACTTACTTGAACCACTTCTTTGTTAGAAATCCTTCTCCTTGTTGTACAAAGCTCTTTCAAAAACTTAGCATACCTTGGGACCTGCTTTATTGCATCAAGGAGTGGGATATTGACTTGAACTTTCCGGAATGTCTCTAAAATGTCTTTTTCAGCATCCTCTTTCTTTGATTGCCGCAACCTGCCAGGAAAGGGCACAATTAGTGGAGTAGAGCTAGAAGAATTCATATTGGAACTTACCTTGATGGTTGGGGATGGTTTAGAAGTGGGAATTGGCTGCGGCAAAGATGTCTCTTTTCTTGCCGTGGGTTTGGGTGATTCATCCTCCCCCAATTGCAGCTTCAGGTCCTCTTCTTGACTTGATCTAGATGGTTGTGAATAAGTTCCAACCTGCTTACCACTTCTCAACGTGATTGCTTGGGCGGTTTCAAATCCTCCTTTGGGATTAACAACGGTTGAACTAGGCAATCTGCCTTGTTCTCTGAATTGGCCCATGAATTCAGCCATTTGCCCCATTTATTTCTTCAATTCGTCCACCTCTTTAGCTTGATTCTTTATGCTCTGTATATCCTGCGTCAAAGAGGTTAGTACTTGAAGAATTTTATCATTATCTAACAACGAACCTGAATTGGTTTGGGCCGAAATTGGTTGAGGTTGTGTGGCTGCATAGGGCCTTGGAAACATTCCAGGGGGCTGTCTAAATCCGCTTTGTGGCTGTGCTTGTTGAGAGTCCCTCCACTTGAAGTTTGGATGATCTCTCCATCCTGGATTGTATGTGTTTGAGTATGGGTCGTGTCTTTGTTGGGTTTGGCCTTGAAAACCCACGGCTTGGGCAGTTTCCCACCCCCCATTCTCAATCAATTGAGGGCATTGATCGTTGAGATGTCCCTGCATAGAACACACTCCACATATGGCCGGCCGTTGTGCTTTGGTTCCATCCACAACCTGTGACAAAAGAAGAGTGAGATTAGCCATTTGAGATTGTAATTCTGAAATTGCATTTACCTCATTCACTTGTTGTTGCCGTGGCCCTTCTCTCTGTCCAACTCCTTTGTATTGTTGCGCATTCAAGGCTCGATTTGCAATTAGAGTCTTGGCAACCACGGGTGTTTTGTCAACCAAAGCTCCTCCCGCTGAAGCATCAAGCATTTGTCTCTCAATGGGGAGAAGTCCTTCATAGAATTATTGGAGGAGAAGCTCTTCTTTCATTTGGTGTTGTGGACAACAAGCAACAAGCGCCTTGAAACGCTCATAATAGGCTGGAAACGATTCCCCTTGGTTTTGTTGAATGCCACTTATCCTTTTCCTCAAGAGAATGACTCTTGAAGTTGGGAAAAATTTCTCTAAGAATGCGCGCTTCATGCTTTCCCACGAAGTAACGGTTCCAGGTGCTAGTTCGTAGAGCCAATCCTTAGCCTTTTCCAAAAGAGAGAATGGAAAGGCTTTCATCTTCAATATACTCCCATCAACATTGACAGGGGTCATGCTTGAACAAAGCACTTCAAATTCCTTCAAGTGCTTGTTCGGATCTTCCATAGACAACCCGTGGAATTTGGGGATGTGGTGCAACAAGCTAGACTTCAATTCGAATTCGTCAGTCTTGCCCTTGGCTGCCCTAGGATATTGAATGCATAAAGGGGTTGCATTGTCCAATCCCGAGGCTGAAAGTTCCTTGATCGTTCGGTTATCTGCAGCCATGTCGTGCTCCTCTTCCAAATCCTCTTCAATTTCAACTTCAGATTCGGAATTAGAACTTGAACTAAGTAGACCAGGTTCTGGGTGCTTCCTCTTCCTTCTCAAATCTCGCTCAAAATCGTCGTTAAACTCCAAGATATGTGCGTGAACGGGTTGAGAACTTCGAGTCATACACTAGTACCTAAAACAAAGAAAACAAAACAAATCAGAAAACTAAGCAAAACAGAAACAAAAACAAGTTAAAATACACGGCAGAAACTAGGGAGATTAGCAAGTTTGCTAATCCCCGGCAACGGCGCCAAAATTTGGTGTGAGAATTACTTGACACTCAAATTAAAACCCTATCATCGTAGTATATGAAAGTAGGGATCGTTTAAGGCCGGGGCTTAGAAGGGATGCTAATCTATACAAATTAAACTCTAAAACACTAAAACTGGACTCTAGACAATGAAAACAGGTACTATGGATCAATCTGAACGAATTTTAACTCTAGACAACCTAACTTGACTCAAACAACACAAAACAAACTTAAAACAACAAATAAAACTCAACTAGGCAGATTCTAGACACTAGAGACTCAAAACAGGCTAAATAGACTCAAAACAACAAAACTAACTTAAACAGACTCAAAACAGGTTATAAGGGGTGAATTGGATGACTTTTGGACTAGTTAGACTCAAAACACTAAAAGGGGACAGATTTGGACGAATTTAAACAAACTAGGACTCAATTAAGAACTAGGGGGGTTTTTGGACGAATTAAGGAAAACTAAGCAGATTTAAGCAAACAAAGTAAATTGAAAGAGATAAAGGTGAATGCAGGGGTGAAAACTAGTTAGAGGGTTCCTCTCCACACATGAACATATGCATACGAATTGATTTCCAGTTATTCTTCCGATAAACCATGAATGACAATGCTTTGAATTAATTGTATTGCACTAATTCATTCCCAGATTTCCCTAAGTTCATTGAATTGAATGGATAACGCATCACAACCAAATTATTCTTATCAAGTTCCCTAACTATGGAAGACGCATGATAGAGATACATATCAAAGATCATTAAGTTCCATGGAAACCATAAACATTGACAAGGCATTCATAACTATGGAATACGCATGTTACTCTTGCCTAGGATTTACTTAACATAATTGTGACTAGCAATCTTTACTACTTGTGAATATAAGTTCCTAACGATTAGGTGAAATTCCCTTATATCCTAGCATCAAATTCATGCATGTAAACTAAGTAGGCCTCCTTAATCAACACACAAGAACAAGTTCTTCATAAAACAGATAAGTAAATCACATTCACAATTTATGAAACAATAACTGAAGGTAATCAATTCATATCAAACATATGTCCATGGCTTTGAATCCACCTCTAACTAAAACGAAATTAGTTCCACATGTTCAACATAATTGAAAAACAAATTAAATTAAACATAGAAACGAAACAAGAGAAGAAAGAACTCCTCTTTCTCCAATGGAAGCCACGGCAAGGCCTTGTCTTCCCTTCTCTGCAGCAAAATATGGATTTCTGAATGTATATGGGGGTGTAGAATTCGTATGGATGGGTGGTGGTCTGCGGCAAGGCTTGGAAATATGTATATATAGCATGGCAAACCCTAGGGGAATCAGTTTAGGACTTGGACTCAGCATAAGCAAGGGATTAGGACCCTAGGTGCGGCAGAATATGTAGGAAAAAGGATTATGGCCCAATTGATTTCTGAGAAGGATTTGTAGAACCCAAATCCACAAGGAAAAGGCCTAACAATCAGAATCCAAGAGGGAAAGGGCCTGAAAGGTGCGGCACAATAGGATAAGGGCAGGGAATGCCTTGCAAGGCAAGGAAAAAGGATTCTAGAAGGGAAGGAGACGCCAGATTTTTAGGCTTCTAGAAAGAATGTGTTTCTGGGTAGATTTTGGGGTTTCTAGAAGAGTTTGGGGCTCCACTTTTGTAGGAGAATGGGTAGAACTTCTAGAAATCAGGTTTTAAGTCCCCTAAGAAGAATGATTGAAGAGAACGAAGTGGCTGGAGAATATCAAGAATGGATCAAAGAGGATGTTCATGAGACAATAAAGCCCAAGGAAGTTGAATTTTATGACACGGGACAAGTCACAACCATCACATTCAATCTGGCAAGTGCAAAATTCCTGAAACTTTCAAAGATGTGGTGTTTGTCATTGAGTTCTTGTCGGAGCACACAGGTAAGCCACCTCCCCTAATTTCAATTTTGTTTTATACTAATATGTTGTTAATGATTCAGGTACCCACACTAGAATTTAAACCATTGCCGAATCATTTCAAGTATCACCTTCCATTCAAAGATCAATTCCATGCCGTGGCCTTCAATGAAGCATAATTGAAGGATTCGTCTGGCTGGAAGACGTTAAAGCAAGCGTTTCTTGGGAGGCAACCCATGCAAATAAAGAAGACCTGGGAACTCTTCGGCCCTACAACCAGATTTGCGTTCCTAAACCCTACTCTTTATTGCTTTTACTTTGCCATATTTGTCATGTTTGTTAGTTGTGTTGTTTGCTTGCTTTTGTGTGTGTCTATGTTTGAAACATTGAGGACAATGTTTGGTTTAAGTGTGGGGGGGGGGGTAAAGTTTTCATTGAAAAATTCGTGGGTTTTTATCACCTATCACTTCTAAAGTTGTTTTTCATTGTTTTTGAGTGTTTTTAGGGTGTTTTGAAGTGTTTTTATGTGTCTTGAAAGAAAAATACGAAAATTTACAAAAAAAAAAATCGAAAAAGTTTTGAAAAATACCAAAAAGAGTCGTTTTTGAGTCGTTTTTGTGTGTTTGTGTCTTAGGGTACCTTCCAACACAATGATGAGGATTTGGTTTTTAATTGCATGACTGTTAAAGAAAGTTACAAACATGGATTGAAGTTTGATATGCTCTTTTGTTTATGCTTCGTTATAGTTGACATTCATGAATTCACATGTAATCACAAAAAGGATAAAATCAGTTTTTGTAACATGCTTGAAGGAAGAAACTCAAATTAACGCTACAACCCTGAGAGACTTGAGCCTAAACATTGTTTGGAGAGTTATTAATCTTGTGATTTTTTTTTTCTAAAGTCGTTGCATGATCTCATCATTCTTTGCTTGGTTGTTACTTAGAATGCGTTTCATCACTATAGTTCCAAATACTAGAACTTATACCCGTTTCATTCAAAGCATAAAATTGATTAGCATAACATAAAACAAGATGAAGTTGTTTAGTTCAAAACCAGTGCCAAAAAGCCTAACCCTTTGCATATGTATTGTAGGTTTAGCCCCTTTGAGCCATATTTAGCCTATTTTCTTTGTTAGCCCACATGTTCCCTACCTAGCCTAGATTAGGACCATCCTTACCCTTGTTCTTAAGGCGTAGTGAAGCATGACCTAGAGTGAATTCCCTTCGTTCGTTATTAGGCAGCAACCAAGTGTGGGGGAAGGGATTCTTGTGTATGTTGATAGGAGCATATTTATGCACCTTAGTTAGCTTGTTCTTGTGCATTTATGTTGTTTTTCCTTAGTTAAAGTAGTCTTTTAAGCTAGTTTGATGTATTTTCAGGTTCTAAGGGCAAGTATGCAAAAAGAAGCAATTTGGAGCATTCTAGAGCATTTTTGGGCCAAGATGGGGTAGTGCAAGCATGGAGGCAAGTTGATGGACGAAATTGAAGATATTAAGGCTTGAAATCAGCTAAGAAGATGGAAGAAAGAAGTCAAAGATAGAGAAGATAAGGAATCAGCTCAAAAGAAGGAGAATTATCCAAAACATTATCTAAAACAACCTTATCTTATCTTATCTTATCCAATCCTTATCCTATCTTACCTTACCTTATCCAATCTTATCCTAATCTTATCCTAACCTGTTTTCTTCAGTTTAGGGGACTTAAAACCTGATTTCTAGAAGTCCTATCCATTCCCCTACAAAAGTGGCGCCCAAATCCCTCTAGAAGGCCCAAAATCTGCCACAAAACACATTCTTTCTGGAAGCCTAAAAATCTGGCCCCTCCCTCCTTTCTAGAAGGTCTTTTCCTTGCCTTGCAAGGTTCCCTGCCTTATCCCTTTGTGCCGTGCCTTCTCACTCCCATTCCCTCTTGGATTCTGACTTATTAAGCCTTTTCCTTGTGGATTTGGGTTCTACAAATCCTTTTCAGAAATCAATTGGGCCAAAATCCTTTTTTCTAATGGATTCACAATTTCTGCCGCACCTAGGGCCCTAATTCCTTGTGCAATGCTGAGTCCAAGCCCTAATCTGATTACCCTAGGGTTTGTGGTGCCTATATATATAAGTTTTAAGGGTTGCCGCAGGTTACACACCTTCCATACACACCATTCTCGCCAGAAACTCTTCACCACTCTCTGCCGCACCATACATTCATCCTAGCCATTAACCCAGCCTTCTACACCATTCATAACCCCCTAAACCTGTCCCAAGACCTTGTGCCGCAGCAAAAAAGAGGAGGAGAAGGAGCCCTGGGACGTGCATGCCATTCAAGTTTGAATTGCTGGAAGTTTTAGGTGTTTCCTTTCCTTTGATTTCAATGTTTAAATTCAATACTCTTTGTTCTGTGAGTATGAGGAACTAAACCCCTTGGCTAGGGGGTGATTCGAAACCGTGTTGATGCTTGCTATATGACTTGATTACCTCTAATTGCGTTTCATAAGTTGTGAATTCAATTTACTTATCTGTTCATATTAAAACTGATTTGTGTGTGTTGATTGAGGTGGCCAACTTAGTTTGCATGCATAAATCTAATGCTAGGATATAAGGAAGTTTCACCTAATCGTTACAACTTTATATTCACAAGTAGTAAAGGTTGATGATCTCAATTGTGTTAAGTAAATTCTTGGCATAAGTATCATGCGCTTTCATAGTTACAAGTGCCTCGTCAATACTTATGATTTCCATTGAATGTAATGATCTTTGATTGTATCTCTAGTATGCGCTTTCATATAGAGAACTCTTGAAGAATAAATTGATTGTGATGCACAGTTTCCATCCAATTCATTGACATGAGGGAAATCTGAGAGTTAATTTAAGCGGACCTAATTAACTTGGAGTGTTGAGAATTCGTGGTTTATTGAATTGCAATTAGAAATCGTTTTGTATGCAAGTATGACATGTGTGGAGAAGAACCCCTAGCTAGCCTTCCATCCATTCACTTTAACCAATTTCGTTTTAAAATCTGTTTTGTTTTACAAAGTTTATGTTTTGTTTTCAAATTCGTCAAAACCAATTCCCCCTTTACTTTGTTGAGTCATATTAGTTAGAAACTGTTTAGTTTGTGTTTTTGAGTGTTTTGAGTCAAGTTAGAACTTATTTTCGTCCAAAATTGTGTTTAGAGTCCAAAACAGCCAGTTTGTGTTTTTAAGGCAGTTTTGAGTGTTTGTTTGCTGTTTTGAGTCTTTTGGTTTGTCTTAGTGTTTTAAAGTATAGTTTTGCATTCTTTGAGTCTAATTTAGTGTTTCAACTTTGTTTTAAGTTTTTGAGTCAGTTTTCAAGTGGTTTAGCAATCCCTCCTAATCCCCGGCCTAGAACGATCCCTACTTACATACTTTGCTACAATTGATAAAAAGAGGGTTTAATTTGTGTGCTTATATATTTTGCATCATATGTGCCAGAAAAGAAGTAGAAAAGGGCACGGGTAGGAAAAAAAAAAAAAAGAGAATAAAGAAAATTCGTGAGAAAAAGAAAAGAAAAAGAAAAGTATGTGAAAAAGTGTGAAAAGTGTTCAAAATAAGTGAGAATAAGCTCACAATTGTTGGTTGTTGAAGAAGGGGTCCAAAAAGTTGAATTCGGCCCTAAGTATGTGTGATCTTCCCTTTATGTATCAAAAAGGGAGTTCTAAGTGTAATTCATTACTTTGCTTGCTATTGCTTTAAGAACGTTTGTTTTTCCTATCCTTTCGTTGTTAGCCAACTCCCCAAGCCCCGTTACAACCCTTAGACTTCTATCTTGATTGTTATGTGTTTCAATATGTGGAGTTTGGGATTGATATGAGCATATGGTGTCCCTGGTTCTCGCGTCTAAGTAGTGGCATTCCATTCATAAGATCATATATATACATGCATTAATAATTCCAGAAAGTGCCTTCTTTGTTAAAACATATGTGAGTGTTTAGTTTTTCATGTTTACATCAATCTTCTCACATATACCTAGTGTAGGGAGTGTAGTCAGAAAATCTGTGTGAAAATAGAGTGTATATCTTGTGAGGAATTGAGGGATTCTCTAAGGCATGTTACTACATTCCAAATGTTGTTTTAATTGATTGGATGCGAGCTAGTGTGTGGTAACTTTGATTAAGTATGTGCTCGAGAGTAAGGACAACTAAAATCTATGTAAGTAATGATTTTTAACGTGTTATGTACCATTGGAAATCCCTGAGGCAAACGTTGGAAGGTTTAGGTTATGTTTTGTTTGTTTGTTTTGCTCGAGGACTAGCAAAAGCTAAGTGTGGGGGAATTTGATAGGAGCATATTTATGCGACTTTGTTAGCTTGTTTCCTTGCATTTTCTTAGTTAGTTTCTACTTATTATAGTGATTTAAGCTATTTTCGTGTGTTTTCAGGTCCAATTGGCAAAGTTGGCAAAAAGATGCAATTTGGAGCATTTTAGAGCAGTTTTGGGCTTGGAATGGATATCACAAGTATGGAGCAAGATGGATGGACGAATTTGAAGTTCAAGAGAGGCTACGAATGTGCAAAAGAGTTGAAGAAATAAATCCAAGTTAAAGAAGATAAGGAATCAGCCACAAAGAAGGAGAATTATCCAAAACCTTATCCAACCTTATCTTATCCAACTAACCTTATCTTACCTTATCTTATCTTATCCTATCCTAACCTTATCCTACCTTAATTCCAGCTACAAGGGGGACTCCTTTTCATATTAGGATGCCTAAAACCTGTTTTTAGGAGGCCTTTTTGTTCTAGAAACATGCCATAACACTCCTTTCTAGAAGCCCTAAAAATCTGACGCCCCAACCTTTCTAGATGGCCTTTTCCTTGTTGGTTTGGAGTCCTAAATCCTTTTCCTTTACAACCTAGGCCAAGTAATTCATAGGCCTATAAATACACCCTTTTGCTGCACCATTCAGACCACCACCCTCTACCATAACTCACCTACACCCATCCACTACACACTCATTGTGCCGCAGCCTTGCAAGGAAGGAAGGAATCTGGAGCGTTTTCTAGGTGTATTCTATCCTTTGTTTTTAATGTTTAATTTTATTTATATTTGTTTGATTGCGAACATGAGGAACTAATTTCTTTATAGTTAGAGGCGAATTCAAAGCCATGGACATATGTTATATATGAATTGACTTCCTCCAGTTATGATTTCATGAATTGTGAATGTGGTTTGCTTAACTGTTTTATTAAGAACTTGTTCTTGTGTGTTGATTAAGGAGGCCTACTTAGTTTGCATGCATGAATTTGATGCTAAAATATAAGGGAGTTTCACCTAATCGTTACAAACTTATATTTACAAGTAGTGGAGGTTGCTAGTCACGATCGCGTTAAGTAAATTCCTGGCAGGAGTGTCATGCTTTTCATAGTCACGAATGTCATGTCAATGCTTATGATTTTCACAAAGCTTAATGATCTTTGTTTCGTGTCTCTATCATGCTTTTCATAGTTAGGGAGCTTAATAAAGAATGATTTGGGTTGTCGTATGCTTTTCATCCAATTCAATGAGTCTAGGGAAATCTGAGAATTAATTAGTTCTACACAATTAATTTGGGGCATTGTCATTCATGGTTTATAGAAAGAATAACTAGAAATCGATTTATATGCATATGTTCATGTGTGGAGAAGGACCCTCTAACTAGCCTTTCACCCTTTTTAATTCACAAAATTCGTTTTTATAAGTGTTTTATGCAAAGTTTTAGTTTTAAGTTTTAAATTCGTCAAAAACAAACCCCCTTTCATTTAAACTTGTTTTTAGAGTCAAAACCTGTTTTGTTTTAGTCTTTTGAGTCTTTTAAATTCTATTTTCGTCAAAATCACTTGTTAGGTCTAGAATTGAGTCTTTTTGATTGTTTGTTGCTGTTTTTATTGTTTTGAGTCAGTTTTGAGTTCATAGAGTCTAGTTTAGTATTTTGGAGTCTTATTTGTGTAGATTAGCATCCCTTCTAATCCCCGGCTCGAACGATCCCTACTTACACATACTACATTGATAGGGTTTAAGTTTGAGTGCAATTTAATTTCACATCAAGTTCTTAGTTAATTTTGTATTTTAAGCTATTTTCGTGTGTTTGTAGGTTCAAAGTGTCAAGATGGCAAAAAGGAGCAATTTGGAGCATTCTAGAGCATTTTTGGGCCAAGATTGGGTAGTGCAAGCATGGAGGCAAGTTGATGGACGAAATTGAAGATATAAAGGCTTGAAATCAGCTAAGAAGATGGAAGAAAGAAGTCAAAGATAAAGAAGATAAGGAATCAGCTCAAAAGAAGGAGAATTATCCAAAACATTATCCAAAACAACCTTATCTTATCTTATCTTATCCAATCCTTATCCAATCTTATCCTAATCTTATCCTAACCTGTTTTCTTCAGTTTAGGGGACTTAAAACCTGATTTCTAGAAGGCCTATCCCTTGTCCTAGAAAAGTGGCGCCCCAAACTCTTCTAGAAACCCCAAAATCTGCCCAGAACCACATTCTTTCTAGAAGCCTATAAATCTGGCGCCTCCCTCCTTTCTAGAAGGTCTTTTCCTTGCCTTGCAAGGTTCCCTGCCTTATCCCTTTGTGCCGTGGGTTTTCACTCCCATTCTCTCTTGGATTCTGATTTATTAAGCCTTTTCCTTGTGGATTTGGGTTCTATAATCCTTTTCAGAAATCAATTGGGCCACAATCCTTTTTCCTAATGGATTCACAATTTCTGCCGCACCATACCACCCATCCATACGAATTCTACACCCCCATATACATTCAGAAATCCATATTTTGCTGCAGAGAAGGGAAGACAAGGCCTTGCCGTGGCTTCCATTGGAGAAGGAGGAGTTCTTTCTTTTCTTGTTTCGTTTCTATGTTTAATTTAATTTGTTTTTCAATTATGTTGAACATGTGGAACTAATTTCGTTTTAGTTAGAGGTGGATTCAAAGCCATGGTGATAGGAGCATATTTATGCGACTTAGTTAGTGTGTTTTCTTGCATTGACTTAGCTATTTGTTGCTTAGTATAGTGTTTAAAGTCATTTTCGTGTGTTTTTAGGTCCAAGAAGCAAAGTTGGCAAAAAGATGCATTTTGGAGCATTTTAGAGCAAATCTGGGCTTGGAATGGATAGCACAAGCAATGGGCAAGCAGATGGACGAATTTGGAGTTCAAATGGAGCTAGGAATATGTTTCAAGGTTGGAGAAATAAATTCAAATCAAAGAAGATAAGGAATCAGCTCAAAAGAAGGAGAATTATCCAAAACATTATCCAAACAACCTTATCTTATCTTATCTTATCCAATCCTTATCCTATCTTAACTAACCTTATCCTATCCTAATCCTTTGCTAATTCAATTCCTGGTACAATGAGGGTTTATTTTCTGATTGGGGGACATTTAAATTAAGTTTCTAGAAACCCTTAGCCTTGCCGCACCCTTATCCCTTCTCCTAGGTGGTTTTATTTCCTTCTAGAAGACCAAATGTCCTGTTAGGAAACCACACATATCTGCCGCATGGAATCCTTGTCCTTTGGGATTTCCTACCTTCTAGATGGCCTATTCTTGATGGGTGTAGGTTGTCTAATTCCTCTCTGATTCCTAAAGCCACTTATGCCGCACCTTAACCCCTATAAATACCCATCTTTGCCGTGCCATTTAACAATCAAGCCTTCCATTCATTCTCTGCCTTCACACACCCATTCATCCGCAGCCCTCTCTACAAAACCCCCCACGCCATTCATCATCATCCATCCTTCACCAAACACATCCCCAAAACCCAAAAAACCCCTTTTGTGCTGCAACTATTCAAGGAAGGAAGGAGAAGGTGCCATTCTAAGTCGTGACTGTCATTCAAAGCATTGAATTGCTGGAGCATTCTTAGGTGTTGTCTGATGTGATTAAAGTTAAGCACTCAAATTAAACCCTCTTGTTGTCAAATCGTAGTATAAATGCAAGTAGGGATCGTTCTAAACCGGGGATTAGGAGGGCTTGCTAAAACCTCTAAACTGACTTAAAATACAAAAACAAAGTTAAAAACGTTTGAAAAGACTCAAAGGACTCTAAATAGACTAGTAAGACTCAAAACAGGTTCAAAATACTCAAAACTGCTCAAAAACACTAATTGGACAGATTCTAACTAATTAGACTCAAACAAGTGAAGGGGGATTGGTTTTAGAGTGAAACTAAGATAAAACTAACACAGACTTTAAACTAGGCAGATTTAGACGAAATTGGGTTTTTAGGATGGATGGTGAACTAGCTAGAGGTTTCCTTATCCACACATGACTTATATGCATATAACTTGACTTCCAGTTACGTTTTCATTGAATTACGAATGACAATGCCCCAGATTAACCGTGTCAATCACTAATTAACCCTCAGATTCTCCTAATTTCATTGAATTGGACGGACAACTCATCTACAACCAAATTATTCTCATCAATTTCCCTACATGACATCATAATAGAGACACAATCAGAGATCATTACGCTCAATGAGAATCATAAGCATTGACGAGGCATTCATAACTATGACATCATGTTACTCACACCAAGAATTGAACTTAACACGATTGTTCCAGCAACCTTTACTACTTGTGAACATAAGTTTGTAACGATTATGTGAAACTTACTTATATCCTAGCATCAAATTTATGCATGCCAATTAAGTGTCGACCCTCAATCAACAAACAGAAATAAGTTCTAATTCAAACAGTTAAGCCAATTGCATTCATACTTCAAGAATCTGTAACTGAAATTTATCAAGTCATATCACACACAAAATCATGGTTTCAAAGTAGCCTCTAGCTAAAAAACGAGTTTAGCCTCTCATGATTACACAAAACAAAGGAAAACTAAATTAATCAACGAAAACATAAGGTAGAAAACACCTAAGAACGCCCAGCACTCCAGATTGGGTGCAACACGCTCCAAAGCTGCTCCTCCTCTCCTTGCAGGGCTGCGGCACAAGTGGTTTAGGGTTTATGAATGGTGTTTGGAATGGCTGAGACGTGTGGAGGTGTGTAGAATTCGTATGGATGGGTGGTGGTGTGCGGCAGGGCTTGAAAATATGTATATATAGCATGGCAAACCCTAGGGAAATCAGTTTAGGACTTGGACTTAGCAGAAAAATAGGATTAGGGTGCGGCAATTACTTTTGAAAAGGAATTGTGGTCCAATTAATTTCTGAAGAGGATTTGTAGAACCCAAATCCACAAGGAAAAGGCCTAACAATCAGAATCCAAGAGGGAAAAGGCCTGAAAGGTGCGGCACAATAGGATAAGGGCAGGGAATGCCTTGCAAGGCAAGGAAAAAGGATTCTAGAAGGGAAGGAGACGCCAGATTTTTAGGCTTCTAGAAAGAATGTGTTTTTGGGCAGATTTTGGGGTTTCTAGAAGAGTTTGGGGCGCCACTTTTGTAGGGGAATGGATAGGACTTCTAGAAATCAGGTTTTAAGTCCCCTAAACTGAAGAAAACAGGTTAGGATAAGATTAGGATAAGATTGGATAAGGTAAGGTAAGATAGGATAAGGATTGGATAAGATAAGATAAGATAAGATTGTTTTGGATAATGTTTTGGATAATTCTCCTTCTTTTGAGCTGATTCCTTATCTTCAATGATTTGAATTTATTTCTCCAACCTTGAAACATATTCCTAACTCCATTTGGACTCCAAATTCGTCCATCTTCATGCCCATTGCTTGTGCTATCCATTCCAAGCCCAGATTTGCTCTAAAATGCTCCAAAATGCATCTTTTTGCCAACTTTGCTTCTTGGACCTAAAAACACACGAAAATGACTTTAAACACTATATTAAGCAACAACTAGCTAAACAAATGCAAGAAAACACACTAAATAAGTAGCATAAATATGCTCCTATCAAATTCCCCCACACTTAGCTTTTGCTAGGCCTCGAGCAAAACAAAACAAACAAAACGTAACCTAAACCTTCCAACAATTGTCTCAGGGATTTCCAATGCACATGACATGTTAAAAATCATCATCCCCACAGATTTTGGTCATCTTTACGCTTAAGCACATACTTAATCATAGTCACTACTTACTAGTTCACAAATAACCAATTAAAACGATGTTTTGAATGCAGTAACATGCCTTAGAGAATTCCCTCAATTCCTTACTAGATATGCACTCTATTTTCACACACATTTTCTGACTACAGACCCTACACTAGGTATATGTGAGAAGATTGATGTAAATATGAAAACGAACACTCACATATGTTTATAACAAAGAAAGCAATTTCTGGAGTTAATAAGCATGTATAGATATGATCTCATGAATGGAATGCTACTACTTAGATGCGAGAACCAGTGACACCATATGCTCATATCAATCCCAAACTCCACATATTGAAACACACAACACTCAAGATTGAAGCATAGGATTGTAATGGGGCTTTGGGGAATTGGCTAACAAAGAAAGGTAAAGAAAACAAACGTTCTTACAGCAATAGCAGGCAAAGTAATGAATATGACACTTAGAATTCCCTTTAGCATGCAGAAATCAACTTTGAAACACAAGGGAAGTTTCAAGCAACAATTAGGGCCGTATTCAATGTTTTGGACCCTTCCTTCAACAAACAACACTTGAGAACTCTTCTTCACATCTTTTCAACTCCTTTTTCATTCTTTTCACAACTTTTTCTTTTTGTCTTTCTATTTTCTACGGATTTTTCTTCTTTTTTTTTTTTTCTTTTCTTTGCCGTGCCTCATTCAAGACTTTGGCACACCCACAACAAAACTCACTTCCCCCACACTTGTTTTCTGCCAAACAATGATCAAAAGGAATTCATATTGAGTCATGCGTTACTATGCTTCAAGAACAAAGGTATGGATGGTCCTAATCTAGGCTAGGTGAGGATAATGTGGGTTAACAAAGAACATAGGCTAAATATGGCTCAAAGGGGCTGAACCTACAATACATATGCAAAGGGTTAGGCTTTTTGGCACTGGTTTTAACTAAACACTTCATCTTGTTATGTGTTATGCGAATCAATTTCATGCTTTGAATAAAACGGATATGAGTTCTAGTATTTGGAACTAAATGATGAAACGCCTTCTAAGTAGCAACCAAGCAAAGAATAATGAGATCATGCAACGACTTTAGAAAACAACAAATGCACAGATTTTTTTTAACTCTCCAAAGAACGTTTAAAGGCTCAAGTCTCTCAGGGTTGTAGCGTTAGTTTGAGTTCCTTCCTTCAAGCATGTTACAAAAACTGATTTTTCTTTTATGATTGCATGTGAATTCATAAGTTATAACCACAACCAAGCATAAACCAAAGAGTAAATCAAACTTTCATCCATGTTTACAACTCTCTTTAACAGTCATGCAATTACAAACCGAATCCTCATCATTGTGTTGGAAGGTACCCTAAGACACAAACAAACACACAAAAACAACTCTTTTTGGGTTTTTTTAAAACAATTTTTCAAATTTTTATGGGATTTTCGGATTTTTGAATCAAAACACACTAAAACACTCCAAAACAGCTTAAAAACACTTAAAAACAGCAAGGAACAACATTAGAAGTTATGGGTGATAAAACCCTACGAATTTGCATCAAAACATTTTGGTTACCCCCCCACACTTAAATCAAACATTGTCCTCAATGTTTCAGGCAAGGACTCACACACAAGCAAGCAAACAACACAACTAACACACATAACAGATATGGCAAAACAAAAGCAATAAAGAGTAGAGTTAAGAACGCAAATCTGGGTTTGAGCTGGTTGTTCCTAGGTCGTCTTTATTCGAATGCATGGGTTGCCTCCCAAGAAGCGCTTGCTTTAACGTCTTGCAGCCGGACGATTCCTCGGTTTAAGCATCATTGGAGCCCACGGCATGGAAAGGAACTTCTTCCACAACCTGCCCCACAATGTTCTCGTAGTATGGCTTCAAACGGTGCCCGTTCACCTTGAATTCTTGTCCGTTCCTTAAGCTTTGGACTTGGACTGCACCATGTGGAAAAACATTAGTAACAACAAAAGGACCAATCCACTTAGAACGTAACTTACCAGGGAATAAACGTAAACGGGAGTTGAAAAGCAACACTTTCTGCCCAATTGAAAATGTTTTGCCCCGAATCATCTTGTCATGAAACGCCTTTGTTTTCTCCTTGTAAATTCGGGCATTCTCATATGCTTCATTCCTCAGCTCCTCAAGTTCACTCAATTGGAGCTTTCTATGCACTCCAGCCGCATCTATGTCCAAATTGAATGTTTTCACAGCCCAATGCGCCTTGTGCTCTAGTTCCACAGGTAGGTGACACGGCTTGCCATAGATGAGCCGAAATGGAGACATCCCTAGGGGTGTTTTGTAGGCCGTACGATATGCCCACAGTGCATCGTCTAAACGCAAACTCCAATCCTTCCGGGTTGGCCCAACAGTCTTCTCCAAAATCTGCTTGATTTCCCTATTTGAAACCTCGGCTTGGCCACTTGTTTGAGGGTGATAAGGCGTTGCAACCTTATGCTTGACGTTATACTTCTTAAACAGCGCCTCAATGGTCCGGTTGCAAAAATGGGAGCCTCCATCACTTATAAACACTCTAGGCATACCGAATCTGGAGAATATGTTAGATTTAATGAAATCTGCAACCACTCGAGAATCATTAGTACGGGTGGCTTTTGCTTCCACCCATTTCGATACATAATCAACCGCAAGCAAGATATAAATGAAACCATATGAAGAAGGAAAAGGACCCATGAAATCAATACCCCAAACATCAAAAATTTCGACATTGAAGATAGGGGTCTGCGGCATTTGATCCCTTGCACCTATGTTACCTGTTCTTTGACATCTATCACATGTTATGCAGAAAGTTCGAGCATCTTTAAACAATGTAGGCCAATAAAAACCACATTCTAACACCTTGAGTGCTGTTCTTTGGGTGCCAAAATGACCCCCACATGCATAAGTATGACAGAAAGCAAGAATGGAATTAAACTCAGAGTTATGCACACATCTTCGAATAATCTGATCCGGGCAATATTTCCACAAGTATGGATCGTCCCAAACATAAAATCTAGCATCCTTTTGAAGTTTATCACGTTTATATTTGTCTAGGGTGCTAGGGACACGTTTTGTGACCAAATAATTGACCAAATCAGTATACCAAGGCTCACTTACCTCTATGGACAGCAATTGCTCGTCTGGGAACGTTTCTGGAATGGGGAGGGGCTCTTCATTGTGCACCAATCGGCTTAGGTGGTCAGCCACCACGTTTTCACTCCCTTTCTTGTCCCTAATCTCAATGTCGAACTCTTGGAGTAAGAGCATCCAACGAATCAGCCTTGGTTTGGCCTCCTTCTTGGTGAGAAGGTACTTCAAGGCTGCATTGTCAGAATATACAATTACTTTAGTGCCAAGTAAATATGAGCGAAATTTATCTAAAGCAAAGACAACAGCAAGAAGTTCTTTTTCCGTGGTAGAATAGTTCAGTTGAGCATCGTTTAAGGTCCGAGAGGCGTAATAGATGACATGGGGCTGTTTGTTCTTCCTCTGGCCTAAAACAGCTCCAATTGCATAATCGGATGCATCACACATTAGCTCAAAAGGGAGGCTCCAATCTGGTGGAGTGATGATGGGGGTCGAAGTGAGCACTTCCTTGAGATGTATAAAGGCCGTCTCACACTCCGCATTGAACTCAAAAGACACTTCTTTTTGAAGGAGACGGCATAGGGGCTGTGCAATTTTGGAGAAGTCCTTGATAAATCGCCTATAGAATCCTGCGTGGCCAAGAAAAGAACGAACCTCTCTCACCGAAGTGGGAGAGGGTAAGTAGCGTACAAGATATATTTTAGACTTATCAACCTCAATTCCTTTTTCAGATATGATATGCCCCAACACTATACCTTGTTTGACCATAAAATGACATTTTTCCCAATTCAACACAAGGTTAGTTTCGATGCATCGTTTTAAAATCAAAGTAAGATTATCCAAACATCCATCAAATGAATCTCCAAAGACACTGAAATCATCCATAAATACCTCAATGATCTTTTCCACAAAATCAGAGAAAATACTTACCATACACCTTTGGAACGTGGCTGGTGCATTGCACAAACCAAATGGCATTCGTCTATAAGCAAAGGTACCAAAGGGGCACGTGAATGTGGTCTTCTCTTGGTCATCCGGGGCTATAACAATCTGATTGTAACCTGAATAGCCATCAAGAAAACAATAAAAAGCATGACCGGCTAACCTTTCAAGCATTTGATCAATAAAGGGCAACGGAAAGTGATCATTTCTAGTTGTGGCGTTGAGCTTCCTATAGTCAATGCAAACTCTCCATCCGGTTTGGATTCGGGTAGGCACAAGCTCATTCTCTTCATTTTTTACCACAGTGACTCCGGACTTCTTAGGAACAACTTGGATCAGAGAGACCCATCGGCTATCAGAAATGGGGTAAATCACTCCGCAATCTAGTAGCTTGATTATTTCCTTCTTCACAACTTCCATCATGGGTGGATTGAGTCGGCGTTGTGCTTCTCGAGATGGTTTGGCTCCTTCTTCCAAAAGAATACGATGCATGCAAGTGGTGGGGCTAATTCCCTTGATATCGGGCAAGGTCCATCCAATGGCTGTTTTATACTTTCTCAAAACACGTACCAATCTGTCCTCTTCTTGTGCCGTGAGTGAGGATGAGATGATGACCGGCAATGTCTCATGATCTCCCAAGAAAACATACTTCAAGTGACTTGGTAACGGTTTAAGTTCAAGGGAGGGTGTCTGTATTACTGAAGGAAGCAACTTATTAGTCAAAATCGAATCTGAAATTGGGATTGGGGGCTTACCATATTGTTTTGGCAAAGATTCTAGGGCAGCCACCATCTCAGCTACATCATCACTAAGGGGCACGGCATGGTGTTCTTCAATGGTGCCGTGGGTTGTGCTTGGTTCTGCCCCATGGTTCTTGCATCCAATTCCATTTGTAAGAACCATTTCAAGTGCATCCTCATGCAATTGTTCCAAGTGCTCCTGCGCCATTGAATCAATTATATCAATTGCAAAGCAAGAATGATCATCATTAGGATATTTCATAGCTTCAGAAATTTTAAAATCAATAACATCCCCATCAAACTCCATTGTCAAGATCCCTGTGAACACATCAATCTTTGTGCGAGCTGTTTTCATGAATGGTCTTCCAAGTAGAATCGGCAATGGGGTGGAATGGGCCGAATCTTCCATCTCTAGCACGTAGAAATCAGCGGGGAAGATGAGATGATTAACCTGCACTAAGACATCCTCCAAAACTCCCTTTGGATAAGCGTTAGATCTATCGGCTAATTGAATAATCACTCCATCATTTTTCAATTCGCCCAAATTCATAGATGCATAAATAGAATAAGGCATGACATTTATTGATGCACCTAGATCTAACATTGCATGTTCGAACCTGGTATTACCAATAACACATGGAATTGTAAAGCTACCTGGGTCCTTGCATTTGGGAGGCAATTTGCGTTGCAACACCGCTGAAACATTTTCACTTACCCGAACAACCTCCTTAGTTGAAAATCTCCTCTTTGTTGTGCACAGCTCCTTCAAGAATTTGGCATATTTGGGAACTTGCTTGATTGCATCAAGGAGTGGAATGTTGACTTGCACCTTTCGAAACGTTTCTAGAATGTCCTTTTCGGTTTCCTCCTTCTTTGATTGCATAAATCTGCGAGGGAATGGTGCATTGGGTGGAACAAGGTTAGAATCAATCGAATTTGAACCCAACTTACCTGTGGTGGACGTTTTGGAGGGTTTAAGTGCATTGGAAGGCTGCGGCAAGGTTGAAGCAACCTTTGCCGTGGCTTTCTCTTGTTCTGCCTCCTCTTGTAACAACGTCTCATCCTCCTTTTGGGCAGATTCAGATGTTTTTGGATCGGTCCCAACCTCTTTGCCACTTCTTAGGGTCATGGCCTTGACAGATTCGAACCCTCCCTTCGGATTCACAGTGGTAGAACTAGGAAGTTTGCCATGCTCTCGAAACTGCCCCATAAACTCAGCCATTTGTCCCATCTGTTTCTTCAATTCAGTCACTTCCCGGGCTTGATTTTGCACCTCCTTGGCATAGTTTTGCATCTCTTTGGTTTGATTTTGCTGCCCCTGTGCCAAAGTAGTTAGTAATTGAATAACTTGATCATTATCAAGAGACGAACCTGAGTTATTTTGGGCAGATTGTGTTTGGGATTGCATGGTTGCATATGGCTTTGGAAACATCCCAGGGGTTGGTGGCCGGAATCCACCTTGCTGTTGAGGTTGTTGGGGTTCCCTCCAACGCAGATTTGGATGATCTTTCCAACCTGAATTGTAGGTATTTGCATATGGGTCATATCGGGGCTGATTTTGGCCTTGGAACCCAACAGCGTTGGCACTCTCCCATCCTCCATTCTCAATCAATTGAGGGCAACTTTCAGATTGGTGGCCTTGCATGGTGCACACGCCACAGATTAGTGGTGGTTGTGATTTTGGTCCTTCGACAACCTGAGACACAAGGAGAGTAAGATTAGCCAATTGTGATTGAATTTCAGAAATAGCACTTACCTCATTGACATGTTGCTGCCGTGGGCTCTCTCTTTGTCCTACACCTTCATATTGTTGTGCATTGAGGGCTCGGTTCGCAATTAAGGTTTTGGCAGCCACAGGCGTCTTGTCAACCAATGCACCACCCGCTGATGCATCTAGCATTTGGCGTTCAATGGGGAGGAGTCCTTCATAGAAGTATTGAATGAGCAGTTCCTCCTTCATTTGGTGTTGAGGGCATGACGCAACTAGGCCCTTAAAACGCTCATAATATGCAGGGAAAGACTCTCCTTGATTTTGCTGAATACCACTAATCCGTTTCCTCAAGAGAATGACTCTTGAAGTTGGGAAAAACTTCTCCAAGAATGCTCGTTTCATACTTTCCCAAGATGTGACAGTTCCGGGCGCCAATTCGTACAACCAATCTTTAGCCTTTTCCAACAATGAGAATGGAAAGGCTTTCATTTTCAAAATATTCCCATCGACATTAATGGGTGTCATACTTGAGCAAACCACTTCAAATTCCTTCAAATGCTTGTTCGGATCTTCCATGGATAGCCCATGGTATTTGGGAATGTGATGCAACAAGCTAGACTTCAATTCGAACTCGTCGGTCTTATCTGGAGCTGCCCTAGGATATTGGATACATAGGGGTACTGCATTATCCAATCCCGAGGCCGAAAGCTCCTTAATGGTTCGATTATCTGCAGCCATAACTTCTTCAACCTCGGCCTCCTCTATCTCCTCAGATTCGGCCTTTTCTTGCTCCTCAACCTCGGCTTCAGAACTTGAACTAGGTGGGTGAGGTTCTGGGTTCTTTCTTTTCCTTCTCAAGGTTCGTTCAAAATCGCCGTCAAAATCCAAGATATGCTCACGAACCACTTGAGAACTACGAGTCATAAACTAGTACCTGAAAACAAAGAAAACAAACTAGAATCAGAATCTAGACTAGACTAACACACACACGAAGATAAAAAAAACAAAATAACGGGGGATTAGCAAAGTTGCTAATCCCCGGCAACGGCGCCAAAATTTTGATGTGATTAAAGTTAAGCACTCAAATTAAACCCTCTTGTTGTCAAATCGTAGTATAAATGCAAGTAGGGATCGTTCTAAACCGGGGATTAGGAGGGCTTGCTAAAACCTCTAAACTGACTTAAAATACAAAAACAAAGTTAAAAACGTTTGAAAAGACTCAAAGGACTCTAAATAGACTAGTAAGACTCAAAACAGGTTCAAAATACTCAAAACTGCTCAAAAACACTAATTGGACAGATTCTAACTAATTAGACTCAAACAAGTGAAGGGGGATTGGTTTTAGAGTGAAACTAAGTTAAAACTAACACAGACTTTAAACTAGGCAGATTTAGACGAAATTGGGTTTTTAGGATGGATGGTGAACTAGCTAGAGGTTTCCTTATCCACACATGACTTATATGCATATAACTTGACTTCCAGTTACGTTTTCATTGAATTACGAATGACAATGCCCCAGATTAACCGTGTCAATCACTAATTAACCCTCAGATTCTCCTAATTTCATTGAATTGGACGGACAACTCATCTACAACCAAATTATTCTCATCAATTTCCCTACATGACATCATAATAGAGACACAATCAGAGATCATTACGCTCAATGAGAATCATAAGCATTGACGAGGCATTCATAACTATGACATCATGTTACTCACACCAAGAATTGAACTTAACACGATTGTTCCAGCAACCTTTACTACTTGTGAACATAAGTTTGTAACGATTATGTGAAACTTACTTATATCCTAGCATCAAATTTATGCATGCCAATTAAGTGTCGACCCTCAATCAACAAACAGAAATAAGTTCTAATTCAAACAGTTAAGCCAATTGCATTCATACTTCAAGAATCTGTAACTGAAATTTATCAAGTCATATCACACACAAAATCATGGTTTCAAAGTAGCCTCTAGCTAAAAAACGAGTTTAGCCTCTCATGATTACACAAAACAAAGGAAAACTAAATTAATCAACGAAAACATAAGGTAGAAAACACCTAAGAATGCCCAGCACTCCAGATTGGGTGCAACACGCTCCAAAGCTGCTCCTCCTCTCCTTGCAGGGCTGCGGCACAAGTGGTTTAGCGTTTATGAATGGTGTTTGGAATGGCTGAGACGTGTGGAGGTGTGTAGAATTCGTATGGATGGGTGGTGGTGTGCGGCAGGGCTTGAAAATATGTATATATAGCATGGCAAACCCTAGGGAAATCAGTTTAGGACTTGGACTTAGCAGAAAAATAGGATTAGGGTGCGGCAATTACTTTTGAAAAGGAATTGTGGTCCAATTAATTTCTGAAGAGGATTTGTAGAACCCAAATCCACAAGGAAAAGGCTTAACAATCAGAATCCAAGAGGGAAAAGGCCTGAAAGGTGCGGCACAATAGGATAAGGGCAGGGAATGCCTTGCAAGGCAAGGAAAAAGGATTCTAGAAGGGAAGGAGACGCCAGATTTTTAGGCTTCTAGAAAGAATGTGTTTCTGGGCAGATTTTGGGGTTTCTAGAAGAGTTTGGGGCGCCACTTTTGTAGGGGAATGGATAGGACTTCTAGAAATCAGGTTTTAAGTCCCCTAAACTGAAGAAAACAGGTTAGGATAAGATTAGGATAAGATTGGATAAGGTAAGGTAAGATAGGATAAGGATTGGATAAGATAAGATAAGATAAGATTGTTTTGGATAATGTTTTGGATAATTCTCCTTCTTTTGAGCTGATTCCTTATCTTCAATGATTTGAATTTATTTCTCCAACCTTGAAACATATTCCTAACTCCATTTGGACTCCAAATTCGTCCATCTTCATGCCCATTGCTTGTGCTATCCATTCCAAGCCCAGATTTGCTCTAAAATGCTCCAAAATGCATCTTTTTGCCAACTTTGCTTCTTGGACCTAAAAACACACGAAAATGACTTTAAACACTATATTAAGCAACAACTAGCTAAACAAATGCAAGAAAACACACTAAATAAGTAGCATAAATATGCTCCTATCATTGTCTATCTTTGTTTTTAATGTTTCAATTCAGTTTTCTTTGTTTAATTGCTATCATGAGGAACTAAACCCCTATTAGTTAGGGGGGAATCTGAAGCCATGGATATATGTTTCTTATGATTTGATTTACTCCAGTTATGATTTCATAAATTGTGAATGTGGTTTACTTTTCTGTTTTATTAAGAACTTGTTCTTGTGTGTTGATTAAGGATGCATACTTAGTTTACATGCATGAATTTGATGCTAGGATATAAGGGAATTTCACCTAATCGTTATGAACTTATATTCACAAGTAGTAAAGGTTGCTAGTCACAATCATGTTAAGTAAACCCTAGGCTGGATTAACATGCGTACTCCATAGTTATGAATGCCTTGTCAATGTTTATGATTTCCATTGAACTTAATGATCTTTGTTGAATGTCTCTATCATGCGTATTCCATAGTTAGGGAGTTTGAGAAAGAATAATTTGGTTGTGATGCGTTATCCATTCAATTCAATGAATCTAGGGAAATCTGGGAATTGATTAGTTCAATACAATTAATTCGGAACATTGTCATTCATGATTTACCGAAAGAGTAACTGGGAATCAAGTTGTATACATATATTTATGTGTGGATGAGGATCCCTCTAACTAGCCTTTCACCCTTCTCAATTTCATCACAAAAAATCGTTTTTCTTTAGAGTTTGGTTACAAGTTTCGGTTTTAAATTTCAATTTCCTCAAAACAATCCCCCTTGCTTTTAAGTCTTGTTTTTAGAGTCTAAATCTGTTTTCTTTTAGTCTTTTGAGTCAAGTTATAACATATTTTCGTCCAAATTCTCCTTAGTGCTCAAAACTGCCCAGAAAGTGGTTTTAAGGCAGTTTTGAGTGTTTGTTTGCTGTTTTGAGTCTTTTGGTTTGTTTTAGTGTTTTAAAGTATAGTTTTGCATTCTTTGAGTCTAGATTAGTGTTTTAAACTTTGTTTTTACGTTTTTGAGTCAGTTTCAAGTGTTTAGCAAATCCCTCCTAATCCCCGGTCCAGAACGATCCCTACTTATACATATACTACAACTGTCAAAAAGAGGGTTTAATTTGTGTGTCAAGTTAATTTTCACATCAAATTTTGGCGCCGTTGCCGGGGATTAGCAAATTTTTGCTAATCCCTTGTTGCCGTGTGTTTTTATTTCTTTCACTTTGATTTCTGATTTCTGTTTTTGTTTTCTTGTTCTAGGTACTAGTTTATGACTCGAAGTTCTCAACCAGTTCGTGAGCATATCTTGGAGTTTGACGACGATTTTGAACGAACATTGAGAAGGAAGAGGAGGCATCTAGAACCTAGTGAACCTAGTTCAAGTTCAGAGGCCGAATCTGAATTTGAAGAGGAAGAAGAAGTCATGGCAGCGGATAATCGTACAATCAAGGAACTTTCAGCCTCGGGGTTGGCCAATGCCGCACCCCTTTGCATTCAATACCCCGCTGCTGCGCAAGGCAAGACCGATGAGTTCGAGTTAAAGTCAAGCTTGTTGCACCACATTCCTAAATACCATGGGATGTCCATGGAAGACCCAAACAAGCATCTTAAGGAGTTCGAAGTGGTTTGTTCGAGCATGACACCCATCAATGTCGATGGAAACATTCTAATGATGAAAGCCTTTCCATTCTCTCTTTTGGAAAAGGCTAAAGATTGGCTTTATGAACTAGCACCCGGAACGGTCACTTCTTGGGAAAGCATGAAGATGGCGTTTTTAGAGAAGTTCTTCTCCACCTCAAGGGTCATTCTCTTAAGGAAGAAAAATAGTGGCATTCAACAACAACAAGGGGAGTCCTTTCCATTATACTATGAGCGTTTGAAAGCTCTTGTCGCTTCCTGCCCTCAACATCAAATGAAAGAAGAGCTTCTACTTCAATACTTCTATGAAGGACTTCTTCCAATTGAGCGACAAATGCTAGATGCCTCAGCGGGAGGTGCATTGGTTGACAAAACACCCATGGCTGCAAAAACCCTAATTGCCAACCGAGCGTTGAATGCACAACAATACGAAGGACTTGGGCAGAGAGACACCCCACGGCAAGGAGTGAATGAGGTAAGTTCTATGGCCGACATTCAAGCCCAATTAGCTAACCTTACTTCTATTGTTTCTCAGATGGCCGAGGGAATGAAGATACATGGACAAAGTGTTTGTGGCGTGTGCTCTATGCAAGGACATCTCACTGACCAATGCCCTCAATTGATTGAGAATGGAGGCTGGGAATCTGCCAATGCCATGGGTTTTGGGAGTCAAAATCAGCCACGCAATGATCCATATTCAAACACATACAATCCGGGTTGGAGGGATCACCCAAATTTCAAGTGGAGGGAGCCTCAACAACCCCAACAACAAGGAAGATTTAGGCAGCAACCACCAGGCTTTTATACAAAGCCATTCGTACCAAATCAAACCCAAATGCAATCTGCCCCAACAAACTCAGGTATGTCTTTGGATAATGATCAAGTTGTTAAGTTACTTACTACTTTGACGCAGGAAGTACAAACTCAAAACAAAGAAAGGCAAATGCAAGACAAAAGGGTGGACAATTTGGAAAAGCAAATGGGGCAAATTGCGGAATTCATGGGGCAGATTAGAGAACAAGGAAGATTGCCTAGTTCAACCGTTGTTAATCCTAAAGGAGGCTTTGAAACCGCCAAGGCAATCATGTTGAGGAGTGGTAAACAGGTCGGAAGTGATCCCAACCCATCCAAATCAAGTCAAGAAGAGGATGAAAAGCTGCTGCAAGAAAAGGATCATGGAGCAAAACCCACGGCCAAAGATGACCAGTCAATGCCGTACCCACCTAATGCCTCTAAGCCATCCCAACCCACCAAGGTAAGTTCAAATTCGAATTTTTCTAGTTCCATTCCACTAAATGTACCTTTTCCTGGCAGGTTTAGGCAATCAAAGAAAGAAGAAGCCGAGAAGGACATTCTAGAGACATTCCGGAAAGTTCAAGTCAATATCCCACTCCTTGATGCCATAAAGCAAGTTCCAAGGTATGCTAAATTTTTGAAAGAGCTTTGTACAACAAGGAGAAGGATTTCGAACAAAGAGGTGGTTCAAGTAAGTGAGAACGTTTCTGCTGTGTTACAAAGGAAATTACCCCCTAAATGCAAAGATCCGGGTAGTTTTACAATTCCTTGTGTTATTGGCAATACTCAGTTTGAACATGCCATGTTAGACTTAGGTGCATCAATTAATGTCATGCCATATTCTGTTTATGCATCTATGAACTTAGGAGAGCTTAAAAATGATGGTGTGATTATTCAATTAGCCGATCGTTCTAATGCATATCCAAAAGGTGTTTTGGAAGATGTTTTGGTGCAGATTGGTAATTTGATTTTTCCAGCGGACTTTTATGTGCTTGACATGGAGGATTGATGCGGAATATATAAGCACACAAATTAAACCCTATTGATGACAATTGTAGTAAAGATGCAAGTAGGGATCGTTCTAAACCGGGGATTAACTAGGGATGCTAATCAACACAAATAAGACTCAAAAACACTAAACTAGACTCTAATGACTCAAAACTAATTTAAAACACTAAAAACAGCAAGAAACAATAACAAAGACTCAAATCTAGACCTAACAAGTGATTTTGACGAAAATAGAACTTAAAAGACTCAAACAACTAAGAGAAAACAGGTTTTGACTCTAAAAACAAGTTTAAATGAAAGGGGGATTGTTTTTGACGAGTTTAAACTTAAACAAACAAAATTGTAAAGACAACTTAAAAAGGCACGAAATTGGTGATTTGAATGGGTGAATGGCTAGTTAGAGGGATCCTTATCCACACATAAACATATGCATACAACTTGATTCCCAGTTACTCTTTCGATAAACCATGAATGACAATGTTCCGAATTAATTGTATTGAACTAATTAATTCCCAGATTTCCCTAAGTTCATTGAATTGAATGGATAACGCATCACAACCAAATTATTCTTATCAAGTTCCCTAACTATGGAATACGCATGATAGAGATACATATCAAAGATCATTAAGTTCCATGGAAATCATAAACATTGACAAGGCATTCATAACTATGGAAGACGCATGTTAATCCAGCCTAGGATTTACTTAACATGATTGTGACTAGCAATCTTTACTACTTGATGCTAAAATATAAGGGAATTTCACCTAATCGTTATGAACTTATATTTACAAGTAGTGGAGGTTGTTAGTCACGATTGCGTTAAGTAAATTCCTGGCAGGAGTGTCATGCTTTTCATAGTCACGAATGCCTTGTCAATGCTTATGATTTTCACAAAGCTTAATGATCTTTGTTTTGTGTCTCTATCATGCTTTTCATAGTTAGGGAGCTTAATAAAGAATGATTTGGGTTGTCGTATGCTTTTCATCCAATTCAATGAGTCTAGGGAAATCTGAGAATTAATTAGTTCTACACAATTAATTTGGGGCATTGTCATTCATGGTTTGTTGAAAGAATAACTGGAAATCAATTTATATGCATATGTTCATGTGTGGAGAAGGGCCCTCTAACTAGCCTTTCACCCTTCTTAATTCATCAAAATCGTTTTTCTAAAGTTTTCTATGCAAAGTTTCTGTTTTTAGTTTTAAATTCGTCAAAAACAAATCCCCCTTTATTTTGAAGTGTTAGATTAGTTAAAATCTGTTTTGATTTGTGTTTTTAAGTGTCTTGAGTCAAGTTAAAACCTTATTTTCGTCCAAAGTAGTGTTTAGAGTCCAAAACTGCCCAGTTTGTGTTTTTAGGCAGTTTTGAGTGTTTTTGTGCTGTTTTGAGTCTTTTGAGTTGTTTTAGTGTTTTACAATTTAGTCTTGCATTCTTTGAGTCAGTTTCAAGTGTTTAGCAATCCCTCCTAATCCCCGGTCCAGAACGATCCCTACTTATACATATACTACAACTGTCAAAAAGAGGGTTTAATTTGAGTGCTTAACTTTTATCACATCAAATTTTGGCGCCGTTGCCGGGGATTAGCAAATTTGCTAATCCCTTGTTGCCGTGTGTTTTTATTTCTTTTACTTTGATTTCTGATTTTTGTTTTTGTTTTCTTGTTTTTGGTACTAGTTTATGACTCGAAGTTCTCAAACAGTTCGTGAGCATATCTTGGAGTTTGACGACGATTTTGAACGAACATTGAGAAGGAAGAGGAGGCATCCAGAACCTAGCGAACCTAGTTCAAGCTCAGAGGCCGAATTTGAATTTGAAGAAGAAGAACAAGCCATGGCTATGGAGAATCGTACAATCAAGGAACTTTCAGCCTCGGGGTTGGCCAATGCCGCACCCCTTTGCATTCAATACCCCGCGGCTGCTCAAGGCAAGACCAATGAGTTCGAATTGAAGTCAAGCTTGTTGCACCACATTCCTAAATACCATGGGATTTCCATGGAAGACCCAAACAAGCATCTTAAGGAGTTCGAAGTGGTTTGTTCGAGCATGACACCCATCAATGTCGATGGGAACATTCTAATGATGAAGGCCTTTCCATTCTCTCTTTTGGAAAAGGCTAAAGATTGGCTTTACGAACTAGCACCTGGAACGGTCACTTCTTGGGAAAGCAGATGATGGCATTTTTAGAGAAGTTCTTCCCCACCTCAAGGGTCATTCTCTTGAGGAAGAAAATTAGTGGCATTCAACAAAGCCAAGGAGAGACATTCCCGACATACTATGAGCGTTTTAAAGCCCTTGTCGCCTCATGTCCTCAAATGCTAGATTGAGCGACAAATGCTAGATGCTTCAGCGGGAGGTGCATTGGTTGACAAAACACCCATGGCTGCAAAGACCCTAATTGCCAACCGAGCATTGAATGCACAACAATACGAGGGACTTGGACAAAGAGAGTCCCCACGGCAGCATGTCCATGAGGTAAGTTCCAATTCCGACATTCAAACTCAATTAGCTAACCTTACTTCCATTGTGACTCAGATGGCCGAAGGAATGAAGATACAAGGACCAAGTGTTTGTGGCGTGTGTTCTATGAAAGGACATCCAACTGACCAATGCCCTCAATTGATTGAGAATGGAGGATGGGAATCTGCTAATGCCATGGGTTTTGGGAATCAAAATCAGCCACGCAATGATCCATACTCCAACACTTACAATCCGGGTTGGAGAGATCATCCAAATTTCAAGTGGAGGGAACCTCAACAACCTCAACAACAAAGTGGATTTAGGCAGCAACCTCCAGGTTTCTATTCAAAACCATACGCGCCTACACAACCCCAAGCACAACCTACCCAAACCAAATCAGGTACGTCCGTTGATAATGATCAAATTTTTCAATTACTAACTTCTATGTCGCAGAGCATGCAAATTAGAGATAAAAAGGTGGACGATTTGGATAAGCGAGTAGGACAGATTTCAGAGTTCCTAGGGCAATTCCAAGAGCAAGGCAAACTTCCTAGCTCAACCATTGTGAATCCAAAGGGAGGATTTGAATCCGCCAAAGCCATTATGTTGAGAAGTGGAAAAGAAGTTGGAACCAACCCACAACCATCCAAATCAAGCCAAAAAGAGGATGAAAAGTTGCTGATTGAAGAGGAGGAACAAGCCAAACCCACGGCAAGGGGGGAGCAACCATCTTTCACTGCCAAACCATCCAATTCGGCCAAGGTAAGTCCTAACTCGAATTTTTCAAGTTCTATTCCACTAAATGTGCCCTTTCCTAGCAGGTTTAAGCAATCAAGGAAAGAAGAGAACGAGAAGGACATTCTGGAAACCTTTCGGAAAGTACAAGTCAATATTCCGCTCCTTGATGCAATCAAGCAAGTTCCAAAGTATGCCAAATTTTTGAAAGAGCTTTGCACAACAAGGAAAAGAATTTCGAACAAAGAGGTGGTCCAGGTAAGTGAAAATGTCTCTGCTGTTTTACAAAGGAAATTACCCCCTAAATGCAAAGATCCGGGTAGTTTTACAATTCCTTGCGTTATTGGCAATACTAAGTTTGAACATGCTATGTTAGACTTAGGAGCTTCAATTAATGTCATGCCTTACTCAATTTTCGCATCTATGAATTTAGGAGAGCTTAAAAACGATGCTGTTATAATTCAATTAGCCGATCGTTCTAACGCATATCCGAAAGGAGTTTTGGAAGATGTTTTGGTGCAGGTGGATAACTTGATATTCCCAGCAGATTTCTATGTTTTAGAGATGGAGGAGTCGCCCAATATCACCCCATTGCCGATCCTACTTGGGAGGCCCTTCATGAAAACAGCACGTACCAAGATCGATGTGTTCAAAGGAACTTTAACAATGGAATTTGATGGGGAAGTGATTGATTTCAATCTTTCTGAAACTATTAAATATCCTAAAGACGATCATTCTTGCTTTTCTATTGATGCATTTGATTTATTGGCGCAGGAATTCCTTGACTCATTGGATGAAGATCCCCTTGAAACAACAATTGCACAAGGAATTGGAATGAAGCCCAATCTGGCCGTACCTAGTGAAGAACAAGCCGAGATTGTGGCTGCCTTTGACTCATTGCCACGACATCATGGTACGTCTCCTAACCCAATTCCAATTCCCGTTTCTACCAATACGTTGTTACCTTCTGTGATTCAGGCCCCTATACTTGAACTTAAGCCATTACCGGATCATTTAAAGTACGTCTTCTTGGGAGATGAAGAGACGTTGCCCGTCATTATCTCTGCATCACTCACGGCAACAGAAGAGGAGAAGTTGATTCGGGTGTTGAAAGAGCACAAAACAGCCATTGGTTAGACATTGGCTGATATTAAGGGGATTAGCCCTACAACATGCATGCATCGCATACTTCTAGAGGAGGGGGCTAAACCAACTCGAGAGGCTCAACGCCGACTCAACCCTCCAATGATGGAAGTTGTGAAGAAGGAGATTATCAAGCTTCTCGATTGTGGAGTGATCTATCCAATTTCGGATAGCCGTTGGGTTTCACCGGTTCAAGTTGTTCCAAAGAAATCCAGAGTTACTGTGGTGGAGAATGCCGAGAATGAGCTTGTACCAACCCGTATCTAAACAGGTTGGAGAGTGTGTATCGATTATAGGAAGCTCAATGCCACCACAAGGAAGGACCACTTCCCTTTGCCGTTCATTGATCAAATGCTTGAAAGGTTAGCCGGTCATTCTTTTTATTGTTTTCTTGATGGGTATTCGGGATATAATCAAATTGTCATAGCTCCGGATGACCAAGAAAAGACCACTTTCACGTGCCCCTTTGGTACCTTTGCTTATCGTCGCATGCCATTTGGTTTATGCAATGCACCTGCCACGTTCCAAAGATGCATGGTAAGTATCTTTTCAGATTTCGTAGAGAAGATTATTGAGGTATTCATGGATGATTTTAGCGTCTTTGGTGATTCGTTTGATGATTGTTTGGAAAATCTCACATTAATCTTAAAACGATGCGTTGAAACCAACCTTGTTTTAAATTGGGAAAAGTGTCACTTTATGGTTAAACAAGGCATAGTTTTAGGGCATATCATTTCAGAAAAGGGAACTGAGGTTGATAAATCAAAAATAGATCTTGTACGCTACTTACCCTCTCCTACTTCGGTTAGAGAGGTTCGTTCTTTTCTTGGACATGGCGGATTTTATAGGCGATTCACCAAGGATTTTTCAAAGATTTCTCAACCTTTGTGCCGTCTCCTTCAAACGGAAGTGGCTTTCAAGTTTGACGAGGAATGTGAGAAGGCTTTCAACCAACTCAAAGAGATGCTAACCACGGCACCAATCATTATGCCACCAGATTGGAGTCTTCCGTTTGAGCTTATGTGCGATGCTTCCGACTATGCATTAGGAGCCGTGTTAGGACAAAGGAAGGACAAAAATCTGCACGTCGTCTACTATGCCTCAAGGACCTTGAACGATGCTCAATTGAACTACTCTACGACGGAAAAAGAACTTCTTGCCGTTGTCTTTGCTTTAGATAAGTTTCGTTCATATTTACTTGGTACTAAAGTCATTATTTACTTTGATCATGCAGCTTTAAGATACTTACTTACGAAGAAGAAGGCTAAACCAAGGCTTATTCGATGGATGCTCCTACTTCAAGAGTTCGATATCGAAATCCGGGACAAGAAAGGAATTGAAAACGTAGTGGCTGACCACCTAAGCAGATTGGTGCGAGAAGAAGACCCAATTCCCATCCCTGAGACGTTTCCAGATGAGCAGCTGCTGTCCATTAAGGTAAGTGTGCCATGGTATGCTGATTTAGTTAATTATTTGGTTACTAAACAAGTTCCAAGCACCCTAAACAAGCAACAAGGTGATAAATTGAAAAAAGAGGCACGGTTTTATGTTTGGGATGATCCATACTTGTGGAAGTATTGCCTCGATCAGATTATACGTAGGTGTGTGCATAATTCGGAGTTTAACTCAATTTTAACTTTCTGTCACACTTATGCATGCGGGGGACACTTTGGCACACAACGCACAGCCCTTAAAGTGTTAGAATGTGGGTTTTATTGGCCTACGATCTTTAAGGATGCTAGAACTTTTTGTGTGACGTGTGATCGTTGCCAAAGAATGGGAAATATAGGCCCAAAGGACCAAATGCCGCAAACCCCTATCTTTACTGTCGAAATTTTTGATGTTTGGGGTATTGATTTTATGGGTCCTTTTCCTTCATCGCATGGTTTTACATATATTTTACTTGTGGTTGATTATGTCTCGAAGTGGGTGGAAGCAAAAGCCACCCGAACTAATGATTCTAAAGTGGTTGTAGATTTTGTTAGAACTAACATATTTGCAAGGTTTGGCATGCCACGAGTACTTATCAGCGATGGAGGCTCTCACTTTTGCAATCGGACCATTGAGGCGTTACTTAAAAAGTACAATGTCACGCACAAGGTTTCTACACCTTATCATCCTCAAACAAGTGGGCAAGCTGAGGTTTCAAACCGTGAGATCAAGCAAATTTTAGAGAAGACAGTTGGGCCAACGAGGAAGGATTGGAGTTTGCGCTTGAATGATGCACTATGGGCGTATCGTACGGCCTACAAAACACCCCTTGGGATGTCCCCATTTCGGCTCATCTATGGGAAACCATGCCACCTTCCCGTTGAATTAGAACACAAGGCGCATTGGGCAATCAAAACCTTCAATATGGACATAGATGCCGCTGGAGTTCATAGGAAGCTTCAATTGAACGAGCTTGAGGAGATTAGGAATGAAGCTTACGAGAATGCGCGAATTTACAAAGAGAAGACGAAGGCTTTTCATGACAAGATGATTCGAACCAAAACGTTCTCAAATGGGCAGAAAGTTCTACTTTTCAATTCCCGTCTTCGATTATTTCCAGGTAAGTTACGTTCTGGGTGGATTGGACCGTTTGTTATTACTAACGTTTTTTCTCATGGTGCAGTTCAAATCCAAAGTTTGAAGACGGGGCACGAATTCAAGGTGAACGGACATCGTTTGAAGCCCTACTATGAGCACTTTGAAGAGCACATTGTGGAGGACATAACCCTTAATGCCGTGGGCCCCATTGAAGAATAGAAGGAAGGTTCGTCCGGCTGGAAGACGTTAAAGCAAGCGCTTCTTGGGAGGCAACCCATGCAAATAAAGAAGACCTAGGAATCTCCGGCTCCATAACCAGATATGCGTTTCTAACCCCTACTCTTTATTGCTTTTACTTTGCATATTTTTCCTATTTGTTTGTTGTGTTGTTTGCTTGCTTGTGTGTGAGTCTATGCTTGAAACATTGAGGACAATGTTTGGTTTAAGTGTGGGGGGGTAAACAAGTGTTTTCATTGCAATATTCGTAGGTTTTTATCACCCATCACTTCTAAGGTTGTTTTTCACTGTTTTGAGTGTTTTTAGTGTGTTTTGAAGTATTTTTATGTGTCTTGAAAGAAAAATACGAAAATTTACAAAAAAAATTGAAAATATTTTGAAAAATACCAAAAAGAGTCGTTTTTAGAGTCGTTTTTGTGTGTTTGTGTCTTAGGGTACCTTCCAACACAATGATGAGGATTTGGTTTTTAATTGCATGACTGTTAAAGAAAGTTACAAACATGGATTGAAGTTTGATATGCTCTTTGGTTTATGCTTGGTTATAGTTGACATTCATGAATTCACATGTAATCACAAAAGGGATAAAATCAGTTTTTGTAACATGCTTGAAGGAAGTAACTCAAACTAACGCTACAACCCTGAGAGACTTGAGCCTATACATTCTTTGGAGAGTTAAAAATCTGTGCATTTGTTGTTTTCTAAAGTCGTTGCATGATCTCATCATTCTTTGCTTGGTTGCTACTTAGAATGCATTTCATTATTTAGATCCAAATACTAGAACTTATACCCATTTCATTCAAAGCATGAAATTGATTAGCATAACAAATAACAAGATGAAGTTGTTTAGTTTAAAACCAGAGCCAGAAAGCCTAACCCTTTGCATATGTATTGTAGGGTTAACCCCTTTGAGCCATAATTAGCCTATTTTCTTTGTTAGCCTACATTATCCTTACCTAGCCTAGATTAGGACCATCCATACCTTTGTTCTTAAGGCGTAGTGTAGCATGACCTAGAGTGAATTCCCTTTGTTTGTTATTAGGCAGCAAACAAGTGTGGGGGAAGGTTTTTAGTGGTTTTGTGTGCCAAAATATCCAGAAGGGCACGGGTAGAAAAGAAAAAAAAAAAAGAAAAAAAAAAAAAAAAAGAAGAAAATTCGTGAGAAAAAGAAAAGAAAAAGAAAAGTATGTGAAAAAGTATGAAAAGTGTTCAAAATAAGTGAGATTAAAGCTCACAAGTGTTGGTTGTTGAAGAAAGGGTCCAAAAAAGTTGAATTCGGCCCTAAGTATGTGTGATTTTCCCTTTATGTATCAAAGTTTGTGGCTGCGTTTCCAAAGGGAGTTCTAAGTGTCATATTCATTACTTTGCTTGCTATTGCTTTAAGAACGTTTGTTTCCCTTACCTTTCTTTGTTAGCCAATACCCCCTAGCCCTGTTACAACCCTTAGACTTCTATCTTGAGTGTTATGTGTTTCAATATGTGGAGTTTGGAATTGGTATGAGCATATGGTATCCCTGGTTCTCGCGTCTAAGTAGTGGCATTCCATTCATGAGATCATATATATACATGCATTCCAGAAAATGCTTTCTTTGTTATATACATATGTGAGTATTAGTTTTTTTGTTACATCAATCTTCTCACATATAACTAGTGTAGGGAGTGTAGTCAGAAAATCTGCGTGAAAATTGAGTGCATATCTAGTAAGGAATTGAGGGATTCTCTAAGGCATGTTACTACATTCAAAACATTGTTTTAGTTGGTTAAATGCTAGCTAGTGTGTGGTAACTTTGATTAAGTATGTGCTCGAGAGTAAGGATAACTAAAATCTATGTAAGTAATGATTTTTAACATGTTATGTATCATTGGAAATCCCTGAGGTGAACGTTGAAAGGTTTAGGTTATGATTTGTTTCTTTGTTTTGCTCGAGGACTAGCAAAAGCTAAGTGTGGGGGAATTTGATAGGAGCATATTTGTGCGACTTAGTTAGTGTGTTTTCTTGCATTTACTTAGTTATTTGTTGTTTATTATAGTGTCTTAAGTCATTTTCGTGTGTTTATAGGTCCTAGAAGCAAAGTATGCAAAAGGATGCAATTTGGAGCATTTTAGAGCAGTTTTGGGCTTGGAATGGATAGCACAAGATTGGAGCAAGATGGATGGACGAATTTGAAGTTCAAGAGAGGCTAGGAATGTGCAAAAGAGTTGAAGAAATAAATCCAAGTCAAAGAAGATAAGGAATCAGCTACAAAGAAGGAGAATTATCCAAAATATTATCCAAAACTACCTTTCCAAACCTTATCTTATCCTATCCTAATCCTTTCTTAACTTAATTCCTGCTGCAAAAAGGGATTCAATTTCAGTTTAGGAGACCTTAAAACCTGATTTCTAGGAACCTTATCCCTTCCTATAAAGGTGCCGCACCTATCCCCTTCTAGAAACCCCAAAATCAGCCAAATAACACCCTTTCTAGAAGTCCCTGAAAAGGTGGCGCCCCAAGCCTTCTAGATGCATGATCCAGCCGCACCTTTCTCCTGATTCCCTTTGGTTTTTGGCCTTCTAGATGTCCTATTTCCTGCTAGGATTACATAAACCCTTTCCCCTTAGGATTGTGTTTTATTTTCCTACACAAACTACATTTTGTAATCCTTTTCCTACACCATCTAATTGTGCCGCACCCTCCCTCTATATATTCACATATTTGCTGCACCATTCACACCACCATCATCTCTCATTCACACATCTCTACACTACCATTCAGCCATACCCTCATTGTGCCGCAACCTGCAAGCAAGGAAGGAAGGAATCTGGAGCGTTTTCTAGGTGTTTTCTATCTTTGTTCAATGTTTAATTTTATTTATATTTGTTTGATTGCGAACATGAGGAACTAATTTCTTTATAGTTAGAGGCGAATTCAAAGCCATGGACATATGTTTTATATGAATTGATTTCCTCCAGTTATGATTTCATGAATTGTGAATGTGGTTTGCTTAACTGTTTTATTAAGAACTTGTTCTTGTGTGTTGATTAAGGCTGCATACTTAGTTTGCATGTATGAATTTGATGCTAAAATATAAGGGAATTTCACCTAATCGTTATGAACTTATATTTACAAGTAGTGGAGGTTGTTAGTCACAATTGCGTTAAGTAAATTCCTGGCATGAGTGTCATGCTTTTCATAGTCACGAATGCCTTGTCAATGCTTATGATTTTCACAAAGCTTAATGATCTTTGTTTTGTGTCTTTATCATGCTTTTCATAGTTAGGGAGCTTAATAAAGAATGATTTGGGTTGTCGTATGCTTTTCATCCAATTCAATGAGTCTAGGGAAATCTGAGAATTAATTAGTTCTACACAATTAATTTGGGGCATTGTCATTCATGGTTTGTTGAAAGAATAACTGGAAATCAATTTATATGCATATGTTCATGTGTGGAGAAGGGCCCTCTAACTAGCCTTTCACCCTTCTTAATTCATCAAAATCGTTTTTCTAAAGTTTTCTATGCAAAGTTTCTGTTTTTAGTTTTAAATTCGTCAAAAACAAATCCCCCTTTATTTTGAAGTGTTAGATTAGTTAAAATCTGTTTTGATTTGTGTTTTTAAGTGTCTTGAGTCAAGTTAAAACCTTATTTTCGTCCAAAGTAGTGTTTAGAGTCCAAAACTGCCCAGTTTGTGTTTTTAGGCAGTTTTGAGTGTTTTTGTGCTGTTTTGAGTCTTTTGAGTTGTTTTAGTGTTTTACAATTTAGTCTTGCATTCTTTGAGTCAGTTTCAAGTGTTTAGCAATCCCTCCTAATCCCCGGTCCAGAACGATCCCTACTTATACATATACTACAATTGTCAAAAAGAGGGTTTAATTTGAGTGCTTAACTTTTATCACATCAGTTTGTTAGTTGTGTTGTTAGCTTGCTTGTGTGTGAGTCTATGCTTGAAACATTGAGGACAATGTTTGGTTTAAGTGTGGGGGGGTAAACAGGTGTTTTCATTGACAAATTCGTGGGTCTTTATCACCTATCACTTCTAAGGTTGTTTTTCACTGTTTTTAAGTGTTTTAGTGTGTTTTGAAGTATTTTTATGTGTCTTGAAAGAAAAATACGAAAATTTACAAAAAAGAGTCGTTTTGAGTCGTTTTGTGTGTTTGTGTCTTAGGGTACCTTCCAACACAATGATGAGGATTTGGTTTTTAATTGCATGACTGTTAAAGAAAGTTACAAACATGGATTGAAGTTTGATATGCTCTTTGGTTTATGCTTGGTTATAGTTGACATTCATGAATTCACATGTAATCACAAAAAGGATAAAATCAGTTTTTGTAACATGCTTGAAGGAAGTAACTCAAACTAACACTACAAACCTGAGAGATTTGAGCCTTTAACGTTCTTTGGAGTGTTGAAAATCTGTTCATGCCCGTTTCATTCAAAGCATGAAATTGATTAGCATAACACATAAACAAGATGAAGTTGTTTAGTTTAAAACCAGTGCCGAAAAAGCTTAACCCTATGCATTAAATTTTGTAGGTTTAGCCCCTTTGAGCTATATTTAGCCTCTTTTATTTGTTAGCCACATTATCCTTACCTACCCTAGATTAGGACCATCCTTACCCTTGTTCTTAAGGCGTAGCTAAGCATGACCTAGAGTGAATTCCCTTCATTCGTTATTAGGCAGCAAACAAGTGTGGGGGAAGGGATTTATGTGTCTGATTGTGTGCCAACAAGAAAAAAAGGGCACGGGTAGAAAAAAGGAAAAAAAAGACGAAGAAGAAAAGAAAAAAAATTCGTGAGAAAAAGAAAAGAAAAAGAAAAGTATGTGAAAAAGTATGAAAGGTGTTCAAAATAAGTGAGATTCAAGCTCACAAGTGTTGGTTGTTGCAGAAAGGGTCCAAAAAGTTGAATTTGGCCCTAAGTATGTGTGATCTTCCCTTATTGTATCAAAGTTTGTGGCTGCGTTTCACAAGGGAGTTCTAAGTGTCATATTCATTACTTTGCTTGCTATTGCTTTAAGAACATTTGTTTTCCTTACCTTTCTTTGTTAGCCAATACCCCCTAGCCCCGTTACAACCCTTGACTTTAATCTTGAGTGTTGTGTGTTTCAATTTGTGGAGTTTGAATTTGGTTTGAGCATATGGCATCCCTGGTTCTCGCGTCTAAGTAGTGGCATTCCATTCATGAGATCATACCTATACATGCATTAATAACTCCAGAAATTGCTTTCTTTGTTAATACATATGTGAGTATTAGTTTTCTTATTACATCAATCTTCTCACATATACCTAGAATAGGGTGCGTAGTCAGAAATTCTGTGTGAAAATTGAGTGCATATCTAGTAAGGAATTGAGGGATTCTCTAAGGCATGTTACTACATTCAAAAAGTTGTTTTAATTGATTAAATGCGAACTAGTGAGTGATAACTGTGATTAAGTATGTGCTCGGGGGTAAGGATAACTAAAATCTATGTAAGTAATGATTTTTAACATGTTATGTTCCATTGGAAATCCCTGAGGTGAACGTTGGAAGGTTTAGGTTATGTTTTGTTTGTTTTGTTTTGCTCGAGGACTAGCAAAAGCTAAGTGTGGGGGAATTTGATAGGAGCATATTGATGCGACTTAGTTAGTGTGTTTTCTTGCATTGACTTAGCTATTTGTTGCTTAGTATAGTGTTTAAAGTCATTTTCGTGTGTTTTTAGGTCCAAGAAGCAAAGTTGGCAAAAAGATGCATTTTGGAGCATTTTAGAGCAAATATGGGCTTGGAATGGATAGCACAAGCAATGGGCAAGCAGATGGACGAATTTGGAGTTCAAATGGAGCTAGGAATATGTTTCAAGGTGATAGGAGCATATTTAGGCGACTTAGTTGGCTTGTTCTTGTGCATTTATGTTGTGTTTTCTTAGTTATTTTAGTGTTTAAAGCCATTTTCGTGTGTTTCTAGGTCCTAAAGACAAAATATGCAAGAAGATGCATTTTGGAGCATTTTGGAGCAAAATTGGGCTTGGAATGGATATCACATGTTTGGAGCAAAAGGAATGGACGAAATTGAAGACTTGAAGATGTAAGGATTCCTAATCAAAGAAGGATTCCTAATCAAAGAAGGATTCCTAATTGAAGATGGATTCCTAGAAGAATGAGGATTCCTACTCACAGAAGGATTCCTAATCAACGAAGGATTCCTAATTGAAGATGGATTCCTAGAAGAATGAGGATTCCTACTCACATAAGGATTCCTACTCAAACAAGGATTCCTACTTGAAGTAGGAAAGTTAAGCCAAGGTTTCCTATTTTGGTTTGCCTTTCCTAATCCTTAATGTTTCCAAATTCCAGCAACTTTGAAGGCTTCCTTTGCATTCTAGGACACAAATTGAAGGACCTAGACCACCTAAGAACACTTGCCGCACCTCCTTACCCCTTTCCTCTTCCTTGCCGTGCAAGGGAGAGGGTTATTTCCTGTTTCCTTGCACTAAAACACATTCCTTTTTAATTTAAAGTCCTGGTCGCACATCCCTGGCACTTTCCCTTAGTTTTCTGATTTTGTTTCCTCTTTCTAGATGCTTTTGACTTAATTTCTGATTACCAAAATAAGTTAGGGTTTTAATTTCCCTAAAACCTTTAAATAAACTTCCTTGTTGCAGCCACAAATCATCCATCCACACAACCTGTCTCGCCAGAATTCCTTCCCCAACCCTAGCCACACCTATCCTTCACCATTCTCCATAATTTCTGACCAAAAACACTCCATGCCGCACCATACATCCATCCTAGCCATAAACCCAGCCTTCTACACCATTCATAATCCCAAAAACTCACCATATGCCGCACCATACAATCTGTTTGTTTTGTTTTCAAATTCGTCAAAACCCAATCCCCTTTTACTTTGTTGAGTCATATTAGTTAGAAATTGATTTAGTTTGTGTTTTTGAGTCAAGTTAGAATCTATTTTCGTCCAAAGTAGTGTTTAGAGTCTAAAACTGCCCAGTTTGTGTTTTTAGGCAGTTTTGAGTGTTTTTGTGCTGTTTTGAGTCTTTTGAGTTGTTTTAGTGTCTTAGAGTCTAGTTTTGCATTCTTTGAGTCTAGTTTAGTGTTTTAAACTTTGTTTTAATGATTTTGAGTCAGTTTTGAGGTTTTAGCAAGCCCTCCTAATCCCCGGTCCAGAACGATCCCTACTTGCATCTATACTACAATTGTCAACAAGAGGGTTAAATTTGTGTGCTTATATATTTCGCATCAAATTTTTGGCGCCGTTGCCGGGGATTAGCAACTTTGCTAATCTGATGTGAAAATTAACTTGACACACAAATTAAACCCTCTTCTTGACAGTTGTAGTATATGTATAAGTAGGGATCGTTCTGGACCGGGGATTAGGAGGGATTGCTAAACACTTGAATCTGACTCAAAAACGTAAAAACAAAGTTTAAAACACTAAACTAGACTCAAAGAATGCAAGACTAAATTCTAAAACACTAAAACAACTCAAAAGACTCAAAACAGCACAAAAACACTCAAAACTGCCTAAAAACACAAACTGGGCAGTTTTGAACTCTAAACACTACTTTGGACGAAAATAGACTTTAACTTGACTCAAGACACTTAAAAACACAAATCAAAACAGATTTTAACTATTCTAACACTTCAAAATAAAGGGGGATTTGTTTTTGAACGAATTTAAACTTAAACAAACAAAATTGTAAAGACAACTTAAAAAGGCACGAAATTGGTGATTTGAATGGGTGAATGGCTAGTTAGAGGGATCCTTATCCACACATAAACATATGCATACAACTTGATTCCCAGTTACTCTTTCGATAAACTATGAATGACAATGTTCCGAATTAATTGTATTGAACTAATTAATTCCCAGATTTCCCTAAGTTCATTGAATTGAATGGATAACGCATCACAACCAAATTATTCTTATCAAGTTCCCTAACTATGGAATACGCATGATAGAGATACATATCAAAGATCATTAAGTTCCATGGAAATCATAAACATTGACAAGGCATTCATAACTATGGAATACGCATGTTAATCCAGCCTAGGGTTTACTTAACACAATTGTGACTAGCAATCTTTACTACTTGTGAATATAAGTTCATAACGATTAGGTGAAATTCCCTTATATCCTAGCATCAAATTTATGCATGTAAATCAAGTGTCGACCCCCAACCCACATACATAAACAAGTTCTTAATAAGCACAGAAAAGTAAACCACATTCATAATTTATGAAATCGTAACTGGAGTGAATCAAATCATAAGAAACATATATTCATGGCTTCAAATTCCCCCTCTAACTAATAGGGGTTTAGTTCCTCATGATAGCAATTAAACAAAGAAAACTGAATTGAAACATTGAAACCAAGGATAGACAACACCTAAGAACGCTCCAGCAATAGTCACGACTTAGAGTGGCACCTTCTCCTTCCTTCCTTGAATAGCTGCGGCACAAGAGGGGTTTTCTGGGTTTGTGTGGATGATATGGCACGGCAGGGGGTGGTGGATGATTTCTGGCGTGAATGGTTGTGTATGGAGGGTGGTGTGCACGGCAAAGGGTGTTTTAATATATATAGGCACCAAAAACCCTAAGTGAATCAGATTGGGACTTCTAGAAAACCAAATCCATCCAGAAATAGGCTCAAAACAATCAGATTTCCAATAGGAAAGGCCCTAAGGTGCGGCAGATTTGGATAAGGAGGGATAAGGCTTCTAGAAAGCCTTGCAAGGCAAGGAAATCAGGTTTCCTGGAAAGCTAGGTGCGGCAAGGCTTAGGGTTTCTAGAAACTTAATTTAAATGTCCCCCAATCAGAAAATAAACCCTCATTGTACCAGAAATTGAATTAGAAAAGGATTAGGATAGGATAAGGTTTGTTAAGATAAGATAAGGATTGGATAAGATAAGATAAGATAAGGTTGTTTGGATAATGTTTTGGATAATCCTCCTTCTTTTGAGCTGATTCCTTATCTTCAATGATTTGAATTTATTTCTCCAACCTTGAAACATATTCCCAACTCCATTTAAACTCCAAATTCGTCCATCTTCATGCCCATTGCTTGTGCTATCCATTCCAAGCCCAGATTTGCTCTAAAATGCTCCAAAATGCATCTTTTTGCCAACTTTGCTTCTTGGACCTAAAAACACACGAAAATGACTTTAAACACTATACTAAACAACAAATAGCTAAGCAAATGCAAGGAAACACACTAACTAAGTAGCATAAATATGATCCTATCAAATTCCCCCACACTTAGCTTTTGCTAGTCCTCAAGCAAAACAAAACAAACAAACGTAACCTAAACCTTCCAACATTCACCTCAGGGATCTTCAATGATACATAACATGCCAAAGATCATTACTCCCACAGATTTTAGTTATCCCTACCCTTGAGCACATACTTAATCAAAGTTACCACACATTAGCTCGCATTTAATCAATTAAAACAACATTTTGAATGTAGTAACATGCCTTAGAGAATCCCTCAATTCCTTACTAGATATGCACTCAATCACACAGATTTTCTGACTACACTCCCTACACTAGTTATATGTGAGAAGATTGATGTAAATATGAAAACTAATACTCACATATATGTTTATGACAAAGAAAGCAATTTCTGGAATGCATGTATAGATATGATCTCATGAACGGAATGCTACTACTTAGATGCGAGAACCAGGGACACCATATGCTCATACCAATCCCAAACTCCACATATTGAAACACATAACACTCAAGATTGAAGTATAGGGTTATAACGGGGCTAGGGGGTATTGGCTAACAAAGAAAGGTAAGGAAAACAAACATTCTTAAAGCAATAGCAAGCAAAGCAATGAATATGACACTTAGAACTCCCTTTCTTGAATGCAGCCGCACACTTTGAACACAAAGGGAAAGATTACACATATTTTAGGGCCGAATTCAACTTTTTGGACCCCTTCTTCAACAACCAACACTTGTGAGCTTATCCTCACTTATTTTGAACACTTTTCATACTTTTTCACAACTTTTCTTTTTTTCTTTTCTTTTTCACACGTATTTTTCTCTTTTTTTTTTCTCTCTTTTTTTTTTTTTTTTTCTTCTTTTCTGCTTCTTCACCCGTGCCCTTGTTTGATACTTTGTTGGCACACAATCAGACACATAAATCCCTTCCCCCGCACTTGTTTGCTGCCCAAATAACGAACAAAGGGAATTCATTCTTAGGTCATGCTCACTATGCCTTAAGAACAAGGGTAAGGATGGTCCTAATCTAGGCTAGGTAAGGATAATGTGGGTAAACAAAGAACATAGGCTAATCAAGGCTCAAAAGGGTTAAACCTACAATACATATGCAAAGGGTTAGGCTTTTTGGCTCTGGTTTTAAACTAAACAACTTCATCTTGATTATGTGTTATGCTAATCAATTTCATGCTTTGAATGAAACGGGTATGAGTTCTAGTATTTGGAACTTAAATGATGAAACGCCTTCTAAGTAGCAACCAAGCAAAGAATAATGAGATCATGCAACGACTTTAGAAAACAAAGAATGCACAGATTTTTAACTCTCCAAAGAACGTTTTAAGCTCAAGTCTCTCAGGGTTGTAGCGTTAGTTTGAGTTACTTCCTTCAAGCATGTTACAAAAACTGATTTTATCCTTTTTGTGATTACATGTGAATTCATGAATGTCAACTACAACCAAGCATAAACCAAAGAGTATATCAAACGTCAATCCAAGTTTGTAACTTTCTTTAACAGTTATGCAATTAAAAACCAAATCCTCATCATTGTGTTGGAAGGTACCCTAAGACACAAACAAACACACAAAAACAACTCTTTTTGGGTTTTTCAAAACAACTTTTCAAATTTTTATTGTATTTTCGGATTTTCTTTTCAAAACACACTAAAAGACTGAAAAACAGCTTAAAAACACTTAAAAACACTGAAAACAACATTCAAAGTGATTGATAGGAGCATATTTATGCGACTTAGTTAGCTTGTTTTCATGCATTTACGTTGTTAGTTCTTAGTTAATTTTGTATTTTAAGCTATTTTCGTGTATTTGTAGGTTCAAAGTGTCAAGATGGCAAAAAGAGGCAATTTGGAGCATTCTAGAGCATTTTTGGGCCAAGATTGGGTAGTGCAAGCATGGAGGCAAGTTGATGGACGAAATTGAAGATATAAAGGCTTGAAATCAGCTAAGAAGATGGAAGAAAGAAATTGAAGATAAAGAAGATAAGGAATCAGCTCAAAAGAAGGAGAATTATCCAAAACATTATCCAAAACAACCTTATCTTATCTTACCCAATCCTTATCTTATCTCACCTTATCTTATCCTAATCTTATCCTAACCTGTTTTCTTCCGTTTAGGGGACTTAAAACCTGATTTCTAGAAGTCCTATCCATTCCCCTACAAAAGTGGCGCCCCAAACTCTTCTAGAAACCCCAAAATCTGCCCAGAAACACATTCTCTCTAGAAGCCTAAAAATCTGGCGTCTCCCTCCTTTCTAGAAGGTCTTTTCCTTGCCTTGCAAGGCATTCCCTGCCTTATCCCTTTGTGCCGCACCTTTCAGGCCCTTTCCCTCTTGGATTCTGATTGTTAGGACTTTTCCTTGTGGATTTGGGTTCTACAAATCCTTTTCAGAAATTAATTGGACCACAATTCCTTTTCCAAATTAATTGCCGCACCCTAATCCTATTTTTCTGCTAAGTCCAAGTCCTAAACTGATTTCCCTAGGGTTTGCCATGCTATATATACATATTCCCAAGCCTTGCCGCAGACCACGACCCATCCATACGAATTCTACACCCCCATATACATTCAGAAATCCATATTTTGCTGCAGAGAAGGGAAGACAAGGCTGTGCCGTGGCTTCCATTAGAGAGGGAGGAGTTCTTTCTTCTCTTGTTTCGTTTCTATGTTTAATTTAACTTGCTTTTCAATTATGTTGAACATGTGGAACTAATTTCGTTTTAGTTAGAGGTGGATTCAAAGCCATGGACATATGTTTGATATGAATTGATTACCTTCAGTTATTGTTTCATAAATTATGAATGTGATTTACTTATCTGTTTTATGAAGAACTTGTTCTTGTGTGTTGATTAAGGATGCATACTTAGTTTACATGCATGAATTTGATGCTAGAATATAAGGGAATTTCACCTAATCGTTATGAACTTATATTCACAAGTAGTAAAGGTTGCTAGTCACAATCATGTTAAGTAAACCCTAGGCTGGATTAACATGCGTCTTCCATAGTTATGAATGCCTTGTCAATGTTTATGATTTCCATGGAACTTAATGATCTTTGATATGTATCTCTATCATGCGTATTCCATAGTTAGGGAACTTGATAAGAATAATTTGGTTGTGATGCGTTATCCATTCAATTCAATGAACTTAGGGAAATCTGAGAATTAATTAGTTCTATACAATTAATTTGGAGCATTGTCATTCATGGTTTATCGAAAGAATAACTGGAAATCAATTCGTATGCATATGTTCATGTGTGGAGAAGAACCCTCTAACTAGTTTTCACCCCTAAATTCACCTTTATCTCTTTCAATTTACTTTGTTTGCTTAAATCTGCTTAGTTTTGCTTAAATCGTCCAAAAACCCCCTTAGTTCTTAATTGAATCTTAGTTTGTTTAAATTCGTCCAAATCTGTCTCCTTTTAGTGTTTTGAGTCTAACTAGTCCAAAAGTCATCCAATTCATCCCTTAGAATCTGTTTTGAGTCTGTTTAAGTTAGTTTGGTTGTTTTGAGTCTATTTAGCCTGTTTTGAGTCTCTAGTGTCTAGAAACTGCCTAGTTGAGTTTTATTTGTTGTTTTAAGTTTGTTTTGTGTTATTTGAGTCAAGTTAGGTTGTTTTAAGTTGTTTGAAGTTAAAATTCGTTCAGATTGACCCATAGTACCTGTTTTCATTGTCTAGAGTCCAGTTTTAGTGTTTTAGAGTTTAATTTGTATAGATTAGCATCCCTTCTAATCCCCGGCCTTAAACGATCCCTACTTTCATATACTACGTCGATAGGGTTTTAATTTGAGTGTCAAGTAATTCTCACATCAGTGATAGGTGATAAAAACCCACGAATTTCATGCAAAAACACTTTGTTACCCCCCCCACACTTAAACCAAACATTGTCCTCAATGTTTCAAACATAAACTCACACAAAACAAACAGCAATCAACACAACTAACTAACATAACAAGATGGCAAAGGAAAAACAATAAAGAGTAGGGTTTAGAAACGCAAATCTGGTTTTGGAGCCGGAGAGTTCCTAGGTCGTCTTTATTTGCATGGGTTGCCTCCCAAGAAGCGCTTGCTTTAACGTCTTCCAGCCGGACGAACCTTCCCTCTAGTCTTCAATGAGGCCTACGGCATTAAAGGATATGTCCTCCGTAATGTGCTCTTCAAAGTGCTCATAATATGGCTTCAATCGATGTCCATTCACTTTGAATTCTTGTTGCGTTTTTAAACTTTGAATTTGGACTGCACCATGAGGAAAAACATTAGTAACCACAAAAGGACCAATCCACTTAGAACGCAACTTACCTGGAAATAGACGAAGGCGAGAATTGAAAAGTAACACTTTCTGCCCTATAGAGAACAGCTTGCTACGAATCATCTTGTCATGGAATGCCTTTGTTTTCTCCTTGTAGATCCGTGCATTCTCATAAGCTTCATTCCTAATTTCTTCTAGCTCATTCAATTGAAGCTTTCTATGAAGACCTGCGGCATCAATGTCCATGTTGAATGTTTTGACAGCCCAATGTGCACGATGTTCTAACTCGACGGGAAGATGACATGGTTTCCCATAGACTAGCCGAAATGGGGACATTCCAATTGGGGTTTTATAGGCAGTGCGATATGCCCACAATGCATCATTCAAACGCAAGCTCCAATCCTTCCGAGTTGGCCCTACAGTTTTCTCCAAAATCTGCTTGATTTCTCTATTTGAAACCTCGGCTTGCCCACTGGTTTGAGGGTGATAAGGTGTTGAAACCTTATGTGTGACATTATACTTCTTGAGCAGCGCCTCAATGGTTCGATTGCAAAAATGGGAACCCCCATCACTGATTAGGACTCTTGGCATTCCAAATCTAGCAAATATGTTAGTTCTAACAAAATCTGCAACCACTTTAGAATCATTAGTGTGGGTGGCTTTTGCTTCCACCCATTTCGACACATAATCCACAGCAAGCAAAATATAAAGGAAACCATGTGAGGAAGGAAAAGGACCCATGAAATCAATACCCCAAACATCAAAGATTTCAACACTAAATATGGGGTGTTGCGGCATTTGTTGTTTAGGACCTATATTGCCCGTTCTTTGACATCTATCACAAGTCATACAAAAAGTTCTAGCATCTCTAAAGATAGTAGGCCAATAAAATCCACATTCTAAAACTTTATGTGCTGTTCTTTGCGTACCAAAGTGACCTCCACATGCATAGGTGTGACAAAAAGTTAAAATTGAATTAAACTCAGAATCATGCACACACCTACGTAGAACCTGATCAGGGCAATATTTCCACAAGTATGGGTCATCCCAAACATAAGAACGTGCATCCTTTTTAAGTTTATCACTTTGGTGCTTGTTTAGCTCTCTTGGAATGTGTTTAGACACCAAATAATTTACTACATCGGCATACCATGGCTCACTTACCTTGATGGACAGCAGCTGCTCATCGGGGAATGTCTCTTGGATAGGCACGGCATCCTCCTCCTGCACCATACGGCTCAAGTGATCAGCCACCACGTTTTCACTCCCCTTCTTGTCCCGGATTTCAATATCGAACTCTTGGAGAAGAAGCATCCAGCGAATGAGTCTTGGTTTGGCCTCTTTCTTGGTGAACAAATACTTCAAAGCTGCATGGTCAGTGTAAATAATAACTTTAGTACCAAGTAAATAAGAACGAAACTTATCTAAAGCAAACACAACAGCAAGAAGTTCTTTTTCAGTGGTAGAGTAATTCAATTGTGCATCATTCAAGGTCCGAGATGCATAATAGATGACATGGGGCTTCTTGTCCTTCCTTTGTCCCAAAACAGCTCCTAATGCATAATCTGAAGCATCACACATAAGCTCAAAAGGAAGGCTCCAATCTGGTGGGACTATGATGGGGGCCGAAGTTAGCATCTCTTTGAGGTGTTTGAATGCCTTCTCACATTCCTCGTTGAAGTCAAAAGCCACATCTTTCTGGAGGAGACGGCAAAGAGGGTTTGAAATCTTTGAAAAGTCCTTGATGAATCGCCTATAGAATCCTGCATGTCCAAGAAAAGAACGAACCTCTCTAACCGAAGTAGGAGAGGGTAAGTAGCGTACAAGATCTATTTTTGATTTATCAACCTCAATTCCCCTTTCTGAAATGATATGACCTAAAACTATGCCTTGTTTCACCATAAAGTGACATTTTTCCCAATTCAAAACAAGGTTAGTTTCAATGCAACGTTTTAGAATCAAAGTGAGATTATCTAAGCACCCATCAAACGAATCCCCAAAAACACTAAAATCATCCATGAATACCTCAATAATCTTCTCCACAAAATCTGAAAAGATACTTACCATGCATCTTTGAAAGGTGGCAGGTGCATTGCATAAACCGAATGGCATGCGACGATAGGCAAAGGTACCAAAGGGGCACGTGAAAGTGGTCTTTTCTTGGTCATCCGGAGCTATAACAATCTGATTATATCCAGAGTACCCATCAAGAAAACAATAAAAAGAATGACCGGCTAACCTTTCAAGCATTTGATCAATGAACGGCAAAGGGAAGTGGTCCTTCCTCGTGGTGGCGTTTAGCTTCCTATAGTCAATGCACACTCTCCAACCTGTTTGGATACGTGTGGGCACAAGTTCATTCTCGGCATTCTTCACCACAGTGACTCCGGATTTCTTTGGAACACATTGCACCGGTGAAACCCAACGGCTATCTGAGATTGGATAAATTACTCCACAATCAAGAAGCTTTATAATTTCCTTCTTCACAACTTCCATCATTGGAGGGTTGAGTCGGCGTTGAGCCTCTCGAGTTGGTTTAGCCCCCTCCTCTAGAAGTATGCGATGCATGCATGTTGTAGGGCTAATCCCCCTAATATCGGCCAATGTCCATCCAATGGCTGTTTTGTGCTCTTTCAACACCTGAATTAACTTTCCTTCCTCTGTTGCCGTGAGTGTGGAGGATACAATGACGGGCAATGTCTCGTTATCTCCCAAAAAGACGCACTTCAAATGATCCGGCAATGGTTTAAGCTCAAGTACGGGTGCCTGAATCACTGAGGGTAACAACTTGTTAGTAGAAATTGGAATTGAAATTGGTTTTGAAGGCTTACCATGGTGCTGAGGTAGTGACTCTAGGGCAGCCACCATCTCGGCCTCTTCTTCACTTATAGGCACGGCAATATTGGGTTTTTGCCCAATTCCTTGTGCAATTGTTGATTCAAGGGGATCCCTATCCAAGGAATCAAGGTAATCCTGCGCCAATTCATCAAATATATCAATAGCAAAACAAGAATGATTTTCTTTAGGAAATTTAATAGTTTCAGCAAGATTGAAATCAATAACTTCCCCATCAAATTCTATTGTCAACGTCCCTTTGAACACATCGATCTTGGTGCGGGCTGTTTTCATGAAAGGTCTCCCAAGGAGGATCGGCAAAGGGGTAGAATGGTGTGTATCCTCCATGTCAAGCACATAAAAATCCGCTGGAAAAATCAGATTTCCAACCTGCACCAAAACATCTTCCAAAACTCCTTTTGGATATGCATTAGAACGATCGGCTAATTGGATAATAACACCATCATTTTTAAGCTCTCCTAAATTCATAGATGCATAAACAGAATATGGCATGACATTTATAGATGCACCTAAGTCTAACATGGCAGATTCAAAACGAGTATTTCCAATAACACAAGGAATTGTAAAACTACCCGGATCTTTGCATTTAGGGGGTAATTTCCTTTGTAAAACAGCAGAGACATTCTCACTTACTTGAACCACTTCTTTGTTAGAAATCCTTCTTCTTGTTGTACAAAGCTCTTTCAAAAACTTAGCATACCTTGGGACTTGCTTTATTGCATCAAGGAGTGGGATATTGACTTGAACTTTCCGGAATGTCTCTAGAATGTCTTTTTCAGCATCCTCTTTCTTTGATTGCCGCAACCTGCCAGGAAAGGGCACAATTAGTGGAGTAGAGCTTGAAGAATTCATATTGGGACTTACCTTGATGGTTGAGGACGGTTTAGAAGTGGGGATTGGCTGCGGCAAGGATTGTGCATTCCTTGCCGTGGGTTTGGGTGCTTCATCCTCCTCCAATTGCAGCTTCTTGTCCTCTTCTTGACTTGATCTAGATGGTTGTGAATCAGTTCCAACCTGCTTACCACTTCTCAACGTGATTGCTTGGGCAGTTTCAAATCCTCCCTTAGGATTAACAACGGTTGAACTAGGCAACCTGCCTTGTTCTCGGAATTGGCCCATGAATTCAGCCATTTGACCCATTTGTTTCTTCAATTCATCCACCTCTTTAGCTTGATTTTTTATGCTCTGCATGTCCTGCGTCAAAGAGGTTAGTGCTTGAAGAATTTTATCATTATTTAACGACGAACCTGAATTGGTTTGGGCCGAAATTGGGTGAGGTTGTGGGGCTGCATACGGCCTTGGGAACATCCCAGGGGGCTGTCTAAATCCGCTTTGTGGCTGTGCTTGCTGAGAATCCCTCCACTTGAAGTTTGGATGATCTCTCCATCCCGGATTGTATGTGTTTGAGTATGGGTCGTGTCTTTGTTGGGTTTGGCCTTGGAAACCTACGGCTTGGGCAGTTTCCCACCCCCCATTCTCAATCAATTGAGGGCATTGATCGTTGGGATGCCCCTGCATAGAACACACTCCACATATGGCCGGCCCTTGTGCTTTGTTTCCATCCAAAACCTGTGACAAAAGAAGAGTGAGATTAGCCATTTGAGATTGTAATTCTGAAATTGCATTTACCTCATTCACTTGTTGTTGCCGTGGCCCTTCTCTCTGTCCAACTCCTTCGTATTGTTGCGCATTCAAGGCTCGATTTGCAATTAGAGTCTTGGCAGCCACGGGTGTTTTGTCAACCAAAGCTCCTCCCGCTGAAGCATCAAGCATTTGTCTCTCAATGGGGAGAAGTCCTTCATAGAAATATTGGAGGAGAAGCTCTTCCTTCATTTGATGTTGTGGACAAGAAGCAACAAGCGCCTTGAACCGCTCATAATAGGCTGGAAACGATTCCCCTTGGTTTTGTTGAATGCCACTTATCTTTTTCCTCAAGAGAATGACTCTTGAAGTTGGGAAAAATTTCTCTAAGAATGCGCGCTTCATGCTTTCCCATGAAGTAACGGTTCCAGGTGCTAGTTCGTAGAGCCAATCCTTAGCCTTTTCCAAAAGAGAGAATGGAAAGGCTTTCATCTTCAATATACTTCCATCAACATTGACAGGGATCATGCTTGAACAAACCACTTCAAATTCCTTCAAGTGCTTGTTCGGATCTTCCATGGACAACCCGTGGAATTTGGGGATGTGGTGCAACAAGCTAGACTTCAATTCAAATTCGTCAGTCTTGCCCTCGGCTGCCCTAGGATACTGAATGCATAAAGGGGTCGCATTGTCCAATCCCGAGGCTGAAAGTTCTTTGATTGTTCAGTTATCTGCAGCCATGTCGTGCTCCTCTTCCAAATCCTCTTCAATTTCAACTTCAGATTCGGAATTAGAACTTGAACTAAGTAGATCAGGTTCTGGGTGCTTCCTCTTCCTTCTCAAATCTCGCTCAAAATCGTCGTTAAACTCCAAGATATGTGCGTGAACGGGTTGAGAACTTCGAGTCATACACTAGTACCTAAAACAAAGAAAACAAAACAAATCAGAAAACTAAGCAAAACAGAAACAAAAACAAGTTAAAATACACGGCAGAAACTAGGAAGATTAGCAAGTTTGCTAATCCCCGGCAACGGCGCCAAAATTTGATGTGAAAATTAACTTGACACACAAATTAAACCCTCTTCTTGACAGTTGTAGTATATGTATAAGTAGGGATCGTTCTGGACCGGGGATTAGGAGGGATTGCTAAACACTTGAATCTGACTCAAAAACGTAAAAACAAAGTTTAAAACACTAAACTAGACTCAAAGAATGCAAGACTAAATTCTAAAACACTAAAACAACTCAAAAGACTCAAAACAGCACAAAAACACTCAAAACTGCCTAAAAACACAAACTGGGCAGTTTTGAACTCTAAACACTACTTTGGACGAAAATAGACTTTAACTTGACTCAAGACACTTAAAAACACAAATCAAAACAGATTTTAACTATTCTAACACTTCAAAATAAAGGGGGATTTGTTTTTGAACGAATTTAAACTTAAACAAACAAAATTGTAAAGACAACTTAAAAAGGCACGAAATTGGTGATTTGAATGGGTGAATGGCTAGTTAGAGGGATCCTTATCCACACATAAACATATGCATACAACTTGATTCCCAGTTACTCTTTCGATAAACTATGAATGACAATGTTCCGAATTAATTGTATTGAACTAATTAATTCCCAGATTTCCCTAAGTTCATTGAATTGAATGGATAACGCATCACAACCAAATTATTCTTATCAAGTTCCCTAACTATGGAATACGCATGATAGAGATACATATCAAAGATCATTAAGTTCCATGGAAATCATAAACATTGACAAGGCATTCATAACTATGGAATACGCATGTTAATCCAGCCTAGGGTTTACTTAACACAATTGTGACTAGCAATCTTTACTACTTGTGAATATAAGTTCATAACGATTAGGTGAAATTCCCTTATATCCTAGCATCAAATTTATGCATGTAAATCAAGTGTCGACCCCCAACCCACATACATAAACAAGTTCTTAATAAGCACAGAAAAGTAAACCACATTCATAATTTATGAAATCGTAACTGGAGTGAATCAAATCATAAGAAACATATATTCATGGCTTCAAATTCCCCCTCTAACTAATAGGGGTTTAGTTCCTCATGATAGCAATTAAACAAAGAAAACTGAATTGAAACATTGAAACCAAGGATAGACAACACCTAAGAACGCTCCAGCAATAGTGACGACTTAGAGTGGCACCTTCTCCTTCCTTCCTTGAATAGCTGCGGCACAAGAGGGGTTTTCTGGGTTTGTGTGGATGATATGGCACGGCAGGGGGTGGTGGATGATTTCTGGCGTGAATGGTTGTGTATGGAGGGTGGTGTGCACGGCAAAGGATGTTTTAATATATATAGGCACCAAAAACCCTAAGTGAATCAGATTGGGACTTCTAGAAAACCAAATCCATCCAGAAATAGGCTCAAAACAATCAGATTTCCAATAGGAAAGGCCCTAAGGTGCGGCAGATTTGGATAAGGCTTCTAGAAAGCCTTGCAAGGCAAGGAAATCAGGTTTCCTGGAAAGCTAGGTGCGGCAAGGCTTAGGGTTTCTAGAAACTTAATTTAAATGTCCCCCAATCAGAAAATAAACCCTCATTGTACCAGAAATTGAATTAGAAAAGGATTAGGATAGGATAAGGTTTGTTAAGATAAGATAAGGATTGGATAAGATAAGATAAGATAAGGTTGTTTGGATAATGTTTTGGATAATCCTCCTTCTTTTGAGCTGATTCCTTATCTTCAATGATTTGAATTTATTTCTCCAACCTTGAAACATATTCCCAACTCCATTTAAACTCCAAATTCGTCCATCTTCATGCCCATTGCTTGTGCTATCCATTCCAAGCCCAGATTTGCTCTAAAATGCTCCAAAATGCATCTTTTTGCCAACTTTGCTTCTTGGACCTAAAAACACACGAAAATGACTTTAAACACAAATAGCTAAGCAAATGCAAGGAAACACACTAACTAAGTAGCATAAATATGATCCTATCATAATCCCTTGGATTTTTTTTTCTTTCTGTTTACTTTTAGTTTGTTTAAGTTTCTGACTTTGTTTGTTTCTTGTTTTTAGGTACTAGTTTATGACTCGAAGCTCTCAACCTGTTCAAAAGAATATTTTGGAATTTGACGATGATTTTGAGAGGACTTTGAGAAGGCAGAGGAACCAGCAAGAATCTAATCCACCTAGCCCTGAACCTGAGCTTGAAGAACCGGTGCTAGAAGAGGAAGAGGAGCCCACGGCTCAAGTGTTGGAGGAAGTGCAAACCATGGCAGCGGACAATCGAACAATCAAGGCGCTCTCTGCTTCGGGATTTGCCAATGCCGCCCCCCTATGTATTCAATACCCTAGGGCTGCCCAAGACAAGACTGATGAGTTTGAGTTGAAGTCCAGTTTGTTGCACCACATCCCAAAGTTCCATGGGCTGTCCATGGAGGATCCAAACAAACACTTGAAGGAGTTTGAAGTGGTGTGTTCAAGCATGACCCCTATCAATGTGGATGGAAGCATATTGAAGATGAAAGCTTTTCCATTCTCTCTAATGGACAAAGCTAAAGATTGGTTGTATGAACTAGCCCCCGAAACTGTCACATCATGGGAGAGCATGAAACGGGCGTTTTTGGAGAAGTTTTTCCCAACTTCTCGAGTCATTCTTCTACGCAAAAGGATAAGTGGAATTCAGCAAGACGAAGGTGAATCATTTCCCACTTATTATGAACGTTTTAAATCTCTTGTTGCTTCATGTCCACAGCACCAAATGAAGGAGGAGCTTCTTCTTCAATATTTCTACGAAGGGCTTCTACCAATTGAACGCCAAATGCTAGATGCCTCAGCGGGAGGAGCGTTGGTGGACAAGACACCCATGGCTGCCAAGATCTTGATTGCTAATCGAGCTTTGAACGCTCAACAATATGAAGGCGTTGGACAAAGAGGAACCCCACGGCAGCAAGTAAATGAGGTAAGTTCCACATTTGACATTCAATCCCAATTAACTAATCTTACTTCCATTGTGTCTCAGATGGCTGAAGGAATGAAGATGCATGGATCAAGTGTGTGTGGCGTGTGTTCTATCCAAGGACACCCCTCTGATAAGTGCCCGCAACTAATTGAGAATGGTGGATGGGAATCTGCCAATGCAGTGGGTTTTGGAGGCCAAAACCAACCAAGGAACGATCCATATTCCAATACGTATAATCCAGGTTGGAGAGACCATCCAAATTTCAAGTGGAGGGAGCCCCAACAATCTCAACAACAAGGAGGTTTTAGACAGCAACCCCCAGGCTTCTACACCAAGCCATATGCACCCACACAAGTTCCGCAACAATCTGCCCCAAATGCTTCAGGTACATCTCTAGATAATGATACACTTCTTAAGCTATTAACCAATTTGTCTCAGGGGCAAGAAAATCAAGCCAAAGCAATGCAAAACCAAGACAAAAGGGTGGATCATTTGGAGAAACAAATTGGGCAGATTGCAGAATTTGTAGGGAAATTTCGAGACCAAGGCCAACTCCCTAGTTCCACCATTCCAAATCCAAAGTGAGGTTTCGAAACTGCAAAAGCCATATTGTTGAGAAGTGGAAAAGAAGTTGGGGCAGGTACACAACCATCAACATCAGGTCACAAAGAAGATGAAAAACTTCAATTTGAAGAGGAGGAACAAAGCCAACCCACGGCAAGGAAGGATACACCTTTGCCGCATGCCCTAAGTGCTCCTAAACCATCAAATCTGTCCAACAAAGGTAAGAACGTGTCAAATTCAGTTCCTACTAATGTTTTTCCTTCGAATGTTCCTTTTCCTAGCAGGTTCATGCAAACAAAGAAAGAGGAAGCTGAAAAGGACATTCTAGAGACATTTAGGAAAGTTCAAGTCAATTTACCACTTTTGGATGCAATTAAGCAAGTTCCGAGGTATGCCAAGTTTCTGAAGGAGTTGTGCACAACTAGGAAGAGAGTTTCAAACAAGGAGGTTGTGAAGGTAAGTGAAAATGTTTCAGCCGTATTGCAACGTAAACTGCCCCCTAAATGCAAAGATCCCGGCAGTTTTACGATTCCTTGTGTAATTGGCCATACTCGTTTTGAATCTGCCATGCTTGACTTAGGTGCATCTATAAATGTCATGCCTTATTCCATTTATGCATCTATGAACTTGGGTGAATTGAAAAAGGATGGTGTGATCATACAATTGGCTGATCGTTCTAACGCTTATCCAAAAGGAGTATTGGAGGATGTTTTAGTGCAGGTGAATCATTTAGTCTTCCCGGCTGATTTTTATGTTTTGGACATGGAAGATTCAGCCCATTCCACCTCTTTGCCGATTCTCCTTGGTAGGCCATTCATGAAGACAGCCCGCACCAAGATTGATGTGTTCAAAGGAACGTTGTCAATGGAATTTGATGGGGAAGTGATTGATTTCAATATTTCTGAAACCATGAGATATCCTAATGATGATCACTCTTGTTTTTCTATTGATATTATTGATTCTTTGGCGCAGGGGTATTTGGAAGATTTGAATGACGATGCACTTGAAAAGGTCATTACAAGAGGGATGGAGCTCAACAACAAGTGGGCAGAACCCATGCTAACCCACGGCATACATGAACCCATCCATGCCATGCCCCCTTGTGAGGAATTCATTGAGATGGCTGCTGCCCTTGAGTCGTTACCCAAGCATGATGGTAAGTCTCATAACTTTGATTCAATTCCCATTTCGACTAATAAGTTGCTTCCTTCAGTAATTCAGGCACCTACCCTTGAACTTAAACCGTTACCAAACCATTTGAAGTACGTTTTCTTGGGGGAAAAAGAGACCTTACCTGCCATTATTTCCTCATCCCTCATGGCACAAGAAGAAGAGAAGCTAGTGCGTGTTTTAAGAGAGTTCAAATCTGCCCTAGGTTGGACCTTAGCCGACATCAAGGGGATAAGCCCTACAACCTGTATGCATCACATATTTCTTGAGGAGGGGGCCAAACCAACTAGAGAGGCTCAACGCCGTCTCAACCCTCCGATGATGGAAGTTGTGAAAAAGGAGATAATCAAGCTACTTGATTGTGGAGTGATCTATCCAATCTCCGATAGTCGTTGGGTTTCCCCTGTGCAATATGTTCCAAAGAAATCTGGAGTGACTGTGGTCAAGAATGCAGAAGAGGAGCTTGTGCCTACTCGAATCCAAACAGGTTGGAGGGTTTGTATCGATTATAGGAAGCTCAACGCCACCACACGAAAGGATCACTTCCCATTGTCATTCATCGATCAAATGCTTGAAAGGTTAGCAGGTTATGCATTTTATTGTTTCCTTGATGGTTATTCTGGTTATAACCAAATTGTCATAGCACCTGAGGACCAAGAAAAAACCACTTTCACATGCCCATTTGGTACATTTGCTTATCGTCGTATGCCATTTGGTTTATGCAATGCACCTACCACATTTCAAAGATGTATGATGAGCATTTTTTCTGATTATGTTGAGAAAATTATTGAGGTTTTCATGGATGATTTCAGCGTTTTTGGTGATTCATTTGATAGGTGTTTGCATAATCTCAGTTTGATCTTAAAACGATGTGTTGAAACTAACCTTGTTCTTAATTGGGAAAAATGTCATTTCATGGTTAAACAAGGCATAGTTTTAGGTCATATCATCTCTGAAAATGGTATTGAGGTTGATAAGTCTAAAATAGATCTTGTACGCTACTTACCCTCTCCTACTTCGGTTAGAGAGGTTCGTTCTTTTCTTGGTCATGCAGGATTCTATAGACGATTTATCAAGGATTTTTCCAAGATTGCACAGCCCCTATGCCGTCTCCTACAAAAGGAAGTGTCGTTTGAATTTAACGAGGCATGTGAGAAAGCATTCAACCATCTCAAGGCCTTACTGACCACGGCACCAATCATCACTCCACCAGATTGGAGCATTCCCTTCGAGCTCATGTGTGATGCATCAGATTATGCACTTGGAGCTGTTTTGGGCCAAAGGAAAAACAAGCAGCCACATGTCATTTATTATGCTTCACGCACCTTAAATGATGCCAAATTGAACTATTCCACAACTGAAAAAGAACTCTTGGCTGTTGTATTTGCATTAGATAAGTTTCGATCTTATTTAATTGGCACTAAAGTCATTGTTTTCACTGATCATGCAGCCTTGAAGTACTTGTTCACCAAAAAGGAAGCTAAACCAAGATTCATTCGCTGGATGCTTTTACTTCAAGAGTTCGACATTGAAATAAGGGACAAGAAATGATGTGAAAACGTGGTGGCTGACCACCTAAGTGATGTGAGAATTACTTGACACACAAATTAAACCCTATTGATGACAATTGTAGTAAAGATGCAAGTAGGGATCGTTCTAAGCCGGGGATTAACTAGGGATGCTAATCAACACAAATAAGACTCAAAAACACTAAACTAGACTCTAATGACTCAAAACTAATTTAAAACACTAAAAACAGCAAGAAACAATAACAAAGACTCAAATCTAGACCTAACAAGTGATTTTGACGAAAATAGAACTTAAAAGACTCAAACAACTAAGAGAAAACAGGTTTTGACTCTAAAAACAAGGTTAAATGAAAGGGGGATTGTTTTTGACGAATTTAAAACTAAAACAGAAACTTTGCAAAGACAACTTAAAAAGGCACGAAATTGGTGATTTGAATGGGTGAATGGCTAGTTAGAGGGATCCTTATCCACACATAAACATATGCATACAACTTGATTCCCAGTTACTCTTTCGATAAACCATGAATGACAATGTTCCGAATTAATTGTATTGAACTAATTAATTCCCAGATTTCCCTAAGTTCATTGAATTGAATGGATAACGCATCACAACCAAATTATTCTTATCAAGTTCCCTAACTATGGAATACGCATGATAGAGATACATATCAAAGATCATTAAGTTCCATGGAAATCATAAACATTGACAAGGCATTCATAACTATGGAAGACGCATGTTAATCCAGCCTAGGGTTTACTTAACACAATTGTGACTAGCAACCTTTACTACTTGTGAATATAAGTTCATAACGATTAGGTGAAATTCCCTTATATCCTAGCATCAAATTTATGCATGCAAATCAAGTGTCGACCCCCAACCCACATACATAAACAAGTTCTTAATAAGCACAGAAAAGTAAACCACATTCATACTTTATGAAATCGTAACTGGAGTGAATCAAATCATAAGAAACATATATTCATGGCTTCAAATTCCCCCTCTAACTAATAGGGGTTTAGTTCCTCATGACAGCAATTAAACAAAGAAAACTGAATTGAAACATTGAAACCAAGGATAGACAACACCTAAGAACGCTCCAGCAATAGTCACGACTTAGAGTGGCACCTTCTCCTTCCTTGAATAGCTGCGGCATAAGAGGGGTTTTCTGGGTTTGTGTGGATGATATGGCACGGCAGGGGGTGGTGGATGATTTCTGGCGTGAATGGTTGTGTATGGAGGGTGGTGTGCACGGCAAAGGATTGATTTGTATATATATAGGCACCAAAACCCTAGGTGAATCAGATTGGGACTTCTAGAAAACCAAATCCATCCAGAAATAGGCTCAAAACAATCAGATTTCCAATAGGAAAGGGCCTAAGGTGCGGCAGATTAGGATAAGGTGGGATAAGGCTTCTAGAAAGCCTTGCAAGGCAAGGAAATCAGGTTTTCTGGAAAGCTAGGTGCGGCAAGGCTTAGAGTTTCTAGAAACTCAATTTAAATGTCCCCCAATCAGAAAATAAACCCTCATTGTACCAGAAATTGAATTAGAAAAGGATTAGGATAGGATAAGGTTTGTTAAGATAAGATAAGGATTGGATAAGATAAGATAAGATAAGGTTGTTTTGGATAATGTTTTGGATAATCCTCCTTCTTTTGAGCTGATTCCTTATCTTCAATGATTTGAATTTATTTCTCCAACCTTGAAACATAATCCCAACTCCATTTGAACTCCAAATTCGTCCATCTTCATGCCCATTGCTTGTGCTATCCATTCCATGCCCATATTTGCTCTAAAATGCTCCAAAATGCATCTTTTTGCCAACTTTGCTTCTTGGACCTAAAAACACACGAAAATGACTTTAAACACTATACTAAGCAACAAATAGCTAAGCAAATGCAAGGAAACACACTAACTAAGTAGCATAAATATGCTCCTATCAAATTCCCCCACACTTAGCTTTTGCTAGTCCTCAAGCAAAACAAAACAAACAAAACGTAACCTAAACCTTCCAACGTTCACCTCAGGGATCTTCAATGATACATAACATGCCAAAGATCATTACTCCCACAGATTTTAGTTATCCCTACCCTTGAGCACATACTTAATCAAAGTTACCACACATTAGCTCGCATTTAATCAATTAAAACAAAATTTTGAATGTAGTAACATGCCTTAGAGAATCCCTCAATTCCTTACTAGATATGCACTCAATCACACAGATTTTCTGACTACACTCCCTACACTAGTTATATGTGAGAAGATTGATGTAAATATGAAAACTAATACCCACATATATATCAACAAAGAAAAGTAATTTCTGGAATGCATGTATAGATATGATCTCATGAACAGAATGCTACTACTTAGACGCGAGAACCAGGGACACCATATGCTCATACCAATCCCAAACTCCACATATTGAAACACATAACACTCAAGATTGAAGTATAGGGTTATAACGGGGCTAGGGGGTATTGGCTAACCAAGAAAGGTAAGGAAAACAAACGTTCTTAAAGCAATAGCAAGCAAAGCAATGAATATGACACTTAGAACTCCCTTTCTTGAATGCAGCCGTACACTTTGAACACAAAGGGGAAGATTACACATATTTAGGGCCAAATTCAACGTTTTGGACCCCTTCTTCAACAATCAACACTTGTGAGCTTTAATCTCACTTATTTTGAACACTTTTCATACTTTTTCACAACTTTTCTTTTTTCTTTTCTTTTTCACACGAATTTTCTTCTTTTTTTTTTCTGCTTCTTCTACCCGTGCCCTCGTTTGATACTTTGTTGGCACACAATCAGACACATAAATCCCTTCCCCCACACTTGTTTTGCCGCCCAAATAATGAACAAAGGGAATTCATTCTTAGGTCATGCTTAGCTACGCCTTAAGAACAAGGGTAAGGATGGTCCTAATCTAGGCTAGGTAAGGATAATGTGGGTAAACAAAGAACATAGGCTAAACAAGGCTCAAATGGGTTAAACCTACAATACATATGCAAAGGGTTAGGCTTTTTGGCTCTGGTTTTAAACTAAACAACTTCATCTTGATTATGTGTTATGCTAATCAATTTCATGCTTTGAATGAAACGGGTATGAGTTCTAGTATTTGGAACTAAATGATGAAACGCCTTCTAAGTAGCAACCAAGCAAAGAATAATGAGATCATGCAACGACTTTAGAAAACAAAGAATGCACAGATTTTTAACTCTCCAAAGAACGTTAAAGGCTCAAGTCTCTCAGGGTTGTAGCGTTAGTTTGAGTTACTTCCTTCAAGCATGTTACAAAAACTGATTTTATCCTTTTTGTGATTACATGTGAATTCATGAATGTCAACTATAACCAAGCATAAACCAAAGAGTATATCAAACGTCAATCCAAGTTTGTAACTTTCTTTAACAGTTATGCAATTAAAAACCAAATCCTCATCATTGTGTTGGAAGGTACCCTAAGACACAAACAAACACACAAAAACAACTCTTTTTGGGTTTTTCAAAACAATTTTTCAAATTTTTATGGTATTTTCGGATTTTCTTGTCAAAACACACTAAAAGACTCCAAAACAGCTTAAAAACACTTAAAAACACTGAAAACAACATTCAAAGTGATAGGTGATAAAAACCCACGAATTTCATGCAAAAAAACACTTTGTTACCCCCCCACACTTAAACCAAACATTGTCCTCAATGTTTCAAACATATACTCACAGAAAACAAACAGCAATCAACACAACTAACTAACATAACAAAGATGGCAAAGGAAAAGCAATAAAGAGTAGGGTTTAGAAACGCAAATCTGGTTTTGGAGCCGGAGAGTTCCTAGGTCGTCTTTATTTGCATGGGTTGCCTCCCAAGAAGCGCTTGCTTTAACGTCTTCCAGCCGGACGAACCTTCCCTCTATTCTTCAATGGGGCCCACGGCATTAAGGGATATGTCTTCCGTAATGTGCTCTTCAAAGTGCTCATAATATGGCTTCAATCGATGTCCATTCACTTTGAATTCTTGTTGCGTTTTTAAACTTTGAATTTGGACTGCACCATGAGGAAAAACATTAGTAACCACAAAAGGACCAATCCACTTAGAACGCAACTTACCTGGAAATAGACGAAGGCGAGAATTGAAAAGTAACACTTTCTGCCCTATAGAGAACAGCTTGCTACGAATCATCTTGTCATGGAATGCCTTTGTTTTCTCCTTGTAGATCCGTGCATTCTCATAAGCTTCATTCCTAATTTCTTCTAGCTCATTCAATTGAAGCTTTCTATGAAGACCTGCGGCATCAATGTCCATGTTGAATGTTTTGACAGCCCAATGTGCACGATGTTCTAACTCGACGGGAAGATGACATGGTTTCCCATAGACTAGCCGAAATGGGGACATTCCAATTGGGGTTTTATAGGCAGTGCGATATGCCCACAATGCATCATTCAAACGCAAGCTCCAATCCTTCCGAGTTGGCCCTACAGTTTTCTCCAAAATCTGCTTGATCTCTCTATTTGAAACCTCGGCTTGCCCACTGGTTTGAGGGTGATAAGGTGTTGAAACCTTATGCGTGACATTATACTTCTTGAGTAGCGCCTCAATGGTTCGATTGCAAAAATGGGAACCCCCATCACTGATTAGGACTCTTGGCATTCCAAATCTAGCAAATATGTTAGTTCTAACAAAATCTGCAACCACTTTAGAATCATTAGTTCGGGTGGCTTTTGCTTCCACCCATTTCGACACATAATCCACAGCAAGCAAAATATAAAGGAAACCATGTGAGGAAGGGAAAGGACCCATGAAATCAATACCCCAAACATCAAAGATTTCAACACTAAATATGGGGTGTTGCGGCATTTGTTGTTTAGGACCTATATTGCCCGTTCTTTGACATCTATCACAAGTCATACAAAAAGTTCTAGCATCTCTAAAGATAGTAGGCCAATAAAATCCACATTCTAAAACTTTATGTGCTGTTCTTTGCGTACCAAAGTGACCTCCACATGCATAGGTGTGACAAAAAGTTAAAATTGAATTAAACTCAGAATCATGCACACACCTACGTAGAACCTGATCAGGGCAATATTTCCACAAGTATGGGTCATCCCAAACATAAGATCGTGCATCCTTTTTAAGTTTATCACTCTGGTTCTTGTTTAGCTCTCTTGGAATGTGTTTAGACACCAAATAATTTACTACATCGGCATACCATGGCTCACTTACCTTGATGGACAGCAGCTGCTCATCTGGGAATGTCTCTTGGATAGGCACGGCATCCTCCTCATGCACCATACGGCTCAAGTGATCAGCCACCACGTTTTCACTCCCCTTCTTGTCCCGGATTTCAATATCGAACTCTTGGAGAAGAAGCATCCAGCGAATGAGTCTTGGTTTGGCCTCTTTCTTGGTGAACAAATACTTCAAAGCTGCATGGTCAGTGTAAATAATAACTTTAGTACCAAGTAAATAAGAACGAAACTTATCTAAAGCAAACACAACAGCAAGAAGTTCTTTTTCAGTGGTAGAGTAATTCAATTGTGCATCATTCAAGGTCCGAGATGCATAATAGATGACATGGGGCTTCTTGTCCTTCCTTTGTCCCAAAACAGCTCCTAATGCATAATCTGAAGCATCACACATAAGCTCAAAAGGAAGGCTCCAATCTGGTGGGACTATGATGGGGGCCGAAGTTAGCATCTCTTTGAGGTGTTTGAATGCCTTCTCACATTCCTCGTTGAAGTCAAAAGCCACATCTTTCTGGAGGAGACGGCAAAGAGGGTCTGAAATCTTTGAAAAGTCCTTGATGAATCGCCTATAGAATCCTGCATGTCCAAGAAAAGAACGAACCTCTCTAACCGAAGTAGGAGAGGGTAAGTAGCGTACAAGATCTATTTGTGATTTATCAACCTCAATTCCCCTTTCTAAAATGATATGACCTAAAACTATGCCTTGTTTTACCATAAAGTGACATTTTTCCCAATTCAAAACAAGGTTAGTTTCGATGCAACGTTTTAGAATCAAAGTGAGATTATCTAAGCACCCATCAAACGAATCCCCAAAAACACTAAAATCATCCATGAATACCTCAATAATTTTCTCCACAAAATCTGAAAAGATACTTACCATGCATCTTTGAAAGGTGGCAGGTGCATTGCATAAACCGAATGGCATGCGACGATAGGCAAAGGTACCAAAGGGGCACGTGAAAGTGGTCTTTTCTTGGTCATCCGGAGCTATAACAATCTGATTATATCCAGAGTACCCATCAAGAAAACAATAAAAAGAATGACCGGCTAACCTTTCAAGCATTTGATCAATGAACGGCAAAGGGAAGTGGTCCTTCCTCGTGGTGGCGTTTAGCTTCCTATAGTCAATGCACACTCTCCAACCTGTTTGGATACGTGTGGGCACAAGTTCATTCTCGGCATTCTTCACCACAGTGACTCCGGATTTCTTTGGAACACATTGCACCGGTGAAACCCAACGGCTATCTGAGATTGGATAAATTACTCCACAATCAAGAAGCTTTATAATCTCCTTCTTCACAACTTCCATCATTGGAGGGTTGAGTCGGCGTTGAGCCTCTCGAGTTGGTTTAGCCCCCTCCTCTAGAAGTATGCGATGCATGCATGTTGTAGGGCTAATCCCCCTAATATCGGCCAATGTCCATCCAATGGCTGTTTTGTGCTCTTTCAACACCTGAATTAACTTTCCTTCCTCTGTTGCCGTGAGTGTGGAGGATACAATGACGGGCAATGTCTCGTTATCTCCCAAAAAGACGTACTTCAAATGATCCGGCAATGGTTTAAGCTCAAGTACGGGTGCCTGAATCACTGAGGGTAACAACTTGTTAGTAGAAATTGGAATTGAAATTGGTTTTGAAGGCTTACCATGGTGCTGAGGTAGTGACTCTAGGGCAGCCACCATCTCGGCCTCTTCTTCACTTATAGGCACGGCAATATTGGGTTTTTGCCCAATTCCTTGTGCAATTGTTGATTCAAGGGGATCCCTATCCAAGGAATCAAGGTAATCCTGCGCCAATTCATCGAATATATCAATAGCAAAACAAGAATGATTTTCTTTAGGAAATTTAATGGTTTCAGCAAGATTGAAATCAATAACTTCCCCATCAAATTCCATTGTCAACGTCCCTTTGAACACATCGATCTTGGTGCGGGCTGTTTTCATGAAAGGTCTCCCAAGGAGGATCGGCAATGGGGTAGAATGGGGTGTATCCTCCATGTCAAGCACATAAAAATCCGCTGGAAAAATCAGATTTCCAACCTGCACCAAAACATCTTCCAAAACTCCTTTTGGATATGCATTAGAACGATCGGCTAATTGGATAATAACACCATCGTTTTTAAGCTCTCCTAAATTCATAGATGCATAAATAGAGTATGGCATGACATTTATAGATGCACCTAAGTCTAACATAGCATGTTCAAACTTAGTACTACCAATAACGCAAGGAATTGTAAAACTACCAGGATCTTTGCATTTAGGGGGTAATTTCCTTTGTAAAACAGCAGAGACATTCTCACTTACTTGAACCACTTCTTTGTTAGAAATCCTTCTCCTTGTTGTACAAAGCTCTTTCAAAAACTTAGCATACCTTGGGACTTGCTTTATTGCATCAAGGAGTGGGATATTGACTTGAACTTTCCGGAATGTCTCTAGAATGTCTTTTTCAGCATCCTCTTTCTTTGATTGCCGCAACCTGCCAGGAAAGGGCACAATTAGTGGAGTAGAGCTTGAAGAATTCATATTGGGACTTACCTTGATGGTTGAGGACGGTTTTGAAGTGGGGATTGGCTGCGGCAAGGATTGTGCATTCCTTGCCGTGGGTTTGGGTGCTTCATCCTCCTCCAATTGCAGCTTTGTGTCCTCTTCTTGACTTGATCTAGATGGTTGTGAATCAGTTCCAACCTGCTTACCACTTCTCAACGTGATTGCTTGGGCAGTTTCAAATCCTCCCTTAGGATTAACAATGGTTGAACTAGGCAACCTGCCTTGTTCTCGGAATTGGCCCATGAATTCAGCCATTTGACCCATTTGTTTCTTCAATTCATCCACCTCTTTAACTTGATGTTTTATGCTCTGCATGTCCTGCGTCAAAGAGGTTAGTGCTTGAAGTATTTTATCATTATTTAACGACGAACCTGAATTGGTTTGGGCCGAAGTTGGGTGAGGTTGTGGGGCTGCATACGGCTTTGGAAACATCCCAGGGGGCTGTCTAAATCCGCCTTGTGGCTGTGCTTGCTGAGAATCCCTCCACTTGAAGTTTGGATGATCTCTCCATCCCGGATTGTATGTGTTTGAGTATGGGTCGTGTCTTTGTTGGGTTTGGCCTTGGAAACCTACGGCTTGGGCAGTTTCCCACCCCCCATTCTCAATCAATTGAGGGCATTGATCGTTGAGATGTCCCTGCATAGAACACACTCCACATATGGCCGGCCCTTGTGCTTTGTTTCCATCCACAACCTGTGACAAAAGAAGAGTGAGATTAGCCATTTGAGATTGTAATTCTGAAATTGCATTTACCTCATTCACTTGTTGTTGCCGTGGCCCTTCTCTCTGTCCAACTCCTTCGTATTGTTGCGCATTCAAGGCTCGATTTGCAATTAGAGTCTTGGCAGCCATGGGTGTTTTGTCAACCAAAGCTCCTCCCGCTGAAGCATCAAGCATTTGTCTCTCAATGGGGAGAAGTCCTTCATAGAAATATTGGAGGAGAAGCTCTTCCTTCATTTGGTGTTGTGGACAAGAAGCAACAAGCGCCTTGAAACGCTCATAATAGGCTGGAAACGATTCCCCTTGGTTTTGTTGAATGCCACTTATCTTTTTCCTCAAGAGAATGACTCTTGAAGTTGGGAAAAATTTCTCTAAGAATGCGCGCTTCATGCTTTCCCATGAAGTAACGGTTCCAGGTGCTAGTTCGTAGAGCCAATCCTTAGCCTTTTCCAAAAGAGAGAATGGAAAGGCTTTCATCTTCAATATACTTCCATCAACATTGACAGGGGTCATGCTTGAACAAACCACTTCAAATTCCTTCAAGTGCTTGTTCGGATCTTCCATGGACAACCCGTGGAATTTGGGGATGTGGTGCAACAAGCTAGACTTCAATTCAAACTCATCAGTTTTGCCTTGAGCCGCCCTAGGATATTGAATGCATAAAGGGCTCGCATCGTCCAATCCCGAGGCTGAAAGTTCTTTGATTGTTCGGTTATCTGCAGCCATGTCGTGCTCCTCTTCCAAATCCTCTTCAATTTCAACTTCAGATTCGGAATTAGAACTTGAACTAAGTAGATCAGGTTCTGGGTGCTTCCTCTTCCTTCTCAAATCTCGCTCAAAATCGTCGTTAAACTCCAAGATATGTGCGTGAACGGGTTGAGAACTTCGAGTCATACACTAGTACCTAAAACAAAGAAAACAAAACAAATCAGAAAACTAAGCAAAACAGAAACAAAAACAAGTTAAAATACACGGCAGAAACTAGGAAGATTAGCAAGTTTGCTAATCCCCGGCAACGGCGCCAAAATTTGATGTGAGAATTACTTGACACACAAATTAAACCCTATTGATGACAATTGTAGTAAAGATGCAAGTAGGGATCGTTCTAAGCCGGGGATTAACTAGGGATGCTAATCAACACAAATAAGACTCAAAAACACTAAACTAGACTCTAATGACTCAAAACTAATTTAAAACACTAAAAACAGCAAGAAACAATAACAAAGACTCAAATCTAGACCTAACAAGTGATTTTGACGAAAATAGAACTTAAAAGACTCAAACAACTAAGAGAAAACAGGTTTTGACTCTAAAAACAAGGTTAAATGAAAGGGGGATTGTTTTTGACGAATTTAAAACTAAAACAGAAACTTTGCAAAGACAACTTAAAAAGGCACGAAATTGGTGATTTGAATGGGTGAATGGCTAGTTAGAGGGATCCTTATCCACACATAAACATATGCATACAACTTGATTCCCAGTTACTCTTTCGATAAACCATGAATGACAATGTTCCGAATTAATTGTATTGAACTAATTAATTCCCAGATTTCCCTAAGTTCATTGAATTGAATGGATAACGCATCACAACCAAATTATTCTTATCAAGTTCCCTAACTATGGAATACGCATGATAGAGATACATATCAAAGATCATTAAGTTCCATGGAAATCATAAACATTGACAAGGCATTCATAACTATGGAAGACGCATGTTAATCCAGCCTAGGGTTTACTTAACACAATTGTGACTAGCAACCTTTACTACTTGTGAATATAAGTTCATAACGATTAGGTGAAATTCCCTTATATCCTAGCATCAAATTTATGCATGCAAATCAAGTGTCGACCCCCAACCCACATACATAAACAAGTTCTTAATAAGCACAGAAAAGTAAACCACATTCATACTTTATGAAATCGTAACTGGAGTGAATCAAATCATAAGAAACATATATTCATGGCTTCAAATTCCCCCTCTAACTAATAGGGGTTTAGCTCCTCATGACAGCAATTAAACAAAGAAAACTGAATTGAAACATTGAAACCAAGGATAGACAACACCTAAGAACGCTCCAGCAATAGTCACGACTTAGAGTGGCACCTTCTCCTTCCTTGAATAGCTGCGGCACAAGAGGGGTTTTCTGGGTTTGTGTGGATGATATGGCACGGCAGGGGGTGGTGGATGATTTCTGGCGTGAATGGTTGTGTATGGAGGGTGGTGTGCACGGCAAAGGATTGATTTGTATATATATAGGCACCAAAACCCTAGGTGAATCAGATTGGGACTTCTAGAAAACCAAATCCATCCAGAAATAGGCTCAAAACAATCAGATTTCCAATAGGAAAGGGCCTAAGGTGCGGCAGATTAGGATAAGGTGGGATAAGGCTTCTAGAAAGCCTTGCAAGGCAAGGAAATCAGGTTTTCTGGAAAGCTAGGTGCGGCAAGGCTTAGAGTTTCTAGAAACTCAATTTAAATGTCCCCCAATCAGAAAATAAACCCTCATTGTACCAGAAATTGAATTAGAAAAGGATTAGGATAGGATAAGGTTTGTTAAGATAAGATAAGGATTGGATAAGATAAGATAAGATAAGGTTGTTTTGGATAATGTTTTGGATAATCCTCCTTCTTTTGAGCTGATTCCTTATCTTCAATGATTTGAATTTATTTCTCCAACCTTGAAACATAATCCCAACTCCATTTGAACTCCAAATTCGTCCATCTTCATGCCCATTGCTTGTGCTATCCATTCCATGCCCATATTTGCTCTAAAATGCTCCAAAATGCATCTTTTTGCCAACTTTGCTTCTTGGACCTAAAAACACACGAAAATGACTTTAAACACTATACTAAGCAACAAATAGCTAAGCAAATGCAAGGAAACACACTAACTAAGTAGCATAAATATGCTCCTATCACTAAGTCGGATGGTGCGTGAAGAGGAGTCCATTCCCATTTCAAAAACGTTTCCGGATGAGCAACTACTGTCCATTGAGGTAAGTATACCTTGGTATGCTGATTTGGTCAACTATTTGGTGTCTAAGCAGATTCCAAACACTCTAAGCAAGTCCCAACGTGATAAACTTAAAAAGGATGCACGTTTTTATGTTTGGGACGACCCATATTTGTGGAAATTTTGCCCTGATCAAATCGTGCGTAGATGTGTTCATGAATCTGAGTTTAACCCAATTCTAAGCTTTTGCCATACATATGCATGTGGTGGAAACTTTGGCACACAGCGCACTGCCCTTAAGGTTCTTGAATGTGGATTTTATTGGCCTACTTTGTTTAGAGATGCTCGAACTTTTTGCATAACATGTGATCGCTGCCAAAGGACAGGAAATTCAGGCCAAAGAGACCAAATGCCGCAGACTCCAATTCTTGTTGTTGAAATTTTTGACGTTTGGGGTATTGATTTTATGGGTCCTTTTCCTTCTTCTTTCGGTTTCACTTACATTTTACTTGCGGTTGATTATGTGTCGAAGTGGGTGGAAGCCAAAGCCACCCGCACTAATGATTCTAAAGTTGTGGCAGGTTTTGTGAAATCTAACATTTTTTCCAGATTTGGGATGCCGAGAGTACTTATAAGTGATGGTGGGTCTCATTTTTGCAATCGCACCATTGAGGCACTACTCAAGAAGTACAATGTGACACATAAGGTTTCAACACCTTATCACCCTCAAACAAGTGGCCAGGTCGAGGTCTCGAATAGGGAGATCAAGCAGATTTTAGAGAAGACCGTTGGGCCAACTAGAAAGGATTGGAGCTTGCGTTTGGAGGATGCACTGTGGGCATATCGAACGGCTTACAAAACGCCCATTGGCATGTCCCCATTTCGGCTCATCTATGGCAAGCCATGCCATTTACCCGTGGAGCTTGAGCACAAGGCACATTGGGCGGTCAAGACCTTCAATATGGATGTGGACATGGCTGGAAATCACAGAAAGCTGCAATTGAATGAACTTGAAGAGATTAGGCATGATGCTTATGAGAATGCTCGAATTTACAAAGAGAAGACCAAGGCATTCCATGATAAGTTGATTCGAGGCCAAACATTCTCAATTGGGCAGAAAGTGTTGCTATTTAACTCCCGTCTTCGTTTATTCCCTGGTAAGCTACGTTCTAAATGGGTTGGTCCATTTGTTATTACTAATGTTTTTGTGCATGGTGCAGTCCAAATACAAAGTTTGAAAACTGGACAAGAATTCAAGGTGAATGGACATCGATTGAAGCCCTACTATGAGAACTTTGTTGAGCATGTAGTGGAGGAGGTTCCCCTGCAGGCCGTGGGCTCCAATGGGGAGTGAATGAGTTCTTCGTCCGGCTGCAAGACGTTAAAGCAAGCGCTTCTTGGGAGGCAACCCATGTATTCAACAAAGGAAGACCTAGGAATCACTCCAATTCCAGATTTGCGTTCCTAAACCCTTTTCTTTGTTGTTGTTTCAATTCTGCCTTGTTTAATTGTTTATTTGTTGTTGTTTGTTTGTTTGTTTTTTGTGTGAGTTTATGCTTGAAACATTGAGGACAATGTTTGATTTAAGTGTAGGGGGGGTAACAAAGTGTTTTTGATGAAATTCGTGGGGTTTTATCCCCCATTGCTTCAAAAGTTGTTCCTTGCTGTTTTTAAGTGTTTTTAAGCTGTTTTGGAGTGTTTTAGTGTGTTTTGCCTTAAAAATCCGAAAATCTCATAAAAATTTGAGCAAAGAGTTGTTTTTGTGTGTTGTTTGTGTCTTAGATACCTTCCAACACAATGATGAGGATTTGGTTTTTAATTGCATGACTGTTAAAGAGAGTTATAAACACGGATGAAAGTTTGATTTACTCTTTGGTTTATGCTTGGTTGTGGTTATAATTTATGAATTCACATGCAATCATAAAGGATAAAATCAGTTTTTGTAACATGCTTGAAGGAAGGAACTCAAATTAACGCTACAACCTTGTGAGACTTGAGCCTTAAACGTTCTTTTGGAGAGTTATAATTTGTGCATTTGTTGTTTTCTAAAGTCGTTGCATGATCTCATCATTCTTTGATTGGTTGCTACTTAGAAGGCGTTTCATCATTTAGTTCCAAACACTAGAACTCATGCCCATTCCATTCAAAGCATGACATTGATTTGCATAACACACGATCAAGATGAAGTTAATTAGTGAACCACCACAGCCAAATAGCCGAACCCCCTGTGTTATATGTTTTGTAGGTTTAAACCCCATTGAGCCATATTTAGCCTATGTTCTTTGTTAACCACATTATCCTCACCTAGCCTAGATTAGGACCATCCATACCCTTGTTCTTGAAGCATAGTGAAGCATGACTTAAAAAGAATTCCTTTTGATTGACTTCTTGCAGAAAAACAAGTGTGGGGGAAGGGAGTTGTGTGTGTGTGTGTGCCAAGAAAAAGAAATAAGGCACAGGTAGAAAAGAAAAGAAATTTCGTGGAAAAAGAAAAGAAAAAGTTATGAAAAAAAAGTGAAAAAGAGTTGAAAATTAAGAGAAAAAGAGTTCTAAAGTGTTGATTGTTGAAGGAAGGGTCCAAAACATTGAATTCGGCCCTTGAGTGTGTAAATCTTCCCTTTTTGTGTTCAAGTTGATTTCTGCATTTAAAGTGAATTCGAAGTGTTGATTTCATTACTTTGCTTACTATTTCTTTAAGAACCTTTGTTTTCCATATCCTTTCTTTCTCACCCAACACCCCAAGCCCCGTTACAACCCTTTAACTTCAATCTTGAGTGTTTTGTGTTTCAATATGTGTAGTTTGGAATTGGTATGAGCATATGGTGTCACTGGTTCTCGCATCTAAGTAGTAGCATTCCATTCATGAGATCATATCTAAACATGTTTATTAACTCCAGAAATTGCTTTTTTTGCTATAAATATGTGAGTGTTCGTTTTCATGTTTACATCAATCTTCTCACATATACCTAGTGTAGGGTGTGTAGTCAGAAAATGTGTGTGAGAATTGAGTGCATATCTTGTAAGGAATTGAGTGAATTCTCTAAGGCATGTTACTACATTCAAAACATCGTTTTAATTGGTTAAATGTGAACTAGTAAGTGGTGACTGTGATTAAGTATATGCTCAAGTGTTAAGTTGACTAAAATCTGTGGGAATGATGATTTTTAACATGTCATGTGTATTAGAAATCCCTGAGGCAAATGTTGGAAGGTGTAGGTTGTGTTTTGTTTATTTTGTTTCGTTTGTTTTCTTTTGTTTGTTTGTTTTGCTCGAGGACTAGCAAAAGCTAAGTGTGGGGGAATTTGATAGGAGCATATTTATGCGACTTAGTTGGCTTGTTCTTGTGCATTTATGTTGTGTTTTCTTAGTTATTTTAGTGTTTAAAGCCATTTTCGTGTGTTTCTAGGTCCTAAAGACAAAATATGCAAGAAGATGCATTTTGGAGCATTTTGGAGCAAAATTGGGCTTGGAATGGATATCACATGTTTGGAGCAAAAGGAATGGACGAAATTGAAGACTTGAAGATGTAAGGATTCCTAATCAAAGAAGGATTCCTAATCAAAGAAGGATTCCTAATAAACGAAGGATTCCTAATTGAAGATGGATTCCTAGAAGAATGAGGATTCCTACTCACAGAAGGATTCCTAATCAACGAAGGATTCCTAATTGAAGATGGATTCCTAGAAGAATGAGGATTCCTACTCACATAAGGATTCCTACTCAAACAAGGATTCCTACTTGAAGTAGGAAAGTTAAGCCAAGGTTTCCTATTTTGGTTTGCCTTTCCTAATCCTTAATGTTTCCAAATTCCAGCAACTTTGAAGGCTTCCTTTGCATTCTAGGACACAAATTGAAGGACCTAGACCACCTAAGAACCCTTGCCGCACCTCCTTACCCCTTTCCTCTTCCTTGCCGTGCAAGGGAGAGGGTTATTTCCTATTTCCTTGCACTAAAACACATTCCTTTTTAATTTAAAGTCCTGGTCGCACATCCCTGGCACTTTCCCTTAGTTTTCTGATTTTGTTTCCTCTTTCTAGATGCTTTTGACTTAATTTCTGATTACCAAAATAAGTTAGGGTTTTAATTTCCCTAAAACCTTTAAATAAACTTCCTTGTTGCAGCCACAAATCATCCATCCACACAACCTGTCTCGCCAGAATTCCTTCCCCAACCCTAGCCGCACCTATCCTTCACCATTCTCCATAATTTCTGACCAAAAACACTCCCTGCCGCACCATACATCCATCCTAGCCATAAACCCAGCCTTCTACACCATTCATAATCCCCAAAACTCACCAACAACCCTTGTGCCGCAGCAAAGAGGAAGGAGGAAAGCCCTTGGATGCGCCTGCCATTCAAGTTAGGATTGCTGGAGCGTTTAGGTGTTTTCTTTCTTTTGTTTTCAATGTATAAACTTGTTATTCTGTGTTCTGCGATTATGAGGAACTAAATCCCTTTTGGCTAGGGGAAGATTCAAAGCCATGAACATACTTGCAATATGAATTGATTACCTTCAGTTGTGATTTCATAAGTTGTGAATTCAATTTGTTTAACTGCTTGATTGATAACTTATTTGTGTATGTTTATTAAGAGTGCACACTTAATTTGCATGCATGAATATGATGCTAGAATATAAGGGAGTTTCACCTAATAGTTACAAACTTATATTCACAAGTAGTGGAGGTCGCTTATAAACGATCGCGTTAAATGAATTCTTGGCAGGAGTTTCATGCTCATCATAGTAACGAATGCCTCGTCAATACTTATAGTTCTCATGATGCTTAATGATCTGTGATTGTATCTTTATTGTGCTGTTCACGTAAAGAACTTTTAGAGAATGCTTTGAATTGTTGTATGCGCTTTCCCATCCAATTCAATAACTTGAGGAGAACTTGAAGGTTAATTTAAGCGGACCTAATTAACCTGGGGTGTTGAGTTTCATGATTTATCGAAAGAACAACTGAAAATTGGTTTATGTGCAAGTGTGTCATGTGTGGAGAAGAATCCTCTAGCTAGCCCATCATCCATAAGTTTTACCAAATTCGTCCAAAATCTGTTTTAGTTTACAATCTGTTTGTTTTGTTTTCAAATTCGTCAAAACCCAATCCCCTTTTACTTTGTTGAGTCATATTAGTTAGAAATTGATTTAGTTTGTGTTTTTGAGTCAAGTTAGAATCTATTTTCGTCCAAAGTAGTGTTTAGAGTCTAAAACTGCCCAGTTTGTGTTTTTAGGCAGTTTTGAGTGTTTTTGTGCTGTTTTGAGTCTTTTGAGTTGTTTTAGTGTCTTAGAGTCTGGTTTTGCATTCTTTGAGTCTAGTTTAGTGTTTTAAACTTTGTTTTAATGATTTTGAGTCAGTTTTGAGGTTTTAGCAAGCCCTCCTAATCCCCGGTCCAGAACGATCCCTACTTGCATCTATACTACAATTGTCAACAAGAGGGTTAAATTTGTGTGCTTATATATTTCGCATCACAAGGTTGGAGAAATAAATTCAAATCAAAGAAGATAAGGAATCAGCTCAAAAGAAGGAGAATTATCCAAAACATTATCCAAACAACCTTATCTTATCTTATCTTATCCAATCCTTATCCTATCTTAACTAACCTTATCCTATCCTAATCCTTTGCTAATTCAATTCTGATGTGAAAATTAACTTGACACACAAATTAAACCCTCTTCTTGACAGTTGTAGTATATGTATAAGTAGGGATCGTTCTGGACCGGGGATTAGGAGGGATTGCTAAACACTTGAATCTGGCTTAAAAACGTAAAAACAAAGTTTAAAACACTAAACTAGACTCAAAGAATGCAAGACTAAATTCTAAAACACTAAAACACTAAAACAACTCAAAAGACTCAAAACAGCACAAAAACACTCAAAACTGCCTAAAAACACAAACTGGGCAGTTTTGAACTCTAAACACTACTTTGGACGAAAATAGACTTTAACTTGACTCAAGACACTTAAAAACACAAATCAAAACAGATTTCAACTATTCTAACACTTCAAAATAAAGGGGGATTTGTTTTTGAACGAATTTAAACTTAAACAAACAAAACTGTAAAGACAACTTAAAAAGGCACGAAATTGGTGATTTGAATGGGTGAATGGCTAGTTAGAAGGATCCTTATCCACACATAAACATATGCATACAACTTGATTCCCAGTTACTCTTTCGATAAACCATGAATGACAATGTTCCGAATTAATTGTATTGAACTAATTAATTCCCAGATTTCCCTAAGTTCATTGAATTGAATGGATAACGCATCACAACCAAATTATTCTTATCAAGTTCCCTAACTATGGAATACGCATGATAGAGATACATATCAAAGATCATTAAGTTCCATGGAAATCATAAACATTGACAAGGCATTCATAACTATGGAAGACGCATGTTAATCCAGCCTAGGATTTACTTAACATGATTGTGACTAGCAATCTTTACTACTTGTGAATATAAGTTCATAACGATTAGGTGAAATTCCCTTATATTCTAGCATCAAATTCATGCATGTAAACTAAGTATGCATCCTTAATCAACACACAAGAACAAGTTCTTCATAAAACAGATAAGTAAATCACATTCATAATTTATGAAACAATAACTGAAGGTAATCAATTCATATCAAACATATGTCCATGGCTTTGAATCCACCTCTAACTAAAACGAAATTAGTTCCACATGTTCAACATAATTGAAAAGCAAGTTAAATTAAACATAGAAACGAAACAAGAGAAGAAAGAACTCCTCCTTCTCTAATGGAAGCCACGGCACAGCCTTGTCTTCCCTTCTCTGCAGCAAAATATGGATTTCTGAATGTATATGGGGGTGTAGAATTCGTATGGATGGGTGGTGGTCTGCGGCAAGGCTTGGGAATATGTATATATAGCATGGCAAACCCTAGGGAAATCAGTTTAGGACTTGGACTTAGCAGAAAAATAGGATTAGGGTGCGGCAATTAATTTGGAAAAGGAATTGTGGTCCAATTAATTTCTGAAAAGGATTTGTAGAACCCAAATCCACAAGGAAAAGTCCTAACAATCAGAATCCAAGAGGGAAAGGGCCTGAAAGGTGCGGCACAAAGGAATAAGGCAGGGAATGCCTTGCAAGGCAAGGAAAAGACCTTCTAGAAAGGAGGGAGACGCCAGATTTTTAGGCTTCTAGAGAGAATGTGTTTCTGGGCAGATTTTGGGGTTTCTAGAAGAGTTTGGGGCGCCACTTTTGTAGGGGAATGGATAGGACTTCTAGAAATCAGGTTTTAAGTCCCCTAAACTGAAGAAAACAGGTTAGGATAAGATTAGGATAAGATAAGGTGAGATAAGATAAGGATTGGGTAAGATAAGATAAGATAAGGTTGTTTTGGATAATGTTTTGGATAATTCTCCTTCTTTTGAGCTGATTCCTTATCTTCTTTATCTTCAATTTCTTTCTTCCATCTTCTTAGCTGATTTCAAGCCTTTATATCTTCAATTTCGTCCATCAACTTGCCTCCATGCTTGCACTACCCAATCTTGGCCCAAAAATGCTCTAGAATGCTCCAAATTGCCTCTTTTTGCCATCTTGACACTTTGAACCTACAAATACACGAAAATAGCTTAAAATACAAAATTAACTAAGAACTAACAACGTAAATGCATGAAAACAAGCTAACTAAGTCGCATAAATATGCTCCTATCAAATTCCTGGTACAATGAGGGTTTATTTTCTGATTGGGGGACATTTAAATGAAGTTTCTAGAAACCCTTAGCCTTGCCGCACCCTTATCCCTTCTCCTAGGTGGTTTTATTTCCTTCTAGAAGACCAAATGTCCTGTTAGGAAACCACACATCTGCCGCATGGAATCCTTGTCCTTTGGGATTTCCTACCTTCTAGATGGCCTATTCCTGATGGGTGTAGGTTGTGTAATTCCTCTCTGATTCCTAAAGCCACTTATGCCGCACCTTAACCCCTATAAATACCCATCTTTGCCGTGCCATTTAACAATCAAGCCTTCCATTCATTCTCTACCTTCACAAACCCATTCATCTGCAGCCCTCTCTACAAAACCCCCCACGCCATTCATCATCATCCATCTTTCACCAAACACATCCCCAAAACCCAGAAAACCACTTTTGTGCCGCAACTACTCAAGGAAGGAAGGAGAAGGTGCCATTCTAAGTCGTGACTGTCATTCAAAGCATTGAATTGCTGGAGCGTTCTTAGGTGTTGTCTATCTTTGTTTTTAATGTTTCAATTCAGTTTTCTTTGTTTAATTGCTATCATGAGGAACTAAACCCCTATTAGTTAGGGGGGGAATCTGAAGCTGATAGGAGCATATTTATGCGACTTAGTTAGCTTGTTTTCATGCATTTACGTTGTTAGTTCTTAGTTAATTGTGTATTTTAAGCTATTTTCGTGTTTTTTGATAGGAGCATATTTATGCGACTTAGTTAGCTTGTTTTCATGCATTTACGTTGTTAGTTCTTAGTTAATTTTGTATTTTAAGCTATTTTCGTGTGTTTGTAGGTTCAAAGTGTCAAGATGGCAAAAAGGAGCAATTTGGAGCATTCTAGAGCATTTTTGGGCCAAGATTGGGTAGTGCAAGCATGGAGGCAAGTTGATGGACGAAATTGAAGATATAAAGGCTTGAAATCAGCTAAGAAGATGGAAGAAAGAAGTCAAAGATAAGAAGATAAGGAATCAGCTCAAAAGAAGGAGAATTATCCAAAACATTATCCAAAACAACCTTATCTTTTCTTATTTTACCCAATCCTTATCTTATCTTACCTTATCTTATCCTAATCTTATCCTAACCTGTTTTCTTCAGTTTAGGGGACTTAAAACCTGATTTCTAGAAGTCCTATCCATTCCCCTACAAAAGTGGCGCCCCAAACTCTTCTAGAAACCCCAAAATGTGCCCAGAAACACATTCTTTCTAGAAGCCTAAAAATCTGGCGCCTCCCTCCTTTCTAGAAGGTCTTTTCCTTGCCTTGCAAGGCTCCCTGCCTTATCCCTTTGTGCCGTGGGTTTTCACTCCCATTCCCTCTTGGATTCTGACTTATTAAGCCTTTTCTTTGTGGATTTGGGTTCTACAAATCCTTTTCAGAAATCAATTGGGCCACAATCCTTTTTCCTAATGGATTCACAATTTCTGCCCCACCTAGGGCCCTAATTCCTTGTTTATGCTGAGTCCTAGCCCTAAACTGATTACCCTAGGGTTTGTGGTGCCTATATATACAAGTTTAGAGGGTTGCCGCAGGTTTCACCACCCTCCATATACATCATTCACGCCAGAAATCACCCACCACTCTCTGCTGCACCCTTCCCTCACCATTCTCCATAGTTTCTGACCTAATTCACCCTCTGCCGCACCACCCATCCATGCGAATTCTACACCCCCATATACATTCAGAAATCCATATTTTGCTGCAGAGAAGGGAAGACAAGGCCTTGCCGTGGCTTCCATTGGAGAAGGAGGAGTTCTTTCTTCTCTTGTTTTGTTACTATGTTTAATTTAATTTGTTGTTCAATTATGTTGAACATGTGGAACTAATTCCGTTGTAGTTAGAGGTGGAATCAAAGCCATGGACATATGTTTGATATGAATTGATTACCTTCAGTTATTGTTTCATAAATTGTGAATGTGATTTACTTATCTGTTTTATGAAGAACTTGTTCTTGTGTGTTGATTAAGGAGGCCTACTTAGTTTACATGCATGAATTTGATGCTAGGATATAAGGGAATTTCACCTAATCGTTAGGAACTTATATTCACAAGTAGTAAAGATTGCTAGTCACAATTGTGTTAAGTAAATCCTAGGCAAGAGTAACATGCGTATTCCATAGTTATGAATGCCTTGTCAATGTTTATGATTTCCATGGAACTTAATGATCTTTGATATGTATCTCTATCATGCGTATTCCATAGTTAGGGAACTTGATAAGAATAATTTGGTTGTGATGCGTTATCCATTCAATTCAATGAACTTAGGGAAATCTGGGAATTAATTAGTGCAATACAATTAATTCGAAGCATTGTCATTCATGGTTTATCGAAAGAATAACTGGAAATCAATTCGTATGCATATGTTCATGTGTGGAGAAGAACCCTCTAACTAGTTTTCACCCCTGAATTCACCTTTATCTCTTTCAATTTACTTTGTTTGCCTAAATCTGCTTAGTTTTGCTTAATTCGTCCAAAAACCCCCCTTAGTTCTTAATTGAGTCTTAGTTTGTTTAAATTCGTCCAAATCTGTCCCATTTTAGTGTTTTGAGTCTAACTAGTCCAAAAGTCATCCAATTCACCCCTTAGAACCTGTTTTGAGTCTGTTTAAGTTAGTTTTGTTGTTTTGAGTCTATTTAGCCTGTTTTGAGTCTCTAGTGTCTAGAATCTGCCTAGTTGAGTTTTATTTGTTGTTTTAAGTTTGTTTTGTGTTATTTGAGTCAAGTTAGGTTGTCTAGAGTTAAAATTCGTTCAGATTGATCACTAGTACTTGTTTTCATTGTCTAGGGTCCAGTGTAGTGTTTTAGAGTGTAATTTGTGTAGATTAGCATGCCTTCTAATCCCCGGCCTTAAACGATCCCTACTTTCATATACTACGTCGATAGGGTTTTAATTTGAGTGTCAAGTAATTCTCACATCAAATTTTGGCGCCGTTGCCGGGGATTAGCAAACTTGCTAATCTCCCTAGTTTCTGCCGTGTATTTTAACTTGTTTTTGTTTTTGTTTTGCTTAGTTTTCTGATTTGTTTTGCTTTCTTTGTTTTAGGTACTAGTGTATGACTCGAAGTTCTCAACCCGTTCACGCACATATCTTGGAGTTTAACGACGATTTTGAGCGAGATTTGAGAAGCAAGAGGAAGCACCCAGAACCTGGTCTACTTAGTTCAAGTTCTAATTCCGAATCTGAAGTTGAAATTGAAGAGGATTTGGAAGAGGAGCACGACATGGCTGCAGATAGCCGAACGATCAAGGAACTTTCAGCCTCGGGATTGGACAATGCAACCCCTTTATGCATTCAATATCCTAGGGCAGCCGAGGGCAAGACTGACGAATTCGAATTGAAGTCTAGCTTGTTGCACCACATCCCCAAATTCCACGCGTTGTCCATGGAAGATCCGAACAAACACTTGAAAGAATTCGAAGTGGTGTGTTCAAGCATGACCCCCGTCAATGTCGATGGGAGTATTTTGAAGATGAAGGCCTTTCCCTTTTCTCTATTGGAAAAGGCAAAGGATTGGTTGTATGAATTGGCTCCCGGAACTGTCACATCGTGGGAGAGCATGAAACGGGCTTTCTTGGAGAAGTTTTTCCCAACTTCTCGAGTCATCACCATACGAAAAAGGATAAGTGGAATTCAGCAAGAAGAAGGTGAGTGTTTTCCTACGTATTATGAGCGTTTCAAGGCGCTTGTTGCTTCTTGTCCACAACACCAAATGAAAGAAGAGCTTCTCCTCCAATATTTCTATGAAGGACTTCTCCCCATTGAGAGACAAATGCTTGATGCTTCAGCGGGAGGAACTTTGGTTGACAAAACACCCGTGGCTGCCAAGACTCTAATTGCAAATCGAGCCTTGAATGCGCAACAATACGAAGGAGTTGGACAGAGAGAAGGGCCACGGCAACAACAAGTGAATGAGGTAAATGCAATTTCAGAATTACAATCTCAAATGGCTAATCTCACTCTTCTTTTGTCACAGGTTGTGGATGTAACCAAAGCACAAGGGCCGGCCATATGTGGAGTGTGTTCTATGCAGGGACATCTCAACGATCAATGCCCTCAATTGATTGAGAATGGGGGGTGGGAAACTGCCCAAGCCGTGGGTTTTCAAGGCCAAAACCAACAAAGACACGACCCATACTCAAACACATACAATCCGGGATGGGGAGATCATCCAAACTTCAAGTGGAGGGACTCTCAACAAGCACAGCAACAAGGCGAATTTAGACAGCCCCCTGGGATGTTTCCAAGGCCGTATACAGCCCCACAACCTCAACCAATTTCGGCCCAAACCAATTCAGGTTCGTTGTTAGATAATGATAAAATTCTTCAAGTACTAACCTCTTTGACGCAGGACATACAGAGCATAAAGAATCAAGCTAAGGAGGTGGACGAATTGAAGAAACAAATGGGGCAAATGGCTGAATTCATGGGCCAATTCTGAGAACAAGGCAGATTGCCTAGTTCAACCGTTGTTAATCCTAAAGGAGGATTTGAAACCGCCCAAGCAATCACGTTGAGAAGTGGTAAGCAGGTTGGAACTGATTCACAACCATCTAGATCAAGTCAAGAAGAGGACAAGAAGCTGCAATTGGAGGAGGATGAATCACCCAAACCCACGGCAAGGAATGCACAATCCTTGCCGCAGCCAATTCCCACTTCTAAACCATCCCCAACCATCAAGGTAAGTTCCAATACGAATTCTTCTAGCTCTACTCCACTAATTGTGCCCTTTCCTGGCAGGTTGCGGCAATCAAAGAAAGAGGATGCTGAAAAGGACATTCTAGAGACATTTCGGAAAGTTCAAGTCAATATCCCACTCCTTGATGCAATAAAGCAGGTCCCAAGGTATGCTAAGTTTTTGAAAGAGCTTTGTACAACAAGGAGAAGGATTTCTAACAAAGAAGTGGTTCAAGTAAGTGAGAATGTCTCTGCTGTTTTACAAAGGAAATTACCCCCTAAATGCAAAGATCCGGGTAGTTTTACAATTCCTTGTGTTATTGGAAATACTCGTTTTGAATCTGCCATGTTAGACTTAGGTGCATCTATAAATGTCATGCCATATTCTGTTTATGCATCTATGAATCTAGGAGAGCTTAAAAATGATGGTGTTATTATCCAATTAGCTGATCGATCTAATGCATACCCAAAAGGAGTTTTGGAAGATGTTTTGGTGCAGGTAGACCACTTGATTTTTCCTGCAGATTTCTATGTGCTTGACATGGAGGATTCAGACCATTCCCATCCATTACCACTCTTACTTGGCCGACCATTCATGAAAACAGCCCAAACCAAGATTGATGTGGCCAAGGGAACGTTAACTATGAAGTTTGGTAGTGATAAGATTAAATTTAATGTTTCTAAGTCTGTTGAGAATCCTAACGTTGTTCGTTCTTGTTTTGCCATGGATAAAATAAAAAAGATAGGGCCGGACCTTTCAAGCACAAAGGACACATCAAGAACCATACAAAACGAGGGAATTGGAGTGGAGCAAAAGGACCATACAGCCACTGCCCTCAAAATGCCCCAATTGGTTGAAAATATCATGGGGAAGAATGTTCATAGTGCTGCCACTTCATTGCAGTACATTGGTAAGCCATCTATTCCAGATTTGATTCCCATTTCAACTAATAGGTTGTTACCTTGTATGGTGCAGATTCCCAATTGAATCCAAGCTGGTGGGCATGATTACAATGATTTTAGGATGTTCAATGCCGCAATCCGGAAGGATCACTATCCCTTACCATTCAAAGATCCAATGCACGAGTTGTTTGAGGAGCATGTGGTGGAAGAACTACCTCTGCATGCCGTGGGTACCATGGGAAATTAAATGGAAGTATCGTCCGGCTGGAAGACGTTAAAGCAAGCGCTTCTTGGGAGGCAACCCATGTGTTCAAACGAGAGAACGATGGAATTCTAGCTCCAAGACCAGATTTGCGTTCTTAAACTCTCTCTCTTTATTGCTTTTGTTTTGCCATATCTGTTATGTGTGTTAGTTGTGTTATTTGCTTGCTTTTGTGTGAGTTTATCTTTGAAACATTGAGGACAATGTTTGATTTAAGTGTGGGGGGGTAACAAAGTGTTTTTGTATGAAATTCGTGGGTTTTTATCACCTATCACTTTGAATGTTGTTTTAAGTGTTTTTAAGTGTTTTTAAGCTGTTTTGGAGTCTTTTAGTGTGTTTTGAAAAGAAAATCCGAAAATCTCATAAAAATTTGAAAAATTGTTTTGAAAAACCCAAAAAGAGTTGTTTTTGTGTGTTTGTTTGTGTCTTAGGGTACCTTCCAACACAATGATGAGGATTCGGTTTTTAATTGCATGACTATTGAGGAAAGTTATAAACATCGACGGAGGTTTGAATTGCTCCCTGGTTTGTGCTTGATTATGGTTATAGTTCATGAATTCATGTTTAATCAAAAAGAGAAAAAATCAGTTTTTGTAACATGCTTGAAGGAAGGAACTCATACTAACGCTACAACCCTGAGAGACTTGAGCTTAAAACGTTCGTTGGAGAGTTAAAAATCTGTGCATTTATTGTTTTCTAAAGTCGTTGCATGATCTCATTATTCTTTGCTTGGTTGCTACTTAGAAGGCGTTTCATCATTTAGTTCCAAGTACTAGAACTCATACCCGTTTCATTCAAAGCATGAAATTGATTAGCATAACACATTAACAAGATGAAGTTGTGTAGTGAACCAGTGCCAAATAGCCGAACCTCCCTATGTTATTTGTCTTGTAGGTTTAACCCTTTTGAGCCTTGTTTAGCCTATGTTCTTTGTTTACCCACATTATCCCTACCTAGCCTAGATTAGGACCATCCTTACCCTTGTTCTTAAGGCGTAGTGAAGCATGACCTAGAGTGAATTCCCTTTGTTCGTTATTGGGCAGCAAACAAGTGTGGGGGAAAGAAAGTTGTGCGTTTATATGTGCCAAAGTCACAAAAGAGGCACGGGTGAAGAAAAAAAGAAAAGAAAGAGAAGACAAATTCGTGCAAAAGAAAAAGAAGAAAAGTTTGTGAAAAAAGTATGAAAAGTGTTCAAAATAAGTGAGAATAAGCTCACAAGTGTTGATGTGAAATTAAATTGCACACAAACTTAAACCCTTATCAATGTAGTATGTGAAAGTAGGGATCGTTCTAAGCCGGGGATTAAAGGGATTGTTAATCGACACAAATTAGACTCTAAAACAATAAACTGGACTTTAAACAATGAAAACAAGTACTAGGGATCAATTTGGACGAATTTTAACTCTAGACACCTTAAACAACCTAACTTGACTCAAATAACTCAAAACAAACTCAAAACAGCAAATAGAATTCAATTAAACAGTTTCTGGACTCTAAAGACTCAAAACAAGCTAAATAGACCTAAAACACACAAAACAAGTTATCTAGACTCTAAACTAACACCTAAGATTGATTTGAACGAAATTAAGACTCTAATTGACTCAAAAGACTAAAAGACTCAAGATTTGACGAATTTAGACTATCTTAACACAAATTAAGAGCAAGGGATTGTTTGAAAACGGATTTAAACTTAAGCAAAACAGAATTGTAAACTAGACTTAGTTTTGTACGAAATTGGTGATTTAAATGGGTGAATGGCTAGCTAGAGGTTCCTTCTCCACACATGACATATATGCAACACAAATCGATTTCCAGTTGTTCTTTCTATAAACCATGAACGACAATGCCCCAAATTAATCGTGACTGCACGCATTAACCTTCAGATTTTCCCAAGTTCATTGAATTTGGACGTAGCGCCGCAAACCAAATTATTCTTATCAAGTTCCCTATATGACTGCATACTAGAGATACATATCAAAGATCATTAAGCTTTGTGAAAATCATAAGCATTGACATGACATTCGTGACTATGACTGCATGACACTCCTGCCACGAATTTACTTAACGCGATCGTGACTAGCAACCTCCACTACTTGTAAATATAAGTTTGTAACGATTAGGTGAAACTCCCTTATATTTTAGCATCAAATTCTAGCATGCAAACTAAGTATGCATCCTTAATCAACATACAAGAATAAGTTTTAAATCAAACAGTTAAGCAAATTGCATTCACGATTCATGAAATCATAACTGGATGAAATCAATTCATATCACATATATGCTCATAGTTTCGAATTCCCCCCTAGCTAAGTAGGGGTTTAGTTCCTCATGATTGCAAATAAACAAAGACAATTAAATTTAAACATCAAGAGTAAAGATAGAATACACCTAGAAACGCTCCAGATTTCTTCCTTCTTTCCTTTGCAAAGCTGCGGCACAATGAGGTTGAATGGTAGATGGTGGTGTAGAGAGATGTGAATGAGAGATGGTGTGTTGAATGGTGCAGCAAATATGTGAATATATAGGGGGAGGGTGCGGCACAATTAGATTGTGTAGGAAAAGGATTACAAAATGTAGTTTGTGTAGGAAAATAAAACACAATCCTAAGGGGAAAGGGTTTATGTAATCCTAGCAGGAAATAGGACACCTAGAAGACCAAAAACCAAAGGGAATTAGGATAAAGGTGCGGCTGGATCATGCATCTAGAAGGCTTGGGTCGCCAGATTTTTAGGGACTTCTAGAAAGGGTGTTATTTGGCTGATTTTGGGGTTTCTAGAAGGGGATAGGTGCGGCACCTTTGTAGGAAGGGATAAGGTTCCTAGAAATCAGGTTTTTAGGTCTCCTAAACTGAAATTGAATCCCTTTTGCAGCAGGAATTAAGTTAAGAAAGGATTAGGATAGGATAAGATAAGGTAAGATAAGATAAGGTTTGGATAATGTTTTGGATAATTCTCCTTCTTTGTAGTTGATTCCTTATCTTCTTTGACTTGGATTTATTTCTTCAACTCTTTTGCACATTCCTAGCCTCTCTTGAACTTCAAATTCGTCCATCCATCTTGCTCCAATCTTGTGATATCCATTCCAAGCCCAAAACTGCTCTAAAATGCTCCAAATTGCATCTTTTTGCCAACTTTGCTTCTTGGACCTATAAACACACGAAAATGACTTAAGACACTATAATAAGCAACAAATAACTAAGTAAATGCAAGAAAACACACTAACTAATTAGCATAAATATGCTCCTATCAAATTCCCCCACACTAAGCTTTTGCTAGTCCTCGAGCAAAACAAAACAAACAAAACATAACCTAAACCTTCCAACGTTCACCTCAGGGATTTCCAATGGAACATAACATGTTAAAAATCATTACTTACATAGATTTTAGTTATCCCCACCCTCGAGCACATACTTAATCATAGTTACCACTCACTAGTTCGCATCTAATCAATTAAAACAACATTTTGAATGTAGTAACATGCCTTAGAGAATCCCTCAATTCCTTACTAGATATGCACTCAATTTGCACTCAGATTTTCTGACTACACTCCCTACACTAGGTATATGTGAGAAGATTGATGTAATAAGAAAACTAATACTCACATATGTATATATAACAAAGAAAGCAATTTCTGGAATGCATGTATATATATGATCTCATGAATGGAATGCCACTACTTAGACGCAAGAACCAGGGATACCATATGCTCATACCAATCCCAAACTCCACATATTGAAACACATAACAATCAAGATAGAAGTCTAAGGGTTGTAACGAGGCTAAGGGTATTGGAACTCCCTTTTGAAACGCAGCCACAAACTTTGATACATAAAGGGAAAATCACACATACTTAGGGCCGAATTCAACCTTTTTGGACCCTTTCTTCAACAACCAACACTTGTGAGCTTTTTCTCACTTATTTTGAACACTTTTCACACTTTTTCACGTACTTTTCTTTTTCTTTTCTATTTCTCACGAAATTGCTTGTTTTTCTCTACCCGTGCCCTTCTGGATATTATGGCACACAAAACCACTAAAAACCTTCCCCCACACTTATTTGCTGCCTAATAACGAGCAAAGGGAATTCACTCTTAGGTCATGCTTCACTACGCCTTAAGAACAAGGGTAAGGATAATGCTAATCTAGGCTAGGTAAGGATAATGTAGGCTAACAAAGAAAATAGGCTAATTATGGCTCAAAGGGGTTAAACCTACAATACATATGCAAAGGGTTAGGCTTTTTGGCACTGGTTTTAAACTAAACAACTTCATCTTGTTTTATGTTATGCTAATCAATTTTATGCCTTGAATGAGATGGGTATAAGTTCTAGTATTTGGAACTATATGATGAAACGCATTCTAAGTAGCAACCAAGCAAAGAATGATGAGATCATGCAATGACTTTAGAAAACAAAGAAATCACAGATTAATAACTCTCCAAACGAAGTTTAGGCTCAAGTCTCTCAGGGTTGTAGCGTTTGTTTGAGTTTCTTCCTTCAAGCATGTTACAAAAACTGATTTTATCCTTTTTGTGATTACATGTGAATTCATGAATGTCAACTATAACCAAGCATAAACCAAAGAGCATATCAAACGTCAATCCATGTTTGTAACTTTCTTTAACAGTCATGCAATTAAAAACCAAATCCTCATCATTGTGTTGGAAGGTACCCTAAGACATAAACACACAAAAACGACTCAAAAAAACGACTCCTTTTAGTATTTTTCAAAACTTTTTCGATTTTTTTCAAAATTTTCGTATTTTTCTTTCAAGACATATAAAAACACTTCAAAACACACTAAAAACACTTAAAAACAGTGAAAAACAACTTTAGAAGTGCTAGGTGATAAAAACCCACGAATTTTTCAATAAAACAGCTTGTTTACCCCCCCACACTTAAACCAAACATTGTCCTCAATGTTTCGAACATAGACTCACACACAAGCAAGCAAACAACACAACTAACAAACATAACAAAGATGGCAAAGTAAAAGCAATAAAGAGTAGGGTGTAGGAACGCAAATCTGGTTGTGGAGCCGGAGATTCCTAGGTCTTCTTTATTTGCATGGGTTGCCTCCCAAGAAGCGCTTGCGTTAACGTCTTCCAGCCGGACGAATCCTTCATTTTAGGCTTCATTGGAGCCCACGGCATAGAGGGGTATGTCCTCCACGTTATGCTCCACAAAATTCTCATAATACGGCTTCAAACGATGTCCGTTCACCTTGAATTCTTGTCCCGTTTTTAGACTTTGGATGTGAACTGCACCATAAGGAAAAACGTCAGTAATAACAAAGGGTCCGCTCCATCTAGAACGTAACTTACCTGGAAACAATTTAAGGCGCGAATTGTAAAGTAACACTTTCTGCCCCCTGGAGAACGTCTTGCTTCGAATCATCTTGTCGTGAAAGGCCTTCGTCTTCTCTTTGTAGAGTCGAGCGTTCTCGTAAGCATCATTCCTAATCTCTTCAAGTTCATTCAATTGAAGTTTTCTATGAACTCCTGCGGCATCTATGTCCATATTGAAAGTCTTAACTGCCCAATGCGCCTTGTGCTCTAATTCAACGGGAAGATGGCATGGTTTCCCATAGATGAGCCGAAATGGGGACATGCCAATGGGTGCTTTGTAGGCCGTACGATACGCCCATAGTGCATCATTCAGGCGCAAGCTCCAATCCTTCCTCGTTGGCCCAACTGTCTTCTCTAAAATCTGCTTGATTTCACGATTGGAAACCTCGGCTTGCCCACTCGTTTGAGGATGATAAGGCGTTGAAACTTTATGCGTGACATTGTACTTTTTGAGCAGCGCCTCGATGGTTCTATTGCAAAAATGGGACCCTCCATCACTGATAAGTACTCGTGGCATGCCAAACCTAGCAAATATGTTAGTTCTAACAAAATCTGCAACCACTTTAGAATCATTAGTGCGGGTGGCTTTTGCTTCCACCCATTTCGAGACATAATCGACCGCAAGTAAAATATAGTTAAAACCATGCGATGAAGGAAAAGGACCCATAAAATCAATACCCCAAACATCAAAAATTTCAACAATAAAGATAGGGGTTTGCAGCATTTGGTCCTTTGGGCCTATATTGCCCATTCTTTGGCAACGGTCACAAGTAACACAAAATGTCCTTGCATCCTTAAAGATTGTAGGCCAATAGAATCCACATTCTAACACTTTAAGGGCTGTTCGTTGTGTGCCAAAGTGTCCCCCACATGCATAAGTGTGACAGAGACTTAAAATTGAATTAAACTCCGAATTATGCACACACCTACGTATAATCTGATCGGGGCAATACTTCCACAAGTATGGATCATCCCAAACATAAAACCTAGCATCCTTTTTCAATTTTTGACGTTGGTTTGTGTTTAGGGTGCTTGGAACTTGCTTAGACACCAAAAAATTGACCAAATCAGCATACCAAGGCTCACTTACCTCTATGGACATCAATTGCTCGTCTGGGAATGCTTCTGGGATGGGTAATTGCTCCTCATTGTGCACCAAACGACTTAGATGGTCAGCCACCACGTTTTCACTTCCTTTCTTGTCCCGAATTTTGATGTCGAACTCTTGAAGAAGCAGCATCCATCGAATAAGCCTTGGCTTGGCCTCCTTTTTCGTGAGCAAGTACTTCAATGTTGCATGATCAGTGTAAACAATCACTTTAGTACCAATTAAATATGAACAAAATTTATCTAAAGCAAAAACTACAGCAAGAAGTTCTTTTTCCGTAGTGGAGTAGTTCAATTGGGCGTCGTTCAAGGTCCTGGAAGCATAGTAAATGACATGAGGCCTCTTGTCTTTTCTTTGTCCCAAAACAGCTCCAATTGCATAATCGGATGCATCGCACATTAGCTCGAAAGGAAGGCTCCAATCTGGTGGTACAATTATGGGGGCCGAAGTAAGCATCTCCTTGAGGTGTTTAAAGGCCTTCTCGCATTCCTCGTCGAACTTGAATGGCACTTCCTTCTGCAAAAGTCGGCATAGGGGGGTAGAAATCTTCGAGAAGTCCTTGATGAATCGCCTATAGAATCCTGCATGACCAAGAAAAGAATGAACCTCTCTCACTGAAGTGGGAGAGGGTAAGTAGCGTACAAGATCTATTTTCGACTTATCAACCTCAATTCCCCTTTCCGAAACGATGTGACCTAAAACTATGCCTTGTTTAACCATAAAGTGGCATTTTTCCCAATTCAAAACAAGGTTAGTTTCCATGCATCGTTTTAAGATCAAACTGAGATTATTTAAGCAACCGTCAAATGAGTCACCAAAAACACTAAAATCGTCCATAAACACTTCAATAATTTTTTCAACAAAATCAGAGAAGATACTTACCATGCACCGTTGAAAAGTTGCTGGAGCGTTGCACAAACCAAATGGCATTCGGCGATATGTAAAGGTGCCAAACGGACAAGTAAAAATGGTCTTTTCTTGGTCGTCCGGAGCTATGACAATTTGGTTATACCCAGAATATCCATCAAGAAAACAATAAAAGGAATGACCCGCTAACCTCTCAAGCATTTGGTCAATGAACGGCAAGGGAAAGTGGTCCTTCCTCGTGGTGGCGTTGAGCTTCCTATAGTCGATGCACACTCTCCAACCTGTTTGGATTCGGGTAGGCACAAGTTCATTTTCTTCATTCTTCACCACTGTGACTCCCGACTTCTTTGGAACGACTTGAATTGGTGAAACCCAATGGCTATCTGAAATTGGATAGATGACCCCACAATCAAGGAGTTTTATAATCTCCATTTTCACAACTTCCATCATAGGAGGGTTAAGACGGCGTTGAGCCTCTCGAGTTGGTTTAGCCCCCTCCTCAAGAAGTATGCGATGCATGCATGTCGTAGGGCTAATCCCCTTGATATCGGCTAGGGTCCATCCAATGGCAGTTTTATTCTCCCGCAACACTCGAATGAGCTTTTCTTCCTCCAATGCCGTGAGAGATGATGAAATAATGACGGGTAACGTTTCTTTTTCTCCCAAAAAGACATACTTCAAGTGGTTGGGCAATGGTTTGAGCTCTAGTGTAGGTGCCTGCACCACCGAAGGTAATAACTTGTTAGTAGAAACAGGAATTGACATTGGGATTGAAGACTTACCAACACATGGTGGGGATGACTCAAGTGCAGCCACCATCTCCTCAATTTCTTCACAAAAACCCACGGAAACAACTTCCTCTTTGTTGTTGCCGTGCCCTTGCACAATTTCTGGGGCTTGGGTTGTTCTTTCTATTCCTCGAACGATGGTTGTTTCAAGGGCATCTCGATCTAATGAGTCAAGAAATTCCTGTGCCAAAGATTCTAAAATATCAATAGAAAAACATGAATGATCATCAATAGGATATTTCATGGCTTCAGAAATATTAAAATCAATAACTTCCCCATCAAATTCCATTGATAAAGTCCCCTTGAACACATCGATCTTTGTTCGGGCTGTTTTCATGAAGGGTCGCCCAAGCAAGATTGGCAATGGAGTAGCTTGGGCCGAATCATCCATCTCTAGCACATAGAAATCAGCCGGGAAGACTAAATGATCCACCTGCACCAAAACATCTTCCAAAACTCCTTTTGGATAGGCATTAGAACGATCGGCTAATTGAATGATTACACCATCACTTTTAAGTTCACCTAAGTTCATAGATGCATAAATTGAGTATGGCATGACATTAATTGATGCTCCTAAGTCTAGCATGGCATGTTCAAATTTAGTATTGCCAATAACACAAGGAATCGTAAAACTCCCCGGATCTTTGCATTTAGGGGGTAATTTCCTTTGTAAAATAGCAGAGACATTCTCACTTACCTGGACAACCTCCTTGTTCGACATCTTCCTCTTTGTTGTGCAAAGCTCCTTCAAAAACTTGGCGTACCTGGGAACTTGCTTAATTGCATCAAGGAGAGGGATATTGACTTGCACCTTTCTAAATGTCTCAAGAATGTCCTTTTCAGCTTCCTCCTTCTTTGATTGCATAAATCTGCGAGGGAAGGGCACATTCGGAGGAACAACATTAGAAATAATCGAATTTTGAACCTTCTTACCTGAAGTGGACGGATTAGATGGCTTAGGTGGCTGCGGCAAGGGTGTTTCACCCTTTGCCGTGGGTTGTGCTTCCTCATTCTCTTCAATCTGCAACTTGTCGTCCTCCTTTTGACTTGATTTGGATGGTTGTAGGTTGGTTCCAACTTGCTTGCCACTTCGTAACATGATTGCCTTTGCAGATTCGAATCCTCCCTTCGGATTGACAATTGTTGAACTAGGCAATTTGCCTTGTTCTCTAATCTGCCCCAATAACTCAGAAATCTGCCCCAATTGATTCTTTATTTCTCCTATCTCCTGTTGATGATTTGCTACTACTTGTGCTTGAGTTTGCACCTCTTTGCTTTGGTTTTGTATTCCCTGCGACATGGAGGTTAATAACTCAAGAATTTTAGCATTTTCAAGGGACGAACCTGAAGTTTGTTGGGTAGCTTGTGGATAGGCTTGAGATGGCACGAATGGTTTTTGAAGAAACCCAGGGGGCTGTCGAAATTGGCTTTGTTGTTGAGGTTGTTGTGGCTCCCTCCACTTGAAGTTAGGGTGATCTCTCCAACCCGGATTGTACGTGTTGGAGTAAGGATCATTGCGTGGCTGATTTTGGTTCCCAAAACCCATGGCATTGGCAGATTCCCACCCTCCATTCTCAATCAATTGAGGGCATTGATCATTAAGGTGCCCTTGCATAGAGCACACACCACATACACTTTGTGTAATCCCTTGCAATTTGGTTACATCAACAACCTGCGACACAAGCATAGTGAGGTTATCTAATTTGGATTGAATTTCAGAAATTGAACTTACCTCATGCACACTTTGTTGGCGTGGCCCTTCTCTTTGTCCAACGCCTTCATATTGTTGTGCATTCAACGCTCGGTTGGCGATTAGGACCTTTGCAGCCATTGGTGTTTTGTCAACCAATGCACCTCCCGCTGAAGCATCTAGCATTTGTCGCTCAATTGGAAGAAGTCCTTCGTAAAAGTATTGAATGAGAAGCTCTTCTTTCATTTGATGTTGAGGACATGAGGCAACAAGACCGTTGAAACGTTCATAATATGTTGGGAATGATTCGCCTTGGTCTTGTTGAATCCCGCTAATCTTCTTCCTCAAAAGGATAACTCTAGAAGTTGGGAAGAATTTCTCTAAAAACGCTCTTTTCATGCTTTCCCAAGATGTGACAGTTCCGGGCGCCAATTCGAATAACCAATCCTTAGCTTTATCCATAAGAGAGAATGGAAAAGCTTTCATCTTCAGAATATTCCCATCAACATTAATGGGAGTCATGCTTGAATAAACAACTTCAAATTCCTTTAAGTGCTTGTTTGGATCTTCCATGGACAGCCCATGGTATTTTGGAACATGATGCAACAAGCTAGACTTTAGTTCGAATTCGTCGATCTTGCCTTCACATGCCGCAGGGTATTGGATACATAAAGGCACAGCATTATCCAACCCCGAGGCTGAAAGCTCTTTAATTGTACGATTGTCCGCTGCCATGACTTGTTTGTCTTCCTCCTCTTCTCCAAATTCGGATTCTCTGCTTGAAATAGATGGAGTGGGTGGCAGCTTCCTTTTGTTTCTTCTCAATGTTCGCTCAAAATCGTCGTCAAACTCAAAGATGTGCTCGTGAACTGGTTGAGAACTCCGAGTCATACACTAGTACCTGAACCAAAGGAAAAGAAACAAAACGAAATCAGAAACCAAAAGAAAAACTTGACAAAAACAAGGGATTAGCAAACTTGCTAATCCCTGGCAACGGCGCCAAAAATTTGTGTGAAATTAAATTGCACACAAACTTAAACCCTTGTCAATGTAGTATGTGAAAGTAGGGATCGTTCTAAGCCGGGGATTAAAGGGATTGCTAATCGACACAAATTAGACTCTAAAACAATAAACTGGACTTTAAACAATGAAAACAAGTACTAGGGATCAATTTGGACGAATTTTAACTCTAGACACCTTAAACAACCTAACTTGACTCAAATAACTCAAAACAAACTCAAAACAGCAAATAGAATTCAATTAAACAGTTTCTGGACTCTAAAGACTCAAAACAAGCTAAATAGACCTAAAACACACAAAACAAGTTATCTAGACTCTAAACTAACACCTAAGATTGATTTGAACGAAATTAAGACTCTAATTGACTCAAAAGACTAAAAGACTCAAGATTTGACGAATTTAGACTATCTTAACACAAATTAAGAGCAAGGGATTGTTTGAAAACGGATTTAAACTTAAGCAAAACAGAATTGTAAACTAGACTTAGTTTTGTACGAAATTGGTGATTTAAATGGGTGAATGGCTAGCTAGAGGTTCCTTCTCCACACATGACATATATGCAACACAAATCGATTTCCAGTTGTTCTTTCTATAAACCATGAACGACAATGCCCCAAATTAATCGTGACTGCACGCATTAACCTTCAGATTTTCCCAAGTTCATTGAATTTGGACGTAGCGCCGCAAACCAAATTATTCTTATCAAGTTCCCTATATGACTGCATACTAGAGATACATATCAAAGATCATTAAGCTTTGTGAAAATCATAAGCATTGACATGACATTCGTGACTATGACTGCATGACACTCCTGCCACGAATTTACTTAACGCGATCGTGACTAGCAACCTCCACTACTTGTAAATATAAGTTTGTAACGATTAGGTGAAACTCCCTTATATTTTAGCATCAAATTCTAGCATGCAAACTAAGTATGCATCCTTAATCAACATACAAGAATAAGTTTTAAATCAAACAGTTAAGCAAATTGCATTCACGATTCATGAAATCATAACTGGATGAAATCAATTCATATCACATATATGCTCATAGTTTCGAATTCCCCCCTAGCTAAGTAGGAGTTTAGTTCCTCATGATTGCAAATAAACAAAGACAATTAAATTTAAACATCAAGAGTAAAGATAGAATACACCTAGAAACGCTCCAGATTTCTTCCTTCTTTCCTTTGCAAAGCTGCGGCACAATGAGGTTGAATGGTAGATGGTGGTGTAGAGAGATGTGAATGAGAGATGGTGTGTTGAATGGTGCAGCAAATATGTGAATATATAGGGGGAGGGTGCGGCACAATTAGATTGTGTAGGAAAAGGATTACAAAATGTAGTTTGTGTAGGAAAATAAAACACAATCCTAAGGGGAAAGGGTTTATGTAATCCTAGCAGGAAATAAGACACCTAGAACACCCTTATCCCTTTGTGCCGTGCCTTCTCACTCCCATTCCCTCTTGGATTCTGACTTATTAAGCCTTTTCCTTGTGGATTTGGGTTCTACAAATCCTTTTCAGAAATCAATTGGGCCACAATCCCTTTTCCTAATGGATTCACAATTTCTGCCGCACCTAGGGCCCTAATTCCTTGTTTATGCTGAGTCCTAGCCCTGATCTGATTACCCTATGGTTTGTGGTGCCTATATATACAAGTTTAGAGGGTTGCCGCAGGTTTCACCACCCTCCATATACATCATTCACGCCAGAAATCACCCACCACTCTCTGCTGCACCCTTCCCTCACCATTCTCCATAGTTTCTGACCTAATTCACCCTCTGCCGCACCATACCATCCAACCACCCCCATATACATTCAGAAAACCATACTTTGCCGCAGAGAAGAGAAGAGAAGGCTTGCCGTGCAACCATTGGAGTTTCTTGGAGTTCTTTCTTCTCTTGTTTGATCTTCATGTTTAATTTAACTTGCTTTTCAATTATGTTGAACATGTGGAACTAATTTCGTTTTAGTTAGAGGTGGATTCAAAGCCATGTACATATGTTTGATATGAATTGATTACCTTCAGTTATTGTTTCATAAATTGTGAATGTGGTTTGCTTAACTGTTTTATTAAGAACTTGTTCTTGTGTGTTGATTAAGGATGCATACTTAGTTTACATGCATGAATTTGATGCTAGGATATAAGGGAATTTCACCTAATTGTTAGGAACTTATATTCACAAGTAGTAAAGATTGCTAGTCACAATTGTGTTAGGTAAATCCTAGGCAAGAGTAACATGCGTATTCCATAGTTATGAATGCCTTGTCAATGTTTATGATTTCCATGGAACTTAATGATCTTTGATATGTATCTCTATCATGCGTATTCCATAGTTAGGGAACTTGATAAGAATAATTTGGTTGTGATGCGTTATCCATTCAATTCAATGAACTTAGGGAAATCTGGGAATTGATTAGTGCAATACAATTAATTCAAAGCATTGTCATTCATGGTTTATCAAAAGAATAACTGGAAATCAATTCATATGCATATGTTCATGTGTGGAGAGGAACCCTCTAACTAGTTTTCACCCCTGAAGTCACCTTTATCTCTTTCAATTTACTTTGTTTGCTTAAATCTGCTTAGTTTTGCTTAATTCGTCCAAAAACCCCCCTAGTTCTCAATTGAGTCTTAGTTTGTTTAAATTCGTCCAAATCTGTCCCCTTTTAGTGTTTTGAGTCTAACTAGTCCAAAAGTCATCAAATTCACCCCATAGAACCTGTTTGAGTCTGTTTAAGTTAGTTTTGTTGTTTTGAGTCTATTTAGCCTGTTTTGAGTCTCTAGTGTCTAGAATCTGTCTAGTTGAGTTTTATTTGTTGTTTTAAGTTTGTTCTGGTTTGTTTGAGTCAAGTTAGGTTGTTTTAAGTTGTTTGAAGTTAAAATTCGTTCAGATTGACCCATAGTACCTGTTTTCATTGTCTAGAGTCCAGTTTTAGTGTTTTAGAGTTTAATTTGTATATATTAGCATCCCTTCTAATCCCCGGCCTTAAACGATCCCTAATTTCATATACTACGTCGATAGGGTTTTAATTTGAGTGTCAAGTAATTCTCACATCAAATTTTGGCGCCGTTGCCGGGGATTAGCAAACTTGCTAATCTCCCTAGTTTCTGCCGTGTATTTTAACTTGTTTTTGTTTCTGTTTTGCTTAGTTTTCTGATTTGTTTTGTTTTCTTTGTTTTAGGTACCAGTGTATGACTCGAAGTTCTCAACCCGTTCACACACTTATCTTGGAGTTTAACGACGATTTTGAGCGAGATTTGAGAAGGAAGAGGAAGCACCCAGAACCTGGTCTACTTAGTTCAAGTTCTAATTCCGAATCTGAAGTTGAAATTGAAGAGGATTTGGAAGAGGAGCACGACATGGCTGCAGATAACCGAACAATCAAAGAACTTTCAGCCTGGGGATTGGACAATGCAACCCCTTTATGCATTCAGTATCCTAGGGCAGCCGAGGGCAAGACTGACGAATTCGAATTGAAGTCTAGCTTGTTGCACCACATCCCAAAATTCCACGGGTTGTCTATGGAAGATCCGAACAAGCACTTGAAGGAATTTGAAGTGGTTTGTTCAAGCATGACCCCTGTCAATGTTGATGGGAGTATATTGAAGATGAAAGCCTTTCCATTCTCTCTTTTGGAAAAGGCTAAGGATTGGCTCTACGAACTAGCACCTGGAACCGTTACTTCGTGGGAAAGCATGAAGCGCGCATTCTTAGAGAAATTTTTCCCAACTTCAAGAGTCATTCTCTTGAGGAAAAGGATAAGTGGCATTCAACAAAACCAAGGGGAATCGTTTCCAGCCTATTATGAGCGTTTCAAGGCGCTTGTTGCTTCTTGTCCACAACACCAAATGAAAGAAGAGCTTCTCCTCCAATATTTCTATGAAGGACTTCTCCCTATTGAGAGACAAATGCTTGATGCTTCAGCGGGAGGAGCTTTGGTTGACAAAACACCCGTGGCTGCCAAGACTCTAATTGCAAATCGAGCCTTGAATGCGCAACAATACGAAGGAGTTGGACAGAGAGAAGGGCCACGGCAACAACAAGTGAATGAGGTAAATGCAATTTCAGAATTACAATCTCAAATGGCTAATCTCACTCTTCTTTTGTCACAGGTTGTGGATGGAACCAAAGCACAAGGGCCGGCCATATGTGGAGTGTGTTCTATGCAGGGACATCTCAACGATCAATGCCCTCAATTGATCAAGAATGGGGGGTGGGAAACTGCCCAAGCCGTGGGTTTTCAAGGCCAAACCCAACAAAGACACGACCCATACTCAAACACATACAATCCAGGATGGAGAGATCATCCAAACTTCAAGTGGAGGGACTCTCAGCAAGCATAGCCACAAAGCGGATTTAGACAGCCCCCTGGGATGTTTCCAAGGCCGTATGCAGCCCCACAACCTCAACCAACTTCGGCCCAAACTAATTCAGGTTCGTCGTTAAATAATGATAAAATTCTTCAAGTACTAACCTCTTTGACGCAGGACGTGCAGAGCATAAAAAATCAAGCTAAAGAGGTGGACGAATTGAAGAAACAAATGGGGCAAACGGCTGAATTCATGGGCCAATTCCGAGAACAAGGCAGATTGCCTAGTTCAACCGTTGTTAATCCTAAAGGAGGATTTGAAACCGCCCAAGCAATCACGTTGAGAAGTGGTAAGCAGGTTGGAACTGATTCACAACCATCTAGATCAAGTCAAGAAGAGGACACGAAGCTGCAATTGGAGGAGGATGAATCACCCAAACCCACGGCAAGGAATGCACAATCCTTGCCGCAGCCAATCCCCACTTCTAAACCGTCCCCAACCATCAAGGTAAGTTCCAATATGAATTCTTCTAGCTCTACTCCACTAATTGTGCCCTTTCCTGGCAGGTTGCGGCAATCAAAGAAAGAGGATGCTGAAAAAGACATTCTAGAGACATTCCGGAAAGTTCAAGTCAATATCCCACTCCTTGATGCAATAAAGCAAGTCCCAAGGTATGCTAAGTTTTTGAAAGAGCTTTGTACAACAAGGAGAAGGATTTCTAACAAAGAAGTGGTTCAAGTAAGTGAGAATGTCTCTGCTGTTTTACAAAGGAAATTACCCCCTAAATGCAAAGATCCGGGTAGTTTTACAATTCCTTGCGTTATTGGTAGTACTAAGTTTGAACATGCTATGTTAGACTTAGGAGCTTCAATTAATGTCATGCCATACTCTATTTATGCATCTATGAACTTAGGTGAGCTTAAAAACGATGGTGTTATAATTCAATTAGCCGATCGTTCTAATGCATATCCAAAAGGAGTTTTGGAAGATGTTTTGGTGCAGGTTGGAAATCTGATTTTTCCAGCGGACTTTTATGTGCTTGACATGGAGGATACACCCCATTCTACCCCATTGCCGATCCTCCTTGGGAGACCTTTCATGAAAACAGCCCGCACCAAGGTCGATGTGTTCAAAGGGACGTTGACAATGGAATTTGATAGGGAAGTTATTGATTTCAATCTTGCTGAAACTATTAAATTTCCTATAGAAAATCATTCTTGTTTTGCTATTGATATATTTGATGAATTGGCACAGGATTACCTTGATTCCTTGGAGAGGGATCCCCTTGAATCAACAATTACACAAGGAATTGGGCAAAAACCCAATATTGCCGTGCCTAGAAGTGAAGAAGAGGCCGAGATGGTGGCTGCCCTAGAGTCACTACCTCAGCACCGTGGTAAGCCTTCAAAACCAATTTCAATTCCAATTTCTACTAACAAGTTGTTACCCTCAGTGATTCAGGCACCCGTACTTGAGCTTAAACCATTGCCGGATCATTTGAAGTACGTCTTTTTGGGAGATAACGAGACGTTGCCCGTCATTGTGTCCTCCACACTCACGGCAACAGAGGAAGGAAAGTTAATTCGGGTGTTGAAAGAGCACAAAACAGCCATTGGGTGGACATTGGCCGATATTAGGGGGATTAGCTGATAGGAGCATATTCATGCACCTTAGTTAGCTTGTTCTTGTGCATTTATGTTGTTTTTCCTTAGTTAAAGTAGTCTTTTAAGCTAGTTTGATGTATTTTCAGGTTCTAAGGGCACGTATGCAAAAGGATGCATTTTGGAGCTTTTTGGAGCACATTTGAGCTTGGAATGGATATCATATGCTTAGAGCCAAGTTGATGGACGAAATTGAAGATATAAAGGCTTGAAATCAGCTAAGAAGATGGAAGAAAGAAGTCAAAGATAAAGAAGATAAGGAATCAGCTCAAAAGAAGGAGAATTATCCAAAACATTATCCAAAACAACCTTATCTTATCTTATCTTATCCAATCCTTATCTTATCTTACCTTATCTTATCCAATCTTATCCTACTCTTATCCTAACCTGTTTTCTTCAGTTTAGGGGACTTAAAACCTGATTTCTAGAAGTCCTATCCATTCCCCTACAAAAGTGGCGCCCCAAATCCCTCTAGAAGCCCCAAAATCTGCCGCAAAACACATTCTTTCTAGAACCCTATAAATCTGGCGTCTCCTTCCCTTCTAGAATCCTTTTTCCTTGCCTTGCAAGGCATTCCCTGCCCTTATCCTATTGTGCCGCACCTTAGGCCCTTTCCCATGAGAAATCTGATTGTTTTAAACCTATTTCTGGATGGATTTGGCTTTCTAGAAGTCCTAATCTGATTCACCTAGGGTTTTTGGTGCCTATATATATATTTCTCCACCCTTTGCCGTGTACACACCCTCCATACACACCATTCTCGCCAGAAACTCTTCACCACTCTCTGCCGCACCCATCCTTCACCATTCTCCATAATTTCTGACCTAATTCACTACCTGCCGCACCATACATCCATCCTAGCCATTAACCCAGCCTTCTACACCATTCATAACCCCCAAAATCTGTCCCAAGACCTTGTGCCGCAGCAAAGAGGAGGAGAAGGAGCCTGGGACGTGCATGCCATTCAAGTTTGAATTGCTGGAAGTTTTAGGTGTTTCCTTTCCTTTGATTTCAATGTTTAAATTCAATGCTCTTTGTTCTGTTCATATGAGGAATTAAACCCCCTTGGCTAGGGGGGGATTCGAAACCATGTTTATGCTTGCTATATGATTTGATTACCTCTAGTTGTGATTCATAAATTGTGATTTCAATTTACTTATCTATTTGAATTAAACTGATTTGTGTGTGTTGGTTGAGAGTGCACGCTTAATTGTCATGCATAAATCTAATGCTAGGATATAAGGAAGTTTCACCTAATCGTTACAGAATTATATTCACAAGTAGTAAAGGTTGATGATCTCAATTGTGTTAAGTAAATTCTTGGCATAAGTATCATGCGCTTTCATAGTTACAAGTGCCTCGTCAATACTTATGATTTCCATTGAACGTAATGATCTTTGATTGTATCTCTAGTATGCGCTTTCATATAGAGAAGTCTTGAAGAATAATTTGATTGTGATGCGCAATTTCAGTCCAATTCATTGACATAAGGGAAATCTGAAAGTTAATTTAAGCGGACCTAATTAACTTGGAGTGTTGAGAATTCGTGGTGTATTGAATTGCAATTAGAAATCGTTTTGTATGCAAGTATGTCATGTGTGGAGAAGAACCTCCTAGTTATCCCATCATCCAGAGTTTTCACCCAATTTCGTGCAGATTTCATTTGTACTTCAAAGTTTATGTTTTGTTTTCAATTTCGTCAAAACCAATTCCCCCTTTATTTTGAAGTGTCAAATTAGTTAGAAATCAATTTAGTTTGTGTTTTTAAGTGTCTGGAGTCAAGTTATAAACTGTTTTCGTCCAAATTCTTCCTTAGTGCTCAAAACTGCCCAGAAAGTGGTTTTAAGGCAGTTTTGAGTGTTTGTTTGCTGTTTTGAGTCTTTTGGTTTGTTTTAGTGGTTTAGAGTATAGTTTTGCATTCTTTGAGTCTAATTTAGTGTTTCAACTTTGTTTTAAGTTTTTGAGTCAGTTTTCAAGTGATTTAGCAATCCCTCCTAATCCCCGGCCTAGAACGATCCCTACTTACATACTTTGCTACAATTGATAAAAAGAGGGTTTAATTTGTGTGCTTATATATTTTGCATCATTAGCCCTACAACATGCATGCATCGCATACTTCTAGAGGAGGGGGCTAAACCAACTCGAGAGGCTCAACGCCGACTCAACCCTCCAATGATGGAAGTTGTGAAGAAGGAGATTATAAAGCTTCTTGATTGTGGAGTGATTTATCCAATCTCGGATAGCCGTTGGGTTTCACCGGTGCAATGTGTTCCAAATAAATCTGGGGTCACTGTGGTGAAGAATGAACTTGTGCCCACACGTGTCCAAACAGGTTGGAGAGTGTGCATCGACTATAGGAAGCTAAACGCCACCACGAGGAAGGACCACTTCCCTTTGCCGTTCATTGATCAAATGCTTGAAAGGTTAGCCGGTCATTCTTTTTATTGTTTTCTTGATGGTTATTCTGGGTATAATCAGATTGTTATAGCTCCGGATGACCAAGAAAAGACCACTTTCACGTGCCACTTTGGTACCTTTGCCTATCGTCGCATGCCATTCGGTTTATGCAATGCACCTACCACCTTTCAAAGATGCATGGTAAGTATCTTTTCAGATTTTGTGGAGAAGATTATTGAGGTATTCATGGATGATTTTAGTGTTTTTGGGGATTCGTTTGATGGGTGCTTAGATAATCTCACTTTGATTCTAAAACGGTGCATTGAAACTAACCTTGTTTTGAATTGGGAAAAATGTCACTTTATGGTAAAACAAGGCATAGTTTTAGGTCATATCATTTCAGAAAGGGGAATTGAGGCCAAACCAAGAAAGAGGCCAAACCAAGACTCATTCGCTGGATGCTTCTTCTCCAAGAGTTCGATATTGAAATCCGAGACAAGAAAGGGAGTGAAAACGTGGTGGCTGACCACTTGAGCCGTATGGTGCATGAGGAGGAGGCCGTGCCTATCCAAGAGACATTCCCAGATGAGCAGCTGCTGTCCATCAAGGTAAGTGAGCCATGGTATGCTGATTTAGTGAATTATTTGGTGTCTAAACACATTCCAAGAGAGCTAAACAAGCACCAACGTGAAAAATTTCAAAAGGATGCACGTTCTTATGTTTGGGATGACCCATACTTGTGGAAATATTGCCCTGATCAGATTCTTCGTAGGTGTGTGCATAATTCTGAGTTTAATTCAATTTTAACTTTCTGTCACACTTATGCATGTGGAGGTCACTTTGGCACTCAAAGAACAGCACATAAAGTTTTAGAATGTGGATTTTATTGGCCTACTATCTTTAGAGATGCTAGAACTTTTTGTATGACATGTGATCGTTGTCAAAGAACTGGTAATATTAGTGCAAGAACCCAAATGCCGTAGCACCCTATATATTCTGTTGAAATCTTTGACGTTTGGGGTATTGATTTCATGGGGCCTTTCCCTTCTTCACATGGTTTCCTTTATATTTTGCTTGCTGTGGATTATGTGTCGAAATGGGTGGAAGCAAAAGCCACCCGTGCTAATGATTCTAAAGTGGTTGCAGATTTCATTAAAACTAATATATTTGCAAGGTTTGGAATGCCAAGAGTACTAATCAGTGATGGGGGCTCCCATTTTTGCAATCGAACCATTGAGGCGCTGCTCAAGAAGTATAATGTCACGCATAAGGTTTCAACACCTTATCATCCTCAAACAAGTGGGCAAGCCGAGGTTTCTAATAGGGAAATCAAGCAGGTTTTGGAGAAGACAGTCGGACCAACTCGGAAGGATTGGAGCTTGCGCTTGAATGATGCATTGTGGGCGTATCGTACTGCCTACAAAACAGCAATTGGGATGTCCCCATTTCGGCTGATTTATGGGAAACCATGTCACTTACCTGTTGAGTTAGAGCATCGGGCACATTGGGCTGTGAAGACATTCAACATGGACATTGATGCCGCTGGGATTCATAGGAAGCTTCAATTGAATGAGCTTGAAGAGATAAGGAATGAAGCTTATGAGAACGCTCACCTTTACAAGGCGAAAACAAAGGCTGCCCATGACAAGATGATTCATAGCAAAGTGTTCTTTGTGGGGCAGAAAGTGTTACTTTTCAATTCTCGCCTTCGGTTGTTTCCGGGTAAGTTACGTTCTAAGTGGATTGGTCCTTTTGTTGTTACCAATGTTTTCCCTCATGGTGCAGTGCAAATCCAAAGTTTGAAGACGGATCAAGAGTTTAAAGTGAATGGACATCGGTTGAAGCCATATTATGAGACTTTTGAGGAGCATGTTGTGGAGGATGTACCCCTCCATGCCGTAGGTTTCATGGGAGCATAAATGGAAGAATCGTCCGGCTGGAAGACGTTAAAGCAAGCGCTTCTTGGGAGGCAACCCATGTGTTCAAACGAGATAAAGATGGAATTCTAGCTCCAAAACCAGATTTGCGTTCTTAAACTCTTTCTCTTTATTGCTTTTGTTTTGCCATATCTGTTATGTGTGTTAGTTGTGTTATTTGCTTGTTTTTGTGTGAGTTTATGTTTGAAACATTGAGGACAATGTTTGATTTAAGTGTGGGGGGGGTAACAAAGTGTTTTTGCATGAAATTCGTGGGTTTCTATCACCTATCACTTTGAATGTTGTTTTCAGTGTTTTTAAGTGTTTTTAAGCCGTTTTGGAGTCTTTTAATGTGTTTTGACAAGAAAATCCGAAAATACCATAAAATTTTGAAAAATTGGTTTGAAAATACCATAAACATGGACGGAGGTTTGAAGATCCAATGCACGAGCTGTTTGAGGAGCATTGGGGGAAGAACTACCTCTGCATGCCGTGGGTACCATGGGAACTTAAATGGAAGTATCGTCCGGCTGGAAGACGTTAAAGCAAGCGCTTCTTGGGAGGCAACCCATGTGTTCAAACAAGAGAAAGATGGAATTCTAGCTCCATAACCAGATTTGCGTTCTTAAACTCTCTCTCTTTATTGCTTCTGTTTTGCCATATCTGTTATGTGTGTTAGTTGTGTTATTTGCTTGTTTTTGTGTGAGTTTATGTTTGAAACATTGAGGACAATGTTTGATTTAAGTGTGGGGGGGTAACAAAGTGTTTTCGCATGAAATTCGTGGGTTTTTATCACCTATCACTTTGAATGTTGTTTTCAGTGTTTTTAAGTGTTTTTAAGCTGTTTTGGAGTCTTTTAGTGTGTTTTGAAAAGAAAATCCGAAAATACCATAAAAATTTGAAAAATTGTTTTGAAAAACCCAAAAAGAGGTGTTTTTGTGTGTTTGTTTGTGTCTTAGGGTACCTTCCAACACAATGATGAGGATTCGGTTTTTAATTGCATGACTATTGAGGAAAGTTATAAACATGGACGGAGGTTTGAATTGCTCTCTGGTTTATGCTTGATTATGGTTATAATTCATGAATTCATGTTTAATCAAAAAGAGAAAAAATCAGTTTTTGTAACATGCTTGAAGGAAGAATCTCAAACTAACGCTACAACCCTGAGAGACTTGAGCTTAAAACGTTCTGTGGAGAGTTAGAAATCTGAGCATTTATTGTTTTCTAAAGTCGTTGCATGATCTCATTATTCTTTGCTTGGTTGCTACTTAGAAGGCGTTTCATCATTTAGTTCCAAATACTAGAACTCATACCCGTTTCATTCAAAGCAAGAAATTGATTAGCATAACACATAAACAAGATGAAGTTGTGTAGTGAACCAGTGCCAAATAGCCGAACCTCCCTATGTTATTTGTTTTGTGATGCGAAATATATAAGCACACAAATTAAACCCTCTTTTTGACAATTGTAGTATATGTATAAGTAGGGATCGTTCTAGACCGGGGATTAGGAGGGATTGCTAAAACACTTGAAACTGACTCAAAACGTAAAAACAAAGCTTAAAACACTAAACTAGACTCAAGCAGTGCAAAACTAAACTCTAAAACACTAAAACAACTCAAAAGACTCAAAACAGCACAAAAACACTCAAAACTGCCTAAAAACACAAACTGGGCAGTTTTAGACTCTAAACACTACTTTGGACGAAAATAGATTTTAACTTGACTCAAAACACTCAAAAACACAAACTAAATCAATTTCTAACTAATATGACTCAACAAAGTAAAAGGGGATTTGGTTTTGACGAATTTGAAAACAAAACAAACAGATTGTAAACTAAAACAGATTTTGGACGAATTTGGTAAAACTTATGGATGATGGGCTAGCTAGAGGATTCTTCTCCACACATGACACACTTGCACATAAACCAATTTTCAGTTGTTCTTTCGATAAATCATGAAACTCAACACCCCAGGTTAATTAGGTCCGCTTAAATTAACCTTCAAGTTCTCCTTAAGTTATTGAATTGGATGGGAAAGCGCATACAACAATTCAAAGCATTCTCTAAAAGTTCTTTACGTGAACAGCACAATAAAGATACAATCACAGATCATTAAGCATCATGAGAACTATAAGTATTGACGAGGCATTCGTTACTATGATGAGCATGAAACTCCTGCCAAGAATTCATTTAACGCGATCGTTTATAAGCGACCTCCACTACTTGTGAATATAAGTTTGTAACTATTAGGTGAAACTCCCTTATATTCTAGCATCATATTCATGCATGCAAATTAAGTGTGCACTCTTAATAAACATACACAAATAAGTTATCAATCAAGCAGTTAAACAAATTGAATTCACAACTTATGAAATCACAACTGAAGGTAATCAATTCATATTGCAAGTATGTTCATGGCTTTGAATCTTCCCCTAGCCAAAAGGGATTTAGTTCCTCATAATCGCAGAACAAAGAATAACAAGTTTATACATTGAAAACAGAAGAAAGAAAACACCTAAATGCTCCAGCAATCCTAACTTGAATGGCAGGCGCATCCAAGGGCTTTCCTCCTTCCTCTTTGCTGCGGCACAAGGGTTGTTGGTGAGTTTTTGGGATTATGAATGGTGTAGAAGGCTGGGTTTATGGCTAGGATGGATGTATGGTGCGGCAGGGAGTGTTTTTGGTCAGAAATTATGGAGAATGGTGAAGGATAGGTGCGGCTAGGGTTGGGGAAGGAATTCTGGCGAGACAGGTTGTGTGGATGGATGATTTGTGGCTGCAACAAGGAAGTTTATTTAAAGGTTTTAGGGAAATTAAAACCCTAACTTATTTTGGTAATCAGAAATTAAGTCAAAAGCATCTAGAAAGAGGAAACAAAATCAGAAAGCTAAGGAAAAGTGCCAGGGATGTGCGGCCAGGACTTTAAATTAAAAAGGAATGTGTTTTAGTGCAAGGAAACAGGAAATAACCCTCTCCCTTGCACGGCAAGGAAGAGGAAAGGGGTAAGGAGGTGCGGCAAGGGTTCTTAGGTGGTCTAGGTCCTTCAATTTATGTCCTAGAATGCAAAGGAAGCCTTCAAAGTTGCTGGAATTTGGAAACATTAAGGATTAGGAAAGGCAAACCAAAATAGGAAACCTTGGCTTAACTTTCCTACTTCAAGTAGGAATCCTTGTTTGAGTAGGAATCCTTATGTGAGTAGGAATCCTCATTCTTCTAGGAATCCATCTTCAATTAGGAATCCTTCGTTGATTAGGAATCCTTCTTTGATTAGGAATCCTTACATCTTCAAGTCTTCAATTTCGTCCATTCCTTTTGCTCCAAACATGTGATATCCATTCCAAGCCCAATTTTGCTCCAAAATGCTCCAAAATGCATCTTCTTGCATATTTTGTCTTTAGGACCTAGAAACACACGAAAATGGCTTTAGACACTAAAATAACTAAGAAAACACAACATAAATGCACAAGAACAAGCCAACTAAGTCGCATAAATATGCTCCTATCAAATTCCCCCACACTTAGCTTTTGCTAGTCCTCGAGCAAAACAAACAAACAAAAGAAAACAAATGAAACAAAATAAACAAAACACAACCTACACCTTCCAACATTTGCCTCAGGGATTTCTAATACACATGACATGTTAAAAATCATCATTCCCACAGATTTTAGTCAACTTAACACTTGAGCATATACTTAATCACAGTCACCACTTACTAGTTCACATTTAACCAATTAAAACGATGTTTTGAATGTAGTAACATGCCTTAGAGAATTCACTCAATTCCTTACAAGATATGCACTCAATTCTCACTCACATTTTCTGACTACACACCCTACACTAGGTATATGTGAGAAGATTGATGTAAACATGACAACGAACACTCACATATTTATAGCAAAGAAAGCAATTTCTGGAGTTAATAAACATGTTTAGATATGATCTCATGAATGGAATGCTACTACTTAGATGCGAGAACCAGTGACACCATATGCTCATACCAATTCCAAACTCCACATATTGAAACACACAACACCCAAGATTGAAGTTAAAGGGTTGTAACGGGGCTTGGGGTGTTGGGTGAGAAAGAAAGGATATGGAAAACAAAGGTTCTTAAAGAAATAGTAAGCAAAGTAATGAAATCAACACTTAGAATTCACTTTAAATGCAGAAATCAACTTGAACACAAAAAGGGAAGATTTACACACTCAAGGGCCGAATTGAATGTTTTGGACCCTTTCTTCAACAAACAACACTGTAGAACTCTCTTTCACATACTTTTCAACTCTTTTTCATTCTTTTCACAACCTTTTCTTTTTCTTTCTATTTTTCCACGAATTTTTCTTTTTATTTTCTCAAACCCGTGCCTTATTAAAGACTTTGGCACACACACACAAACAAATCCCTTCCCCCACACTTGTTTTACTGCATAATGTAGATCAAAAGTCATTCTTTTTAAGTCATGCTTCACTATGCTTCAAGAACAAGGGTATGGATGGTCCTAATCTAGGCTAGGTGAGGATAATGTGGTTAACAAAGAACATAGGCTAAATATGGCTCAACGGGGTTTAAACCTACAAAACATATAACACAGGGGGTTCGGCTATTTGGCTGTGGTGGTTCACTAATTAACTTCATCTTGATCGTGTGTTATGCAAATCAATGTCATGCTTTGAATGGAATGGGCATGAGTTCTAGTGTTTGGAACTAAATGATGAAACGCCTTCTAAGTAGCAACCAAGCAAAGAATGATGAGATCATGCAACGACTTTAGAAAACAAGAAATGCACAAATTATAACTCTCCAAAAGAACGTTTAAGGCTCAAGTCTCACAAGGTTGTAGCGTTAATTTGAGTTCCTTCCTTCAAGCATGTTACAAAAGCTGATTTTATCCTTTATGATTGCATGTGAATTCATAAATTATAACCACAACCAAGCATAAACCAAAGAGTAAATCAAACTTTCATCCATGTTTATAACTCTCTTTAACAGTCATGCAATTAAAAACCAAATCCTCATCATTGTGTTGGAAGGTATCTAAGACACAAACAACACACAAAAACAACTCTTTGCTCAAATTTTTATGAGATTTTCGGATTTTTAAGGCAAAACACACTAAAACACTCCAAAACAGCTTAAAAACACTTAAAAACAGCAAGGAACAACTTTTGAAGCAATGGGGGATAAAACCCCACGAATTTCATCAAAAACACTTTGTTACCCCCCCCACACTAAAATCAAACATTGTCCTCAATGTTTCAAGCATAAATTCACACAAAAAAAACAAACAAACAAACAACAACAAATAAACAATTAAACAAGGCAGAATTGAAACAACAACAAAGAAAAGGGTTTAGGAACGCAAATCTGGAATTGGAGTGATTCCTAGGTCTTCCTTTGTTGAATACATGGGTTGCCTCCCAAGAAGCGCTTGCTTTAACGTCTTGCAGCCGGACGAAGAACTCATTCACTCCCCATTGGAGCCCACGGCCTGCAGGGGAACCTCCTCCACTACATGCTCAACAAAGTTCTCATAGTAGGGCTTCAATCGATGTCCATTCACCTTGAATTCTTGTCCAGTTTTCAAACTTTGCATTTGGACTGCACCATGCACAAAAACATTAGTAATAACAAATGGACCAACCCATTTAGAACGTAGCTTACCAGGGAATAAACGAAGACGGGAGGTAAATAGCAACACTTTCTGCCCAATTGAGAATGTTTTGCCTCGAATCATCTTATCATGGAATGCCTTGGTCTTCTCTTTGTAAATTCGAGCATTCTCATAAGCATCATGCCTAATCTCTTCAAGTTCATTCAATTACAGCTTTCTGTGATTTCCAACCATGTCCACATCCATATTGAAGGTCTTGACCGCCCAATGTGCCTTGTGCTCAAGCTCCACGGGTAAATGGCATGGCTTGCCATAGATGAGCCGAAATGGGGACATGCCAATGGGCGTTTTGTAAGCCGTTCGATATGCCCACAGTGCATCCTCCAAACGCAAGCTCCAATCCTTTCTAGTTGGCCCAACGGTCTTCTCTAAAATCTGCTTGATCTCCCTATTCGAGACCTCGGCCTGGCCACTTGTTTGGGGGTGATAAGGTGTTGAAACCTTATGTGTCACATTGTATTTCTTGAGTAGTGCCTCAATGGTGCGATTGCAAAAATGAGACCCACCATCACTTATAAGTACTCTCGGCATCACAAATCTGGAAAAAATGTTAGATTTCACAAAACCTGCCACAACTTTAGAATCATTAGTGCGGGTGGCTTTGGCTTCCACCCACTTCGAAACATAATCAACCGCAAGTAAAATGTAAGTGAAACCGAAAGAAGAAGGAAAAGGACCCATAAAATCAATACCCCAAACGTCAAAAATTTGAACAACAAGAATTGGAGTCTGCGGCATTTGGTCTCTTTGGCCTGAATTTCCTGTCCTTTGGCAGCGATCACATGTTATGCAAAAAGTTCGAGCATCTCTAGACAAAGTAGGCCAATAAAATCCACATTCAAGAACCTTAAGGGCAGTGCGCTGTGTGCCAAAGTGTCCACCACATGCATATGTATGGCAAAAGCTTAGAATTGGGTTAAACTCAGATTCATGAACACATCTACGCACGATTTGATCAGGGCAAAATTTCCACAAATATGGGTCGTCCCAAACATAAAAACGTGCATCCTTTTTAAGTTTATCACGTTGGGACTTGCTTAGAGTGTTTGGAATCTGCTTAGACACCAAATAGTTGACCAAATCAGCATACCAAGGTATACTTACCTCAATGGACAGTAGTTGCTCATCCGGAAACGTTTCTGAAATGGGAATGGACTCCTCTTCACGCACCATCTGACTTAGGTGGTCAGCCACCACGTTTTCACATCCTTTCTTGTCCCTTATTTCAATGTCGAACTCTTGAAGTAAAAGCATCCAGCGAATGAGTCTTGGTTTAGCTTCCTTTTTGGTGAACAAGTACTTCAAGGCTGCATGATCAGTGAAAACAATGACTTTAGTGCCAATTAAATAAGATCGAAACTTATCTAATGCAAATACAACAGCCAAGAGTTCTTTTTCAGCTGTGGAATAGTTCAATTGGGCATCATTTAAGGTGCGTGAAGCATAATAAATGACATGTGGCTGCTTGTTTTTCCTTTGGCCCAAAACAGCTCCAAGTGCATAATCTGATGCATCACACATGAGCTCGAAGGGAATGCTCCAATCTGGTGGAGTGATGATTGGTGCCGTGGTCAGTAAGGCCTTGAGATGGTTGAATGCTTTCTCACACGCCTCGTTAAATTCAAACGACACTTCCTTTTGTAGGAGACGGCATACGGGCTGTGCAATCTTGGAAAAATCCTTGATAAATCGTCTATAGAATCCTGCATGACCAAGAAAAGAACGAACCTCTCTAACCGAAGTAGGAGAGGGTAAGTAGCGTACAAGATCTATTTTAGACTTATCAACCTCAATACCATTTTCAGAGATGATATGACCTAAAACTATGCCTTGTTTAACCATGAAATGACATTTTTCCCAATTAAGAACAAGGTTAGTTTCAACACATCGTTTTAAGATCAAACTGAGATTATGCAAACACCCATCAAATGAATCACCAAAAACGCTGAAATCATCCATGAAAACCTCAATAATTTTCTCAACATAATCAGAAAAAATGCTCATCATACATCTTTGAAATGTGGCAGGTGCATTGCATAAACCAAATGGCATACGACGATAAGCAAATGTACCAAATGGGCATGTGAAAGTGGTTTTTTCTTGGTCCTCAGGTGCTATGACAATTTGGTTATAACCAGAATAACCATCAATGAAACAATAAAATGCATGACCTGCTAACCTTTCAAGCATTTGATCAATGAATGGCAATGGGAAGTGATCCTTTCGTGTGGTGGCGTTGAGCTTCCTATAATCGATACAAACCCTCCAACCTGTTTGGATTCGAGTAGGCACAAGCTCCTCTTCAGCATTGATAGGAGCATATTTACATCACTTAGTTGGCTTGTTTCCTTGCATTTATGTTGTTAGTTCTTAGTTATTTTAGTCTTTTAAGCCATTTTCGTGTGTTTTCAGGTTCTAAGGGCTATAGGAGCAAGAAAGTGCATTTTGGTGCCTTTTGGAGCAGTTTTGGGCTTGGAATGGATTGCACATGCTTGGAGCTAAGTGGATGGACGAAATTGAAGATCAAATGAGCTTAGGATTGAATGAAGAATGAAAAGTTCAAAATTGGAAGCCAAAGTTTCTAAAGTTGGAAGTTTCTATTCTTGGAGGTTTCCATTCTTGAAAGTTTCTATTCTTGGCTTAGAGTTTCCTAATCCTTCCTCACCTATGTTCCAGCCATAAAAGGGTTTCAAAACATGTTAGGTTGCCTCATTACATGTTTCTAGAAGTCCTAGAACCTTTCCCTAACCTTGCCGCATATCTCCTTTCCCTTTTCTTCCAAAATCTGCCACATAAGTGCCTTTCCCTTTCTCTCCACAACCTTGCCGCACAAGGGATCCTCTTCTTACCTATTTTCTGACCCAAAATTACATTCCCTTTTGTTTCAATTCTTGCCACACAAGGGGAGAGGATTCTTACCTATTTTGTGCCTCAAAACACATTCCTGAATCTGTCCTACACAATTCTGCCGAATTTCCTTTCCTATTCTCTTTAATTCCTGCACCTTACTTGCCTATTTTCTGTCATAAAACACATTCCTCTTTTGTTGCAATCCTTGCTGCACAAGGGAGAGGTTTTCTTGCCTATTTTCTGCCCAAAAATACTTCCCCTTTCTCTTACAAATCAATGCCACACCTTCTTTCCCTTTCTCTCTTAATTTCTAACCTTTAAAACACATTCCTTTTCTCTCCTACATATTCTGCCGAATTTCACTTTCTTATTCTCTTTGAAATTCTGATTCTTTCTTACCTATTCAATTGTGGAACCAAAATAGCTAAGTATTGAACCTTTCTTATTATTTTCTGATTGCCTTTCAACCCTAGCCCTATAAATAAAGCCATCCGCACCATTTAGTTTCTCTCTCTCTGTGAACAGATTCTCTACACACTTTCTGACGAAAATCCACCTTCCATCCACCTATCTACCTATCCATCCTCTACCACCCAACACCATTCATAACCCCCAAAACTCACCACCAACCCTTGTGCCGCAGCAAAGAGGAAGGAGGAGAGCCCTTGGACGTGCTTGCCATTCGAGTTAGGATTGCTGGAACGTTTTAGGTGTAATCTTTCTTTTGTTTTCAATGTTTCAATTCAATAATCTTTGTTCTGTGAGTATGAGGAACTAAACCCCTCTTAGCTAGGGGGGGGGGGGATTCGAAACCATGATTATACTTGCAATATGATTTGATTACATCCAATTGTGATTCATAAGTTGTGAATTCAATTTACTTATCTGTTCATATTATAACTGATTTGTTTGTGTTGATTGAGGTGGCCAACTTAATTTGCATGCATGAATTTGTTGCTAGAATATAAGGGAGTTTCACCTAATCGTTATGAACTTATATTCACAAGTAGTGAAGGTTGCTAGTCACGATCGCGTTAAGTAAATTCTTGGCATAAGTATCATGCAATTCATAGTTACAAGTGCCTCGTCAATGCTTATGATTTTCATAGAACTTAATGATCCTTGCTTGTATCTCTATTATGCAATTCATGTAGGGAACTTGTGGGGAATGCTTTGTGTTGTCGTATGCAATCATCCAATTCAATAAAATTAGGAAAATCTGAGGGTTAATTAGTGCAATTCACGGTTAATCTGGGGCGTTGAGGATTCGTGGTTTATGAAAAGCAACTGGAGATCGTTTTGTATGCAAGTGTGTCATGTGTGGAGAAGAACCTCCTAGTTATTCCATCATCCATAGTTTTCACCCAATTTCGTGCAGATTTCATTAAGTACTTTAAGTTTCTTGTTTTGTTTTCAAATTCGTCAAAACCCAATCCCCCTTTACTTGTTGAGTCATATTAGTTAGAAACTGTTTTAGTTTGTGTTTTTGAGTGTTTTGAGTCAAGTTAAAATCTATTTTCGTCCAAAGTAGTGTTTACAGTCCAAAACTGCCCAGTTTGTGTTTTTAGGCAGTTTTGAGTGTTTTTGTGCTGTTTTGAGTCTTTTGAGTTATTTTAGTGCTTTAGAGTCTAGTTTTGCATTCTTTGAGTCTAGTTTAGTGTTTAAACTTTGTTTTTACGTTTTTGAGTCAGTTTCAAGTGTTTTAGCAATCCCTCCTAATCCCCGGTCTAGAATGATCCCTACTTATACATATACTACAATTGTCAAAAAGAGGGTTTAATTTTGTGTGCTGTTTTACATCGCATCAAGCATTCTTGACCACAGTCACTCCAGATTTCTTTGGAACACATTGCACAGGGGAAACCCAACGACTATCGGAGATTGGATAGATCACTCCATAATCAAGTAGCTTGATTATCTCCTTTTTCACAACTTCCATCATCGGAGGGTTGAGACGGCGTTGAGCCTCTCTAGTTGGTTTGGCCCCCTCCTCAAGAAATATGTGATTCATACAGGTTGTAGGGCTTATCCCCTTGATGTCGGCTAAGGTCCAACCTAGGGCAGATTTAAACTCTCTTAAAACAGGCACTAGCTTCTCTTCTTCTTGTGCCGTGAGGGATGAGGAAATAATGGCAGGTAAGGTCTCTTTTTCCCCCAAGAAAACGTACTTCAAATGGTTTGGTAACGGTTTAAGTTCAAGGGTAGGTGCCTGAATTACTGAAGGAAGCAACTTATTAGTCGAAATGGGAATTGAATCAAAGTTAGGAGACTTACCATCATGCTTGGGTAACGACTCAAGGGCAGCAGCCATCTCAATGAATTCCTCACAAGGGGGCACGGCATGGATGGGTTCATGTATGCCGTGGGTTAGCATGGGTTCTGCCCACTTGTTGTTGAGGTCCATCCCTCTTGTAATGACCTTTTCAAGTGCATCGTCATTCAAATCTTCCAAATACCCCTGCGCCAAAGAATCAATAATATCAATAGAAAAACAAGAGTGATCATCATTAGGATATCTCATGGTTTCAGAAATATTGAAATCAATCACTTCCCCATCAAATTCCATTGACAACGTTCCTTTGAACACATCAATCTTGGTGCGGGCTGTCTTCATGAATGGCCTACCAAGGAGAATCGGCAAAGAGGTGGAATGGGCTGAATCTTCCATGTCCAAAACATAAAAATCAGCCGGGAAGACTAAATGATTCACCTGCACTAAAACATCCTCCAATACCCCTTTTGGATAAGCGTTAGAACGATCAGCCAATTGTATGATCACACCATCCTTTTTCAATTCACCCAAGTTCATAGATGCATAAATAGAATAAGGCATGACATTTATAGATGCACCTAAGTCAAGCATGGCAGATTCAAAACGAGTATGGCCAATTACACAAGGAATCGTAAAACTGCCGGGATCTTTGCATTTAGGGGGCAGTTTACGTTGCAATACGGCTGAAACATTTTCACTTACCTTCACAACCTCCTTGTTTGAAACTCTCTTCCTAGTTGTGCACAACTCCTTCAGAAACTTGGCATACCTTGGAACTTGCTTAATTGCATCCAAAAGTGGTATATTGACTTGAACTTTCCTAAATGTCTCTAGAATGTCCTTTTCAGCTTCCTCTTTCTTTGTTTGCATGAATCTGCTAGGAAAAGGAACATTCGAAGGAAAAACATTAGTAGGAATTGAATTTGATACATTCTTACCCTTGTTGGACAGATTTGATGGTTTAGGAGCACTTAGGGCCTGCGGCAAAGGTGTATCCTTCCTTGCCGTGGGTTGGCTTTGTCCCTCCTCTTCAAATTGAAGTTTTTCATCCTCTTTGTGACCTGATGTTGATGGTTGTGTTCCTGCCCCAACTTCTTTTCCACTTCTCAACAATATGGCTTTTGCAGTTTCGAAACCTCCCTTTGGATTTGGAATGGTGGAACTAGGGAGTTGGCCTTGGTCTCGAAATTTCCCTACAAATTCTGCAATCTGCCCAATTTGTTTCTCCAAATGATCCACCCTTTTGTCTTGGTTTTGCATTGCTTTGGCTTGATTTTCTTGCCCCTGAGACAAATTGGTTAATAGCTTAAGAAGTGCATTGCTTTGGCTTGATTTAAAACGTTCATAATAAGTGGGAAATGATTCACCTTCGTCTTGCTGAATTCCACTTATCCTTTTGCGTAGAAGAATGACTCGAGAAGTTGGGAAAAACTTCTCCAAAAACGCCCGTTTCATGCTCTCCCATGATGTGACAGTTCCGGGGGCTAGTTCATACAACCAATCTTTAGCTTTGTCCATTAGAGAGAATGGAAAAACTTTCATCTTCAATATGCTTCCATCCACATTGATAGGGGTCATGCTTGAACACACCACTTCAAACTCCTTCAAGTGTTTGTTTGGATCCTCCATGGACAGCCCATGGAACTTTGGGATGTGGTGCAACAAACTGGACTTCAACTCAAACTCATCAGTCTTGTCTTGGGCAGCCCTAGGGTATTGAATACATAGGGGGGCGGCATTGGCAAATCCCGAAGCAGAGAGCTCCTTGATTGTTCGATTGTCCGCTGCCATGGTTTGCACTTCCTCCAACACTTGAGCCGTGGGCTCCTCTTCCTCTTCTAGCACCGGTTCTTCAAGCTCAGGTTCAGGGCTAGGTGGATTGGATTCTTGCTGGTTCCTCTGCCTTCTCAAAGTCCTCTCAAAATCGTCGTCAAATTCCAAAATATTCTTTTGAACAGGTTGAGAGCTTCAAGTCATAAACTAGTACCTAAAAACAAGAAACAAACAAAGTCAGAAACTTAAACAAACTAAAAGTAAACAGAAAGAAAAAAATCCAACGGATTAGCAAAGTTGCTAATCCCAGGCAACGGCGCCAAAAATTTGATGCGAAATATATAAGCACACAAATTTAACCCTCTTGTTGACAATTGTAGTATAGATGCAAGTAGGGATCGTTCTGGACCGGGGATTAGGAGGGCTTGCTAAAACCTCAAAACTGACTCAAAATCATTAAAACAAAGTTTAAAACACTAAACTAGACTCAAAGAATGCAAAACTAAACTCTAAAACACTAAAACAACTCAAAAGACTCAAAACAGCACAAAAACACTCAAAACTGCCTAAAAACACAAACTGGGCAGTTTTAGACTCTAAACACTACTTTGGACGAAAATAGATTTTAACTTGACTCAAAACACTCAAAAACACAAACTAAATCAATTTCTAACTAATATGACTCAACAAAGTAAAAGGGGATTGGGTTTTGACGAATTTGAAAACAAAACAAACAGATTGTAAACTAAAACAGATGTTGGACGAATTTGGTAAAACTTATGGATGATGGGCTAGCTAGAGGATTCTTCTCCACACATGACACACTTGCACATATACCAATTTTCAGTTGTTCTTTCGATAAATCATGAAACTCAACACCCCAGGTTAATTAGGCCCACTTAAATTAACCTTCAAGTTCTCCTTAAGTTATTGAATTGGATGGGAAAGCGCATACAACAATTCAAAGCATTCTCTAAAAATTCTTTACGTGAACAGCACAATAAAGATACAATCACAGATCATTAAGCATCATGAGAACTATAATTATTGACGAGGCATTCGTTACTATGATGAGCATGAAACTCCTGCCAAGAATTCATTTAACGCGATCGTTTATAAGCGACCTCCACTACTTGTGAATATAAGTTTGTAACTATTAGGTGAAACTACCTTATATTCTAGCATCATATTCATGCATGCAAATTAAGTGTGCACTCTTAATAAACATACACAAATAAGTTATCAATCAAGCAGTTAAACAAATTGAATTCACAACTTATGAAATCACAACTGAAGGTAATCAATTCATATTGCAAGTATGTTCATGGCTTTGAATCTTCCCCTAGCCAAAAGGGATTTAGTTCCTCATAATCGCAGAACAAAGAATAACAAGTTTATACATTGAAAACAGAAGAAAGAAAACACCTAAACGCTCCAGCAATCCTAACTTGAATGGCAGGCGCATCCAAGGGCTTTCCTCCTTCCTCTTTGCTGCGGCACAAGGGTTGTTGGTGAGTTTTTGGGATTATGAATGGTGTAGAAGGCTGGGTTTATGGCTAGGATGGATGTATGGTGCGGCAGGGAGTGTTTTTGGTCAGAAATTATGGAGAATGGTGAAGGATAGGTGCGGCTAGGGTTGGGGAAGGAATTCTGGCGAGACAGGTTGTGTGGATGGATGATTTGTGGCTGCAACAAGGAAGTTTATTTAAAGGTTTTAGGGAAATTAAAACCCTAACTTATTTTGGTAATCAGAAATTAAGTCAAAAGCATCTAGAAAGAGGAAACAAAATCAGAAAGCTAAGGAAAAGTGCCAGGGATGTGCGGCCAGGACTTTAAATTAAAAAGGAATGTGTTTTAGTGCAAGGAAACAGGAAATAACCCTCTCCCTTGCACGGCAAGGAAGAGGAAAGGGGTAAGGAGGTGCGGCAAGGGTTCTTAGGTGGTCTAGGTCCTTCAATTTGTGTCCTAGAATGCAAAGGAAGCCTTCAAAGTTGCTGGAATTTGGAAACATTAAGGATTAGGAAAGGCAAACCAAAATAGGAAACCTTGGCTTAACTTTCCTACTTTAAGTAGGAATCCTTGTTTGAGTAGGAATCCTTATGTGAGTATGAATCCTCATTCTTCTAGGAATCCATCTTCAATTAGGAATCCTTCGTTGATTAGGAATCCTTCTTTGATTAGGAATCCTTACATCTTCAAGTCTTCAATTTCGTCCATTCCTTTTGCTCCAAACATGTGATATCCATTCCAAGCCCAATTTTGCTCCAAAATGCATCTTCTTGCATATTTTGTCTTTAGGACCTAGAAACACACGAAAATGGCTTTAAACACTAAAATAACTAAGAAATCACAACATAAATGCACAAGAACAAGCCAACTAAGTCGCATAAATATGCTCCTATCATTTTGTAGGTTTAACCCTTTTGAGCCTTGTTTAGCCTATGTTTTTTGTTTACCCACAATATCCCTACCTAGCCTAGATTAGGAACATCCTTACCCATGTTCTTAAGGCATAGCTAAGCATGACTTAGAGTGAATTCCCTTTGTTCGTTATTGGGCAGCAAACAAGTGTGGGGGAAAGAATGTTGTGCATTTATGTGTGCCAAAGTCACAAAAGAGGCACGGGTGGAAAAAAAAAAAAGAAACAAGAAGAAGAACAATTCGTGAAAAATAGAAAGAACAAAAGAGAAGTTGTGAAAAGATGTGAAAAAGAGTTTACAAGTGTTGATTGTTGAAGAAAGGGTCCAAAAAGTTGAATTCGGCCCTAAAATATGTGTAATCTTCCCCTTATGTATCAAAGTGTGCGGCTGCATTTAGAAAGGGAGTTCTAAGTGTCAAAATGGCAAAAAGAAGCAATTTGGAGCATTCTAGAGCATTTTTGGGCCAAGATTGGATAGTGCAAGCATGGAGGTAAGTTGATGGACGAAATTGAGGATATAAAGGCTTGAAATCAGCTAAGAAGATGGAAGAAAGAAGTCAAAGATAAAGAAGATAAGGAATCAGCTCAAAAGAAGGAGAATTATCCAAAACAACCTTATCTTATCTTATCTTACCCAATCCTTATCTTATCTTACCTTATCTTATCCTAATCTTATCCTAACCTGTTTTCTTCAGTTTAGGGGACTTAAAACCTGATTTCTAGAAGTCCTATTCATTCCCCTACAAAAGTGGCGCCCCAAACTCTTCTAGAAACCCCAAACTCTGCCCAGAAACACATTCTTTCTAGAAGCCTAAAAATCTGGCGCCTCCCTCCTTTCTAGAAGGTCTTTTCCTTGCCTTGCAAGACTCCCTGCCTTATCCCTTTGTGCCGTGCCTTCTCACTCCCATTCCCTCTTGGATTCTGACTTATTAAGCCTTTTCCTTGTGGATTTGGGTTCTACAAATCCTTTTCAGAAATCAATTAGGCCACAATCCCTTTTCCTAATGGATTCACAATTTCTGCCGCACCTAGGGCCCTAATTCCTTGTTTATGCTGAGTCCTAGCCCTAATCTGATTACCCTATGGTTTGTGGTGCCTATATATACAAGTTTAGAGGGTTGCCGCAGGTTTCACCACCCTCCATATACATCATTCACGCCAGAAATCACCTACCACTCTCTGCTGCACCCTTCCCTCACCATTCTCCATAGTTTATGACCTAATTCACCCTCTGCCGCACCATACCATCCAACCACCCCCATATACATTCAGAAAACCATACTTTGCCGCAGAGAAGAGAAGAGAAGGCTTGCCGTGCAACCATTGGAGTTTCTTGGAGTTCTTTCTTCTCTTGTTTGATCTTCATGTTTAATTTAACTTGCTTTTCAATTATGTTGAACATGTGGAACTAATTTCGTTTTAGTTAGAGGTGGATTCAAAGCCATGTACATATGTTTGATATGAATTGATTACCTTCAGTTATTGTTTCATAAATTGTGAATGTGGTTTGCTTAACTGTTTTATTAAGAACTTGTTCTTGTGTGTTGATTAAGGATGCATACTTAGTTTACATGCATGAATTTGATGCTAGGATATAAGGGAATTTCACCTAATCGTTAGGAACTTATATTCACAAGTAGTAAAGATTGCTAGTCACAATTGTGTTAAGTAAATCCTAGGCAAGAGTAACATGCGTATTCCATAGTTATGAATGCCTTGTCAATGTTTATGATTTCCATGAAACTTAATGATCTTTGATATGTATCTCTATCATGCGTATTCCATAGTTAGGGAACTTGATAAGAATAATTTGGTTGTGATGCGTTATCCATTCAATTCAATGAACTTAGGGAAATCTGGGAATTGATTAGTGCAATACAATTAATTCAAAGCATTGTCATTCATGGTTTATCGAAAGAATAACTGGAAATCATTTCATATGCATATGTTCATGTGTGGAGAGGAACCCTCTAACTAGTTTTCACCCCTGAATTCACCTTTATCTCTTTCAATTTACTTTGTTTGCTTAAATCTGCTTAGTTTTGCTTAATTCGTCCAAAAACCCCCCTAGTTCTTAATTGAGTCTTAGTTTGTTTAAATTCATCCAAATCTGTCCCCTTTTAGTGTTTTGAGTCTAACTAGTCCAAAAGTCAGCCAATTCACCCCTTAGAACCTGTTTGAGTCTGTTTAAGTTAGTTTTGTTGTTTTGAGTCTATTCTGTTTTGAGTCTCTAGTGTCTAGAATCTGTCTAGTTGAGTTTTATTCGTTGTTTTAAGTTTGTTCTGGTTTGTTTGAGTCAAGTTAGGTTGTTTTAAGTTGTTTGAAGTTAAAATTCGTTCAGATTGACCCATAGTACCTGTTTTCATTGTCTAGAGTCCAGTTTTAGTGTTTTAGAGTTTAATTTGTATAGATTAGCATCCCTTCTAATCCCCAGCCTTAAACGATCCCTACTTTCATATACTACGTCGATAGGGTTTTAATTTGAGTGTCAAGTAATTCTCACATCAGAAGCCATGGATATATGTTTCTTATGATTTGATTTACTCCAGTTATGATTTCATAAATTGTGAATGTGGTTTACTTATCTGTTTAATTAAGAACTTGTTCTTGTGTGTTGATTAAGGATGCATACTTAGTTTACATGCATGAATTTGATGCTAGGATATAAGGGAATTTCACCTAATCGTTATGAACTTATATTCACAAGTAGTAAAGGTTGCTAGTCACAATCATGTTAAGTAAACCCTAGGCTGGATTAACATGTGTATTCCATAGTTATGAATGCCTTGTCAATGTTTATGATTTCCATTGAACTTAATGATCTTTGTTGAATGTCTCTATCATGCGTATTCCATAGTTAGGGAGTTTGAGAAAGAATAATTTGGTTGTGATGTGTTATCCATTCAATTCAATGAATATAGGGAAATCTGGGAATTGATTAGTTCAATACAATTAATTCGGAACATTGTCATTCATGATTTACCGAAAGAGTAACTGGGAATCAAGTTGTATACATATATTTATGTGTGGATGAGGATCCCTCTAACTAGCCTTTCACCCTTCTCAATTTCATCACAAAAAATCGTTTTTCTTTAGAGTTTGGTTACAAGTTTCGGTTTTAAATTTCAATTTCGTCAAAACAATCCCCCTTGCTTTTAAGTCTTGTTTTTAGAGTCTAAATCTGTTTTCTTTTAGTCTTTTGAGTCAAGTTATAACATATTTTCGTCCAAATTCTCCTTAGTGCTCAAAACTGCCCAGAAAGTGGTTTTAAGGCAGTTTTGAGTGTTTGTTTGCTGTTTTGAGTCTTTTGGTTTGTTTTAGTGTTTTAAAGTATAGTTTTGCATTCTTTGAGTCTAGATTAGTGTTTTAAACTTTGTTTTTACGTTTTTGAGTCAGTTTCAAGTGTTTAGCAAATCCCTCCTAATCCCCGGTTCAGAACGATCCCTACTTATACATATACTACAACTGTCAAAAAGAGGGTTTAATTTGTGTGTCAAGTTAATTTTCACATCACATGGACATATGTTTGATATGAATTGATTACCTTCAGTTATTGTTTCGTAAATTGTGAATGTGGTTTACTTATCTGTTTTATTAAGAAATTGTTCTTGTGTGTTGATTAAGGAGGCCTACTTAGTTTACATGCATGAATTCGATGCTAGGATATAAGGGAATTTCACCTAATCGTTAGGAACTTATATTCACATGTAGTAAAGATTGCTAGTCACAATTGTGTTAAGCAAATCCTAGGCAAGAGTAACATGCGTATTCCATAGTTATGAATGCCTTGTCAATGTTTATGATTTCCATGGAGCTTAATGATCTTTAATATGTATCTCTATCATGCGTCTTCCATAGTTAGGGAACTTGATAAGAATAATTTGGTTGTGATGCGTTATCCATTCAATTCAATGAACTTAGGGAAATCTGGGAATTAATTAGTGCAATACAATTAATTCGAAGCATTGTCATTCATGGTTTATCGAAAGAATAACTGGAAATCAATTCGTATGCATATGTTCATGTGTGGAGAAAAACCCTCCAACTAGTTTTCATCCCTGAATTCACCTTTATCTCTTTCAATTTACTTTGTTTGTCTAAATCTGCTTAGTTTTGCTTAAATCGTCCAAAAACCCCCTTAGTTCTTAATTGAGTCTTAGTTTGTTTAAATTCGTCCAAATCTGTCCCCTTTTAGTGTTTTGAGTTTAACTAGTCCAAAAGTCATCCAATTCACTTCATAGAACCTGTTTTGAGTCTATTTAGCTTGTTTTGAGTCTCTAGTGTCTAGAATCTGCCTAGTTGAGTTTTATTTGTTGTTTTAAGTTTGTTTTGTGTTATTTGAGTCAAGTTAGGTTGTCTAGAGTTAAAATTCGTTCAGATTGATCACTAGTACTTGTTTTCATTGTCTAGAGTCCAGTTTAGTGTTTTAGAGTGTAATTTGTGTAGATTAGCATCCCTTCTAATCCCCGGCCTTAAACGATCCCTACTTTCATATACTACGTCGATAGGGTTTTAATTTGAGTGTCAAGTAATTCTCACATCATTTCTTCAATTCAGTCACCTCCCGGGCTTGATTTTGCACCTCCTTGGCATAGTTTTGCATCTCTTTGGTTTGATTTTGCTGCCACTGTGCCAAAGTAGTTAGTAATTGAATAACTTGATCATTATCAAGAGACGAACCTGAGTTATTTTGGGCAGATTGTGTTTGGGATTGCATGGTTGCATATGGCTTTGGAAACATCCCAGGGGTTGGTGGCCAAAATCCACCTTGCTGTTGAGGTTGTTGGGGTTCCCTCCAACGCAGATTTGGATGATCTTTCCAACCTGAATTGTAGGTATTTGCATATGGATCATATCGGGGCTGATTTTGGCCTTGGAACCCAACAGCGTTGGCACTCTCCCATCCTCCATTCTCAATCAATTGAGGGCAACTTTCAGAGGCATGCCCTTGTATGGTACACACGCCACAGATGGTGGTGGTTGTGATTTTGGTCCTTCGACAACCTGAGACACAAGGAGAGTAAGATTAGCCAATTGTGATTGAATTTCAGAAATAGCACTTACCTCATTGACATGTTGCTGCCGTGGGGCCTCTCTTTGTCCAACACCTTCATATTGTTGTGCATTGAGGGCTCGGTTCGCAATTAAGGTTTTGGCAGCCACAGGCGTCTTGTCAACCAATGCACCACCCGCTGATGCATCTAGCATTTGGCGTTCAATGGGGAGGAGTCCTTCGTAAAAGTATTGAATGAGCAGCTCCTCCTTCATTTGGTGTTGAGGGCATAATGCAACTAGGCCCTTAAAACGCTCATAATATGCAGGGAAAGACTCTCCTTGATTTTGTTGAATACCACTAATCCGTTTCCTCAAGAGAGTGACTCTTGAAGTTGGGAAAAACTTCTCCAAGAATGCTCGTTTCATACTTTCCCAAGATGTGACAGTTCCGGGCGCCAATTCGTACAACCAATCTTTAGCCTTTTCTAACAATGAGAATGGAAAGGCTTTCATCTTCAAAATATTCCCATCAACATTAATGGGTGTCATACTTGAGCAAACCACTTCAAATTCCTTCAAATGCTTGTTTGGATCCTCCATGGACAGCCCATGGTATTTGGGAATGTGATGCAACAAGCTAGACTTCAATTCGAACTCGTCGGTCTTATCTGGAGCTGCCCTAGGAAATTGGATACATAGAGGTACTGCATTATCCAATCCTGAGGCCGAAAGCTCCTTAATGGTTCGATTATCTGCAGCCATAACCTCTTCAACCTCGGCCTCCTCTATCTCCTCAGATTCGGCCTCTTCTTGCTCCTCAACCTCGGCTTCAGAACTTGAACTAGGTGGGTGATGTTCTGGGTTCTTTCTTTTCCTTCTCAAGGTTCGTTCAAAATCGTCGTCAAAATCCAAGATATGCTCACGAACCGCTTGAGAACTACGAGTCATAAACTAGTACCTGAAAACAAAGAAAACAAACTAGAATCAGAATCTAAATTAATACACAAGAAAAGAAACAACGGGGGATTAGCAAAGTTGCTAATCCCCGGCAATGATGCGAAATATATAAGCACACAAATTAAACCCTCTTTTTATCAATTGTAGCAAAGTATGTAAGTAGGGATCGTTCTAGGCCGGGGATTAGGAGGGCTTGCTAAATCACTTGAAAACTGACTCAAAAACTTAAAACAAAGTTAAAATACTAAATTAGACTCAAAGAATGCAAAACTGTACTCTAAAACACTAAAACAAACCAAAAGACTCAAAACAGCAAACAAACGCTCAAAACTGCCTTAAAACCACTTTCTGGGCAGTTTTGAACACTAAGGAAGAATTTGGACGAAAACAGTTTATAACTTGACTCAAGACACTTCAAAACACAAACTAAATTGATTTCTAACTAATTTGACACTTCAAAATAAAGGGGGAATTGGTTTTGACGAAATTGAAAACAAAACATAAACTTTGTAAAACAAAACAGATTGTAAAACGAAATTGGTTTAAATTAATGGATGGAAGGCTAGCTAAGGGGTTCTTCTCCACACATGTTATACTTGCATACAAAACGATTTCTAATTGCAATTCAATAAACCACGAATTCTCAACACTCCAAGTTAATTAGGTCCGCTTAAATTAACTCTCAGATTTCCCTTATGTCAATGAATTGGATGGAAACTGCGCATCACAATCAAATTATTCTTCAAGAGTTCTCTATATGAAAGCGCATACTAGAGATACAATCAAAGATCATTACGTTCAATGGAAATCATAAGTATTGACGAGGCACTTGTAACTATGAAAGCGCATGATACTTATGCCAAGAATTTACTTAACACAATTGAGATCATCAACCTTTACTACTTGCGAATATAAAGTTGTAACGATTAGGTGAAACTTCCTTATATCCTAGCATTAGATTTATGCATGCAACTAAGTTGGCCACCTCAATCAACACACACAAATCAGTTTTAATATGAACAGATAAGTAAATTGAATTCACAACTTATGAAACGCAATTAGAGGTAATCAAGTCATATAGCAAGCGGAAACATGGTTTCGAATCCCCCCCTAGCCAAGGGGAGTTTAGTTCCTCATACGTACAAAACAAAGAATATTGAATTTAAACATTGAAATCAAAGGAAAGGAAACACCTAAAACTTCCAGCAATTCAAACTTGAATGGCATCCACGTCCCAGGGCTCCTTCTCCTCCTCTTTGCTGCGGCACAAGGTCTTGGGACAGGTTTAGGGGGTTATGAATGGTGTAGAAGGCTGGGTTAATGGCTAGGATGGATGTATGGTGCGGCAGAGAGTGGTGGATGATTTCTGGCGTGAATGATGTATATGGAGGTGGTGTAACCTGCGGCAACCCTTTAAACTTATATATATAGGCACCACAAACCCTAGGTAAATCAGATTAGGACTTCTAGAAAGCCAAATCCATCCAGAAATAGGTTTAAAACAATCAGATTTCTAATGGGAAAAGGCCTAAGGTGCGGCAGGTTTGGATAAGGAGGGATAAGGCGCCAGATTTTCAGGGTTCTAGAAGGAATGTGTTTTGTGGCAGATTTTGAGGCTTCTAGAGGGATTTGGGGCGCCACTTTTATAGGACAAGGGATAAGACTTCTAGAAATCAGGTTTTAAGTCCCCTAAGCTGAAGAAAACAGGTTAGGATAAGATTAGGATAAGATTGGATAAGATAAGGTTGTTTTGGATAATGTTTTGGATAATTCTCCTTCTTTTGAGCTGATTCCTTATCTTCTTTATCTTTGACTTCTTTCTTCCATCTTCTTAGCTGATTTCAAGCCTTTATATCTTCAATTTCGTCCATCAACTTGCCTCCATGCTTGCACTACCCAATCTTGGCCCAAAAATGCTCTAGAATGCTCCAAATTGCTTCTTTTTGCATACTTGCCCTTAGAACCTGAAAATACATCAAACTAGCTTAAAAGACTACTTTAACTAAGGAAAAACAACATAAATGCACAAGAACAAGCTAACTAAGGTGCATAAATATGCTCCTATCAAATTCCCCCACACTTAGCTTTTGCTAGTCCTCGAGCAAAACAAAACAAAGTAAACAAAACGAAACAAAACAAGTATAACACAACCTAAACCTTCCAACAATTGTCTCAGGGATTTCCAATGCACATGACACGTTAAAAATCATCATTCCCACAGATTTTGGCCATCTTTACGCTTAAGCACATACTTAATCATAGTCACTACTTACTAGTTCACAAATAACCAATTAAAACGATGTTTTGAATGTAGTAACATGCCTTAGAGAATTCCCTCAATTCCTTATGATGTGAAAATTACTTGACACTCAAATTAAAACCCTATCGACGTAGTATATGAAAGTAGGGATCGTTTTAGGCCGGGGATTAGAAGGGATGCTAATCTAAACAAATTAAACTCTAAACACTAAAACTGGACTCTAGACAATGAAAACAGGTACTATGATCAATTTGGACGAATTTTAACTCTAGACACCTTTAAACAACCTAACTTGACTCAAATAACTCAAAACAAACTCAAAACAGCAAATAGAATTCAATTAAACAGTTTCTGGACTCTAAAGACTCAAAACAAGCTAAATAGACCTAAAACACACAAAACAAGTTATCTAGACTCTAAACTAACACCTAAGATTGATTTGAACGAAATTAAGACTCAAATTGACTCAAAAGACTAAAAGACTCAAGATTTGACGAATTTAGACTATCTTAACACAAATTAAAATCAGGGGATTGTTTTTGAACGAATTTAAACTTAAACAAACAAGATTGTAAAGACAACTTAAAAAGGCACGAAATTGGTGATTTAAATGGGTGAATGGCTAGTTAGAGGGATCCTTATCCACACATAAACATATGCATACAACTTGATTCCCAGTTACTCTTTCGATAAACCATGAATGACAATGTTCCGAATTAATTGTATTGAACTAATCAATTCCCAGATTTCCCTAGATTCATTGAATTGAATGGATAACGCATCACAACCAAATTATTCTTTCTCAAACTCCCTAACTATGGAATACGCATGATAGAGACATTCAACAAAGATCATTAAGTTCAATGGAAATCATGAACATTGACAAGGCATTCATAACTATGGAAGACGCATGTTAATCCAGCCTAGGGTTTACTTAACATGATTGTGACTAGCAACCTTTACTACTTGTGAATATAAGTTCATAACGATTAGGTGAAATTCCCTTATATTCTAGCATCAAATTCATGCATGCAACCTAAGTATGCATCCTTAATCAACACACAAGAACAAGTTCTTAATAAAACAGATAAGTAAACCACATTCACAATTTATGAAATCATAACTGGAGTAAATCAAATCATAAGAAACATATATTCATGGCTTCAAATTCCCCCTCTAACTAATTGGGGTTTAGTTCCTCATGATAGCAATTAAACAAAGAAAACTGAATTGAAACATTGAAAACAAGGATAGACAACACCTAAGAACGCTCCAGCAGTAGTCACGACTTAGAGTGGCACCTTCTCCTTCCTTCCTTGAATAGCTGCAGCACAAGAGGGGTTTTCTGGGTTTGTGTGGATGATATGGCACGGCAGGGGGTGGTGGATGAATTCTGGCGTGAATGGTTGTGTATGGAGGGTGTTGTGCACGACAAAGGATTGATTAGTATATATATAGGCACCAAAACCCTAGGTGAATCAGATTGGGACTTCTAGAAAGCCAAATCCATTCAGAAATAGGCTCAAAACAATCAGATTTCCAATGGGAAAGGGCCTAAGGTGCGGCAAACTTGGATAAGGAGGGATAAGGCTTCTAGAAAGCCTTGCAAGGCAAGGAAATCAAGTTTTCTGGAAAGCTAGGTGCGGCAAGGCTTAGGGTTTCTAGAAACTTAATTTAAATGTCCCCCAATCAGAAAATAAACCCTCATTGTACCAGGAATTAAATTAGAAAAGGATTAGGATAGGATAAGGTTTGTTAAGATAAGATAAGGATTGGATAAGATAAGATAAGATAAGGTTGTTTGGATAATGTTTTGGATAATCCTCCTTCTTTTGAGCTGATTCCTTATCTTCAATGATTTGAATTTATTTCTCCAACCTTGAAACATATTCCCAACTCCATTTAGACTCCAAATTCGTCCATCTTCATGCCCATTGCTTGTGCTATCCATTCCAAGCCCAGATTTGCTCTAAAATGCTCCAAAATGCACCTTTTTGCCAACTTTGCTTCTTGGACCTAAAAACACACGAAAATGACTTTAAACACTATACTAAGCAACAAATAGCTAAGCAAATGCAAGGAAACACACTAACTAAGTAGCATAAATATGCTCCTATCACCTTACAAGATATGCACTCAATTTTCACACACATTTTCTGACGACACTCCCTACACTAGTTATATGTGAGAAGATTGATGTAAATATGAAAACGAACACTCACATATGTTTATAACAAAGAAAGCAATTTCTGGAGTTAATAACATGTTTAGATATGGTCTCATGAATGGAACGCTACTACTTAGATGCGAGAACCAGTGACACCATATGCTCATACCAATCCCAAACTCCACATATTGAAACACACAACACTCAAGATTGAAGTTAAGGGTTGTAACGGGGCTTGGGGGTATTGGTTAACAAAGAAAGGGTAGGAAAAACAAACGTTCTCAGAGCAATAGCAAGCAAAATAATGAATATGACACTTAGAACTCCCTTTAGCATGCAGAAATCAACTTTTAAACACAAAGGGAAGTTTCAAGCAACAATTAGGGCCGGATTCAATGTTTTGGACCCTTCCTTCAACAAACAACACTTGAGAACTCTTTTCCACATCTTTTCAACTCCTTTTTCATTTTTTTCACAACTTTTCTTTTTTTCTTTCTATTTTCCACGAATTTTTCTTCTTCTTCCTTTTTTTCCTTTTCTTTGCCGTGCCTCATTCAAGACTTTGGCACACCCACAACAAAACTCACATCCCCCACACTTGTTTTCTGCCAAACAATGATCAAAAGGAATTCATATTGAGTAATGCATTACTATGCTTCAAGAACAAAGGTATGGATGGTCCTAATCTAGGCTAGATGAGGATAATGTGGGTTAACAAAGAACATAGGCTAAACAAGGCTCAACGGGGTTAAAACCTACAAAACACAATGAAATAGGGAGATACGGCAATTTGGCTATGGTGGTCACTACACAACTTCATCTTGAATATGTGTTATGCAAATCAATAACATGCTTAGAATGAATTGGGCATGAGTTCTAGTGTTTGGAACTAAATGATGAAACACCTTCTAAGTAGCAACCAAGCAAAGAATAATGAGATCATGCAACGACTTTAGAAAACAACAATGCACAGATTATTAACTCTCCAAATAAATGTTTAGGCTCAAGTCTCACAAGGTTGTAGCGTTAGTTTGAGTTCCTTCCTTCAAGCATGTTACAAAAACTGATTTTTCTTTTATGATTGCATGTGAATTCATAAGTTATAACCACAACCAAGCATAAACCAAAGAGTAAATCAAACTTTCATCCATGTTTACAACTCTCTTTAACAGTCATGCAATTACAAACCGAATCCTCATCATTGTGTTGGAAGGTACCCTAAGACACAAACAAACACACAAAAACAACTCTTTTTTGGGTTTTTTAAAACAAATTGTCAAATTTTTATGGGATTTTCGGATTTTTGAGTCAAAACACACCAAAACAGCTTAAAAACACTTAAAAACAGCAAGGAACAACATTAGAAGTTATGGGTGATCAAACCCTACGAAATTGCATCAAAACATTTTGGTTACCCCCCCACACTTAAATCAAATATTGTCCTCAATGTTTCAAGCATAAACTAACACAAATAAGCAACAAACAAACAAAACAGCAACTCAACTATAAACAAGGCAGAAACGAAAACAACAACAAAGAGAAGGGTTTAGGAAGGCAAATCTGGAAGTGGAGTGCTCCCTAGGTCTTCCTTTGTTGAATGCATGGGTTGCCTCCGAAGTAGCGCTTGCTTTTACGTCGTGCAGCCAGACGATACCTCCAATTAAGCTTCATTGGAGGCCACTGCATGTAAGTGATCTTCGAATGGGAGGTGATACTTGAAATGATCCGGCAATGGTTTAAATTCTAGTGTGGGTGCCTGAATCATTAAAATCAGCCAGTTAGTAGAAAACAAAATCAAAATTGGAGAAGATGGCTTACTTGCTTGCTCCGACACAAACTCAATTACAAACACCACATCTTTGAATGTTTCAGGGATTTTGAACTTGGCCAGATTTACTGTGATGGTTGTGACTTGTCCCGTGTCATAAAATTGAACTTCTTTGGGCTTTGTTGTCTCATGAACATCCTCCTTGATGCATTCTTCATATGCTCCAGCCACTTCTTGCTCTTGAATCATTCTCCTCGACATACAAGGTTCTTTGAACACTTCAAGACAATCTGGAACTTGATTTGGTGTGCCAAGAATTGGGATATCACTTTGCACCTTTGGAAGGGTTTGCATGATGTCCTTTTCACTCTCTTCTTTCTTGGGAATCAAAAACCTGCGAGGAGAAGGGACATTTGGAGGAATAACATTAGAATTAAATGAATTTGGGACGTCCTTACTTGTGGTGGGTGGTTGGGAGGTCTTAGGGGGCTGTGGCAAGGGTTGTTCTTCCCTTGCTGTGGGTGTGTCTTCTTCCTCCTCCTCAATTAGCAGCTCCACATCCACTTCTAGGCTATGTTTGGACGTTTTTAGGTCAGCTCCAACCTCCATAGCCCTTTCCAAAGTGATAGCTTCAGCAATTTCAAAGTCTCCCATCGAATTGACAGTAGTTGAGTTGGAGAGTTCACGTTGTTCTTGAATTTGTACCATGAACTCTGCAATCTGCCCAATTTGCTTTTCCAAATGGTCCACCTTTTTGTTTTGGTTTTCTTGTCCCTGAGATAAAGAAGTGAGTAACTCAAGAATTTTATCATTATCCATTGACGAACTTGAACTTGGTTGGGCCGAATATGGTTGAGGCTATGGTGGTTCATATGGCGTTGTATAGAACTCCCCAGATGGCTGCCAATATCCTTCTTGGTGTGAGCCCTGCGTGACAGAAGTTAGTACATCAAGAATTTCATCATAAGTCATGGACATACTTGAATTCGATTGGAATTGTTGTGGGGAAGGCTGTGGTGGCTGCATAGGTCTTGAATAGAACTCCTCTTCTTGCTGCCAATATCCACCTTGTTGGAATTGTTGAGGTTCTCCCCACATATAATCTGAATAATCCCTCCAATCCGAATTGTAAGCGTTGGAAAACATGTTGTCCCATGATTGGCTATGGCCTTGATAACCCCAAGCATCTTCATTCGCAGCTAGTTGAGAACATTGATGAGTTGGATATCCTTGCCCATGGGACACACCACATGTAGGGACACTTTGCATTGTGGTCCTTTCGGCATATTGTGACAATTGAGAAGTAAGTTTCGCCAATTGAGCTTGAATGGTAGCAAAATCCATGTCTTACTTCTCTAGTACCTGAAAATCAAGGAAACAAAACTAAATCAAATATCAAAAGTAAAAGACACAAACAAAAACAAAGGGGATTAGCTAAAGAAAACAACACAAAGTTAGAAACAAAAACAAAAACAAAATAAACGAAAAGAAAAGAACCAAGGGATTAGCAAAGTTGCTAATCCCCGGCAACGGCGCCAAAAATTTGATGCGAAATATATAAGCACAAAAATTAAACCCTCTTTTTATCAATTGTAGCAAAGTATGTAAGTAGGGATCGTTCTAGGCCGGGGATTAGGAGGGCTTGCTAAATCACTTGAAAACTGACTCAAAAACTTAAAACAAAGTTAAAATACTAAATTAGACTCAAAGAATGCAAAACTATACTCTACAACACTAAAACAAACCAAAAGACTCAAAACAGCAAACAAACTCTCAAAACTGCCTTAAAACCACTTTCTGGGCAGTTTTGAACACTAAGGAAGAATTTGGACGAAAACAGTTTATAACTTAACTCAAGACACTTCAAAACACAAACTAAATTGATTTCTAACTAATTTGACACTTCAAAATAAAGGGGGAATTGGTTTTGACGAAATTGAAAACAAAACATAAACTTTGTAAAGCAAAACAGATTGTAAAACGAAATTGGTTTAAATTAATGGATGGAAGGCTAGCTAAGGGGTTCTTCTCCACACATGTCATACTTGCATACAAAACGATTTCTAATTGCAATTCAATAAACCACGAATTCTCAACACTCCAAGTTAATTAGGTCCGCTTAAATTAACTTTCAGATTTCCCTTATGTCAATGAATTGGACGGAAAATGCGCATCACGATCAAATTATTCTTCAAGAGTTCTCTATATGAAAGCGCATACTAGAGATACAATCAAAGATCATTACGTTCAATGGAAATCATAAGTATTGACGAGGCACTTGTAACTATGAAAGCGCATGATACTTATGCCAAGAATTTACTTAACACAATTGAGATCATCAACCTTTACTACTTGCGAATATAAAGTTGTAACGATTAGGTGAAACTTCCTTATATCCTAGCATTAGATTTATGCATGCAACTAAGTTGGCCACCTCAATCAACACACACAAATCAGTTTTAATATGAACAGATAAGTAAATTGAATTCACAACTTATGAAACGCAATTAGAGGTAATCAAGTCATATAGCAAGCGGAAACATGGTTTCGAATCCCCCCTAGCCAAGGGGAGTTTAGTTCCTCATACGTACAGAACAAAGAATATTGAATTTAAACATTGAAATCAAAGGAAAGGAAACACCTAAAACTTCCAGCAATTCAAACTTGAATGGCATGCACGTCCCAGGGCTCCTTCTCCTCCTCTTTGCTGCGGCACAAGGTCTTGGGACAGGTTTAGGGGGTTATGAATGGTGTAGAAGGCTGGGTTAATGGCTAGGATGGATGTATGGTGCGGCAGAGAGTGGTGGATGATTTCTGGCGTGAATGATGTATATGGAGGTGGTGTAACCTGCGGCAACCCTTTAAACTTATATATATAGGCACCACAAACCCTAGGTAAATCAGATTAGGACTTCTAGAAAGCCAAATCCATCCAGAAATAGGTTTAAAATAATCAGATTTCTAATGGGAAAAGGCCTAAGGTGCGGCAGGTTTGGATAAGGAGGGATAAGCCTTCTAGAAAGCCTTGCAAGGCAAGGAAATCAGATTCTAGGAGGGAAGGAGGCGCCAGATTTTCAGGGTTCTAGAAGGAATGTGTTTTGTGGCAGATTTTGAGGCTTCTAGAGGGATTTGGGGCGCCACTTTTATAGGACAAGGGATAAGACTTCTAGAAATCAGGTTTTAAGTCCCCTAAACTGAAGAAAACAGGTTAGGATAAGATTAGGATAAGATTGGATAAGATAAGGTAAGATAAGATAAGGTTGTTTTGGATAATGTTTTGGATAATTCTCCTTCTTTTGAGCTGATTCCTTATCTTCTTTATCTTTGACTTCTTTCTTCCATCTTCTTAGCTGATTTCAAGCCTTTATATCTTCAATTTCGTCCATCAACTTGCCTCCATGCTTGCACTACCCAATCTTGGCCAAAAAATGCTCTAGAATGCTCCAAATTGCTTCTTTTTGCATACTTGACCTTAGAACCTGAAAATACATCAAACTCGCTTAAAAGACTACTTTAACTAAGGAAAAACAACATAAATGCACAAGAACAAGCTAACTAAGGTGCATAAATATGCTCCTATCAGGCAACGGCGCCAAAATTTGATGTGATTAATGTTAAGCACACAAATTAAACCCTCTTGTTATCAATTGTAGTATAAACGCAAGTGATGCGGAATATATAAGCACACAAATTAAACCCTCTTTTTATCAATTGTAGCAAAGTATGTAAGTAGGGATCGTTCTAGGCCGGGGATTAGGAGGGATTGCTAAACCACTTGAAAACTGACTCAAAAACTTAAAACAAAGTTAAAACACTAAATTAGACTCAAAGAATGCAAAACTAAGACTCAAAACAGCAAACAAACGCTCAAAACTGCCTTAAAACCACTTTCTGGGCAGTTTTGAACACTAAGGAAGAATTTGGACGAAAACAGTTTATAACTTGACTCACGACACTTAAAAACACAAACTAAATTGATTTCTAACTAAATTGACACTTCAAAATAAAGGGGGAATTGGGTTTGACGAAATTGAAAACAAAACATAAACCTTGTAAAACAAAACAGATTGTAAAACGAAATTGGTTTAAATTAATGGATGGAAGGCTAGCTAAGGGGTTCTTCTCCACACATGTCATACTTGCATACAAAACGATTTCTAATTGGAATTCAATAGACCACGAATTCTCAACACTCCAAGTTAATTAGGTCCGCTTAAATTAACTTTCAGATTTCCCTTATGTCAATGAATTGGACGGAAAATGCGCATCACAATCAAATTATTCTTCAAGAGTTCTCTATATGAAAGCGCATACTAGAGATACAATCAAAGATCATTACGTTCAATGGAAATCATAAGTATTGACGAGGCACTTGTAACTATGAAAGCGCATGATACTTATGCCAAGAATTTACTTAACACAATTGAGATCATCAACCTTTACTACTTGCGAATATAAAGTTGTAACGATTAGGTGAAACTTCCTTATATCCTAGCATTAGATTTATGCATGCAAACTAAGTTGGCCACCTCAATCAACACACACAAATCAGTTTTAATATGAACAGATAAGTAAATTGAATTCACAATTTATGAAACGCAATTAGAGGTAATCAAGTCATATAGCAAGCATAAACATGGTTTCGAATCCCCCCTTAGCCAAGGGGGGTTTAGTTCCTCATACGTACAGAACAAAGAGTATTGAATTTAAACATTGAAATCAAAGGAAAGGAAACACCTAAAACTTCCAGCAATTCAAACTTGAATGGCATGCACGTCCAAGGCTCCTTCTCCTCCTCTTTGCTGCGGCACAAGGTCTAGGGACAGATTTTGGGGGTTATGAATGGTGTAGAAGGCTGGGTTATTGGCTAGGATGGATGTATGGTGCGGCAGGTAGTGAATTAGGTCAGAAACTATGGAGAATGGTGAAGGAAGGGTGCGGCAGAGAGTGGTGGATGATTTCTGGCGTGAATGATGTACATGGAGGGTGGTGTGTACGGCAAGGGGTGGTGAAATATATATATATAGGCACCAAAAACCCTAGGTGAATCAGATTAGGACTTCTAGAAAGCCAAATCCATCCATAAATAGGTTCAAAACAATCAGATTTCTCATGGGAAAGGGCCTAAGGTGCGGCAGATTTGGATAAAGAGGGATAAGGCTTCTAGAAAGCCTTGCAAGGCAAGGAAATCAGGTTTTCTAGAAGGCTAGGTGCGGCAAGGACTTAGGGTTCTAGAATCCTAAATTAAATGTCCCCCAATCAGAAAATAAGCCCTCATTGTACCAGGAATTGAATTAGAAAAGGATTATGATAGGATAATGTTAGTTAAGATAGGATAACGATTGGATAAGATAAGATAAGATAAGGTTGTTTTGGATAATGTTTTGGATAATTCTCCTTCTTTTGAGCTGATTCCTTGTCTTCAATGATTTGAATTTATTTCTCCAACCTTGAAACATATTCCTAACTCCATTTGGACTCCAAATTCGTCCATCCTCTTGGCTCCAAGCATATGATATCCATTCCAAGCTCAAATGTGCTCCAAAAAGCTCCAAAATGCATCCTTTTGCATACTTGCCCTTAGAACCTGAAAATACATCAAACTAGCTTAAAAGACAACTTTAACTATGGAAAAACAACATAAATGCACAAGAACAAGCTAACTAAGGTGCATAAATATGCCCCTATCAGCAAGTAGGGATCGTTTTGGACCGGAGATTAGGAGGGCTCGCTAATCTAACACAAACTGACTCAAATAAGCAAAACAAGACTCAAAAGACTCTAAATAGACTAGTAAGACTCAAAATAGGTTCAAAATACTCAAAACTGCTTAAAACACTAATTGGACAGATTCTAGACACTAGACACAACTTTGGACGAAAATTGAATTAAATTTGACTCAAAACACACAAAGACACAAACTAAGACAGATTCTAACTAATTTGACTCAAACAAGTGAAGGGGGATTGGTTTTAGAGTGAAACTAAACTAAAACAAACAAAGACTTTAAACTAGGCAGATTTAGACGAAATTGGGTTTTTAGGATGGATGGTGAACTAGCTAGAGGTTTCCTCATCCACACATGATTTATATGCATATAACTTGACTTCAAGTTACGTTTTCATTGAATTACGAATGACAATGCCCCAGATTAACCGTGTCAATCACTAATTAACCCTCAGATTCTCCTAATTTCATTGAATTGGACGGACAACTCATCTACAACCAAATTATTCTCATCAATTTCCCTACATGACATCATAATAGAGACACAATCAGAGATCATTACGCTCAATGAGAATCATAAGCATTGACGAGGCATTCATAACTATGATATCATGTTACTCACACCAAGAATTGAACTTAACATGATTGTTCCAGCAACCTTTACTACTTGTGAACATAAGTTTGTAACGATTATGTGAAACTCACTTATATCCTAGCATCAAATTTATGCATGCCAATTAAGTGTCGACCCTCAACCAACAAACAGAAATAAGTTCTAATTCAAACAGTTAAGCCAATTGCATTCATTCTTCAAGAATCTGTAACTGAAATTTATCAAGTCATATCACACACAAAATCATGGTTTCAAAGTAGCCTCTAGCTAAAAACGAGTTTAGCCTCTCATGATTACAGCAAGACAAAGGAAAATTAAATTAATCAACGAAAACATAAGGTAGAAAACACCTAAGAACGCCCAGCACTCCAGATTGGGTGCAACATGCTTCAAGCTGCTCCTCCTCTCCTTCCTCCTTGCAAGGCTGCGGCACAGGTGGCTGGTAGGGTTTATGGATGGGCAAAGGTGGTGTGGATGGGTGGTGGAATGTGTTTAGAATGGTTGAGATGCGAAAGGATGTGTAGCGAGGCTCAATCTGTGCGGCACAATCATATATATATAGGGGAAGGCTAGGTCACGGCTGGGAAGGTGTTTAGGTAGGTTTTGGACTCCTCACCCTTCTAGAAATCAGAATCCTTGAAGTTTTGGGGAATTAAATGGACCAAATCCCTCTAGAATAAGGAAATAGGTGCGGCATCCCTCTCTAGCTGGGAATTAAGTATCCCAAAGTGTTTAGGACTCCTTCTCTGTAGTTGAAACCTTTGTGCATTTGGATTAGGAAAGTCAAGATAAGATAGGATAATGTTTTGGATAAGATGAGATAAGATTTGGATAATGTTCCATATTTCTTGCTAACTTCTTATCTTCTTTATCTTTGACTTCTTTCCTCCATCCTTTAAGCTGATTTCAAGCTTTTTTATCTTCAAATTCGCCCATCAACTTGCTTCCATGGTTGCACTACCCAATCTTGGCCCAAAAATGCTCTAGAATGCTCCAAACTGCTTCTTTTTGCCATTTTGACACTTAGACCCTACAAACACACGAAAATAGCTTAAAATACAAAATTAACTAAGAACTAAGGACATTAATGCATGAAAACAAGCTAACTAAGTCGCATAAATATGCTCCTATCAATGTTAAGTAAATCCTAGGCAAAAGTAACATGCAGTTCATAGTTATGAATGCCTTGTCAATGTTTATGATTTCCATGGAACTTAATGATCTTTGATATGTGTCTCTATCATGCGTATTCCATAGTTAGGGAACTTGATAAGAATAATTTGGTTGTGATGCGTTATCCATTCAATTCAATGAACTTAGGGAAATCTGAGAATTGATTAGTGCAATACAATTAATTCGGAGCATTGTCATTCATGGTTTATCGAAAGAATAACTGGAAATCAATTCGTATGCATATGTTCATGTGTGGAGAAGAACCCTCTAACTATTTTTTCACCCCTGAATTCACCTTCACCTCTCTTTAATTTACTTTGTTTGCTGGAATCTTCTTCGTTTTGATAAATTCGTCTAAAAACGCCCTCAGTTCTTATTTGTGTTTTAGTTTTGTTAAATTCGTCCAAATCTGTCTCCTTTTAGTGTTTTGAGTCTTACTAATCTAAAATTCATCCAATTCACTTCCTAGTACCTGTTTTGAGTCTGTTTAAATTAGTTTTGCTGTTCTGAGTCAATTTGGTCAGTTTTGAGTTGTCTAGAGTCTAGTTTAGTGTTTTAGAGTTTAACTTGTGTAGATTAGTGATGCGATGTAAAACAGCACACAAATTAAACCCTCTTGTTGACAATTGTAGTATAGATGCAAGTAGGGATCGTTCTGGACCGGGGATTAGGAGGGCTTGCTAAAACCTCTAAACTGACTCAAAAACGTAAAAACAAAGTTTAAAACACTTAACTAGACTCAAAAGACTCAAAACAAATTCACAAGACTCAAAATGGGCTAAAAACACTCAAAACTGCCTAAAAACACAAACTGGGCAGTTTTGGACTCTAAACACAATTTTGGACGAAAATAGGTTTTAACTTAACTCAAGACACTTAAAAACACAAACAAAACAGATTTTAAACACTTTGGAACAAGAAAGTAAAAGGGGGGGGGTTTGGGTTTTGACGAAATTAAAAACAAAACAAACAGATTGTAAACTAAAACAGATTTTGGATGAATTTGGTAAAACTTATGGATGATGAGCTAGCTAGAGGGTTCTTCTTCACACATGACACACTTGCATACAAACCAATTTTCAGTTGTTCTTTCGATAAATCATGAAACTCAACACCCCAGGTTAATTAGGTCCGCTTAAATTAACCTTCAAGTTCTCCTTAAGTTATTGAATTGGACGGGATAACGCATACAACAACTCAACACATTCTCTAAAAGTTCCCTACGTGAACAGCACAATAAAGATACAATCAGAGATCATTAAGCTTTGTGAGAACTATAAGCATTGACGAGACATTCGTAACTATGAAAAGCATGATACTCCTGCCAAGAATTCACTTAACACGATCGTGACCAGCAACCTCCACTACATATGAATATAAGTTCATAACGATTAGGTGAAACTCCCTTATATTCTAGCATCAAATTCATGCATGAAAACTAAGCGTGCACTCTCAATCAACATACAAGAATAAGTTATCAATCAAACAGTTAAGCAAATTGAATTCACAATTTATGAAATCACTACTGAAGGTAATCAATTTATATGGCAAGCATATTCATGGCTTTGAATAGCCCCCTAGCCAAAAGGGCTTAGTTCCTCATGTTCACAGCAAAACAAAAGGAAAAGAGATTAAACATTGTAAACTTAGAACGAATTACACCTAGAATGCTCCAACAATCAAGCTTGAACATCCAGGAGTCCTTCCTTCTTCCTCCTTGCTGCGGCACAAAGATGGGTAAGGTGTATGGAATGTGTTTTAGGGTCACGAATGTGGTTTGGGTTAAAGGGAATTGCGGCAAAGGTGTGTGAATGGTTTCTGACGTGAATGGATGATTGGGTGAGTGAATGGATCTCCTTTGTGCGGCACAAGGATGGTTTATTTAAGGAATTAGGGTAATAAAGCTAGGGAACAATATAGGAAACAGAAATTAAATCAAAACCTTAAGGGAAATAGGAATTAAAGTCAGAATCCTAAGGGAATTGGGCAAGTAGGTGCGGCAAGGGTGTAAAGGGTAAGGGAATGCCTTGCAAGGCAAGGCAAATGGGTTTCCTTGCTGATTTAGGTCCAGATTTTGGGTAAGTAGGAGATGGCTTGCACGGCAAGGATGGGAAAGTGAGGGAATGGTGCGGCAAAGGATCTTTAGGTGCAAGGAAGGTTCAATTTGTGTCCTAAAATGCATAGGAGGCCTTCAATGTTGCTGGAACTTAGGGACCTTTAGGATTAGGAAAGGTCAAACCAAAATAGGAAACCTTGGCTTAACTTTCCTACTTAAAGTAGGAATCCTTGTGTGAGTAGGAATCCTTGTTCAACTAGGAATCCTCTTTCTTCTAGTAATCCTCCTTTGATTAGGAATCCTTCGTTGATTAGGAATCCTAACTTCTTCAAGTCTTCAATTTCGTCCATTCCTTTTGCTCCAAACATGTGATATCCATTCCAAGCCCAATTTTGCTCCAAAAAGCTCCAAAATGCACTTTCTTGCATACTTTGCCCTTAGAACCTGAAAACACACGAAAATGGCTTAAAAGACTAAAATAACTAAGAAATAACAACGTAAATGCACAAGAACAAGCTAACTAAGTCGCATAAATATGCTCCTATCAAATTCCCTCACACTTAGCTTTTGCTAGTCCTCGAGCAAAACAAAACAAACAAGGAAAACAAAACGAAACAAAACAAACAAAACACAACCTACACCTTCCAACATTTACCTCAGGGATTTCTAATGCACATGACATGTCAAAAATCATTATTCCCTCAGATTTTAGTCATCTTTGATGTGAGAATTACTTGACACTCAAATTAAAACCCTATCGACGTAGTATATAAAAGTAGGGATCGTTTAAGGCCGGGGATTAGAAGGGATGCTAATCTACACAAATTACACTCTAAAACACTAAACTGGACTCTAGACAATGAAAACAGGTACTATGGATCAATCTGAACGAATTTTAACTCTAGACAACCTAACTTGACTCAAATAACACAAAACAAACTTAAAACAACAAATAAAACTCAACTAGGCAGATTCTAAACACTAGAGACTCAAAACAGGCTAAATAGACTCAAAACAACAAAACTAACTTAAACAGACTCAAAACAGGTTCTAAGGGGTGAATTGGATGACTTTTGGACTAGTTAGACTCAAAACACTAAAAGGGGACAGATTTGGACGAATTTAAACAAACTAAGACTCAATTAAGAACTAGGGGGGGTTTTTGGACGAATTAAGCAAAACTAAGCAGATTTAAGCAAACAAAGTAAATTGAAAGAGATAAAGGTGAATTCAGGGGTGAAAACTAGTTAGAGGGTTCTTCTCCACACATGAACATATGCATACGAATTGATTTCCAGTTATTCTTCCGATAAACCATGAATGACAATGCTTTGAATTAATTGTATTGCACTAATTAATTCCCAGATTTCCCTAAGTTCATTGAATTGAATGGATAACGCATCACAACCAAATTATTCTTATCAAGTTCCCTAACTATGGAAGACGCATGATAGAGATACATATCAAAGATCATTAAGTTCCATGGAAAGCATAAACATTGACAAGGCATTCATAACTATGGAATACGCATGTTACTCTTGCCTAGGATTTACTTAACACAATTGTGACTAGCAATCTTTACTACTTGTGAATATAAGTTCCTAACAATTAGGTGAAATTCCCTTATATCCTAGCATCAAATTCATGCATGTAAACTAAGTAGGCCTCCTTAATCAACACACAAGAACAAGTTCTTCATAAAACAGATAAGTAAATCACATTCATAATTTACGAAACAATAACTGAAGGTAATCAATTCATATCAAACATATGTCCATGGCTTTGAATCCACCTCTAACTAAAACGAAATTAGTTCCACATGTTCAACATAATTGAAAAACAAATTAAATTAAACATAGAAACGAAACAAGAGAAGAAAGAACTCCTCCTTCTCCAATGGAAGCCACGGCAAGGCCTTGTCTTCCCTTCTCTAAATATGGATTTCTGAATGTATATGGGGGTGTAGAATTCGTATGGATGGGTGGTGGTCTGTGGCAAGGCTTGGAAATATGTATATATAGCATGGCAAACCCTAGGGGAATCAGTTTAGGACTTGGACTCAGCATAAGCAAGGGATTAGGACCCTAGGTGCGGCAGAATATGTAGGAAAAAGGATTATTGATGCGATGTAAAACAGCACACGAAATTAAACCCTCTTTTTGACAATTGTAGTATATGTATAAGTAGGGATCGTTCTAGACCGGGGATTAGGAGGGATTGCTAAAACACTTGAAACTGACTCAAAAACGTAAAAACAAAGTTTAAACACTAAACTAGACTCAAAGAATACAAAACTAGACTCTAAAACACTAAAACAACTCAAAAGACTCAAAACAGCACAAAACACTCAAAACTGCCTAAAAACACAAACTGGGCAGTTTTGGACTCTAAACACAATTTTGGACGAAAATAGGTTTTGACTAAACTCAAAACACTCAAAAACACAAACTAAAATAGTTTCTAACTAATATGACTCAACAAGTAAAGGGGGGATTGGGTTTTGACGAATCTGAAAACAAAACAAGAAACTTAAAGTACTAATGAAATCTGCACGAAATTGGGTGAAAACTATGGATGATGGGATAGCTAGAGGATTCTTCTCCACACATGACACACTTGCACATAAACCAATTTTCAGTTGTTCTTTCGATAAATCATGAAACTCAACACCCCAGGTTAATTAGGTCCGCTTAAATTAACCTTCAAGTTCTCCTTAAGTTATTGAATTGGATGGGAAAGCGCATACAACAATTCAAAGCATTCTCTAAAAGTCCTTTACGTGAACAGCACAATAAAGATACAATCACAGATCATTAAGCATCATAAGAACTATAAGTATTGACGAGGCATTCGTTACTATGATGAGCATGAAACTCCTGCCAAGAATTCATTTAACGCGATCGTTTATAAGCGACCTCCACTACTTGTGAATATAAGTTTGTAACTATTAGGTGAAACTCCCTTATATTCTAGCATCAAACTCATGCATGCAAACTAAGTGTCGACCCTCAATCAACATACAAGAATAAGTTATCCATCAAGCAGTTAAACAAATTGAATTCACAACTTATGAAATCACAACTGAAGGTAATCAATTCACATTGCAAGTATAATCATGGTTTCGAATCCCCCCCTAGCTAAGAGGGGTTTAGTTCCTCATACTCACAGAACAAAGATTATTGAATTGAAACATTGAAAACAAAAGAAAGATTACAGCTAAACGTTCCAGCAATCCTAACTTGAATGGCAGGCACGTCCAAGGCTCTCCTCCTTCCTCTTTGCTGCGGCACAAGGGTTGTTGGTGAGTTTTGGGAGTTATGAGTGGTGTAGATGGCTGGGTTATTGGCTAGGATGGATGTATGGTGCGGCAGGGAGTGTTTTTGGTCAGAAACTATGGAGAATGGTGAAGGATAGGTGCGGCTAGGGTTGGGGAAGGAATTCTGACGAGACAGGTTGTGTGGATAGATCAAAAGATCCTTTGTGGCTGCAACAAGGAAGTTTATTTAAAGGTTTTTGGGAAATTAAAACCCTAACTTATTTAGGTAATCAGAAATTAAGTCAAAAGCATCTAGAAAGAGGAAACAAAATCAGAAAACTAAGGGAAAGTGCCAGGGATGTGCGGCCAGGACTTTAAATTAAAAAGGAATGTGTTTTAATGCAAGGAAACAGGAAATAACCCTCTCCCTTGCACGGCAAGGAAGAGGAAAGGGGTAAGGAGATGCGGCAAGGGTCCTTAGGTGGTCTAAGTCCTTCAATTTGTGTCCTAGAATGCATAGGAAGCCTTCAAAGTTGCTGGAATTTGGAAACATTTAGGATTAGGAAAGGCAAACCAAAATAGGAAACCTTGGCTTAACTTTCCTACTTCAAGTAGGAATCCATGTTTGAGAAGGAATCCTTGTGTGAGTAGGAATCCTCATTCTTCTAGGAATCCATCTTCAATTAGGAATCCTTCGTTGATTAGGAATCCTTCTTTGATTAGGAATCCTTCTTTGATTAGGAATCCTTCTTTGATTAGGAATCCTTACATCTTCAAGTCTTCAATTTCGTCCATTCCTTTTGCTCCAAACATGTGATATCCATTCCAAGCCCAATTTTGCTCCAAAATGCTCCAAAATGCATCTTCTTGCATACTTTGTCTTTAGGACCTAGAAACACACGAAAATGGCTTTAAACACTAAAATAACTAAGAAAACACAACATAAATGCACAAGAACAAGCCAACTAAGTCGCATAAATATGCTCCTATCAATTATGGCCCAATTGATTTCTGAGAAGGATTTGTAAAACCCAAATCCACAAGAAAATAGGCTAACAAATCAGAATCTGAGAGGGAAAGGGATAGGGATGCACGGCATGGCTTGGATAAGGCAGGGAATTGAGTGCAAGGCAAGGCAAAGGCTTTCTAGAAAGGAGGGAGACGCCAGATTTATAGGGTTCTAGAAAGAATGTGTTTTGTGGCAGATTTTGGGGTTTCTAGAAGAGTTTGGGGCGCCACTTTTGTAGGGGAATGGATACGACTTCTAGAAATCAGGTTTTAAGTCCCCTAAACTGAAGAAAACAGGTTAGGATAAGATTAGGATAAGATAAGGTAAGATTGGATAAGATAAGATAAGATAAGGTTGTTTTGGATAATGTTTTGGATAATTCTCCTTCTTTTGAGCTGATTCCTTATCTTCTTTATCTTTGACTTCTTTCTTCCATCTTCTTAGCTGATTTCAAGCCTTTATATCTTCAATTTCGTCCATCAACTTGCCTCCATGCTTGCACTACTCAATCTTGGCCCAAAAATGCTCTAGAATGCTCCAAATTGCTTCTTTTTGCCATCTTGACACTTTGAACCTACAAACACACGAAAATAGCTTAAAATACAAAATTAACTAAGAACTAACAACGTAAATGCATGAAAACAAGCTAACTAAGTCGCACAAATATGCTCCTATCAATCTTCACACTTGAGCACATACTTAATCACAGTCACCATTCACTAGTTCACATTTAACCAATTAAAACAATGTTTTGAATGTGGTAACATGCCTTAGAGAATTCCCTCAATTCCTTAGTAGATATGCACTCTATTTTCACACACATTTTCTGACTACACACCCTAAACTAGTTATATGTGAGAAGATTGATGTAAATATGAAAACGAATACTCACATATGTTGCAACAAAGAAAGCACTTTCTGGAGTTAATAAGCATATTTAGATATGATCTCATGAATGGAATGCTACTACTTAGATGCGAGAACCAATGACACCATATGCTCATACAAATTCCAAACTCCACATATTGAAACACACAACACCCAAGATTGAAGTTAAAGGGTTGTAACGGGGCTAAGGGTGTTGGGTAAGAAAGAAAGGATATGGAAAACTGATAGGAGCATATTTATGCACCTTAGTTAGCTTGTTCTTGTGCATTTATGTTGTTTTTCCTTAGTTAAAGTAGTCTTTTAAGCTAGTTTGATGTATTTTCAGGTTCTAAGGGCAAGTATGCAAAAAGAAGCAATTTGGAGCATTCTAGAGCATTTTTGGGCCAAGATTGGGTAGTGCAAGCATGGAGGCAAGTTGATGGACGAAATTGAAGATATAAAGGCTTGAAATCAGCTAAGAAGATGGAAGAAAGAAGTCAAAGATAAAGAAGATAAGGAATCAGCTCAAAAGAAGGAGAATTATCCAAAACATTATCTAAAACAACCTTATCTTATCTTATCTTATCCAATCCTTATCCTATCTTACCTTACCTTATCCAATCTTATCCTAATCTTATCCTAACCTGTTTTCTTCAGTTTAGGGGACTTAAAACCTGATTTCTAGAAGTCCTATCCATTCCCCTACAAAAGTGGCGCCCCAAATCCCTCTAGAAGCCCCAAAATCTGCCACAAAACACATTCTTTCTAGAACCCTATAAATCTGGCGTCTCCTTCCCTTCTAGAATCCTTTTTCCTTGCCTTGCAAGGCTTTCTAGAAGCCTTATCCCTCCTTATCCAAACCTGCCGCACCTTAGGCCCTTTCCCATTAGAAATCTGATTGTTTTGAACCTATTTCTGGATGGATTTGGCTTTCTAGAAGTCCTAATCTGATTCACCTAGGGTTTTTGGTGCCTATATATATATTTCTCCACCCTTTGCCGCAGGTTACACACCCTCCATACACACCATTCTCGCCAGAAACTCTTCACTACTATCTGCCGCACCATACATCCATCTTAGCCATTAACCCAGCCTTCTACACCATTCATAACCCCCTAAACCTGTCCCAAGACCTTGTGCCGCAGCAAAGAAGAGGAGGAGAAGGAGCCTGGGACGTGCATGCCATTCAAGTTTGAATTGCTGGAAGTTTTAGGTGTTTTCTTTCCTTTGATTTCAATGTTTAAATTTAATACTCTTTGTTCTGTGAGTATGAGGAACTAAACCCCCTTTGGCTAGGGGGGGATTCGAAACCATGTTTATGCTTGCTATATGATTTGATTACCTCTAATTGCGTTTCATAAGTTGTGAATTCAATTTACTTATCTATTTGAATTAAACTGATTTGTGTGTGTTGGTTGAGAGTGCACGCTTAGTTTGCATGCATAAATCTAATGCTAGGATATAAGGAAGTTTCACCTAATTGTTACAGAATTATATTCACAAGTAGTAAAGGTTGTTGATCACAATCGCGTTAAGTAAATTCTTGGCATAAGTTTCATGCAATTCATAGTAACGAATGCCTCGTCAATGCTTATGGTTTTCATAGAACTTAATGATTCTTGCTTGTATCTCTATTATGCAATTCATGTAGGGAACTTGTGGGGAATGTTTTGGGTTGTCGTATGCAATCATCCAATTCAATAACGTTAGGAAAATCTGAGGGTTAATTAGTGCAATTCACAGTTAATCTGGGGCGTTGAGAATCCATGGTTTATTGAAAAGCAATTAGAAATCTTTTTGTATGCAAGTATGACATGTGTGGAGAAGAACCCCTTAGCTAGCCCATCATCCATAAGTTTTACCAAATTCGTCCAAAATCTGTTTTAGTTTACAATCTGTTTGTTTTGTTTTCAAATTCGTCAAAACCCAATCCCCTTTTACTTTGTTGAGTCATATTAGTTAGAAATCAATTTAGTTTGTGTTTTTAAGTGTCTGGAGTCAAGTTATAAACTGTTTTCGTCCAAATTCTTCCCTAGTGCTCAAAACTGCCCAGAAAGTGGTTTTAAGGCAGTTTTGAGTGTTTGTTTGCTGTTTTGAGTCTTTTGGTTTGTTTTAGTGTTTTAGAGTATAGTTTTGCATTCTTTGAGTCTAATTTAGTGTTTTAACTTTGTTTTAAGTTTTTGAGTCAGTTTTCAAGTGGTTTAGCAATCCCTCCTAATCCCCGGCATAGAACGATCCCTGCTTACATACTTTGCTACAATTGATAAAAAGAGGGTTTAATTTGTGTGCTTATATATTTCGCATCAAATTTTTGGCGCCGTTGCCGGGGATTAGCAACTGTGCTAATCCCTTGGATTGTTATTTTCGTTTGGTTTAATTAGATCAGATTCTGACCTTGTTTTTGTTTCTTGTTTAGGTACTAGTGTATGACTCGGAGTTCTCACCCAGTTCGTGAACATATTCTGGACTTTGACGCAGATTTCGAGCGAGAGTTAAGACGAAAGAGGAAGATGATAGGAGCATATTTATGCGACTTAGTTAGCTTGTTTTCATGCATTTACGTTGTTAGTTCTTAGTTAATTTTGTATTTTAAGCTATTTTCGTGTATTTGTAGGTTCAAAGTGTCAAGATGGCAAAAAGAGGCAATTTGGAGCATTCTAGAGCATTTTTGGGCCAAGATTGGGTAGTGCAAGCATGGAGGCAAGTTGATGGACGAAATTGAAGATATAAAGGCTTGAAATCAGCTAAGAAGATGGAAGAAAGAAATTGAAGATAAAGAAGATAAGGAATCAGCTCAAAAGAAGGAGAATTATCCAAAACATTATCCAAAACAACCTTATCTTATCTTATCTTACCCAATCCTTATCTTATCCTAATCTTACCCTAACCTGTTTTCTTCAGTTTAGGGGACTTAAAACCTGATTTCTAGAAGTCCTATCCATTCCCCTACAAAAGTGGCGCCCCAAACTCTTCTAGAAACCCCAAAATCTGCCCAGAAACACATTCTTTCTAGAAGCCTAAAAATCTGGCGTCTCCTTCCCTTCTTGAATCCTTTTTCCTTGCCTTGCAAGGCATTCCCTGCCCTTATCCTATTGTGCCGCACCTTAGGCCCTTTCCCATTAGAAATCTGATTGTTTTGAACCTATTTCTGGATGGATTTGGCTTTCTAGAAGTCCTAATCTGATTCATCTAGGGTTTTTGGTGCCTATATATATATATTTCTCCCCCCTTGCTGCAGACACCACCCTCCATATACATCATTCACGCCAGAAATCATCCACCACTATCTGCCGCCTCTTTCCTTCACCATTCTCCATAGTTTCTGACCTAATTCACCTCTGCCGTGCCATATCATCCACACAAACCCAGAAAACCCCTCTTGTGCCGCAGCTATTCAAGGAAGGAAGGAGAAGGTGCCACTCTAAGTCGTGACTACTGCTGGAGCGTTCTTAGGTGTTGTCTATCCTTGTTTTCAATGTTTCAATTCAGTTTTCTTTGTTTAATTGCTATCATGAGGAACTAAGCCCCTATTAGTTAGAGGGGGAATTTGAAGCCATGAATATATGTTTCTTATGATTTGATTTACTCCAGTTATGATTTCATAAATTGTGAATGTGGTTTGCTTAACTGTTTTATTAAGAACTTGTTCTTGTGTGTTGATTAAGGATGCATACTTAGTTTACATGCATGAATTTGATGCTAGAATATAAGGGAATTTCACCTAATCGTTATGAACTTATATTCACAAGTAGTAAAGGTTGCTAGTCACAATCATGTTAAGTAAACCCTAGGCTGGATTAACATGCGTCTTCCATAGTTATGAATGCCTTGTCAATGTTCATGATTTCCATTGAACTTAATGATCTTTGTTGAATGTCTCTATCATGCGTATTCCATAGTTAGGGAGTTTGAGAAAGAATAATTTGGTTGTGATGCGTTATCCATTCAATTCAATGAATCTAGGGAAATCTGGGAATTGATTAGTTCAATACAATTAATTCGGAACATTGTCATTCATGGTTTATCGAAAGAGTAACTGGGAATCAAGTTGTATGCATATGTTTATGTGTGGATAAGGATCCTTCTAACTAGCCATTCACCCATTTAAATCACCAATTTCGTACAAAACTAAGTCTAGTTTACAATTCTGTTTTGCTTAAGTTTAAATTCGTTCAAAACCAATCCCCTGATTTTAATTTGTGTTAAGATAGTCTAAATTCGTCAAATCTTGAGTCTCTTAGTCTTTTGAGTCAATTTGAGTCTTAATTTCGTTCAAATCAATCTTAGGTGTTAGTTTAGAGTCTAGATAACTTGTTTTGTGTGTTTTAGGTCTATTTAGCTTGTTTTGAGTCTTTAGAGTCCAGAAACTGTTTAATTGAATTCTATTTGCTGTTTTGAGTTTGTTTTGAGTTATTTGAGTCAAGTTAGGTTGTTTAAAGGTGTCTAGAGTTAAAATTCGTCCAAATTGATCCCTAGTACTTGTTTTCATTGTTTTAAGTCCAGTTTATTGTTTTAAGAGTCTAATTTGTGTAGATTAGCATCCCTTCTAATCCCCGGCCTAAAACGATCCCTACTTTCATATACTACGTCGATAGGGTTTTAATTTGAGTGTCAAGTAATTCTCACATCAAATTTTGGCGCCGTTGCCGGGGATTAGCAAATTTGCTAATCCCCCGTGTTTCTGTTTGTGTTTTTATTTTTACGTTTGAGTTTTTGATTTTGTTTCGTTTTGTTTTCTTTGTTTCAGGTACTAGACATGGCAATTGCCAACATTCAAGCTCAATTGGCCAATCTTACTTCTCAATTGTCCCAGATTGCCAAAAGAACCACATTGCACACTGCCCCTACATTTAATGTACCCTATGGGCAAGGACATCAAACTCGTCAATTCACTGCAAACGGAGGTGCTTGGGGTTATCAAAGCCATAACCAATCAAGGGACAACATGTTTTCCAACGCTTATAATTCGGATTGGAGAGATTATTCAGATTATATGTGGGAGGAACCTCAACAAATTCAACAAGGTGGATATTGGCAGCAAGAGGAGGAGTTCTATTCAAGATCTGTGCAGCCACCACAACCTCCCCCACAACAATTCCAATCGAATTCAAGTATGCCTATGAGTTATGATGAAATTCGTGACGTACTAACCTCTTTGAAGCAGGGCTCACGACAAGAAGGGTATTGGCAGCCATCTGAGGAGATCTATCAAAAGCCATATGAACCACCACAGCCTCAACCTGCCCAAACCAAATCAGGTTCGTCCGTTGATAATGATAGAATTCTTCAAGTACTAACCTCTTTGACGCAGGACATACAGAGCATAAAGAATCAAGCTAAAGAGGTGGCCGAATTGAAGAAACAAATGGGGCAAATGGCTGAATTCATGGGCCAATTCAGAGAACAAGGCAGATTGCCTAGTTCAACCGTTGTTAATCCTAAAGGAGGATTTGAAACCGCCAATGCAATCACGTTGAGAAGTGGTAAGTAGGTTGGAACTGATTCACAGCCATCTAGATCAAGTCAAGAAGAGGACACAAAGCTGCAATTGGAGGAGGATGAATCACCCAAACCCACGGCAAGGAAAGAGACATCTTTGCCGCAGCCATCCCCAACCATCAAGGTAAGTTCCAATATGAATTCTTCTAGCTCTACTCCACTAATTGTGCCCTTTCCTGGCAGGTTGCGGCAATCAAAGAAAGAGGATGCTGAAAAAGACATTCTAGAGACATTCCGGAAAGTTCAAGTCAATATCCCACTCCTTGATGCAATAAAGCAAGTCCCAAGGTACGCTAAGTTTCTGAAAGAGCTTTGTACAACAAGGAGAAGGATTTCTAACAAAGAAGTGGTTCAAGTAAGTGAGAATGTCTCTGCTGTTTTACAAAGGAAATTACCCCCTAAATGCAAAGATCCGGGTAGTTTTACAATTCCTTGTGTTATTGGAAATACTCGTTTTGAATCTGCCATGTTAGACTTAGGTGCATCTATAAATGTCATGCCATATTCTGTTTATGCATCTATGAATTTAGGAGAGCTTAAAAATGATGGTGTTATTATCCAATTAGCCGATCGATCTAATGCATACCCAAAAGGAGTTTTGGAAGATGTTTTGGTGCAGGTAGACCACTTGATTTTTCCTGCAGATTTCTATGTGCTTGACATGGAGGATTCCGACCATTCCCATCCATTACCACTCTTACTTGGCCGACCATTTATGAAAACAGCCCAAACCAAGATTGATGTGGCCAAGGGAACATTAACTATGAAGTTTGGTGGTGATAAGATTAAATTTAATGTTTCTAAGTCTGTTGAGAATCCTAACATTGTTCGTTCTTGTTTTGCCATGGATAAAATAAAAAAGATAGGGCCGGACCGTTCAAGCACAAAGGATACATCAAGAACCATACAAAACGAGGGAATTGGAGTGGAGCACAAGGACCACACAGCCACTGCCCTCAAAATGCCCCAATTGGTCGAAAATATCATGGGGAAGAATGTTCATAGTGCTGCCACTTCATTGCAGTACATGGGTAAGCCATCTATTCCAGATTCGATTCCCATTTCAACTAATAGGTTGTTACCTTGTATGGTGCAGATTCCCAATCAAATCCAAGCTGGTGGGCATGATTACAATTATTTTAGGATGTTCAATGCCACAATCCTGAAGGATCACTATCCCTTACCATTCAAAGATCCAATGCACGAGCTGTTTGAGGAGCATGTGGTGGAAGAACTACCTCTGCATGCCGTGGGTACCATGGGAACTTAAATGGAAGTATCGTCCGGCTGGAAGACGTTAAAGCAAGCGCTTCTTGGGAGGCAACCCATGCAAATAAAGACGACCTAGGAACTCTCCGGCTCCACAACCAGATTTGCGTTTCTAAACCCTACTCTTTATTGCTTTTCCTTTGCCATCTTGTTATGTTAGTTAGTTGTGTTGATTGCTGTTTGCTTTCTGTGAGTATATGTTTGAAACATTGAGGACAATGTTTGGTTTAAGTGTGGGGGGGGTAACAAAGTGTTTTTTGCATGAAATTCGTGGGTTTTTATCACCTATCACTTTGAATGTTGTTTTCAGTGTTTTTAAGTGTTTTTAAGCTGTTTTTGAGTCTTTTAGTGTGTTTTGACAAGAAAATCCGAAAATACCATAAAATTTTGAAAAATTGTTTTGAAAAACCCAAAAAGAGTTGTTTTTGTGTGTTTGTTTGTGTCTTAGGGTACCTTCCAACACAATGATGAGGATTTGGTTTTTAATTGCATAACTGTTAAAGAAAGTTACAAACATGGATGAAAGTTTGAATTGCTCTTTGGTTTATGCTTGGTTGTAGTTGACATTCATGAATTCACATGTAATCACAAAAAGGATAAAATCAGTTTTTGTAACATGCTTGAAGGAAGTAACTCAAACTAACGCTACAACCCTGAGAGACTTGAGCCTTTAACGTTCTTTGGAGAGTTAAAAATCTGTGCATTCTTTGTTTTCTAAAGTCGTTGCATGATCTCATTATTCTTTGCTTGGTTGTTACTTAGAAGGCGTTTCATCATTTAGTTCCAAATACTAGAACTCATACCCGTTTCATTCAAAGCATGAAATTGATTAGCATAACACATAAACAAGATGAAGTTGTTTAGTTTAAAACCAGAGCCAAAAAGCCTAACCCTTTGCATATATATTGTAGGTTTAACCCTTTTGAGCCTTGTTTAGCCTATGTTCTTTGTTTACCCACATTATCCTTACCTAGCCTAGATTATGACCATCCTTACCCTTGTTCTTAAGGCGTAGCTAAGCATGACCTAAGAATGAATTCCCTTTGTTCGTTATTTGGGCGGCAAAACAAGTGTGGGGGAAGGGATTTATGTGTCTGATTGTGTGCCAACAAGACAAACAAGGGCGCGGGTGAAGAAGCAGAGAGGAAAAAAAGAAGAGAAAAAATTCGTGTGAAAAAGAAAAGGAAAAGAAAAGTTGTGAAAAAGTATGAAAAGTGTTCAAAATAAGTGAGATTAAAGCTCACAAGTGTTGATTGTTGAAGAAGGGTTCCAAAAAGTTGAAATTGGCCCTAAGTATGTGTTTTCTTCCCCTTTGTGTTCAAAGTGTGCGGCTGCATTCAAGAAAGGGAGTTCTAAGTGTCATATTCATTGCTTTGCTTGCTATTGCTTTAAGAACGTTTGTTTTCCTTACCTTTCTTTGTTAGCCAATACCCCTTAGCCCCGTTATAACCCTATACTTCAATCTTGAGTGTTGTGTGTTTCAATATGTGGAGTTTGGGATTGGTATGAGCATATGGTGTCCCTGGTTCTCGCGTCTAAGTAGTAGCATTCCATTCATGAGATCATATCTAAACATGCATTCCAGAAATTACTTTTCTTTGTTGATACATATGTGAGTATTAGTTTTCATATTTACATCAATCTTCTCACATATAACTAGTGTAGGGAGTGTAGTCAGAAAATCTGTGTGATTGAGTGCATATCTAGTAAGGAATTGAGGGATTCTCTAAGGCATGTTACTACATTCAAAATGTTGTTTTAATTGATTAAATGCGAGCTAATGTGTGGTAACTTTGATTAAGTATGTGCTCAAGGGTAGGGATAACTAAAATCTGTGGGAGTAATGATCTTTGGCATGTTATGTATCATTGAAGATCCCTGAGGTGAACGTTGGAAGGTTTAGGTTACGTTTTGTTTGTTTTGTTTTGCTTGAGGACTAGCAAAAGCTAAGTGTGGGGGAATTTGATAGGAGCATATTTATGCGACTTAGTTAGCTTGTTTTCATGCATTTACGTTGTTAGTTCTTTGTTAATTTTGTATTTTAAGCTATTTTCGTGTATTTGTAGGTTCAAAGTGTCAAGATGGCAAAAAGAGGCAATTTGGAGCATTCTAGAGCATTTTTGGGCCAAGATTGGGTAGTGCAAGCATGGAGGCAAGTTGATGGACGAAATTGAAGATATAAAGGCTTGAAATCAGCTAAGAAGATGGAAGAAAGAAATTGAAGATAAAGAAGATAAGGAATCAGCTCAAAAGAAGGAGAATTATCCAAAACATTATCCAAAACAACCTTATCTTATCTTATCTTACCCAATCCTTATCTTATCCTAATCTTACCCTAACCTGTTTTCTTCAGTTTAGGGGACTTAAAACCTGATTTCTAGAAGTCCTATCCATTCCCCTACAAAAGTGGCGCCCCAAACTCTTCTAGAAACCCCAAAATCTGCCCAGAAACACATTCTTTCTAGAAGCCTAAAAATCTGGCGTCTCCTTCCCTTCTTGAATCCTTTTTCCTTGCCTTGCAAGGCATTCCCTGCCCTTATCCTATTGTGCCGCACCTTAGGCCCTTTCCCATTAGAAATCTGATTGTTTTGAACCTATTTCTGGATGGATTTGGCTTTCTAGAAGTCCTAATCTGATTCATCTAGGGTTTTTGGTGCCTATATATATATATTTCTCCCCCCTTGCTGCAGACACCACCCTCCATATACATCATTCACGCCAGAAATCATCCACCACTATCTGCCGCCTCTTTCCTTCACCATTCTCCATAGTTTCTGACCTAATTCACCCCCTGCCGTGCCATATCATCCACACAAACCCAGAAAACCCCTCTTGTGCCGCAGCTATTCAAGGAAGGAAGGAGAAGGTGCCACTCTAAGTCGTGACTACTGCTGGAGCGTTCTTAGGTGTTGTCTATCCTTGTTTTCAATGTTTCAATTCAGTTTTCTTTGTTTAATTGCTATCATGAGGAACTAAGCCCCTATTAGTTAGAGGGGGAATTTGAAGCCATGAATATATGTTTCTTATGATTTGATTTACTCCAGTTATGATTTCATAAATTGTGAATGTGGTTTGCTTAACTGTTTTATTAAGAACTTGTTCTTGTGTGTTGATTAAGGATGCATACTTAGTTTACATGCATGAATTTGATGCTAGAATATAAGGGAATTTCACCTAATCGTTATGAACTTATATTCACAAGTAGTAAAGGTTGCTAGTCACAATCATGTTAAGTAAACCCTAGGCTGGATTAACATGCGTCTTCCATAGTTATGAATGCCTTGTCAATGTTCATGATTTCCATTGAACTTAATGATCTTTGTTGAATGTCTCTATCATGCGTATTCCATAGTTAGGGAGTTTGAGAAAGAATAATTTGGTTGTGATGCGTTATCCATTCAATTCAATGAATCTAGGGAAATCTGGGAATTGATTAGTTCAATACAATTAATTCGGAACATTGTCATTCATGGTTTATCGAAAGAGTAACTGGGAATCAAGTTGTATGCATATGTTTATGTGTGGATAAGGATCCTTCTAACTAGCCATTCACCCATTTAAATCACCAATTTCGTACAAAACTAAGTCTAGTTTACAATTCTGTTTTGCTTAAGTTTAAATTCGTTCAAAACCAATCCCCTGATTTTAATTTGTGTTAAGATAGTCTAAATTCGTCAAATCTTGAGTCTCTTAGTCTTTTGAGTCAATTTGAGTCTTAATTTCGTTCAAATCAATCTTAGGTGTTAGTTTAGAGTCTAGATAACTTGTTTTGTGTGTTTTAGGTCTATTTAGCTTGTTTTGAGTCTTTAGAGTCCAGAAACTGTTTAATTGAATTCTATTTGCTGTTTTGAGTTTGTTTTGAGTTATTTGAGTCAAGTTAGGTTGTTTAAAGGTGTCTAGAGTTAAAATTCGTCCAAATTGATCCCTAGTACTTGTTTTCATTGTTTTAAGTCCAGTTTATTGTTTTAAGAGTCTAATTTGTGTAGATTAGCATCCCTTCTAATCCCCGGCCTAAAACGATCCCTACTTTCATATACTACGTCGATAGGGTTTTAATTTGAGTGTCAAGTAATTCTCACATCAGAAGAATCCAGAACCCAGTGAATCAAGTGCAAGTTCAGAGGCTGAATCTGAATTTGAAGAGGAAGTGGACGACATGGCTGTGGACAATCGTACAATCAAAGAGCTTTCAGCCTCAGGACTTGACAATGCCGTGCCCTTATGCATTCAATACCCTAGGGCGGCTCAAGGCAAAACTGATGAGTTTGAATTGAAGTCAAGCTTGTTGCATCACATTCCTAAGTACCATGGGCTGTCCATGGAAGACCCAAACAAGCATTTGAAGGAATTCGAGGTGGTGTGCTCAAGCATGACACCAATCAACGTAGATGGAAGTATTCTGATGATGAAGGCCTTTCCCTTTTCTCTCTTGGAAAAGGCAAAGGATTGGTTGTATGAATTGGCCCCCGAAACTGTCACATCATGGGAGAGCATGAAACGGGCTTTCTTGGAGAAGTTTTTCCCAACTTCTCGAGTCATCCTCCTACGAAAAAGGATAAGTGGAATTCAACAAGAAGCAGGTGAATCTTTTCCTACTTATTATGAACGGTTTAAATCCCTTGTTGCTTCATGTCCACAGCATCAGATGAAGGAGGAACTTCTCCTACAATATTTCTACGAGGGACTTCTACCAATCGAACGTCAAATGCTAGATGCTTCAGCGGGAGGAGCCTTGGTGGACAAGACCCCCACGGCAGCCAAGACATTGATAGCCAATCGAGCGTTGAACGCTCAACAATACGAAGGTGTTGGGCAAAGGAGCATCCCACGGCAACACCAAGTCAATGAGGTAAGTGCCATAACGGAACTTCAAAATCAAATGGCTAACCTTACTACTTTGCTTTCTCAGGTGGTGGAAGGTCCAAAAGTACAAAATGTAGCTTCTTGTGGCGTGTGCTCCATGCAAGGACATCCCACAGATAAGTGCCCACAACTGATAGAGAATGGAGGGTGGGAGACACTCAATGCCGTGGGTTTTGGCCATCAATACCAACCACGTGGGGATCCTTTTTCCAATACCTACAACCCTGGGTGGCGTGATCATCCAAATTTCAAATGGCGAGAACCCCAACAAGGCCAACAACAAAGCGGATTTAGGCAACAACCCCCGGGTTTCTATCAAAAGCCGTTGGCACCAACTCAAGCCCAAGCACAACCTGCCCAAAACAAATCAGGTTCTTCAATTGATAATGATCAGATTTTTCAATTGCTAACTTCTATGGCGCAGGGTATGCAAACTAGGGACAAGAAGGTGGACGAGTTGGAGAAGCAGGTAGGACAGATTGCCGAATTCATGGGGCAATTTCGAGAGCAAGGCAAGTTGCCAAGTTCAACCGTTGTCAATCCAAAAGGTGGATTCGAATCTGCAAAAGCCATGAGTCTGCGAAGTGGGAAGCAAGTAGGATCTGACCCTAAACCATCCAAATCATGTTCCAATGAGGAGGACGAGTTGAGAATTGAAGAGGAGGAGCAAAGCCCACTCACGGGAAAGGTGGAAACACCTCTGCCGCAAGCCCTAAGTGATCCTAAACCATCCAATTTGTCCAACAGAGGTAAAAACGTGTCAAATTCAGTTCCTACTAATGTTTTTCCTTCGAATGTTCCTTTTCCAAATAGGTTCAAGCAAACAAAGAAAGAAGAAGCAGAAAAGGACATTCTTGAGACGTTTAGGAAAGTTCAAGTCAATATTCCCCTTTTGGATGCAATTAAGCAAGTCCCCAGGTACGCCAAGTTCTTGAAGGAACTTTGCACTAATAGGAGGAGGATTTCGACCAAGGAGGTTGTAAAAGTGGGTGAAAATGTCTCAGCCATCTTGCAACGCAAACTGCCCCCTAAATGCAAAGATCCGGGTAGTTTTACAATTCCGTGTGTCATTGGTAATTCTAGGTTTGAATCTGCCATGTTAGACTTAGGTGCATCTATAAATGTCATGCCATATTCAATTTATGCATCTATGAACCTAGGAGCGTTGAAAAACGATGGTGTTATCATACAATTGGCCGATAGATCTAATGCCTATCCAAAGGGAGTTTTGGAGGATGTTTTGGTGCAGGTTAATCACTTGATATTCCCGGCGGATTTCTACGTGCTTGAAATGGATGAATCGGACCATTCCCCGTCATTGCCCATCCTCCTTGGAAGGCCATTCATGAAAACTGCTCGTACGAAGATTGATGTGTTTAATGGCACCTTGACGATGGAATTTGATGGGGAAGTTATTAATTTCAATCTTTCTGATTCTATGAAATACCCTAGTGAGAATCATTCATGTTTTGCTATTGATATAATTGACTCTTTGGCGCAGGACCATTTGGACAATTTGAAGGACGATGCACTTGAATTGGCCATTGCACAAGGAAGGGATATGCACAACGTTGAAACAGCCACAAAAGCAACCCACGGCATGCATGAAGCATCCTTTGCCGTGCCCCCTAGTGAGGATGTCATTGAGATGGTGGCTGCCCTTGAGTCACTGCCATCACAATCTGGTAAGTTTTTGGACCCAATTTTAAGTTCAGTTTCGGCTAATAAGATGCTTCCCTCAGTTGTGCAGCCACCTACACTTGAACTTAAGCCTTTGCCAAGTCACTTGAAGTACGTTTTCTTGGGAGAAGATGAGACGTTGCCCGTCATCATCTCATCCTCACTCACGGCACAAGAGGAAAACAAATTGGTGAGGGTGCTAAAAGAGTACAAAATAGCAATTGGATGGACTTTGGCCGACATAAAGGGAATTAGCCCTACCACGTGCATGCATCGCATACTTCTAGAGGAGGGGTCCAAAACATCTCGAGAGGCTCAACGCCGTCTCAACCCTCCGATGATGGAAGTTGTGAAGAAGGAGATAATCAAGCTTTTGGATTGTGGAGTGATCTATCCAATCTCGGACAGTAGGTGGGTTTCACCCGTTCAATGTGTGCCAAAGAAATCTGGCGTGACAGTGGTAGCCAATGCCGAGAATGAACTTGTTCCTACACGCATTCAAACCGGTTGGAGGGTGTGCATCGACTATAGGAAGCTAAATGCCACCACGAGGAAGGATCACTTCCCATTGCCATTTATTGACCAAATGCTTGAGAGGTTAGCGGGTTATGCTTTCTATTGTTTTCTTGATGGTTATTCTGGTTATAATCAAATTGTCATAGCACCCGAGGATCAAGAAAAAACTACTTTCACATGCCCCTTTGGTACTTTTGCATATCGTCGCATGCCTTTTGGTTTATGTAATGCACCTGCCACATTTCAAAGATGCATGATGAGCATATTTTCTGATTATGTTGAGAAAATAATTGAAGTTTTCATGGATGATTTTAGCGTTTTTGGTGACTCCTTTGATGGTTGCTTGCATAATCTTAGTTTGATTCTAAAACGTTGCGTTGAAACTAACCTTGTTCTCAATTGGGAAAAATGTCATTTCATGGTTAAGCAAGGCATAGTTCTAGGTCATATCATCTCTGAAAATGGCATTGAGGTTGATAAGTCAAAAATAGATCTTGTACGTCACTTACCCTCTCCGACTTCGGTTAGAGAGGTTCGTTCTTTTCTTGGCCATGCAGGTTTTTATCGTAGGTTTATCAAAGATTTCTCAAAGGTTGCACAACCTCTTTGCCGTCTCCTACAAAAAGAAGTGGCGTTTGAATTCACCAAGGAGTGCACGGCATCATTCAACCAACTCAAGGAGTTGTTGACCACGGCACCCATTATTGTTCCACCAGATTGGAGCCTACCTTTCGAGTTTATGTGTGATGCGTCCGATTATGCTTTAGGGGCTGTTTTGGGACAAAGAAAGGACAAGAGGCCGCATGTCATCTACTATGCCTCACGAACATTGAATGATGCCCAGTTGAACTATTCCACTACGGAAAAAGAACTTCTTGCCGTTGTTTTTGCTTTAGATAAGTTTAGATCATATCTAATTGGTACTAAAGTAATTGTGTTCACTGACCATGCAGCATTGAAGTACTTGCTCACCAAAAAGGAGGCCAAGCCACGGCTAATTCGTTGGATATTGCTACTTCAAGAGTTCGACATTGAGATTCGTGACAGGAAGGGAAGTGAAAACGTGGTGGCTGACCACCTCAGCCGAATGGTGCATAACGAGGAGTCTCTACCTATTTTGGAGACATTCCCTGATGAACAATTGCTGTCAATAAAGGTTAGTGAGCCTTGGTATGCTGATTTGGTGAACTTTTTGGTGTCAAAACGAATTCCAAGCAATTTCACTAGGCACCAACGTGATAAACTTAGACATGATGCACGGTTTTATGTGTGGGATGATCCATATTTATGGAAATTTTGCCCTGATCAAATTGTACGTTGATGTGTGCACGATTCTGAATTTCATTCAATTCTGAGTTTTTGTCATACATATGCATGTGGAGGGCACTTTGGCACACAAAGAACAGCCCTCAAAGTGTTACAATGTGGATTCTATTGGCCTAGTATTTTTAAAGATGCTAGAACTTTTTGTTTAACATGTGATAAATGCCAAAGAATGGGTAATATTAGTGCAAAGGACCAAATGCTGCAGGTTCCTATCCTAAATGTTGAAATTTTTGATGTTTGGGGTATTGATTTTATGGGTCCTTTTCCGTCATCGCATGGTTTCATGTATATTTTTCTTGCGGTTGATTATGTGTCGAAGTGGGTGGAAGCAAGAGCCACCCGGACTAATGATTCTAAAGTGGTTGCAGATTTTATTAGAACTAACATATTTGCAAGGTTTGGCATGCCAAGAGTGATCATTAGTGATGGAGGGTCACACTTTTGCAACCGGACCATTGAGGCGTTATTGAGGAAATACAATGTCAACCATAAGGTTTCTACACCTTACCATCCTCAAACAAATGGCCAAGCCGAGGTTTCTAACCGAGAGATAAAGCAAATACTAGAAAAGACCGTTGGGCCCACAAGGAAGGATTGGAGTTTACGGCTAGATGATGCACTTTGGGCGTATCGTACGGCATACAAAACACCCATTGGGATGTCCCCCTTTCGGCTTGTCTATGGCAAGCCGTGCCATCTCCCTGTTGAGTTGGAGCACAAAGCTCATTGGGCCGTCAAGAAGTTTAACATGAACCTAGATGAAGCGAGCAGTCATAGGAAATTCCAATTGAATGAGCTTGATGAGATACGGCATGAGGCATACGAGAATGCGAGCATTTACAAGCAAAAGACCAAAGCTTTCCATGACAACATGATCCGTGGGAAATCATTCTCAATTGGGCAGAGAGTGCTATTGTTCAATTCCCGTTTACGATTGTTTCCCGGTAAGTTACGTTCTAAGTGGATTGGACCGTTTGTTATTACTAATGTTTTTGTTCATGGTGCAGTCCAAATCCGAAGCTTGAAAACGGGGCATGAATTCAAGGTGAACGGGCATCGTTTGAAGCCCTATTATGAGAACTTTGTGGAGCAAACCGTGGATGACATCTCCTTGGATGCCGTGGGTACCAATCTGGAGTGATTGGGTTCTTTGTCCGGCTGTACGACGTTAAAGCAAGCGCTACTTGGGAGGCAACCCATGCATTCAACAAAGAGAGACCTAGGGAGCACTCCAATTCCAGATTTGCGTTCCTAACCCTTTCTCTTTGTTGTTGTTTTCGTTTCTGCCTTGTTTCTTGTTTAGTTGCTGTTTTGTTTGTTTGTTTGTTTATTTGTGTTAGGTTATGCTTGAAACATTGAGGACAATGTTTGATTTAAGTGTGGGGGGGTAACCAAAATGTTTTGATGCAATTTCGTAGGGTTTTATCACCCATAACTTCTAATGTTGTTCCTTGCTGTTTTTAAGTGTTTTTAAGCTGTTTTGGTGTGTTTTAGTGTGTTTTGACTCAAAAATCCGAAAATCCCATAAAAATTTGAAAAATGGTTTTAAAAAACCCAAAAAAGAGTTGTTTTTGTGTGTTTGTTTGTGTCTTAGGGTACCTTCCAACACAATGATGAGGATTCGGTTTGTAATTGCATGACTGTTAAAGAGAGTTGTAAACATGGATGAAAGTTTGATTTACTCTTTGGTTTATGCTTGGTTGTGGTTATAACTTATGAATTCACATGCAATCATAAAAGAAAAATCAGTTTTTGTAACATGCTTGAAGGAAGGAACTCAAACTAACGCTACAACCGTGTGAGACTTGAGCCTAAACGTTTTATTTGGAGAGTTAATAATCTATGCATTGTTGTTTTCTAAAGTCGTTGCATGATCTCATTATTCTTTGCTTGGTTGCTACTTAGAAGGTGTTTCATCATTTAGTTCCAAACACTAGAACTCATGCCCAATTCATTCTAAGCATGTTATTGATTTGCATAACACATATTCAAGATGAAGTTGTGTAGTGACCACCATAGCCAAATAGCCGTACCCCATGTTCATATGTATTTGTAGGTTTCAACCCCTTTGAGCCATATTTAGCCTATTTTCTTTGTTAACCCACATTATCCTCACCTAGCCTAGATTAGGATCACTATCCATACCTTTGTTCTTGAAGCATAGTAATGCATGACTCAATATGAATTCCTTTTGATCATTGTTTGGCAGAAAACAAGTGTGGGGGAAGTGAGTTTTGTTGTGGGTGTGCCAAAGTCTTGCATGAGGCACGGGTAGAAGGAAAAAAAAAGAGAAAAAAAAAAAACAAAGAAAAGAAAAATTCGTGGAAAATAGAAAGAAAAAAAGAAAAAGTTGTGAAGAAGTATGGAAAGTGTTCAAAATAAGTGAGATTAAAGCTCACAAGTGTTGGTTGTTGAAGGAAGGGTCCAAAACATTGAATCCGGCCCTAATTGTTGCTTGAAACTTCCCTTGTGTTTAAAAGTTGATTTCTGCATGCTAAAGGGAATTCTAAGTGTCATATTCATTATTTTGCTTGCTATTGCTTTAAGAACGTTTGTTTTTCCTGTCCTTTCATTGTTAGCCAACTCCCCAAGCCTCGTTACAACCCTTAACTTCAATCTTGAGTGTTGTGTGTTTCAATATGTGGAGTTTGGGATTGGTATGAGCATATGGTGTCACTGGTTCTCGCATCTAAGTAGTAGCATTCCATTCATGAGATCATATCTAAACATGTTATTAACTCCAGAAATTGCTTTCTTTGTTGTAAACATATGTGAGTGTTCGTTTTCATATTTACATCAATCTTCTCACATATACCTAGTGTAGGGTGTGTAGTCAGAAAATCTGAGTGAAAATAGAGTGCATATCTAGTAAGGAATTGAGGGAATTCTCTAAGGCATGTTACTACATTCAAAACATCGTTTTAATTGGTTATTTGTGAACTAGTAAGTCGTGACTATAATTAAGTATGTGCTTAAGCGTAAGGATGGCCAAAATCTGTGGGAATGATGATTTTTAACATGTCATGTGCATTGGAAATCCCTGAGACAATTGTTGGAAGGTTTAGGTTGTGTTATACTTGTTTTGTTTCGTTTTGTTTACTTTGTTTCGTTTTGCTCGAGGACTAGCAAAAGCTAAGTGTGGGGGAATTTGATAGGAGCATATTTATGCACCTTAGTTAGCTTGTTCTTGTGCATTTATGTTGTTTTTCCTTAGTTAAAGTAGTCTTTTAAGCTAGTTTGATGTATTTTCAGGTTCTAAGGGCAAGTATGCAAAAAGAAGCAATTTGGAGCATTCTAGAGCATTTTTGGGCCAAGATTGGGTAGTGCAAGCATGGAGGCAAGTTGATGGACGAAATTGAAGATATAAAGGCTTGAAATCAGCTAAGAAGATGGAAGAAAGAAGTCAAAGATAAAGAAGATAAGGAATCAGCTCAAAAGAAGGAGAATTACCAAAACATTATCTAAAACAACCTTATCTTATCTTATCTTATCCAATCCTTATCCTATCTTACCTTACCTTATCCAATCTTATCCTAATCTTATCCTACCTGTTTTCTTCAGTTTAGGGGACTTAAAACCTGATTTCTAGAAGTCCTATCCATTCCCCTACAAAAGTGGCGCCCCAAATCCCTCTAGAAGCCCCAAAATCTGCCACAAAACACATTCTTTCTAGAACCCTATAAATCTGGCGTCTCCTTCCCTTCTAGAATCCTTTTTCCTTGCCTTGCAAGGCTTTCTAGAAGCCTTATCCCTCCTTATCCAAACCTGCCGCACCTTAGGCCCTTTCCCATTAGAAATCTGATTGTTTTGAACCTATTTCTGGATGGATTTGGCTTTCTAGAAGTCCTAATCTGATTCACCTAGGGTTTTTGGTGCCTATATATATATTTCTCCACCCTTTGCCGCAGGTTACACACCCTCCATACACACCATTCTCGCCAGAAACTCTTCACTACTCTCTGCCGCACCATACATCCATCTTAGCCATTAACCCAGCCTTCTACACCATTCATAACCCCCTAAACCTGTCCCAAGACCTTGTGCCGCAGCAAAGAAGAGGAGGAGAAGGAGCCTGGGACGTGCATGCCATTCAAGTTTGAATTGCTGGAAGTTTTAGGTGTTTTCTTTCCTTTGATTTCAATGTTTAAATTTAAAACTCTTTGTTCTGTGAGTATGAGGAACTAAACCCCCTTTGGCTAGGGGGGGATTCGAAACCATGTTTATGCTTGCTATATGATTTGATTACCTCTAATTGCGTTTCATAAGTTGTGAATTCAATTTACTTATCTATTTGAATTAAACTGATTTGTGTGTGTTGGTTGAGAGTGCACGCTTAGTTTGCATGCATAAATCTAATGCTAGGATATAAGGAAGTTTCACCTAATTGTTACAGAATTATATTCACAAGTAGTAAAGGTTGTTGATCACAATCGCGTTAAGTAAATTCTTGGCATAAGTTTCATGCAATTCATAGTAACGAATGCCTCGTCAATGCTTATGGTTTTCATAGAACTTAATGATTCTTGCTTGTATCTCTATTATGCAATTCATGTAGGGAACTTGTGGGGAATGTTTTGGGTTGTCGTATGCAATCATCCAATTCAATAACGTTAGGAAAATCTGAGGGTTAATTAGTGCAATTCACAGTTAATCTGGGGCGTTGAGAATCCATGGTTTATTGAAAAGCAATTAGAAATCTTTTTGTATGCAAGTATGACATGTGTGGAGAAGAACCCCTTAGCTAGCCCATCATCCATAAGTTTTACCAAATTCGTCCAAAATCTGTTTTAGTTTACAATCTGTTTGTTTTGTTTTCAAATTCGTCAAAACCCAATCCCCCTTTACTTTGTTGAGTCATATTAGTTAGAAATCAATTTAGTTTGTGTTTTTAAGTGTCTGGAGTCAAGTTATAAACTGTTTTCGTCCAAATTCTTCCCTAGTGCTCAAAACTGCCCAGAAAGTGGTTTTAAGGCAGTTTTGAGTGTTTGTTTGCTGTTTTGAGTCTTTTGGTTTGTTTTAGTGTTTTAGAGTATAGTTTTGCATTCTTTGAGTCTAATTTAGTGTTTTAACTTTGTTTTAAGTTTTTGAGTCAGTTTTCAAGTGGTTTAGCAATCCCTCCTAATCCCCGGCATAGAACGATCCCTGCTTACATACTTTGCTACAATTGATAAAAAGAGGGTTTAATTTGTGTGCTTATATATTTCGCATCAAAAACAAAGGTTCTTAAAGAATAGCAAGCAAAGCAATGAAATCAACACTTAGAATTCACTTTGAATGCAGAAATCAATTTAAACACAAAAAGGGAGATTGACAAACTCTTAGGGCCGAATTCAATGTTTTGGACCCTTTCTTCAACAAACAACACTTTAGAACTCCTTTTCACATACTTTTCAACTCTTTTTCATTCTTTTCACAACTTTTTCTTCTTCTTTTTCTTTTCCCACGAATTTTTCTTTTTATTTTATTCAAACCCGTGCCTTATTAAGTACTTTGGCACACACACACACAAAATCCCTTCCCCCACACTTGTTTTCTGCAAAAGGACAATCAAAAGGAATTCGTTCTAATTCATGCTTCACTATCCTTTAAGAACAAGGGTATGGATGGTCCTAAACTAGGCTAGGTAAGGAGAATGTGGTTAACAAAGATCATAGGCTAAACAAGGCTCAAAGGGGTTTAAACCTACAAAACAAATGACACAGGGGATACGGCTGTTTGGCTGTGGTGGTTCACTAAATAACTTCATCTTGATCGTGTGTTATGCAAATCAATAGCATGCTTTGAATGGAACGGGCATGAGTTCTAGTATTTGGAACTAAATGATGAAACGCCTTCTAAGTAGCAACCAAACAAAGAATGATGAGATCATGCAACGACTTTAGAAAACAAGAATGCAAAGATTATAACTCTCCAAAAGAACGTTTAAGGCTCAAGTCTCACAAGGTTGTAGCGTTAATTTGAGTTCCTTCCTTCAAGCATGTTACAAAAACTGATTTTATCCTTTATGATTGCATGTGAATTCATAAATTATAACCACAACCAAGCATAAACCAAAGAGTAAATCAAACTTTCATCCATGTTTATAACTCTCTTTAACAGTATGTAATTAAAAACCAAATCCTCATCATTGTGTTGGAAGGTACCTAAGACACAAACACACCAAAACAACACAAAAACAACTCTTTTTTGGGTTTTCAAACTGATTTTTCAAATTTTTATGTGATTTTCGGAGTTTTATGCCAAAACACACTAAAACACACCAAAACAGCTTAAAAACACTTAAAAACAGCTTGAAACAACTCTTGAAGTAATGAGTGGTAAAATCCCACGAATTTGCATCAAAAACACTTTGTTACCCCCCCACACTTAAATCAAACATTGTCCTCAATGTTTCAAGCATAGACTCACACAAAAAAGCAAACAAACAAACAAACAACAAATAAACAACTAAACAAGGCAGAATTGAAACAACAACAAAGAGAAGGGTTTAGGAACGCAAATCTGGAATTGGAGTGATTCCTAGGTCTTCCTTTGTTGAATGCATGGGTTGCCTCCCAAGAAGCGCTTGCTTTAACGTCGTGCAGCCAGACGATACCTCCAATTAAGCTTCATTGGAGGCCACGGCATGGAATTGATCTTTGAATGGAAGGTGATACTTGAAATGATCCGGCAATGGTTTAAATTCTAGTGTGGGTGCCTGAATCATCAAAATCAGCAAATTAGTAGAAAACAGAATTGAAATTGGAGAAGATGGCTTACTTGCTTGCTCCGACACAAACTCAATTACAAACACCACATCTTTGAATGTTTCAGGTACTTGTCCTGTGTCATCAAAGTCAACTTCTTTGGGCTCTGTTGTTTCAAATACGTCCTCCTTGATGCATTTTACACATTCTCCCGCCACTTCCTTCTCATGACTCCTTCTTCTTGGTGTACAAGGTTCTTTGAACACTTCAACACAATCTGGAACTTGATTTGGTGTGCCAAGAATTGGGATATCACTTTGCACCTTTGGAATGGCTTCCACAATGTCTTTTTCACTCTCATCTTTCTTGGGAATTAAAAACCTGCGAGGGAAAGGTGCATTCGGAGGAATAACATTAGAATGAATTGAATTTGGGACGTCCTTACTTGTGGTGGGTGGTTTAGAGGGCTTAGGGGGCTGCAGCAAGGGTTGTTCTTCCCTTGCTGTGGGTATGTCTTCTTCCTCCTCCTCAATCAGCAGCTCCTCATCCACTTCTAGGCTATGTTTGGACGTTTTTAGGTCAGCTTCAACCTCCATAGCACTATCCAAAGTGATAGCATCATGGATTTCAAAATCTTCCTTCAAATTTTCAATAGTTGAGTTGGAGAGTTCACTTTGCTTTTGAATTTGTGCCATGAACTCCATAATCTCTCCCATTTGATTCTTCAATTCGCTCATCCTTTGGTCTTGATTCTCTGCTTCCTGTGTCAAAGAGGTGAGTAGTTGAACAATTTGGTCATTATCCATTGACGTACCTGAATTTGTTTGGGAAAATTGTGGTGGAGGCTGTGATGGTGCATATGGCCATTGATAGAACTCCTCAGATGGCTGTGAGTATTCTTCTTGTTGTGAGCCCTGCGTCAAAGAGGTTAGTACATCAAGAATTTCATCATAACTCATGGGCATACTTGAATTCGATTGGAATTGTTGTGGGGGAGGCGGTGGTGGCTGCATAGGTCTTGAATAGAACTCCTCCTCTTGCTGCCAGTATCCACCTTGTTGGAATTGTTGAGGTTCTCCCCACATGTAATCTGAATAATCTCTCCAATCCGAATTGTAAGCGTTGGAAAACATGTTGTTGCTTGGTTGATCATAGCCTTGATAACCCCAAGCATCTTCATTCACAGCGTATTGAGGACGTTGATGAGTTTGAGCAGTGTGCATTGTGGTTGTTTCGGCAATCTGGGACAATTGAGAAGTAAGATTTGCCAATTGAGCTTGAATGTTTGCAAAATCCATGTCTTACTACTGAAGTACCTGAAATCAAAGAAAGAAAACTAAATCAAATATCAAAAGTAAAAGACACAAACAAAAACAAAGGGGAATAGCTAAAGAAAACAAGAAAACAACACAAAGTCAGAAACTAAAAAAATACACGACAAAGAAACAAGGGATTAGCAAAGTTGCTAATCCCCGGCAACGGCGCCAAAAATTTGATGCGATGTAAAACAGCACACAAATTAAACCCTCTTGTTGACAATTGTAGTATAGATGCAAGTAGGGATCGTTCTGGGCCGGGGATTAGGAGGGCTTGCTAAAACCTCTAAACTGACTCAAAAGACTCAAAACAAATTCACAAGACTCAAAATGGGCTAAAAACACTCAAAACTGCCTAAAAACACAAACTGGGCAGTTTTGGACTCTAAACACAATTTTGGACGAAAATAGGTTTTAACTTAACTCAAGACACTTAAAAACACAAACAAAACAGATTTTAAACACTTTGGAACAAGAAAGTAAAAGGGGGGTTTGGGTTTTGACGAAATTAAAAACAAAACAAACAGATTGTAAACTAAAACAGATTTTGGACGAATTTGGTAAAACTTATGGATGATGAGCTAGCTAGAGGGTTCTTCTTCACACATGACACACTTGCATACAAACCAATTTTCAGTTGTTCTTTCGATAAATCATGAAACTCAACACCCCAGGTTAATTAGGTCCGCTTAAATTAACCTTCAAGTTCTCTTTAAGTTATTGAATTGGACGGGATAACGCATACAACAACTCAACACATTCTCTAAAAGTTCCCTACGTGAACAGCACAATAAAGATACAATCAGAGATCATTAAGCTTTGTGAGAACTATAAGCATTGACGAGGCATTCGTAACTATGAAAAGCATGATACTCCTGCCAAGAATTCACTTAACACGATCGTGACCAGCAACCTCCACTACATATTAATATAAGTTCATAACGATTAGGTGAAACTCCCTTATATTCTAGCATCAAATTCATGCATGTAAACTAAGCGTGCACTCTCAATCAACATACAAGAATAAGTTATCAATCAAACAGTTAAGCAAATTGAATTCACAATTTATGAAATCACAACTGAAGGTAATCAATTTATATGGCAAGCATATTCATGGCTTTGAATAGCCCCCTAGCCAAAAGGGCTTAGTTCCTCATGTTCACAGCAAAACAAAAGGAAAAGAGATTAAACATTGTAAACTTAGAACGAATTACACCTAGAATGCTCCAACAATCAAGCTTGAACATCCAGGAGTCCTTCCTTCTTCCTCCTTGCTGCGGCACAAAGATGGGTAAGGTGTATGGAATGTGTTTTAGGGTCACGAATGTGGTTTGGGTTAAAGGGAATTGCGGCAAAGGTGTGTGAATGGTTTCTGACGTGAATGGATGATTGGGTGAGTGAATGGATCTCCTTTGTGCGGCACAAGGATGGTTTATTTAAGGAATTAGGGTAATAAAGCTAGGGAACAATATAGGAAACAGAAATTAAATCAAAACCTTAAGGGAAATAGGAATTAAAGTCATAATCCTAAGGGAATTGGGCAAGTAGGTGCGGCAAGGGTGTAAAGGGTAAGGGAATGCCTTGCAAGGCAAGGCAAAAGGGTTTCCTTGCTGATTTAGGTCCAGATTTTGGGTAAGTAGGAGATGGCTTGCACGGCAAGGATGCGAAAGTGAGGGAATGGTGCGGCAAAGGATCTTTAGGTGCAAGGAAGGTTCAATTTGTGTCCTAAAATGCATAGGAGGCCTTCAATGTTGCTGGAACTTAGGGACATTTAGGATTAGGAAAGGTCAAACCAAAATAGGAAACCTTGGCTTAACTTTCCTACTTCAAGTAGGAATCCTTGTTCAACTAGGAATCCTCTTTCTTCTAGTAATCCTCCTTTGATTAGGAATCCTTCGTTGATTAGGAATCCTAACTTCTTCAAGTCTTCAATTTCGTCCATTCCCTTTGCTCCAAACATGTGATATCCATTCCAAGCCCAATTTTGCTCCAAAAAGCTCCAAAATGCACTTTCTTGCATACTTTGCCCTTAGAACCTGAAAACACACGAAAATGGCTTAAAAGACTAAAATAACTAAGAAATAACAACGTAAATGCACAAGAACAAGCTAACTAAGTCGCATAAATATGCTCCTATCAATTAGCATCCCTTCTAATCCCCGGCCTAAAACGATCCCTACTTTCATATACTACGTCGATAGGGTTTTAATTTGAGTGTCAAGTAATTTTCACATCATATCTCTATTATGAGGTCATGTAGGGAACTTTTGAAGAATGCTTTGGGTTGTCGAATGATGTCATCCAATCCAATAATACAAGGAAAATTTGAGGGTTAATTAGTGATGTCACGATTAATCTGGGGCATTGTCATTCATGGTTTATTGAAAAAGCAACTGGACATCGATTTGTATGCAAGTGTGTCATGTGTGGAGAAGAACCCTCTAGCTAGCCCATCATCCATCCAATTCACCAATTTCGTGCAAATCTGTTTAGTTTTAGTTTCTGACTTGTTTTACTTTAAATTCGTCCAAAACCCAATCCCACTTTAATTAAGTGTGTTAGATTAGTTAGAAGTGTGTTTAAATCTGTCCAATTTAGTCTTACTAGTCTAGAATTCGTCCAAATCAGTCCCTAGTGTCTGTTTTGAGTCTTTTTGGTTGTTTTAAGCTGTTTTGAGTCTTTTAAGTTTGTTTTGAGTCTTGTGAATCTTGTTAAGTGTTTTTAACTTTGTTTTTATGTTTTTGCGTCAGTTTAGAGGTTTTAGCAAGCCCTCCTAATCCCCGGTCTAGAACGATCCCTACTTGCATCTATACTACAATTGTCAACAAGAGGGTTTAATTTGTGTGCTGTTTTACATCGCATCACTTGTACGCAAAAGGATTCGTGGCATTCAGCAAAATGAAGGTGAATCGTTTCCCACTTATTATGAACGTTTTAAAACTCTTGTTGCTTCATGTCCAAAGCATCAAATGAAGGAGGAGCTTCTACCCATTGAACGTCATATGCTAGATGCCTCAGCGGGAGGAGCTTTGGTGGACAAGACACCCACGGCTGCCAAGACCTTGATTGCTAACCGAGCTTTGAATGCTCAACAATATGAAGGTGTTGGACAAAGAAGCACCCCACGGCAACTGATGCGATGTAAAACAAGCACACAAATTAAACCCTCTTTTGACAATTGTAGTATATGTGTAAGTAGGGATCGTTCTAGACCGGGGATTAGGAGGGCTTGCTAAAACCTCTAAACTGACTCAAAAACATAAAAACAAAGTTAAAAACATGATAGGAGCATATTTATGCTACTTAGTTAGTGTGTTTTCTTGCATTTGCTTAGCTATTTGTTGCTTAGTATAGTGTTTAAAGTCATTTTCGTGTGTTTTTAGGTCCTAGAAGCAAAGTTGGCAAAAAGATGCATTTTGGAGCATTTTAGAGCAAATCTGGGCTTGGAATGGATAGCACAAGCAATGGGCATGAAGATGGACGAATTTGGAGTCTAAATGGAGTTGGGAATATGTTTCAAGGTTGGAGAAATAAATTCAAATCATTGAAGATAAGGAATCAGCTCAAAAGAAGGAGGATTATCCAAAACATTATCCAAACAACCTTATCTTATCTTATCTTATCCAATCCTTATCTTATCTTAACAAACCTTATCCTATCCTAATCCTTTTCTAATTCAATTCCTGGTACAATGAGGGTTTATTTTCTGATTGGGGGACATTTAAATTAAGTTTCTAGAAACCTGATAGGAGCATATTTATGCTAATTAGTTAGTGTGTTTTCTTACATTTGCTTAGCTATTTGTTGCTTAGTATAGTGTTTAAAGTCATTTTCGTGTGTTTTTAGGTCCAAGAAGCAAAGTTGGCAAAAAGATGCATTTTGGAGCATTTTAGAGCAAATCTGGGCTTGGAATGGATAACACAAGCAATGGGCATGAAGATGGACGAATTTGGAGTTTAAATGGAGTTGGGAATATGTTTTAAGGTTGGAGAAATAAATTCAAATCATTGAAGATAAGGAATCAGCTCAAAAGAAGGAGGATTATCCAAAACATTATCCAAACAACCTTATCTTATCTTATCTTATCCAATCCTTATCTTATCTTAACAAACCTTATCCTATCCTAATCCTTTTCTAATTCAATTCCTGGTACAATGAGGGTTTATTTTCTGATTGGGGGACATTTAAATTAAGTTTCTAGAAACCCTAAGCCTTGCCGCACCTAGCTTTCCAGAAAACCTGATTTCCTTGCCTTGCAAGGCTTTCTAGAAGCCTTATCCCTCCTTATCCAAGTCTGCCGCACCTTAGGCCCTTTCCCATTGGAAATCTGATTGTTTTGAGCCTATTTCTGGATGGATTTGGCTTTCTAGAAGTCCTAATCTGATTCACCTAGGGTTTTTGGTGCCTATATATATACTAATCAACCCTTTGCCGTGCACACCACCCTCCATATACACCATTCACGCCAGAAATCATCCACCACTCTCTGCCGCCCCTTTCCTTCACCATTCTCCATAGTTTCTGACCTAATTCACCCCCTGCCGTGCCATATCATCCACACAAACCCAGAAAACCCCTCTTGTGCCGCAGCTATTCAAGGAAGGAAGGAGAAGGTGCCACTCTAAGTCGTGACTACTGCTGGAGCGTTCTTAGGTGTTGTCTATCTTTGTTTTCAATGTTTCAATTCAGTTTTCTTTGTTTAATTGCTATCATGAGGAACTAAATCCCTATTAGTTAGAGGGGGAATTTGAAGCCATGAATATATGTTTCTTATGATTTGATTTACTCCAGTTATGATTTCATAAATTGTGAATGTGGTTTACTTATCTGTTTTATTAAGAACTTGTTCTTGTGTGTTGATTAAGGATGCATACTTAGTTTACATGCATGAATTTGATGCTAGAATATAAGGGAATTTCACCTAATCGTTATGAACTTATATTCACAAGTAGTAAAGGTTGCTAGTCACAATCATGTTAAGTAAACCCTAGGCTGGATTAACATGCGTCTTCCATAGTTATGAATGCCTTGTCAATGTTCATGATTTCCATTGAACTTAATGATCTTTGTTGAATGTCTCTATCATGCGTATTCCATAGTTAGGGAGTTTGAGAAAGAATAATTTGGTTGTGATGCGTTATCCATTCAATTCAATGAATCTAGGGAAATCTGGGAATTGATTAGTTCAATACAATTAATTCGGAACATTGTCATTCATGGTTTATCGAAAGAGTAACTGGGAATCAAGTTGTATGCATATGTTTATGTGTGGATAAGGATCCTTCTAACTAGCCATTCACCCATTTAAATAACCAATTTCGTACCAAACTAAGTCTAGTTTACAATTCTGTTTTGCTTAAGTTTAAATCCGTTTTCAAACAATCCCTTGCTTTTAATTTGTGTTAAGATAGTCTAAATTCGTCAAATCTTGAGTCTCTTAGTCTTTTGAGTCAATTTGAGTCTTAATTTCGTTCAAATCAATCTTAGGTGTTAGTTTTGAGTCTAGATAACTTGTTTTGTGTGTTTTAGGTCTATTTAGCTTGTTTTGAGTCTTTAGAGTCCAGAAACTGTTTAATTGAATTCTATTTGCTGTTTTGAGTTTGTTTTGAGTTATTTGAGTCAAGTTAGGTTGTTTAAAGGTGTCTAGAGTTAAAATTCGTCCAAATTGATCCCTAGTACCTGTTTTCATTGTTTTAAGTCCAGTTTATTGTTTTAAGAGTCTAATTTGTGTAGATTAGCATCCCTTCTAATCCCCGGCCTAAAACGATCCCTACTTTCATATACTACGTCGATAGGGTTTTAATTTGAGTGTCAAGTAATTCTCACACCAAATTTTGGCGCCGTTACCGGGGATTAGCAAACTTGCTAATCTCCCTAGTTTCTGCCGTGTAGTTTAACTTGTTTTTGTTTCTGTTTTGCTTAGTTTTCTGATTTGTTTTGTTTTCTTTGTTTTAGGTACTAGTGTATGACTTGAAGTTCTCAACCCGTTCACGCACATATCTTGGAGTTTAACGACGATTTTGAGCGAGATTTGAGAAGGAAGAGGAAGCACCCAGAACCTGATCTACTTAGTTCAAGTTCTAATTCCGAATCTGAAGTTGAAATTGAAGAGGATTTGGAAGAGGAGCACGACATGGCTGCAGATAACCAAACAATCAAAGAACTTTCAGCCTCGGGATTGGACAATGCGACCCCTTTATGCATTCAATATCCTAGGGCGGCTCAAGGCAAGACTGATGAGTTTGAATTGAAGTCCAGCTTGTTGCACCACATCCCCAAATTCCACGGGTTGTCCATGGAAGATCCGAACAAGCACTTGAAGGAATTTGAAGTGGTTTGTTCAAGCATGACCCCTGTCAATGTTGATGGGAGTATATTGAAGATGAAAGCCTTTCCATTCTCTCTTTTGGAAAAGGCTAAGGATTGGCTCTACGAACTAGCACCTGGAACCGTTACTTCGTGGGAAAGCATGAAGCGCGCATTCTTAGAGAAAATTTTCCCAACTTCAAGAATCATTCTCTTGAGGAAAAGGATAAGTGGCATTCAACAAAACCAAGGGGAATCGTTTCTAGCCTATTATGAGCATTTCAAGGCGCTTGTTGCTTCTTGTCCACAACACCAAATGAAGGAAGAGCTTCTCCTCCAATATTTCTATGAAGGACTTCTCCCCATTGAGAGACAAATGCTTGATGCTTCAGCAGGAGGAGCTTTGGTTGACAAAACACCCGTGGCTGCCAAGACTCTAATTGCAAATCGAGCCTTGAATGCGCAACAATACGAAGGAGTTGGACAGAGAGAAGGGCCACGGCAACAACAAGTGAATGAGGTAAATGCAATTTCAGAATTACAATCTCAAATGGCTAATCTCACTCTTCTTTTGTCACAGGTTGTGGATGGAACCAAAGCATAAGGGCCGGCCATATGTGGAGTGTGTTCTATGCAGGGACATCTCAACGATCAATGCCCTCAATTGATTGAGAATGGGGGGTGGGAAACTGCCCAAGCCGTGGGTTTCCAAGGCCAAACCCAACAAAGACACGACCCATACTCAAACACATACAATCCAGGATGGAGAGATCATCCAAACTTCAAGTGGAGGGATTCTCAGCAAGCACAGCCACAAAGCGGATTTAGACAGCCCCCTGGGATGTTTCCAAGGCCGTATGCAGCCCCACAACCTCAACCAATTTCGGCCCAAACCAATTCAGGTTCGTCGTTAAATAATGATAAAATTCTTCAAGTACTAACCTCTTTGACGCAGGACGTGCAGAGCATAAAAAATCAAGCTAAAGAGGTGGATGAACTGAAGAAACAAATGGGTCAAATGGCTGAATTCATGGGCCAATTCCGAGAGCAAGGCAGATTGCCTAGTTCAACCGTTGTTAATCCTAAGGGAGGATTTGAAACCGCCCAAGCAATCACGTTGAGAAGTGGTAAGCAGGTTGGAACTGATTCACAACCATCTAGATCAAGTCAAGAAGGGGACAAGAAGCTGCAATTGGAGGAGGATGAATCACCCAAACCCACGGCAAGGAATGCACAATCCTTGCCGCAGCCAATCCCCACTTCTAAACCGTCCTCAACCATCAAGGTAAGTTCCAATATGAATTCTTCTAGCTCTACTCCACTAATTGTGCCCTTTCCTGGCAGGTTACGGCAATCAAAGAAAGAGGATGCTGAAAAAGGCATTCTAGAGACATTCCGGAAAGTTCAAGTCAATATCCCACTTCTTGATGCAATAAAGCAAGTCCCAAGGTATGCTAAGTTTTTGAAACAGCTTTGTACAACAAGGAGAAGGATTTCTAACAAAGAAGTGGTTCAAGTAAGTGAGAATGTCTCTGCTGTTCTACAAAGGAAATTACCCCCTAAATGCAAAGATCCGGGTAGTTTTACAATTCCTTGCGTTATTGGTAGTACTAAGTTTGAACATGCTATGTTAGACTTAGGAGCTTCAATTAATGTCATGCCATACTCTATTTATGCATCCATGAACTTAGGTGAGCTTAAAAACGATGGTGTTATAATCCAATTAGCCGATCGTTCTAATGCATATCCAAAAGGAGTTTTGGAAGATGTTTTGGTGCAGGTTGGAAATCTGATTTTTCCAGCGGATTTTTACGTGCTTGACATGGAGGATACACCCCATTCCACCCCATTGCAGATCCTCCTTGGGAGACCTTTCATGAAAACAGCCCGCACCAAGATCGATGTGTTCAAAGGGACGTTGACAATGGAATTTGATGAGGAAGTTATTGATTTCAATCTTGCTGAAACTATTAAATTTCCTAAAGAAAATCATTCTTGTTTTGCTATTGATATATTCGATGAATTAGCGCAGGATTACCTTGATTCCTTGGAGAGGGATCCCCTTGAATCAACAATTGCACAAGGAATTGGGCAAAAACCCAATATTGCCGTGCCTATAAGTGAAGAAGAGGCCGAGATGGTGGCTGCCCTAGAGTCACTACCTCAGCACCATGGTAAGCCTTCAAAACCAATTTCAATTCCAATTTCTACTAACAAGTTGTTACCCTCAGTGATTCAGGCACCCGTACTTGAGCTTAAACCATTGCCGGATCATTTGAAGTACGTCTTTTTGGGAGATAACGAGACGTTGCCCGTCATTGTGTCCTCCACACTCACGGCAACAGAGGAAGGAAAGTTAATTCGGGTGTTGAAAGAGCACAAAACAGCCATTGGATGGACATTGGCCGATATTAGGGGGATTAGCCCTACAACATGCATGCATCGCATACTTCTAGAGGAGGGGGCTAAACCAACTCGAGAGGCTCAACGCCGACTCAACCCTCCAATGATGGAAGTTGTGAAGAAGGAGATTATAAAGCTTCTTGATTGTGGAGTGATTTATCCAATCTCGGATAGCCGTTGGGTTTCACCGGTGCAATGTGTTCCAAAGAAATCCGGAGTCACTGTGGTGAAGAATGCCGAGAATGAACTTGTGCCCACACGTATCCAAACAGGTTGGAGAGTGTGCATCGACTATAGGAAGCTAAACGCCACCACGAGGAAGGACCACTTCCCTTTGCCGTTCATTGATCAAATGCTTGAAAGGTTAGCCGGTCATTCTTTTTATTGTTTTCTTGATGGGTACTCTGGATATAATCAGATTGTTATAGCTCCGGATGACCAAGAAAAGACCACTTTCACGTGCCCCTTTGGTACCTTTGCCTATCGTCGCATGCCATTCGGTTTATGCAATGCACCTGCCACCTTTCAAAGATGCATGGTAAGTATCTTTTCAGATTTTGTGGAGAAGATTATTGAGGTATTCATGGATGATTTTAGTGTTTTTGGGGATTCGTTTGATGGGTGCTTAGATAATCTCACTTTGATTCTAAAACGTTGCACTGAAACTAACCTTGTTTTGAATTGGGAAAAATGTCACTTTATGGTAAAACAAGGCATAGTTTTAGGTCATATCATTTCAGAAAGGGGAATTGAGGTTGATAAATCAAAAATAGATCTTGTACGCTACTTACCCTTTCCTACTTCGGTTAGAGAGGTTCGTTCTTTTCTTGGACATGCAGGATTCTATAGGCGATTCATCAAGGACTTTTCAAAGATTTCAAACCCTCTTTGCCGTCTCCTCCAGAAAGATGTGGCTTTTAACTTCAACGAGGAATGTGAGAAGGCATTCAAACACCTCAAAGAGATGCTAACTTCGGCCCCCATCATAGTCCCACCAGATTGGAGCCTTCCTTTTGAGCTTATGTGTGATGCTTCGGATTATGCATTAGGAGCTGTTTTGGGACAAAGGAAGGACAAGAAGCCCCATGTCATCTATTATGCATCTCGGACCTTGAATGATGCACAATTGAATTACTCTACCACTGAAAAAGAACTTCTTGCTTTTGTGTTTGCTTTAGATAAGTTTCGTTCTTATTTACTTGGTACTAAAGTTATTATTTACACTGACCATGCAGCTTTGAAGTATTTGTTCACCAAGAAAGAGGCCAAACCAAGACTCATTCGCTGGATGCTTCTTCTCCAAGAGTTCGATATTGAAATCCGGGACAAGAAGGGGAGTGAAAACGTGGTGGCTGATCACTTGAGCCGTATGGTGCATGAGGAGGATGCCGTGCCTATCCAAGAGACATTCCCAGATGAGCAGCTGCTGTCCATCAAGGTAAGTGAGCCATGGTATGCTGATGTAGTAAATTATTTGGTGTCTAAACACATTCCAAGAGAGCTAAACAAGCACCAAAGTGATAAACTTAAAAAGGATGCACGTTCTTATGTTTGGGATGACCCATACTTGTGGAAATATTGCCCTGATCAGGTTCTACGTAGGTGTGTGCATGATTCTGAGTTTAATTCAATTTTAACTTTCTGTCACACCTATGCATGTGGAGGTCACTTTGGTACTCAAAGAACAGCACATAAAGTTTTAGAATGTGGATTTTATTGGCCTACTATCTTTAGAGATGCTAGAACTTTTTGTATGACTTGTGATATATGTCAAAGAACGGGCAATATAGGTCTTAAACAACAAATGCCGCAACACCCCATATTTAGTGTTGAAATCTTTGATGTTTGGGGTATTGATTTCATGGGTCCTTTTCCTTCCTCACATGGTTTCCTTTATATTTTGCTTGCTGTGGATTATGTGTCGAAATGGGTGGAAGCAAAAGCCACCCGAACTAATGATTCTAAAGTGGTTGCAGATTTTGTTAGAACTAACATATTTGCTAGATTTGGAATGCCAAGAGTCCTAATCAGTGATGGGGGTTCCCATTTTTGCAATCGAACCATTGAGGCGCTGCTCAAGAAGTATAATGTCACGCATAAGGTTTCAACACCTTATCACCCTCAAACCAGTGGGCAAGCCGAGGTTTCAAATAGAGAAATCAAGCAGATTTTGGAGAAAACCGTAGGGCCAACTCGGAAGGATTGGAGCTTGCGTTTGAATGATGCATTGTGGGCATATCGTACTGCCTATAAAACCCCAATTGGAATGTCCCCATTTCGGCTAGTCTATGGGAAACCATGTCATCTTCCCGTCGAGTTAGAACATCGTGCACATTGGGCTGTCAAAACATTCAACATGGACATTGATGCCGCAGGTCTTCATAGAAAGCTTCAATTGAATGAGCTAGAAGAAATTAGGAATGAAGCTTATGAGAATGCACGGATCTACAAGGAGAAAACAAAGGCATTCCATGACAAGATGATTCGTAGCAAGCTGTTCTCTATAGGGCAGAAAGTGTTACTTTTCAATTCTCGCCTTCGTCTATTTCCAGGTAAGTTGCGTTCTAAGTGGATTGGTCCTTTTGTGGTTACTAATGTTTTTCCTCATGGTGCAGTCCAAATTCAAAGTTTAAAGACGCAACAAGAATTCAAAGTGAATGGACATCGATTGAAGCCATATTATGAGCACTTTGAAGAGCACATTACGGAGGACATATCCTTTAATGCCGTGGGCCCCATTGAAGAATAGAGGGAAGGTTCGTCCGGCTGGAAGACGTTAAAGCAAGCGCTTCTTGGGAGGCAACCCATGCAAATAAAGACGACCTAGGAACTCTCCGGCTCCACAACCAGATTTGCATTTCTAAACCCTACTCTTTATTGCTTTTCCTTTGCCATTTTGTTATGTTAGTTAGTTGTGTTGATTGCTGTTTGCTTTCTGTGAGTCTATGTTTGAAACATTGAGGACAATGTTTGGTTTAAGTGTGGGGGGTAACAAAGTGTTTTTGCATGAAATTCGTGGGTTTTTTGTCACCTATCACTTTGAATGTTGTTTTCAGTGTTTTTAAGTGTTTTTAAGCTGTTTTGGAGTCTTTTAGTGTGTTTTGACAAGAAAATCCGAAAATACCATAAAAATTTGAAAAATTGTTTTGAAAAACCCAAAAAGAGTTGTTTTTGTGTGTTTGTTTGTGTCTTAGGGTACCTTCCAACACAATGATGAGGATTTGGTTTTTAATTACATAACTGTTAAAGAAAGTTACAAACATGGATTGAAGTTTGATATGCTCTTTGGTTTATGCTTGGTTATAGTTGACATTCATGCATTCACATGTAATCACAAAAAGGATAAAATCAGTTTTTGTAACATGCTTGAAGGAAGTAACTCAAACTAACGCTACAACCCTGAGAGACTTGAGCCTTTAACGTTCTTTGGAGAGTTAAAAATCTGTGCATTCTTTGTTTTCTAAAGTCGTTGCATGATCTCATTATTCTTTGCTTGGTTGCTACTTAGAAGGCGTTTCATCATTTAGTTCCAAATACTAGAACTCATACCCGTTTCATTCAAAGCATGAAATTGATTAGCATAACACATAATCAAGATGAAGTTGTTTAGTTTAAAACCAGAGCTAAAAAGCCTAACCCTTTGTATATGTATTGTAGGTTTAACCCATTTGAGCCTTGTTTAGCCTATGTTCTTTGTTTACCCACATTATCCTTACCTAGCCTAGATTAGGACCATCCTTACCCTTGTTCTTAAGGCATAGTGAGCATGACCTAAGAATGAATTCCCTTTGTTCGTTATTTGGGCAGCAAAACAAGTGTGGGGGAAGGGATTTATGTGTCTGATTGTGTGCCAACAAGACAAACAAGGGCACGGGTGAAGAAGCAGAAAAAAAGAGAGAGAAAAAAAGAAGAGAAAAATTCGTGTGAAAAAGAAAAGAAAAAGAAAAGTTGTGAAAAAAAGTAAGAGAAGTGTTCAAAATAAGTGAGAATAAGCTCACAAGTGTAGATTGTTGAAGAAGGGGTCCAAAAAGTTGAATTTGGCCCTAAGTATGTGTTATCTTCCCCTTTGTGTTCAAAGTGTGCGGCTGCATTCAAGAAAGGGAGTTCTAAGTGTCATATTCATTACTTTGCTTGCTATTGCTTTAAGAACGTTTGTTTTCCTTACCTTTCTTTGTTAGCCAATACCCCCTAGCCCTGTTATAACCCTATACTTCAATCTTGAGTGTTATGTGTTTCAATATGTGGAGTTTGGGATTGGTATGAGCATATGGTGTCCCTGGTTCTCGCGTCTAAGTAGTAGCATTCCATTCATGAGATCATATCTATACATGCATTCCAGAAATTACTTTTCTTGTTATACATATATGTGAGTATTAGTTTCATATTTACATCAATCTTCTCACATATAACTAGTGTAGGGAGTGTAGTCAGAAAATCTGTGTGATTGAGTGCATATCTAGTAAGGAATTGAGGGATTCTCTAAGGCATGTTACTACATTCAAAATGTTGTTTTAATTGATTAAATGCGAGCTAATGTGTGGTAACTTTGATTAAGTATGTGCTCAAGGGTAGGGATAACTAAAATCGGTGGGAGTAATGATCTTTGGCATGTTATGTATCATTGAAGATCCCTGAGGTGAACGTTGGAAGGTTTAGGTTACGTTTTGTTTGTTTTGTTTTGCTCGAGGACTAGCAAAAGCTAAGTGTGGGGGAATTTGATAGGAGCATATTTATGCTAATTAGTTAGTGTGTTTTCTTGCATTTGCTTAGCTATTTGTTGCTTAGTATAGTGTTTAAAGTCATTTTCGTGTGTTTTTAGGTCCAAGAAGGAAAGTTGGCAAAAAGATGCATTTTGGAGCATTTTAGAGCAAATCTGGGCTTGGAATGGATAGCACAAGCAATGGGCATGAAGATGGACGAATTTGGAGTTTAAATGGAGTTGGGAATATGTTTTAAGGTTGGAGAAATAAATTCAAATCATTGAAGATAAGGAATCAGCTCAAAAGAAGGAGGATTATCCAAAACATTATCCAAACAACCTTATCTTATCTTATCTTATCCAATCCTTATCTTATCTTAACAAACCTTATCCTATCCTAATCCTTTTCTAATTCAATTCCTGGTACAATGAGGGTTTATTTTCTGATTGGGGGACATTTAAATTAAGTTTCTAGAAACCCTAAGCCTTGCCGCACCTAGCTTTCCAGAAAACCTGATTTCCTTGCCTTGCAAGGCTTTCTAGAAGCCTTATCCCTCCTTATCCAAGTCTGCCGCACCTTAGGCCCTTTCCCATTGGAAATCTGATTGTTTTGAGCCTATTTCTGGATGGATTTGGCTTTCTAGAAGTCCTAATCTGATTCACCTAGGGTTTTTGGTGCCTATATATATACTAATCAACCCTTTGCCGTGCACACCACCCTCCATATACACCATTCACGCCAGAAATCATCCACCACTCTCTGCCGCCCCTTTCCTTCACCATTCTCCATAGTTTCTGACCTAATTCACCCCCTGCCGTGCCATATCATCCACACAAACCCAGAAAACCCCTCTTGTGCCGCAGCTATTCAAGGAAGGAAGGAGAAGGTGCCACTCTAAGTCGTGACTACTGCTGGAGCGTTCTTAGGTGTTGTCTATCTTTGTTTTCAATGTTTCAATTCAGTTTTCTTTGTTTAATTGCTATCATGAGGAACTAAATCCCTATTAGTTAGAGGGGGAATTTGAAGCCATGAATATATGTTTCTTATGATTTGATTTACTCCAGTTATGATTTCATAAATTGTGAATGTGGTTTACTTATCTGTTTTATTAAGAACTTGTTCTTGTGTGTTGATTAAGGATGCATACTTAGTTTACATGCATGAATTTGATGCTAGAATATAAGGGAATTTCACCTAATCGTTATGAACTTATATTCACAAGTAGTAAAGGTTGCTAGTCACAATCATGTTAAGTAAACCCTAGGCTGGATTAACATGCGTCTTCCATAGTTATGAATGCCTTGTCAATGTTCATGATTTCCATTGAACTTAATGATCTTTGTTGAATGTCTCTATCATGCGTATTCCATAGTTAGGGAGTTTGAGAAAGAATAATTTGGTTGTGATGCGTTATCCATTCAATTCAATGAATCTAGGGAAATCTGGGAATTGATTAGTTCAATACAATTAATTCGGAACATTGTCATTCATGGTTTATCGAAAGAGTAACTGGGAATCAAGTTGTATGCATATGTTTATGTGTGGATAAGGATCCTTCTAACTAGCCATTCACCCATTTAAATCACCAATTTCGTACCAAACTAAGTCTAGTTTACAATTCTGTTTTGCCTAAGTTTAAATCCGTTTTCAAACAATCCCTTGCTTTTAATTTGTGTTAAGATAGTCTAAATTCGTCAAATCTTGAGTCTCTTAGTCTTTTGAGTCAATTTGAGTCTTAATTTCGTTCAAATCAATCTTAGGTGTTAGTTTTGAGTCTAGATAACTTGTTTTGTGTGTTTTAGGTCTATTTAGCTTGTTTTGAGTCTTTAGAGTCCAGAAACTGTTTAATTGAATTCTATTTGCTGTTTTGAGTTTGTTTTGAGTTATTTGAGTCAAGTTAGGTTGTTTAAAGGTGTCTAGAGTTAAAATTCGTCCAAATTGATCCCTAGTACCTGTTTTCTTTGTTTTAAGTCCAGTTTATTGTTTTAAGAGTCTAATTTGTGTAGATTAGCATCCCTTCTAATCCCCGGCCTAAAACGATCCCTACTTTCATATACTACGTCGATGGGGTTTTAATTTGAGTGTCAAGTAATTCTCACACCAAAACCCTAAGCCTTGCCGCACCTAGCTTTCCAGAAAACCTGATTTCCTTGCCTTGCAAGGCTTTCTAGAAGCCTTATCCCTCCTTATCCAAGTCTGCCGCACCTTAGGCCCTTTCCCATTGGAAATCTGATTGTTTTGAGCCTATTTCTGGATGGATTTGGCTTTCTAGAAGTCCTAATCTGATTCACCTAGGGTTTTTGGTGCCTATATATATACTAATCAACCCTTTGCCGTACACACCACCCTCCATATACATCATTCACGCCAGAAATCATCCACCACTCTCTGCCGCCCCTTTCCTTCACCATTCTCCATAGTTTCTGACCTAATTCACCCCCTGCCGTGCCATATCATCCACACAAACCCAGAAAACCCCTCTTGTGATGCAACTCTTCAAGGAAGGAAGGAGAAGGTGCCACTCTAAGTCGTGACTACTGCTGGAGCGTTCCTAGGTGTTGTCTATCCTTGTTTTCAATGTTTCAATTCAGTTTTCTTTGTTTAATTGCTATCATGAGGAACTAAGCCCCTATTTGTTAGAGGGGGAATTTGAAGCCATGAATATATGTTTCTTATGATTTGATTTACTCCAGTTATGATTTCATAAATTGTGAATGTGGTTTACTTATCTGTTTTATTAAGAACTTGTTCTTGTGTGTTGATTAAGGATGCATACTTAGTTCACATGCATGCATTTGATGCTAGAATATAAGGGAATTTCACCTAATCGTTATGAACTTATATTCACAAGTAGTAAAGGTTGCTAGTCACAATCATGTTAAGTAAACCCTAGGCTGGATTAACATGCGTTTTCCGTAGTTATGAATGCCTTGTCAATGTTCATGATTTCCATTGAACTTAATGATCTTTGTTGAATGTCTCTATCATGCGTATTCCATAGTTAGGGAGTTTGAGAAAGAATAATTTGGTTGTGATGCGTTATCCATTCAATTCAATGAATCTAGGGAAATCTGGGAATTGATTAGTTCAATACAATTAATTTGGAACATTGTCATTCATGGTTTATCGAAAGAGTAACTGGGAATCAAGTTGTATGCATATGTTTATGTGTGGATAAGGATCCTTCTAACTAGCCATTCACCCATTTAAATCACCAATTTCGTACAAAACTAAGTCTAGTTTACAATTCTGTTTTGCTTAAGTTTAAATCCGTTTTCAAACAATCCCTTGCTTTTAATTTGTGTTAAGATAGTCTAAATTCGTCAAATCTTGAGTCTTTTAGTCTTTTGAGTCAATTTGAGTCTTAATTTCGTTCAAATCAATCTTAGGTATTAGTTTTGAGTCTAGATAACTTGTTTTGTGTGTTTTAGGTCTATTTAGCTTGTCTTGAGTCTTTAGAGTCCATAAACTGTTTAATTGAATTCTATTTGCTGTTTTGAGTTTGTTTTGAGTTATTTGAGTCAAGTTAGGTTGTTTAAAGGTGTCTAGAGTTAAAATTCGTCCAAATTGATCATAGTACCTGTTTTCATTGTCTAGAGTCCAGTTTTAGTGTTTTAGAGTTTAATTTGTATAGATTAGCATCCCTTCTAATCCCCGGCCTTAAACGATCCCTACTTTCATATACTACGTCGATAGGGTTTTAATTTGAGTGTCAAGAAATTCTCACATCAAATTTTGGCGCCGTTGCCGGGGATTAGCAAACTTGCTAATCTCCCTAGTTTCTGCCGTGTATTTTAACTTGTTTTTGTTTTTGTTTTGCTTAGTTTTCTGATTTGTTTTGTTTTCTTTGTTTTAGGTACTAGTGTATGACTCGAAGTTCTCAACCCGTTCACGCACATATCTTGGAGTTTAATGACGATTTTGAGCGAGATTTGAGAAGGAAGAGGAAGCACCCAGAACCTGATCTACTTAGTTCAAGTTCTAATTCCGAATCTGAAGTTGAAATTGAAGAGGATTTGGAAGAGTAGCACGACATGGCTGCAGATAACCGAACAATCAAAGAACTTTCAGCCTCGGGATTGGACAATGCGACCCCTTTATGCATTCAATATCCTAGGGCGGCTCAAGGCAAGACTGATGAGTTTGAATTGAAGTCCAGCTTGTTGCACCACATCCCCAAATTCCACGGGTTGTCCATGGAAGATCCGAACAAGCACTTGAAGGAATTTGAAGTGGTTTGTTCAAGCATGAACCCTGTCAATGTTGATGGGAGTATATTGAAGATGAAAGCCTTTCCATTCTCTCTTTTGGAAAAGGCTAAGGATTGGCTCTACGAACTAGCACCTGGAACCGTTACTTCGTGGGAAAGCATGAAGCGCGCATTCTTAGAGAAATTTTTCCCAACTTCAAGAGTCATTCTCTTGAGGAAAAGGATAAGTGGCATTCAACAAAACCAAGGGGAATCGTTTCCAGCCTATTATGAGCGTTTCAAGGCGCTTGTTGCTTCTTGTCCACAACACCAAATGAAGGAAGAGCTTCTCCTCCAATATTTCTATGAAGGACTTCTCCCCATTGAGAGACAAATGCTTGATGCTTCAGCGGGAGGAGCTTTGGTTGACAAAACACCCGTGGCTGCCAAGACTCTAATTGCAAATCGAGCCTTGAATGCGCAACAATACGAAGGAGTTGGACATAGAGAAGGTCCACGGCAACAACAAGTGAATGAGGTAAATGCAATTTCAGAATTACAATCTCAAATGGCTAATCTCACTCTTCTTTTGTCACAGGTTGTGGATGGAACCAAAGCACAAGGGCCGGCCATATGTGGAGTGTGTTCTATGCAGGGACATCTCAACGATCAATGTCCTCAATTGATTGAGAATGGGGGGTGGGAAACTGCCCAAGCCGTGGGTTTTCAAAGCCAAACCCAACAAAGACACGACCGATACTCAAACACATACAATCCGGGATGGAGAGATCATCCAAACTTCAAGTGGAGGGACTCTCAACAAGCACAGCAACAAGGCGAATTTAGACAGCCCCCTGGGTTGTTTCCAAGGCCATATGCAGCCACACAACCTCAACCAATTTCGGCCCAAACCAATTCAGGTTCGTTGTTAGAAAATGATAAAATTCTTCAAGTACTAACCTCTTTGACGCAGGACATACAGAGCATAAAGAATCAAGCTAAAGAGGTGGACGAATTGAAGAAGCAAATGGGGCAAATGGCTGAATTCATGGGCCAATTCAGAGAACAAGGCAGATTGCCTAGTTCAACCGTTGTTTATCCCAAAGGAGGATTTGAAACCGCCCAAGCAATCACGTTGAGAAGTGGTAAGCAGGTTGGAACTGATTCACAACCATCTAGATCAAGTCAAGAAGAGGACACGAAGCTGCAATTGGAGGAGGATGAATCACCCAAACCCACGGCAAGGAATGCACAATCCTTGCCGCAGCCAATTCCCACTTCTAAACCGTCCCCAACCATCAAGGTAAGTTCCAATATGAATTCTTCTAGCTCTACTCCACTAATTGTGCCCTTTCCTGGCAGGTTGCGGCAATCAAAGAGAGAGGATGCTGAAAAGGACATTCTAGAGACATTCCGGAAAGTTCAAGTCAATATCCCACTCCTTGATGCAATAAAGCAGGTCCCAAGGTATGCTAAGTTTTTGAAAGAGCTTTGTACAGCAAGGAGAAGGATTTCTAACAAAGAAGTGGTTCAAGTAAGTGAGAATGTCTCTGCTGTTTTACAAAGGAAATTACCCCCTAAATGCAAAGATCCGGGTAGTTTTACAATTCCTTGTGTTATTGGAAATACTCGTTTTGAATCTGCCATGTTAGACTTAGGTGCATCTATAAATGTCATGCCATATTCTGTTTATGCATCTATGAATTTAGGAGAGCTTAAAAATGATGGTGTTATTATCCAATTAGCCGATCGATCTAATGCATACCCAAAAGGAGTTTTGGAAGATGTTTTGGTGCAGGTAGACCACTTGATTTTTCCTGCAGATTTCTATGTGCTTGACATGGAGGATTCAGACCATTCCCATCCATTACCACTCTTACTTGGCCGACCATTCATGAAAACAGCCCAAACCAAGATTGATGTGGCCAAGGGAACGTTAACTATGAAGTTTGGTAGTGATAAGATTAAATTTAATGTTTCTAAGTCTGTTGAGAATCCTAATGTGGTTCGTTCTTGTTTTGCCATGGATAAAATAAAAAAGATAGGGCCGGACCGTTCAAGCACAAAGGATACATCAAGAACCATACAAAACGAGGGAATTGGAGTGGAGCACAAGGACCATACAGCCACTGCCCTCAAAATGCCCCAATTGGTGGAAAATATCATGGGGAAGAATGTTCATAGTGCTGCCACTTCATTGCAGTACATTCGTAAGCCATCTATTCCAGATTCGATTCCCATTTCAACTAATAGGTTGCTACCTTGTATGGTGCAGATTCCCAATCAAATCCAAGCTGGTGGGCATGATTACATTGATTTTAGGATGTTCAATGCCACAATCCGGAGGATCACTATCCCTTACCATTCAAAGATCCAATGCACGAGCTGTTTGAGGAGCATGTGGTGGAAGAACTACCTCTGCATGCCGTGGGTACCATGGGAACTTAAATGGAAGTATCGTCCGGCTGGAAGACGTTAAAGCAAGCGCTTCTTGGGAGGCAACCCATGTGTTCAAACGAGAGAACGATGGAATTCTAGCTCCAAAACCAGATTTGCGTTCTTAAACTCTCTCTCTTTATTGCTTTTCCTTTGCCATTTTGTTATCTTAGTTAGTTGTGTTGATTGCTGTTTGCTTTCTGTGAGTCTATGTTTGAAACGTTGAGGACAATGTTTGGTTTAAGTGTGGGGGGGTAACAAAGTGTTTTTTGCATGAAATTCGTGGGTTTTTATCACCTATCACTTTGAATGATGTTTTCAGTGTTTTTAAGTGTTTTTAAGCCGTTTTGGAGTCTTTTAGTGTGTTTTGACAAGAAAATCCGAAAATACCATAAAAATTTGAAAAATTGTTTTGAAAAACCCAAAAAGAGTTGTTTTTGTGTGTTTGTTTGTGTCTTAGGGTACCTTCCAACACAATGATGAGGATTCGGTTTTTAATTGCATGACTATTGAGGAAAGTTATAAACATGGACGGAGGTTTGAATTGCTCTCTGGTTTATGCTTGATTATGGTTATAGTTCATGAATTCATGTTTAATCAAAAAGAGAAAAAATCAGTTTTTGTAACATGCTTGAAGGAAGTAACTCAAACTAACGCTACAACCCTGAGAGACTTGAGCTTAAAACGTTCTTTGGAGAGTTAAAAATCTGTGCATTTGTTGTTTTCTAAAGTCGTTGCATGATCTCATTATTCTTTGCTTGGTTGCTACTTAGAAGGCGTTTCATCATTTAGTTCCAAATACTAGAACTCATACCCGTTTCATTCAAAGCATGTTATTGATTTGCATAACACATAAACAAGATGAAGTTGTGTAGTGAACCAGTGCCAAATAGCCGAACCTCCCTATGTTATTTGTTTTGTAGGTTTAACCCTTTTGAGCCTTGTTTAGCCTATGTTCTTTGTTTACCCACATTATCCTTACCTAGCCTAGATTAGGACCATCCTTACCCTTGTTCTTAAGGCGTAGCTAAGCATGACCTAAGAATGAATTCCCTTTGTTCGTTATTTGGGCGGCAAAACAAGTGTGGGGGAAGGGATTTATGTGTCTGATTGTGTGCCAACAAGACAAACAAGGGCACGGGTGAAGAAGCAGAAAGAAAAGAAAAAAAAAGAAGAAAAAGAAAAAAAGAAGAGAAAAATTCGTGTGAAAAAGAAAAGAAAAAAGAAAAGTTGTGAAAAAGTATTAAAAGTGTTCAAAGTAGGTGAGAATAAGCTCACAAGTGTTGATTGTTGAAGAAGGGGTCCAAAAAGTTGAATTCGGCCCTAAAATATGTGTAATCTTCCCCTTTGTGTTCAAAGTGTGCGGCTGCATTCAAGAAAGGGAGTTCTAAGTGTCATATTCATTACTTTGCTTGCTATTGCTTTGAGAACGTTTGTTTTCCTTACCTTTCTTTGTTAGCCAATACCCCCTAGCCCCGTTATAACCCTATACTTCAATCTTGAGTGTTATATGTTTCAATATGTGGAGTTTGGGATTGGTATGAGCATATGGTGTCCCTGGTTCTCGCGTCTAAGTAGTAGCATTCCATTCATGAGATCATATCTATACATGCATTCCAGAAATCACTTTTCTTGCTATACATATATGTGAGTATTAGTTTCATATTTACATCAATCTTCTCACATATAACTAGTGTAGGGAGTGTAGTCAGAAAATCTGTGTGATTGAGTGCATATCTAGTAAGGAATTGAGGGATTCTCTAAGGCATGTTACTACATTCAAAATGTTGTTTTAATTGATTAAATGCGAGCTAATGTGTGGTAACTTTGATTAAGTATGTGCTCAAGAGTAGGGATAACTAAAATCTGTGGGAGTAATGATCTTTGGCATGTTATGTATCATTGAAGATCCCTGAGGTGAACGTTGGAAGGTTTAGGTTACGTTTTGTTTGTTTTGTTTTGCTTGAGGACTAGCAAAAGCTAAGTGTGGGGGAATTTGATAGGAGCATATTTATGCTACTTAGTTAGTGTGTTTTCTTGCATTTGCTTAGCTATTTGTTGCTTAGTATAGTGTTTAAAGTCATTTTCGTGTGTTTTTAGGTCCTAGAAGCAAAGTTGGCAAAAAGATGCATTTTGGAGCATTTTAGAGCAAATCTGGGCTTGGAATGGATAACACAAGCAATGGGCATGAAGATGGACGAAATTGGAGTCTAAATGGAGTTGGGAATATGTTTCAACGTTGGAGAAATAAATTCAAATCATTGAAGATAAGGAATCAGCTCAAAAGAAGGAGGATTATCCAAAACATTATCCAAACAACCTTATCTTATCTTATCTTATCCAATCCTTATCTTATCTTAACAAACCTTATCCTATCCTAATCCTTTTCTAATTCAATTCCTGGTACAATGAGGGTTTATTTTCTGATTGGGGGACATTTAAATTAAGTTTCTAGAAACCCTAAGCCTTGCCGCACCTAGCTTTCCAGAAAACCTGATTTCCTTGCCTTGCAAGGCTTTCTAGAAGCCTTATCCCTCCTTATCCAAGTCTGCCGCACCTTAGGCCCTTTCCCATTGGAAATCTGATTGTTTTGAGCCTATTTCTGGATGGATTTGGCTTTCTAGAAGTCCTAATCTGATTCACCTAGGGTTTTTGGTGCCTATATATATACTAATCAACCCTTTGCCGTACACACCACCCTCCATATACATCATTCACGCCAGAAATCATCCACCACTCTCTGCCGCCCCTTTCCTTCCCCATTCTCCATAGTTTCTGACCTAATTCACCCCCTGCCGTGCCATATCATCCACACAAACCCATAAAACCCCTCTTGTGTTGCAACTATTCAAGGAAGGAAGGAGAAGGTGCCACTCTAAGTCGTGACTACTGCTGGAGCGTTCTTAGGTGTTGTCTATCCTTGTTTTCAATGTTTCAATTCAGTTTTCTTTGTTTAATTGCTATCATGAGGAACTAAGCCCCTATTAGTTAGAGGGGGAATTTGAAGCCATGAATATATGTTTCTTATGATTTGATTTACTCCAGTTATGATTTCATAAATTGTGAATGTGGTTTACTTATCTGTTTTATTAAGAACTTGTTCTTGTGTGTTGATTAAGGATGCATACTTAGTTCACATGCATGAATTTGATGCTAGAATATAAGGGAATTTCACCTAATCGTTATGAACTTATATTCGCAAGTAGTAAAGGTTGCTAGTCACAATCATGTTAAGTAAACCCTAGGCTGGATTAACATGCGTTTTCCATAGTTATGAATGCCTTGTCAATGTTCATGATTTCCATTGAACTTAATGATCTTTGTTGAATGTCTCTATCATGCGTATTCCATAGTTAGGGAGTTTGAGAAAGAATAATTTGGTTGTGATGCGTTATCCATTCAATTCAATGAATCTAGGGAAATCTGGGAATTGATTAGTTCAATACAATTAATTCGGAACATTGTCATTCATGGTTTATCGAAAGAGTAACTGGGAATCAAGTTGTATGCATATGTTTATGTGTGGATAAGGATCCTTCTAACTAGCCATTCACCCATTTAAATCACCAATTTCGTACAAAACTAAGTCTAGTTTACAATTCTGTTTTGCTTAAGTTTAAATCCGTTTTCAAACAATCCCTTGCTTTTAATTTGTGTTAAGATAGTCTAAGTTCGTCAAATCTTGAGTCTTTTAGTCTTTTGAGTCAATTTGAGTCTTAATTTCGTTCAAATCAATCTTAGGTGTTAGTTTTGAGTCTAGATAACTTGTTTTGTGTGTTTTAGGTCTATTTAGCTTGTCTTGAGTCTTTAGAGTCCAGAAACTGTTTAATTGAATTCTATTTGCTGTTTTGAGTTTGTTTTGAGTTATTTGAGTCAAGTTAGGTTGTTTAAAGGTGTCTAGAGTTAAAATTCGTCCAAATTGATCATAGTACCTGTTTTCATTGTCTAGAGTCCAGTTTTAGTGTTTTAGAGTTTAATTTGTATAGATTAGCATCCCTTCTAATCCCCGGCCTTAAACGATCCCTACTTTCATATACTACGTCGATAGGGTTTTAATTTGAGTGTCAAGAAATTCTCACATCAAAACACTTAACAAGACTCACAAGACTCAAAACAAACTTAAAAGACTCAAAACAGCTTAAAACAACCAAATAGACTCAAAACAGACGCTAGGGAGAAATTGGACGAATTCCTAACTTTGCTTGACTCAAAACACTAAAAGTCACAAGTTGGACAGATTCTAACCTAATTAACACAACAAAGTAAAGGGGGATTGGGTTTTGGACGAAATTAAAGTAAAAACAAACAGAAACTAGAACTAGACAGATTTGCACGAAATTAGGTGTTTTGGATGGATGATGGACTAGCTAGAGGGTCCTTCTCCACACATGACACACTTGCATACAAACCAATTTTCAGTTGTTCTTTCAATAAATCATGAAACTCAACACCCCAGGTTAATTAGGTCCGCTTAAATTAACCTTCAAGTTCTCCTTAAGTTATTGAATTGGATGGGAAAGGCACTTATGTGGCAGATTTTGGAAGAAAAGGGAAAGGAGATATGCGGCAAGGTTAGGGAAAGGTTCTAGGACTTCTAGAAACATGTAATGAGGCAACCTAACATGTTTTGAAACCCTTTTATGGCTGGAACATAGGTGAGGAAGGATTAGGAAACTCTAAGCCAAGAATAGAAACTTTCAAGAATGGAAACCTCCAAGAATAGAAACTTCCAACTTTAGAAACTTTGGCTTCCAGTTTTGCACTCTTCATTCTTTATTCAATCCTAAGCTCATTTGATCTTCAATTTCGTCCATCCACTTAGCTCCAAGCATGTGCAATCCATTCCAAGCCCAAAACTGCTCCAAAAGGCACCAAAATGCACTTTCTTGCTCCTTTAGCCCTTAGAACCTGAAAACAAACGAAAATGGCTTAAAAGACTAAAATAACTAAGAACTAACAACCTAAATGCAAGGAAACAAGCTAACTAAGTGATGTAAATATGCTCCTATCAGCAACAACAAGTGAATAAGGTAAGTGCTATTTCCGAACTTCAAAATCAAATGGCTAATTGATGCGAAATATATAAGCACACAAATTAAACCCTCTTTTTATCAATTGTAGCAAAGTATGTAAGTAGGGATCGTTCTAGGCCGGGGATTAGGAGGGATTGCTAAATCACTTGAAAACTGACTCAAAAACTTAAAACAAAGTTAAAACACTAAATTAGACTCAAAGAATGCAAAACTAAACTCTAAAACACTGAAACCAACCAAAAGACTCAAAACAGCAAACAAACGCTCAAAACTGCCTTAAAAATACAAACTGGCTGTTTTGGACTCTAAACACAATTTTGGACGAAAATAAGTTTTAACTTGACTCAAAACACTCAAAAACACAAACTAAAACAGTTTCTAACTAATTTGACACTTCAAAATAAAGGGGGAATTGGTTTTGACGAATTTGAAAACAAACAAAAACTTTGTAAAACAAAACAGATTGTAAAACGAAATTGGTTTAAATGAATGGATGGAAGGCTAGCTAAGGGGTTCTTCTCCACACATGTCATACTTGCATACAAAACGATTTCTAATTGCTTTTCAATAAACCATGAATTCTCAACGCCCCAGATTAACCGTGAATTGCACTAATTAACCCTCAGATTTTCCTAACGTTATTGAATTGGATGATTGCATACGACAACCCAAAGCATTCCCCACAAGTTCCCTACATGAATTGCATAATAGAGATACAAGCAAGAATCATTAAGTTCTATGAAAACCATAAGCATTGACGAGGCATTCGTTACTATGAATTGCATGAAACTTATGCCAAGAATTTACTTAGCACAAATGAGATCATCAACCTTTACTACTTGTGAATATAATTCTGTAACGATTAGGTGAAACTTCCTTATATCCTAGCATTAGATTTATGCATGCAACTAAGTTGGCCACCTCAATCAACACACACAAATCAGTTTTAATATGAACAGATAAGTAAATTGAATTCACAATTTATGAAACGCAATTAGAGGTAATCAAGTCATATAGCAAGCATAAACATGGTTTCGAATCCCCCCCTAGCCAAGGGGAGTTTAGTTCCTCATACTCACAGAACAAAGAGTATTGAAATTAAACATTGAAATCAAAGGAAAGGAAACACCTAAAACTTCCAGCAATTCGAACTTGAATGGCATGCACGTCCAAGGCTCCTTTTCCTCCTCTTTGCTGCGGCACAAGGTAAGGACAAATTTTGGGGGTTATGAATGGTGTAGAAGGCTGGGTTAATGGCTAGGATGGATGTATGGTGCGGCAGGGAGTGAATTAGGTCAGAAACTATGGAGAATGGTGAAGGATGGGTGCGGCAGAGAGTGGTGGATGATTTCTGGCGTGAATGATGTATATGGAGGGTGGTGTGTACAGCAAAGGGTGGAGAAATATATATATAGGCACCAAAAACCCTAGGTGAATCAGATTAGGACTTCTAGAAAGCCAAATCCATCCAGAAATAGGTTCAAAACAATCAGATTTCTCATGGGAAAGGGCCTAAGGTGCGGCAGATTTGGATAAAGAAGGATAAGGCTTCTAGAAAGCCTTGCAAGGCAAGGAAATCAGGTTTTCTAGAAGGCTAGGTGCGGCAAGGACTTAGGGTTCTAGAATCCTAAATTAAATGTCCCCCAATCAGAAAATAAGCCCTCATTGTACCAGGAATTGAATTAGAAAAGGATTAGGATAGGATAAGGTTAGTTAAGATAGGATAAGGATTGGATAAGATAAGATAAGATAAGGTTGTTTTAGATAATGTTTTGGATAATTCTCCTTATCTTCAATGATTTGAATTTATTTCTCCAACCTTGAAACATATTCCTAACTCCATTTGGACTCCAAATTCGTCGATCCTCTTGGCTCCAAGCATATGATATCCATTCCAAGCTCAAATGTGCTCCAAAAGGCCCAAAATGCATCCTTTTGCATACTTTGCCCTCAAAACCTGAAAATACATCAAACTAACTTAAAAGACTACTTTAACTAAGGAAAAACAACATAAATGCACAAGAACAAGCTAACTAAGGTGCATAAATATGCTCCTATCACTAATCTTACCACTCTTCTTTCTTAGGTTGTGGAAGGACCAAAAGTACAAAGTGTGGCTGCTTGTGGCGTGTGTTCCATGCAAGGACATCTCACGGATAAGTGCCCTCAATTGATCGAGAACGAAGGGTGGGAATCTGCCAATGCCGTGGGTTTTGGGAATCAACAACCAAGAAGTGATCCTTTCTCTAACACATACAATCCCGGTTGGAGAGATCATCCAAATTTCAAATGGCGAGAACCCCAACAAAACCAACAACAAAGTGCATTTAGACAGCAACCCCCGGGTTTCTATCCAAAACCATACGCACCCACACAACCCCAAGCACAACTGATAGGAGCATATTTATGCGACTTAGTTAGTGTGTTTTCTTGCATTTACTTAGTTATTTGTGGCTTATTATAGTGTCTTAAGTCGTTTTCGTGTGTTTATAGGTCCAAGAAGCAAAGTAGGCAAAAAGATGCAATTTGGAGCATTTTAGAGCAGTTTTGGGCTTGGAATGGTTATCACAAGATTGGAGCAAGATGGATGGACGAATTTGAAGTTCAAGAGAGGCTAGGAATGTGCAAAAGAGTTGAAGAAATAAATCCAAGTCAAAGAAAAGGAATCAGCTACAAAGAAGGAGAATTATCCAAAACATTATCCAAAATACCTTATCTTATCCTTATCTTATCCAAACCTTATCTTATCTTATCCTAATCCTTTCCTAACCTAATTCCTATTGCAAAAGGGATTCAATTTCAGTTTAGGAGACCTAAGAACCTGATTTCTAGGAACCTCATCCTCTCCTATACACGTGCCGCACCTATCCCCTTCTAGAAGTGTCAAAATCAGCCAAATAACACCCTTTCTAGAAGTCCCTAAAAAAAGTGGCGCCCCAAGCCTTCTAGATACATGATCCAGCCGCACTTTTCTCCTAAATCCCTTTGGTTTTTGACCTTCTAGATGTCCTATTTCCTGCTAGGATTACATAACCTTTTCCCCTTAGGATTGTGTTTTTATTTTCCTACACAAACTACATGTTTGTGCCGCACCTCCCCCTATAAATTGACCCTTTTGCTGCACCATTCAACACACCACCTTCTATCATTCACACATCTCTACACCACAATCAGCCGTTCAACCTCATTGTGCCGCAACTTTGCAAAGAAAGGAAGGAGTCTGGAGCGTTTTCTAGGTGTTTTCTATCTTTGTTTCAATGTTTAAATTTATTTATGTTTGTTTGCTTGTGGACATGAGGAACTAATTTCTTTATAGTTAGAGGTGAATTTGAAGCCATGATTATATGTTATATATGAATTGATTACGTCCAGTTATTGTTTCTTAAGACTAGAATGTGATTTGCTTAACTGAGTTATTAAAACTTGTTTGTGTGTGTTAATTGGGGGTCGACACTTAATTTACATGCCTGAATTTGATGCTAGAGTATAAGGGAGTTTCACCTAATCGTTATGAACTTATATTCACAAGTAGTAAAGGTTGCTAGTCACAATCATGTTAAGTAAGTCCTAGGCAAGAGTATCATGCTGTCATAGTTAGGAATGCCTCGTCAACAGTTATGATTTTCAAAGAACTTAATGACCTTTGATATGTTTTCTATCATGCTGACATAGTTAGGAGACTTGATAAGGATAATTTGGTTGTAATGCGTCTTTCATTCAATTTAATGAACTAAGGAAAATCTGATGGTTAATTTGTGTAGTCACGGTTAACTTGGGGTGTTGTCATTCATGTCTAAAGGAATAATAACTGGAAATTGGTTCATATGCATATATCATGTGTGGAGAAGGACCCTCTAACTAGCCTTTCACCCTTCTTAATTCATCAAAATCGTTTTTTCTAAAGTTTTTATGCAAAGTTTCTGTTTTAGTTTTAAATTCGTCAAAAACAATCCCCCTTTCATTTCAACTGGTTTTCAGAGTCAAAATCTGTTTTGTTTTAGTCTTTTGAGTCTTTTAAAGTTCTATTTTCGTCAAAATTGCTTGTTAGGTCTAGAATTGAGTCTTGTTGATTGTTTCTTGCTGTTTTTAGTGTTTTAAGTTAGTTTTGAGTCAATAGAGTCTAGTTTAGTGTTTTTGAGTCTAATTTGTGTTGATTAGCATCCCTAGTTAATCCCCGGTCTAGAACGATCCCTACTTACATCATTGCTACAGTTGTCATCAATAGGGTTTAATTTGTGTGTCAAGTTAATTTTCACATCAAATTTTGGCGCCGTTGCCGGGGATTAGCAAATTTGCTAATCCCCCGTATCTGTTTGTGTTTTTGTCTTTACATTTTAGTTTTTGACTTTGTTTTGTTTCGTTTTCTTTGTTTCAGGTACTAGACATGGCAATTGCCAACATTCAAGCTCAATTGGCGAATCTTACTTCTCAACTGTCCCAGATTGCCAAAAGAACCACAATGCACACTGCCCCTACATTTGGGGTGCCCTATGGGCAAGGACGTCAAACTCATCAACGTCCTCAATTCACTGCAAACGGAGGTGCTTGGGGTTATCAAAGCCATAACCAATCAAGGGACAACATGTTTTCCAACGCTTACAATTCGGATTGGAGAGATTATTCAGATTATATGTGGGAGGAACCTCAACAAATTCAACAAGGTGGATATTGGCATCAAGAGGAGGAGTTCTATTCAAGATCTGCGCAGCCACCACAGCCTCAACCATATTCGGCCCAACCAAGTTCAGGTTCGTCAATGGATAATGATAAAATTCTTGAGTTACTCACTTCTTTATCTCAAGGACAAGAAAATCAAGACAAAAGGGTGGACCATTTGGAAAAGCAAATTGGACAGATAGCGGAATTCGTGGTACAAATTCAAGAACAAAGTGAACTTTCCAATTCAATCGTTGTAAATCCAATGGGAGAATTTGAAATTGCTGAAGCTCTCACCTTGGCAAGTGGCATAGAGGTTGAAAATGAACCCAAGAAGTCCGAACGAAGTCAAAACATGAATGAACAGCTGCTAATTGAGGAGGAGGAAGAAGAAACACCCTTACCGCAAACTATCCTAGCTCCACCACCCTTGCCGCAGGCCCCTAGTGTTTCTAAGCCACCCAATCAAGGTAAGTTGGGTTCAAATTCGGTTCAATCTGATGTTATTCCTCCAAATGTACCCTTCCCTCGCAGGTTTTTGATTCCAACGAACGAAGAAAGTGAAAAGGACATCGTGGAGGCCCTTCCCAAGGTGCAAAGTGATATCCCAATTCTTGATACACCAAATCAAATTCCAAAATGTGTTGAATTTCTTAAAGAACCTGGTACATCAAGAAGAATGATGCAAGAGAAAGAAGTGGCTGGAGAATATCAAGAATGGATCAAAGAGGATGTTCATGAGACAATAAAACCCAAAGAAGTTGAATTTTATGACACGGGACAAGTCACAACACCAAATCTGGCCAAGTACAAGGTTCCTGAAACTTTCAAAGAAGGGGTGTTTGTCCTTGAGTTCTTGTCGAAGCAAACAGGTAAGCCACCTCCCCGAATTTCAATTCTGTTTTATACTAACATAATGTTAATGATTCAAGTACCCACACTAGAATTTAAACCATTGCCGGATCATTCCAAGTATCACCTTCCATTCAAAGATCAATTCCATGTCGTGGCCTTCAATGAAGCATAATTGAAGGATTCGTCCGGCTGGAAGACGTTAAAGCAAGCGCTTCTTGGGAGGCAACCCATGCAAATAAAGAAGACCTAGGCTCCGGCTCCACAACCAGATTTGCGTTTCTAAACCCTACTCTTTATTGCTTTTACTTTGCCATATTTGTCATGTTTGTTAGTTGTGTTGTTTGCTTGCTTGTGTGGGGGGGTAAACAAAGTGTTTTCATGAAAAATTCGTGGGTTTTTATCACCTATCACTTCTTAAGTTGTTTTTCACTGTTTTTGAGTGTTTTTAGTGTGTTTTGAAGTGTTTTTATGTGTCTTGAAAGAAAAATACCAAAAAGAGTCGTTTTTAGAGTCGTTTTGTGTGTTTGTGTCTTAGGGTACCTTCCAACACAATGATGAGGATTTGGTTTTTAATTGCATGACTGTTAAAGAAAGTTACAAACATGGATTGAAGTTTGATATGCTCTTTGGTTTATGCTTGGTTATAGTTGTCATTCATGAAGTCACATGTAATCACAAAAAGGATAAAATCAGTTTTTGTAACATGCTTGAAGGAAGTAACTCAAACTAACGCTACAACCCTGAGAGACTTGAGCCTATACGTTCTTTGGAGAGTTATTAATCTTGACATTCTTTGTTTTCTAAAGTCGTTGCATGATCTCATCATTCTTTGCTTGGTTGCTACTTAGAATGCGTTTCATCATTATAGTTCCAAATACTAGAACTTATACCCATTTCATTCAAAACTAAAATTGATTAGCATAACATAAAGCAAGATGAAGTTGTTTAGTTCAAAACCAGTGCCAAAAAGCCTAACACTTTGCATATGTATTGTAGGTTTAGCCCCTTTGAGCCATATTTAGCCTATTTTCTTTGTTAACCATATTATCCTTACCTAGCTTAGATTAGGACCATCCTTACCCTTGTTCTTAAGGCGTAGTGAAGCATGACCTAGAGTGAATTCCCTTTGTTCGTTATTAGGCGGCAAACAAGTGTGGGGGAAGATTTTTAGTGGTTTTGTGTGCCAAAGAAGTAGAAAAGGGCACGGGTAGGAAAAAGAAAAAAAAAAGAAAAAAGAAAATTCGTGAGAAAAAGAAAAGAAAAAGAAAAGTATGTGAAAAAGTGTGAAAAGTGAGATTAAAGCTCACAGGTGTTGGTTGAAGAAAGGGTCCAAAAAGGTTGAATTCGGCCCTAAGTATGTGTGATCTTCCCTTTATATATCAAAGTTTGTGGCTGCATTTAAAAAGGGAGTTCTAAGTGTCATATTCATTACTTTGCTTGCTATTGCTTTAAGAATAATTGTTTTCCTTACCTTTCTTTGTTAGTCAATACCCTTAGCCCCGTTACAACCCTTTTGACTTCTATCTTGATTGTTATGTGTTTCAATATGTGGAGTTTGGGATTGGTATGAGCATATGGTATCCCTGGTTCTCACGTCTAAGTAGTAGCATTCCATTCATGAGATCATATGCATGCATTAATAAACTCCAGAAAGTGCCTTCTTTGTTAAAACATATGTGAGTGTTTAGTTTTTCATGTTTACATCAATCTTCTCACATATACCTAGTGTAGGGAGTGTAGTCAGAAAATCTGTGTGAACATAGAGTGTATATCTTGTGAGGAATTGAGGGATTCCCTAAGGCATGTTACTACATTCAAAATGTTGTTTTAATTGATTAGATGCGAACTAGTGAGTGATAACTGTGATTAAGTATGTGCTCAAGGGTAGGGATAAATAAAATCTAGGGAAGTAATGATTTTTAACATGTTATGTTTCATTGGAAATCCCTGAGGCGAACGTTGGAAGGTTTAGGTTATGTTTTGTTTGTTTTGCTAGAGGACTAGCAAAAGCTAAGTGTGGGGGAATTTGATAGGAGCATTTTTATGCGACTTAGTTAGTGTGTTTTCTTGCATTTACTTAGTTATTTGTTGCTTATTATAGTGTCTTAAGTCGTTTTCGTGTGTTTATAGGTCCAAGAAGCAAAGTAGGCAAAAAGATGCAATTTGGAGCATTTTAGAGCAGTTTTGGGCTTGGAATGGATATCACAAGATTGGAGCAAGATGGATGGACGAATTTGAAGTTCAAGAGAGGCTAGGAATGTGCAAAAGAGTTGAAGAAATAAATCCAAGTCAAAGAAGATAAGGAATCAGCTACAAAGAAGGAGAATTATCCAAAACATTATCCAAACTACCTTATCTTATCCTTATCTTATCCAAACCATATCTTATCTTATCCTAATCCTTTCCTAACCTAATTCCTATTGCAAAAGAGATTCAATTTCAGTTTAGGAGACCTAAGAACCTGATTTCTAGGAACCTCATCCCCTCCTATAAAGGTGCCGCACCTATCCCCTTCGAGAAGTGTCAAAATCAGCCAAATAACACCCTTTCTAGAAGTCCCTAAAAAAAGTGTCGCCCCAAGCCTTCTAGATACATGATCCAGCCGCACCTTTCTCCTAAATCCCTTTGGTTTTTGACCTTCTAGATGTCCTATTTCCTGCTAGGATTACATAACCTTTTCCCCTTAGGATTGTGTTTTTATTTTCCTACACAAACTACATTTTGTAATCCTTTTCTACACTACATGTTTGTGCCGCACCTCCCTCTATAAATTGACCCTTTTGCTGCACCATTCAGACCACCACCATCTATCATTCACCCATCTCTACACCACAGTCAGCCATTCAACCTCATTGTGCCGCAACTTTGCAAACAAAGGAAGGAGTCTGGAGTGTTTTCTAGGTGTTTTTTATCTTTGTTTCAATGTTTAAATTTATTTATGTTTGTTTGCTTGTGGACATGAGGAACTAATTTCTTTATAGTTAGAGGTGAATTTGAAGCCATGATTATATGTTATATATGAATTGATTACGTCCAGTTATTGTTTCTTAAGACTAGAATGTGATTTGCTTAACTGAGTTATTAAAACTTGTTTGTGTGTGTTAATTGGGGGTCGACACTTAATTTGCATGCATGAATCTGATGCTAGAGTATAAGGGAGTTTCACCTAATCGTTATGAACTTATATTCACAAGTAGTAAAGGTTGCTAGTGATAGGAGCATATTTATGCTACTTAGTTAGTGTGTTTTCTTGCATTTGCTTAGCTATTTGTTGCTTACTATAGTGTTTAAAGTCATTTTCGTGTGTTTTTAGGTCCAAGAAGCAAAGTTGGCAAAAAGATGCATTTTGGAGCATTTTAGAGCAAATCTGGGCTTGGAATGGATAGCACAAGCAATGGGCATGAAGATGGATGAATTTGGAGTCTAAATGGAGTTGGGAATATGTTTCAAGGTTGGAGAAATAAATTCAAATCATTGAAGATAAGGAATCAGCTCAAAAGAAGGAGAATTATCCAAAACATTATCTAAACAACCTTATCTTATCTTATCCAACCCTTATCTTATCTTAACAAACCTTATCTTATCCTAATCCTTTTCTAATTCAATTCCTGGTACAATGAGGGTTTATTTTCTGATTGGGGGACATTTAAATTAAGTTTCTAGAAACCCTAAATCTGCCGCACCTAGCCTTCTAGAAAACCTGATTTCCTTGCTTTGCAAGGCTTTCTAGAAGCCTTATCCCTCCTTATCCAAATCTGCCGCACCTTAGGCGCTTTCCCATTAGAAATCTGATTGTTTTGAGCCTATTTCTGCATGGATTTGGCTTTCTAGAAGTCCTAATCTGATTCACCTAGGGTTTTTGGTGCCTATATATATATTAATCCACCCTTTGCCGTACACACCACCCTCCATATACATCATTCACGCCAGAAATCATCCACCACTCTCTGCCCCCCCTTTCCTTCACCATTCTCCATAGTTTCTGACCTAATTCACCCTCTGCCGTGCCATATCATCCGCACAAACCCAGAAAACCCATCTTGTGCCGCAGCTACTCAAGGAAGGAAGGAGAAGGTGCCACTCTAAGTCGTGACTATTGCTGGAGCGTTCTTAGGTGTTGTCTATCTTTGTTTTCAATGTTTCAATTCAGTTTTCTTTGTTTAATTGCTATCATGAGGAACTAAACCCCTATTAGTTAGAGGGGGAATTTGAAGCCATGAATATATGTTTCTTATGATTTGATTCACTCCAGTTACGATTTCATGAATTATGAATGTGGTTTACTTTTCTGTGCTTATTAAGAACTTGTTTATGTATGTGGGTTGGGGGTCGACACTTGATTTGCATGCATAAATTTGATGCTAGGATATAAGGGAATTGCACCTAATCGTTATGAACTTATATTCATGAGTAGTAAAGATCGCTAGTCACGATTATGTGAAGTAAACCCTAGGTTGGATTAACATGCGTCTTCCATAGTTATGAATGCCTTGTCAATGTTCATGATTTCCATTGAACTTAATGATCTTTGTTGAATGTCTCTATCATGCGTATTCCATAGTTAGGGAGTTTGAGAAAGAATAATTTGGTTGTGATGCGTTATCTATTCAATTCAATGAATCTAGGGAAATCTGGGAATTGATTAGTTCAATACAATTAATTCGGAACATTGTCATTCATGGTTTATCGAAAGAGTAACTGGGAATCAAGTTGTATGCATATGTTTATGTGTGGATAAGGATCCCTCTAACTAGCCATTCACCCATTTAAATCACCAATTTCGTGTCTTTTTAAGTTGTCTTTACAATTTTGTTTGTTTAAGTTTAAATTCGTTCAAAACCAATCCCCTGCTTTTAGTTTGTGTTAGTAGAGTCTAAATTCGTCAAATCTTGAGTCTCTTAGCCTTTTGAGTCAATTTGAGTCTTAATTTCGTTCAAATCAACCTTAGGTGTTAGTTTTGAGTCTAAAGAATCTGTTCTGTGTGTTTTAAGTCTAATTTAGCTTGTTTTGAGTGTCTAGAATCCAGAAACTGTCTAGTTTGAGTTCTATTTGCTGTTTTGAGTTAATTGAGTCTAGTTTAGTGTTTTAAAGATTATATAGTGTAGATTAGCATCCCTTCTAATCCCCGGCCTAAAACGATCCCTACTTTCATATACTACGTCGATAGGGTTTTAATTTGAGTGTCAAGTAATTCTCACACCAAATTTTGGCGCCGTTGCCGGGGATTAGCAAATTTGCTAATCCCCCGTGTTTCTGTTTGTGTTTTTGTTTTGCTTAGTTTTCTGATTTGTTTTGTTTTCTTTGTTTTAGGTACTAGTGTATGACTCGAAGTTCTCAACCCGTTCACACACATATCTTGGAGTTTAACGACGATTTTGAGCGAGATTTGAGAAGGAAGAGGAAGCACCCAGAACCTGATCTACTTAGTTCAAGTTCTAATTCCGAATCTGAAGTTGAAATTGAAGAGGATTTGGAAGAAGAGCACGACATGGCTGCAGATAACCGAACAATCAAAGAACTTTCAGCCTCGGGATTGGACAATGCGACCTCTTTATGCATTCAATATCCTAGGGCGGCTCAAGGCAAGACTGATGAGTTTGAATTGAAGTCTAGCTTGTTGCACCACATCCCCAAATTCCACGGGTTGTCCATGGAAGATCCGAACAAGCACTTGAAGGAATTTGAAGTGGTTTGTTCAAGCATGACCCCTGTCAATGTTGATGGGAGTATATTGAAGATGAAAGCCTTTCCATTCTCTCTTTTGGAAAAGGCTAAGGATTGGCTCTACGAACTAGCACCTGGAATCGTTACTTCGTGGGAAAGCATGAAGCGCGCATTCTTAGAGAAATTTTTCCCAACTTCAAGAGTCATTCTCTTGAGGAAAAGGATAAGTGGCATTCAACAAAACCAAGGGGAATCGTTTCCAGCCTATTATGAGCGTTTCAAGGCGCTTGTTGCTTCTTGTCCACAACACCAAATGAAGGAAGAGCTTCTCCTCCAATATTTCTATGAAGGACTTCTCCCCATTGAGAGACAAATGCTTGATGCTTCAGCGGGAGGAACTTTGGTTGACAAAACACCCGTGGCTGCCAAGACTCTAATTGCAAATCGAGCCTTGAATGCGCAACAATACGAAGGAGTTGGACAGAGAGAAGGGCCACGGCAACAACAAGTGAATGAGGTAAATGCAATTGCAGAATTACAATCTCAAATGGCTAATCTCACTCTTCTTTTGTCACAGGTTGTGGATGGAACCAAAGCACAAGGGCCGGCCATATGTGGAGTGTGTTCTATGCAGGGACATCTCAACGATCAATGCCCTCAATTGATTGAGAATGGGGGGTGGGAAACTGCCCAAGCCGTGGGTTTTCAAGGCCAAACCTAACAAAGACACGACCCATACTCAAACACATACAATCCAGGATGGAGAGATCATCCAAACTTCAAGTGGAGGGACTCTCAACAAGCACAGCCACAAAGCGGATTTAGACAGCCCCTGGGATGCTTCCAAGGCCGTATGCAGCCCCACAACCTCAACCAACTTCGGCCCAAACCAATTCAGGTTCGTCGTTAAATAATGATAAAATTCTTCAAGTACTAACCTCTTTGACGCAAGACGTGCAGAGCATAAAAAATCAAGCTAAAGAGGTGGATGAACTGAAGAAACAAATGGGTCAAATGGCTGAATTCATGGGCCAATTCCGAGAACAAGGGAGATTGCCTAGTTCAACCGTTGTTAATCCTAATGGAGGATTTGAAACTGCCCAAGCAATCACGTTGAGAAGTGGTAAGCAGGTTGGAACTGATTCACAACCATCTAGATCAAGTCAAGAAGAGGACACAAAGCTGCAATTGGAGGAGGATGAAGCACCCAAACCCACGGCAAGGAATGCACAATCCTTGCCGCAGCCAATCCCCACTTCAAAACCGTCCTCAACCATCAAGGTAAGTCCCAATATGAATTCTTCAAGCTCTACTCCACTAATTGTGCCCTTTCCTGGCAGGTTGCGGCAATCAAAGAAAGAGGATGCTGAAAAAGACATTCTAGAGACATTCCGGAAAGTTCAAGTCAATATCCCACTCCTTGATGCAATAAAGCAAGTCCCAAGGTATGCTAAGTTTTTGAAAGAGCTTTGTACAACAAGGAGAAGGATTTCTAACAAAGAAGTGGTTCAAGTAAGTGAGAATGTCTCTGCTGTTCTACAAAGGAAATTACCCCCTAAATGCAAAGATCCGGGTAGTTTTACAATTCCTTGCGTTATTGGTAGTACTAAGTTTGAACATGCTATGTTAGACTTAGGAGCTTCAATTAATGTCATGCCAATATTGCCGTGCCTAGAAGTGAAGAAGAGGCCGAGATGGTGGCTGCCCTAGAGTCACTACCTCAGCACCATGGTAAGCCTTCAAAACCAATTTCAATTCCAATTTCTACTAACAAGTTGTTACCCTCAGTAATTCAGGCACCCGTACTTGAGCTTAAACCATTGCCGGATCATTTGAAGTACGTCTTTTTGGGAGATAACGAGACTTTGCCCGTCATTGTGTCCTCCACACTCACGGCAACAGAGGAAGGAAAGTTAATTCGGGTGTTGAAAGAGCACAAAACAGCCATTGGGTGGACATTGGCCGATATTAGGGGGATTAGCCCTACAACATGCATGCATCGCATACTTCTAGAGGAGGGGGCTGAACCAACTCGAGAGGCTCAACGCCGACTCAACCCTCCAATGATGGAAGTTGTGAAGAAGGAGATTATAAAGCTCCTTGATTGTGGAGTGATTTATCCAATCTCGGATAGTCGTTGGGTTTCACCGGTGCAATGTGTTCCAAAGAAATCCGGAGTCACTGTGGTGAAGAATGCCGAGAATGGACTTGTGCCCACACGTATCCAAACAGGTTGGAGAGTGTGCATCGATTATAGGAAGCTCAATGCCACCACAAGGAAGGACCACTTCCCTTTGCCGTTCATTATCAAATGCTTGAAAGGTTAGCCAGTCATTCTTTTTATTGTTTTCTTGATGGTTACTCTGGATATAATCAGATTGTCATAGCTCCGGATGACCAAGAAAAGACCACTTTCACGTGCCCCATTGGTACCTTTGCCTATCGTCGCATGCCATTCGGTTTATGCAATGCACCTGCCACCTTTCAAAGATGTATGGTAAGTATATTTTTAGAGTTTGTGGAGAAGATTATTGAGGTATTTATGGATGACTTTAGTGTCTTTGGTGATTCATTTGATGGTTGCTTAGATAATCTCACTTTGATTCTAAAACGTTGCATTGAAACTAACCTTGTTTTGAATTGGGAAAAATGTCACTTTATGGTAAAACAAGGCATAGTTTTAGGTCATATTGTTTCAGAAAGGGGAATTGAAGTTGATAAATCAAAAATAGATCTTGTACGCTATTTACCCTCTCCTACTTCGGTTAGAGAGGTTTGTTCTTTTCTTGGACATGCAGGATTCTATAGGCGATTCATCAAGGACTTTTCAAAGATTTCAAACCCTCTTTGCCGTCTCCTCCAGAAAGATGTGGCTTTTGACTTCAACGAGGAGTGTGAGAAGGCATTCAAACACCTCAAGGAGATGCTAACCACGGCACCAATCATTATGCCACCAGATTGGAATCTTCCGTTTGAGCTAATGTGCGATGCTTCCGATTATGCATTAGGGGCCGTGCTAGGACAAAGGAAGGACAAAAATCTGCACGTCATCTACTATGCCTCAAGGACCTTGAACGATGCTCAATTGAACTACTCTACGACGGAAAAAGAACTTCTTGCCGTTGTCTTTGCTTTAGATAAGTTTCGTTCATATTTACTTGGTACTAAAGTCATTATTTACTCTGACCATGCAGCTTTGAAGTATTTGTTCACCAAGAAAGAGGCCAAACCAAGACTCATTCGCTGGATGCTTCTTCTCCAAGAGTTCGATATTGAAATCCGGGACAAGAAGGGGAGTGAAAACGTGGTGGCTGATCACTTGAGCCGTATGGTGCATGAGGAGGATGCCGTGCCTATCCAAGAGACATTCCCAGATGAGCAGCTGCTGTCCATCAAGGTAAGTGAGCCATGGTATGCTGATGTAGTAAATTATTTGGTGTCAAACACATTCCAAGAGAGCTAAACAAGCACCAAAGTGATAAACTTAAAAAGGATGCACGTTCTTATGTTTAGGATGACCCATACTTGTGGAAATATTGCCCTGATCAGGTTCTACGTAGGTGTGTGCATGATTCTGAGTTTAATTCAATTTTAACTTTCTGTCACACCTATGCATGTGGAGGTCACTTTGGTACTCAAAGAACAGCACATAAAGTTTTAGAATGTGGATTTTATTGGCCTACTATCTTTAGAGATGCTAGAACTTTTTGTATGACTTGTGATAGATGTCAAAGAACGGGCAATATAGGTCCTAAACAACAAATGCCGCAACACCCCATATTTAGTGTGAAATCTTTGATGTTTGGGGTATTGATTTCATGGGTCCTTTTCCTTCCTCACATGGTTTCCTTTATATTTTGCTTGCTGTGGATTATGTGTCGAAATGGGTGGAAGCAAAAGCCACCCGAACTAATGATTCTAAAGTGGTTGCAGATTTTGTTAGAACTAACATATTTGCTAGATTTGGAATGCCAAGAGTCCTAATCAGTGATGGGGGTTCCCATTTTTGCAATCGAACCATTGAGGCGCTGCTCAAGAAGTACAATGTCATGCATAAGGTGGCAACACCTTATCACCCTCAAACCAGTGGGCAAGCCGAGGTTTCAAATAGAGAAATCAAGCAGATTTTGGAGAAAACTGATAGGAGCATATTTATGCACCTTAGTTAGCTTGTTCTTGTGCATTTATGTTGTTTTTCCTTAGTTAAAGTAGTCTTTTAAGCTAGTTTGATGTATTTTCAGGTTCTAAGGGCAAGTATGCAAAAAGAAGCAATTTGGAGCATTCTAGAGCATTTTTGGGCCAAGATGGGGTAGTGCAAGCATGGAGGCAAGTTGATGGACGAAATTGAAGATATAAAGGCGTGAAATCAGCTAGGAAGATGGAAGAAAGAAGTCAAAGATAGAGAAGATAAGGAATCAGCTCAAAAGAAGGAGAATTATCCAAAACATTATCTAAAACAACCTTATCTTATCTTATCTTATCCAATCCTTACCTTATCTTACCTTACCTTATCCAATCTTATCCTAATCTTATCCTAACCTGTTTTCTTCAGTTTAGGGGACTTAAAACCTGATTTCTAGAAGTCTTATCCCTTGTCCTATAAAAGTGGCGCCCCAAATCCCTCTAGAAGCCCCAAAATCTGCCACAAAACACATTCTTTCTGGAAGCCTAAAAATCTGGCGCCTCCCTCCTTTCTAGAAGGTCTTTTCCTTGCCTTGCAAGGCTCCCTGCCTTATCCCTTTGTGCCGTGCCTTTTCACTTCCATTCCCTCTTGGATTCTGACTTCTTAAGCCTTTTCCTTGTGGATTTGGGTTCTACAAATCCTTTTCAGAAATCAATTGGGCCAAAATCCTTTTTCCTAATGGATTCACAATTTCTGCCGCACCTAGGGCCCTAATTCCTTGTGCAATGCTGAGTCCAAGTCCTAATCTGATTACCCTAGGGTTTGTGGTGCCTATATATATAAGTTTTAAGGGTTGCCGCAGGTTACACACCTTCTATACACACCATTCTCGCCAGAAACTCTTCACTACTATCTGCCGCACCATACATTCATCCTAGCCAATAACCCAGCCTTCTACACCATTCATAACCCCCAAAATCTGTCCCTAGACCTTGTGCTGCAGCAAAGAAGAGGAGAAGAAGCCCTGGGACGTGCATGCCATTCAAGTTTGAATTGCTGGAAGTTTTAGGTGTTTTCTTTCCTTTGATTTCAATGTTTAAATTCAATACTCTTTGTTCTGTGAGTATGAGGAACTAAACCCCCTTGGTTAGGGGGTGATTCGAAACCATGTTTATGCTTGCTATATGATTTGATTACCTCTAGTTGTGATTCATAAATTGTGATTTCAATTTACTTATCTATTTGAATTAAACTGATTTGTGTGTGTTGGTTGAGAGTGCACGCTTAGTTGTCATGCATAAATCTAATGCTAGGATATAAGGAAGTTTCACCTAATTGTTACAGAATTATATTCACAAGTAGTAAAGGTTGATGATCTCAATTGTGTTAAGTAAATTCTTGGCATAAGTTTCATGCAATTCATAGTAACGAATGCCTCGTCAATGCTTATGGTTTTCATAGAAATTAATGATTCTTGCTTGTATCTCTATTATGCAATTCATGTAGGGAACTTGTGGGGAATGCTTTGGGTTGTCGTATGCAATCATCCAATTCAATAACGTTAGGAAAATCTGAGGGTTAATTAGTGCAATTCACAGTTAATCTGGGGCGTTGAGAATCCATGGTTTATTGAAAAGCAATTAGAAATCGTTTTGTATGCAAGTGTGACATGTGTGGAGAAGAACCCCTTAGCCAGCCTTTCATCCATTCACTTTAACCAATTTCGTTTTACAATCTGTTTTGTTTTACAAAGTTTAAGTTTTGTTTTCAATTTCGTCAAAACCAATTCCCCCTTTACTTTGTTGAGTCATATTAGTTAGAAACTGTTTTAGTTTGTGTTTGTGAGTGTTTTGAGTCAAGTTATAAACTGTTTTCGTCCAAATTCTTCCTTAGTGCTCAAAACTGCCCAGAAAGTGGTTTTAAGGCAGTTTTGAGTGTTTGTTTGCTGTTTTGAGTCTTTTGGTTTGTTTTAGTGTTTTAGAGTATAGTTTTGCATTCTTTGAGTCTAAATTAGTGTTTTAACTTTGTTTTAAGTTTTTGAGTCAGTTTTCAAGTGGTTTAGCAATCCCTCCTAATCCCCGGCCTAGAACGATCCCTACTTACATACTTTGCTACAATCGATAAAAAGAGGGTTTAATTTGTGTGCTTATATATTTCGCATCAAAAACCGTAGGGCCAACTCGGAAGGATTGGAGCTTGCTTTTGAATGATGCATTGTGGGCATATCGCACTGCCTATAAAACCCCAATTGGAATGTCCCCATTTCGGCTAGTCTATGGGAAACCATGTCATCTTCCCGTCGAGTTAGAACATCGTGCACATTGGGCTGTCAAAACATTCAACATGGACATTGATGCCGCAGGTCTTCATAGAAAGCTTCAATTGAATGAGCTAGAAGAAATTAGGAATGAAGCTTATGAGAATGCACAGATCTACAAGGAGAAAACAAAGGCATTCCATGACAAGATGATTCGTAGCAAGCTGTTCTCTATAGGACAGAAAGTGTTACTTTTCAATTCTCGCCTTCGTCTATTTCCAGGTAAGTTGCGTTCTAAGTGGATTGGTCCTTTTGTGGTTACTAATGTTTTTCCTCATGGTGCAGTCCAAATTCAAAGTTTAAAGACGCAACAAGAATTCAAAGTGAATGGACATCGATTGAAGCCATATTATGAGCACTTTGAAGAGCACATTACGGAGGACATATCCTTTAATGCCGTGGGCCCCATTGAAGAATAGAGAAAAGGTTCGTCCGGCTGGAAGACGTTAAAGCAAGCGCTTCTTGGGAGGCAACCCATGCAAATAAAGACGACCTAGGAACTCTCCGGCTCCACAACCAGATTTGCGTTTCTAAACCCTACTCTTTATTGCTTTTCCTTTGCCATCTTGTTATGTTAGTTAGTTGTGTTGATTGCTGTTTGCTTTCTGTGAGTCTATGTTTGAAACATTGAGGACAATGTTTGGTTTAAGTGTGGGGGGGTAAACGAAGTGTTTTCATTGAAAAATTCGTGGGTTTTTATCACCTATCACTTCTAAAGTTGTTTTTCACTGTTTTTGAGTGTTTTTAGGGTGTTTTGAAGTATTTTTATGTGTTTTGAACGAAAATTACGAAAATTTTGAAAAAAATCGAAAATTGTTTTGAAAAGCCCAAAAAAGAGTCGTTTTTGTGTGTTTGTGTCTTAGGATACCTTCCAACACAATGATGAGGATTTGGTTTTTAATTGCATAACTGTTAAAGAAAGTTACAAACTTGGATTGACGTTTGATATGCTCTTTGGTTTATGCTTGGTTGTAGTTGACATTCATGAATTCACATGTAATCACAAAAAGGATAAAATCAGTTTTTGTGACATGCTTGAAGGAAGTAACTCAAACTAACGCTACAACCCTGAGAGACTTGAGCCTTTAACGTTCTTTGGAGAGTTAAAAATCTGTGCATTCTTTGTTTTCTAAAGTCGTTGCATGATCTCATTATTCTTTGCTTGGTTGCTACTTGGAATGCCTTTCATCATTTAGTTCCAAATACTAGAACTCATACCCGTTTCATTCAAAGCATGAAATTGATTAGCATAACACATAACAAGATGAAGTTGTTTAGTTAAAACCAGAGCCAAAAAGCCTAACCCTTTGCATATGTATTGTAGGTTTAACCCCTTTGAGCCTTGTTTAGCCTATGTTTTTTGTTTAAACCACATTATCCTTACCTAGCCTAGATTAGGATCATCCTTACCCTTGTTCTTAAGGCATAGTGAGCATGACCTAAGAATGAATTCCCTTTGTTCGTATTTGGGCGGCAAAACAAGTGTGGGGGAAGGGATTTATGTGTCTGATTGTGTGCCAACAAGACAAACAAGGGCACGGGCAAAAGAAAAAAAAAAGAGAGAGGAAAAAGAAAGAAGAAAATTCGTGTGAAAAAGAAAAGAAAAAGAAAAGTTGTGAAAAAGTATGAAAAGTGTTCAAAATAAGTGAGATTAAAGCTCACAAGTGTTGGTTGTTGAAGAAGGGGTCCAAAAAGTTGAATTCGGCCCTAAAATATGTGTAATCTTCCCCTTTGTGTTCAAAGTGTGCGGCTGCATTCAAGAAAGGGAGTTCTAAGTGTCATATTCATTACTTTGCTTGCTATTGCTTTAAGAACGTTTGTTTTCCTTACCTTTCTTTGTTAGCCAATACCCCCTAGCCCTGTTATAACCCTATACTTCAATCTTGAGTGTTGTGTGTTTCAATATGTGGAGTTTGGGATTGGTATGAGCATATGGTGTCCCTGGTTCTCGCATCTAAGTAGTAGCATTCCGTTCATGAGATTATATATAAACATGCATTCCAGAAATTACTTTTCTTGTTATACACATATGTGAGTATTAGTTTCATATTTACATCAATCTTCTCACATATAACTAGTGTAGGGAGTGTAGTCAGACAATCTGTGTGATTGAGTGCATATCTAGTAAGGAATTGAGGGATTCTCTAAGGCATGTTACTACATTCAAAATGTTGTTTTAATTGATTAAATGCGAGCTAATGTGTGGTAACTTTGATTAAGTATGTGCTCAAGGGTAGGGATAACTAAAATCTGTGGGAGTAATGATCTTTGGCATGTTATGTATCATTGAAGATCCCTGAGGTGAACGTTGGAAGGTTTAGGTTACGTTTTGTTTGTTTTGTTTTGCTCGAGGACTAGCAAAAGTTAAGTGTGGGGGAATTTGATAGGAGCATATTTATGCTACTTAGTTAGTGTGTTTTCTTGCATTTGCTTAGCTATTTGTTGCTTAGTATAGTGTTTAAAGTCATTTTCGTGTGTTTTTAGGTCCAAGAAGCAAAGTTGGCAAAAAGATGCATTTTGGAGCATTTTAGAGCAAATCTGGGCTTGGAATGGATAGCACAAGCAATGGGCATGAAGATGGACGAATTTGGAGTCTAAATGGAGTTAGGAATATGTTTCAAGGTTGGAGAAATAAATTCAAATCATTGAAGATAAGGAATCAGCTCAAAAGAAGGAGAATTATCCAAAACATTATCTAAACAACCTTATCTTATCTTATCTTATCCAACCCTTATCTTATCTTAACAAACCTTATCTTATCCTAATTCTTTTCTAATTCAATTCCTGGTACAATGAGGGTTTATTTTCTGATTGGGGGACATTTAAATTAAGTTTCTAGAAACCCTAAATCTGCCGCACCTAGCCTTCTAGAAAACCTGATTTCCTTGCTTTGCAAGGCTTTCTAGAGGCCTTATCCCTCCTTATCCAAATCTGCCGCACCTTAGGCCCTTTCCCATTAGAAATCTGATTGTTTTGAGCCTATTTCTGGATGGATTTGGCTTTCTAGAAGTCCTAATCTGATTCACCTAGAGTTTTTGGTGCCTATATATATATTAATCCACCCTTTGCCGTACACACCACCCTCCATATACATCATTCATGCCAGAAATCATCCACCACTCTCTGCCGCCCCTTTCCTTCACCATTCTCCATAGTTTCTGACCTAATTCACCCTCTGCCGTGCCATATCATCCACACAAACCCAGAAAACCCCTCTTGTGCCGCAGCTATTCAAGGAAGGAAGGAGAAGGTGCCACTCTAAGTCGTGACTATTGCTGGAGCGTTCTTAGGTGTTGTCTATCTTTGTTTTCAATGTTTCAATTCAGTTTTCTTTGTTTAATTGCTATCATGAGGAACTAAACCCCTATTAGTTAGAGGGGGAATTTGAAGCCATGAATATATGTTTCTTATGATTTGATTCACTCCAGTTACGATTTCATGAATTATGAATGTGGTTTACTTTTCTGTGCTTATTAAGAACTTGTTTATGTATGTGGGTTGGGGGTCGACACTTGATTTGCATGCATAAATTTGATGCTAGGATATAAGGGAATTGCACCTAATCGTTATGAACTTATATTCATGAGTAGTAAAGATCGCTAGTCACGATTATGTGAAGTAAACCCTAGGTTGGATTAACATGCGTCTTCCATAGTTATGAATGCCTTGTCAATGTTCATGATTTCCATTGAACTTAATGATCTTTGTTGAATGTCTCTATCATGCGTATTCCATAGTTAGGGAGTTTGAGAAAGAATAATTTGGTTGTGATGCGTTATCTATTCAATTCAATGAATCTAGGGAAATCTGGGAATTGATTAGTTCAATACAATTAATTCGGAACATTGTCATTCATGGTTTATCGAAAGAGTAACTGGGAATCAAGTTGTATGCATATGTTTATGTGTGGATAAGGATCCCTCTAACTAGCCATTCACCCATTTAAATCACCAATTTCGTGTCTTTTTAAGTTGTCTTTACAATTTTGTTTGTTTAAGTTTAAATTCGTTCAAAACCAATCCCCTGCTTTTAGTTTGTGTTAGTAGAGTCTAAATTCGTCAAATCTTGAGTCTCTTAGTCTTTTGAGTCAATTTGAGTCTTAATTTCGTTCAAATCAACCTTAGGTGTTAGTTTTGAGTCTAAAGAATCTGTTCTGTGTGTTTTAAGTCTAATTTAGCTTGTTTTGAGTGTCTAGAATCCAGAAACTGTCTAGTTTGAGTTCTATTTGCTGTTTTGAGTTAATTGAGTCTAGTTTAGTGTTTTAAAGATTATATAGTGTAGATTAGCATCCCTTCTAATCCCCGGCCTAAAACGATCCCTACTTTCATATACTACGTCGATAGGGTTTTAATTTGAGTGTCAAGTAATTCTCACACCAGCTAGTCACAATCATGTTAAGTAAGTCCTAGGCAAGAGTATCATGCTGTCATAGTTACGCATGCCTCGTCAATACTTATGATTTTCAAAGAACTTAATGACCTATGTTTTCTATCATGCTGACATAGTTAGGAGACTTGATAAGGATAATTTGGTTGTAATGCGTCTTTCATTCAATTCAATGAACTAAGGAAAATCTGACGGTTAATTTGTTCAGTCACGGTTAACTTGGGGTGTTTTCATTCATGTCTAAAGGAATAATAACTGGAAATTGGTTCATATGCATATATCATGTGTGGAGAAGGACCCTCTAACTAGCCTTTCACCCTTCTTAATTCATCAAAATCGTTTTTTCTAAAGTTTTTATGCAAAGTTTCTGTTTTAGTTTTAAATTCGTCAAAAACAATCCCCCTTTCATTTCAACATGTTTTCAGAGTCAAAATCTGTTTTGTTTTAGTCTTTTGAGTCTTTTAAAGTTCTATTTTCGTCAAAATTACTTGTTAGGTCTAGAATTGAGTCTTGTTGATTGTTTCTTGCTGTTTTTAGTGTTTTAAGTTAGTTTTGAGTCAATAGTCTAGTTTAGTGTTTTTGAGTCTAATTTGTGTTGATTAGCATCCCTAGTTAATCCCCGGTCTAGAACGATCCCTACTTACATCATTGCTACAATTGTCATCAATAGGGTTTAATTTGTGTGTCAAGTTAATTTTCACATCAAATGGGTGAATGAATGATTTATTGTGGCTGCAAAAAGGAAGTTTATTTAAAGGTTTCAGGAATTAAAACCCTAGGTTATGTAGGTAAACAGAAATTAAGTCAAAAGCTTCTAGAAAAAGGTAAACAAATCAGAAAACTAAAGGAAATTGTGTGTCAAGTTAATTTTCACATCAACAACCTGCCCAAACCAAATCAGGTTCGTCCATTGATAATGATGTGATTAAAGTTAAGCACACAAATTAAACCCTCTTGTTATCAATTGTAGTATAAACGCAAGTAGGGATCGTTCTGGACCGGGGATTAGGAGGGCTTGCTAATCTAACACAAACTGACTCAAATAAGCAAAACAAGACTCAAAAGACTCTAAATAGACTAGTATGACTCAAAACAGGTTCAAAATACTTAAAACTGCTTAAAAACACTAATTGGACAGATTCTAGACACTAGACACAACTTTGGACGAAAATTGAATTAAATTTGACTCAAAAGACACAAAGACACAAACTAAGACAGATTCTGACTAATTTGACTCAAACAAGTGAAGGGGGATTGGTTTTAGAGTGAAACTAAACTAAAACAAACAAAAACTTTAAACTAAGCAGATTTAGACGAAATTGGGTTTTTAGGATGGATGGTGAACTAGCTAGAGGTTTCCTTATCCACACATGATTTATATGCATATAACTTGACTTCTAGTTACGTTTTCATTGAATTACGAATGACAATGCCCCAGATTAACCGTGTCAATCACTAATTGACCCTCAGATTCTCCTAATTTCATTGAATTGGACGGACAACTCATCTACAACCAAATTATTCTCATCAATTTCCCTACATGACATCATAATAGAGACACAATTAGAGATCATTACGCTCAATGAGAATCATAAGCATTGACGAGGCATTCATAACTATGACATCATGTTACTCACACCCAGAATTGAACTTAACACGATTGTTCCAGCAACCTTTACTACTTGTGAACATAAGTTAGTAACAATTATGTGAAACTCACTTATATCCTAGCATCAAATTTGTGCATGCCAATTAAGTGTCGACCCTCAACCAACAAACAGAAATAAGTTCTAATTCAAACAGTTAAGCCAATTGCATTCATACTTCAAGAATCTGTAACTGAAATTTATCAAGTCATATCACACACAAAATCATGGTTTCAAAGTAGCCTCTAGCTAAAAACGAGTTTAGCCTCTCATGATTACAGCAAGACAAAGGAAAATTAAATTAATCAACGAAAACATACGGTAGAAAACACCTAAGAACGCCCAGCACTCCAGATTGGGTGCAACACGCTCCAAAGCTGCTCCTCCTCTCCTTCCTCCTTGCAAGGCTGCGGCACAGGTGGCTGGTAGGGTTTATGGATAGGCAAAGGTGTTGTGGATGGGTGGTGGAAGGTGTTTAGAATGGTAGAGATGCGAAGGGATGTGTAGAGAGACTCAATCTGTGCGGCACAATCATATATATATAGGGGAAGGCTAGGTCACGGCTGGGAAGGTGTTTAGGTAGGTTTTGGACTCCTAACCCTTCTAGAAATCAGAATCCTTGAAGTTTTGGGGAATTGAATGGACCAAATCCCTCTAGAATAAGGAAATAGGTGCGGCATCCCTCTCTAGCTGGGAATTAAGTATCCCCAAAGTGTTTAGGACTCCTTCTCTATAGCTGAAACCTTTGTGTATTTGGATTAAGAAAGTCAAGATAAGATAGGATAATGTTTTGGATAAGATGAGATAAGATTTTGATAATGTTCCATATTTCTTGCTAACTTCTTGTCTTCTTTGTCTTTGACTTCTTTCCTCCATCTTTTGAGCTGATTTCAAGCCTTTCTATCTTCAAATTCGTCCATCAACTTGCCTCCATGCTTGCACTACCCAATCTTGGCCCAAAAATGCTCTAGGATGCTCCAAACTGCTTCTTTTTGCCATTTTGACACTTAGAACCTACAAACACACGAAAATAGCTTAAAATACAAAATTAACTAAGAACTAAGGACATTAATGCATGAAAACAAGCTAACTAAGTCGCATAAATATGCTCCTATCAGATAATGATCAGATTTTTCAATTACTAACTTCTATGGCACAGGGTATGCAAAATAGAGACAAAAAGGTGGATGAGTTGGAGAAGCAAGTAGGGCAGATTGCGGAGTTCATGGGCCAATTCCGAGAGCAAGGCAAGTTGCCTAGCTCAACCATTGTCAACCCAAAGGGAGGATTCGAATTTGCCAAGGCCATCATATTGCGTAATGGAAAAGAAGTTGGAACTGAGTCTGACACTCCCAAATCTGCCCAGAAGGAAGATGACAAGCTGCAAGAAGAGGAGGGAAGCACTAGCACACCCACGGCAAGGGTGAAACACCCTTTGCCGCAGGCCCCTATCCCTCCTAATTCGGCCAAACAAGTTAAGTTGAGTTCAAATTCACTTAATACTAATCTGACCAATGTTCATTTCCCTCGCAGGTTCTTACAATCAAAGAAGGATGAAAATTAGAAGGACATTCTTGAAACAGTCCGGAAAGTGCAAGTAAACATTCCACTCCTTGAGGCGATTAATGATGTGATAAAAGTTAAGCACTCAAATTAAACCCTCTTGCTGTCAAATCGTAGTATAAATGCAAGTAGGGATCGTTCTAAACCGGGGATTAAGAGGGCTTGCTAAAACCTCTAAACTGACTCAAAACACAAAAACAAAGTTAAAAACGTTTGGAAAGACTCAAGGGACTCAAAACAGGTTCAAAAGACTTAAAACAACTCAGAAACACTCAAAACTGCCTAAAAACACAAACTGGGCAGTTTTGGACTCTAAACACAACTTTGGACTAATTTAGGGTTTTGACTTGACTCAAAACACTCTAAAACACAAACAAAACAGATTTTAAACACTTTGAAACAAGAAAGTAAAAGGGGTTTTTGGTTCTGACGAAATTGAAACAAAGAAGCAAACTGTAAAACTAAACAGATTATAAAACGAATTCAGGAAATAAGATGATGGATGGATTAGTTAGAGGTCCGTTCTCCACACATGACACACTTGTACACGAATCAATTTCCAATTGCTTTTCAAAAAACTATGATGCTCCACACCCCAGATTAACCGTGATGCACAAATTAACCCTCAGATTTTCCTTTACTCATTGAATTGGATGAATGCATGCGACAACCCAAATCGTTCTCCAAAAGTCCCCTACATGAATGCATAATAGAGATACAATCAGAGATCATTACGTTCCATGAAAATCATAAGTGTTGACGAGGCCATGCCATTTGCCCGTCGAGTTAGAGCACAAGGCACATTGGGCTGTGAAAACCTTCAACATGGATATAGATCCCGCCGGGGTGCACAGAAAGCTCCAATTGAATGAACTCGAGGAGATTAGGCACGAGGCTTACGAGAATGCCCGCATTTACAAGGACAAGACCAAGGCGTATCATGACAAAATGCTTCGTACAAAGACGTTCTCTAAGGGGCAGAAAGTGCTCCTCTTTGATTCTTGCCTTCGGTTATTCCCCGGTAAGTTACGTTCTAAGTGGATTGGACCCTTTGTTGTTACTAATGTTTTTCCTCATGGTGCAGTCCAAGTCCAAAACTTGAAAACCGGACACGAATTCAAGGTGAATGGGCATCGTTTGAAGCCCTATTACGACCTGTTTGAGGAGCATGTGGTGGAGGACCTACCCCTCCATGCCGTGGGCTCCAAGGAAGCTTGAAGGATGGTATTCGTCCGGCTGCACAACGTTAAAGCAAGCGCTTCGTGGGAGGCAACGCATGCCAGTAAAGAACACCTAGAATCGGCTCTACATCCAGATTTGCTTCTTTTCAACCATTTTCCTTGCTGCCCTTATCTTTCTATGCTTATGTGTTGCTTGTTAGATTGTTTTTATGTGAGTTTATGTTTGAAACATTGAGGACAATGTTTGGTCTAAGTGTGGGGGGGGTAAACAAGCTGTTTTTGCATGATTTTCGTGGGTTTTTATCACCTATCACTTCTAATATTGTTTCTCACTGTTTTAAGTGTTTTTAGTGTGTTTTGAGGTAGTTTTGTGTGTTTTGAAGTAAAAATACGAAAATTAAAAAAAATCAGTTTTTGAAGGGTTTTTAGAGTTGTTTTTGTGTGTTTGTTTGTGTCTTAGGGTACCTTCCAACACAATGATGAGGATTTGGTTTTTAATTGCATGACTATTAAAGAGAATTATAAACATGGATGGAAGTGTGATTTACTTTTTGGTTTATGCTTGGTTGTGGTTATAATTTATGAATTCACATGCAATCATAAAAGAAAAAAAAAAAAGTTTTTGTAACATGCTTGAAGGGAGGAACTCAAATTAACGCTACAACCTTGAGAGACTTGAGCCTAAACGTTCTTTGGAGAGTTAAAAATCTATGCATTTATTGTTTTCTAAAGTCGTTGCATGATCTCATCATTCTTTGCTTGGTTGCTACTTAGAAGGCGTTTCATCATTTAGTTCCAAATACTAGAACTCATACCCGTTTCATTCAAATCATGATATTGAAGTGCATAACACATAAACAAGATGAAGTTGTGTAGTGAACCAGTGCCAAATAGCCTTATCCATGTGCATTAAGTTTTGTAGGATTAACCCCAGTTGAACCTTGTTTAGCCATTTTCTTTGTTTACCCACATGTTCCCTACCTAGCCTAGATTAGGACCATCCTTGCCCTTGTTCTTAAGGCGTAGTGAAGCAGACCTAGAGTGAATTCCCTTTGTTCATTATTAGGCAGCAAACAAGTGTGGGGGAAGGGATTTTTGTGTGTGGGTGTGTGCCAAAGTATCAAAAAAAGGCACGGGTAGAAAAGAAAACAGAAAAAAAAAAAAAAAAAAAAAAAGAGAAGAAAAATTGTGGAAAAAAAAAATGAAAAAGAGTTGAAAAATAAGTGAGAATAAGCTCACAAGTGTTGGTTGTTGAAGAAAGGGTCCAAAAAGTTGAATTCGGCCCAAGTATGTGTGTGATAGGAGTATATGTATGCGACTTAGTTGGCTTGTTCTTGTGCATTTACGTTGTTATTTCTTAGTTGGCTTGTTCTTATGCCATTTTCGTGTGTTTTCAGGTTCTAAGGAGAAAATATGCAAGAAGGTGCATTTTGGAGCCTTTTGGAGCAAAATTGGGCTTGGAATGGATATCACATGCTTGGAGCAAAAGGAATGGACGACATTGAAGACTTGAAGATGTTAGGATTCCAAATTGTAGAAGGATTCCTAATTGAAGAAGGATTCCTACTTGAAGTAGGAAAGTTAAGCCAAGGTTTCCTATTTTGGTTTGACCTTTCCTAATCCTAATTGTCCCTAAGTTCCAGCAACATTGAAGGCCTCCTATGCATTTTAGGACACAAATTGAACCTTCCTTGCACCAAATCAGCCTTTGCCGCACCATCCCCTTGTTTCCCATCCTTGCCGTGCAAGGTATCCCTCACTTGCCTAATTTCTGGACCTAAATCAGGAAGGAAATCCTTTTTCCTTGCCTTGCAAGGCATTTGCTGTGAGAATTACTTGACACTCAAATTAAAACCCTATCGACGTAGTATATGAAAGTAGGGATCGTTTAAGGCCGGGGATTAGAAGGGATGCTAATCGATACAAATTAAACTCTAAAACACTAAAACTGGACTCTAGACAATGAAAACAGGTACTATGGATCAATCTGAACGAATTTTAACTCTAGACAACCTAACTTGACTCAAATAACACAAAACAAACTTAAAACAACAAATAAAACTCAACTAGACATATTCTAGACACTAGAGACTCAAGACAGGCTAAATAGACTCAAAACAACCAAACTAACTTAAACAGACTCAAAACAGGTTCTAAGGGGTGAATTGGATGACTTTTGGACTAGTTAGACTCAAAACACTAAAAGGAGACGAATTTGGACGAATTTAAACAGACTAAGACTCAATTAAGAACTAGGGGGGTTTTTGGACGATTTAAGCAAAACTAAGCAGATTTAAGCAAACAAAGTAAATTGAAAGAGATAAAGGTGAATTCAGGGGTGAAAACTAGTTAGAGGGTTCCTCTCCACACATGAACATATGCATACGAATTGATTTCCAGTTATTCTTTCGATAAATCATGAATGACAATGCTTCGAATTAATTGTATTGCACTAATCAATTCCCAGATTTCCCTAAGTTCATTGAATTGAATGGATAACGCATCACAACCAAATTATTCTTATCAAGTTCCCTAACTATGGAATACGCATGATAGAGATACATATCAAAGATCATTAAGTTCCATGGAAATCATAAACATTGACAAGGCATTCATAACTATGGAATACGCATGTTACTCTTGCCTAGGATTTACTTAACACAATTGTGACTAGCAATCTTTACTACTTGTGAATATAAGTTCCTAACGATTAGGTGAAATTCCCTTATATTCTAGCATCAAATTCATGCATGTAAACTAAGTATGCATCCTTAATCAACACACAAGAACAAGTTCTTAATAAAACAGTTAAGCAAACCACATTCACAATTTATGAAACAATAACTAAAGGTAATCAATTCATATCAAACATATGTCCATGACTTTGATTCCACCTCTAACTACAACGAGATTAGTTCCACATGTTCAACATAATTGAAAAGCAAGTTAAATTAAACATGAAGATCAAACAAGAGAAGAAAGAACTCCAAGAAACTCCAATGGAAGCCACGGCAAGCCTTCTCTTCTCTTCTCTTCTCTGCAGCAAAATATGGATTTCTGAAGGTGGGGTGGTGTAGAATTCGTATGGATGGGTGGTGTTCTGCGGCAGGGCTTGGAAATATGTATATATAGCATGGCAAACCCTAGGGGAATCAGTTTAGGACTTGGACTCAGCATAAGCAAAGGATTAGGACCCTAGGTGCGGCAGAATATGTAGGAAAAAGGATTATGGCCTAATTGATTTCTGAGAAGGATTTGTAGAACCCAAATCCACAAGAAAATAGGCTAACAAATCAGAATCTGAGAGGGAAAGGGATAGGGATGCACGGCATGGCTTGGATAAGGCAGGGAATTGAGTGCAAGGCAAGGCAAAGGCCTTCTAGAAAGGAGGGAGACGCCAGATTTATAGGGTTCTAGAAAGAATGTGTTTTGTGGCAGATTTTGGGGTTTCTAGAAAAGTTTGGGGCGCCACTTTTGTAGGGGAATGGATAGGACTTCTAGAAATCAGGTTTTAAGTCCCCTAAACTGAAGAAAACAGGTTAGGATAAGATTAGGATAAGATAAGGTAAGGATTGGATAAGATAATATAAGATTGTTTTGGATAATGTTTTGGATAATTCTCCTTCTTTTGAGCTGATTCCTTATCTTCTTATCTTTGACTTCTTTCTTCCATCTTCCTAGCTGATTTCAAGCCTTTATATCTTCAATTTCGTCCATCAACTTGCCTCCATGCTTGCACTACCCAATCTTGGCCCAAAAATGCTCTAGAATGCTCCAAATTGCTTCTTTTTGCCATTTTGACACTTAGAACCTACAAACACACGAAAATAGCTTAAAATACAAAATTAACTAAGAACTAACAACGTAAATGCATGAAAACAAGCTAACTAAGTCACATAAATATGCTCCTATCAAATTCCCCCACACTTAGCTTTTGCTAGTCCTCAAGCAAAACGAAACCAAACAAACGAAACAAACACCAAACAAACTACACCTTCCAACTTTCACCTCAGGGATTTCCAACATACATGACACATTTAAGATCATCATAACCATAGCTTTTAGTCTTCCCCACCCTTTAGTATATACTTAACCACAGTCACCATTCATTAGCTCTCATTTAACCAATTAAAACAATGTTTTGAACGTAGTAACATGCCTTAGAGAATTCACTCAATTCCTCACTACGTACACTCTTATTTTCACTCAGATTTTCTAACTACACTCCCTATACTAAGTATATGTGAGAAGATTGATGTAAACCTGAAAACGAACACTCACATATGTTTATGACAAAGAAAGCAATTTCTGGAGTTAAAAAAACATGTTTATATATGATCTCATGAATGGAATGCTACTACTTAGATGCGAGAACCAGGGATACCATATGCTCGTACCAATCCCAAACTCCACATATTGAAACACACAACACTCAAGATTGAAGTATAGGGTTGTAACGGGGCTTAGGGTATTGGCTAACAAAGAAAGGTAAGGAAAACAAACGTTCTTAAAGCAAAAGCAAGCAAAGTAATGAATATGACACTTAGAACTCCCTTTGTTTAATGCAGCCGCACACTTTGATACATAAGGGGAAGATCACACATATTTAGGGCCAACTTCAACTTTTTGGACCCTTTCTTCAACATCCAACATTTGTGAGCTTATTCTCACTTATTTTGAACACTTTTCATACCTTTTTTTTTCACAAACTTTTCTTCTTTTTCTTTTGCACGAATTTGTCTTCTGTTTTTTTTTCTTTTCACCCGTGCCTCTTTTGTGACTTTGGCACATATAAACGCACAACTTTCTTTCCCCCACACTTGTTTGCTGCCCAATAACGAACAAAAGGAATTCACTCTAAGTCATGCTTAGCTATGCCTTAAGAACAAGGGTAAGGATGGTCCTAATCTTGGCTAGGTAGGGATAATGTGGGTAAACAAAGAACATAGGCTAAACAAGGCTCAAAAGGGTTAAACCTACAAAACAAATAACATAGGGAGGTTCGGCTATTTGGCACTGGTTCACTACACAACTTCATCTTGTTTATGTGTTATGCTAATCAATTTCATGCTTTGAATGAAACGGGTATGAGTTCTAGTATTTGGAACTAAATGATGAAACGCCTTCTAAGTAGCAACCAAGCAAAGAATAATGAGATCATGCAACGACTTTAGAAAACAACAAATGCACAGATTTTTAACTCTCCAAAGAGCGTTTTAAGCTCAAGTCTCTCAGGGTTGTAGCGTTAGTTTGAGATTCTTCCTTCAAGCATGTTACAAAAACTAATTTTTTCTCTTTTTGATTAAACATGAATTCATGAACTATAACCATAATCAAGCATAAACCAGAGAGCAATTCAAACTTTCATCCATGTTTATAACTCTCTTTAACAGTCATGCAATTAAAAACCGAATCCTCATCATTGTGTTGGAAGGTACCCTAAGACACAAACAAACACACAAAAACAACTCTTTTTGGGTTTTTCAAAACAATTTTTCAAATTTTTATGGTATTTTCGGATTTTCTTGTCAAAACACACTAAAAGACTCCAAAACGGCTTAAAAACACTTAAAAACACTGAAAACAACATTCAAAGTGATAGGTGATAAAAACCCACGAATTTCATGCAAAAAACACTTTGTTACCCCCCCCACACTTAAATCAAACATTGTCCTCAATGTTTCAAACATAAACTCACACAAAAGCAAGCAAATAACACAACTAACACACATAACAAAGATGGCAAAGTAGAAGCAATAAAGAGAGAGTGTAAGAACACAAATCTGGTTTTGGAGCTAGAATTCCATCTTTCTCTCGTTTGAACACATGGGTTGCCTCCCAAGAAGCGCTTGCTTTAACGTCTTCCAGCCGGACGATTCTTACATTTATGCTCCCATGAAACCCACGGCATGGAGGGGTACATCCTCCACAACCTGCTCCTCAAAAGTCTCATAATATGGCTTCAACCGATGTCCATTCACTTTAAACTCTTGATCCGTCTTCAAACTTTGGATTTGAACTGCACCATGAGGGAAAACATTAGTAACAACAAAAGGACCAATCCACTTAGAACGTAACTTACCCGGAAACAACCGAAGGCGAGAATTGAAAAGTAACACTTTCTGCCCCACAAAGAACACTTTGCTACGAATCATCTTGTCATGGGCAGCCTTTGTTTTTGCCTTGTAAATGTGAGCGTTCTCATAAGCTTCATTCCTTATCTCTTCAAGCTCATTCAATTGAAGCTTCCTATGAATCCCAGCGGCATCAATTTCCATGTTGAATGTCTTCACAGCCCAATGTGCCCGATGCTCTAACTCAACAGGTAAGTGACATGGTTTCCCATAAATCAGCCGAAATGGGGACATCCCAATTGGTGTTTTGTAGGCAGTACGATACGCCCACAATGCATCATTCAAGCGCAAGCTCCAATCCTTCCGAGTTGGTCCGACTGTCTTCTCCAAAACCTGCTTGATTTCCCTATTAGAAACCTCGGCTTGCCCACTTGTTTGAGGATGATAAGGTGTTGAAACCTTATGCGTGACATTATACTTCTTGAGCAGCGCCTCAATGGTTCGATTGCAAAAATGGGAGCCCCCATCACTGATTAGTACTCTTGGCATTCCAAACCTTGCAAATATGTTAGTTTTAATGAAATCTGCAACCACTTTAGAATCATTAGCACGGGTGGCTTTTGCTTCCACCCATTTCAACACATAATCCACAGCAAGCAAAATATAAAGGAAACCATGTGAAGAAGGGAAAGGCCCCATGAAATCAATACCCCAAACGTCAAAGATTTCAACAGAATATATAGGGTGCTGCGGCATTTGGGTTCTTGCACTAATATTACCAGTTCTTTGACAACGATCACATGTCATACAAAAAGTTTTAGCATCTCTAAAGATAGTAGGCCAATAAAATCCACATTCTAAAACTTTATGTGCTATTCTTTGAGTGCCAAAGTGACCTCCATATGCATAAGTGTGACAGAAAGTTAAAATTGAATTAAACTCATAATTATGCACACACCTATGAAGAATCTGATCAGGTCAATATTTCCACAAGCATGGGTCATCCCAAACATAAGAACGTGCATCCTTTTGAAATTTTTCACGTTGGTGTTTGTTTAGCTCTCTTGGAATGTGTTTAGACACCAAATAATTCACTAAATCAGCATACCATGGCTCACTTACCTTGATGGACAGCAGCTGCTCATCTGGGAATGTCTCTTGGATAGGCACGGCCTCCTCCTCATGCACCATATGGCTCAAGTGGTCAGCCACCACGTTTTCACTCCCTTTCTTGTCCCGGATTTCAATATCGAACTCTTGGAGAAGTAGCATCCAGCGAATGAGTCTTGGTTTGGCCTCTTTCTTGGTGAACAAATACTTCAAAGCTGCATGGTCAGTGTAAATAATAACTTTAGTACCAAGTAAATAAGAACGAAACTTATCTAAAGCAAACACAACAGCAAGAAGTTCTTTTTCAGTGGTAGAGTAATTCAATTGTGCATCATTCAAGGTCCGAGATGCATAATAGATGACATGGGCTTCTTGTCCTTCCTTTGTCCCAAAACAGCTCCTAATGCATAATTAGAAGCATCACACATAAGCTCAAAAGGAAGGCTCCAATCTGGTAGGACTATGATAGGGGCCGAAGTTAGCATCTCTTTGAGGTGTTTGAATGCCTTCTCACATTCCTCATCAAACACAAAAGTCACATCTTTCTGGAGGAGACGGCAAAGGGGGGTGGAGATCTTCGAAAAATCCTTGATGAATCGCCTATAGAAACCTGCATGTCCAAGAAAAGAACGAACCTCTCTAACCAAAGTAGGAGAGGGTAAGTAACGCACAAGGTCTATTTTTTATTCATTAACCTCAATTCCCCTTTCTGAAATGATATGACCTAAAACTATGCCTTGTTTTACCATAAAGTGACATTTTTCCCAATTCAAAACAAGGTTAGTTTCAATGCACCGTTTTAGAATCAAAGTGAGATTATCTAAGCACCCATCAAACGAATCCCCAAAAACACTAAAATCATCCATGAATACCTCAATAATCTTCTCCACAAAATCTGAAAAGATACTTATGCATCTTTGAAAGGTGGCAGGTGCATTGCATAAACCGAATGGCATGCGACGATAGGCAAAGGTACCAAAGGGGCACGTGAAAGTGGTCTTTTCTTGGTCATCCGGAGCTATAACAATCTGATTATACCCAGAATAACCATCAAGAAAACAATAAAAAGAATGACCGGCTAACCTTTCAAGCATTTGATCAATGAACGGCAAAGGGAAGTGGTCCTTCCTCGTGGTGGCGTTTAGCTTCCTATAGTTGATGCACACTCTCCAACCTGTTTGGACACGTGTGGGCACAAGTTCATTCTCCGCATTCTTCACCACAGTGACCCCAGATTTCTTTGGAACACATTGCACCGGTGAAACCCAACGGCTATCCGAGATTGGATAAATCACTCCACAATCAAGAAGCTTTATAATCTCCTTCTTCACAACTTCCATCATTTGAGGGTTGAGTCGGCGTTGAGCTTCTCGAGTTGGTTTAGCCCCCTCCTCTAGAAGTATGCGATGCATGCATGTTGTAGGGCTAATCCCCCTAATATCGGCCAATGTCCACCCAATGGCTGTTTTGTGCTCTTTCAACACCCGAATTAACTTTCCTTCCTCTGTTGCCGTGAGTGTGGAGGACACAATGACGGGCAACGTCTCGTTATCTCCCAAAAAGACGTACTTCAAATGATCCGGCAATGGTTTAAGCTCAAGTACGGGTGCCTGAATCACTGAGGGTAACAACTTGTTAGTAGAAATTGGAATTGAAATTGGTTTTGAAGGCTTACCACGGTGCTGAGGTAGTGACTCTAGGGCAGCCACCATCTCGGCCTCCTCTTCACTTCTAGGCACGGCAATATTGGGTTTTTGCCCAATTCCTTGTGCAATTGTTGATTCAAGGGGATCCCTCTCCAAGGAATCAAGGTAATCCTGCGCCAATTCATCAAATATATCAATAGCAAAACAAGAATGATTTTCTTTAGGAAATTTAATAGTTTCAGCAAGATTGAAATCAATAACTTCCCCATCAAATTCCATTGTCAACGTCCCTTTGAACACATCGATCTTGGTGCGGGCTGTTTTCATGAAAGGTCTCCCAAGGAGGATCGGCAATGGGGTAGAATGAGGTGTATCCTCCATGTCAAGCACATAAAAATCCGCTGGAAAAATCAGATTTCCAACCTGCACCAAAACATCTTCCAAAACTCCTTTTTGGATATGCATTAGAACGATCGGCTAATTGGATTATAACACCATCGTTTTTAAGCTCACCTAAGTTCATAGATGCATAAATAGAGTATGGCATGACATTAATTGAAGCTCCTAAGTCTAACATAGCATGTTCAAACTTAGTACTACCAATAACGCAAGGAATTGTAAAACTACCCGGATCTTTGCATTTAGGGGGTAATTTCCTTTGTAGAACAGCAGAGACATTCTCACTTACTTGAACCACTTCTTTGTTAGAAATCCTTCTCCTTGTTGTACAAAGCTCTTTCAAAAACTTAGCATACCTTGGGACTTGCTTTATTGCATCAAGGAGTGGGATATTGACTTGAACTTTCCGGAATGTCTCTAGAATGTCTTTTTCAGCATCCTCTTTCTTTGATTGCCGCAACCTGCCAGGAAAGGGCACAATTAGTGGAGTAGAGCTAGAAGAATTCATATTGGAACTTACCTTGATGGTTGAGGACGGTTTAGAAGTGGGGATTGGCTGCGGCAAGGATTGTGCATTCCTTGCCGTGGGTTTGGGTGATTCATCCTCCTCCAATTGCAGCTTCTTGTCCTCTTCTTGACTTGATCTAGATGGTTGTGAATCAGTTCCAACCTGCTTACCACTTCTCAACGTGATTGCTTGGGCGGTTTCAAATCCTCCTTTAGGATTAACAACGGTTGAACTAGGCAATCTGCCTTGTTCTCGGAATTGGCCCATGAATTCAGCCATTTGCCCCATTTGTTTCTTCAATTTGTCCACCTCTTTAGCTTGATTTTTTATGCTCTGCACGTCCTGCGTCAAAGAGGTTAGTACTTGAAGAATTTTATCATTATTTAACGACGAACCTGAATTAGTTTGGGCCGAAGTTGGTTGAGGTTGTGGGGCTGCATACGGCCTTGGAAACATCCCAGGGGGCTGTCTAAATCCGCTTTGTGGCTGTGCTTGTTGAGAGTCCCTCCACTTGAAGTTTGGATGATCTCTCCATCCTGGATTGTATGTGTTTGACTATGGGTCGTGTCTTGTTGGGTTTGGCCTTGAAAACCCACGGCTTGGGCAGTTTCCCAGCCCCCATTCTCAATCAATTGAGGGCATTCATCGTTAAGATGTCCCTGCATAGAACACACTCCACATATGGCCGGCCCTTGTGCTTTGGTTCCATCCACAACCTGTGACAAAAGAAGAGTGAGATTAGCCATTTGAGATTGTAATTCTGCAATTGCATTTACCTCATTCACTTGTTGTTGCCGTGGCCCTTCTCTCTGTCCAACTCCTTCGTATTGTTGCGCATTCAAGGCTCGATTTGCAATTAGAGTCTTGGCAGCCACGGGTGTTTTGCCAACCAAAGCTCCTCCCGCTAAAGCATCAAGCATTTGTCTCTCAATGGGGAGAAGTCCTTCATAGAAATATTGGAGGAGAAGCTCTTCTTTCATTTGGTGTTGTGGACAAGAAGCAACAAGCGCCTTGAAACGCTCATAATAGGCTGGAAACGATTCCCCTTGGTTTTGTTGAATGCCACTTATCCTTTTCCTCAAGAGAATGACTATTGAAGTTGGGAAAAATTTCTCTAAGAATGCGCGCTTCATGCTTTCCCACGAAGTAACGGTTCCAGGTGCTAGTTCGTAGAGCCAATCCTTAGCCTTTTCCAAAAGAGAGAATGGAAAGGCTTTCATCTTCAATATACTCCCATCAACATTGACAGGGGTCATGCTTGAACAAACCACTTCAAATTCCTTCAAGTGCTTGTTCGGATCTTCCATAGACAACCCGTGGAATTTGGGGATGTGGTGCAACAAGCTAGACTTCAATTTGAATTCGTCAGTCTTGCCCTCGGCTGCCCTAGGATACTGAATGCATAAAGGGGTTGCATTGTCCAATCCCGAGGCTGAAAGTTCTTTGATTGTTCGGTTATCTGCAGCCATGTCGTGCTCCTCTTCCAAATCCTCTTCAATTTCAACTTCAGATTCGGAATTAGAACTTGAACTAAGTAGACCAGGTTCTGGGTGCTTCCTCTTCCTTCTCAAATCTCGCTCAAAATCGTCGTTAAACTCCAAGATATGTGTGTGAACGGGTTGAGAACTTCGAGTCATACACTAGTACCTAAAACAAAGAAAACAAAACAAATCAGAAAACTAAGAAAAACAGAAACACAAACAGAAACACGGGGGATTAGCAAATTTGCTAATCCCCGGCACCGGCGCCAAAATTTGATGTGAGATTTACTTGACACTCAAATTAAAACCCTATCGACGTAGTATATGAAAGTAGGGATCGTTTAAGGCCGGGGATTAGAAGGGATGCTAATCGATACAAATTAAACTCTAAAACACTAAAACTGGACTCTAGACAATGAAAACAGGTACTATGGATCAATCTGAACGAATTTTAACTCTAGACAACCTAACTTGGCTCAAATAACACAAAACAAACTTAAAACAACAAATAAAACTCAACTAGACAGATTCTAGACACTAGAGACTCAAGACAGGCTAAATAGACTCAAAACAACCAAACTAACTTAAACAGACTCAAAACAGGTTCTAAGGGGTGAATTGGATGACTTTTGGACTAGTTAAACTCAAAACACTAAAAGGAGACGAATTTGGACGAATTTAAACAGACTAAGACTCAATTAAGAACTAGGGGGGTTTTTGGACGATTTAAGCAAAACTAAGCAGATTTAAGCAAACAAAGTAAATTGAAAGAGATAAAGGTGAATTCAGGGGTGAAAACTAGTTAGAGGGTTCCTCTCCACACATGAACATATGCATACGAATTGATTTCCAGTTATTCTTTCGATAAATCATGAATGACAATGCTTCGAATTAATTGTATTGCACTAATCAATTCCCAGATTTCCCTAAGTTCATTGAATTGAATGGATAACGCATCACAACCAAATTATTCTTATCAAGTTCCCTAACTATGGAATACGCATGATAGAGATACATATCAAAGATCATTAAGTTCCATGGAAATCATAAACATTGACAAGGCATTCATAACTATGGAATACGCATGTTACTCTTGCCTAGGATTTACTTAACACAATTGTGACTAGCAATCTTTACTACTTGTGAATATAAGTTCCTAACGATTAGGTGAAATTCCCTTATATTCTAGCATCAAATTCATGCATGTAAACTAAGTATGCATCCTTAATCAACACACAAGAACAAGTTCTTAATAAAACAGTTAAGCAAACCACATTCACAATTTATGAAACAATAACTAAAGGTAATCAATTCATATCAAACATATGTCCATGGCTTTGATTCCACCTCTAACTACAACGAGATTAGTTCCACATGTTCAACATAATTGAAAAGCAAGTTAAATTAAACATGAAGATCAAACAAGAGAAGAAAGAACTCCAAGAAACTCCAATGGAAGCCACGGCAAGCCTTCTCTTCTCTTCTCTTCTCTGCAGCAAAATATGGATTTCTGAAGGTGGGGTGGTGTAGAATTCGTATGGATGGGTGGTGTTCTGCGGCAGGGCTTGGAAATATGTATATATAGCATGGCAAACCCTAGGGGAATCAGTTTAGGACTTGGACTCAGCATAAGCAAAGGATTAGGACCCTAGGTGCGGCAGAATATGTAGGAAAAAGGATTATGGCCTAATTGATTTCTGAGAAGGATTTGTAGAACCCAAATCCACAAGAAAATAGGCTAACAAATCAGAATCTGAGAGGGAAAGGGATAGGGATGCACGGCATGGCTTGGATAAGGCAGGGAATTGAGTGCAAGGCAAGGCAAAGGCCTTCTAGAAAGGAGGGAGACGCCAGATTTATAGGGTTCTAGAAAGAATGTGTTTTGTGGCAGATTTTGGGGTTTCTAGAAAAGTTTGGGGCGCCACTTTTGTAGGGGAATGGATAGGACTTCTAGAAATCAGGTTTTAAGTCCCCTAAACTGAAGAAAACAGGTTAGGATAAGATTAGGATAAGATAAGGTAAGGATTGGATAAGATAATATAAGATTGTTTTGGATAATGTTTTGGATAATTCTCCTTCTTTTGAGCTGATTCCTTATCTTCTTATCTTTGACTTCTTTCTTCCATCTTCCTAGCTGATTTCAAGCCTTTATATCTTCAATTTCGTCCATCAACTTGCCTCTATGCTTGCACTACCCAATCTTGGCCCAAAAATGCTCTAGAATGCTCCAAATTGCTTCTTTTTGCCATTTTGACACTTAGAACCTACAAACACACGAAAATAGCTTAAAATACAAAATTAACTAAGAACTAACAACGTAAATGCATGAAAACAAGCTAACTAAGTCGCATAAATATGCTCCTATCAGCATTCCCTTACCCTTTCCATCCTTGCCGCACCTACTTGCACAATTCTCTTAGGATTCTGACTTTAATTCCTATTTCCCTTAAAGTTTTGGTTTAATTTCTGTTTCCTAAATTGTTTCCTAGCTTTATTACACTAAGTCTTTAAATAAAACATCTATATGCCTCATAAAAGGTTCCATTCATTCAACCCTTCATCCATTCACGCCAGAATTCATCCATACACCTTTGCCGCAACTTCCTTTCACCCTAAACACATTCCTGACCCCAAAACACATCCCATACACTTCACCCACCTTTGTGCCGCAGCAAGGAGAAAGAAGGAAGGACTCTTGGATGTTAAAGCTTGATTGTTGGGGCATTCTAGGTGTAATTCATTCTATGTTTACAATGTTTAATTTCTTTTCCTTTCGTTTTGCTGTAAACATGAATGGCTAAACCTCTTTTGGCTAGCGGTGATTTCAAAGCCATGATTATGTGTGCAAATTGAGTTGATAAATTCCAGTTACGAATTCTTGAATTGTGAATGCAATTGGCTTAACTGTTTGATTAAGAACTTATTTGTGTTTGTTGATTGAGGGTGAACACTTAATTGGCATGCATAAATATGATGCTAGAGTATAAGGGAGTTTCACATAATCGTTACAAACTTATATTCATATGTAGTGAAGGTTGTTAGTCACAATCGTGTTAAGTTCAATTCCTAGCATGAGTGACATGATGTCATAGTTGCAAGTGCTTTGTCAATGCTTATGATTTTCATTGAACGTAATGATCTTTGATTGTATCTCTATTATGATGTCATGTAGGGGACTTTTGAAGACTGCTTTGGGTTGTCGAATGATGTCATCCAATCTAATAATACAAGGAAAATCTGAGGGTTAACTAGTGATGTCACGGTTAATTTGGGGCAATGTCATTCATAATTCAATAAAGGAGTAACTGGAAATCGAGTCGTTTGCATACATGTCATGTGTGGAGAGCCTCTAGCTAGCCCATCATCTATCTTATTCCCCAAATTCGTTTTAAAAGCTGTTTAGTTTTACAATCTGTTTTGTTAGTTTAAATTCGTCCAAAACAAAACCCCATTTTTCTTTCTTGTTTCAAAGTGTTGAAAATCTGTTTTGTTTCTGTTTTTAAGTGTTTTGAGTCAAGCCAATACCTTATTTTCGTCCAAAATTGTGTTTAGTGTCAGAAACTGCCTAGTTAGTGTTTTTAGGCAGTTTTGAGTGTTTTTAGCTTTTTTTGAGTCTTGTGAACTTGCCTTGAGTCTTTTGAGTCTTTTCAAACGTTTTTAACTTTGTTTTAATGTTTTTGAGTCAGTTTTGAGGTTTTAGCAAGCCCTCCTAATCCCCGGTTTAGAACGATCCCTACTTGCATTTATATTACGATTTGACAACAAGAGGGTTTAATTTGTGTGCTGAACTTGTTTTGCATCAGTGTGATCTTCCCTTTATGTATCAAAGTTTGTGGCTGCGTTTCAAAAGAGAGTTCTAAATGTCATATTCATTACTTTGCTCGCTATTGCTTTAAGAATGTTTGTTTTCCTTACCTTTCTTTGTTAGCCAGTACCCTTAGCCCCGTTGCAACCCTATACTTCTATCTTGAGTGTTGTGTTTTAATATGTGGAGTTTGGGATTGGTATGAGCATATGGTGTCCCTGGTTCTCGCATCTAAGTGGTAGCATTCCATTCATGAGATCATATCTAAACATGCTTATTAACTCCAGAAATTGCTTTCTTTGTTATAAACATATGTGAGTGTTCGTTTTCATGTTTACATCAATCTTCTCACATATAACTAGTACAGGGAGTGTAGTTAGAAAATCTGAGTGAAAATAAGAGTGTACCTAGTGAGGAATTGAGTGAATTCTGTAAGGCATGTTACTACATTCAAAACATTGTTTTAATTGGTTAAATGTGAGCTAATGAATGGTGATTGTGATTAAGTATGTACTAAAGGGTGGGGATGACTAAAATCTATGGTTATGATGATCTTGAATATGTCATGTGTCTTGGAAATCCCTGAGGTGAACGTTGGAAGGACTAGTTTGTTTGGTATTTGTTTTGTTTGTTTTGTTTCATTTTGCTTGAGGACTAGCAAAAGCTAAGTGTGGGGGAATTTGATAGGAGCATATTTATGGGGCTTAGTTAGCTTGTTTTCATGCATTAACGTCCTTAGTTCTTAGTTAGTTGATAGGAGCATATTTATGCGACTTAGTTAGTGTGTTTTCTTGCATTTACTTAGTTATTTGTTGTTTATTATAGTGTCTTAAGTCATTTTCGTGTGTTTGTAGGTCCTAGAAGCAAAGTATGCAAAAGGATGCAATTTGGAGCATTTTAGAGCAGTTTTGGGCCAAGAATGGATATCACAAGATTGGAGCAAGATGGATGGACGAATTTGAAGTTCAAGAGAGGCTAGGAATGTGCAAAAGAGTTGAAGAAATAAATCCAAGTCAAAGAAGATAAGGAATCAGCTACAAAGAAGGAGAATTATCCAAAACATTATCCAAACTACCTTATCTTATCCTTATCTTATCCAAACCTTATCTTATCTTATCTTACCATGCCTTATCTTATCCTATCCTAATCCTTTCCTAACTTAATTCCTGCTGTAAAAGGGATTCAATTTCAGTTTAGGAGACCTAAAAACCTGATTTCTAGGAACCTTATCCTCTCCTACAAAGGTGCTGCACCTATCCCCTTCTAGAAGTGTCAAAATCAGCCAAATAACACCCTTTCTAGAAGTCCCTAAAAAGGTGACGCCCCAAGCCTTCTAGATGCATGATCCAGCTGCACCTTTCTCCTAAATCCCTTTGGTTTTTGACCTTCTAGATGTCCTATTTCCTGCTAGGATTACATAAACCCTTTCCCCTTAGGATTGTGTTTTATTTTCCTACACAAACTACATTTTGTAATCCTTTTCCTACACCATCTAATTGTGCCGCACCCTCCCTCTATATATTCACATATTTGCTGCACCATTCAACCCATCGTCTCTCATTCACACATCTCTACACTACCATTCAGCCATACCCTCATTGTGCCGCAACTTGCAAGCAAGGAAGGAAGGAATCTGGAGCGTTTTCTAGGTGTTTTCTATCCTTTGTTTTCAATGTTTAATTTTATTTATATTTGTTTGATTGCGAACATGAGGAACTAAATTCTTTATAGTTAGAGGCGAATTCAAAGCCATGGACATATGTTTTATATGAATTGATTTCCTCCAGTTATGATTTCATGAATTGTGAATGTGGTTTGCTTAACTGTTTTATTAAGAACTTGTTCTTGTGTGTTGATTAAGGATGCATGCTTAGTTTGCATGCATGAATTTGATGCTAAAATATAAGGGAATTTCACCTAATCGTTATGAACTTATATTTACAAGTAGTGGAGGTTGCTAGTCACGATCGCGTTAAGTAAATTCCTGGCAGGAGTGTCATGCTTTTCATAGTCACGAATGCCTTGTCAATGCTTATGATTTTCACAAAGCTTAATGATCTTTGTTTTGTGTCTCTATCATGCTTTTCATAGTTAGGGAGCTTAATAAAGAATGATTTGGGTTGTCGTATGCTTTTCTTCCAATTCAATGAGTCTAGGGAAATCTGATGATTAATTAGTTCTACACAATTAATTTGGGGCATTGTCATTCATGGTTTGTCGAAAGAATAACTGGAAATCAATTTATATGCATATGTTCATGTGTGGAGAAGGGCCCTCTAACTAGCCTTTCACCCGTTTTAAATCACCAAACTCGTTTTTCTAAAAGTTTTTATGCAAAATTTCTGTTTTAAGTCTTAATTTCGTCAAAAACAATCCCCCTTTCATTTAATCTTGTTTTTAGAGTCAAAACCTGTTTTCTTTTAGTTGTTTGAGTCTTTTAAGTTCTATTTTCGTCAAAACCACTTGTTAGGTTTAGAATTGAGTCTTTCTGATTGTTTCTTGCTGTTTTGAGTGTTTTAAGTTAGTTTAGAGTCTATAGAGTCTAGTTTAGTGTTTTTGAGTCTTATTTGTGTTGATTAGCATCCCTAGTTAATCCCCGGTCTAGAACGATCCCTACTTACATCATTGCTACAATTGTCATCAATAGGGTTTAATTTGTGTGTCAAGTTAATTTTCACATCATTAGTTTTGTATTTTGAGCTATTTTCATGTGTTTGTAGGTTCTAAGTGTCAAAATGGCAAGAAGAAGCGATTTGGAACATTCTAGAGCATTTTTGGGCCAAGATTGGGTAGTGCAAGCATGGAGGCAAGTTGATGGACGAATTTGAAGACAAAAAGGCTTGAAATCAGCCATAAAACACTCTTTCTAGAAGTTCTATCCCTTGTCCTACAAAAGTGGCGCCCCAAACCCTTCTAGAAGTCCCAAAATCTGTCATAAAACGCATTCCTTCTAGAACCCTAAAAATCTGGTGCCTCCTTCCCTTCTAGAATCCTTTTTCCTTGCCTTGCAAGGCATTCCCTTGCCCTTATCCTATTGTGCCGCACCTCTCAAGCCCTTTCCCTCTTGGATTCTGATTTGTTAGGCCCTTTTCCTTGTGGATTTGGGTTCTACAAATCCTTTTCAGAAATTAATTGGACCACAATTCCTTTTCCAAATTAAATGCCGCACCCTAGGCCTTTATTCCTTAATTTCTGTTAAGCCCGAGTACAAATCTGATTTCTCTACAGTTTTGGTGTGCCTATATATGCATGTTTTAGGGTTTTACCGCAGGAACCAACCATTCATCACAGAAATCCTGCCCTTGCTGCACTCCATCCACCATTCTATACATCCAAACACAATTCCAGCCATCCTCCTTCCCTTGCCGCTACTTACATCCAACCTAATCTATCTCTGACCCATTCATACATCCATACACATCCATAGTCTCTGGTGCCGCAGCAAGGTGGGGAAGAAGAAGAACCTGTGCGTTTCATGCTTGCAGATTGGAGCGTTTTAGGTGTACTTCGTTCTTGTTTTCAATGTTTATTTTGTTATTACTCTCTGATCTTGCTGTAATCATGAGTGGCTAAATCCCTGTTTAGTTACGGGGAAGTTTGAAGCCATGAACATGTTTGAGATATGAATTGATTTCTGCCAATTGTGATTTGTTAAGCTATGATTGCAATTCAATTATCTGTTTTATTCGTAACTGATCTGTGTATGTTTATTAAGGATGCATACTTATGATAGGAGCATATTTATGTGACTTAGTTAGCTTGTTTCCTTGCATTTACTTAGTTAGTTTATGTTTATTATAGTGTTTTAAGCTATTTTCATGTGTTTGTAGGTCCAATTGGCAAAGTTGTCAAGAAAGTGCATTTTAGAGCATTTTGGAGCAATTCTGGGCTGAAATGGATTGCATGCATATGGAGCACAAGGAATGGATGAATTTGAAGTTCAAATGAGGCTAGGAATGTGTTTAAAAGTTGGAGAAACAAATTCAAGTCAAAGAAGATAAGGAATCAGCTACAAACATGGAACATTATCCAAACCAACCTTGTCTCATCTTATCCTTATCTAATCTTATCCTATCTTAATTCCAGCTGCAAGGGGGACTCCTTTTCATAATAGGATGCCTAAAACCTGTTTTTAGGAGGTCTTTTCCATCTAGAAACATGCCACAACACTCCTTTCTAGAAGTCCTAAAAATCTGGCCCCCCAAACCTTTCTAGAAGGCCTTTGCCTTGCCTTGCACTCCATCCCCTTCCCTCCAATTGCTGCCGCACCTTCCCTACCCTTATTCCTCTTGGATTCTGATTTAATTAGCCTATTCCCTTGTGGATTTGGATTGTGCAAAGCCTTTTCAGAAATTAATTGGGCTAAACCCCTTTCCTGATGGATTTAAGCCTTGTGCCGCACCCTAGGGCCCTAATCCTTTATTTCTGCTAAGTCCAAGTCGTAACCTGATTTCCTTAGGGTTTGCCATGCCTATATATACATATTTTGAGGCTTTGCTGCAGGTTACCACCCCCTATACCACACCATAATTCGTAGCCATCACCATCCATACACAGAAACACCCTTTGCCGCAAGAAGGAGAGGAGGAGAGCTTTGCCGTGCCTTCCATTGGAGGAGGACCTTGTGCCGCAACAACCTACAACCATTGGAGACATCCTGAGTTCTTTCCCAACTAGCTACGGCACAAGGGTTCAAGGGTGTGTATGGACGTATGAAAGGGTCAGAGATGGATTTAGGATGGATGTGGGTTGCGACAAGGCTTGGAAGATGGCTGGAATTGTGTTTGGATGTGTAGAATGGTGGTGTGTGCGGATGAATGAATTTCTGTGACGAATGGTTGGTTCCCTGCGGCAAAACCCTAAAACATGTATATATAGGCACCTCAAAACCCTTGAGAAATCAGATTTGTACTTGGGCTTAACAGAAATAATGGAATAAAGGCCTAGGGTGCGGCATTTAATTTGGAAAAGGAATTGTGGTCCAATTAATTTCTGAAAAGGATTTGTAGAACCCAAATCCACAAGGAAAAGGGCCTAACAATCAGAATCCAAGAGGGAAAGGGCCTGAGAGGTGCGGCACAATAGGATAAGGGCAAGGGAATGCCTTGCAAGGCAAGGAAAAAGGATTCTAGAAGGGAAGGAGGCGCCAGATTTTTAGGGTTCTAGAAGGAATGTGTTTTGTGGCAGATTTTGGGGTTTCTAGAAGGATTTGGGGCGCCACTTTTGTAGGACAAAAGATAGGACTTCTAGAAAGTGTGTTTTGAGGCTGATTTCAAGCCTTTTGGTCTTCAAACTCGTCCAACAACTTGCCTCCATGCTTGCACTACCCAATCTTGGCTCAAAAATGCTCTAGAATGCTCCAAATTGCTTCTTTTTGCATACTTTGTCCTTAGAACCTGAAAACACACGAATTTGGCTTAAAAGACTAAATAACTAAGAACTAACAACGTAAAAGCACAAGAACAAGCTAACTAAGTCGCATAAATATGCTCCTATCATGCCGCACCCTAGGGCCCTAATCCTTTATTTCTGCTAAGTCCAAGTCGTAACCTGATTTCCCTAGGGTTTGCCATGCCTATATATACATATTTTGAGGCTTTGCTGCGGGTTACCACCCCCTATACCACACCATAATTCGTAGCCATCACCATCCATACACAGAAACACCCTTTGCCGCAAGAAGGAGAGGATGAGAGCTTTGTCGTGGCTTCCATTGGAGGAGGACCTTGTGCCGCAACAACCTGCAACCATTGGAGACTTCCTGAGTTTATTTCAGATTGTTTTTCAATTGTTATGAACATGTGTAACTAAGTTTTTCTTTGTTAGAGGTGAATTCGAAGCCATGGACATATGTTTAATATGAATTGATTACCTCCAGTTATTGTTTCATAAAACATGAATGTGATTCACTTATCCGTTTGATTAAAACTTATTCTTGTATATGGGTTAAGGGTGCACACTTAGTTTGCATGCATGAATCTGATGCTAAAATATAAGGGAATTTCACCTAATTGTTATGAACTTATATTTATGAGTAGTAAAGGTTGCTAGTCACAATCGTGTTAAGTGAATCCATGGCAGGAGTATCATCATGCTTTTCATAGTTACGAATGCCTTGTCAATGCTTATGATTTTCATAGAACTTAATGATCTTTGAATGTATCTCTATTATGCGTATTCCATGTAGGGAACTTGATAAGAATAATTTGATTGTCGATGCATTATCCATCCAATTCAACGAATTAAGGAAAATCTGAAATTTAATTTGTGCATTCACGATTAATTTGGGGCATTGTCATTCATGGTTTAAAGAAACAATACTGGAAATCAATTTGTATGCATATGTTTCATGTGTGGAGAAGGATCCTCTAACTAGCTTTTCACCCTTGAATTCACCTTAATTTCGTTTTAACTTACTTTGTTTGCTGCAATTTACTTAGTTTTGTCAAATTCGTCCAAAAACCCACTCAGTTCTTATTTGTGTTTTAGTTTTGTCAAATTCGTTCAAATCTGTCCCCTTTCAGTGTTTTGAGTCTTACTAGTCTAGAATTTGTCCAATTCACTCTCTAGTATCTGTTTTGAGTCTATTTAGCTTAGTTTGTGTGTTTTGAGTCAATTTGTTCAGTTTTGAGTCATAAGAGTCTAGTTTAGTGTTTTAGCGTTTAAATTGTGTAGATTAGCATCCCTTCTAATCCCCGGCCTAAAACGATCCCTACTTTCATATACTACGTCGATAGGGTTTTAATTTGAGAAGGAAGAGGAAGCACCCAGAACCCAATCCACCTAGTGCTAGCTCTAGTTCCGAATCTGAGTTTGAAGAAGAGGAAGAGGAAGAACAAGCCATGGCTGTGGATAATCGTACAATCAAAGAACTTTCAGCCTCGGGATTGGACAATGCCGTGCCCTTATGCATTCAATATCCTAGGGCGGCTCAAGGCAAGACTGATGAGTTTGAATTGAAGTCAAGCTTGTTGCATCACATTCCTAAGTACCATGGGCTGTCCATGGAAGATCCAAACAAGCATTTGAAGGAATTTGAGGTGGTGTGCTCAAGCATGACACCAATCAATGTAGATGGGAATATTCTTAAGATGAAAGCCTTTCCATTCTCTCTATTTGAAAAGGCTAAGGATTGGTTATTCGAATTGGCACCTGGGACGGTCACTTCTTGGGAAAGCATGAAAAGAGCGTTTTTAGAGAAATTCTTCCCAACTTCAAGAGTTATTCTTTTGAGGAAGAGAATTAGTGGCATTGAACAAAGCCAAGGAGAATTTTTTCCAGCATATTATGAGCGTTTTAAGGCCCTAGTTGCATCCTGCCCACAACACCAAATGAAGGAAGAGCTTTTAATTCAATATTTCTACGAAGGACTTCTTCCAATTGAGAGACAAATGCTTGATACTTCGGCGGGAGGTGCCTTGGTTGACAAAACCCCGGTGGCTGCCAATATCTTAATTGCAAACCGAGCCTTGAATGCACAACAATACGAAGGTGTTGGACAAAGGGACCCCCCACGGCAACAACATGTGAATGAGGTAAGTGCAATTTCAGAATTGCAATCTCAAATGGCTAATCTCACTCTTCTTTTGTCACAGGTTGTTGATGGAACCAAAGTGCAAGGTCCGGCCATATGTGGAGTGTGCTCTATGCAGGGGCATCTCAATGATCAATGCCTGATGCAATGTAAAACAAGCACACAAATTAAACCCTCTTATCGACAATTGTAGTATAGATGCAAGTAGGGATCGTTCTGGACCGGGGATTAGGAGGGCTTGCTAAAACCTCGAAACTGACTCAAAATCATTAAAACAGAGTTTAAAACACTAAACTAGACTCAAAGAATGCAAAACTAGACTCTAAGATACTAAAACAACTCAAAAGACTCAAAACAGCTCAAAAACACTCAAAACTGCCTAAAAACACAAACTGGGCAGTTTTAGACTCTAAACACTACTTTGGACGGAAATAGGGTATTGGCTTGACTCAAAACACTTAAAAACAGAAACAAAACAGATTGTGAACACTTTGAAACAAGAAAGTAAAAGGGGGGTTTGGGTTTTGACGAAATTAAAAACAAAACGACCAGATTGTAAACTAAAACAGATTTTTGACGAATTTGGAAAAACTTATGGATGATGGGCTAGCTAGAGGCTCTTTCTCCACACATGACATGTATGCAAACGACTCAATTTCCAGTTACTCCTTCATTGAATTATGAACGACAATGCCCCAAATTAACCATGACATCACTAGTTAACCCTCAGATTTTCCTTGTGTTATTGGATTGGATGACATCATTCGACAACCCAAAACATTCTTCAAAAGTCCCCTATATGACATCATAATAGAGATTCAATCAAAGATCATTACGTTCAATGAAAATCATAAGCATTGACAAAGCACTTGTAACTATGACATCATGATACTCATGCTAGGAATTGAACTTAACGCGATCGTGACCAGCGACCTTCACTACACATGAATATAAGTTTGTAACGATTATGTGAAACTCCCTTATACTCTAGCATCAGATTTATGCATGCCAACTAATTATCGATCCTCAATCACCACACACAAATAAGTTATCAATTCCACAGTTAAGCCAATTACATTCACAACTCAAGAATTCATAACTGGAATTTATCAACTCAATTTGCATACATAATCATGGCTTTCAAATCACCCCTAGCCAAGAGGGGTTTAGCCACTCATGTTCACAGCAAAACGAAGGGAAAAGAAATTAAACATTGTAAACATAGAACGAATTACACCTAGAATGCTCCAACAATCAAGCTTGAACATCCAAGAGTCCTTCTTTCTTCCTCCTTGCTGTGGCACAAAGGTGGGTGAAGTGTATGGGATGTGTTTTGGGGTCAGGAATGTGGTTTGGGTGAAAGGGAGTTGCGGCAAAGGTGTAAGGGTGAATTCTGGCGTGAATGGATGAAAGGGTGAATGTCTGGAACCTTTTGGTGCGGCACAAGGTAGTTTTATTTAAATATTTAGGGTAATAAAGCTAGGGAACTAATTAGGAAACAGAAATTAAATCAAAACCTTAAGGGAAATAGGAATTAAAGTCAGAATCCTAAGAGAATTGGCAAGTAGGTGCGGCAAGGATGAAAAGGGTAAGAGAATGCCTTGCAAGGCAAGGCAAAAGGATTTCCTTTCTGATTTAGGTCCAGATTTTGGGTAAGTAAGGGAGGGGTTCCTTGCACGGCAAGGATGGGAAAGTCAAGGAATGGTGCGGCAAGGGATCTTTAGGTGCAAGGAAGGTTCAATTTGTGTCCTAAAATGCATAGGAGGCCTTCAATGTTGCTGGAACTTAGGGACATTTAGGATTAGGAAAGGTCAAACGAAAATAGGAAACCTTGGCTTAACTTTCCTACTTCAAGTAGGAATCCTTGTGTGAGTAGGAATCCTCTTTCTTCTAGTAATCCTTCTTCAATTAGGAATCCTTCGTTGATTAGGAATCCTAACTTCTTCAAGTCTTCAATTTCGTCCATTCCTTTTGCTCCAAACATGTGATATCCATTGCAAGCCCAATTTTGCTCCAAAATGCTCCAAAATGCATCTTCTTGCATACTTTCTTCTTAGAACCTGAAAACACACGAAAATGTCTTAAAAGACTAAAATAGCTAAGAAATAGCAACTTAAATGCACAAGAACAAGCTAACTAAGTCGCATAAATATTCTCCTATCAATGCCCTCAATTGATAGAGAATGGAGGATGGGAAAGTGCCAATGTCGTGGGCTATCAAGGCCAAAATCAGCCACAGAATGATGCATACTCCAATACTTACAATCCGGGCTGGAGAGATCACCCAAACTTCAAGTGGAGGGAGCCTCAACAACCTCAACAACAAGGTGGATTTAGACAGCAAACTCCCGGGTTCTATCAAAGGCCATTCGAACCAATGCAACTTCAACCACAATCTGCTCAACCAAACTCAGGTTCGCTATTTGATAATGATCAAGCTATTCAACTACTAACTTGTGTAGCGCAGGGATTACAAAATCAAAATAATCGAATAGCGAATCAAGACAAGGATATGAGCGACATGAAGAAGCAAATAGGGCAGATTTCAGAGTTCCTTGGGCAGTTTCGAGAAGAAGGTAAACTTCCTAGTTCAACCATTGTGAATCCAAAGGGAGAATTTGAAACCGCTAAAGCCATCATGTTGAGAAGTGGAAAAGAAGTTGGAACTGACCCACAACTATCCAAATCAAGCCAAAAGGAAGATGAAAAGTTGCTGATTGAAGAGGAGGAGCAAGACAAGCCCACGGCAAGGAAGGAACCATCCTTGCCGCAGCCCCCTAAGCCTTCCACACCGTTCAATTCAGGTAAGGGTGGTTCAAATTTGACTCATTCTAACCTAATTCCACCAAATTTGCCTTTCCCTAGCAGGTTTATGCAAGCTAGGAACGAAGAGAATGAACAAGACATTCTAGAGACCTTTAGGAAGGTGCATGTCAATATCCCACTCCTTGACGCTATAAAGCAAATCCCGAAGTACGCTAAGTTTTTAAAGAAGCTATGTACAACAAGGAAACGGATTCGGGAGAAAGAGGTGGTACATGTAAGTGAGAATGTCTCTGCAATGTTGCAAAGAAAGCTGCCATCTAAATGCAAAGATCCAGGTAGTTTCACAATCCCTTGTGTAATTGGTAATACAAGGTTTGACTCTAAAACCAATCCCCCTTCACTTGTTTGAGTCAAATTAGTTAGAATCTGTCTTAGTTTGTGTCTTTGTGTGTTTTGAGTCAAATTTAATTCAATTTTCGTCCAAAGTGGTGTCTAGTGTCTAGAATCTGTCCAATTAGTGTTTTTAAGCAGTTCTGAGTATTTTGAACCTGTTTTGAGTCTTACTAGTCTATTTAGAGTCTTTTGAGTCTTGTTTTGCTTATTTGAGTCAGTTTGTGTTAGATTAGCAAGCCCTCCTAATCCCCGGTCCAGAACGATCCCTACTTGCGTTTATACTACAATTGATAACAAGAGGGTTTAATTTGTGTGCTTAACTTTAATCACATCAGTTACAACGGAAATTACAACCTAAATGCAAAGATCCGAGTAGTTTTACAATTCCTTGTGTTATTGGAAATAATAAGTTTGAACATGCCATGTTAGACTTAGGAGCTTCAATTAACGTTATGCCTTATTCAATTTATGCATCTATGAACTTAGGAGAGCTTAAAAACGATGGTGTGATTATTCAATTGGCCGATCGTTCTAATGCATATCCGAAAGGAGTTGTGGAAGATGTTTTGGTGCAGGTTAACAATTTGATATTCCCAGCAGATTTCTATGTTTTAGAGATGGAGGATTCACCCAATGTTACCCCATTGCCGATCCTACTTGGGAGGCCCTTCATGAAAACAGCACGCACCAAGATCGACGTGTTCAAGGGGACGTTAACGATGGAATTTGATGGGGAAGTGATTGATTTCAATATTTCTGAAGCTATTAAATTCCCTAAAGATGATCATTCTTGCTTTTCTATTGATGCATTTGATTCAATGGCGTAGGAATTTCTTGACTCATTGGACGAAGATCCCCTTGAAACAACAATTGCCGAGGGATTGGGCCTAGAACCAAATTGGTGAGATGGTGGCTGCCCTAGGAGCATTGCCGCAATATCAGGATAAGTCTCCAATCTCAATTTCAATTCCCGTTTCTACTAATAAGTTGTTACCTTCAGTGATTCAGGCCCCGATTCTTGAACTTAAACCATTGCCAAGTCATTTGAAGTACGCCTATCTAGGAGACAAAGAAACGTTGCCGGTCATAATTTCTTCAACACTCACGGCATTAGAGGAAGAGAAACTGATTCGGGTGTTGAAAGAGCACAAAACAGCCGTAGGGTGGACCTTGGCCGACATTAAAGGTATTAGCCCTACAACTTGCATGCATCGCATACTTCTAGAGGAGGAGGCTAAACCAACTCGAGAGGCTCAACGTCGACTAAACCCACCAATGATGGAAGTTGTGAAGAAAGAGATTATCAAGCTTCTGGATTGTGGAGTGATTTATCCCATCTCGGATAGCCATTTGGTTTCACCGATTCAAGTTGTACCAAAGAAATCCGGAGTGACAGTGGTGAAGAATGCTGAAGATGAGCTTGTGCCAACCCGTATCCAAACAGGTTGGAGAGTATGCATCGATTATAGAAAGCTCAACATCACCACAAGAAAGGACCACTTCCCTTTGCCATTCATTGACCAAATGCTTGAAAGGTTAGCCGGTCATTCTTTTTATTGTTTTCTTGATGGCTACTCATCATAGCTTGGATGACCAAGAAAAGACCACTTTCACGTGCTCCTTTGGTACCTTTGCTTTTCGTCGCATGCCATTCGATTTATGCAATGCACCTGCCACATTTCAACGATGCATGGTAAGTATCTTTTCAGATTTCGTAGAGAAGATTATTGAGGTATTCATGGATGATTTTAGTGTATTTGGTGATTCATTTGGATAACCTTACACTAATCTTAAAACGATGTGTTGAAACTAACCTTGTTTTAAATTGGGAGAAATGTCATTTTATGGTAAAACAAGGTATAGTTTTAGGTCATATCGTTTCAGAAAGAGGAATTGAGGTTGATATGTCAAAAATAGATCTTATACGCTACTTACCCTCTCCTACTTCTGTGAGAGAGGTTCGTTCTTTTCTTGGTCATGCAGGATTCTATAGGCGATTCATCAAAGATTTTTCGAAGATTTCTCAACCTTTGTGCCGTCTCCTTCAAAAGGAAGTAGCGTTCAAATTTGACGAGGAATGTGAAAAGGCTTTCAACCAACTCAAAGAGAAGCTCACCACGGCACCAATCATTATGCCACCCAACTGGAGTCTTCCGTTTGAGCTAATGTGCGATGCTTCCGATTATGCATTAGGAGCCGTGTTAGGACAAAGGAAGGATAAGAATTTGCACGTCATCTACTATGCCTCACGGACCTTGAACGACGCTCAATTGAACTACTCTACGACGGAAAAAGAACTTCTTGCCGTTGTCTTTGCTTTAGATAAGTTTCGTTCATATTTACTTGGTACTAAAGTCATTATTTACTCTGATCATGCAGCTTTGAAATACCTACTTACGAAGAAGGAGGCTAAACCAAGACTTATTCGATGGATGCTCCTATTTCAAGAGTTCGATATCGAAATCCGGGACAAGAAAGGAGTTGAAAACGTAGTGGCTGACCACCTAAGCAGATTAGTGCGTGAAGATGACCAAATTCCCATCCCAAAGACGTTCCCAGATGAGCAGCTGCTGTCCATTAAGGTAAGTACACCTTGGTTTGCTGATTTAGTCAATTATTTAGTGTCTAAAGTGATTCCAAATGAGCTAAACAAGAACCAACGTGATAAACTCAAGCATGATGCACGAAATTATGTGTGGGATGATCCTTATTTGTGGAAATATTGCTCTGATCAAATCATTCGTAGATGTGTGCATGATTCTGAAATTCATTCAATTTTAAATTTTTGTCACACTTATGCATGTGGAGGTCACTTTGGCACTCAAAGGACTGCACGTAAAGTACTTGAATGTGGTTTTTATTGGCCTACTATCTTTAAGGATGCTAGAACTTTTTGCATAACATGTGATCGTTGTCAAAGAACCGGAAACATAGGACCAAAAGACCAAATGCCGCAGGTCCCTATCTTTGGTGTCGAAATTTTTTATGTTTGGGGCATTGATTTCATGGGTCCTTTTCCTTCATCTCATTGTTTTGTTTACATTCTACTTGCGGTTGATTATGTTTCGAAATGGGTGGAAGCAAAAGCCAACCGTACTAATGATTCTAAAGTCGTTGCAGATTTTGTTAGAACTAACATATTTGCTAGATTTGGAATGCCAAGAGTTCTAATCAGTGATGGGGGTTCACACTTTTGCAATCGAACCATTGAGGCGCTACTCAAGAAATATAATGTCACGCATAAGGTGGCAACACCTTATCACCCTCAAACAAGTGGGCAAGCCGAGGTCTCAAATAGAGAAATCAAGCAGATTTTGGAGAAGACCGTAGGGCCAAACCGCAAAGATTGGAGCTTGCGTTTAAATGATGCATTGTGGGCGTATCGTACGGCCTACAAAACACCAATTGGAATGTCCCCATTCCGGCTCATCTATGGGAAACCATGCCATCTTCCCGTTGAATTGGAGCACAAGGCGTATTGGGCAGTCAAGACCTGCAATATGGACATAGATGCCGCAGGAATCCATAGGAAGCTTCAATTGAACGAGCTTGAAGAGCTTAGGAATGAAGCTTACGAGAACGCTCGAATTTACAAAGAGAAGACGAAGGCCTCATGACAAGATGATTCGCACCAAGACGTTTTCCCAAGGGCAGAAAGTGGTACTTTTCAATTCCCGCCTTCGTCTATTTCCAGGTAAGTTACGTTCTAAGTGGATTGGTCTGTTTATTGTTACTAATGTATTTCTTCATGGTGCAGTCCAAATTCAAAGTTTAAAGACGGGACAAGAGTTCAAAGTGAATGGACAACGTTTGAAGCCTTACTATGAACACTTTGAAGAACACATCACGGAGGACATATCCTTCAATGCTGTGGGTCCCATTGAAGAGTAGAAGGAAGGTTTGTCAGGCTGGAAGACGTTAAAGCAAGCGCTTCTTGGGAGGCAACCCATGCAAATAAAGAAGACCTAGGAATCTCCGGCTCCACAACCAGATTTGCGTTTCTAAACCCTACTCTTTATTGCTTTTTGATGCGAAATATATAAGCACACAAATTTAACCCTCTTGTTGACAATTGTAGTATAGATGCAAGTAGGGATCGTTCTGGACCGGGGATTAGGAGGGCTTGCTAAAACCTCAAAACTGACTCAAAATCATTAAAACAAAGTTTAAAACACTAAACTAGACTCAAAGAATGCAAAACTAGACTCTAAGACACTAAAACAACTCAAAAGACTCAAAACAGCACAAAAACACTCAAAACTGCCTAAAAACACAAACTGGGCAGTTTTAGACTCTAAACACTACTTTGGACGGAAATAGGGTATTGGCTTGACTCAAAACACTTAAAAACAGAAACTAAATCAATTTCTAACTAATATGACTCAACAAAGTAAAAGGGGATTGGGTTTTGACGAATTTGAAAACAAAACAAACAGATTGACAGATTTGGACGAATTTGGTAAAACTTATGGATGATGGGCTAGCTAGAGGATTCTTCTCCACACATGACACACTTGCACATAAACCAATTTTCAGTTGTTCTTTCGATAAATCATGAAACTCAATACCCCAGGTTAATTAGGTCTGCTTAAATTAACCTTCAAGTTCTCCTTAAGTTATTGAATTGGATGGGAAAGCGCATACAACAATTCAAAGCATTCTCTAAAAGTTCTTTACGTGAACAGCACAATAAAGATACAATCACAGATCATTAAGCATCATGAGAACTATAAGTATTGACGAGGCATTCGTTACTATGATGAGCATGAAACTCCTGCCAAGAATTCATTTAACGCGATCGTTTATAAGCAACCTCCACTACTTGTGAATATAAGTTTGTAACTATTAGGTGAAACTCCCTTATATTCTAGCATCATATTCATGCATGCAAATTAAGTGTGCACTCTTAATAAACATACACAAATAAGTTATCAATCAAGCAATTAAACAAATTGAATTCACAACTTATGAAATCACAACTGAAGGTAATCCATTCATATTGCAAGTATGTTCATGGCTTTGAATCTTCCCCTAGCCAAAAGGGATTTAGTTCCTCATAATCGCAGAACAAAGAATAACAAGTTTATACATTGAAAACAAAAGAAAGAAAACACCTAAATGCTCCAGCAATCCTAACTTGAATGGCAGGCACGTTCAAGAACTTCCCTTCCCTTCCTTGTTTGCGGCACAAGGTTTTGTGTGAGGTTTTGGGGATTATGGATGGTGTAGAAGGATGGGATTATGGTTAGGATGGATGTATGGTGCAGCAAGGGTTGTTTTAGGTCAGAAACTATGGAGAATGGTGAAGGATAGGTGCGGCTAGGGTTGGGGAAGGAATTCTGGCGAGACAGGTTGTGTGGATGGATGATTTGTGGCTGCAACAAGGAAGTTTATTTAAAGGTTTTAGGGAAATTAAAACCCTAACTTATTTTGGTAATCAGAAATTAAGTCAAAAGCATCTAGAAAGAGGAAACAAAATCAGAAAACTAAGGGAAAGTGCCAGGGATGTGCGGCCAGGACTTTAAATTAAAAAGGAATGTGTTTTAGTGCAAGGAAACAGGAAATAACCCTCTCCCTTGCACGGCAAGGAAGAGGAAAGGGGTAAGGAGGTGCGGCAAGGGTTCTTAGGTGGTCTAGGTCCTTCAATTTGTGTCCTAGAATGCAAAGGAAGCCTTCAAAGTAGCTGGAATTTGGAAACATTAAGGATTAGGAAAGGCAAACCAAAATAGGAAACCTTGGCTTAACTTTCCTACTTCAAGTAGGAATCCTTGTTTGAGTAGGAATCCTTATGTGAGTAGGAATCCTCATTCTTCTAGGAATCCATCTTCAATTAGGAATCCTTCGTTGATTAGGAATCCTTCTTTGATTAGGAATCCTTCTTTGATTAGGAATCCTTACATCTTCAAGTCTTCAATTTCGTCCATTCCTTTTGCTCCAAACATGTGATATCCATTCCAAGCCCAATTTTGCTCCAAAATGCTCCAAAATGCATCTTCTTGCATATTTTGTCTTTAGGACCTAGAAACACACGAAAATGGCTTTAAACACTAAAATAACTAAGAAAACTCAACATAAATGCACAAGAACAAGCCAACTAAGTCGCATAAATATGCTCCTATCACTTTTATTTTACCATCTTTGTCATGTTTGTTAGTTGTGTTATTTGCTTGCTTTTGTGTGTCTATGTTTGAAACATTGAGGACAATGTTTGGTTTAAGTGTAGGGAATTGCTTAAAGAAATAGCAAGCAAAGCAAAGCAATGAAATATTGAGAACTTTTGTTCTTAAAGCAAAGCAAAGCAATGGTTTAAGTGTAGGGAATTGTTTTAAAAACATTGAGGACAGTGTTTGATTTAGTTCCCTTTATGTATCAAAGTTTGTGGCTGCATTCAAGAGTGAATTCGAAGTGTTGATTTCATTGCTTTGCTTGCTATTTCTTTAAGAACTTTTGTTTATCGTTTACCTTTCTTTGTTAGCCAATACCTTAGCCCCGTTACAACCTGACTTCTATCTTGATTGTTATGTGTTTCAATATGTGGAGTTTGGGATTGGTATGAGCATATGGTATCCCTGGTTCTCGCGTCTAAGTAGTAGCATTCCATTCATGAGATCATATATATACATGCATTAATAATTCCAGAAAGTGCCTTCTTTGTTAATACATATGTGAGTATTAGTTTTCATGTTTACATCAATCTTCTCACATATACCTAGTGTAGGGAGTGTAGTCAGAAAATCTGAGTGAAAATTGAGTACATATCTAGTAAGGAATTGAGGGATTCTCTAAGGCATGTTACTACATTCAAAATGTTGTTTTACTTGATTAGATGCGAACTAGTGAGTGGTAACTGTGATTAAGTATGTGCTCAAGGGTAGGGATAACTAAAATCTACGGAAGTAATGATTTTTAACATGTTATGTTCCATTGGAAATCCTTGAGGTGAACATTGGAAGGTTTAGGTTTTGTTTTGTTTGTTTGTTTTGCTCAAGGACTAGCAAAAGCTAAGTGTGGGGGAATTTGATAGGAGCATATTTATGCGACTTAGTTAGTGTGTTTTCTTGCATTTACTTAGTTATTTGTTGCTTATTATAGTGTCTTAAGTCATTTTCGTGTGTTTATAGGTCCAAAAAGTAAAGTAGGCAAAAAGATGCAATTTGGAGCATTTTAGAGCAGTTTTGGGCTTGGAATGGATATCACAAGATTGGAGCAAGATGGATGGACGAATTTGAAGTCCAAGAGAGGCTAGGAATGTGCAAAAGAGTTGAAGAAATAAATCCAAGTCAAAGAAGATAAGGAATCAGCTACAAAGAAGGAGAATTATCCAAAACCTTATCCAACCTTATCTTATCCAAACTAACCTTATCTTATCATATCCTAATCCTCCTAACTTAATTCCTGTTGCAAAAGGGTTTTAATTTCAGTTTAGGAGACATGAAAACCTGATTTCTAGGAACCTTATCCTCTCCTACAAAGGTGCCGCACCCTTGTCCTTGATCCCTTGGGTTTTTGACCTTCTAGATGTCCTATTTCCTGCTGGGATTACATAACCTTTTCCCCTTAGGATTGTGTTTTTATTTTCCTACACTACATGTTTGTGCCGCACCTCCCCCTATAAATTGACCTTTTTGCTGCACCATTCAGACCACCACCATCTATCATTCACACAGCTCTACACCACAATCAGCCATTCAACCTCATTGTGCCGCAACTTTGCAAAGAAAGGAAGAAATCTGGAGCATTTTCTAGGTGTTTTCTATCTTTGTTTCAATGTTTAAATTTATTTATGTTTGTTTGCTTGTGGACATGAGGAACTAATTTCTTTATAGTTAGAGGTGAATTTGAAGCCATGATTATATGTTATATATGAATTGATTACGTCCAGTTATTGTTTCTTAAGACTAGAATGTGATTTGCTTAACTGAGTTATTAAAACTTGTTTGTGTGTGTTAATTGGGGGTCGACACTTAATTTGCATGCATGAATTTGATGCTAGAGTATAAGGGAGTTTCACCTAATCGTTATGAACTTATATTCATAAGTAGTAAAGGTTGCTAGTCACAATCATGTTAAGTAAGTCCTAGGCAAGAGTATCATGCTGTCATAGTTAGGAATGCCTCGTCAACACTTATGATTTTCAAAGAACTTAATGACCTTTGATATGTTTTCTATCATGCTGACATAGTTAGGAGACTTGATAAGGATAATTTGGTTGTAATGCGTCTTTCATTCAATTCAATGAACTAAGGAAAATCTGACGGTTAATTTGTGCAGTCACGGTTAACTTGGGGTGTTGTCATTCATGTCTAAAGGAATAATAACTGGAAATTGGTTCATATGCATATATCATGTGTGGAGAAGGACCCTCTAACTAGCCTTTCACCCTTCTTAATTCATCAAAATCGTTTTTTCTAAAGTTTTTATGCAAAGTTTCTGTTTTAGTTTTAAATTCGTCAAAAACAATCCCCCTTTCATTTCAACTTGTTTTCAGAGTCAAAATCTGTTTTGTTTTAGTCTTTTGAGTCTTTTAAAGTTCTATTTTCGGCAAAATTACTTGTTAGGTCTAGAATTGAGTCTTGTTGATTGTTTCTTGCTGTTTTTTGTGTTTTAAGTTAGTTTTGAGTCAATAGAGTCTAGTTTAGTGTTTTTGAGTCTAATTTGTGTTGATTAGCATCCCTAGTCAATCCCCGGTCTAGAACGATCCCTACTTGCATCTTTACTACAATTGTCATCAATATGGTTTAATTTGTGTGTCAAGTTAATTTTCACATCAATTAGACTTAAAACACACAAAACAGATTCTTTAGACTCAAAACTAACACCTAAGATTGATTTGAACGAAATTAAGACTCTAATTGACCCTACTTACATCATTGCTACAATTGTCATCAATAGGGTTTAATTTGTGTGTCAAGTTAATTTTCACATCAGCTGTCCATGGAGGATCCAAACAAGCACTTGAAGGAGCTCGAAGTGGTTTGTTCGAGCATGACCCTAGTGAATGTTGATGGCAGCATCTTGAAGATGAAGGCTTTTCCATTCTCTCTAATGGACAAAGCTAAAGATTGGTTGTATGAACTAGCCCTGGAACTGTCACATCTTGGGAGAGCATGAAACGGGCATTCCTGGAGAAGTTTTTCCCAACTTCTCTAGTCATTCTTCTACGCAAAAGGATTAGTGGCATTCAGCAAAATGAAGGTGAATCGTTTCCCACTTATTATGAACGTTTTAAAACTCTTGGTACTTCATGTCCACAGCACCACATGAAGGAGGAGTGATAGGAGCTTATTTATGGGACTTAGTTGGCTTGTTCTTGTGCATTTGTGTTGTTATTCTTTAGTTATTTTAGTCTTTTAAGCCATTTTCGTGTGTTTTCAGGTTCTAAGGACAAAGTATGCAAGAAGGTGCATTTTGGAGCTTTTTGGAGCAAATTTGGGCTTGGAATGGTTATCACATGATTGGAGCAAAAGGAATGGACGAAATTGAAGACTTGAAGAAGTTAGGATTCCTAATGAACGAAGGATTCCTAATTGAAGATGGATTCCTAGAAGAATGTGGATTCCTACTCATATGAGGATTCCTACTTACATGAGGATTCCTACTCAAACAAGGATTCCTACTTGAAGTAGGAAAGTTAAGCCAAGGTTTCCTATTTTGGTGTGACCTTTCCTAATCCTAAATGTCCCTGAATTCCAGCAACTTTGAAGGCCTCATATGCATTTTAGGACACAAACTACACATTCCTTGCACCATTAAAGTCCTTGCCGCACCTTTCCCATTCTCCCTTTCCCTTGCCGTGCAAGGGGACTCCTTTCCCTTTAGTTTTAGGACACTTTCCCTTTCCTAATCATCCAGCCGCACCTCCTTACCCTTTGCTCTTCCTTGCCGTGCAAGGGAAAGGGTTATTTCCTGTTTCCTTAACACATTCCTAATTTGTTTTAAAGCCTTGCCACAATTCTTAGCCAATTTCCTTTAGTTTTCTGATTTGTTTACCTTTTTCTAGAAGTTTTTGACTTAATTTCTATTTACCTAAATAACCTAGGGTTTTAATTCCTGAAACCTTTAAATAAACTTCCTTTTTGCAACCACAAGATATCATTCATTCACCTATTGGGGTTTTAATTCCTGAAACCTTTAAATAAACTTCCTTTTTGCAACCACAAGATATCATTCATTCACCCATTCATGCCAGAAATCATCCACCTCTCTCTGCCGCATCCATTCTTCACCATTCTCCATAGTTTCTGACCTTAAACAACCCTTGCCGCACCATACATCCATCCTGACCATAATCCCATCCTTCTACACCATCCAGAATCCCCAAAACCTACCACAAAACCTTGTGCCGCAATCAAGGAAGGGAAGGGAAGTTCTTGGACGTGCTTGCTGTTCAGTTTAGATCACTGGAGCGTTTAGGTGTTTTCTTTCTTTTGTTTTCAATGTATAAACTTGTTATTCTTTGTTTTGTGAGTATGAGGAACTAAACCCCTATTAGCTAGGGGGGAATTCGAAACCATGGTTATACTTGCAATATGATTTGATTACATCCAGTTGTGATTCATAAGTTGTGAATTCAATTTACTTATCTGTTGAATTAAAACTGATTTGTGTGTGTTGGTTGAGAGTGCACGCTTAATTTTCATGCATAAATTTGATGCTAGGATATAAGGGAGTTTCACCTAATCGTTACGAACTTATATTCATAAGTAGTGAAGGTTGCTAGTCACAATCGTGTTAAGTAAATTCCTGGCATAAGTATCATGCAATTCATAGTTACGAGTGCCTTGTCAATGCTTATGATTTTCAGAGAACTTAATGATCTTTGCTTGTATCTCTATTATGCAATTCATGTAGGGAACTTGTGGAGAATGCTTTGGGTTGTTGTATGCAATCATCCAACTCAATAAAATTAGGAAAATCTGAGGGTAATTAGTGCAATTCACGGTTAATCTGGGGCGTTGAGAATTCATGGTTTATTGAAAAGCAACTGGAAATCGTTTTGTTTGCAAGTATGTCATGTGTGGAGAAGAAGCTCCTAGCTAGCCCATCATCCATAGTTTCACCCAAATTCGTGCAGATTTCATTAGTTCTTTACTTTACCTGTTTTGTTTTCAAATTCGTCAAAACCCAATCCCCATTTACTTTGTTGAGTCATATTAGTTAGAAACTGATTTAGTTTGTGTTTTTAAGTGTTTTGAGTCAAGTCAAAACCTATTTTCGTCCAAATTTACTCTTAGTGGCAGATTTGAGTCTTTTAGCTTGTTTTGTGCTGTTTTGAGTCTTTTGAGTTGTTTTAGTGTTTTAGAGTTTAGTTTTGCATTCTTTGAGTCTAGTTTAGTGTTTTTAACTTAGTTTTACGTTTTTGAGTCAGTTTCAAGTGTTTTAGCAATCCCTCCTAATCCCCGGTCTAGAACGATCCCTACTTGCATCTATACTACAATTGTCAACAAGAGGGTTTAAGTTGTTTAAGTTTCTGACTTTGTTTTGTTCTCTTGTTTTTAGGTACTAGTTTATGACTCGAAGCTCTCAACCTGTTAGTAAGAATATTTTGGACTTTGACGACGATTTTGAGAGAACTTTGAGAAAGAATAAGAATCAACAAGAGCCCTAACCTTCTCAACCTGCACCAAATCTTGAAGAAGACGAAGTACAAGTGGAAGAGGAGGCCACGGCTCAGATTTTAGAGGAAGCACTAGCCATGGCAGCAGACAATCGAACAATCAAGGAGCTTTCTGCTTCAGGATTGGACAATGCCGCACCCCTATGCATCCAATACCTTACAGCTGCTCAAGGAAAGACCGAGGAGTTCGAGTTGAAGTCAAGCTTGCTGCACCACATTCCAAAGTACCATGGGCTGTCCGTGGAGGATCCAAACAAGCACTTGAAAGAGTTCGAAGTGGTGTGTTCAAGCATGACCCCTGTCAATGTCGATGGAAGCATACTGAAGATGAAGGCTTTTCCTTTTTCTCTCTTGGAAAAAGCTAAAGATTGGTTGTATGAACTAGCCCCTGGAACTATCACATCTTGGGAGAGCATGAAACAGGCATTCTTGGAGAAGTTTTTCCCAACTTCTCGAGTCATTCTTCTACGCAAAAGGATTAGTGGCATTCAGCAAAATTGATGTGAAATTTATATGACACTCAAATTAAACCCTATTGATGACAATTGTAGTAGAGAAGCAAGTAGGGATCGTTCTAGACCGGGGATTAACTAGGGATGCTAATCAACAAAAATAAGACTCAAAAACACCAAACTAGACTCTAATGACTCAAAACTAACTTAAAACACTAAAAACAACAAGAAACAATGAAAAAGACTCAAATCTAGACCGAACAATTGGTTTTGACGAAAATAGAACTTAAAAGATGATAGGAGCATATTTATGCGACTTAGTTAGCTTGTTTTCATGCATTTACGTTGTTAGTTCTTAGTTAATTTTGTATTTTAAGCTATTTTCGTGTGTTTGTAGGTTCTAAGTGTCAAGATGGCAAAAAGAAGCAATTTGGAGCATTCTAGAGCATTTTTGGGCCAAGATTGGGTAGTGCAAGCATGGAGGCAAGTTAATGGACGAAATTGAAGATATAAAGGCTTGAAATCAGCTAAAAAGAGGGAAGAAAGAAGTCAAAGATAAAGAAGATAAGGAATCAGCTATAAAGAAGGGGAATTATCCAAAACATTATCCAAACTACCTTATCTTATCCAAACCTTATCTTATCTTATCCTAATCTTATCCTACCTTGTTTTCAGCTACAAAAGAGATTTAATTTCAGTTTAGGAGACTTAAAACCTGATTTCTAGAAGTTCTATCCCTTGTCCTACAAAAGTGGCGCCCCAAACCTTCTAGAAACCCCAAAATCTGCCACAAAACACATTCTTTCTAGAACCCTAAAAATCTGGCGCCTCCTTCCTTTCTAGAAGGCCTTTGCCTTGCCTTGCACTCAATTCCCTTCCCTCCAAGCCTTGCCGTGCATCCCTTATCCCTTTCCCTCTTGGATTTTGATTTGTTAGGCCTTTTTCCTTGTGGATTTGGGTTCTACAAATCCTTTTCAGAAATCAATTGGGCCATAATCCTTTTTCTTAATGGATTCACAAATTCTGCCGCACTTAGGGCCCTAATTCCTTGCTTATGCTGAGTCCAAGCCCTAATCTGATTACCCTAGGGTTTGTGGTGCCTATATATACAAGTTTAGAGGGTTGCCGCAGGTTTCACCACCCCATATACACTCCATAATTCGTTCTACACCACCACCCCTTCAGAAATTCATACTTTGCCGCATAGGAGAGAAGACAAGGCCTTGCCGTGGTTTCCATTGGAGAGGAAGGGTTGTGCCGCAGCCTACCTGCAACCATTGGAGTTCTTAGAGTACTTTCTTCTCTTGTTTCTGTTACCATGTTTAATTTAATTTGCTTTTCAATTATGCTGAGCATGTGGAACTAATTTCGTTTTAGTTAGAGGTGGATTCAAAGCCATGGACATATGTTTAGTATGAATTGATTACCTCCAGTTATTGTTTCACAAATTGTGAATGTGGTTTACTTATCTGTTTTAGTTAGAACTTGTTCTTGTGTGTTGATTAAGGATGCATACTTAGTTTACATTGATGTGAAAATTAACTTGACACACAAATTAAAACCTATTGATGACAATTGTAGCAATGATGTAAGTAGGGATCGTTCTAGACCGGGGATTAACTAGGGATGCTAATCAACACAAATAAGACTCAAAAACACTAAACTAGACTCTATAGACTCTAAACTAACTTAAAACACTCAAAACAGCAAGAAACAATCAGAAAGACTCAATTCTAAACCTAACAAGTGGTTTTGACGAAAATAAAACTTAAAAGACTCAAAAGACTAAAACAAAACTGGTTTTGACTCTAAAAACAAGTTTAAATGAAAGGGGGATTGTTTTGGACGAAATTAAGACTTAAAACAGAAATTTTGCATAAAAACTTTAGAAAAACGAGTTTGGTGATTTAAAACGGGTGAAAGGCTAGTTAGAGGGCCCTTCTCCACACATGAACATATGCATATAAATTGATTTCCAGTTATTCTTTCAACAAACCATGAATGACAATGCCCCAAATTAATTGTGTAGAACTAATTAATCATCAGATTTCCCTAGACTCATTGAATTGGATGAAAAGCATACGACAACCCAAATCATTCTTTATTAAGCTCCCTAACTATGAAAAGCATGATAGAGACACAAAACAAAGATCATTAAGCTTTGTGAAAATCATAAGCATTGACAAGGCATTCGTGACTATGAAAAGCATGACACTCCTGCCAGGAATTCACTTAACGCGATCGTGACTAGCAACCTCCACTACTTGTAAATATAAGTTCATAACGATTAGGTGAAATTCCCTTATATTTTAGCATCAAATTCATGCATGCAAACTAAGTATGCATCCTTAATCAACACACAAGAACAAGTTCTTAATAAAACAGTTAAGCAAACCACATTCACCATTCATGAAATCATAACTGGAGGAAATCAATTCATATAAAACATATGTCCATGGCTTTGAATTCGCCTCTAACTATAAAGAAATTAGTTCTTCATGTTCGCAATCAAACAAATATAAATAAAATTAAACATTGAACAAAGATAGAAAACACCTAGAAAACGCTCCAGATTCCTTCCTTCCTTGCTTGCAGGTTGCGGCACAATGAGGGTATGGTTGAATGGTAGTGTAGAGATGTGTGAATGAGAGATGATGTTGTTTGAATGGTGCAGAAAATATGTATATATAGGGAGAGGGTGCGGCACCAACATGTAGTGTAGGAAAAGGATTACAAAATGTAGTTTGTGTAGGAAAATAAAATCACAATCCAAGGGGAAAAGGTTATGTAATCCTAGCAGGAAATAGGACATCTAGAAGGCCAAAAACCAAAGGGAATCAGGAGAAAGGTGCGGCTGGATCTTGCATCTAGAAGGCTTGGGGCGCCACCTTTCTAGGGACTTCTAGAAAGGGTGTTATTTGGCTGATTTTGGGGTTTCTAGAAGGGGTTAGGTGCGGCACCATTGTAGGAGGGGATAAGGTTCCTAGAAATCAGGTTTTTAAGTCTCCTAAACTAAAATTGAATCCCTTTTGCAGCAGGAATTAAGTTAGGAAAAGATTTAGGATAGGATAAGATAAGGCATGGTAAGATAAGATAAGATAAGGTTTGGATAAGATAAGGATAAGATAAGGTAGTTTGGATAATGTTTTGGATAATTCTCCTTCTTTGTAGCTGATTCCTTATCTTCTTTGACTTGGATTTATTTCTTCAACTCTTTTGCACATTCCTAGCCTCTCTTGAACTTCAAATTCGTCCATCCATCTTGCTCCAATCTTGTGATATCCATTCCAAGCCCAAAACTGCTCTAAAATGCTCCAAATTGCATCTTTTTGCCAACTTTGCTTCTAGGACCTATAAACACACGAAAATGACTTAAGACACTATAATAAGCAACAAATAACTAAGTAAATGCAAGAAAACACACTAACTAAGTCGCATAAATATGCTCCTATCAAATTCCCCCACACTTAGCTTTTGCTAGTCCTCGAGCAAAACAAACAAAACATAACCTAAACCTTCCAACGTTTGCCTCAGGGATTTCCAATGAAACATAACATGTTAAAAATCATTACTTACATAGATTTTAGTTATCCTTACTCTCGAGCACATACTTAATCATAGTTACTACTCACTAGCTCGCATTTAATCAATTAAAACAATATTTTGAATGTAGTAACATGCCTTAGAGAATCCCTCAATTTCTCACTAGATATACACTCTATTTTCTCACAGATTTTCTAACTACACTCCCTACACTAGGTATATGTGAGAAGATTGATGTAAACATGAAAACTAATACTCACATATGTATATAACAAAGAAAGCGATTTCTGGAATGCATGTATAAATATGATCTCATGAATGGAATGCCACTACTTAGACGCGAGAACCAGGGACACCATATGCTCAAACCAATCCCAAACTCCACACATTGAAACACATAACAATCAAGATAGAAGTCTAAGGGTTGTAACGGGGCTAAGGGTATTGGCTAACAAAGAAAGGTAAGGAAGACAAACGTTCTTAAAGCAATAGCAAGCAAAGTAAGAAATATGACACTTAGAACTCCCTTTTTAAACGCAAAAACAAACTTTGAACACAAAGGGGAACACTTGTTTACCCCCCCACACTTAAACCAAACATTGTCCTCAATGTTGCGAGCAAAGACTCAGACACAAGCAAGCAAACAACACAAAGTAAAAGCAAACTTGACAAATATGGCAAAGTAAAGCAATAAAGAGTAGGGTTTAGAAACGCAAATCTGGTTATGGAGCCGGAGAGTTCCTAGGTCCTTTTTATTTGCATGGGTTGCCTCTCAAGAAGCGCTTGCTTTAACGTCTTCCAGCCGGACGAACCTTCCGTCTATTCTTCAATGGGGCCCACGGCATTAAGGGTTATGTCCTCCACAATGTGCTCTTCAAAGTGCTCATAGTAGGGCTTCAAACGATGTCCGTTCACCTTGAATTCATGCCCCGTCTTCAAACTTTGGATTTGAACTGCACCATGAGGAAAAATATTAGTAATAACAAACGGTCCAATCCACCTAGAATGTAACTTACCTGGAAATAATCGAAGACGGGAATTGAAAAGTAGAACTTTTTGACCCTTGGAGAACGTTTTGGTTCGAATCATCTTGTCATGAAAAGCCTTCGTCTTCTCTTTGTAAATTCGCGCATTCTCGTAAGCTTCATTCCTAATCTCCTCGAGCTCGTTCAATTGAAGCTTCCTATGAACTCCAGCGGCATCTATGTCCATATTGAAGGTTCTGACTGCCCAATGCGCCTTGTGTTCTAATTCAACGGGAAGATGGCATGGTTTCCCATAGATGAGCCGAAATGGGGACATCCCAAGGGGTGTTTTGTAGGCCGTACGATACGCCCATAGTGCATTGATGCGATGTAAAACAGCACACAAACTAAACCCTCTTTTGACAATTGTAGTATAGATGCAAGTAGGGATCGTTCTAAACTGGGGATTAGGAGGGATTGCTAAACACTTGAAACTGACTCAAAAACATTAAAACAAAGTTAAAAACGTTTGAAAAGTCTCAAAAGACTCAAGACAGGCTCACAAGACTCAAAACAACTTAAAAACACTCAAAATTGCCTAAAAACACTAATTGGGCAGTTTCTGACTCAAAACACAACTTTGGACGAAAATAGGTTTTGACTAGACTCAAAACACTCAAAAACACAAACTAAATCAGTTTCTAACTAATATGACTCAACAAAATAAAAGGGGATTGGGTTTTGACGAATTTGAAAACAAAACAAGTAAAGTAAAGTACTAATGAAATCTGCACTAATTTGGGTGAAACTATGGATGATGGGCTAGCTAGGAGGTTCTTCTCCACACATGACACACTTGCATACAAAACGATTTCCAGTTGCTTTTCAATAAACCATGAATCCTCAAATCCCCAGATTAACCGTGAATTGCACTAATTAACCCTCAGATTTTCTTAATTTTATTGAATTGGATGATTGCATTCGACAACCCAAAGCATTCCCCACAAGTTCCCTACATGAATTGCATAATAGAGATACAAGCAAAGATCATTAAGTTCTATGAAAATCATAAGCATTGACGAGACACTTGTAACTATGAATTGCATGATACTTATGCCAAGAATTTACTTAACGCGATCGTGACTAGCAACCTTCACTACTTGTGAATATAAGTTCATAACGATTAGGTGAAACTCCCTTATATTCTAGCATCAAATTCATGCATGCAAATTAAGTTGGCCACCTCAATCAACACACACAAATCAGTTATAATATGAACAGATAAGTAAATTGAATTCACAACTTATGAATCACAACTGGATGTAATCAAATCATATTGCAAGTATAATCATGGTTTCGAATCCCCCCCTAGCTAAGAGGGGTTTAGTTCCTCATACTCACAGAACAAAGATTATTGAATTGAAACATTGAAAACAAAAGAAAGATTACACCTAAAACGTTCCAGCAATCCTAACTCGAATGGCAAGCACGTCCAAGGGCTCTCCTCCTTCCTCTTTGCTGCGGCACAAGGGTTGGTGGTGAGTTTTGGGGGTTATGAATGGTGTTGGGTGGTAGAGGATGGATAGGTAGATAGGTGGATGGAAGGTGGATTTTCGTCAGAAAGTGTGTAGAGAGATTTAAATGATGCGGATGGCTTTATTTATAGGGCTAGGGTTGAAAGGCAATCAGAAAATAATAGGAAAGGTTCAATACTTAGCTATTTTGGTTCCACAATTTATTAGGTAAGAAAGAATCAGAAAATCAAAGAGAAATAGGAATGTGAAATTCGGCAGAATTGTATAGGAGAAAAAAGGAATGTGTTTAAAGGTCAGAAAATAGGAAAGAGAGGCCTCCCGTTGTGCAGCAAGGATTGCAACAAAAGAGGAATGTGTTTTATGACAGAAAATAGGCAAGTAAGGTGCAGGAATTAAAGAGAATAGGAAAGGAAATTCGGCAGAATTGTGTAGGACAGATTCAGGAATGTGTTTTGAGGCACAAAATAGGTAAGAATCCTTTCCCCTTGTGTGGCAAGAATTGAAACAAAAGGGAATGTAATTTTGGGTCAGAAAATAGGTAAGAAGAGGATCCCTTGTGCGGCAAGGTTGGGAAGAGAAAGGGAAAGGCACTTATGTGGCAGATTTTGGAAGAAAAGGAAAGGAGATATGCGGCAAGGTTAGGGAAAAGTTCTAGCACTTCTAGAAACATGTAATGAGGCAACCTAACATGTTTTGAAACCCTTTTATGGCTGGAACATAGGTGAGGAAGGATTAGGAAACTCTAAGCCAAGAATAGAAACTTTCAAGAATGGAAACCTCCAAGAATAGAAACTTCCAACTTTAGAAACTTTGGCTTCCAATTTTGAACTCCTCATTCTTCATTCAATCCTAAACTCATTTGATCTTCAATTTCGTCCATTCACTTAGCTCCAAGAATGTGCAATCCATTCCAAGCCCAAAACTGCTCCAAAAGGCACCAAAATGCACTTTCTTGCTCCTTGATGCGATGTAAAACAGCACACAAAATTAAACCCTCTTTTTGACAATTGTAGTATATGTATAAGTAGGGATCGTTCTAGACGAGGGATTAGGAGGGATTGCTAAAACACTTGAAACTGACTCAAAAACGTAAAAACAACACTGAACTAGACTCAAAGAATGCAAAACTAGACTCTAAAACACTAAAACAACTCAAAAGACTCAAAACAGCACAAAAACACTCAAAACTGCCTAAAAACACAAACTGGGCAGTTTTGGACTCTAAACACTACTTTGGACGAAAATAGATTTTAACTTGACTCAAAACACTCAAAAACACAAACTAAATCAATTTCTAACTAATATGAGTCAACAAAGTAAAAGGGGATTGGGTTTTGACGAATTTGAAAACAAAACAAACAGATTGTAAACTAAAACAGATTTTGGACGAATTTGGTAAAACTTATGGATGATGGGCTAGCTAGAGGATTCTTCTCCACACATGACACACTTGCACATAAACCAATTTTCAGTTGTTCTTTCGATAAATCATGAAACTCAACACCCCAGGTTAATTAGGTCCGCTTAAATTAACCTTCAAGTTCTCCTTAAGTTATTGAATTGGATGGGAAAGCGCATACAACAATTCAAAGCATTCTCTAAAAGTCCTTTACGTGAACAGCACAATAAAGATACAATCACAGATCATTAAGCATCATGAGAACTATAAGTATTGACGAGGCATTCGTTACTATGATGAGCATGAAACTCCTGCCAAGAATTCATTTAACGCGATCGTTTATAAGCGACCTCCACTACTTGTGAATACAAGTTTGTAACTATTAGGTGAAACTCCCTTATTTTCTTGCATCATATTCATGCATGCAAATTAAGTGTGCACTCTTAATAAACATACACAAATAAGTTATCAATCAAGCAGTTAAACAAATTGAATTCACAACTTATGAAATCACAATCAATTCATATTGCAAGTATGTTCATGGCTTTGAATCTTCCCCTAGCCAAAAGGGATTTAGTTCCTCATGATCGCAGAACAAAGAATAACAAGTTTATACATTGAAAACAAAAGAAAGAAAACACCTAAACGCCCCAGCAATCCTAACTTGAATGGCAGGCACATCCAAGGGATTTCCTCCTTCCTCTTTGCTGCGGCACAAGGTTTGTTGGTGAGTTTTTGGGATTATGAATGGTGTAGAAGGCTGGGTTTATGGCTAGGATGGATGTATGGTGCGGCAGGGAGTGTTTTTGGTCAGAAATTATGGAGAATGGTGAAGGATAGGTGCGGCTAGGGTTGGGGAAGGAATTCTGGCGAGACAGGTTGTGTGGATGGATTTATTTATAGGGCTAGGGTTGAAAGGCAATCAGAAAATCAAAGAGAATAAGAAAGTAAAATTCGGCAGAATATGTAGGAGAGAAAAGGAATGTGTTTTAAAGGTCAGAAATTAAGAGAGAAAGGGAAAGAAGGTGTGCATTGATTTGTAAGAGAAAGGGGAAGTATTTTTGGGCAGAAAATAGGCAAGTAAGGTGCAGGAATTAAAGAGAATAGGAAAGGAAATTCGGCAGAATTGTAAGACAGATTTAGGAATGTGTTTTGAGGCACAAAATAAGTAAGAAAGGCTCCTCCTTGTGCGGCAAGGCATAGAACACAAAGGGAATGTGATTTTGGGTCAGAAAATAGGTAAGAAGAGGATCCCTTGTGCGGCAAGGTTGTGGAAAGAAAGGGAAAGACACTTATGTGGCAGATTTTGGAAGAAAAGGGAAAGGAGATATGTGGCAAGGTTAGGGAAAGGTTCTAGGACTTCTAGAAACATGTAATGAGGCAACCTAACATGTTTTGGAACCCTTTTATGTCTGGAACATAGGTGATGAAGGATTAGGAAACTTCTAAGCTAAGAATAGAAACTTTCAAGAATGGAAACCTCCAAGAATAGAAACTTCCAACTTTAGAAACTTTGGCTTCCAATTTTGAACTCTTCATTCTTCATTCACTCCTTTAGCCCTTAGAACCTGAAAACACACGAAAATGGCTTAAAAGACTAAAATAACTAAGAACTAACAACCTAAATGCAAGGAAACAAGCTAACTAAGTGATGTAAATATGCTCCTATCAGCATCATTCAAGCGCAAACTCCAATCCTTCCTCGTTGGCCCAACTGTTTTCTCTAAAATTTGCTTGATTTCACGGTTTGAAACCTCAGCTTGCCCACTTGTTTGAGGATGATAAGGTGTAGAAACCTTGTGCTTGACATTGTACTTTTTAAGTAACGTCTCAATGGTCCGATTGCAAAAGTGAGAGCCTCCATCGCTGATAAGTACTCGTGGCATGCCAAACCTTGCAAATATGTTAGTTCGAATAAAATCTGCAACCACTTTAGAATCATTAGTTCGGGTGGCTTTTGCTTCCACCCACTTCGAGACATAATCAACCGCAAGTAGAATATATGTAAAACCATGCGATGAAGGAAAAGGACCCATAAAATCAATACCCCAAACATCAAAAATTTCGACAGTAAAGATAGGGGTTTGCGGCATTTGGTCCTTTGGGCCTATATTTCCCATTCTTTGGCAACGATCACACGTCACACAAAAAGTTCTAGCATCCTTAAAGATCGTAGGACAATAAAACCCACATTCTAACACTTTAAGGGCTGTGCGTTGTGTGCCAAAATGTCCCCCGGATGCATAAGTGTGACAGAAGGTTAAAATTGAGTTAAACTCCGAATTATGCACACACCTACGTATAATCAGATCAGGGCAATACTTCCACAAGTATGGATCATCCCAAACATAAAACCGTGCCTCTTTTTTCAATTTATCACCTTGTTGCTTGTTTAGTAACCAAATAATTAACCAAATAATTAACTAAATCGGCATACCATGGCACACTTACCTTAATGGACAGTAGCTGCTCATCTGGAAACGTCTCAGGGATGGGAATTGGGTCTTCTTCTCGCACCAATCTGCTGAGGTGGTCAGCCACTACGTTTTCAACTCCTTTCTTGTCCCGGATTTCGATATCGAACTCTTGAAGTAGGAGCATCCATCGAATAAGCCTTGGTTTAGCCTCCTTCTTCGTAAGTAAGTATCTTAAAGCTGCATGATTAGAGTAAATAATGACTTTAGTGCCAAGTAAATATGAACGAAACTTATCTAAAGCAAAGACAACCGCAAGAAGTTCTTTTTCCGTCATAGAGTAGTTCAATTGAGCATCGTTCAAGGTCCTTGAGGCATAGTAGATGACGTGCAGATTTTTGTCCTTCCTATGTCCTAAGACAGCCCCCAATGCATAGTCGGAAGCATCGCACATTAGCTCAAACGGAAGATTCCAATCTGGTGGCATAATGATTGGTGCCGTGGTTAGCATCTCTTTGAGTTGGTTGAAAGCCTTCTCACATTCCTCGTCAAACTTGAAAGCCACTTCCTTTTGAAGGAGACCGCACAAAGGTTGAGAAATCTTTGAAAAATCCTTGATGAATCGCCTATAAAATCCTGCATGTCCAAGAAAAGAACGAACCTCTCTAACCGAAGTAGGAGAGGGTAAGTAGCATACAAGATCTATTTTCGATTTATCAACCTCAATTCCCCTTTCTGAAATGATATGCCCTAAAACTATGCCTTGCGTAACCATAAAGTGACACTTTTCCCAATTTAAAACAAGGTTGGTTTCAACGCATCGTTTTAAGATTAATGTGAGATTTTCCAAACAACCATCAAACGAATCACCAAAGATGCTAAAATCATCCATGAATACCTCAATAATCTTCTCAACATAATCTGAAAAGATACTTACCATGCATCTTTGGAATGTGGCAGGTGCACTGCATAAACCAAATGGCATGCGACGATAGGCAAAAGTACCAAAGGGGCACGTGAAGGTGGTCTTTTCTTGGTCGTCCGGAGCTATGACAATTTGATTATATCCCGAATAACCATTAAGAAAACAATAAAAAGAATGACCATCTAACCTTTCAAGCATTTGATCAATGAACGGCAAAGGGAAGTGGTCCTTCCTTGTGGTGGCGTTGAGCTTCCTATAATCGATACACACTCTCCAACCTGTTTGGATACGGGTTGGTACAAGCTCATTCTCGGCATTCTTCACCACAGTGACTCCGGATTTCTTTGGAACAACTTAAACCGGTGAAACCCAACGGCTATCCGAAATTGGATAGATCACTCCACAATCGAGAAGCTTGATAATCTCCTTCTTCACAACTTCCATCATTGGAGGGTTGAGTCAGCGTTGAGCCTCTCGAGTTGGTTTAGCCCCCTCCTCTAGAAGTATGCGATGCATGCATGTTGTAGGGCTAATCCCCTTAATATCTGCCAATGTCCAACCAATGGCTGTTTTGTGCTCTTTCAACACTCGAATCAACTTCTCATCCTCTGTTGCCGTGAGTGATGTAGAGACAATGACGGGCAACGTCTCTTCATCTCCTAAGAAGACATACTTTAAATGATCCGGCAATGGCTTAAGTTCAAGAATAGGGGCCTGAATCACAGAGGGTAACAACGTATTAGTAGAAACGGGAATTGGAATTGGGTTAGGAGACGTACCATGATGTCGTGGCAATGAGTCAAAGGCAGCCACAATCTCGGCTTGTTCTTCACTAGGTACGGCCAGATTGGGCTTCATTCCAATTCCTTGTGCAATTGTTGTTTCAAGGGGATCTTCATCCAATGAGTCAAGGAATTCCTGAGCCAATGAATCAAATGCATCAATAGAAAAACAAGAATGATCGTCTTTAGGATATTTAATAGTTTCAGAAAGATTGAAATCACTCACTTCCCTATCAAATTCCATTGTTAAAGTCCCTTTGAACACGTCGATCTTGGTGCGTGCTGTTTTCATGAAGGGCCTCCCAAGTAGGATCGGCAATGGGGTGATATTGGGCGACTCCTCCATCTCTAAAACATAGAAATCTGCTGGGAATATCAAGTTATCCACCTGCACCAAAACATCTTCCAAAACTCCTTTCGGATATGCGTTAGAACGATCGGCTAATTGAATTATAACACCATCGTTTTTAAGCTCTCCTAAATTCATAGATGCGAAAATTGAGTAAGGCATGACATTAATTGAAGCTCCTAAGTCTAACATAGCATGTTCAAACTTAGTATTGCCAATAACGCAGGGAATTGTAAAACTACCCGGATCTTTGCATTTAGGGGGTAATTTCCTTTGTAAAACAGTAGAGACATTTTCACTTACCTGGACAACTTCTTTGTTCGAAATTCTCCTCCTTGTTGTACAAAGTTCTTTCAAAAACTTAGCGTACCTTGGAACTTGCTTAATTGCATCAAGGAGAGGTATATTGACTTGCACTTTCCTAAACGTTTCCAGAATGTCTTTCTCGTTCTCTTCCTTCTTTGATTGCCTAAACCTGCTAGGAAAGGGTGCATTTAGTGGAGTAGAACTTGAAAAATTCGAGTTAGGACTTACCTTGGCCGAATTGGATGGTTTGGCAGTGAACGATGGCTGCGGCAAGGGTTGCTCCCCCCTTGCCGTGGGTTTGGCTTGTTCCTCCTCTTCAATCAGCAACTTTTCATCCTCTTGTTGGCTTGATTTGGATGGTTGTGGGTTGGTTCCAACTTCTTTTCCACTTCTCAACATAATGGCTTTGGCGGATTCAAATCCTCCCTTTGGATTCACAATGGTTGAGCTAGGAAGTTTGCCTTGTTCTTGGAATTGCCCTAGGAACTCTGAAATCTGCCCTACTCGCTTATCCAAATCATCCACCTTTTTGTCTCTAATTTGCATGCTCTGTGACATAGAAGTTAGTAATTGAAAAATCTGATCATTATCAACGGACGTACCTGATTTGGTTTGGGTAGGTTGTGCTTGGGGTTGTGTAGGCACGTATGGTTTTGAATAGAACCCTGGAGGTTGCTGCCTAAATCCACTGATAGGAGCATATTTACATCACTTAGTTAGCTTGTTTCCTTGCATTTAGGTTGTTAGTTCTTAGTTATTTTAGTCTTTTAAGCCATTTTCGTGTGTTTTCAGGTTCTAAGGGCTAAAGGAGCAAGAAAGTGCATTTTGGTGCCTTTTGGAGCAGTTTTGGGCTTGGAATGGATTGCACATGCTTGGAGCTAAGTGGATGGACGAAATTGAAGATCAAATGAGCTTAGGATTGAATGAAGAATGAAGAGTTAAAAATTGGAAGCCAAAGTTTCTAAAGTTGGAAGTTTCTATTTTTGGCTTAGAAGTTTCCTAATCCTTCTTCACCTATGTTCCAGCCACAAAAGGATTCCAAAATATGTTAGGACACTTAATTACTTGTTCTAGAAGTCCTAAACTTGCCCTAAAGTCCATGCCGCACCACCCTTGCACATTCCTCTTCCTTGCCGCATAAAACACCACCTTTCTTTCTTATTTTCTGACCCAAAATCACATTCCCCTTTTGTTTCAATCCTTGCTGCGCAAGGGAGAGGTTTTCTTGCCTATTTTTTGCCCAAAAATACTTCCCCTTTCTCTTACAAATCAATGCCCACCTTCTTTCCCTTTCTCTCTTAATTTCTGACCTTTAAACACATTCATTTTCTTTCCTACACAATTCTGCCGAATTTCACATTCCTATTTCTATTTGAATTCTGATCCTTACTTACCCTTTCAATTTGGAACAAAATAGCTAAGTTTTATTCACCTTTCTTTCTTTCCCTTTCTCTTTATTTTCTGCTGCACCCTACTTACCCTTTTCCTCTTGGGATTCTGATTTGTTACCCTTTTTCTTGAGGATTTGGAGTCCTAAATGCATTCCCAATTCATCAAAGTCGTAGCCCTCCCTTGTTCTATAAATAAACATCCTTGCCGCAGCTTTTGGGGGACCTCTCTCTCTCTGAACAGATTCTCTGCATCCATTCCATCCACCTATCTACCTATCCATCCTCTACCACCCATTACCACCCATTCTACACACCTTAACCCCTTGTGCCGCAGCAAAGGAGAAGGAATGAGACCCCTGGACGTGCTTGCATTCAAGACGTTGGATTGCTGGAACGTTTTGTAGGTGTAATCTATCTTTGTTTTCAATGTTTAATTTAATTTCTCTTTGTTTTGCTGTGAACATGAGGAACTAAACCCCTCTCGGCTAGGGGTGATTTCAAAGCCATGATTATGTGTGCAATTTGAGTTGATAAATTCCAGTTATGAATTCTTGAATCGTGAATGCAATTGGCTTAACTGTTTGATTAAGAACTTATTTGTGTTTGTTGATTGAGGGTCGACACTTAATTGGCATGCATAAATATGATGCTAGAGTATAAGGGAGTTTCACATAATCGTTACAAACTTATATTCATATGTAGTGAAGGTTGCTAGTCACAATCGAGTTAAGTTTAATTCCTAGCACGAGTATCATGATGTCATAGTTACAAGTGCTTTGTCAATGCTTATGATTTTCATTGAACGTAATGATCTTTGATTGTATCTCTATTATGATGTCATGTAGGGGACTTTTGAAGAATGCTTTGGGTTGTCGAATGATGTCATCCAATCCAATAATACAAGGAAAATCTGAGGGTTAATTAGTGATGTCACGGTTAATTTGGGGCATTGTCGTTTATAATTCAATGAATGATTAACTGGAAATCGAGTTGTTTGCATACATGTCATGTGTGGAGAAAGAGCCTCTAGCTAGTCTATCATCCATCCAATTCACCAATTTCGTGCAAAATCTGTCTAGTTTTAGTTTCTGACTTGTTTTACTTTAAATTCGTCCAAAACCCAATCCCCCTTTTATTAAGTGTGTTAGATTAGTTAGAAGTGTGTTTAAATCTGTCCAAATTAGTGTTTTGAGTCTTACTAGTCTAGAATTCGTCCAAATCAGTCCCTAGTGTCTGTTTTGAGTCTTTTAAGTTTGTTTTGAGTCTTGTGAGTCTTGTTAAGTGTTTTTAACTTTGTTTTTATGTTTTTGAGTCAATTTAGAGGTTTTAGCAAGCCCTCTTAATCCCCGGTCCAGAACGATCCCTACTTGCATCTATACTACAATGGTCAACAAGAGGGTTTAATTTGAGTGCTTTTTTACATCGCATCATCCACCTTGTTGTTGAGGTTCCCTCCACTTGAAATTTGGATGATCTCTCCAGCCCGGATTGTAAGTGTTGAAGTATGGATCATTGCGTGGCTGATTTTGACTCCCAAAACCCATGGCATTGGCAGATTCCCAGCCTCCATTCTCAATCAATTGAGGGCATTGGTCAGTGAGATGTCCTTGCATAGAACACACGCCACAAACACTTGGTCCTTGTATCTTCATTCCTTCGGCCATCTGAGTCACAATGGACGTAAGGTTAGCTAATCGAGTTTGAATGTCGGAATTGGAACTTACCTCATGGACTTGCTGCCGTGGGGACTCTCTTTGTCCAAGTCCCTCGTATTGTTGTGCATTCAATGCTTGGTTGGCAATTAGGGTCTTTGCAGCCATTGGTGTTTTGTCAACCAATGCACCTCCCGCTGAAGTATCTAGCATTTGTCGCTCAATGGGAAGAAGTCCTTCATAGAAGTATTGAAGTAGAAGCTCTTCTTTCATTTGATGTTGAGGACATGAGGCGACAAGGGCTTTAAAACGCTCATAGTATGCTGGGAATGTCTCTCCTTGGCTTTGTTGAATTCCGCTATTTTTCTTCCTCAAGAGAATGACTCTCGAAGTGGGGAAGAACTTCTCTAAAAACGCCCTCTTCATGCTTTCCCAAGCAGTGACCGTTCCGGGTGCTAATTCATAAAGCCAATCTTTAGCCTTTTCCAAAAGAGAGAATGGAAAGGCCTTCATCATCAAAATGCTCCCATCGACATTGATGGATGTCATGCTCGAACAAACCACTTCGAACTCCGTAAGATGCTTGTTTGGATCTTCCATGGACAGCCCATGGTATTTGGGAACGTGATGCAACAAGCTTGACTTCAATTCGAACTCATCGGTCTTGCCTTGAGCAGCCGCGGGGTATTGAATGCAAAGGGGTGCGGCATTGGCCAACCCCGAGGCTGAAAGTTCCTTGATTGTACGATTATCCATAGCCATGGCTTGTTCTTCTTCTTCAAATTCAGATTCGGCCTCTGAGCTTGAACTAGGTTCGCTAGGTTCTGGATGCCTCCTCTTCCTTCTCAATGTTCGTTCAAAATCGTCGTCAAACTCCAAGATATGCTCACGAACTGTTTGAGAACTTCGAGTCATAAACTAGTACCTAAAACAAGAAAACAAAACAAAATCAGAAAACAAAGTAAAACAAAACACACTGCAAATAAGGGATTAGGAAATTTGCTAATCTCCGGCAACGGCGCCAAAATTTGATGTGAAAATTAACTTGACACACAAATTAAACCCTATTGATGACAATTGTAGCAATGATGTAAGTAGGGATCGTTCTAGACCGGGGATTAACTAGGGATGCTAATCAACACAAATAAGACTCAAAAACTTTAAACTAGACTCTATAGACTCTAAACTAACTTAAAACACTCAAAACAGCAAGAAACAATCAGAAAGACTCAATTCTAAACCTAACAAGTGGTTTTGACGAAAATAAAACTTAAAAGACTCAAAAGACTAAAACAAAACAGGTTTTGACTCTAAAAACAAGTTTAAATGAAAGGGGGATTGTTTTTGACGAAATTAAGACTTTAAACAGAAATTTTGCATAAAAACTTTAGAAAAACGAGTTTGGTGATTTAAAACGGGTGAAAGGCTAGTTAGAGGGCCCTTCTCCACACATGAACATATGCATATAAATTGATTTCCAGTTATTCTTTCAACAAATCATGAATGACAATGCCCCAAATTAATTGTGTAGAACTAATTAGTCATCAGATTTCCCTAGACTCATTGAATTGGATGAAAAGCATACGACAACCCAAATCATTCTTTATTAAGCTCCCTAACTATGAAAAGCATGATAGAGACACAAAACAAAGATCATTAAGCTTTGTGAAAATCATAAGCATTGACAAGGCATTCGTGACTATGAAAAGCATGACACTCCTGCCAGGAATTCACTAAACGCGATCGTGACTAGCAACCTCCACTACTTGTAAATATAAGTTCATAACGATTAGGTGAAATTCCCTTATATTTTAGCATCAAATTCATGCATGCAAACTAAGTATGCATCCTTAATCAACACACAAGAACAAGTTCTTAATAAAACAGTTAAGCAAACCACATTCACGATTCATGAAATCATAACTGGAGGAAATCAATTCATATAAAACATATGTCCATGGCTTTGAATTCGCCTCTAACTATAAAGAAATTAGTTCCCCATGTTCGCAATCAAACAAATATAAATAAAATTAAACATTGAACATGACACACCCGAACCCGTAGGTAGGGCGTGCTGGCCGTCACGCTCACGTGACGGCCAGCACGCCCTACCTACGGGTTCGGGTGTGTCAGAACAAAGATAGAAAACACCTAGAAAACGCTCCAGATTCCTTCCTTCCTTGCTTGCAGGTTGCGGCACAATGAGGGTATGGTTGAATGGTAGTGTAGAGATGTGTGAATGAGAGATGATGTTGTTTGAATGGTGCAGAAAATATGTATATATAGGGAGAGGGTGCGGCACCAACATGCAGTGTAGGAAAAGGATTACAAAATGTAGTTTGTGTAGGAAAATAAAATCACAATCCTAAGGGGAAAAGGTTATGTAATCCTAGCAGGAAATAGGACATCTAGAAGGCCAAAAACCAAAGGGAATCAGGAGAAAGGTGCGGCTGGATCATGCATCTAGAAGGCTTGGGGCGCCACCTTTCTAGGGACTTCTAGAAAGGGTGTTATTTGGCTGATTTTGGGGTTTCTAGAAAGGGTTAGGTGCGGCACCTTTGTATGAGGGGATAAGGTTCCTAGAAATCAGGTTTTTAAGTCTCCTAAACTAAAATTGAATCCCTTTTGCAGCAGGAATTAAGTTAGGAAAAGATTTAGGATAGGATAAGATAAGGCATGGTAAGATAAGATAAGATAAGGTTTGGATAAGATAAGGTAGTTTGGATAATGTTTTGGATAATTCTCCTTCTTTGTAGCTGATTCCTTATCTTCTTTGACTTGGATTTATTTCTTCAACTCTTTTGCACATTCCTAGCCTCTCTTGAACTTCAATATCGTCCATCCATCTTGCTCCAATCTTGTGATATCCATTCCAAGCCCAAAACTGCTCTAAAATGCTCCAAATTGCATCTTTTTGCCAACTTTGCTTCTAGGACCTATAAACACACGAAAATGACTTAAGACACTATAATAAGCAACAAATAACTAAGTAAATGCAAGAAAACACACTAACTAAGTCGCATAAATATGCTCCTATCATACATGCATGAATTTAATGCTAGGATATAAGGGAATTTCACCTAATCGTTATGAACTTATATTCACAAGTAGTAAAGGTTGCTAGTCACAATCATGTTAAGTAAATCCTAGGCAAAAGTAACATGCAGTTCATAGTTATGAATGCCTTGTCAATGTTTATGATTTCCATGGAACTTAATGATCTTTGATATGTGTCTCTATCATGCGTATTCCATAGTTAGGGAACTTGATAAAAATAATTTGGTTGTGATGCGTTATCCATTCAATTCAATGAACTTAGGGAAATCTGAGAATTGATTAGTGCAATACAATTAATTCGGAGCATTGTCATTCATGGTTTATCGAAAGAATAACTGGAAATCAATTCGTATGCATATGTTCATGTGTGGAGAAGAACCCTCTAACTAGTTTTTCACCCCTGAATCAGTTCTTATTTGTGTTTTAGTTTTGTTAAATGATGCGATGCAAAACAGCACACAAATTAAACCCTCTTGTTGACAATTGTAGTATAGATGCAAGTAGGGATCGTTCTGGACCGGGGATTAGGGGGGCTTGCTAAAACCTCTAAACTGACTCAAAAACATAGAAACAAAGTTAAAAACACTTAACAAGACTCACAAGACTCAAAACAAACTTAAAAGACTCAAAACAGCTTAAAACAACCAAAAAGACTCAAAACAAACTTAAAAGACTCAAAACAGCTTAAAACAACCAAAAAGACTCAAAACAGACACTAGGAACTGATTTGGACGAATTCTAGACTAGTAAGACTCAAAACACTAATTTGGACAGATTTAAACACACTTCTAACTAATCTAACATACTTAATTAAAGGGCGATTGGGTTTTGGACGAAAATAAAGTAAAACAAAATAGAAACTAGAACTAGACAGATTTGCACGAAATTAGGTATTTTGGATGGATGATGGACTAGCTAGAGGGTTCTTCTCCACACATGACACACTTGCACATAAACCAATTTTCAGTTGTTCTTTCGATAAATCATGAAACTCAACACCCCAGGTTAATTAGGTCCGCTTAAATTAACCTTCAAGTTCTCCTTAAGTTATTGAATTGGATGGGAAAATGCATACAACAATTCAAAGTATTCTTCAAAAGTCCTTTACGTGAACAGCACAATAACGATACAATCAAAGATCATTATGCATCATGAAAACTATAAGTATTGACGAGGCATTCGTTACTATGATGAGCATGAAACTCCTGCCAAGAATTCATTTAACGCGATCGTTTATAAGCGACCTCCACTACTTGTGAATATAAGTTTGTAACTATTAGGTGAAACTCCCTTATATTCTAGCATCATATTCATGCATGCAAACTAAGTGTGCACTCTTAATAAACATACACAAATAAGTTATCAATCAAGCAGTTAAACAAATTGAATTCACAACTTATGAAATCACAACTGAAGGTAATCAATTCATATTGCAAGTATGTTCATGGCTTTGAATCTTCCCCTAGCCAAAAGGGATTTAGTTCCTCATAATCGCAAAGCAAAGAATAACAAATTTATACATTGAAAACAAAAGAAAGAAAACACCTAAACGCTCCAGCGATCCAAACTGAACAGCAAGCACGTCCAAGAACTTCCCTTCCCTTCTTTGATTGCGGCACAAGGTTTTGTGGTAGGTTTTGGGGATTATGGATGGTGTAGAAGGATGGGATTATGGTTAGGATGGATGTATGGTGCGGCAAGGGTTGTTTTAGGTCAGAAACTATGGAGAATGGTGGATGATTTCTGGCGTGAATGGGTGGTGATGGGTGGTAGAGGATGGATAGGTAGATAGGTGGATGGAATAGATGCAGAGAATCTGTTCAGAGAGGGAGAGAGACTAAATGGTGCGGATGGCTTTATTTATAGGGCTAGGGTTGAAAGGCAATCAGAAAATAATGGGAAAGGTTCAATACTTAGCTATTTTGGTTCCACAATTTAATAGGTAAGAAAGAATCAGAAAATCAAAGAGAATAAGAAAGTGAAATTCGGCAGAATATGAAGGAGAGAAAAGGAATGTGTTTTACAGGTCAGAAATTAAGAGAGAAAGGGAAAGAAGGTGTGGCATTGATTTGTAAGAGAAAGGGGAAGTATTTTTGGGCAGAAAATAGGCAAGAAAACCTCTCCCTTGTGCAGCAAGGATTGCAACAAAAGAGGAATGTGTTTTATGACAGAAAATAGGCAAGAAAACCCCTCCCTTGTGCAGCAAGGATTGAAACAAAAGGGGAATGTGTTAGGCACGGTTTTGGGCTTCTAGAATGAGTAATTAGGCAACCTACATGTTTTGGAAACCCCAAAATTGGAAACCTCCACAAATGGAAACTTGCACAAATGGAAACCTTCACAATTAGAAACTTCCAACTTTAGAAACCTTGGCTTCCAATTTTGAACTCTTCATTCTTCATTTGATCCTAAGCTCATTTGACAATTTCGTCCATTCACTTAGCTCCAAGCATGTGCAATCCATTTAGTGCCCAAAACTGCTCCAAAATGCACTTTCTTGCATACTTTGCACATTAGACCTACAAACACACGAAAATAGCTTAAACTACTAAAATAACTAAGAACTAACAACGTAAATGCAAGGAAACAAGCTAACTAAGTGATGTAAATATGCTCCTATCAAATACCCCCACACTTAGCTTTTGCTAGTCCTCGAGCAAAACAAAAGAAACAAAACTCAATCTAAACCTTCCAACAATTGCCTTAGGGATTTCCAATGCACATGACATATTAAAAATCATCACTTGCACAGATTTTAGTCATCCTTACCCTTGAATTCATACTTAATCACAATCACCATTCACTAGTTCACATTTAACCAATTAAAACGATGTTTTGAATGTAGCAACATGCCTTAGAGAATTCACTCAATTCCTTACTAGATAATCACTCAATTTTCACTCAGATTTTCTGACTACACACCCTACACTAGGTATATGTGAGAAGATTGATGTAAATATGAAAACTAATCTCATGAACGGAATGCTACTACTTAGATGCGAGAACCAGTGACACCATATGCTCATACCAATTCCAAACTCCACATATTGAAACACACAACACTCAAGATTGAAGTTAAGGGTTGTAACGGGGCTTGGGGGTAATGGCTAACAAAGAAAGGATAGGAAAAACAAAGGTTCTTAAAGAAATAGTAAGCAAAGTAATGAAATTGACACTTAGAATTCACTTTTGAATGCAGAAATCAACTTTAAACAAAGGGAATGATTCATACATTCTAAGGCCATATTTCAATGTTTTGGACCCTTTCTTCAACAAACAACACTTTAGAACTCTTTTTCTTATCATTTTCAACTCTTTTTCATTCTTTTCACAACTTTTCTTTTTTTCCTTTCCATTTTCCACGAATCTTTTCTTTTCTTTTCTATCCGTGCCTTATTAAGGACTTTGGCAAATAATTAAGAACAACGGTATGGAATAGGTATGCCGATTTAGTCAATTAAGGTAAGTGTGCCATGGTATGCCGATTTAGTCAATTTATCACCTTTAAGAACAACGGTATAGATAGTCCTACACTAGGCTAGGTAAGGATAATGGGGTTAACAAAGAAAATAGGCTAAACAAGGCTCAAAGGGGTTAAACCTACAAAACATAATGAAATAGGGGGCACGGCTGTTTGGCTATGGTGGTCACTTCACAACTTCATCTTGATATGTGTTATGCAAATCAATGTCATGCTTTGAATGGAACAGGCATGAGTTCTTGTATTTGGAACTAAATGATGAAATGCCTTCTAAGTAGCAACCAAGCAAAGAATAATGAGATCATGCAACGACTTTAGAAAACAAAGAATCATAGATCAATAACTCTCCAAAAGAACGTTTTAGGCTCAAGTCTCACAAGGTTGTAGCGTTAATTTGAGTTCCTTCCTTCAAGCATGTTACAAAAACTGATTTTTCCTTTATGATTGCATGTGAATTCATAAATTATAACCACAACCAAGCATAAACCAAAGAGTAAATCAAACATTCATCCATGTTTATAACTCTCTTTAACAGTCATGTAATTAAAAACCAAATCCTCATCATTGTGTTGGAAGGTACCTAAGACACAAACACACAAAAACGACGCTAAAAACACCTTTAAAACTGATTTTTTTTTTCTTCAAATTTTCGTATTTTTACATCAAAGCACACAAAAACACTCCAAAACAGCTTAAAAACACTTAAAAACAGTGAGACACAACCTTAGAAGTAATGGGTGATAAAATCTCACGAATTTACATCAAAAACACTTTGTTACCCCCCCACACTTAAATCAAACATTGTCCTCAATGTTTCAAGCATAAACTCACACAAAAATAAACAAACTAACGAACAAACACACTCAACATGGCAGAAAAGAAACAACAACAAAGGGAAGGGTTTAGGAACGCAAATCTGGAATTGGAGTGAGTCCTAGGTCCAACTTTGTTGAATGCATGGGTTACCTCCCAAGAAGCACTTGCTTTTACGTCGTGCAGCCGGACGATACCTCCAATTAAGCTTCATTGGAGGCCACGGCATGGAATTGATCTTTGAATGGAAGGTGATACTTGAAATGATCCAGCAATGGTTTAAATTCTAGTGTGGGTGCCTGAATCATCAAAATCAGCAAGTTAGTAGAAAACAGAATTGAAATTGGAGAAGATGGCTTACTTGCTTGCTCCGACACAAACTCAATGACAAACACCACATCTTTGAAAGTTTCAAGGATTTTGGATGTGGCCAGATTGACTAGGATGGTTGTGACTTGTCCCGTGTCCTCAAACTCAACTTCTTTGGGCTTTGTTGTCTCATATATGTCCTCTTTGATGAATTATTCATATGCTCCAGCCACTTCCTTCTCTTGAATCCTTCTTCTTGATGTACAAAGTTCTCTGAACACTTCAATACAATCTGGAACTTGATTTGGTGTGCCAAGAATTGGGATATCACTTTGCACTTTTGGAATGGCTTCCACAATGTCTTTTTCACTCTCATCTTTCTTGGGAATGAAAAACCTGCGAGGAAAAGGTGCATTTGGAGGAAAAACATTAGAATTAAATGAATTTGGGACGTCCTTACTTGTGGTGGGTGGTTGAGAGGGCTTAGGGGGCTGCGGCAAGGGTTGTTCTACCCTTGCTGTGTGTATGTCTTCTTCCTGCTCCTCAATCAGCAGCTCCTCATCCACTTCTAGGCTATGTTTGGACGTTTTTAGGTCAGCTCCAACCTCCATAGCACTTCCCAAAGTGATAGCATCATGGATTTCAAAATCTTCCTTCGAATTTGCAATAGTTGAGTTGGAGAGTTCACTTTGCTCTTGAATCTGCACCATGAACTCCATAATCTGCCCAACTTGCTTCTGCAATTCGTCCACTCTTTTGACTCGGTATTTCATCTCCTTGTTTTGATTTTCTACTCCCTGTGTCAAAGAGGTGATTAATTGAATAATGTTATCATTACACAAAGACATACCTGAGTTTGTTTGGGTAGATTGTGGTGGAGGCTGTAATGGTGCATGTGGCCATTGATAAAACTCCTCAGATGGCTGCAATTGTTCTTCTTTTTGTGAGCCCTGTGTCAAAGAGATTAGTCCTTCAAGAATTTCATTATAACTCATGGGCATACTTGAATTCGATTGGAATTGTTGTGGGGGAGGCTGTGGTGGCTGCATAGGTCTTGAATAGAACTCCTCTTCTTGCTGCCAATATCCAGCTTGTTGGAATTGTTGAGGTTATGCCCACATGTAATCTGAATAATCTCTCCAATCGGAAGTGTAAGCATTGGAAAACTTGTTGTTGCTTGGTTGATCATAGCCTTGATAACCCCAAGCATCTTCATTCATAGCGTATTGAGGACGTTGATGAGTTTGAGCAGTGTGCATTGTGGTTCTTTTAGCAATCTGGGACAATTGAGAAGTAAGATTCGCTAATTGAGCTTGAATGGTAGCAAGTGCCATGTCTTACTTCTCTATGTACCTGAAATCAAAGAATTAAAACTAAATCAAATATCAAAAGTAAAGGACACAAACACAAACAAAATCAGCAACTAAAAGAAAAGACACGAAAAAGGAAACAAAGGGGGATTAGCTAAAGAAAACAAGAAAACTAACTTAATGACTCTAATGACTCAAAACTAAATTAAAACACTAAAAACAGCAAGAAACAATAAAAAAGACTCAAATCTAGACCGAACAATTGGTTTTGACGAAAATAGAACTTAAAAGACTCAAACAACTAAAAGAAAACAGGTCTTGACTCTAAAAACAAGACTAAATGAAAGGGGGTTTGTTTTTGACGAATTTAAAACTTAAAAGATAAACTTTGCATAAAATACTTTATAGAAAACGAATTTGGTGAATTGAAAAGGGTGAAAGGCTAGTTAGAGGGCCCTTCTCCACACATGAACATATGCATATAAATTGATTTCCAGTTATTCTTTCAACAAACCATGAATGACAATGCCCCAAATTAATTGTGTAGAACTAATTAATTCTCAGATTTCCCTAGACTCATTGAATTGGATGAAAAGCATACGACAACCCAAATCATTCTTTATTAAGCTCCCTAATGATGTGAGAATTACTTGACACTCAAATTAAAACCCTATCAACGTAGTATATGAAAGTAGGGATCGTTTAAGGCCGGGGATTAGAAGGGATGCTAATCTACACAAATTACACTCTAAAACACTAAACTGGACTCTAGACAATGAAAACAGGTACTATGAATCAATCTGAACGAATTTTAACTCTAGACAACCTAACTTGACTCAAATAACACAAAACAAACTTAAAACAACAAATAAAACTCAACTAGGCAGATTCTAGACACTAGAGACTCAAAACAGGCTAAATAGACTCAAAACAACAAAACTAACTTAAACAGACTCAAAACAGGTTCTAAGGGGTGAATTGGATGACTTTTGGACTAGTTAGACTCAAAACACTAAAAGGGGACAGATTTGGACGAATTTAAACAAACTAAGACTCAATTAAGAACTAGGGGGGTTTTTTGGACGAATTAAGCAAAACTAAGCAGATTTAAGCAAACAAAGTAAATTGAAAGAGATAAAGGTGAATTCAGGGGTGAAAACTAGTTAGAGGGTTCTTCTCCACACATGAACATATGCATACGAATTGATTTCCAGTTATTCTTTCGATAAACCATGAATGACAATGCTTCGAATTAATTGTATTGCACTAATTAATTCCCAGATTTCCCTAAGTTCATTGAATTGAATGGATAACGCATCACAACCAAATTATTCTTATCAAGTTCCCTAACTATGGAATACGCATGATAGAGATACATATCAAAGATCATTAAGCTCCATGGAAATCATAAACATTGACGAGGCATTCATAACTATGGAATACGCATGTTACTCTTGCCTAGGATTTACTTAACACAATTGTGACTAGCAATCTTTACTACTTGTGAATATAAGTTCCTAACGATTAGGTGAAATTCCCTTATATCCTAGCATCAAATTCATGCATGTAAACTAAGTAGGCCTCCTTAATCAACACACAAGAACAAGTTCTTCATAAAACAGATAAGTAAATCACATTCACAATTTATGAAACAATAACTGAAGGTAATCAATTCATATCAAACATATGTCCATGGCTTTGAATCCACCTCTAACTAAAACGAAATTAGTTCCACATGTTCAACATAATTGAAAAGCAAATTAAATTGAACATAGAAACGAAACAAGAGAAGACAGAACTCCTCCTTCTCCAATGGAAGCTGCGGCAAGGCCTTGTCTTCCCTTCTCTGCAGCAAAATATGGATTTTTGAATGTATATGGGGGTGTAGAATTCGTATGGATGGGTGGTGGTCTGCGGCAAGGCTTGGAAATATGTATATATAGCATGGCAAACCCTAGGGGAATCAGTTTAGGACTTGGACTCAGCATAAGCAAGGGATTAGGACCCTAGGTGCGGCAGAATATGTAGGAAAAAGGATTATGGCCCAATTGATTTCTGAGAAGGATTATAGAACCCAAATTCACAAGAAAATAGGCTAACAAATCAGAATCTGAGAGGGAAAGGGATAGGGATGCACGGCATGGCTTGGATAAGGCAGGGAATTGAGTGCAAGGCAAGGCAAAGGCCTTCTAGAAAGGAGGGAGACGCCAGATTTATACGGTTCTAGAATGAATGTGTTTTGTGGCAGATTTTGGGGTTTCTAGAAGAGTTTGGGGCGCCACTTTTGTAGGGGAATGGATAGGACTTCTAGAAATCAGGTTTTAAGTCCCCTAAACTGAAGAAAACAGGTTAGGATAAGATTAGGATAAGATAAGATAAGATAAGGTTGTTTGGATAATGTTTTGGATAATTCTCCTTCGTTTGAGCTGATTCCTTATCTTCTTTATCTTCAATTTCTTTCTTCCATCTTCTTAGCTGATTTCAAGCCTTTATATCTTCAATTTCATCCATCAACTTGCCTCCTTGCTTGCACTACCCAATCTTGGCCCAAAAATGCTCTAGAATGCTCCAAATTGCTTCTTTTTGCCATCTTGACACTTTGAACCTACAAATACACGAAAATAGCTTAAAATACAAAATTAACTAAGAACTAACAACGTAAATGCATGAAAACAAGCTAACTAAGTCGCATAAATATGCTCCTATCACCTAACTATGAAAAGCATGATAGAGACACAAAACAAAGATCATTAAGCTTTATGGAAACCATAAGCATTGACGAGGCATTCATAACTATGAAAAGCATGTTACTCTTGCCTAGGATTTACTTAAACATGATTGTGACTAGCAACCTTTACTACTTGTGAATATAAGTTCATAATGATTAGGTGAAACTCCCTTATACTCTAGCATCAAATTCATGCATGCAAACTAAGTATGCATCCTTAATCAACACACAAGAACAAGTTCTTAATAAAACAGTTAAGCAAACCACATCCACGATTCATGAAATCATAACTGGAGGAAATCAATTCATATAAAACATATGTCCATGGCTTTGAATTCGCCTCTAACTATAAAGAAATTAGTTCCTCATGTTCGCAATCAAACAAATATAAATAAAATTAAACATTGAAAACAAGAGATAGAAAACACCTAGAAAACGCTCCAGAGTCCTTCCTTCCTTCCTTGCTAGTTGCGGCACAATGAGGGTATGGCTGAATGGTAGTGTAGAGATGTGTGAATGAGAGATGGTGGTGTTGAATGGTGTAGCAAAATATGTATATATAGGGAGAGGGTGCGGCACAACATTAGTGTAGGAAAAGGATTACAAAATGTAGTTTGTGTAGGAAAATAAAAACACAATCCTAAGGGGAAAAGGTTTATGTAATCCTAGCAGGAAATAGGACATCTAGAAGGTCAAAAACCAAAGGGATTTAGGAGAAAGGTGCGGCTGGATCATGCATCTAGAAGGCTTGGGGCGCCACTTTTTTAGGGACTTCTAGAAAGGGTGTTATTTGGCTGATTTTGACACTTCTAGAAGGGGGTAGGTGCGGCACTTTTGTAGGAGAGGATGAGGTTCCTAGAAATCAGGTTCTTAGGTCTCCTAAACTGAAATTGAATACCTTTTGCAATAGGAATTAGGTTAGGAAAGGATTAGGATAAGATAAGATAAGGTTTGGATAAGATAAGGATAAGATAAGGTAGTTTTGGATAATGTTTTGGATAATTCTCCTTCTTTGTAGCTGATTCCTTATCTTTTTTTGACTTGGATTTATTTCTTCAACTCTTTTGCATATTCCTAGCCTCTCTTGAACTTCAAATTCGTCCATCCACCTTGCTCCAATCTTGTGATATCCATTCCAAGCCCAAAACTGCTCTAAAATGCTCCAAATTGCATCTTTTTGCCAACTTTGCTTCTAGGACCTACAAACACACGAAAATGACTTAAGACACTATAATAAGCAACAAATAACGTTTTAAAACTCTTGTTGCTTCATGTCCACAGCATCAAATGAAGAAGGAGCTTCTTCTTCAATAATTCTACGAAGGGCTTCTACCCATTGAACGTCAAATGCTAGATGCCTCAGCGGGAGGAGCTTTGGTGGATAAGACACCCACGGCTGCCAAGACCTTGATTGCTAACCGAGCTTTGAACAATCAACAATATGAACGTGTTGGACAAAGAAACACCTCACGGCAACAACAAGTGAATGAGGTAAGTGCTATTTCCGAACTTCAAAATCTAATGGCTAATCTTACCACTCTTCTTTCTCAGGTTGAGGAAGGACCAAAAGTGCAAAGTGTGGCTGCTTGTGGCGTGTGTTCCATGCAAGGACATCCCTCTGATAAGTGCCCACAATTGATTGAGAATGGAGGGTGGGAATCTGCCAATGCAGTGGGTTTTGGGAATCAACAACCAAGAAGTGATCATTTCTCTAACACATACAATCCAGGTTGGAGAGATCATCCAAATTTCAAATGGCGAGAACCCTTGATGTGAAAATTACTTGACACACAAATTAAACCCTATTTTTGACAATTGTAGCAATAATGTAAGTAGGGATCGTTCTAGGCCGGGGATTAACTAGGGATTGCTAAACACTTGAAACTGACTCAAAAACGTAAAAACAAAGTTTAAAACACTAATCTAGACTCAAAGAATGCAAAACTAACTTCTAAAACACTAAGACAACTCAAAAGACTCAAAACAGCAAACAAACACTCAAAACTACCTTAAAACCACTTTCTGGGCAGTTTTGAGCACTAAGGAAGAATTTGGACGAAAATATGTTATGACTTGACTCAAAAGAATAAAAGAAAACAGATTTAGACTCTAAAAACAAGACTTAAAAGCAAGGGGGATTGTTTTGACGAGATTGAAGTTAAAACTAAAACTTGTAACCAAACTTTTAAGAAAAACGAATTCTGATGAATTAAGAAGGGTGAAAGGCTAGTTAGAGAGATCCTCATCCACACATGAACATATGCATACAACTTGATTCCCAGTTACTCTTTCGATAAACCATGAATGACAATGCTCCGAATTAATTGTATTGAACTAATCAATTCCCAGATTTCCCTAGATTCATTGAATTGAATGGATAACGCATCACAACCAAATTATTCTTTCTCAAACTCCCTAACTATGGAATACGCATGATAGAGACATTCAACAAAGATCATTAAGTTCAATGGAAATCATGAACATTGACAAGGCATTCATAACTATGGAAGACGCATGTTAATCCAACCTAGGGTTTACTTAACATGATTGTGACTAGCAACCTTTACTACTTGTGAATATAAGTTCATATCGATTAGGTGAAATTCCCTTATATCCTAGCATCAAATTCATGCATGTAAACTAAGTATGCATCCTTAATCAACACACAAGAACAAGTTCTTAATAAAACAGATAAGCAAACCACATTCATAATTTATGAACTCGTAACTGGAGTAAATCAAATCATAAGAAACATATATCCATGGCTTCAGATTCCCCCCCTAACTAATAGGGGTTTAGTTCCTCATAATAGCAATTAAACAAAGAAAACTGAATTGAAACATCAAAAACAAAGATAGACAACACCTACGAACGCTCCAGCAATAGTCACGACTTAGAGTGGCACCTTCTCCTTCCTTCCTTGAATAGCTGCGGCACAAGAGGGGTTTTCTGGGTTTTGGGGACGGGTTTGGTGAAGGATGGATGATGATGAATGGCGTCGGGGGTTGTTTTGGAGGAAGAACTGGCAGATGACTGGGTGTGTGAAGGCAGAGAATGAATGGAAGGCTTGATGATTTAAATGGCACGGCAGGAAGGCTATTTATAGGGGTTAAGGTGCGGCATTGCCTTATGAATCAGAGAAGGATTGCACAACCTAAACCCATCAGGAATAGGCCATCTAGAAGGTAGGAAATCCCAAAGGACAAAGATTCCATGCGGCAGATATGTGTGGTTTCCTAACAGGATATTTGGTCTTCTAGAAGAACTAAAACCATCTAGGAAAAGGGATAAGGGTGCGGCAAGGCTTAGGGTAGGAACCATCTAGAAGCTTAATTTAAATGTCCGCTAATCAGAAAATAAACCCTCAATGCATCAGGAATTGAATTAGAAAAGGATTAGGATAGGATAAGGTTTGTTAAGATAAGATAAGGATTGGATAAGATAAGATAAGATAAGGTTGTTTGGATAATGTTTTGGATAATTCTCCTTCTTTTGAGCTGATTCCTTATCTTCAATGATTTGAATTTATTTCTCCAACCTTGAAACATATTCCTAGCTCCATTTGGGCTCCAAATTCGTCCATCTTCATGCCCACTGCATGTGCTATCCACTCCAAGCCCAGATTTGCTCTAAAATGCTCCAAAATGCATCTCTTTGCCAACTTTGCTTCTTGGACCTAAAAATACACGAAAATGACTTTAAACACTATACTAAGCAACAAATAGCTAAGCAAATGCAAGAAAACACACTAACTAAGTAGCATAAATATGCTCTTATCAAATTCTTTATCTAAAGTAAGCACAACAGCAAGAAGTTCTTTTTCAGTGGTAGAGTAATTCAATTGTGCATCATTCAAGGTCCGAGATGCATAATAGATGACATGGGGCTTCTTGTCCTTCCTTTGTCCCAAAACAGCTCCTAATGCATAATCAGAAGCATCACACATAAGCTCAAAAGGAAGGCTCCAATCTGGTGGGACTATGATAGGGGCCGAAGTTAGCATCTCTTTGAGGTGGTTGAACACCTTCTCACACTCCTCGTTGAAGTCAAAAGCCACATCTTTCTGGAGGAGACGGCAAAGAGGGTTTGAAATCTTTGAAAAGTCCTTGATGAATCGCCTATAGAATCCTGCATGTCCAAGAAAAGAACGAACCTCTCTAACCGAAGTAGGAGAGGGTAAGTAACGTACAAGATCTATTTTTGATTTATCAACTTCAATTCCCCTTTCTGAAACGATATGCCCTAAAACTATGCTTTGTTTAACCATAAAGTGACATTTTTCCCAATTTAACACAAGGTTAGTTTCAACGCATCGCTTCAAGATTAATGTGAGATTTTCCAAACAACCATCAAACGAATCACCAAAGACACTAAAGTCATCCATAAATACCTCAATAATCTTCTCCACAAAATCTGAAAATATACTTACCATACATCTTTGGAAGGTGGCAGGTGCATTGCATAAACCGAATGGCATGCGACGATAGGCAAAGGTACCAAAAGGGCACGTGAAAGTGGTCTTTTCTTGGTCATCCGGAGCTATGACAATCTGATTATATCCAGAATGACCGGCTAACCTTTCAAGCATTTGATCAATGAACGGCAAAGGGAAGTGGTCATTCCTTGTGGTGGCATTGAGCTTCCTATAATCGATGCACACTCTCCAACTTGTTTGGATACGTGTGGGCACAAGTTCATTCTCGGCATTCTTCACCACAGTGACTCCGGATTTCTTTGGAACACATTGCACCGGTGAAACCCAACGACTATCCGAGATTGGATAAATCACTCCACAGTCAAGAAGCTTGATAATCTCCTTCTTCACAACTTCCATCATTGGAGGGTTGAGTCGGCGTTGAGCCTCTCGAGTTGGTTTAGCCCCCTCCTCTAGAAGTATGTGATGCATGCATGTAGTAGGGCTAATTCCCTTAATATCGGCCAAAGTCCACCCAATGGCTGTTTTGTGTTCTTGCAATACCCGAACCAACTTTTCCTCCTCTATTACCGTGAGTGATGAGGAGACAATGACGGGCAACGTCTCGTTATCTCCCAAAAAGACGTACTTTAAATGGTCCGGCAATGGTTTAAGCTCAAGTACGGGTGCCTGAATCACTGAGGGTAACAACTTATTAGTAGAAATGGGAATTGAAATTGGTTTTGAAGGCTTACCACGGTGCTGAGGTAGTGACTCAAGTGCAGCAACCATCTCGGCCTCTTCTTCACTTCTAGGCATGGCAATATTGGGTTTTTGCCCAATTCCTTGTGCAATTGTTGTTTCAAGGGGATCCCTCTCCAAAGAATCAAGATAATCCTGCGCCAATTCATCGAATATATCAATAGAAAAACAAGAATGATCTTCTTTAGGAAATTTGATAGTTTCAGAAAGATTGAAATCAATAACTTCCCCATCGAATTCCATTGTTAAAGTCCCTTTGAACACATCTATCTTGGTGCGGGCTGTTTTCATGAAGGGCCTCCCTAAGAAGATTGGCAATGGGGTAGAGAGGGGTGAATCCTCCATGTCAAGCACATAAAAGTCCGCTGGAAAAATCAAATTACCAACCTGCACCAAAACATCTTCCAAAACACCTTTTGGATATGCGTTAGAACGATCGGCTAATTGAATAATCACACCATCGTTTTTAAGCTCACCTAAGTTCATAGATGCATAAATAGAGTATGGCATAACATTAATTGAAGCCCCTAAGTCTAACATGGCATGTTCAAATTTAGTATTTCCAATAACGCATGGAATTGTAAAACTACCCGGATCTTTGCATTTAGGGGGTAATTTCCTTTGTAACACAGCAGAAACGTTCTCACTTACTTGAACCACCTCTTTGTTCGAAATCCTTCTCCTTGTTGTACAAAGCTCTTTCAAAAATTTAGCATACCTTGGAACCTGCTTTATGGCATCAAGGAGTGGGATATTGACTTGAACTTTTCGGAATGTCTCTAGAATGTCCTTCTCGGCTTCTTCTTTCTTTGATTGCCTAAACCTGCCAGGAAAGGGTACATTTAGTGGAATGGAACTAGAAAATTTTGGATTCAGACTTACCTTGGTGGGTTGGGATGGCTTAGAGGCATCAGGTGGGTGCGGCATTGATTGGTCCTCTTTGGCCGTGAGTTTTGCTTCATGATCCTCTTCTTGCAGCAGCTTTTCATCCTCTTCTTGATTCGATTTAGATGGTTGTGGGTCGGCTCCAACCTGTTTACCACTCCTCAACATGAATGCCTTGGCGGTTTCAAAGCCTCCTTTAGGATTAACAACGGTTGAACTAGGCAATCTTCCTTGTTCTCTAATCTGCCCCATGAATTCTGCTATTTGCCCCATTTGCTTTTCCAAATTGTCCACCCTTTTATCTTGGATTTGTCTCTCTTTGTTTTGAGTTTGTACTTCCTGTGTCAAAGTAGTAAGTAACTTAACAATTTGATCATTATCCAAAGACATACCTGCGTTTGTTGGTGCAGATTGCATTTGGGTTTGATTTGGTACGAATGGCTTTGTATAAAGGCCCGGTGGTTGCTGCCTAAATCCTCCTTGTTGTTGGGGTTGTTGAGGCTCCCTCTACTTGAAATTTGGGTGATCCCTCTAACCTGGATTGTATGTGTTTGAATATGGATCATTGCGTGGCTGATTTTGGCTCCCAAAACCCATGGCGTTGGCAGATTCCCAGCCTCCATTCTCAATCAATTGAGGGCATTGGTCAGTGAGATGTCCTTGCATAGAGCACACGCCACAAACACTTTGTCCATGTATCTTCATTCCCTCGACCATCTGAGAAACAATAGAAGTAAGGTTAGCTAATTGGGATTGAATGTCGGACATAAAACTTACCTCATTCACTCCCTGCCATGGGGTGTCTCTTTGCCCAAGTCCTTCGTATTGTTGTGCATTCAACGCTCGGTTGGCAATTAGGGTCTTTGCAGCCATGGGTGTTTTGTCAACCAATGCACCTCCCGCTGAGGCATCTAGCATTTGTCGCTCAATGGGAAGAAGTCCTTCATAGAAGTATTGAAGTAAAAGTTCTTCTTTCATTTGATGTTGAGGACATGAAGCGACAAGAGCTTCGAAACGCTCATAGTATGTTGGAAATGACTCCCCTTGTTGTTGAATGCCACTAATTTTCTTCCTCAAGAGAATGACTCTCGAGGTGGGGAAGAACTTCTCTAAAAATGCCATCTTCATGCTTTCCCAAGAAGTGACTGTTCCGGGTGCTAGTTCGTAAAGCCAATCTTTAGCCTTTTCCAAAAGAGAGAATGGAAAGGCCTTCATCATTAGAATGTTCCCATCGACATTGATGGGTGTCATGCTCGAACAAACCACTTCGAACTCCTTAAGATGCTTGTTTGGGTCTTCCATGGACATCCCATGGTGTTTAGGAATGTGGTGCAACAAGCTTGACTTCAATTCGAACTCATTGGTCTTGCCTTGCGCAGCCGCGGGGTATTGAATGCATAGGGGTGCGGCATTGACCAACCCCGAGGCTGAAAGTTCATTGATTGTACGATTATCCACTGCCATGACTTCTTCTTCCTCTTCAAATTCAGATTCGGCCTCTGAACTTGAACTAGGTTCACTAGGTTCTGGATGCCTCCTCTTTCTTCTCAATGTTCGTTCAAAATCGTCGTCAAACTCCAAGATATGCTCACGAACTGGTTGAGAACTTCGAGTCATAAACTAGTACCTAAAACAAGAAAACAAAAACAAAAATCAGAAATCAAAGTAAAAGAAATAAAAACACACGGCAACAAGGGATTAGCAAAAATTTGCCAATCCCCGGCAACGGCGCCAAAATTTGATGTGAAAATTACTTGACACACAAATTAAACCCTATTTTTGACAATTGTAGCAATAATGTAAGTAGGGATCGTTCTAGGCCGGGGATTAACTAGGGATTGCTAAACACTTGAAACTGACTCAAAAACGTAAAAACAAAGTTTAAAACACTAATCTAGACTCAAAGAATGCAAAACTAACTTCTAAAACACTAAGACAACTCAAAAGACTCAAAACAGCAAACAAACACTCAAAACTGCCTTAAAACCACTTTCTGGGCAGTTCTGAGCACTAAGGAAGAATTTGGACGAAAATATGTTATGACTTGACTCAAAAGACTAAAAGAAAACAGATTTAGACTCTAAAAACAAGACTTAAAAGCAAGGGGGATTGTTTTGACGAGATTGAAGTTAAAACTAAAACTTGTAACCAAACTTTTAAGAAAAACGAATTCTGATGAAAATTAAGAAGGGTGAAAGGCTAGTTAGAGGGATCCTCATCCACACATGAACATATGCATACAACTTGATTCCCAATTACTCTTTCGATAAACCATGAATGACAATGCTCCGAATTAATTGCATTGAACTAATCAATTCCCAGATTTCCCTAGATTCATTGAATTGAATGGATAACGCATCACAACCAAATTATTCTTTCTCAAACTCCCTAACTATGGAATACGCATGATAGAGACATTCAACAAAGATCATTAAGTTCAATGGAAATCATGAACATTGACAAGGCATTCATAACTATGGAAGACGCATGTTAATCCAACCTAGGGTTTACTTAACATGATTGTGACTAGCAACCTTTACTACTTGTGAATATAAGTTCATAACGATTAGGTGAAATTCCATTATATCCTAGCATCAAATTCATGCATGTAAACTAAGTATGCATCCTTAATCAACACACAAGAACAAGTTCTTAATAAAACAGATAAGCAAACCACATTCATAATTTATGAACTCGTAACTGGAGTAAATCAAATCATAAGAAACATATATCCATGGCTTCAGATTCCCCCCCTAACTAATAGGGGTTTAGTTCCTCATGATAGCAATTAAACAAAGAAAACTGAATTGAAACATCAAAAACAAAGATAGACAACACCTACGAACGCTCCAGCAATAGTCACGACTTAGAGTGGCACCTTCTCCTTCCTTCCTTGAATAGCTGCAGCACAAGAGGGGTTTTCTGGGTTTTGGGGACGGGTTTGGTGAAGGATGGATGATGATGAATGGCGTAGGGGGTTGTTTTGGAGGAAGAACTGGCAGATGACTGGGTGTGTGAAGGCAGAGAATGAATGGAAGGCTTGATGATTTAAATGGCACGGCAGGAAGGCTATTTATAGGGGTTAAGGTGCGGCATTGCCTTATGAATCAAAGAAGGATTGCACAACCTAAACCCATCAGGAATAGGCCATCTAGAAGGTAGGAAATCCCAAAGGACAAGGATTCCATGCGGCAGATATGTGTGGTTTCCTAACAGGATATTTGGTCTTCTAGAAGAACTAAAACCATCTAGGAAAAGGGATAAGGGTGCGGCAAGGCTTAGGGTAGGAACCATCTAGAAGCTTAATTTAAATGTCCCCTAATCAGAAAATAAACCCTCAATGCATCAGGAATTGAATTAGAAAAGGATTAGGATAGGATAAGGTTTGTTAAGATAAGATAAGGATTGGATAAGATAAGATAAGATAAGGTTGTTTGGATAATGTTTTGGATAATTCTTCTTCTTTTGAGCTGATTCCTTATCTTCAATGATTTGAATTTATTTCTCCAACCTTGAAACATATTCCTAGCTCCATTTGGGCTCCAAATTCGTCCATCTTCATGCCCACTGCATGTGCTATCCACTCCAAGCCCAGATTTGCTCTAAAATGCTCCAAAATGCATCTCTTTACCAACTTTGCTTCTTGGACCTAAAAATACACAAAAATGACTTTAAACACTATACTAAGCAACAAATAGCTAAGCAAATGCAAGAAAACACACTAAGTAGCATAAATATGCTCCTATCAACCCTAACAAAACCAACAACAAAGTGCATTTAGGCAGCAAGCCCCGGGTTTCTATTCAAAACCATACGCACCCACACAAACCCAAGCACAACCTGCCCAAACCAAATCAGGTTCGTCTGTTGATAATGATCAGATTTTTCAATTACTAGCTTCTATGGCGCAGGGTATGCAAACTAGGGACAAAAAGGTGGATGAGTTGGAGAAGCAAGTAGGGCAGATTGCAGAGTTCATGGGCCAATTCCGAAAGCAAGGCAAGTTGCCTAGTTCAACCGTTGTCAACCCAAAGGGTGGATTCGAATCTGCCAAAGCCATGAGTCTGCGAAATGGAAAACAAGTTGGATATGATCCCCAACCTTCCAAATCACGTTCCAACGAGTTTGAAGAGTTGATAATTGAAGAAGAGGAGCAATGCACGCCCACGGCAAGGGTAGCATGATAGGAGCATATTTATGCGACTTAGTTAGCTTGTTTTCATGCATTTACGTTATTAGTTCTTAGTTAATTTTGTATTTTAAGCTATTTTCGTGTGTTTGTAGGTTCAAAGTGTCAAGATGGCAAAAGGAGCAATTTGGAGCATTCTAGAGCACTTTTGGGCCAAGATTGGGTAGTGCAAGCATGGAGGCAAGTTGATGGACGAAATTGAAGATATAAAGACTTGAAATCAGCTAAGAAGATGGAAGAAAGAAGTCAAAGATAAAGAAGATAAGGAATCAGCTCAAAAGAAGGAGAATTATCCAAAACATTATCCAAAACAACCTTATCTTATCTTATCTTACCTTATCTTATCCAATCTTATCCTAATCTTATCCTAACCTGTTTTCTTCAATTTAGGGGACTTAAAACCTGATTTGTAGAAGTCCTATCCATTCTCCTACAAAAGTGGCACCCCAAACTCTTCTAGAAACCCCAAAATCTGGCCAGAAACACATTCTTTCTAGAAGCCTAAAAATCTGGCGCCTCCCTCCTTTCTAGAAGGTCTTTTCCTTGCCTTGCAAGGTTCCCTGCCTTATCCCTTTGTGCCGTGGGTTTTCACTCCCATTCCTTCTTGGATTCTGATTTATTAAGCCTTTTCCTTGTGGATTTGGGTTCTATAATCCTTTTCAGACATTAATTGGACCACAATTCCTTTTCTAAAGTGATTGCCGAACCCTAAGGCCTAATCTATATTTTCTGCCGCACCTAGAGTCCTAATTCCTTGTTTTATGCTAAGTCCAAGCCCAAATCTGATTACTCTAGGGTTTGTGATGCATTTATCTACAAAGCTTGGTTGTTGCCGCAGACCACCCACCCCCATATACATTCAGAAATCCATATTTTACTGCAGAGAAGGGAAGACAAGGCCTTGCCGTGGCTTCCATTGGAGAAGGAGGAGTTCTTTCTTCTCTTGTTTTGTTTCTATGTTTAATTTAATTTGTTTTTCAATTATGTTGAACATGTGGAACTAATTTCGTTTTAGTTAGAGGTGGATTCAAAGCCATGGACATATGTTTGATATGAATTGATTACCTTCAGTTATCGTTTCATAAATTGTGAATGTGATTTACTTATCTGTTTTATGAAGAACTTGTTCTTGTGTGTTGATTAAGGAGATCTACTTAGTTTGCATGCATGAATTTGATGCTAGGATATAAGGGAATTTCACCTAATCGTTAGGAACTTATATTCACAAGTAGTAATGATTGCTGGTCACAATTGTGTTAAGTGAATCCTAGGCAAAAGTAACATGCGTATTCCATAGTTATGAATGCCTTGTCAATGTTTATGATTTCCATGGAGCTTAATGATCTTTAATATGTATCTCTATCATGCGTCTTCCATAGTTAGGGAACTTGATAAGAATAATTTGGTTGTGATGCATTATCCATTCAATTCAATGAACTTAGGGAAATCTGGGAATTGGTTAGTGCAATACAATTAATTCAAAGCATTGTCATTCATGGTTTATCGGAAGAATAACTGGAAATCGATTCGTATGCATATGTTCATGTGTGGAGAAGAACCCTCTAACTAGCTTTCTACCCCTGAATTCACCTGTATCTCCCTTTAATTCACTTTGTTTGATTAAAACTGCTTAGTTTTGCTTAATTCGTCCAAAAAACCCCCCTAGTTCTCATTTGAGTCTTACTTTGTTTAAATTCGTCCAAAGCTGTCTCCTTTTAGTGTTTTGAGTTTAACTAGTCTAAAAGTCATCCAATTCACTTCATAGAACCTGTTTTGAGTCTACTTAAGTTAGTTTTGCTGTTTTGAGTCTATTTAGCCTGTTTTGAGTCTCTAGTGTCTAGAATCTGCCTAGTTGAGTTTTATTTGTTGTTTTAAGTTTGTTTTGTGTTATTTGAGTCAAGTTAGGTTGTCTAGAGTTAAAATTCGTTCAGATTGATCACTAGTACTTGTTTTCATTGTCTAGAGTCCAGTTTAGTGTTTTAGGTGTAATTTGTGTAGATTAGCATCCCTTCTAATCCCCGGCCTTAAACGATCCCTACTTTCATATACTACGTCGATAGGGTTTTAATTTGAGTGTCAAGTAATTCTCACATCAAATTTTGGCGCCGTTGCCGGGGATTAGCAAACTTGCTAATCTCCCTAGTTTCTGCCGTGTATTTTAACTTGTTTTTGTTTTTGTTTTGCTTAGTTTTCTGATTTGTTTTGCTTTCTTTGTTTTAGGTACTAGTGTATGACTCAAAGTTCTCAACCCGTTCATGCACATATCTTGGAGTTTAACGACGATTTTGAGCGAGATTTGAGAAGAAAGAGGAAGCACCCAGAACCTGGTCTACTTAGTTCAAGTTCTAATTCCGAATCTGAAGTTGAAATTGAAGAGGATTTGGAAGAGGAGCACGACATGGCTGCAGATAACCGAACGATCAAGGAACTTTCAGCCTCGGGATTGGACAATGCAACCCCTTTATGCATTCAATATCCTAGGGCAGCCAAGGGCAAGACTGACGAATTCGAATTGAAGTCTAGCTTGTTGCACCATGATAGGAGCATATTTAGGCGACTTAGTTGGCTTGTTCTTGTGCATTTATGTTGTGTTTTCTTAGTTATTTTAGTGTTTAAAGCCATTTTCGTGTGTTTCTAGGTCCTAAAGACAAAGTATGCATTTTGGAGCAAAATTGGGCTTGGAATGGATATCACATGTTTGGAGCAAAAGGAATAGACGAAATTGAAGACTTCAAGATGTTAGGATTTCTAATTAACGAAGGATTCCTAATTGAAGAAGGATTCCTAATTGAAGATGGATTCCTAGAAGAATGAGGATTCCTACTCACATGAGGATTCCTACTCAAACAAGGATTCATACTTGAAGTAGGAAAGCTAAGCCAAGGTTTCCTATTTTGGTTTGCCTTTCCTAATCCTAAATGTTCCCAAATTCCAGCAACTTTGAAGGCTTCCTATGCATTCTAGGACACAAATTGAAGGACTTAGACCACCTAAGGACCCTTGCCGCACCTCCTTACCCCTTTCCCCTTCCTTTGCGTGCAAGGGAGAGGGTTATTTCCTGTTTCCTTGCATTAAAACACATTCCTATTCTGTTTTAAAGCCTTGCCGCATATACCTGGCACTTTCCCTTAGTTTTCTGATTTTGTTTCCCCTCTCTATATGCTTTTGACTTAATTTCTGATTACCTAAATAAGTTAAGGTTTTAATTTCCCTAAAACCTTTAAATAAACTTCCTTGTTGCAGCCACAAAGGATCTATTTCATCCATCCACACAACCTGTCTCGCCAGAATTCCTTCCCCAACCCTAGCCGCACCTATCCTTTACCATTCTCCATAGTTTCTGACCTAAAACAACCCCTGCCGCACCATACATCCATCCTAGCCATAAACCCAGCCTTCTACACCATTCATAATCCCAAAACTCACCAACAACCCTTGTGCCGCAGCAAAGAGGAAGGAGGAAAGCCCTTGGATGTGCCTGCTATTCAAATTAGGATTGCTGGAAAGTTTAGGTGTAATCTTTCTTTTGTTTTCAATGTTTCAATTCAATAATCTTTGTTCTGTGAGTATGAGGAACTAAACCCCTCTTAGCTAGGGGGGGATTCGAAACCATGATTATACTTGCAATGTGAATTGATTACTTTCAGTTGTGATTTCATAAGTTGTGAATTCAATTTGTTTAATTGCTTGATGGATAACTTATTCTTGTATGTTGATTGAGGGTCGACACTTAGTTTGCATGCATGAGTTTGATGCTAGAATATAAGGGAGTTTCACCTAATAGTTACAAACTTATAGTCACAAGTAGTGGAGGTCGCTTATAAACGATCGCGTTAAATGAATTCTTGGCAGGAGTTTCATGCTCATCATAGTAACGAATGCCTCGTCAATGCTTATAGTTCTCACAAGGCTTAATGATCTTTGATTGTATCTTTATTGTGCTGCTCACGTAGGGGACTTTTAGAGAATGTTTTGAGTTGTTGTATGCGCTAACCCCGTCCAATTCAATAACTTAAGGAGAACTTGAAGGTTAATTTAAGCGGACCTAATTAACCTGGGGTGTTGAGTTTCATGATTTATCGAAAGAACAACTGAAAATTGGTTTATGTGCAAGTGTGTCATGTGTGGAGAAGAACCCTCTAGCTAGCCCATCATCCATAAGTTTTAACAAATTTGTCAAAAATCTGTTTTACTTTACAATCTGTTCGTTTTGTTTTTAATTTCGTCAAAACCCAAACCCCCCTTTTACTTTCTTGTTTCAAAGTGTTCACAATCTGTTTTGTTTATGTTTTTAAGTGTTTTGAGTCAAACCAATACCCTATTTCCGTCCAAAGTAGTGTTTAGAGTCTAAAACTGCCCAGTTTGTGTTTTTAGGCAGTTTTGAGTGTTTTTGTGCTGTTTTGAGTCTTTTGAGTTGTTTTAGTGTCTTAGAGTCTAGTTTTGCATTTTTTGAGTCTAGTTTAGTGTTTTAAACTTTGTTTTAATGATTTTGAGTCAGTTTTGAGGTTTTAGCAAGCCCTCCTAATCCCCGGTCCAGAACGATCCCTACTTGCATCTATGCTACAATTGTCAACAAGAGGGTTAAATTTGTGTGCTTATATATTTCGCATCAAATTTTTGGCGCCGTTGCCGGGGATTAGCAACTTTGCTAATCCCTTGGATCTTTTCTTTCTGATTACTTTTAAATTGTTTCAGTTTCTGACTTTGTTTTGTTTCTTGTTTTTAGGTACTAGTTTATGACTCGAAGCTCTCAACCTGTTCAAAAGAATATCTTGGACTTTGAGAAGGCAGAGGAATCAACAAGCATCTAATCCATCTAGCCCTGAACCTGAGCTTGAAGAACCAGTGCTAGAAGAGGAAGAAGACCCCACGGCACAGGTTGTGGAAGAGGTACAAGTCATGGCAGCGGACAATCGAACAATCAAGGAGCTCTCTGCTTCGGGATTGGACAATGCCACACCCCTATGCATCCAATACCCCATGGCTGCTCAAGGAAAAACCGAGGAGTTCGAGTTGAAGTCAAGTTTGTTGCACCACATTCCAAAGTACCATGGGCTGTCCATGGAGGATCCAAACAAGGACTTGAAAGAGTTCGAAGTGGTGTGTTCAAGCATGACCCCTGTCAACGTCGATGAGAGCATACTGAACATGAAGGCTTTCCCTTTTTCTCTCTTGGAAAAGGCTAAAGATTGGTTGTATGAACTAGGCCCCAGAACTGTCACATCTTGGGAGAGCACGAAACGGGTGTTCTTGGAGAAGTTTTTCCCAACTTCTCGAGTGATTCTTTTACGCAAAAGGATTAGTGGCATTCAGCAAAATGAAGGTGAATCATTTCCTACTTATTATGAACGTTTTAAAACTCTTGTTGCTTCATGTCCACAGCATCAAATGAAGGAGGAGCTTCTTCTTCAATATTTCTACGAAGGGCTTCTACCCATTGAACGTCAAATGCTAGATGCCTCAGCGGGAGGAGCTTTGGTGGACAAGACACCCATGGCTGCCAAGACCTTGATAGCTAACCGAGCGTTGAATGCTCAACAATATGAAGGTGTTGGACAAAGAAGCAACTCACGGCAGCAAGTAAATGAGGTAAGTGCTGTTTCTGATTTACAATCTCAAATCACTAACCTTACTTCTATGTTTTCGCAGTTTATGGAAGGATGTAAAACGCAAGGAATGTCCTCCAATGTATGTGGCGTGTGCTCCATTCAAGGCCACCAATCTGAGAAGTGTCCTCAATTAATTGAGAATGGTGGATGGGAATCTGCCAATGCCGTAGGTTTTGGAGGCCAAAACCAGCCAAGGAACGATCCATACTCTAATACCTACAATCCAGGTTGGAGAGACCACCCAAATTTCAAGTGGAGGGAGCCCCAACAATCCCAACAACAAGGAGGCTTTAGGCAACAACCCCCGGGCTTCTACATTAAGCCATTCGCACCCACACAAGCACCACAACAATCTGCTTAAACGAATTCAGGTACATCCATGGATAATGATTAAATTACTCAATTACTAACCTCTTTGGTGCAGGGACAGCAAAATCAAACCAAAACAATGCTCAATCAAGCTAAAGAGGTGGATGAGTTGAAGAAACAAATGGGCCAAATGGCAGAATTCATGGGGCAATTCCGAGAACAAGGCAAACTTCCTAGCTTAACCGTTGTGAATCCAAAAGGAGGTTTCGAATCTTCAAAAGCCATATTGTTGAGAAGTGGAAAAGAGGTTGGGGCAGGTACACAACCATCAACATCAGGTCACAAAGAAGATGAAAGACTTCAATTTGAAGAGGAGGAACAAAGCCAACCCACGGCAAGGAAGGATACACCTTTGCCGCAGGCCCTAAATGCTCCTAAACCATCAAATCTGTCCAACAAGGGTAAGAATGTGTCAAATTCAATTCCTACTAATGTTTTTCCTTCGAATGTTCCTTTTCCTAGCAGATTCATGCAAACAAAGAAAGAGGAAGCTGAAAAGGACATTCTAGAGACATTTAGGAAAGTTCAAGTCAATATACCACTTTTGGATGCAATTAAGCAAGTTCCGAGGTATGCCAAGTTTCTGAAGGAGTTGTGCACAACTAGGAAGAGAGTTTCGAACAAGGAGGTTGTGAAGGTAAGTGAAAATGTTTCAGCCGTATTGCAACGTAAACTGCCCCCTAAATGCAAAGATCCCGGCAGTTTTACGATTCCTTGTGTAATTGGCCATACTCGTTTTGAAACTGCCATGCTTGACTTAGGTGCATCTATAAATGTCATACCTTACTCTATTTATGCATTTATGAACTTGGGTGAATTGAAAAAGGATGGTGTGATCATACAATTGGCTGATCGTTCTAACGCTTATCCAAAAGGAGTATTGGAGGATGTTTTAGTGCAGGTGAATCATTTAGTCTTCCCAGCTGATTTTTATGTTTTGGACATGGAAGATTCAGCCCATTCCACTTCTTTGCCGATTCTCCTTGGTAGGCCATTCATGAAGACAGCCCGCACCAAGATTGATGTGTTCAAAGGAACATTGTCAATGGAATTTGATGGGGAAGTGATTGATTTCAATATTTCTGAAACCATGAAATATCCTAATGATGATCACTCTTGTTTTTCTATTGATATTATTGATTCTTTGGCGCATGGGTATTTTGAAGATTTGAATGACGATGCACTTGAAAAGGTCATTACAAGAGGAATGGAGCTCAACAACAAGTGGGCAGAACCCATGCTAGTCCACGGCACACATGAACCAATCCATGCCGTGCCCCCTTGAGAGGAATTCATTGAGATGGCTGCTGCCCTTGAGTCATTACCCAAGCATGATGGTAAGTCTCCTAACTTTGATTCAATTCCCATTTCCACTAATAAGTTGCTTCCTTCAGTAATTCAGGCACCTACCCTTGAACTTAAACCGTTACCAAACCATTTGAAGTACGTTTTCTATGGGGAAAAAGAGACCTTACCTGCCATTATCTCCTTATCACTCACGGCACAAGAAGAAGAGAAGCTAGTGCGTGTTTTAAGGGAGTTCAAATCTGCCCTAGGATGGACCTTAGCCGACATCAAGGGGATAAGCCCTATAACTTGTATGCATCACATATTTCTTGAGGAGGGGGCCAAACCAACTAGAGAGGCTCAACGCTGTCTCAACCCTCCTATGATGGAAGTTGTGAAAAAGGAGATAATCAAGCTACTTGATTGTGGAGTGATCTATCCTATCTCCGATAGCCGTTGGGTCTCACCTATCCAAGTTGTTCCCAAGAAATCTGGAGTGACGGTCGTGGATAATGCTGAGAATGAGCTTGTGCCCACCCGGATCCAAACCGGTTGGCGAGTATGCATTGACTATAGGAAGATCAACGCCATAACAAGAAAGGATCACTTTCCATTGCCATTCCTTGATCAAATGCTTGAGAGGTTAGCGGGTCATTCATTTTATTGTTTTCTTGATGGATACTCTGGTTATAATCAAATTGTCATAGCCCCGGATGATCAAGAAAAGACCACTTTCACTTATCCCTTTGGAACATTTGCATATCGACGCATGCCATTCGGTTTATGCAATGCCCCTGCCACGTTTCAAAGGTGTATGATTAGTATATTTTCTGATTATGTTGAAAGGATTATTGAGATATTCATGGATGGTTTTAGTGTGTTTGGTGATTCATTCGATAATTGCTTGGATAATCTCACTTTAATCTTGAAACGTTGTGTTGAAACAAACCTTGTGTTAAATTAGGAGAAATGTCATTTCATGGTTAAACAAGGTATTGTTTTGGGTCACATAATCTCTGAAAAAGGTATTGAGGTTGATAAGTCTAAAATAGATCTTGTACGCTACTTACCCTCTCCTACTTCGGTTAGAGAGGTTCGTTCTTTTCTTGGTCATGCAGGATTCTATAGACGATTTATCAAGGATTTTTCAAAGATTGCACAGCCCCTATGCCGTCTCCTACAAAAGGAAGTGTCTTTTGAATTCAACGAGGCGTGTGAGAAAGCATTCAACCATCTCAAGGCCTTACTGACCACGGCACCAATCATCACTCCACCAGATTGGAGCATTCCCTTCGAGCTCATGTGTGATGCATCGGATTATGCACTTGGAGCTGTTTTGGGCCAGAGGAAAAACAAGCAGCCACATGTCATTTATTATGCTTCACGCACCTTAAATGATGCCCAATTGAACTATTCCACAACTGAAAAAGAACTCTTGGCTGTTGTATTTGCATTAGATAAGTTTCGATCTTATTTAATTGGCACTAAAGTCATTGTTTTCACTGATCATGCAGCTCTGAAGTACTTGCTCACCAAAAAGGAAGCTAAACCAAGACTCATTCGCTGGATGCTTTTACTTCAAGAGTTCGACATTGAAATAAGGGACAAGAAAGGATGTGAAAACGTGGTGGCTGACCACCTAAGTCGGATGGTGCGTGAAGAGGAGTCCATTCCCATTTCAGAAACGTTTCCGGATGAGCAACTACTGTCCATTGAGGTAAGTATACCTTGGTATGCTGATTTGGTCAACTATTTGGTGTCTAAGCAGATTCCAAACACTCTAAGCAAGTCCCAACATGATAAACTTAAAAAGGATGCACGTTTTTATGTTTGGGACGACCCATATTTGTGGAAATTTTGCCCTGATCAAATCGTGTGTAGATGTGTTCATGAATCTGAGTTTAATCCAATTCTAAGCTTTTGCCATACATATGCATGTGGTGGACACTTTGGCACACAGCGTACTGCCCTTAAGGTTCTTGAATGTGGGTTTTATTGGCCTACTTTGTTTAGAGCTGCTCGAACTTTTTGCATAACTTGTAATCGCTGCCAAAGGACAGGAAATTCAGGCCAACGAGACCAAATGCCGCAGACTCCAATTCTTGTTGTTGAAATTTTTGACATTTGGGGTATTGATTTTATGGGTCCTTTTCCTTCTTTTGGTTTCACTTACATTTTACTCGCGGTTGATTATGTTTCGAAGTGGGTGGAAGCCAAAGCCACCCGCACTAATGATTCTAAAGTTGTGGCAGGTTTTGTGAAATCTAACATTTTTTCCAGATTTGGGATGCCGATAGTGCTTATAAGTGATGGTGGGTCTCATTTTTGCAATCGCACCATTGAGGCACTACTCAAGAAGTACAATGTGACACATAAGGTTTCAACACCTTATCACCCCCAAACAAGTGGCCAGGCCGAGGTCTCGAATAGGGAGATCAAGCAGATTTTAGAGAAGACCGTTGGGCCAACTAGAAAGGATTGGAGCTTGCGTTTGGAGGATGCACTGTGGGCATATCGAACGGCTTACAAAACACCCATTGGCATGTCCCCATTTCGGCTCATCTATGGCAAGCCATGCCATTTACCCGTGGAGCTTGAGCACAAGGCACATTGGGCAGTCAAGACCTTCAATATGGATGTGGACACGGCTGGCAATCACAGAAAGCTGCAATTGAATGAACTTGAAGAGATTAGGCATGATGCTTATGAGAATGCTCGAATTTACAAAGAGAAGACCAAGGCATTCCATGACAAGATGATTCGAGGCAAAACATTCTCAATTGGGTAGAAAGTGTTGCTATTTAACACCCGTCTTCGTTTATTCCCCGGTAAGCTACGTTCTAAGTGGGTTGGTCCATTTGTTATTACTAATGTTTTTGTGCATGGTGCAGTCCAAATACAAAGTTTGAAAACTGGACAAGAATTCAAGGTGAATGGGCATCGATTGAAGCCCTACTATGAGAACTTTGTTGAGCATGTAGCGGAGGAGGTTCCCCTGCAGGTCGTGGGCTCCAATGGGGAGTGAATGAGTTCTTCGTCCGGCTGCAAGACGTTAAAGCAAGCGCTTCTTGGGAGGCAACCCATGTATTCAACAAAGGAAGACCTAGGAATCACTCCAATTCCAGATTTGCGTTCCTAAACCCTTCTCTTTGTTGTTGTTTCAATTCTGCCTTGTTTAGTTGTTTATTTCTTGTTTGTTTGTTTGTTTGTTTTTTGTGTGAGTTTATGCTTGAAACATTGAGGACAATGTTTGATTTAAGTGTTGGGGGGGGTAACAAAGTGTTTTTGATGCAAATTCGTGGGATTTTATCACCCATTACTTCAAAAGTTGTTAAGCTGTTTTGGAGTGTTTTAGTATGTCTTGACTTAAAAATCCGAAAATCTCATAAAAATTTGAAAAATTGTTTTGAAAAGCCCAAAAAGAGTTGTTTTTGTGTTGTTTTGGTGTGTTTGTGTCTTAGGTACCTTCCAACACAATGATGAGGATTTGGTTTTAATTGCATGACTGTTAAAGAGAGTTATAAACATGGATGAAAGTTTGATTTACACTTTGGTTTATACTTGGTTGTGGTTATAATTTATGAATTTACATAATGGATAAAATCAGTTTTTGTAACATGCTTGAAGGAAGGAACTCAAATTAACGCTACAACCTTGAGAGACTTGAGCCTTAAACGTTCTTTTGGAGAGTTGATAATCCGTGCACTCTTGTTTTCTTAAGTTGTTGCATGATCTCATTATTCTTTGCTTGGTTGCTACTTAGAATGCAGTGTCATCATTTAGTTCCAAATACTAGAACTCATGCCCATTCCATTCAAAGCATAACATTGATTTGCATAACACACGATCAAGATGAAGTTAATTAGTGAACCACCACAGCCAAAAAGCCGAACCCCCTTTTCATATGTTTTGTAGGTTTAACCCCTTTGAGCCTTGTTTAGCCTATTTTCTTTGTGAACCACATTATCCTCACCTAGCCTAGATTAGGACCATCCATACCCTTGTTTTTGAAGCATAGTGAAGCATGACTTAAAAAGAATTCCTTTTGATTGTCTTCTTGCAGAAAAACAAGTGTGGGGGAAGGGATTTTGTGTGTGTGTGTGCCAAAGTCTTTAATAAGGCACGGGTTTGAAAAGAAAAAAAAAAGAAAAATTCGTGGGAAAAATAGAAAGAAAAAGAAAAGGTTGTGAAAAGAATGAAAAAGAGTTGAAAAGTATGTGAAAAAGAGTTCTAAAGTGTTGTTTGTTGAAGAAAGGGTCCAAAACATTGAATTCGGCCCTAGAGTGTAAATCTTCCCTTTTTGTGTTAAAGTTGATTTCTGCATTCAAAGTGAATTCTAAGTGTTGATTTCATTGCTTTGCTTGCTATTCTTTAAGAACCCTTGTTTTCCATATCCTTTCTTCCTTACCCAACACCCCAAGCCCCGTTACAACCCTTTAACTTCAATCTTGGGTGTTGTGTGTTTCAATATGTGGAGTTTGGAAGTGGTATGAGCATATGGTGTCACTGGTTCTCGCATCTAAGTAGTAGCATTCCATTCATGAGATCATATCTAAACATGTTTATTAACTCCAGAAATTGCTTTCTTTGTTATAAACATATGTGAGTGTTCGTTTTCATGTTTACATCAATCTTCTCACATATACCTAGTGTAGGGTGTGTAGTCAGAAAATGTGTGTGGAAATTGAGTGCATATCTTGTAAGGAATTGAGTGAATTCCCTAAGGCATGTTACTATATTCAAAACATCGTTTTAATTGGTTAAATGTGAACTAGTAAGTGGTGACTGTGATTAAGTATGTGCTCAAGTGTTAAGTTGACTAAAATCTGTGGGACTGATGATTTTTAACATGTCATGTGCATTGGAAATCCCTGAGGCAAATGTTGGAAGGATTAGAGTGTGTTTTGTTTACTTAGGTTGTGTTTTGTTTGTTTTGTTTAGTTTTTTTTTCTTTGTTTGTTTGTTTTGCTCGAGGACTAGCAAAAGCTAAGTGTGGAGGAATTTGATAGGAGCATATTTAGGCGACTTAGTTGGCTTGTTCTTGTGCATTTATGTTGTGTTTTCTTAGTTATTTTAGTGTTTAAAGCCATTTTCGTGTGTTTCTAGGTCCTAAAGACAAAGTATGCAAGAAGATGCATTTTGGAGCAAAATTGGGCTTGGAATGGATATCACATGTTTGGAGCAAAAGGAATGGACGAAATTGAAGACTTGAAGATGTTAGGATTTCTAATCAATGAAGGATTCCTAATTGAAGAAGGATTCCTAGAAGAATGAGGATTCCTACTCACATGAGGATTCCTACTCAAACAAGGATTCATACTTGAAGTAGGAAAGCTAAGCCAAGGTTTCCTATTTTGGTTTGCCTTTCCTAATCCTAAATGTTCCCAAATTCCAGCAACTTTGAAGGCTTCCTTTGCATTCTAGGACACAAATTGAAGGACTTAGACCACCTAAGGACCCTTGCCGCACCTCCTTACCCCTTTCCCCTTCCTTGCCGCGCAAGGGAGAGGGTTATTTCCTGTTTCCTTGCATTAAAACACATTCCTATTCTGTTTTAAAGCCTTGCCGCATATACCTGGCACTTTCCCTTAGTTTTCTGATTTTGTTTCCCCTCTCTAGATGCTTTTGACTTAATTTCTGATTACCTAAATAAGTTAGGGTTTTAATTTCCCTAAAACCTTTAAATAAACTTCCTTGTTGCAGCCACAAAGGATCTATTTCATCCATCCACACAACCTGTCTCGCCAGAATTCCTTCCCCAACCCTAGCCGGACCTATCCTTTACCATTCTCCATAGTTTCTAACCTAAAACAACCCCTGCCGCACCATACATCCAACCTAGCCATAAACCCAGCCTTCTACACCATTCATAATCCCAAAACTCACCAACAACCCTTGTGCCGCAGCAAAGAGGAAGGAGGAAAGCCCTTGGATGTGCCTGCCATTCAAGTTAGGATTGCTGGAACGTTTAGGTGTAATCTTTCTTTTGTTTTCAATGTTTCAATTCAATAATCTTTGTTCTGTGAGTATGAGGAACTAAACCCCTCTGAGCTAGGGGGGGATTCGAAACCATGATTATACTTGCAATGTGAATTGATTACTTTCAGTTGTGATTTCATAAGTTGTGAATTCAATTTGTTTAACTGCTTGATGGATAACTTATTCTTGTATGTTGATTGAGGGTCGACACTTAGTTTGCATGCATGAGTTTGATGCTAGAATATAAGGGAGTTTCACCTAATAGTTACAAACTTATAGTCACAAGTAGTGGAGGTCGCTTATAAACGATCGCGTTAAATGAATTCTTGGCAGGAGTTTCATGCTCATCATAGTAACGAATGCCTCGTCAATGCTTATAGTTCTCACAAGGCTTAATGATCTCTGATTGTATCTTTATTGTGCTGCTCACGTAGGGGACTTTTAGAGAATGTTTTGAGTTGTTGTATGCGCTTTCCCGTCCAATTCAATAACTTAAGGAGAACTTGAAGGTTAATTTAAGCAGACCTAATTAACCTGGGGTGTTGAGTTTCATGATTTATCAAAAGAACAACTGAAAATTGGTTTATGTGCAAGTGTGTCATGTGTGGAGAAGAACCCTCTAGCTAGCCCATCATCCATAAGTTTTACCAAATTTGTCAAAAATCTGTTTTACTTTACAATCTGTTCGTTTTGTGTTTAATTTCGTCAAAACCCAAACCCCCCTTTTACTTTCTTGTTTCAAAGTGTTCACAATCTGTTTTGTTTCTGTTTTTAAGTGTTTTGAGTCAAACCAATACCCTATTTCCGTCCAAAGTAGTGTTTAGAGTCTAAAACTGCCCAATTTGTGTTTTTAGGCAGTTTTGAGTGTTTTTGTGCTGTTTTGAGTATTTTGAGTTGTTTTAGTGTCTTAGAGTCTAGTTTTGCATTCTTTAAGTCTAGTTTAGTGTTTTAAACTTTGTTTTAATGATTTTGAGTCAGTTTTGAGGTTTTAGCAAGCCCTCCTAATCCCCAGTCCAGAACGATCCTTACTTGCATCTATACTACAATTGTCAACAAGAGGGTTAAATTTGTGTGCTTATATATTTCGCATCACACCACATCCCCAAATTCCACGGGTTGTCCATGGAAGATCCGAACAAACACTTGAAAGAATTCGAAGTGGCGTGTTCAAGCATGACCCCCGTCAATGTCGATGGGAGTATTTTGAAGATGAAGGCCTTTCCCTTTTCTCTCTTGGAAAGGCGAAGGATTGGTTGTATGAATTGGCTCCCGGAACTGTAACATCGTGGGAGAGCATGAAACGGGCTTTCTTGGAGAAGTTTTTCCCAACTTCTCGAGTCATCACCATACGAAAAAGGATAAGTGGAATTCAGCAAGAAGAAGGTGAGTCTTTTCCTACGTATTATGAACGTTTTAAATCTCTTGTTGCTTCATGTCCACAACATCAGATGAAGGAGGAACTTCTCCTACAATACTTCTACTAGGGACTTCTACCAATCGAACGTCAAATGTTAGATGCGTCAGCGGGAGGAGCTTTGGTGGACAAGACCCCCACGGCTGCAAAGACCTTGATTGCTAATCGAGCGTTGAACGCTCTGATAGGAGCATATTTATGCACCTTAGTTAGCTTGTTCTTGTGCATTTATGTTGTTTTTCCTTAGTTAAAGTAGTCTTTTAAGCTAGTTTGATGTATTTTCAGGTTCTAAGGGCAAGTATGCAAAAAGAAGCAATTTGGAGCATTCTAGAGCATTTTTGGGCCAAGATTGGGTAGTGCAAGCATGGAGGCAAGTTGATGGACGAAATTGAAGATATAAAGGCTTGAGATCAGCTAAGAAGATGGAAGAAAGAAGTCAAAGATAAAGAAGATAAGGAATCAGCTCAAAAGAAGGAGAATTATCCAAAACATTATCTAAAACAACCTTATCTTATCTTATCTTATCCAATCCTTATCTTATCTTACCTTATCTTATCCAATCTTATCCAATCTTATCCTAATCTTATCCTAACCTGTTTTCTTCAGTTTAAGGGACTTAAAACCGGATTTCTAGAACTCCTATCCCTTGTCCTATAAAAGTGGCGCCCCAAATCCTTCTAGAAACCCCAAAATCTGCCACAAAACACATTCCTTCTAGAACCCTGAAAATCTGGCGCCTCCTTCCCTTCTAGAATCCTTTTTCCTTGCCTTGCAAGGCATTCCCTGCCCTTATCCTATTGTGCCGCACCTCTCAGGCCTTTTCCTTGTGGATTTGGGTTCTACAAATCCTTTTCAGAAATCAATTGGGCCACAATCCTCTTTCCTAATGGATTCACAATTTCTGCCGCACCTAGGGCCCTAATTCTTTGTGCAATGCTGAGTCCAAGCCCTAATCTGATTACCCTAGGGTTTGTGGTGCCTATATATATATAAGTTTAAAGGGTTGCCGCAGGTTACACCACCCTCCATATACATCATTCACGCCAGAAATCATCCACCACTCTCTGCCGCACCCTTCCTTCACCATTGTCCATAGTTTCTGACCTAATTCACTACCTGCCGCACCATACATCCATCCTAGCCATTAACCCAGCCTTCTACACCATTCATAACCCCCAAAATCTGTCCCAAGTCCTTGTGCCGCAGCAAAGAGGAGGAGAAGGAGCCTTAGACGTGCATGCCATTCAAGTTTGAATTGCTGGAAGTTTTAGGTGTTTCCTTTCCTTTGATTTCAATGTTTAAATTCAATACTCTTTGTTCTGTGAGTATGAGGAACTAAACCCCCTCTGGCTAGGGGGGGATTCGAAACCATGTTTATGCTTGCTATATGACTTGATTACCTCTAGTTGTGATTCATAAATTGTGATTTCAATTTACTTATCTATTTGAATTAAACTGATTTGTGTGTGTTGGTTGAGAGTGCACGCTTAATTGTCATGCATAAATCTAATGCTAGGATATAAGGAAGTTTCACCTAATTGTTACAACTTTATATTCACAAGTAGTAAAGGTTGATGATCTCAATTGTGTTAAGTAAATTCTTGGCATAAGTATCATGCGCTTTCATAGTTACAAGTGCCTCGTCAATGCTTATGGTTTTCATAGAACTTAATGATTCTTGCTTGTATCTCTATTATGCAATTCATGTAGGGAACTTGTGGGGAATGCTTTGGGTTGTCGTATGCAATCATCCAATTCAATAACGTTAGGAAAATCTGAGGGTTAATTAGTGCAATTCACGGTTAATCTGGGGCGTTGAGAATTCATGGTTTATTGAAAAGCAATTAGAAATCGTTTTGTATGCAAGTATGACATGTGTGGAGAAAAACCCCTTAGCTAGCCTTCCATCCATTAATTTAAACCAATTTCGTTTTACAATCTGTTTTGTTTTACAAAGTTTTTGTTTTGTTTTCAAACTCGTCAAAACCAATTCCCCCTTTTTTTTGAAGTGTCAAATTAGTTAGAAATCAATTTAGTTTGTGTTTTTAAGTGTCTTGAGTCCAGTTATAAACTGTTTTCGTCCAAATTCTTCCTTAGTGTTCAACACTGCCTAGAAAGTGGTTTTAAGGCAGTTTTGAGTGTTTGTTTGCTGTTTTGAGTCTTTTGGTTTGTCTTAGTGTTTTAAAGTATAGTTTTGCATTCTTTGAGTCTAATTTAGTGTTTTAACTTTTTTTTAAGTTTTTGAGTCAGTTTTCAAGTGATTTAGCAATCCCTCCTAATCCCCGGCCTAGAACGATCCCTACTTGCATACTTTGCTACAATTGTCAAAAAGAGGGTTTAATTTGTGTGCTTATATATTTCGCATCACGCTCAACAATACGAAGGTGTTGGACAAAGGAGCATTCCACGGCAAGACCAAGTGAACGAGGTAAGTGCTATAACCGAACTTCAAAATCAAATGGCTAACCTTACCACTCTTCTTTCTCAGGTTGTTGAAGGACCAAAAGTGCAAACCGTGGCTTCTTGTGGCGTGTGCTCCATGCAAGGACATCCCACGGATAAGTGCCCACAATTGACAGAGAATGGAGGGTGGGAGACACTCAATGCCGTGGGTTTTGGGAATCAATACCAAAACCGTGGTGACCCCTTTTCCAATACATACAATCCGGGATGGAGAGATCATCCAAACTTCAAGTGGAGGGACTCTCAACAAGCACAGCAACAAGGCGAATTTAGACAGCCCCCTGGGATGTTTCCAAGGCCATATGCAGCAACACAACCTCAACCAATTTCGGCCCAAACCAATTCAGGTTCGTTGTTAGATAATGATAAAATTCTTCAAGTACTAACCTCTTTGACGCAGGACGTGCAGAGCATAAAAAATAAAGCTAAAGAGGTGGACGAATTGAAGAAACAAATGGGGCAAATGGCTGAATTCATGGGCCAATTCCGAGAACAAGGCAGATTGCCTAGTTCAACGGTTGTTAATCCTAAAGGAGGATTTGAAACCGCCCAAGCAATCACGTTGAGAAGTGGTAAGCAGGTTGGAACTGATTCACAACCATCTAGATCAAGTCAAGAAGAGGACAAGAAGCTGCAATTGGAGGAGGATGAATCACCCAAACCCACGGCAAGGAATGCACAATCCTTGCCGCAGCCAATTCCCACTTCTAAACCGTCCCCAACCATCAAGGTAAGTTCCAATATGAATTCTTCTAGCTCTACTCCACTAATTGTGCCCTTTCCTGGCAGGTTGCGGCAATCAAAGAAAGAGGATGCTGAAAAAGACATTCTAGAGACATTCCGGAAAGTTCAAGTCAATATCCTACTCCTTGATGCAATAAAGCAAGTCCCAAGGTATGCTAAGTTTTTGAAAGAGCTTTGTACAACAAGGAGAAGGATTTCTAACAAAGAAGTGGTTCAAGTAAGTGAGAATGTCTCTGCTGTTCTACAAAGGAAATTACCCCCTAAATGCAAAGATCCGGGTAGTTTTACAATTCCTTGCGTTATTGGTAATACAAAGTTTGAACATGCTATGTTAGACTTAGGAGCTTCAATTAATGTCATGCCATACTCTATTTATGCATCTTTGAACTTAGGTGAGCTTAAAAACGATGGTGTTATAATTCAATTAGCCGATCGTTCTAATGCATATCCAAAACGAGTTTTGGAAGATGTTTTGGTGCAGGTTGGAAATCTGATTTTTCCTGCAGATTTCTATGTGCTTGACATGGAGGATTCAGACCATTCCCATCCATTACCACTCTTACTTGGTCGACCATTCATGAAAACAGCCCAAACCAAGATTGATGTGGCCAAGGGAACGTTAACTATGAAGTTTGGTAGTGATAAGATTAAATTTAATGTTTCTAAGTCTGTTGAGAATCCTAGCGTTGTTCGTTCTTGTTTTGCCATGGATAAAATAAAAAAGATAGGGCCGGACCGTTCAAGCACAAAGGATACATCAAGAACCATACAGAACGAGGGAATTGGAGTGGAGCACACGGACCATACAGCCACTGCCCTCAAAATGCCCCAATTGGTCGAAAATATCATGGGGAAGAATGTTCATAGTGCTGCCACTTCATTGCAGTACATTGGTAAGCCATCTATTCCAGATTCGATTCCCATTTCAACTAATAGGTTGTTACCTTGTATGGTGCAGATTCCCAATCAAATCCAAGCTGGTGGGCATGATTACATTGATTTTAGGATGTTCAATGCCACAATCCGGAAGGATCACTATCCCTTACCATTCAAAGATCCAATGCACGAGCTGTTTGCGGAGCATGTGGTGGAAGAACTACCTCTGCATGCCGTGGGTACCATGGGAACTTAAATGGAAGTATCGTCCGGCTGGAAGACGTTAAAGCAAGCGCTTCTTGGGAGGCAACCCATGTGTTCAAACAAGAGAAAGATGGAATTCTAGCTCCATAACCAGATTTGCGTTCTTAAACTCTCTCTCTTTATTGCTTCTGTTTTGCCATATCTGTTATGTGTCTTAGTTGTGTTATTTACTTGTTTTTGTGTGAGTTTATGTTTGAAACATTGAGGACAATGTTTGATTTAAGTGTGGGGGGGGGTAACAAAGTGTTTTCGCATAAAATTCGTGGGTTTTTATCACCTATCACTTTGAATGTTGTTTTCAGTGTTTTTAAGTGTTTTTAAGCTGTTTTGGAGTCTTTTAGTGTGTTTTGAAAAGAAAATCCGAAAATACCATAAAAATTTGAAAAATTGTTTTGAAAAACCCAAAAAGAGGTGTTTTTGTGTGTTTGTTTGTGTCTTACGGTACCTTCCAACACAATGATGAGGATTCGGTTTTTAATTGCATGACTATTGAGGAAACTTATAAACATGGACGGAGGTTTGAATTGCTCTCTGGTTTATGCTTGATTATGGTTATAATTCATGAATTCATGTTTAATCAAAAAGAGAAAAAATCAGTGTTTGTAACATGCTTGAAGGAAGAATCTCAAACTAACGCTACAACCCTGAGAGACTTGAGCTTAAAACGTTCTGTGGAGAGTTAGAAATCTGAGCATTTATTGTTTTCTAAAGTCGTTGCATGATCTCATTATTCTTTGCTTGGTTGCTACTTAGAAGGCGTTTCATCATTTAGTTCCAAATACTAGAACTCATACCCGTTTCATTCAAAGCATGAAATTGATTAGCATAACACATAAATAAGATGAAGTTGTGTAGTGAACCAGTGCCAAATAGCCGAACCTCCCTATGTTATTTGTTTTGTAGGTTTAACCCTTTTGAGCCTTGTTTAGCCTATGTTCTTTGTTTACCCACATTATCCCTACCTAGCCTAGATTAGGACCATCCTTACCCTTGTTCTTAAGGCGTAGCTAAGCATGACTTAGAGTGAATTCCCTTTGTTCGTTATTGGGCAGCAAACAAGTGTGGGGGAAAGAAAGTTGTGCGTTTATATGTGCCAAAGTCACAAAAGAGGCACGGGTGAAGAAAAAAAAAAAAAAAAAGAGAAGAAGAGAAGACAAATTCGTGCAAAAGAAAAAGAAGAAAAGTTTGTGAAAAAAAAAGTATGAAAAGTGTTCAAAATAAGTGAGAATAAGCTCACAAATGTTGGATGTTGAAGAAAGGGTCCAAAAAGTTGAATTCGGCCCTAAAATATGTGTAATCTTCCCCTTATGTATCAAAGTGTGCGGCTGCATTCAAGAAAGGGAGTTCTAAGTGTCATATTCATTACTTTGCTTGTTTTTGCTTTAAGAACGTTTGTTTTCCTTACGTTTCTTTCTTAGCCAATACCCTTAGCCCCGTTATAACCCTATACTTCAATCTTGAGTGTTGTGTGTTTCAATATGTGGAGTTTGGGATTGGTACGAGCGTATGGTATCCCTGGTTCTCGCATCTAAGTAGTAGTATTCCATTCATGAGATCATATCTAAACATGTTTATTAACTCCAAAAATTGCTTTCTTTGTTATAAACATATGTGAGTGTTCGTTTTCATGTTTACATCAATCTTCTCACATATACCTAGTGTAGGGAGTGTAGTTAGAAAATCTGAGTGAAAATAAGAGTGTACCTAGTGAGGAATCGAGTGAATTCTCTATGGCATGTTACTACATTCAAAACATTGTTTTAATTGGTTAGATGAGAGCTAATGGATGGTGACTGTGGTTAAGTATGTACTAAAGGGTGGGGAAGACTAAAAGCTATGGTTATGATGATCTGAAATATGTCATGTATGTTGGAAATCCCTGAGGTGAAAGTTGGAAGGTCTAGTTTGTTTGGTGTTTGTTTCGTTTGCTTTGTTTCGTTTTGCTTGAGGACTAGCAAAAGCTAAGTGTGGGGGAATTTGATAGGAGCATATTTATGCGACTTAGTTAGCTTGTTTTCATGCATTTACGTTATTAGTTCTTAGTTAATTTTGTATTTTAAGCTATTTTCGTGTGTTTGTAGGTTCAAAGTGTCAAGATGGCAAAAAGGAGCAATTTGGAGCATTCTAGAGCACTTTTGGGCCAAGATTGGGTAGTGCAAGCATGGAGGCAAGTTGATGGACGAAATTGAAGATATAAAGGCTTGAAATCCGCTAAGAAGATGGAAGAAAGAAGTCAAAGATAAAGAAGATAAGGAATCAGCTCAAAAGAAGGAGAATTATCCAAAACATTATCCAAAACAACCTTATCTTATCTTATCTTATCCAATCCTTATCTTATCTTACCTTATCTTATCCAATCTTATCCTAATCTTATCCTAACCTGTTTTCTTCAGTTTAGGGGACTTAAACCTGATTTCTAGAAGTCCTATCCATTCTCCTACAAAAGTGGCGCCCCAAACTCTTCTAGAAACCCCAAAATCTGGCCAGAAACACATTCTTTCTAGAAGCCTAAAAATCTGGCGCCTCCCTCCTTTCTAGAAGGTCTTTTCCTTGCCTTGCAAGGTTCCCTGCCTTATCCCTTTGTGCCGTGGGTTTTCATTCCCATTCCTTCTTGGATTCTGATTTATTAAGCATTTTCCTTGTGGATTTGGGTTCTATAATCCTTTTCAGACACTAATTGGACCACAATTCCTTTTCAAGTGATTGCCGAACCCTAAGGCCTAATCTATATTTTCTGCCGCACCTAGAGTCCTAATTCGTTGTTTTGTGCTAAGTCCAAGCCCTAATCTGATTACTCTAGGGTTTGTGATGCATTTATATACAAAGATTGGTTGTTGCCGCAGACCACCCACCCCATATACATTCAGAAATCCATATTTTGCTGCAGAGAAGGGAAGACAAGGCCTTGCCGTGGCTTCCATTGGAGAAGGAGGAGTTCTTTCTTCTCTTGTTTTGTTTCTATGTTTAATTTAATTTGTTTTTCAATTATGTTGAACAAGTGGAACTAATTTCGTTTTAGTTAGAGGTGGATTCAAAGCCATGGACATATGTTTGATATGAATTGATTACCTTCAGTTATTGTTTCATAAATTGTGAATGTGATTTACTTATCTGTTTTATGAAGAACTTGTTCTTGTGTGTTGATTAAGGAGATCTACTTAGTTTGCATGCATGAATTTGATGCTAGGATATAAGGGAATTTCACCTAATCGTTAGGAACTTATATTCACAAGTAGTAAAGATTGCTAGTCACAATTGTGTTAAGTAAATCCTAGGCAAGAGTAACATGCGTATTCCATAGTTATGAATGCCTTGTCAATGTTTATGATTTCCATGGAGCTTAATGATCTTTAATATGTATCTCTATCATGCGTCTTCCATAGTTAGGGAACTTGATAAGAATAATTTGGTTGTGATGCGTTATCCATTCAATTCAATGAACTTAGGGAAATCTGGGAATTGATTAGTGCAATACAATTAATTCAAAGCATTGTCATTCATGGTTTATCAGAAGAATAACTGGAAATCGATTCGTATGCATATGTCCATGTGTGGAGAAGAATCCTCTAACTAGCTTTCTACCCCTGAATTCACCTCTATCTCTCTTTAATTCACTTTGTTTGCTTAAAACTGCTTAGTTTTGCTTAATTCGTCCAAAAAACCCCCCTAGTTCTCATTTGAGTCTTACTTTGTTTAAATTCGTCCAAAGCTGTCTCCTTTTAGTGTTTTGAGTTTAACTAGTCCAAAAGTCATCCAATTCACTTCATAGAACCTGTTTTGAGTCTACTTAAGTTAGTTTTGCTGTTTTGAGTCTCTAGTGTCTAGAATCTGCCTAGTTGAGTTTTATTTGTTGTTTTAAGTTTGTTTTGTGTTATTTGAGTCAAGTTAGGTTGTCTAGAGTTAAAATTCGTTCAGATTGATCACTAGTACTTGTTTTCATTGTCTAGAGTCCAGTTTAGTGTTTTAGAGTGTAATTTGTGTAGATTAGCATCCCTTCTAATCCCCGGCCTTAAACGATCCCTACTTTCATATACTACGTCGATAGGGTTTTAATTTGAGTGTCAAGTAATTCTCACATCAAATTTTGGCGCCGTTGCCAGGGATTAGCAAACTTGCTAATCTCCCTAGTTTCTGCCGTGTATTTTAACTTGTTTTTGTTTTTGTTTTGCTTAGTTTTCTGATTTGTTTTGCTTTCTTTGTTTTAGGTACTAGTGTATGACTCGAAGTTCTCAACCCGTTCACGCACATATCTTGGAGTTTAACGACGATTTTGAGCGAGATTTGAGAAGGAAGAGGAAGCACCCAGAACCTGGTCTACTTAGTTCAAGTTCTAATTCCGAATCTGAAGTTGAAATTGAAGAGGATTTGGAAGAGGAGCACGACATGGCTGCAAATAACCGAACGATCAAGGAACTTTCAGCCTCGGGATTGGACAATGCAACCCCTTTATGCATTCAATATCCTAGGGCAGCCGAGGGCAAGACTGACGAATTCGATTTGAAGTCTTGCTTGTTGCACCATGATAGGAGCATATTTAGGCGACTTAGTTGGCTTGTTCTTGTGCATTTATGTTGTGTTTTCTTAGTTATTTTAGTGTTTAAAGCCATTTTCGTGTGTTTCTAGGTCCTAAAGACAAAGTATGCAAGAAGATGCATTTTGGAGCATTTTGGAGCAAAATTGGGCTTGGAATGGATATCACATGTTTGGAGCAAAAGGAATGGACGAAATTGAAGACTTGAAGATGTTAGGATTTCTAATTGAAGAAGGATTCCTAATTGAAGATGGATTCCTAGAAGAATGAGGATTCCTACTCACATGAGGATTTCTACTCAAACAAGGATTCCTACTTGAAGTAGGAAAGCTAAGCCAAGGTTTCCTATTTTGGTTTGCCTTTCCTAATCCTAAATGTTCCCAAATTCCAGCAACTTTGAAGGCTTCCTATGCATTCTAGGACACAAATTGAAGGACTTAGACCACCTAATGACCCTTATCGACGCATGCCATTTGGTTTATCGACGCATGCCATTTGGTTTATGCGACTTAGTTAGCTTGTTTTCATGCATTTACGTTGTTAGTTCTTAGTTAATTTTGTATTTTAAGCTATTTTCGTGTGTTTGTAGGTTTAAAGTGTCAAGATGGCAAAAATGAGTGATTTGGAGCATTCTAGAGCATTTTTGGGCCAAGATTGGGTAGTGCAAGCATGGAGGCAAGTTGATGGACGAAATTGAAGATATAAAGGCTTGAAATCAGCTAAGAAGATGGAAGAAAGAAGTCAAAGATAAAGAAGATAAGGAATCAGCTCAAAAGAAGGAGAATTATCCAAAACAACCTTATCTTATCTTATCTTATCCAATCCTTATCCAATCTTATCCTAATCTTATCCTAACCTGTTTTCTTCAGTTTAGGGGACTTAAAACCTGGTTTCTAGAAGTCCTATCCATTCTCCTACAAAAGTGGCGCCCCAAACTCTTCTAGAAACCCCAAAATCTGCCCAGAAACACATTCTTTCTAGAAGCCTAAAAATCTGGCGCCTCCCTCCTTTCTAAAAGGTCTTTTCCTTGCCTTGCAAGGTTCCCTGCCTTATCCCTTTGTGCCATGCCTTCTCACTCCCATTCCTTCTTGGATTCTGATTTATTAAGCCTTTTCCTTGTGGATTTGGGTTCTATAATCCTTTTCAGGCATTAATTGGACCACAATTCCTTTTCTAAAGTGATTGCCGAACCCTAAGGCCTAATCTATATTTTCTGCCGCACTAGAGTCCTAAATCCATGTTTTCTGCTAAGTCCAAGCCCTAATCTGATTACTCTAGGGTTTGTGATATATTTATAAACAAGTTAAAGTGATTGCCGCACCATCCATCCACCTCCATACACATCTCATAACTCATCCACCCACCCCCATATACATTCAGAAATCCATATTTTGCTGCAGAGAAGGGAAGACAAGGCCTTGCCATGGCTTCCGTTGGAGAAGGATGAGTTCTTTCTTCTCTTGTTTCGTTTCTATGTTTAATTTAATTTGTTTTTCAATTATGTTGAACATGTGGAACTAATTTCGTTTTAGTTAGAGGTGGATTCAAAGCCATGGACATATGCTTGATATGAATTGATTACCTTCAGTTATTGTTTCATAAATTGTGAATGTGATTTACTTATCTGTTTTATGAAGAACTTGCTCTTGTGTGTTGATTAAGGAGGCCTACTTAGTTTACATGCATGAATTTGATGCTAGGATATAAGGGAATTTCACCTAATCGTTAGGAACTTATATTCACAAGTAGTAAAGATTGCTAGTCACAATTGTGTTAAGTAAATCCTAGGCAAGAGTGACATGCGTATTCCATAGTTATGAATGCCTTGTCAATGTTTATGATTTCCATGGAGCTTAATGATCTTTAATATGTATCTCTATCATGCGTCTTGATAGGAGCATATTTATGCACCTTAGTTAGCTTGTTCTTGTGCATTTATGTTGTTTTTCCTTAGTTAAAGTAGTCTTTTAAGCTAGTTTGATGTATTTTCAGGTTCTAAGGGCAAGTATGCAAAAAGAAGCAATTTGGAGCATTCTAGAGCATTTTTGGGCCAAGATTGGGTAGTGCAAGCATGGAGGCAAGTTGATGGACGAAATTGAAGATATAAAGGCTTGAAATCAGCTAAGAAGATGGAAGAAAGAAGTCAAAGATAAAGAAGATAAGGAATCAGCTCAAAAGAAGGAGAATTATCCAAAACATTATCTAAAACAACCTTATCTTATTTTATCTTATCCAATCCTTATCTTATCTTACCTTATCTTATCCAATCTTATCCTAATCTTATCCTAACCTGTTTTCTTCAGTTTAGGGGACTTAGAACCTGATTTCTAGAAGTCCTATCCCTTGTCCTATAAAAGTGGCGCCCCAAATCCTTCTAGAAACCTCAAAATCTGCCACAAAACACATTCCTTCTAGAACCCTAAAAATCTGGCATCTCCTTCCCTTCTAGAAAACCTGATTTCCTTGCCTTGCAAGGCTTTCTAGAAGCCTTATCCCTCTTTATCCAAATCTGCTGCACCTTAGGCCCTTTCCCATGAGAAATCTGATTGTTTTGAACCTATTTCTGGATGGATTTGGCTTTCTAGAAGTCCTAATCTGATTCACCTAGGGTTTTTGGTGCCTATATATATATTTCTCCACCCTTTGCCGTGCACACCACCCTCCATATACACCATTCTCGCCAGAAACTCTTCCCCACTCTCTGCCGCACCTATCCTTCACCATTCTCCATAGTTTCTGACCTAATCCACTACTTGCCGCACCATACATCCATCCTAGCCAATAACCCAGCCTTCTACACCATTCATAACCCCTAAAAACTCATCACCAATCCTTGTGCCGCAGCAGAGAGGAGGAAAAGGAGCCTTGGACGTGCATGCCATTCAAGTTTGAATTGCTGGAAGTTTTAGGTGTTTCCTTTCCTTTGATTTCAATGTTTAAATTCAATACTCTTTGTTCTGTGAGTATGAGGAACTAAACCCCCTCTGGCTAGGGAGGATTCGAAACCATGTTTATGCTTGCTATATGATTTGATTACCTCTAGTTGTGATTCATAAATTGTGATTTCAATTTACTTATCCGTTTGAACTAAAACTGATTTGTGTGTGTTGATTGAGGTGGCCAACTTAGTTGCATGCATAAATCTAATGCTAGGATATAAGGGAGTTTCATCTAATCGTTATGAACTTATATTCACAAGTAGTGAAGGTTGCTGGTCACAATCGTGTTAAGTAAATTCTTGGCATAAGTTTCATGCAATTCATAGTAACGAATGCCTCGTCAATGCTTATGGTTTTCATAGAACTTAATGATTCTTGCTTGTATCTCTATTATGCAATTCATGTAGGGAACTTGTGGGGAATGCTTTGGGTTGTCGTATGCAATCATCCAATTCAATAACGTTAGGAAAATCTGAGGGTTAATTAGTGCAATTCACGGTTAATCTGGGGCTTTGAGAATTCATGGTTTATTGAAAAGCAACTAGAAATCGTTTTGTATGCAAGTGTGACATGTGTGGAGAGGAAACCCTTAGCTAGCCTTCCATCCATTCACTTTAACCAATTTCGTTTTAAAATCTGTTTTGTTTTACAAAGTTTATGTTTTGTTTTCAAATTCGTCAAAACCAAATCCCCCTTTACTTTGTTGAGTCATATTAGTTAGAAACTGTTTTAGTTTGTGTTTTTGAGTGTTTTGAGTCAAGTTAAAACTTATTTTCGTCCAAAATTGTGTTTAGAGTCCAAAACAGCCAGTTTGTGTTTTTAAGGCAGTTTTGAGTGTTTGTTTGCTGTTTTGAGTCTTTTGGTTTGTTTTAGTGTTTTAAAGTATAGTTTTGCATTCTTTGAGTCTAATTTAGTGTTTTAACTTTGTTTTAAGTTTTTGAGTCAGTTTTCAAGTGATTTAGCAGTCCCTCCTAATCCCGGGTCCAGAACGATCCCTACTTGCATCTATACTACGATTGTCAACAAGAGGGTTTAATTTGTGTGCTTATATATTTTGCATCACGTCTTCCATAGTTAGGGAACTTGATAAGAATAATTTGGTTGTGATGCGTTATCCATTCAATTCAATGAACTTAGGCAGATCTGGGAATTAATTAGTTCAATACAATTAATTCGGAGCATTGTCATTCATGGTTTATCGAAAGAATAACTGGAAATCAATTCGTATGCATATGTTCATGTGTGGAGAAGAACCCTCTAACTAGTTTTCACCCCTGAATTCACCTTTATCTCTTTTAATTCACTTTGTTTGCTAAATCTGCTTAGTTTTGCTTAAATCGTCCAAAAACCCCCTTAGTTCTTAATTGAGTCTTAGTTTGTTTAAATTCGTCCAAATCTGTCCCCTTTTAGTGTTTTGAGTTTAACTAGTCCAAAAGTCATCCAATTCACCCCTTAGAACCTGTTTTGAGTCTGTTTAAGTTAGTTTTGTTGTTTTGAGTCTATTTAGCCTGTTTTGAGTCTCTAGTGTCTAGAATCTGCCTAGTTGAGTTTTATTTGTTGTTTTAAGTTTGTTTTGGTTTGTTTGAGTCAAGTTAGGTTGTTTTAAGTTGTTTGAAGTTAAAATTCGTTCAGATTGACCCATAGTACCTGTTTTCATTGTCTAGAGTCCAGTTTTAGTGTTTTAGAGTTTAATTTGTATAGATTAGCATCCCTTCTAATCCCCGGCCTTAAACGATCCCTACTTTCATATACTACGTCGATAGGGTTTTAATTTGAGTGTCAAGTAATTCTCACATCAAATTTTGGCCCCGTTGCCGGGGATTAGCAAACTTGCTAATCTCCCTAGTTTCTGCCGTGTATTTTAGCTTGTTTTTGTTTTTGTTTTGCTTAGTTTTCTGATTTGTTTTGCTCTCTTTGTTTTAGGTACTAGTGTATGACTCGAAGTTCTCAACCCGTTCACCCACATATCTTGGAGTTTAACGACGATTTTGAGCGAGATTTGAGAAGGAAGAGGAAGCACCCAGAACCTGGTCTACTTAGTTCAAGTTCTAATTCCGAATCTGAAGTTGAAATTGAAGAGGATTTGGAAGAGGAGCACGACATGGCTGCAGTGATAGGAGCATATTTATGCGACTTTGTTAGCTTGTTTCCTTGCATTTTCTTTGTTAGTTTCAACTTATTATAGTGTTTTAAGCTATTTTCGTGTGTTTTCAGGTCCAATTAGCAAAGTTGGCAAAAAGATGCAATTTGGAGCATTTTAGAGCAGTTTTGGGCTTGGAATGGATATCACAAGATTGGAGCAAGATGGATGGACGAATTTGAAGTTCAAGAGAGGCTAGGAATGTGCAAAAGAGTTGAAGAAATAAATCCAAGTCAAAGAAGATAAGGAATCAGCTACAAAGAAGAAGAATTATCCAAAACATTATCCAAACTACCTTATCTTATCCTTATCTTATCTTACCATGCCTTATCTTATCCTATCCTAATCCTTTCCTAACTTAATTCCTGCTGCAAAAGGGATTCAATTTCAGTTTAGGAGACCTTAAAACCTGATTTCTAGGAACCTTATCCCTTCCTATAAAGGTGCTGCACCTATCCCTTTCTAGAAACCCCAAAATCAGCCAAATAACACTCTTTCTAGAAGTCCCTTAAAAAGTGGCGCCCCAAGCCTTCTAGATGCATGATCCAGCCGCACCTTTATCCTAATTCCCTTTGGTTTTTGGCCTTCTAGATGTCCTATTTCCTGCTAGGATTACATAAACCCTTTCCCATTAGGATTGTGTTTTATTTTCCTACACAAACTACATTTTGTAATCCTTTTCCTACACCATCTAATTGTGCCGCACCCTCCCTCTATATATTCACATATTTGCTGCACCATTGAACCCACCATCTCTCATTCACACATCTCTGCACTACCATTCAGCCATACCCTCATTGTGCCGCAACTTGCAAGCAAGGAAGGAAGGAATCCGGAGCGTTTTCTAGGTGTTTTCTATCCTTTGTTTTCAATGTTTAATTTTATTTATATTTGTTTGATTGCGAACATGAGGAACTAAATTCTTTATAGTTCGAGGCGAATTCAAAGCCATGGACATATGTTTTATATGAATTGATTTCCTCCAGTTATGATTTCATGAATTGTGAATGTGGTTTGCTTAACTGTTTTATTAAGAACTTGTTCTTCTGTGTTGATTAAGGATGCATACTTAGTTTGCATGCATGAATTTGATGCTAAAATATAAGGGAATTTCACCTAATCGTTATGAACTTATATTTACAAGTAGTGGAGGTTGCTAGTCACGATCGCGTTAAGTGAATTCCTAGCAGGAGTGTCATGCTTTTCATAGTCACGAATGCCTTGTCAATGCTTATGATTTTCACAAAGCTTAATGATCTTTGTTTTGTGTCCTTATCATGCTTTTCATAGTTAGGGAGCTTAATAAAGAATGATTTGGGTTGTCGTATGCTTTTCATCCAATTCAATGAGTCTAGGGAAATCTGATGATTAATTAGTTCTACACAATTAATTTGGGGCATTGTCATTCATGGTTTGTTGATAGAATAACTGGAAATCAATTTATATGCATATGTTCATGTGTGGAGAAGGGCCCTCTAACTAGCCTTTCACCCGTTTTAAATCACCAAACTCGTTTTTCTAAAGTTTTTATGCAAAATTTCTGTTTTAAGTCTTAATTTAGTCAAAAACAATCCCCCTTTCATTTAATCTTGTTTTTAGAGTCAAAACCTGTTTTCTTTTAATTGTTTGAGTCTTTTAAGTTCTATTTTCGTCAAAACCAATAGATAGGTTTAGATTTGAGTCTTTTTTATTGTTTCTTGCTATTTTTAGTGTTTTAAGTTAGTTTAGAGTCTATAGAGTCTAGTTTAGTGTTTTTGAGTCTTATTTGTGTTGATTAGCATCCCTAGTTAATCCCCGGTCTAGAACGATCCCTACTTACATCATTGCTACAATTGTCATCAATAGGGTTTAATTTGTGTGTCAAGTTAATTTTCACATCATGCAGATAACCAAACGATCAAGGAACTTTCAGCCTCGGGATTGGACAATGCAACCCCTTTATGCATTCAATATCCTAGGGCAGCCGAGGGCAAGACTGACGAATTCGAATTGAAGTCTAGCTTGTTGCACCACATCCCCAAATTCCACGGGTTGTCCATGGAAGATCCGAACAAACACTTGAAAGAATTCGAAGTGGTGTGTTCAAGCATGACCCCCGTCAATGTCGATGGGAGTATTTTGAAGATGAAGGCCTTTCCCTTTTCTTTCTTGGAAAAGGCGAAGGATTGGTTGTATGAATTGGCTCCTGGAACTGTCACATCGTGGGAGAGCATGAAACGGGCTTTCTTGGAGAAGTTTTTCCCAACTTCTCGAGTCATCACCATACGAAAAAGGATAAGTGGAATTCAGCAAGAAGAAGGTGAGTCTTTTCCTACGTATTATGAACGTTTTAAATCTCTTGTTGCTTCATGTCCACAGCATCAGATGAAGGAGGAACTTCTTCTACAATACTTCTACGAGGGACTTCTACCAATCGAACGTCAAATGTTAGATGCCTCAGCGGGAGGAGCCTTGGTGGACAAGACCCCCACGGCTGCAAAGACCTTGATTGCTAATCGAGCGTTGAACGCTCAACAATACGAAGGTGTTGGACAAAGGAGCATTCCACGGCAACACCAAGTGAACGAGGTAAGTGCTATAACCGAACTTCAAAATCAAATGGCTAACCTTACCACTCTTCTTTCTCAGGTTGTTGAAGGACCAAAAGTGCAAACCGTGGCTTCTTGTGGCGTGTGCTCCATGCAAGGACATCTCACGGATAAGTGCCCACAATTGACAGAGAATGGAGGGTGGGAGACACTCAATGCCGTGGGTTTTGGGAATCAATACCAAAACCGTGGTGACCCTTTTTCCAATACATACAATCCGGGATGGAGAGATCATCCAAACTTCAAGTGGAGGGACTCTCAACAAGCACAGCAACAAGGCGAATTTAGACAGCCCCCTGGGATGTTTCCAAGGCCATATGCAGCCACACAACCTCAACCAATTTCGGCCCAAACCAATTCAGGTTCGTTGTTAGATAATGATAAAATTCTTCTAGTACTAACCTCTTTGACGCAGGACATACAGAGCATAAAGAATCAAGCTAAAGAGGTGGACGAATTGAAGAAACAAATGGGGCAAATGGCTGAATTCATGGGCCAATTCAGAGAACAAGGCAGATTGCCTAGTTCAACCGTTGTTAATCCCAAAGGAGGATTTGAAACCGCCTAAGCAATCACGTTGAGAAGTGGTAAGCAGGTTGGAACTGATTCACAACCATCTAGATCAAGTCAAGAAGAGGACACGAAGCTACAATTAGAGGAGGATGAATCACCCAAACCCACAGCAAGGAATGCACAATCCTTGCCGCAGCCAATTCCCACTTCTAAACTGTTCCCAACCATCAAGGTAAGTTCCAATATGAATTCTTCTAGCTCTACTCCACTAATTGTGCCCTTTCCTGACAGGTTGCGGCAATCAAAGAAAGAGGATGCTGAAAAGGACATTCTAGAGACATTCCGGAAAGTTCAAGTCAATATCCCACTCCTTGATGCAATAAAGCAGGTCCCAAGGTATGCTAAGTTTTTGAAAGAGCTTTGTACAACAAGGAGAAGGATTTCTAACAAAGAGGTGGTAAGAGTAAGTGAGAATGTCTCAGCCGTTTTACAAAGGAAATTACCCCCTAAATGCAAAGATCCGGGTAGTTTTACAATTCCTTGTGTTATTGGAAATACTCGTTTTGAATCTGCCATGTTAGACTTAGGTGCATCTATAAATGTCATGCCATATTCTGTTTATGCATCTATGAATCTAGGAGAGCTTAAAAATGATGGTGTTATTATCCAATTAGCCGATCGATCTAATGCATACCCAAAAGGAGTTTTGGAAGATGTTTTGGTGCAGGTAGACCACTTGATTTTTCCTGCAGATTTCTATGTGCTTGACATGGAGGATTCAGACCATTCCCATCCATTACCACTCTTACTTGGCCGACCATTCATGAAAACAGCCCAAACCAAGATTGATGTGGCCAAGGGAACGTTAACTATGAAGTTTGGTAGTGATAAGATTAAATTTAATGTTTCTAAGTCTGTTGAGAATCCTAACATTGTTCGTTCTTGTTTTGCCATGGATAAAATAAAAAAGATAAGGCCGGACCGTTCAAGCACAAAGGATACATCAAGAACCATACAGAACGAGGGAATTGGAGTGGAGCACAAGGACCATACAGCCACTGCCCTCAAAATGCCCCAATTGGTCGAAAATATCATGGGGAAGAATGTTCATAGTGCTGCCACTTCATTGCAGTACATTGGTAAGCCATCTATTCCAGATTCGATTCCCATTTCAACTAATAGGTTGTTACCTTGTATGGTGCAGATTCCCAATCAAATCCAAGCTGGTGGGCATGATTACATTGATTTTAGGATGTTCAATGCCACAATCCGGAAGGATCACTATCCCTTACCATTCAAAGATCCAATGCCCGAGCTGTTTGAGGAGCATGTGGTGGAAGAACTACCTCTGCATGCCGTGGGTACCATGGAAACTTAAATGGAAGTATCGTCCGGCTGGAAGACGTTAAAGCAAGCGCTTCTTGGGAGGCAACCCATGTGTTCAAACGAGAGAATGATGGAATTCTAGCTCCAAAACCATATTTGCGTTCTGAAACTCTCTCTCTTTATTGCTTTTGTTTTGCCATATCTGTTATGTGTGTTAGTTGTGTTATTTGCTTGCTTTTGTGTGAGTTTATGTTTGAAACATTGAGGACAATGTTTGATTTAAGTGTTGGGGGGGGGGGTAACAAAGTGTTTTTGCATGAAATTCGTGGGTTTTTATCACCTATCACTTTGAATGTTGTTTTCAGTGTTTTTAAGTGTTTTTAAGCTGTTTTGGAGTCTTTTAGTGTGTTTTGAAAAGAAAATCCGAAAATACCATAAAAATTTGAAAAATTGTTTTGAAAAACCCAAAAAGAGTTGTTTTTGTGTGTTTGTTTGTGTCTTAGGGTACCTTCCAACACAATGATGAGGATTCGGTTTTTAATTGCATGACTATTGAGGAAAGTTATAAACATGGACGGAGGTTTGAATTGCTCTCTGGTTTATGCTTGATTATGGTTATAGTTCATGAATTCATGTTTAATCAAAAAGAGAAAAAAAATCAGTTTTTGTAACATGCTTGAAGGAAGGAACTCATACTAACGCTACAACCCTGAGAGACTTGAGCTTACAATGTTCTTTGGAGAGTTAAAAATCTGTGCATTTGTTGTTTTCTAAAGTCGTTGCATGATCTCATTATTCTTTGCTTGGTTGCTACTTAGAAGACGTTTCATCATTTAGTTCCAAATACTAGAACTCATACCCGTTTCATTCAAAGCATGAAATTGATTAGCATAACACATAAACAAGATGAAGTTGTGTAGTGAACCAGTGCCAAATAGCCGAACCTCCCTATGTTATTTGTTTTGTAGGTTTAACCCTTTTGAGCCTTGTTTAGCCTATGTTCTTTGTTTACCCACATTATCCCTACCTAGCCTAGCTTAGGACCATCCTTACCCTTGTTCTTAAGGCGTAGCTAAGCATGACTTAGAGTGAATTCCCTTTGTTCGTTATTGGGCAGCAAACAAGTGTGGGGGAAAGAAAGTTGTATGTTTATGTGTGCCAAAGTATCAAAAGAGGCACGGGTAAAGAAAAAAAAAAAAAGAGAAGACAAATTCGTGCAAAAGAAAAAGAAGAAAAGTTTGTGAAAAAAGTATGAAAAGTGTTCAAAATAAGTGAGAATAAGCTCACAAATGTTGGATGTTGAAGAAAAGGGTCCAAAAAAGTTGAACTCGGCCCTAAATATGTGTGATCTTCCCCTTATGTATCAAAGTGGGCGGCTGCATTCAAGAAAGGGAGTTCTAAGTGTCATATTCATTACTTTCCTTGCTTTTGCTTTAAGAACGTTTGTTTTCCTTACGTTTCTTTGTTAGCCAATACCCTTAGCCCCGTTACAACCCTATACTTCAATCTTGAGTGTTGTGTGTTTCAATATGTGGAGTTTGGGATTGGTACGAGCGTATGGTATCCCTGGTTCTCGCATCTAAGTAGTAGCATTCCATTCATGAGATCATATATATACATGCTTAATAGCTCTAGAAATTGCTTTTTTGTCATAAACATATGTGAGTGTTCGTTTGCAGGTTTACATCAATCTTCTCACATATACTTAGTATAGGGAGTGTAGTTAGACAATCTTAGTGAAAATAAGAGTGTACGTAGTGAGGAATTGAGTGAATTCTCTAAGGCATGTTACTACATTCAAAACATTATTTTAATTGGTTAAACGCGAGCTAATGAATGGTGACTGTGATTAAGTATGTACTAAAGGGTGGGGAAGACTAAAAGCTATGGTTATGATGATCTTAAATATGTCATGTATGTTGGAAATCCCTGAGGTGAAAGTTGGAAGGTCTAGTTTGTTTGGTGTTTGTTTCGTTTGTTTTGTTTCGTTTTGCTTGAGGACTAGCAAAAGCTAAGTGTGGGGGAATTTGATAGGAGCATATTTATGCGACTTAGTTAGCTTGTTTTCATGCATTTACGTTGTTAGTTCTTAGTTAATTTTGTATTTTAAGCTATTTTCGTGTGTTTGTAGGTTTAAAGTGTCAAGATGGCAAAAATGAGCAATTTGTAGCATTCTAGAGCATTTTTGGGCCAAGATTGGGTAGTGCAAGCATGAAGGCAAGTTGATGGACGAAATTGAAGATATAAAGGCTTGAAATCAGCTAAGAAGATGGAAGAAAGAAGTCAAAGATAAAGAAGATAAGGAATCAGCTCAAAAGAAGGAGAATTATCCAAAACAACCTTATCTTATCTTATCTTATCCAATCCTTATCCAATCTTATCCTAATCTTATACTAACCTGTTTTCTTCAGTTTAGGGGACTTAAAACTTGATTTCTAGAAGTCCTATCCATTCTCCTACAAAAGTGGCGCCCCAAACTCTTCTAGAAACCCCAAAATCTGCCCAGAAACATATTCTTTCTAGAAGCCTAAAAATCTGGCGCCTCCCTCCTTTCTAGAAGGTCTTTTCCTTGCCTTGCAAGGTTCCCTGCCTTATCCCTTTGTGTCGTGCCTTCTCACTCCCATTGCTTCTTGGATTCTGATTTATTAAGCCTTTTTCTTGTGGATTTGGGTTCTATAATCCTTTTCAGACATTAATTGGACCACAATTCCTTTTCTAAAGTGATTGCCGAACCCTAAGGCCTAATCTATATTGTCTGCCGCACCTAGAGTCCTAAATCCATGTTTTCTGCTAAGTCCAAGCCCTAATCTGATTACTCTAGGGTTTGTGATATATTTATAAACAAGTTAAAGTGATTGCCGCACCATCCATCCACCTCCATACACATCTCATAACTCATCCACCCACCCCCATATACGTTCAGAAATCCATATTTTGCTGCAGAGAAGGGAAGACAAGGCCTTGCCGTGGCTTCCATTGGAGAATGAGGAGTTCTTTCTTCTCTTGTTTCGTTTCTATGTTTAATTTAATATGTTTTTCAATTATGTTGAACATGTGGAACTAATTTCGTTTTAGTTAGAGGTGGATTCAAAGCCATGGACATATGTTTGATATGAATTGATTACCTTCAGTTATTGTTTCATAAATTGTGAATGTGATTTACTTATCTGTTTTATGAAGAACTTGTTCTTGTGTGTTGATTAAGGAGGCCTACTTAGTTTACATGCATGAATTTCATGCTAGGATATAAGGGAATTTCACCTAATCGTTAGGAACTTATATTCACAAGTAGTAAAGATTGCTAGTCACAATTGTGTTAAGTAAATCCTAGGCAAGAGTAACATGCGTATTCCATAGTTATGAATGCCTTGTCAATGTTTATGATTTCCATGGAGCTTAATGATCTTTAATATGTATCTCTATCATGCGTCTTCTATAGTTAGGGAACTTGATAAGAATAATTTGGTTGTGATGCGTTATCCATTCAATTCAATGAACTTAGGGAAATCTGGGAATTAATTAGTTCAATACAATTAATTCGGAGCATTGTCATTCATGGTTTATCGAAAGAATAACTGGAAATCAATTCGTATGCATATGTTCATGTGTGGAGGAGAACCCTCTAACTAGTTTTCACCCCTGGATTCACCTTTATCTCTTTTAATTCACTTTGTTTGCTAAATCTGCTTAGTTTTGCTTAAATCGTCCAAAAACCCCCTTAGTTCTTAATTGAGTCTTAGTTTGTTTAAATTCGTCCAAATCTGTCCCCTTTTAGTGGTTTGAGTTTAACTAGTCCAAAAGTCATCCAATTCACCCCTTAGAACCTGTTTTGAGTCTGTTTAAGTTAGTTTTGTTGTTTTGAGTCTATTTAGCCTGTTTTGAGTCTCTAGTGTCTAGAATCTGCCTAGTTGAGTTTTATTTGTTGTTTTAAGTTTGTTTTGGTTTGTTTGAGTCAAGTTAGGTTGTTTTAAGTTGTTTGAAGTTAAAATTCGTTCAGATTGACCCATAGTACCTGTTTTCATAGTCTAGAGTCCAGTTTTAGTGTTTTAGAGTTTAATTTGTATAGATTAGCATCCCTTCTAATTCCCGGCCTTAAACGATCCCTACTTTCATATACTACGTCGATAGGGTTTTAATTTGAGTGTCAAGTAATTCTCACATCAGACAATGCCCCAAATTAACCGTGACATCACTAGTTAACCCTCAGATTTTCCTTGTATTATTGGATTGGATGACATCATTCGACAACCCAAAGCATTCTTCAAAAGTCCCCTACATGACATCATAATAGAGATACAATCAAAGATCATTACGTTCAATGAAAATCATAAGCATTGACAAAGCACTTGCAACTATGACATCATGTCACTCATGCTAGGAATTGAACTTAACACGATTGTGACTAGCAACCTTCACTACATATGAATGATAGGAGCATATTTATGCGACTTTATTAGCTTGTTTCCTTGCATTTTCTTGGTTAGTTTCTACTTATTATAGTGATTTAAGCTATTTTCGTGTGTTTTCAGGTCCAATTGGCAAAGTTGGCAAAAAGATGCAATTTGGAGCATTTTAGAGTAGTTTTGGGCTTGGAATAGATATCACAAGTATGGAGCAAGATGGATGGACGAATTTGAAGTTCAAGAGAGGCTAAGAATGTGCAAAAGAGTTGAAGAAATAAATCCAAGTTAAAGAAGATAAGGAATCAGCCACAAAGAAGGAGAATTATCCAAAACATTATCCAAAACTACCTTATCTTATCCTTATCTTATCCAAACCTTATCTTATCTTACCGTATCTTATCCTATCCTAATCCTTTCCTAACTTAATTCCTGCTGCAAAAGGGATTCAATTTCAGTTTAGGAGACCTTAAAACCTGATTTCTAGGAACCTTATCCCTTCCTATAAAGGTGCTGCACCTATCCCCTTCTAGAAACCCCAAAATCAGCCAAATAACACTCTTTCTCGAAGTCCCTAAAAAGGTGACGCCCCAAGCCTTCTAGATGCATGATCCAGCTGCACCTTTCTCCTAAATCCCTTTGGTTTTTGACCTTCTAGATGTCCTATTTCCTGCTAGGATTACATAAACCTTTTCCCCTTAGGATTGTGATTTTATTTTCCTACACAAACTACATTTTGTAATCCTTTTCCTACACTATATGTTGGTGCCGCACCCTCTCCCTATATATACATATTTTCTGCACCATTCAGACCACCACCCTCTACCATAACTCACCTACATCCATCCACCACACACTCATTGTGCCGCAGCTTTGCAAAGGAAGGAAGGAAGAAATCTGGAGCGTTTCTAGGTGTATTCTATCCTTTGTTTTCAATGTTTAAATTTAATTGTCTTTGTTTATTTGCGATCATGAGGAACTAAACCCCTTCTTAGCTAGGGGGAATTTGAAACTATGAGCATATATGTGATATGAATTGATTTCATCCAGTTGTGATTTCATAAATCGTGAATGCAATTTGCTTAACTATTTGATTAAAACTTATTCTTGTATGTTGATTAAGGGTGCACACTTAGTTTGCATGCTAGGATTTGATGCTAAAATATAAGGGAGTTCCACCTAATAGTTACAAACTTATATTTACAAGTAGTGGAGGTTGCTAGTCACGATCGCGTTAAGTAAATTCCTGGCAGGAGTGTCATGCAGTCATAGTCACGAATGTCATGTCAATGCTTATGATTTTCACAAAGCTTAATGATCTTTGATATGTATCTCTAGTATGCAGTCATATAGGGAACTTGATAAGAATAATTTGGTTTGCGGCGCTACGTCCAAATTCAATGAACTTAGGAAAATCTGAAGGTTAATGCATGCAGTCACGGTTAATTTGGGGCATTGTCTTTCATGGTTTGTCGAAAGAATAACTGGAAATCAATTTATATGCATATGTTCATGTGTGGAGAATGGCCCTCTAACTAGCCTTTCACCCTTTTCAAATCACAAAATTCGTTTTTTATAAAGTGTTTTATGCATATATTCACATCAATGAATATAAGTTTGTAACGATTATGTGAAACTCCCTTATACTCTAGCATCATATTTATGCATGCCAATTAAGTGTCGACCCTCAATCAACAAACACAAATAAGTTCTTAATCAAACAGTTAAACCAATTGCATTCACAAATTAAGAATTCGTAACTGGAATGTATCAACTCAAATTGCACACATAATCATGGCTTTGAAATCACCCCTAGCCAAAAGGGGTTTAGCCACTCATGTTTACAGCAAATCGAAAGGAAAAGAAATTAAACATTGAAAACACAGAATGAATTACACCTAGAATGCTCCAACAATCAAGCTTGAAAATCCAAGAGTCCTTCCTTCTTCCTCCTTGCTGCGGCACAAAGGTGGGTAAAGTGTATGGGATGTGTTTTGGGTTCAGGAATGTGTTTAGGGTGAAAGGGGGTTGCAGCAAAGGTGTTAGGGTGAATTCTGGCGTGAATGGATGAAGGGGTGAATGCCTAGAACCTCTTATGTGGCACTGAGATGTTTTATTTAAAGACTTAGGGTAATAAAGCTAGGAAACAATTTAGGAAACAGAAATTAAACCAAAACTTTAAGGGAAATAAGAATTAAAGTCAGAATCCTAAGAGAATTGGCAAATAGGTGCGGCAAGGATGAAAAGGATTTCCTTGCTGATTTAGGTCCAGAAATTAGGCAAGTGAGGGCTACCTTGCACGGCAAGGATGGGAAACAAGGTATTGGTGCGGCAAGGGCAGATTTGGTGCAAGGAAGGTTCAATTTGTGTCGTAAAATGCATAGGAGGCCTTCAATGTTGCTGGAACTTAGGGACAATTAGGATTAGGAAAGGTCAAACCAAAATAGGAAACCTTGGCTTAACTTTCCTACTTCAATTAGGAATCCTTGTTTGAGTAGGAATCCATCTTCAATTAGGAATCCTAACATCTACAAGTCTTCACTTTCGTCCATTCCTTTTGCTCCAAGCATGTGATATCCATTCCAAGCCCAAATTTGCTCTAAAAGGCTCCAAAATGCACCTTCTTGCATACTTTCTCCTTAGAACCTGAAAACACACGAAAATGGCTTAAAAGACTAAAATAGCTAAGAAATAACAACTTAAATGCAAAAGAACAAGCTAACTAAGTCGCATAAATATGCTCCTATCAGTTTTCATGGATGATTTCAGCGTTTTTGGTGATTCATTTGATGGTTGTTTGCATAACCTTAGTTTGATCTTAAAACAATGTGTTGAAACTAACCTTGTTCTCAATTGGGAAAAATGTCATTTCATGGTTAAACAAGGCATAGTTTTAGGTCATATCATCTCTGAAAATGGTATTGAGGTTGATAAGTCAAAGATAGATCTTGTACGTCACTTACCCTCTCCTACTTCGGTTAGAGAGGTTCGTTCTTTTCTTGGACATACAGGTTTCTATCGACGATTCATCAAAGATTTCTCAAAGGTTTCCCAACCTCTTTGCCGCCTCCTTCAAAAAGATGTGGTGTTTGATTTCAATGAGGAGTGCACGGCCTCCTTCAAACAACTCAAGGAGTTGCTGACCACGGCCCCAATTATGGTTCCACCTGATTGGAGCCTTCCTTTCGAGCTTATGTGTGATGCATCGGATTATGCTTTAGGGGCTGTTTTAAGACAAAGGAAGGACAAGAGGCCGCATGTCATCTATTATGCCTCTCGAACATTGAATGATGTCCAATTGAACTATTCCACAACTGAAAAAGAACTTCTTGCTGTTGTCTTTGCTTTAGATAATTTTGGATTTTATCTAATTGTTACTAAAGTAATTGTCTTCATTGATCATGCAGCTTTGAAATATTTGCTCACAAAGAAGGAAGCCAAGCCAAGGCTAATTCGATGGATGCTGCTTCTTCAAGAATTCGACATTGAGATTCGAGACAAAAAGGGAAGTGAAAACGTGGTGGCTGACCACCTAAGCCGAATGGTGCATAATGAGGAGTCCTTACCCTTTGCTGAAACATTTCCTGATGAATAATTGCTGTCCATTAAGGTAAGTGAACCATGGTATGCTGATTTGGTCAACTTTTTGGTGTCTAAATGAATTCCAAAAACTTTTACTAGACACCAACATGATAAGCTCATAAATGATGCACGGTTTTATGTATAGGATGATCCATATTTATGGAAATATTGCCCTGATCAGATTGTACGTCGATGTGTGCATGACTCTGAGTTTCATTCCATTTTAAGCTTTTGTCATACATATGCATGTGGTGGTCACCTTGGCACACAGAGAACAGCACTTAAAGTGTTGCAATGTGGATTCTATTGGCCTAGTATCTTTAAGGATGCTAGAAATTTTTGCTTAACATGTGATAAATGCCAAAGAACAGGAAATATAAGTGCAAAAGATCAAATGCCGCAGGTTTCCATCCTCAATGTTGAAATTTTTGATGTTTGGGGTATTGATTTCATGGGTCCCTTTCCTTCCTCGTATGGTTTCATGTATATTCTGCTTGCAGTTGATTATGTGTCAAAGTGGGTGGAAGCAAAAGCCACCCAGACTAATGATTCTAAAGTGGTTGCAGATTTCATTAGAACTAACATATTTGCAAGGTTTGGCATGCCACGAGTAATCATCAGTGATGAAGGGTCTCACTTTTGCAATCGGACCATTGAGGCGCTGTTCAAGAAGTACAATGTCACACATAAGGTTTCTACACCTTACCATCCTCAAACAAATGGCCAAGCCGAGGTTTCTAACCGAGAAATGAAGCAGATTTTTTGGAAAAGACCGTTGGACCAACAAGAAAGGATTGGAGCTTACGTTTAGATGATGCACTGTGGGCATATCGTACAGCGTACAAACCACCCATTGGGATGTCCCCATTTCGGCTCATCTATGGCAAGCCATGCCATCTCCCTGTTGAATTGGAGCACAAAGCACATTGGGCAGTCAGGAAGTTCAACATGGACTTAGGTGCAGCAGGCAGTCATAGGAAGCTCCAATTACATGAACTTGATGAGATAAGGAACGAGGCGTATGAGAATGCTCGCATCTACAAGGAGAAGACCAAAGCTTTCCATGACAAAATGATTCGTGGCAAAACATTCTCCATAGGGCAGAAAGTGCTATTGTTCAATTCCCGTCTACATTTGTTTCCTGGTAAGTTACGTTCTAAGTGGATTGGACCATTTGTTGTTACTAACGTATCTCCTTATGGTGCAATCCAGATTCAAAGTCTCAAAACAGGTCATGTATTTCAAGTGAACGGACATCGTTTGAAGCTATATTATGAGAACTTTGTGGAGCATGCCGTGGATGACATCTCTCTGCATGCCGTGGGCTCCAATGGGGAGTGACTGAGTTTTTCGTCCGGCTGCACGACGTTAAAGCAAGTGCTACTTGGGAGGCAACCCATGCATTCAACAAAGGAAGACCTAGGAATCACTCCAATTCCAGATTTGCGTTCCTACACCCTTCTTCTTGTTGTTGTTTCTTTTCTGCCATGTTGAGTTTATTTGTTTGTTAGTTAGTTTGTTTTTGTGTGAGTTTACACTTGAAACATTGAGGACAATGTTTGATTTAAGTGTTGGGGGGGGGGGGGGTAACAAAGTGTTTTTGATGCAAATTCGTGGGATTCTACCACCCATTACTTCAAAAGTTGTTTCAAGCTGTTTTTAAGTGTTTTTAAGCTGTTTTGGAGTGTTTTAGTGTGTTTTGGCATAAAATCCGAAAATCTCATAAGTTTCAAGCTGTTTTTAAGTGTTTTTAAGCTGTTTTGGAGTGTTTTAGTGTGTTTTGGCATAAAATCCGAAAATCTCATAAAAATTTGGAAAATTGTTTTGAAAAACCCAAAAAGAGTTGTTTTTGTGTTTTTGTTTGTGTCTTAGGGTACCTTCCAACACAATGATGAGGATTTGGTTTTTAATTACATGACTGTTAAAGAGAGTTATAAACGTGGATGAAAGTTTGATTTACTCTGTGGTTTATGCTTGGTTGTGGTTATAATTTATGAATTCACATGTAGTCATAAAGGAAAAATCAGTTTTTGTAACATGCTAGAAGGAAGGAACTCAAATTAACGCTACAACCTTGTGAGACTTGAGCTTCAAACGTTCTTTGGAGAGTTGATAATCTGTGCATTCTTGTTTTCTAAAGTTGTTGCATGATCTCATTATTCTTTGCTTGGTTGCTACTTAGAAGGCGTTTCATCATTTAGTTCCAAATACTAGAACTCATACCTATTTCATTCAAAGCATGATATTGATTTGCATAACACATATTCAAGATGAAGTTGTGTTGTGACCACAAGCCAAATAGCCGAACCCCCCTTTGTCATTTGTTTTGTAGGTTTAAACCCCGTTGAGCCTATTTTCTTTGTGAACCACATTATCCTTACCTAGCCTAGATTAGGACCATCCATACCCTTGTTTTTGAAGCATAGTGAAGCATGACTCAAAAAGAATTCCTTTTGATTGACTTCTTGCAGAAAAACAAGTGTGGGGGAAGGGATTTGTGTGTGTGTGTGTGCCAAGAAAAAGAAATAAGGCACGGGTAGAAAAGAAAGAAATTTCGTGAGGAAACAAAAGAAAAAGAAAAAGTTATGAAAAAAGTAAGAAAAGAGTGGAAAATTATGAGAAAAGAGTCCGAAAGTGTTGATTGTTGAAGGAACAATCAAATCTGGCCCTAGAATGTGTATTTCTTTCCTTTTATGTTTAAAGTTGATTTCTGCATTCAAAATTGAATTCTAAGTGTCAGTTTCATTACTTTGCTTGCTATTGCTTTAAGAACCTTTGTTTCCCATATCCTTTCTTTCTTAACCATTTCCCTTAGCCCCGTTTTAACCCTTAAACTTCAATCTTGAGTGTTATGTGATTCACTATGTGGAGTTTGGAATTGGTATGAGCATATGGTGTCATTGGTTCTCGCATCTAAGTAGTAGCAGTCCATTCATGAGATCATATCTAAACATGCTTATTAACTCCAGAAATTGCTTTCCTTGCTATAACATATGTGAGTATTAGTTTTCATGTTTACATCAATCTTCTCACATATACATAGTGTAGGGTGTGTAGTCAGAAAATCTGAGTGAAAATTGAGTGCATATCTAGTAAGGAATTGAGGAAATTCCCTAAGGCATGTTACTACATTCAAAACATCGTTTTAATTGGTTAAATGTGAACTAGTAAGTGGTGACTGTGATTAAGTATGTGCTCAAGTGTGAAGATGACTAAAATCTGTGGGAATGATGATTTTTAACATGTCATGTGCCTTGAAAATCCTTGAGGCAAATGTTGGAAGGATTAGAGTGTGTTTTGTTTGTTTTGTTTAGTTTTGTTTCTTTTGTTTTGCTCGAGGACTAACAATAGGAGCATTTGTGCATTTGTGTTGTTATTCTTTAGTTATTTTAGTCTTTTAAGCCATTTTCGAGTGTTTTCAGGTTCTAAGGACAAAGTATGCAAGAAGGTGCATTTTGGAGCATTTTGGAGCAAATTTGGGCTTGGAATGGTTATCACATGATTGGAGCAAAAGGAATGGACGAAATTGAAGACTTGAAGAAGTTAGGATTCCTAATGAACGAAGGATTCCTAATTGAAGATGGATTCCTAGAAGAATGAGGATTCCTACTCACATGAGGATTCCTACTCAAACAAGGATTCCTACTTGAAGTAGGAAAGTTAAGCCAAGGTTTCCTATTTTGGTGTGACCTTTCCTAATCCTAAATGTCCCTGAATTCCAGCAACTTTGAAGGCCTCATATGCATTTTAGGACACAAACTACACATTCCTTGCACCATTAAAGTCCTTGCCGCACCTTTCCCATTCTCCCTTTCCCTTGCCGTGCAAGGGGACTCCTTTCCCTTTAGTTTTAGGACACTTTCCCTTTCCTAATCATCCAGCCGCACCTCCTTACCCTTTGCTCTTCCTTGCCGTGCACTGGAGAGGGTTATTTCCTGTTTCCTTGCATTAAAACACATTCCTAATTTGTTTTAAAGCCTTGCCGCAATTCTTAGCCAATTTCCTTTAGTTTTCTGATTTGTTTACCTTTTTCTAGAAGCTTTTGTCTTAATTTCTGTTTACCTAAATAACCTAGGGTTTTAATTCCTGAAACCTTTAAATAAACTTCCTTTTTGCAACCACAAGATATCATTCATTCACCCATTCACGCCAGAAATCATCCACCTCTCTCTGCCGCATCCATTCTTCACCATTCTCCATAGTTTCTGACCTTAAACAACCCTTGCCGCACCATACATCCATCCTGACCATAATCCCATCCTTCTACACCATCCAGAATCCCCAAAACCTACCACAAAACCTTGTGCCGCAATCAAGGAAGGGAAGGGAAGTTCTTGGACGTGCTTGCTATTCAGTTTAGATCGCTGGAGCGTTTAGGTGTTTTCTTTCTTTTGTTTTCAATGTATAAACTTGTTATTCTTTATTTTGTGAGTATGAGGAACTAAACCCCTATTAGCTAGGGGGGAATTTGAAACCATGGTTATACTTGCAATATGATTTGATTACATCCAGTTGTGATTCATAAGTTGTGAATTCAATTTACTTATCAGTTGAATTAAAACTTATTTGTGTGTGTTGGTTGAGAGTGCACGCTTAATTTTCATGCATAAATTTGATGCTAGGATATAAGGGAGTTTCACCTAATCGTTACGAACTTATATTCATAAGTAGTGAAGGTTGCAAGTCACAATCGTGTTAAGTAAATTCCTGGCATAAGTATCATGCAATTCATAGTTACGAGTGCCTTGTCAATGCTTATGATTTTCAGAGAACTTAATGATCTTTGCTTGTATCTCTATTATGCAATTCATGTAGGGAACTTGTGGAGAATGCTTTGGGTTGTTGTATGCAATCATCCAACTCAATAAAATTAGGAAAATCTGAGGGTTAATTAGTGCAATTCACGGTTAATCTGGGGCGTTGAGAATTCATGGTTTATTGAAAAGCAACTGGAAATCGTTTTGTTTGCAAGTATGTCATGTGTGGAGAAGACCCTCCTAGCTAGCCCATCATCCATAGTTTCACCCAAATTCGTGCAGATTTCATTAGTTCTTTACTTTACCTGTTTTGTTTTTAAATTCGTCAAAACCCAATCCCCATTTACTTTGTTGAGTTATATTAGTTAGAAACTGATTTAGTTTGTGTTTTTAAGTGTTTTGAGTCAAGTCAAAACCTATTTTCGTCCAAATTTACTCTTAGTGGCAGATTTGAATCTTTTAGCTTGTTTTGTGCTGTTTTGAGTCTTTTGATTAGTTTTAGTGTTTTAGAGTTTAGTTTTGCATTCTTTGAGTCTAGTTTAGTGTTTTTAACTTAGTTTTACGTTTTTTAGTCAGTTTCAAGTGTTTTAGCAATCCCTCCTAATCCCCGGTCTAGAACGATCACTACTTGCATCTATACTACAATTGTCAACAAGAGGGTTTAATTTGTGTGCTTATATATTTCGCATCAAGGAGCTGCTCATTCAATACTTCTACGAAGGACTCCTCCCCATTGAACGCCAAATGTTAGATACCTCGGCGGGTGGTGCATTGGTTGACATGACTCCAGTGGCTACCAAGACTCTAATTCCAAACCGAGCACATAATGCACAACAATATGAGGGTGTTGGACAAAGAGAAGGCCCACGGCAACAAAGTGTGAATGAGGTAAGTGCAATCTCTGAAATTCAATCACAATTGGCTAATCTCACCTCAATTGGGTCAAAACCACAAGAAAATCAGGTTTGCACCATGTGTTCTATCCAATGACACTCCTCTGATAAGTGCCCGCAACTGATTGAGAATGGTGGATGGGAATCTGCCAATTCAGTGGGTTTTGGAGGCCAAAACCAGCCAAGGAACGATCCATACTCTAATACCTACAATCCAGGTTGGAGAGACCACCCAAATTTCAAGTGGAGGGAGCCCCAACAACCCCAACAACAAGGAGGATTTAGGCAGCAACTCCCGGGCCTCTATACAAATCAATATGCACCAACACAAGCCACACAACAATATGCCCAAAACACTTCAGGTATTTCTTTGGATAATGACACACTTCTTAAATTACTCACCAATTTGTCTCAAGGGCAGGAAAATCAAACCAAAGCAATGCAAAGCCAAGACAAAAGGGTGGACCAATTGGAGAAGCAAATTGGGCAGATTGCAGAGTTTGTGGGACAATTTTGAGAACCAGGCAAGTTGCCTAGTTCAACCGTTGTCAACCCAAATCTGGCAAAGCCATGAGTTTGCGAAATGGAAAACAAGTTGGATCTGATCCCCAACCTTCCAAATCACATTCCAATGAGGTTGAGAAGTTGCTGATTGAAGAGGAGGAGTGATAGGAGCATATTTATGCGACTTAGTTGGCTTGTTCTTGTGCATTTATGTTGTGTTTTCTTAGTTATTTTAGTGTTTAAAGCCATTTTCGTGTGTTTCTAGGTCCTAAAGACAAAGTATGCAAGAAGATGCATTTTGGAGCATTTTGAAGCAAAATTGGGCTTGGAATGGATATCACATGTTTGGAGCAAAAGGAATGGACGAAATTGAAGACTTGAAGATGTTAGGATTCCTAATCAACGAAAGATTCCTAATCAACGAAGGATTCCTAATTGAAGATGGATTCCTAGAAGAATGAGGATTCCTACTCACATAAGGATTCCTACTCAAACTAGGATTCCTACTTGAAGTAGGAAAGTTAAGCCAAGGTTTCCTATTTTGGTTTGCCTTTCCTAATCCTAAATGTTTCCAAATTCCAGCAACTTTGAAGGCTTCCTATGCATTCTAGGACACAAATTGAAGGACTTAGACCACCTAAGGACCCTTGCCGCACCTCCTTACCCCTTTCCTCTTCCTTGCCGTGCAAGGGAGAGGGTTATTTCCTGTTTCCTTGCATTAAAACACATTTCTTTTTAATTTAAAGTCTTTGCCGCACACCCCTGGCACTTTCCCTTAGTTTTCTGATTTTGTTTCCTCTTTCTAGATGCTTTTGACTTAATTTCTGATTACCTAAATAAGTTAGGGTTTTAATTTCCCTAAAACCTTTAAATAAACTTCCTTGTTGCAGCACAGAGGATCCTTTTCATCCATCCACACAACCTGTCTCGCCAGAATTCCTTCCCCAACCCTAGCCGCACATATCCTTCACCATTCTCCATAGTTTCTGACAAAAAACACTCCTTGTCGCACCATACATCCATCCTAGCCAATAACCCAGCCATCTACACCACTCATAACCCCCAAAACTCACCACCAACCCTTGTGCCGTAGCAAAGAGGAAGGAGGAGAGCCCTTGGACGTGCTTGCCATTCAAGTTAGGATTGCTGGAACGTTTAGGTGTAATCTTTCTTTTGTTTTCAATGTTTCAATTCAATAATCTTTGTTCTGTGAGTATGAGGAACTAAACCCCTCTTAGCTAGGGGGGGATTCGAAACCATGATTATACTTGCAATATGATTTGATTACATCCAGTTGTGATTCATAAGTTGTGAATTCAATTTACTTATCTGTTCATATTATAACTGATTTGTGTGTGTTGATTGAGGTGGCCAACTTAATTTGCATGCATGAATTTGATGCTAGAATATAAGGGAGTTTCACCAAATCGTTATGAACTTATATTCACAAGTAGTGAAGGTTGCTAGTCACGATCGTGTTAAGTAAATTCCTGGCATAAGTATCATGCAATTCATAGTTACGAGTGCCTTGTCAATGTTTATGATTTTCAGAGAACTTAATGATCTTTGCTTGTATCTCTATTATGCAATTCATGTAGGGAACTTGTGGGGAATGTTTTGAGTTGTCGAATGCAATCATCCAATTCAATAAAATCAGGAAAATCTGAGGGTTAATTAGTGCAATTCACGGTTAACCTGGGGCGTTGAGGATTCGTGGTTTATGGAAAGCAACTGGAAATCGTTTTGTATGCAAGTGTGTCACGTGTGGAGAAGAACCTCCTAGCTATTCCATTATCCATAGTTTTCACCCAATTTCGTGCAGATTTCATTAAGTACTTTAAGTTTCTTGTTTTGTTTTCAAATTCGTCAAAACCCAATCCCCCCTTTACTTGTTGAGTCATATTAGTTAGAAACTGTTTTAGTTTGTGTTTTTGAGTGTTTTGAGTCAAGTTAAAATCTATTTTCGTCCAAAGTAGTGTTTAGAGTCCAAAACTGCCCAGTTTGTGTTTTTAGGCAGTTTTGAGTGTTTTTGTGCTGTTTTGAGTCTTTTGAGTTGTTTTAGTGTTTTAGAGTCTAGTTTTGCATTCTTTGAGTCTAGTTTAGTGTTTAAACTTTGTTTTTACGTTTTTGAGTCAGTTTCAAGTGTTTTAGCAATCCCTCCTAATCCCCGGTCTAGAACGATCCCTACTTATACATATACTACAATTGTCAAAAAGAGGGTTTAATTTTGTGTGCTGTTTTACATCGCATCAAATTTTTGGCGCCGTTGCCGGGGATTAGCAACTTTGCTAATCCCTTGGATCTTTTGTTTCTGATTACTTTTAAATTGTTTTAGTTTCTGATTTTGTTTTGTTTCTTGTTTTTAGGTACTAGTTTATGACTCGAAGTTCTCAAACTATTCGTAAGAATATTTTGGACTTTGACGACGATTTTGAAAGGACTTTGAGAAGGAAAAAAACTCAACAAGCATCTAATCCATCTAGCCCTGAACCTGAGCTTGAAGAACCAGTGCTAGAAGAGGAAGAAAACCCCACGGCACAGGTTGTGGAAGAAGTACAAGCTATGGCAGCGGACAATCGAACAATCAAGGAGCTCTCTGCTTCGGGACTGGCCAATGCCGCACCCCTATGTATTCAATACCCTAGGGCTGCCCAAGACAAGACCGATGAGTTTGAATTGAAGTCCAGTTTGTTGCACCACATTCCAAAGTATCATGGGCTGTCTATGGAGGATCCGAACAAGCACTTGAAAGAGTTCGAAGTAGTGTGTTCAAGCATGACCCCTGTCAACGTCGATGAAAGCATATTGAAGATGAAGGCTTTTCCATTCTCTCTAATGGACAAGGCCAAAGATTGGTTGTATGAATTAGCTCCGGGAACTGTCACCTCTTGGGAGAGCATGAAACGGGCGTTTCTGGAAAAGTTCTTCCCAACTTCTCGAGTCATTCTTCTTCGCAAAAGGATAAGTGGAATTCAGCAAAACGAAGGTGAATCATTTCCCACTTATTATGAACGTTTTAAATCTCTTGTTACTTCATGTCCACAGCACCAAATGAAGGAGGAGCTTCTTCTTCAATATTTCTACGAGGGGCTTTTACCAATTGAACGCCAAATGCTAGATGCCTCAGCGGGAGGAGCTTTGGTGGACATGACACCCATGGATGCCAAGACCTTGATTGCTAACCGGGCATTGAACGCTCAACAATATGAAGGTGTTGGGCAAAGAAACCCCCCACGGCAGCAACATGTGAATGAGGTAAGTGCTATTTCCGAACTTCAAAATCAAATGGCTAATCTTACTACTTTTCTTTCTCAAGTTGTGGAAGGACCAAAAGCACAAAGCATGGCTGTTTGTGGCGTGTGCTCTATGCAGGGACATCTCACGGATAAGTACCCTCAGTTGATTGAGAATGGAGGATGGGAAACAACGAATGCCGTGGGATTTGGGAATCAACAACCAAGAAGTGATCCTTTCTCTAACACATACAATTCCGGCTGGAGAGATCATCCGAATTTCAAATGGAGAGAGCCGCAACAACCCCAACAACAAGGAGGATTTAGACAGCAACCCCCGGGTTTCTATTCAAAACCATACACACCCACACAGCCCCAAGCACAACCTGCCCAAACCAAATCAGGTTCGTCCGTTGACAATGATCAGATTTTTCAATTACTAACTTCTATGGCACAGAATATGCAAACTAGGGACAAAGAGGTGGATGAGTTGAAGAAACAAATGGGCCAAATGGCCGAGTTCATGGGGAAATTTCGAGACCAAGGCCAACTCCCTAGTTCCACCATTCCAAATCCGAAGGGAGGTTTCGAAACTGCAAAAGCCATATTGTTGAGAAGTGGAAAAGAAGTTGGGGCAGGTACACAACCATCAGGTCACAAAGAAGATGAAAAACTTCAATTTGAAGAGGAGGAACAAAGCCAACCCACGGCAAGGAAGGCTACACCTTTGCCGCAGACCCTAAGTGCTCCTAAACCATCAAATCTGTCCAACAAGGGTAAGAATGTGTCAAATTCAATTCCTACTAATGTTTTTCCTTCGAATGTTCCTTTTCCTAGCAGATTCATGCAAACAAAGAAAGAGGAAGCTGAAAAGGACATTCTAGAGACATTTAGGAAGGTTCAAGTCAATATACCACTTTTGGATGCAATTAAGCAAGTTCCGAGGTATGCCAAGTTTCTGAAGGAGTTGTGCACAACTAAGAAGAGAGTTTCAAACAAGGAGGTTGTGAAGGTAAGTGAAAATGTTTCAGCCGTATTGCAACGTAAACTGCCCCCTAAATGCAAAGATCCCGGCAGTTTTACGATTCCTTGTGTAATTGGCCATACTCGTTTTGAATCTGCCATGCTTGACTTAGGTGCATCTATAAATGTCATGCCTTATTCTATTTATGCATCTATGAACTTGGGTGAATTGAAAAAGGATGGTGTGATCATACAATTGGCTGATCGTTCTAACGCTTATCCAAAAGGAGTATTGGATGATGTTTTAGTGCAGGTGAACCATTTAGTCTTCCCGGCTGATTTTTATGTTTTGGACATGGAAGATTCAGCCCATTCCACCTCTTTGCCGATTCTCCTTGCTAGGCCATTCATGAAGACAGCCCGCACCAAGATTGATGTGTTCAAAGGAACGTTGTCAATGGAATTTGATAGGGAAGTGATTAATTTCAATATTTCTGAAACCATGAGATATCCTAATGATGATCACTCTTGTTTTTCTATTGATATTATTGATTCTTTGGCGCATGGGTATTTGGAAGATTTGAATGACGATGCACTTGAAAAGGTCATTACAAGAGGGATGGAACTCAACAACAAGTGGGCAGAACCCATGCTAACCCACGGCACACATGAACCAATCCATGTCGTGCCCTCTTGTGAGGAATCCATTGAGATGGTTGCTGCCCTTGAGTCATTACCCACGCATGATGGTAAGTCTCCTAACTTTGATTCAATTCCCGTTTCGACTAATAAGTTGCTTCCTTCAGTGATTCAGGCACCTACCCTTGAACTTAAACCATTACCAAACCATTTGAAGTATGTTTTCTTGGGGGAAAAAGAGACCTTACCTGCCATTATTTCCTCATCCCTCGCGGCACAAGAGGAAGAGAAGCTAGTGCGTGTTTTAAGGGAGTTCAAATCTGCCCTAGGTTGGACCTTAGCCGACATCAAGGGGATAAGCCCTATAACCTGTATGCATCATATATTTCTTGAGGAGGGGGCCAAACCAACTAGAGAGGCTCAACGCCGTCTCAACCCTCCGATGATGGAAGTTGTGAAAAAGGAGATAATCAAGCTACTTGATTGTGGAGTGATCTATCCAATCTCCGATAGTCGTTGGGTTTCCCCTGTGCAGTGTGTTCCAAAGAAATCTGGAGTGACTGTGGTCAAGAATGCTGAAGAGGAGCTTGTGCCTACTCGAATCCAAACAGGTTGGAGGGTTTGTATTGATTATAGGAAGCTCAACGCCACCACACGAAAGGATCACTTCCCATTGCCATTCATTGATCAAATGCTTGAAAGGTTAGCAGGTTATGCATTTTATTGTTTCCTTGATGGTTATTCTGGTTATAACCAAATTGTCATAGCACCTGAGGACCAAGAAAAAACCACTTTCACATGCCCATTTGGTACATTTGCTTATCGTCGTATGCCATTTGGTTTATGCAATGCACCATTGAACCCACCATCTCTCATTCACACATCTCTGCACTACCATTCAGCCATACCCTCATTGTGCCGCAACTTGCAAGCAAGGAAGGAAGGAATCTGGAGCGTTTTCTAGGTGTTTTCTATCCTTTGTTTTCAATGTTTAATTTTATTTATATTTGTTTGATTGCGAACATGAGGAACTAAATTCTTTATAGTTAGAGGCGAATTCAAAGCCATGGACATATGTTTTATATGAATTGATTTCCTCCAGTTATGATTTCATGAATTGTGAATGTGGTTTGCTTAACTGTTTTATTAAGAACTTGTTCTTGTGTGTTGATTAAGGATGCATACTTAGTTTGCATGCATGAATTTGATGCTAAAATATAAGGGAATTTCACCTAATCGTTATGAACTTATATTTACAAGTAGTGGAGGTTACTAGTCACGATCGCGTTAAGTGAATTCCTGGCAGGAGTGTCATACTTTTCATAGTCACGAATGCCTTGTCAATGCTTATGATTTTCACAAAGCTTAATGATCTTTGTTTTGTGTCCCTATCATGCTTTTCATAGTTAGGGAGCTTAATAAAGAATGATTTGGGTTGTCGTATGCTTTTCATCCAATTCAATGAGTCTAGGGAAATCTGATGATTAATTAGTTCTACACAATTAATTTGGGGCATTGTCATTCATGGTTTGTTGATAGAATAACTGGAAATCAATTTATATGCATATGTTCATGTGTGGAGAAGGGCCCTCTAACTAGCCTTTCACCCGTTTTAAATCACCAAACTCGTTTTTCTAAAGTTTTTATGCAAAATTTCTGTTTTAAGTCTTAATTTAGTCAAAAACAATCCCCCTTTCATTTAATCTTGTTTTTAGAGTCAAAACCTGTTTTCTTTTAATTGTTTGAGTCTTTTAAGTTCTATTTTCGTCAAAACCAATTGATAGGTTTAGATTTGAGTCTTTTTTATTGTTTCTTGCTATTTTTAGTGTTTTAAGTTAGTTTAGAGTCTATAGAGTCTAGTTTAGTGTTTTTGAGTCTTATTTGTGTTGATTAGCATCCCTAGTTAATCCCCGGTCTAGAACGATCCCTACTTACATCATTGCTACAATTGTCATCAATAGGGTTTAATTTGTGTGTCAAGTTAATTTTCACATCATGCAGATAACCAAACGATCAAGGAACTTTCAGCCTCGGGATTGGACAATGCAACCCCTTTATGCATTCAATATCCTAGGGCAGCCGAGGGCAAGACTGACGAATTCGAATTGAAGTCTAGCTTGTTGCACCACATCCCCAAATTCCACGGGTTGTCCATGGAAGATCCGAACAAACACTTGAAAGAATTCGAAGTGGTGTGTTCAAGCATGACCCCCGTCAATGTCGATGGGAGTATTTTGAAGATGAAGGCCTTTCCCTTTTCTTTCTTGGAAAAGGCGAAGGATTGGTTGTATGAATTGGCTCCTGGAACTGTCACATCGTGGGAGAGCATGAAACGGGCTTTCTTGGAGAAGTTTTTCCCAACTTCTCGAGTCATCACCATACGAAAAAGGATAAGTGGAATTCAGCAAGAAGAAGGTGAGTCTTTTCCTACGTATTATGAACGTTTTAAATCTCTTGTTGCTTCATGTCCACAGCATCAGATGAAGGAGGAACTTCTTCTACAGTACTTCTACGAGGGACTTCTACCAATCGAACGTCAAATGTTAGATGCCTCAGCGGGAGGAGCCTTGGTGGACAAGACCCCCACGGCTGCAAAGACCTTGATTGCTAATCGAGCGTTGAACGCTCAACAATACGAAGGTGTTGGACAAAGGAGCATTCCACGGCAACACCAAGTGAACGAGGTAAGTGCTATAACCGAACTTCAAAATCAAATGGCTAACCTTACCACTCTTCTTTCTCAGGTTGTTGAAGGACCAAAAGTGCAAACCGTGGCTTCTTGTGGCGTGTGCTCCATGCAAGGACATCTCACGGATAAGTGCCCACAATTGACAGAGAATGGAGGGTGGGAGACACTCAATGCCGTGGGTTTTGGGAATCAATACCAAAACCATGGTGACCCTTTTTCTAATACATACAATCCGGGATGGAGAGATCATCCAAACTTCAAGTGGAGGGACTCTCAACAAGCACAGCAACAAGGCGAATTTAGACAGCCCCCTGGGATGTTTCCAAGGCCATATGCAGCCACACAACCTCAACCAATTTCGGCCCAAACCAATTCAGGTTCGTTGTTAGATAATGATAAAATTCTTCTAGTACTAACCTCTTTGACGCAGGACATACAGAGCATAAAGAATCAAGCTAAAGAGGTGGACGAATTGAAGAAACAAATGGGGCAAATGGCTGAATTCATGGGCCAATTCAGAGAACAAGGCAGATTGCCTAGTTCAACCGTTGTTAATCCCAAAGGAGGATTTGAAACCGCCCAAGCAATCACGTTGAGAAGTGGTAAACAGGTTGGAACTGATTCACAACCATCTAGATCAAGTCAAGAAGAGGACACGAAGCTGCAATTAGAGGAGGATGAATCACCCAAACCCACAGCAAGGAATGCACAATCCTTGCCGCAGCCAATTCCCACTTCTAAACTGTCCCCAACCATCAAGGTAAGTTCCAATATGAATTCTTCTAGCTCTACTCCACTAATTGTGCCCTTTCCTGGCAGGTTGCGGCAATCAAAGAAAGAGGATGCTGAAAAGGACATTCTAGAGACATTCCGGAAAGTTCAAGTCAATATCCCACTCCTTGATGCAATAAAGCAGGTCCCAAGGTATGCTAAGTTTTTGAAAGAGCTTTGTACAACAAGGAGAAGGATTTCTAACAAAGAGGTGGTAAGAGTAAGTGAGAATGTCTCAGCCGTTTTACAAAGGAAATTACCCCCTAAATGCAAAGATCCGGGTAGTTTTACAATTCCTTGTGTTATTGGAAATACTCGTTTTGAATCTGCCATGTTAGACTTAGGTGCATCTATAAATGTCATGCCATATTCTGTTTATGCATCTATGAATCTAGGAGAGCTTAAAAATGATGGTGTTATTATCCAATTAGCCGATCGATCTAATGCATACCCAAAATGAGTTTTGGAAGATGTTTTGGTGCAGGTAGACCACTTGATTTTTCCTGCAGATTTCTATGTGCTTGACATGGAGGATTCAGACCATTCCCATCCATTACCACTCTTACTTGGCCGACCATTCATGAAAACAGCCCAAACCAAGATTGATGTGGCCAAGGGAACGTTAACTATGAAGTTTGGTAGTGATAAGATTAAATTTAATGTTTCTAAGTCTGTTGAGAATCCTAACATTGTTCGTTCTTGTTTTGCCATGGATAAAATAAAAAAGATAAGGCCGGACCGTTCAAGCACAAAGGATACATCAAGAACCATACAGAACGAGGGAATTGGAGTGGAGCACAAGGACCATACAGCCACTGCCCTCAAAATGCCCCAATTGGTCGAAAATATCATGGGGAAGAATGTTCATAGTGCTGCCACTTCATTGCAGTACATTGGTAAGCCATCTATTCCAGATTCGATTCCCATTTCAACTAATAGGTTGTTACCTTGTATGGTGCAGATTCCCAATCAAATCCAAGCTGGTGGGCATGATTACATTGATTTTAGGATGTTCAATGCCACAATCCGGAAGGATCACTATCCCTTACCATTCAAAGATCCAATGCCCGAGCTGTTTGAGGAGCATGTGGTGGAAGAACTACCTCTGCATGCCGTGGGTACCATGGAAACTTAAATGGAAGTATCGTCCGGCTGGAAGACGTTAAAGCAAGCGCTTCTTGGGAGGCAACCCATGTGTTCAAACGAGAGAATGATGGAATTCTAGCTCCAAAACCAGATTTGTGTTCTGAAACTCTCTCTCTTTATTGCTTTTGTTTTGCCATATCTGTTATGTGTGTTAGTTGTGTTATTTGCTTGCTTTTGTGTGAGTTTATGTTTGAAACATTGAGGACAATGTTTGATTTAAGTGTTGGGGGGGGTAACAAAGTGTTTTTGCATGAAATTCGTGGGTTTTTATCACCTATCACTTTGAATGTTGTTTTCAGTGTTTTTAAGTGTTTTTAAGCTGTTTTGGAGTCTTTTAGTGTGTTTTGAAAAGAAAATCCGAAAATACCATAAAAATTTGAAAAATTGTTTTGAAAAACCCAAAAAGAGTTCTTTTTGTGTGTTTGTTTGTGTCTTAGGGTACCTTCCAACACAATGATGAGGATTCGGTTTTTAATTGCATGACTATTGAGGAAAGTTATAAACATGGACGGAGGTTTGAATTGCTCTCTGGTTTATGCTTGATTATGGTTATAGTTCATGAATTCATGTTTAATCAAAAAGAGAAAAAAAATCAGTTTTTGTAACATGCTTGAAGGAAGGAACTCATACTAACGCTACAACCCTGAGAGACTTGAGCTTACAATGTTCTTTGGAGAGTTAAAAATCTGTGCATTTGTTGTTTTCTAAAGTCGTTGCATGATCTCATTATTCTTTGCTTGGTTGCTACTTAGAAGACGTTTCATCATTTAGTTCCAAATACTAGAACTCATACCCGTTTCATTCAAAGCATGAAATTGATTAGCATAACACATAAACAAGATGAAGTTGTGTAGTGAACCAGTGCCAAATAGCCGAACCTCCCTATGTTATTTGTTTTGTAGGTTTAACCCTTTTGAGCCTTGTTTAGCCTATGTTCTTTGTTTACCCACATTATCCCTACCTAGCCTAGCTTAGGACCATCCTTACCCTTGTTCTTAAGGCGTAGCTAAGCATGACTTAGAGTGAATTCCCTTTGTTCGTTATTGGGCAGCAAACAAGTGTGGGGGAAAGAAAGTTGTATGTTTATGTGTGCCAAAGTATCAAAAGAGGCACGGGTAAAGAAAAAAAAAAAAAAAAAAAAAAAAAAGAGAAGACAAATTCGTGCAAAAGAAAAAGAAGAAAAGTTTGTGAAAAAAGTATGAAAAGTGTTCAAAATAAGTGAGAATAAGCTCACAAATGTTGGATGTTGAAGAAAAGGGTCCAAAAAAGTTGAACTCGGCCCTAAATATGTGTGATCTTCCCCTTATGTATCAAAGTGGGCGGCTGCATTCAAGAAAGGGAGTTCTAAGTGTCATATTCATTACTTTCCTTGCTTTTGCTTTAAGAACGTTTGTTTTCCTTACGTTTCTTTGTTAGCCAATACCCTTAGCCCCGTTACAACCCTATACTTCAATCTTGAGTGTTGTGTGTTTCAATATGTGGAGTTTGGGATTGGTACGAGCGTATGGTATCCCTGGTTCTCGCATCTAAGTAGTAGCATTCCATTCATGAGATCATATATATACATGCTTAATAGCTCTAGAAATTGCTTTTTTGTCATAAACATATGTGAGTGTTCGTTTGCAGGTTTACATCAATCTTCTCACATATACTTAGTATAGGGAGTGTAGTTAGACAATCTTAGTGAAAATAAGAGTGTACGTAGTGAGGAATTGAGTGAATTCTCTAAGGCATGTTACTACATTCAAAACATTATTTTAATTGGTTAAACGCGAGCTAATGAATGGTGACTGTGATTAAGTATGTACTAAAGGGTGGGGAAGACTAAAAGCTATGGTTATGATGATCTTAAATATGTCATGTATGTTGGAAATCCCTGAGGTGAAAGTTGGAAGGTCTAGTTTGTTTGGTGTTTGTTTCGTTTGTTTTGTTTCGTTTTGCTTGAGGACTAGCAAAAGCTAAGTGTGGGGGAATTTGATAGGAGCATATTTATGCGACTTAGTTAGCTTGTTTTCATGCATGTACGTTGTTAGTTCTTAGTTAATTTTGTATTTTAAGCTATTTTCGTGTGTTTGTAGGTTTAAAGTGTCAAGATGGCAAAAATGAGCAATTTGTAGCATTCTAGAGCATTTTTGGGCCAAGATTGGGTAGTGCAAGCATGGAGGCAAGTTGATGGACGAAATTGAAGATATAAAGGCTTGAAATCAGCTAAGAAGATGGAAGAAAGAAGTCAAAGATAAAGAAGATAAGGAATCAGCTCAAAAGAAGGAGAATTATCCAAAACAACCTTATCTTATCTTATCTTATCCAATCCTTATCCAATCCTTATCCAATCTTATCCTAATCTTATACTAACCTGTTTTCTTCAGTTTAGGGGACTTAAAACTTGATTTCTAGAAGTCCTATCCATTCTCCTACAAAAGTGGCACCCCAAACTCTTCTAGAAACCCCAAAATCTGCCCAGAAACATATTCTTTCTAGAAGCCTAAAAATCTGGCGCCTCCCTCCTTTCTAGAAGGTCTTTTCCTTGCCTTGCAAGGTTCCCTGCCTTATCCCTTTGTGTCGTGCCTTCTCACTCCCATTCCTTCTTGGATTCTGATTTATTAAGCCTTTTCCTTGTGGATTTGGGTTCTATAATCCTTTTCAGACATTAATTGGACCACAATTCCTTTTCTAAAGTGATTGCCGAACCCTAAGGCCTAATCTATATTTTCTGCCGCACCTAGAGTCCTAAATCCATGTTTTCTGCTAAGTCCAAGCCCTAATCTGATTACTCTAGGGTTTGTGATACATTTATAAACAAGTTAAAGTGATTGCCGCACCATGCATCCACCTCCATACACATCTCATAACTCATCCACCCACCCCCATATACGTTCAGAAATCCATATTTTGCTGCAGAGAAGGGAAGACAAGGCCTTGCCGTGGCTTCCATTGGAGAATGAGGAGTTCTTTCTTCTCTTGTTTCGTTTCTATGTTTAATTTAATTTGTTTTTCAATTATGTTGAACATGTGGAACTAATTTCGTTTTAGTTAGAGGTGGATTCAAAGCTATGGACATATGTTTGATATGAATTGATTACCTTCAGTTATTGTTTCATAAATTGTGAATGTGATTTACTTATCTGTTTTATGAAGAACTTGTTCTTGTGTGTTGATTAAGGAGGCCTACTTAGTTTACATGCATGAATTTCATGCTAGGATATAAGGGAATTTCACCTAATCGTTAGGAACTTATATTCACAAGTAGTAAAGATTGCTAGTCACAATTGTGTTAAGTAAATCCTAGGCAAGAGTAACATGCGTATTCCATAGTTATGAATGCCTTGTCAATGTTTATGATTTCCATGGAGCTTAATGATCTTTAATATGTATCTCTATCATGCGTCTTCTATAGTTAGGGAACTTGATAAGAATAATTTGGTTGTGATGCGTTATCCATTCAATTCAATGAACTTAGGGAAATCTGGGAATTAATTAGTTCAATACAATTAATTCGGAGCATTGTCATTCATGGTTTATCGAAAGAATAACTGGAAATCAATTCGTATGCATATGTTCATGTGTGGAGGAGAACCCTCTAACTAGTTTTCACCCCTGGATTCACCTTTATCTCTTTTAATTCACTTTGTTTGCTAAATCTGCTTAGTTTTGCTTAAATCGTCCAAAAACCCCCTTAGTTCTTAATTGAGTCTTAGTTTGTTTAAATTCGTCCAAATCTGTCCCCTTTTAGTGTTTTGAGTTTAACTAGTCCAAAAGTCATCCAATTCACCCCTTAGAACCTGTTTTGAGTCTGTTTAAGTTAGTTTTGTTGTTTTGAGTCTATTTAGCCTGTTTTGAGTCTCTAGTGTCTAGAATCTGCCTAGTTGAGTTTTATTTGTTGTTTTAAGTTTGTTTTGGTTTGTTTGAGTCAAGTTAGGTTGTTTTAAGTTGTTTGAAGTTAAAATTCGTTCAGATTGACCCATAGTACCTGTTTTCATAGTCTAGAGTCCAGTTTTAGTGTTTTAGAGTTTAATTTGTATAGATTAGCATCCCTTCTAATTCCCGGCCTTAAACGATCCCTACTTTCATATACTACGTCAATAGGGTTTTAATTTGAGTGTCAAGTAATTCTCACATCAGACAATGCCCCAAATTAACCGTGACATCACTAGTTAACCCTCAGATTTTCCTTGTATTATTGGATTGGATGACATCATTCGACAACCCAAAGCATTCTTCAAAAGTCCCCTACATGACATCATAATAGAGATACAATCAAAGATCATTACGTTCAATGAAAATCATAAGCATTGACAAAGCACTTGCAACTATGACATCATGTCACTCATGCTAGGAATTGAACTTAACACGATTGTGACTAGCAACCTTCACTACATATGAATGATAGGAGCATATTTATGCGACTTTATTAGCTTGTTTCCTTGCATTTTCTTGGTTAGTTTCTACTTATTATAGTGATTTAAGCTATTTTCGTGTGTTTTCAGGTCCAATTGGCAAAGTTGGCAAAAAGATGCAATTTGGAGCATTTTAGAGTAGTTTTGGGCTTGGAATGGATATCACAAGTATGGAGCAAGATGGATGGACGAATTTGAAGTTCAAGAGAGGCTAAGAATGTGCAAAAGAGTTGAAGAAATAAATCCAAGTTAAAGAAGATAAGGAATCAGCCACAAAGAAGGAGAATTATCCAAAACATTATCCAAAACTACCTTATCTTATCCTTATCTTATCCAAACCTTATCTTATCTTACCGTATCTTATCCTATCCTAATCCTTTCCTAACTTAATTCCTGCTGCAAAAGGGATTCAATTTCAGTTTAGGAGACCTTAAAACCTGATTTCTAGGAACCTTATCCCTTCCTATAAAGGTGCTGCACCTATCCCCTTCTAGAAACCCCAAAATCAGCCAAATAACACTCTTTCTAGAAGTCCCTAAAAAGGTGACGCCCCAAGCCTTCTAGATGCATGATCCAGCTGCACCTTTCTCCTAAATCCCTTTGGTTTTTGACCTTCTAGATGTCCTATTTCCTGCTAGGATTACATAAACCTTTTCCCCTTAGGATTGTGATTTTATTTTCCTACACAAACTACATTTTGTAATCCTTTTCCTACACTATATGTTGGTGCCGCACCCTCTCCCTATATATACATATTTTCTGCACCATTCAGACCACCACCCTCTACCATAACTCACCTACATCCATCCACCACACACTCATTGTGCCGCAGCTTTGCAAAGGAAGGAAGGAAGAAATCTGGAGCGTTTCTAGGTGTATTCTATCCTTTGTTTTCAATGTTTAAATTTAATTGTCTTTGTTTATTTGCGATCATGAGGAACTAAACCCCTTCTTAGCTAGGGGGAATTTGAAACTATGAGCATATATGTGATATGAATTGATTTCATCCAGTTGTGATTTCATAAATCGTGAATGCAATTTGCTTAACTATTTGATTAAAACTTATTCTTGTATGTTGATTAAGGGTGCACACTTAGTTTGCATGCTAGGATTTGATGCTAAAATATAAGGGAGTTCCACCTAATAGTTACAAACTTATATTTACAAGTAGTGGAGGTTGCTAGTCACGATCGCGTTAAGTAAATTCCTGGCAGGAGTGTCATGCAGTCATAGTCACGAATGTCATGTCAATGCTTATGATTTTCACAAAGCTTAATGATCTTTGATATGTATCTCTAGTATGCAGTCATATAGGGAACTTGATAAGAATAATTTGGTTTGCGGCGCTACGTCCAAATTCAATGAACTTAGGAAAATCTGAAGGTTAATGCATGCAGTCACGGTTAATTTGGGGCATTGTCTTTCATGGTTTGTCGAAAGAATAACTGGAAATCAATTTATATGCATATGTTCATGTGTGGAGAATGGCCCTCTAACTAGCCTTTCACCCTTTTCAAATCACAAAATTCGTTTTTTATAAAGTGTTTTATGCATATATTCACATCAATGAATATAAGTTTGTAACGATTATGTGAAACTCCCTTATACTCTAGCATCATATTTATGCATGCCAATTAAGTGTCGACCCTCAATCAACAAACACAAATAAGTTCTTAATCAAACAGTTAAACCAATTGCATTCACAAATCAAGAATTCGTAACTGGAATGTATCAACTCAAATTGCGCACATAATCATGGCTTTGAAATCACCCCTAGCCAAAAGGGGTTTAGCCACTCATGTTTACAGCAAATCGAAAGGAAAAGAAATTAAACATTGAAAACACAGAATGAATTACACCTAGAATGCTCCAACAATCAAGCTTGAAAATCCAAGAGTCCTTCCTTCTTCCTCCTTGCTGCGGCACAAAGGTGGGTAAAGTGTATGGGATGTGTTTTGGGTTCAGGAATGTGTTTAGGGTGAAAGGGGGTTGCAGCAAAGGTGTTAGGGTGAATTCTGGCGTGAATGGATGAAGGGGTGAATGCCTAGAACCTCTTATGTGGCACTGAGATGTTTTATTTGAAGACTTAGGGTAATAAAGCTAGGAAACAATTTAGGAAACAGAAATTAAACCAAAACTTTAAGGGAAATAAGAATTAAAGTCAGAATCCTAAGAGAATTGGCAAATAGGTGCGGCAAGGATGAAAAGGATTTCCTTGCTGATTTAGGTCCAGAAATTAGGCAAGTGAGGGCTACCTTGCACGGCAAGGATGGGAAACAAGGTATTGGTGCGGCAAGGGCAGATTTGGTGCAAGGAAGGTTCAATTTGTGTCGTAAAATGCATAGGAGGCCTTCAATGTTGCTGGAACTTAGGGACAATTAGGATTAGGAAAGGTCAAACCAAAATAGGAAACCTTGGCTTAACTTTCCTACTTCAATTAGGAATCCTTGTTTGAGTAGGAATCCATCTTCAATTAGGAATCCTAACATCTACAAGTCTTCACTTTCGTCCATTCCTTTTGCTCCAAGCATGTGATATCCATTCCAAGCCCAAATTTGCTCTAAAAGGCTCCAAAATGCACCTTCTTGCATACTTTCTCCTTAGAACCTGAAAACACACGAAAATGGCTTAAAAGACTAAAATAGCTAAGAAATAACAACTTAAATGCAAAAGAACAAGCTAACTAAGTCGCATAAATATGCTCCTATCAGTTTTCATGGATGATTTCAGCGTTTTTGGTGATTCATTTGATGGTTGTTTGCATAATCTTAGTTTGATCTTAAAACAATGTGTTGAAACTAACCTTGTTCTCAATTGGGAAAAATGTCATTTCATGGTTAAACAAGGCATAGTTTTAGGTCATATCATCTCTGAAAATGGTATTGAGGTTGATAAGTCAAAGATAGATCTTGTACGTCACTTACCCTCTCCTACTTCGGTTAGAGAGGTTCATTCTTTTCTTGGACATGCAGGTTTCTATCGACGATTCATCAAAGATTTCTCAAAGGTTTCCCAACCTCTTTGCCGCCTCCTTCAAAAAGATGTGGTGTTTGATTTCAATGAGGAGTGCACGGCCTCCTTCAAACAACTCAAGGAGTTGCTGACCACGGCCCCAATTATGGTTCCACCTGATTGGAGCCTTCCTTTCGAGCTTATGTGTGATGCATCGGATTATGCTTTAGGGGCTGTTTTAAGACAAAGGAAGGACAAGAGGCCGCATGTCATCTATTATGCCTCGCGAACATTGAATGATGCCCAATTGAACTATTCCACAACTGAAAAAGAACTTCTTGCTGTTGTCTTTGCTTTAGATAATTTTGGATTTTATCTAATTGTTACTAAAGTAATTGTCTTCATTGATCATGCAGCTTTGAAATATTTGCTCACAAAGAAGGAAGCCAAGCCAAGGCTAATTCGATGGATGCTGCTTCTTCAAGAATTCGACATTGAGATTCGAGACAAAAAGGGAAGTGAAAACGTGGTGGCTGACCACCTAAGCCGAATGGTGCATAATGAGGAGTCCTTACCCATTGCTGAAACATTTCCTGATGAATAATTGCTGTCCATTAAGGTAAGTGAACCTTGGTATGCTGATTTGGTCAACTTTTTGGTGTCTAAATGAATTCCAAAAACTTTTACTAGACACCAACATGATAAGCTCATAAATGATGCACGGTTTTATGTATGGGATGATCCATATTTATGGAAATATTGCCCTGATCAGATTGTACGTCGATGTGTGCATGACTCTGAGTTTCATTCCATTTTAAGCTTTTGTCATACATATGCATGTGGTGGTCACCTTGGCACACAGAGAACAGCACTTAAAGTGTTGCAATGTGGATTCTATTGGCCTAGTATCTTTAAGGATGCTAGAAATTTTTGCTTAACATGTGATAAATGCCAAAGAACAGGAAATATAAGTGCAAAAGATCAAATGCCGCAGGTTTCCATCCTCAATGTTGAAATTTTTGATGTTTGGGGTATTGATTTCATGGGTCCCTTTCCTTCCTCGTATGGTTTCATGTATATTCTGCTTGCAGTTGATTATGTGTCAAAGTGGGTGGAAGCAAAAGCCACCCAGACTAATGATTCTAAAGTGGTTGCAGATTTCATTAGAACTAACATATTTGCAAGGTTTGGCATGCCACGAGTAATCATCAGTGATGAAGGGTCTCACTTTTGCAATCGGACCATTGAGGCGCTGTTCAAGAAGTACAATGTCACACATAAGGTTTCTACACCTTACCATCCTCAAACAAATGGCCAAGCCGAGGTTTCTAACCGAGAAATAAAGCAGATTTTTTGGAAAAGACCGTTGGACCAACAAGAAAGGATTGGAGCTTACGTTTAGATGATGCACTGTGGGCATATCGTACAGCGTACAAACCACCCATTGGGATGTTCCCATTTCGGCTCATCTATGGCAAGCCATGCCATCTCCCTGTTGAATTGGAGCACAAAGCACATTGGGCAGTCAGGAAGTTCAACATGGACTTAGGTGCAGCAGGCAGTCGTAGGAAGCTCCAATTACATGAACTTGATGAGATAAGGAACGAGGCGTATGAGAATGCTCGCATCTACAAGGAGAAGACCAAAGCTTTCCATGACAAAATGATTCGTGGCAAAACATTCTCCATAGGGCAGAAAGTGCTATTGTTCAATTCCCGTCTACATTTGTTTCCTGGTAAGTTACGTTCTAAGTGGATTGGACCATTTGTTGTTACTAACGTATCTCCTTATGGTGCAATCCAGATTCAAAGTCTCAAAACAGGTCATGTATTTCAAGTGAACGGACATCGTTTGAAGCTATATTATGAGAACTTTGTGGAGCATGCCGTGGATGACATCTCTCTGCATGCCGTGGGCTCCAATGGGGAGTGACTGAGTTTTTCGTCCGGCTGCACGACGTTAAAGCAAGTGCTACTTGGGAGGCAACCCATGCATTCAACAAAGGAAGACCTAGGAATCACTCCAATTCCAGATTTGCGTTCCTACACCCTTCTTCTTGTTGTTGTTTCTTTTCTGCCATGTTGAGTTTGTTTGTTTGTTAGTTAGTTTGTTTTTGTGTGAGTTTACACTTGAAACATTGAGGACAATGTTTGATTTAAGTGTTGGGGGGGGGGGGGGTAACAAAGTGTTTTTGATGCAAATTCGTGGGATTCTACCACCCATTACTTCAAAAGTTGTTTCAAGCTGTTTTTAAGTGTTTTTAAGCTGTTTTGGAGTGTTTTAGTGTGTTTTGGCATAAAATCCGAAAATCTCATAAGTTTCAAGCTGTTTTTAAGTGTTTTTAAGCTGTTTTGGAGTGTTTTAGTGTGTTTTGGCATAAAATCCGAAAATCTCATAAAAATTTGGAAAATTGTTTTGAAAAACCCAAAAAGAGTTGTTTTTGTGTTTTTGTTTGTGTCTTAGGGTACCTTCCAACACAATGATGAGGATTTGGTTTTTAATTACATGACTGTTAAAGAGAGTTATAAACGTGGATGAAAGTTTGATTTACTCTGTGGTTTATGCTTGGTTGTGGTTATAATTTATGAATTCACATGTAGTCATAAAGGAAAAATCAGTTTTTGTAACATGCTAGAAGGAAGGAACTCAAATTAACGCTACAACCTTGTGAGACTTGAGCTTCAAACGTTCTTTGGAGAGTTGATAATCTGTGCATTCTTGTTTTCTAAAGTTGTTGCATGATCTCATTATTCTTTGCTTGGTTGCTACTTAGAAGGCGTTTCATCATTTAGTTCCAAATACTAGAACTCATACCTATTTCATTCAAAGCATGATATTGATTTGCATAACACATATTCAAGATGAAGTTGTGTTGTGACCACAAGCCAAATAGCCGAACCCCCCTTTGTCATTTGTTTTGTAGGTTTAAACCCTGTTGAGCCTATTTTCTTTGTGAACCACATTATCCTTACCTAGCCTAGATTAGGACCATCCATACCCTTGTTTTTGAAGCATAGTGAAGCATGACTCAAAAAGAATTCCTTTTGATTGACTTCTTGCAGAAAAACAAGTGTGGGGGAAGGGATTTGTGTGTGTGTGTGTGCCAAGAAAAAGAAATAAGGCACGGGTAGAAAAGAAAAAAATTTCGTGAGGAAACAAAAGAAAAAGAAAAAGTTATGAAAAAAGTAAGAAAAGAGTGGAAAATTATGAGAAAAGAGTCCGAAAGTGTTGATTGTTGAAGGAACAATCAAATCTGGCCCTAGAATGTGTATTTCTTTCCTTTTATGTTTAAAGTTGATTTCTGCATTCAAAATTGAATTCTAAGTGTCAGTTTCATTACTTTGCTTGCTATTGCTTTAAGAACCTTTGTTTCCCATATCCTTTCTTTCTTAACCATTTCCCTTAGCCCCGTTTCAACCCTTAAACTTCAATCTTGAGTGTTATGTGATTCACTATGTGGAGTTTGGAATTGGTATGAGCATATGGTGTCATTGGTTCTCGCATCTAAGTAGTAGCAGTCCATTCATGAGATCATATCTAAACATGCTTATTAACTCCAGAAATTGCTTTCCTTGCTATAACATATGTGAGTATTAGTTTTCATGTTTACATCAATCTTCTCACATATACATAGTGTAGGGTGTGTAGTCAGAAAATCTGAGTGAAAATTGAGTGCATATCTAGTAAGGAATTGAGGAAATTCCCTAAGGCATGTTACTACATTCAAAACATCGTTTTAATTGGTTAAATGTGAACTAGTAAGTGGTGACTGTGATTAAGTATGTGCTCAAGTGTGAAGATGACTAAAATCTGTGGGAATGATGATTTTTAACATGTCATGTGCCTTGAAAATCCTTGAGGCAAATGTTGGAAGGATTAGAGTGTGTTTTGTTTAGTTTTGTTTCTTTTGTTTTGCTCGAGGACTAACAATAGGAGCATTTGTGCATTTGTGTTGTTATTCTTTAGTTATTTTAGTCTTTTAAGCCATTTTCGAGTTTTTTCAGGTTCTAAGGACAAAGTATGCAAGAAGGTGCATTTTGGAGCATTTTGGAGCAAATTTGGGCTTGGAATGGTTATCACATGATTGGAGCAAAAGGAATGGACGAAATTGAAGACTTGAAGAAGTTAGGATTCCTAATGAACGAAGGATTCCTAATTGAAGATGGATTCCTAGAAGAATGAGGATTCCTACTCACATGAGGATTCCTACTCAAACAAGGATTCCTACTTGAAGTAGGAAAGTTAAGCCAAGGTTTCCTATTTTGGTGTGACCTTTCCTAATCCTAAATGTCCCTGAATTCCAGCAACTTTGAAGGCCTCATATGCATTTTAGGACACAAACTACACATTCCTTGCACCATTAAAGTCCTTGCCGCACCTTTCCCATTCTCCCTTTCCCTTGCCGTGCAAGGGGACTCCTTTCCCTTTAGTTTTAGGACACTTTCCCTTTCCTAATCATCCAGCCGCACCTCCTTACCCTTTGCTCTTCCTTGCCGTGCACTGGAGAGGGTTATTTCCTGTTTCCTTGCATTAAAACACATTCCTAATTTGTTTTAAAGCCTTGCCGCAATTCTTAGCCAATTTCCTTTAGTTTTCTGATTTGTTTACCTTTTTCTAGAAGCTTTTGTCTTAATTTCTGTTTACCTAAATAACCTAGGGTTTTAATTCCTGAAACCTTTAAATAAACTTCCTTTTTGCAACCACAAGATATCATTCATTCATCCATTCACGCCAGAAATCATCCACCTCTCTCTGCCGCATCCATTCTTCACCATTCTCCATAGTTTCTGACCTTAAACAACCCTTGCCGCACCATACATCCATCCTGACCATAATCCCATCCTTCTACACCATCCAGAATCCCCAAAACCTACCACAAAACCTTGTGCCGCAATCAAGGAAGGAAAGGGAAGTTCTTGGACGTGCTTGCTATTCAGTTTAGATCGCTGGAGCGTTTAGGTGTTTTCTTTCTTTTGTTTTCAATGTATAAACTTGTTATTCTTTGTTTTGTGAGTATGAGGAACTAAACCCCTATTAGCTAGGGGGGAATTTGAAACCATGGTTATACTTGCAATATGATTTGATTACATCCAGTTGTGATTCATAAGTTGTGAATTCAATTTACTTATCAGTTGAATTAAAACTGATTTGTGTGTGTTGGTTGAGAGTGCACGCTTAATTTTCATGCATAAATTTGATGCTAGGATATAAGGGAGTTTCACCTAATCGTTACGAACTTATATTCATAAGTAGTGAAGGTTGCTAGTCACAATCGTGTTAAGTAAATTCCTGGCATAAGTATCATGCAATTCATAGTTACGAGTGCCTTGTCAATGCTTATGATTTTCAGAGAACTTAATGATCTTTGCTTGTATCTCTATTATGCAATTCATGTAGGGAACTTGTGGAGAATGCTTTGGGTTGTTGTATGCAATCATCCAACTCAATAAAATTAGGAAAATCTGAGGGTTAATTAGTGCAATTCACGGTTAATCTGGGGCGTTGAGAATTCATGGTTTATTGAAAAGCAACTGGAAATCGTTTTGTTTGCAAGTATGTCATGTGTGGAGAAGACCCTCCTAGCTAGCCCATCATCCATAGTTTCACCCAAATTCGTGCAGATTTCATTAGTTCTTTACTTTACCTGTTTTGTTTTTAAATTCGTCAAAACCCAATCCCCATTTACTTTGTTGAGTTATATTAGTTAGAAACTGATTTAGTTTGTGTTTTTAAGTGTTTTGAGTCAAGTCAAAACCTATTTTCGTCCAAATTTACTCTTAGTGGCAGATTTGAGTCTTTTAGCTTGTTTTGTGCTGTTTTGAGTCTTTTGATTAGTTTTAGTGTTTTAGAGTTTAGTTTTGCATTCTTTGAGTCTAGTTTAGTGTTTTTAACTTAGTTTTACGTTTTTTAGTTAGTTTCAAGTGTTTTAGCAATCCCTCCTAATCCCCGGTCTAGAACGATCACTACTTGCATCTATACTACAATTGTCAACAAGAGGGTTTAATTTGTGTGCTTATATATTTCGCATCAAGGAGCTGCTCATTCAATACTTCTACGAAGGACTCCTCCCCATTGAACGCCAAATGTTAGATACCTCGGCGGGTGGTGCATTGGTTGACATGACTCCAGTGGCTACCAAGACTCTAATTCCAAACCGAGCACATAATGCACAACAATATGAGGGTGTTGGACAAAGAGAAGGCCCACGGCAACAAAGTGTGAATGAGGTAAGTGCAATCTCTGAAATTCAATCACAATTGGCTAATCTCACCTCAATTGGGTCAAAACCACAAGAAAATCAGGTTTGCACCATGTGTTCTATCCAAGGACACTCCTCTGATAAGTGCCCGCAACTGATTGAGAATGGTGGATGGGAATCTGCCAATTCAGTGGGTTTTGGAGGCCAAAACCAGCCAAGGAACGATCCATACTCTAATACCTACAATCCAGGTTGGAGAGACCACCCAAATTTCAAGTGGAGGGAGCCCCAACAACCCCAACAACAAGGAGGATTTAGGCAGCAACTCCCGGGCCTCTATACAAATCAATATGCACCAACACAAGCCCCACAACAATCTGCCCAAAACACTTCAGTTATTTCTTTGGATAATGACACACTTCTTAAATTACTCACCAATTTGTCTCAAGGGCAGGAAAATCAAACCAAAGCAATGCAAAGCCAAGACAAAAGGGTGGACCAATTGGAGAAGCAAATTGGGCAGATTGCAGAGTTTGTGGGACAATTTTGAGAACCAGGCAAGTTGCCTAGTTCAACCGTTGTCAACCCAAATCTGGCAAAGCCATGAGTTTGCGAAATGGAAAACAAGTTGGATCTGATCCCCAACCTTCCAAATCACATTCCAATGAGGTTGAGAAGTTGCTGATTGAAGAGGAGGAGCAAGCACAACCCACGGCAAGGGTAGAACCACCCTTGCCGCAGCCTCCTAAGCACATTCTGCCGTCCTCTTTAACTAAGGTAGGTCGAAATTGGGTTCCTTCTAACGTTATTCCATCAAATGTGCCTTTCCCTCGTAGGTTCTTACAAGCTAAGGGTGAAGAGAATGAAAAGGATGTTCTAAAGACCTTTAGGAAAGTGCAAGTCAATATTCCGCTTCTTGATGCAATAAAGCAAATTCCGAAGTATGCTAAGTTTTTGAAGAAGCTTTGCACAACCAAGAAACTAATTCACGAGAAAGAAGTGGTGCATATGAGTGAAAATGTCTCTGCCATCTTACAACGTAAACTGCCCCCTAAATGCAAAGATCCGGGTAGTTTTACAATTCCTTGTGTTATTGGCAATACTCGTTTTGAATCTGCCATGTCAGACTTAGGTGCATCAATTAATGTCATGCCTTATTCTATTTATGCATCTATGAACTTAGGCAAGTTGAAAAATGATGGTGTGATTATTCAATTGGCCGATCGTTCTAACGCATATCCAAAAGGGGTTTTGGAAGATGTTTTGGTGCAGGTTGATCATCTGATTTTTCCGGCGGATTTCTACGTACTTGACATGGAGGACTCAGCCCACTCTCCACCATCGCCACTCTTACTTGGGCTACCTTTTATGAAAACAGCTCAAACCAAGATTGACGTGGCCAAGGGAGCAGTAACTATGGCGTTTGGTGGTGATATGATCAACTTTAATATTTCTGAATCTGTTGAGAATACTAATGGTGTTCGTTCTTGTTTTGTCATTGATAAAATCCAAAATAAAGGGCAGGAACATTCAGTATCATTCAAGAAGGATGCATTTCAACCCACCAGCGAAGAGGGACTTGGAGTGAAGCACAAGGATTACACGGCCACAACCCTCAAACCTCCAAATCTGGCCGAGAGCATCCCACATGCATTTGTTGATTGTGCTGCCACTTCATTGCAGTGCATTGGTAAGCCACCTATTTCAGATTCGATTCCCATTTCAACTAATAGGGTGATACCTTTTAGGGTGCAGATTCCCAGTCGAATCCAAGTTGGTGGGCATGATTACATTGATTTTAGGATGTTCAATGCCACAATCCGGAAGGATCACTATCCCGTACCATTCATTGACCCAATACACAAGCTGTTTGAGGAGCATGTGGTAGAAGCACTATCCCTGCATGCCGTGGGCTCCAATGGGGAGTGACTGAGTTTTTCGTCCGGCTGCACGACATTAAAGCAAGCGCTACTTGGGAGGCAACCCATGCATTCAACAAAGGAAGACCTAGGAATCACTCCACTTCCAGATTTGCGTTCCTAAACCCTTCTCTTTGTTGTTGTTTCTTTTCTGCCATGTTGAGTGTGTTTGTTTGTTAGTTTGTTTGTTTTTGTGTGAGTTTATGCTTGAAACATTGAGGAAAATGTTTGATTTAAGTGTTGGGGGGGGGGGGTAACAAAGTGTTTTTGATGCAAATTGGTGGGATTCTAGCACCCATTACTTCAAAAGTTGTTTCAAGCTGTTTTTAAGTGTTTTTAAGCTATTTTGGAGTATTTTAGTGTGTTTTGGCATAAAATCTGAAAATCTCATCTTAGTGATAGGAGCATATTTATGCGACTTAGTTAGCTTGTTCTTGTGCTTTTACGTTGTTAGTTCTTAGTTATTTAGTCTTTTAAGCCAAATTCGTGTGTTTTCAGGTTCTAAGGACAAAGTATGCAAAAAGAAGCAATTTGGAGCATTCTAGAGCATTTTTGTGCCAAGATTGGGTAGTGCAAGCATGGAGGCAAGTTGTTGGACGAGTTTGAAGAGAAAAAGGCTTGAAATCAGCCTCAAAACACACTTTCTAGAAGTCCTATCCTTTGTCCTACAAAAGTGGCGCCTCAAATCCTTCTAGAAACCCCAAAATCTGCCACAAAACACATTCCTTCTAGAACCCTAAAAATCTGGCGCCTCCTTTCCTTCTAGAATCCTTTTGCCTTGCCTTGCAAGGCATTCCCTTGCCCTTATCCTATTGTGATGCGATGTAAAACAGCACTCAAATTAAACCCTCTTTTGACAAATGTAGTATATGTATAAGTAGGGATCGTTCTGGACCGGGGATTAGGAGAGATTGCTAAAACAGTTGAAACTAGACTCAAAAACAGTTGAAACATGACACACTTGCACATAAACCAATTTTCAGTTGTTCTTTCGATAAATCATGAAACTCAACACCCCAGGTTAATTAGGTCCGCTTAAATTAACCTTCAAGTTCTCCTTAAGTTATTGAATTGGATGGGAAAGCGCATACAACAATTCAAAGCATTCTCTAAAAGTCCTTTACGTGAACAGCGTGATAGGGGCATATTTATGCACCTTAGTTAGCTTGTTCTGTGCATTTATGTTGTTTTTCCTTAGTTAAAGTAGTCTTTTGAGCTAGTTTGATGTATTTTCAGGTTCTAAGGGCAAAGTATGCAAAAGGATGCATTTTGGAGCATTTTAGAGCAAATCTGGGCTTGGAATGGATATCATATGCTTGGAGCCAAGAAGATGGACGAATTTGGAGTCCAAATGGAGTTAGGAATATGTTTCAAGGTTGGAGAAATAAATTCAAATCATTGAAGATAAGGAATCAGCTCAAAAGAAGGAGAATTATCCAAAACATTATCCAAAACAACCTTATCTTATCTTATCTTATCCAATCCTTATCCTATCCTAATCCTTTTCTAATTCAATTCCTGGTACAATGAGGGCTTATTTTCTGATTGGGGGACATTTAATTTAGGATTCTAGAACCCTAAGTCCTTGCCGCACCTAGCCTTCTAGAAAACCTGATTTCCTTGCCTTGCAAGGCTTTCTAGAAGCCTTATCCCTCTTTATCCAAATCTGCCGCACCGTAGGCCCTTTCCCATGAGAAATCTGATTGTTTTGAACCTATTTCTTGATGGATTTGGCTTTCTAGAAGTCCTAATCTGATTCACCTAGGGTTTTTGGTGCCTATATATATATTTCTCCACCCTTTGCCGTGCACACCACCCTCCATATAATTCATTCACGCCATCTGCACTACACACATCCCTTGCCGCAGCCTTCATCACCACACCACCATATTTTCTGACCTTGCCGCACCATCCATTCCCCCTAAACACTACTACACCATTCCATATCCTTTCACCCATACAATTAACCCCCAAAATCTGTCCCTAGACCTTGTGCCGCAGCAGAGAGGAGGAGAAGGAGCCTTGGACGTGCATGCCATTCAAGTTTGAATTGCTGGAAGTTTTAGGTGTTTCCTTTCCTTTGATTTCAATGTTTAAATTCAATACTCTTTGTTCTGTGAGTATGAGGAACTAAACCCCCTCTGGCTAGGGGGGATTCGAAACCATGTTTATGCTTGCTATATGACTTGATTACCTCTAGTTGTGATTCATAAATTGTGAATTCAATTTACTTATCTATTTGAATTAAACTGATTTGTGTGTGTTGGTTGAGAGTGCACGCTTAATTGTCATGCATAAATCTAATGCTAGGATATAAGGAAGTTTCACCTAATCGTTACAAACTTATATTCACAAGTAGTAAAGGTTGATGATCTCAATTGTGTTAAGTAAATTCTTGGCATAAGTATCATGCGCTTTCATAGTTACAAGTGCCTCGTCAATACTTATGATTTCCATTGAACGTAATGATCTTTGATTGTATCTCTAGTATGCGCTTTCATATAGAGAACTCTTGAAGAATAATTTGATTGTGATGAGCATTTTCCGTCCAATTCATTGACATAAGGGAAATCTGAAAGTTAATTTAAGCGGACCTAATTAACTTGGAGTGTTGAGAATTCGTGGTTTATTGAATTGCAATTAGAAATCGTTTTGTATGCAAGTATGACATGTGTGGAGAAGAACCCCTTAGCTACCCTTCCATCCATTAATTTAAACCAATTTCGTTTTACAATCTGTTTTGTTTTACAAAGTTTATGTTTTGTTTTCAATTTCGTCAAACACAATTCCCCCTTTATTTTGAAGTGTCAATTTAGTTAGAAATCAATTTAGTTTGTGTTTTTAAGTGTCTTGAGTCAAGTTATAAACTGTTTTCGTCCAAATTCTTCCTTAGTGTTCAAAACTGCCCAGAAAGTGGTTTTAAGGCAGTTTTGAGCGTTTGTTTGCTGTTTTTGAGTCTTTTGGTTTGTTTTAGTGTTTTAGAGTATAGTTTTGCATTCTTTGAGTCTAATTTAGTGTTTTAACTTTGTTTTAAGTTTTTGAGTCAGCTTTCAAGTGGTTTAGCAATCCCTCCTAATCCCCGGCCTAGAACGATCCCTACTTACATACTTTGCTACAATTGATAAAAAGAGGGTTTAATTTGTGTGCTTATATATTTTGCACCAAATTTTTGGCGCCGTTGCCGGGGATTAGCAACTTTGCTAATCCCTTGGATTGTTATTTTCGTTTGGGTTAGTTGTCTAGTCTTCTGATTTTGTTTTGTTTTCTTTGTTGTATGTACTAGTGTATGACTCGAAATTCTCAACCCGTTTACGCACATATCTTGGATTTTAACGACGATTTTGAGCGAGATTTGAGAAGGAAGAGGAAGCACCCAGAACCTGATCTCCTTAGTTCAAGTTCTAATTCTTAATCTGAAGTTGAAATTGAATCTGAATTTGAAGAGGAAGTGGAAAACATGGCTGTGGACAATCGTACAATCAAAGAGCTTTCAGCCTCAGGACTTGACAATGCCGTGCCCTTATGCATTCAATATCCTAGGGCAGCCGAGGGCAAGACTGATGAGTTTGAATTGAAGTCAAGCTTGTTGCATCACATTCCTAAGTACCATGGGCTGTCCATGGAAGATCCAAACAAGCATTTGAAGGAATTTGAGGTGGTGTGCTCAAGCATGACACCAATCAACGTAGATGGGAATATTCTAAAGATGAAAGCCTTTCCATTCTCTCTATTTGAAAAGGCTAAGGATTGGTTATTCGAATTGGCACCTGGAACGGTCACTTCTTAGGAAAGCATGAAAAGAGCGTTTTTAGAGAAATTCTTCCCAACTTCGAAGTTATTCTTTTGAGGAAGAGAATTAGTGGCATTGAACAAAGCCAAGGAGAATCTTTTCCAGCATATTATGAGCGTTTTAAGGCCCTAGTTGCATCCTGCCCACAACACCAAATGAAGGAAGAGCTTTTGATTCAATATTTCTATGAAGGACTTCTTCCAATTGAGAGACAAATGCTTGATGCTTCAGCGGGAGGTGCCTTGGTTGACAAAACCCCGGTGGCTGCCAAAATCTTAATTGCAAACCGAGCCTTGAATGCACAACAATACGAAGGTGTTGGACAAAAGGACCCCCCACGGCAACAACATGTGAATGAGGTAAGTGCAATTTCAGAATTGCAATCTCAAATGGCTAATCTCATTTTTCTTTTGTCACAGGTTGTTGATGGAACCAAAGTGCAAAGTCCGGCCATATGTGGAGTGTGTTCTATGCAGGGACATCACAACGATCAATGCCCTCAATTGATTGAGAATGGAGGGTGGGAATCTGCCAATGCCGTGGGATTTGGGAGCCAAAATCAGCCACGCAATGATCCATATGCAAACACATACAATCCGGGTTGGAAGGATCACCCAAATTTCAAGTGGAGGGAGCCTCAACAACCCCAACAACAAGGAGGATTTAGGCAGCAACCACCAGGCTTTTATACAAAGCCATTCGTACCAAATCAAACCCAAATGCAATCTGCCCCAACAACTCAGGTATGTCTTTGGATAATGATCAAGTTGTTAAGTTACTTACTACTTTGACGCAGGAAGTACAAACTCAAAACAAAGAGAGGCAAATCCAAGACAAAAGGGTGGACAATTTGGAAAAGTAAATGGGGCAAATAGCAGAATTCATAGGCCAATTCAGAGAACAAGGCAGATTGCCTAGTTCAACCGTTGTTAATCCTAAATGAGGATTTGAAACCGCCAATGCAATCACGTTGAGAAGTGGCAAACAGGTTGGAGCCGACCCACAACCATCCAAATCAAGTCAAAAGGAGGATGAAAAGTTGCTGATTGAGGAGGAAGACCAAGTGAAACCCACGGCAAGAAAAGAGACACCATTGCCGCAGTGTCCTAAGCACCCTATGCCATCCGCTTTAACTAAGGTAGGTCGAAATTAGATTCCTTCTAATGTTATTCCATCAACTGTGCCTTTTCCTAGCAGATTCATGCAATCAAAGAAGGAAGAGGATGAAAAAGACGTTCTGGAGACGTTTAGGAAGGTGCATGTCAATATCCCGCTCCTTGATGCAATAAAGCAAATTCCGAAGTATGCTAAGTTGTTGAAGAAGCTTTGCACAACCAAGAAACGACTTCAAGAGAAAGAAGTGGTGCATGTGAGTGAAAATGTCTCAGCCATCTTGCAACGTAAACTGCCCCCTAAGTGCAAAGATTCGGGTAGTTTTACAATTCCTTGTGTTATTGGCAATACTCGATTTGAACATGCCATGTTAGACTTAGGTGCATCAATCAATGTCATGCCATATTCTGTTTATGCATCTATGAATCTAGGAGAGCTTAAAAAGGATGGTGTTATTATCCAATTAGCCGATCGATCTAATGCATACCCAAAAGGAGTTTTGGAAGATATTTTGGTGCAGGTAGACCACTTGATTTTTCCTGCAAATTTCTATGTGCTTGACATGGAGGATTCAACCCACTTTTCAACATTGCCAATCTTACTTGGACGACCTTTCATGAAAACAGCTCAAACCAAGATTGACGTGGCCAAATGAGCAGTAACTATGGAGTTTGGTGGTGATATGATTAATTTTAATATTTCTGAATCTGTTGAGAATACTAATCGTGTTCGCTCTTGTTTTGTCATTGATAAAATAAAAAATAAAGGGCAGGAACGTTCAGTATCATTCAAGAAAGATGCATTTCGAACCACCAACGAAGAGGGAATTGGATTGAAGCACAAGGATTGCACAGCCACAACCCTAAAACCCCCAAATCTGGCCGAGAGCACCCCACATGCATTTGTTGATAGTGCTGCCACTTCATTGCAGTACATTGGTAAGCCACCTATTCCAATTTCGATTCCCATTTCAACTAATAGGTTGTTACCTTGTATGGTGCAGAATCCCAATCGAATCCAAGCTGGTGGGCATGATTACATGGACTTTAGAATGCTCAACACCCCAATCAGGAAGGATTACTATCCCCTTCCATTCATAGATCCAAGGCATGAGCTGTTTAAGGAGCATGTGGTGGAAGAACTACCTCTGCATGCCGTGGGTACCAACCTGGAATGAATGGGCGTTTCGTCCGGCTGTACGACGTAAAAGCAAGCGCTACTTGGGAGGCAACCCATGCATTCAACAAAGGAAGACCTAGGGAGCACTACAATTCCAGATTTGCGTTCCTAAACCCTTCTCTTTGTTGTTGTTTTCGTTTTTGGCTTGTTTATTGTTTCGTTGCTGTTTTGTTAGTTTGTTTGTTTTTTGTGTGAGTTTATGCTTGAAACATTGAGGACAATATTTGATTTAAGTGTGGGGGGGTAACTAAAGTGTTTTTGATGCAAATTCGTAGGGTTTTATCACCCATTGATAGGAGGATATTTATGCGACTTAGTTAGCTTGTTCTTGTGCTTTTATGTTGTTAGCTCTTAGTTATTTAGTCTTTTAAGCCAAATTCGTGTGTTTTCAGGTTCTTAGGACAAAGTATGCAAAAAGAAGCAATTTAGAGCATTCTAGAGCATTTTTGAGCCAAGATTGGATAGTGCAAGCATGGAGGCAAGTCGTTGGACGAGTTTAAAGAGAAAAAGGCTTGAAATCAGCCTCAAAACACACTTTCTAGAAGTCCTATCCTTTGTCCTACAAAAGTGGCGCCTCAAATCCTTCTAGAAGCTCCAAAATCTGCTACAAAGCACATTCCTTCTAGAACCCTAAAAATCTGGCGCCTCCTTTCCTTCTAGAATCCTTTTCCCTTGCCTTGCAAGGCATTCCCTGCCCTTATCCTTTTGTGCCGCACCTCTCAGGCCTTTTCCCTCTTGGATTCTGATTGTTAGGCCCTTTTCCTTGTGGATTTGGTTTATACAAATCCTTTTCAGAAATTAATTGGACCACAATTCCTTTTCCAAATTAAATGCCGAACCCTAGGGCCCTAATCCATTATTTCTGCTAAGTCCAAGTCCCAATCTGATTGACCTAGGGTTTTGAGGTGCTTATATATACATGTTTTAGGGTTTTGCCGCAGGGGGGCCAGCCATTCATCACAGAAATTCATTCATCCGCACACACCACCATTCTACACATTCAAAAAACAATTCCAGCCATCTTCCAAGCCTTGCCGCAACCCACATCCATCCTAAATCCATCTCTGACCCTTTCATACGTCCATACACACCCTAGAACCCTTGTGCTGCAGCTAGTTGGGGAAGAAGAAGAACTTGTACGCTTCATGCTTGCAGATTGGAGCGTTTTAGGTGTACTTCGTTCTTGTTTTCCATGTTTAATTCGTTATTACTTTCTGAACTTGCTGTAATCATGAGTGGCTAAACCCGTAATTAGTTAGGGGGAAGTTTGAAGCCATGAACATGCTTGAGATATGAATTGATTTCTGCCAATTGTGATTTGATAAGTTATGATTGCAATTCAATTATCTGTTTTATTCATAACTGATCTGTGTATGTTTATTAAGGATGCATACTTGGTTTTCATGCATGAATCAGATGCTAGAATATAAATGAGTTTCACCTAATCGTTACAAGTTTATATTCCTGAGTAGTGAAGGTTGATTGTCACAATCGCGTTAATTGAATTCTTGGCAAACGTATCATGCATTCATAGTTACAATTGCCTCGTCAACACTTATGATTTTCATGAAACATAATGATCTCTGATTGTATCTCTATTATGCATTCATGTAGAGGACTTTTGGAGAATGATTTGAGTTGTTGGATGCATTCATCCATTTCAATGAGTTAAGGAAAATCTGAGGGTTAATTTGTGCATCACGGTTAATCTGGGGTGTTGAGCATCATAGTTTATTGAAAAGCAATTGGAAATCGATTCGTATACAAGTGTGTCATGTGTGTTTTCTTGGTTCTTTTCTTTTCATTTATTTAGTTTTTGTTTTAGTTTCTGACTTTGTGTTGTTTTCTTGTTTTCTTTAGCTAATCCCCTTTGTTTTTGTTTGTGTCTTTTACTTTTGATATTTGATTTAGTTTTACTTCTTTGATTTCAGGTACTAGAGAAGTAAGACATGGATTTTGCTACCATTCAAGCTCAATTGGCGAAAGTTACTTCTCAATTGTCACAATATGCCGAAATGACCACAATGCAAAGTGTCCCTACATGTGGTGTGTCCTATGGGCAAGGATATCCAACTTATCAATGTTCTCAATTCGCTGCGAATGAAGATGCTTGGGGTTATCAAGGCCATAGCCAATCATGGGACAACATGTTTTCCAACGCTTACAATTCAGATTGGAGAGATTATTCAGATTGCATGTGGGGAGAACCTCAACAATTCCAACAAGGTGGAAATTGGCATCATGAAGAGGAGTTCTATTCAAGACCTATGCAGCCACCACAGCCTCCCCCACAACAATTCCAATCGAATTCAAGTATGCCCATTAGTTATAATGAAATTCTTGAAGGACTAATCTCTTTGACGCAGGGCTCACAAAAAGAAGAACAATTGCAGCCATCTGAGGAGTTTTATCAATGGCCACATGCACCATTACAACCTCCACCACAATCTGCCCAAACAAACTCAGGTATGTCTTTGTGTAATGATAACATTATTCAATTAATCACCTCTTTGACACAGGGAGTAGACAATCAAAACAAGGAGATGAAAGACCGAGTTAAAAGAGTGGACGAATTGGAGAAGCAAGTTGGGCAGATTATGGAGTTCATGGTGCAGATTCAAGAGCAAAGTGAACTCTCCAACTCAACTATTGCAAATTCGAAGAAAGATTTTGAAAACCATGATGCTATCACTTTGGGAAGTGCTATGGAGGTTGGAGCTGACCTAAAAACGTCCAAACATAGCCTAGAAGTGGATGAGGAGCTGCTGATTGAGGAGGAGGAAGAAGACATACACACTGCAAGGGTAGAACAACCCTTGCCGCAGCCCCCTAAGCCCTCTCAACCACCCACAACAAGTAAGGACGTCCCAAATTCAATTCATTCTAATGTTAGTCCTCCAAATGCACCTTTTCCAAGCAGGTTTTTGATTCCCAAGAAAGAAGAGGGTGAAATGGACATCATGGAAACCCTTCCAAAGGTGCAAAGTGATATCCCAATTCTTGGCACACCAAATCAAGTTCCAGATTGTATTGAAGTGTTCAAAGAACCTTGTACACCAAGAAGAAGGAGTCAAGAGAAGGAAGTCGCTGGAGAATACCAAGAATTCATCAAAAAGGACATATATGAGACAACAAAGCCCAAAGAAGTTGAGTTTGAGGACATGGGACAAGTCACACCCATCCTAGTCAATCTGGCCACATCCAAAATCCCTGAAACTTTCAAAGATGTGGTGTTTGTCATTGAGTTTGTGTCGGAGCAAGCAAGTAAGCCATCTTCTCCAATTTCAATTCGGTTTTCTACTAACTTGCTGATTTTGATGATTCAGGCACCCACGCTAGAATTTAAACCATTGCCAGATCATTTCAAGTATCACCTTCCATTCAAAGATCAATTCCATGCCGTGGCCTCCAATGAAGCTTAATTGGAGGTATCGTCACGCTGCACGACGTAAAAGCAAGCGCTTCTTGGGAGGCAACCCATGCATTCAACAAAGGAGGACCTAGGACTCACTCCAATTCCAGATTTGCATTCCTAAACCCTTCTCTTTGTTGTTGTTGTTTCTATTCTGCCATGTTTAGTTTGTTGATTCATTTTTTGTTAGTTTGCTTGTTTTTGTTTGAGTTTATGCTTAAAACATTGAGGACAATGTTTGATTTAAGTGTGGGGGGGTAACAAAGTGTTTTGATGCAAATTCGTGGGATTTTATCACCCATTACTTGAAAAGTTGTTCCTTGCTGTTTTTAAGTGTTTTTAAGCTGTTTTGGAGTGTTTTAGTATGTCTTGACACAAAAATCCGAAAATTTGATAAAAACTTGAAAAAAGTTGTTTTGAAAAACCCAAAAAGAGTTGTTTTGTGTTGTTTTGGTGTGTTGCGTCTTAGGTACCTTCCAACACAATGATGAGGATTTGGTTTTTAATTACATGACTGTTAAAGAGAGTTATAAACATGGATGAAAGTTTGACTCTTTGGTTTATGCTTGGTTGTGGTTATAATTTATGAATTCACATGCAATCATAAAGGAAAAATCAGTTTTTGTAACATGCTTGAAGGAAGGAACTCAAATTAACGCTACAACCTCGTGAGACTTGAGCCTTAAACGTTCTTTTGGAGAGTTATAATCTGTGCATTTGTTGTTTTCTAAAGTCGTTGCATGATCTCATTATTCTTTGCTTGGTTGCTACTTAGAATGCAGTTTCATCATTTAGTTCCAAATACTAGAACTCATGCCCATTCCATTCAAAGCATAACATTGATTTGCATAACACACGATCAAGATGAAGTTAATTAGTGAACCACCACAGCCAAAAAGCCGAACCCCCTTTTCATATGTTTTGTAGGTTTAACCCCTTTGAGCCTTGTTTAGCCTATGTTCTTTGTTAACCCCATTATCCTTACCTAGCCTAGTGTAGGACTATCCATACCCTTGTTCTTAAAGGATAGTGGAGCATAACTTAAATGAATTCTTTTTTATCTACATTATGCAGTAAATTAAGTGTGGGGGAAGGATTGGTTGGTTTAAGCTCAGTTCTACATTTTGTGTTTCAAAAGAAAAGAAAATTCGTGGAAAAAAGAAAAGAAAAAGAAAAAGTTGTGAAAAGAATGGAAAAGAGTTTGAAAAGAAGAAAGAATGAGTTTAAGAGTGTTGATTGTTGAAGAAAGGGTCCAAAACATCAAATCTGGCCCTAAAATGTGTAAATCTCCCCTTTTTGTTCAGAGTTAAATTTCTGCATTCCAAAGTGAATTCTAAGTGTTGATTTCATTGCTTTGCTTGGTATTCTTTAAGAACCCTTGTTTTCCATATCCTTTCTTTCTTACCCAACACCCCCAAGCCTCGTTATAACCCTTTAACTTCGATCTTGGGCGTTGTGTGTTTCAATATGTGGAGTTTGGAATTGGTATGAGCATATGGTGTCACTGGTTCTCGCATCTAAGTAGTAGCATTCCGTTCATGAGATCATATTCATACATGCTTATTAACTCCAGAAAGTGCTTTCGTTGTTGCAACATATATGAGTATTAGTTTTCATGTTTACATCAATCTTCTCACATATACCTAGTGTAGGGTGTGTAGTCAGAAAATTTGAGTGAAAATTGAGTACATATCTAGTAAGGAATTGAGTGAATTCTCTAAGGCATGTTACTACATTTAAAAAATTGTTTTAATTGATTGAATGCGAGCTAGTGAATGGTGACTGTGATGAAGTATGTGCTCAAGGGTAAGGATGACTAAAATCTGTGTAAGTGATGATTTTTAATCTGTTATGTGCATTGGAAATCCCTAAGGCAATTGTTGGAAGGTTTAGATTGTGTTTTGTTTCTTTTGTTTTGCTCGAGGACTAGCAAAAGCTAAGTGTGGGGGTATTTGATTGGAGCATATTTACATCACTTAGTTAGCTTGTTTCCTTGCATTTAGGTTGTTAGTTCTTAGTTATTTTAGTCTTTAAAGCCATTTTCGTGTGTTTTCAGGTTCTAAGGGCTAAAGGAGCAAGAAAGTGCATTTTGGTGCCTTTTGGAGCAGTTTTGGGTTTGGAATGGATTGCACATGCTTGGAGCTAAGTGAATGGACGAAATTGAAGATCAAATGAGCTTAGGATTGAATGAAGAATGAGGAGTTCAAAATTGGAAGCCAAAGTTTCTAAAGTTGGAAGTTTCTATTCTTGGAGGTTTCCATTCTTGAAAGTTTCTATTCTTGGCTTAGACGTTTCCTAATCCTTCCTCACCTATGTTCCAGCCATAAAAGGGTTCCAAAACTTGTTAGGTTGCCTCATTACATGTTTCTAGAAGTCCTAAAACCTTTCCCTAACCTTGCCGCATATTTCCTTTCCCTTTTCTTCCAAAATCTGCCACATAAGTGCCTTTCCCTTTCTCTCCACAACCTTGCCGCACAAGGGATCCTCTTCTTACCTATTTTCTGACCCAAAATTACATTCCCTTTTGTTTCAATTCTTGCCACACAAGGGGAGAGGATTCTTACCTATTTTGTGCCTCAAAACACATTCCTGAATCTGTCCTCCACAATTCTGCCGAATTTCCTTTCCACTCTTTAATTCCTGCACCTTACTTGCCTATTTTCTGCCCAAAAATACTTCCCCTTTCTCTTACAAATCAATGCCACACCTTCTTTCCCTTTCTCTTAATTTCTGACCTTTAAAACACATTCCTTTTCTCTGCTACATATTCTGCCGAATTTCACTTTCTTATTCTCTTTGATTTTCTGATTCTTTCTTACCTATTAAATTGTGGAACCAAAATAGCTAAGTATTGAACCTTTGCTATTATTTTCTGATTGCCTTTCAACCCTAGCCCTATTAATAAAGCCATCCGCACCATTTAGTCTCTCTCCCTCTCTGAACAGATTTTATGCATCTATTCCATCCACCTATCTACCTATCCATCCTCTACCACCCATCCACAACCATTCTCGCCAGAAATCCTTCCCCATTCTCTGCCGCACCTATCCTTCACCATTCTCCATAGTTTCTGACCTAAAACAACCCTTGCCGCACCATACATCCATCCTAACCATAATCCCATCCTTCTACACCATCCATAACCCCCAAAACCTACCACAAAACCTTGTGCCGCAATCAAGGAAGGGAAGGAAAGTTCTTGAACGTGCTTGCTGTTCAGTTTGGATCGCTGGAGCGTTTAGGTGTTTTCTTTCTTTTGTTTTCAATGTATAAACTTGTTATTCTTTGTTCTGGGATTATGAGGAACTAAATCCCTTTTGGCTAGGGGAAGATTCAAAGCCATGAACATATTTGTAATATGAATTGATTACCTTCAGTTGTGATTTCATAAGTTGTGAATTCAATTTGTTTAACTGCTTGATTGATAACTTATTTGTGTATGTTTATTAAGAGTGCACACTTAATTTGCATGCATGAATATGATGCTAGAGTATAAGAGAGTTTCACCTAATAGTTACAAACTTATATTCACAAGTAGTGGAGGTCGCTTATAAACGATCGCGTTAAATGAATTCTTGGCAGGAGTTTCATGCTCATCATAGTAACGAATGCCTCGTCAATACTTATAGTTCTCATGATGCTTAATGATCTGTGATTGTATCTTTATTGTGCTGTTCACGTAAAGGACTTTTAGAGAATGCTTTGAATTGTTGTATACGCTTTCCCATCCAATTCAATAACTTAAGGAGAACTTGAAGGTTAATTTAAGCGGACCTAATTAACCTGGGGTGTTGAGTTTTATGATTTCTCGAAAGAACAACTGAAAATTGGTTTATTTGCAAGTGTGTCATGTGTGGAGAAGAACCCTCTAGCTAGCCCATCATCCATATTTTATCCAAATTCGTCCAAAATCTGTTTTGGTTTACAATCTATTTGTTTTGTTTTCAAATTCGTCAGAATCAAATCCCCCTTTATTTTGAAGTGTTAGATTAGTTAAAATCTGTTTTGATTTGTGTTTTTAAGTGTCTTGAGTCAAGTTAAAATCTATTTTCGTCCAAAGTAGTGTTTAGAGTCCAAAACTGCCCAGTTTGTGTTTTTAGGCAGTTTTGAGTGTTTTTGTGCTGTTTTGAGTCTTTTGAGTTGTTTTAGTGTTGTAGAGTTTAGTTTTGCATTCTTTGAGTCTAGTTTAGTGTTTTAAACTTTGTTTTTACGTTTTTGAGTCAGTTTCAAGTGTTTTAGCAATCCCTCCTAATCCCCGGTCTAGAACGATCCCTACTTATACATATACTACAGTTGTCAAAAAGAGGGTTTAATTTTGTGTGCTGTTTTACATCGCATCAATAAGGGAAATCTGAAAGTTAATTTAAGCAGACCTAATTAACTTGGAGTGTTGAGAATTCGTGGTTTATTGAATTGCAATTAGAAATTGTTTTGTATGCAAGTATGACATGTGTGGAGAAGAACCCCTTAGCTAGCCTTCCATCCATTAATTTAAACCAATTTCGTTTTACAATCTGTTTTGTTTTACAAAGTTTATGTTTTGTTTTCAATTTCGTCAAACCCAACTCCCCCTTTATTTTGAAGTGTCAATTTAGTTAGAAATCAATTTAGTTTGTGTTTTTAAGTGTCTTGAGTCAAGTTATAAACTGTTTTCGTCCAAATTCTTCCTTAGTGTTCAAAACTGCCCAGAAAGTGGTTTTAAGGCAGTTTTGAGCGTTTGTTTGCTGTTTTGAGTCTTTTGGTTTGTTTTAGTGTTTTAGAGTATAGTTTTGCATTCTTTGAGTCTAATTTAGTGTTTTAACTTTGTTTTAAGTTTTTGAGTCAGCTTTCAAGTGGTTTAGCAATCCCTCCTAATCCCCGGCCTAGAACGATCCCTACTTACATACTTTGCTACAATTGATAAAAAGAGGGTTTAATTTGTGTGCTTATATATTTTGCACCAAATTCGTTTGTGTTTTAGAATCTGTTTAGTTTCACAATTTGTTTGTTTGATTCAATTTCGTCAAAACCAAAACCCCCCATTTACTTTCTTGTGTCAAAGTGTCTAAAATCTGTTTTGTTTGTGTTTTAGAATGTTTTGAGTCAAGTCAAAACCCTAAATTCGTCCAAAGTTGTGTTTAGAGTCCAAAACTGCCCAGATTGTGTTTTTAGGCAGTTTGCGGTGTTTTTAGCTTGTTTTGAGTCTTTTGAGTTTGTTTTGAGTCCCTTGAGTCTTTCCAAACGTTTTTAACTTTGTTTTTGTATTTTATGTCAGTTTAGAGGTTTTAGCAAGCCCTCCTAACCCCCGGTTTAGAACGATCCCTACTTGCATTTATACTACAATTTGACAACAAGAGGGTTTAATTTGAGTGCTTAACTTTTATCACATCACCCATTACTTCTAATGTTGTTTTAAGCTGTTTTTAAGCTGTTTTGGTGTGTTTTAGTGTGTTTTGACTGAAAAATCCGAAAATCCCATAAACATTTGAAAAATTGTTTTAAAAAGACCCAAAAAAAAGAGTTGTTTTTGTGTGTTTGTTTATGTCTTAGGGTACCTTCGAACACAATGATGAGGATTCGGTTTGTAATTGCATGACTGTTAAAGAGAGTTGTAAACATGGATGAAAGTTTGATTTACTCTTTGGTTTATGCTTGGTTGTGGTTATAACTTATGAATTCACATGCAATCATAAAAGAAAAATCAGTTTTTGTAACATGCTTGAAGGAAGTAACTCAAACTAACGCTACAACCCTGAGAGACTTGAGCCTATACGTTCTTTGGAGAGTTAATACTCTGTGCATTTATTGTTTCTAAAGTCGTTGCATGATCTCATCATTCTTTGCTCGGTTGCTACTTAGCAGGCGTTTCATCATTTAGTTCCAAATACTAGAACTCATGCCCAATTCATTCTAAGCATGTTATTGATTTGCATAACACATATTCAAGATGAAGTTGTGTAGTGACCACCATAGCCAAATTGCCATATCTCCCTATTTCATTGTGTTTTGTAGGTTTTAACCCCGTTGAGCCTTGTTTAGCCTATGTTCTTTGTTAACCCACATTATCCTCACCTAGCCTAGATTAGGACCATCCATACCTTTGTTCTTGAAGCATAGTAACGCATGACTCAATATGAATTCCTTTTGATCATTGTTTGGCAGAAAACAAGTGTGGGGGAAGTGAGTTTTGTTGTGGGTGTGCCAAAGTCTTGAATGAGGCACCGCAAAGAAAAGAAAAAGAAAAAAAAAAGAAAATGAGAAGAAGAAAAATTCGTGGAAAATAGAAAGAAAAAAAGAAAAAGTTGTGAAAAGAATGAAAAAGGAGTGGAAAAGATGTGAAGAAGAGTTCTCAAGTGTTGTTTGTTGAAGGAAGGGTCCAAAACATTGAATCTGGCCCTAATTGTTGCTAAATCTTCCCTTTGTGTTTCAAAGTTGATTTCTGCTTGCTAAAGGGAATTCTAAGTTCAATTTCATTATTTTGCTTGCTATTGCTTTAAGAACGTTTGTTTTCCTATCCTTTCGTTGTTAGCCAACTCCCCAAGCCCCGTTACAACCCTTGACTTTAATCTTGAGTGTTGTGTGTTTCAATTTGTGGAGTTTGAATTTGGTTTGAGCATATGGTGTCACTGGTTCTCGCATCTAAGTAGTAGCGTTCCATTCATGAGATCATATCTAAACATGTTATTAACTCCGGAAATTGCTTTTCTTGTTATACATATATGTGAGCGTTCGTTTTCATATTTTCATCAATCTTCTCACATATAACTAGTGTAGGGTGTGTAGTTAGAAAATCTGAGTGAAGATTGAGTGCATATCTTGTAAGGAATTGAGGGAATTCTCTAAGGCATGTTACTACATTCAAAACATCGTTTTAATTGGTTATTTGTGAACTAGTAAGTAGTGACTATGATTAAGTATGTGCTTAAGCGTAAAGATGGCCAAAATCTGTGGGAATGATGATTTTTAACATGTCATGTGCATTGGAAATCCCTAAGAAAATTGTTGGAAGGTTTAGGTTGTGTTATACTTGTTTTGTTTCGTTTTGTTTTGCTCGAGGACTAGCAAAAGCTACGTGTGGGGGAATTTGATAGGGGCATATTTATGCACCTTAGTTAGCTTGTTCTTGTGCATTTATGTTGTTTTTCCTTAGTTAAAGTAGTCTTTTAAGCTAGTTTGATGTATTTTCAGGTTCTAAGGGCAAAGTATGCAAAAGGATGCATTTTGGAGCATTTTAGAGCAAATCTGGGCTTGGAATGGATATCATATGCTTGGAGCCAAGAAGATGGACGAATTTGGAGTCCAAATGGAGTTAGGAATATGTTTCAAGGTTGGAGAAATAAATTCAAATCATTGAAGATAAGGAATCAGCTCAAAAGAAGGAGAATTATCCAAAACATTATCCAAAACAACCTTATCTTATCTTATCTTATCCAATCCTTATCCTAGCTTAACTAACCTTATCCTATCCTAATCCTTTTCTAATTCAATTCCTGGTACAATGAGGGCTTATTTTCTGATTGGGGGACATTTAATTTAGGATTCTAGAACCCTAAGTCCTTGCCGCACCTAGCCTTCTAGAAAACCTGATTTCCTTGCCTCGCAAGGCTTTCTAGAAACCTTATCCCTCTTTATCCAAATCTGCCGCACCTTAGGCCCTTTCCCATGAGAAATCTGATTGTTTTGAACCTATTTCTGGATGGATTTGGCTTTCTAGAAGTCCTAATCTGATTCACCTAGGGTTTTTGGTGCCTATATATATATATTTCTCCACCCTTTGCCGTGCACACCACCCTCCATATAATTCATTCACGCCATCTGCACTACACACATCCCTTGCCGCAGCCTTCATCACCACACCACCATATTTTCTGACCTTGCCGCACCATCCATTCCCCCTAAACACTACTACACCATTCCATATCCTTTCACCCATACAATTAACCCCCAAAATCTGTCCCTAGACCTTGTGCCGCAGCAGAGAGGAGGAGAAGGAGCCTTGGACGTGCATGCCATTCAAGTTTGAATTGCTGGAAGTTTTAGGTGTTTCCTTTCCTTTGATTTCAATGTTTAAATTCAATACTCTTTGTTCTGTGAGTATGAGGAACTAAACCCCCTCTGGCTAGGGGGGATTCGAAACCATGTTTATGCTTGCTATATGACTTGATTACCTCTAGTTGTGATTCATAAATTGTGAATTCAATTTACTTATCTATTTGAATTAAACTGATTTGTGTGTGTTGGTTGAGAGTGCACGCTTAATTGTCATGCATAAATCTAATGCTAGGATATAAGAAAGTTTCACCTAATCGTTACAAACTTATATTCACAAGTAGTAAAGGTTGATGATCTCAATTGTGTTAAGTAAATTCTTGGCATAAGTATCATGCACTTTCATAGTTACAAGTGCCTCGTCAATACTTATGATTTCCATTGAACGTAATGATCTTTGATTGTATCTCTAGTATGCGCTTTCATATAGAGAACTCTTGAAGAATAATTTGATCGTGATGCGCATTTTCCGTCCAATTCATTGACATAAGGGAAATCTGAAAGTTAATTTAAGCGGACCTAATTAACTTGGAGTGTTGAGAATTCGTGGTTTATTGAATTGCAATTAGAAATCGTTTTGTATGCAAGTATGACATGTGTGGAGAAGAACCCCTTAGCTAGCCTTCCATCCATTAATTTAAACCAATTTCGTTTTACAATCTGTTTTGTTTTACAAAGTTTATGTTTTGTTTTCAATTTCGTCAAACCCAATTCCCCCTTTATTTTGAAGTGTCAATTTAGTTAGAAATCAATTTAGTTTGTGTTTTTAAGTGTCTTGAGTCAAGTTATAAACTGTTTTCGTCCAAATTCTTCCTTAGTGTTCAAAACTGCCCAGAAAGTGGTTTTAAGGCAGTTTTGAGCGTTTGTTTGCTGTTTTGAGTCTTTTGGTTTGTTTTAGTGTTTTAGAGTATAGTTTTGCATTCTTTGAGTCTAATTTAGTGTTTTAACTTTGTTTTAAGTTTTTGAGTCAGTTTTCAAGTGGTTTAGCAATCCCTCCTAATCCCCGGCCTAGAACGATCCCTACTTACATACTTTGCTACAATTGATAAAAAGAGGGTTTAATTTGTGTGCTTATATATTTCGCACCACAGCACAATAAAGATACAATCAGAGATCATTAAGCATCATGAAAACTATAAGTATTGACGAGGCATTTGTTACTATGATGAGCATGAAACTCCTGCCAAGAATTCATTTAACGCGATCGTTTATAAGCGACCTCCACTACTTGTGAATATAAGTTTGTAACTATTAGGTGAAAGTCCCTTATACTCTAGCATCATATTCATGCATGCAAATTAAGTGTGCACTCTTAATAAACATACACAAATAAGTTATCAATCAAGCAGTTAAACAAATTGAATTCACAACTTATGAAATCACAACTGAAGGTAATCAATTCATATTGCAAATATGTTCATGGCTTTGAATCTTCCCCTAACCAAAAGGGATTTAGTTCCTCATAGTCGTAAAGCAAAGAATAACAAGTCTATACATTGAAAACAAAAGAAAGAAAACACCTAAACGCTCCAGTGATCCAAACTTGAATGGCACGCACGTCCAAGGGCTCTCCTCCTTCCTCTTTGCTGCAGCACAAGGGTTGGTGGTGAGTTTTGGGAGTGAATTAGGTCAGAAACTATGGAGATCGGTGAAGGATAGATGCGGTTGAGAGTGGGGAAAGATTTCTGGCGTGAATGGGTGATGATGGGTGGTAGAGGATGGATAGGTAGATAGGTGGATGGAATGGACGCAGAGAATCTGTCCAGAGAGCGAGAGATTTAAATGGTGCGGATGGCTTTATTTATAGGGCTAGGGTTGAAAGGCAATCAGAAAATAATAGGAAAGGTTCAATACTTAGCTATTTTGGTTCCACAATTTATTAGGTAAGAAAGAATCAGAAAATCAAAGAGAAATAGGAATGTGTTTAAAGGTCAGAAAATAGGAAAGAGAGGTCTCCCCTTGTGCAGCAAGCATTGCAACAAAAGAGGAATGTGTTTTATGACAGAAAATAGGCAAGTAAGGTGCAGGAATTAAAGAGAATAGGAAAGGAAATTCGGCAGAATTGTGTAGGACAGATTCAGGAATGTGTTTTGAGGCACAAAATAGGTAAGAATCCTCTCCCCTTGTGTGGCAAGAATTGAAACAAAAGGGAATGTAATTTTGGGTCAGAAAATAGGTAAGAAGAGGATCCCTTGTGTAAACGAAGTGTTTTCATTGAAAAATTCGTGGGTTTTTATCACCTATCACTTCTAAAGTTGTTTTTCACTGTTTTTGAGTGTTTTTAGGGTGTTTTGAAGTATTTTTATGTGTTTTGAACGAAAAATACGAAAATTTTGAAAAAAATCGAAAATTGTTTTGAAAAACCCAAAAAAAAGAGTCGTTTTTGAGTCGTTTTTGTGTGTTTGTGTCTTAGGGTACCTTCCAACACAATGATGAGGATTTGGTTTTTAATTGCATAACTGTTAAAGAAAGTTACAAACTTGGATTGACGTTTGATATGCTCTTTGGTTTATGCTTGGTTGTAGTTGACATTCATGAATTCACATGTAATCACGAAAAGGATAAAATCAGTTTTTGTAACATGCTTGAAGGAAGTAACTCAAACTAACGCTACAACCCTGAGAGACTTGAGCCTTTAACGTTCTTTGGAGAGTTAAAAATCTGTGCATTCTTTGTTTTCTAAAGTCGTTGCATGATCTCATTATTCTTTGCTTGGTTGCTACTTGGAATGCGTTTCATCATTTAGTTCCAAATACTAGAACTCATACCCGTTTCATTCAAAGCATGAAATTGATTAGCGTAACACATAAACAAGATGAAGTTGTGTAGTGAACCAGTGCCAAATAGCCGAACCTCCCTATGTTATTTGTTTTGTAGGTTTAACCCTTTTGAGCCTTGTTTAGCCTATGTTCTTTGTTTACACACATTATCCCTACCTAGCCTAGATTAGGACCATCCTTACCCTTGTTCTTAAGGCATAGCTAAGCATGACTTAGAGTGAATTCCTTTTGTTCGTTATTGGGCGGCAAACAAATGTGGGGGAAAGAAAGTTGTGCATTTATGTGTGCCAAAGTCACAAAAGAGGCACGGGTGAAAAAAAAAAAAAAAAAAAAAAAGAAACAAGAAGAAGAACAATTCGTGAAAAATAGAAAGAACAAAAGAGAAGTTGTGAAAAGATGTGAAAAAGAGTTTACAAGTGTTGATTGTTGCAGAAGGGGTCCAAAAAGTTGAATTCGGCCCTAAAATATGTGTAATCTTCCCCTTTGTGTTCAAAGTGTGCGGCTGCATTCAAGAAAGGGAGTTCTAAGTGTCATATTCATTACTTTGCTTGCTATTGCTTTAAGAACGTTTGTTTTCCTTACCTTTCTTTGTTAGCCAAGACCCCCTACCCCCGTTATAACCCTATACTTCAATCTTGAGTGTTGTGTGTTTCAATATGTGGAGTTTGGGATTGGTATGAGCATATGGTGTCCCTGGTTCTCGCATCTAAGTAGTAGCATTCCGTTCATGAGATTATATATAAACATGCATTCCAGAAATTACTTTTCTTGTTATACACATATGTGAGTATTAGTTTCATATTTACATCAATCTTCTCACATATAACTAGTGTAGGGAGTGTAGTCAGACAATCTGTGTGATTGAGTGCATATCTAGTAAGGAATTGAGGGATTCTCTAAGGCATGTTACTACATTCAAAATGTTGTTTTAATTGATTAAATGCGAGCTAATGTGTGGTAACTTTGATTAAGTATGTGCTCAAGGGTAGGGATAACTAAAATCTGTGGGAGTAATGATCTTTGGCATGTTATGTATCATTGAAGATCCCTGAGGTGAACGTTGGAAGGTTTAGGTTACGTTTTGTTTGTTTTGTTTTGCTCGAGGACTAGCAAAAGTTAAGTGTGGGGGAATTTGATAGGAGCATATTTATGCTACTTAGTTAGTGTGTTTTCTTGCATTTGCTTAGCTATTTGTTGCTTAGTATAGTGTTTAAAGTCATTTTCGTGTGTTTTTAGGTCCAAGAAGCAAAGTTGGCAAAAAGATGCATTTTGGAGCATTTTAGAGCAAATCTGGGCTTGGAATGGATAGCACAAGCAATGGGCATGAAGATGGACGAATTTGGAGTCTAAATGGAGTTAGGAATATGTTTCAAGGTTGGAGAAATAAATTCAAATCATTGAAGATAAGGAATCAGCTCAAAAGAAGGAGAATTATCCAAAACATTATCCAAACAACCTTATCTTATCTTATCTTATCCAACCCTTATCTTATCTTAACAAACCTTATCCTCTCCTAATCCTTTTCTAATTCAATTCCTGGTACAATGAGGGTTTATTTTCTGATTGGGGGACATTTAAATTAAGTTTCTAGAAACCCTAAGCCTTGCCGCACCTAGCCTTCTAGAAAACCTGATTTCCTTGCCTTGCAAGGCTTTCTAGAAGCCTTATCCCTCCTTATCCAAATTTGCCGCACCTTAGGCCCTTTCCCATTAGAAATCTGATTGTTTTGAGCCTATTTCTGGATGGATTTGGCTTTCTAGAAGTCCTAATCTGATTCACCTAGGGTTTTTGGTGCCTATATATATATATATTAATCCACCCCTTTGCCGTATACACCACCCTCCATATACATCATTCACGCCAGAAATCATCCACCACTCTCTGCCGCCCCTTTCCTTCACCATTCTCCATAGTTTCTGACCTAATTCACCCTCTGCCGTGCCATATCATCCACACAAACCCAGAAAACCCCTCTTGTGCTGCAGCTATTCAAGGAAGGAAGGAGAAGGTGCCACTCTAAGTCGTGACTATTGCTGGAGCGTTCTTAGGTGTTGTCTATCTTTGTTTTCAATGTTTCAATTCAGTTTTCTTTGTTTAATTGCTATCATGAGGAACTAAACTCTATTAGTTAGAGGGGGAATTTGAAGCCATGAATATATGTTTCTTATGATTTGATTCACTCCAGTTACGATTTCATGAATTATGAATGTGGTTTACTTTTCTGTGCTTATTAAGAACTTGTTTATGTATGTGGGTTGGGGGTCGACACTTGATTTGCATGCATAAATTTGATGCTAGGATATAAGGGAATTGCACCTAATCGTTATGAACTTATATTCATGAGTAGTAAAGATCGCTAGTCACGATTATGTGAAGTAAACCCTAGGTTGGATTAACATGCGTCTTCCATAGTTATGAATGCCTTGTGAATGTTCATGATTTCCATTGAACTTAATGATCTTTGTTGAATGTCTCTATCATGCGTATTCCATAGTTAGGGAGTTTGAGAAAGAATAATTTGGTTGTGATGCGTTATCCATTCAATTCAATGAATCTAGGGAAATCTGGGAATTGATTAGTTCAATACAATTAATTCGGAACATTGTCATTCATGGTTTATCGAAAGAGTAACTGGGAATCAAGTTGTATGCATATGTTCATGTGTGGATGAGGATCCTTCTAACTAGCCATTCACCCATTTAAATCACCAATTTCGTGTCTTTTTAAGTTGTCTTTACAATTTTGTTTGTTTGAGTTTAAATTCGTTCAAAACCAATCCCCGGCCTTAAACGATCCCTACTTTCATATACTACGTCGATAGGGTTTTAATTTGAGTGTCAAGTAATTCTCACATCAAATTTTGAACTAGTTAGAGGGTTCTTCTCCACACATGAACATATGCATACGAATTGTAAAGTTAGGTTGTTTTAAGTTGTTGGAAGTTAAAATTCGTTCAGATTGACCCATAGTACCTGTTTTCATTGTCTAGAGTCCCATCGTTCTTTTGTTTGAACACATGGGTTGCCTCCCCAGAAGCGCTTGCTTTAACGTCTTCCAGCCGGACGATTCTTCCATTTAAGTTCCCATGGTACCCACGGCATGCAGAGGTAGTTCTTCCACCACATGCTCCTCAAACAGCTCGTGCATTGGATCTTTGAATGGTAAGGGATAGTGATCCTTCCGGATTGTGGCATTGAACATCCTAAAATCAATGTAATCATGCCCACCAACTTGGATTTGATTGGGAATCTGCACCATACAAGGTAACAACCTATTAGTTGAAATGGGAATCGAATCTGGAATAGATGGCTTACCAATGTACTGCAATGAAGTGGCAGCACTATGAACATTCTTCCCCATGATATTTTCGACCAATTGGGGCATTTTGAGGGCAGTGGCTGTATGGTCCTTGTGCTCCACTCCAATTCCCTTGTTTTGTATGGTTCTTGATGTATCCTTTGTGCTTGAACGGTCCGGCCCTATCTTTTTTATTTTATCCATGGCAAAACAAGAACGAACAACGTTAGGATTCTCAACAGACTTAGAAACATTAAATTTAATCTTATCACTACCAAACTTCATAGTTAACGTTCCCTTGGCCACATCAATCTTGGTTTGGGCTGTTTTCATGAATGGTCGGCCAAGTAAGAGTGGTAATGGATGGGAATGGTCTGAATCCTCCATGTCAAGCACATAGAAATCTGCAGGAAAAATCAAGTGGTCTACCTGCACCAAAACATCTTCCAAAACTCCTTTTGGGTATGCATTAGATCGATCGGCTAATTGGATAATAACACCATCATTTTTAAGCTCTCCTAAATTCATAGATGCATAAACAGAATATGGCATGACATTTATTGATGCACCTAAGTCTAACATGGCAGATTCAAAACGAGTATTTCCAATAACACAAGGAATTGTAAAACTACCCGGATCTTTGCATTTAGGGGGTAATTTCCTTTGTAAAACAGCAGAGACATTCTCACTTACTTGAACCACTTCTTTGTTAGAAATCCTTCTCCTTGTTGTACAAAGCTCTTTCAAAAACTTAGCATACCTTGGGACCTGCTTTATTGCATCAAGGAGTGGGATATTGACTTGAACTTTCCGGAATGTCTCTAAAATGTCTTTTTCAGCATCCTCTTTCTTTGATTGCCGCAACCTGCTAGGAAAGGGCACAATTAGTGGAGTAGAGCTAGAAGAATTCATATTGGAACTTACCTTGATGGTTGGGGTTGGTTTAGAAGTGGGAATTGGCTGCGGCAAAGATGTCTCTTTCCTTGCCGTGGGTTTGGGTGATTCATCCTCCTCCAATTGCAGCTTCGTGTCCTCTTCTTGACTTGATCTAGATGGTTGTGAATCAGTTCCAACCTGCTTACCATTTCTCAACGTGATTGCTTGGGCGGTTTCAAATCCTCATTTGGGATTAACAACGGTTGAACTAGGCAATCTGCCTTGTTCTCTGAATTGGCCCATGAATTCAGCCATTTGCCCCATTTGTTTCTTCAATTCGTCCACCTCTTTAGCTTGATTTTTTATGCTCTGCACGTCCTGCGTCAAAGAGGTTAGTGCTTGAAGAATTTTATCATTATTTAACGACGAACCTGAATTAGTTTGGGCCGAAGTTGGTTGAGGTTGTGGGGCTGCATACGGCCTTGGAAACATCCCAGGGGGCTGTCCAAATCCGCTTTGTGGCTGTGCTTGTTGAGAGTCCCTCCACTTGAATTTTGGATGATCTCTCCATCCCGGATTGTATGTGTTTGAGTATGGGTCGTGTCTTTGTTGGGTTTGGCCTTGAAAACCCACGGCCTGGGCAGTTTCCCACCCCCCATTCTCAATCAATTGAGGGCATTGATCGTTGAGATGTCCCTGCATAGAACACACTCCACATATGGCCGGCCCTTGTGCTTTGGTTCCATCCACAACCTGTGACAAAAGAAGAGTGAGATTAGCCATTTGAGATTGTAATTCTGCAATTGCATTTACCTCATTCACTTGTTGTTGCCGTGGCCCTTCTCTCTGTCCAACTCCTTCGTATTGTTGCGCATTCAAGGCTCGATTTGCAATTAGAGTCTTGGCAGCCACGGGTGTTTTGTCAACCAAAGCTCCTCCCGCTGAAGCATCAAGCATTTGTCTCTCAATGGGGAAAAGTCATTCATAGAAATATTGGAGGAGAAGCTCTTCTTTCATTTGGTGTTGTGGACAAGAAGCAACAAGCGCCTTGAAACGCTCATAATAGGCTGGAAACGATTCCCCTTGGTTTTGTTGAATGCCACTTATCCTTTTCCTCAAGAGAATGACTCTTGAAGTTGGGAAAAATTTCTCTAAGAATGCGCGCTTCATGCTTTCCCACGAAGTAACGGTTCCAGGTGCTAGTTCGTAGAGCCAATCCTTAGCCTTTTCCAAAAGAGAGAATGGAAAGGCTTTCATCTTCAATATACTCCCATCAACATTGACAGGGGTCATGCTTGAACAAACCACTTCAAATTCCTTCAAGTGCTTGTTCGGATCTTCCATGGACAACCCGTGGAATTTGGGGATGTGGTGCAACAAGCTAGACTTCAATTCGAATTCGTCAGTCTTGCCCTCGGCTGCCCTAGGATACTGAATGCATAAAGGGGTTGCATTGTCCAATCCCGAGGCTGAAAGTTCTTTGATTGTTCGGTTATCTGCAGCCATGTCGTGCTCCTCTTCCAAATCCTCTTCAATTTCAACTTCAGATTCGGAATTAGAACTTGAACCAAGTAGACCAGGTTCTGGGTGCTTCCTCTTCCTTCTCAAATCCAGCTCAAAATCGTCGTTAAACTCCAAGATATGTGTGTGAACGGGTTGAGAACTTCGAGTCATACGTACCTAAAACACAGACAACAAAACAAATCAGAAAACTAAGCAAAACAGAAACAAAAACAAGTTAAAATACACGGCAGAAACTAGGGAGATTAGCAAGTTTGCTAATCCCCGGCAACGGCGCCAAAATTTGATGTGAGAATTACTTGACACTCAAATTAAAACCCTATCGACGTAGTATATGAAAGTAGGGATCATTTAAGGCCGGGGATTGGTTTTGAACGAATTTAAACTCAAACAAACAAAATTGTAAAGACAACTTAAAAAGACACGAAATTGGTGATTTAAATGGGTGAATGGCTAGTTAGTGGGATCCTCATCCACACATGAACATATGCATACAACTTGATTCCCAGTTACTCTTTCGATAAACCATGAATGACAATGTTCCGAATTAATTGTATTGAACTAATCAATTCCCAGATTTCCCTAGATTCATTGAATTGAATGGATAACGCATCACAACCAAATTATTCTTTCTCAAACTCCCTAACTATGGAATACGCATGATAGAGACATTCAACAAAGATCATTAAGTTCAATGGAAATCATGAACATTGACAAGGCATTCATAACTATGGAAGACGCATGTTAATCCAACCTAGGGTTTACTTCACATAATCGTGACTAGCGATCTTTACTACTCATGAATATAAGTTCATAACGATTAGGTGCAATTCCCTTATATCCTAGCATCAAATTTATGCATGCAAATCAAGTGTCGACCCCCAACCCACATACATAAACAAGTTCTTAATAAGCACAGAAAAGTAAACCACATTCATAATTCATGAAATCGTAACTGGAGTGAATCAAATCATAAGAAACATATGTTCATGGCTTCAAATTCCCCCTCTAACTAATAGGGGTTTAGTTCCTCATGATAGCAATTAAACAAAGAAAACTGAATCGAAACATTGAAAACAAAGATAGACAACACCTAAGAACGCTCCAGCAATAGTCACGACTTAGAGTGGCACCTTCTCTTTCCTTCCTTGAATAGCTGCGGCACAAGAGGGGTTTTCTGGGTTTGTGTGGATGATATGGCACGGCAGAGGGTGAATTAGGTCAGAAACTATGGAGAATGGTGAAGGAAAGGGGCGGCAGAGAGTGGTGGATGATTTCTGGCGTGAATGATGTATATGGAGGGTGGTGTATACGGCAAAGGGGTGGATTAATATATATATATATATAGGCACCAAAAACCCTAGGTGAATCAGATTAGGACTTCTAAAAAGCCAAATCCATCCAGAAATAGGCTCAAAACAATCAGATTTCTAATGGGAAAGGGCCTAAGGTGCGGCAAATTTGGATAAGGAGGGATAAGGCTTCTAGAAAGCCTTGCAAGGCAAGGAAATCAGGTTTTCTAGAAGGCTAGGTGCGGCAAGGCTTAGGGTTTCTAGAAACTTAATTTAAATGTCCCCCAATCAGAAAATAAACCCTCATTGTACCAGGAATTGAATTAGAAAAGGATTAGGAGAGGATAAGGTTTGTTAAGATAAGATAAGGGTTGGATAAGATAAGATAAGATAAGGTTGTTTGGATAATGTTTTGGATAATTCTCCTTCTTTTGAGCTGATTCCTTATCTTCAATGATTTGAATTTATTTCTCCAACCTTGAAACATATTCCTAACTCCATTTAGACTCCAAATTCGTCCATCTTCATGCCCATTGCTTGTGCTATCCATTCCAAGCCCAGATTTGCTCTAAAATGCTCCAAAATGCATCTTTTTGCCAACTTTGCTTCTTGGACCTAAAAACACACAAAAATGACTTTAAACACTATACTAAGCAACAAATAGCTAAGCAAATGCAAGAAAACACACTAACTAAGTAGCATAAATATGCTCTTATCATTGTGCGGCAAGGTTATGGAGAGAAAGGGAAAGGCACTTATGTGGCAGATTGTGGAAGAAAAGGGAAAGGAGATATGCGGCAAGGTTAGGCAAAAGTTTTAGCACTTCTAGAAACATGTAATGAGGCAACCTAACATGTTTTGAAACCCTTTTATGGCTGGAACATAGGTGAGGAAGGATTAGGAAACTCTAAGCCAAGAATAGAAACTTTCAAGAATGGAAACCTCCAAGAATAGAAACTTCCAACTTTAGAAACTTTGGCTTCCAATTTTGAACTCCTCATTCTTCATTCAATCCTAAGCTCATTTGATCTTCAATTTCGTCCATTCACTTAGCTCCAAGCATGTGCAATCCATTCCAAGCCCAAAACTGCTCCAAAAGGCACCAAAATGCACTTTCTTGCTCCTTTAGCCCTTAGAACCTGAAAACACACGAAAATGGCTTAAAAGACTAAAATAACTAAGAACTAACAACCTAAATGCAAGGAAACAAGCTAACTAAGTGATGTAAATATGCTCCTATCATATTGTGCTGCACCTCTCAGGCCCTTTTCCTTGTGGATTTGGTTTCTACAAATCCTTTTCAGAAATTAATTGGACCACAATTCCTTTTCCAAGTTAAATGCCGCACCCTAGGCCTTTATTCCTTAATTTCTGTTAAGCCCAAATACAAATCTGATTTCTCTAGGGTTTTGAGGTGCCTATATATACATGTTTTAGGGTTTTGCCGCAGAGACTCCAGCCATCCATCACAGAACCCTTTGCCGCACTCCACACCACCATTCTACACATCCAAACACAATTCCAGCCATCTTCCAAGCCTTGCCGCAACCTACATCCATCCTAAATCCATCTCTGACCCTTTCATACGTCCATACACACCCTTGAACCCTTGAACCCTTGTGCCACAGCTAGTTAGGGACGAAGAAGAACCTGTGCGCTTCATGCTTGTAGATTGGAGCGTTTTAGGTGTACTTCGTTCTTGTTTTCAATGTTTATTTTGTTATTACTCCCTGATCTTGCTGTAATCATGAGTGGCTAAGCCCCTAATTAGTTAGGGGGAAGTTTGAAGCCATGAACATGCTTGAGATATGAATTGATTTCTGCCAGTTGTGATTTGTTAAGCTATGATTGCAATTCAATTATCTATTTTATTCATAACTGATATGTGTATGTTTATTAAGGATGCATACTTGGTTTTCATGCATGAATCAGATGCTAGAATATAAATGAGTTTCACCCAAGGAACAAAATGCCGATAATATCGGCGAAATATCGCCGATATTTTAATTACTACCCAACTGGTTTTCGTCAAAATATCGCGATATTATCGATAATATCGCAATATTTTCGAAATTATCGCGATATTCTGCAAGAAAAAGGAAGGACACAGAGAAGTGGGGGCGATATTCTACAAGGAAAAGGAATGACACAGAGAAGTGGGGGGAAGAACAGGGGAAGGCACCCCAGATGAGACCCCATCTGTGCGTTTGGGGGTGCGAAAAGGGGCCTTGAAAATGTCCCACTGCAGAGGAAGGCGTCCTTCTCTGTAGATGAAGGCGTTATGGGGGGGAGGAAAGGGAAGGGAGGGAAGAATCAGGGGGGGAGGATCCGCCGCGTCCCAGGAAGGAAGGATCTGTTTTGCGCAAAGGGGGGAATGATCTGTTTTCCGGGGGGGGAGGATGGATCTTCTGGGCGTGCGCGGGGGGGGGGGACGGATCTTCTGGGCGTGCGCGGGGGCGGGGGTGGGACGGGACGAATCTTCTGGCGTTCTGAAGATTTTTTTTTGTTTGGGGGGGGAAAGAAGAATCTGAGGACAGATAGATAGGTTGGGGAGAAGGGGTCCTGGGTCACGGGGAACGGAGAAGAGAGGGTGGGGTTGATTGTGGCACACAGCCACATACGGTTTTGGGACATGGTTTCGTAGGAAACCACGGTTTTGGCACATGGTTTTGTGTACAGTTTTATGCATGTGTGCGTACGATTTTTTCTGACTGATCTGATTTGCAGCCACCAGCAAGTTTGCATCACCAGTTTCAGTTTTCAAATACCTTATTTCTATGTCTGTCAGAGCCATTCCAAACATATATTCTTTCACATTTGTATCAAAGCCATTCAGAGTATTTTCGTTTCTACTTCTTCTCTTACCCCTTTCAAAGCCATTCCAGATATATTACAGAGCTTGAACACAAAGGGTTCCATAATTAAGGTAAGTTTAAAAACTTATATTTATATTATTGTAATTTACACAACAACAAAAAAAATTTTGTATGTTAATTTTTGTTAATACTTGCATGTTAATTTTTGTAATTAATTAAGTAATGTTAATTTTTGTATGTTAATTTTTGTTAATACTTGCATGTTAATTTTTGTAACTAATTAAGTAATGTTAATTTTTGTATGTTAATTTATACAACAACAAAAATATTATTGCAAGTGTTAAGTAATTAATACTTGCATGTTAATTTTTGTAACTAATTAAGTAATGTTAACAATTACATGTTAATTTTTGTAAGTAATTAAGTAATGTTGTATAATTATTCCCTAGGATAATTTTAATATGTTTAATGTTATTTATTATTTTATTAATATTAGGTTTTATTATCAAATTAGATTATTATTCATTAATATTAGGTTTTTTTTATTATCAAATTGGATTATTATTCATTAAATTGGATTATTATCAAATTGGATTATTCATTAAATTGGATTATTATTAAATTGGATTATTATCAAATTGGATTATTATTCATCACTATGTTTTATATTAGGATTATTTTTTTTATCAAATTGGATTATTATTCATTAATATTAGTGATAGGAGCATATTTATGCACCTTAGTTAGCTTGTTCTTGTGCATTTATGTTGTTTTTCCTTAGTTAAAGTAGTCTTTTAAGCTAGTTTGATGTATTTTCATGTTCTAAGGGCAAGTATGCAAAAAGAAGCAATTTAGAGCATTCTAGAGCATTTTTGGGCCAAGATTGGGTAGTGCAAGCATGGAGGCAAGTTGATGGACGAAATTGAAGATATAAAGGCTTGAAATCAGCTAAGAAGATGGAAGAAAGAAGTCAAAGATAAAGAAGATAAGGAATCAGCTCAAAAGAAAGAGAATTATCCAAAACATTATCTAAAACAACCTTATCTTATTTTATCTTATCCAATCCTTATCTTATCTTACCTTATCTTATCCAATCTTATACTAATCTTATCCTAACCTGTTTTCTTCAGTTGAGGGGACTTAAAACCTGATTTCTAGAAGTCCTAATCTGATTTACCTAGGGTTTTTGGTGCCTATAAATATATTTTTACACCCTTTGCCGCAGACACCACCTCCATGCACAACCATTCTCGCCAGAAACTCTTCCCCACTCTCTGCTGCACCTTTCCTTCACCATTCTCCATAGTTTCTGACCTAATTCACTACCTGCCGCACCATACATCCATCCTAGCCAATAACCCAGCCTTCTACACCATTCATAACCCCCAAAAACTCATCACCAATCCTTGTGCCGCAGCAGAGAGGAGGAGAAGAAGCCTTGGACGTGCATGCCATTCAAGTTCGAATTGCTGGAAGTTTTAGGTGTTTCCTTTCCTTTGATTTCAATGTTTAAATTCAATACTCTTTGTTCTGTGAGTATGAGGAACTAAACCCCCTCTGGCTAGGGGGGGATTCGAAACCATGTTTATGCTTGCTATATGACTTGATTACCTCTAATTGCGTTTCATAAATTGTGAATTCAATTTACTTATCTGTTCATAATAAAATTGATTTGTGTGTGTTGATTGAGGTGGCCAACTTAGTTGCATGCATAAATCTAATGCTAGGATATAAGGAAGTTTCACCTAATCGTTACAGAATTATATTCACAAGTAGTAAAGGTTGATGATCTCAATTGTGTTAAGTAAATTCTTGGCATAAGTTTCATGCAATTCATAGTTACGAGTGCCTTGTCAATGCTTATGATTTTCAAAGAACTTAATGATCTTTGCTTGTATCTCTATTATGCAATTCATGTAGGGAACTTGTGTGGAATGTTTTGAGTTGTCGTATGCAATCATCCAATTCAATAAAATTAGGGAAATCTGAGGGTTAATTAGTGCAATTCACGGTTAATCTGGGGCGTTGAGAATCCATGGTTTATTGAAAAGCAATTAGAAATCGTTTTGTATGCAAGTATGACATGTGTGGAGAAGAACCCCTTAGCTAGCCTTCCATCCATTCACTTTAACCAATTTCGTTTTACAATCTGTTTTGTTTTACAAAGTTTTTGTTTGTTTTCAAACTCGTCAAAACCAATTCCCCCTTTATTTTGAAGTGTCAAATTAGTTAGAAATCAATTTAGTTTGTGTTTTTAAGTGTCTTGAGTCCAGTTAAAACTTATTTTCGTCCAAATTCTTTCTTAGTGCTCAAAACTGCCCAGAAAGTGGTTTTAAGGCAGTTTTGAGTGTTTGTTTGCTGTTTTGAGTCTTTTGGTTTGTTTCAGTGTTTTAGAGTATAGTTTTGCATTCTTTGAGTCTAATTTAGTGTTTTAACTTTGTTTTAAGTTTTTGAGTCAGTTTTCAAGTGATTTAGCAATCCCTGCTAATCCCCGGCCTAGAACGATCCCTACTTACATACTTTGCTACAATTGATAAAAAGAGGGTTTAATTTGTGTGCTTATATATTCTGCATCAATTAGGTTTTATTATTCCATTTTATTTTTATAATTACTTAAATTTTTACAATCATTTTGTTTACTTCGTATTTAATTCTTCTGTAGAATAACTTTATTATTTAGGTTCTCTTATATAACCGTCATCACTACTATATTTTTTGGCCAAATAAAAATTGTCTAATTTTCATGAAAAATAAATATAGGTACGTTTAAGATGTCCAGTGGAGTTACTAAACGTGATCCAGCTTGGGAACATGGAGACCCAATAGACGAAAACAAACATGGCACAATTTGCAAATATTGTCATCGGGTAATGAAGAGTGGCAGAGTGACACGACTTAAGTACCATCTTAGTGGATTAGATCCAGCAAAAAATGTCCAACGATGCGATAATGTCTCCCCAGAAGTGAAGGCATTCATCAGCACATTATTAAAAAATAAAAAACAGCAGAAGGAAAAGATAACACATGGAATGGAAAATATTCGAGCTGGGCTACGAGGAGAAGTCATTGGCGAAGCGGTTGACAGTGATGATGATGACGATGAGGACGAATGTGATGATGACATGGGACCTGAAGAACGACGCAGTTTGAAACAAGCATTACGTGCCTCCAAACAGTCAGCATGGGAAAGAGAACACCTTCATAAAATTCCTAATAGAGCACAAGGTTCCGGGACAAGTGGTGGTGCACAAATGCGGCGGGGAGGCAGTCTTAGAGAATCACAACCAACACCACCAATAGCCCCAAGTTTATATAAATCATCCAAAGCACGTCAAAAGAGTGTTTGGAGTTATTTCACTGGAGGTAATGTGAAGGAGGGAATGGGGCGTCTAATTAGCAAGTTCTTTATCTATGAAAATGTCCCTGCTGAGAAAGCATCATTACATCATTTCAAAAATATGGTAGTGGGATGTCAACAAGCCGGTGTTGGAGTACAACCTCCCACTCCCTATGAGATAAGAAACAAATATTTGGATATGGAGTATAAAGACATTGGCGAGTATGTTAACAAGTTGAAGTCAAAGTGGGAAACTAATGGTTGCACAATCATGTGTGACGGATGGACTGGCCCGACCAGATTGTCTATCATAAACTTCATGGTATACTCCAAGGGAAAGACAATTGTTTTGAAGTCTGTTGATGCTTCAGACCATATAAAGAACTACAAGTATATTTACAAATTATTGAGGGATGTAATCATGGAGGTTGGAGAGCATAATGTTGTCCAAGTCGTGACCGACAACGGTTCTGCATTTGTCAAAGCTGGAAAAAAGTTAATGAAGCATCATAATGTGTTTTGGACATCATGTGCAGCACATTGTATTGATCTCATGTTTGAGGCAATGGGGAAGAGAGAGAATGTTGCTACTGTGGTAAAAAGAGCTAGAACGATCACAAATTATATTTACAATCACGGTTGGTTGTTGGCAAAGATGCGTGAATTTTGCAAAGGAGAAATTATTCGTCCAGCTACCACTCGATTCGCCACCAACTATATTGCATTAGACAGCCTACTTAAGAAGAAAGCAGGGTTGAAGCATCTATTCACTAGTGACGATTGGGCCAACCATAATTTGAGCCGCTCAAATGCAGGTCGTATGGTGGAAAGTATAGTGCTTGATCATGCTTTTTGGACTCAATCAGAACATGTGTGCCAAGTGTTTGAACCTCTTTACAAAGTTTTACGAATCGTTGACACAGAAGTGTATCCTACTATGGGGGCAATATATGAGTTGATGCGTGTAGTGAAGGATGAATTGGAAAGAAAACATGGTGCAAGGTGGGTCATAAAGATAATTGAAGATCGATGGTATAAAACATTATACCACGATTTGCATGCAGCAGGTATAAATTATGTCATAATTTGCAATTCATTTCTTTAGTTGCATAAGTATTATTTCTCTTATTAGAGTATGTGTTTCTTTGAACAACATATTATTTGAATCCTCGATACCAATACAGACCCGGTGTTGGAGATGATGGTACCCTTATGCGTGCTGTACATAATGTATACTCTAAATTAGACCCTGCATCACCAACAATTGGCCAATTTGGAAATGAGGTACACAATTACTTAAATTATAATAATTACTTTGTTGGATTAAACTAACACGATTTATTGAATTCAGCTAAAATGGTTTAAAGATGCAAGAAGAACTTTTGGAGAACCAACATCAGTTGCTGCTCGAACAAAAATGTCTCCTAGTGAGTGTAAACATATTTCACTATAAGTTTATAATAGAATTTGTTGGAGTTATTAATTAGGCTTATCAACATTGTTTTTCATTGTAGCTGAATGGTGGATCATGTATGGGACCGATGCACCAACTGTGAGAAAGTTAGCAATCAAAGTATTATCACAAACAGCTTCTTCATCTGCTTGTGAAAGAAATTGGAGCACATTTGCACTCATACACACAAAGCAAAGAAATAGGTTGGCTCATAGTAGGTTGGAAAAATTAGTTTATTGCTACTACAACATGAAGTTTCAAGTTCGAGATAAGGAAGCAGAAATAGATCATGTCGACCATGGTGACCCACTAGATGTGTTTGATATTGTTGCTGAAGATGATGATACAGAGGGTAACCAACTTTATCAGTGGATTAAACCTCTTCATTTAGATGATGATGAAGGCAACCCAGCTCCCAGAGTTGCTGAAGAAGCACGTAATGAAGGGATAAATGTAGAAAGAGTATTAGAGAAGGAGGTGGGATCTAGCAGCGCTGACTCTTTGGAAGAACTTTTGCGCCCCAGACCAAGAAACACTGGAATTCCACCTTCTTCCAATCCTACACAACCACAACATCGTGCTGATACTAATGATAGCTCTAGTACAAGATCAGGAGACTCACCTACCACCGAAGGTGGGAATGATGAAGGATATAGTGGAGCTGGAGGTAGTGGTGGTGGATATGGAAACTATTATGGACCACCTCCCGGATTTATGAGCCCCTTCACTGGTGAGGCAAACTTCACGCATGCAACACAGGATGATGACCATGGCAGTAGGCGGGCAGGACCAGGAATTGGTGCCATAGGGAAGGACTATACTCGTAGAGAAAGAGGCAAGGGGATTTTGTCAAGTCAAGAAGATGACTCGTTATCTAGACCTTCAGACTCTGTTGGAGTGGGAGGTAGTAACTATGGTTATACTCATAACCAACCATTTCCCTACCCTTCATATCCCATTCCTGTTGGGATGGAATCGAGCGACTCATGGAAAGAATCCGAGACTCAATCTTCAAATGATTTTGCTTATGGACAACGTCAACCAATCTTGGATCCATATGGGTGGCATGTTAACAATTACATGCAAAACTATTTTGGGGATTTATCATTTGATAACTACTCTTCATAATACACTCACTCTACACATAGAGATGATGAAGATAGTGAAAAATTTGAACCTCATAGGAACTCTATGTGGTACTAAGTCACTATGTATCTTACCATGCAATGTATAAAGTGTAAAATATTGTACTAATTCATTATATATAAATGATTATGGTGTGTTTAAACTTCTTTCATTAATTACTACATATTTTCTACACTCACAATATTTGTCAGCTCGCTATATAATCAACTTGATAATGTTAAATCCATCATGCAATGCATTTCCTTCCAATTTTTTGTGATAAACTAATAGATAATTGACTAAATAAACATTCTGCAAAGTTTCAATAAAAATTTCCAAGTTTTTCTTACAATTTCCGTGGTTTCCATATAATTTTTATCGATATCGATATTGTCCCGATATTTCCATCAATATTTCCGTGTTTTCGGACTACCGATATTTCCGATATTACCGATATTTAATACCTTGGTAGCAACCAAGCAAAGGATAATGAGATCATGCAACAACTTTAGAAAACAAGAATGCACAGATTATCAACTCTCCAAATAAACGTTTTAGGCTCAAGTCTCACAGGGTTGTAGCGTTAATTTGAGTTCCTTCCTTCAAGCATGTTACAAAAACTGATTTTTCCTTTATGATTACATGTGAATTCATAAATTATAACCACAACCAAGCATAAACCAAAGAGTAAATCAAACTTTCATCCATGTTTATAACTCTCTTTAACAGTCATGTAATTAAAAACCAAATCCTCATCATTGTGTTGGAAGGTACCTAAGTGATGTGATAAAAGTTAAGCACTCAAATTAAACCCTCTTGTTGTCAAATTGTAGTATAAATGCAAGTAGGGATCGTTCTAAACCGGGGATTAGGAGGGCTTGCTAAAACCTCTAAACTGACTTAAAATACAAAAACAAAGTTAAAAACGTTTGGAAAGACTCAAGGGACTCAAAACAAACTCAAAAGACTCAAAACAAGCTAAAAACACTCAAAACTGCCTAAAAACACAATCTGGGCAGTTTTGGACTCTAAACACAACTTTGGACGAATTTAGGGTTTTTACTTGACTCAAAACACTCTAAAACACAAACAAAACAGATTTTAGACACTTTGAAACAAGAAAGTAAGTGGGGGTTCTGGTTCTGACGAAATTGAATCAAACAAACAAATTGTGAAACTAAACAGATTCTAAAACGAATTTAGGAAATAAGATGATGGATGGATTAGTTAGAGGTCCGTTCTCCACACATGACACACTTGTATATGATGTGAAAATTAACTTGACACACAAATTAAACCCTATTGATGACAATTGTAGCAATAATGTAAGTAGGGATCGTTCTAGACCGGGGATTAACTAGGGATGCTAATCAACACAAATAAGACTCAAAAACACTAAACTAGACTCTATAGACTCTAAACTAACTTAAAACACTAAAAACAGCAAGAAACAATAAAAAAGACTCAAATCTAAACCTATCAATTGGTTTTGACGAAAATAGAACTTAAAAGACTTAAACAACTAAAAGAAAACAGGTTTTGACTCTAAAAACAAGATTAAATGAAAGGGGGATTGTTTTTGACGAAATTAAGACTTAAAACAGAAATTTTGCATAAAAACTTTAGAAAAACGAGTTTGGTGATTTAAAACGGGTGAAAGGCTAGTTAGAGGGCCCTTCTCCACACATGAACATATGCATATAAATTGATTTCCAGTTATTCTTTCGACAAACCATGAATGACAATGCCCCAAATTAATTGTGTAGAACTAATTAATCATCAGATTTCCCTAGACTCAATGAATTGGAAGAAAAGCATACGACAACCCAAATCATTCTTTATTAAGCTCCCTAACTATGAAAAGCATGATGGAGACACAAAACAAAGATCATTAAGCTTTGTGAAAATCATAAGCATTGACAAGGCATTCGTGACTATGAAAAGCATGACACTCCTGCCAGGAATTCACTTAACGCGATCGTGACTAGCAACCTCCACTACTTTTAATTATAAGTTCATAACGATTAGGTGAAATTTCCTTATATTTTAGCATCAAATTCATGCATGCAAACTAAGTATGCATCCTTAATCAACACACAAGAACAAGTTCTTAATAAAACAGTTAAGCAAACCACATTCACAATTCATGAAATCATAACTGGAGGAAATCAATTCATATAAAACATATGTCCATGGCTTTGAATTCGCCTCTAACTATAAAGAATTTAGTTCCCCATGTTCGCAATCAAACAAATATAAATAAAATTAAACATTGAAAACAAAGGATAGAAAACACCTAGAAAACGCTCCAGATTCCTTCCTTCCTTGCTTGCAAGTTGCGGCACAATGAGGGTATGGCTGAATGGTAGTGCAGAGATGTGTGAATAAGAGATGGTGGGTTCAATGGTGCAGCAAATATGTGAATATATAGAGGGAGGGTGCGGCACAATTAGATGGTGTAGGAAAAGGATTACAAAATGTAGTTTGTGTAGGAAAATAAAACACAATCCTAAGGGGAAAGGGTTTATGTAATCCTAGCAGGAAATAGGACATCTAGAAGGGCAAAAACCAAAGGGAATCAGGAGAAAGGTGCGGCTGGATCATGCATCTAGAAGGCTTAGGGCGCCACCTTTCTAGGGACTTCTAGAAATGGTGTTATTTGGCTGATTTTGGGGTTTCTAGAAGGGGTTAGGTGCGGTACCTTTGTAGGAAGGGATAAGGTTCCTAGAAATCAGGTTTTAAGGTCTCCTAAACTGAAATTGAATCCCTTTTGCACCAGGAATTAAGTTAGGAAAGGATTAGGATAGGATAGGATAAGGCATGGTAAGATAAGATAAGATAAGGTTTGGATAAGATAAGGATAAGATAAGGTAGTTTGGATAATGTTTTGGATAATTCTTCTTCTTTGTAGCTGATTCCTTATCTTCTTTGACTTGGATTTATTTCTTCAACTCTTTTGCACATTCCTAGCCTCTCTTGAACTTCAAATTCGTCCATCCATCTTGCTCCAATCTTGTTATATCCATTCTTGGCCCAAAACTGCTCTAAAATGCTCCAAATTGCATCCTTTTGCATACTTTGCTTCTAGGACCTACAAACACACGAAAATGACTTAAGACACTATAATAAGCAACAAATAACTAAGTAAATGCAAGAAAACACACTAACTAAGTCGCATAAATATGCTCCTATCAGTATATGAATTGAATTCCAATTGCTTTTCAATAAACTATGATGCTCAACACCCCATATTAACCGTGATGCACAAATTAACCCTCAGATTTTCCTTAACTCATTGAATTGGATGAATGCATGCAATAACTCAAATCATTCTCCAAAAGTCCTCTACATGAATGCATAATAAAGATACAATCAGAGATCATTATGTTTCATGAAAATCATAAGTGTTGACGAGGCAATTGTAACTATGAATGCATGATACTTTTGCCAAGAATTCAATTAACGCGATTGTGACAATCAACCTTCACTACTCAGGAATATAAACTTGTAACGATTAGGTGAAACCAAGGTATTAAATATCGGTAATATCGGAAATATCGGTAGTCCGAAAACACGGAAATATCGATGGAAATATCGGGACAATATCGATATCGATAAAAATTATATGGAAACCACGGAAATTGTAAGAAAAACTTGGAAATTTTTATTGAAACTTTGCAGAATGTTTATTTAGTCAATTATCTATTAGTTTATCACAAAAAATTGGAAGGAAATGCATTGCATGATGGATTTAACATTATCAAGTTGATTATATAGCGAGCTGACAAATATTGTGAGTGTAGAAAATATGTAGAAATTAATGAAAGAAGTTTAAACACTCCATAATCATTTATATATAATGAATTAGTACAATATTTTACACTTTATACATTGCATGGTAAGATACATAGTGACTTAGTACCACATAGAGTTCCTATGAGGTTCAAATTTTTCACTATCTTCATCATCTCTATGTGTAGAGTGAGTGTATTGTGAAGAGTAGTTATCAAATGATAAATCCCCAAAATAGTTTTGCATGTAATTGTTAACATGCCACCCATATGGATCCGAGATTGGTTGACGTTGTCCATAAGCAAAATCATTTGAAGATTGAGTCTCGGATTCTTTCCATGAGTCGCTCGATTCCATCCCAACAGGAATGGGATATGAAGGGTAGGGAAATGGTTGGTTATGAGTATAACCATAGTTACTACCTCCCACTCCAACAGAGTCTGAAGGTCTAGATAACGAGTCATCTTCTTGACTTGACAAAATCCCCTTGCCTCTTTCTCTACGAGTATAGTCCTTCCCTATGGCACCAATTCCTGGTCCTGCCCGCCTACTGCCATGGTCATCATCCTGTGTTGCATGCGTGAAGTTTGCCTCACCAGTGAAGGGGCTCATAAATCCGGGAGGTGGTCCATAATAGTTTCCATATCCACCACCACTACCTCCAGCTCCACTATATCCTTCATCATTCCCACCTCCGGTGGTAGGTGAGTCTCCTGATCTTGTACTAGAGCTATCATTAGTATCAGCACGATGTTGTGGTTGTGTAGGATTGGAAGAAGGTGGAATTCCAGTGTTTCTTGGTCTGGGGCGCAAAAGTTCTTCCAAAGAGTCAGCGCTGCTAGATCCCACCTCCTTCTCTAATACTCTTTCTACATTTATCCCTTCATTACGTGCTTCTTCAGCAACTCTGGGAGCTGGGTTGCCTTCATCATCATCTAAATGAAGAGGTCTAATCCACTGATAAAGTTGGTTACCCTTTGTATCATCATCTTCAGCAACAATATCAAACACATCTAGTGGGTCACCACGGTCGACATGATCTATTTCTGCTTCCTTATCTCGAACTTGAAGCTTCATGTTGTAGTAGCAATAAAGTAATTTTTCCAACCTACTATGAGCCAACCTATTTCTTTGCTTTGTGTGTATGAGTGCAAATGTGCTCCAATTTCTTTCACAAGCAGATGAAGAAGCTGTTTGTGATAATACTTTGATTGCTAACTTTCTCACAGTTGGTGCATCGGTCCCATACATGATCCACCATTCATCTACAATGAAAAACAATGTTGATAAGCCTAATTAATAACTCCAACAAATTCTATTATAAACTTATAGTGAAATATGTTTACACTCACTAGGAGACATTTTTGTTCGAGCAGCAACTGATGTTGGTTCTCCAAAAGTTCTTCTTGCATCTTTAAACCATTTTAGCTGAATTCAATAAATCGTGTTAGTTTAATCCAACAAAGTAATTATTATAATTTAAGTAATTGTGTACCTCATTTCCAAATTAACATGCAAGTATTAACAAAAATTAACATACAAAAATTAACATTACTTAATTAATTACAAAAATTAACATGCAAGTATTAACAAAAATTAACTTACAAAATTTTTTTTGTTGTTGTGTAAATTACAATAATATAAATATAAGTTTTTAAACTTACCTTAAATATGGAACCCTTTGTGTTCAAGCTCTGTAATATATCTGGAATGGCTTTGAAAGGGGTAAGGGAAGAAGTAGAAACGAAAATACTCTGAATGGCTTTGATACAAATGTGAAAGAATATATGTTTGGAATGGCTCTGACAGACATAGAAATAAGGTATTTGAAAACTGAAATTGGTGATGCAAACTTGCTGGTGGCTGCCAATCAGATCAGTCAGAAAAAATCGTACGCACACATGCACAAAACTGTACACAAAACCATGTGCCAAAACTGTGGTTTCCTACGAAACCATGTCCCAAAACCGTATGTGGCTGTGTGCCATAGTCAGACGCAGGACCCCAACCTCTCTTCTCCGCTCCCCGTTACCCAGGACCCCTTCTCCCCAATCTATCTGTGCTCAGAAGACCCCCAAACAAAAAAAAATGTTCAGAACGCCAGAAGATCCATCCCCCCTCCACCCCCCTCCCCCGCGCACGCCCAGAAGATCCTCCCCCCCTTCTTCCCCCCCAACACCCCCCTTCTTCCCCCCCTAACACACCACCCAGAAGAAGAAGAAGAAGCAGATCCCCCGCACAAAACAGATCCTTCCTTCCTGGGACGCAGCGGATCCTCCCCCCCCAGATTCTTCCTTCCCTTCCCTTTCCTCCCCTCCAGAACGCCTTCATCTACAGAGAAGAACGCCTTCCTCTGCAGTGGGACATTTTCAAGGCCCCTTTTCGCACCCCCAAACGCACAGATGGGGTCTCCTTTGGGGTGCCTTCCCCTGTTCTTCCCCCCACTTCTCTGTGTCATTCCTGTTCCTTGCAGAATATCGCCCCCACTTCTCTGTGTCCTTCCTTTTCCTTGCAGAATATCACGATAATTTCAAAAATATCACGATATTATCGATATTATCGATAATATCGCGATATTTTGACAAAAACCAGTTGGGTAGTAATTAAAATATCGGTACCGTGAAATACCGATAATATCGGCGATATTTCGCCGATATTATCGGCATTTTGTTCCTTGGTTGCTACTTAGAAGGCGTTTCATCATTTAGTTCCAAATACTAGAACTCATACCTATTTCATTCAAAGCATGCTATTGATTTGCATAACACATTTTCAAGATGAAGTTGTATAGTGACCACCAGCCAAATAGCCGAACCCCCCTTTGTCATTTGTTTTGTAGGTTTAACCCCTGTTGAGCCTTGTTTAGCCTATTTTCTTTGTGAACCACATAATCCCTACCTAGCCTAGATTAGGAACATCCATACCCTTGTTCTTGAAGCATAGTGAAGCATGACTTAAAAGGAATTCCTTTTGATTGTCTTCTTGCAGAAAAACAAGTGTGGGGGAAGGGATTTGTGTGTGTGTATGTGCCAAGAAAAAGAAATAAGGCACGGGCAGAAAACAAAAGACAATTCGTGGAAAAAGAAAAAGAAAAAGAAAAAGTTGTGAAAAGAATGAAAAAGAGTTGAAAATTATGTGAAAAAGAGTTCTAAAGTGTTGTTTGTTGAAGAAAGGGTCCAAAACATCAAATCTGGCCCTAAAATGTGTAAATCTCCCCTTTTTGTTCAAAGTTAAATTTCTGCATTCCAAAGTGAATTCTATGTGTTGATTTCATTGCTTTGCTTGCTATTCTTTCAGAACCCTTGTTTTCCATATCCTTTCTTTCTTACCCAACACCCCAAGCTCCGTTACAACCCTTTAACTTCGATCTTGGGTGTTGTGTGTTTCAATATGTGGAGTTTGGAATTGGTATGAGCATATGGTGTCACCGGTTCTCGCATCTAAGTAGTAGCATTCCATTCATGAGATCATATCTAAACATGCTTATTAACTCCAGAAATTGCTTTCTTTGCTATAACATATGTGAGTACTAGTTTTCAAGTTTACATCAATCTTCTCACATATAACTAGTATAGGGTGTGTAGTCAGAAAATGTGTGTGAAAATAGAGAGTATCTTGTAAGGAATTGAGTAAATTTCTCTAAGGCATGTTACTACATTCAAAACATCGTTTTAATTGGTTAAATGTGAACTAGTAAGTGGTGATTGTGATTAAGTATGTGCTCAAGTGTGAAGGTGACTAAAATTTGTGGGAATGATGATTTTTGATATGTCATGTGCATTGGAAACATGCCACAACACTCCTTTCTAGAAGTCCTAAAAATCTGGCGCCCCAAACCTTTCTAGAAGGCCTTTGCCTTGCCTTGCACTCCATCCCCTTCCCTCCAATTGCTGCCGCACCTTCCCTATCCTTATTCGTCTTGGATTCTGATTTAATTAGCCTATTCCCTTGTGGATTTGGATTGTGCAAAGCCTTTTCAGAAATTAATTGGGGTAAACCCCTTTCCTGATGGATTTAAGCCTTGTGCTGCACCCTAGGGCCCTAATCCTTTATTTCTGCTAAGTCCAAGTCCTAACCTAATTTCCCTAGGGTTTGCCATGCCTATATGTACATATTTTGAGGCTTTGCCGCAGGTTACCACCCCCTATACCACACCATAATTCGTAGCCATCACCATCCATACACAGAAACATCATTTGCCGCAAGAAGGAGAGGAGGAGAGCTTTGATGTGGCTTCCATTGGAGGAGGACCTTGTGCCGCAACAACCTGCAACCATTGGAGACTTCCTGAGTTCTTTCTTCCCTTGTTTTAGTTTCAATGTTTATTTCAGATTGCTTTTCAATTGTTATGAACATGTGTAACTAAGTTTTTCTTAGTTAGAGGTGAATTCGAAGCCATGGACATATGTTTAATATGAATTTATTACCTCCAGTTATTGTTTCGTAAAACATGAATGCGATTCACTTATCTGTTTGATTAAAACTTATTCTTGTATGTTGATTGAGGGTGCACACTTAGTTTGCATGCATGAATTTGATGCTAGAGTATAAAGGAATTTCACCTAATCATTATGAACTTATATTCACAAGTAGTAAAAGTCACTAGTCTTGATTGTGTTAAGTGAATCCATGGTAGGAGTATCATCATGCTTTTCATAGTTACGAATGCCTTGTCAATGCTTATGATTTTCATAGAACTTAATGATCTTTGAATGTATCTCTGTTATTCGTATTCCATGTAGGGAACTTGATAAGAATAATTTGATTGTCGATGCGTCATCCATCCAATTCAATGAATTAAGGAAAATCTGAAAGTTAATTTGTGCATTCACGATTAATTTGGGGCATTGTCATTCATGGTTTAAAGAAACAATACTGGAAATCAATTTGTGTTGCATATGTTTCATGTGTGGAGAAGGATCCTCTAACTAGGTTTTCACCCTTGAATTTACCCTAATTTCGTTTTAGTTTATTTTGTTTGCTGCAATACAATTAGTTTGGTTAAATTCTTCCAAAAACCCCCTCAGTTCTTAATTGTGTTTTAGTTTTCTTAAATTCGTCCAAATCTGTCCCCTTTTAGTGTTTTGAGTCTTACTAGTCTAGAATTTGTCCAATTCACTCTCTAGTATCTGTTTTGAGTCTATTTAGCTTAGTTTGTGTGTTTTGAGTCAATTTGGTCAGTTTTGAGTCATAAGAGTCTAGTTTTCTGTTTTTGAGTCTAGTTTAGTGTTTTAAAGTTTAAATTATGTAGATTAGCATCCCTTCTAATCCCCAGCCTAAAACGATCCCTACTTGCATGTACTACAACCATAGGGTTTTAATTTGAGTGTCATATAATTTGCACATCACTCATGTTTACATCAATCTTCTCACATATACCTAGTGTAGGGTGTGTAGTCAGAAAATCTGAGTGAAAATTGAGTGCATATCTAGTAAGGAATTGAGTGAATTCTCTAAGGCATGTTACTACATTCAAAATGTTGTTTTAATTGATTAAATGCGAACTAGTGAATGGTGACTGTGATTAAGTGTGTGCTTAAGTGTAAGGATGACCAAAATCTGTGTAAGTAATAATTTTTAATATGTCATGTTCATTGGGAATCCCTGAGGTAAATGTTGGAAGGTTTAGATTGAGTTTTATTTTATTTTTTTTGTTTTGTTTTGCTCGAGGACTAGCAAAAGCTAAGTGTGGGGGAATTTGATATGAGCATATTTATGCGACTTAGCTAGCTTGTTTTCGTGCATTTACGTTGTTAGTTCTTAGTTATTTTAGTGTTTTAAGCTATTTTCGTGTGTTTGTAGGTCCAAAGGGCTAAAGTAGCAAGAAAGTGCATTTTGGTGCATTTTGGAGCAGTTTTGGGCATGGAATGGATAGCACATGTATGGAGCAAAGGGGATGGACGAAATTGAAGACCTACCTAGTTGAAGAAGGATTCCTAATTGAAGAAGGATTCCTAATCGAAGAAGGATTCCTAGAAGAATGAGGATTCCTACTCAAAGAAGGAATGTTAGCCAAGGTTTCCTACTTTGGTTTTGACCTTTCCTAATCCTAAAAATTCCCTAAGTTCCAGCAACAAAGAAGACTCCTACCCATATTAGGACACCAAACAAGAACTTCTAGAAGCCCCAAGGGCCTTGCCGCACCCTTTCCTTGTTTCCTCTTCCTTGCCGTGCAAAGGAAAGTCCTCCTTTCCTATTTTCTGCCATAAAACACTTTCCCTTTTTTTTAAGTCACTTTCCCCTTTCCTAAAGGCTTAGCCGCACCATCCTTACCCTTTTTCCTTTAGGATTCTGATTTTATTCCCTTTTTCCTAGTGGATTTGAATTAATTTCTGTTAACCAAATTAAGTTAGGGTTTTGATTTCCTTTTTCCTTAAATAAAGCCCTTGTGTCGCAACCTATTCATTCCATTCTCCATCAGAAACACATCCCCAGCCATTCTCTCATACAATTCACCACCTAACCCATTAACCGTACCTTGTGTTGCAGCAAAGGAAGGGAAGGAAAGTTCTTGGACGTGCTTGTTGTTCAGTTTGGATCGCTGGAGCGTTTAGGTGTTTTCTTTCTTTTGTTTTCCATGTATAAACCTGTTTACCTTTGTTTTGCGATTATGAGGAACTAAACCCCACTTGGCTAGGGGGGAATTCGAAACCATGATTATACTTGCAATATGATTTGATTAATTCCAGTTGCGATTTCATAAAGTGTGAATGCAATTTGCTTAACTGTTTTATTCAAAACTTATTCTTGAATGTTGATTAAGGATGCATACTTAGTTTGCATGCATGAATCTGGTGCTAGAATATAAGGAAGTTTCACACAATCGTTACTAACTTATATTCACAAGTAGTGAAGGTCGCTGGTCACGATCGCGTTAAGTTAAATTCTTGGCATAAGTATCATGATGTCATAGTTACGAATGCTTCGTCAATGCTTATGATTTTCATAGAACGTAATGATCTTTGATTGTATCTCTATTATGATGTGCATGTAGGAAACTTTTGAAGAATTCATTGGGTTGTCGAATGATGCTCATCCAATCCAATAACTAAAGGAAAATCTGAGGGTTGATTAGTGATGGCACGGTTAATCTGGGGCATTGTCATTCATGATTTATTGAAAAAGCAACTGGAGATCAATTTGTATGCAAGTGTGTCATGTGTGGAGAAGAACCCTCTAGCTAGCCCGTCATCCATTCAAAACAACCAATTTCGTGCCTAAATCTGTCTTAGTCTTTAGTTTCCTTGTTTTAGTTTAAATTCGTCCAAAAACCAATCCCCTTTACTTTTGTGTGTCAAACTAGTTAGAATCTGCCTAACTTTGTGTTTTTAAGTGTTTTGAGTCTTCTTAGTTCCAAATTCGTCCAAATTCACCCCTAGAGTCTGTTTTGAGTCTTTTAGCTTGTTTTAAGCTGTTTTGAGTCAGTTTAGTTGTTTTTGAGTCATTAGAGTCTAGTGTTGCATTCTTTGAGTCTAGTTTAGTGTTTTAAACTTAATTTTACGTTTTTAAGTCGGTTTCAAGTGTTTTAGCAATCCCTCATAATCCCCGGTCCAGAACGATCCCTACTTGCATCTTTACTACAATTGTTAACAAGAGGGTTTAATTTGTGTGCTGTTTTACATCACATCAAAATTCATGCATGCAAACTAAGTGTGCACCCTCAATCAACATACAAGAATAAGTTATCAATTAAACAGATAAGTAAATCACATTCATGATTTATGAAACAATAACTGGATGTAATCAAGTCATATTAAACATATATGTTCATGGCTTTGAATTCACCTCTAACTAAAAAGAAATTAGTTCCACATGTCTAGCATAGTTGAAAAGCAATCTAAAATAAACATTGAACTAAAACTAAGGATAGAAAGAACCCAGAAATGATCCAGCCCTCTAATGGCCTTGAATGGCATGTCACGACACCAATGCTCATTCTTCTCCTTCCTTCCAAAGCTACATCACTTATGTATTTTTCTCTGAAAACACTTTAAAACTCTCTCTAAAATTCCCCCTCGGTGCGGCATACTATTTACATATATATATATATAGATAGCTAGGGCACACGGCACAAAGGTTGTAGAGGAGAAGGATTTAGCATTCCAATCCCACAAGGAAAAGGCTAACAGAAACCAACAGGGACAAGGAAAGGGTGCGGCAGCTTTGTAGGAAAGGATAAGGGCTTCTAGAAATCAGGTTTTAGGCATCCTAATATGAAAAGGAGTCCCCTTTGCAGCTGGAATTAAGGTAGGATGAGATTAGGATAGGATAAGATAAGATAAGGCTGTTTGGATAATGTTTTGGATAATGTCTCCTTCTTTTGAGCTGATTCCTTACCTTCCAAGACTTGAATTAATTTCTCCATCTCTTTTGCACATTCCTAGCCTCTCTTGAACTTCAAAAATGTCCATCCACCTTGCTCCATACATGTGCTATCCATTCCAAGCCCAAAACTGCTCTAAAATGCTCCAAATTGCACTTTCTTGCCAACTTTGTCATTTGGACCTCAAAACACACGAAAATAGCTTAAAACACTCTAATAACTAGAAAATAACTAAGTAAATGCAAGGAAACAAGCTAACAAGGTCCTATAAATATGCTCCTATCAAGTTCTCAAAAGATCGAATGCTTGTTTGGTGTCAAATGTCCATTATTTTTCGATTTGGAGTGTATTGTACTGTTTTAAGCATTCGTGGGACAAAACGAGCTTGCGTTTGACATGCTTTGGAACTTAAGCAAAGAAACACATATAATACGCTACTAAGACATTAATAATTAGTCTCCAAAAGTAAACAGTTTTTCTTTTTGAAGTGTATTTGCATCATTTTGAGCATTCGTGGGATAAAACGAGCGTGCGTTTGACACACTTGCGAACTTAAGCATATAAAAACATATAATATGCTAAAAAGAAATTAAGAATGTGTTCTCAAATGATCAAATGCTTATTTTGGTGTCAAAAGTACACTATTTTTCGATTTGGAGTGTATTTGCACTGTTTTAAGCATTCGTGGGAAAAAACGACCATGCGTTTGACACGCATTGGAACTTATGCAAATAAACACATATAATACGCTACTAAGACATTAATAATTAGTGTCCAAAAGATCAAAAGAATTATTTCTGTCAAATGTAAACAATTTTTCTTTTTGAAGTGTATTTGCACTATTTTGAGCATTTGTGGGATAAAATGAGCGTGCGTTTGACACACTTTCAAACTTAAGCATATAAACACATAAAATATGCTAAAAATACATTAAGAATGAGTTCCCACAAGATCAAAAGCTTATTTGGTGTCAAAAGTACACTATTTTTTTATTTGGAGTGCATTTACACTGTTTAAAGCATTTGTGGGATAAAACGAGCATGCGTTTGACACACTTTCGAACTGAAGCATATAAACACATATAATGTGCTAAAAAGACTTTAAGAATGAGTTCTCAAAAGATTGAATGCTTATTTGGTTTCAAATGTCCACTATTTTTCAATTGGGAGTGTATTTGCACTGTTTTAAGCATTCATGGGACAAAACGAGCTTGCGTTTAATACGCTTCAGAACTTAAGCAAATAAACACATATAATATGCTACCAAGACATTAATAATTAGTGTCCAAAAGATCAAAAGCATTATTTGTGTCAAATGTAAACAGTTTTTGTTTTTGAAGTGTATTTGCACTATTTTGAGCATTCGTGGGACAAAACGAGCGTGCGTTTGACACACTTGCGAATTTAAGCATATAAACACATATAATACGCTAAAAAGACATTAAGAATGAGTTCTCAAGAGATCGAATGCTTATTTGGTGTCAAATGTCCACTATTTTTCAATTTGGAGTGTATTTGCACTGTTTTAAGCATTCGTTGGACAAAACGAGCGTGCGTTTGACATGCTTTGGAACTTAAGAAAATAAACACATATAATACGCTACTAAGACATTAATAATTAGTGTCCAAAAGATCAAAAGCATTATTTGTGTCAAATGTAAACAGTTTTTCATTTTGAAGTGTATGTGCACTATTTTGAGCATTTGAGGGATAAAACAAGCGTGCGTTTGACACACTTTCAAACTTAAGCATACAAACACATAAAATATGCTAAAAAGACATTAAGAATGAGTTCTCAAAATATCAAAAGCTTATTTGGTGTCAAAACTACACTATTTTTCGATTTGGAGTGCATTTACACTGTTTAAAGTATTTGTGGGATAAAACGAGCGTGCATTTGACACACTTTCGAACTGAAGCATATAAACACATATAATGTGCTAAAAAGACATTAAGAATGAGTACTCAAAAGATCGACTGCTTATTTGGTGTCAAATATCCACTATTTTTCGATTTGGAGTGTATTTGCACTGTTTTAAGCATTCATGGGACAAAACGAGCTTGCGTTTCACACGCATTGGAACTCATGAAAATAAACACATATAATATGCTACTAAGACATTTATAATTAGTGTCCAAAAGATCAAAAGCATTATTTGTGTCAAATGTAAACAGTTTTTCTTTTTGAACTGTATTTGCACTATTTTGAGCATTCGTGGGATAAATGATGCAAAACAAGTTAAGCACACAAATTAAACCCTCTTGTTGTCAAATCGTAGTATAAATGCAAGTAGGGATCGTTCTAAACCGGGGATTAGGAGGGCTTGCTAAAACCTCAAAACTGACTCAAAAACATTAAAACAAAGTTAAAAACGTTTGAAAAGACTCAAAAGACTCAAGGCAAGTTCACAAGACTCAAAATAAGCTAAAAACACTCAAAACTGCCTAAAAACACTAACTAGGCAGTTTCTGACACTAAACACAATTTTGGACGAAAATAAGGTATTGGCTTGACTCAAAACACTTAAAAACAGAAACAAAACAGATTTTCAACACTTTGAAACAAGAAAGAAAAAGGGGGTTTTGTTTTGGACGAATTTAAACTAACAAAACAGATTATAAAACTAAACAGCTTTTAAAACGAATTTTGGGAATAAGATGGATGATGGGCTAGCAAGAGGCTCTTTCTCCACACATGACATGTATGCAAACGACTCGATTTCCAGTTACTCCTTTATTGAATTATGAATGACAATGCCCCAAATTAACCGTGACATCACTAGTTAACCCTCAGATTTTCCTTGTATTATTAGATTGGATGACGTCATTCGACAACCCAAAGCATTCTTCAAAAGTCCCCTACATGACATCATAATAGAGATACAATCAAAGATCATTACGTTCAATGAAAATCATAATCATTGACAAAGCACTTGCAACTATGACATCATGTCACTCATGCTAGGAATTGAACTTAACACGATTGTGACTAGCAACCTTCACTACATATGAATATAAGTTTGTAACAATTATGTGAAACTCCCTTATACTCTAGCATCATATTTATGCATGCCAATTAAGTGTCGACCTTCAATCAACAAACACAAATAAGTTCTTAATCAAACAGTTAAGCCAATTGCATTCACAATTCAAGAATTCATAACTGGAATTTATCAACTCAATTTGCACACATAATCATGGCTTTGAAATCACCCCTAGCCAAAAGAGGTTTAGCCACTCATGTTTACAGCAAAACGAAAGGAAAAGAAATTAAACATTGTAAACATAGAATGAATTACACCTAGAATGCTCCAACAATCAAGCTTGAACATCCAAGAGTCCTTCCTTCTTTCTCCTTGCTGCGGCACAAAGGTGGGTGAAGTGTATGGGATGTGTTTTGGGGTCAGGAATGTGTTTAGGGTGAAAGGAAGTTGCGGCAAAGGTGTATGGCTGAAGGGTTGAATGAATGGAACCTTGAATGCGGCACAGAGATGTTTTATTTAAAGACTTAGGGTAATAAAGCTAGGAAACAATTTAGGAAACAGAAATTACACCAAAACTTTAAGGGAAATAGGAATTAAAGTCAGAATCCTAAGAGAATTGGGCAAGTAGGTGCGGCAAGGATGGAAAGGGTAAGGGAATGCCTTGCAAGGCAAGGAAAAAGGATTTCCTTGCTGATTTAGGTCCAGAAATTAGTCAAGTGAAGGATACTTTGCACGGCAAGGATGGGAAACAAGGGGATCGTGCGGCAAAGGCTGATTTGGTGCAAGGAAGGTTCAATTTGTGTCCTAAAATGCATAGGAGGCCTTCAATGTTGCTGGAACTTAGGGACAATTAGGATTAGGAAAGGTCAAACCAAAATAGGAAACCTTGGCTTAACTTTCCTACTTCAAGTAGGAATCCTTGTTTGAGTAGGAATCCATCTCCAATTAGGAATCCTTCTTCAATTAGGAATCCTTCTTCAATTAGGAATCCTAACATCTTCAAGTCTTCAATTTCATCCATTCCTTTTGCTCCAAGCATGTGATATCCATTCCAAGCCCAATTTTGCTCCAAAAGGCTCCAAAATGCACCTTCTTGCATACTTTCTCCTTAGAACTTGAAAACACACGAAAATGGCTTAAAAGACTAAAATAACTAAGAAATAACAACGTAAATGCACAAGAACAAGCCAACTAAGTCGCATAAATATGCTCCTACCAATAAAACGAGCGTGCGTTTGACAAACTTGCGAACTTAAGCATATGAACATATATAATATCCTAAAAAGACATTAAGAAGGAGTTCTCAAAAGATCGAATGCTTATTTGGTGTCAAATGTCCACCATTTTTCTATTTGGACTGTATTTGCACTGTTATAAGCATTTGTTGAACAAAACGAGTGTGCGTTTGACACGCTTTGGAACTTAGGCAAATAAACACATATAATACGCTACTAAGACATTAATAATTAGTGTCAAAAAGATCAAAAGCATTATTCAAATGTAAACAGTTTTTTCTTTTTGAAGTGTATTTGCACTATTTTGAGCATTTGTGGGATAAAACCACAGTCTAAAATATCGTTTTTTTAACATGGCGATATTTTCACACATATACAAATAATTATCGTCATAATATCGAGATATTATCGATAATAACGATAATATCGCGATATTTTCGATATTATCGACAAAATTGCCGAGGCTCCGTCGTTTCAGCTGCCAAGATCTGCGCCTCTCTCTGCAATCCGCGCTCAAAACCATCAAAATCCACAATTCATTCTCTCCGGATCCCAAAATCCGCTCGAGTTTGATGGATCATTCGCCTCGTACGGCCTAAACAAGGCCTCCCCTTGCCTGATGGTGCTTGCCGGGAGGTGAGAAAGGGAGGATGAACGGTCCACAGGTGGTGATGGTGCTCGCCGAAGTGTGCGCCACTGTGGTGGAGGTCACGGTGGGGTGTGGGTGTGGTGTGTCTGTGCTCCGGGAAGGAGAGTTATAGAGATGGGGGAGAAGAAACAAGGAGAGGAATGAGGGAGAAGGTTCGAGGGATTGGGGAAGGGGGAAACATGGGGAAGTTGGGTATGTGTGTGTGTCTGTCTGCTCTGGGAAGGAGAGATGCAGATAAGAGATGGAGGGAGAACCGGAGAAGAAACAAGGAGAGGGAGGGTGTGTGTGTGTGTGTGGAATGAGGGAGAATGATCGAGAGATTGTGTGTGCATATGTGCGTGTGTGTGTGTGTGTGTGTGTGTGGCACACGGTTTTGTATGAAGCCACGGTTTTGTGTGTGTACGGTTTTTTGTGTGTGTGTGTGTGTGTGTGTGGCACACGGTTTTGCATGAAATCACAGTTTTGTATGAAAGAATTGGAAGTGACTTTGCTCAGAAAAACCAAAAATTCTATCAGAGAAGAACCAAAAAATCTGCTTACTTCCAATTCTTTCACATTCCCAGAGGTCATCACACCTTTTTTTACCCTTCGAAAATTGAAAAACCTCTATTACACCTTTTCATTTCTTCTTTTTCCCTTAGCCCTTTCAGAGCCTTTCCAGAGCCATTTCAGAGTTTCAAACTGAATAAATGGATCTGCAACTCATGCCACTTCAAATTAAATGTTAAATACCTTCTTTCTCTCTCATTTATTCACAGATGGCAAGCTACAAAGGATCGTCGAGGTTTTGCTGCTATGTACGACATCGAAAGTTCCAGATTTGTTACATTTGTGTAATTATTATTTTATTGTTGGTCCACGCAGATTCTATTTGGCCTTTACACAAAGGGTTCCATATTTAAGGTAAGTTTACAAACTTATATTTATATTATTGTAATTTATACAACAGCAAAAAAATTTGTGTGGACCCGTGCATGTGATCTAAGAACCAAATAATACTTACATGTTAATTTTTTGAAGTAATTAAGTAATGTTGTATAATTATTCCCTAGGATAATTTTAATATGTTTAATGTTATTTATTATTTTATTATGAAATTGGATTATTATTCATTAATATTAGGTTTTATTATTCCATATTATTTTTATAATTACTTAAATTCTTACAATCATTTTCTTTACTTCCTATTTAATTATTCTGTAGATTAACTTTATTATTTAGTTTCTCTTATATAACCGTCACTACTATATTTTTTGGCCAAAAAATAATTGCCTAATTTCCATGAAAAATAAATATATCTAGTGGAGTTACTAAACGTGATCCAGCTTGGGAACATGGAGACCCAATAAACGGAAACAAGAATGGCACAATTTGCAAATATTGTGGTCAGGTAATGAAGAGTGGCGGAGTGACACGACTTAAGTACCATCTTAGTGGATTAGATCCGGGAAATAATGTCCAACGATGCGATAATGTCCCCCCCAGAAGTGAAGGCATTCATCACCACATTATTAAAAAATAAAAAACACCAGAAGGAAAAGAAAACACATGGAATGGAAAATATTCGAGTTGGGCTACGAGGAGAAGTCATTGGCCAAACGGTTGACAGTGATGACGATGACGATAAGGACGAATGTGATGATGACTTGGGACCTGAAGAACGACATAGTTTGAAACAAACATTACATGCCTCCAAACAACCAGCATGGGAAATAGTACACCTTCATAAAATTCCTAATAGAGCACAAGGTTCCGGGACAAGTGGTGGTACACAAATGAGATGGGGAGCAAGTGTTAGAGAATCACAACCAACACCACTAATAGCCCCAAGTTTATATAAGTCATCCAAAGCACGTCAAAAGAGTGTTTGGAGTTATTTCACTGGAGGTAATGTGAAGGAGGGAATAGGGCGTCTAATTAGCAAGTTCTTTATCTATGAAAATGTCCATGCTGAGAAGGCATCATCACATCATTTCAAAAATATGGTATTGGGATGTCAACAGGCCGGTGTTGGAGTACAACCTCCCACTCCCTATGAGGTAAGAAACAAATATTTGGAAATGGAGTATAAAGACATTGGCGAGTATGTTAACAAGTTGAGGTCAAAGTGGGAAACTAATGGTTACACAATCATGTGTGACGGATGGACTGGCCTGACCAGATCGTCTATCATAAACTTCATGGTATACTCCAAAGGAAAGACAATTTTTTTGAAGTTTGTTGATGCTCCAGACCATATAAAGAACTACAAGTATATTTACAAATTATTGAGGGATGTAATCATGGAGGTGGGAGAGCATAATGTTGTCCAAGTCGTGACCGACAATGGTTCTACATTTGTCAAAGCTGGAAAAAAGTTAATGAAGCATCATAATGTGTTTTGGACATCATGTGCAGCACATTGTATTGATCTCATGTTTGAGGCAATGGGGAAGAGAGAGAATATTGCTAATGTCATAAAAAGAGCTAGAACGATCACAAATTATATTTACAATCATGGTTGGTTGTTGGCAAAGATGCGTGAATTTTGCAAAGGAGAAATTATTCGTCCAACTACCACTCGATTCGCCACCAACTATATTGCATTAGACAGCCTACTTAAGAAGAAAGCAGGTTTGAAGCAACTATTCACTAGTGACGATTGGGCCAACCACAATTTCAGCCGCTCAAATGCAGGTTGTATGGTGGAAAGTATAGTGCTTGATCGTGCTTTTTGGACTCAATCAGAACATGTGTGCCAAGTGTCTGAACCTCTTTACAAAGTTTTACGAATCATTGACACAGAAGTGTATCCTACTATGGGGGCAATATATGAGTTGATGCGTGTAGTGAAGGAGGACTTGGAAAGAAAACATAGTGCAAGGTGGGTCATAAAGATAATTGATGACCGATGGTATAAAACATTATACCACGATTTGCATGCAGCAGGAATAAATTATGTCATAATTTGCAATTCATTTCTTTAGTTGCATAAGTATTATTTCTCTTATTAGAGTATGTGTTTCTTTGAACAACATATTATTTGAATCCTCGATACAAATACAGACCCGGTGTTGGAGATGATGGTACCCTTATACGTGCTGTACATAATGTATACTCTAAATTAGACCCTGCATCACCAGCAGTTGGCCAATTTGGAAATGAGGTACACAATTACTTAAATTATAATAATTACATTGTTGGATTAAACTAACACGATTTATTGTATTAAGCTAACATGGTTTAAAGATCCAAGAAGAACTTTTGGAGAACCAACATCAGTTGCTGCTCAAACAAAAATGTCTCCTAGTGAGTGTAAACATATTTCACTATCAGTTTATAATAGAATTTGTTGGAGTTATTAGGCTTATCAACATTGTTTTTCATTATAGCTGAATGGTGGATCATGTATGGGACTGATGCACCAACTGTGAGAAAGTTAGCAGTCAAAGTATTATCACAAACGGCTTCCTCATCTGCCTGTTGATGCGAAATATATAAGCACACAAATTAAACCTTCTTGTTGACAATTGTAGTATAGATGCAAGTAGGGATCGTTCTAGACCGGGGATTAGGAGGGATTGCTAAACACTTGAAACTGACTCAAAAACGTAAAAACAAAGTTTAAAACACTAAACTAGACTCAAAGAATGCAAAACTAGACTCTAAGACACTAAAACAACTCAAAAGACTCAAAACAGCACAAAACAAGCTAAAAGATTCAAATCTGCCACTAAGAGTAAATTTGGACGAAAATAAGTTTTGACTTGACTCAAAACACTTAAAAACACAAACTAAATCAGTTTCTAACAAATATGACTCAACAAAGTAAATGGGGATTAGGTTTTGACGAATTTGAAAACAAAACAGGTAAAGTAAGGAACTAATGAAATCTGCACGAATTTGGATGAAACTATGGATGATGGACTAGCTAGGAGGTTCTTCTCCACACATGACACACTTGCAAACAAAACGATTTCCAGTTGCTTTTCAATAAACCATGAATTCTCAACACCCTAGATTAATTAGGTACGCTTAAATTAACCTTCAGATTTTCCTCATGTCATTGAATTGGATGGAAAAAGCGCATCACAATCAAATTATTCTTCAAAAGTTCCCTACATGAAAGCGCATGATAAAGATACAATCAAAGATCATTAAGTTCAATGAAAATCATAAGTATTGACGAGGCACTCGTAACTATGAAAGCGCATGATACTTATGCCAAGAATTTACTTAACACGATTGTGACCAGCAACCTTCACTACTTGTGAATATAAGTTCATAACGATTAGGTGAAACTCTCTTATATCCTAGCATCATATTTATGCATGAAAATTAAGCGTGCACTCTCAAACAACACACACAAATCGGTTTTAATTCAACAGATAAGTAAATTGAATTCACAGCTTATGAATCACAACTGGATGTAATCAAATCATATTGCAAGTATAACCATGGTTTCGAATTCCCCCCTAGCTAAGAGGGGTTTAGTTCCTTATACTCACAGAACAAAGATTATTGAATTGAAACATTGAAAACAAAAGAAAGATTACACCTAAAACGTTCCAGCAATCCTAACTCGAATGGCAGGCACGTCCAAGGGCTCTCCTCCTACCTCTTTGCTGCGGCACAAGGTTTGGTGGTGAGTTTTTGGGGTTATGAATGGTGTAGAAGGCTGGGTTTATGGCTAGGATAGATGTATGGTGCGGCAAGGGTTGTTTAAGGTCAGAAACTATGGAGAATGGTGAAGGAAGGGTTCGGCAGAGAGTGGTGGATGATTTCTGGCGTGAATGGGTGAATCAATGATGTTTTGTGGCTGCAACAAGGAAGTTTATTTTAAAGGTTTCAGGAATTAAAACCCTAGGTTATTTAGGTAAACAGAAATTAAGTCAAGAGTTCTAGAAAGAGGAAACAAAATCAGAAAACTAAGGGAAAGTACAAGGGATTTGCGGCAAGGATCTAAATTAAAAAAAAATGTGCTTTAAATGCAAGGAAACAGTAAATAGCCCTCTCCCTTGCACGGCAAGGAAGAGGAAAGGGTAAGGAGGTGCGGCTGGATGATTAGGAAAGGGAAAGTGTCCTGAAACTAAAGGGAAAGGGGTCCCCTTGTACGGCAAGGGAAAGGGAGAATGGGAAAGGTGCGACAAGGACTTTAATGGTGCAAGGACTGTGTAGTTTGTGTCCTAAAATGCATATGAGGCCTTCAAAGTTGCTGGAATTCAGGGACATTTAGGATTAGGAAAGGTCACACAAAAATAGGAAACCTTGGCTTAACTTTCCTACTTCAAGTAGGAATCCTTGTGTGAGTAGGAATCCTCATTCTTCTAGGAATCCATCTTCAATTAGGAATCCTTCGTTGATTAGGAATCCTAACTTCTTCAAGTCTTCAATTTCGTCCATTCCTTTTACTCCAAACATGGGATATCCATTCCAAGCCCAATTTTGCTCCAAAAGGCTCCAAAATGCATCTTCTTGCATACTTTGTCCTTAGAATCTGAAAACACACAAAAATGACTTTAAACACTAAAATAACTAAGGAACACAACATAAATACACAAGAACAAGCCAATTAAGTCGCATAAATATGCTCCTATCAAATTCCCCCACACTTAGCTTTTGCTAGTCCTCGAGCAAAACAAAACAAAAAAAGAAAACAAAACTAAACAAAACAAACAAAACACAACCTAAGTAAACAAAACACACTCTAATCCTTCCAACATTTGACTCAGGGATTTTCAAGGCACATGAAATGCTAAAAAAAATCATCATTCCCACAGATTTCAGTCATCTTCACACTTGAGCACATACTTAATCACAGTCACCACTTACTAGTTCACATTTAACCAATTAAAATGATGTTTTGAATGTAGTAACATGCCTTAGAGAATTTCCTCAATTCCTTACTAGATATGCACTCAATTTTCACTCAGATTTTCTAACTACACACCCTACACTATGTACATGTGAGAAGATTGATGGAAACATGAAAACTAGTACTCACATATGTTATAGCAAAGAAAGCAATTTCTGGAGTTAATAAGCATGTTTAGATATGATCTCATGAATGGAATGCTACTACCTAGATGCGAGAACCAGTGACACCATATAATCATACCAATTCCAAACTCCACATATTGAATCACATAACACTCAAGATTGAAGTTTAAGGGTTGAAACGGGGCTAAGGGAAATGGTTAAGAAAAAAGGGATATGGGAAACAAAGGTTCTTAAAGCAATAGCAAGCAAAGTAATGAAACTAACACTTAGAATTCAATTTTGAATGCAGAAATCCACTTTAAACATAAAAGGGAAGAAATACACATTCTAGGGCCAGATTTGATGTTTTGGACCCTTCCTTCAACAATCAACACTTTAGGACTCTTTTTCTCATAATGTTCCACTCTTTTTTTACTTTTTACATAACTTTTTCTTTTTCTTTTCTTTTCCCACGAAATTTCTTTTCTTTTCTACCTGTGCCTTATTTCTTTTTCTTGGCGCACACACACACACAAATCCCTTCCCCCACACTTGTTTTTCCGCAAGAAGTGAATCAAAAGGAACTCTTTTTAAGTCATGCTTCACTATGCTTCAAAAACAAGGGTATGGATGGTCCTAATCTAGGCTAGGTAAGGATAATGTGGTTCACAAAGAAAATAGGCTAAACAAGGCTCAACGGAGTTTAAACCTACAAAACAATTGACAAATAGGGGTTCGGCTATTTGGCTTGTGGTCACTACACAACTTCATCTTGAATATGTGTTATGCAAATCAATATCATGCTTTGAATGAAATAGGTATGAGTTCTAGTATTTGGAACTAAATGATGAAACGCCTTCTAAGTAGCAACCAAGCAAAGGATAATGAGATCATGCAACAACTTTAGAAAACAAGAATGCACAGATTATCAACTCTCCAAATAAACGTTTTAGGCTCAAATCTCTCAAGGTTGTAGCGTTAATTTGAGTTCCTTCCTTCAAACATGTTACAAAAACAGATTTTTCCTTTATGATTACATGTGAATTCATAAATTATAACCACAACCAAGCATAAACCACAGAGTAAATCAAACTTTCATCCATGTTTATAACTCTCTTTAACAGTCATGTAATTAAAAACCAAATCCTCATCATTGTGTTGGAAGGTACCCTAAGACACAAACAAATACACAAAAACAACTCTTTTTGGGCTTTTCAAAACAATTTTTCAAATTGTTATGAGATTTTCGGATTTCTATGCCAAAACACACTAAAACACTCTGAAACAGCTTAAAAACACTTAAAAACACTTTGTTACCCCCCCCCCCCCACACTTAAATCAAACATTGTCCTCAATGTTTCAAGCGTAAACTCACACAAAAACACACAAACTAACAAACAAACACACTCAACATGGCAGAAAAGACACAAGACAAGGAGAAGGGTTTAGGAACGCAAATCTGGAATTGGAGTGATCCCTAGGTCTTCCTTTGTTGAATGCATGGGTTGCCTCCCAAGTAGCGCTTGCTTTAACGTCGTGCAGCCAGACGAAAAACTCAGTCACTCCCCATTGGAGCCCACGGCATGCAGAGAGATGTCATCCACAAAGTGCTCCACAAAGTGCTCATAGTATGGTTTCAAATGGTGCCCATTCACCTTGCATTCTTGCCCAGTTTTCAAGCTTTTGAGTTGGACTGCACCATGAACAAAAACATTAGTAATAACAAATGGACCAACCCACTTGGAACGTAACTTACCAGGAAACAAGCGAATGCGTGAATTAAAGAGAAACACTTTCTGCCCAATTGAGAATGATTTGCTACGAATCATCTTGTCATGGAAAGCCTTGGTCTTCTCTTTGTAAAGTCGAGCGTTTTCATAAGCCTCATGCCTAATCTCTTCAAGTTCATTCAATTGGAGCTTTCGATGGATTCCAGCAGCATCGAGATCCATGTTGAAGTTCTTCACAGCCTAATGTGCCTTGTGTTCTAACTCCACGGGTAAATGACAGGGCTTACCATAGACGAGCCGAAAAGGTGACATGCCAAGGGGAGATTTGTAGGCCGTACGATAAGCCCACAATGCATCGTCCAAGCGCAAGCTCCACTCCTTCCTTGTTGGGCCCACGGTTTTCTCCAAAATCTGCTTGATTTCTCTATTTGAAACCTCAGCTTGCCCATTGGTTTGAGGATGATAAGGTGTTGAAACCTTATGCATAACGTTGTACTTCTTGAGCAAAGCCTCAATGGTTCGATTGCAAAAGTGAGACCCTTCATCGCTTATGATCACTCTGGGCATTCCAAACCTTGCAAATATGTCAGTTCGAATGAAATCTGCAACCACTCGAGAATCATTAGTTCGGGTGGCTTTTGCTTCCACCCATTTCGATACATAATCCACAGCAAGTAAGATGTAAAGAAAACCATGTGACGAAGGAAAAGGACCCATGAAATCGATGCCCCAAACATCAAAAATTTTGACAGGACGTATGACATTTTGCGGCATTTGATCTCTTGCACTTATATTTCCTGTTCTTTGGCATTTATCACATGTTAATGATGTGAAATTAAATTGCACTCAAACTTAAACCCTATGATGCAATGTAAAACAAGCACACAAATTAAACCCTCTTTTGACAATTGTAGTATATGAATAAGTAGGGATCGTTCTAGACCGGGGATTAGGAATGTGTTTAAGGTGAAAGGAAGTTGCGGCAAGGGTGTTGGGATGGTTTCTGGAGTGAATGAATGATTGGGTGAGTGAATGGATCTCTTTTGTGCGGCACAAGGAAGGTTTATTTAAGGAATTAGGGTAATAAAGCTAGGGAACAATTTAGGAAACAGAAATTAAATCAAAACCTTAAGGGAAATAGGAATTAAAGTCAGAATCCTAAGGGAATTGGGCAAGTAGGTGCGGCAAGGGTGGAAAGGGTAAGGCAAGGCCTTGCAAGGCAAGGCAAAAGGGTTTCCTTTCTGTTTTAGGTCCAGATTTTGGGTAATAAAGGGATGCCTTGCACGGCAAGGATGGGGAAAGCAAGGGAAAGTGCGGCAAGAGTTCTTTAGGTGCAAGGGAAGTTCACTTTGTGTCCTAAAATGTATAGGAGGCCTTCAATGTTGCTGGAACTTAGGAATATTTAGGATTAGGAAAGGTCAAACCAAAATAGGAAACATTGGCTTAACTTTCCTACTTCAAGTAGGAATCCTTGTTCTTCTAGGAATCCTTCTTTGATTAGGAATCCTTCGTTGATTAGGAATCCTAACTTCTTCAAGTCTTCAATTTCGTCCATTCCTTTTGCTCCAAGCATGTGATGTCCATCCCAAGCCCAATTTTGCTCCAAAAAGTTCCAAAATGCACTTTCTTGCATACTTTGCCCTTAGAACCTGAAAACACACGAAAATGGCTTAAAAGACTAAAATAACTAAGAAAACACAACATAAATGCACAAGAACAAGCCAACTAAGTCGCCTAAATATGCTCCTATCACCCTATCAATGTAGTATGTGTAAGTAGGGATCGTTCTAGCCGGGGATTAGAAGGGATGCTAATCTACGCATATCTGACTCAAAAACACAAAACTAAACTTAAAAACACTTAACTAGACTCTAAAGACTCAAAACAACTTAAAACAGCACAAAACTAACAACTAGACTCAAAACAGACTCTAGGGAGTTATTTGGACGAATTCTAGACTAATAAGACTCAAAACACTAAAGAAAACCTAATTTAGACAGATTCTAACTAATTTGACACAACAAAGTAAAGGGAATTGGGTTTTTGACGAATTTAAAGTAAAAACAAACTGATTAAGACACGAAACAAAGGTTGGTACGAATTTGGGTGAATTAAAGGGTGAATGGCTAGCTAGAGGTTCCTTCTCCACACATGACATATGCATATAAATCGATTTCCAGTTATTCTTTCTATAAACCATGAACGACAATGCCCCAAATTAATCGTGACTGCACGCATTAACCTTCAGATTTTCCTAAGTTCATTGAATTTGGACGTAGCGCCGCAAACCAAATTATTCTTATCAAGTTCCCTATATGACCGCATACTAGAGATACATATCAAAGATCATTAAGCTTTGTGAAAATCATAAGCATTGACATGACATTCGTGACTATGACTGCATGACACTCCTGCCAAGAATTTACTTAACGCGATCGTGACTAGCAACCTCCACTACTTGTAAATATAAGTTTGTAACTATTAGGTGAAACTCCCTTATATTTTAGCATCAAATCCTAGCATGCAAACTAAGTAGGCCTCCTTAATCAACACGCAAGAATAAGTTTTAATCAAACAGTTAAGCAAAGAAAGCAATTTCTGGAGTTAATAAGCTTGTTTAGATATGATCTCATGAATGGAATGCTACTACTTAGATGCGAGAACCAGTGACACCATATGCTCATACCAATTCCAAACTCCACATATTGAAACACATAACACCCAAGATCGAAGTTAAAGGGTTGTAACGGGGCTAAAGGTGTTGGGTAAGAAAGAAAGGATATGGAAAATAAGGGTTCTTAAAGAATAGCAAGCAAAGCAATGAAATCAACACTTAGAATTCACTTTTGAATGCAGAAATCACTTTAAACACAACAAGGGAAGATTTACACACTCTTAGGGCCGAATTCAATGTTTTGGACCCTTTCTTCAACAAACAACACTTTAGAACTCTTTTTCATATAATTTTCAACTCTTTTTCATTCTTTTCACAACTTTTTCTTTTTCTTTTTCTTTTTCCACGAATTTTCTTTTTATCTCAAACCCATGCCTTATTTCTTTTTCTTGGCACACAAACACACACAAATCCCTTCCCCCACACTTGTTTTCTGCAAAAGGACAATCAAAAGGAATTCATTCTAATTCATGTTTCACTATCCTTTAAGAACAAGGGTATGGATGGTCCTAATCTAGGCTAGGTGAGGATAATGTGGTTAACAAAGAAACATAGGCTAAACAAGGCTCAACGGGGTTTAACCCTACAAAACAAATGAAGAAAGAGGTTTGGCTATGTGGCTGTGGTGCTTCACTAATTAACTTCATCTTGATTGTGTGTTATGCAAATCAATGTCATGCTTTGAATGGAACAGGCATGAGTTCTAGTGTTTGGAACTAAGTGATGAAACGCCTTTTAAGTAGCAACCAAGCAAAGAATAATGAGATCATGCAACGACTTTAGAAAGCAAGAATGCACAGATTATAACTCTCCAAAAGAATGTTTTAGGCTCAAGTCTCACAAGGTTGTAGCGTTAATTCGAGTTCCTTCCTTCAAGCATGTTACAAAAACTGATTTTATCCTTTAAGATTGCATGTGAATTCATAAATTATAACCACAACCAAGCATAAACCAAAGAGTAGATCAAACTTTCATCCATGTTATAACTTTCTTTAACAGCCATGCAATTAAAAACCAAATCCTCATCATTGTGTTGGAAGGTTCCCTAAGACACAAACAAATACACACAAACGACTCTTTTTGGGTTTTTCAAAACAATTTTTCAAATTTTTATGAGATTTTCGGATTTTTATGCCAAAACACACTAAAACACACCAAAACAGCTTAAAAACACTTAAAAACAGCTTGAAACAACTCTTGAAGTAATGGGTGGTAAAATCCCACGAATTTGCATCAAAAACACTTTGTTACCCCCCCCCCCCCCCCCACACTTAAATCAAACATTGTCCTCAATGTTTCAAGCATAAACTCACACAAATCACAAGTAAACAAACAAACAGCAACTAAACAAACTAAACTTGGCAGAAACGAAACAACAACAAAGAGAAGAGTTTAGGAACGCAAATCTGGAATTGGAGTGATTCCTAGGTCCTCCTTTGTTGAATGCATGGGTTGCCTCCCAAGGAGCGCTTGCTTTAACGTCTTGCAGCCGGACGAAGAACTCAATCACCCCCCATTGGAGCCCACGGCCTGGAGAGGGACTTCCTCCACAACCTGCCCCACGGCACTTTCATAGTATTGCTTCAATCGATGTCCGTTTACCTTGAATTCTTGCCCATTCCTTAAGCTTTGGACTTGAACTGCACCATATGGAAAAACATTAGTAACAACAAAAGGCCCAATCCACTTGGAACGTAACTTACCAGGAAATAAACGTAAACGGGAATTGAAAAGCAACACTTTCTGCCCAATAGAGAATGTTTTGCCCCGAATCATCTTGTCATGAAATGCCTTTGTTTTCTCCTTGTAAATCCGGGCATTCTCATATTCTTCGTTCCTTAGCTCCTCAAGTTCATTCAATTGGAGCTTTCTATGCATTCCAGCAGCATCTAAGTCCAAATTGAATGTTTTCACAGCCTAATGCGCCTTGTGCTCTAGTTCCACAGGTAGGTGGCCCGGCTTGCCATAGATCAGCCGAAATGGAGACATCCCTAGGGGTGTTTTGTAGGCTGTTCTATACGCCCACAGTGCATCGTCTAAACGCAAGCTCCAATCCTTCCGGGTTGCCCCAACGGTTTTCTCCAAGATTTGCTTGATTTCTCTATTTGAAACTTCGGCTTGGCCACTTGTTTGAGGATGATAAGGTGTTGAAACCTTATGCTTGACATCATATTTCTTAAACAGCGCGTCAATGGTTCGATTGCAAAAATGTGACCCTCCATCACTGATGAAGACCCGAGGCATCCCAAATCTAGAGAAAATGTTAGTTTTAATGAAATCTGCAACCACTCTAGAATCGTTAGTTCGGGTAGCCTTTGCTTCTACCCATTTAGAAACATAATCAATCGCAAGCAAGATATAAGTAAAACCATAAGAAGAAGGGAAGGGCCCCATGAAATTAATACCCCAAACATCAAAAATTTCAACATTGAAGATAGGGGCTTGAGGCATCTGATCCTTGGCACCTATGCTACCTGTTCTTTGACATCTATCACATGTTAAGCAAAACATTCGAGCATCTTTGAACAATGTAGGCCAATAAAAACCACTTTCTAACACCTTAAGGGCTGTTCTTTGGGTACCAAAATGTCCCCCACATGCATAAGAATGGCAAAAGCTTAGAATTGGATTAAACTCCGATTCATGAACACATCTACGCACAATTTGATCAGGGCAAAATTTCCACAAATATGGGTCGTCCCAAACATAAAAACGTGCATCCTTTTTAAGTTTATCACTTTGGGACTTGCTTAGAGTGTATGGAATTTGCTTAGACACCAAATAGTTGAACAAATCAGCGTACCAAGGTATACTTACCTCAATGGACAGTAGTTGCTCATCCGGAAATGTTTCTGAAATGGGAATGGACTTCTCTTCACGCACCATCCGACTTAGGTGGTCAGCCACCACGTTTTCATACCCCTTTTTGTCCCTAATTTCAATGTCGAACTCTTGAAGTAAAAGATCCAGCGAATGAGTCTTGGTTTAGCTTCCTTTTTGGTGAGCAAGTACTTCAGAGCTGCATGATCAGTGAAAACAATGACTTTAGTGCCAACTAAATAAGATCGAAACTTATCTAATGCAAATACAACAGCCAAGAGTTCTTTTTCAGTTGTGGAATAATTCAATTGGGCATCATTTAAGGTGCGTGAAGCATAATAAATGACATGTGGCTGCTTGTTTTTCCTTTGGCCCAAAACAGCTCCAATTGCATAATCTGATGCATCATACATGAGCTCGAAGGGAATGCTCCAATCTGGTGGAGTGATGATTGGTGCTGTGGTGAGCAAGGTCTTGAGATGGTTGAATGCTTTCTCACACGCCTCATTGAATTCAAAAGACACTTCCTTTTGTAGGAGACGACATAGGGGCTGTGCAATCTTTGAAAAATCCTTGATAAATCGTCTATAGAATCCTGCATGACCAAGGAAAGAACGAACCTCTCTAACCGAAGTAGGAGAGGGTAAGTAGTGTACAAGATCTATTTTAGACTTATCAACCTCAATACCTTTTTCAGAGATTATGTGACCCAAAACAATACCTTGTTTAACCATGAAATGACACTTCTCCCAATTTAACACAAGGTGTGTTTCCACACAACGTTTCAAGATTAAAGTGAGATTATCCAAGGCATTATCGAAAGAATCACCAAACACACTAAAATCATCCATGAATATCTCAATAATCCTTTCAACATAATCAGAAAATATACTAACCATACACCTTTGAAACGTGGCAGGGGCATTGCACAATCCGAATGGCATGCGTCGATATGCAAATGTTCCAAAGGGACAAGTGAAAGTGGTCTTTTCTTGATCATCCGGGGCTATGACAATTTGATTATAACCAGAGTATCCATCAAGAAAACAATAAAATGAATGACCCGCTAACCTCTCAAGCATTTGATCAAGGAATGGCAATGGAAAGTGATCCTTTCTTGTTGTGGCGTTGATCTTCCTATAGTCAATGCACACTCGCCAACCAGTTTGGATCCGAGTGGGCACAAGCTCATTCTCAGCGTTCTCTACAACCGTCACTCTAGATTTCTTAGGAACAACTTGGATAGGTGAGACCCAACGACTATCGGAGATAGGATAGATCACTCCACAATCAAGTAGCTTGATTATCTCCTTTTTCACAACTTCCATCATCGGAGGGTTAAGACGGCGTTGAGCCTCTCTAGTTGGTTTGGCCCCCTCCTCAAGAAATATGTGATGCATACAAGTTGTAGGGCTTATCCCCTTGATGTCGGTCCAACCTAGGGCAGATTTGAACTCCCTTAAAACACGCACTAACTTCTCTTCTTCTTGTGCCGTGAGGGATGAGGAAATAATGGCAGGTAAGGTCTCTTTTTCCCCCAAGAAAACATACTTCAAATGGTTTGGTAATGGTTTAAGTTCAAGGGTAGGTGCCTGCATCACTGAAGGAAGCAACTTATTAGTCGAAACGGGAATTGAATCAAAGTTAGGAGACTTACCATCATGCTTGGGTAATGACTCAAGGGCAGCAACCATCTCAATGAATTCCTCACAAGGGGGCACGGCATGGATTGGTTCATGTGTGCCGTGGGTTAGTACGGGTTCTGCCCACTTGTTGTTGAGCTTCATTCCTCTTGTAATGACCATTTCAAGTGCATCGTCATTCAAATCTTCAAAATACCCCTGCGCCAAAGAATCAATAATATCAATAGACAAACAAGAGTGACCATCATTAGGATATCTCATGGATTCAGAAATATTGAAATCAATCACTTCCCCATCAAATTCCATTGACAACGTTCCTTTGGACACATCAATCTTGGTGCGGGCTGTCTTCATGAATGGCCTACCAAAGAGAATCGGCAAAGAGGTGGAATGGGATGAATCTTCCATGTCCAAAACATAAAAATCAGCCGGGAAGACTAAGTGATTCACCTGCACTAAAACATCCTCCAATACTCCTTTTGGATAAGCGTTAGAACGATCAGCCAATTGTATGATTGATAGAAGCATATTTATGCGACTTAGTTAGTGTGTTTTCTTGCATTTACTTAGTTATTTGTTGTTTATTATAGTGTCTTAAGTCATTTTCGTGTGTTTATAGGTCCTAGAAGCAAAGTTGGCAAAAAGATGCAATTTGGAGCATTTTAGAGCAGTTTTGGGCTTGGAATGGATATCACAAGTATGGAGCAAGATGGATGGACGAATTTGAAGTTCAAGAGAGGCTAGGAATGTGCAAAAGAGTTGAAGAAATAAATCCAAGTCAAAGAAGATAAGGAATCAGCTACAAACAAGAAGAATTATCCAAAACATTATCCAAACTACCTTATCTTATCCTTATCTTATCTTACCATGCCTTATCTTATCCTATCCTAATCCTTTCTTAACTTAATTCCTGCTGCAAAAGGGATTCAATTTCAGTTTAGGAGACCTAAAAACCTGATTTCTAGGAACCTTATCCCCTCCTACAAAGGTGCCGCACCTATCCCCTTCTAGAAACCCCAAAATCAGCCAAATAACACCCTTTCTAGAAGTCCCTAAAAATCTGGCGACCCAAGCCTTCTAGATGCATGATCCAGCCGCACCTTTAGCCTAATTCCCTTTGGTTTTTGGTCTTCTAGATGTCCTATTTCCTGCTAGGATTACATAAACCCTTTCCCCTTAGGATTGTGTTTTATTTTCCTACACAAACTACATTTTGTAATCCTTTTCCTACACCATCTAATTGTGCCGCACCCTCCCTCTATATATTCACATATTTGCTGCACCATTCACGATCATCATCTCTCATTCACACATCTCTGCACTACCATTCAGCCATACCTCATTGTGCCGCAACCTGCAAGCAAGGAAGGAAGGAATCTGGAGCGTTTTCTAGGTGTTTTCTATCTTTGTTCAATGTTTAATTTTATTTATATTTGTTTGATTGCGAACATGAGGAACTAATTTCTTTATAGTTAGAGGCGAATTCAAAGCCATGGACATATGTTTTATATGAATTGACTTCCTCCAGTTATGATTTCATGAATTGTGAATGTGGTTTGCTTAACTGTTTTATTAAGAACTTGTTCTTGTGTGTTGATTAAGGATGCATACTTAGTTGGCATGCATGAATTTGATGCTAAAATATAAGGGAGTTTCACGTAATCGTTATGAACTTATATTTACAAGTAGTGGAGCTTGCTAGTCACGATCGCGTTAAGTAAATTCCTGGCAGGAGTGTCATGCTTTTCATAGTCACGAATGCCTTGTCAATGCTTATGATTTTCACAAAGCTTAATGATCTTTGTTTTGTGTCTCTATCATGCTTTTCATAGTTAGGGAGCTTAATAAAGAATGATTTGGGTTGTTGTATGCTTTTCTTCCAATTCAATGAGTCTAGGGAAATCTGATGATTAATTAGTTCTACACAATTAATTTGGGGCATTGTCATTCATGGTTTGTTGAAAGAATAACTGGAAATCAATTTATATGCATATGTTCATGTGTGGAGAAGGGCCCTCTAACTAGCCTTTCACCCTTCTTAATTCATCAAAATCGTGGAGGATCCAAACAAGCACTTGAAAGAGTTCGAAGTGGTGTGTTCAAGCATGACCCCTGTCAATGTCGATGGAAGCATACTGAAGATGAAGGCTTTTCCTTTTTCTCTCTTGGAAAAAGCTAAAGATTGGTTGTATGAACTAGCCCCTGGAACTATCACATCTTGGGAGAGCATGAAACAGGCATTCTTGGAGAAGTTTTTCCCAACTTCTCGAGTCATTCTTCTACGCAAAAGGATTAGTGGCATTCAGCAAAATTGATGTGAAATTTATATGACAGTCAAATTAAACCCTATTGATGACAATTGTAGTAGAGAAGCAAGTAGGGATCGTTCTAGACCGGGGATTAACTAGGGATGCTAATCAACACAAATAAGACTCAAAAACACCAAACTAGACTCTAATGACTCAAAACTAACTTAAAACACTAAAAACGACAAGAAACAATGAAAAAGACTCAAATCTAGACCGAACAATTGGTTTTGACGAAAATAGAACTTAAAAGATGATAGGAGCATATTTATGCGACTTAGTTAGCTTGTTTTCATGCATTTACGTTGTTAGTTCTTAGTTAATTTTGTATTTTAAGCTATTTTCGTGTGTTTGTAGGTTCTAAGTGTCAAGATGGCAAAAAGAAGCAATTTGGAGCATTCTAGAGCTTTTTTGGGCCAAGATTGTGTAGTGCAAGCATGAAGGCAAGTTAATGGACGAAATTGAAGATACAAAGGCTTGAAATCAGCTAAAAAGAGGGAAGAAAGAAGTCAAAGATAAAGAAGATAAGGAATCAGCTATAAAGAAGGGGAATTATCCAAAACATTATCCAAACTACCTTATCTTATCCAAACCTTATCTTATCTTATCCTAATCTTATCCTACCTTGTTTTCAGCTACAAAAGAGATTTAATTTCAGTTTAGGAGACTTAAAACCTGATTTCTAGAAGTTCTATCCCTTGTCCTACAAAAGTGGCGCCCCAAACCTTCTAGAAACCCCAAAATCTGCCACAAAACACATTCTTTCTAGAACCCTAAAAATCTGGCGCCTCCTTCCTTTCTAGAAGGCCTTTGCCTTGCCTTGCACTCAATTCCCTTCCCTCCAAGCCTTGCCGTGCATCCCTTATCCCTTTCCCTCTTGGATTTTGATTTGTTAGGCCTTTTTCCTTGTGGATTTGGGTTCTACAAATCCTTTTCAGAAATCAATTGGGCCATAATCCTTTTTCTTAATGGATTCACAAATTCTGCCGCACCTAGGGCCCTAATTCCTTGCTTATGCTGAGTCCAAGCCCTAATCTGATTACCCTAGGGTTTGTGGTGCGTATATATACAAGTTTAGAGGGTTGCCGCAGGTTTCACCACCCCATATACACTCCATAATTCGTTCTACACCACCACCCCTTCAGAAATTCATACTTTGCCGCATAGGAGAGAAGACAAGGCCTTGTCGTGGTTTCCATTGGAGAGGAAGGGTTGTGCCGCAGCCTACTTGCAACCATTGGAGTTCTTAGAGTTCTTTCTTCTCTTGTTTCTGTTACCATGTTTAATTTAATTTGCTTTTCAATTATGCTGAGCATGTGGAACTAATTTCGTTTTAGTTAGAGGTGGATTCAAAGCCATGGACATATGTTTAGTATGAATTGATTACCTCCAGTTATTGTTTCACAAATTGTGAATGTGGTTTACTTATCTGTTTTAGTAAGAACTTGTTCTTGTGTGTTGATTAAGGATGCATACTTAGTTTACATTGATGTGAAAATTAACTTGACACACAAATTAAACCCTATTGATGACAATTGTAGCAATGATGTAAGTAGGGATCGTTCTAGACCGGGGATTAACTAGGGATGCTAATCAACACAAATAAGACTCAAAAACACTAAACTAGACTCTATAGACTCTAAACTAACTTAAAACACTCAAAACAGCAAGAAACAATCAGAAAGACTCAATTCTAAACCTAACAAGTGGTTTTGATGAAAATAAAACTTAAAAGACTCAAAAGACTAAAACAAAACTGGTTTTGACTCTAAAAACAAGTTTAAATGAAAGGGGGATTGTTTTTGACGAAATTAAGACTTAAAACAGAAATTTTGCATAAAAACTTTAGAAAAACGAGTTTGGTGATTTAAAACGGGTGAAAGGCTAGTTAGAGGGCCCTTCTCCACACATGAACATATGCATATAAATTGATTTCCAGTTATTCTTTCAACAAACCATGAATGACAATGCCCCAAATTAATTGTGTAGAACTAATTAATCATCAGATTTCCCTAGACTCATTGAATTGGATGAAAAGCATACGCAACCCAAATCATTCTTTATTAAGCTCCCTAACTATGAAAAGCATGATAGAGACACAAAACAAAGATCATTAAGCTTTGTGAAAATCATAAGCATTGACAAGGCATTCGTGACTATGAAAAGCATGACACTCCTGCCAGGAATTCACTTAACGCGATCGTGACTAGCAACCTCCACTACTTGTAAATATAAGTTCATAACGATTAGGTGAAATTCCCTTATATTTTAGCATCAAATTCATGCATGCAAACTAAGTATGCATCCTTAATCAACACACAAGAACAAGTTCTTAATAAAACAGTTAAGCAAACCACATTCACCATTCATGAAATCATAACTGGAGGAAATCAATTCATATAAAACATATGTCCATGGCTTTGAATTCGCCTCTAACTATAAAGAAATTAGTTCTTCATGTTCGCAATCAAACAAATATAAATAAAATTAAACATTGAACAAAGATAGAAAACACCTAGAAAACGCTCCAGATTCCTTCCTTCCTTGCTTGCAGGTTGCGGCACAATGAGGGTATGGTTGAATGGTAGTGTAGAGATGTGTGAATGAGAGATGATGTTGTTTGAATGGTGCAGAAAATATGTATATATAGGGAGAGGGTGCGGCACCAACATGTAGTGTAGGAAAAGGATTACAAAATGTAGTTTGTGTAGGAAAATAAAATCACAATCCTAAGGGGAAAAGGTTATGTAATCCTAGCAGGAAATAGGACATCTAGAAGGCCAAAAACCAAAGGGAATCAGGAGAAAGGTGCGGCTGGATCTTGCATCTAGAAGGCTTGGGGCGCCACCTTTCTAGGGACTTCTAGAAAGGGTGTTATTTGGCTGATTTTGGGGTTTCTAGAAGGGGTTAGGTGCGGCACCTTTGTAGGAGGGGATAAGGTTCCTAGAAATCAGGTTTTTAAGTCTCCTAAACTAAAATTGAATCCCTTTTGCAGCAGGAATTAAGTTAGGAAAAGATTTAGGATAGGATAAGATAAGGCATGGTAAGATAAGATAAGATAAGGTTTGGATAAGATAAGGATAAGATAAGGTAGTTTGGATAATGTTTTGGATAATTCTCCTTCTTTGTAGCTGATTCCTTATCTTCTTTGACTTGGATTTATTTCTTCAACTCTTTTGCACATTCGTAGCCTCTCTTGAACTTCAAATTCGTCCATCCATCTTGCTCCAATCTTGTGATATCCATTCCAAGCCCAAAACTGCTCTAAAATGCTCCAAATTGCATCTTTTTGCCAACTTTGCTTCTAGGACCTATAAACACACGAAAATGACTTAAGACACTATAATAAGCAACAAATAACTAAGTAAATGCAAGAAAATACACTAACTAAGTCGCATAAATATGCTCCTATCAAATTCCCCCACACTTAGCTTTTGCTAGTCCTCGAGCAAAACAAACAAAACATAACCTAAACCTTCCAACGTTTGCCTCAGGGATTTCCAATGAAACATAACATGTTAAAAATCATTACTTACATATATTTTAGTTATCCTTACTCTCGAGCACATACTTAATCATAGTTACTACTCACTAGCTCGCATTTAATCAATTAAAACAATATTTTGAATGTAGTAACATGCCTTAGAGAATCCCTCAATTTCTCACTAGATATACACTCTATTTTCTCACAGATTTTCCGACTACACTCCCTACACTAGGTATATGTGAGAAGATTGATGTAAACATGAAAACTAATACTCACATATGTATATAACAAAGAAAGCAATTTCTGGAATGCATGTATAAATATGATCTCATGAATGGAATGCCACTACTTAGACGCGAGAACCAGGGACACCATATGCTCAAACCAATCCCAAACTCCACACATTGAAACACATAACAATCAAGATAGAAGTCTAAGGGTTGTAACGGGGCTAAGTGTATTGGCTAACAAAGAAAGGTAAGGAAAACAAACGTTCTTAAAGCAATAGCAAGCAAAGTAAGAAATATGACACTTAGAACTCCGTTTTTAAACGCAAAAACAAACTTTGAACATAAAGGGGAACACTTGTTTACCCCCCCCCCCACACTTAAACCAAACATTGTCCTCAATGTTGCAAGCAAAGACTCACACACAAGCAAGCAAACAACACAACTAACAAACATGACAAATATGGCAAAGTAAAAGCAATAAAGAGTAGGGTTTAGAAACGCAAATCTGGTTATGGAGCCAGAGAGTTCCTAGGTCCTCTTTATTTGCATGGGTTGCCTCTCAAGAAGCGCTTGCTTTAACGTCTTCCAGCCGGACGAACCTTCCGTCTATTCTTCAATGGGGCCCACGGCATTAAGGGTTATGTCCTCCACAATGTGCTCTTCAAAGTGCTCATAGTAGGGCTTCAAACGATGTCCGTTCACCTTGAATTCGTGCCCCGTCTTCAAACTTTGGATTTGAACTGCACCATGAGGAAAAATATTAGTAATAACAAACGGTCCAATCCACCTAGAACGTAACTTACCTGGAAATAATCGAAGACGGGAATTGAAAAGTAGAACTTTTTGCCCCTTGGAGAACGTTTTGGTTCGAATCATCTTGTCATGAAAAGCCTTCGTCTTCTCTTTGTAAATTCGCGCATTCTCGTAAGCTTCATTCCTAATCTCCTCGAGCTCGTTCAATTGAAGCTTCCTATGAACTCCAGCGGCATCTATGTCCATATTGAAGGCTCTGACTGCCCAATGCGCCTTGTGTTCTAATTCAACGGGAAGATGGCATGGTTTCCCATAGATGAGCCGAAATGGGGACATCCCAAGGGGTGTTTTGTAGGCCGTACGATACGCCCATAGTGCATTGATGCGATGTAAAACAGCACACAAATTAAACCCTCTTTTGACAATTGTAGTATAGATGCAAGTAGGGATCGTTCTAAACTGGGGATTAGGAGGGATTGCTAAACACTTGAAACTGACTCAAAAACATTAAAACAAAGTTAAAAATGTTTGAAAAGTCTCAAAAGACTCAAGACAGGCTCACAAGACTCAAAACAACTTAAAAACACTCAAAATTGCCTAAAAACACTAATTGGGCAGTTTCTGACTCAAAACACAACTTTGGACGAAAATAGGTTTTGACTAGACTCAAAACACTCAAAAACACAAACTAAATCAGTTTCTAACTAATATGACTCAACAAAATAAAGGGGGATTGGGTTTTGACGAATTTGAAAACAAAACAAGTAAAGTAAAGTACTAATGAAATCTGCACTAATTTGGGTGAAACTATGGATGATGGGCTAGCTAGGAGGTTCTTCTCCACACATGACACACTTGCATACAAAACGATTTCCAGTTGCTTTTCAATAAACCATGAATCCTCAACGCCCCAGATTAACCGTGAATTGCACTAATTAACCCTCAGATTTTCCTAATTTTACTGAATTGGATGATTGCATTCGACAACCCAAAGCATTCCCCACAAGTTCCCTACATGAATTGCATAATAGAGATACAAGCAAAGATCATTAAGTTCTATGAAAATCATAAGCATTGACGAGACACTTGTAACTATGAATTGCATGATACTTATGCCAAGAATTTACTTAACGCGATCGTGACTAGCAACCTTCACTACTTGTGAATATAAGTTCATAACGATTAGGTGAAACTCCCTTATATTCTAGCATCAAATTCATGCATGCAAATTGATGTGAGAATTACTTGTCACTCAAATTAAAACCCTATCGACGTAGTATATGAAAGTAGGGATCGTTTTAGGCCGGGGATTAGAAGGGATGCTAATCTACACAAATTAGACTCTTAAAACAATAAACTGGACTTAAAACAATGAAAACAGGTACTATGATCAATTTGGACGAATTTTAACTCTAGACACCTTTAAACAACCTAACTTGACTCAAATAACTCAAAACAAACTCAAAACAGCAAATAGAATTCAATTAAACAGTTTCTGGACTCTAAAGACTCAAAACAAGCTAAATAGACCTAAAACACACAAAACAAGTTATCTAGACTCTAAACTAACACCTAAGATTGATTTGAACGAAATTAAGACTCAAATTGACTCAAAAGACTAAAAGACTCAAGATTTGACGAATTTAGACTATCTTAACACAAATTAAAAGCAAGGGATTGTTTTTGAACGAATTTAAACTTAAACAAACAAAATTGTAAAGACAACTTAAAAAGGCACGAAATTGGTGATTTAAATGGGTGAATGGCTAGTTAGAAGGATCCTTATCCACACATAAACATATGCATACAACTTGATTCCCAGTTACTCTTTCGATAAACCATGAATGACAATGTTCCGAATTAATTGTATTGAACTAATCAATTCCCAGATTTCCCTAGATTCATTGAATTGAATGGATAACGCATCACAACCAAATTATTCTTTCTCAAACTCCCTAACTATGGAATACGCATGATAGAGACATTCAACAAAGATCATTAAGTTCAATGGAAATCATGAACATTGACAAGGCATTCATAACTATGGAAGACGCATGTTAATCCAGCCTAGGGTTTACTTAACATGATTGTGACTAGCAACCTTTACCACTTGTGAATATAAGTTCATAACGATTAGGTGAAATTCCCTTATATCCTAGCATCAAATTCATGCATGTAAACTAAGTATGCATCCTTAATCAACACATAAGAACAAGTTCTTAATAAAACAGATAAGTAAACCACATTCACAATTTATGAAATCATAACTGGAGTAAATCAAATCATAAGAAACATATATTCATGGCTTCAAATTCCCCCTCTAACTAATAGGGGTTTAGTTCCTCATGATAGCAATTAAACAAAGAAAACTGAATTGAAACATTGAAAACAAGGATAAACAACACCTAAGAACGCTCCAGCAGTAGTCACGACTTAGAGTGGCACCTTCTCCTTCCTTCCTTGAATAGCTGCGGCACAAGAGGGGTTTTTTGGGTTTGTGTGGATGATATGGCATGGCAGGGGGTGAATTAGGTTAGAAACTATAGAGAATGGTGAAGGAAAGGGGCGGCAGAGAGTGGTGGATGATTTCTGGCTTGAATGGTGTATATGGAGGGTGGTGTGTACGGCAAAGGGTGTTTTAATATATATATATAGGCACCAAAAACCCTAGATGAATCAGATTAGGACTCCTAGAAAGCCAAATCCATCCAGAAATAGGCTCAAAACAATCAGATTTCCAATGGGAAAGGGCCTAAGGTGCGGCAGATTTGGATAAGGAGGGATAAGGCTTCTAGAAAGCCTTGCAAGGCAAGGAAATCAGGTTTTCTGGAAAGCTAGGTGCGGCAAGGCTTAGGGTTTCTAGAAAGTTAATTTAAATGTCCCCCAATCAGAAAATAAACCCTCATTGTACCAGGAATTGAATTAGAAAAGGATTAGGATAGGATAAGGTTTGTTAAGATAAGATAAGGGTTGGATAAGATAAGATAAGATAAGGTTGTTTGGATAATGTTTTGGATAATCCTCATTCTTTTGAGCTGATTCCTTATCTTCAATGATTTGAATTTATTTCTCCAACCTTGAAACATATTTTCAACTCCATTTAAACTCCAAATTCGTCCATCTTCATGCCCATTGCTTGTGCTATCCATTCCAAGCCCAGATTTGCTCTAAAATGCTCCAAAATGCATCTTTTTGCCAACTTTGCTTCTTGGACCTAAAAACACACGAAAATGACTTTAAACACTATACTAAGCAACAAATAGCTAAGCAAATGCAAGGAAACACACTAACTAAGTAGCATAAATATGCTCCTATCAAATTCCCCCACACTTAGCTTTTGCTAGTCCTCAAGCAAAACAAAACAAACAAAACGTAACCTAAACCTTCCAACGTTCACCTCAGGGATCTTCAATGATACATAACATGCCAAAGATCATTACTCCCACAGATTTTAGTTATCCCTACCCTTGAGCACATACTTAATCAAAGTTACCACACATTAGCTCGCATTTAATCAATTAAAACAACATTTTGAATGTAGTAACATGCCTTAGAGAATCCCTCAATTCCTTACTAGATATGCACTCAATCACACAGATTTTCTGACTACACTCCCTACACTAGTTATATATGAGAAGATTGATGTAAACATGAAACTAATACTCACATATATGTATAACAAGAAAAGTAATTTCTGGAATGCATGTTTATATATAATCTCATGAACGGAATGCTACTACTTAGATGCGAGAACCAGGGACACCATATGCTCATACCAATCCCAAACTCCACATATTGAAACACACAACACTCAAGATTGAAGTATAGGGTTGTAACGGGGCTAAGGGTATTGGCTAACAAAGAAAGGTAAGGAAAACAAACGTTCTTAAAGCAAAAGCAAGCAAAGTAATGAATATGACACTTAGAACTCCCTTTCTTGAATGCAGCCGTACACTTTGATACATAAAGGGGAAGAAAACACATACTTAGGGCCAATTTCAACTTTTTGGACCCCTTCTTCAACAATCAACACTTGTGAGCTTGAATCTCACTTATTTTGAACACTTTTCATACTTTTTCACAACTTTTCTTTTTCTTTTCTTTTTTTTTCACGAATTTTTCTCTTTTTTTTTTTTCTTTTTTCCTTTTTTTTTTCTGCTTCTTCACCCGTGCCCTCTTTGATACTTTGTTGGCACACAATCAGACACATAAATCCCTTCCCCCACACTTGTTTTGCTGCCCAAATAACGAACAAAGGGAATTCATTCTTAGGTCATGCTCACTATGCCTTAAGAACAAGGGTAAGGATGGTCCTAATCTAGGCTAGGTAAGGATAATGTGGGTAAACAAAAAACATAGGCTAAACAAGGCTCAAAAGGGTTAAACCTACAATACATATGCAAAGGGTTAGGCTTTTTAGCTCTGGTTTTAAACTAAACAACTTCATCTTGAATATGTGTTATGCTAATCAATTTCATGCTTTGAATGAAACGGGTATGAGTTCTAGTATTTGGAACTAAATGATGAAACGCATTCCACGTAGCAGCCAAACAAAGAATAATGAGATCATGCAACGACTTTAGAAAACAAAGAATGCACAGATTTTTAACTCTCCAAAGAACGTTAAAGGCTCAAGTCTCTCAGGGTTGTAGCGTTAGTTTGAGTTACTTCCTTCAAGCATGTTACAAAAACTGATTTTATCCTTTTTGTGATTACATGTGAATTCATGAATGTCAACTACAACCAAGCATAAACCAAAGAGCAATTCAAACTTTCATCCATGTTTGTAACTTTCTTTAACAGTTATGCAATTAAAAACCAAATCCTCATCATTGTGTTGGAAGGTACCCTAAGACACAAACAAACACACAAAAACAACTCTTTTTGGGTTTTTCAAAACAATTTTTCAAATTTTTATGGTATTTTCGGATTTTCTTTTCAAAACACACTAAAAGACTCCAAAACAGCTTAAAAACACTTAAAAACACTGAAAACAACATTCAAAGTGATAGGTGATAAAAACCCACGAATTTCATGCAAAAAACCCACGAATTTCATGCAAAAAACACTTTGTTACCCCCCCACACTTAAACCAAACATTGTCCTCAATGTTTCAAACATATACTCACAGAAAGCAAACAGCAATCAACACAACTAACTAACATAACAAAATGGCAAAGGAAAAGCAATAAAGAGAGAGAGTTTAGAAACGAAAATCTGGTTGTGGAGCCGGAGAGTTCCTAGGTCGTCTTTATTTGCATGGGTTGCCTCCCAAGAAGCGCTTGCTTTAACGTCTTCCAGCCGGACGATTCTTCCATTTAAGTTCCCATGGTACCCACGGCATGCAGAGGTAGTTCTTCCACCACATGCTCCTCAAACAGCTCGTGCATTGGATCTTTGAATGGTAAGGGATAGTGATCCTTCCGGATTGTGGCATTGAACATCCTAAAATCATTGTAATCATGCCCACCAGCTTGGATTTGATTGGGAATCTGCACCATACAAGGTAACAACCTATTAGTTGAAATGGGAATTGAATCTGGAATAGATGGCTTACCCATGTACTGCAATGAAGTGGCAGCACTATGAACATTCTTCCCCATGATATTTTCGACCAATTGGGGCATTTTGAGGGCAGTGGCTGTATGGTCCTTGTGCTCCACTCCAATTCCCTCGTTTTGTATGGTTCTTGATGTATCCATTGTGCTTGAACGGTCCAGCCCTATCTTTTTTATTTTATCCATGGCAAAACAAGAACGAACAACGTTAGGATTCTCAACAGACTTAGAAACATTAAATTTAATCTTATCACCACCAAACTTCATAGTTAACGTTCCCTTGGCCACATCAATCTTGGTTTGGGCTGTTTTCATGAATGGTCGGCCAAGTAAGAGTGGTAATGGATGGGAATGGTCTGAATCCTCCATGTCAAGCACATAGAAATCTGCAGGAAAAATCAAGTGGTCTACCTGCACCAAAACATCTTCCAAAACTCCTTTTGGGTATGCATTAGATCGATCGGCTAATTGGATAATAACACCATCATTTTTAAGCTCTCCTAAATTCATAGATGCATAAACAGAATATGGCATGACATTTATTGATGCACCTAAGTCTAACATGGCAGATTCAAAACGAGTATTTCCAATAACACAAGGAATTGTAAAACTACCCGGATCTTTGCATTTAGGGGGTAATTTCCTTTGTAAAACAGCAGAGACATTCTCACTTACTTGAACCACTTCTTTGTTAGAAATCCTTCTCCTTGCTGTACAAAGCTCTTTCAAAAACTTAGCATACCTTGGGACCTGCTTTATTGCATCAAGGAGTGGGATATTGACTTGAACTTTCCGGAATGTCTCTAGAATGTCCTTTTCAGCATCCTCTTTCTTTGATTGCCGCAACCTGCCAGGAAAGGGCACAATTAGTGGAGTAGAGCTAGAAGAATTCATATTGGAACTTACCTTGATGGTTGGGGATGGCTGCGGCAAAGATGTCTCTTTCCTTGCCGTGGGTTTGGGTGATTCATCCTCCTCTAATTGCAGCTTTGTGTCCTCTTCTTGACTTGATCTAGATGGTTGTGAATCAGTTCCAACCTGCTTACCACTTCTCAACGTGATTGCATTGGCGGTTTCAAATTCTCCTTCAGGATTAACAACGGTTGAACTAGGCAATCTGCCTTGTTCTCTGAATTGGCCCATGAATTCAGCCATTTGCCCCATTTGTTTCTTCAATTCGGCCACCTCTTTAGCTTGATTCTTTATGCTCTGTATGTCCTGCGTCAAAGAGGTTAGTACTTGAAGAATTTTATCATTTTCTAACAACGAACCTGAATTGGTTTGGGCCGAAATTGGTTGAGGTTGTGTGGCTGCATATGGCCTTGGAAACAACCCAGGGGGCTGTCTAAATTCGCCTTGTTGCTGTGCTTGTTGAGAGTCCCTCCACTTGAAGTTTGGATGATCTCTCCATCCCGGATTGTATGTGTTTGAGTATGGGTCGTGTCTTTGTTGGGTTTGGCTTTGAAAACCCACGGCTTGGGCAGTTTCCCACCCCCCATTCTCAATCAATTGAGGGCATTGATCGTTGAGATGTCCCTGCATAGAACACACTCCACATATGGCCGGCCCTTGTGCTTTGGTTCCATCCACAACCTGTGACAAAAGAAGAGTGAGATTAGCCATTTGAGATTGTAATTCTGAAATTGCATTTACCTCATTCACTTGTTGTTGCCGTGGCCCTTCTCTCTGTCCAACTCCTTCGTATTGTTGCGCATTCAAGGCTCGATTTGCAATTAGAGTCTTGGCAGCCACGGGTGTTTTGTCAACCAAAGCTCCTCCCGCTGAAGCATCAAGCATTTGTCTCTCAATGGGGAGAAGTCCTTCATAGAAATATTGGAGGAGAAGCTCTTCCTTCATTTGGTGTTGTGGACAAGAAGCAACAAGCGCCTTGAAACGCTCATAATAGGCTGGAAACGATTCCCCTTGGTTTTGTTGAATGCCACTTATCCTTTTCCTCAAGAGAATGACTCTTGAAGTTGGGAAAAATTTCTCTAAGAATGCGCGCTTCATGCTTTCCCATGAAGTAACGGTTCCAAGTGCTAGTTCGTAGAGCCAATCCTTAGCCTTTTCCAAAAGAGAGAATGGAAAGGCTTTCATCTTCAATATACTCCCATCAACATTGACAGGGGTCATGCTTGAACAAACCACTTCAAATTCCTTCAAGTGCTTGTTCGGATCTTCCATGGACAACCCGTGGAATTTGGGGATGTGGTGCAACAAGCTAGACTTCAATTCAAACTCATCAGTCTTGCCTTGAGCCGCCCTAGGATATTGAATGCACAAAGGGGTCGCATTGTCCAATCCCGAGGCTGAAAGTTCTTTGATTGTTCGGTTATCTGCAGCCATGTCGTGCTCCTCTTCCAAATCCTCTTCAATTTCAACTTCAGATTCGGAATTAGAACTTGAACTAAGTAGATCAGGTTCTGGGTGCTTCCTCTTCCTTCTCAAATCTCGCTCAAAATCGTCGTTAAACTCCAAGATATGTGCGTGAACGGGTTGAGAACTTCGAGTCATACACTAGTACCTAAAACAAAGAAAACAAAACAAATCAGAAAACTAAGCACAACAGAAACAAAAACAAGTTAAAATACACGGCAGAAACTAGGGAGATTAGCAAGTTTGCTAATCCCCGACAACGGCGCCAAAATTTGATGTGAGAATTACTTGTCACTCAAATTAAAACCCTATCGACGTAGTATATGAAAGTAGGGATGGTTTTAGGCCGGGGATTAGAAGGGATGCTAATCTACACAAATTAGACTCTTAAAACAATAAACTGGACTTAAAACAATGAAAACAGGTACTATGATCAATTTGGACGAATTTTAACTCTAGACACCTTTAAACAACCTAACTTGACTCAAATAACTCAAAACAAACTCAAAACAGCAAATAGAATTCAATTAAACAGTTTCTGGACTCTAAAGACTCAAAACAAGCTAAATAGACCTAAAACACACAAAACAAGTTATCTAGACTCTAAACTAACACCTAAGATTGATTTGAACGAAATTAAGACTCAAATTGACTCAAAAGACTAAAAGACTCAAGATTTGACGAATTTAGACTATCTTAACACAAATTAAAAGCAAGGGATTGTTTTTGAACGAATTTAAACTTAAACAAACAAAATTGTAAAGACAACTTAAAAAGGCACGAAATTGGTGATTTAAATGGGTGAATGGCTAGTTAGAAGGATCCTTATCCACACATAAACATATGCATACAACTTGATTCCCAGTTACTCTTTCGATAAACCATGAATGACAATGTTCCGAATTAATTGTATTGAACTAATCAATTCCCAGATTTCCCTAGATTCATTGAATTGAATGGATAATGCATCACAACCAAATTATTCTTTCTCAAACTCCCTAACTATGGAATACGCATGATAGAGACATTCAACAAAGATCATTAAGTTCAATGGAAATCATGAACATTGACAAGGCATTCATAACTATGGAAGACGCATGTTAATCCAGCCTAGGGTTTACTTAACATGATTGTGACTAGCAACCTTTACCACTTGTGAATATAAGTTCATAACGATTAGGTGAAATTCCCTTATATCCTAGCATCAAATTCATGCATGTAAACTAAGTATGCATCCTTAATCAACACACAAGAACAAGTTCTTAATAAAACAGATAAGTAAACCACATTCACAATTTATGAAATCATAACTGGAGTAAATCAAATCATAAGAAACATATATTCATGGCTTCAAATTCCCCCTCTAACTAATAGGGGTTTAGTTCCTCATGATAGCAATTAAACAAAGAAAACTAAATTGAAACATTGAAAACAAGGATAGACAACACCTAAGAACGCTCCAGCAGTAGTCACGACTTAGAGTGGCACCTTCTCCTTCCTTCCTTGAATAGCTGCGGCACAAGAGGGGTTTTCTGGGTTTGTGTGGATGATATGGCACGGCAGGGGGTGAATTAGGTCAGAAACTATGGAGAATGGTGAAGGAAAGGGGCGGCAGAGAGTGGTGGATGATTTCTGGCGTGAATGGTGTATATGGAGGGTGGTGTGTACGGCAAAGGGTGTTTTAATATATATATAGGCACCAAAAACCCTAGATGAATCAGATTAGGACTCCTAGAAAGCCAAATCCATCCAGAAATAGGCTCAAAACAATCAGATTTCCAATGGGAAAGGGCCTAAGGTGCGGCAGATTTGGATAAGGAGGGATAAGGCTTCTAGAAAGCCTTGCAAGGCAAGGAAATCAGGTTTTCTGGAAAGCTAGGTGCGGCAAGGCTTAGGGTTTCTAGAAACTTAATTTAAATGTCCCCCAATCAGAAAATAAACCCTCATTGTACCAGGAATTGAATTAGAAAAGGATTAGGATAGGATAAGGTTTGTTAAGATAAGATAAGGGTTGGATAAGATAAGATAAGATAAGGTTGTTTGGATAATGTTTTGGATAATCCTCCTTCTTTTGAGCTGATTCCTTATCTTCAATGATTTGAATTTATTTCTCCAACCTTGAAACATATTCCCAACTCCGTTTAAACTCCAAATTCGTCCATCTTCATGCCCATTGCTTGTGCTATCCATTCCAAGCCCAGATTTGCTCTAAAATGCTCCAAAATGCATCTTTTTGCCAACTTTGCTTCTTGGACCTAAAAACACACGAAAATGACTTTAAACACTATACTAAGCAACAAATAGCTAAGCAAATGCAAGGAAACACACTAACTAAGTAGCATAAATATGCTCCTATCACAAATTAAGTTGGCCACCTCAATCAACACACACAAATCAGTTATAATATGAACAGATAAGTAAATTGAATTCACAACTTATGAATCACAACTGGATGTAATCAAATCATATTGCAAGTAGAATCATGGTTTCGAATCCCCCCCTAGCTAAGAGGGGTTTAGTTCCTCATACTCACAGAACAAAGATTATTGAATTGAAACATTGAAAACAAAAGAAAGATTACACCTAAAACGTTCCAGCAATCCTAACTCGAATGGCAAGCACGTCCAAGGGCTTTCCTCCTTCCTCTTTGCTGGGCACAAGGGTTGGTGGTGAGTTTTGGGGGTTATGAATGGTGTTGGGTGGTAGAGGATGTATAGGTAGATAGGTGGATGGAAGGTGGATTTTCGTCAGAAAGTGTGTAGAGAGATTTAAATGGTGCGGATGGCTTTATTTATAGGGCTAGGGTTGAAAGGCAATCAGAAAATAATAGGAAAGGTTCAATACTTAGCTATTTTGGTTCCACAATTTATTAGGTAAGAAAGAATCAGAAAATCAAAGAGAAATAGGAATGTGAAATTCGGCAGAATTGTATAGGAGAAAAAAGGAATGTGTTTAAAGGTCAGAAAATAGGAAAGAGAGGCCTCCCCTTGTGCAGCAAGGATTGCAACAAAAGAGGAATGTGTTTTATGACAGAAAATAGGCAAGTAAGGTGCAGGAATTAAAGAGAATAGGAAAGGAAATTCGGCAGAATTGTGTAGGACAGATTCAGGAATGTGTTTTGAGGCACAAAATAGGTAAGAATCCTTTCCCCTTGTGTGGCAAGAATTGAAACAAAAGGGAATGTAATTTTGGGTCAGAAAATAGGTAAGAAGAGGATCCCTTGTGCGGCAAGGTTGGGAAGAGAAAGGGAAAGGCACTTATGTGGCAGATTTGGAAGAAAAGGAAAGGAGATATGCGGCAAGGTTAGGGAAAAGTTCTAGCACTTCTAGAAACATGTAATGAGGCAACCTAACATGTTTTGAAACCCTTTTATGGCTGGAACATAGGTGAGGAATGATTAGGAAACTCTAAGCCAAGAATAGAAACTTTCAAGAATGGAAACCTCCAAGAATAGAAACTTCCAACTTTAGAAACTTTGGCTTCCAATTTTGAACTCCTCATTCTTCATTCAATCCTAAGCTCATTTGATCTTCAATTTCGTCCATTCACTTAGCTACAAGCATGTGCAATCCATTCCAAGCCCAAAACTGCTCCAAAAGGCACCAAAATGCACTTTCTTACTCCTTTAGCCCTTAGAACCTGAAAACACACGAAAATGGCTTAAAAGACTAAAATAACTAAGAACTAACAACCTAAATGCAAGGAAACAAGCTAACTAAGTGATGTAAATATGCTCCTATCAGTTCCTGCCCTTTATTTTTTATTTTATCAATGACAAAACAAGAGCGAACACGATTAGTATTCTCAACAGATTCAGAAATATTAAAATTAATCATATCACCACCAAACTCCATAGTTACTGCTCATTTGGCCACGTCAATCTTGGTTTGAGCTGTTTTCATGAAAGGTCGTCCAAGTAAGATTGGCAATGTTGAAGAGTGGGCTGAATCCTCCATGTCAAGCACATAGAAATCTGCAGGAAAAATCAAGTGGTCTACCTGCACCAAAACATCTTCCAAAACTCCTTTTGGGTATGCATTAGATCGATCGGCTAATTGGATAATAACACCATCCTTTTTAAGCTCTCCTAGATTCATAGATGTATAAACAGAATATGGCATGACATTGATTGATGCACCTAAGTCTAACATGGCATGTTCAAATCGAGTATTGCCAATAACACAAGGAATTGTAAAACTACCCGGATCTTTGCACTTAGGGGGCAGTTTACGTTGCAAGATGGCTGAGACATTTTCACTCACATGCACCACTTCTTTCTCTTGAAGTCGTTTCTTGGTTGTGCACATCTTCTTCAACAACTTAGCATACTTCGGAATTTGCTTTATTGCATCAAGGAGCGGGATGTTGACATGCACCTTCCTAAACGTCTCCAGAACGTCTTTTTCATCCTCTTCCTTCTTTGATTGCATGAATCTGCTAGGAAAAGGCACAGTTGATGGAATAACATTAGAAGGAATCCAATTTCGACCTACCTTAGTTAAAGCGGATGGCATAGGGTGCTTAGAAGGCTGCGGCAATGGTGTCTCTTTTCTTGCCGTGGGTTTCACTTGCTCTTCCTCCTCAATCAGCAACTTTTTCATCCTCCTTTTGACTTGATTTGGATGGTTGTGGGTCGGCTCCAACCTGTTTGCCACTTCTCAACGTGATTGCATTGGCGGTTTCAAATCCTCCTTTAGGATTAACAACGGTTGAACTAGGCAATCTGCCTTATTCTCTGAATTGGCCCATGAATTCCCCTATTTGCCCCATTTGCTTTTCCAAATTGTCCACCCTTTTGTCTTGGATTTGCCTCTCTTTGTTTTGAGTTTGTACTTCCTGCGTCAAAGTAGTAAGTAACTTAACAACTTGATCATTATCCAAAGACATACCTGAGTTTGTTGGGGTAGATTGCATTTGGGTTTGATTTGGTATGAATGGCTTTGTATAAAAGCCTGGTGGTTGCTGCCTAAATCCTCTTTGTTGTTGGGGTTGTTGAGGCTCCCTCCACTTGAAATTTGGGTGATCCCTCTAACCCGGATTGTATGTGTTTGCATATGGATCATTGCGTGGCTGATTTTGGCTCCCAAATCCCATGGCATTGGCAGATTCCCACCCTCCATTCTCAATCAATTAAGGGCATTGATCGTTGTGATGTCCCTGCATAGAACACACTCCACATATGGCCGGACTTTGCACTTTGGTTCCATCAACAACCTGTGACAAAAGAAAAGTGAGATTAGCCATTTGAGATTGCAATTCTGAAATTGCACTTACCTCATTCACATGTTGTTGCCGTGGGGGGTCCCTTTGTCCAACACCTTCGTATTGTTGTGCATTCAAGGCTCGGTTTGCAATTAAGATTTTGGCAGCCACCAGGGTTTTGTCAACCAAGGCACCTCCCGCTGAAGCATCAAGCATTTGTCTCTCAATTGGAAGAAGTCCTTCATAGAAATATTGAATCAAAAGCTTTTCCTTCATTTGGTGTTGTGGGCAGGATGCAACTAGGGCCTTAAAACGTTCATAATATGTTGGAAAAGATTCTCCTTGGCTTTGTTCAATGCCACTAATTCTCTTCCTCAAAAGAATAACTCTCGAAGTTGGGAAGAATTTCTCTAAAAACGCTCTTTTCATGCTTTCCCAAGAAGTGACCGTTCCAGGTGCCAATTCGAATAACCAATCCTTAGCCTTTTCAAATAGAGAGAATGGAAAGGCTTTCATCTTCAGAATATTCCCATCTACGTTGATTAGTGTCATGCTTAAGCACACCACCTCAAATGCTTGTTTGGATCTTCCATGGACAGCCCATGGTACTAAGGAATGTGGTGCAACAAGCTTGACTTCAATTCAAACTCATCAGTCTTGCCTTGAGCCGCCCTAGGATATTGAATGCATAAGGGCACGGCATTGTCAAGTCCTCAGGCTGAAAGCTCTTTGATTGTACGATTGTCACCAGCCATGTCTTGCTCCTCTTCCAAATCCTCTTCAATTTCAACTTCAGAATCAGAATTAGAACTTGAACTAAGTAGATCAGGTTCTGGGTGCTTCCTCTTCCTTCTCAAATCTCGCTCAAAATCGTCGTTAAAATCCAAGATATGTGCGTGAATGGGTTGAGAATTTCGAGTGATACACTAGTACCTACAACAAAGAAAACAAAACAAAATCAGAAGACTAGACAACTACCCCAAACGAAAATAACAATCCAAGGGATTAGCAATTGCTAATCCTCGGCAACGGCGCCAAAAATTTGATGCGAAATATATAAGCACACAAATTAAACCCTCTTTTTGACAATTGTAGCAAAGTATGTAAGTAGGGATCGTTCTAGGCCGGGGATTAGGAGGGATTGCTAAATCACTTGAAAACTGACTCAAAAACTTAAAACAAAGTTAAAACACTAAATTAGACTCAAAGAATGCAAAACTATACTCTAAAACACTGAAACAAACCAAAAGACTCAAAACAGCAAACAAACACTCAAAACTGCCTTAAAACCACTTTCTGGGCAGTTTTGAGCACTAAGGAAGAATTTGGACGAAAACAGTTTATAACTTGACTCAAGACACTTAAAAACACAAACTAAATTGATTTCTAACTAATTTGACACTTCAAAATAAAGGGGGAATTGGTTTTGACGAATTTGAGAACAAAACATAAACTTTGTAAAACAAAACAGATTTTAAAACGAAATTGGTTAAAGTGAATGGATGGAAGGCTAGCTAAGGGGTTCTTCTCCACACATGTCATACTTGCATACAAAACGATTTCTAATTGCTTTTCAATAAACCATGAATTCTCAACGCCCCAGATTAACCGTGAATTGCACTAATTAACCCTCAGAATTTCCTAACGTTATTGAATTGGATGATTGCATACGACAACCCAAAGCATTCCCCACAAGTTCCCTACATGAATTGCATAATAGAGATACAAGCAAGAATCATTAAGTTCTATGAAAACCATAAGCATTGACGAGGCACTTGTAACTATGAAAGCGCATGATACTTATGCCAAGAATTTACTTAACACAATTGAGATCATCAACCTTTACTACTTGTGAATATAATTCTGTAACGATTAGGTGAAACTTCCTTATATCCTAGCATTAGATTTATGCATGACAATTAAGCGTGCACTCTCAACCAACACACACAAATCAGTTTAATTCAAAATAGATAAGTAAATTGAATTCACAACTTATGAAACGCAATTAGAGGTAATCAAGTCATATAGCAAGCATAAACATGGTTTCGAATCCCCCCCTAGCCAGAGGGGGTTTAGTTCCTCATACTCACAGAACAATGAGTATTGAATTTAAACATTGAAATTAAAGGAAAGGAAACACCTAAAACTTCCAGCAATTCAAACTTGAATGGCATGCACGTCCAGGGCTCATTCTCCTCCTCTTTGCTGCGGCACAAGGTCTAGGGACAGATTTTGGGGGTTATGAATGGTGTAGAAGGCTGGGTTAATGGCTAGGATGGATGTATGGTGCGGCAGGTAGTGAATTAGGTCAGAAACTATGGAGAATGGTGAAGGATGGGTGCGGCAGAGAGTGGGGAAGAGTTTCTGGCGAGATTGGTTGTGTATGGAGGTGGTGAAACCGGCGGCAACCCTTTAAACTTATATATATAGGCACCACAAACCCTAAGGTAATCAGATTAGGGCTTGGACTCAGCATTGCACAAGGAATTAGGGCCCTAGGTGCGGCAGAAATTGTGAATCCATTAGGAAAGAAGATCGTGGCCCAATTGATTTCTGAAAAGGATTTGTAGAACCCAAATCCACAAGGAAAAGGCCTCACAATAAGAATCCAAGAGGGAAAAAGGCCTGAGAGGTGCGGCACAATAGGATAAGGGCAGGGAATGCCTTGCAAGGCAAGGAAAAAGGATTCTAGAAGGGAAGGAGGCGCCAGATTTTCAGGGTTCTAGAAGGAATGTGTTTTGTGGCAGATTTTGGGGTTTCTAGAAGGATTTGGGGCGCCACTTTTACAGGACAAGGGATAGGACTTCTAGAAATCAGGTTTTAAGTCCCCTAAACTGAAGAAACAGGTTAGGATAAGATTAGGATAAGATTAGGTAAGATAAGATAAGGATTGGATAAGATAAGATAAGATAAGGTTGTTTTAGATAATGTTTTGGATAATTCTCCTTCTTTTGAGCTGATTCCTTATCTTCTTTATCTTTGACTTCTTTCTTCCATCTTCTTAGCTGATTTCAAGCCTTTATATCTTCAATTTCGTCCATCAACTTGCCTCCATGCTTGCACTACCCAATCTTGGCCCAAAAATGCTCTAGAATGCTCCAAATTGCTTCTTTTTGCATACTTGCCCTTAGAACCTGAAAATACATCAAACTAGCTTAAAAGACTACTTTAACTAAGGAAAAACAACATAAATGCACAAGAACAAGCTACCTAAGATGCATAAATATGCCCCTATCAGCCATCCATTCCAGATTTGATTCCCATTTCAACTAATAGGTTGTTACCTTGTATCGTGCAGATTCCCAATTAAATCCAAGCTGGTGGGCATGATTACATTGATTTTAGGATGTTCAATGCCACAATCCTGAAGGATCACTATCCCTTACCATTCAAAGATCCAATGCACGAGCTGTTTGACGAGCATGTAGTGGAAGAACTACCTCTGCATGTCGTGGGTACCATGGGAAATTAAATGGAAGTATCGTCCGGCTGGAAGACGTTAAAGCAAGCGCTTCTTGGGAGGCAACCCATGTGTTCAAACGAGAAAACGATGGAATTCTAGCTCCAAAACCAGATTTGCGTTCTTAAACTCTCTCTCTTTATTGCTTTTGTTTTGCCATATCTGTTATGTGTGTTAGTTGTGTTATTTGCTTGCTTTTGTGTGAGTTTATGTTTGAAACATTGAGGACAATGATAGGAGCATATTTATGCGACTTAGTTGGCTTGTTCTTGTGCATTTATGTTGTGTTTTCTTAGTTATGTTAGTGTTTAAAGCCATTTTCGTGTGTTTCTAGGTCCTAAAGACAAAATATGCAAGAAGATGCATTTTGATGCATTTTGGAGCATTTTGGAGCAAAATTGGGTTGGAATGGATATCACATGTTTGGAGCAAAAGGAATGGATGAAATTGAAGACTTGAAGATGTAAGGATTCCTAATCAAAGAAGGATTCCTAATTGAAGACGGATTCCTACTCAAACAAGGATTCCTACTTGAAGTAGGAAAGTTAAGCCAAGGTTTCCTATTTTGGTTTACCTTTCCTAATCCTTAATGTTTCCAAATTCCAGCAACTTTGAAGGCTTCCTTTGCATTCTAGGACACAAATTGAAGGACCTAGACCACCTAAGAACCCTTGCCGCACCTCCTTACCCCTTTCCTCTTCCTTGCCGTGCAAGGGAGAGGGTTATTTCCTGTTTCCTTGCATTAAAACACATTCCTTTTTAATTTAAAGTCTTTGCCGCACACCCCTGGCACTTTCCCTTAGTTTTCTGATTTTGTTTCCTCTTTCTAGATGCTTTTGACTTAATTTCTGATTACCAAAATAAGTTAGGGTTTTAATTTCCCTAAAACCTTTAAATAAACTTCCTTGTTGCAGCCACAAATCATCCATCCACACAACCTGTCTCGCCAGAATTCCTTCCCCAACCCTAGCCGCACCTATCCTTCACCATTCTCCATAATTTCTGACCAAAAACACTCCCTGCCGCACTATACATCCATCCTAGCCATAAACCCAGCCTTCTACACCATTCGTAATCCCAAAACTCACCAACAACCCTTGTGCCGCAGCAAAGAGGAAGGAGGAGAGCCCTTGGACGTGCTTGCTGTTCAGTTTGGATCGCTGGAGCGTTTAGGTGTTTTCTTTCTTTTGTTTTCAATGTATAAACTTGTTATTCTTTGTTCTGTGAACATGAGGAACTAAGCCCTTTTGGCTAGGGGAAGATTCAAAGCCATGAACATACTTGCAATATGAATTGATTACCTTCAGTTGTGATTTCATAAGTTGTGAATTCAATTTGTTTAACTGCTTGATTGATAACTTATTTGTGTATGTTTATTAAGAGTGCACACTTAATTTGCATGCATGAATATGATGCTAGAATATAAGGGAGTTTCACCTAATAGTTACAAACTTATATTCACAAGTAGTGGAGGTCGCTTATAAACGATCGCGTTAAATGAATTCTTGGCAGGAGTTTCATGCTCATCATAGTAACGAATGCCTCGTCAATACTTATAGTTCTCATGATGCTTAATGATCTGTGATTGTATCTTTATTGTGCTGTTCACGTAAAGAACTTTTAGAGAATGCTTTGAATTGTTGTATGCGCTTTCCCATCCAATTCAATAACTTAAGGAGAACTTGAAGGTTAATTTAAGCGGACCTAATTAACCTGGGGTGTTGAGTTTCATGATTTATCGAAAGAACAACTGAAAATTGGTTTATGTGCAAGTGTGTCATGTGTGGAGAAGAATCCTCTAGCTAGCCCATCATCCATAAGTTTTACCAAATTCGTCCAAAATCTGTTTTAGTTTACAATCTGTTTGTTTTGTTTTCAAATTCGTCAAAACCCAATTCCCTTTTACTTTGTTGAGTCATATTAGTTAGAAATTGATTTAGTTTGTGTTTTTGAGTGTTTTGGGTCAAGTTAGAATCTATTTTCGTCCAAAGTAGTGTTTAAAGTTCAAAACTGCCCAGTTTGTGTTTTTAGGCAGTTTTGAGTGTTTTTGTGCTGTTTTGAGTCTTTTGAGTTGTTTTAGTGTCTTAGAGTCTAGTTTTGCATTCTTTGAGTCTAGTTTAGTGTTTTAAACTTTGTTTTAATGATTTTGAGTCAGTTTTGAGGTTTTAGCAAGCCCTCCTAATCCCCGGTCCAGAACGATCCCTACTTGCATCTATACTACAATTGTCAACAAGAGGGTTAAATTTGTGTGCTTATATATTTCGCATCAAATTTTTGGCGCCGTTGCCGGGGATTAGCAACTTTGCTAATCCCTTGGATTTTTTTTTCTTTCTGTTTACTTTTAGTTTGTTTAAGTTTCTGACTTTGTTTGTTTCTTGTTTTTAGGTACTAGTTTATGACTCGGAGCTCTCAACCTGTTCAAAAGAATATTTTGGAATTTGACGACGATTTTGAGAGGACTTTGAGAAGGCAGAGGAACCAGCAAGAATCTAATCCACCTAGCCCTGAACCTGAGCTTGAAGAACCGGTGCTAGAAGAGGAAGAGGAGCCCACGGCTCAAGTGTTGGAGGAAGTGCAAACCATGGCAGCGGACAATCGAACAATCAAGGAGCTCTCTGCTTCGGGATTTGCCAATGCCGCCCCCCTATGTATTCAATACCCTAGGGCTGCCCAAGACAAGACTGATGAGTTTGAGTTGAAGTCCAGTTTGTTGCACCACATCCCAAAGTTCCATGGGCTGTCCATGGAGGATCCAAACAAACACTTGAAGGAGTTTGAAGTGGTGTGTTCAAGCATGACCCCTATCAATGTGGATGGAAGCATATTGAAGATGAAAGCTTTTCCATTCTCTCTAATGGACAAAGCTAAAGATTGGTTGTATGAACTAGCCCCTGGCACTGTCACATCATGGGAGAGCATGAAACGGGCGTTTTTGGAGAAGTTTTTCCCAACTTCTCGAGTCATTCTTCTACGCAAAAGGATAAGTGGAATTCAGCAAGACGAAGGTGAATCATTTCCCACTTATTATGAACGTTTTAAATCTCTTGTTGCTTCATGTCCACAGCACCAAATGAAGGAGGAGCTTCTTCTTCAATATTTCTACGAAGGGCTTCTACCAATTGAACGCCAAATGCTAGATGCCTCAGCGGGAGGAGCGTTGGTGGACAAGACACCCATGGCTGCCAAGATCTTGATTGCTAATCGAGCTTTGAACGCTCAACAATATGAAGGCGTTGGACAAAGAGGAACCCCACGGCAGCAAGTAAATGAGGTAAGTTCCACATCTGACATTCAATCCCAATTAACTAATCTTACTTCCATTGTGTCTCAGATGGCTGAAGGAATGAAGATGCATGGATCAAGTGTGTGTGGCGTGTGTTCTATCCAAGGACACCCCTCTGATAAGTGCCCGCAACTAATTGAGAATGGTGGATGGGAATCTGCCAATGCAGTGGGTTTTGGAGGCCAAAACCAACCAAGGAACGATCCATATTCAAATACGTATAATCCAGGTTGGAGAGACCATCCAAATTTCAAGTGGAGGGAGCCCCAACAACCTCAACAATAAGGAGGTTTTAGACAGCAACCCCCAGGCTTCTACACCAAGCCATATGCACCCACACAAGTTCCGCAACAATCTGCCCCAAATGCTTCAGGTACATCTCTAGATAATGATACACTTCTTAAGCTATTAACCAATTTGTCTCAGGGGCAAGAAAATCAAGCCAAAGCAATGCAAAACCAAGACAAAAGGGTGGATCATTTGGAGAAACAAATTGGGCAGATTGCAGAATTTGTAGGGAAATTTCGAGACCAAGGCCAACTCCCTAGTTCCACCATTCCAAATCCAAAGGGAGGTTTCGAAACTGCAAAAGCCATATTGTTGAGAAGTGGAAAAGAAGTTGGGGCAGGAACACAACCATCAACATCAGGTCACAAGGAGGATGAAAAACTTCAATTTGAAGAGGAGGGACAAAGCCAACCCACCGCAAGGAAGGATACACCTTTGCCGCAGGCCCTAAGTGCTCCTAAACCATCAAATTTGTCCAACAAGGGTAAGAATGTGTCAAATTCAATTCCTACTAATGTTTTTCCTTCGAATGTTCCTTTTCCTAGCAGATTCATGCAAACAAAGAAAGAGGAAGCTGAAAAGGACATTCTAGAGACATTTAGGAAGGTTCAAGTCAATATACCACTTTTGGATGCAATTAAGCAAGTTCCGAGGTATGCCAAGTTTCTGAATGAGTTATGCATAACTAGGAAGAGAGTTTCAAACAAGGAGGTTGTGAAGGTAAGTGAAAATGTTTCAGCCGTATTGCAACGTAAACTGCCCCCTAAATGCAAAGATCCCGGCAGTTTTACGATTCCTTGTGTAATTGGCCATACTCGTTTTGAATCTGCCATGCTTGACTTAGGTGCATCTATAAATGTCATGCCTTATTCCATTTATGCATCTATGAACTTGGGTGAATTGAAAAAGGATGGTGTGATCATACAATTGGCTGATCGTTCTAACGCTTATCCAAAAGGAGTATTGGAGGATGTTTTAGTGCAGGTGAATCATTTAGTCTTCCCGGCTGATTTTTATGTTTTGGACATGGAAGATTCAGCCCATTCCACCTCTTTGCCGATTCTCCTTGGTAGGCCATTCATGAAGACAGCCCGCACCAAGATTGATGTGTTCAAAGGAACGTTGTCAATGGAATTTGATGGGGAAGTGATTGATTTCAATATTTCTGAAACCATGAGATATCCTAATGATGATCACTCTTGTTTTTCTATTGATATTATTGATTCTTTGGCGCAGGGGTATTTGGAAGATTTGAATGACGATGCACTTGAAAAGGTCATTACAAGAGGGATGAAGCTCAACAACAAGTGGGCAGAACCCATGCTAACCCACGGCATACATGAACCCATCCATGCCGTGCCCCCTTGTGAGGAATTCATTAAGATGGCTGCTGCCCTTGAGTCGTTACCCAAGCATGATGGTAAGTCTCCTAACTTTGATTCAATTCCCTTTTCGACTAATAAGTTGCTTCCTTCAGTAATTCAGGCACCTACCCTTGAACTTAAACCGTTACCAAACCATTTGAAGTACGTTTTCTTGGGGGAAAAAGAGACCTTACCTGCCATTATTTCCTCATCCCTCACGGCACAAGAAGAAGAGAAGCTAGTGCGTGTTTTAAGAGAGTTCAAATCTGCCCTAGGTTGGACCTTAGCCGACATCAAGGGGATAAGCCCTACAACCTGTATGCATCACATATTTCTTGAGGAGGGGGCCAAACCAACTAGAGAGGCTCAACGCCGTCTCAACCCTCCGATGATGGAAGTTGTGAAAAAGGAGATAATCAAGCTACTTGATTGTGGAGTGATCTATCCAATCTCCGATAGTCGTTGGGTTTCCCCTGTGCAGTGTGTTCCAAAGAAATCTGGAGTGACTGTGGTCAAGAATGCTGAAGAGGAGCTTGTGTCTACTCGAATCCAAACAGGTTGGAGGGTTTGTATTGATTATAGGAAGCTCAATGCCACCACACGAAAGGATCACTTCCCATTGCCATTCATTGATCAAATGCTTGAAAGGTTAGCAGGTTATGCATTTTATTGTTTCCTTGATGGTTATTCTGGTTATAACCAAATTGTCATAGCACCTGAGGACCAAGAAAAAACCACTTTCACATGCCCATTTGGTACATTTGCTTATCGTCGTATGCCATTTGGTTTATGCAATGCACCTGCCACATTTCAAAGATGTATGATGAGCATTTTTTCTGATTATGTTGAGAAAATTATTGAGGTTTTCATGGATGATTTCAGCGTTTTTGGTGATTCCTTTGATGGGTGTTTGCATAATCTCAGTTTGATCTTAAAACGATGTGTTGAAACTAACCTTGTTCTTAATTGGGAAAAATGTCATTTCATGGTTAAACAAGGCATAGTTTTAGGTCATATCATCTCTGAAAATGGTATTGAGGTTGATAAGTCTAAAATAGATCTTGTACGTTACTTACCCTCTCCTACTTCGGTTAGAGAGGTTCGTTCTTTTCTTGGTCATGCAGGATTCTATAGAAGATTTATCAAGGATTTTTCCAAGATTGCACAGCCCCTATGCCGTCTCCTACAAAAGGAAGTGTCGTTTGAATTTAACGAGGCGTGTGAGAAAGCATTCAACCATCTCAAGGCCTTACTGACCACGGCACCAATCATCACTCCACCAGATTGGAGCATTCCCTTCGAGCTTATGTGTGATGCATCAGATTATGCACTTGGAGCTGTTTTGGGCCAAAGGAAAAACAAGCAGCCACATGTCATTTATTATGCTTCACGCACCTTAAATGATGCTCAATTGAATTATTCCACAACTGAAAAAGAACTCTTGGCTGTTGTATTTGCATTAGATAAGTTTCGATCTTATTTAATTGGCACTAAAGTCATTGTTTTCACTGATCATGCAGCCTTGAAGTACTTGTTCACCAAAAAGGAAGCTAAACCCAAACTCATTCGCTGGATGCTTTTACTTCAAGAGTTCGACATTGAAATACGGGACAAGAAAGGATGTGAAAACGTGGTGGCTGACCACCTAAGTCGGATGGTGCGTGAAGAGGAGTCCATTCCCATTTCAGAAACGTTTCCGGATGAGCAACTACTGTCCATTGAGGTAAGTATACCTTGGTATGCTGATTTGGTCAACTATTTGGTGTCTAAGCAGATTCCAAACACTCTAAGCAAGTCCCAACGTGATAAACTTAAAAAGGATGCACGTTTTTATGTTTGGGACGACCCATATTTGTGGAAATTTTGCCCTGATCAAATCGTGCGTAGATGTGTTCATGAATCTGAGTTTAACCCAATTCTAAGCTTTTGCCATACATATGCATGTGGTGGACACTTTGGCACACAGCGCACTGCCCTTAAGGTTCTTGAATGTGGATTTTATTGGCCTATTTTGTTTAGAGATGCTCGAACTTTTTGCATAACATGTGATCGCTGCCAAAGGACAGGAAATTCAGGCCAAAGAGACCAAATGCCGCAGACTCCAATTCTTGTTGTTGAAATTTTTGACGTTTGGGGTATTGATTTTATGGGTCCTTTTCCTTCTTCTTTCGGTTTCACTTACATTTTACTTGCGGTTGATTATGTGTCGAAGTGGGTGGAAGCCAAAGCCACCCGCACTAATGATTCTAAAGTTGTGGCAGGTTTTGTGAAATCTAACATTTTTTCCAGATTTGGGATGCCGAGAGTACTTATAAGTGATGGTGGGTCTCATTTTTGCAATCGCACCATTGAGGCACTACTCAAGAAGTACAATGTGACGCATAAGGTTTCAACACCTTATCACCCCCAAACAAGTGGCCAGGCCGAGGTCTCGAATAGGGAGATTAAGCAGATTTTAGAGAAAACCGTTGGGCCAACTAGAAAGGATTGGAGCTTGCGTTTGGAGGATGCACTACGGCTTACAAAACGCCCATTGGCATGTCCCCATTTCGGCTCATCTATGGCAAGCCATGCCATTTACCCGTGGAGCTTGAGCACAAGGCACATTGGGCGGTCAAGACCTTCAATATGGATGTGGACATGGCTGGAAATCACAGAAAGCTGCAATTGAATGAACTTGAAGAGATTAGGCATGATGCTTATGAGAATGCTCGAATTTACAAAGAGAAGACCAAGGCATTCCATGATAAGATGATTCGAGGCAAAACATTCTCGATTGGGCAGAAAGTGTTGCTATTTAACTCCCGTCTTCGTTTATTCCCTGGTAAGCTACGTTCTAAATGGGTTGGTCCATTTGTTATTACTAATGTTTTTGTACATGGTGCAGTCCAAATACAAAGTTTGAAAACTGGACAAGAATTCAAGGTGAATGGACATCGATTGAAGCCCTACTATGAGAACTTTGTTGAGCATGTAGTGGAGGAGGTTCCCCTGCAGGCCGTGGGCTCCAATGGGGAGTGAATGAGTTCTTCGTCCGGCTGCAAGGCGTTAAAGCAAGCGCTTCTTGGGAGGCAACCCATGTATTCAACAAAGGAAGACCTAGGAATCACTCCAATTCCAGATTTGCGTCCCTAAACCCTTTTCTTTGTTGTTGTTTCAATTCTGCCTTGGTTAATTGTTTATTTGTTGTTGTTTGTTTGTTTGTTTTTTGTGTGAGTTTATGCTTGAAACATTGAGGACAATGTTTGATTTAAGTGTGGGGGGGTAACAAAGTGTTTTTGATGAAATTCGTGGGATTTTATCACCCATTACTTGAAAAGTTGTTCCTTGCTGTTTTTAAGTGTTTTTAAGCTGTTTTGGTGTGTTTTAGTGTGTTTTGCCTTAAAAATCCGAAAATTTGATAAAAATTTGATAAATTGTTTGAAAAACCCAAAAAGAGTTGTTTTTGTGTTGTTTTGGTGTGTTTGTGTCTTAGATTCCTTCCAACACAATGATGAGGATTTGGTTTTTAATTGCATGACTGTTAAAGAGAGTTATAAACATGGATGAAAGTTTGATTTACTCTTTGGGTTATGCTTGGTTGTGGTTATAATTTATGAATTCACATGCAATCATAAAGGATAAAATCAGTTTTTGTAACATGCTTGAAGGAAGGAACTCAAATTAACGCTACAACCTTGTGAGACTTGAGCCTTAAAACGTTCTTTTGGAGAGTTATAATATGTGCATTTGTTGTTTTCTAAAGTCGTTGCATGATCTCATTATTCTTTGCTTGGTTGCTACTTAGAAGGCGTTTCATCATTTAGTTCCAAACACTAGAACTCATGCCCATTCCATTCAAAGCATGACATTGATTTGCATAACACACGATCAAGATGAAGTTAATTAGTGAACCACCACAGCCAAATAGCCGAACCCCCTGTGTTATATGTTTTGTAGGTTTAAACCCCGTTGAGCCATATTTAGCCTATGTTCTTTGTTAACCACATTATCCTCACCTAGCCTAGATTAGGACCATCCATACCCTTGTTCTTGAAGCATAGTGAAGCATGACTTAAAAAGAATTCCTTTTGATTGACTTCTTGCAGAAAAACAAGTGTGGGGGAAGGGATGTGTGTGTGTGTGTGCCAAGAAAAAGTAATAAGGCACAGGTTTGAGAAAATAAAAAGAAAAATTCGTGGAAAAAGAAAAAGAAAAAGAAAAAGTGGTGAAAAGAATGAAAAAGAGTTGAAAAATAAGTGAGAATGAGCTCACAAATGTTGATTGTTGAAGGAAGGGTCCAAAACATCAAAATTCGGCCCTAGAATGTGTACTTCTTCCCTTTTGGTGTTTAAAGTTGATTTCTGCATTCAAAAGTGAATTCCAAGTGTCAATTTCATTACTTTGCTTACTATGTCTTTAAGAACCTTTGTTTTTCCTTACCTTTCTTTGTTAGCCAATACCCCCAAGCCCCGTTATAACCCTTTAACTTCAATCTTGGGTGTTGTGCGTTTCAATATGTGGAGTTTGGAATTGGTATGAGCATATGGTGTCACTGGTTCTCGCATCTAAGTAGTAGCATTCCATTCATGAGATCATATCTAAACATGTTTATTAACTCCAGAAATTGCTTTCTTTGCTATAAATATGTGAGTGTTCGTTTTCATGTTTACATCAATCTTCTCACATATACCTAGTGTAGGGTGTGTAGTCAGAAAATGTGTGTGAGAAGTGAGTGCATATCTTGTAAGAAATTGAGTGAATTCTCTAAGGCATGTTACTACATTCAAAACATTGTTTTAATTGGTTAAATGTGAACTAGTAAGTGGTGACTGTGATTAAGTATATGCTCAAGTGTTAAGTTGACTAAAATCTGTGGGAATGATGATTTTTAACATGTCATGTGTATTAGAAATCCCTGAGGCAAATGTTGGAAGGTGTAGGTTGTGTTTTGTTTATTCTGTTTCGTTTGTTTTCTTTTGTTTGTTTGTTTTGCTCGAGGACTAGCAAAAGCTAAGTGTGGGGGAATTTGATAGGAGCATATTTATGCGACTTAGTTGGCTTGTTCTTGTGCATTTATGTTGTGTTTTCTTAGTTATGTTAGTGTTTAAAGCCATTTTCGTGTGTTTCTAGGTCCTAAAGACAAAATATGCAAGAAGATGCATTTTGATGCATTTTGGAGCATTTTGGAGCAAAATTGGGTTGGAATGGATATCACATGTTTGGAGCAAAAGGAATGGACGAAATTGAAGACTTGAAGATGTAAGGATTCCTAATCAAAGAAGGATTCCTAATTGAAGATGGATTCCTACTCAAACAAGGATTCCTACTTGAAGTAGGAAAGTTAAGCCAAGGTTTCCTATTTTGGTTTACCTTTCCTAATCCTTAATGTTTCCAAATTCCAGCAACTTTGAAGGCTTCCTTTGCATTCTAGGACACAAATTGAAGGACCTAGACCACCTAAGAACCCTTGCCGCACCTCCTTACCCCTTTCCTCTTCCTTGCCGTGCAAGGGAGAGGGTTATTTCCTGTTTCCTTGCATTAAAACACATTCCTTTTTAATTTAAAGTCTTTGCCGCACACCCCTGGCACTTTCCCTTAGTTTTCTGATTTTGTTTCCTCTTTCTAGATGCTTTTGACTTAATTTCTGATTACCAAAATAAGTTAGGGTTTTAATTTCCCTAAAACCTTTAAATAAACTTCCTTGTTGCAGCCACAAATCATCCATCCACACAACCTGTCTCGCCAGAATTCCTTCCCCAACCCTAGCCGCACCTATCCTTCACCATTCTCCATAATTTCTGACCAAAAACACTCCCTGCCGCACTATACATCCATCCTAGCCATAAACCCAGCCTTCTACACCATTCATAATCCCAAAACTCACCAACAACCCTTGTGCCGCAGCAAAGAGGAAGGAGGAGAGCCCTTGGACGTGCTTGCTGTTCAGTTTGGATCACTAGAGCGTTTAGGTGTTTTCTTTCTTTTGTTTTCAATGTATAAACTTGTTATTCTTTGTTCTGTGAACATGAGGAACTAAGCCTTTTTGGCTAGGGGAAGATTCAAAGCCATGAACATACTTGCAATATGAATTGATTACCTTCAGTTGTGATTTCATAAGTTGTGAATTCAATTTGTTTAACTGCTTGATTGATAACTTATTTGTGTATGTTTATTAAGAGTGCACACTTAATTTGCATGCATGAATATGATGCTAGAATATAAGGGAGTTTCACCTAATAGTTACAAACTTATATTCACAAGTAGTGGAGGTCGCTTATAAACGATCGCGTTAAATGAATTCTTGGCAGGAGTTTCATGCTCATCATAGTAACGAATGCCTCGTCAATACTTATAGTTCTCATGATGCTTAATGATCTGTGATTGTATCTTTATTGTGCTGTTCACGTAAAGAACTTTTAGAGAATGCTTTGAATTGTTGTATGCGCTTTCCCATCCAATTCAATAACTTAAGGAGAACTTGAAGGTTAATTTAAGCGGACCTAATTAACCTGGGGTGTTGAGTTTCATGATTTATCGAAAGAACAACTGAAAATTGGTTTATGTGCAAGTGTGTCATGTGTGGAGAAGAATCCTCTAGCTAGCCCATCATCCATAAGTTTTACCAAATTCGTCCAAAATCTGTTTTAGTTTACAATCTGTTTGTTTTGTTTTCAAATTCGTCAAAACCCAATTCCCTTTTACTTTGTTGAGTCATATTAGTTAGAAATTGATTTAGTTTGTGTTTTTGAGTGTTTTGGGTCAAGTTAGAATCTATTTTCGTCCAAAGTAGTGTTTAAAGTTCAAAACTGCCCAGTTTGTGTTTTTAGGCAGTTTTGAGTGTTTTTGTGCTGTTTTGAGTCTTTTGAGTTGTTTTAGTGTCTTAGAGTCTAGTTTTGCATTCTTTGAGTCTAGTTTAGTGTTTTAAACTTTGTTTTAATGATTTTGAGTCAGTTTTGAGGTTTTAGCAAGCCCTCCTAATCCCCGGTCCAGAACGATCCCTACTTGCATCTATACTACAATTGTCAACAAGAGGGTTAAATTTGTGTGCTTATATATTTCGCATCAGACAATGTTTGATTTAAGTGTGGGGGGGTAACAAAGTGTTTTTGCATGAAATTCGTGGGTTTTTATCACCTATCACTTTGAATGTTGTTTTCAGTGTTTTGAAGTGTTTTTAAGCTGTTTTGAAGTCTTTTAGTGTGTTTTGAAAAGAAAATCCGAAAATACCATAAAAATTTGAAAAATTGTTTTGAAAAACCCAAAAAGAGTTGTTTTTGTGTGTTTGTTTGCGTCTTAGGGTACCTTCCAACACAATGATGAGGATTCGGTTTTTAATTGCATGACTATTGAGGACAGTTATAAACATGGATGGAGGTTTGAATTGCTCTCTGGTTTATGCTTGATTATGGTTATAGTTCATGAATTCATGTTTAATCAAAAAGAGAAAAAATCAGTTTTTGTAACATGCTTGAAGGAAGGATCTCAAACTAACGCTACAACCCTGAGAGACTCGAGCTTAAAACGTTCTGTGGAGAGTTAAAAATCTGAGCATTTATTGTTTTCTAAAGTCGTTGCATGATCTCATTATTCTTTGCTTGGTTGCTACTTAGAAGGCGTTTCATTATTTAGTTCCAAATACTAGAACTCATACCCGTTTCATTCAAAGCATGAAATTGATTAGCATAACACATAAACAAGATGAAGTTGTGTAGGGAACCAGTGCCAAATAGCCGAACCTCCCTATGTTATTTGTTTTGTAGGTTTAACCCTTTTGAGCCTTGTTTAGCCTATGTTCTTTGTTTACCCACATTGCCCCTACCTAGCCTAGATTAGGACCATCCTTACCCTTGTTCTTAAGGCATAGCTAAGCATGACTTAGAGTGAATTCCCTTTGTTCGTTATTGGGCAGCAAACAAGTGTGGGCGAAAGAAAGTTGTGCGTTTATATGTGCCAAAGTCACAAAAGAGGCACGGGTGAAAAGAAAAAAAAAAGAGAAGACAAATTCGTGCAAAAGAAAAAGAAGAAAAGTTTGCGAAAAATAAGTATGAAAAGTGTTCAAAATAAGTGAGAATAAGCTCACAAGTGTTGATTGTTGAAGAAAGGGTCCAAAAAGTTGAATTTGGCCCTAAAATATGTGTAATCTTCCCCTTATGTATCAAAGTGTGCGGCTGTATTCAAGAAAGGGAGTTCTAAGTGTCATATTCATTACTTTGCTTGCTTTTGCTTTAAGAACGTTTGTTTTCCTTACGTTTCTTTGTTAGCCAATACCCTAAGCCCCGTTACAACCCTTGACTTCAATCTTGAGTGTTGTGTGTTTCAATATGTGGAGTTTGGGATTGGTACGAGCGTATGGTATCCCTGGTTCTCGCATCTAAGTAGTAGCATTCCATTCATGAGATCATATATATACATGCTTAATAGCTCCAGAAATTGCTTTCTTTGTTATAAACATATGTGAGTGTTCGTTTGCAGGTTTACATCAATCTTCTCACATATACTTAGTATAGGGAGTGTAGTTAGACAATCTGAGTGAAAATAAGAGTGTACCTAGTGAGGAATTGAGTGAATTCTCTAAGGCATGTTACTACGTTCAAAACATTGTTTTAATTGGTTAGATGAGGGCTAATGAATGGTGACTGTGGTTAAGTATGTACTAAAGGGTGGGGAAGACTAAAAGCTATGGTTATGATGATCTTAAATATGTCATGTATGTTGGAAATCCCTGAGGTGAAAGTTGGAAGGTCTAGTTTGTTTGGTGTTTGTTTCGTTTGTTTTGTTTCGTTTTGCTTGAGGACTAGCAAAAGCTAAGTGTGGGGGAATTTGATAGGAGCATATTTATGCGACTTAGTTAGCTTGTTTTCATGCATTTACGTTGTTAGTTCTTAGTTAATTTTGTATTTTAAGCTATTTTCGTGTGTTTGTAGGTTCAAAGTGTCAAGATGGCAAAAAGAAGCAATTTGGAGCATTCTAGAGCATTTTTGGGCCAAGATTGGGTAGTGCAAGCATGGAGGCAAGTTGATGGACGAAATTGAAGATATAAATGCTTGAAATCAGCTAAGAAGATGGAAGAAAGAAGTCAAAGATAAAGAAGATAAGGAATCAGCTCAAAAGAAGGAGAATTATCCAAAACATTATCCAAAACAACCTTATCTTATCTTATCTTATCCAATCCTTATCTTATCTTACCTAATCTTATCCTAACCTGTTTTCTTCAGTTTAGGGGACTTAAAACCTGATTTCTAGAAGTCCTATCCATTCTCCTACAAAAGTGGCGCCCCAAACTCTTCTAGAAACCCCAAAATCTGCCCAGAAACACATTCTTTCTAGAAGCCTAAAAATCTGGCGCCTCCCTCCTTTCTAGAAGGTCTTTTCCTTGCCTTGCAAGGCTCCCTGCCTTATCCCTTTGTGCCGTGCCTTTTCACTCCTATTCCTTCTTGGATTCTGACTTATTAAGCCTTTTCCTTGTGGATTTAGGTTCTACAATCCTTTTCAGACTTATTAATTGGACCACAATTCCTTTTCTAAAGTGATTGGCGCACCTAGAGTCCTAAATCCATGTTTTCTGCTAAGTCCAAGCCCTAATCTGATTACTCTAGGGTTTGTGATGCATTTATAAACAAGTTAGAGGATTGCCGCACCATCCACCCACCCCCATATAAATTCAGAAATCCATATTTTGCTGCAGATAAGGGAAGACAAGGCCTTGCCGTGGCTTCCATTGGGGAAGGAGGAGTTCTTTCTTCTCTTGTTTCGTTTCTATGTTTAATTTAATTTGTTTTTCAATTATGTTGAACATGTGGAACTAATTTCGTTTTAGTTAGAGGTGGATTCAAAGCCATGGACATATGTTTGATATGAATTGATTACCTTCAGTTATTGTTTCATAAATTGTGAATGTGATTTACTTATCTGTTTTATGAAGAACTTGTTCTTGTGTGTTGATTAAGGAGGCCTACTTAGTTTACATGCATGAATTTGATGCTAGGATATAAGGGAATTTCACCTAATCGTTAGGAACTTATATTCACAAGTAGTAAAGATTGCTAGTCACAATTGTGTTAAGTAAATCCTAGGCAAGAGTAACATGCGTATTCCATAGTTATGAATGCCTTGTCAATGTTTATGATTTCCATGGAACTTAATGATCTTTGATATGTATCTCTATCGTGCGTATTCCATAGTTAGGGAACTTGATAAGAATAATTTGGTTGTGATGCGTTTTCCATTCAATTCAATGAACTTAGGGAAATCTGGGAATTAATTAGTGCAATACAATTAATTCGAAGCATTGTCATTCATGGTTTATCGAAAGAATAACTGGAAATCAATTCGTATGCATATGTTCATGTGTGGAGAAGAACCCTCTAACTAGTTTTCACCCCTGAATTCACCTTTATCTCTTTCAATTTACGTTGTTTGCCTAAATCTGCTTAGTTTTGCTTAAATCGTCCAAAAACCCCCTTAGTTCTTAATTGAGTCTTAGTTTGTTTAAATTCGTCCAAATCTGTCCCCTTTTAGTGTTTTGAGTTTAACTAGTCCAAAAGTCATCCAATTCACTTCATAGAACCTGTTTTGAGTCTATTTAGCCTGTTTTGAGTCTCTAGTGTCTAGAATCTGCCTAGTTGAGTTTTATTTGTTGTTTTAAGTTTGTTTTGTGTTATTTGAGTCAAGTTAGGTTGTCTAGAGTTAAAATTCGTTCAGATTGATCACTAGTACTTGTTTTCATTGTCTAGAGTCCAGTTTAGTGTTTTAGAGTTTAATTTGTGTAGATTAGCATCCCTTCTAATCCCCGGCCTTAAACGATCCCTACTTTCATATACTACGTCGATAGGGTTTTAATTTGAGTGTCAAGTAATTCTCACATCATGTAGTAACATGGCTTAGAGAAATTTGCTCAATTCCTTACAAGATACTCTCTATTTTCACACACATTTTCTGACTACACACCCTATACTAGTTATATGTGAGAAGATTGATGTAAACTTAAAAACTAGTACTCACATATGTTATAGCAAAGAAAACAATTTCTGGAGTTAATAAGCATGTTTAGATATGATCTCATGAATGGAATGCTACTACTTAGATGCGAGAACCAGTGACACCATATGCTCATACCAATTCCAAACTCCACATATTGAAACACACAACACCCAAGATCGAAGTTAAAGGGTTGTAACGGGGCTTGGGGTGTTGGGTAAGAAAGAAAGGAAATGGAAAACAAGGGTTCTGAAAGAATAGCAAGCAAAGCAATGATGTGATTAAAGTTAAGCACACAAATTAAACCCTCTTGTTATCAATTGTAGTATAAATGCAAGTAGGGATCGTTCTGGGCCGGGGATTAGGAGGGCTTGCTAATCTATCACAAACTGACTCAAATAAGCAAAACAAGACTCAAAAGACTCTAAATAAACTAGTAAGACTCAAAACAGGTTCAAAACACTCAAAACTGCTTAGAAACACTAATTGGACAGATTCTAGACACTAGACACAACTTTGGACGAAAATTGAATTAAACTTGACTCAAAACACACAAAGACACAAACTGAGACAGATTCTAACTAATTAGACTCAAACAAGTGAAGGGGGATTGGTTTTAGAGTGAAACTAAACTAAAACAAACAAAGACTTTAAACTAGGCAGATTTAGACGAAATTGGGTTTTTAGGATGGATGGTGAACTAGCTAGAGGTTTCCTTATCCACACATGACTTATATGCATATAACTTGACTTCTAGTTACGTTTTCATTGAATTACGAATGACAATGCCCCAGATTAACCGTGTCAATCACTAATTAACCCTCAGATTCTCCTAATTTCATTGAATTGGACGGACAACTCATCTACAACCAAATTATTCTCATCAATTTCCCTACATGACATCATAATAGAGACACAATCAGAGATCATTACGCTCAATGAGAATCATAAGCATTGACGAGGTATTCATAACTATGACATCATGTTACTCACACCAAGAATTGAACTTAACACGATTGTTCCAGCAACCTTTACTACTTGTGAACATAAGTTTGTAACAATTATGTGAAACTTATTTATATCCTAGCATCAAATTTATGCATGCCAATTAAGTGTCGACCCTCAATCAACAAACAGAAATAAGTTCTAATTCAAACAGTTAAGCCAATTGCATTCATACTTCAAGAATCTGTAACTGAAATTTATCAAGTCATATCACACACAAAATCATGGTTTCAAAGTAGCCTCTAGCTAAAAACAAATTTAGCCTCTCATGATTACAGCAAAACAATGGAAAACTAATTTAATCAACGAAAACATAAGGTAGAAGACACCTAAGAACGCCCAGCACTCCAGATTGGGTGCAACATGCTCCAAAGCTGCTCCTCCTCTCCTTGCAGGGCTGCGGCACAAGCGGTTTGAGGGTTTATGAATGGTGTTTGGAATGGCTGAGATGTGTAGAGGTGTGTAGAATTCGTATGGATGGGTGGTGGTGTGCGGCAAGGCTTGAAAATATGTATATATAGCATAGCAAACCCTAGGGAAATCAGTTTAGGACTTGGACTTAGCAGAAAAATAGGATTAGGGCCCTAGGGTGCGGCAATTAATTTGGAAAAGGAATTGTGGTCCAATTAATCTCTGAAAAGGATTTGTAGAACCCAAATCCACAAGGAAAAGGGCCTAACACTCAGAATCCAAAAGGGAAAGGGCCTGAGAGGTGCGGCACAATAGGATAAGGGCAGGGAATACCTTGCAAGGCAAGGAAAAAGGATTCTAGAAGGGAAGGAGACGCCAGATTTTCAGGGTTCTAGAAAGAATGTGTTTTGTGGCAGATTTTGAGGTTTCTAGAAGTATTTGGGGCGCCACTTTTATAGGACAAGGGATAGGACTTCTAGAAATCAGGTTTTAAGTCCCCTAAACTGAAGAAAACAGGTTAGGATAAGATTAGGATAAGATAAGATAAGATAAGGTTTGGATAAGATAAGGTAGTTTGGATAATGTTTTGGATAATTCCCCTTCTTTATAGCTGATTCCTTATCTTCTTTATCTTTGACTTCTTCCTTCCATCTTCTTAGCTGATTTCAAGCCTTTATATCTTCAATTTCGTCCATCAACTTGCCTCCATGCTTGTACTACCCAATCTTGGCCCAAAAATGCTCTAGAATGCTCCAAATTGCTTCTTTTTGCCATCTTGACACTTAAAACCTACAAACACACGAAAATAGCTTAAAACACTATAATAAGTAGAAACTAACTAAGAAAATGCAAGAAAACATGCTAACTAAGGCGCATAGATATGCTTCTATCAAGCAATGAAATCAACACTTAGAATTCACTTTGGAATGCAGAAATTTAACTTTAAACAAAAAGGGGAGATTTACACATTTTAGGGCCAGATTTGATGTTTTGGACCCTTTCTTCAACAAACAACACTTTAGAACTCTTTTTCACATAATTTTCAACTCTTTGTCATTCTTTTCACAACTTTTTCTTTTTCTTTTTCTTTTTCCACGAATTGTCTTTTGTTTTCTGCCCGTGCCTTATTTCTTTTTCTTGGCACATACACACACACAAATCCCTTCCCCCACACTTGTTTTTCTGCAAGAAGATAATCAAAAGGAATTCTTTTTAAGTCATGCTTCACTATGCTTCAAGAACAAGGGTATGGATGGTCCTAATCTAGGCTAGGTAGGGATGATGTGGTTCACAAAGAAAATAGGCTAAACAAGGCTCAACAGGGGTTAAACCTACAAAACAAATGACAAAGGGGGGTTCGGCTATTTGGCTGGTGGTCACTATACAACTTCATCTTGAAAATGTGTTATGCAAATCAATAACATGCTTTGAATGAAATAGGTATAAGTTCTAGTATTTGGAACTAAATGATGAAACGCCTTCTAAGTAGCAACCAAGCAAAGGATAATGAGATCATGCAACAACTTTAGAAAACAAGAATGCACAGATTATCAACTCTCCAAATAAACGTTTTAGGCTCAAGTCTCAAAGGGTTGTAGTGTTAATTTGAGTTCCTTCCTTCAAGCATGTTACAAAAACTGATTTTTCCTTTATGATTACATGTGAATTCATAAATTATAACCACAACCAAGCATAAACCAAAGAGTAAATCAAACTTTCATCCATGTTTATAATTCTCTTTAACAGTCATGTAATTAAAAACCAAATCCTCATCATTGTGTTGGAAGGTACCTAAGACACAAACACACCAAAATAACACAAAAAAAACAACTCTTTTTGGGTTTTTCAAAACAATTTTTCAAATTTTTATGAGATTTTCGGATTTTATGCCAAAACACACTAAAATACTCCAAAACAGCTTAAAAACACTTAAAAACAGCTTGAAACAACTTTTGAAGTAATGGGTGGTAGAATCCCACGAATTTGCATCAAAAACACTTTGTGACCCCCCCCCCCCCAACACTTAAATCAAACATTGTCCTCAATGTTTCAAGCATAAACTCACACAAAAACAAACTAACTAACTAACAAACACACTCAACATGGCAGAAAAGAAACAACAACAAAGAGAAGGGTTTAGGAACGCAAATTTGGAAGTGGAGTGATTCCTAGGTCTTCCTTTGTTGAATGCATGGGTTGCCTCCCAAGTAGCGCTTGCTTTAACGTCGTGCAGCCGGACGAAAAACTCAGTCACTCCCCATTGGAGCCCACGGCATGCAGGGATAGTGCTTCCACCACATGCTCCTCAAACAGCTCGTGCATTGGGTCAATGAATGGTAAGGGATAGTGATCCTTCCGGATTGTGGCATTGAACATCCTAAAATCAATGTAATCATGCCCACCAACTTGGATTCGACTGGGAATCTGCACCCTATTAGTTGAAATGGGCATTGAACAACCTATTAGTTGAAATGGGAATCGAATCTGGAATAGGTGGCTTACCAATGCACTGCAATGAAGTGGCAGCACAATCAACAAATGCATGTGGGATGCTCTCGGCCAGATTTGGAGGTTTGAGGGTTGTGGCCGTGTAATCCTTGTGCTTCACTCCAAGTCCCTCTTCTCTGGTGGGTTGAAATGCATCCTTCTTGAATGATACTGAATGTTCCTGCCCTTTATTTTGGATTTTATCAATGACAAAACAAGAACGAACACCATTAGTATTCTCAACAGATTCAAAAATATTAAAGTTGATCATATCACCACCAAACGCCATAGTTACTACTCCCTTGGCCACATCAATCTTGGTTTGAGCTGTTTTCATAAAAGGTCGTCCAAGTAAGAGTGGCGATGGTGGAGACTGGGCTGAGTCCTCCAAGTCAAGTACGTAGAAATCCGCCAGAAAAATCAGATGATCAACCTGCACCAAAACATCTTCCAAAACCCCTTTTGGATATGCGTTAGAACGATCGGCCAATTGAATAATCACACCATCATTTTTCAACTTGCCTAAGTTCATAGATGCATAAATAGATTAAGGCATGACATTAATTGATGCACCTAAGTCTAACATGGCAGATTTAAAACGAGTATTGCCAATAACACAAGGAATTGTAAAACTACCCGGATCTTTGCATTTAGGGGGCAGTTTACGTTGCAAGATGGCTGAGACATTTTCACTCATATGCACCACTACTTTCTCGTGAATTCGTTTCTTGGCTGTGCAAAGCTTCTTCAAAAACTTAGCATACTTCAGAATTTGCTTTATTGCATCAAGAAGCGGAATATTGACTTGCACTTTCCTAAAGGTCTCTAGAACATCCTTTTCATTCTCTTCACCCTTAGCTTGTAAGAACCTACGAGGGAAAGGCACATTTGATGGAATAACGTTAGAAGGAACCCAATTTCGACCTACCTTAGTTAAAGAGGACGGCAGAGGGTGCTTAAGAGACTGCAGCAAGGGTGGTTCTACCCTTGCCGTGGGTTGTGCTTGCTCCTCCTCTTCAATCAGCAACTTCTCAACCTCATTGGAATGTGATTTGGAAGGTTGGGGATCAGATCCAACTTGTTTTCCATTTCGCAAACTCATGGCTTTGGCAGATTCGAATCCTCCATTTGGGTTGACAACGGTTGAACTAGGCAACTTGCCTGGTTCTCGAAATTGTCCCACAAACTCTGCAATCTGCCCAATTTGCTTCTCCAATTGGTCCACCCTTTTGTCTTGGCTTTGCATTGCTTTGGTTTGATTTTCCTGCCCTTGAGACAAATTGGTGAGTAATTTAAGAAGTGTGTCATTATCCAAAGAAATACCTGAAGTGTTTTGGGCAGATTGTTGTGGGGCTTGTGTGGGTGCATATTGATTTGTATAGAAGCCCGAGAGTTGCTGCCTAAATCCTCCTTGTTGTTGGGGTTGTTGGGGCTCCCTCCACTTGAAATTTGGGTGGTCTCTCCAACCTGGATTGTAGGTATTAGAGTATGGATCGTTCCTTGGCTGGTTTTAGCCTCCAAAACCCACTGAATTGGCAGATTCCCATCCACCATTCTCAATCAGTTGCGGGCACTTATCAGAGGAGTGTCCTTGGATAGAACACAGGGTGCAAACCTGATTTTCTTGGGGTTTTGACCCAATTACAACCTGAGACACAAGAGAGGTGAGATTAGCTAATTGTGATTGAATTTCAGAGATTGCACTTACCTCATTCACACTTTGTTGTCGTGGGCCTTCTCATTGTCCAACACTCTCATATTGTTGTGCATTATGTGCTCGGTTTGGAATTAGAGTCTTGGTAGCCACTGGAGTCATGTCAACCAATGCACCACCCGCCGAGGTATCTAACATTTGGCGTTCAATGGGGAGGAGTCCTTCGTAGAAGTATTGAATGAGCAGCTCCTTGATGCGAAATATATAAGCACACAAATTAAACCCTCTTGTTGATAATTGTAGTATAGATGCAAGTAGGGATCGTTCTAGACCGGGGATTAGGAGGGATTGCTAAAACACTTGAAACTGACTCAAAAAAGTAAAACTAAGTTAAAAACACTAAACTAGACTCAAAGAATGCAAAACTAAACTCTAAAACATTAAAACAACTCAAAAGACTCAAAACAGCACAAAACAAGCTAAAAGACTCAAATCTGCCACTAAGAGTAAATTTGGACGAAAATAGGTTTTGACTTGACTCAAAACACTTAAAAACACAAACTAAATCAGTTTCTAACTAATATAACTCAACAAAGTAAATGGGGATTGGGTTTTGACGAATTTGAAAACAAAACAGGTAAAGTAAAGAACTAATGAAATATGCACGAATTTGGGTGAAACTATGGATGATGGGCTAGCTAGGAGGGTCTTCTCCACACATGGCATACTTGCAAACAAAACGATTTCCAGTTGCTTTTCAATAAACCATGAATTCTCAACGCCCCAGATTAACCGTGAATTGCACTAATTAACCCTCAGATTTTCCTAATTTTATTGAGTTGGATGATTGCATACAACAACCCAAAGCATTCTCCACAAGTTCCCTACATGAATTGCATAATAGAGATACAAGCAAAGATCAATAAGTTCTCTGAAAATCATAAGCATTGACAAGGCACTCGTAACTATGAATTGCATGATACTTATGCCAGGAATTTACTTAACACGATTGTGACTAGCAACCTTCACTACTTATGAATATAAGTTCGTAACGATTAGGTGAAACTCCCTTATATCCTAGCATCAGATTTATGCATGAAAATTAAGCGTGCACTCTCAACCAACAAACACAAATCAGTTTTAATTCAACTGATAAGTAAATTGAATTCACAACTTATGAATCACAACTGGATGTAATCAAATCATATTGCAAGTATAACCATGGTTTCGAATTCCCCCTAGCTAATAGGGGTTTAGTTCCTCATACTCACAAAACAAAGAATAACAAGTTTATACATTGAAAACAAAAGAAAGAAAACACCTAAACGCTCCAGCGATCTAAACTAAATAGCAAGCACGTCCAAGAACTTCCCTTCCCTTCCTTGATTGCGGCACAAGGTTTTGTGGTAGGTTTTGGGGATTCTGGATGGTGTAGAAGGATGGGATTATGGTCAGGATGGATGTATGGTGCGGCAAGGGTTGTTTAAGGTGAGAAACTATGGAGAATGGTGAAGAATGGATGCGGCAGAGAGAGGTGGATGATTTCTGGCGTAAATGGGTGAATGAATGATATCTTGTGGTTGCAAAAAGGAAGTTTATTTAAAGGTTTTAGGAATTAAAACCCTAGGTTACTTAGGTAAACAGAAATTAAGACAAAAGCTTCTAGAAAAAGGTAAACAAATCAGAAAACTAAAGGAAATTGGCTAAGAATTGCGGCAAGGCTTTAAAACAAATTAGGAATGTGTTTTAATGCAAGGAAACAGGAAATAACCCTCTCCCTTGCACGGCAAGGAAGAGCAAAGGGTAAGGAGGTGCGGCTGGATGATTAGGAAAGGGAAAGTGTCCTAAAACTAAAGGGAAAGGAGTCCCCTTGCACGGCAAGGGAAAGGGAGAATGGGAAAGGTGCGGCAAGGACTTTAATGGTGCAAGGAATGTGTAGTTTGTGTCCTAAAATGCATATGAGGCCTTCAAAGTTGCTGGAATTCAGGGACATTCAGGATTAGGAAAGGTCACACCAAAATAGGAAACCTTGGCTTAACTTTCCTACTTCAAGTAGGAATCCTTGTTTGAGTAGGAATCCTCATTCTTCTAGGAATCCATCTTCAATTAGGAATCCTTCGTTCATTAGGAATCCTAACTTCTTCAAGTCTTCAATTTCGTCCATTCCTTTTGCTCCAATCTTGTGATAACCATTCCAAGCCCAAATTTGCTCCAAAATGCTCCAAAATGCACCTTCTTGCATACTTTGTCCTTAGAACCTGAAAACACTCGAAAATGGCTTAAAAGACTAAAATAACTAAAGAATAGCAACACAAATGCACAAGAACAAGCCAACTAAGTCGCATAAATATGCTCCTATCAAATTCCCCCACACTTAGCTATTGCTAGTCCTCGAGCAAAACAAAAGAAACAAAACTAAACAAAACAAACAAAACACAACCTAAGTAAACAAAACACACTCTAATCCTTCCAACATTTGCTTCAAGGATTTTCAAGGCACATGACATGTTAAAAATCATCATTCCCACAGATTTTAGTCATCTTCACACTTGAGCACATACTTAATCACAGTCACCACTTACTAGTTCACATTTAACCAATTAAAACGATGTTTTGAATGTAGTAACATGCCTTAGGGAATTTCCTCAATTCCTTACTAGATATGCACTCAATTTTCACTCAGATTTTCTGACTACACACCCTACACTATGTATATGTGAGAAGATTGATGTAAATATGAAAACTAATACTCACATATGTTATAGCAAGGAAAGCAATTTCTGGAGTTAATAAGCATGTTTAGATATGATCTCATGAATGGACTGCTACTACTTAGATGCGAGAACCAATGACACCATATGCTCATACCAATTCCAAACTCCACATAGTGAATCACATAACACTTAAGATTGAAGTTTAAGGGTTGAAACGGGGCTAAGGGAAATGGTTAAGAAAGAAAGGATATGGGAAACAAAGGTTCTTAAAGCAATAACAAGCAAAGTAATGAAACTGACACTTAGAATTCAAATTTGAATGCAGAAATCAACTTTAAACATAAAAGGAAAGAAATACACATTCTAGGGCCAGATTTGATTGTTCCTTCAACAATCAACACTTTAGGACTCTTTTCTCATAATTTTCCACTTTTTTTTTACTTTTTTCATAACTTTTTCTTTTTCTTTTGTTTCCTCACGAAATTTCTTTCTTTTCTACCCGTGCCTTATTTCTTTTTCTTGGCACACACACACACACACAAATCCCTTCCCCCACACTTGTTTTTCTGCAAGAAGTCAATCAAAAGGAATTCTTTTTGAGTCATGCTTCACTATGCTTCAAAAACAAGGGTATGGATGGTCCTAATCTAGGCTAGGTAAGGATAATGTGGTTCACAAAGAAAATAGGCTCAACGGGGTTTAAACCTACAAAACAAATGACAAAGGGGGGTTTGGCTATTTGGCTTGTGGTCACTACACAACTTCATCTTGAATATGTGTTATGCAAATCAATATCATGCTTTGAATGAAATAGGTATGAGTTCTAGTATTTGGAACTAAATGATGAAACGCCTTCTAAGTAGCAACCAAGCAAAGAATAATGAGATCATGCAACAACTTTAGAAAACAAGAATGCACAGATTATCAACTCTCCAAAGAATGTTTGAAGCTCAAGTCTCACAAGGTTGTAGCGTTAATTTGAGTTCCTTCCTTCTAGCATGTTACAAAAACTGATTTTTCCTTTATGACTACATGTGAATTCATAAATTATAACCACAACCAAGCATAAACCACAGAGTAAATCAAACTTTCATCCACGTTTATAACTCTCTTTAACAGTCATGTAATTAAAAACCAAATCCTCATCATTGTGTTGGAAGGTACCCTAAGACACAAACAAAAACACAAAAACAACTCTTTTTGGGTTTTTCAAAACAATTTTCCAAATTTTTATGAGATTTTCGGATTTTATGCCAAAACACACTAAAACACTCCAAAATAGCTTAAAAACACTTAAAAACAGCTTGAAACAACTTTTGAAGTAATGGGTGGTAGAATCCCACGAATTTGCATCAAAAACACTTTGTTACCCCCCCCCCCCCCCCACACTTAAATCAAACATTGTCCTCAATGTTTCAAGCGTAAACTCACACAAAAACAAACTAACTAACAAACAAACAAACTCAACATGGCAGAAAAGAAACAACAACAAGAAGAAGGGTGTAGGAACGCAAATCTGGAATTGGAGTGATTCCTAGGTCTTCCTTTGTTGAATGCATGGGTTGCCTCCCAAGTAGCGCTTGCTTTAATGTCGTGCAGCCGGACGAAAAACTCAGTCACTCCCCATTGGAGCCCACGGCATGCAGAGAGATGTCATCCACGGCATGCTCCACAAAGTTCTCATAATATAGCTTCAAACGATGTCCGTTCACTTGAAATACATGACCTGTTTTGAGACTTTGAATCTGGATTGCACCATAAGGAGATACGTTAGTAACAACAAATGGTCCAATCCACTTAGAACGTAACTTACCAGGAAACAAATGTAGACGGGAATTGAACAATAGCACTTTCTGCCCTATGGAGAATGTTTTGCCACGAATCATTTTGTCATGGAAAGCTTTGGTCTTCTCCTTGTAGATGCGAACATTCTCATACGCCTCGTTCCTTATCTCATCAAGTTCATGTAATTGGAGCTTCCTATGACTTTAGTACCAATTAGATATGATCTAAATTTATCTAAAGCAAAGACAACAGCAAGAAGTTATTTTTCAGTTGTGGAATAGTTTAATTGGGCATCATTCAACGTCCGAGAGGCGTAATAGATGACATGCGGCCTCTTGTCCTTCCTTTGTCTTAAAACAGCCCCTAAAGCATAATCCGATGCATCACACATAAGCTCGAAAGGAAGGCTCCAATCAGGTGGAACAATAATTGGGGCCGTGGTCAGCAACTCCTTGACTTGTTTGAAGGAGGCCGTGCATTCCTCATTGAAATCAAACACCACATCTTTTTGAAGGAGGCGGCAAAGAGGTTGGGAAACCTTTGAGAAATCTTTGATGAATCGTCGATAGAAACCTGCATGTCCAAGAAAAGAACGAACCTCTCTAACCGAAGTAGGAGAGGGTAAGTGACGTACAAGATCTATCTTTGACTTATCAACCTCAATACCATTTTCAGAGATGATATGACCTAAAACTATGCCTTGTTTAACCATGAAATGACATTTTTCCCAATTGAAAACAAGGTTAGTTTCAATGCATTGTTTTAAGATCAAACTAAGATTATGCAAACAACCATCAAATGAATCACCAAAAACGCTGAAATCATCCATGAAAACTGATAGGAGCATATTTATGCGACTTAGTTAGCTTGTTCTTGTGCATTTAAGTTGTTATTTCTTAGCTATTTTAGTCTTTTAAGCCATTTTCGTGTGTTTTCAGGTTCTAAGGAGAAAGTATGCAAGAAGGTGCATTTTGGAGCCTTTTAGAGCAAATTTGGGCTTGGAATGGATATCACATGCTTGGAGCAAAAGGAATGGACGAAAGTGAAGACTTGTAGATGTTAGGATTCCTAATTGAAGAAGGAGGATTCCTAATTGAAGTAGGAAAGTTAAGCCAAGGTTTCCTATTTTGGTTTGACCTTTCCTAATCCTAATTGTCCCTAAGTTCCAGCAACATTGAAGGCCTCCTATGCATTTTAGGACACAAATTGAACCTTCCTTGCACCAAATCTGCCCTTGCCGCACCAATCCCTTGTTTCCCATCCTTGCCGTGCAAGGTAGCCCTCACTTGCCTAATTTCTGAACCTAAATCAGCAAGGAAATCCTTTTTCCTTGCCTTGCAAGGCATTCTCTTACCCTTTTCATCCTTGCCGCACCTATTTGCCAATTCTCTTAGGATTCTAACTTTAATTCTTATTTCCCTTAAAGTTTTGGTTTAATTTCTGTTTCCTAAATTGTTTCCTAGCTTTATTACCCTAAGTCTTTAAATAAAACATCTCAGTGCCACATAAGAGGTTCCAGGCATTCACCCCTTCATCCATTCACGCCAGAATTCACCCTAACACCCTTGCCGCAACCCCCTTTCACCCTAAACACATTCCTGAACCCAAAACACATCCCATACACTTCACCCACCTTTGTGCCGCAGCAAGGAGGAAGAAGGAAGGACTCTTGGATGTTCAAGCTTGATTGTTGGAGCATTCTAGGTGTAATTCATTCTGTGTTTTCAATATTTAATTTCTTTTCCTTTCGATTTGCTGTACACATGAGTGGCTAAACCCCTTTTGGCTAGGGGTGATTTCAAAGACATGATTATGTGTGCAATTTGAGTTGATACATTCCAGTTACGAATTCTTGATTTGTGAATGCAATTGGCTTAACTGTTTGATTAAGAACTTATTTGTGTTTGTTGATTGAGGGTCGACACTTAATTGGCATGCATAAATATGATGCTAGAGTATAAGGGAGTTTCACATAATCGTTACAAACTTATATTCATATGTAGTGAAGGTTGCTAGTCACAATCGTGTTAAGTTCAATTCCTAGCATGAGTGACATGATGTCATAGTTGCAAGTGCTTTGTCAATGCTTATGATTTTCATTGAACGTAATGATCTTTGATTGTATCTCTATTATGATGTCATGTAGGGGACTTTTGAAGAATGCTTTGGGTTGTCGAATGATGTCATCCAATCCAATAATACAAGGAAAATCTGAGGGTTAACTAGTGATGTCACGGTTAATTTGGGGCATTGTCATTCATAATTCAATGAAGGAGTAACTGGAAATCGAGTCGTTTGCATACATGTCATGTGTGGAGAAAGAGCCTCTAGCTAGCTCATCATCCATCTAAGTTCCAAAATTCGTTTTCAAAGCTGTCTAGTTTTACAATCTGTTTTGTTAGTTTAAATTCGTCCAAAACAAAACCCCCTTTTACTTTCTTGTTTCAAAGTGTTGAAAATCTGTTTTGTTTCTGTTTTTAAGTGTTTAGAGTCAAGCCAATACCTTATTTCCGTCCAAAGTAGTGTTTAGAGTCCAAAACTGCCCAGTTTGTGTTTTTAGGCAAGTTTGAGTGTTTTTGTGCTGTTTTGAGTCTTTTGAGTTGTTTTAGTGTCTTAGAGTCTAGTTTTGCATTCTTTGAGTCTAGTTTAGTGTTTTAAACTTTGTTTTACGTTTTTGAGTCAGTTTCAAGTGTTTAGCAATCCCTCCTAATCCCCGGTCTAGAACGATCCCTACTTGCATCCTTACTACAATTTGACAACAAGAGGGTTTAATTTGTGTGCTTAACTTTTACCACATCAAAAACTTCAATAATTTTCTCAACATAATCAGAAAATATGCTCATCATGCATCTTTGAAATGTGGCAGGTGCATTGCATAAACCAAATGGCATGCGTCGATAAGCAAATGTACCAAATGGGCATGTGAAAGTGGTTTTTTCTTGGTCCTCAAGTGCTATGACAATTTGATTATAACCAGAATAACCATCAAGAAAACAATAGAATGCATAACCTGCTAACCTTTCAAGCATCTAATCAATGAATGGCAATGGGAAGTGATCCTTCCTTGTGGTGGCGTTGAGCTTCCTATAATCGATACAAAGCCTCCAACCTGTTTGGATTCGAGTAGGCACAAGCTCCTCTTCGGCATTCTTTACCACAGTCACTCCAGATTTCTTTAGAACACATTGCATAGGTGAGACCCAACGACTATCGGAGATTGGATAGATCACTCCACAATCAAGGAGCTTGATTATCTCCTTCTTCACAACTTCCATCATTGGAGTGTTGAGTCGGCGTTGAGCCTCTCGAGATGGTTTAGACCCCTCCAACAAAAGTATACGATGCATGCAAGTGGTAGGGCTGATTCCTTTGATGTCAGCCAATGTCCACCCAATTGCCGTCTTGTGCTTTTTTAACACCCTCACCAACTTGTTCTTCTCTTGTGCCGTGAGTGTGCTTGAGATGATGACTGGCAACGTCTCATCTTCTCCCAAGAAAACATACTTCAAATGACTTGGCAATGGTTTGAGTTCAAATGTAGGGGGCTGCATAACTGATGGAAGTAACTTGTTAGCTGAAACTGAAATTGAAATTGGGTCCAGAAACTTACCAGATTGTGGTGGGAATGATTCGAGGGCAGCCACCATCTCAATTACATCATCACTAGGAGGCACGGCAAGGGAAAATTCATGCATGCCGTGGGGATGCATGGTTGCTGCTCCATTGTTTTGAAGGTCCATTCCTTGTGCAATGACCAATTCATGTGCATCTTCCTTCAATTGTTCAAAATGGTCATGCGCCAAAGAGTCAATTACATCAATAGAGAAACATGAGTGATCCTCACTAGGATACTTGATAGAATTTGAAAGATTGAAATTAATAACTTCCCCATCAAATTCCATTGTCAATGTTCCATTAAACACATCAATCTTAGTACGGGCAGTTTTCATGAATGGCCTTCCAAGAAGGATGGGCAATGAAGGAGAATGGTCTGACTCGTCCATTTCAAGCACGTAGAGGTCCGCTGGAAAGATTAAATGATTGACCTGCACTAAAACATCTTCCAAAACTCCCTTTGGATATGCATTAGATCGATCGGCCAATTGTATAATCACACCATCATTTTTCAACTCGCCTAAGCCCATAGATGCATAAATTGAATATGGCATGACATTTATAGATGCACCGAAGTCTAACATGGCAGATTCAAAACGAGTATTGCCAATAACACAAGGAATTGTAAAACTACCAGGATCTTTGCACTTAGGGGGCAATTTGCATTGCAAGATGGCTGAGACATTTTCACCTACCTTTAAAACCTCCTTGGTCGAAATTCTCTTCCAGGTGGTACAAAGTTCTTTCAAAAACTTGGCATACCTTGGAACTTGCTTAAGTGCATCCAAAAGTGGTATATTGACTTGAACTTTTCTGAATGTTTCCAAAATGTCCTTTTCAGCCTCCTCCTTCTGTGATTGCATAAACCTACGAGGAAAGTGTACATTTGGAGGAACAACATTAGAATTAACCAAAATTGGAACTTCCTTACCTGTGTTGGCTGAATTGTGATGTGAGAATTACTTGACACTCAAATTAAAACCCTATCGACGTAGTATATGAAAGTAGGGATCGTTTTAGGCCGGGGATTAGAAAGGATGCTAATCTACACTATATAAACTTTAAAACACTAAACTAGACTCAATTAACTCAAAACAGCAAATAGAACTCAAACTAGACAGTTTCTGGATTCTAGACACTCAAAACAAGCTAAATTAGACTTAAAACACACAGAACAGATTCTTTAGACTCAAAACTAACACCTAAGGTTGATTTGAACGAAATTAAGACTCAAATTGACTCAAAAGACTAAGAGACTCAAGATTTGACGAATTTAGACTCTACTAACACAAACTAAAAGCAAGGGATTGGTTTTGAATGAATTTAAACTTAAACAAACAAAATTGTAAAGACAACTTAAAAAGACACGAATTTGGTGATTTAAATGGGTGAATGGCTAGTTAGAAGGATCCTTATCCACACATAAGCATATGCATACAACTTGATTCCCAGTTACTCTTTCGATAAACCATGAATGACAATGTTCCGAATTAATTGTATTGAACTAATCAATTCCCAGATTTCCGTAGATTCATTGAATTGAATGGATAACGCATCACAACCAAATTATTCTTTCTCAAACTCCCTAACTATGGAATACGCATGATAGAGACATTCAACAAAGATCATTAAGTTCAATGGAAATCATGAACATTGACAAGGCATTCATAACTATGGAAGACGCATGTTAATCCAGCCTAGGGTTTACTTAACATGATTGTGACTAGCAACCTTTACTACTTGTGAATATAAGTTCATAACGATTAGGTGAAATTCCCTTATATTCTAGCATCAAATTCATGCATGTAAACTAAGTATGCATCCTTAATCAACCCACAAGAACAAGTTCTTAATAAAACAGATAAGTAAACCACATTCACAATTTATGAAATCATAACTGGAGTAAATCAAATCATAAGAAACATATATTCATGGCTTCAAATTCCCCCTCTAACTAATAGGGGTTTAGTTCCTCATGATAGCAATTAAACAAAGAAAACTGAATTGAAACATTGAAAACAAAGATAGACAACACCTAAGAACGCTCCAGCAATAGTCACGACTTAGAGTGGCACCTACTCCTTCCTTCCTTGAATAGCTGCGGCACAAGAGGGGTTTTCTGGGTTTGTGTGGATGATATGGCACGGCAGAGGGTGAATTAGGTCAGAAACTATGGAGAATGGTGAAGGAAAGGGGCGGTAGAGAGTGGTGGATGATTTCTGGCGTGAATGATGTATATGGAGAGTGGTGTGTACGGCAAAGGGTGGATTAATCTATATATAGGCACCAAAAACCCTAGCTGAATCAGATTAGGACTTCTAGAAACCCAAATCCATCCAGAAATAGGCTCAAAACAATCAGATTTCCAATGGGAAAGGGCCTAAGGTGCGGCAGATTTGGATAAGGAGGGATAAGGCTTCTAGAAAGCAGGTTTTCTAGAAGGCTAGGTGCGGCCAGGCTTAGGGTTTCTAGAAACTTAATTTAAATGTCCCCCAATCAGAAAATAAACCCTCATTGTACCAGGAATTGAATTAGAAAATGATTAGGATAGGATAAGGTTTGTTAAGATAAGATAAGGGTTGGATAAGATAAGATAAGATAAGGTTGTTTGGATAATGTTTTGGATAATTCTCCTTCTTTTGAGCTGATTCCTTATCTTCAATGATTTGAATTTATTTCTCCAACCTTGAAACATATTCCCAACTCCATTTAGACTCCAAATTCGTCCATCTTCATGCCCATTGCTTGTGCTATCCATTCCAAGCCCAGATTTGCTCTAAAATGCTCCAAAATGCATCTTTTTGCCAACTTTGCTTCTTGGACCTAAAAACACACGAAAATGACTTTAAACACTATACTAAGCAACAAATAGCTAAGCAAATGCAAGAAAACACACTAACTAAGTCGCATAAATATGCTCCTATCAAATTGGATGGTTTAGGTGGTTGTGGCAAGGGTGGTGCTACCCTTGCCGTGGGTGTGCATTGCTCCTCTTCTTCAATTATCAACTCTTCAAACTCGTTGGAACGTGATTTGGAAGGTTGGGTATCATATCCAACTTGTTTTCCATTTCGCAGACTCATGGCTTTGGCAGATTCGAATCCACCCTTTGGGTTGACAACAGTTGAACTAGGCAACTTGCCTTGCTCTCGGAATTGGCCCATGAACTCTGCAATCTGCCCTACTTGCTTCTCCAACTCATCCACCTTTTTGTCCCTAGTTTGCATACCCTGCACCATAGAAGTTAGTAATTGAAAAATCTGATCATTATCAACAGACGAACCTGATTTGGTGTGGGCAGGTTGTGCTTGGGGTTGTGTGGGTGCGTATGGTTTTGAATAGAAACCCGGGGGTTGCTGCCTAAATGCACTTTGTTGTTGGTTTTGTTAGGGTTCTCGCCATTTGAAATTTGGATGATCTCTCCAACCTGGATTGTATGTGTTACAGAAAGGATCACTTCTTGGTTGTTGATTCCCAAAACCCACTGCATTGGCAAATTCCCACCCTCCATTCTCAATCAATTGTGGGCACTTATCAGAGGGATGTCCTTGCATGGAACACACGCCACAAGCAGCCACACTTTGCACTTTTGGTCCTTCCTTAACCTGAGAAAGAAGAATGGTAAGATTAGCCATTTGATTTTGAAGTTCGGAAATAGCACTTACCTCATTCACTTGTTGTTGCCGTGAGGTGTTTCTTTGTCCAACACCTTCACATTATTGATTGTTCAAAGCTCGGTTAGCAATCAAGGTCTTGGCAGCCGTGGGTGTCTTATCCACCAAAGCTCCTCCCACTGAGGCTTTGATGCGAAATATATAAGCACACAAATTAAACCCTCTTGTTGACAATCGTAGTATAGATGCAAGTAGGGATCGTTCTGTACCAGGGATTAGGAGGGCTTGCTAAAACCTCTAAACTGACTCAAAAACATAAAAACAAAGTTAAAAACACTAATCTAGACTCAAAGAATGCAAGACTAAACTCTAGGACACCAAAACAACTTTAAAACACTCAAAACTGCCTAAAAACACAAACTGGGCAGTTTTGGACTCTAAACACAATTTTGGACGAAAATAAGTTTTAACTTGACTCAAAACACTAAAAAACACAAACTAAAACAGTTTCTAACTAATATGACTCAACAAGTAAAGGGGGGATTGGGTTTTGACGAATTTGAAAACAAAACAAGAAACTTAAAGTACTAATGAAATCTGCACAAAATTGGGTGAAAACTATGGATGATTGGATAGCTAGGAGGTTCTTCTCCACACATGACACACTTGCATACAAAACGATTTCCAGTTGCTTTTCAATAAACTATGAATTCTCAACGCCCCAGATTAACCGTGAATTGCACTAATTAACCCTCAGATTTCCCTAATTTTATTGAATTGGATGATTGCATACGACAACTCAAAACATTCCCCACAAGTTCCCTACATGAATTGCATAAAAGAGATACAAGCAAAGATCATTAAGTTCTTTGAAAATCATAAGCATTGACAAGGCACTCGTAACTATGAATTGCATGATACTTATGCCAGGAATTTACTTAACACGATTGTGACCAGCAACCTTCACTACTTGTGAATATAAGTTCATAACGATTAGGTGAAACTCCCTTATATCCTAGCATCAGATTTATGCATGAATTAAGCGTGCACTCTCAACCAACATACACAAATCAGTTTTAGTTCAAACGGATAAGTAAATTGAAATCACAATTTATGAATCACAACTAGAGGTAATCAAATCATATAACAAGCATAAACATGGTTTCGAATCCCCCCTAGCCAAGGGGGGGTTTAGTTCCTCATACGTACAAAACAAAGAGTATTGAATTTAAACATTGAAATCAAAGGAAATGAAACACCTAAAACTTCCAGCAATTCGAACTTGAATGGCATGCACGTCCAGGGCTTCTTCTCCTCTTCTTTGCTGCGGCACAAGGGTTGGTGATGAGTTTTTGGAGGTTATGAATGGTGTAGAAGGCTGGGTTATTGGCTAGGATGGATGTATGGTGCGGCAAGGAGTGAATTAGGTCAGAAACTATGGAGAATGGTGAAGTATAGGTGCGGCTAAGGTTGCGGAAGGAATTCTGGCGAAAATGGTTATGTGGATGGATGAATGGATGTATATGGAGAGTGGTGTCTGAGGCAAAGGGTGTAGAAATATATATATATATATATATATATATATATATATATATATATATATATAGGCACCAAAAACCCTAGGTAAATCATATTAGGACTTCTAGAAAGCCAAATCCATCTAGAAATAGGTTTAAAACAATCAGATTTCTAATGGGAAAAGGCCTAAGGTGCGGCAGGTTTGGATAAGGAGGGATAAGGCTTCTAGAAAGCCTTGCAAGGCAAGGAAATCAGATATTCTAGAAGGCTAGGTGCGGCATGGAGGAGATAAGGTTTTTATGTCTGCTAAACTGAAATTAAAACCTTTTTACAGCAGGAATTAAGTTAGGAAAGGATTAGGATAGGATAAGGTTAGTTAAGATAGGATAAGGATTGGATAAGATAAGGATAAGATAAGGTTGTTTGGATAATGTTTTGGATAAAATCCTTCTTTGTAGCTGATTCCTTATCTTCTTTGACTTGAATTTATTTCTCCAACCTTGAAACATATTCCTAACTCCATTTGGACTCCAAATTCGTCCATCTTCTTGGCTCCAAGCATATGATATCCATTCCAAGCTCAAATGTGCTCCAAAAGGCTCCAAAATGCATCCTTTTGCATACTTTGCCCTTAGAACCTGAAAATACATCAAACTAGCTTAAAAGACTATTTTAACTAAGGAAAAACAACATAAATGCACAAGAACAAGCTAACTAAGGTGCATAAATATGCCCCTATCAAATTCCCCCACACTTAGCTTTTGCTAGTCCTCGAGCAAAACAAAACGAAACAAAGTAAACAAAACAAGTATAACACAACCTAAACCTTCCAACAATTGTCTCAGGGATTTCCAATGCACATGACATGTTGAAAATCATCATTCCCATAGATTTTGGCCATCTTTACGCTCAAGCACATACTTAATCATAGTCACTACTTACTAGTTCACAAATAACCAATTAAAACGATGTTTTGAATGTAGTAACATGCCTTAGAGAATTCCCTCAATTCCTTACAAGATATGCACTCAATCTTCACTCAGATTTTCTAACTACACACCCTACACTAGTTATATGTGAGAAGATTGATGTAATTATGAAAACGAACGCTCACATATATGTATAACAAGAAAAGCAATTTCCGGAGTTAATAACATGTTTAGATATGATCTCATGAATGGAACGCTACTACTTAGATGCGAGAACCAGTGACACCATATGCTCAAACCAAATTCAAACTCCACAAATTGAAACACACAACACTCAAGATTAAAGTCAAGGGTTGTAACGGGGCTTGGGGAGTTGGCTAACAACAAAAGGATAGGAAAACAAACGTTCTTAAAGCAATAGTGAGCAAAGTAATGAAATTGAACTTAGAATTTCCTTTAGCATGCAGAAATCAACTTTTAAACGCAAAGGGAAGATTCAAGCAACAATTAGGGCCGGATTCAATGTTTTGGACCCTTCCTTCAACAACCAACACTCGAGAACTTTTTTCCACATCTTTTCAACTCCTTTTTCATTCTTTTCACAATTTTTTCTTTTTTTCTTTCTATTTTCCACGAATTTTTCTTCTTCTCTTTTTCTTTTTTTTTTTCTTTTTCTTTTCTTGGCGGTGCCTCATTCAAGACTTTGGCACACCCACAACAAAACTCACTTCCCCCACACTTGTTTTCTGCCAAACAATGATCAAAAGGAATTCATATTGAGTCATGCGTTACTATGCTTCAAGAACAAAGGTATGGATGGTCCTAATCTAGGCTAGGTGAGGATAATGTGGGTTAACAAAGAACATAGGCTAAACAAGGCTCAACGGGGTTAAAACCTACAAAACACAATGAAATAGGGACATACGGCAATTTGGCTATGGTGGTCACTACACAACTTCATCTTGAGTATGTGTTATGCAAATCAATAACATGCTTAGAATGCATTGGGCATGAGTTCTAGTGTTTGGAACTAAATGATGAAACACCTTCTAAGTAGCAACCAAGCAAAGAATAATGAGATCATGCAACGACTTTAGAAAACAACAATGCACAGATTATTAACTCTCCAAATAAATGTTTAGGCTCAAGTCTCACAAGGTTGTAGCGTTAGTTTGAGTTTCTTCCTTCAAGCATGTTACAAAAACTGATTTTTTCTTTTATGATTGCATGTGAATTCATAAGTTATAACCACAACCAAGCATAAACCAAAGAGTAAATCAAACTTTCATCCATGTTTACAACTCTCTTTAACAGTCATGCAATTACAAACCAAATCCTCATCATTGTGTTGGAAGGTACTTAAGACACAAACACACAAAAACGACTCTTTTTGGTATTTTTCAAAACTTTTTCGATTTTTTTGTAAATTTTCGTATTATCTTTCAAGACACATAAAAACACTTCAAAACACACTAAAAACACTCAAAACAGTGAAAAACAACCTTAGAAGTGATAGGTGACAATATCCTCGGCAACGGCGCCAAAAATTTGATGCGAAATATATAAGCACACAAATTAAACCCTCTTGTTGACAATCGTATGATGTGAAATTAAGTTGCACTCAAACTTAAACCCTATCAATGCAGTATGTGTAAGTAGGGATCGTTCTAGCCGGGGATTAGAAGGGATGCTAATCGACACAAATAAGACTCCAAAATACTAAACTAGACTCTATAAACTCAAAACTGACCCAAAACAATAAAAACAGCAACAAACAATAAAAAAGACTCAATTCTAGACCTAACAAGTAATTTTGACGAAAATAGAACTTTAAAAGAGTCAAAAGACTAAAACAAAACAGATTTTGACTCTGAAAACAAGTTGAAATGAAAGGGGAATTGTTTTTGACGAATTAAAAACTTAAAACAGAAACTTTGCATAAAACACTTATAAAAACGAATTTTGTGAATTGAAAAGGGTGAAAGGCTAGTTAGAGGGCCCTTCTCCACACATGAACATATGCATATAAATCGATTTCCAGTTATTCTTTCGACAAACCATGAATGACAATGCCCCAAATTAATCATGATTGCACGCATTAACCTTCAGATTTTCCTAAGTTCATTGAATTTGGACGTAGCGCCGCAAACCAAATTATTCTTATCAAGTTCCCTATATGACTGCATACTAGAGATACATATCAAAGATCATTAAGCTTTGTGAAAATCATAAGCATTGACATGACATTCGTGACTATGACTGCATGACACTCCTGCCAGGAATTTACTTAACACGATCGTGACTAGCAACCTCCACTACTTGTAAATATAAGTTTGTAACGATTAGGTGAAACTCCCTTATATTTTAGCATCAAATCCTAGCATGCAAACTAAGTGTGCACCCTTAATCAACATACAAGAATAAGTTTTAATCAAACAGTTAAGCAAATTGCATTCACGATTCATGAAATCACAACTGGATGAAATCAATTCATATCACATATATGCTCATAGTTTCGAATTCCCCCTAGCTAAGACGGGGTTTAGTTCCTCATGATCGCAAATAAACAAAGACAATTAAATTTAAACATTGAAAACAAAGGATAGAATACACCTAGAAAACGCTCCAGATTTCTTCCTTCCTTCCTTTGCAAAGCTACGGCACAAGAGTGTGTGGTGAATAGTGGTGGATGGATGTAGGTGACTTATGGTAGAGGGTGGTGGTCTGAATGGTGCAGCATAAACTTGTATTTATAGGCCTAGGAATTACTTGGCCTAGGTTGTAAAGGAAAAGGATTTAGGACTCCAAACCAACAAGGAAAAGGCCATCTAGAAAGGTTGGGGCGTCAGATTTTTAGGGCTTCTAGAAAGGAGTGTTGTGGCATGTTTCTAGAACAAAAAGGCTTCCTAAAAACAGGTTTTAGGCATCCTAATATGAAAAGGAGTCCCCATTCTAGCTGGAATTAAGGTAGGATAAGATTAGGATAGGATAAGATAAGATAAGGTAAGATAAGGTTAGTTTGGATAAGATAAGGTTGGATAAGATAAGGTTTTGGATAATTCTCCTTCTTTGTAGCTGATTCCTTATCTTCTTTGACTTGGATTTATTTCTTCAACTCTTTTGCACATTCCTAGCCTCTCTTGAACTTCAAATTCGTCCATCCATCTTGCTCCAATCTTGTGATATCCATTCCAAGCCCAAAACTGCTCTAAAATGCTCCAAATTGCATCTTTTTGCCAACTTTGCCAATTGGACCTGAAAACACACGAAAATAGCTTAAATCACTATAATAAGCAACAAATAACTAAGTAAATGCAAGAAAACACACTAACTAAGTCGCATAAATATGCTCCTATCATCGTAGTATAGATGCAAGTAGGGATCGTTCTTACTTGTGGTGGGTGGTTGGGAGGGCTTAGGGGGCTGCGGCAAGGGTTGTTCTTCCCTTGCTGTGGGTGTGTCTTCTTCCTCCTCCTCAATCAGCAGCTCCACATCCACTTCTAGGCTATGTTTGGACGTTTTTAGGTCAGCTCCAATCTCCATAGCACTTTCCAAAGTGATAGCTTCAGCAATTTCAAAGTCTCCCTTCGAATTGACAGTAGTTGAGTTGGAGAGATCACGTTGTTCTTGAATTTGTACCATGAACTCTGCAATCTGCCCAATTTGCTTTTCCAAATGGTCCACCTTTTTGTTTTGGTTTTCTTGTCCCTGAGATAAAGAAGTGAGTAACTCAAGAATTTTATCATTATCCATTGACGAACTTGAACTTGGTTGGGCCGAATATGGTTGAGGCTGTGGTGGTTCATATGGCGTTGTATAGAACTCCCCAGATGGCTGCCAATATCCTTCTTGGTGTGAGCCCTGCGTAGGTCTTGAGTAGAACTCCTCTTCTTGCTGCCAATATCCACCTTGTTGGAATTGTTAAGGTTCTCCCCACATATAATCTGAATAATCTCTCCAATCGGAATTGTAAGCGTTGGAAAACATGTTGTCCCTTAATTGGCTATGGCCTTGATAACCCCAAGCATCTTCATTCGCAGCTAATTGAGAACATTGATGAGTTGGATATCCTTGCCCATAGGACACACCACATGTAGGGACACTTTGCATTGTGGTCCTTTCGGCATATTGTGACAATTGAGAAGTAAGTTTCGCCAATTGAGCTTGAATGGTAGCAAAATCCATGTCTTACTTCTCTAGTACCTGAAAATCAAGGAAACAAAACTAAATCAAATATCAAAAGTAAAAGACACAAACAAAAACAAAGGGGATTAGCTAAAGAAAACAAGAAAACAACACAAAGTCAGAAACAAAAACAAAAACAAAATAAACGAAAAGAAAAGAACCAAGGGATTTTGCTAATCCCCGGCAAAGGCGCCAAAAATTTGATGCGAAATATATAAGCACACAAATTAAACCCTCTTGTTGACAATTGTAGTATAGATGCAAGTAGGGATAATTCTGGACCGGGGATTAGGAGGGCTTGCTAAAACCTCTAAACTGACTCAAAAACATAAAAACAAAGTTAAAAACACTAATCTAGACTCAAAGAATGCAAGACTAAACTCTAGGACACCAAAACAACTTTAAAACACTCAAAACTGCCTAAAAACACAAACTGGGCAGTTTTGGACTCTAAACACAATTTTGACGAAAATAAGTTTTAACTTGACTCAAAACACTCAAAAACACAAACTAAAACAGTTTCTAACTAATATGACTCAACAAGTAAAGGGGGGATTGGGTTTTGACGAATTTGAAAACAAAACAAGAAACTTAAAGTACTAATGAAATCTGACGAAATTGGGTGAAAACTATGGATGATGGGATAGCTAGGAGGTTCTTCTCCACACATGACACACTTGCATACAAAACGATTTCCAGTTGCTTTTCAATAAACTATGAATTCTCAACGCCCCAGATTAACCGTGAATTGCACTAATTAACCCTCAGATTTCCCTAATTTTATTGAATTGGATGATTGCATACGACAACTCAAAACATTCCCCACAAGTTCCCTACATGAATTGCATAATAGAGATACAAGCAAAGATCATTAAGTTCTGTGAAAATCATAAGCATTGACAAGGCACTCGTAACTATGAATTGCATGATACTTATGCCAGGAATTTACTTAACACGATTGTGACCAGCAACCTTCACTACTTGTGAATATAAGTTCATAACGATTAGGTGAAACTCCCTTATATCCTAGCATCAGATTTATGCATGAAAATTAAGCGTGCACTCTCAACCAACATACACAATCAGTTTTAGTTCAAACGGATAAGTAAATTGAAATCACAATTTATGAATCACAACTAGAGGTAATCAAATCATATAACAAGCATAAACATGGTTTCGAATCCCCCCTAGCCAAGGGGGGGTTTAGTTCCTCATACGTACAAAACAAAGAGTGTTGAATTTAAACATTGACATCAAAGGAAAGGAAACACCTAAAACTTCCAGCAATTCGAACTTGAATGGCATGCACGTCTAGGGCTTCTTCTCCTCTTCTTTGCTGCGGCACAAGGGTTGGTGATGAGTTTTTGGGGGTTATGAATGGTGTACAAGGCTGGGTTATTGGCTAGGATGGATGTATGGTGCGGCAAGGAGTGAATTAGGTCAGAAACTATGGAGAATGGTGAAGGATAGGTGCGGCTAAGGTTGGGGAAAGAATTCTGGCGAGAATGGTCGTGTGGATGGATGAATGGATGTATATGGAGGGTGGTGTCTGCAGCAAAGGGTGTAGAAATATATATATAGGCACCAAAAACTCTAGGTAAATCAGATTAGGACTTCTAGAAAGCCAAATCCATCCAGAAATAGGTTTAAAACAATCAGATTTCTAATGGGAAAAGGCCTAAGGTGCGGCAGGTTTGGATAAGGAGGGATAAGGCTTCTAGAAAGCCTTGCAAGGCAAGGAAATCAGATATTCTAGAAGGCTAGGTGCGGCATGGAGGAGATAAGATTTTTATGTCTGCTAAACTGAAATTAAAACCCTTTTACAGCAGGAATTAAGTTAGGAAAGGATTAGGATAGGATAAGGTTAGTTAAGATAGGATAAGATAAGGATAAGATAAGGTTGTTTGGATAATGTTTTGGATAAAATCCTTCTTTGTAGCTGATTCCTTATCTTCTTTGACTTGAATTTATTTCTCCAACCTTGAAACATATTCCTAACTCCATTTGGACTCCAAATTCGTCCATCTTCTTGGCTCCAAGCATATGATATCCATTCCAAGCTCAAATGTGCTCCAAAAGGCTCCAAAATGCATCCTTTTGCATACTTTGCCCTTAGAACCTGAAAATACATCAAACTAGCTTAAAAGACTATTTTAACTAAGGAAAAACAACATAAATGCACAAGAACAAGCTAACTAAGGTGCATAAATATGCCCCTATCAGGCATCTAGCATTTGATGTTCAATGGGTAGAAGCCCTTCGTAGAATTATTGAAGAAGAAGCTCCTCCTTCATTTGATGCTGTGGACATGAAACAACAAGAGTTTTAAAATGTTTATAATAAGTGGGAAACGATTCACCTTCATTTTTGATAGGAGCATATTTGTGCGACTTAGTTAGTGTGTTTTCTTGCATTTACTTAGTTATTTGTTGCTTATTATAGTGTGTTAAGTCATTTTCGTGTGTTTGTAGGTCCTATGCAAAAGAGTTGAAGAAATAAATCCAAGTCAAAAAAAGATAAGGAATCAGCTACAAAGAAGGAGAATTATCCAAAACATTATCCAAAACTACCTATCTTATCCTTATCTTATCCAAACCTTATCTTATCTTATCCTAATCCTTTCCTAACCTAATTCCTACTGCAAAACGGATTCAATTTCAGTTTAGGAGACCTAAGAACCTGATTTCTAGGAACCTCATCCTCTCCTACAAAGGTGCTGCACCTACCCCCTTCTAGAAGTGTCAAAATCAGCCAAATAACACCCTTTCTAGAAGCCCCTAAAAAAGTGGCTCCCCAAGCCTTCTAGATGCATGATCCAGCCGCACCTTTCTCCTAAATCCCTTTGGTTTTTGACCTTCTAGATGTCCTATTTCCTACTAGGATTACATAAACCTTTTCCCCTTAGGATTGTGTTTTTATTTTCCTACACAAACTACATTTTGTAATCCTTTTCCTACACTAATGTTGTGCCGCACCCTCTCCCTATATATACATATTTTGCTACACCATTCAACACCACCATCTCTCATTCACACATCTCTACACTACCATTTAGCCATACCCTCATTGTGCCGCAACTTGCAAGGAAGGAAGGAAGGAAGGACTCTAGAGCGTTTTCTAGGTGTTTTCTATCTCTTGTTTTCAATGTTTAATTTTATTTATATTTGTTTGATTGCGAACATGAGGAACTAATTTCTTTATAGTTAGAGGCGAATTCAAAGCCATGGACATATGTTTTATATGAATTGATTTCCTCCAGTTATGATTTCATGAATCGTGGATGTGGTTTGCTTAACTGTTTTATTAAGAACTTGTTCTTGTGTGTTGATTAAGGATGCATACTTAGTTTGCATGCATGAATTTGATGCTAGAGTACAAGGGAGTTTCACCTAATCGTTATGAACTTATATTCACAAGTAGTAAAGGTTGCTAGTCACAATCATGTTAAGTAAATCCTAGGCAAGAGTAACATGCTTTTCATAGTTATGAATGCCTCGTCATGCTTATGGTTTCCATAAAGCTTAATGATCTTTGTTTTGTGTCTCTATCATGCTTTTCATAGTTAGGGAGCTTAATAAAGAATGATTTGGGTTGTCATATGCTTTTCATCTAATTCAATGAGTCTAGGGAAATCTGAGAATTAATTAGTTCTACACAATTAATTTGGGGCATTGTCATTCATGGTTTGTTGAAAGAATAACTGGAAATCAATTTATATGCATATGTTCACGTGTGGAGAAGGGCCCTCTAACTAGCCTTTCACCCTTTTCAATTCACCAAATTCGTTTTCTATAAAGTAGTTTATGCAAAGTTTATCTTTTAAGTTTTAAATTCGTCAAAAACAAACCCCCTTTCATTTAGTCTTGTTTTTAGAGTCAAAACCTGTTTTCTTTTAGTTGTTTGAGTCTTTTGATGTGAAAATTACTTGACACTCAAATTAAAACCCTATCGACGTAGTATATGATAGTAGGGATCGTTTTAGGCCGGGGATTAGAAGGGATGCTAATCTACACAAGTTAAACTCTAAGGATGCGTTTGTTACATCGGACTGTCTCGGACTGGATTAGCTGCAGGGACTAAGCTGGACTGGCTTAAACTAGACTAAGTTGGACTAGCTTAATGAAGCGTTTGGTGCAGCGTCGGACTAAGAAGCAGAATAACATAAATACGTGAAAATTTGATCTTTTTTTTTAACTTAAGAAAATATAATACCTAAATAATGTTGAATACCACGCCGTGAAAAATGGTATCAATTGATAAATTTTACACCCAATTGATGTGAGAATTACTTGACACTCAAATTAAAACCCTATCGACGTAGTATATGAAAGTAGGGATCGTTTAAGGCCGGGGATTAGAAGGGATGCTAATCTACACAAATTACACTCTAAAACACTAAAATGGACTCTAGACAATGAAAACAAGTACTAGTGATCAATCTGAACGAATTTTAACTCTAGACAACCTAACTTGACTCAAATAACACAAAACAAACTTAAAACAACAAATAAAACTCAACTAGGCAGATTCTAGACACTAGAGACTCAAAACAGGCTAAATAGACTCAAAACAGCAAAACTAACTTAAGTAGACTCAAAACAGGTTCTATGAAGTGAATTGGATGACTTTTGGACTAGTTAGACTCAAAACACTAAAAGGGGACAGATTTGGACGAATTTAAAGAAACTAAGACTCAATTAAGAACTAGGGGGGTTTTTGGACGATTTAAGCAAAACTAAGCAGATTTAGGCAAACAAAGTAAATTGAAAGAGATAAAGGTGAATTCAAGGGTGAAAACTAGTTAGAGGGTTCCTCTCCACACATGAACATATGCATACGAATTGATTTCCAGTTATTTGTATTGCACTAATTAATTCCCAAATTTCCCTAAGTTCATTGAATTGAATGGATAACGCATCACAACCAAATTATTCTTATCAAGTTCCCTAACTATGGAATACGCACGATAGAGATACATATCAAAGATCATTAAGTTCCATGGAAATCATAAACATTGACAAGGCATTCATAACTATGGAATACGCATGTTACTCTTGCCTAGGATTTACTTAACACAATTGTGACTAGCAATCTTTACTACTTGTGAATATAAGTTCCTAACGATTAGGTGAAATTCCCTTATATCCTAGCATCGAATTCATGCATGTAAACTAAGTAGGCCTCCTTAATCAACACACAAGAACAAGTTCTTCATAAAACAGATAAGTAAATCACATTCACAATTTATGAAACAATAACTGAAGGTAATCAATTCATATCAAACATATGTCCATGGCTTTGAATCCACCTCTAACTAAAACGAAATTAGTTCCACATGTTCAACATAATTGAAAAACAAATTAAATTAAACATAGAAACGAAACAAGAGAAGAAAGAACTCCTCCTTCTCCAATGGAAGCCACGGCAAGGCCTTGTCTTCCCCTCTTTGCAGCAAAATATGGTTTTCTGAATGTATATGGGGGTGTAGAATTCGTATGGATGGGTGGTGGTCTGCGGCAAGGCTTGGAAATATGTATATATAGCATGGCAAACCCTAGGGGAATCAGTTTAGGACTTGGACTCAGCATAAGCAAGGGATTAGGACCCTATGTGCGGCATAAATTGTGAATCCATTAGGAAAAGGGATTGTGGCCCAATTGATTTCTGAAAAGGATTTGTAGAACTCAAATCCACAAGGAAAAGGCTAATAAGTCAGAATCCAAGAGGGAATGGGAGTGAGAAGGCACGGCACAAAGGGATAGGGCAGGGAATTGAGTGCAAGGCAAGGCAAAGGCCTTCTAGAAAGAAGGGAGGCGCCAGATTTTTAGGGTTCTAGAAAGAATGTGTTTTGTGGCAGATTTTGGGGCGCCACTTTTGTAGGGGAATGGATAGGACTTCTAGAAATCAGGTTTTAAGTCCCCTAAACTGAAGAAAACAGGTTAGGATAAGATTAGGATAAGATAAGGTAAGATAAGATAAGGATTAGGTAAGATAAGATAAGATAAGGTTGTTTTGGATAATTCTCCTTCTTTTGAGCTGATTCCTTATCTTCTTATCTTTGACTTCTTTCTTCCATCTTCTTAGCTGATTTCAAGCCTTTATATCTTCAATTTCGTCCATCAACTTGCCTCCATGCTTGCACTACCCAATCTTGGCCCAAAAATGCTCTAGAATGCTCCAAATTGCTTCTTTTTGCCATCTTGACACTTTGAACCTACAAACACACGAAAATAGCTTAAAATACAAAATTAACTAAGAACTAACAACGTAAATGCATGAAAACAAGCTAACTAAGTCGCATAAATATGCTCCTATCAAATTCCCCCACACTTAGCTTTTGCTAGTCCTCAAGCAAAACGAAACCAAACAAACGAAACAAACACCAAACAAACTAGACCTTCCAACTTTCACCTCAGGGATTTCTAACATACATGACATATTTAAGATCATCATAACCATAGCTTTTAGTCTTCCCCACCCTTTAGTACATACTTAATCACAGTCACCATCCATTAGCTCTCATCTAACCAATTAAAACAATGTTTTGAACGTAGTAACATGCCTTAGAGAATTCACTCAATTCTTCACTAGGTACACTCTTATTTTCACTCAGATTGTCTAACTACACTCCCTATACTAAGTATATGTGAGAAGATTGATGTAAACCGGCAAACGAACACTCACATAAGTTTATAACAAAGAAAGCAATTTCTGGAATTATTAAGCATGTATATATATGATCTCATGAATGGAATGCTACTACTTAGATGCGAGAACCAGGGATACCATACGCTCGTACCAATCCCAAACTCCACATATTGAAACACACAACACTCAAGATTGAAGTATAGGGTTGTAACGGGGCTAAGGGTATTGGCTAACAAAGAAACGTAAGGAAAACAAACGTTCTTAAAGCAAAAGCAAGCAAAGTAATGAATATGACACTTAGAACTCCCTTTAGCATGCAGAAATCAACTTTTAAACACAAAGGGAAGATTCAAGCAACAATTAGGGCCGGATTCAATGTTTTGGACCCTTCCTTCAACAAACACTTGAGAACTCTTTTTCACATCTTTTCAACTTCTTTTTCACTCTTTTCACAACTTTTCTTTTGTTCTTTCTATTTTTCACGAATTTGTCTTCTCTCTTTTTTTTTCTTCTTCACCCGTGCCTCTTTTGTGACTTTGGCACATATAAACGCACAACTTTCTTTCCCCCACACTTGTTTGCTGCCCAATAACTAATGCAGAATATATAAGCACACAAATTAAACCCTCTTTTTATCAATTGTAGCAAAGTATGTAAGCAGGGATCGTTCTAGGCCGGGGATTAGGAGGGATTGCTAAATCACTTGAAAACTGACTCAAAAACTTAAAACAAAGTTAAAACACTAAATTAGACTCAAAGAATGCAAAACTATACTCTAAAACACTAAAACAAACTAAAAGACTCAAAACAGCAAACAAACACTCAAAACTGCCTTAAAAACACAAACTGGGCAGTTTTGAGCACTAAGGAAGAATTTGGACGAAAACAGTTTATAACTTGACTCCAGACACTTAAAAACACAAACTAAATTGATTTCTAACTAACTTGACACTTCAAAATAAAGGGGGAATTGGTTTTGACGAAATTGAAAACAAAACAAAAACTTTGTAAAACAAAACAGATTGTAAAACGAAATTGGTTTAAATTAATGGATGGAAGGCTAGCTAAGGGGTTCTTCTCCACACATGTCATACTTGCATACAAAATGATTTCTAATTGCAATTCAATAACCCACGAATTCTCAACACTCCAAGTTAATTAGGTCTGCTTAAATTAATTTTCAGATTTCCCTTATGTCAATGAATTGGATGGAAACTGCGCATCACAATCAAATTATTCTTCAAGAGTTCTCTATATGAAAGCGCATACTAGAGATACAATCAAAGATCATTACATTCAATGGAAATCATAAGTATTGACGAGGCACTTGTAACTATGAAAGCGCATGATACTTATGCCAAGAATTTACAACTTATGAAACGCAATTAGAGGTAATCAAGTCATATAGCAAGCATAAACATGGTTTCGAATCCCCCCCTAGCCAAGGGGGGTTTAGTTCCTCATACTCACAGAACAAAGAGTATTGAATTTAAACATTGAAATCAAAGGAAAGGAAACACCTAAAACTTCCAGCAATTCAAACTTGAATGGCATGCACGTCCAAGGCTCCTTCTCCTCCTCTTTGCTGTGGCACAAGGTCTACGGACAGATTTTGGGGGTTATGAATGGTGTAGAAGGCTGGGTTATTGGCTAGGATGGATGTATGGTGCGGCAGAGAGTGAATTGGGTTAGAAACTATGGAGAATGGTGAAGGATGGCTGCAGCAGAGAGTGGTGGATGATTTCTGGCGTGAATGATGTATATGGAGGTGGTGTAACCTGCGGCAACCCTCTAAACTTGTATATATAGGCACCACAAACCCTAGGGTAATCAGATTAGGGCTTGGACTCAGCATTGCACAAGGAATTAGGGCCCTAGGTGCGGCAATTAATTTGGAAAAAGCATTGTGGTCCAATTAATTTCTGAAAAGGATTTGTAGAACCCAAATCCACAAGGAAAAGGGCCTAACAATCAGAATCCAAGAGGGAAAAGGCCTAAGAGGTGCGGCACAATAGGATGAGGGCAGGGAATGCCTTGCAAGGCAAGGAAATCAGGTTTTCTAGAAGGGAAGGAGACGCCAGATTTTTAGGGTTCTAGAATGAATGTGTTTTGTGGCAGATTTTGAGGTTTCTAGAAGGATTTGGGGCGCCACTTTTATAGGACAAGGGATAGGACTTCTAGAAATCAGGTTTTAAGTCCCCTAAACTGAAGAAAACAGGTTAGGATAAGATTAGGATAAGATTGGATAAGATAAGGTAAGATAAGATAAGGTAAGGATTGGATAATGTTTTGGATAATTCTCCTTATTTTGAGCTGATTCCTTATCTTCTTTATCTTTGACTTCTTTCTTCCATCTTCTTAGCTGATTTCAAGCCTTTATATCTTCAATTTCGTCCATCAACTTGCCTCCATGCTTGGACTACCCAATCTTGGCCCAAAAATGCTCTAAAATGCTCCAAATTGCTTCTTTATGCATACTTGCCCTTAGAACCTGAAAATACATCAAACTAGCTTAAAAGACTACTTTAACTAAGGAAAAACAATATAAATGCACAAGAACAAGCTAACTAAGGTGCATAAATATGCCCCTATCAATAACGAACAAAGGGAATTCACTCTAAGTCATGCTTAGCTATGCCTTAAGAACAAGGGTAAGGATGGTCCTAATCTAGGCTAGGTAGGGATAATGTGGGTAAACAAAGAACATAGGCTAAACAAGGCTCAAAAGGGGTTAAACCTGCAATACATATGCTAAGGGTTAAGGCTTTTTGGCTTTGGTTTTAACTAAAGAACTTTGTCTTGTTATTTGTTATGCTAATCAATTTTATGCCTCGAATGAAATGGGTATGAGTTCTAGTATTTGGAACTATATGATGAAACGCATTCTAAGTAGCAACCAAGCAAAGAATAATGAGATCATGCAACGACTTTAGAAAACAACTAATGCACAGATTTTTAACTCTCCAAAGAACGTTTTAAGCTCAAGTCTCTCAGGGTTGTAGCGTTAGTATGAGTTCCTTCCTTCAAGCATGTTACAAAAACTGATTTTTTCTCTTTTTGTGATTACATGTGAATTCATGAACTACAACCATAATCAAGCATAAACCAGAGAGCAATTCAAACCTCCGTCCATGTTTATAACTTTCCTCCATAGTCATGCAATTAAAAACCGAATCCTTATCATTGTGTTGGAAGGTACCCTAAGACATAAACACACAAAAACAACTCTTTTTGGGTTTTTCAAATGTTTATGGTATTTTCGGATTTTCTTTCAAAACACACTAAAAGACTCCAAAACAGCTTAAAAACACTTAAAAACACTGAAAACAACATTCAAAGTGATAGGTGATAAAAACCCACGAATTTCATGCAAAAACACTTTGTTACCCCCCCCACACTTAAATCAAACATTGTCCTCAATGTTTCAAACATAAACTCACACAAAAACAAGCAAATAACACAACTAACACACATAACAGATATGGCAAAACAAAAGCAATAAAGAGAGAGTTTAAGAACGCAAATCTGGTTTTGGAGCTAGAATTCCATCGTTCTCTCGTTTGAACACATGGGTTGCCTCCGAAGAAGCGCTTGCTTTAACGTCTTCCAGCCGGACGATACTTCCATTTAAGTTCCCATGGTACCCACGGCATGCAGAGGTAGTTCTTCCACTACATGCTCCTCAAACAGCTCGTGCATTGGATCTTTGAATGGTAAGGGATAGTGATCCTTCCGGATTGTGGCATTGAACATCCTAAAATCAATGTAATCATGCCCACCAGCTTGGATTCGATTGGGAATCTGCACCATACAAGGTAACAACCTATTGTTGAAATGGGAATCGAATCTGGAATAGATGGCTTACCAATGTGCTGCAATGAAGTGGCAGCACTATGAACATTATTCCCCATGATATTTTCGACCAATTGGGGCATTTTGAGGGCAGTGGCTGTATGGTCCTTGTGCTCCACTCCAATTCCCTCGTTTTGTATGGTTCTTGATGTATCCTTTTTGCTTGAACGGTCCGGCCCTATCTTTTTTATTTTATCCATGGTAAAACAAGAACGAACAACGTTAGGATTCTCAACAGACTTAGAAACATTAAATTTAATCTTATCACTACCAAACTTCATAGTTGACGTTCCCTTGGCCACATCAATCTTGGTTTGGGCTGTTTTCATGAATGGTCGGCCAAGTAAGAGTGGTAATGGATGGGAATGGTCTGAATCCTTGATAGGAGCATATTTATGCACCTTAGTTAGCTTGTTCTTGTGCATTTATGTTCTTTTTCTTTAGTTAAAGTAGTCTTTTAAGCTAGTTTGATGTATTTTCAGGTTCTAAGGGCAAATATGCAAAAAGAAGCAATTTGGAGCATTTTAGAGCATTTTTTGGCCAAGATTGGGTAGTGCAAGCATGTAGGCAAGTTGATGGACGAAATTGAAGATATAAAGGCTGGAAATCAGCTAAGAAGATGGAAGAAAGAAGTCAAAGATAAAGAAGATAAGGAATCAGCTCAAAAAAAGGAGAATTATCCAAAACATTATCTAAAACAACCTTATCTTATCTTATCTTATCCAATCCTTATCTTATCTTATCTTATCTTATCCAATCTTATCCTAATCTTATCCTAACCTGTTTTCTTCAGTTTAGGGGACTGAAAACCTGATTTCTAGAAGTCTTATCCCTTGTCCTATAAAAGTGGCGCCCCAAATCCTTCTAGAAACCCCAAAATCTGCCACAAAACACATTCCTTCTAGAACCCTGAAAATCTGGCGCCTCCTTCCCTTCTAGAATCTGATTTCCTTGCCTTGCAAGGCTTTCTAGAAGCCTTATTCCTCCTTATCCAAACCTGCCGCACCTTAGGCCTTTCCCCATTAGAAATCTGATTGTTTTAAACCTATTTCTGGATGGATTTGGCTTTCTAGAAGTCCTAATCTGATTTACCTAGGGTTTGTGGTGCCTATATATATAAGTTTAAAGGGTTGCCGCAGGTTACACCACCCTCCATATACATCATTCACGCCAGAAATCATCCACCACTCTCTGCCGCACCCTTCCTTCACCATTCTCTATAGTTTCTGACCTAATTCACTCCTTGCCGCACCATACATCCATCCTAGCCAATAACCCAGCCTTCTGCACCATTCATAACCCCCAAAATCTGTCCCTAGACCTTGTGCCGCAGCAAAGAGGAGGAGAATGAGCCCTTGGACGTGCATGCCATTCAAGTTTGAATTGCTGGAAGTTTTAGGTGTTTCCTTTCCTTTGATTTCAATGTTGAAATTCAATACTCTTTGTTCTGTGAGTATGAGGAACTAAACCCCCTCTGGCTAGGGGGGATTCGAAACCATGTTTATGCTTGCTGTATGACAGGATTACCTCTAATTGCGTTTCATAAATTGTGAATTCAATTTACTTATCTGTTCATATTAAAACTGATTTGTGTGTGTTGATTGAGGTGGCCAACTTAGTTGCATGCATAAATCTAATGCTAGGATATAAGGAAGTTTCACCTAATCGTTACAGAATTATATTCACAAGTAGTAAAGGTTGATGATCTCAATTGTGTTAAGTAAATTCTTGGCATAAGTTTCATGCAATTCATAGTAACGAATGCCTCGTCAATGCTTATGGTTTTCATAGAACTTAATGATTCTTGCTTGTATCTCTATTATGCAATTCATGTAGGGAACTTGTGGGGAATGCTTTGGGTTGTCGTATGCAATCATCCAATTCAATAACGTTAGGAAAATCTGAGGGTTAATTAGTGCAATTCACGGTTAATCTGGGGCGTTGAGAATTCATGGTTTATTGAAAAGCAATTAGAAATCGTTTTGTATGCAAGTATGACATGTGTGGAGAAGAACCCCTTAGCTAGCCTTCCATCCATTAATTTAAACCAATTTCGTTTTACAATCTGTTTTGTTTTACAAAGTTTATGTTTTGTTTTCAATTTCGTCAAAACCAATTCCCCCTTTATTTTGTTGAGTCATATTAGTTAGAAACTGTTTTAGTTTGTGTTTTTGAGTGTTTTGAGTCAAGTTAAAACTTATTTTCATCCAAAATTGTGTTTAGAGTCCAAAACAGCCAGTTTGTGTTTTTAAGGCAGTTTTGAGTGTTTGTTTGCTGTTTTGAGTCTTTTGGGTTGTCTTAGTGTTTTAGAGTTTAGTCTTGCATTCTTTGAGTCTAGATTAGTGTTTTTAACCTTGCTTTTATGTTTTTGAGTTAGTTTAGAGGTTTTAGCAAGCCCTCCTAATCCCTGGCCAAGAACGGTCCCTACTTACATACTTCGCTACAATTGATAAAAAGAGGGTTTAATTTGTGTGCTAATATATTTCGCATCAATCCTTTGTGTTTAAAAGTTGACTTCTGCATGCTAAAGGGAATTCTAAGTGTCATATTCATTATTTTGCTTGCTATTGCTTTAAGAACGTTTGTTTTTCCTATCCTTTCGTTGTTAGCCAATACCCCAAGCCCCGTTACAACCCTTGACTTTAATCTTGAGTGTTGTGTGTTTCAATTTGTGGAGTTTCAATTTGGTTTGAGCATATGGTGTCACTGGTTCTCGCATCTAAGTAGTAGCGTTCCATTCATGAGATCATATCTAAACATGTTATTAACTCCGGAAATTGCTTTTCTTGTTATACATATATGTGAGCGTTTGTTTTCATATTTACATCAATCTTCTCACATATAACTAGTGTAGGGTGTGTAGTTAGAAAATTTGAGTGAAGATTGAGTGCATATCTTGTAAGGAATTGAGGGAATTCTCTAAGGCATGTTACTATATTCAAAACTGATAGGAGCATATTTATGCGACTTTGTTAGCTTGTTTCCTTGCATTTTCTTAGTTAGTTTCTACTTATTATGGTGATTTAAGCTATTTTCGTGTGTTTTCAGGTCCAATGGGCAAAGTTGGCAAAAAGATGCAATTTGGAGCATTTTAGAGTAGTTTTGGGCTTGGAATGGATATCACAAGTATGGAGCAAGATGGATGGACGAATTTGAAGTTCAAGAGAGGCTAGGAATGTGCAAAAGAGTTGAAGAAATAAATCCAAGTTAAAGAAGATAAGGAATCAGCCACAAAGAAGGAGAATTATCCAAAACATTATCCAAAACTACCTTATCTTATCCTTATCTTATCTTACCTTATCTTATCCTATCCTAATCCTTTCCTAACTTAATTCCTGCTGCAAAAGGGATTCAATTTCAGTTTAGGAGACCTTAAAACCTGATTTCTAGGAACCTTATCCCTTCCTATAAAGGTGCTGCACCTATCCCCTTCTAGAAACCCCAAAATTAGCCAAATAACACTCTTTCTAGAAGTCCCTAAAAAGGTGACGCCCCAAGCCTTCTAGATGCATGATCCAGCTGCACCTTTCTCCTAAATCCCTTTGGTTTTTGACCTTCTAGATGTCCTATTTCCTGCTAGGATTACATAAACCTTTTCCCCTTAGGATTGTGATTTTATTTTCCTACACAAACTACATTTTGTAATCCTTTTCCTACACTATATGTTGGTGCCGCACCCTCTCCCTATATATACATATTTTCTGCACCATTCAGACCACCACCCTCTACCATAAGTCACCTACATCCATCCACCACACACTCATTGTGCCGCAGCCTTGCAAGGAAGGAAGGAATCTGGAGTGTTTTCTAGGTGTATTCTATCCTTTGTTTTCAATGTTTAATTTTATTTATATTTGTTTAATTGCGAACATGAGGAACTAATTTCTTTATAGTTAGAGGCGAATTCAAAGCCATGGACATATGTTTTATATGAATTGATTTCCTCCAGTTATGATTTCATGAATCATGAATGTGGTTTACTTATCTGTTTTATTAAGAACTTGTTCTTGTGTGTCGATTAAGGAGGCCTACTTAGTTTGCATGCATGAATTTGATGCTAAAATATAAGGGAGTTTCACCTAATCGTTACAAACTTATATTTACAAGTAGTGGAGGTTGCTAGTCACGATCGCGTTAAGTAAATTCCTGGCAGGAGTGTCATGCTTTTCATAGTCACGAATGCCTTGTCAATGCTTATGATTTTCACAAAGCTTAATGATCTTTGTTTTGTGTCTCTATCATGCTTTTCATAGTTAGGGAGCTTAATAAAGAATGATTTGGGTTGTCGTATGCTTTTCTTCCAATTCAATGAGTCTAGGGAAATCTGAGAATTAATTAGTTCTACACAATTAATTTGGGGCATTGTCATTCATGGTTTGTTGAAAGAATAACTGGAAATCGATTTATATGCATATGTTCATGTGTGGAGAATGGCCCTCTAACTAGCCTTTCACCCTTTTTAATTCACAAGATTCGTTTTTATAAGTGTTTTATGCAAAGTTTTAGTTTTAAGTTTTAAATTCGTCAAAAACAATCCCCCTTTCATTTAAACTTGTTTTTAGAGTCAAAACCTGTTTTCTCTTAGTTGTTTGAGTCTTTTAAGTTCTATTTTCGTCAAAATCACTTGTTAGGTCTAGATTTGAGTCTTTTATATTGTTTCTTGCTGTTTTTAGTGTTTTAAGTTAGTTTTGAGTCATTAGAGTCTAGTTTAGTGTTTTTGAGTCTTATTTGTGTTGATTAGCATCCCTAGTTAATCCCCGGTTTAGAACGATCCCTACTTGCATCTTTACTACAATTGTCATCAATAGGGTTTAATTTGTGTGTCAAGTTAATTTTCACATCAAAAACATTGTTTTAATTGATTATTTGTGAACTAGTAAGTAGTGACTATGATTAAGTATGTGCTTAAGCGTAAAGATGGCCAAAATATGTGGGAATGATGATTTTTAACATGTCATGTGCATTGGAAATCCCTGAGACAATTGTTGGAAGGTTTAGGTTGTGTTATACTTGTTTTGTTTCGTTTTGTTTACTTTGTTTTGTTTTGCTCGAGGACTAGCAAAAGCTAAGTGTGGGGGAATTTGATAGGAGCATATTTATGCACCTTAGTTAGCTTGTTCTTGTGCATTTATGTTGTTTTTCTTTAGTTAAAGTAGTCTTTTAAGCTAGTTTGATGTATTTTCAGGTTCTAAGGGCAAATATGCAAAAAGAAGCAATTTGGAGCATTCTAGAGCATTTTTTGGCCAAGATTGGGTAGTGCAAGCATGTAGGCAAGTTGATGGACGAAATTGAAGATATAAAGGCTGGAAATCAGCTAAGAAGATGGAAGAAAGAAGTCAAAGATAAAGAAGATAAGGAATCAGCTCAAAAGAAGGAGAATTATCCAAAACATTATCTAAAACAACCTTATCTTATCTTATCTTATCCAATCCTTATCTTATCTTATCTTATCTTATCCAATCTTATCCTAATCTTATCCTAACCTGTTTTCTTCAGTTTAGGGGACTTAAAACCTGATTTCTAGAAGTCTTATCCCTTGTCCTATAAAAGTGGCGCCCCAAATCCTTCTAGAAACCCCAAAATCTGCCACAAAACACATTCCTTCTAGAACCCTGAAAATCTGGCGCCTCATTCCCTTCTAGAATCTGATTTCCTTGCCTTGCAAGGCTTTCTAGAAGCCTTATCCCTCCTTATCCAAACCTGCCGCACCTTAGGCCTTTTCCCATTAGAAATCTGATTGTTTTAAACCTATTTCTGGATGGATTTGGCTCTCTAGAAGTCCTAATCTGATTTACCTAGGGTTTGTGGTGCCTATATATATAAGTTTAAAGGGTTGCCGCAGGTTACACCACCCTCCATATACATCATTCACGCCAGAAATCATCCACCACTCTCTGCCGCACCCTTCCTTCACCATTCTCCATAGTTTCTGACCTAATTCACTCCTTGCCGCACCATACATCCATCCTAGCCAATAACCCAGCCTTCTGCACCATTCATAACCCCCAAAATCTGTCCCTAGACCTTGTGCCGCAGCAAAGAGGAGGAGAAGGAGCCCTTGGACGTGCATGCCATTCAAGTTTGAATTGCTGGAAGTTTTAGGTGTTTCCTTTCCTTTGATTTCAATGTTTAAATTCAATACTCTTTGTTCTGTGAGTATGAGGAACTAAACCCCCTCTGGCTAGGGGGGGATTCGAAACCATGTTTATGCTTGCTATATGACTTGATTACCTCTAATTGCGTTTCATAAATTGTGAATTCAATTTACTTATCTGTTCATATTAAAACTGATTTGTGTGTGTTGATTGAGGTGGCCAACTTAGTTGCATGCATAAATCTAATGCTAGGATATAAGGAAGTTTCACCTAATCGTTACAGAATTATATTCACAAGTAGTAAAGGTTGATGATCTCAATTGTGTTAAGTAAATTCTTGGCATAAGTTTCATGCAATTCATAGTAACGAATGCCTCGTCAATGCTTATGGTTTTCATAGAACTTAATGATTCTTGCTTGTATCTCTATTATGCAATTCATGTAGGGAACTTGTGGGGAATGCTTTGGGTTGTCGTATGCAATCATCCAATTCAATAACGTTAGGAAAATCTGAGGGTTAATTAGTGCAATTCACGGTTAATCTGGGGCGTTGAGAATTCATGGTTTATTGAAAAGCAATTAGAAATCGTTTTGTATGCAAGTATGACATGTGTAGAGAAGAACCCCTTAGCTAGCCTTCCATCCATTAATTTAAACCAATTTCGTTTTACAATCTGTTTTGTTTTACAAAGTTTATGTTTTGTTTTCAATTTCGTCAAAACCAATTCCCCCTTTATTTTGTTGAGTCATATTAGTTAGAAACTGTTTTAGTTTGTGTTTTTGAGTGTTTTGAGTCAAGTTAAAACTTATTTTCGTCCAAAATTGTGTTTAGAGTCCAAAACAGCCAGTTTGTGTTTTTAAGGCAGTTTTGAGTGTTTGTTTGCTGTTTTGAGTCTTTTGGGTTGTCTTAGTGTTTTAGAGTTTAGTCTTGCATTCTTTGAGTCTAGATTAGTGTTTTTAACCTTGCTTTTATGTTTTTGAGTTAGTTTAGAGGTTTTAGCAAGCCCTCCTAATCCCCGGCCAAGAACGATCCCTACTTACATACTTCGCTACAATTGATAAAAAGAGGGTTTAATTTGTGTGCTTATATATTTCGCATCAATCCTCCATGTCAAGCACATAGAAATCTGCAGGAAAAATCAAGTGGTCTACCTGCACCAAAACATCTTCCAAAACTCCTTTTGGGTATGCATTAGATCGATCGGCTAATTGGATAATAACACCATCATTTTTAAGCTCTCCTAGATTCATAGATGCATAAACAGAATATGGCATGACATTTATAAATGCACCTAAGTCTAACATGGCAGATTCAAAACGAGTATTTCCAATAACACAAGGAATTGTAAAACTACCCGGATCTTTGCATTTAGGGGGTAATTTCCTTTGTAAAACGGCTGAGACATTCTCACTTACTTGAACCACTTCTTTGTTAGAAATCCTTCTCCTTGTTGTACAAAGCTCTTTCAAAAACTTAGCATACCTTGGGACTTGCTTTATTCCATCAAGGAGTGGGATATTGACTTGAACTTTCCGGAATGTCTCTAGAATGTCTTTCTCAGCATCCTCTTTCTTTGATTGCCGAACCTGCCAGGAAAGGGCACAATTAGTGGAGTAGAGCTAGAAGAATTCATATTGGAACTTACCTTGATGGTTGGGGACGGTTTAGAAGTGGGAATTGGCTGCGGCAAGGATTGTGCATTCCTTGCCGTGGGTTTGGGTGATTCATCCTCCTCCAATTGCAGCTTCGTGTTCTCTTCTTGACTTGATCTAGATGGTTGTGAATCAGTTCCAACCTGCTTACCACTTCTCAACGTGATTGCTTGGGCGGTTTCAAATCCTCCTTTGGGATTAACAACGGTTGAACTAGGCAATCTGCCTTGTTCTCTGAATTGACCCATGAATTCAGCCATTTGTCCCATTTGTTTCTTCAATTCGTCCACCTCTTTAGCTTGATTCTTTATGCTCTGTATGTCCTGTGTCAAAGAGGTTAGTACTTGAAGAATTTTATCATTATCTAACAACGAACCTGAATTGGTTTGGGCCGAAATTGGTTGAGGTTGTGTGGCTGCATATGGCCTTGGAAACATCCCAGGGGGCTGTCTAAATTCGCTTTGTGGCTGTGCTTGTTGAGAGTCCCTCCACTTGAAGTTTGGATGATCTCTCCATCCTGGATTGTATGTATTGGAAAAGGGGTTACCACGGTTTTGGTATTGATTCCCAAAACCCACGGCATTGAGTGTCTCCCACCCTCCATTCTCTGTCAATTGTGGGCACTTATCCGTGGGATGTCCTTGCATGGAGCACACGCCACAAGAAGCCACGGGTTGCACTTTTGGTCCTTCAACAACCTGAGAAAGAATAGTGGTAAGGTTAGCCATTTGATTTTGAAGTTCGGTTATAGCACTTACCTCATTCACTTGGTGTTGCATTCTTTGAGTGTTTTTGTGCTGTTTTGAGTCTTTTGAGTTGTTTTAGTGTTTCAGAATTTAGTCTTGCATTCTTTGAGTCTAGTTTAGTGTTTTAAACTTTGTTTTTATGTTTTTGAGTCAGTTTCAAGTGTTTAGCAATCCCTCCTAATCCCCGGTCCAGAACGATCCCTACTTATACATATACTACAACTGTCAAGAAGAGGATTTAATTTGTGTGTCAAGTTAATTTTCACATCAAAATTTTGGCGCCGTTGCCGGGGAATGCTCCTTTGTCCAACACCTTCGTATTGTTGAGCGTTCAACGCTCGATTAGCAATCAAGGTCTTTGCAGTCGTGGGGGTCTTGTCCACCAAGGCTCCTCCCGCTGAGGCATCTAACATTTGACCTTCGATTGGTAGAAGTCCCTCATAGAAGTATTGTAGGAGAAGTTCCTCCTTCATCTAATGCTGTGGACATGAAGCAACAAGAGATTTAAAACGTTCATAATACGTAGGAAAAGAGTCACCTTCTTCTTGCTGAATTCCACTTATCTTTTTTCGTATGGTGATGACTCGAGAAGTTGGGAAAAACTTCTCCAAGAAAGCCCGTTTCATGCTCTCCCACGATGTGACAGTTCCGGGAGCCAATTTATACAACCAATCCTTTGCTTTTTCCAAGAGAGAAAAGGGAAAGGCCTTCATCTTCAAAATACTTCCATCGACATTGACGGGGGTCATGCTTGAACACACCACTTCGAATTCTTTCAAGTGTTTGTTCGGATCTTCCATGGACAACCAGTGGAATTTGGGGATGTGCTGCAACAAGCTAGACTTCAATTCGAATTCGTCAGTCTTGCCCTCGGTTGCCCAAGGATATTGAATGCATAAAGGGGTTGCATTGTCCAATCCCGAGGCTGAAAGTTCTTTGATTGTTCGGTTATCTGCAGCCATGTCGTGCTCCTCTTCCAAATCCTCTTCAATTTCAACTTCAGATTCGGAATTAGAACTTGAACTAAGTAGACCAGGTTCTGGGTGCTTCCTCTTCCTTCTCAAATCTCGCTCAAAATCGTCGTTAAACTCCAAGATATGTGCGTGAACGGGTTGAGAACTTCGAGTCATACACTAGTACCTAAAACAAAGAAAGCAAAACAAATCAGAAAACTAAGCAAAACAAAAACAAAAACGAGTTAAAATACACGGCAGAAACTAGGGAGATTAGCAAGTTTGCTAATCCCCGGCAACGGCGTCAAAATTTGATGTGAGAATTACTTGACACTCAAATTAAAACCCTATCGACGTAGTATATGAAAGTAGGGATCGTTTAAGGCCGGGGATTAGAAGGGATGCTAATCTACACAAATTACACTCTTAAACACTAAACTGGACTCTAGACAATGAAAACAAGTACTAGTGATCAATCTGAACGAATTTTAACTCTAGACAACCTAACTTGACTCAAATAACACAAAACAAACTTAAAACAACAAATAAAACTCAACTAGGCAGATTCTAGACACTAGAGACTCAAAACAGGCTAAATAGACTCAAAACAGCAAAACTAACTTAAGTAGACTCAAAACAGGTTCTATGAAGTGAATTGGATGACTTTTGGACTAGTTAGACTCAAAACACTAAAAGGGGACAGATTTGGACGAATTTAAAGAAATTAAGACTCAATTAAGAACTAGGGGGGTTTTTGGACGATTTAAGCAAAACTAAGCAGATTTAGGCAAACAAAGTAAATTGAAAGAGATAAAGGTGAATTCAAGGGTGAAAACTAGTTAGAGGGTTCCTCTCCACACATGAACATATGCATATGAATTGATTTCCAGTTATTCTTTCGATAAACCATGAATGACAATGCTTCGAATTAATTGTATTGCACTAATTAATTCCCAAATTTCCCTAAGTTCATTGAATTGAATGGATAACGCATCACAACCAAATTGTGAATGTGGTTTGCGTAACTGTTTTATTAAGAACTTGTTCTTGTGTGTTGATTAAGGATGCATACTTAGTTTACATGCATGAATTTGATGCTAGAATATAAGGGAATTTCACCTAATCGTTAGGAACTTATATTCACAAGTAGTAAAGATTGCTAGTCACAATTGTTTTAAGTAAATCCTAGGCAAGAGTAACATGCGTATTCCATAGTTATGAATGCCTTGTCAATGTTTATGATTTCCATGGAACTTAATGATCTTTGATATGTATCTCTATCATGCGTATTCCATAGTTAAGGAACTTGATAAGAATAATTTGGTTGTGATGCGTTATCCATTCAATTCAATGAACTTAGGGAAATCTGGGATTTGATTAGTGCAATACAATTAATTCAAAGCATTGTCATTCATGATTTATCGAAAGAATAACTGGAAATCAATTCGTATGCATATGTTCATGTGTGGAGAGGAACCCTCTAACTAGTTTTCACCACTGAATTCACCTTTATCTCTTTCAATTTACTTTGTTTGCCTAAATTTGCTTAGTTTTGCTTAAATCGTCCAAAAACTCCCCTAGTTCTTAATTGAGTCTTAGTCTGTTTAAATTTGTCCAAATCTGTTCCCTTTTAGTGTTTTGAGTCTAACTAGTCCAAAAGTCATCCAATTCACCCCTTAGAACCTGTTTTGAGTTTGTTTAAGTTAGTTTTGTTGTTTTGAGTCTATTTAGCCTGTTTTGAGTCTCTAGTGTCTAGAATCTGCCTAGTTGAGTTTTATTTGTTGTTTTAAGTATGTTTTGTGTTATTTGAGTCAAGTTAGGTTGTCTAGAGTTAAAATTCGTTCAGATTGATCCATAGTACCTGTTTTCATTGTCTAGAGTCCAGTTTTAGTGTTTTAGAGTTTAATTTGTATAGATTAGCATCCCTTCTAATCCCCGGCCTTAAACGATCCCTACTTTCATATACTACGTCGATAGGGTTTTAATTTAAGTGTCAAGTAATTCTCACACCAAATTTTGGCGCCGTTGCCGGGGATTAGCAAACTTGCTAATCTCCCTAGTTTCTGCCGTGTATTTTAACTTGTTTTTGTTTTTGTTTTGCTTAGTTTTCTGATTTGTTTTGTTTTCTTTGTTTTAGGTACTAGTGTATGACTCGAAGTTCTCAACCCGTTCACACACATATCTTGGAGTTTAACGACGATTTTGAGCGAGATTTGAGAAGGAAGAGGAAGCACCCAGAACCTGGTCTACTTAGTTCAAGTTCTAATTCCGAATCTGAAGTTGAAATTGAAGAGGATTTGGAAGAGGAGCACGACATGGCTGCAGATAACCGAACAATCAAAGAACTTTCAGCCTCGGGATTGGACAATGCAAACCCTTTATGCATTCAGTATCCTAGGGCAGCCGAGGGCAAGACTGACGAATTCGAATTGAAGTCTAGCTTGTTGCACCACATCCCCAAATTCCACGGGTTGTCTATGGAAGATCCGAACAAGCACTTGAAGGAATTTGAAGTGGTTTGTTCAAGCATGACCCCTGTCAATGTTGATAGGAGTATATTGAAGATGAAAGCCTTTCCATTCTCTCTTTTGGAAAAGGCTAAGGATTGGCTCTACGAACTAGCACCTGGAACCGTTACTTCGTGGGAAAGCATGAAGCGCGCATTCTTAGAGAAATTTTTCCCAACTTCAAGAGTCATTCTCTTGAGGAAAAGGATAAGTGGCATTCAACAAAACCAAGGGGAATCGTTTCCAGCCTATTATGAGCGTTTCAAGGCGCTTGTTGCTTCTTGTCCACAACACCAAATGAAAGAAGAGCTTCTCCTCCAATATTTCTATGAAGGACTTCTCCCCATTGAGAGACAAATGCTTGATGCTTCAGCGGGAGGAGCTTTGGTTGACAAAACACCCGTGGCTGCCAAGACTCTAATTGCAAATCGAGCCTTGAATGCGCAACAATACGAAGGAGTTGGACAGAGAGAAGGGCCACGGCAACAACAAGTGAATGAGGTAAATGCAATTTCAGAATTACAATCTCAAATGGCTAATCTCACTCTTCTTTTGTCACAGGTTGTGGATGGAACCAAAGCACAAGGGCCGGCCATATGTGGAGTGTGTTCTATGCAGGGACATCTCAATGATCAATGCCCTCAATTGATTGAGAATGGGGGCTGGGAAACTGCCCAAGCCGTGGGTTTTCAAGGCCAAACCCAACAAAGACACGACCCATACTCAAACACATACAATCCAGGATGGAGAGATCATCCAAACTTCAAGTGGAGGGACTCTCAGCAAGCACAGCCACAAAGCGGATTTAGACAGCCCCCTGGGATGTTTCCAAGGCCGTATGCAGCCCCACAACCTCAACCAACTTCGGCCCAAACTAATTCAGGTTCGTCGTTAAATAATGATAAAATTCTTCAAGTATTAACCTCTTTGACGCAGGACGTGCAGAGCATAAAAAATCAAGCTAAAGAGGTGGACGAATTGAAGAAACAAATGGGGCAAATGGCTGAATTCATGGGCCAAATCCGAGAACAAGGCAGATTGCCTAGTTCAACCGTTGTTAATCCTAAAGGAGGATTTGAAACCGCCCAAGCAATCACGTTGAGAAGTGGTAAGCAGGTTGGAACTGATTCACAACCATCTAGATCAAGTCAAGAAGAGGACAAGAAGCTGCAATTGGAGGAGGATGAATCACCCAAACCCACGGCAAGGAATGCACAATCCTTGCCGCAGCCAATCCCCACTTCTAAACCATCCCCAACCATCAAGGTAAGTTCCAATATGAATTCTTCTAGCTCTACTCCACTAATTGTGCCCTTTCCTGGCAGGTTGTGGCAATCAAAGAAAGAGGATGCTGAAAAAGACATTCTAGAGACATTCCGGAAAGTTCAAGTCAATATCCTACTCCTTGATGCAATAAAGCAAGTCCCAAGGTATGCTAAGTTTTTGAAAGAGCTTTGTACAACAAGGAGAAGGATTTCTAACAAAGAAGTGGTTCAAGTAAGTGAGAATGTCTCTGCTGTTCTACAAAGGAAATTACCCCCTAAATGCAAAGATCCGGGTAGTTTTACAATTCCTTGCGTTATTGGTAGTACTAAGTTTGAACATGCTATGTTAGACTTAGGAGCTTCAATTAATGTCATGCCATGCTCTATTTATGCATCTATGAACTTAGGTGAGCTTAAAAACGATGGTGTTATAATCCAATTAGCCGATCGTTCTAATGCATATCCAAAAAGAGTTTTGGAAGATGTTTTGGTGCAGGTTGGAAATCTGATTTTTCCAGCGGATTTTTATGTGCTTGACATGGAGGATACACCCCATTCTACCCCATTGCCGATCCTCCTTGGGAGACCTTTCATGAAAACAGCCCGCACCAAGATCGATGTGTTCAAAGGGACGTTGACAATGGAATTTGATGGGGAAGTTATTGATTTCAATCTTGCTGAAACTATTAAATTTCCTAAAGAAAATCATTCTTGTTTTGCTATTGATATATTTGATGAATTGGCGCAGGATTACCTTGATTCCTTGGAGAGGGATCCCCTTAAATCAACAATTGCACAAGGAATTGGGCAAAAACCCAATATTGCCGTGCCTAGAAGTGAAGAGGAGGCCGAGATGGTGGCTGCCCTAGAGTCACTACCTCAGCACCGTGGTAAGCCTTCAAAACCAATTTCAATTCCAATTTCTACTAACAAGTTGTTACCCTCAGTGATTCAGGCACCCGTACTTGAGCTTAAACCATTGCCGGATCATTTGAAGTACGTCTTTTTGGGAGATAACGAGACGTTGCCCGTCATTGTGTCCTCCACACTCACGGCAACAGAGGAAGGAAAGTTAATTCGGGTGTTGAAAGAGCACAAAACAGCCATTGGGTGGACATTGGCCGATATTAGGAGGATTAGCCCTACAACATGCATGCATCGCATACTTCTAGAGGAGGGGGCTAAACCAACTCGAGAGGCTCAACGCTGACTCAACCCTCCAATGATGGAAGTTGTGAAGAAGGAGATTATAAAGCTTCTTGATTGTGGAGTGATTTATCCAATCTCGGATAGCCGTTGGGTTTCACCGGTGCAATGTGTTCCAAAGAAATCTGGGGTCACTGTGGTGAAGAATGCGGAGAATGAACTTGTGCCCACACGTGTCCAAACAGGTTGGAGAGTGTGCATCGACTATAGGAAGCTAAACGCCACCACGAGGAAGGACCACTTCCCTTTGCCGTTCATTGATCAAATGCTTGAAAGATTAGCCGGTCATTCTTTTTATTGTTTTCTTGATGGTTATTCTGGGTATAATCAGATTGTTATAGCTCCGGATGACCAAGAAAAGACCACTTTCACGTGCCCCTTTGGTACCTTTGCCTATCGTCGCATGCCATTCGGTTTATGCAATGCACCTGCCACCTTTCAAAGATGCATGGTAAGTATCTTTTCAGATTTTGTGGAGACGATTATTGAGGTATTCATGGATGATTTTAGTGCTTTTGGGGATTCGTTTGATGGGTGCTTAGATAATCTCACTTTGATTCTAAAACGGTGCATTGAAACTAACCTTGTTTTGAATTGGGAAAAATGTCACTTTATGGTAAAACAAGGCATAGTTTTAGGTCATATCATTTCAGAAAGGGGAATTGAGGTTGATAAATCAAAAATAGACCTTGTACGTTACTTACCCTCTCCTACTTCGGTTAGAGAGGTTCGTTCTTTTCTTGGACATGCAGGTTTCTATAGGCGATTCATCAAGGATTTTTCGAAGATCTCTACCCCCCTTTGCCGTCTCCTCCAGAAAGATGTGACTTTTGTGTTTGATGAGGAATGTGAGAAGGCATTCAAACACCTCAAAGAGATGCTAACTTCGGCCCCTATCATAGTCCCACCAGATTGGAGCCTTCCTTTTGAGCTTATGTGTGATGCTTCTGATTATGCATTAGGAGCTGTTTTGGGACAAAGGAAGGACAAGAAGCCCCATGTCATCTATTATGCATCTCGGACCTTGAATGATGCACAATTGAATTACTCTACCACTGAAAAAGAACTTCTTGCTGTTGTGCTTGCTTTAGATAAGTTTCGTTCTTATTTACTTGGTACTAAAGTTATTATTTACACTGACCATGCAGCTTTGAAGTATTTGTTCACCAAGAAAGAGGCCAAACCAAGACTCATTCACTGGATGCTTCTTCTCCAAGAGTTCGATATTGAAATCCGGGACAGGAAAGGGAGTGAAAACGTGGTGGCTGACCACTTGAGCCGTATGGTGCATGAGGAGGAGGCCGTGCCTATCCAAGAGACATTCCCAGATGAGCAGCTGCTGTCCATCAAGGTAAGTGAGCCATGGTATGCTGATTTAGTGAATTATTTGGTGTCTAAACACATTCCAAGAGAGCTAAACAAACACCAACGTGAAAAATTTCAAAAGGATGCACGTTCTTATGTTTGGGATGACCCATACTTGTGGAAATATTGCCCTGATCAGATTCTTCGTAGGTGTGTGCATAATTCTGAGTTTAATTCAATTTTAACTTTCTGTCACACTTATGCATGTGAAGGTCACTTTGGCACTCAAAGAACAACACATAAAGTTTTAGAATGTGGATTTTATTGGCCTACTATCTTTAGAGATGCTAGAACTTTTTGTATGACATGTGATCGTTGTCAAAGAACTGGTAATATTAGTGCAAGAACCCAAATGCCGCAGCACCCTATATATTCTGTTGAAATCTTTGACGTTTGGGGTATTGATTTCATGGGGCCTTTCCCTTTTTCACATGGTTTCCTTTATATTTTGCATGATGTGGATTATGTGTCGAAATGGGTGGAAGCAAAAGCCACCCGTGCTAATGATTCTAAAGTGGTTGCAATTTCATTAAAACTAACATATTTGCAAGGTTTGGAATGCCAAGAGTACTAATCAGTGATGGGGGCTCCCATTTTTGCAATCGAACCATTGAGGCGCTGCTCAAGAAGTATAATGTCACGCATAAGGTTTCAACACCTTATCATCCTCAAACAAGTGGGCAAGCCGAGGTTTCTAATAGGGAAATCAAGCAGGTTTTGGAGAAGACAGTCGGACCAACTCGGAAGGATTGGAGCTTGCGCTTGAATGATGCATTATGGGCGTATCGTACTGCCTACAAAACACCAATTGGGATGTCCCCATTTCGGCTGATTTATGGGAAACCATGTCACTTACCTGTTGAGTTAGAGCATCGGGCACATTGGGCTGTGAAGACATTCAACATGGAAATTGATGCCGCTGGGATTCATAGGAAGCTTCAATTGAATGAGCTTGAAGAGATAAGGAATGAAGCTTATGAGAACGCTCACATTTACAAGGCAAAAACAAAGGCTGCCCATGACAAGATGATTCGTAGCAAAGTGTTCTTTGTGGGGCAGAAAGTGTTACTTTTCAATTCTTGCCTTCGGTTGTTTCCGGGTAAGTTACGTTCTAAGTGGATTGGTCCTTTTGTTGTTACTAATGTTTTCCCTCATGGTGCAGTTCAAATCCAAAGTTTGAAGACGGATCAAGAGTTTAAAGTGAATGGACATCGGTTGAAGCCATATTATGAGACTTTTGAGGAGCAGGTTGTGGAGGATGTACCCCTCCATGCCGTGGGTTTCATGGGAGCATAAATGGAAGAATCGTCCGGCTGGAAGACGTTAAAGCAAGCGCTTCTTGGGAGGCAACCCATGTGTTCAAACGAGAGAAAGATGGAATTCTAGCTCCAAAACCAGATTTGCGTTCTTAAACTCTCTCTCTTTATTGCTTCTGTTTTGCCATCTCTGTTATGTGTGTTAGTTGTGTTATTTGCTTGTTTTTGTGTGAGTTTATGTTTGAAACATTGAGGACAATGTTTGATTTAAGTGTGGGGGGGTAACAAAGTGTTTTTGCATGAAATTCGTGGGTTTTTATCACCTATCACTTTGAATGTTGTTTTCAGTGTTTTTAAGTGTTTTTAAGCTGTTTTGGAGTCTTTTAGTGTGTTTTGAAAAGAAAATCCGAAAATACCATAAAAATTTGAAAAATTGTTTTGAAAAACCCAAAAAGAGTTGTTTTTGTGTGTTTGTTTGTGTCTTAGGGTACCTTCCAACACAATGATGAGGATTCGGTTTTTAATTGCATGACTATTGAGGGAAGTTATAAAAATGGATGGAGGTTTGAATTGCTCTCTGGTTTATGCTTGATTATGGTAATAATTCATGAATTCATGTTTAATCACAAAGGACAAAATCAGTTTTTGTAACATGCTTGAAGGAAGAATCTCAAACTAACGCTACAACCCTGAGAGACTTGAGCTTAAAACGTTCTTTGGAGAGTTAAAAATCTGTGCATTTGTTGTTTTCTAAAGTCGTTGCATGATCTCATTATTCTTTGCTTGGTTGCTACTTAGAAGGCGTTTCATCATTTAGTTCCAAATACTAGAACTCATACCCGTTTCATTCAAAGCATGAAATTGATTAGCATAACACATAAACAAGATGAAGTTGTGTAGTGAACCAGTGCCAAATAGCCGAACCTCCCTATGTTATTTGTCTTGTAGGTTTAACCCTTTTGAGCCTTGTTTAGCCTATGTTTTTTTTGTTTACCCACAATATCCCTACCTAGCCTAGATTAGGACCATCCTTACCCTTGTTCTTAAGGCATAGCTAAGCATGACTTAGAGTGAATTCCTTTTGTTCGTTATTGGGCAGCAAACAAGTGTGGGGGAAAGAAAGTTGTGCATTTATGTGTGCCAAAGTCACAAAAGAGGCACGGGTGAAAAAAAAAAAAAAAAAAAAAAAAAAAAAGAAACAAGAAGAAGAACAATTCGTGAAAAATAGAAAGAACAAAAGAGAAGTTGTGAAAAGATGTGAAAAAGAGTTTACAAATGTTGGATGTTGAAGAAAGGGTCCAAAAAGTTGAATTCGGCCCTAAAATATGTGTGATCTTCCCCTTATGTATCAAAGTGTGCGGTTGCATTCAAGAACGGGAGTTCTAAGTGTCATATTCATTACTTTGCTTGCTTTTGCTTTAAGAACGTTTGTTTTCCTTACGTTTCTTTGTTAGCCAATACCCTTAGCCCCGTTACAACCCTATACTTCAATCTTGAGTGTTGTGTGTTTCAATATGTGGAGTTTGGGATTGGTACGAGCATATGGTATCCCTGGTTCTCGCATCTAAGTAGTGGCATTCCATTCATGAGATCATATCTAAACATGTTTATTAACTCCAGAAATTGCTTTCTTTGTCATAAACATATGTGAGTGTTCGTTTTCATGTTTACATCAATCTTCTCACATATACTTAGTATAGGGAGTGTAGTTAGAAAATCTGAGTGAAAATAAGAGTGTACCTAGTGAGGAATTGAGTGAATTCTCTAAGGCATGTTACTACGTTCAAAACATTGTTTTAATTGGTTAAATGAGAGCTAATGAATGGTGACTGTGGTTAAGTATATACTAAAGGGTGGGGAAGACTAAAAGCTATGGTTATGATGATCTTAAATGTGTCATGTATGTTGGAAATCCCTGAGGTGAAAGTTGGAAGGTCTAGTTTGTTTGGTGTTTGTTTCGTTTGTTTGGTTTCGTTTTGCTTGAGGACTAGCAAAAGCTAAGTGTGGGGGAATTTGATAGGAGCATATTTATGCGACTTAGTTAGCTTGTTTTCATGCATTTACATTGTTAGTTCTTAGTTAATTTTGTATTTTAAGCTATTTTCGTGTGTTTGTAGGTTCTAAGTGTCAAAATGGCAAAAAGAAGCAATTTGGAGCATTCTAGAGCATTTTTGGGCCAAGATTGGGTAGTGCAAGCATGGAGGCAAGTTGATGGACGAAATTGAAGATATAAAGGCTTGAAATCAGCTAAGAAGATGGAAGAAAGAAGTCAAAGATAAGAAGATAAGGAATCAGCTCAAAAGAAGGAGAATTATCCAAAACAACCTTATCTTATCTTATCTTATCCAATCCTTACCTTATCTTATCCTAATCTTATCCTAACCTATTTTCTTCAGTTTAGGGGACTTAAAACTTGATTTCTATAAGTCCTATCCATTCCCCTACAAAAGTGGCGCCCCAAACTCTTCTAGAAACCTCAAAATCTGCCCAGAAACACATTCTTTCTAGAAGCCTAAAAATCTGGCGCCTCCCTCCTTTCTAGAAGGTCTTTTCCTTGCCTTGCAAGGCTCCCTGCCTTATCCCTTTGTGCCGTGCCTTCTTACTCCCATTCCCTCTTGGATTCTGACTTATTAAGCCTTTTCCTTGTGGATTTGGGTTCTACAAATCCTTTTCAGAAATCAATTGGGCCACAATCCTTTTTCCTAATGGATTCACAATTTCTGCCGCACCTAGGGCCCTAATTCCTTGTTTATGCTGAGTCCTAGCCCTAATCTGATTACCCTAGGGTTTGTGGTGCCTATATATACAAGTTTAGAGGGTTGCTGCAGGTTTAACCACCCTCCATATATATCATTCACGCCAGAAATCACCCACCACTCTCTGCTGCACCTTTCCCTCACCATTCTCCATAGTTTCTGACCTAATTCACCCTCTGCCGCACCATACCATCCAACCACCCCCATATACATTCAGAAAACCATACTTTGCCGCAGAGAAGAGAAGATAAGGCTTGCCGTGCAACCATTGGAGTTTCTTGGAGTTCTTTCTTCTCTTGTTTGATCTTCATGTTTAATTTAACTTGCTTTTCAATTATGTTGAACATGTGGAACTAATTCCGTTGTAGTTAGAGGTGGAATCAAAGCCATGGACATATGTTTGATATGAATTGATTACCTTCAGTTATTGTTTCATAAATTGTGAATGTGGTTTGCTTAACTGTTTTATTAAGAACTTGTTCTTGTGTGTTGATTAAGGATGCATACTTAGTTTACATGCATGAATTTGATACTAGAATATAAGGGAATTTCACCTAATCGTTACGAACTTATATTCACAAGTAGTAAAGATTGCTAGTCACAATTGTGTTAAGTAAATCCTAGGCAAGAGTAACATGCGTATTCCATAGTTATGAATGCCTTGTCAATGTTTATGATTTCCATGGAACTTAATGATCTTTGATATGTATCTCTATCATGCGTATTCCATAGTTAGGGAACTTGATAAGAATAATTTGGTTGTGATGCGTTATCCATTCAATTCAATGAACTTAGGGAAATCTGGGAATTGATTAGTGCAATACAATTAATTCAAAGCATTGTCATTCATGATTTATCGAAAGAATAACTGGAAATCAATTCGTATGCATATGTTCATGTGTGGAGAGGAACCCTCTAACTAGTTTTCACCACTGAATTCACCTTTATCTCTTTCAATTTACTTTGTTTGCCTAAATTTGCTTAGTTTTGCTTAAATCGTCCAAAAACCCCCTAGTTCTTAATTGAGTCTTAGTCTGTTTAAATTCATCCAAATCTGTTCCCTTTTAGTGTTTTGAGTCTAACTAGTCCAAAAGTCATCCAATTCACCCCTTAGAACCTGTTTTGAGTCTGTTTAAGTTAGTTTTGTTGTTTTGAGTCTATTTAGCCTGTTTTGAGTCTCTAGTGTCTAGAATCTGCCTAGTTGAGTTTTATTTGTTGTTTTAAGTATGTTTTGTGTTATTTGAGTCAAGTTAGGTTGTCTAGAGTTAAAATTCGTTCAGATTGATCCATAGTACCTGTTTTCATTATCTAGAGTCCAGTTTTAGTGTTTTAGAGTTTAATTTGTATAGATTAGCATCCCTTCTAATCCCCGGCCTTAAACGATCCCTACTTTCATATACTACGTCGATAGGGTTTTAATTTGAATGTCAAGTAATTCTCACACCAATGTGTGAACATATATAAGATATTCTACAAGCAAATGTTACAATAAGAAATAAAACAATAAACTTCATGCAAAAATGTTGTTAAAGGATGTCTTCGGAAGTCTTGTTGTTATGAGCTGAATTGAGTCTCGAAACTGAGTGTATGGCATTCAAGATTCCCAAAGTTTAGCACAACAACAACTCCCGTCTCACAGAATTCAGGAATGCTAATGAGTCATTTCCATGTAAACCAACAAAAGTCCTTGTTAAATACATAGAAAGTGGAAGCACATGCCAAGAAAACTTTACTCTTCCACTAGACATCATAATTAAGCTTAGACAAAAGAAGCAAGCATGATACAAGGCAACTATATCAAAAGAAAGTAAACTCAGAGAAATATACAAAGATGCAAAACTTCATGTTGTCCTTGTCTTAAGTATATTGCTTTATGTGAGAATATGTAACTGAAACCCCATCAATAGAATCAGCAGGGGTCTCAACAATAGCACATTATTTTTAGAGCAAAGGCATTGGATTCATTTAGTTGTAAACTTATTCAATACAATCTGTTCCTTTTTAATTTGCACATGAGAAGTCGGAGTCTTATGAGAAGTGCCGCACCTAGAAGGTCAGCATCTCCAATGCGGAGGATTCAAATAGGAAGAACTGGGTATCGCTGAGCTGTTGCATTAACCATTAAGAGCCTCAATTACTTTCCTTCTACGGAAAAGCCTTTTTTCAGAAGAGGGTGAACCTGAACACTCAAACAAGAAATCTGAGAGCAATGCACGAAGGATAAGTGTTCAAGATGTAGTTAGTCTTTTCGAAAGCAAGATCAAGCTGCTGCGGATGATCAAAAAAGGAGCTCGTTAACAAATATCTCTGTGAGTACAAATAAAGCTGTATTAAGAAGATGGAGCTCAGGTTTGGGGGAAACTTCCACCCAAAGTCAATCTGAAATTGCCTCTGGAAACAGTGGTCCAGTGACTTCCAATGATATAAAGAATGGTGTGGTGCCAACATCTTCAGAAGAAATGAAACCAAAGTATGATCTTATACCCACATATCAAAGTACTACTGAAGCTCCTAAACCGGCAGTTAACGAAGGAAGATTTGAGAAAAAATTTAGTCCAATTAATACTGAAGTAGACTCTACTATAACTCTGGGAGAGAAAAGTAATCGAAAATCAATATCTTCAATGGGATGGAGTCAAGAAAGGGAAGCATAATTGAACCAAATGCTGATGAAAATGATGGAAACTAAACGTGGTAAGCCTGTTAAATCTACAAAGCCTCAAGCTACCAAAAATCAAAGCTTTCCTTCTGAACAGAGAGGTGGCTTTTATGACCACAACAAGGAGAAGAGAGATGAAAAACTACGAGGTGAGAATTCTAGAAAGCGAGCAGAGAAAGAAGCACAGTTTATAGCCATGCAGCGAATTCTTAATGAAAGGAAAGCCGAAATGTCGTCTACAAAGGTGAATGATATTAATAAAAAACGTGCTATGCAGAAGCCCCAAAAATCAGTTGGAAAAGTATCTCAACCTGCAAATCCTAGAAAGGAAAATACAAAGCCTTCTGTTACAAAGAAGTCTTCACCTAGAACATCATCCATGCCTGCAACACGCAAGTCGTGGCCATCAACACCAACACTGAGGGCCACAGGGCATCGCCAGCTAGAACTCCTGTTGGGGTTACCAACACTACCCCGACCTGTCAAAAACCCAAGCTAAACAACTAGAAGGTATATATAAGCATAACAACTAGAAGGATTATACGAGGAATCAATCAGAACCCATTAATAATTTCGAACCCAAAACAACAAAATCAATCAGAACCCAATAATGATTTCACAATCTACAAAACAAAATCATAGAAATAGGTCGTCGCATTTGGAATTTACCAGATGAAGATGAGCAGGACGAGCGAGAAGGACCAGCGAGGAGGACCGGAGAGAAGGACGACCAAGAATGAGGAGCGAGCAACACTCTCGAAGATAGGCTTAGCAATCCCGTGAGAATTGGGGGTTCTCGCTAAGAACGTTTAGCGAAGGGGTTAGTCGGAGCGAGTACCGGCTAATCCCATTTAACTTAATCCCCGCGCCAAACAAACACTGGACTATAGTCCAGTCCAGTCCAATGAAACTTAGTGAGCCCAAACAAACACACCCTAAAACACTAAACTAGACTCTAGACAACTCAAAACTGACCAAATTGACTCAAAACAGCAAAATTAATTTAAACAGACTCAAAACAGGTACTAGGAAGTGAATTGGATGAATTTTAGACTAGTAAGACTCAAAACACTAAAAGGAGACAGATTTGGACGAATTTAACAAAACTAAAACACAAATAAGAACTGAGGGGTTTTTAGACGAATTTATCAAAACTAAGAAGATTTCAGCAAACAAAGTAAATTAAAGAGAGGTGAAGGTGAATTCAGGGGTGAAAAACTAGTTAGAGGGTTCTTCTCCACACATGAACATATGCATACGAATTGATTTCCAGTTATTCTTTCGATAAACCATGAATGACAATGCTCTGAATTAATTGTATTGCACTAATCAATTCTCATATTTCCCTAAGTTCATTGAATTGAATGGATAACGCATCACAACCAAATTATTTTTATCAAGTTCCCTAACTATGGAATACGCATGATAGAGACACATATCAAAGATCATTAAGTTCCATGGAAATCATAAACATTGACAAGGCATTCATAACTATGAACTGCATGTTACTTTTGTTGCCTAGGATTTACTTAACATGATTGTGACTAGCAACCTTTACTACTTGTGAATATAAGTTCATAACGATTAGGTGAAATTCCCTTATATCCTAGCATCAAATTCATGCATGTAAACTAAGTATGCATCCTTAATCAACACACAAGAACAAGTTCTTACTAAAACAGATAACTAAACCACACTCACAATTTATGAAACAATAACTGGAGGTAATCAATTCATACTAAACATATGTCCATGGCTTTGAATCCACCTCTAACTAAAACGAAATTAGTTCCACATGTTCAACATAATTGAAAAGCAAATTAAATTAAACATGGAAACAGAAACAAGAGAAGAAAGAACTCTAAGAACTCCAATGGTTGCAGGTAGGCTGCGGCACAACCCTTCCTCTCCAATGGAAACCACGGCAAGGCCTTGTCTTCTCTCCTCTGCGGCAAAGTATGAATTTCTGAAGGGGTGGTGGTGTAGAACGAATTATGGAGTGTATATGGGGTGGTGAAACCTGCGGCAACCCTCTAAACTTGTATATGTAGGCACCACAAACCCTAGGGTAATCAGATTAGGGCTTGGACTCAGCATAAGCAAGGAATTAGGGCCCTAGGTGCAGCAGAATTTGTGAATCCATTAAGAAAAAGGATTATGGCCCAATTGATTTCTGAAAAGGATTTGTAGAACCCAAATCAATTGTGGGCACTTATCAGAAGGATGTCGTTGCATGGAACACACGCCACAAGTGATGTGAAATTAAATTGCCCTCAAACTTAAACCCTATCAATGTAGTATGTGTAAGTAGGGATCGTTCTAGCCGAGGATTAGAAGGGATGCTAATCTACACAAATAAGACTCCAAAATACTAAACTAGACTCTATAAACTCAAAACTGACTCAAAACAATAAAAACAGCAACAAACAATCAAAAAGACTCAATTCTAGACCTAACAAGTGATTTTGACGAAAATAGAATTTAAAAGACTCAAAAGACTAAACCAAAACAGGTTTTGACTCTAAAAACAAGTTTAAATGAAAGGGGGTTTGTTTTTGACGAATTTAAAACTTAAAACTAAAACTTTGCATAAAACACTTATAAAAACGAATTTTGTGAATTAAAAAGGGTGAAAGGCTAGTTAGAGGGTCCTTCTCCACACATGAACATATGCATATAAATCGATTTCCAGTTATTCTTTCAACAAACCATGAATGACAATGCCCCAAATTAATTGTGTAGAACTAATTAATTCTCAGATTTCCCTAGACTCATTGAATTGGAAGAAAAGCATACGACAACCCAAATCATTCTTTATTAAGCTCCCTAACTATGAAAAGCATGATAGAGACACAAAACAAAGATCATTAAGCTTTGTGAAAATCATAAGCATTGACAAGGCATTCGTGACTATGAAAAGCATGACACTCCTGCCAGGAATTTACTTAACGCGATCGTGACTAGCAACCTCCACTACTTGTAAATATAAGTTCATAACGATTAGGTGAAATTCCCTTATATTTTAGCATCAAATTCATGCATGCAAACTAAGTATGCATCCTTAATCAACACACAAGAACAAGTTCTTAATAAAACAGTTAAGCAAACCACATTCACAATTCATGAAATCATAACTGGAGGAAATCAATTCATATAAAACATATGTCCATGGCTTTGAATTCGCCTCTAACTATAAAGAAATTAGTTCCTCATGTTCGCAATCAAACAAATATAAATAAAATTAAACATTGAACAAAGATAGAAAACACCTAGAAAACGCTCCAGATTCCTTCCTTCCTTGCTTGCAGGTTGCGGCACAATGAGGGTATGGCTGAATGGTAGTGTAAAGATGTGTGAATGAGAGATGATGGTGGTGTGAATGGTGCAGCAAATATGTGAATATATAGAGGGAGGGTGCGGCACAATTAGATGGTGTAGGAAAAGGATTACAAAATGTAGTTTGTGTAGGAAAATAAAACACAATCCTAAGGGGAAAGGGTTTATGTAATCCTAGCAGGAAATAGGACATCTAGAAGGCCAAAACCAAAGGGAATCAGGAGAAAGGTGCAGCTGGATCATGCATCTAGAAGGCTTGGGGCGTCACCTTTTTAGGGACTTCTAGAAAGGGTGTTATTTGGCTGATTTTGACACTTCTAGAAGGGGATAGGTGCAGTACCTTTGTAGGAGAGGATAAGGTTCCTAGAAGTCAGGTTTTTATGTCTCCTAAATTGAAATTAAAACCCTATTACAGCAGGAATTAAGTTAGGAAAGGATTAGGATAGGATAAGATAAGGTAAGATAAGATAAGGTTGTTTTAGATAATGTTTTGGACAATTCTCCTTCTTTTGAGCTGATTCCTTATCTTCTTTATCTTTGACTTCTTTCTTCCATCTTCTTAGCTGATTTCAAGCCTTTATATCTTCAATTTCGTCCATCAACTTGCCCTAATCTTGTGATATCCATTCCAAGCCCAAAACTGCTCTAAAATGCTCCAAATTGCATCTTTTTGCCAACTTTGCCAATTGGACCTGAAAACACACGAAAATAGCTTAAAACACTTAAATAAGTAGAAACTAACTAAGAAAATGCAAGGAAACATGCTAACTAAGTCGCATAAATATGCTCCTATCAACAAGCAGCCACACTTTGCACTTTTGGTCCTTCCACAACCTGAGAAAGAAGAGTGGTAAGATTAGCCATTTGATTTTGAAGTTCGGAAATAGCACTTACCTCATTCACTTGTTGTTGCCGTGAGGTGCTTCTTTGTCCAACACCTTCATATTGTTGAGCGTTCAAAGCTCGGTTAGCAATAAAGGTCTTGGTAGCCGTGGGTGTCTTATCCACCAAAGCTCCTCCCGCTGAGGCATCTAGCATTTGACGTTCAATGGGTAGAAGCCCTTCGTAGAAATATTGAAGAAGAAGCTCCTCCTTCATTTGATGTTGTGGACATGAAGCAACAAGAGTTTTAAAACATTCATAATAAGTGGGAAACGATTCACCTTCATTTTGTTGAATGCCACTAATCCTTTTGCGTAGAAGAATGACTCGAGAAGTTGGGAAAAACTTCTCCAAGAATGCCCGTTTCATTCTCTCCCAAGATGTGACAGTTCCAGGGGCTAGTTCATACAACCAATCTTTAGCTTTTTCCAAGAGAGAAAAAGGAAAAGCCTTCATCCTCAGTATGCTTCCATCGACATTGACAGGGGTCATGCTTGAACACACCACTTCGAACTCTTTCAAGTGCTCGTTTGGATCCTCCATGGACAGCCCATGGTACTTTGGAATGTGGTGCAGCAAGCTTGACTTCAACTCGAATTCCTCGGTCTTTCCTTGAGCAGCTGTAGGGTATTGGATGCATAGGGGTGCGGCATTGTCCAATCCTGAAGCAGAAAGCTCCTTGATTGTTCGATTGTCTGCTGCCATGGCCTCCTCTTCAACTTGTAGTGCGTCTTCCTCAAGATTTGGTGCAGGTTGAGAAGGTTGGGGCTCTTGTTGATTCCTATTCTTTCTCAAAGTTCTCTCAAAATCGTCGTCAAAGTCCAAAATATTCTTACTAACAGGTTGAGAGCTTCGAGTCATAAACTAGTACCTAAAAACAAGAGAACAAAACAAAGTCAGAAACTTAAAAAATAAACTAAAAAAACAAACAGAAAGAAAAATGCAAGGGATTAGCAAAGTTGCTAATCCCCGGCAACGGCGCCAAAAATTTGATGCGAAATATATAAGCACACAAATTAAACCCTCTTGTTGACAACTGTAGTATAGATGCAAGTAGGGATCGTTCTAGACCGGGGATTAGGAGGGATTGCTAAACACTTGAAACTGACTCAAAAACATAAAAACAAAGTTTAAAACACTAAACTAGACTCAAAGAATGCAAAACTAGACTCTAAGACACTAAAACAACTCAAAAGACTCAAAACAGCACAAAACAAGCTAAAAGACTCAAATCTGCCACTAAAAGTAAATTTGGACGAAAATAAGTTTTCACTTGACTCAAAACACTTAAAAACACAAACTAAATCAGTTTCTAACAAATATGACTCAACAAAGTAAATGGGGATTGGGTTTTGACGAATTTGAAAACAAAACAGGTAAAGCAAGGAACTAATGAATCTGCACGAATTTGGATGAAACTATGGATGATGGACTAGCTAGGAGGTTCTTCTCCACACATGACACACTTGCAAACAAAACGATTTCCAGTTGCTTTTCAATAAACCACGAATTCTAAACACCCCAGATTAATTAGGTACGCTGAAATTAACCCTCAGATTTTCCTCATGTCATTGAATTGGATGGAAAAAGCGCATCACAATCAAATTATTCTTCAAAAGTTCCCTACATGAAAGTGCATGATTGATGCAATGTAAAACAACACACAAATTAAACCCTCTTTTGACAATTGTAGTATATGTATAAGTAGGGATCGTTCTAAACCGGGGATTAGGAGGGATTGCTAAACACTTGAAACTGATTCAAAAACGTAGAAACAAAGTTTAAACACTAAACTAGACTCAAAGAATGCAAAACTAAACTCTAGGACACTAAAACAACTTTAAAACACTCAAAACTGCCTAAAAACACAAACTGGGCAGTTTTGGACTCTAAACACAACTTTGGACGAAAATAGGTTTTGACTGGACTCAAAACACTCAAAAACACAAACTAAATCAGTTTCTAACTAATATGACTCAACAAAGTAAAGGGGGATTGGGTTTTGACGAATTTGAAAACAAAACAAGAAGCTTAAAGTACTAGTGAAATTTGCACGAAATTGGGTGAAAACTATGGATGATGGGATAACTAGGAGGTTCATCTCCACACATTACACACTTGCATACAAAACGATTTCCAGTTGCTTTCCATAAACCATGAATTCTCAACGCCCCAGATTGATGCGAAAATTAACTTGACACACAAATTAAACCCTATTGATGACAATTGTAGCAATGATGTAAGTAGGGATCGTTCTAGACCGGGGATTAACTAGGGATGCTAATCAACACAAATAAGACTCAAAAACACTAAACTAGACTCTATAGACTCTAAACTAACTTAAAACACTAAAAACAGAAAGAAACAATAAAAAAGACTCAAATCTAAACCTATCAATTGGTTTTGACGAAAATAGAACTAAAAAGACTCAAACAACTAAAAGAAAACAGGTTTTGACTCTAAAAACAAGATTAAATGAAAGAGGGATTGTTTTTGACGAAATTAAGACTTAAAATAGAAATTTTGCATAAAAACTTTAGAAAAACGAGTTTGGTGATTTAAAACGGGTGAAAAGGCTAGTTAGAGGGCCCTTCTCCACACATGAACATATGCATATAAATTGATTTCCAGTTATTCTTTCGACAAACCATGAATGACAATGCCCCAAATTAATTGTGTAGAACTAATTAATCATCAGATTTCCCTAGACTCATTGAATTGGAAGAAAAGCATACGACAACCCAAATCATTCTTTATTAAGCTCCCTAACTATGAAAAGCATGATAGAGACACAAAACAAAGATCATTAAGCTTTGTGAAAATCATAAGCATTGACAAGGCATTCGTGACTATGAAAAGCATGACACTCCTGCCAGGAATTTACTTAACGCGATCTTGACTAGCAACCTCCACTACTTGTAAATATAAGTTCATAACGATTAGGTGAAATTCCCTTATATTTTAGCATCAAATTCATGCATGCAAACTAAGTATGCATCCTTAATCAACACACAAGAACAAGTTCTTAATAAAACAGTTAAGCAAACCACATTCACAATTCATGAAATCATAACTGGAGGAAATCAATTCATATAAAACATATGTCCATGGCTTTGAATTCGCCTCTAACTATAAAGAATTTAGTTCCTCATGTTCGCAATCAAACAAATATAAATAAAATTAAACATTGAAAACAAAGGATAGAAAACACCTAGAAACGCTCCAGATTCCTTCCTTCCTTTGCAAGCTGCGGCACAATGAGTGTGTGGTGGATGGATGTAGGTGAGTTTTGGTAGAGGGTGGTGGTCTGAATGGTGCAGAAAATATGTATATATAGGGAGAGGGTGCGGCACCAACATGTAGTGTAGGAAAATAAAATCACAATCCTAAGGGGAAAAGGTTTATGTAATCCTAGCAGGAAATAGGACATCTAGAAGGTCAAAAACCAAAGGGATTTAGGAGAAAGGTGCGGCTGGATCATGCATCTAGAAAGCTTGGGGCGTTACCTTTTTAGGGACTTCTAGAAAGGGTGTTATTTGGCTGATTTTGGGGTTTCTAGAAAGGGATAGGTGCAGCACCTTTGTAATCAGGTTTTTATGTTTCCTAAACTGAAATTGAATCCCTTTTGCAGCAGGAATTAAGTTAGGAAAGGATTAAGATAGGATAGGATAAGGCATGGTAAGATAAGATAAGGTTTGGATAAGATAAGGATAAGATAAGGTAGTTTTGGATAATGTTTTGGATAATTCTCCTTCTTTGTAGCTGATTCCTTATCTTCTTTGACTTGGATTTATTTCTTCAACTCTTTTGCACATTCCTAGCCTCTCTTGAACTTCAAATTCGTCCATCCATCTTGCTCCAATCTTGTGATATACATTCTTGGCCCAAAACTGCTCTAAAATGCTCCAAATTGCATCCTTTTGCATACTTTGCTTCTAGGACCTACAAACACACGAAAATAGCTTAAAACACCTAAATAAGTAGAAACTAACTAAGAAAATGCAAGGAAACATGCTAACTAAGTCGCATAAATATGCTCCTATCACAGATTAACCGTGAATTGCACTAATTAACCCTCAACTTTTCCTAATTTTATTGAATTGGATGATTGCATACAACAACCCAAAGTATTCTCCACAAGTTCCCTACATGAATTGCATAATAGAGATACAAGCAAAGATCATTAAGTTCTCTGAAAATCATAAGCATTGACAAGGCACTCGTAACTATGAATTGCATGATACTTATGCCAGGAATTTACTTAACACGATTGTGACCAGCAACCTTCACGACTTATGAATATAAGTTCATAACGATTAGGTGAAACTCCCTTATATTCTAGCATCAAATTCATGCATGCAAACTAAGTTGGCCACCTTAATCAACACACACAAATCAGTTTTAATTCAAACAGATAAGTAAATTGAATTCACAATTTATGAATCACAACTGGATGTAATCAAATCATATTGCATGTATAATCATGGTTTCGAATTCCCCCCTAGCTAAGAGGGGTTTAGTTCCTCATACTCATATAACAAAGATTATTGAATTGAAACATTGAAAACAAAAGAAAGATTACACCTAAAACGTTCCAGCAATCCTAACTCGAATGGCAAGCACGTCCAAGGGCTCTCCTCCTTCCTCTTTGCTGCGGCACAAGGGTTGGTGGTAAGTTTTGGGGGTTATGAGTGGTGTGGAAGGCTGGGTTATTGGTTAGGATGGGTGTATGGTGCGGCAAGGAGTGGATTAGGTCAGAAACTATGGAGAATGGTGAAGGATTGATGTGAAAATTAACTTGACACACAAATTAAACCCTATTGATGACAATTGTAGCAATGATGTAAGTAGGGATCGTTCTAGACCGGGGATTAACTAGGGATGCTAATCAACACAAATAAGACTCAAAAACACTAAACTAGACTCTATAGACTCTAAACTAACTTAAAACACTCAAAACAACAAGAAAAAAAATCAGAAAGACTCAATTCTAAACCTAACAATTGGTTTTGACGAAAATAGAACTTAAAAAGACTCAAAAGACTAAAACAAAACAGGTTTTGACTCTAAAAACAAATTTAAATGAAAGGGGTTTTGTTTTTGACGAAATTAAGACTTAAAACAGAAATTTTGCATAAAAACTTTAGAAAAACGAGTTTGGTGATTTAAAACGGGTGAAAGGCTAGTTAGAGGGCCCTTCTCCACACATGAACATATGCATATAAATTGATTTCCAGTTATTCTTTCAACAAACCATGAATGACAATGCCCCAAATTAATTGTGTAGAACTAATTAATTCTCAGATTTCCCTAGACTCATTGAATTGGATGAAAAGCATACGACAACCCAAATCATTCTTTATTAAGCTCCCTAACTATGAAAAGCATGATAGAGGCGAAACAAAGATCATTAAGCTTTATGGAAACCATAAGCATTGACGAGGCATTCATAACTATGAAAAGCATGTTACTCTTGCCTAGGATTTACTTAACATGATTGTGACTAGCAACCTTTACTACTTGTGAATATAAGTTCATAACGATTAGGTGAAACTCCCTGATACTCTAGCATCAAATTCATGCATGCAAACTAAGTATGCATCCTTAATCAACACACAAGAACAAGTTCTTAATAAAACAGTTAAGCAAACCACATTCACGATTTATGAAATCATAACTGGAGGAAATCAATTCATATAAAACATATGTCCATGGCTTTGAATTCGCCTCTAACTATAAAGAAATTAGTTCCTCATGTTCGCAATCAAACAAATATAAATAAAATTAAACATTGAACAAAGATAGAAAACACCTAGAAAACACTCCAGATTCCTTCCTTCCTTGCTTGCAAGTTGCGGCACAATGAGGGTATGGCTGAATGGTAGTGTAGAGATGTGTGAATGAGAGATGGTGGTGGTGAATGGTGCAGGAAAAGGGTCTATTTAAAGAGGGAGGTGCGGCACAATGATATAGTGTAGGAAAAGGATTACAATATGTAGTTTGTGTAGGAAAATAAAACACAATCCTAAGGGAAAAAGGTTTATGTAATCCTAGCAGGAAATAGGACATCTAGAAACCCTATCGACGTAGTATATGAAAGTAGGGATCGTTTAAGGCCGGGGATTAGAAGGGATGCTAATCTATACAAATTAAACTCTAAAACACTAAAACTGGACTCTAGACAATGAAAATAGGTACTATGGGTCAATCTGAACGAATTTTAACTTCAAACAACTTAAAACAACCTAACTTGACTCAAACAAACCAAAACAAACTTAAAACAGCAAGTAAAACTCAACTAGACAGATTCTAGACACTAGAGACTCAAAACAGGCTAAATAGACTCAAAACAACAAAACTAACTTAAACAGACTCAAAACAGGTTCTAAGGGGTGAATTGGATGACTTTTGGACTAGTTAGACTCAAAACACTAAAAGGGGACAGATTTGGAGGAATTTAAACAAACTAAGACTCAATTAAGAACTAGGGGGGTTTTTGGACGAATTAAGCAAAACTAAGCAGATTTAAGCAAACAAAGTAAATTGAAAGAGATAAAGGTGAATTCAGGGGTGAAAACTAGTTAGAGGGTTCCTCTCCACACATGACCATATGCATATGAATTGATTTCCAGTTATTCTTTCGATAAACCATGAATGACAATGCTTTGAATTAATTGTATTGCACTAATCAATTCCCAGATTTCCCTAGGTTCATTGAATTGAATGGATAACGCATCACAACCAAATTATTCTTATCAAGTTCCCTAACTACGGAATACGCATGATAGAGATACATATCAAAGATCATTAAGTTCCATGGAAATCATAAACATTGACAAGGCATTCATAACTATGGAATACGCATGTTACTCTTGCCTAGGATTTACTTAACACAATTGTGACTAGCAATCTTTACTACTTGTGAATATAAGTTCCTAACGATTAGGTGAAATTCCCTTATATCCTAGCATCAAATTCATGCATGCAAACTAAGTATGCATCCTTAATCAACACACAAGAACAAGTTCTTAATAAAACAGTTAAGCAAATCACATTCACAATTTATGAAACAATAACTGAAGGTAATCAATTCATATCAAACATATGTCCATGGCTTTGATTCCACCTCTAACTACAACGGAATTAGTTCCACATGTTCAACATAATTGAAAAGCAAGTTAAATTAAACATGAAGATCAAACAAGAGAAGAAAGAACTCCAAGAAACTCCAATGGTTGCATGGCAAGCCTTCTCTTCTATTCTCTGCTCTGCGGAAAAGTATGGTTTTCTGAATGTATATGGGGGTGGTTGGATGGTATGGTGCGGTAGAGGGTGAATTAGGTCAGAAACTATGTAGAATGGTGAGGGAAGGGTGCAGCAGAGAGTGGTGGGTGATTTCTGGCGTGAATGATGTATATGGAGGGTGGTGAAACCTGCGGCAACCCTCTAAACTTGTATATATAGGCACCACAAACCCTAGGGTAATCAGATTAGGGCTAGGACTCAGCATAAACAAGGAATTAGGGCCCTAGGTGCGGCAGAAATTGTGAATCCATTAGGAAAAAGGATTGTGGCCCAATTGATTTCTGAAAAGGATTTGTTGAACCCAAATCCACAAGGAAAAGGCTTAATAAGTCAGAATCCAAGAGGGAATGGGAGTGAGAAGGCACGGCACAAAGGGACAAGGCAGGGAGCCTTGCAAGGCAAGGAAAAGACCTTCTAGAAAGGAGGGAGGCGCCAGATTTTTAGGCTTCTAGAAAGAATGTGTTTCTGGGCAGATTTTGGGGTTTCTAGAAGAGTTTGGGGCCCCACTTTTGTAGGAGAATGGATAAAACTTCTAGAAATCAGGTTTTAAGTCCCCTAAACTGAAGAAAACAGGTTAGGATAAGATTAGGATAAGATAAGGTAAGATAAGATAAGGATTGGGTAAGATAAGATAAGATAAGGTTGTTTTGGATAATGTTTTGGATAATTCTCCTTCTTTTGAGCTGATTCCTTATCTTCTTTATCTTTGACTTCTTTCTTCCATCTTCTTAGCTGATTTCAAGCCTTTATATCTTCAATTTCGTCCATCAACTTGCCTCCATGCTTGCACTACCCAATCTTGGCCCAAAAATGCTCTAGAATGCTCCAAATTCCTTCTTTTTGCCATTTTGACACTTAGAACCTACAAACACACGAAAATAGCTTAAAATACAAAATTAACTAAGAACTAACACGTAAATGCATGAAAACAAGCTAACTAAGTCGCATAAATATGCTCCTATCAAATTCCCCCACACTTAGCTTTTGCTAGTCCTCAAGCAAAATGAAACCAAACAAACGAAACAAACACCAAACAAATTAGACCTTCCAACATTCACCTCAGGGATTTTCAACATACATGACATATTTAAGATCATCATAACCATAGCTTTTAGTCTTCCCCACCCTTTAGTACATACTTAACCACAGTCACCATCCATTAGCTCTCATCTAACCAATTAAAACAATGTTTTGAACGTAGTAACATGCCTTAGAGAATTCACTCAATTCCTCACTAGGTACACTCTTATTTTCACTCAGATTTTCTAACTACACTCCCTATACTAAGTATATGTGAGAAGATTGATGTAAACATGAAAACGAACACTCACATATGTTTATGACAAAGAAAGCAATTTCTGGAGTTAATAAACATGTTTATATATGATCTCATGAATGGAATGCTACTACTTAGATGTGAGAACCAGGGATACCATATGCTCGTACCAATCCCAAACTCCACATATTGAAACACACAACACTCAAGATTGAAGTATAGGGTTGTAACGGGGCTTAGGGTAGTGGCTAACAAAGAAAGGTAAGGAAAACAAACGTTCTTAAAGCAAAAGCAAGCAAAGTAATGAATATGACACTTAGAACTCCCTTTCTAAATGCAGCCACACACTTTGATACATAAGGGGAATATTACACATATTTTAGGGCCGAATTCAACTTTTTGGACCCTTTCTTCAACAATCAACACTTGCGAGCTTATTCTCACTTATTTTGAACACTTTTCATACTTTTTTTTTTCACAAACTTTTCTTCTTTTTCTTTTGCACGAATTTGTCTTCTCTTTTTTTTCTCTTTTTTTTTTCTGCTTCTTCACCCGTGCCTCTTTTGTGACTTTGGCACACATAAATGTACAACTTCCCTTCCAATACACTTGTTTGCTGCCCAATAACGAACAAAGGGAATTCATTCTAAGTCATGCTTAGCTACGCCTTAAGAACAAGGGTAAGGATGGTCCTAATCTAGGCTAGGTAGGGATATTGTGGGTAAACAAAAAACATAGGCTAAACAAGGCTCAAAAGGGTTAAACCTACAAAACAAATAACATAGGGAGGTTCGGCTATTTGGCACTGGTTCACTACACAACTTCATCTTGTTTATGTGTTATGCTAATCAATTTCATGCTTTGAATGAAACGGGTATGAGTTCTAGTATTTGGAACTAAATAATGAAACGCCTTCTAAGTAGCAACCAAGCAAAGAATAATGAGATCATGCAACGACTTTAGAAAACAACAAATGCTCAGATTTTTAACTCTCCAAAGAACGTTTTAAGCTCAAGTCTCTCAGGGTTGTAGCGTTAGTTTGAGATTCTTCCTTCAAGCATGTTACAAAAACTGATTTTTTCTCTTTTTGATTAAACATGAATTCATGAATTATAACCATAATCAAGCATAAACCAGAGAGCAATTCAAACCTCCATCCATGTTTATAACTTTCCTCAATAGTCATGCAATTAAAAACCGAATCCTCATCATTGTGTTGGAAGGTACCCTAAGACACAAACGAACACACAAAAACAACTCTTTTTGGGTTTTTCAAAACAATTTTTCAAATTTTTATGGTATTTTCGGATTTTCTTTTCAAAACACACTAAAAGACTCCAAAACAGCTTAAAAACACTTAAAAACACGGAAAACAACATTCAAAGTGAGAGGTGATAAAAATCCACGAATTTCATGCAAAAACACTTTGTTACCCGCCCCACACTTAAATCAAACATTGTCCTCAATGTTTCAAACATAAACTCACACAAAAACAAGCAAATAACACAACTAACACACATAACAGACATGGCAAAACAGAAGCAATAAAGAGAGAGAGTTTAAGAACGCAAATCTGGTTTTGGAGCTAGAATTCCATCTTTCTCTTGTTTGAACACATGGGTTGCCTCCAAAGAAGCGCTTGCTTTAACGTCTTCCAGCCGGACGATTCTTCCATTTATGCTCCCATGAAACCCACGGCATGGAGGGGTACACAGACATATGTACCCACGGCATGTGGAACTAATTCCGTTGTAGTTAGAGGTGGAATAAAAGCCATGGACATATGTTTGATATGAATTGATTACCTTAAGTTATTGTTTCATAAATTGTGAATGTGATTTGCTTAACTGTTTTATTAAGAACTTGTTCTTGTGTGTTGATTAAGGATGCATACTTAGTTTGCATGCATGAATTTGATGCTAGGATATAAGGGAATTTCACCTAATCGTTAGGAACTTATATTCACAAGTAGTAAAGATTGCTAGTCACAATTGTGTTAAGTAAATCCTAGGCAAGAGTAACATGCGTATTCCATAGTTATGAATGCCTTGTCAATGTTTATGATTTCCATGGAACTTAATGATCTTTGATATGTATCTCTATCATGCGTATTCCGTAGTTAGGGAACTTGATAAGAATAATTTGGTTGTGATGCGTTATCCATTCAATTCAATGAACTTAGAGAAATCTGGGAATTGATTAGTGCAATACAATTAATTCAAAGCATTGTCATTCATGGTTTATCGAAAGAATAACTGGAAATCAATTCATATGCATATGTTCATGTGTGGAGAGGAACCCTCTAACTAGTTTTCACCCCTGAATTCACCTTTATCTCTTTCAATTTACTTTGTTTGCTTAAATCTGCTTAGTTTTGCTTAATTCGTCCAAAAACCCCCTAGTTCTTAATTGAGTCTTAGTTTGTTTAAATTCGTCCAAATCTGTCCCCTTTTAGTGTTTTGAGTTTAACTAGTCCAAAAGTCATCCAATTCACTTCATAGAACCTGTTTTGAGTCTACTTAAGTTAGTTTTGCTGTTTTGAGTCTATTTAGCCTGTTTTGAGTCTCTAGTGTCTAGAATCTGCCTAGTTGAATTTTATTTGTTGTTTTAAGTTTGTTTTGTGTTATTTGAGTCAAGTTAGGTTGTCTAGAGTTAAAATTCATTCAGATTGATCACTAGTACTTGTTTTCCTTGTCTAGAGTCCAGTTTAGTGTTTTAGAGTGTAATTTGTGTAGATTAGCATCCCTTCTAATCCCCGGCCTTAAACGATCCCTACTTTCATATACTACGTCGATAGGGTTTTAATTTGAGTGTCAAGTAATTCTCACATCAAATTTTGGCGCCGTTGCCGGGGGTTAGCAAACTTGCTAATCTCCCTAGTTTCTGCCGTGTATTTTAACTTGTTTTTGTTTTTGTTTTGCTTTGTTTTCTGATTTGTTTTGCTTTCTTTGTTTTAGGTACTAGTGTATGACTCGAAGTTCTCAACCCGTTCACGCACATATTTTGAGCGAGATTTGAGAAGGAAGAGGAAGCACCCAGAACCTGGTCTACTTAGTTCAAGTTCTAATTCCGAATCTGAAGTTGAAATTGAAGAGGATTTGGAAGAGGAGCACGACATGGCTGCAGATAACCGAACGATCAAGGAACTTTCAGCCTCGGGATTGGACAATGCAACCCCTTTATGCATTCAATATCCTAGGGCAGCCGAGGGCAAGACTGACGAAATCGAATTGAAGTCTAGCTTGTTGCACCACATCCCCAAATTCCACGGGTTGTCCATGGAAGATCCGAACAAACACTTGAAAGAATTCGAAGTGGTGTGTTCAAGCATGACCCCCGTCAATGTCGATGAGAGTATTTTGAAGATGAAGGTTTCCCTTTTCTCTCTTGGAAAAGGCGAAGGATTGGTTGTATGAATTGGCTCCCGGAACTGTCACATCGTGGGAGAGCATGAAACGGGCTTTCTTGGAGAAGTTTTTCCCAACTTCTAGAGTCATCACCATACAAAAAAGGATAAGTGGAATTCAGCAAGAAGAAGGTGAGTCTTTTCCTACGTATTATGAACGTTTTAAATCTCTTGTTGCTTCATGTCCACAGCATCAGATGAAGGAGGAACTTCTCCTACAATACTTCTACGAGGGACTTCTACCAATCGAACGTCAAATGTTAGATGCCTCAGCGGGAGGAGCCTTGGTGGACAAGACCCCCACGGCTGCAAAGACCTTGATTGCTAATCGAGCGTTGAACGCTCAACAATACGAAGGTGTTGGACAAAGGAGCATTCCATGGCAACACCAAGTGAATGAGGTGAGTGCTATAACCGAACTTCAAAATCAAATGGCTAACCTTACCACTTTTCCTTCTCAGGTTGTTGAAGGACCAAAAGTGCAAACCGTGGCTTCTTGTGGCGTGTGCTCCATGCAAGGACATCCCACGGATAAGTGCCCACAATTGATAAAGAATGGAGGGTGGGAGACACTCAATGCCGTGGGTTTTGGGAATCAATACCAAAACCGTGGTGACCCCTTTTCCAATACATACAATCCGGGATGGAGAGATCATCCAAACTTCAAGTGGAGGGACTCTCAACAAGCACAGCAACAAGGCGAATTTAGACAGCCCCCTGGGATGTTTCCAAGGCCATATGCAGCCACACAACCTCAACCAATTTCGGCCCAAACCAATTCAGGTTCGTTGTTAGATAATGATAAAATTCTTCAAGTACTAACCTCTTTGACGCAGGACATACAGAGCATAAAGAATCAAGCTAAAGAGGTGGACGAATTGAAGAAACAAATGGGGCAAATGGCTGAATTCATGGGCCAATTCAGAGAACAAGGTAGATTGCCTAGTTCAACCGTTGTTAATCCCAAAGGAGGATTTGAAACCGCCCAAGCAATCACGTTGAGAAGTGGTAAGCAGGTTGGAACTGATTCACAACCATCTAGATCAAGTCAAGAATAGGACACGAAGCTGCAATTGGAGGAGGATGAATCACCCAAACCCACGGCAAGGAACACACAATCCTTGCCGCAGCCAATTCCCACTTCTAAACTGTCCCCAACCATCTAGGTAAGTTCCAATATGAATTCTTCTAGCTCTACTCCACTAATTGTGCCCTTTCCTGGCAGGTTGCGGCAATCAAAGAAAGAGGATGCTGAAAAGGACATTCTAGTGACATTCCGGAAAGTTCAAGTCAATATCCCACTCCTTGATGCAATAAAGCAGGTCCCAAGGTATGCTAAGTTTTAGAAAGAGCTTTGTACAACAAGGAGAAGGATTTCTAACAAAGAGGTGGTAAGAGTAAGTGAGAATGTCTCAGCCGTTTTACAAAGGAAATTACCCCCTAAATGCAAAGATCCGGGTAGTTTTACAATTCCTTGTGTTTTGGTGCAGGTAGACCACTTGATTTTTCCTGCAGATTTCTATGTGCTTGACATGGAGGATTCAGACCATTCCCATCCGTTACCACTCTTACTTGGCCGACCATTCATGAAAACAGCCCAAACCAAGATTGATGTGGCCAAGGGAACGTTAACTATGAAGTTTGGTAGTGATAAGATTAAATTTAATGTTTCTAAGTCTGTTGAGAATCCTAACGTTGTTCGTTCTTGTTTTGCCATGGATAAAATAAAAAAGATAGGGCCGGACCGTTCAAGCACAAAGGATACATCGAGAACCATACAAAACGAGGGAATTGGAGTGGAGCACAAGGACCATACAGCCACTGCCCTCAAAATGCCCCAATTGGCCGAAAAAATCATGGGGAAGAATGTTCATAGTGCTGCCACTTCATTGCAGTACATTGGTAAGCCATCTATTCCAGATTTGATTCCCATTTCAACTAATAGGTTGTTACCTTGTATGGTGCAGATTCCCAATCGAATCCAAGCTGGTGGGCATGATTACAATGATTTTAGGATGTTCAATGCCACAATCCGGAAGGATCACTATCCCTTACCATTCAAAGATCCAATGCACGAGCTGTTTGAGGAACATGTGGTGGAAGAACTACATCTGCATGTCGTGGGTACCATGGGAACTTAATTGAAGTATCGTCCGGCTGGAAGACGTTAAAGCAAGCGCTTCTTGGGAAGCAACCCATGTGTTCAAAAGAGAGAAAGATGGAATTCTAGCTCCAAAACCAGATTTGCGTTCTTAAACTCTCTCTCTTTATTGCTTTTGTTTTGCCATATCTGTTATGTGTGTTAGTTGTGTTATTTGCTTGCTTTTGTGTGAGTTTATGTTTGAAACATTGAGGACAATGTTTGATTTAAGTGTGGGGGGTAACAAAGTGTTTTTGCATGAAATTGGTGGGTTTTTATCACCTATCACTTTGAATGTTGTTTTCAGTGTTTTTAAGCTGTTTTGGAGTCTTTTAGTGTGTTTTGAAAAGAAAATCCGAAAATACCATAAAAATTTGAAAAATTGTTTTGAAAAACCCAAAAAGAGTTGTTTTTGTGTGTTTGTTTGTGTCTTAGGGTACCTTCCAACACAATGATGAGGATTCGGTTTTTAATTGCATGACTATTGAGGAAAGTTATAAACATGGATGGAGGTTTGAATTGCTCTCTGGTTTATGCTTGAGTATGTGGTTTTTGTAACATGCTTGAAGGAAGAATCTCATACTAACGCTACAACCCTGAGAGACTTGAGCTTAAAACGTTCTTTGGAAAGTTAAAAATCTGTGCATTTGTTGTTTTCTAAAATCGTTGCATGATCTCATTATTCTTTGCTTGGTTGCTACTTAGAAGGCATTTCATTATTTAGTTCCAAATACTAGAACTCACACCCGTTTCATTCAAAGCATGAAATTGATTAGCATAACACATAAACAAGATGAAGTTGTGTAGTGAACCAGTGCCAAATAGCCTAACCTCCCTATGTTATTTGTCTTGTAGGTTTAACCCTTTTGAGCCTTGTTTAGCCTATGTTCTTTGTTTACCCACATTATCCTTACCTAGCCTAGATTAGGACCATCCTTACCCTTGTTCTTAAGGCATAGCTAAGCATGACTTAGAGTGAATTCCCTTTGTTCGTTATTGGGCAGCAAACAAGTGTGGGGGAAAGAAAGTTGTGCGTTTATATGTGCCAAAGTCACAAAAGAGGCACGGGTGAAAAGAAAAAAAAGAGAAGACAAATTCGTGCAAAAGAAGAAGAAGAAAAGTTTGTGAAAAAAGTATGAAAAGTGTTCAAAATAACTGAGAATAAGCTCACAAGTGTTGATTGTTGAAGAAAGGGTCCAAAAAGTTGAATTCGACCCTAAAATATGTGTAATCTTCCCCTTATGTATCAAAGTGTGCGGCTGCATCCAAGAAAGGGAGTTCTAAGTGTCATATTCATTACTTTGCTTGCTTTTGCTTTAAGAACGTTTGTTTTCCTTACGTTTCTTTGTTAGCCAATACCCTTAGCCCCGTTACAACCCTATACTTCAATCTTGAGTGTTGTGTGTTTCAATATGTGGAGTTTGGGATTGGTACGAGCGTATGGTATCCCTGGTTCTCACATCTAAGTAGTAGCATTCCATTCATGAGATCATATCTAAACATGTTTATTAACTCCAGAAATTGCTTTCTTTGTCATAAACATATGTGAGTGTTCGTTTTCATGTTTACATCAATCTTCTCACATATACTTAGTATAGGGAGTGTAGTTAGAAAATCTGAGTGAAAATAAGAGTGTACCTAGTGAGGAATTGAGTGAATTCTCTAAGGCATGTTACTACGTTCAAAACATTGTTTTAATTGGTTAGATGAGAGCTAATGGGTGGTGACTGTGGTTAAGTATGTACTAAAGGGTGGGGAAGACTAAAAGCTATGGTTATGATGATCTTAAATATGTCATGTATGTTGGAAAACCCTGAGGTGAAAGTTGGAAGGTCTAGTTTGTTTGGTGTTTGTTTCGTTTGTTTTGTTTCGTTTTGCTTGAGGACTAGCAAAAGCTAAGTGTGGGGGAATTTGATAGGAGCATATTTATGCGACTTAGTTAGCTTGTTTTCATGCATTTACGTTGTTAGTTCTTAGTTAATTTTGTATTTTAAGCTATTTTTGTGTGTTTGTAGGTTCAAAGTGTCAAGATGGCAAAAAGGAGCAATTTGGAGCATTCTAGAGCACTTTTGGGCCAAGATTGGGTAGTGCAAGCATGGAGGCAAGTTGATGGACGAAATTGAAGATATAAAGGCTTGAAATCAGCTAAGAAGATGGAAGAAAGAAGTCAAAGATAAAGAAGATAAGGAATCAGCTCAAAAGAAGGAGAATTATCCAAAACATTATCCAAAACAACCTTATCTTATCTTATCCAATCCTTATCCAATCTTATCCTAATCTTATCCTAACCTGTTTTCTTCAGTTTAGGGGACTTAAAACCTGATTTCTAGAAGTCCTATCCCTTGTCCTATAAAAGTCGCGCCCCAAACTTTTCTAAAAACTCCAAAATCTGGCCAGAAACACATTCTTTCTAGAAGCCTAAAAATCTGGCGCCTCCCTCCTTTCTAGAAGGTCTTTTCCTTGCCTTGCAAGGCTCCCTGCCTTATCCCTTTGTGCCGTGCCTTCTCACTCCCATTCCTTCTTGGATTCTGATTTATTAAGCCTTTTCCTTGTGGATTTGGGTTCTATAATCCTTTTCAGACATTAATTGGACCACAATTCCTTTTCTAAAGTGACTGCCGAACCCTAAGGCCTAATCTATATTTTCTGCCGCACCTAGAGTCCTAATTCCTTGTTTTATGCTAAGTCCAAGCCCTAATCTGATTACTCTAGGGTTTTTGATGCATTTATATACAAAGCTTGGTTGTTGTCGCAGACCACCCAACCCCATATACATTCAGAAAACCATATTTTGCTGCAGAGAAGGGAAGACAAGGCCTTGCCGTGGCTTCCATTGGAGAAGGAGGAGTTCTTTCTTCTCTTGTTTCGTTTCTATGTTTAATTTAATTTGTTTTTCAATTATGTTGAACATGTGGAACTAATTCTGTTTTAGTTAGAGGTGGATTCAAAGCCATGGACATATGTTTGATATGAATTGATTACCTTCAGTTATTGTTTCATAAATTGTGAATGTGATTTACTTATCTGTTTTATGAAAAACTTGTTCTTGTGTGTTGATTAAGGAGGCCTACTTAGTTTACATGCATGAATTTGATGCTAGGATATAAGGGAATTTCACCTAATCGTTAGGAACTTATATTCACAAGTAGTAAAGATTGCTGGTCACAATCGTGTTAAGTAAATCCTAGGCAAGAGTAACATGCGTATTCTATAGTTATGAATGCTTTGTCAATGTTTATGATTTCCATGGAACTTAATGATCTTTGATATGTATCTCTATCATGCGTATTCCATAGTTAGGGAACTTGATAAGAATGATTTGGTTGTGATGCGTTATCCATTCAATTCAATGAACTTAGGGAAATCTGGGAATTAATTAGTGCAATACAATTAATTCGAAGCATTGTCATTCATGGTTTATCGAAAGAATAATTGGAAATCAATTCGTATGCATATGTTCATGTGTGGAGAAGAACCCTCTAACTAGTTTTCACCCCTAAATTCACCTTTATCTCTTTCAATTTACTTTGTTTGCCTAAATCTGCTTAGTTTTGCTTAAATCGTCCAAAACCCCCCTTAGTTCTTAATTTAGTCTTAGTTTGTTTAAATTTGTCCGAATCTGTCCCCTTTTAGTGTTTTGAGTTTAACTAGTCCAAAAGTCATCCAATTCACTTCATAGAACCTGTTTTGAGTCTACTTAAGTTAGTTTTGCTGTTTTGAGTCTATTTAGCCTGTTTTGAGTCTCTAGTGTCTAGAATCTGCCTAGTTGAGTTTTATTTGTTGTTTTAAGTTTGTTTTGTGTTATTTGAGTCAAGTTAGGTTGTCTAGAGTTAAAATTCGTTCAGATTGATCACTAGTACTTGTTTTCATTGTCTAGAGTCCAGTTTAGTGTTTTAGAGTGTAATTTGTGTAGATTAGCATCCCTTCTAATCCCCGGCCTTAAACGATCCCTACTTTCATATACTACGTCGATAGGGTTTTAATTTGAGTGTCAAGTAATTCTCATGAATCGTGAATGTGGTTTGCTTAACTGTTTTATTAAGAACTTGTTCTTGTGTGTTGATTAAGGATGCATACTTAGTTTGCATGCATGAATTTGATGCTAAAATATAAGGGAATTTCACCTAATCCTTATGAACTTATATTTACAAGTAGTGGAGGTTGCTAGTCACAATCGCGTTAAGTAAATTCCTGGCAGGAGTGTCATGCTTTTCATAGTCACGAATGCCTTGTCAATGCTTATGATTTTCACAAAGCTTAATGATCTTTGTTTTGTGTCTCTATCATGCTTTTCATAATTAGGGAGCTTAATAAAGAATGATTTGGGTTGTCGTATGCTTTTCATCCAAGTCAATGAGTCTAGGGAAATCTGATGATTAATTAGTTCTACACAATTAATTTGGGGCATTGTCATTCATGGTTTGTTGAAAGAATAACTGGAAATCAATTTATATGCATATGTTCATGTGTGGAGAAGGGCCCTCTAACTAGCCTTTCACCTGTTTTAAATCACCAAACTCGTTTTTCTAAAGTTTTTACGCAAAATTTCTGTTTTAAGTCTTAATTTCGTCAAAAACAATCCCCCTTTCATTTAAACTTGTTTTTAGAGTCAAAACCTGTTCTGTTTTAGTCTTTTGAGTCTTTTAAGTTCTATTTTCGTCAAAACCAATTGATAAGTTTAGAATATAGTCCTTCTGATTGTTTCTTGCAGTTTTGAGTGTTTTAAGTTAGTTTAGAGTCTATAGAGTCTAGTTTAGTGTTTTTGAGTCTTATTTGTGTTGATTAGCATCCCTAGTTAATCCCCGGTCTAGAACGATCCCTACTTACATCATTGCTACAATTGTCATCAATAGGGTTTAATTTGTGTGTCTAGTAAAATTTTCACATCAAATTTTGGCGCCGTTGCCGGGGATTAGCAAGTTTGCTAATCCCTTGTTTGCCGTGTGTTTTGTTTTGCTTTGTTTTCTGATTTTGTTTTGTTTTCTTGTTTTAGGTACTAGTTTATGATTCGAAGTTCTCAAACAATTCGTGAGCATATCTTGGAGATTGACGACGATTTTGCACGAACATTGAGAAGGAAGAGGAGGCATCCAGAACCTAGCGAACCTAGTTCAAGCTCAGAGGCCGAATCTGAATTTGAAGAAGAAGAACAAGCCATGGCTATAGATAGTCGTACAATCAAGGAACTTTCAGCCTCGGGGTTGGCCAATGCCGCACCTCTTTGCATTCAATACCCCGCGGCTGCTCAAGGCAAGATCGATGAGTTCGAATTGAAGTCAAGCTTGTTGCATCACGTCCTAAACATCAAATGAAAGAAGAGCTTCCACTTCAATACTTCTATGAAGGACTTCTTCCCATTGAGCGACAAATGCTAGATGCTTCAGCGGGAGGTGCATTGGTTGACAAAACACCAATGGCTGCGAAGACCCTAATTGCCAACCGAGCATTGAATGCACAACAATACGAGGGACTTGGACAAAGAGAGTCCCCACGGCAGCAAGTCCATGAGGTAAGTTCCAATTCCGACATTCAAACTCAATTAGCTAACCTTACGTCCATTGTGACTCAGATGGCCGAAGGAATGAAGATACAATGACCAAGTGTTTGTGGCGTGTGTTCTATGCAAGGACATCTCACTGACCAATGCCCTCAATTGATTGAGAATGGAGGCTGGGAATCTGCCAATGCCATGGGTTTTGGGAGTCAAAATCAGCCACGCAATGATCCGTACTCCAACACTTACAATCCGAGCTGGAGAGATCATCCAAATTTCAAGTGGAGGGAACCTCAACAACCTCAACAAGAAGGTGGATTTAGGCAGCAACCTCCAGGGTTCTATTCAAAACCATACATGCCTACACAACCCCAAGCACAACCTACCCAAACCAAATCAGGTACGTCCGTTGATAATGATCAGATTTTTCAATTACTAACTTCTATGTCACAGAGCATGCAAATTAGAGACAAAAAGGTGGATGATTTGGATAAGCGAGTAGGGCAGATTTAAGAGTTCCTAGGGCAATTCCAAGAACAAGGCAAACTTCCTAGCTCAACCGTTGTGAATCCAAAGGGAGGATTTGAATCCGCCAAAGCCATTATGTTGAGAAGTGGAAAAGAAGTTGGAACCAACCCACAACCATCCAAATCAAGCCAAAAAGAGGATGAAAAGTTGCTGATTGAAGAGGAGGAACAAGCCAAACCCACGGCAAAGGGGGAGCAACCCTTGCCGCAACCATCTTTCACTGCCAAACCATCCAATTCGGCCAAGGTAAGTCCTAACTCGAATTTTTCAAGTTCTATTCCACTAAATGCACCCTTTCCTAGCAGGTTTGGGCAATCAAAGAAGGAAGAGAACGAGAAAGACATTCTGGAAACGTTTAGGAAAGTGCAAGTCAATATACCTCTCCTTGATGCAATTAAGCAAGTTCCAAGGTACGCTAAGTTTTTGAAAGAACTTTGTACAACAAGGAGGAGAATTTCGAACAAAGAAGTTATCCAGGTAAGTGAAAATGTCTCTGCTGTTTTACAAAGGAAATTACCCCCTAAATGCAAAGATCCGGGGAGTTTTACAATTCCCTGCGTTATTGGCAATACTAAGTTTGAACATGCTATGTTAGACTTAGGAGCTTCAATTAATTCATGCCTTACTCAATTTTCGCATCTATGAATTTAGGAGAGCTTAAAAACGATGGTGTTATAATTCAATTAGCCGATCGTTCTAACGCATATCTGAAAGGAGTTTTGGAAGATGTTTTGGTGCAGGTGGATAACTTGATATTCCCAGCAGATTTCTATGTTTTAGAAATGGAGGAGTCGCCCAATATCACCCCATTGCCGATCCTACTTGGGAGACCCTTCATGAAAACAGCACGCACCAAGATCGACGTGTTCAAAGGGGCTTTAACAATGGAATTTGATGGGGAAGTGATTGATTTCAATCTTTCTGAAACTATTAAATATCCTAAAGACGATCATTCTTGTTTTTCTCTTGATGCATTTGATTCATTGGCACGACATCATGGTACGTCTCCTAACCCAATTCCAATTCCCGTTTCTACTAATACGTTGTTACCCTCTGTAATTCAGGCCCCTATTCTTGAACTTAAGCCACTACCAGATCATTTAAATTACGTCTTCTTGGGAGATGAAGAGACGTTGCCCGTCATTGTCTCTGCATCACTCACGGCAACAGAGGAGGAGAAGTTGATTCGGGTGTTGAAAGAGCACAAAACAACCATTGGTTGGACATTGGCCGATATTAAGGGGATTAGCCCTATAACATGCATGCATCGCATACTTCTAGAGGAGGGGGCTAAACCAACTCGAGAGGCTCAATGCCGACTCAACCCTCCAATGACGGAAGTTGTGAAGAAGGAGATTATCAAGCTTCTCGATTGTGGAGTGATCTATCCAATTTCGGATAGCCGTTGGGTTTCACCGGTTCAAGTTGTTCCAAAAAAATCCGGAGTCACTGTGGTGAAGAATGCCGAGAATGAGCCTGTACAAACCCGTATCCAAACAGGTTGGAGAGTGTGCATCGATTATAGGAAGCTCAACGCCACCACAAGGAAGAACCACTTCCCTTTGCCGTTCATTGATCAAATGCTTGAAAGGTTAGCCGGTCATTCTTTTTATTGTTTTCTTGATGGTTATTCGGGATATAATCAAATTGTTATAGCTCTGGACGACCAAGAAAAGACCACCTTCACGTGCCCCTTTGGTACTTTTGCCTATCGTCGCATGCCATTTGATTTATGCAATGCACCTGCCACATTCCAAAGATGCATGGTAAGTATCTTTTCAGATTATGTTGAGAAGATTATTGAGGTATTCATGGATGATTTTAGCGTCTTTGGTGATTCGTTTGATGGTTGTTTGGAAAATCTCACATTAATCTTAAAACGATGCGTTGAAACCAACCTTGTTTTAAATTGGGAAAAGTGTCACTTTATGGTTACGCAAGGCATAGTTTTAGGGCATATCATTTCAGAAAGGGGAATTGAGGTTGATAAATCAAAAATAGATCTTGTACGCTACTTACCCTCTCCTACTTCGGTTAGAGAGGTTCGTTCGTTTCTTGGTCATGCAGGATTCTATAGGCGATTCATCAAGGATTTTTCAAAGATTTCTCAACCTTTGTGCCGTCTCCTTCAAAAAGAAGTGGCTTTCAAGTTTGACGAGGAATGTGAGACGGCTTTCAACCAACTCAAGAAGATGCTAACCACGGCACCAATCATTATGCCACCAGATTGGAGTCTTCTGTTTGATCTAATGTGCGATGCTTCCGACTATGCATTGGGGGCTGTCTTAGGACAGAGGAAGGACAAAAATCTGCACGTCATCTACTATGCCTCAAGGACCTTGAACGATGCTCAGTTGAACTCCTCTACGACGGAAAAAGAACTTCTTGCCGTTGTCTTTGCTTTAGATAAGTTTCGTTCATATTTACTTGGTACTAAAGTCATTATTTACTCTGATCATGCAGCTTTAAGATACTTACGAAGAAGGAGGCTAAACCAAGGCTTATTCGATGGATGCTCCTACTTCAAGAGTTTGATATCGAAATCCGGGACAAGAAAGGAGTTGAAAACGTAGTGGCTGACCACCTAAGCAGATTGGTGCGAGAAGAAGACCCAATTCCCATCCCTGAAACGTTTCCAGATGAGCAGCTACTGTCCAATAAGGTAAGTGTGCCACGGTATGCCGATTTAGTTAATTATTTGGTTACTAAACAAGTTCCAAGCACCCTAAACAAGCAACAAGGTGATAAATTGAAAAAAGAGGCACGGTTTTATGTTTGGGATGATCCATACTTATGGAAGTATTGCCCCAATCAGATTATACATAGATGTGTGCATAATTCGGAGTTTAACTCAATTTTAACTTTCCGTCACAGTTATGCATGTGGGGGACACTTTGGCACACAACGCACAGCCCTTAAAGTGTTAGAATGTGGGTTTTATTGGCCTACGATCTTTAAGGATGCTAGAACTTTTTGTGTGACGTGTGATCGTTGCCAAAGAATGGGAAATATAGGCCCAAATGACCAAATGCCGCAAACCCCTATCTTTACTGTCGAAATTTTTGATGTTTGGGGTATTGATTTTATGGGTCCTTTTCCTTCATCGCATGGTTTTACATATATTTTACTTGCGGTTGATTATGTCTCGAAGTGGGTGGAAGCAAAAGCCACCCGAACTAATGATTCTAAAGTGGTTGCAGATTTTGTTAGAACTAACATATTTGCAAGGTTTGGCATGCCACAAGTACTTATCAGCGATTGAGGCTCTTGCTTTTGCAATCGGACCATTGAGGCGTTACTTAAAAAGTACAATGTCACACATAAGGTTTCTACACCTTATCATCCTCAAACAAGTGGGCAAGCTGAGGTTTCAAATCGTGAAATCAAGCAAATTTTAGAGAAGACAGTTGGGCCAACGAGGAAGGATTGGAGTTTGCGCTTGAATGATGCACTATGGGCGTATCGTACGGCCTACAAAACACCCCTTGGGATGTCCCCATTTCGGCTCATCTATGGGAAACCATGCCATCTTCCCATTGAATTAGAACACAAGGCGCATTGGGCAGTCAAAACCTTCAATGTGGATATAGATGCCCCTGGAATTCATCGGAAGCTTCAATTGAACGAGCTTGAGGAGATTAGGAATGAAGCTTATGAGAATGCGCGAATTTACGAAGAGAAGACGAAGGCTTTTCATGACAAGATGATTCGAACCAAAACGTTCTCCAATGGGCAGAAAGTTCTACTTTTCAATTCCCGTCTTCGATTATTTCCAGGTAAGTTACGTTCTAGGTGGATTGGACCGTTTGTTATTACTAATATTTTTCCTCATGGTGCAGTTCAAATCCAAAGTTTGAAGACGGGGCACGAATTCAAGGTGAACGGACATCGTTTGAAGCCCTACTATGAGCACTTTGAAGAGCACATTGTGGAGGACATAACCCTTAATGCCGTGGGCCCCATTGAAGAATAGACGGAAGGTTCATCCGGCTGGAAGACGTTAAAGCAAGCGCTTCTTGGGAGGCAACCCATGCAAATAAAGAGGACCTAGGAACTCTTCGACTCCACAACCAGATTTGCGTTTCTAAACCCTACTCTTTATTGCTTTTACTTTGCTATATTTGTCATGTTTGTTAGTTGTGTTGTTTGCTTGCTTGTGTGTGAGTCTTTGCTTGAAACATTGAGGACAATGTTTGGTTTAAGTGTGGAGGGGTAAACAAGTGCTTTCATTGAAAAATTCGTGGGTTTTTATCACCTATCACTTCTAAGGTTGTTTTTCACTGTTTTTGAGTGTTTTTAGTGTGTTTTGAAGTATTTTTATGTGTCTTGAAAGAAAAATACGAAACTTTACAAAAAAATTTGGAAAACGTTTTCAAAATACCAAAAAGAGTCGTTTTTGAGTCGTTTTTGTGTGTTTGTTTGTGTCTTAGGGTACCTTCCAACACAATGATGAGGATTTGGTTTTTAATTGCATGACTGTTAAAGAAAGTTACAAACATGGATTGAAGTTTGATATGCTCTTTGGTTTATGCTTGGTTATAGTTGACATTCATGAATTCACATGTAATCACAAAAAGGATAAAATCCGTTTTTGTAACATGCTTGAAGGAAGTAACTCAAACTAACACTACAACCCTGAGAGACTTGAGCCTATACGTTCTTTGGAGAGTTATTAATCTTGACATTCTTGTTTTCTAAAGTCGTTGCATAATCTCATCATTCTTTGCTTGGTTGCTACTTAGAATGCGTTTCATCATATAGTTCCAAATACTAGAAACATAAAACAAGATGAAGTTGTTTAGTTTAAAACCAGTACCAAAAAACCTAACCCTTTGCATATGTATTGTAGGTTTAGCCCCTTTGAGCCATATTTAGCCTATTTTCTTTGTTAGCCACATTATCCTTACCTAGCCTAGATTAGGACCATCCTTACCCTTGTTCTTAAGGCGTAGTGAAGCATGACCTAGAGTGAATTCCCTTCGTTCGTTATTAGGCAACAAACAAGTGTGGGGGAAGGGATTCTTGTGTATGTGCCAAAAAAGAAAAAAAAGGGCACGGGTAGAAGAAAAAAAAAAAGAAGAAAGAAGAAAATTCGTGAGAAAAAGAAAAGAAAAAGAAAAGTATGTGAAGAAGTATGAAAAGTGTTCAAAATAAGTGAGACTAAAGCTCACAAGTGTTAGTTGTTGAAGAAAGGGTCCAAAACGTTGAATTTGGCCCTAAGTATGTGTGATCTTCCCCTTTGTGTTCAAAGTTTGTTTTTGCTTTTAAAAAGGGAGTTCTAAGTGTCATATTTCTTACTTTGCTTGCTATTGCTTTAAGAACGTTTGTTTTCCTTACCTTTCTTTGTTAGCCAATACCCTTAGCCCCGTTACAACCCTTAGACTTCTATCTTGATTGTTATGTGTTTCAATGTGTGGAGTTTGGGATTGGTTTGAGCATATGGTGTCCCTGGTTCTCGCGTCTAGATAGTGGCATTCCATTCATGAGATCATATATATACATGCATTCCAGAAATTGCTTTCTTTGTTATATACATATGTGAGTATTAGTTTTCATGTTTACATCAATCTTCTCACATATACCTAGTGTAGGGAGTGTAGTCAGAAAATCTATGAGAAAATAGAGTGTATATCTATTGAGAAATTGAGGGATTCTCTAAGGCATGTTACTCCATTCAAAATATTGTTTTAATTGATTAAATGCGAGCTAGTGAGTAGTAACTATGATTAAGTATGTGCTTGAGAGTAAGGATAACTAAAATCTATGTAAGTAATGATCTTTAACATGTTATGTACCATTGGAAATCCCTGAGGCGAACGTTGGAAGGTTTAGGTTATGTTTTGTTTGTTTTGCACGAGGACTAGCAAAAGCTAAGTGTGGGGGAATTTGATAGGAGCATATTTATGCGACTTAGTTAGTGTGTTTTCTTGCATTTACTTAGTTATTTGTTGCTTATCATAGTGTCTTAAGTCATTTTCGTGTGTTTATAGGTCCTAGAAGCAAAGTTGGCAAAAAGATGCAATTTGGAGCATTTTAGAGCAGTTTTGGGCTTGGAATGGATATCACAAGATTGGAGCAAGATGGATGGACGAATTTGAAGTTCAAGAGAGGCTAGGAATGTGCAAAAGAGTTGAAGAAATAAATCCAAGTCAAAGAAGATAAGGAATCAACTACAAAGAAGGAGAATTATCCAAACTACCTTATCTTATCCTTATCTTATCCAAACCTTATCTTATCTTATCTTACCATGCATTATCTTATCCTATCCTAATCCTTTCCTAACTTAATTCCTGCTGCAAAAGGGATTAAATTTTAGTTTAGGAGACTTAAAAACCTGATTTCTAGGAACCTTATCCCCTCCTACAAAGGTGCCGCACCTAACCCCTTCTAGAAACCCCAAAATCAGCCAAATAACACCCTTTCTAGAAGTCCCTAGAAAGGTGGCGCCCCAAGCCTTCTAGATGCATGATCCAGCCGCACCTTTCTCCTGATTCCCTTTGGTTTTTGGCCTTCTAGATGTCCTATTTCCTGCTAGGATTACATAACCTTTTCCCCTTAGGATTGTGATTTTATTTTCCTACACAAACTACATTTTGTAATCCTTTTCCTACACTACATGTTGGTGCCGCACCCTCTCCCTATATATACATATTTTCTGCACCATTCAAACCCACCATCTCTCATTCACACATCTCTACACTACCATTCAACCATACCCTCATTGTGCCGCAACTTGCAAGCAAGGAAGGAAGGAATCTGGAGCGTTTTCTAGTTGTTTTCTATCTTTGTTCAATGTTTAATTTTATTTATATTTGTTTGATTGCGAACATGAGGAACTAATTTCTTTATAGTTAGAGGCGAATTCAAAGCCATGGACATATGTTTTATATGAATTGATTTCCTCCAGTTATGATTTCATGAATCGTGAATGTGGTTTGCTTAACTGTTTTATTAAGAACTTGTTCTTGTGTGTTGATTAAGGATGCATACTTAGTTTGCATGCATGAATTTGATGCTAAAATATAAGGGAATTTCACCTAATCGTTATGAACTTATATTTACAAGTAGTGGAGGTTGCTAGTCACGATCGCGTTAAGTAAATTCCTGGCAGAAGTGTCATGCTTTTCATAGTCACGAATGCCTTGTCAATGCTTATGATTTTCACAAAGCTTAATGATCTTTGTTTTGTGTCTCTATCATGCTTTTCATAGTTAGGGAGCTTAATAAAGAATGATTTGGGTTGTCGTATGCTTTTCATCCAATTCAATGAGTCTAGGGAAATCTGATGATTAATTAGTTCTACACAATTAATTTGGGGCATTGTCATTCATGGTTTGTTGAAAGAATAACTGGAAATCAATTTATATGCATATGTTCATGTGTGGAGAAGGGCCCTCTAACTAGCCTTTCACCCGTTTTAAATCACCAAACTCGTTTTTCTAAAGTTTTTATGCAAAATTTCTGTTTTAAGTCTTAATTTCGTCAAAAACAATCCCCCTTTCATTTAAACTTGTTTTTAGAGTCAAAACCTGTTCTGTTTTAGTCTTTTGAGTCTTTTAAGTTCTATTTTCGTCAAAACCAATTGATAGGTTTAGAATTGAGTCCTTCTGATTGTTTCTTGCTGTTTTGAGTGTTTTAAGTTAGTTTTAGTCTTTTGAGTCTTTTAAGTTCTATTTTCGTCAAAACCAATTGATAGGTTTAGAATTGAGTCCTTCTGATTGTTTCTTGCTGTTTTGAGTGTTTTAAGTTAGTTTAGAGTCTATAGAGTCTAGTTTAGTGTTTTTGAGTCTTATTTGTGTTGATTAGCATCCCTAGTTAATCCCCGGTCTAGAACGATCCCTACTTACACCATTGCTACAATTGTCATCAATAGGGTTTAATTTGTGTGTCAAGTAAAATTTTCACATCACAAAAACCAAAGGGATTTAGGAGAAAGGTGCGGTTGGATCATGCATCTAGAAGGCTTGGGGCGCCACCTTTTTAGGGACTTCTAGAAAGGGTGTTATTTGGCTGATTTTGACACTTCTAGAAGGGAATAGGTGCGGAACCTTTGTAGGAGAAGATGAGGTTCCTAGAAATCAGGTTTTTAGGTCTCCTAAACTGAAATTGAATCCCTTTTGCAATAGGAATTAGGTTAGGAAAGGATTAGGATAAGATAAGATAAGGTTTGGATAAGATAAGGTAGTTTTGGATAATGTTTTGGATAATTGATGTGAAAATTAACTTGACACACAAATTAAACCCTATTGATGACAATTGTAGCAATGATGTAAGTAGGGATCGTTCTAGACCGAGGATTAACTAGGGATGCTAATCAACACTGATAGGAGCATATTTATGCACCTTAGTTAGCTTGTTCTTGTGCATTTATGTTGTTTTTCCTTAGTTAAAGTAGTCTTTTAAGCTAGTTTGATGTATTTTCAGGTTCTAAGGGCAAGTATGCAAAAGGATGCATTTTGGAGCTTTTTGGAGCACATTTGAGCTTGGAATGGATATCATATGCTTGGAGCCAAGAGGATGGACGAATTTGGAGTCCAAATGGAGTTAGGAATATGTTTCAAGGTTGGAGAAATAAATTCAAATCATTGAAGATAAGGAATCAGCTCAAAAGAAGGAGAATTATCCAAAACATTATCCAAAACAACCTTATCTTATCTTATCTTATCCAATCCTTATCCTATCTTAACTAACCTTATCCTATCCTAATCCTTTTCTAATTCAATTCCTGGTACAATGAGGGCTTATTTTCTGATTGGGGGACATTTAATTTAGGATTCTAGAACCCTAAGTCCTTGCCGCACCTAGCCTTCTAGAAAACCTGATTTCCTTGCCTTGCAAGGCTTTCTAGAAGCCTTATCCTTCTTTATCCAAATCTACCGCACCTTAGGCCCTTTCCCATGAGAAATCTGATTGTTTTGAACCTATTTCTGGATGGATTTGGCTTTCTAGAAGTCCTAATCTGATTCACCTAGGTTTTTTGGTGCCTATATATATATTTCTCCACCCTTTGCCGTGCACATCACCCAATCATCGATTCACGTCAGAAACCATTCACACACCTTTGCCGCAAGTCCCATTCACCCTAAACACATTCCTGACCCTAAGACACATCCCATACACCTCACCCATCTTTGTGCCGCAGCAAAGAAGAGGAGAAGAAGCCTTGGACGTGCATGCCATTCAAGTTTGAATTGCTGGAAGTTTTAGGTGTTTCCTTTCCTTTGATTTCAATGTTTAAATTCAATACTCTTTGTTCTGTGAGTATGAGGAACTAAACCCCCTCTGGCTAGGGGGGGATTCGAAACCATGTTTATGCTTGCTATATGACTTGATTACCTCTAGTTGTGATTCATAAATTGTGATTTCAATTTCCTTATCTATTTGAATTAAACTGATTTGTGTGTGTTGGTTGAGAGTGCACGCTTAATTGTCATGCATAAATCTAATGCTAGGATATAAGGAAGTTTCACCTAATCGTTACAGAATTATATTCACAAGTAGTAAAGGTTGATGATCTGAATTGTGTTAAGTAAATTCTTGGCATAAGTTTCATGCAATTCATAGTAACGAATGCCTCGTCAATACTTATGATTTTCAAAGAACTTAATGATCTTTGCTCGTATCTCTATTATGCAATTCATGTAGGGAACTTGTGGGGAATGTTTTGAGTTGTCGTATGCAATCATCCAATTCAATAACGTTAGGAAAATCTGAGGGTTAATTAGTGCAATTCACGGTTAATCTGGGGTGTTGAGAATCCATGGTTTATTGAAAAGCAACTAGAAATCGTTTTGTATGCAAGTGTGACATGTGTGGAGAGGAACCCCTTAGCTAGCCTTCCATCCATTCACTTTAACCAATTTCGTTTTACAATCTGTTTTGTTTTACAAAGTTTTTGTTTGTTTTCAAATTCGTCAAAACCAATTCCCCCTTTATTTTGAAGTGTCAAATTAGTTAGAAATCAATTTAGTTTGTGTTTTAAGTGTCTTGAGTCCAGTTATAACATATTTTCGTCCAAATTCTTCCTTAGTGCTCAAAACTGCCCAGAAAGTGGTTTTAAGGCAGTTTTGAGTGTTTGTTTGCTGTTTTGAGTCTAATTTAGTGTTTTAACTTTGTTTTAAGTTTTTGAGTCAGTTTTCAAGTGATTTAGCAATCCCTCCTAATCCCCGGCCTAGAACGATCCCTACTTACATACTTTGCTACAATTGATAAAAAGAGGGTTTAATTTGTGTGCTTATATATTTCGCATCAAACACAAATAAGACTCAAAAACACTAAACTAGACTCTATAGACTCTAAACTAACTTAAAACACTAAAAACAGCAAGAAACAATCAAAAAGACTCAAATCTAAACCTATCAATTGGTTTTGACGAAAATAGAACTTAAAAGACTCAAACAACTAAAAGAAAACAGGTTTTGACTCTAAAAACAAGATTAAATGAAAGGGGGATTGTTTTTGACGAATTTAAAACTAAAACAGAAACTTTGCATAAAACACTTTATAAAAAATGAATTTTGGTGATTTAAAACGGGTGAAAGGCTAGTTAGAGGGCCCTTCTCCACACATGAACATATGTATATAAATTGATTTCCAATTATTCTTTCGACAAACCATGAATGACAATGCCCCAAATTAATTGTGTAGAACTAATTAATTCTCAGATTTCCCTAGACTCATTGAATTGGAAGAAAAGCATACGACAACCCAAATCATTCTTTATTAAGCTCCCTAACTATGAAAAGCATGATAGAGACAAAACAAAGATCATTAAGCTTTGTGAAAATCATAAGCATTGACAAGGCATTCGTGACTATGAAAAGCATGACACTCCTGCCAGGAATTCACTTAACGCGATCGTGACTAGCAACCTCCACTACTTGTAAATATAAGTTCATAACAATTAGGTGAAATTCCCTTATATTTTAGCATCAAATTCATGCATGCAAACTAAGTATGCATCCTTAATCAACACACAAGAACAAGTTCTTAATAAAACAGTTAAGCAAACCACATTCACAATTCATGAAATCATAACTGGAGGAAATCAATTCATATAAAACATATGTCCATGGCTTTGAATTCGCCTCTAACTATAAAGAATTTAGTTCCTCATGTTCGCAATCAAACAAATATAAATAAAATTAAACATTGAAAACAAAGGATAGAAAACACCTAGAAAACGCTCCAGATTCCTTCCTTCCTTGCTTGCAAGTTGCGGCACAATGAGGATATGGCTGAATGGTAGTGCAGAGATGTGTGAATGAGAGATGGTGGGTTCAATGGTGCAGCAAATATGTGAATATATAGAGGGAGGGTGCGGCACAATTAGATGGTGTAGGAAAAGGATTACAAAATGTAGTTTGTGTAGGAAAATAAAACACAATCCTAAGGGGAAAAGGTTATGTAATCCTAGTAGGAAATAGGACATCTAGAAGGCCAAAAACCAAAGGGAATTAGGATAAATGTGCGGCTGGATCATGCATCTAGAAGGCTTGGGGCGCCACTTTTTTAGGGACTTCTAGAAAGAGTGTTATTTGGCTGATTTTGGGGTTTCTAGAAGGGGTTAGGTGCGGCACCTTTATAGGAAGGGATAAGGTTCCTAGAAATCAGGTTTTAAGGTCTCCTAAACTGAAATTGAATCCCTTTTGCAGCAGGAATTAAGTTAGGAAAGGATTAGGATAGGATAGGATAAGGCATGGTAAGATAAGATAAGATAAGGTTTGGATAAGATAAGGATAAGATAAGGTAGTTTGGATAATGTTTTGGATAATTCTTCTTCTTTGTAGCTGATTCCTTATCTTCTTTGACTTGGATTTATTTCTTCAACTCTTTTGCACATTCCTAGCCTCTCTTGAACTTCAAATTCGTCCATCCATCTTGCTCCAATCTTGTGATATCCATTCTTGGCCCAAAACTGCTCTAAAATGCTCCAAATTGCATCCTTTTGCATACTTTGCTAATTGGACCTGAAAACACACGAAAATGACTTAAGACACTATAATAAGCAACAAATAACTAAGTAAATGCAAGAAAACACACTAACTAAGTCGCATAAATATGCTCCTATCAATAATTCTCCTTCTTTGTAGCTGATTCCTTATCTTCTTTGACTTGGATTTATTTCTTCAACTCTTTTGCACATTCCTAGCCTCTCTTGAACTTCAAATTCGTCCATCCATCTTGGTCCAATCTTGTGATATCCATCCAAGCCCAAAACTGCTCTAAAATGCTCCAAATTGCATCTTTTTGCCAACTTTGCTTTTAGGACCTACAAACACACGAAAATGACTTAAGATACTATAATAAGCAACAAATAACTAAGTAAATGCAAGAAAACACACTAACTAAGTCGCACAAATATGCTCCTATCAAATTCCCCCACACTTAGCTTTTGCTAGTCCTCGAGCAAAACAAACAAAACATAACCTAAACCTTCAAACGTTCACCTCAGGGATTTCCAATGGAACATAACATGTTAAAAATCATTACTTACATAGATTTTAGTTATCCCTACCCCCGAGCACATACTTAATCACAGTTATCACTCACGAGTTAGCATTTAATCAATTAAAACAACTTTTTGAATGTAGTAACATGCCTTAGAGAATCCCTCAATTCCTTACTAGATATGCACTCAATTTTCAATCAGATTTTCTGACTACACACCCTACACTAGTTATATGTGAGAAGATTGATGTAACAAGAAAACTAATACTCACATATGTATATAACAAAGAAAGCACTTTCTGGAATTATTAATGCATGTATATATATGATCTCATGAATGGAATGCCACTACTTAGACGCAAGAACTAGGGATACCATATGCTCATACCAATCCCAAACTCCACATATTGAAACACATAACAATCAAGATTGAAATCAATGGGTTGTAATGGGACTAAGGGTATTGGCTAACAAAGAAAGGTAAGGAAAGCAAGCGTTCTTAAAGCAATAGCAAGCAAAGTAATGAATATGACACTTAGAACTCCTTATGCAGCCACAAAATTTGATACATAAAGGGAAGATCACACATACTTAGGGCCGAATTCAACTTTTTTGGACCCTTTCTTCAACAACCAACACTTGTAAGCTTTAATCTCACTCATTTTGAACACTTTTCACACTTTTTCACATACTTTTCTTTTTCTCACGAATTTTCTTTTTTTTCTTTTTCTTTTTCTACCCGTGCCCTTTTATCTTCTTTGGCACACAAAACCACTAAAAACCTTCCCCCACACTTGTTTGCTGCCTAATAACGAACAAAGGGAATTCACTCTAAGTCATGCTTCACTACGCCTTAAGAACAAGGGTAAGGATGGTCCTAATCTAGGCTAGGTAAGGATAATGTGGGCTAACAAAGAACATAGGCTAACTAAGGCTCAAAGGGGTTAAACCTACAATACATATGCAAAGGGTTAAGGCTTTTTGGCTCTGGTTTTAACTAAACAACTTCATCTTGCTATTTGTTATGCTAATCAATTTTAGTTTTGAATGAAACGGGCATGAGTTCTAGTATTTGGAACTAAATGATGAAATGCATTCTAAGTAGCAACCAAGCAAAGAAGTAATGAGATCATGCAACGACTTTAGAAAACAAGAATGTCAAGATGAATAACTCTCCAAAGAACGTATAGGCTCAAGTCTCTCAGGGTTGTAGCGTTATTTTGAGTTACTTCCTTCAAGCATGTTACAAAAACTGATTTTTTTCTTTTTGTGATTACATGTGAATTCATGATTGTCAACAATAACCAAGCATAAACCAAAGAGCATATCAAACTTTAATCCATGTTTGTAACTTTCTTTAACAGTCATGCAATTAAAAACCAAATCCTCATCATTGTGTTGGAAGGTACCCTAAGACACAAACACACAAAAACGACTCAAAAACGACTTTTTTTGATATTTTTCAAAACTTTTTCTATTTTTTTTCAAAATTTTCGTATTTTTCTTTCAAGACACATAAAAACACTTCAAAACACATTAAAAACACTCAAAAACAGTGAAAAACAACCTTAGAAGTGATAGGTGATAAAAACCCACGAATTTTTCAATGAAAACACTTGTTTACCCCCCCCCCCCCAACACTTAAACCAAACATTGTCCTCAATGTTTCAAACAAAAACTCACACACAAGCAAGCAAACAACACAACTAACAAACATGACAAATATGGCAAAGTAAAAGCAATAAAGAGTAGAGTTTAGAAACGCAAATCTGGTTATGGAGCCGGAGCCTAGGTCTTCTTGATTTGCATGGGTTGCCTCCCAAGAAGCGCTTGCTTTAACGTCTTCCAGTCGGACGAACCTTCCTTCTATTCTTCAAAGGGGCCCACGGCATTAAGGATTATGTCCTCCACAATGTGCTCTTCAAAGTGCTCATAGTAGGGCTTCAAACGATGTCCGTTCACCTTGAATTCGTGCCCTGTCTTCAAACTTTGGAATTGAACTGCACCATGAGAAAAAACATTAGTAATAATAAACGGTCCAATCCACCTAGAACGTAACTTACTTGGAAATAATCGAAGACGGGAATTGAAAAGTAGAACTTTCTGCCCATTGGAGAACGTTTTGGTTCGAATCATCTTGTCATGAAAAGCCTTCGTCTTCTCTTTGTAAATTCACGCATTCTCGTAAGCTTCATTCCTAATCTCCTCAAGCTCGTTCAATTGAAGCTTCCTATGAACTCCAGCGGCATCTATGTCCATATTGAAGGTTTTGACTGCCCAATGCGCCTTGTGTTCTAATTCAACGGGAAGATGGCATGGTTTCCCATAGATGAGCCGAAATGGGGACATCCCAAGGGGTGTTTTGTAGGCCGTACGATACGCCCATAGTGCATCATTCAAGCGCAAGCTCCAATCCTTCCTCGTTGGCCCAACTGTTTTCTCTAAAATTTGCTTGATTTCATGGTTTGAAACCTCAGCTTGCCCACTTTTTTGAGGATGATAAGGTGTAGAAACCTTATGCGTGACATTGTACTTTTTAAGTAACGCCTCAATGGTCCGATTGCAAAAGTGAGAACCTCCATCGCTGATAAGTACTCGTGGCATGCCAAACCTTGCAAATATGTTAGTTCTAACAAAATCTGCAACCACTTTAGAATCATTAGTTCGGGTGGCTTTTGCTTCCACCCACTTCAAGACATAATCAACCGCAAGTAGAATATATGTAAAACCATGCGATGAAGGAAAAGGACCCATAAAATCAATACCCCAAACATAAAAAATTTCGACAGTAAAGATAGGGGTTTGCTGCATTTGGTCCTTTGGGCCTATATTTCCCATTCTTTGGCAACGATCACACGTCACACAAAAAGTTCTAGCATCCTTAAAGATCGTTGGCCAATAAAATCCACATTCTAACACTTTAAGGGCTGTGCGTTGTGTGCCAAAGTGACCCCCGCATGCATAAGTGTGACAGAAAGTTAAAATTGAGTTAAACTCCGAATTATGCACACACCTACGTATAATCTGATCGGGGCAATACTTCCACAAGTATGGATCATCCCAAACATAAAATTGTGCCTCTTTTTTCAATTTATCACCTTGTTGCTTGTTTAGGGTACTTGGAACTTGGTTAGTAACCAAATAATTAACTAAATCGGCATACCATGGCACACTTACCTTAATGGTCAGCAGCTGCTCATCTGGAAACGTCTCAGGGATAGGAATTGGGTCTTCTTCACGCACCAATCTGCTTAGGTGGTCAGCCACTACGTTTTCGACTCATTTCTTGTCCCAGATTTCGATATCGAACTCTTGAAGTAGGAGCATCCAACGAATAAGCCTTGGTTTAGCCTCCTTCTTCGTAAGTAAGTATCTTAAAGCTGCATGATCAGAGTAAATAATGACTTTAGTACCAAGTAAATATGAACGAAACTTATCTAAAGCAAAGACAACGGCAAGAAGTTCTTTTTTCGTCGTAGAGTAGTTCAATTGAGCATCGTTCAAGGTCCTTGAGGCATAGTAGATGACGTGCAGATTTTTGTCCTTCCTCTGTCCTAAGACAGCCCCTAATGCATAGTCGGAAGCATCGCACATTAGCTCAGACGGAAGACTCCAATCTGCCGGCATAATGATTGGTGCCGTGGTTAGCATCTTCTTCAGTTGGTTGAAAGCCTTCTCACATTCCTCGTCAAACTTGAAGCCACTTCTTTTTTAAGGAGACGGCACAAAGGTTGAGAAATCTTTGAAAAATCCTTGATGAATTGCCTATAGAATCCTGCATGACCAAGAAACGAACGAACCTCTCTAACCGAAGTAGGAGAGGGTAAGTAGCGTACAAGATCTATTTTTGATTTATCAACCTTAATTCCCCTTTCTGAAATGATATGCCCTAAAACTATGCCTTGTTTAACCATAAAGTGACATTTTTCCCAATTTAACACAAGGTTAGTTTCAACGCATCGTTGCAAGATTAATGTGAGATTTTCCAAACAACCGTCAAACGAATCACCAAATACACTAAAGTCATCCATGAAAACCTTAATAATCTTCTCAACAAAATCGGAAAAGATACTTACCATGCATCTTTGAAATGTGGCAGGTGCATTGCATAAACCGAATGGCATGCGACGATAGGCAAAGGTACCAAAGGGGCACGTGAAAGTGGTCTTTTCTTGGTCGTCCGGGGCTATGACAATCTGATTATATCCTGAATATCCATCAAGAAAATAATAAAAAGAATGACCGGCTAACCTTTCAAGCATTTGATCAATGAACGGCAAAGGGAAGTGGTCATTCCTTGTGGTTGCGTTGAGCTTCCTACAATCGATGCACACTCTCCAACTTGTTTGGATACGGGTTGGCACAAGCTCATTCTCAGCATTCTTCACCACAGTGACTCCGGATTTCTTTGGAACAACTTGCACCGGTGAAACCCAATGGCTATCCGAAATTGGATAAATCACTCCACAATCGAGAAGCTTGATAATCTCCTTTTTCACAACTTCCATCATTGGAGGGTTGAGTCGGCGTTGAGCTTCTCTAGTTGGTTTAGCCCCCTCCTCTAGAAATATGCGATGCATGCATGTTGTAGGGCTAATTCCTTTAATGTCGGCCAATGTCCATCCAATTGCTGTTTTGTGCTCTTTCAACACCCGAATCAACTTCTCCTCCTCTGTTGCCGTGAGTGATGCAGAGACAATGACGAGCAACGTCTCTTCATCTCCCAAAAAGACGTATTTTAAATGATCCGGCAGTGGCTTAAGTTCAAGAATAGAGGCCTGAATCACAGAAGGTAACAACGTATTAGTAGAAACAGGAATTGGAATTGGTTTAGGAGACGTACCATGATGTCGTGGCAATGAGTCAAAGGCAGCCATATTCTCGGCTTGTTCTTCACTAGGTACGGCCAGATTAGGCTTCATTCCAATTCCTTGTGCAATTGTTGTTTCAAGGGGATCTTTATCCAATGAGTCAAGGAATTCCTGCGCCAATAAATCAAATGCATCAATAGAAAAGCAAGAATGATCGTCTTTAGGGAATTTAATAGCTTCAGAAATGTTAAAATCAATAATCTCCCCATCAAATTCCATTGTTAAAGTCCCTTTGAACACGTCGATCTTGGTGCGTGCTGTTTTCATGAAGGGCCCCCCAAGTAGGATCGGCAATGGGGTGATATTGGGCGACTCCTCCATCTCTAAAACATAGAAATCTGCTGGGAATATCAAGTTATCCACCTGCACCAAAACATCTTCCAAAACTCCTTTCGGATATGCGTTAGAACGATCGGCTAATTGAATTATAACACCATCGTTTTTAAGCTCTCCTAAATTCATAGATGTGTAAATTGAGTAAGGCATGACATTAATTGAAGCTCCTAAGTCTAACATAGCATGTTCAAACTTAGTATTGCCAATAACGCACGGAATTGTAAAACTACCCGAATCTTTGCATTTAGGGGGAAATTTCCTTTGTAAAACAGCGGAGACATTTTCACTTACCTGGACAACTTCTTTGTTCGAAATTCTCCTCCTTGTTGTACAAAGTTCTTTCAAAAACTTAGCGTACCTCGGAACTTGCTTAATTGCATCAAGGAGAGGTATATTGACTTGCATTTTCCTAAACGTTTCCAGAATATCTTTCTCGTTCTCTTCCTTCTTTGATTGCCTAAACCTGCTAGGAAAAGGTGCATTTAGTGGAATAGAGCTTAAAGAATTCGATTTTGGACTTACCTTGGTGGTTGGGGACGGTTTAGGATTGGAATGTGGCTGCAACAAGGGTTGCTCCACCCTTGCCGTGGGTTTGGCTCCCTCTTCCTCTTTGATCAGCAAGTTGTCATCCTTATTATGACCAGATTTGGATGGTTGTGGCTCTGTTCCAACTTCTTTTCCACTTCTCAACAAATGGCTTTGGCGGATTCAAATCCTCCCTTTGGATTCACAATGGTTGAGCTAGGAAGTTTGCCTTGTTCTTGGAATTGCCCTAGGTGATGCAATGTAAAACAAGCACACAAATTAAACCCTCTTATTGACAATTGTAGTATAGATGCAAGTAGGGATCGTTCTGGACCGGGGATTAGGAGGGCTTGCTAAAACCTCAAAACTGACTCAAAATCATTAAAACAAAGTTTAAAACACTAAACTAGACTCAAAGAATGCAAAACTAGACTCTAAGACACTAAAACAACTCAAAAGACTCAAAACAGCACAAAAACACTCAAAACTGCCTAAAAACACCAACTGGGCAGTTTTAGACTCTAAACACTACTTTGGACGGAAATAGGGTATTGGCTTGACTCAAAACACTTAAAAACAGAAACAAAACAGATTGTGAACACTTTGAAACAAGAAAGTAAAAGGGGGGTTTGGGTTTTGACGAAATTAAAAACAAAACGAACAGATAGTAAACTAAAACAGATTTTTGACGAATTTGGTAAAACTTATGGATGATGGGCTAGCTAGAGGCTCTTTCTCCACACATGACATGTATGCAAAAGACTCGATTTCCAGTTACTCCTTCATTGAATTATGAACGACAATGCCCCAAATTAACCGTGACATCACTAGTTAACCCTCAGATTTTCCTTGTGTTATTGGATTGGATGACATCATTCGACAACCCAAAACATTCTTCAAAAGTCCCCTATATGACATCATAATAGAGATACAATCAAAGATCATTACGTTCAATGAAAATCATAAGCATTGACAAAGCACTTGTAACTATGACATCATGATACTCATGCTAGGAATTGAACTTAACGCGATCATGACCAGCGACCTTCACTACACATGAATATAAGTTTGTAACGATTATATGAAACTCCCTTATACTCTAGCATCAGATTTATGCATGCCAACTAAGTATCGATCCTCAATCACCACACACAAATAAGTTATCAATTCCACAGTTAAGCCAATTACATTCATAACTCAAGAATTCATAACTGGAATTTATCAACTCAATTTGCATACATAATCATGGCTTTGAAATCACCCCTAGCCAAGAGGGGTTTAGCCACTCATGTTCACAGCAAAACGAAAGGAAAAGAAATTAAACATTGTAAACATAGAACGAATTACACCTAGAATGCTCCAACAATCAAGCTTGAACATCCAAGAGTCCTTCCTTCTTCCTGCTTGCTGCGGAACAAAGGTGGGTGAAGTGTATGGGATGTGTTTTGGGTGAAAGGGAGTTGCGGCAAAGGTGTAAGGGTGAATTCTGGCGTGAATGGATGAAGGGGTGAATGTCTGGAACCTTTTGGTGCGGCACAAGGTAGTTTTATTTAAAGATTTAGGGTAATAAAGCTAGGGAACTAATTAGGAAACAGAAATTAAATCAAAACCTTAAGGGAAATAGGAATTAAAGTCAGAATCCTAAGAGAATTGGCAAGTAGGTGCGGCAAGGATGAAAAGGGTAAGAGAATGCCTTGCAAGGCAAGGCAAAAAGATTTCCTTTCTGATTTAGGTCCAGATTTTGGGTAAGTCAGGGGTTCCTTGCACGGCAAGGATGGGAAAGTCAAGGAATGGTGCGGCAAGGGATCTTTAGGTGCAAGGAAGGTTCAATTTGTGTCCTAAAATGCATAGGAGGCCTTCAATGTTGCTGGAACTTAGGGACATTTAGGATTAGGAAAGGTTAAACCAAAATAGGAAACCTTGGCTTAACTTTCCTACTTCAAGTAGGAATCCTTGTGTGAGTAGGAATCCTCTTTCTTCTAGTAATCCTTCTTCAATTAGGAATCCTTCGTTGATTAGGAATCCTACTTCTTCAAGTCTTCAATTTCGTCCATTCCTTTTGCTCCAAACATGTGATATCCATTCCAAGCCCAATTTTGCTCCAAAAAGTTCCAAAATGCATCTTCTTGCATACTTTCTTTTTAGAACCTGAAAACACACGACAATGGCTTAAAAGACTAAAATAGCTAAGAAATAGCAACTTAAATGCACAAGAAGAAGCTAACTAAGTCGCATAAATATGCTCCTATCACTAGGAACTCTGAAATTTGCCCTACTCGCTTATCCAAATCATCCACCTTTTTGTCTCTAATTTGCATGCTCTGCGACATAGAAGTTAGTAATTGAAAAATCTGATCATTATCAATGGACGTACCTGATTTGGTTTGGGCAGGTTGTGCTTGGGGTTGTGTAGGTGCCTAAATCCACTTTGTTGCTGTGGTTGTTGAGGCTCCCTCCACTTGAAATTTGGATGATCTCTCCAGCCCAGATTGTAAGTGTTGGAGTAAGGATCATTGCGTGGCTGATTTTGGCTCCCAAAACCCATGGCATTGGCAGATTCCCACCCTCCGTTCTCAATCAATTGCGGGCATTGATCATTGAGGTGCCCTTGCATAGAGCACACACCACATACACTTTGTGTAATCCCTTGCAATTTCGATCCATCGACAACCTGTGACAAAAGAACAGTGAGATTAGCCATTTGAGATTGAAGTTCAGAAATTGCACTTACCTCATTCACTTGTTGTTGCCGTGGGGGGGTCTCTTTGTCCAAGGCCTTCGTATTGTTGTGCATTCAAAGCTCGGTTGGCGATTAGGATCTTTGCAGCCATTGGTGTTTTGTCAACCAATGCACCTCCCGCTGAAGCATCTAGCATTTGTCGCTCAATTGGAAGAAGTCCTTCATAGAAGTATTGAAGTAAAAGTTCCTCTTTCATTTGATGTTGAGGACATGAGGCGACAAGGGCTTTAAAACGCTCATAGTATGCTGGGAATGTCTCTCCTTGGCTTTGTTGAATTCCACTAATCTTCTTCCTTAAGAGAATGACTCTCGAAGTGGGGAAGAACTTCTCTAAAAACGCCCTCTTCATGCTTTCCCAAGAAGTGACCGTTCCGGGTGCTAATTCATAAAGCCAATCTTTAGCCTTTTCCAAAAGAGAGAATGGAAAAGCCTTCATCATCAAAATGTTCCCATCGACATTGATGGGTGTCATGCTCGAACAAACCATGATGTGAGAATTACTTGACACTCAAATTAAAACCCTATCGACGTAGTATATGAAAGTAGGGATCGTTTAAGGCCGGGGATTAGAAGGGATGCTAATCTATACAAATTAAACTCTAAAACACTAAAACTGGACTCTAGACAATGAAAACAGGTACTATGGGTCAATCTGAACGAATTTTAACTTCAAACAACTTAAAACAACCTAACTTGACTCAAACAAACCAAAACAAACTTAAAACAACAAATAAAACTCAACTAAACAGATTCTAGACACTAGAGACTCAAAACAGGCTAAATAGACTCAAAACAACCAAACTAACTTAAACAGACTCAAAACAGGTTCTAAGGGGTGAATTGGATGACTTTTGGACTAGTTAGACTCAAAACACTAAAAGGAGATAGCTTTGGACGAATTTAAACAAAGTAAGACTCAGACAAGAACTAGGGGGTTTTTTGGACGAATTAAGCAAAACTAAGCAGTTTTAAACAAACAAAGTGAATTAAAGAGAGATAGAGGTGAATTCAGGGGTAGAAAGCTCGTTAGAGGGTTCCTCTCCACACATGAACATATGCATACGAATCGATTTCCAGTTATTCTTCCGATAAACCGTGAATGACAACGCTTTGAATTAATTGTATTGCACTAATCAATTCCCAGATTTCCCTAAGTTCATTGAATTGAATGGATAACGCATCACAACCAAATTATTCTTATCAAGTTCCCTAACTATGGAATACGCATGATGGAGATACATATCAAAGATCATTAAGTTCCATGGAAATCATAAACATTGACAAGGCAATCATAACTATGGAATATGCATGTTACTCTTGCCTAGGATTTACTTAACACAATTGTGACTAGCAATCTTTACTACTTGTGAATATAAGTTCCTAACGATTAGGTGAAATTCCCTTATATCCTAGCATCAAATTCATGCATGCAAACTAAGTAGATCTCCTTAATCAACACACAAGAACAAGTTCTTCATAAAACAGATAAGTAAATCACATTCACAATTTATGAAACAATAACTGAAGGTAATCAATTCATATCAAACATATGTCCATGGCTTTGATTCCACCTCTAACTACAACGGAATTAGTTCCACATGTTCAACATAATTGAAAAGCAAGTTAAATTAAACATGAAGATCAAACAAGAGAAGAAAGAACTCCAAGAAACTCCAATGGTTGCACGGCAAGCCTTCTCTTCTCTTCTCTGCTGCAAAGTATGGTTTTCTGAAGGTGTAGTGGTGTAGGATGAGTTATGAGATGTGTGTGGAAGTGGATGGATGGTGCGGCAATCCTCTAACTTGTTTATATATATATATATATCACAAACCCTAGAGTAATCAGATTAGGGCTTGGACTTAGCAGAAAACATGGATTTAGGACTCTAAGTGCGGCAATCACTTTAGAAAAGGAATTGTGGTCCAATTAATGTCTGAAAAGGATTGTAGAACCCAAATCCACAAGGAAAAGGCTTAATAAGTCAGAATCCAAGAGGGAATGGGAGTGAGAAGGCACGGTACAAAGGGATAAGGCAGGGAGCCTTGCAAGGCAAGGAAAAGACCTTCTAGAAAGGAGGGAGGCGCCAGATTTTTAGGCTTCTAGAAAGAATGTGTTTCTGGGCAGATTTTGGGGTTTCTAGAAGAGTTTGGGGCGCCACTTTTGTAGGAGAATGGATAGGACTTCTAGAAATCAGGTTTTAAGTCCCCTAAACTGAAGAAAACAGGTTAGGATAAGATTAGGATAAGATAAGATAAGATAAGGTTGTTTTGGATAATGTTTTGGATAATTCTCCTTCTTTTGAGCTGATTCCTTTTATCTTTGACTTCTTTCTTCCATCTTCTTAGCTGATTTCAAGCATTTATATCTTCAATTTCGTCCATCAACTTGCCTCCATGCTTGCACTACCCAATCTTGGCCCAAAAATGCTCTAGAATTCTCCAAATTGCTTCTTTTTGCCATCTTGACACTTTGAACCTACAAACACACGAAAATAGCTTAAAATACAAAATTAACTAAGAACTAACAACGTAAATGCATGAAAACAAACTAAGTCGCATAAATATGCTCCTATCAAACCACTTCAAACTCCTTAAGATGCTTGTTTGGATCTTCCATGGATAGCCCATGGTATTTGGGAATGTGATGCAAAGCTTGACTTCAATTCGAACTCATCGGTCTTGCCTTGAGCAGCCGTGGGGTATTGAATGCAAAGGGGTGCGGCATTGGCCAACCCCGAGGCTGAAAGTTCCTTGATTGTACGATTATCCATAGCCATGGCTTGTTCTTCTTCTTCAAATTCAGATTCGGCCTCTGAGCTTGAACTAGGTTCACTAGGTTCTGGATGCCTCCTCTTCCTTCTCAATGTTTGTTCAAAATCGTCGTCAAACTCCAAGATATGCTCACGAACTGTTTGAGAACTTCGAGTCATAAACTAGTACCTAAAACAAGAAAACAAAACAAAATCAGAAAACAAAGTAAAACAAAACACACGGCAAACAAAGGATTAGCAAATTTGCTAATCCCCGGCAACGGCGCCAAAATTTGATGTGAAAATTAACTTGACACACAAATTGAACCCTATTGATGACAATTGTAGCAATGATGTAAGTAGAGATCGTTCTAGACCGGGGATTAACTAGGGATGCTAATCAACACAAATAAGACTCAAAAACACTAAACTAGACTTTATAGACTCTAAACTAACTTAAAACACTCAAAACAGCAAGAAACAATCAGAAAGACTCAATTCTAAACCTAACAATTGGTTTTGACGAAAATAGAACTTAAAAGACTCAAAAGACTAAAACAAAACAGGTTTTGACTCTAAAAACAAATTTAAATGAAAGGGGGTTTGTTTTTGACGAAATTAAGACTTAAAACAGAAATTTTGCATAAAAACTTTAGAAAAACGAGTTTGGTGATTTAAAACGGGTGAAAGGCTAGTTAGAGGGCCCTTCTCCACACATGAACATATGCATATAAATTGATTTCCAGTTATTCTTTCAACAAACCATGAATGACAATGCCCCAAATTAATTGTGTAGAACTAATTAATTCTCAGATTTCCCCAGACTCATTGAATTGGATGAAAAGCATACGACAACCCAAATCATTCTTTATTAAGCTCCCTAACTATGAAAAGCATGATAGAGACACGAAACAAAGATCATTAAGCTTTATGGAAACCATAAGCATTGACGAGGCATTCATAACTATGAAAAGCATGTTACTCTTGCCTAGGATTTACTTAACATGATTGTGACTAGCAACCTTTACTACTTGTGAATATAAGTTCATAACGATTAGGTGAAACTCCCTTATACTCTAGCATCAAATTCATGCATGCAAACTAAGTATGCATCCTTAATCAACACACAAGAACAAGTTCTTAATAAAACAGTTAAGCAAACCACATTCACGATTCATGAAATCATAACTGGAGGAAATGAATTCATATAAAACATATGTCCATGGCTTTGAATTCGCCTCTAACTTGATGCGAAATATATAAGCACACAAATTAAACCCTCTTGTTGACAATTGTAGTATAGATGCAAGTAGGGATCGTTCTGGACCGGGGATTAGGAGGGCTTGCTAAAACCTCTAAACTGACTCAAAAACATAAAAACAAAGTTAAAAACATTAATCTAGACTCAAAGAATGCAAGACTAAACTCTAGGACACCAAAACAACTTTAAAACACTCAAAACTGCCTAAAAACACAAACTGGGCAGTTTTGGACTCTAAACACAATTTTGGACGAAAATAAGTTTTAACTTGACTCAAAACACTCAAAAACACAAACTAAAACAGTTTCTAACTAATATGACTCAACAAAGTAGAGGGGGATTGGGTTTTGACGAATTTGAAAACAAAACAAGAAACTTAAAGTACTAATGAAATCTGCACGAAATTGGGTGAAAACTATGGATGATGGGATAACTAGGAGGTTCTTCTCCACACATGACATACTTGCATACAAGACGATTTCTAGTTGCTTTTCAATAAACCATGGATTCTCAACACCCCAGATTAACCGTGAATTGCACTAATTAACCCTCAAATTTTCCTAACGTTATTGAATTGGATGATTGCATACGACAACCCAAAGCATTCCCCACAAGTTCCCTACATGAATTGCATAATAGAGATACAAGCAAGAATCATTAAGTTCTATGAAAACCATAAGTATTGACGAGGCATTCGTTACTATGAATTGCATGAAACTTATGCCAAGAATTTACTTAACACAATTGAGATCATCAACCTTTACTACTTGTGAATATAAGTCTGTAACGATTAGGTGAAACTTCCTTATATCCTAGCATTAGATTTATGCATGACAATTAAGCGTGCACTCTCAACCAACACACACAAATCAGTTTAATTCAAATAGATAAGTAAATTGAAATCACAATTTATGAATCACAACTAGAGCAATCAAATCATATTGCAAGTATAACCATGGTTTCGAATCCCCCCCTAGCCAAAGGGGTTTAGTTCCTCATACGTACAAAACAAAGAGTATTGAATTTAAACATTGAAATCAAAGGAAAGGAAACACCTAAAACTTCCAGCAATTCGAACTTGAATGGCATGCACGTCCAGGGCTTCTTCTCCTCTTCTTTGCTGCGGCACAAGGGTTGGTGATGAGTTTTTGGGGGTTATGAATGGTGTAGAAGGCTGGGTTATTGGCTAGGATGGATGTATGGTGCGGCAAGGAGTGGATTAGGTCAGAAACTATGGAGAATGGTGAAGGATAGGTGCGGCAGAGAGTGGGGAAGGGTTTCTGGCGAGAATGGTTGTGTGGATGGATGAATGGATGTATATGGAGGGTGGTATGTGCGGCAAAGGGTGTAGAAATATATATATAGGCACCAAAAACCCTAGGTAAATCAGATTAGGACTTCTAGAAAGCCAAATCCATCCAGAAATAGGTTTAAAACAATCAGATTTCTAATGGGAAAAGGCCTAAGGTGCGGCAGGTTTGGATAAGGAGGGATAAGGCTTCTAGAAAGCCTTGCAAGGCAAGGAAATCAGATTTTTATGTCTCCTAAACTGAAATTAAAACCCTTTTACAGCAGGAATTAAGTTAGGAAAGGATTAGGATAGGATAAGATAAGGCATGGTAAGATAAGATAAGATAAGGTTTGGATAAGATAAGGATAAGATAAGGTAGTTTTGGATAATGTTTTGGATAATTCTCCTTCTTTGTAGCTGATTCCTTATCTTCTTTGACTTGAATTTATTTCTCCAACTCTTTTGCACATTCCTAGCCTCTCTTGAACTTTAAATTCGTCCATCCATCTTGCTCCATACTTGTGCTATCCATTCCAAGCCCAAAACTGCTCTAAAATGCTCCAAATTGCATCTTTTTGCCTACTTTGCTTCTTGGACCTACAAACACACGAAACTGACTTAAGACACTATAATAAGCAACAAATAACTAAATAAATGCAAGAAAACACACTAACTAAGTCGCATAAATATGCTCCTATCATAACTATAAAGAAATTAGTTCCTCATGTTCGCAATCAAACAAATATAAATAAAATTAAACATGGAACAAAGATAGAAAACACCTAGAAAACACTCCAGATTCCTTCCTTCCTTGCTTGCAAGTTACGGCACAATGAGGGTATGGCTGAATGGTAGTGTAGAGATGTGTGAATGAGAGATGGTGGTGGTGAATGGTGCAGCAAAAGGGTCTATTTAAAGAGGGAGGTGCGGCACAATGATATAGTGTAGGAAAAGGATTACAAAATGTAGTTTGTGTAGGAAAATAAAACACAATCCTAAGGGAAAAAGGTTTATGTAATCCTAGCAGGAAATAGGACATCTAGAAGGCCAAAAACCAAAGGGATTTAGGAGAAAGGTGCGGCTGGATCATGCATCTAGAAGGCTTGGGGCGCCACCTTTTTAGGGACTTCTAGAAAGGGTGTTATTTGGCTTATTTTGACACTTCTAGAAGGGAATAGGTGCGGAACCTTTGTAGGAGAAGATGAGGTTCCTAGAAATCAGGTTTTTAGGTCTCCTAAACTGAAATTGAATCCCTTTTGCAATAGGAATTAGGTTAGGAAAGGATTAGGATAAGATAAGATAAGGTTTGGATAAGATAAGGTAGTTTTGGATAATGTTTTGGATAATTCTCCTTCTTTGTAGCTGATTCCTTATCTTCTTTGACTTGGATTTATTTCTTCAACTCTTTTGCACATTCCTAGCCTCTCTTGAACTTCAAATTCGTCCATCCATCTTGCTCCAATCTTGTGATATCCATTCCAAGCCCAAAACTGCTCTAAAATGCTCCAAATTGCATCTTTTTGCCAACTTTGCTTTTAGGACCTACAAACACACGAAAATAAGTAAATGCAAGAAAACACACTAACTAAGTCGCACAAATATGCTCCTATCAAGGATAGGTGCGGCTGAGAGTGGGGAAGGATTTCTGGCGTGAATGGGTGTGTATATGGATGAATGGATCATTTTGTGCAGCTCAGGAAGGTTTATTTAAAGGCTTTAGAGAAATTAAAACCCTAACTTATTTAGGTAATCAGAAATTAAGTCAAGAGCATCTAGAAAGAGGAAACAAAATCAGAAAACTATGGGAAAGTGCAAGGGATTTGCGGTAAGGATCTAAATTAAAAGGGAATGTGCTTTAAATGCAGAAAATAGGAAAGAAAGAACTCCCCCTTGCACGGCAAGGAAGAGGGAAAGTCCAAAGGGTGCGGCAAGGGTCCTTAGGTGGTCTAGGTCCTTCAATTTGTGTCCTAGAATGCATAGGCAGCCTTCAAAGTTGCTGGAATTTAGGAACATTTAGGATTAGGAAAGGTCAAACCAAAATAGGAAACCTTGGCTTAACTTTCCTACTTCAAGTAGGAATCCTCATGTGAGTAGGAATCCTCATTCAATTAGGAATCCTTCGTTGATTAGGAATCCTAACTTCTTCAAGTCTTCAATTTCATCCGTTCCTTTTGCTCCAAAAAGCTCCAAAATGCATCTTCTTGCATACTTTGTCCTTAGAATCTGAAAACACACGAAAATGACTTTAAACACTAAAATAACTAAGGAAACACAACAAAAATGCACAAGAACAAGCCAATTAAGTCGCATAAATATGCTCCTATCAATAGCATCATGGACTTCAAAATCTCCCATCGAATTGACAATAGTTGAGTTGGAAAGTTCACTTTGCTCTAGAATCTGTCCTATGAATTCTACAATCTCTCCCATTTGATTCTTCAATTCACCCCACTTTTTGGCTTGATTTTGCATTGCTTTGTTTTGATTTTCTTGTCCCTGAGACAAATTGGTAAGTAACTTAATCAACGTGTCATTATCCAAAGACATACCTGAACTTGGTTGGGCCGAATATGGTTGAGGTTGTGGTGGTTCATATGGCGTTGTATAGAACTCCTCAGATGGCTGCCAATATCCTTCTTGGTGTGAGCCATGCTTCAATGAGGTTAGTACGTCACGAATTTCATCATAACTCATAGGCATACTTGAATTCGATTGGAATTGTTGTGGGGGAGGTTGTGGTGGCTGCATAGGCGTTGTATAGAACTCCTCATATGGCTGCCAATATCCACCTTGTTGAATTTGTTGAGGTTCCTCCCACATATCATCTGAATAATCTCTCCAATCCGAATTGTAAGCGTTGGAAAACATGTTGTCCCTTGATTGGTTATGGCTTTGATAACCCGAAGCACCTCCGTTCGCAGTGAATTGAGGACGTTGATGAGTTTGACATCCTTGCCCATAGGGCACCCCAAATGTAGGGGCAGTGTGCATTGTGGTTCTTTTGGCAATCTAGGACAGTTGAGAAGTAAGATTCGCCAATTGAGCTTGAATGTTGGCAATTGCCATGTCTAGTACCTGAAACAAAGAAAACGAAACAAAACAAAATCAAAAATCAAAATGTAAAGACAAAAACACAAATAGATACGGGGGATTAGCAAATTTGCTAATCCCCGGCAACGGCGCCAAAATTTGATGTGAAATTTAACTTGACACACAAATTAAACCCTATTGATGACAATTGTAGTAAAGATGCAAGTAGGGATCGTTCTAAACCGGGGATTAACTAGGGATGCTAATCAACACAAATAAGACACAAAAACACTAGACTCTATAGACTCTAAACTAACTTAAAACACTAAAAACAGCAAGAAACAATCAAAAAGACTCAAATCTAGACCTAACAATTGGTTTCGACGAAAATAGAACTTAAAAGACTCAAACAACTAAAAGAAAACAGGTTTTGACTCTAAAAACAAGATTAAATGAAAGGGGGTTTGTTTTTGACGAATTTAAAACTTAAAACAGAAACTTTGCATAAAACACTTTATAAAAAACGAATTTTGTGAATTAAAAAGGGTGAAAGGCTAGTTAGAGGGCCCTTCTCCACACATGAACATATGCATATAAATCGATTTCCAGTTATTCTTTCGACAAACCATGAATGACAATGCCCCAAATTAATTGTGTAGAACTAATTAATTCTCTGATTTCCCTAGACTCATTGAATTGGATGAAAAGCATACGACAACCCAAATCATTCTTTATTAAGCTCCCTAACTATGAAAAGCATGATAGAGACACGAAACAAAGATCATTAAGCTTTGTGAAAATCATAAGCATTGACAAGGCATTCGTGACTATGAAAAGCATGACACTCCTGCCAGGAATTTTGATGTGAAAATTAACTTGACACACAAATTAAACCCTATTGATGTAGTATGTGTAAGTAGGGATCGTTCTAGCCGGGGATTAGAAGGGATGCTAATCTACACTAATTAAACTTTAAAACACTAAACTAGACTGAATTAACTCAAAACAGCAAATAGAACTCAAACTAGACAGTTTCTGGACTCTAGACACTCAAAACAAGCTAAATTAGACTTAAAACACACAAAACAGATTCTTTAGACTCAAAACTAACACCTAAGATTGATTTGAACGATATTAAGACTCTAATTGACTCAAAAGACTAAGAGACTCAAGATTTGACGAATTTAGACTCTACTAACACAAACTAAAAGTAGGGGATTGGTTTTGAACGAATTTAAACTTAAACAAACAAAATTGTAAAGACAACTTAAAAAGACACGAAATTGGTGATTTAAATGGGTGAATAGCTAGTTAGAGGGCCCTTCTCCACACATGAACATATGCATATAAATCGATTTCCAGTTATTCTTTCGACAAACCATGAATGACAATGCCCCAAATTAATTGTGTAGAACTAATTAATTCTCAGATTTCCCTAGACTCATTGAATTGGATGAAAAGAATACGACAACCCAAATCATTCTTTATTAAGCTCCCTAACTATGAAAATCATGATAGAGACATGAAACAAAGATCATTAAGCTTTGTGAAAATCATAAGCATTGACATGACATTCGTGACTATGAAAAGCATGACACTCCTGCCAGGAATTTACTTAACGCGATCGTGACTAGCAACCTCCACTACTTGTAAATATAAGTTTGTAACGATAAGGTGAAACTCCCTTATATTTTAGCATCAAATCCTAGCATGCAAACTAAGTAGGCCTCCTTAATCAACACACAAGAACAAGTTCTTAATAACTCAGATAAGTAAACCACATTCACGATTCATGAAATCATAACTGGAGGAAATCAATTCATATAAAACATATGTCCATGGCTTTGAATTCGCCTCTAACTATAAAGAAATTAGTTCCTCATGTTCGCAATCAGACAAATATAAATAAAATTAAACATTGAAAACAAAGGATAGAATACACCTAGAAAACGCTCCAGATTTCTTCCTTCCTTGCAAGGCTGCGGCACAATGAGTGTGTGGTGGATTGATAGGAGCATATTTATGCGACTTAGTTAGCTTGTTTTCATGCATTTACGTTATTAGTTCTTAGTTAATTTTGTATTTTAAGCTATTTTCGTGTGTTTGTAGGTTCAAAGTGTCAAGATGGCAAAAATGAGCAATTTGGAGCATTCTAGAGCATTTTTGGGCCAAGATTGGGTAGTGCAAGCATGGAGGCAAGTTGATGGACGGAATTGAAGATATAAAGGCTTGAAATCAGCTAAGAAGATGGAAGAAAGAAGTCAAAGATAAAGAAGATAAGGAATCAACTCAAAAGAAGGAGAATTATCCAAAACATTATCCAAAACAACCTTATCTTATCTTATCTTATCCAATCCTTATCCAATCTTATCCTAATCTTATCCTAACCTGTTTTCTTTAGTTTAGGGGACTTAAAACCTGATTTCTAGAAATCCTATCCCTTGTCCTATAAAACTGGCGCCCCAAACTCTGCTAGACACCCCAAAATCTGGCCAGAAACACATTTTTTCTAGAAGCCTAAAAATCTGGCGCCTCCCTCCTTTCTAGAAGGTCTTTTCCTTGCCTTGCAAGGTTCCCTGCCTTATCCCTTTGTGCCGTGGGTTTTCACTCCCATTCCTTCTTGGATTCTGATTTATTAAGCCTTTTCCTTGTGGATTTGGGTTCTATAATCCTTTTCAGACATTAATTGGACCACAATTCCTTTTCTAAAGTGATTGCCGAACCCTAAGGCCTAATCTATATTTTCTGCCGCACCTAGAGTCCTAATTCCTTGTTTTATGCTAAGTCCAAGCCCTAATCTGATTACTCTAGGGTTTGTGATGCATTTATGTACAAAGCTTGGTTGTTGCCGCAGACCACCCACCCCCATATACATTCAGAAATCCATATTTTGCTGCAGAGAAGGGAAGACAAGGCCTTGCCGTGGCTTTCATTGGAGAAGGAGGAGTTCTTTCTTCTCTTGTTTTGTTTCTATGTTTAATTTAATTTGTTTTTCAATTATGTTGAACATGTGGAACTAATTTCGTTTTAGTTAGAGGTGGATTCAAAGCCATGGACATATGTTTGATATGAATTGATTACCTTCAGTTATTGTTTCATAAATTGTGAATGTGATTTACTTATCTGTTTTATGAAGAACTTGTTCTTGTGTGTTGATTAAGGAAGCCTACTTAGTTTACATGCATGAATTTGATGCTAGGATATAAGGGAATTTCACCTAATCGTTAGGAACTTATATTCACAAGTAGTAAAGATTGCTAGTCACAATTGTGTTAAGTAAATCCTAGGCAACAGTAACATGTGTATTCCATAGTTATGAATGCCTTGTGATGCAATGTAAAACAAGCACACAAATTAAACCCTCTTTTAACAATTGTAGTATATGAATAAGTAGGGATCGTTCTAGACCGGGGATTAGGAGGGCTTGCTAAAACCTCTAAACTGACTCAAAAACGTAAAAACAAAGTTTAAAACACTAAACTAGACTTAAAAGACTCAAAACAGGTTCACAAGACTCAAAATACGCTAAAAACACTCAAAACTGCCTAAAAACACAAACTGGGCAGTTTTGGACTCTAAACACAAATTTGGACGAATTTGGGTTTTAACTTGACTCAAGACACTTAAAAACACAAACAAAATAGATTTTAAACACTTTGAAACAAGAAAGTAAAGGGGGGTTTTGTTTTGGACGAATTTAAACTTAAGAAAACAAATTATAAACTAAAACAGATTTTGGACGATTTTGGTAAAATATGGATGACGGCCTAGCTAGAGGCTCTTTCTCCATACGTGACATGTATGCAAACGACTCGATTTCCAGTTACTCCTTCATTGAATCATGAACGACAATACCCCAAATTAACCGTGACATCACTAGTTAACCCTCAGATTTTCCTTGTGTTATTGGATTGGATGACATCATTCGACAACCCAAAGCATTCTTCAAAATTCCCCTACATGACATCATAATAGAGATACAATCAAAGATCATTACGTTCAATGAAAATCATAAGCATTGACAAAGCATTTGTAACTATGACATCATGATACTCGTGCTAGGAATTGAACTTAACGTGATCGTGACCAGCGACCTTCACTACACATGAATATAAGTTTGTAACGATTATGTGAAACTCCCTTATACTCTAGCATCAGATTTATGCATGCCAACTAAGTATCGATCTATAATCAACAAACACAAATAAGTTATCAATTCCACAGTTAAGCCAATTACATTCACAACTCACGAATTCATAACTGGAATTTATCAACTCAATTTGCATACATAATCATGGCTTTGAAATCACCCCTAGCCAAAAGGGGTTTAGCCACTCATGTTCACAGCAAAACAAAAGGAAAAGAAATTAAACATTGTAAACATAGAACGAATTACACCTAGAACGCTCCAACAATCAAGCTTGAACGTCCAAGAGTCCTTCCTTCTTCCTCCTTGCTGCGGCACAAAGGTGGGTGAAGTGTATGGGATGTGTTTTGGGGTCAAGAATGTGTTTAGGGTGAAAGGAAGTTGCGGCAAGGGTGTTGGGATGGTTTCTGGCGTGAATGAATGATTGGGTGAGTGAATGGATCTCTTTTGTGCGGCACAAGGAAGGTTTATTTAAGGAATTAGGGTAATAAAGCTAGGGAACAATTTAGGAAACAGAAATTAAATCAAAACCTTAAGGGAAATAGGAATTAAAGTCAGAATCCTAAGGGAATTGGGCAAGTAGGTGCGGCAGGGGTGGAAAGGGTAAGGCAAGGCAAAAGGGTTTCCTTTCTGTTTTAGGTCCAGATTTTGGGTAATAAAGGGATGCCTTGCACGGCAAGGATGGGGAAAGCAAGGGAAGGTGCGGCAAGAGTTCTTTAGGTGCAAGGAAGTTCACTTTGTGTCCTAAAATGTATAGGAGGCCTTCAATGTTGCTGGAACTTAGGAATATTTAGGATTAGGAAAGGTCAAACCAAAATAGGAAACATTGGCTTAACTTTCCTACTTCAAGTAGGAATCCTTCTTTGATTAGGAATCCTTCTTTGATTAGGAATCCTAACTTCTTCAAGTCTTCAATTTCGTCCATTCCTTTTGCTCCAAGCATGTGATGTCCATCCCAAGCCCAATTTTGCTCCAAAATGCTCCAAAATGCACTTTCTTGCATACTTTGCCCTTAGAACCTGAAAACACACGAAAATGGCTTAAAAGACTAAAATAACTAAGAAAACACAACATAAATGCACAAGAACAAACCAACTAAGTCGCCTAAATATGCTCCTATCACCTTGTCAATGTTTATGATTTCCATGGAGCTTAATGATCTTTAATATGTATCTCTATCATGCGTCTTCCATAGTTAGGGAACTTGATAAGAATAATTTGGTTGTGATGCGTTATCCATTCAATTCAATGAACTTAGGGAAATCTGGGAATTAATTAGTGCAATACAATTAATTCGAAGTATTGTCATTCATGGTTTATCGAAAGAATAACTGGAAATCAATTCGTATGCATATGTTCATGTGTGGAGAAGAACCCTCTAACTAGTTTTCACCCCTGAATTCACCTTTATCTCTTTCAATTTACTTTGTTTGCCTAAATCTGCTTAGTTTTGCTTAATCGTCCAAAAACCCCCTTAGTTCTTAATTGAGTCTTAGTTTTTTAAATTCGTCCAAATCTGTCCCCTTTTAGTGTTTTGAGTTTAACTAGTCCAAAAGTCATCCAATTCACTTCATAGAACCTGTTTTGAGTCTACTTAAGTTAGTTTTACTGTTTTGAGTCTATTTAGCCTGTTTTGAGTCTCTAGTGTCTAGAATCTGCCTAGTTGAGTTTTATTTGTTGTTTTAAGTTTGTTTTGTGTTATTTGAGTCAAGTTAGGTTGTCTAGAGTTAAAATTCGTTCAGATTGATCACTAGTACTTGTTTTCATTGTCTAGAGTCCAGTTTAGTGTTTTAGAGTGTAATTTGTGTAGATTAGCATCCCTTCTAATCCCCGGCCTTAAACGATCCCTACTTTCATATACTACGTCGATAGGGTTTTAATTTGAGTGTCAAGTAATTCTCACATCATGGATGGATGTAGGTGAGTTATGGTAGAGGGTGGTGTCTGAATGGTGCAGCAAAATAGTGTATTTATAGGCCTAGGGATTACTTGGCCTAGGTTGTCAAGGAAAAGGATTTAGGACTCCAAACCAACAAGGAAAATGCCATCTAGAAAGGTTGGGGCGTCAGATTTTTAGGGATTCTAGAAAGGAGTGTTGTGGCATGTTTCTAGAACAAAAAGGCCTCCTAAAAACAGGTTTTAGGCATCCTAATATGAAAAGGAGTCCCCCTTGTAGCTGGAATTAAGGTAGGATAAGATTAGGATAGGATAAGATAAGATAAGGTAAGATAAGGTTAGTTGGATAAGATAAGGTTGGATAAGGTTTTGGATAATTCTCCTTCTTTGTAGCTGATTCCTTATCTTCTTTGACTTGAATTTATTTCTCCAACTCTTTTGCACATTCCTAGCCTCTCTTGAACTTCAAATTCGTCCATCCATCTTGCTCCATACTTGTGCTATCCATTCCAAGCCCAAAACTGCTCTAAAATGCTCCAAATTGCATCTTTTTGCCAACTTTGCCAATTGGACCTGAAAACACACGAAAATAGCTTAAATCACTATAATAAGTACAAACTAACTAAGAAAATGCAAGGAAACAAGCTAACAAAGTCGCATAAATATGCTCCTATCAAATTTACTTAACGCGATCGTGACTAGCAACCTCCACTACTTGTAAATATAGGTTTGTAACGATTAGGTGAAACTCCCTTATGTTTTAGCATCGAATTCATGCATGCAAACTAAGTAGGCCTCCTTAATCAACACACAAGAACAAGTTCTCAATAACTCAGATAAGTAAACCACATTCACGATTCATGAAATCATAACTGGAGGAAATCAATTCATATAAAACATATGTCCATGGCTTTGAATTCGCTTCTAACTATAAAGAAATTAGTTCCTCATGTTCGCAATCAAACAAATAGAAATAAAATTAAACATTGAAAACAAAGGATAGAATACACCTAGAAAACGCTCCAGATTCCTTCATTCCTTGCAAGGCTGCGGCACAATGAGTGTGTGGTGGATGGATGTAGGTGAGTTATGGTAGAGGGTGGTGTAGAGATGTGTGAATGATAGATGGTGGTGTCTTGAATGGTGCAGAAAAAGGGTCAATTTATAGGGGGAGGTGCGGCACAAACATGTAGTGTAGGAAAAGGATTACAAAATGTAGTTTATGTAGGAAAATAAAAACACAATCCTAAGGGGAAAAGGTTATGTAATCCTAGCAGGAAATAGGACATCTAGAAGGTCAAAAACCAAAGGGATTTAGGAGAAAGGATTAGGATAAGATAAGATAAGGTTTGGATAAAATAAGGATAAGATAAGGTAGTTTGGATAATGTTTTGGATAATTCTCCTTCTTTGTAGCTGATTCCTTATCTTCTTTGACTTGGATTTATTTCTTCAACTCTTTTGCACATTCCTAGCCTCTCTTGAACTTCAAATTCGTCCATCCATCTTGCTCCAATCTTGTGATATCCATTCCAAGCCCAAAACTGCTCTAAAATGCTCCAAATTGCATCTTTTTGACTACTTTGCTTCTTGGACCTATAAACACACGAAAATGACTTAAGACACTATAATAAGCAACAAATAACTAAGTAAATGCAAGAACACACACTAACTAAGTCGCATAAATATGCTCCTATCAATAGGTGATAGGAGCATATTTAGGCGACCTAGTTGGCTTGTTCTTGTGCATTTATCTTGTTATTCTTTAGTTATTTTAGTCTTTTAAGCTATTTTCGTGTGTTTTCAGGTTCTAAGGACAAAGTATACAAGAAGGTGCGTTTTGGAGCCTTTTGGAGCAAAATTGGGCTTGGAATGGTTATCACATGCTTGGAGCAAAAGGAATGCATGAAATTGAAGACTTGAAGATGTTAGGATTCTTAATTAACAAAGGATTCCTAATCAACGAAGGATTCCTAATTGAAGTAGGAAAGTTAAGCCAAGGTTTCCTATTTTGGTTTGACCTTTCCTAATCCTAAAATGTCCCTAAGTTCCAGCAACATTGAAGGCCTCCTATGCATTTTTGAACACAAATTGAACCTTCCCTGCACTAAACCAGCCTTTGCCGCACCATCCCCTTATTTCCCATCCTTGCCGTGCAAGGGATCCCTCACTTGCCTAATTTCTGGACCTAAATCAGCAAGGAAATCCTTTTTCCTTGGCTTGCAAGGCATTCCCTTACCTTTTCCATCCTTGCCGCACCCACTTGCCCAATTCCCTTAGGATTATGACTTTAATTCATATTTCCCTTAAAGTTTTGATTTAATGTCTATTTCCTAAATTGTGTCCTAGCCTTTTTACCCTAAAGTCTTTTAAATAAAACTTCCTTGGCTGCACAAAGGGGAGCATTCACTCACCCATTCATCCATTCACGCCAGAATTCATCCCTACACCTTTGCCGCAATTTCCATTTATCCCAAAACACATTCCTGACCCCAAAACACATCCAATACACTTCACCCACCGTTGTGCCGCAGCAAAGAGAAAGGAGGAGAGCCCTTGGACGTGCCTGCCAATCGAGTTAGGATTGCTGGAACGTTTTAGGTGTAATCTTTCTTTTGTTTTCAATGTTTCAATTCAATAATCTTTGTTTTGTGAGTATGAGGAACTAAACCCTTCTTGGCTAGGGGGAAGTTCAAAACCATGAATATATTTGCAGTATGAATTGATTACCTTCAGTTGTGATTTCATAAATTGTGAATGCAATTTGCTTAACTGCTTGATTGATAACTTATTCTTGTATGTTAATTGAGGGTCGACACTTAGTTTGCATGCATGAATTTGATGCTAGAATATAAGGGAGTTTCACCTAATCGTTATGAACTTATATTCACAAGTAGTGAAGGTCGCTGATCACGATCGCGTTAAGTGAATTCTTGGCGGGAGTATTATGCGTTCATAGTTACGAATGCCTTGTCAATGCTTATGATTTTCATAGAACTTAATGATCTTTGATATGTATCTCTATTATGCGTTCATGTAGGGGACTATTGAAGAATAATTTGGTTGCAGATGCGTTCATCCAATTCAATGACTTTAGGAAAATCTGATGGTTAATTTGTGCGTTCACGATTAACTTGGGGTGTTGAGTTTCATGGTTTCTTGAAAGAACAACTGAAAATTGATTTGTATGCAAGTGTGTCATGTGTGGAGATGGACCCTCTAGCTAGCCCATCATCCATGGTTTTACCCAATTTCGTGCAGAATTCATTAGTTCTTCAATTTACTTGTTTTGTTTTCAAATTCGTCAAAACCCAATCCCCATTTACTTTGTTGAGTCATATTAGTTAGAAACTGATTTAGTTTGTGTTTTTAAGTGTTTTGAGTCTAGTCAAAACCTATTTCGTCCAAATTTACTATTAGTGGCAGATTTGAGTCTTTTAGCTTGTTTTGCGCTGTTTTGAGTCTTTTGAGTTGTTTTAGTGTTTGGTTTTGCATTCTTTGAGTCTAGTTTAGTGTTTTTAACTTAGTTTTACGTTTTTGAGTCAGTTTCAAGTGTTTTAGCAATCCCTCCTAATCCCCGGTCTCGAACGATCCCTACTTGCATCTATACTACAATTGATAACAAGAGGGTTTAATTTGTGTGCTTATATATTTTGCATCAAGTTTTTGGCGCCGTTGCCGGGGATTAGCAACTTTGCTAATCCCTTGTTTCTTTTTCGTGTGTTGTTGTTTCAGTTTCTGACTTTGTTTTGTTTCTTGTTTTAGGTACTAGTTTATGACTCGGAGTTCTCAAACTGTTCGTAAGAATATCTTGGACTTTGACGACGATTTTGAGAGGACTTTGAGAAGGCAGAGAAACCAGCAAGAATCTAATCCACGTAGCCCTGAACCTGAGCTTGAAGAAAAAGTGATAGAAGAGGAAGAAGACCCCACGACAAGGAATTTAGAAGAACCACAAGCCATGGCAGCAAACAATCGAACAATTAAAGAGCTTTCTGCCTCGGGATTGGACAATGCTACACCTTTATGCATCTAATACCATAGGGCAGCTGAAGACAAGACCGATGAATTCGAATTGAAGTCTAGCTTGCTGCACCACATTCCCAAATTCCATGGGCTTTCGATGGAAGATCCAAACAAGCATCTGAAAGAGTTCGAAGTGGTGTGTTCAAGACTGCAATCAATGTCGATGGCAACATTTTGAAGATGAAGGCCTTTCCCTTCTCTCTTCTAGAGAAGGCTAAGGATTGGTTATACGAATTAGCCCCTGGAACCATCACTTCTTGGGAGAGCATGAAGATGGCGTTCTTAGAGAAGTTCTTCCCCACTTCAAGAGTTATTCTTTTGAGGAAGAAGATTAGCGGAATCTAGCAAAGCCAAGGCGAGATGTTTCCAACATACTATGAACGTTTCAAAAGCCTTGTTGCATCATGTCTTCAACACCAAATGAAAGAAGAGCTTCTCATTCAATACTTCTATGAAGGCCTTCTTCCAATTGAAAGGCAAATGCTAGATGCCTCAGCGGGAGGTACGTTGGTGGACAAGACACCTATGGCAGCCAAGACACTAATTGTAAACCGTGCATTGAATGCACAACAATATAAAGGCATTGGGCAAAGGGACACCCCACGGCAGCAAGTGAATGCGGTAAGTTCCACATCCGACATTCAATCCCAATTAGCTAATCTTACTTCTATTGTGTCTCAGATGGCCGAAGGGATGAAGCTGCAAGGACCAAGTGTGTGTGGCGTGTGTTCTATCCAAGGACACCCCTCTGATAAGTGCCTGTAATTGATTGAGAATGGTGGATGGGAATCTGCCAATGCAGTGGGTTTTGGAGGCCAAAACCAGCCAAGGAGCGATCCATTCTCTAATACCTACAACCCAGGTTGGAGAGACCACCCAAATTTCAAGTGGAAGGAGCCCCAGCAACCCCAACAACAAGGAGGCTTTAGGCAGCAACCCCCGGGCTTCTACACAAAGCCATACGCACCAACACAAGCCCCACAACAATCTGCCCAAAACACTTCAGGTACTTCTTTGGATAATGATACACTTCTTAAGTTACTCACCAATTTGTGTCAGGGGCAAGAAAATCAAACCAAAGCAATGCAAAACCAAGATAAAAGGGTGGATCAATTGGAAAAGCAAATTGGGCAGATTACGGAGTTTGTAGGACAGTTTCAAGAACCAGGCAAACTTCCTAGTTCAACCATTGTGAATCCAAATGGAGGCTTTGAATCTGCCAAGGCAATTATGTTGAGAAGTGGAAAAAAAGTAGGAACTGATCCCCAACCATCCCAATCCAACTAAAAGGAGGACAAAGAGTTGCAATTTGAAGAGGAAGACCACGACAACACCACGGCAAGGAAGGAAACAACCTCGCCCCAGCCTTCTAAACTCCCTAATCCATTCCATTTGTCCACCACAGGCAAGAAAGGTTCACATTCGATTATTTCTAACAATATTCCTGCAAATGTACCCTTTCCTCGCAGATTTATGCAATCAAAGAAGGAAGAGGCTGAAAAGGACATTCTGGAAACGTTTCGAAAAGTTCAAGTCAATATCCCACTCTTGGATGCAATTAAACAAGTTCCTAAGTATGCCAAATTCTTGAAAGAACTTTGCACCAGGAAGAGGATTTCAAACAGGGAGGTGGTAAAGGTAAGTGAAAACGTTTCAGCTGTGTTGCAAAGGAAACTGCCCCCTAAATGCAAAGATCCGGGTAGTTTTACAATTCCTTGTGTTATTGGTAATACTCACTTTGAACATGCCATGTTAGACTTATGTGCATCTATTAATGTCATGCCTTATTCAATTTATGCATCTATGAATTTAGGAGAGCTGAAAAATGATGGTGCGATTATTCAATTAGCCGAGAATAGATCTAATGCCTATCCAAATGGAGCTTTGGAGGATATTTTAGTGTAGGTTAATCACCTAATCTTTCCGGCTGACTTCTATGTACATGAGATGGAAGATTCGGCTCATTCCACCCCATTGCCAATTCTACTTGGAAGGCCATTCATGAAAACAACCCGCACCAAGATTGATGTGTTTAAAGGGACTTTGACGATGGAATTTGATGGGGAAGTTATTGATTTCAATCTTTCTGAATCTATAAAGTACCCTAGTGATGATCATTCTTGTTTTTCTATTGATATAATTGATTCATTGGCGCAGGAACATCTTGACCAATTGCATGAAGATGCACTTGAAATGGTCATTACTAGAGGAATGGAAATCAACAACAATGGAGCAGCAACAATGCACACCCACGACATGCATGAAGAACTTCTTGCCGTGCCCCTTGATGAAGTTGTGATTGAGATGGTGGATGCCCTAGAGTCATTGCCATACCAAAATGGTAAGTCTTCAACCCCTGAGTCAATTCCCGTTTCTACCAATAAGTTACTTCCTTCAGTTGTGCAGCCACCTTCCCTTGAACTTAAACCCTTACCAAGCCATTTGAAATATGTTTTCTTGGGAAAACAAGAGACTTTGCCTGTCATCATCTCCTCCAAACTCACGGCACAAGAAGAAGATAAGTTGGTAAGGGTGTTAAGGGAGCATAAAACAGCCATTGGGTGGACCTTGGCCGACATCAAGGGTATAAGTCCTACAACTTGCATGCATCGTATACTCTTGAAGGAAGGAGCTAAACCATCACGTGAAGCTCAACGTCGACTCAACCCTCCAATGATGGAAGTTGTGAAGAAGGAGATAATCAAGCTACTTGATTTGTGGAGTGATCTATCCAATTTCTGATAGTCATTGGGTTTCACCGGTCCAAGTGGTTCCAAATAAATCTGGAGTTACTGTGGTGAATAACAAAGAGAATGAGCTTGTGTCTACACGTATTCAAACCGGATGGAGAGTTTGCATTGATTATAGGAAGCTAAACGCCCTCACAAGGAAGGATCACTTCCCTTTGCCATTCATTGATCAAATGCTTGAAAGGTTAGCGGGTGGTGTGAAATTAAATTGCACTCAAATTTAAACCCTATCAATGTAGTATGTGTAAGCAGGGATCGTTCTAGCCGGGGATTATAAGGGATGCTAATCAACACAAATAAGACTCAAAAATACTAAACTAGACTCAAAACAGCAAATAGAACTCAAACTAGACAGTTTCTGGACTCTATACACTCAAAACAAGCTAATTAGACTTAAAACACACAAAACAGATTCTTTAGACTCAAAACTAACATCTAAGATTGATTTGAACGAAATTAAGACTATCTTAACAGAAATTAAGAGCAAGGGATTGGTTGAAAACGGATTTAAACTTAAGCAAAACAGAATTGTAAACTAGACTTAGTTTTGTACGAAATTGGTGATTTAGATGGGTGAATGGCTAACTAGAGGTTCCTTCTCCACACATGACATATATGCGACACAAATCGATTTCCAGTTGTTCTTTCTATAAACCATGAACGACAATGCCCCAAGTTAATCGTGACTGCACGCATTAACCTTCAGATTTTCCTAAGTTCATTGAATTTGGACGTAGCGCCACAAACTAAATTATTCTTATCAAGTTCCCTGTATGACTGCATACTAGAGATACATATCAAAGATCAATCATTAAGCTTTGTGAAAATCATAAGCATTGACATGACATTCGTGAATATGACTGCATGACACTCCTGCCAAGAATTTACTTAACGCGATCGTGACTAGCAACCTCCACTACTTGTAAATATAAGTTTGTAACGATTAGGTGAAACTCCCATATATTTTAGCATCAAATCCTAGCATGCAAACTAAGTATGCATCCCTAATCAACATACAAGAATACGTTTTAATCAAACAGTTAAGCAAATTGCATTTATAGGGGAAGGGTGCAGCATAAACTTGTATTTATAGGGGAAGGGATTACTTGGCCTAGGTTGTCAAGGAAAAGGATTTAGGACTCCAAACCAACAAGGAAAAGGTCATCTAGAAAGGTTGGTGCGCCAGATTTTTAGGGCTTCTAGAAAGGAGTGTTGTGGCATGTTTCTAGAACAAAAAGGTCTCCTAAAAACAGGTTTTAGGTGTCCTAATATGAAAAGGAGTCCCACTTGCAGCTGGAATTAAGGTAGGATAAGATTAGGATAGGATAAGATAAGATAAGGTAAGATAAGGTTAGTTTGGATAAGATAAGGTTGGATAAGGTTTTGGATAATTCTCCTTCTTTGTAGCTGATTCCTTATCTTCTTTGACTTGGATTTATTTCTTCAACTCTTTTGCACATTCCTAGCCTCTCTTGAACTTCAAATTCGTCCATCCATTATGCTCCATACTTGTGATATCCATTCTAAGCCCAAAACTGCTCTAAAATGCTCCAAATTGCACCTTTTTGCCAATTTTGCTTCTTGGACCTACAAACACACGAAAATAGCTTAAAACACTATAATAAGTAACAAATAACTAAATAAATGCAAGAAAACACACTAACTAAGTTGCATAAATATGCTCCTATTAGCGGGTTATGCATTTTATTGTTTTCTTGATGGTTATTCAGGTTATAATCAGATTGTAATCGCCCCGGAGGACCAAGAAAAGACCACCTTCACGTGCCCCTTTGGTACCTTTGCTTATCGTCGCATGCCATTTGGGTTATGCAATGCACCAGCCACATTCCAAATATGCATGGTAAGTATATTTTTAGATTATGTTGAAAAGATCATTGAGGTCTTCATGGATGATTTTAGTGTGTTTGGTAAGTCCTTTGATGATTGCATGGATAATCTGACCTTAATCTTGAAACGATGCGTTGAAACTAACCTTGTTTTAAATTGGGAAAAATGTCATTTGATGGTTAAACAAGGCATAGTTTTGGGTCATATAATCTCTGAAAAAGGAATTGAGGTTAATAAGTCAAAAATAGATCTTGTACGCTACGTACCCTCCTACTTCGGTGCGAGAGGTTCGTTATTTTCTTGGTCATGCAGGATTCTATAGGCGATTTATTAAGGATTTTTCAAAGATTGCACAGCCCCTATGCCGTCTCCTCCAAAAAAAAGTGGCTTTTGAATTCAACGAGGCATGTGAGAAAGCTTTCAACCACCTCAAGGACATCCTCACTTCGGCCCCCATCATCCTTCCACCAGATTGGAGCCTTCCTTTTGAACTAATGTGTGATGCATCAGATTATGCAATTGGAGCTATTTTAGGGCAACGGAAGAACAAGCAGCCACATGTTATCTATTATGCATCCCACACCTTGAATGATGCTCAATTGAACTACTCCACCACTGAGAAAGAACTTCTTGCTGTTGTGTTTGCATTAGATAAGTTTTGTTCTTATTTAATTGGTACTAAAGTCATTGTTTTCACTAATCATGCAGCTTTGAAGTATTTGCTCACCAAGAAAGAAGCTAAACCCAGGCTTATTCGATAGATGCTTCTTCTCCAAGAGTTTGATATTGAAATCAACGACAAGAAAGGGAGTGAAAATGTGGTGGTTGACCACTTGAGCCGTTTGGTGCATGATGAAGGGTCAATACCTATCCAAGACACATCCCCTGATGAGCAATTACTGTCTATTAAGGTAAGTGAACCTTGGTGTGCTGATTTGGTGAATTACTTGGTGTCTAAACGCGTTTCAAGCAACCTAAACAAGCACCAATGTGATAAACTTCAAAAGGATGCACGTTTTTATGTTTGGGATGACCCATACTTGTGGAAATATTGCCCGGATCAAATTGTACGTAGGTGTGTGCATGAATCTGAGTTTCATTCAATTTTAAGCTTTTGCCATTGATAGGAGCATATTTATGCGACTTAGTTAGCATGTTTTCTTACATTTATTTAGTTAGTTATTGCTTATTTAAGTGTTTTAAGCTATTTTCGTGTGTTTGTAGGTCCAAGAAGCAAAGTTGGCAAAAAGGTGCAATTTGGAGCATTTTAGAGCAGTTTTGGGCTTGGAATGGATAGCACAAGTATGGAGCATGATGGATGGACGAATTTGAAGTTCAAGAGAGGCTAGGAATGTGCAAAAGAGTTGAAGAAATAAATTCAAGTCAAAGAAGATAAGGAATCAGCTACAAAAAAGGAGAATTATCCAAAACCTCATCCAACCTTATCTTATCCAAACTAACCTTATCTTGTCTTACCTTATCTTATCCTATCCTAATCCTTTCCTAACTTAATTCCTGCTGCAAAAGGGTTTTAATTTCAGTTTAGGAGACATAAAAACCTGATTTCTAGGAACCTTATCCTCTCCTACAAAGGTGCGGACCTTGTCCTTGATCCCTTGGGTTTTTGACCTTCTAGATGTCCTATTTCCTGCTGGGGTTACATAACCTTTTCCCCTTAGGATTGTGTTATTATTTTCCTACACAAACTACATTTTGCAATCCTTTTCCTACACTAAATGTTTGTGCCGCACCTCCCCCTATAAATACACTCTTTTGCTGCACCATTCAGACCACCATCTATCATTCACACATCTCTACACTACAATCAGCCATACACCCTCTTGTGCCACAACTTGCAAGGAAGGAAGGAATCTGGAGTGTTTTCTAGGTGTTTTCTATCCTCGTTTCAATGTTTGATTTTGTTTATATTTGTTTGATTGCGAACATGAGGAACTAACTTCTTTATAGTTAGAGGCGAATTCAAAGCCATGGACATATGTTTTATATGAATTGATTTCCTCCAGTTATGTTTTCATGAATCGTGAATGTGGTTTACTTATCTAAGTTATTGAGAACTTGTTCTTGTGTGTTGATTAAAGAGGCCTACTTAGTTGGCATGCATGAATTTTGATAGGAGCATATTTATGCGACTTAGTTAGTGTGTTTTCTTGCATTTGCTTAGCTATTTGTTGCTTAGTATAGTGTTTAAAGTCATTTTCGTGTGTTTTTAGGTCCAAGAAGCAAAGTTGGCAAAAAGATGCATTTTGGAGCATTTTAGAGCAAATCTGGGCTTGGAATGGATAGCACAAGCAATGGGCATGAAGATGGACGAATTTGGAGTCTAAATGGAGTTAGGAATATGTTTCAAGGTTGGAGAAATAAATTCAAATCATTGAAGATAAGGAATCAGCTCAAAAGAAGGAGGATTATCCAAAACATTATCCAAACAACCTTATCATATCTTATCTTATCCAACCCTTATCTTATCTTAACAAACCTTATCCTATCCTAATCCTTTTCTAATTCAATTCCTGGTACAATGAGGGTTTATTTTCTGATTGGGGGACATTTAAATTAAGTTTCTAGAAACCCTAAGCCTTGCCGCACCTAGCTTTCCAGAAAACCTGATTTCCTTGCCTTGCAAGGCTTTCTAGAAGCCTTATCCCTCCTTATCCAAATCTGCCGCACCTTAGGCCCTTTCCCATTGGAAATCTGATTGTTTTGAGCCTATTTCTGGATGGATTTGGCTTTCTAGAAGTCCTAATCTGATTCACCTAGGGTTTTTGGTGCCTATATATATATATTAATCCACCCTTTGCCGTACACACCACCCTCCATATACATCATTCACGCCAGAAATCATCCACCACTCTCTGCTGCCCCTTTCCTTCACCATTCTCCATAGTTTCTGACCTAATTCACCCTCTGCCGTGCCATATCATCCACACAAACCCTGAAAACCCCTCTTGTGCCGCAGCTATTCAAGGAAGGAAGGAGAAGGTGCTACTCTAAGTTGTGACTACTGCTGGAGCGTTCTTAGGTGTTGTCTATCTTTGTTTTCAATGTTTCAATTCAGTTTTCTTTGTTTAATTGCTATCATGAGGAACTAAACCCCTATTAGTTAGAGGGGGAATTTGAAGCCATGAATATATGTTTCTTATGATTTGATTTACTCCAGTTATGATTTCATAAATTGTGAATGTGGTTTACTTATCTGTTTTATTAAGAACTTGTTCTTGTGTGTTGATTAAGGATGCATACTTAGTTTACATGCATGAATTTGATGCTAGAATATAAGGGAATTTCACCTAATCGTTATGAACTTATATTCACAAGTAGTAAAGGTTGCTAGTCACAATCATGTTAAGTAAACCCTAGGCTGGATTAACATGCGTCTTCCATAGTTATGAATGCCTTGTCAATGTTCATGATTTCCATTGAACTTAATGATCTTTGTTGAATGTCTCTATCATGCGTATTCCATAGTTAGGGAGTTTGAGAAAGAATCATTTGGTTGTGATGCGTTATCCATTCAATTCAATGAATCTAGGGAAATCTGGGAATTGATTAGTTCAACACAATTAATTCGGAACATTGTCATTCATGGTTTATCGAAAGAGTAGCTGGGAATCAAGTTGTATGCATATGTTTATGTGTGGATAAGGATCCTTCTAATTAGCCATTCACCCATTTAAATCACCAATTTCGTGTCTGTTTAAGTTGTCTTTACAATTTTGTTTGTTTAAGTTTAAATTCGTTCAAAACCAATCCCCTGCTTTTAGTTTGTGTTAGTAGAGTCTAAATTCGTCAAATCTTGAGTCTCTTAGTCTTTTGAGTCAATTTGAGTCTTAATTTCGTTCAAATCAACCTTAGGTGTTAGTTTTGAGTCTAAAGAATCTGTTCTGTGTGTTTTAAGTCTAATTTAGCTTGTTTTGAGTGTCTAGAATCCAGAACCTGTCTAGTTTGAGTTCTATTTGCTGTTTTGAGTTAATTGAGTCTAGTTTAGTGTTTTAAAGTTTATATAGTGTAGATTAGCATCCCTTCTAATCCCCGGCCTAAAACGATCCCTACTTTCATATACTACGTCGATAGGGTTTTAATTTGAGTGTCAAGTAATTCTCACATCAAATTTTGGCGCCGTTGCCGGGGATTAGCAAACTTGCTAATCTCCCTAGTTTCTGCCGTGTATTTTAACTTGTTTTTGTTTCTATTTTGCTTAGTTTTCTGATTTGTTTTGTTTTCTTTGTTTTAGGTACTAGTGTATGACTCGAAGTTCTCAACCCGTTCACGCACATATCTTGGAGTTTAACGACGATTTTGAGCGAGATTTGAGAAGGAAGAGGAAGCACCCAGAACCTGATCTACTTAGTTCAAGTTCTAATTCCGAATCTGAAGTTGAAATTGAAGAGGATTTGGAAGAGGAGCACGACATGGCTGCAGATAACCGAACAATCAAAGAACTTTCAGCCTCGGGATTGGACAATGCGACCCCTTTATGCATTCAATATCCTAGGGCGGCTCAAGGCAAGACTGATGAGTTTGAATTGAAGTCTAGCTTGTTGCACCACATCCCCAAATTTCACGGGTTGTCCATGGAAGATCCGAACAAGCACTTGAAGGAATTTGAAGTGGTTTGTTCAAGCATGACCCCTGTCAATGTTGATGGGAGTATATTGAAGATGAAAGCCTTTCCATTCTCTCTTTTGGAAAAGGCTAAGGATTGGCTCTACGAACTAGCACCTGGAACCGTTACTTCGTGGGAAAGCATGAAGCGCGCATTCTTAGAAAATTTTTTCCCAACTTCAAGAGTCATTCTCTTGAGGAAAAGGATAAGTGGCATTCAACAAAACCAAGGGGAATCGTTTCCAGCCTATTATGAGCGTTTCAAGGCGCTTGTTGCTTCTTGTCCACAACACCAAATGAAGGAAGAGCTTCTCCTCCAATATTTCTATGAAGGACTTCTCCCCATTGAGAGACAAATGCTTGATGCTTCAGCGGGAGGAGCTTTGGTTGACAAAACACCCGTGGCTGCCAAGACTCTAATTGCAAATCGAGCCTTGAATGCGCAACAATACGAAGGAGTTTGACATAGAGAAGGGCCACGGCAACAACAAGTGAATGAGGTAAATGCAATTTCAGAATTACAATCTCAAATGGCTAATCTCACTCTTCTTTTGTCACAGGTTGTGGATGGAACCAAAGCACAAGGGCCGGCCATATGTGGAGTGTGTTCTATGCAGGGACATCTCAACGATCAATGCCCTCAATTGATTGAGAATGGGGGGTGGGAAACTGCCCAAGCCGTGGGTTTCCAAGGCCAAACCCAACAAAGACACGACCCATACTCAAACACATACAATCCAGGATGGAGAGATCATCCAAACTTCAAGTGGAGGGATTCTCAGCAAGCACAGCCACAAAGCGGATTTAGACAGCCCCCTGGGATGTTTCCAAGGCCGTATGCAGCCCCACAACCTCAACCAACTTCGGCCCAAACCAATTCAGGTTCGTCGTTAAATAATGATAAAATTCTTCAAGTACTAACCTCTTTGACACAGGACGTGCAGAGCATAAAAAATCAAGCTAAAGAGGTGGCTGAACTGAAGAAACAAATGGGTCAAATGGCTGAATTCATGGGCCAATTCCGAGAACAAGGCAGATTGCCTAGTTCAACCGTTGTTAATCCTAAGGGAGGATTTGAAACTGCCCAAGCAATCACGTTGAGAAGTGGTAAGCAGGTTGGAACTGATTCACAACCATCTAGATCAAGTCAAGAAGAGGACAAGAAGCTGCAATTGGAGGAGGATGAATCACCCAAACCCACGGCAAGGAATGCACAATCCTTGCCGCAGCCAATCCCCACTTCTAAACCGTCCTCAACCATCAAGGTAAGTTCCAATATGAATTCTTCTAGCTCTACTCCACTAATTGTGCCCTTTCCTGGCAGGTTGCGGCAATCAAAGAAAGAGGATGCTGAAAAAGACATTCTAGAGACATTCCGGAAAGTTCAAGTCAATATCCCACTCCTTGATGCAATAAAGCAAGTCCCAAGGTATGCTAAGTTTTTGAAAGAGCTTTGTACAACAAGGAGAAGGATTTCTAACAAAGAAGTGGTTCAAGTAAGTGAGAATGTCTCTGCTGTTCTACAAAGGAAATTACCCCCTAAATGCAAAGATCCGGGTAGTTTTACAATTCCTTGCGTTATTGGTAGTACTAAGTTTGAACATGCTATGTTAGACTTAGGAGCTTCAATTAATGTCATGCCATACTCTATTTATGCATCTATGAACTTAGGTGAGCTTAAAAACGATGGTGTTATAATCCAATTAGCCGATCGTTCTAATGCATATCCAAAAGGAGTTTTGGAAGATGTTTTGGTGCAGGTTGGAAATCTGATTTTTCCAGCGGATTTTTATGTGCTTGACATGGAGGATACACCCCATTCCACCCCATTGCCGATCCTCCTTGGGAGACCTTTCATGAAAACAGCCCGCACCAAGATCGATGTGTTCAAAGGGACGTTGACAATGGAATTTGATGGGGAAGTTATTGATTTCAATCTTGTTGAAACTATTAAATTTCCTAAAGAAAATCATTCGTGTTTTGCTATTGATATATTCGATGAATTGGCGCAGGATTACCTTGATTCCTTGGAGATGGATCCCCTTGAATCAACAATTGCACAAGGAATTGGGCAAAAACCCAATATTGCCGTGCCTAGAAGTGAAGAAGAGGCCGAGATGGTGGCTGCCCTAGAGTCACTACCTCAGCACCATGGTAAGCCTTCAAAACCAATTTCAATTCCAATTTCTACTAACAAGTTGTTACCCTCAGGGATTCAGGCACCCGTACTTGAGCTTAAACCATTGCCGGATCATTTGAAGTACGTCTTTTTGGGAGATAACGAGACGTTGCCCGTCATTGTGTCCTCCACACTCACGGCAACAGAGGAAGGAAAGTTAATTCGGGTGTTGAAAGAGCACAAAACAGCCATTGGGTAGACATTGGCCGATATTAGGGGGATTAGCCCTACAACATGCATGCATCGCATACTTCTAGAGGAGGGGGCTAAACCAACTCGAGAGGCTCAACGCCGACTCAACCCTCCAATGATGGAAGTTGTGAAGAATGAGATTATAAAGCTTCTTGATTGTGGCGTGATTTATCCAATCTCGGATAGCCGTTGGGTTTCACCGGTGCAATGTGTTCCAAAGAAATCCGGAGTCACTGTGGTGAAGAATGCCGAGAATGAACTTGTGCCCACACGTATCCAAACAGGTTGGAGAGTATGCATCGACTATAGGAAGCTAAACGCCACCATGAGGAAGGACCACTTCCCTTTGCTGTTCATTGATCAAATGCTTGAAAGGTTAGCCGGTCATTCTTTTTATTGTTTTCTTGATGGTTACTCTGGATATAATCAGATTGTTATAGCTCCGGATGACCAAGAAAAGACCACTTTCACGTGCCCCTTTGGTACCTTTGCCTATCGTCGCATGCCATTCGGTTTATGCAATGCACCTGCCACCTTTCAAAGATGCATGGTAAGTATCTTTTCAGATTTTGTGGAGAAGATTATTGAGGTATTCATGGATGATTTTAGTGTTTTTGGGGATTCGTTTGATGGGTGCTTAGATAATCTCACTTTGATTCTAAAACGTTGCATTGAAACTAACCTTGTTTTGAATTAGGAAAAATGTCACTTTATGGTAAAACAAGGCATAGTTTTAGGTCATATCATTTCAGAAAGGGGAATTGAGGTTGATAAATCAAAAATAGACCTTGTGCGTTACTTACCCTCTCCTACTTCGGTTAGAGAGGTTCGTTCTTTTCTTGGACATGCAGGTTTCTATAGGCGATTCATCAAGGATTTTTCGAAGATCTCCACCCCCCTTTGCCGTCTCCTCCAGAAAGATGTGACTTTTGTGTTTGATGAGGAATGTGAGAAGGCATTCAAACACCTCAAAGAGATGCTAACTTCGGCCCCCATCATAGTCCCACCAGATTGGAGCCTTCCTTTTGAGCTTATGTGTGATGCTTCAGATTATGCATTAGGAGCTGTTTTGGGACAAAGGAAGGACAAGAAGCCCCATGTCATCTATTATGCATCTCGGACCTTGAATGATGCACAATTGAATTACTCTACTACTGAAAAAGAACTTCTTGCTGTTGTGTTTGCTTTAGATAAGTTTCGTTCTTATTTACTTGGTACTAAAGTTATTATTTACACTGACCATGCAGCTTTGAAGTTTTGTTCACCAAGAAAGAGGCCAAACCAAGACTCATTCGCTGGATGCTTCTTCTCCAAGAGTTCGATATTGAAATCCGGGACAAGAAGGGGAATGAAAACGTGGTGGCTGATCACTTGAGCCGTATGGTGCATGAGGAGGATGCCGTGCCTATCCAAGAGACATTCCCAGATGAGCAGCTGCTATCCATCAAGGTAAGTGAGCCATGGTATGCTGATGTAGTAAATTATTTGGTGTCTAAACACATTCCAAGAGATCTAAACAAGCACCAAAGTGATAAACTTAAAAAGGATGCACGTTCTTATGTTTGGGATGACCCATACTTGTGGAAATATTGCCCTGATCAGGTTCTACGTAGGTGTGTGCATGATTCTGAGTTTAATTCAATTTTAACTTTCTGTCACACCTATGCATGTGGAGGTCACTTTGGTACTCAAAGAACAGCACATAAAGTTTTAGAATGTGGATTTTATTGGCCTACTATCTTTAGAGATGCTAGAACTTTTTGTATGACTTGTGATAGATGTCAAAGAACGGGCAATATAGGTCCTAAACAACAAATGCCACAACACCCCATATTTAGTGTTGAAATCTTTGATGTTTGGGGTATTGATTTCATGGGTCCTTTTCCTTCCTCACATGGTTTCCTTTATATTTTGCTTGCTGTGGATTATGTGTCGAAATGGGTGGAAGCAAAAGCCACCCGAACTAATGATTCTAAAGTGGTTGCAGATTTTGTTAGAACTAACATATTTGCTAGATTTGGAATGCCAAGAGTCCTAATCAGTGATGAGGGTTCCCATTTTTGCAATCGAACCATTGAGGCGCTGCTCAAGAAGTATAAAACCCCAAACCAGTGGGCAAGCCGAGGTTTCAAATAGAGAAATCAAGCAGATTTTGGAGAAAACCGTAGGGCCAACTCGGAAGGATTGGAGCTTGCGTTTGAATGATGCATTGTGGGCATATCGCACTGCCTATAAAACCCCAATTGGAATGTCCCCATTTCGGCTAGTCTATGGGAAACCATGTCATCTTCCCGTCGAGTTAGAACATCGTGCACATTGGGCTGTCAAAACATTCAACATGGACATTGATGCCGCAGGTCTTCATAGAAAGCTTCAATTGAATGAGCTAGAAGAAATTAGGAATGAAGCTTATGAGAATGCACGGATCTACAAGGAGAAAACAAAGGCATTCCATGACAAGATGATTCGTAGCAAGCTGTTCCCTATAGGGCAGAAAGTGTTACTTTTCAATTCTCGCCTTCGTCAATTTCCAGGTAAGTTGCATTCTAAGTGGACTGGTCCTTTTGTGGTTACTAATGTTTTTCCTCATGGTGCAGTCCAAATTCAAAGTTTAAAGACGCAACAAGAATTCCAAGTGAATGGACATCGATTGAAGCCATATTACGAGCACTTTGAAGAGCACATTACAGAGGACATATCCTTTAATGCCGTGGGCCCTATTGAAGAATAGAGGGAAGGTTCGTCCGGCTGGAAGACGTTAAAGCAAGCGCTTCTTGGGAGGCAACCCATGCAAATAAAGACGACCTAGGAACTCTCCGGCTCCACAACCAGATTTGCGTTTCTAAACCCTACTCTTTATTGCTTTTCCTTTGCCATCTTGTTATGTTCGTTAGTTGTGTTGATTGCTGTTTGCTTTCTGTGAGTCTATGTTTGAAACATTGAGGACAATGTTTGGTTTAAGTGTGGGGGGGTAACAAAGTGTTTTTTGCATGAAATTCGTGGGTTTTTATCACCTATCACTTTGAATGTTGTTTTCAGTGTTTTTAAGTGTTTTTAAGCCGTTTTGGAGTCTTTTAGTGTGTTTTGACAAGAAAATCCGAAAATACCATAAAAATTTGAAAAATTGTTTTGAAAAACCCAAAAAGAGTTGTTTTTGTGTGTTTGTTTGTGTCTTAGGGTACCTTCCAACACAATGATGAGGATTTGGTTTTTAATTGCATAACTGTTAAAGAAAGTTACAAACTTGGATTGACGTTTGATATGCTCTTTGGTTTATGCTTGGTTGTAGTTGACATTCATGAATTCACATGTAATCACAAAAAGGATAAAATCAGTTTTTGTAACATGCTTGAAGGAAGTAACTCAAACTAACGCTACAACCCTGAGAGACTTGAGCCTTTAACGTTCTTTGGAGAGTTAAAAATCTGTGCATTCTTTGTTTTCTAAAGTCGTTGCATGATCTCATTATTCTTTGCTTGGCTGCTACGTGGAATGCGTTTCATCATTTAGTTCCAAATACTAGAACTCATACCCGTTTCATTCAAAGCATGAAATTGATTAGCATAACATAACAAGATGAAGTTGTTTAGTTTAAAACCAGAGCCAAAAAGCCTAACCCTTTGCATATGTATTGTAGGTTTAACCCATTTGAGCCTTGTTTAGCCTATGTTTTTTGTTTAACCACATTATCCTTACCTAGCCTAGATTAGGACCATCCTTACCTTTGTTCTTAAGGCATAGTGAGCATGACCTAAGAATGAATTCCCTTTGTTTGTTATTTGGGCGGCAAAACAAGTGTGGGGGAAGGGATTTATGTGTCTGATTGTGTGCCAACAAGACAAACGAGGGCACGGGCAAAAGAAAAAAAAGAGAGAGAAAAAAAGAAAGAAGAAAATTCATGTGAAAAAGAAAAGAAAAAGAAAAGTTGTGAAAAAGTATGAAAAGTGTTCAAAATAAGTGAGATTAAAGCTCACAAGTGTTGGTTGTTGAAGAAAGGGTCCAAAAAGTTGAATTCGGCCCTAAAATATGTGTAATCTTCCCCTTTGTGTTCAAAGTGTGCGGCTGCATTCAAGAAAGGGAGTTCTAAGTGTCATATTCATTACTTTGCTTGCTATTGCTTTAAGAACGTTTGTTTTCCTTACCTTTCTTTGTTAGCCAATACCCCCTAGCCCCGTTATAACCCTATACTTCAATCTTGAGTGTTGTGTGTTTCAATATGTGGAGTTTGGGATTGGTATGAGCATATGGTGTCCCTGGTTCTCGCATCTAGGTAGTAGCATTCCATTCATGAGATTATACATAAACATGCATTCCAGAAATTACTTTTCTTGTTATACATATATGTGAGTATTAGTTTCATATTTACATCAATCTTCTCACATATAACTAGTGCAGGGAGTGTAGTCAGAAAATCTGTGTGATTGAGTGCATATCTAGTAAGGAATTGAGGGATTCTCTAAGGCATGTTACTACATTCAAAATGTTGTTTTAATTGATTAAATGCGAGCTAATGTGTGGTAACTTTGATTAAGTATGTGCTCAAGGGTAGGGATAACTAAAATCTGTGGGAGTAATGATCTTTGGCATGTTATGTATCATTGAAGATCCCTGAGGTGAACGTTGGAAGGTTTAGGTTACGTTTTGTTTGTTTTGTTTTGCTTGAGGACTAGCAAAAGCTAAGTGTGGGGGAATTTGATAGGAGCATATTTATGCGACTTAGTTAGTGTGTTTTCTTGCATTTGCTTAGCTATTTGTTGCTTAGTATAGTGTTTAAAGTCATTTTCGTGTGTTTTTAGGTCCAAGAAGCAAAGTTGGCAAAAAGATGCATTTTGGAGCATTTTAGAGCAAATCTGGGCTTGGAATGGATAGCACAAGCAATGGGCATGAAGATGGACGAATTTGGAGTCTAAATGGAGTTAGGAATATGTTTCAAGGTTGGAGAAATAAATTCAAATCATTGAAGATAAGGAATCAGCTCAAAAGAAGGAGGATTATCCAAAACATTATCCAAACAACCTTATCTTATCTTATCTTATCCAACCCTTATCTTATCTTAACAAACCTTATCCTATCCTAATCCTTTTCTAATTCAATTCCTGGTACAATGAGGGTTTATTTTCTGATTGGGGGACATTTAAATTAAGTTTCTAGAAACCCTAAGCCTTGCCGCACCTAGCTTTCCAGAAAACCTGATTTCCTTGCCTTGCAAGGCTTTCTAGAAGCCTTATCCCTCCTTATCCAAATCTGCCGCACCTTAGGCCCTTTCCCATTGGAAATCTGATTGTTTTGAGCCTATTTCTGGATGGATTTGGCTTTCTAGAAGTCCTAATCTGATTCACCTAGGGTTTTTGGTGCCTATATATATATATTAATCCACCCTTTGCCGTACACACCACCCTCCATATACATCATTCACGCCAGAAATCATCCACCACTCTCTGCTGCCCCTTTCCTTCACCATTCTCCATAGTTTCTGACCTAATTCACCCTCTGTCGTGCCATATCATCCACACAAACCCAGAAAACCCCTCTTGTGTTGCAGCTATTCAAGGAAGGAAGGAGAAGGTGCCACTCTAAGTCGTGACTACTGCTGGAGCGTTCTTAGGTGTTGTCTATCTTTGTTTTCAATGTTTCAATTCAGTTTTCTTTGTTTAATTGCTATCATGAGGAACTAAACCCCTATTAGTTAGAGGGGGAATTTGAAGCCATGAATATATGTTTCTTATGATTTGATTTACTCCAGTTATGATTTCATAAATTGTGAATGTGGTTTACTTATCTGTTTTATTAAGAACTTGTTCTTGTGTGTTGATTAAGGATGCATACTTAGTTTACATGCATGAATTTGATGCTAGAATATAAGGGAATTTCACCTAATCGTTATGAACTTATATTCACAAGTAGTAAAGGTTGCTAGTCACAATCATGTTAAGTAAACCCTAGGCTGGATTAACATGCGTCTTCCATAGTTATGAATGCCTTGTCAATGTTCATGATTTCCATTGAACTTAATGATCTTTGTTGAATGTCTCTATCATGCGTATTCCATAGTTAGGGAGTTTGAGAAAGAATCATTTGGTTGTGATGCGTTATCCATTCAATTCAATGAATCTAGGGAAATCTGGGAATTGATTAGTTCAACACAATTAATTCGGAACATTGCCATTCATGGTTTATCGAAAGAGTAGCTGGGAATCAAGTTGTATGCATATGTTTATGTGTGGATAAGGATCCTTCTAACTAGCCATTCACCCATTTAAATTACCAATTTCGTGTCTGTTTAAGTTGTCTTTACAATTTTGTTTGTTTAAGTTTAAATTCGTTCAAAACCAATCCCCTGCTTTTAGTTTGTGTTAGTAGAGTCTAAATTCGTCAAATCTTGAGTCTCTTAGTCTTTTGAGTCAATTTGAGTCTTAATTTCGTTCAAATCAACCTTAGGTGTTAGTTTTGAGTCTAAAGAATCTGTTCTGTGTGTTTTAAGTCTAATTTAGCTTGTTTTGAGTGTCTAGAATCCAGAAACTGTCTAGTTTGAGTTCTGTTTGCTGTTTTGAGTTAATTGAGTCTAGTTTAGTGTTTTAAAGTTTATATAGTGTAGATTAGCATCCCTTCTAATCCCCGGCCTAAAACGATCCCTACTTTCATATACTACGTCGATAGGGTTTTAATTTGAGTGTCAAGTAATTCTCACATCAAATTTGATGCTAAAATATAAGGGAGTTTCACCTAATAGTTACAAACTTATATTTACAAGTAGTGGAGGTTGCTAGTCACGATCGCGTTAAGTGAATTCCTGGCAGGAGTGTCATGCTTTTCATAGTCACGAATGCCTTATCAATGCTTATGATTTTCATGAAGCTTAATGATCTTTGTTTCGTGTCTCTATCATGCTTTTCATAGTTAGGGAGCTTAATAAAGAATGATTTGGGTTGTCGTATGCTTTTCATCCAATTCAATGAGTCTAGGGAAATCTGAGAATTATTTAGTTCTACACAATTAATTTGGGGCATTGTCATTCATGGTTTGTTGAAAGAATAACTAGAAATCGATTTATATGCATATGTTCATGTGTGGAGAAGGACCCTCTAACTAGCCTGTCACCCTTTTTCATTCACAAAATTCGTTTTTATAAAGTGTTTTATGCAAGGTTTTAGTTAAGTTTTAAATTCGTCAAAAACAAACCCCCTTTCATTTAATCTTGTTTTTAGAGTCAAAACCTGTTTTCTTTTAGTTGTTTGAGTCTTTTAAGTTCTATTTTCGTCAAAACCAATTATTAGGTCTAGATTTGAGTCTTTTTGATTGTTTGTTGCTGTTTTTAGTGTTTTAAGTTAGTTTTGAGTCATTAAAGTCTAGTTTAGTGTTTTTGAGTCTTATTTGTGTTGATTAGCATCCATAGTTAATCCCCGGTTTAGAACGATCCCTACTTGCATCTTTACTACAATTGTCATCAATAGGGTTTAATTTGAGTGTCATATTGATAGAAGCATATTTATGCTACTTAGTTAGTGTGTTTTCTTGCATTTACTTAGCTATTTGTTGCTTAGTATAGTGTTTAAAGTCATTTTCGTGTGTTTTTTAGGTCCAAGAAGCAAAGTTGGTAAAAAGATGCATTTTGGAGCATTTAAGAGCAAATCTGGGCTTGGAATGGATAGCACAAGCAATGGGCAAGCAGATGGACGAATTTGGAGTTCAAATGGAGCTAGGAATATGTTTCAAGGTTGGAGAAATAAATTCAAATCAAAGAAGATAAGGAATTAGCTCAAAAGAAGGAGAATTATCCAAAACATTATCCAAACAACCTTATCTTATCTTATCTTATCCAATCCTTATCCTATCTTAACTAACCTTATCCTATCCTAATCCTTTGCTAATTCAATTCCTGGTACAATGAGGGTTTATTTTCTGATTGGGGGACATTTAAATTAAGTTTCTAGAAACCCTTAGCCTTGCCGCACCCTTATCCCTTCTCCTAGGTGGTTTTATTTCCTTCTAGAAGACCAAATGTCCTGTTAGGAAACCACACATATCTGCCGCATGGAATCCTTGTCCTTTGGGATTTCCTACCTTCTAGATGGCCTATTCTTGATGGGTGTAGGTTGTGTAATTCCTCTCTGATTCCTAAAGCCACTTATGCCGCACATTAACCCCTATAAATACCCATCTTTGCCGTGCCATTTAATAATCAAGCCTTCCATTCATTCTCTGCCTTCACACACCCATTCATTCGCAGCCCTCTCTACAAAACCCCCCACGCCATTCATCATCATCCATCCTTCACCAAACACATCCCCAAAACCCAGAAAACCCCTTTTGTGCCGCAACTATTCAAGGAAGGAAGGAGAAGGTGCCATTTGATAGGAGCATATTTACATCACTTAGTTAGCTTGTTTCCTTGCATTTAGGTTGTTAGTTCTTAGTTATTTTAGTCTTTTAAGTCATTTTCGTGTGTTTTCAGGTTCTAAGGGCTAAAGGAGCAAGAAAGTGCATTTTGGTGCCTTTTGGAGCAGTTTTGGGCTTGGAATGGATTGCACATGCTTGGAGCTAAGTGGATGGACGAAATTGAAGATCAAATGAGCTTAGGATTGAATGAAGAATGAAGAGTTAAAAATTGGAAGCCAAAGTTTCTAAAGGTTGGAAGTTTCTATTCTTGGAAGTTTCCATTCTTGAAAGTTTCTATTTTTGGCTTAGAAGTTTCCTAATCCTTCTTCACCTATGTTCCAGCCACAAAAGGATTCCAAAATATGTTAGGACACTTAATTACTTGTTCTAGGATTCCCAGCATACTATGAGCGTTTTAAGGCTCTTGTTGCCTCATGTCCTCAACATCAAATGAAAGAAGAACTTTTACTTCAATACTTCTATGAAGGACTTCTTCCAATTGAGCGACAAATGCTAGATGCTTCAGCGGGAGGTGCATTGGTTGACAAAACACCAATGGCTGCAAAGATCCTAATCGCCAACCGAGCGTTGAATATAGAACAATACGAAGGCCTTGGACAAAGAGACCCCCCACGGCAACAAAGTGTGCATGAGGTAAGTTCAATTTCTGAAATTCAATCCAAATTAGATAACCTTACTATGCTTATGTCGCAGGTTGTTGATGTAACCAAATTGCAAGGGATTACACAAAGTGTATGTGGCTTGTGCTCTATGCAAGGGCACCTCAATGATCAATGCCCTCAGTTGATTGAGAATGGAGGGTGGGAATCTGCCAATGCCATGGGTTTTGGGAGCCAAAATCAGCCACGCAATGATCCTTACTCCAACACTTACAATCCGGGCTGGAGAGATCATCCAAATTTCAAGTGGAGGGAGCCTCAACAACCACAACAACAAAGTGGATTTAGGCAGCAACCTCCGGGTTTCTATTCAAAACCATACACACCCACACAACCCCAAGCACAACCTGCCCAAACCAAACCAGGTTCGTCCGTTGATAATGATCAGATTTTTCAATTACTAACTTCCATGTCGCAGAGCATACAAAATAAAGACAAAAAGGTGGATGAGTTGGAGAAGCAAGTAGGGCAGATTTCAGAGTTCCTAGGGCAATTCCGAGAACAAGGCAAACTTCCTAGCTCAACCGTGGTGAATCCAAATGGAGGATTTGAATCCGCCAAGGCCATTATATTGAGAAGTGGAAAAGAAGTTGGAACTGAGCCACAACCATCCAAATCTGGTCATATTGAGGATGAAAAGTTGCTGATCAAAGAGGAGGAGGGAACCAAACCTACGGCAAGGGTGGAGCAACCCTTCCCGCAGCCACATTCCAATCCTAAACTGTCCCCAACCACCAAGGTAAGTCCAAAATCGAATTTTTCAAGTTCTATTCCACTAAATGCACCCTTTCCTAGCAGATTCATGCAGTCAAAGAAGGAAGAGAACGAGAAAGACATTCTGGAAACATTTAGGAAAGTCCAAGTCAATATACCTCTCCTTGATGCAATTAAGCAAGTTCCAAGGTACGCTAAGTTTTTGAAAGAACTTTGTACAACAAGGAGAAGAATTTCGAACAAAGAAGTTGTCTAGGTAAGTGAGAATGTCTCTGCTGTTTTGCAAAGGAAATTACCCCCTAAATGTGATAGGAGCATATTTATGCGACTTAGTTAGTGTCTTTCCTTGCATTTTCTTAGTTAGTTTCTACTTATTATAGTGATTTAAGCTATTTTCGTGTGTTTTCAGGTTCAAATGGCAAAGTTGGCAAAAAGATGCAATTTGGAGCATTTTAGAGCAGTTTTGGGCTTGGAATGGATAGCACAAGTATGGAGCAAGATGGATGGATGAAATTGAAGTTCAAGAGAGGCTAGGAATGTGCAAAAGAGTGGAGAAATAAATTCAAGTCATTGAAGATAAGGAATCAGCTACAAAGAAAGAGAATTATCCAAAACCTTATCCAACCTTATCTTATCCAAACTAACATTATCTTACCTTATCTTATCTTATCCTATCCTAATCTTATCCTACCTTAATTCCAGCTACAAGAGGGACTCCTTTTCATATTAGGATGCCTAAAACCTGTTTTTAGGAGGCCTTTTTGTTCTAGAAACATGCCACAACACTCCTTTCTAGAAGCCCTAAAAATCTGACGCCCCAACCTTTCTAGATGGCCTTTTCCTTGTTGGATTGGAGTCCTAAATCCTTTTCCCTGACAACCTAGGCCAAGTAAACCCTAGGCCTATAAATACACACATCTGCTGCTACATTCAGACCACCACACACTCATTTTGCCGCAGCTTTGCAAAGGAAGGAAGGAAGAAATCTGGAGCGTTTTCTAGGTGTATTCTATCCTTTGTTTTCAATGTTTAATTTTATTTATATTTGTTTGATTGCGAACATGAGGAACTAAACCCCTTCTTAGCTAGGGGGAATTCGAAACTATGAGCATATATGTGATATGAATTGATTTCATCCAGTTATGATTTCATGAATCGTGGATGTGATTTGCTTAACTGTTTGATTAAAACTTATTCTTGTATGTTGATTAAGGGTGCACACTTAGTTTGCATGCTAGGATTTGATGCTAAGGGAGTTTCACCTAATCGTTACAAACTTATATTTACAAGTAGTGGAGGTTGCTAGTCACGATCGCGTTAAGTAAATTCCTGGCAGGAGTGTCATGCAGTCATAGTCACGAATGTCATGTCAATGCTTATGATTTTCACAAAGCTTAATGATCTTTGATATGTATCTCTAGTATGCAGTCATATAGGGAACTTGATACGAATAATTTGGTTTGCGGCGCTACGTCCAAATTCAATGAACTTAGGAAAATCTGAAGGTTAATGCGTGCAATCACGATTAATTTGGGGCATTGTCGTTCATGGTTTATAGAAACAATAACTGGAAATCGATTTGTGTTGCATATATGTCATGTGTGGAGAAGGATCCTCTAGCTAGCCATTGACCCTTTAATTCACCCAAATTCGTACCAACCTTTGTTTAGTGTCTTAATCAGTTTGTTTTTACTTTAAATTCGTCAAAAACCCAATCCCCTTTATTTTCTTGTGTCAACTTAGTTAGAATCTGTTTAATTTTGTGTCTTTTAGAATTTTGAGTCAAGTTAAAGTTAGAATTCGTCCAAATAACTCCCTAGTATCTGTTTTGAGTCTATTTGGTTGTTTTAAGCTGTTTTGAGTCTTTTAAGTTTGTTTTGAGTCTTGTAAGTCTAGTTTAGTGTTTTAGAGTTTAATTAGGGTAGATTAGCATCCCTTCTAATCCCCGGCTAGAACGATCCCTACTTACACATACTACATTGATAGGGTTTAAATTTGAGTGCAATTTAATTTCACGTCAAAATGCAAAGATCCCGGTAGTTTTACAATTCCGTGCGTTATTGGCAATACTAAGTTTGAACATGCTATGTTAGACTTAGGAGCTTCAATTAATGTCATGCCTTACTCAATTTATGCACTTAAAAATGATGGTGTTATAATTCAATTAGCCGATCGTTCTAACGCATATCCGAAAGGAGTTTTGGAAGATGTGTTGGTGCAGGTGGATAACTTGATATTCCCAGCAGATTTCTATGTTTTAGAGATGGAGGATTCGCCCAATATCACCCCATTGCCAATCCTACTTGGGCGGGCCTTCATGAAAACGGCACGCACCAAGATCGACGTGTTCAAAGGGACTTTAACAATGGAATTTGATGGGGAGATTATTAATTTTAACATTTCTGAAGCTATTAAATTCCCTAAAGACGATCATTCTTGTTTTTCTATTGATGCATTTGATTCATTGGCGCATGAATTCCTTGACTCGTTGGAAGAAGATCCCCTTGAAACAACAATTGTACAAGGAATTGGAATGAAGCCCGATCTGGCCGTACCTAATGAAGAACAAGCCGAGATTTGACTCATTGCCACAACATCATGGTAAGCCTCCTAACCCAATTCCAATTCCTGTTTCTACTAATACGTTGTTACCTTCTGTGATTCAGGCCCCTACTCTTGAACTTAAGCCATTACTGGATCATTTAAAGTACGTCTTCTTGGGAGATGAAGAGACATTGCCCGTCATTGTCTCTACATCCCTCACGACAATAGAGGAGGAGAAGTTGATTCGGGTGTTGAAAGAGCACAAAACAACCATTGGATGGACATTGGTCGACATTTAGGGAATTAGCCCTACAACATGCATCCCATACCTCCAATGATGGAAGTTGTGAAAAAGGAGATTATCAAGCTTCTCGATTGTGGAGTGATTTATCCAATTTCGGATAGCCGTTGGGTTTCACCGGTGCAAGTTGTTCCAAAGAAATCCGGAGTCACTGTGGTGAAGAATGCCGAGAATGAGCTTGTGCCAACCCGTATCCAAATAGGTTAGAGAGTGTGCATCGATTATAGGAAGCTCAACGCCACCACAAGGAAGGACCAGTTCCCTTTGCCGTTCATCGATCAAATGCTTGAAAGGTTAGCCGGTCATTCTTTTTATTGTTTTCTTGATGGCTATTCGGGATATAATCAGATTGTCATAGCCCCGGACGACCAAGAAAAGACCACTTTCACGTGCCCCTTTGTTACCTTTGCCTATCATCGCATGCCATTCGGTTTATGCAATGCACCTGCCACATTTCAAAGATGCATGGTAAGTATCTTTTTCGATTTTGTTGAGAAGATTATTGAGGTTTTTATGGATGACTTTAGTGTATTTGGTGATTCGTTTGACGGTTGTTTGGAAAATCTCACATTAATCTTGCAACGATGCGTTGAAACTAACCTTGTGTTAAATTGGGAAAAATGTCACTTTATGGTTAAACAAGGCATAGTTTTAGGGCATATCATTTCAGAAAGGGGAATTGAGGTTGATAAATCAAAAATAGATCTTGTACGCTACTTACCCTCTCCTACTTCGGTTATAGAGGTTCGTTCGTTTCTTGGTCATGCAGGATTCTATAGGCGATTCATCAAGGATTTTTCGAAGATTTCTCAACCTTTGTGCCGTGTCCTTCAAAAGGAAGTAGCTTTCAAGTTTGACGAGGAATGTGAGAAGGCTTTCAACCAACTCAAAAAGATGCTAACCACGGCACCAATCATTATGCCACCAGATTGGAGCCTTCCATTTGAGCTAATGTGCGATGCTTCCGACTATGCATTAGGGGCTGTGTTAGGACAAAGGAAGGACAAGAATCTGCACGTCATCTACTATGCCTCAATGACCTTGAACGATGCTCAATTGAACTACTCTACGACGGAAAAAGAACTTCTTGCCATTGTCTTTGCTTTAGATAAGTTTCGTTCATATTTACTTGGTACTAAAGTCATTATTTACTCTGATCACGCAGCTTTGAAATACTTACTTACCAAGAAGGAGGCTAAACCAAGGCTTATTCGATGGATGCTCCTACTTCAAGAGTTCAATATCGAAATCCGGGACAAGAAAGGAGTTGAAAACGTAGTGGCTAACCACCTAAGCAGATTGGTGCGTGAAGAAGACCCAATTCCCATCCTTGAGACGTTTCCAGACGAGCAGCTGCTGTCCATTAAGGTAAGTATCCCATGGTATGCCGATTTAGTTAACTATTTGGTTACTAAACAAGTTCCAAACACCCTAAACAAGGAACAAGGTGATAAATTGAAGAAAGATGCACGGTTTTATGTTTGGGATGATCCATACTTGTGGAAGTACTGCCCTGATCAAATTATACGTAGGTGTGTGCATAATTCAGAGTTTAACTCAATTCTAACTTTTTGCCACACTTATGCATGTGGGGGACACTTTGGCACACAACGCACAGCCCTTAAAGTGTTAGAATGTGGATTTTATTTGCCTACGATCTTTAAGGATGCTAGAACTTTTTGTGTGACTTGTGATCGTTGCCAAAGAATGGGAAATATAGGCCCAAAGGACCAAATGCCGCAAGCCCCTATCTTTACTGTCAAAATTTTTTATGTTTGGGGTATTGATTTTATGGGTCCTTTTCCTTCATTGCATGGTTTTACATATATTTTACTTGCGGTTGATTATGTCTCGTAATGGGTGGAAGCAAAAGCCACCCGAACTAATGATTCTAAAGTGGTTGCAGATTTTGTTAGAATTAACATATTTGCAAGGTTTGGCATGCCACGAGTACTTTTCAGTGATGGAGGCTCTCATTTTTGCAATCGGACCATTGAGGCGTTACTTAAAAAGTACAATGTCACGCATAAGGTTTCTACACCTTATCATACTCAAACAAGTGGGCAAGCCGAGGTTTCAAACCGTGAGATCAAGCAAATTTTAGAGAAAACAGTTGGGCCAACGAGGAAGGATTGGAGTTTGCGCTTGAATGATGCACTATGGCCGTATTGTACGGCCTACAAAACATCCCTTGGCATGTCCCCATTTCGGCTCATCTATGGGAAACCATGCCATCTTCCCGTTGAATTAGAACACATAACACATTGGGCAGTCAAAACCTTCAATATGGACATAGATGCCGCTGGAGTTCATAGGAAGCTTCAATTGAACGAGCTTGAGGAGATTAGGAATGAAGCTTACGATTATTTCCAGGTAAGTTACGTTCTAGGTGGATTGGACCGTTCGTTATTACTAATGTTTTTCCTCATGGTGCAGTTCAAATCCAAAGTCTGAAAACGGGGCAAGAACTCAAGGTAAACGGACATCGTTTGAAGCCATACTATGAGCATTTCGTGGAGCACATTGTGGAAGACATACCCCTTCATGCCGTGAGCCCTATTTAAGAATAGAAGGAAGGTTCGTCCGGCTGGAAGATGTTAAAGCAAGCGCTTCTTGGGAGGCAACCCATGCAAATAAAGAAAAACTAGGAAGCTTCGGCCCTACAACCAGATTTGCGTTTCTAAACCCTACTCTTTATTGCTTTTACTTTGCCATATTTGTCATGTTTGTTAGTTGTGTTATTTTGTTGCTTGTGTGTGAGTCTATGTTTGAAACATTGAGGACAATGTTTGGTTTAAGTGTGGGGGGGTAAACAAGCTGTTTTTGCATGATTTTCGTAGGATTTTATCACCTATCACTTCTAGAGTTGTTTTTCACTGTTTTGAGTGTTTTTAGTGTGTTTTGAAGTGTTTTTATGTGTCTTGAAAGGAAAATACGAAAAGTTTAGAAAATACCAAAAATAGTCGTTTTTAGAGTCCTTTTTGTGTTTGTGTCTTAGGGTACCTTCCAACACAATGATGAGGATTTGGTTTTTAATTGCATGACTGTTAAAGAAAGTTACAAACATGGATTGAAGTTTGATATGCTCTTTGGTTTATGCTTGGTTATAGTTGACATTCATGAATTCACATGTAATCACAAAAGAAAAAATTCAGTTTTTGTAACATGCTTGAAGGAAGAAACTCAAAATAACGCTACAACCCTGAGAGACTTGAGCCTATACGTTCTTTGGAGAGTTATTGATCTGTGATTCTTTGTTTTCTAAAGTCGTTGCATGATCTCATTATTTCTTTGCTTGGTTGCTACTTAGATTGTGTTTCATCACTTTAGTTCCAAATACTAGAACTCATGCCCGTTTCATTCAAAGCATAAAATTGATTGCATAACATATAACAAGATGAAGTTGTTTAGTTAAACCAGAGCCAAAAAGCCTTAACCCTTTGCATATGTATTGTAGGTTTAACCCCCTTTGAGCCTTAATTAGCCTATTTTCTTTGTTAGCCCACATTATCCTTACCTAGCCTAGTATAGGACTATCCATACCTTTGTTCTTAAAGGATAGTGAAGCATGACTTAGAGGGAATTCCTTTTGATCTACATTATGCAGCAAAATGAGTGTGGGGGAGGTTGTACGTTTTTGTGTGCCAAAAGAAAAAATTAGGGCAAAAGAAAAGAAAAAGAAAAGTATGTGAAGAAAGTGTGAAAAGTGTTCAAAATAAGTGAGAATGAGCTCACAAGTGTTGGTTTGAAGAAAGGGTCCAAAAGTTTGAATCTGGGCCTAAAAGTTGTATGAATCTTCCCTTTGTGTTCAAAGTTTGTGGCTACGTTCCAGAAGTGAATTCTAAGTGTTGATTTCATTGCTTTGCTTGCTATTGCTTTAAGAACATTTGTTTTCCTTACCTTTCTTTGTTAGCCAATACCTTAGCCCCGTTACAACCCTTTGACTTCTATCTTGATTGTTATGTGTTTCAATATGTGGAGTTTGGGATTGGTATGAGCATATGGTATCCCTGGTTCTCGCGTCTAAGTAGTAGCATTCCATTCATGAGATTATATATCTATACATGCTTAATAATTCCAGAAATTGCTTTCGTTGTTATAAACATATGTGAGTGTTCGTTTTCATGTTTTCATCAATCTTCTCACATATACCTAGAATAGGGAGTGTAGTCAGAAAGTCTGAGTGAAAATAGAGTGCATATCTAGTAAGGAATTGAGGGATTCTCTAAGGCATGTTACTACATTCAAAAAGTTGTTTTAATTGATTAAATGCAAGCTAGTGAGTAGTAACTATGATTAAGTATGTGCTCGAGAGTAAGGATAACTAAAATCTATGTAAGTAATGATTTTTAACATGTTATGTTCCATTGGAAATCCCTGAGGTGAACGTTGGAAGGTTTAGGTTTTGTTTTGCTGGAGGACTAGCAAAAGCTAAGTGATAGGGGCATATTTATGCACCTTAGTTGGCTTGTTCTTGTGCATTTATGTTGTTTTTCCTTAGTTAAAGTAGTCTTTTAAGCTAGTTTGATGTATTTTCAGGTTCTAAGGGCAAAGTATGCAAAAGGATGCATTTTGGAGCATTTTAGAGCAAATCTGGGCTTGGAATGGATAGCACATGCAGTGGGCAAGAAGATGGACGAATTTGGAGTCCAAATGGAGTTAGGAATATGTTTCAAGGTTGGAGAAATAAATTCAAATCATTGAAGATAAGGAATCAGCTCAAAAGAAGGAGAATTATCCAAAACATTATCCAAACAACCTTATCTTATCTTATCTTATCCAATCCTTATCCTATCTTAACTAACCTTATCCTATCCTAATCCTTTTCTAACTCAATTCCTGGTACAATGAGGTTTTATTTTCTGATTGGGGGACATTTAATTTAGGATTCTAGGAACCCTAAGTCCATGCCGCACCTAGCCTTTTAGCAAATCTGATTTCCTTGCCTTGCAAGGCTTTGTAGAAACCTTATCCCTCCTTATCCAAACCTGCCGCACCTTAGGCCTTTTCCCATTAAAAATCTGATTGTTTTAAACCTATTTCTGGATGGATTTGGCTTTCTAGAAGTCCTAATCTGATTCACCTAGGGTTTTTGGTGCCTATATATATTTCTACACCCTTTGCCGCAGGTACCACCCTCCATATACATCATTCACGCCATCTACACTACACACATCCCTTGCCGCAGCCTTCATCACCACACCACCATACTTTGCAAACCTGCCACAGGTACCACCCTCCATATACATCATTCACGCCATCTACACTACACACATCCTTTGCCGCAGCCTTCATCACCACACCACCATACTTTGCAAACCTGCCGCACCATCCATCCCCCCTAAACACTACTACACCACTCCATGTCCCTTCACCCATACACCTAAGTCCCAAAACCTGTCCCGAGTCCTTGTGCCGCAGCAAAGAAGAGGAGAAGAAGCCTGGGACATTCATGCCATTCAAGTTCGAATTGCTGGAAGTTTTAGGTGTTTCCTTTCCTTTGATTTCAATGTTTAAATTCAATACTCTTTGTTTTGTACGTATGAGGAACTAAACCCCCTCTGGCTAGGGGGGGATTTGAAACCATGTTTATGCTTGCTATATGATTTGATTGCTCTAGTTGTGATTCATAAATTGTGATTTCAATTTACTTATCCGTTTGAACTAAAACTGATTTGTGTATGTTGGTTAAGAGGGCCCGCTTAGTTTGCATGCATAAATTGAATGCTAGGATATAAGGGAATTTCACCTAATCGTTAGGAACTTATATTTGCAAGTAGTAAAGGTTGTTGATCACAATCGCGTTAAGTAAATTCTTGGCATAAGTTTCATGCAATTCATAGTAACGAATGCCTCGTCAATGCTTATGGTTTTCATAGAACTTAATGATTCTTGCTTGTATCTCTATTATGCAATTCATGTAGGGAACTTGTGGGGAATGTTTTGGGTTGTCGTATGCAATCATCCAATTCAATAACGTTAGGAAAATCTGAGGGTTAATTAGTGCAATCCACGGTTAATCTGGGGCGTTGAGAATCCATGGTTTATTGAAAAGCAACTAGAAATTGTTTTGTATGGAAGTGTCACATGTGTGGAGAGGAACCCCTTAGCTAGTCTTCCATCCATTCACTTTAACCAATTTCGTTTTACAATCTGTTTTGTTTTACAAAGTTTTTGTTTTGTTTTCAAATTCGTAAAAACCAATTCCCCCTTTATTTTGAAGTGTCAAATTAGTTAGAAATCAATTTAGTTTGTGTTTTTAAGTGTCTTGAGTCAAGTTATAAACTGTTTTCGTCCAAGTTCTTCCTTAGTGTTCAAAACTGCCCAGAAAGTGGTTTTAAGGCAGTTTTGAGTGTTTGTTTGCTGTTTTGAGTCTTTTGGTTTGTTTCAGTGTTTTAAAGTACAGTTTTGCATTCTTTGAGTCTAATTTAGTGTTTTAACTTTGTTTTAAGTTTTTGAGTCAGTTTTCAAGTGATTTAGCAATCCCTCCTAATCCCCGGCCTAGAACGATCCCTACTTACATACTTTGCTACAATTGATAAAAAGAGGGTTTAATTTGTGTGCTTATATATTTCGCATCACTAAGTGTGGGGGAATTTGATAGGAGCATATTTATGCGACTTAGTTAGCATGTTTTCTTGCATTTATTTAGTTAGTTATTGCTTATTTAAGTGTTTTAAGCTCTATTTTCGTGTGTTTGTAGGTCCAAGAAGCAAAGTTGGCAAAAAGGTGCAATTTAGTGCATTTTAGAGCAGTTTTGGGCTTGGAATGGATAGCACAAGTATGGAGCATGATGGATGGACGAATTTGAAGTTCAAGAGAGGCTAGGAATGTGCAAAAGAGTTGAAGAAATAAATTCAAGTCAAAGAAGATAAGGAATCAGCTACAAAGAAGGAGAATTATCCAAAACCTTGTCCAACCTTATCTTATCCAAACTAACCTTATCTTATCCTATCCTAATCCTTTCCTAACTTAATTCCTGCTGCAAAAGGTGCCGCACCTTGTCCTTGATCCCTTGGGTTTTTGACCTTCTAGATGTCCTATTTCCTACTGGGGTTACATAACCTTTTCCCCTTAGGATTGTGTTATTATTTTCCTACACAAACTGCAATTTGCAATCCTTTTCCTACACTAAATGTTTGTGCCGCACCTCTCCCTATAAATACACTCTTTTGCTGCACCATTCAGACCACATCTATCAATCACACATCTCTACACTACAATCAGCCATACACCCTCTTGTGCCGCAACTTGCAAGGAAGGAAGGAATCTGGAGTGTTTTCTATCCTCGTTTCAATGTTTGATTTTATTTATATTTGTTTGATTGCGAACATGAGGAACTAACTTCTTTATAGTTAGAGGCGAATTCAAAGCCGTGGACATATGTTTTATATGAATTGATTTCCTCCAGTTATGATTTCATGAATCGTGAATGTGGTTTACTTATCTGAGTTATTGAGAACTTGTTCTTGTGTGTTGATTAAGGAGGCCTACTTAGTTTGCATGCATGAATTTGATGCTAAAATATAAAGGAGTTTCACCTAATAGTTACAAACTTATATTTTCAAGTAGTGGAGGTTGCTAGTCGCTAACGCGTTAAGTGAATTCCTGGCAGGAGTGTCATGCTTTTCATAGTCACGAATGCCTTGTCAATGCTTATGATTTTCATGAAGCTTAATGATCTTTGTTTCGTGTCTCTATCATGCTTTTCATAGTTAGGGAGCTTAATAAAGAATGATTTGGGTTGTCGTATGTTTTTCATCCAATTCAATGAATCTAGGGAAATGTGAGAATTAATTAGTTCTACACAATTAATTTGGGGCATTGTCAATCATGGTTTGTTGAAAGAATAACTGGAAATCGATTTATATGCATATGTTCATGTGTGGAGAAGGACCCTCTAACTAGCCTTTCACCCTTTTTAATTCACAAAATTCGTTTTTATAAAGTGTTTTATGCAAAGTTTTAGTTTTAAGTTTTAAATTCTTCAAAAACAAACCCCCTTTCATTTAATCTTGTTTTTAGAGTCAAAACCTGTTTTCTTTTAGTTGTTTGAGTCTTTTAAGTTCTATTTTCGTCAAAACCAATTATTAGGTCTAGATTTGAGTCTTTTTGATTGTTTGTTGCTGTTTTTAGTGTTTTAAGTTAGTTTTGAGTCATTAGAGTCTAGTTTAGTGTTTTTGAGTCTTATTTGTGTTGATTAGCATCCCTAGTTAATCCCCGGTTTAGAACGATCCCTACTTGCATCTTTACTACAATTGTCATCAATAGGGTTTAATTTGAGTGTCATATAAATTTCACATCAGCCATTCATATGCATGTGGTGGTCACTTTGGCACACATCGCACAGCACATAAGGTTCTTGAAAGTGGATTTTATTGGCCTACTATCTTTAAAGATGCAAGAATTTTTTGTATAACATGTGATCGTTGCCAACGAACAGGAAACATAGGTAAAAGAGACCAAATGCCGCAGATATCCATTCTCTTTGTCCAAATTTTTGATGTTTGGGGCATTAATTTCATGGGTCCTTTTCCTTCTTCTTATGGTTTCACTTATATTTTACTTGCTGTGGATTATGTCTCAAAATGGGTGGAAGCAAAAGCCACCCGTACTAATGATTCTAAAGTGGTTGCAGATTTCATTAGAACTAACATATTTGCACGGTTTGGAATGCCAAGAGTTCTTATAAGTGATGGTGGTTCTCATTTTTGCAATCGAACCATTGAGGCGCTGCTCAAGAAATATAATGTCATGCATAAGGTTGCCACACCTTATCACCCTCAAACCAGTGGCCAAGTTGAGGTTTCGAATAGAGAAATCAAGCAGATTTTGGAAAATACCGTTGGAACCACTAGGAAAGATTGGAGCTTGCGTTTGGATGATGCATTGTGGGTGTACCGCACCGCCTATAAAAACCCATTGGCATGTCCCCATTTCGGCTCATCTACGGCAAATCATGCCATCTTCCTGTGGAATTAGAGGACAAGGCACATTGGGCTGTCAAAACATTCAATATGGACCTAGATGCGGCTGGAATGCATAGGAAGCTTCAGTTGAATGAACTTGAAGAGATTTGGCATGAGGCTTATGAAAATGCTCAAATTTACAAAGTGAAGACCAAATCTTTCCATGACAAGATGATTCGTGGCAAAACATTCTCCAAAGGGCAGAAAGTGTTGCTTTTCAATTCCCGTCTTCGATTGTTTCTCGATAAGTTGCGTTCTAGATGGGTTGGTCCTTTTGTTATTACTGATGTCTTTCCTTATGGTGCAGTCCAAATTCAAAGTTTGAAAACGGGACATGAATTCAAAGCAAACGGACACCGTTTGAAGCCATATTATGAGAATGTTGAAGAGCATGTCATGGAGGAAATCTCTCTCCATGCCGTGGAATCCACTGCAGCTTAAAGGGAGGATTCGTCCGGCTGCAATACGTTAAAGCAAGCGCTTCTTGGGAGGCAACCCATGCATTTCACGAAGGAAGTTCTAGGAATCACCCAATGACCAGATTTGCGTTCCTAAACCCTTTCTCTTTACTGTTTTCTGTTTGCTTTGATTAGTTAGTTGTGTTATTTGTTTATTTTCTGTGAGTTTTTGCTTCAAACATTGAGGACAATGTTTGTTTTAAGTGTGGGGTGGGGGGGTAACAAAGTGTTTTTTATGCAAATTCGTGGGATTTTATCACCCATCACTTCAAAAGTTGTTCCTTGCTGTTTTAAAGTGTTTTTAAGCTGTTTTGGAATGTTTTAGTGTGTTTTGGCATAAAAATCCGAAAATCTCATAAAAATTTGAAAAATTGTTTTGAAAAACCCAAAAAGAGTTGTTTTTGTGTGTTTGTTTGTGTCTTAGGGTACCTTCCAACACAATGATGAGGATTTGGTTTTTAATTACATGACTGTTAAAGAGAGTTATAAACATGGATGAAAGTTTGATTTACTCTTTGGTGTATGCTTGGTTGTGGTTATAGTTTACAAATTCACATGTAATCACAAAGGAAAAAAAATCAGTTTTTGTAACATGCTTGAAGGAAGGAACTCAAATTAACGCTACAACCCTGTGAGACTTGAGCTTAAAACATTCTTTGGAGAGTTGATAATCTGTGCATTCTTGTTTTCTAAAGTCGTTGCATGATCTCATTATTCTTTGCTTGGTTGCTACTTAGAAGGCGTTTCATCATTTAGTTACAAATACTAGAACTCATGCCCATTCCATTCAAAGCATAACATTGATTTGCATAACACATGATCAAGATGAAGTTGTTTAGTTGCCACCAGAGCCAAATAGCCAAACCCTCTTCTGTCATTTGTTTTGTAGGTTTCAACCTCGTTGAGCCTTGTTTAGCCTATTTTCTTTGTGAACCATATCATCCCTACCTAACCTAGATTAGGACCATCCATACCCTTGTTCTTAAAGCATAGTGAAGCATGACTTAAAAAGAATTCCTTTTGATTATCTTCTTGCAGAAAAAACAAGTGTGGGGGAAGGGATTTGTGTGTGTGTGTGTGTGCCTGATAGGAGCATATTTGTGCAACTTAGTTAGTGTGTTTTCTTGCATCTACTTAGTTATTTGTTGCTTATTATAGTGTCTTAAGTCATTTTCGTGTGTTTGTAGGTTCAAGAAGCAAAGTTGGCAAAAAGATGCAATTTGGAGCATTTATAGCAGTTTTGGGCTTGGAATGGATAGCACAAGTATGGAGCAAGATGGATGGACGAATTTGAAGTTCAAGAGAGGCTAGGAATGTGCAAAAGAGTTGGAGAAATAAATTCAAGTCAAAGAAGACAAGGAATCAGCTACAAAGAAGGAGAATTATCCAAAACATTATCCAAACTACCTTATCTTATCCTTATCTTATCCTTATCTTATCTTATCCTATCCTAATCTTATCCTACCTTAATTCCAGCTACAAGGGGGACTCCTTTTCATATTAGGATGCCTAAAACCTGTTTTTAGGAGGCCTTTTTGTTCTAGAAACATGCCACAACACTCCTTTCTAGAAGCCCTAAAAATCTGACGCCCCAACCTTTCTAGATGGCCTTTTCCTTGTTGGTTTGGAGTCCTAAATCCTTTTCCTTAACAACCTAGGCCAAGTAATCCCTAGCCCTATAAATACAAGCTTATGCTGCACCATTCAGACCACCACCCTCTACCATAACTCACCTACATCCATCCACCACCATTCACCACACACTCTTATGCCGCAGCTTTGCAAAGGAAGGAAGGAAGAAATCTGGAGCGTTTCTAGGTGTATTCTATCCTTTGTTTTTAATGTTTCAATTCAGTTTTCTTTGTTTAATTGCTATCATGAGGAACTAAACCCCTATTAGTTAGGGGGGGGGGAATTTGAAGCCATGGATATATGTTTCTTATGAATCGATTTACTCCAGTTACGATTTCATGAATTATGAATGTGGTTTACTTTTCTGTTCTTATTAAGAACTTGTTTATGTATGTGGGTTGGGGGTCGACACTTGATTTGCATGCATAAATTTGATGCTAGGATATAAGGGAATTGCACCTAATCGTTATGAACTTATATTCATGAGTAGTAAAGATCGCTAGTCACGATTATGTGAAGTAAACCCTAGGTTGGATTAACATGCGTTTTCCATAGTTATGAATGCCTTGTCAATGTTCATGATTTCCATTAAACTTAATGATCTTTGTTGAATGTCTCTATCATGCGTATTCCATAGTTAGGGAGTTTGAGAAAGAATAATTTGGTTGTGATGCGTTATCCATTCAATTCAATGAATCTAGGGAAATCTGGGAATTGATTAGTTCAATACAATTAATTCGGGACATTGTCATTCATGGTTTATCGAAAGAGTAACTGGGAATCAAGTTGTATGCATATGTTCATGTGTGGATGAAGATCCCTCTAACTAGCCATTCACCCATTTAAATCACCAATTTCGTGTCTTTTTAAGTTGTCTTTACAATTTTGTTTGTTTAAGTTTAAATTCGTTCAAAACCAATCCCCTGCTTTTAGTTTGTGTTAGTAGAGTCTAAATTCGTCAAATCTTGAGTCTCTTAGTCTTTTGAGTCAATTAGAGTCTTAATTTAGTTCAAATCAATCTTAGGTGTTAGTTTTGAGTCTAAAGAATCTGTTTTGTGTGTTTTAAGTCTAATTTAGCTTGTTTTGAGTGTCTAGAGTCCAGAAACTGTCTAGTTGGAGTTCTATTTGCTGTTTTGAGTTAATTGAGTCTAGTTTAGTGTTTTAAAGTTTATATAGTGTAGATTAGCATCCCTTCTAATCCCCGGCTAGAACTATCCCTACTTACACATACTACATCAATAGGGTTTAATTTGTGTGTCAAGTTAATTTTCACATCAAATTTTTGCGCCGTTGCCGGGGATTAGCAAATTTACTAATCCCCCGTATCTGTTAGTGTTTTTGTCTTTACATTTTAGTTTTTTGATTTTGTTTTGTTTCGTTGTCTTTGTTTCAGGTACTAGACATGGCAATTGCCAACATTCAAGCTTAATTGGCCAATCTTACTTCTCAATTGTCCCAAATTGCCAAAAGAACCACAATGCACACTGCCCCTACATTTCATGTGCCGTATAGGCAAGGATATCAAACTCATCAACGTCCTCAATTCACTGCAAACGGAGGTGCTTGGGGTTATCAAGGCCATAGCCAATCATGGGACAACATGTTTTCCAACGCTTACAATTCGGATTGGAGAGATTATTCAGATTATATGTGGAAGGAACCTCAACAAATTCAACAAGAAGGATATTGGCAGCCATATGAGGAGTTTCATTCAAGACCTATGCAGCCACCACAGCCTCTCCCACAACAATTCCAATCGAATTCAAGTATGCCCATGAGTTATAATGAAATTCTTGAAGGACTAATCTCTTTGACGCAGGGCTCACAAAAAGAAGAACAATTGCAGCCATCTGAGCAGTTTTATCAATGGCCACATGCACCATTACAGCCTCCACCACAATCTGCCCAAACAAACTCAGGTATGTCTTTGTGTAATGATAACATTAATCAATTAATCACCTCTTTGACACAGGGAGTAGAAAATCAAAACAAGGAGATGAAAGGCCGAGTCAAAAGAGTGGATGAATTGGAGAAGCAAGTTGGGCAGATTATGGAGTTCATGGTGCAGATTCAAGAGCAAAGTGAACTCTCCAACTCAACTATTGCAAATTCGAAGGAAGATTTTGAAATCCATGATGCTATCACTTTGGGAAGTGCTATGGAGGTTGAAGCTGACCTAAAAACGTCCAAACATAGCCTAGAAGTGGATGAGGAGCTGCTGATTGAGGAGGAGGAAGAAGACATACACACAGCAAGGTAGAACAACCCTTGCCGCAGCCCCCGAAGCTCTCTCAACCACCCACCACAAGTAAGGACGTCCCAAATTCAATTCATTCTAATGTTATTCCTCCGAATGCACCTTTTCCTCGCAGGTTTTTAATTCCCAAGAGAGATGAGAGTGAAAAAGACATTGTGGAAGCCATTCCAAAGGTGCAAAGTGATATCCCAATTCTTGGCACACCAAATCAAGTTCCTGATTGTCTTGAAGTGTTCAAAGAACTTTGTACATCAAGAAGAAGGATTCAAGAGAAGGAAGTGGCTGGAGCATATGAAGAATGCATCAAAGAGGATGTTCATGAGGAAACAAAGCCCAAGGAAGTTGAGTTTGATGACACGGGACAAGTCACAACCATCATAGTAAATCTGGCCAAGTTCAAAGTCCCTGAAACTTTCAAAGATATCGTGTTTGTCCTTGAGTTCACGTTGGAGCACACAGGTAAGCCACCTCCCCGAATTTCAATTCTGTTTTATACTAACATAATGTTAATGATTCAGGCACCTACATTAGAATTTAAACCATTGCCGGATCATTTCAAGTATCACCTCCCATTCAAAGATCATTTCCATGATGTGGGCTATAATGATGCTTAATTGAAGGTATCGTCCGGCTGGAAGACGTTAAAGCAAGCGCTTCTTGGGAGGCAACCCATGCAAATAAAGAAGACCTAGGAACTCTTCGGCTCCACAACCAGATTTGCGTTTCTAAACCCTCCTCTTTATTGCTTTTACTTTGCATATTTGTCATGTTTGTTTGTTGTGTTGTTTGCTTGCTTTTGTGTGCATCTATGTTTGAAACATTGAGGACAATGTTTGGTTTAAGTGTGGGGGGGTCAACAAGTGTTTTCATTGAAAAATTCGTAGGTTTTTATCACCCATCACTTCTAAGGTTGTTTTTCATTGTTTTGAGTGTTTTTAGTGTGTTTTGAAGTGTTTTTATGTGTCTTGAAAGAAAAATACGAAAATTTACAAAAAAAAAATCAAAAAAGTTTTGAAAAATACCAAAAAGAGTCGTTTTTGAGTCGTTTTTGTGTGTTTGTGTCTTAGGATACCTTCCAACACAATGATGAGGATTTGGTTTTTAATTGCATGACTGTTAAAGAAAGTTACAAACTTGGATTGAAGTTTGATATGCTCTTTTGTTTATGCTTGGTTATAGTTGACATTCATGAATTCACATGTAATCACACAAAGGATAAAATCAGTTTTTAAAATATGCTTGAAGGAAGTAACTCAAAATAACGCTACAACCCTGAGAAACTTGATCCTATACGATCTTTGGAGAGTTATTAATCTGTGATTCTTTGTTTTCTAAAGTCGTTGCATGATCTCATCATTCTTTGCTTGGTTGCTACTTAGAATGCGTTTCATCATATAGTTCCAAATACTAGAACTTATACCCATTTCATTCAAAACTAAAATTGATTAGCATAACATAGACAAGATGAAGTTGTTTAGTAAACCAAGAGCCAAATAGCCGCACCCCATGTTCATTTGATTTGTAGGTTTAACCCCGTTGAGCCTTGTTTAGCCTATGTTCTTTGTTAGCCCACATGTTCCCTACCTAGCCTAGATTAGGACCATCCTTACCCTTGTTCTTAAGGCGTAGTGAAGCATGACCTAGAGTGAATTCCCTTCGTTCGTTATTAGGCAGCAAACAAGTGTGGGGGAAGGGATTCTTGTGTATGTGCCAAAAAAGAAAAAAAAGGGCACGGGTAGAAGAAAAAAAAAGAAAAAGAAAAAAAAAAGAAGAAAATTCGTGAGAAAAAGAAAAGAAAAAGAAAAGTATGTGAAGAAGTATGAAAAGTGTTCAAAATAAGTGAGATTAAAGCTCACAAGTGTTGGTTGTTGAAGAAAGTGTCCAAAAAGTTGAATTCAGCCCTAAGTATGTGTGATCTTCCCCTTTGTGTTCAAAGTTTGTTCTTGCGTTTAAAAAGGGGGTTCTAAGTGTCATATTTTTTACTTTGCTTACTATTGCTTTAAGAACGTTTGTTTTCTCTTACCTTTCTTTGTTAGCCAATACCCTTAGCCCCATTATAACCCCTAGACTTCTATCTTGATTGTTATGTGTTTCAATATGTGGAGTTTGGGATTGGTATGAGCATATGGTATCCCTGGTTCTCGCGTCTAAGTAGTGGCATTCCATTCATGAGATCATATCTATACATGCATTAATAACTCCAGAAATTGCTTTCTTTGTTATAAACATATGTGAGTGTTCGTTTTCATGTTTACATCAATCTTCTCATATATACCTAGTGTAGGGAGTGTAGTCAGAAAATCTGTGTGAAAATAGAGTGTATATCTTGTGAGAAATTGAGGGATTCTCTAAGGCATGTTACTACATTCAAAAAGTTGTTTTAATTGATTAGATGCGAGCTAGTGAATGTGCTCGAGGGTAGGGATAACTAAAATCTATGTAAGTAATGATTTTTAACATGTTATGTACCATTGGAAATCCCTGAGGTAATGTTGGAGGGTTTAGGTTATGTTTTGTTTGTTTGTTTTGCTCGAGGACTAGCAAAAGCTAAGTGTGGGGGAATTTGATAGGAGCATATTTGTGCAACTTAGTTAGTGTGTTTTCTTGCATCTACTTAGTTATTTGTTGCTTATTATAGTGTCTTAAGTCATTTTCGTGTGTTTGTAGGTTCAAGAAGCAAAGTTGGCAAAAAGATGCAATTTGGAGCATTTTAGAGCAGTTTTGGGCTTGGAATGGATAGCACAAGTATGGAGCAAGATGGATGGACGAATTTGAAGTTCAAGAGAGGCTAGGAATGTGCAAAAGAGTTGGAGAAACAAATTCAAGTCAAAGAAGAGAAGGAATCAGCTACAAAGAAGGAGAATTATCCAAAACATTATCCAAACTACCTTATCTTATCCTTATCTTATCTTATCCTATCCTAATCTTATCCTACCTTAATTCCAGCTACAAGGGGGACTCCTTTTCATATTAGGATGCCTAAAACCTGTTTTTAGGAGGCCTTTTTGTTCTAGAAACATGCCACAACACTCCTTTCTAGAAGCCCTAAAAATCTGACGCCCCAACCTTTCTAGATGGCCTTTTCCTTGTTGGTTTGGAGTCCTAAATCCTTTTCCTTGACAACCTAGGCCAAGTAATCCCTAGCCCTATAAATACAAGCTTATGCTGCACCATTCAGACCACCACCCTCTACCATAACTCACCTACATCCATCCACCACCATTCACCACACACTCTTGTGCCGCAGCTTTGCAAAGGAAGGAAGGAAGAAATCTGGAGCGTTTCTAGGTGTATTCTATCCTTTGTTTTTAATGTTTCAATTCAGTTTTCTTTGTTTAATTGCTATCATGAGGAATTAAACCCCTATTAGTTAGGGGGGGGGGGAATTTGAAGCCATGGATATATGTTTCTTATGATTCGATTTACTCCAGTTACGATTTCATGAATTATGAATGTGGTTTACTTTTCTGTTCTTATTAAGAACTTGTTTATGTATGTGGGTTGGGGGTCGACACTTGATTTGCATGCATAAATTTGATGCTAGGATATAAGGGAATTGCACCTAATCGTTATGAACTTATTATATTCATGAGTAGTAAAGATCGCTAGTCACGATTATGTGAAGTAAACCCTAGGTTGGATTAACATGAGTTTTCCATAGTTATGAATGCCTTGTCAATGTTCATGATTTCCATTAAACTTAATGATCTTTGTTGAATGTCTCTATCATGCGTATTCCATAGTTAGGGAGTTTGAGAAAGAATAATTTGGTTGTGATGCGTTATCCATTCAATTCAATGAATCTAGGGAAATCTGGGAATTGATTAGTTCAATACAATTAATTCGGAACATTGTCATTCATGGTTTATCGAAAGAGTAACTGGGAATCAAGTTGTATGCATATGTTCATGTGTGGATGAGGATCCCTCTAACTAGCCATTCACCCATTTAAATCACCAATTTCGTGTCTTTTTAAGTTGTCTTTACAATTTTGTTTGTTTAAGTTTAAATTCGTTCAAAACCAATCCCCTGCTTTTAGTTTGTGTTAGTAGAGTCTAAATTCGTCAAATCTTGAGTCTCTTAGTCTTTTGAGTCAATTAGAGTCTTAATTTCGTTCAAATCAATCTTAGGTGTTAGTTTTGAGTCTAAAGAATCTGTTTTGTGTGTTTTAAGTCTAATTTAGCTTGTTTTGAGTGTCTAGAGTCCATAAACTGTCTAGTTTGAGTTCTATTTGCTGTTTTGAGTTAATTGAGTCTAGTTTAGTGTTTTAAAGTTTATATAGTGTAGATTAGCATCCCTTCTAATCCCCGGCTAGAACGATCCCTACTTACACATACTACATCAATAGGGTTTAATTTGTGTGTCAAGTTAATTTTCACATCAGTGCCAAGAAAAAGAAATATAGGTAGAAAAAAAAGAAGAAAATTTCGTGGGAAAAGAAAAAGAAAAATGAAAAGAATGAAAAAGAGTTGAAAAATAAGTGAGAAAGAGTTCACAAGTGTTGATTGTTGAACGAAGGGTCCAAAACATCAAATCTGGCCCTAGAATGTGTATATCTTCCCTTTTGTGTTTAAAGTTGATTTCTGCATTCAAAATTGAATTTTAAGTGTGATAGGAGCATATTTACATCACTTAGTTAGCTTGTTTCCTTGCATTTACATAGTTAGTTCTTAGTTATTTTAGTATTTTGAGCTATTTTCGTGTGTTTGTAGGTCTAATGTGCAAAGTATGCAAGAAAGTGCATTTTGGAGCAGTTTTGGGCACTAAATGGATTGCACATGCTTGGAGCTAAGTGGATGGACGAAATTGAAGATCAAATGAGCTTAGGATCAAATGAAGAATGAAGAGTTCAAAATTGGAAGCCAAGGTTTCTAAAGTTGGAAGTTTCTATTTGTGAAGGTTTCCATTTGTGCAAGTTTCCATTTGTGGAGGTTTCCAATTTTGGGGTTTCCAAAACATGTAGGTTGCCTAATTACTCATTCTAGAAGCCCAAAACCGTGCCTAACACATTCTCCTTTTGTTTCAATCCTTGCTGCACAAGGGAGGGGTTTTCTTGCCTATTTTCTGTCATAAAACACATTCCCCTTTTGTTTCAATCATTGCTGCACAAGGGAGAGGTTTTCTAGCCTATTTTCTGCCCAAAAATACTTCCCCTTTCTCTTACAAATCAATGCCACACCTTCTTTCCCTTTCTCTCTTAATTTCTGACCTTTAAAACACATACCTTTTCTCTTCTACATATTCTGCCGAATTTCACTTTCTTATTCTCTTTGAAATTCTGATTCTTTCTTACCTATTAAATTGTGAGACATGATAGGAGCATATTTATGCTACTTAGTTAGTGTGTTTTCTTGCATTTACTTAGCTATTTGTTGCTTAGTACAGTGTTTAAAGTCATTTTCGTGTGTTTTTAGGTCCAAGAAGCAAAGTTGGTAAAAAGATGCATTTTGGAGCATTTTAGAGCAAATCTGGGCTTGGAATGGATAGCACAAGCAATGGGCAAGAAGATGGACGAATTTGGAGTTCAAATGGAGCTAGGAATATGTTTCAAGGTTGGAGAAATAAATTCAAATCAAAGAAGATAAGGAATCAGCTCAAAAGAAGGAGAATTATCCAAAACATTATCCAAACAACCTTATCTTATCTTATCTTATCCAATCCTTAGCCTATCTTAACTAACCTTATCCTATCCTAATCCTTTGCTAATTCAATTCCTGGTACAATGAGGGTTTATTTTCTGATTGGGGGACATTTAAATTAAGTTTGTAGAAACCCTTAGCCTTGCCGCACCCTTATCCCTTCTCCTAGGTGGTTTTATTTCCTTCTAGAAGACCAAATGTCCTGTTAGGAAACCACACATATCTGCCGCATGGAATCCTTGTCCTTTGGGATTTCCTACCTTCTAGATGGCCTATTCCTGATGGGTGTAGGTTGTGTAATTCCTCTTTGATTCCTAAAGCCACTTATGCCGCACCTTAACCCCAATAAATACCCATCTTTGCCGTGCCATTTAATAATCAAGCCTTCCATTCATTCTCTGCCTTCACACACCCATTCATCCGCAGCCCTCTCTACAAAACCCCCCACGCCATTCATCATCATCCATCCTTCACCAAACACATCCCCAAAACCCAGAAAACCCCTTTTGTGCCGCAACTATTCAAGGAAGGAAGGAGAAGGTGCCATTCTAAGTCGTGACTGTCATTCAAAGCATTGAATTGCTGGAGCGTTCTTAGGTGTTGTCTATCTTTGTTTTTAATGTTTCAATTTAGTTTTCTTTGTTTAATTGCTATCATGAGGAACTAAACCCCTATTAGTTAGGGGGGGAATCTGAAGCCATGGATATATGTTTCTTATGATTTGATTTACTCCAGTTACGATTTCATAAATTATGAATGTGGTTTACTTATCTGTTTTATTAAGAACTTGTTCTTGTGTGTTGATTAAGGATGCATACTTAGTTTACATGCATGAATTTGATGCTAGGATATAAGGGAATTTCACCTAATCGTTATGAACTTATATTCACAAGTAGTAAAGGTTGCTAGTCACAATCATGTTAAGTAAACCCTAGGTTGGATTAACATGCGTTTTCCATAGTTATGAATGCCTTGTCAATGTTTATGATTTCCATTGAACTTAATGATCTTTGTTGAATGTCTCTATCATGCGTATTCCATAGTTAGGGAGTTTGAGAAAGAATAATTTCGTTATGATGCGTTATCCATTCAATTCAATGAATCTAGGGAAATCTGGGAATTGATTAGTTCAATACAATTAATTCGAAACATTGTCATTCATGGTTTATCGAAAGAGTAACTGGGAATCAAGTTGTATACATATGTTTATGTGTGGATGAGGATCCCTCTAACTAGCCTTTCACCATTCTCAATTTCATCAAAAAATCGTTTTTCTTTAAAGTTTGGTTACAAGTTTCGGTTTTAAATTTCAATTTCGTCAAAACAACCCCCCTTGCTTTTAAGTCTTGTTTTTAGAGTCTAAATATGTTTTCTTTTAGTCTTTTGAGTCAAGTTAAAACCTTATTTTCGTCCAAAGTAGTGTTTAGAGTTCAAAACTGCCCAGTTTGTGTTTTTAGGCAGTTTTGAGTGTTTTTGTGCTGTTTTGAGTCTTTTGAGTTGTTTTAGTGTTTTAAAGTATAGTTTTGCATTCTTTGAGTCTAGATTAGTGTTTTAAACTTTGTTTTTACGTTTTTGAGTTAGTTTCAAGTGTTTAGCAAATCCCTCCTAATCCCCGGTCCAGAACGATCCCTACTTATACATATACTACAACTGTCAAAAAGAGGGTTTAATTTATGTGTCAAGTTAATTTTCACATCAAGACATAGTAGCTAAGTTATGAACCTTTCCTATTATTTTCTGATCGCCTTTCAACCCTAGCCCTATAAATAAAGCCATCCGCACCATTTAGTCTCTCTCTCTGAACAGATTCTCTACACACTTTCTGACGAAAATCCACCTTCCATCCACCTATCTACCTATCCATCCTCTACCACCCATTCTACACACCTTAACCCCTTGTGCCGCAACTTTACAAAGAGAAGAAGGAAGACACTTGGACTTGCTTGTATTCAAGACGTTGGATTGCTGGAACGTTTCTAGGTGTAATCTATCTTTGTTTTCAATGTTGAATTTAATTTCTCTTTGTTTTGCTGTGAACATGAGGAGCTAAATCCCTTTTGGCTAGGGGAAGATTCAAAGCCATGAACATATTTGCAATATGAATTGATTACCTTCAGTTGTGATTTCATAAGTTGTGAATTCAATTTGTTTAACTGCTTGATTGATAACTTATTTGTGTATGTTTATTAAGAGTGCGCACTTTGTTTGCATGCATGAATATGATGCTAGAGTATAAGGGAGTTTCACCTAATAGTTACAAACTTATATTCACAAGTAGTGGAGGTCGCTTATAAACGATCTCGTTAAATGAATTCTTGACAGGAGTTTCATGCTCATCATAGTAACGAATGCCTCGTCAATACTTATAGTTCTCATGATGCTTAATGATCTTTGATTGTATCGTTATTGTGCTGTTCACGTAAATAACTTTTGAAGAATGCTTTGAATTGTTGTATGCGCTTTCCCATCCAATTCAATAACTTAAGGAGAACTTGAAGGTTAATTTAAGCGGACCTAATTAACCTGGGGTGTTGAGTTTCATGATTTATCGAAAGAACAACTGAAAATTGGTTTATGTGCAAGTGTGTCATGTGTGGAGAAGAACCCTCTAGCCAGCCCATCATCCATCCAAAATACCTAATTTCGTGCAAATCTGTCTAGTTCTAGTTTCTGTTTTGTTTTACTTTATTTTTGTCCAAACCCCAATCCCCCTTTAATTAAGTGTGTTAGATTAGTTAGAAGCAAGGAACAAAATGCCGATAATATCGGCGATATATCGCCGATAATATCGGCGATATGTCGCCGATATTATCGGTTTTTTACGGTACCGATATTTTAATTACTATCCAAATGGTTTTCGTCAAAATATCGCAATATTATCGATATTATCGATAATATCGCGATATTTCTGAAACTATCGCGATATTTTCGAAATTTGCTAATCGGAGAAGAACGCCGGAGACTTGATAGGGGCATATTTATGCACCTTAGTTAGCTTGTTCTTGTGCATTTATGTTGTTTTTCCTTAGTTAAAGTAGTCTTTTAAGCTAATTTGATGTATTTTCAGGTTCTAAGGGCAAGTATGCAAAAGGGTGCATTTTGGAGCACATTTGAGCTTGGAATGGATATCATATGCTTGGAGCCAAGAGGATGGACGAATTTGGAGTCCAAATGGAGTTAGGAATATGTTTCAAGGCTGGAGAAATAAATTCAAATCATTGAAGATAAGGAATCAGCTCAAAAGAAGGAGAATTATCCAAAACAACCTTATCTTATCTTATTTTATCCAATCCTTATCCTATCTTAACCAACCTTATCCTATCCTAATCCTTTTCTAATTCAATTCCTGGTACAATGAGGGCTTATTTTCTGATTGGGGGACATTTAATTTAGGATTCTAGAACCCTAAGTCCTTGCCCCACCTAGCCTTCTAGAAAACCTGATTTCCTTGCCTTGCAAGGCTTTCTAGAAGCCTTATCCCTCTTTATCCCAATCTGCCGCACCTTAGGCCCTTTCCCATGAGAAATCTGATTGTTTTGAACCTATTTTTGGATGGATTTGGCTTTCTAGAAGTCCTAATCTGATTCACCTAGGGTTTTTGGTGCCTATATATATATTTCTCCACCCTTTGCCGTGCACACCACCCTCCATATAGCCATCTGCACTACACACATCCCTTGCCACAGCCTTCATCACCACACCACCATATTTTCTGACCTTGTCGCACCATCCATTCCCCCTAAACACTACTACACCATTCCATATCCTTTCACCCATACAATTAACCCCCAAAATCTGTCCCTAGACCTTGTGCCGCAGCAGAGAGGAGGAGAAGAAGCCTGGGACGTGCATGCCATTCAAGTTTGAATTGCTGGAAGTTTTAGGTGTTTCCTTTCCTTTGATTTCAATGTTTAAATTCAACACTCTTTGTTCTGTGAGTATGAGGAACTAAACCCCCTCTGGCTAGGGGGGGATTCGAAACCATGTTCATGCTTGCTATATGACTTGATTACCTCTAATTGCATTTCATAAGTTGTGAATTCAATTTACTTATCTGTTCATATTAAAACTGATTTGTGTGTGTTGATTGAGGTGGCCAACTTAGTTTGCATGCATAAATCTAATGCTAGGATATAAGGAAGTTTCACCTAATTGTTACAACTTTATATTCACAAGTAGTAAAGGTTGATGATCTCAATTGTGTTAAGTAAATTCTTGGCATAAGTATCATGCGCTTTCATAGTTACAAGTGCCTCGTCAATACTTATGATTTCCATTGAACGTAATGATCTTTGATTGTATCTCTAGTATGCGCTTTCATATAGAGAACTCTTGAAGAATAATTTGATTGTGATGCGCATTTTCCGTCCAATTCATTGACATAAGGGAAATCTGAAAGTTAATTTAAGCGGACCTAATTAACTTGGAGTGTTGAGAATTCGTGGTTGATTGAATTGCAATTAGAAATCGTTTTGTATGCAAGTATGACATGTGTGGAGAAGAACCCCTTAGCTAGCCTTCCATCCATTCACTTTAACCAATTTCGTTTTAAAATCTGTTTTGTTTTACAAAGTTTATGTTTTGTTTTCAAATTCGTCAAAACCAATTCCCCCTTTATTTTGAAGTGTCAAATTAGTTAGAAATCAATTTAGTTCGTGTTTTTAAGTGTCTTGAGTCAAGTTATAAACTGTTTTCGTCCAAATTCTTCCTTAGTGTTCAAAACTGCCCAGAAAGTGGTTTTAAGGCAGTTTTGAGCGTTTGTTTGCTGTTTTGAGTCTTTTGGTTTGTTTTAGTGTTTTAGATTATAGTTTTGCATTCTTTGAGTCTAATTTAGTGTTTTAACTTTGTTTTAAGTTTTTGAGTCAGTTTTCAAGTGGTTTAGCAATCCCTCCTAATCCCCGGCCTAGAACGATCCCTACTTACATACTTTGCTACAATTGATAAAAAGTGGGTTTAATTTGTGTGCTTATATATTTCGCATCAAATTTTTGGCGCCGTTGCCGGGGAACTGCAACTGTGCTAATCCCTTGGATTGTTATTGTCGTTTGGTTTAATTAGATCAGATTCTGACCTTGTTTTCGTTTCTTGTTTTAGGTACTAGTTTATGACTCGGAGTTCTCATCCGGTTCGTGAACATATTCTGGACTTTGACGCCGATTTCGAGCGAGAGTTAAGACGAAAGAGGAAGAATCCAGAACCAAGTGAATCAAGTGCAAGTTCATGATGTGAGAATTACTTGACACTCAAATTAAAACCCTATCGACGTAGTATATGAAAGTAGGGATCGTTTAAGGCCGGGGATTAGAAGGGATGCTAATCTATACAAATTAAACTCTAAAACACTAAAACTGGACCCTAGACAATGAAAACAGGTACTATGGGTCAATCTGAACGAATTTTAACTCTAGACAACCTAACTTGACTCAAATAACATAAAACAAACTTAAAACAACAAATAAAACTCAACTAGGCAGATTCTAGACACTAGAGACTCAAAACAGGCTAAATAGACTCAAAACAGCAAAACTAACTTAAGTAGACTCAAAACAGGTTCTATGGGGTGAATTGGATGACTTTTGGACTAGTTAGACTCAAAACACTAAAAGGGGACAGATTTGGACGAATTTAAACAAACTAAGACTCAATTAAGAACTAGGGGGGGTTTTGGACGAATTAAGCAAAACTAAGCAGATTTAAGCAAACAAAGTAAATTGAAAGAGATAAAGGTGAATTCAGGGGTGAAAACTAGTTAGAGGGTTCCTCTCCACACATGAACATATGCATACGAATTGATTTCCAGTTATTCTTTCGATAAACCATGAATGACAATGCTTTGAATTAATTGTATTGAACTAATTAATTCCCAGATTTCCCTAAGTTCATTGAATTGAATGGATAACGCATCACAACCAAATTATTCTTATCAAGTTCCCTAACTATGGAATACGCATGATAGAGACACATATCAAAGATCATTAAGCTCCGTGGAAATCATAAACATTGACAAGGCATTCATAACTATGGAATACGCATGTTACTCTTGCCTAGGATTTACTTAACACAATTGTGACTAGCAATCTTTACTACTTGTGAATATAAGTTCCTAACGATTAGGTGAAATTCCCTTACATCCTAGCATCAAATTCATGCATGTAAACTAAGTATGCATCCTTAATCAACACACAAGAACAAGTTCTTAATAAAACAGTTAAGCAAACCACATTCACAATTTATGAAACAATAACTGAAGGTAATCAATTCATATCAAACATATGTCCATGGCTTTGATTCCACCTCTAACTACAACGAAATTAGTTCCACATGTTCAACATAATTGAAAAGCAAGTTAAATTAAACATGAAGATCAAACAAGAGAAGAAAGAACTCCAAGAAACTCCAATGGTTGCACGGCAAGCCTTCTCTTCTCTTCTCTGCGGCAAAGTATGGTTTTCTGAATGTATATGGGGGTGGTTGGATGGTATGGTGCGGCAGAGGGTGAATTAGGTCAGAAACTATGGAGAATGGTGAGGGAAGGGTGCAGCAGAGAGTGGTGGGTGATTTCTGGCGTGAATGATATATATGGAGGGTGGTGAAAACTGCGGCAACCCTCTAAACTTGTATATATAGGCACCACAAACCCTAGGGTAATCAGATTAGGGCTAGGACTCAGCATAAACAAGGAATTAGGGCCCTAGGTGCGGCAGAAATTGTGAATCCATTAGGAAAACGGATTGTGGCCCAATTGATTTCTGAAAAGGATTTGTAGAACCCAAATCCACAAGGAAAAGGCTTAATAAGTCAGAATCCAAGAGAGAATGGGAGTGAGAAGGCACGGCATGGCTTGGATAAGGCAGGAAATTGAGTGCAAGGCAAGGCAAAGGCCTTCTAGAAAGGAGGGAGGCGCCAGATTTTTAGGCTTCTAGAAAGAATGTGTTTCTGGGCAGATTTTGGGGTTTCTAGAAGAGTTTGGGGCGCCACTTTTGTAGGGGAATGGATAAGACTTCTAGAAATCAGGTTTTAAGTCCCCTAAACTGAAGAAAACAGGTTAGGATAAGATAAGGTAAGATAAGATAAGGATTGGATAAGATAAGGTTGCTTTGGATAATGTTTTGGATAATTCTCCTTCTTTTGAGCTGATTCCTTATCTTCTTTATCTTTGACTTCTTTCTTCCATCTTCTTAGCTGATTTCAAGCCTTTATATCCTCAATTTCGTCCATCAACTTGCCTCCATGTTTGCACTACCCAATCTTGGCCCAAAAATGCTCTAGAATGCTCCAAATTGCTTCTTTTTGCCATTTTGACACTTAGAACCTACAAACACACGAAAATAGCTTAAAATACAAAATTAACTAAGAACTAACAACGTAAATGCATGAAAACAAGCTAACTAAGTCGCATAATTATGCTCCTATCAAATTCCCCCACACTTAGCTTTTGCTAGTCCTCAAGCAAAACGAAACCAAACAAACGAAACAAACACCAAACAAACTAGACCTTCCAACTTTCACCTCAGGGATTTCTAACATGCATGACATATTTAAGATCATCATAACCACAGCTTTTAGTCTTCCCCACCCTTTAGTATATACTTAACCACAGTCACCATTCATTAGCTCTCATTTAACCAATTAAAACAATGTTTTGAACGTAGTAACATGCCTTAGAGAATTCACTCAATTCCTCACTAGGTACACTCTTATTTTCACTCAGATTTTCTAACTACACTCCCTATACTAAGTATATGTGAGAAGATTGATGTAAACATGAAAACGAACACTCACATATGTTTATGACAAAGAAAGCAATTTCTGGAGTTAATAAACATGTTTAGATATGATCTCATGAATGGAATGCTACTACTTAGATGCGAGAACCAGGGATACCATACGCTCGTACCAATCCCAAACTCCACATATTGAAACACACAACACTCAAGATTGAAGTATAGGGTTGTAACGGGGCTAAGGGTATTGGCTAACAAAGAAGGGTGAGGAAAACAAACGTTCTTAAAGCAAAAGCAAGCAAAGTAATGAATATGACACTTAGAACTCCCTTTCTAAATGCAGCCTCACACTTTGATACATAAGGGGAAGATTACACATATTTTAAGGCCGAATTCAACTTTTTGGACCCTTTCTTCAACAATCAACACTTGTAAACTCTTTTTCTCATCTTTTCACAACTTCTATTTTGTTCTTTCTATTTTTCACGAATTGTTCTTCTTCTTGTTTCTTTTTTTTTTCCACCCGTGCCTCTTTTGTGACTTTGGCACACATAAATGCACAACTTTCTTTCCCCCACACTTGGTTGCTGCCCAATAACGAACAAAGGGAATTCACTCTAAGTCATGCTTAGCTATGCCTTAAGAACAAGGGTAAGGATGGTCCTAATCTAGGCTAGGTAGGGATAATGTGGGTAAACAAAGAACATAGGCTAAACAAGGCTCAAAAAGGGTTAAACCTACAAAACAAATAACATAGGGAGGTTCGGCTATTTGGCACTGGTTCACTACACAACTTCATCTTGTTTATGTGTTATGCTAATCAATTTCATGCTTTGAATGAAACGGGTATGAGTTCTAGTATTTGGAACTAAATGATGAAACGCCTTCTAAGTAGCAACCAAGCAAAGAATAATGAGATCATGCAACGACTTTAGAAAACAACAAATGCACAGATTTTTAACTCTCCAAAGAACGTTTTAAGCTCAAGTCTCTCAGGGTTGTAGCGTTAGTTTGAGATTCTTCCTTCAAGCATGTTACAAAAACTGATTTTTTCTCTTTTTGATTAAACATGAATTCATGAATTATAACCATAATCAAGCATAAACCAGAGAGCAATTCAAACTTCCATCCATGTTTATAACTTTCCTCAATAGTCATGCAATTAAAAACCGAATCCTCATCATTGTGTTGGAAGGTACCCTAAGACACAAACGAACACACAAAAACAACTCTTTTTGGGTTTTTCAAAACAATTTTTCAAATTTTTATGGTATTTTCGGATTTTCTTGTCAAAACACACTAAAAGACTCCAAAACGGCTTAAAAACACTTAAAAACACTGAAAACAACATTCAAAGTGATAGGTGATAAAAACCCACGAATTTCATGCAAAAACACTTTGTTACCCCCCCCACACTTAAATCAAACATTGTCCTCAATGTTTCAAACATAAACTCACACAAAAACAAGCAAATAACACAACTAACACACATAACAGATATGGCAAAACAAAAGCAATAAAGAGAGAGAGTTTAAGAACGCAAATCTGGTTTTGGAGCTAGAATTCCATCTTTCTCTCGTTTGAACACATGGGTTGCCTCCCAAGAAGCGCTTGCTTTAACGTCTTCCAGCCGGACGATTCTTCCATTTATACTCCCATGGAACCCACGGCATGGAGGGGTACATCCTCCACAACATGCTCCTCAAAAGTCTCATAATATGGCTTCAACCGATGTCCATTCACTTTAAACTCTTGATCCGTCTTCAAACTTTGGATTTGAACTGCACCATTAGGGACAACATTAGTAACAACAAAAGGACCAATCCACTTTGAATGTAACTTACCCGGAAACAACCGAAGGCGAGAATTGAAAAGTAACACTTTCTGCCCCACAAAGAACACTTTGCTACGAATCATCTTGTCATGGGCAGCCTTTGTTTTCGCCTTGTAAATGTGAGCGTTCTCATAAGCTTCATTCCTTATCTCTTCAAGCTCATTCAATTGAAGCTTCCTATGAATCCCAGCGGCATCAATGTCCATGTTGAATGTCTTCACAGCCCAATGTGCCCGATGCTCTAACTCAACAGGTAAGTGACATGGTTTCCCATAAATCAGCCGAAATGGGGACATCCCAATTGGTGTTTTGTAGGCAGTACGATACGCCCACAATGCATCATTCAAGCGCAAGCTCCAATCCTTTCGAGTTGGTCCGACTGTCTTCTCCAAAACCTGCTTGATTTCCCTATTAGAAACCTCGGCTTGCCCACTTGTTTGAGGATGATAAGGTGTTGAAACCTTATGCGTGACATTATACTTCTTGAGCAGCGCCTCAATGGTTCGATTGCAAAAATGGGAGCCCCCATCACTGATTAGTACTCTTGGCATTCCAAACCTTGCAAATATGTTAGTTTTAATGAAATCTGCAACCACTTTAGAATCATTAGCACGGGTGGCTTTTGCTTCCACCCATTTCGACACATAATCCACAGCAAGCAAAATATAAAGGAAACCATGTGCAGAACGGAAAGGCCCCATGAAATCAATACCCCAAACGTCAAAGATTTCAACAGAATATATAGGGTGCTGCGGCATTTGGGTTCTTGCACTAATATTACCAGTTCTTTGACAACGATCACATGTCATACAAAAAGTTCTAGCATCTCTAAAGATAGTAGGCCAATAAAATCCACATTCTAAAACTTTATGTGCTGTTCTTTGAGTGCCAAAGTGACCTCCACATGCATAAGTGTGACAGAAAGTTAAAATTGAATTAAACTCAGAATTATGCACAGACCTACGAAGAATCTGATCAGGGCAATATTTCCACAAGTATGGGTCATCCCAAACATAAGAACGTGCATCCTTTTGAAATTTTTCACGTTGGTGTTTGTTTAACTCTCTTGGAATGTGTTTAGACACCAAATAATTCACTAAATCAGCATACCATGGCTCACTTACCTTGATGGACAGCAGCTGCTCATCTGGGAATGTCTCTTGGATAGGCACGGCCTCCTCCTCATGCACCATACGGCTCAAGTGGTCGGCCACCACGTTTTCACTCCCTTTCTTGTCCTGGATTTCAATATCGAACTCTTGGAGAAGAAGCATCCAGCGAATGAGTCTTGTTTTGGCCTCTTTCTTGGTGAACAAATACTTCAAAGCTGCATGGTCAGTGTAAATAATAACTTTAGTACCAAGTAAATAAGAACGAAACTTATCTAAAGCAAACACAACAGCAAGAAGTTCTTTTTCAGTGGTAGAGTAATTCAATTGTGCATCATTCAAGGTCCGAGATGCATAATAGATGACATGGGGCTTCTTGTCCTTCCATTGTCCCAAAACAGCTCCTAATGCATAATCAGAAGCATCACACATAAGCTCAAAAGGAAGGCTCCAATCTGGTGGGACTATGATGGGGGCCGAAGTTAGCATCTCTTTGAGGTGTTTGAATGCCTTCTCACATTCCTCATCAAACACAAAAGTCACATCTTTCTAGAGGAGTCGGCAAAGGGGGGTGGAGATCTTCGAAAAATCCTTGATGAATCGCCTATAGAAACCTGTATGTCCAAGAAAAGAACGAACCTTTCTAACCGAAGTAGGAGAGGGTAAGTAACGCACAAGGTCTATTTTTGATTTATCAACCTCAATTCCCCTTTCTGAAATGATATGACCTAAAACTATGCCTTGTTTTACCATAAAGTGACATTTTTCCCAATTCAAAACAAGGTTAGTTTCAATGCAATGTTTTAGAATCAAAGTGAGATTATCTAAGCACCCATCAAACGAATCCCCAAAAACACTAAAATCATCCATGAATACCTCAATAATCTTCTCCACAAAATCTGAAAAGATACTTACCATGCATCTTTGAAAGGTGGCAGGTGCATTGCATAAACCGAATGGCATGCGACGATAGGCAAAGGTACCAAAGGGGCACGTGAAAGTGGTCTTTTCTTGGTCATCCGGAGCTTAACAATCTGATTATACCCAGAATAACCATCAAGAAAACAATAAAAAGAATGACCGGCTAACCTTTCAAGCATTTGATCAATGAACGGCAAAGGGAAGTGGTCCTTCCTCATGGTGGCGTTTAGCTTCCTATAGTCGATGCACACTCTCCAACCTGTTTGGACACGTGTGGGCACAAGTTCATTCTCCGCATTCTTCACCACAGTGACCCCAGATTTCTTTGGAACACATTGCACCGGTGAAACCCAACGGCTATCCGAGATTGGATAAATCACTCCACAATCAAGAAGCTTTATAATCTCCTTCTTCACAACTTCCATCATTGGAGGGTTGAGTCGGCGTTGAGCCTCTCGAGTTGGTTTAGCCCCCTCCTCTAGAAGTATGCGATGCATGCATGTTGTAAGGCTAATCCCCCTAATATTGGCCAATGTCCACCCAATGGCTGTTTTGTGCTCTTTCAACACCCGAATTAACTTTCCTTCCTCTGTTGCCGTAAGTGTGGAGGACATAATGACGGGCAACGTCTCGTTATCTCCCAAAAAGACGTACTTCAAATGATCCGGCAATGGTTTAAGCTCAAGTACTGGTGCCTGAATCACTAAGGGTAACAACTTGTTAGTAGAAATTGGAATTGAAATTGGTTTTGAAGGCTTACCACGGTGCTGAGGTAGTGACTCTAGGGCAGCCACCATCTCGGCCTCTTCTTCACTTCTAGGCACGGCAATATTGGGTTTTTGCCCAATTCCTTGTGCAATTGTTGATTCAAGGGGATCCCTCTCCAAGGAATCAAGGTAATCCTGCGCCAATTCATCAAATATATCAATAGCAAAACAAGAATGATTTTCTTTAGGAAATTTAATAGTTTCAGCAAGATTGAATCAATAACTTCCCCATCAAATTCCATTGTCAACGTCCCTTTGAACACATCGATCTTGGTGCGGGCTGTTTTCATGAAAGGTCTCCCAAGGAGGATTGGCAATGGGGTAGAATGGGGTGTATCCTCCATGTCAAGCACATAAAAATCCGCTGGAAAAATCAGATTTCCAACCTGCACCAAAACAACTTCCAAAACTCCTTTTGGATATGCATTAGAACGATAGGCTAATTGGATTATAACACCATCGTTTTTAAGCTCACCTAAGTTCATAGATGCATAAATAGAGTATGGCATGACATTAATTGAAGCTCCTAAGTCTAACATAGCATGTTCAAACTTAGTACTACCAATAACGCAAGGAATTGTAAAACTACCCGGATCTTTGCATTTAGGGGGTAATTTCCTTTGTAGAACAGCAGAGACATTCTCACTTACTTGAACCACTTCTTTGTTAGAAATCCTTCTCCTTGTTGTACAAAGCTCTTTCAAAAACTTAGCATACCTTGGGACTTGCTTTATTGCATCAAAGAGTGGGATATTGACTTGAACTTTCCGGAATGTCTCTAGAATGTCTTTTTCAGCATCCTCTTTCTTTGATTGCCACAACCTGCCAGGAAAGGGCACAATTAGTGGAGTAGAGCTAGAAGAATTCATATTGGAACTTACCTTGATGGTTGAGGACGGTTTAGAAGTGGGGATTGGCTGCGGCAAGGATTGTGCATTCCTTGCCGTGGGTTTGGGTGATTCATCCTCCTCCAATTGCAGCTTCTTGTCCTCTTCTTGACTTGATCTAGATGGTTGTGAATCAGTTCCAACCTACTTACCACTTCTCAACGTGATTGCTTGGGCGGTTTCAAATCCTCCCTTAGGATTAACAACGGTTGAACTAGGCAATCTGCCTTGTTCTCGGAATTGGCCCATGAATTCAGCCATTTGCCCCATTTGTTTCTTCAATTCGTCCACCTCTTTAGCTTGATTTTTTATGCTCTGCACGTCCTGCGTCAAAGAGGTTAGTACTTGAAGAATTTTATCATTATTTAACGACGAACCTGAATTAGTTTGGGCCGAAGTTGGTTGAGGTTGTGTGGCTGCATACGGCCTTGGAAACATCCCAGGGGGCTGTCTAAATCCGCTTTGTGGCTGTGCTTGTTGAGAGTCCCTCCACTTGAAGTTTGGATGATCTCTCCATCCTGGATTGTATGTGTTTGAGTATGGGTCGTGTCTTTGTTGGGTTTGGCCTTGAAAACCCACGGCTTGGGCAGTTTCCCAGCCCCCATTCTCAATCAATTGAGGGCATTGATCGTTGAGATGTCCCTGCATAGAGCACACTCCACATATGGCCGGCCCTTGTGCTTTGGTTCCATCCACAACCTATGACAAAAGAAGAGTGAGATTAGCCATTTGAGATTGTAATTCTGAAATTGTATTTACCTCATTCACTTGTTGTTGTCGTGGCCCTTCTCTCTGTCTAACTCCTTCGTATTGTTGCGCATTCAAGGCTCGATTTGCAATTAGAGTCTTGGCAGCCACGGGTGTTTTGTGAACCAAAGCTCCTCCCGCTGAAGCGTCAAGCATTTGTCTCTCAATGGGGAGAAGTCCTTCATAGAAATATTGGAGGAGAAGCTCTTCTTTCATTTGGTGTTGTGGACAAGAAGCAACAAGCGCCTTGAAACGCTCATAATAGGCTGGAAACGATTCCCCTTGGTTTTGTTGAATGCCACTTATCCTTTTCCTCAAGAGAATGACTCTTGAAGTTGGGAAAAATTTCTCTAAGAATGCGCGCTTCATGCTTTCCCACGAAGTAACCGTTCCAGGTGCTAGTTCGTAGAGCCAATCCTTAGCCTTTTCCAAAAGAGAGAATGGAAAGGCTTTCATCTTCAATATACTCCCATCAACATTGACAGGGGTCATGCTTGAACAAACCACTTCGAATTCCTTCAAGTGCTTGTTCGGATCTTCCATAGACAACCCGTGGAATTTGGGGATGTGGTGCAACAAGTTAGACTTCAATTCGAATTCGTCAGTCTTGCCCTCCGCTGCCCTAGGATACTGAATGCATAAAGGGGTTGCATTGTCCAATCCCGAGGCTGAAAGTTCTTTGATTGTTCGGTTATCTGCAGCCATGTCGTGCTCATCTTCCAAATCCTCTTCAATTTCAACTTCAGATTCGGAATTAGAACTTGAACTAAGTAGACCAGGTTATGGGTGCTTCCTCTTCCTTCTCAAATCTCGCTCAAAATCGTCGTTAAACTCCAAGATATGTGTGTGAACGGGTTGAGAACTTCGAGTCATACACTAGTACCTAAAACACAGACAACAAAACAAATCAGAAAACTAAGCAAAATAGAAACAAAAACAAGTTAAAATACACGGCAGAAACTAGGGAGATTAGCAAGTTTGCTAATCCCCGGCAACGGCGCCAAAATTTGATGTGAGAATTACTTGACACCCAAATTAAAACCCTATCGACGTAGTATATGAAAGTAGGGATCATTTAAGGCCGGGGATTAAAAGGGATGCTAATCTATACAAATTAAACTCTAAAACACTAAAACTGGACTCTAGACAATGAAAACAGGTACTATGGGTCAATCTGAACGAATTTTAACTCTAGACAACCTAACTTGACTCAAATAACACAAAACAAACTTAAAACAACAAATAAAACTCAACTAGGCAGATTCTAGACACTAGAGACTCAAAACAGGCTAAATAGACTCAAAACAGCAAAACTAACTTAAGTAGACTCAAAACAGGTTCTATGGGGTGAATTGGATGACTTTTGGACTAGTTAGACTCAAAACACTAAAAGGGGACAGAGTTGGACGAATTTAAACAAACTAAGACTCAATTAAGAACTAGGCAGATTTAAGCCGATTTAAGCAAAACTAAGCAGATTTAAGCAAACAAAGTAAATTGAAAGAAATAAAGGTGAATTCAGGGGTGAAAACTAGTTAGAGGGTTCCTCTCCACACATGAACATATGCATACGAATTGATTTCCAGTTATTCTTTCGATAAACCATGAATGACAATGCTTTGAATTAATTCTATTGAACTAATTAATTCCCAGATTTCCCTAAGTTCATTGAATTGAATGGATAACGCATCACAACCAAATTATTCTTATCAAGTTCCCTAACTATGGAATACGCATGATAGAGATACATATCAAAGATCATTAAGCTCCATGGAAATAATAAACATTGACAAGGCATTCATAACTATAGAATACGCATGTTACTCTTGCCTAGGATTTACTTAACACAATTGTGAGTAGCAATCTTTACTACTTGTGAATATAAGTTCCTAACGATTAGGTGAAATTCCCTTATATCCTAGCATCAAATTCATGCATGTAAACTAAGTATGCATCCTTAATCAACACACAAGAACAAGTTCTTAATAAAACAGTTAAGCAAACCACATTCACAATTTATGAAACAATAACTGAAGGTAATCAATTCATATCAAACATATGTCCATGGCTTTGATTCCACCTCTAATTACAACGGAATTAGTTCCACATGTTCAACATAATTGAAAAGCAAGTTAAATTAAACATGAAGATCAAACAAGAGAAGAAAGAACTCCAAGAAACTCCAATGGTTGCACGGCAAGCCTTCTCTTCTCTTCTCTGCGGCAAAGTATGGTTTTCTGAATGTATATGGGGGTGGTTGGATGGTATGGTGCGGCAGAGGGTGAATTAGGTCAGAAACTATGGATAATGGTGAGGGAAGGGTGCAGCAGAGAGTGGTGGGTGATTTTTGGCGTGAATGATATATATGGAGGGTGGTGAAAACTGCGGCAACCCTCTAAACTTGTATATATAGGCACCACAAACCCTAGGGTAATCAGATTAGGGCTAGGACTCAGTATAAACAAGGAATTAGGGCCCTAGGTGCGGCAGAAATTGTGAATCCATTAGGAAAAAGGATTGTGGCCCAATTGATTTCTGAAAAGGATTTGTAGAACCCAAATCCACAAGGAAAAGGCTTAATAAGTCAGAATCCAAGAGAGAATGGGAGTGAGAAGGCATGGCATGGCTTGGATAAGGCAGGGAATTGAGTGCAAGGCAAGGCAAAGGCCTTCTAGAAAGGAGGGAGGCGCCAGATTTTTAGGCTTCTAGAAAGAATGTGTTTCTGGGCAGATTTTGGGGTTTCTAGAAGAGTTTGGGGCGCCACTTTTGTAGGGGAATGGATAAGACTTCTAGAAATCAGGTTTTAAGTCCCCTAAACTGAAGAAAACAGGTTAGGATAAGATTAGGATAAGATAAGGTAAGATAAGATAAGGATTGGATAAGATAAGATAAGATAAGGTTGTTTTGGATAATGTTTTGGATAATTCTCCTTCTTTTGAGCTGATTCCTTATCTTCTTTATCTTTGACTTCTTTCTTCCATTTTCTTAGCTGATTTCAAGCCTTTATATCCTCAATTTCGTCCATCAAGTTGCCTCCATGCTTGCACTACCCAATCTTGGCCCAAAAATGCTCTACAATGCTCCAAATTGCTTCTTTTTGCCATTTTGACACTTAGAACCTACAAACACACGAAAATAGCTTAAAATACAAAATTAACTAAGAACTAACAACGTAAATGCATGAAAACAAGCTAACTAAGTCGTATAAATATGCTCCTATCAGTTCAGAAGCTGAATCTGAATTTGAAGAGGAAGTGGACGACATGGCTGTGGACAATCGTACAATCAAAGAGCTTTCAGCCTCAGGACTTGACAATGCCGTGCCGTTATGCATTCAATACCCAAGGGCGGCTCAAGGCAAAACTGATGAGTTTGAATTGAAGTCAAGCTTGTTGCATCACATTCCTAAGTACCATGGGCTGTCCATGGAAGATCCAAACAAGCATTTGAAGGAATTCGAGGTGGTGTTCTCAAGCATGACACCAATCAACGTAGATGGGAATATTCTGATGATGAAGGCCTTCCCCTTTTCTCTCTTGGAAAAGGCAAAGGATTGGTTGTATGAATTGGCCCCCGGAACTGTCACATCATGGGAGAGCATGAAACGGGCTTTCTTGGAGAAGTTTTTCCCAACTTCTCGAGTCATCCTCCTACAAAAAAGGATAAGTGGAATTCAACAAGAAGCAGGTGAAACTTTTCCTACTTATTATGAACGTTTTAAATCTCTTGTTGCTTCATGTCCACAGCATCAGATGAAGGAGGAACTTCTCCTACAATATTTCTACGAGGGACTTCTACCAATCGAACGTCAAATGTTAGATGCCTCAGCGGGAGGAGCCTTGGTGGACAAGACCCCCACGGCAGCCAAGACATTGATAGCCAATCGGGCGTTGAACGCTCAACAATACGATGGTGTTGGGCAAATGAGCATCCCACGGCAACACCAAGTCAATGAGGTAAGTGCCATAACCGAACTTCAAAATCAAATGGCTAACCTTATTACTTTGCTTTCTCAGGTGGTGGAAGGTCCAAAAGTACAAAATGTAGCTTCTTGTGGCGTGTGCTCCATGCAAGGACATCCCACAGATAAGTGCCCACAATTGATAGAGAATGGAGGGTGGGAGACACTCAATGCCATGGGTTTTGGCAATCAATACCAACCACGTGGTGATCCTTTTTCCAATACTTACAATCTCGGGTGGCGTGATCATCCAAATTTCAAATGGCGAGAACCCCAACAAGGCCAACAACAAAGCGGATTTAGGCAACAACCCCCGGGTTTCTATCAAAAGCCGTTGGCACCAACACAAGCCCAAGCACAACCTGCCCAAAACAAATCAGGTTCTTCAATTGATAATGATCAGATTTTTCAATTACTAACTTCTATGGCGCAGGGTATGCAAACTAGGGACAAGAAGGTGGACGAGTTGGAGAAGCAAGTAGGATAGATTGCCGAGTTCATGGGGCAATTTCGAGAGCAAGGTAAGTTGCCAAGTTCAACCGTTGTCAACCCAAAAGGTGGATTCGAATCTGCAAAAGCCATGAGTCTGCGAAGTGGGAGGCAAGTAGGATCTGACCCTAAACCATCCAAATCATGTTCCAACGAGGAGGAAGAGTTGAGAATTGAAGAGGAGGAACAAAGCCCACTCACGGGAAAAGTGGAAACACCTTTGCCGTAAGCCCTAAGTGATCCTAAACCATCCAATTTGTCCAATAGAGGTAAGGACGTGTCAAATTCAGTTCCTACTAATGTTTTTCCTTCGAATGTTCCTTTTCCAAATAGGTTCAAGCAAACAAAGAAAGAAGAAGCAGAAAAGGACATTCTTGAGACGTTTAGGAAAGTTCAAGTCAATATTCCCCTTTTGGATGCAATTAAGCAAGTCCCCAGGTACGCCAAGTTCTTGAAGGAACTTTGCACTACTAGGAGGAGGATTTCGACCAAGGAGGTTGTAAAAGTGGGTGAAAACGTCTCAGCCATCTTGCAGCGCAAACTGCCCCCTAAATGCAAAGATCCGGGTAGTTTTACAATTCCGTGTGTTATTGGTAATTCTAGGTTTGAATCTGCCATGTTAGACTTAGGTGCATCTATAAATGTCATGCCATATTCAATTTATGCATCTATGAACCTAGGAGCGTTGAAAAACGATGGTGTTATCATACAATTGGCCGATAGATCTAATGCCTATCCAAAGGGAGTTTTGGAGGATGTTTTGGTGCAGGTTAATCACTTGATATTCCCGGCGGATTTCTACGTGCTTGAAATGGATGAATCGGACCATTCCCCATCATTGCCCATCCTCTTTGGAAGGCCATTCATGAAAACTGCTCGTACGAAGATTGATGTGTTTAATGGCACTTTAACGATGGAATTTGATGGGGAAGTTATTAATTTCAATCTTTCTAATTCTATGAAGTACCCTAGTGAGAATCATTCATGTTTTGCTATTGATATAATTGACTCTTTGGCGCAGGACCATTTGGACAATTTGAAGGACGATGCAGTTGAATTGGCCATTGCACAAGGAAGGGACATGCAAAACATTGAAACAGCCATCAAGGAAACCCACGGCATGCATGAAGCATCCTTTGCCGTGCCCCCTAGTGAGGATGTCATTGAGATGGTGGCTGCCCTTGAGTCATTGCCATCACAATCTGGTAAGTTTTTGGACCCAATTTTAAGTTCAGTTTCGGCTAATAAGATGCTTCCTTCAGTTGTGCAGCCACCTACACTTGAACTTAAGCCTTTGCCGAGTCACTTGAAGTACGTTTTCTTGGGAGAAGATGAGACGTTGCCCGTCATCATCTCATCCTCACTCACGGCACAAGAGGAAAACAAATTGGTGAGGGTGCTAAAAGAGTACAAAACAGCAATTGGATGGACTTTGGCCGACATAAAGGGAATTAGCCTTACTACGTGCATGCATCGCATACTTCTAGAGGAGGGGTCCAAAACATCTCGAGAGGCTCAACGCCGTCTCAACCCTCCGATGATGGAAGTTGTGAAGAAGGAGATAATCAAGCTTTTGGATTGTGGAGTGATCTATCTAATCTCGGATTGTAGGTGGGTTTCACCCGTTCAATGTGTGCCAAAGAAATCTGGCGTGACAGTGGTAGCCAATGCCGACAATGAACTTGTTCCTACACGCATTCAAACCGGTTGGAGGGTGTGCATCGACTATAGGAAGCTAAATGCCACCACGAGGAAGGATCACTTCCCATTGACATTTATTGACCAAATGTTTGAGAGGTTAGCGGGTTATGCTTTCTATTGTTTTCTTGATGGTTATTGTGGTTATAATCAAATTGTCATAGCACCCGAGGATCAAGAAAAAACTACTTTCACATGCCCCTTTGGTACTTTTGCATATCCTCGCATGCCTTTTGGTTTATGTAGTGCACCTGCCACATTTCAAAGATGCATGATGAGCATATTTTCTGATTATGTTGAGAAAATAATTGAAGGTTTCATGGATGATTTTACCGTTTTTGGTGACTCATTTGATAGTTGCTTGCATAATCTTAGTTTGATTCTAAAACGTTGCGTTGAAACTAACCTTGTTCTTAATTGGGCAAAATGTCATTTGGTGGTTAAACAAGGCATAGTTCTAGGTCATATCATCTCTGAAAACGGCATTGAGGTTGATAAGTCAAAAATAGATCTTGTACGTCACTTACCCTCTCCGACTTCGGTTATAGAGGTTCGTTCTTTTCTTGGCCATGCAGGTTTCTATCGTAGGTTTATCAAAGATTTCTCAAAGGTTGCACAACCTCTTTGCCGTCTCCTACAAAAAGAAGTGGCGTTTGAATTCACCAAGGAGTGCACGGCATCATTCAACCAACTCAAGGAGTTGTTGACCACGGCACCCATTATTGTTCCACCGGATTGGAGCCTACCTTTCGAGCTTATGTGTGATGCGTCCGATTACGCTTTAGGGGCTGTTTTGGGACAAAGAAAGGACAAGAGGCTGCATGTCATCTACTATGCCTCACGGACATTGAATGATGCCCAGTTGAACTATTCCACTACGGAAAAAGAACTTCTTGCCGTTGTTTTTGCTTTAGATAAGTTTAGATCATATCTAATTGGTACTAAAGTAATTGTCTTCACTAACCATGCAGCATTGAGGTACTTGCTCACCAAAAAGGAGGCCAAGCCATGGCTAATTCGTTGGATATTGCTACTTCAAGAGTTCGACATTGAGATTCGTGACAGGAAGGGAAGTAAAAACGTGGTGGCTGACCACCTCAGCCGAATGGTGCATAACGATGAGCCTCTAACTATTTTGGAGACATTCCTCGATGAACAATTGCTGTCCATAAAGGTTAGTGAGCCTTGGTATGCTGATTTGGTGAACTTTTTGGTGTCAAAACAAATTCCAAGCACTTTTGCTAGGCACCAGCGTGACAAGTTAAGACATGATGCACGGTTTTATGTGTGGGATGATCCATACTTATGGAAATATTGTTCGGATCAAGTTATACGTCGATGTGTGCATAATATGGAGTTTAATTCAATTTTAACTTTCTGTCACACTTATGCATGTGGGGGACACTTTGGGACACAACGCACTACCCTTAAGGTTTTAGAATGTGGATTTTATTGGCCGACTTTATTTAAAGATGCTAGAACCTTTTGTATGTCTTGTGATCGTTGCCAAAGAATGGGTAACATAGGTGCTAAGGACCAAATGCTGCAAAACATCATACTTCCTGTTGAAATTTTTGATGTTTGGGGCATTGATTTCATGGGCCCATTTCCTTCATCGCATGGTTTTCTTTACATATTACTTGCCGTGGATTATGTCTCGAAATGGGTGGAAGCAAAGGCCACCCGGACTAATGATTCTAAAGTGGTTGCAGATTTTATTAGAACTAACATTTTTGCAAGGTTTGGTATGCCACGGGTGATCATTAGTGATAGAGGGTCGCACTTTTGCAATCGAACAATTGAGGCTTTGTTGAGGAAGTACAATGTCAATCATAAGGTTTCTACACCTTACCATCCTCAAACGAATGGCCAAGCCGAGGTTTCTAACCGGGAGATCAAACAAATCATAGATAAAACCGTGGGGCCTACAAGGAAGGATTGGAGGTTGCGGTTGAACGATGCATTGTGGGCCTATCGCACGGCTTACAAAACACCCCTTGGCATGTCCCCATTTCGGCTAATATATGGCAAACCATGTCACTTACCTGTGGAGTTAGAGCACAAAGCGCATTGGGCCGTGAAAACATTCAATTTGGAGTTAGATGCGGCTGGAATGCATAGGAAGCTTCAATTGAATGAACTTGAGGAGATAAGGAACGAAGCATATGAGAATCATTCTTAGTTGGGCAGAAAGTGTTGCTATTCAATTCCCGTCTTCGGTTGTTTCCTGGTAAGTTACGTTCCAAGTGGGTTGGCCCATTTGTTGTTACTAATGTTTTTGTTCATGGTGCAGTGCAAATCAAAAGCTTGAAAACTGGACAAGAATTCAAGGTGAATGGGCACCGATTGAAGCCATATTATGAGAGCTTTGTGGAGCAAACTGTGGATGACATCTCCTTGGATGCCGTGGGTACCAATCTGGAATGAATGGGCGTTTCGTCCGGCTGTACGACGTTAAAGCAAGCGCTACTTGGGAGGCAACCCATGCATTCAACAAAGGAAGACTTAGGGAGCACTCCAATTCCAGATTTGCGTTCCTAAACCCTTCTCTTTGTTGTTGTTTTCGTTTCTGCCTTGTTTATTGTTGAGTTGCTGTTTTGTTTGTTTGTTGTTTATTTGTGTTAGTTTATGCTTGAAACATTGAGGACAATGTTTGATTTAAGTGTGGGGGGGGTAACCAAAATGTTTTGATGCAATTTCGTAGGGTTTGATCACCCATAACTTCTAATGTTGTTCCTTGCTGTTTTTAAGTGTTTTTAAGCTGTTTTGGTGTGTTTTGACTCAAAAATCCGAAAATCCCATAAAAATTTGAAAAATTGTTTTAAAAAAACCCAAAAAAGAGTTGTTTTTGTGTGTTTGTTTGTGTCTTAGGGTACCTTCCAACACAATGATGAGGATTCGGTTTGTAATTGCATGACTGTTAAAGAGAGTTGTAAACAGGGATGAAAGTTTGATTTACTCTTTGGTTTATGCTTGGTTGTGGTTATAACTTATGAATTCACATGCAATCATAAAAGAAAAATCAGTTTTTGTAACATGCTTGAAGGAAGGAACTCAAACTAACGCTACAACCTTGTGAAACTTGAGCCTAAACGTTTATTTGGAGAGTTAACAATCTGTGCATTGTTGTTTTCTAAAGTCGTTGCATGATCTCATTATTCTTTGCTTGGTTGCTACTTAGAAGGCTTTTCATCATTTAGTTCTAAACACTAGAACTCATGCCCAATTCATTCTAAGCATGTTATTGATTTGCATAACACATATTCAAGATGAAGTTGTGTAGTGACCACCATAGCCAAATTGCCGTATCTCCTTGTTCCATTGTGTTTTGTAGGTTTTAGCCCCTTTGAGCCATATTTAGCCTATTTTTCTTTGTTAACCCACATTATCCTCACCTAGCCTAGATTAGGACCATCCATACCTCTGTTCTTGAAGCATAGTAATGCATGACTCAATATGAATTCCTTTTGATCATTGTTTGGCAGAAAACAAGTGTGGGGGAAGTGAGTTTTGTTGTGGGTGTGCCAAAGTCTTGCATGAGGCACGGGTAGAAAGAAAAGAAAAAAAGAAAAAAAAGAGAAGAAGAAAAATTCGTGGAAAATAGAAAGAAGAAAAGGAAAAGTTGTGAAAAGAATGAAAAAGGAGTTAAAAAGATGTGAAAAAGAGTTCTCAAGTGTTGTTTGTTGAAGGAAGGGTCCAAAACATTGAATCCGGCCCTATTTGTTGCTTGAATCTTCCCTTTGTGTTTAAAAGTTGATTTCTGCATGCTAAAGGGAATTCTAAGTGTCATATTCATTATTTTGCTTGCTATTGCGTTAAGAACGTTTGTTTTTCCTATCCTTTCGTTGTTAGCCAATACCCCCAAGCCCCGTTACAACCCTTGACTTTAATCTTGAGTGTTGTGTGTTTCAATTTGTGGAGTTTGAATTTGGTAAGAGCATATGGTGTCACTGGTTCTCACATCTAAGTAGTAGCGTTCCATTCATGAGATCATATCTAAACATGTTATTAACTCCGGAAATTGCTTTTCTTGTTATACATATATGTGAGCGTTTGTTTTCATATTTACATCAATCTTCTCACATATAACTAGTGTAGGGTGTGTAGTTAGAAAGTCTGAGTGAAAATTGAGTGCATATCTTGTAAGGAATTGAGGGAATTCTCTAAGGCATGTTACTACATTCAAAACATCGTTTTAATTGGTTATTTGTGAACTAGTAAGTAGTGACTATGATTAAGTATGTGCTTAAGCGTAAAGATGGCCAAAATCTGTGGGAATGATGATTTTTAACATGTCATGTGCATTGGAAATCCCTGAGACAATTGTTGGAAGGTTTTGGTTGTGTTATACTTGTTTTGTTTTGTTTTGTTTACTTTGTTTCGTTTTGCTGCTCGAGGACTAGCAAAAGCTAAGTGTGGGGGAATTTGATAGGGGCATATTTATGCACCTTAGTTAGCTTGTTCTTGTGCATTTATGTTGTTTTTCCTTAGTTAAAGTAGTCTTTTAAGCTAGTTTGATGTATTTTCAGGTTCTAAGGGCAAGTATGCAAAAGGATGCATTTTGGAGCACATTTGAGCTTGGAATGGATATCATATGCTTGGAGCCAAGAGGATGGACGAATTTGGAGTCCAAATGGAGTTAGGAATATGTTTCAAGGTTGGAGAAATAAATTCACGGTTGGTTGTTGGCAAAGATGCGTGAATTTTGTAAAGGAGAAATTATTCGTCCAGCTACCACTCGATTCGCCACCAACTATATTGCATTAGACAGCCTACTTAAGAAGAAAGCAGGGTTGAAGCATCTATTCCCTAGTGACGATTGGGCCAACCACAATTTGAGCCGCTCAAATGCAGGTCGTATGGTGGAAAGTATAGTGCTTGATCATGCTTTTTGGACTCAATCAGAACATGTGTGCCAAGTGTTTGAACCTCTTTACAAAGTTTTACGGATCGTTGACACAGAAGTGTATCCTATTATGGGGGCAATATATGAGTTGATGCGTGTAGTGAAGGATGAATTGGAAAGAAAACATGGTGCAAGGTGGGTCATAAAGATAATTGAAGATCGATGGTATAAAACATTATACCACGATTTGCATGCAGCAGGTATAAATTATGTCATAATTTGCAATTCATTTCTTTAGTTACGTAAGTATTATTTCTCTTATTAGAGTATGTGTTTCTTTGAACAGCATATTATTTGAATCCTCGATACCAATACAGACCCGATGTTGGAGATGATGGTACCCTTATACGTGCTGTACATAACGTACACTCTAAATTAGACCATGCATCACCAACAATTGGCCAATTTGGAAATGAGGTACACAATTACTTAAATTATAATAATTACTTTGTTGGATTAAACTAACACGATTTATTGAATTTAGCTAACATGGTTTAAAGATGCAAGAAGAACTTTTGGAGAACCAACATCAGTTGTTGCTCGAACAAAAATGTCTCCTAGTGAGTGTAAACATATTTCACTATAAGTTTATAATAGAATTTGTTGGAGTTATTAGGCTTATCAACATTGTTTTTCATTGTAGCTGAATGGTGGATCATGTATGGGACCGATGCACCAACTGTGAGAAAGTTAGCAATCAAAGTATTATCACAAACAGCTTCCTCATCGGCTTGTGAAAGAAATTGGAGCACATTTCACTCATACACACAAAGCAAAGAAATAGGTTGGCTCATAGTAGGTTGGAAAAATTAGTTTATTGCTACTACAACATGAAGCTTCAAGTTCGAGATAAGGAAGCAGAAATAGATCATGTCGACCGTGGTGACCCACTAGATGTGTTTGATATTGTTGCTGAAGATGATGATACAGAGGGTAACCAACTTTATCAGTGGATTAGACCTCTTCATTTAGATGATGATGAAGGCAACCCAGCTCCCAGAGTTGCTGAAGAAGCACGTAATGAAGGGATAAACGTAGAAAGAGTATTAGAGGAGGAGGTGGGATCTAGCAGCGCTGATTCTTTGGAAGAACTTTTGCGCCCAAGACCAAGAAACACTGGAATTCCACCTTCTTCCAATCCTACATAACCACATCATCGTGCTGATACTAATGATAGCTCTAGTACAAGATCAGGAGACTCACCTACCACCGGAGGTGGGAATGATGAAGGATATAGTGGAGCTGGAGGTAGTGGTGGTGGATATGGAAACTATTATGGACCACCTCCCGGATTTATGAGCCCCTTCACTGGTGAGGCAAACTTCACGCATGCAACACAGGATGATGACCATGGCAGTAGGCGGGCAGGACCAGGAATTGGTGCCATATGGAAGGACTATACTCGTAGAGAAAGAGGCAAGGGGATTTTGTCAAGTCGAGAAGATGACTCGTTATCTAGAACTTCGGACTCTGTTGGAGTGGGAAGTAGTAACTATGGTTATACTCATAACCAACCATTTCCCTACCCTTCACATCCCATTCCTGTTGGGATGGAATCGAGCGACTCATGGAAAGAATCTGAGACTCAATCTTCAAATGATTTTGCTTATGGACAACGTCAACCAATCTCGGATCCATATGGGTGGCATGATAACAATTACATGCAAAACTATTTTGGGGATTTATCATTTGATAACCACTCTTCACAATACACTCACTCTACACATAGAGATGATGAAGATAGTGAAAAATTTGAACCTCATAGGAACTCTATGTGGTACTAAGTCACTATGTATCTTACCATGCAATGTATAAAGTGTAAAATATTGTACTAATTCATTATATATAAATGATTATGGTGTGTTTAAACTTCTTTCATTAATTACTACATATTTTCTACACTCATAATGTTTGTCAGCTTGCTATATAATCAACTTGATAATGTTAAATCCATCATGCAATGTATTTCTTTCCAATTTTTTGTGATAAACTAATAGATAATTGACTAAATAAACATCTTGCAAAGTTTCAATAAAAATTTCCAAGTTTTTCTTACAATTTCCGTGGTTTCCATATAATTTTTATCGATGTCGATATTATCCCGATATTTCCATCGATATTTCCGCGTTTTTGGACTACCGATATTTCCGATATTACCGATATTTAATACCTTGGTTAGAAGTGTGTTTAAATCTGTCCACATTAGTATTTTGAGTCTTACTAGTCTAGAATTCGTCCAAATCAGTCCCTAGTGTCTGTTTTGAGTATTTTTGGTTGATTTAAGCTGTTTTGAGTCTTTTAAGTTTGTTTTGAGTCTTGTGAGTCTTGTTAAGTGTTTTTAACTTTGTTTTTATGTTTTTGAGTCAGTTTAGAGGTTTTAGCAAGCCCTCCTAATCCCTGGTCCAGAACGATCCCTACTTGCATCTATATTACAATTGTCAACAAGAGGGTTTAATTTGTGTGCTGTTTTACATCGCATCAAAGTGTCAATTTCATTACTTTGCTTGCTATTGCTTTAAGAACCATTGTTTTCCATATCCTTTCTTTCTTAACCATTTCCCTTAGCCCCGTTTCAACCCTTAAACTTCAATCTTGAGTGTTATGTGATTCAATATGTGAAGTTTGGAATTGGTATGAGAATATGGTGTCACTGGTTCTCGCATCTAAGTAGTAGCATTCCATTCATGAGATCAAATCTAAACATGCTTATTAACTCCAGAAATTGCTTTCTTTGCTATAACGTATGTGAGTACTAGTTTTCATGTTTACATCAATCTTCTCACATATACATAGTGTAGGGTGTGTAGTCAGAAAATCTGAGTGAAAATTGAGTGCATATCTAGTAAGGAATTGAGGGAATTCTCCAAGGCATGTGATGTGATTAAAGTTAAGCACACAAATTAAACCCTCTTGTTATCAATTGTAGTATAAATGCAAGTAGGGATCGTTCTGGACCAGGGATTAGGAGGGCTTGCTAATCTAACACAAACTGACTCAAATAAGCAAAACAAGACTCAAAAGACTCTAAATAAACTAGTAAGACTCAAAACAGGTTCAAAACACTCAAAACTGCTTAAAAACACTAATTGGACTGATTCTAGACACTAGACACAACTTTGGACGAAAATTGAATTAAACTTGACTCAAAACACACAAAGACACAAACTAAGACAGATTCTAACTAATTTGACTCAAACAAGTGAAGGGGGATTGGTTTTAGAGTGAAACTAAGTTAAAACTAACACAGACTTTAAACTAGGCAGATTTAGACGAAATTGGGTTTTTAGGATGGATGGTGAACTAGCTAGAGGTTTCCTTATCCACACATGACTTATATGCATATAACTTGACTTCCAGTTACGTTTTCATTGAATTACGAATGACAATGCCCCAGATTAATCGTGTCAATCACTAATTAACCCTCAGATTCTCCTAATTTCATTGAATTGGACGGACAACTCATCTACAACCAAATTATTCTCATCAATTTCCCTACATGACATCATAATAGAGACACAATCAGAGATCATTACGCTCAATGAGAATCATAAGCATTGACGAGGCATTCATAACTATGACATCATGTTACTCACACCAAGAATTGAACTTAACACGATTGTTCCAGCAACCTTTACTACTTGTGAACATAAGTTTGTAACGATTATGTGAAACTTACTTATATCCTAGCATCAAATTTATGCATGCCAATTAAGTGTCGACCCTTAACCAACAAACAGAAATAAGTTCTAATTCAAACAGTTAAGCCAATTGCATTCATACTTCAAGAATCTGTAACTGAAATTTATCAAGTCATATCACACACAAAATCATGGTTTCAAAGTAGCCTCTAGCTAAAAACGAGTTTAGCCTCTCATGATTACAGCCAAACAAAGGAAAACTAAATTAATCAACGAAAACATAAGGTAGAAAACACCTAAGAACGCCCAGCACTCCAGATTGGGTGCAACACGCTCCAAAGCTGCTCCTCCTCTCCTTGCAGGGCTGCAGCACAAGTGGTTTAGGGTTTATGAATTGTGTTTGGAATGGCTGAGATGTGTAGAGGTGTGTAGAATTCGTATAGATGGGTGGTGGTCTGCGGCAAGGCTTGAAAATATGTATATATAGCATAGCAAACCCTAGGGAAATCAGTTTAGGACTTGGACTTAGCAGAAAAATAGGATTAGGGCCCTAGGGTGCGGCAATTAATTTGGAAAAGGAATTGTGGTCCAATTAATCTCTGAAAAGGATTTGTAGAACCCAAATCCACAAGGAAAAGGGCGTAACAATCAGAATCCAAGAGGGAAAGGGCCTGAGAGGTGCGACATAATAGGATAAGGGCAGGGAATGCCTTGCAAGGCAAGGAAAAAGGATTCTAGAAGGGAAGGAGACGCCAGAATTTCAGGGTTCTAGAAAGAATGTGTTTTGTGGCAGATTTTGGGGTTTCTAGAAAGATTTGGGGCGCCACTTTTATAGGAGAATGGATAGGACTTCTAGAAATCAGGTTTTAGGTCCCCTAAACTGAAGAAAACAGGTTAGGATAAGATAAGATAAGATTTGGATAAGATAAGGTAGTTTGGATAATGTTTTGGATAATTCCCCTTCTTTATAGCTGATTCCTTATCTTCTTTATCTTTGACTTCTTTCTTCCATCTTCTTAGCTGATTTCAAGCCGTTGTATCTTCAATTTCGTCCATCAACTTGCCTCCATGCTTGCACTACCCAATCTTGGCCAAAAAATGCTCTAGAATGCTCCAAATTGCTTCTTTTTGCCATCTTGACACTTGAAACCTACAAACACACGAAAATAGCTTAAAACACTATAATAAGTAGAAACTAACTAAGAAAATGCAAGAAAACATGCTAACTAAGTCGCATAAATATGCTTCTATCAGCATGTTACTACATTCAAAACATCGTTTTAATTGGTTAAATGTGAACTAGTAAGTGGTGACTGTGATTAAGTATGTGCTCAAGTGTTAAGTTGACTAAAATATGTGGGAATGATGGTTTTTGACATGTCATGTGCATTGGAAATCCCTGAGGCAAATGTTGGAAGGATTAGAGTGTGTTCTGTTTACTTGGTTTTGTTTTGTTGTTTCGTTTTGCTCGAGGACTAGCAAAAGCTAAGTGTGGGGGAATTTGATAGGAGCATATTTAGGCGACTTAGTTGGCTTTTTCTTGTGCATTTATGTTGTTATTCTTTAGTTATTTTAGTCTTTTAAGCCATTTTCGTGTGTTTTCAGATAGGACAAAGTATGCAAGAAGGTGCATTTTGGAGCCTTTTGGGGCAAAATTGGGCTTGGAATGGTTATCACATGCTTGGAGCAAAAGGAATGGATGAAATTGAAGACTTGAAGATGTTAGGATTCCTAATCAACAAAGGATTCCTAATCAACGAAGGATTCCTAATTGAAGAATGATTCCTAATTGAAGTAGGAAAGTTAAGCTAAGGTTTCCTATTTTGGTTTGACCTTTCCTAATCCTAAAATGTCCCTAAGTTTCAGCAACATTGAAGGCCTCCTATGCATTTTAGGACACAAATTGAACCTTCCCTGCACTAAACCAGCCTTTGCTGCACCATCCCTTTATTTCCCAACCTTGCTGTGCAAGGGATCCCTCACTTGCCTAATTTCTGGACCTAAATCAGCAAGGAAATCTTTTTTCCTTGGCTTGCAAGGCATTCCCTTACCTTTTCCAACCTTGCCGCACCCACTTGCCCAATTCCCTTAAGATTCTGACTTTAATTCATATTTCCCTTAAAGTTTTGGTTTAATTTCTGTTTCCTAAATTGTGTCCTAGCCTTATTACCCTAAAGTCTTTTAAATAAAACTTCCTTGGCAGCACAAAAGGGAGCATTCACTCACCCATTCATCTATTCACTCCAGAATTCATTCCTACACCTTTGCTGCAATTTCCATTTACCCCAAAACACATTCCTGACCCCAAAACACATCCCATACACTTCACCCACCTTTGTGTCGCAGCAAAGAGAAAGGAGGAGAGCCCTTGGACGTGCCTGCCAATCGAGTTAGGATTGCTGGAACGTTTTAGGTGTAATCTTTCTTTTGTTTTCAATGTTTCAATTCAATAATCTTTGTTTTGTGAGTATGAGGAACTAAACCCCTCTCGGCTAGGGGGAATTTCAAAACCATGAATATATTTGCCATATGAATTGATTACCTTCAGTTGTGATTTCATAAATTGTGAATGCAATTTGCTTAACTGCTTGATTGATAACTTATTCTTGTATGTTGATTGAGGGTCGACACTTAGTTTGCATGCATGAATTTGATGCTAGAATATAAGGGAGTTTCACCTAATTGTTATGAACTTATATTCACAAGTAGTGAAGGTCGTTGATCACGATCGCGTTAAGTGAATTCCTGGCAGGAGTATTATGCTTTCATAGTTACGAATGCCTTGTCAATGCTTATGATTTTCATAGAGCTTAATGATCTTTGATATGTATCTCTACTATGCGTTGATGTAGGGGACTATTGAAGAATAATTTGGTTGCAGATGCGTTCATCCAATTCAATGACTTTAGGAAAATCTGATGGTTAATTTGTGCGTTCACGATTAACTTGGGGTGTTGAGTTTCATGGTTTATTGAAAGAACTGAAAATTGATTTGTATGCAAGTGTGTCATGTGTGGAGAAGGACCCTCTAGCTAGCCCATCATCCATAGTTTTACCCAATTTCGTGCAGAATTCATTAGTTCTTCAATTTACTTGTTTTGTTTTCAAATTCGTCAAAACCCAATCCCCATTTACTTTGTTGAGTCATATTAGTTAGAAACTGATTTAGTTTGTGTTTTTAAGTGTTTTGAGTCTAGTCAAAACCTATTTCGTCCAAATTTACTATTAGTGGCAGATTTGAGTCTTTTAGCTTGTTTTGTGCTGTTTTGAGTCTTTTGAGTTGTTTTAGTGTTTTAGAGTTTGGTTTTGCATTCTTTGAGTCTAGTTTAGTGTTTTTAACTTAGTTTTACGTTTTTGAGTCAGTTTCAAGTGTTTTAGCAATCCCTCCTAATCCCCGGTCTAGAACGATCCCTACTTGCATCTATACTACAATTGTCAACAAGAGGGTTTAATTTGTGTGCTTATATATTTTGCATCAATAGGAAAGAAAGGGATTTCCTTGCATGGCAAGGAAGGGAAAGTGGGAAGGGTGGTGCGGCTTGGGCTAGAAAGGTGCAAGGAAGGTTTAGTTTGTGTCCTAAAATGCATAGGAGATCCTCATTGTTGCTGGAACTTAGGGACATTTAGGATTAGGAAAGGTCAAACCAAAATAGGAAACCTTGGCTTAACTTTCCTACTTCAAGTAGGAATCCTTGTTCAACTAGGAATCCATCTTCAATTAGGAATCCTTCTTTGATTAGGAATCCTTCTTTGATTAGGAATCCTTCGTTGATTGTGAATCCTAGCATCTTCAAGTCTTCAATTTCGTCCATTCCTTTTGTTCCAAGCATGTGATATCCATTCCAAGCCCAATTTTGCTCCAAAAGGCTCCAAAACGCACTTTCTTGCGTACTTTGTCTTTAGAACCTGAAATTGCATGAAAATGACTTTAAACACTAAAATAACTAAGGAATAACAACATAAATGCACGAAAACAAGCTAGCTAAGTCGCATAAACATGCTCCTATCAAATTCCCCCACACTTAGCTTTTGCTAGTCCTCGAGCAAAACAAAACAGTAAACAAAACACATTATAATCCTTCCAACAGTTTCCTCAGGGATTTCCAATGCACATGACACGTTAAAAATCATCACTCCCACAGATTTTAGTCATCCTTACCGTCGAGCACATACTTAATCATGGTCACCATTCACTAGCTCGCATTTAATCAATTAAAACAACATTTTGAGTGTAGTAACATGCCTTAGAGAATCCCTCAATTCCTTACTAGATAATCACTCAATTTTCACTCAGATTTTCTGACTACACACCCTACACTAGGTATATGTGAGAAGATTGACTACACACCCTACACTAGGTCCAAAAAGTTGAATTCGGCCCTAAGAATGTGTGGTCGTCCCTTTATGTATTAATGTTTGTTGCTGCGTTTTCAAAGGGAGTTCTAAGTTCATTACTTTGCTCGCTATTGCTTTAAGAATGTTTGTTTTCCTTACATTTCTTTGTTAGCCAATACCCCTAGCCTCGTTACAACCCTATACTTCTATCTTGAGTGTTGTGTGTTTCAATATGTGGAGTTTGGGATTGGTATGAGCATATGGTGTCCCTGGTTCTCTCATCTAAGTAGTAGCATTCTGATAGGAGCATATTTACATCACTTTGTTAGCTTGTTTCCTTGCATTTAGGTTGTTAGTTCTTAGTTATTTTAGTCTTTTAAGCCATTTTCGTGTGTTTTCAGGTTCTAAGGGCTAAAGGAGCAAGAAAGTGCATTTTGGTGCCTTTTGGAGCAGTTTTGGGCTTGGAATGGATTGCACATGCTTGGAGCTAAGTGGATGGACGAAATTGAAGATCAAATGAGCTTAGGATTGAATGAAGAATGAAGAGTTCAAAATTGGAAGCCAAAGTTTCTAAAGTTGGAAGTTTCTTTTCTTGGAGGTTTCCATTCTTGAAAGTTTCTATTCTTGGCTTAGAAGTTTCCTAATCCTTCCTCACCTATGTTCCAGCCATAAAAGGGTTTCAAAACATGTTAGGTTGCCTCATTACAAGTTTCTAGAAGTCCTAGAACCTTTCCCTACACTTGCCGCATATCTCCTTTCCATTTCTTCCAAAATCTGCCACATAAATGCCTTTCCCTTTCTTTTCCCATCCTTGCCACACAAGGGATCCTTTTCTTTCCTATTTTCTGACCCAAAATCACATTCCCTTTGTGTTCTATGCCTTGCCGCACAAGGAGGAGCCTTTCTTACCTATTTTGTGCCTCAAAACACATTCCTAAATCTGTCTTACATATTCTGCCGAATTTCACTTTCTTATTCTCTTTGATTTTCTGATTCTTTCTTAACTATTAAATTGTGAGACAAATTAGCTAAGTTATGAACCTTTCCTATTATTTTCTAATTGCCTTTCAACCCTAGCCCTATAAATAAAGCCATCTGCACCATTTAGTCTCTCCCTCTCTGAACAGATTCTCTGCATCTATTCCATCCACCTATCTACCTATCCATCCTCTACCACCCATCACCACCCATTCTACACCATCCATAATCCCCAAAACCTACCACAAAACCTTGTGCCGCAATCAAGGAAGGGAAGGGAAGTTCTTGGACGTGCTTGCTGTTCAGTTTGGATCGCTGGAGCGTTTAGGTGTTTTCTTTCTTTTGTTTTCAATGTATAAACTTGTTATTCTTTGCTTTGCGATTATGAGGAACTAAATCCCTTTTGGCTAGGGGAAGATTCAAAGCCATGAACATACTTGCAATATGAATTGATTACCTTCAGTTGTGATTTCATAAGTTGTGAATTCAATTTGTTTTACTGCTTGATTAATAACTTATTTGTGTATGTTTATTAAGAGTGCACACTTAGTTTGCATGCATGAATATGATGCTAGAGTATAAGGGAGTTTCACCTAATAGTTACAAACTTATATTCACAAGTAGTGGAGGTCGCTTATAAACGATTGCATTAAATGAATTCTTGGCAGGAGTTTCATGCTCATCATAGTAACGAATGCATCGTCAATACTTATAGTTGTCATGATGCTTAATGATCTTTGATTGTATCGTTATTGTGCTGTTCACGTAAAGGACTTTTGAAGAATGCTTTGAATTGTTGTATGCGTTTTCCCATCCAATTCAATAACTTAAGGAGAACTTGAAGGTTAATTTAAGCGGACCTAATTAACTTGGGGTGTTGAGTTTCATGATTTATCGAAAGAACAACTAAAAATTGGTTTATGTGCAAGTGTGTCATGTGTGAAGAAGAACCCTCTAGCTAGCCCATCATCCATCCAATTCACCAATTTCGTGCAAATCTGTTTGGTTTTAGTTTCTGTTTTGTTTTTAGCTTAATTTCGTCCAAAACCCAATCCCCCTTTAATTAAGTTTGTTAGATCAGTTAGAAGTGTGTTTAAATCTGTCCAAATTAGTGTTTTGAGTCTTACTAGTCTAGAATTCGTCCAAATCAGTCCCTAGTGTCTGTTTTGAGTCTTTTTGGTTGTTTTAAGCTGTTTTGAGTCTTTTAAGTTTGTTTTGGGTCTTGTGAGTCTTGTTAAGTGTTTTTAACCTTGTTTTTATGTTTTTGAGTCAGTTTAGAGGTTTTAGCAAGCCCTCCTAATCCCCGGTCCAGAACGATCCCTACTTGCATCTATACTACAATTATCAACAAGAGCGTTTAATTTGTCTGCTGTTTTACATCGCATCACATTCCATTCATGAGATCATATCTAAACATGCTTATTAACTCCAGAAATTGCTTTGTTTGCTATAAACATATGTGAGTGTTCGTTTTCATGTTTACATCAATCTTCTCACATATACCTAGAATAGGGAGTGTAGTTAGAAAATCTGAGTGAAAATAAGAGTGTACCTAGTGAGGAATTGAGTGAATTCTCTAAAGCATGTTACTACATTCAAAACATTGTTTTAATTGGTTAAATGCGAGCTAATGAATGGTGACTGTGATTAAGTAACATTGTTTTAATTGGTTAAATGCGAGCTAATGAATGGTGACTGTGATTAAGTATGTACTAAAGTGTGGGGATGACAAAAATCTATGGTTATGATGATCTTGAATATGTCATGTGTGTTGGAAATCCCTGAGGTGAACGTTGGAAGGTCTAGTTTGTTTGGTGTTTGTTTTGTTTGTTTTGTTTTGTTTTGCTCGAGGACTAGCAAAAGCTAAGTGTGGGGGAATTTGATAGGAGCATATTTATGCGACTTAGTTAGCTTGTTCTTGTGCTTTTACGTTGTTAGTTCTTAGTTATTTAGTCTTTTAAGCCAAATTCGTGTTTTCAGGTTCTAAGGACAAAGTATGCAAAAAGAAGCAATTTGGAGTATTCTAGAGCATTTTTGAGCCAAGATTGGGTAGTGCAACAAGTTGTTGGACGAGTTTGAAGACAAAAAGGCTTGAAATCAGCCTCAAAACACACTTTCTAGAAGTCCTATCCTTTGTCCTACAAAAGTGGCGCCCCAAATCCTTCTAGAAACCCCAAAATCTGCCACAAAACACGTTCCTTCTAGAACCCGAAAAATCTGGCGCCTCCTTCCCTTCTAGAATCCTTTTTCCTTGCCTTGCAAGGCATTCCCTTGCCCTTATCCTATTGTGCCACACCTCTCAGGTCCTTTCCCTATGGGATTCTGATTTATTAGGCCTTTTTCCTTATGGATTTGGGTTCTACAAATCCTTTTCAGAAATTAATTGGACCACAATTGATAGGAGCATATTTATGCGACTTTGTTAGCTTGTTTCCTTGCATTTTCTTAGTTAGTTTCTACTTATTAGAGTGTTTTAAGCTATTTTCGTATGTTTGTAGGTCCAATTGGCAAAGTTGGCAAAAAGGTGCAATTTGGAGCATTTTAGAGCAGTTTTGGGCTTGGAATGGATATCACAAGATTGGAGCAAGATGGATGGATGAATTTGAAGTTCAAGAGAGGCTAGGAATGTGCAAAAGAGTTGAAGAAATAAATCCAAGTCAAAGAAGATAAGGAATCAGCTACAAAGAAGGAGAATTATCCAAAACCTTATCCAACCTTATCTTATCCAAACTAACCTTATCTTATCTTATCCTAATCCTTTCCTAACTTAATTCCTGTTGCAAAAGGGTTTTAATTTCAGTTAAAAAGACATAAAAACCTGATTTCTAGGAACCTTATCCTCTTCTACAAAGGTGCCGCACCCTTGTCTTTGATCCCTTGGGTTTTTGACCTTCTAGATGTCCTATTTCCTGCTGGGATTACATAACCTTTTCCCCTTAGGATTGTGTTTTTATTTTCCTACATAAACTACATTTTGTAATCCTTTTCCTACACTACATGTTTGTGCCGCACGTCCCCCTATAAATTGACCATTTTGCTGCACCATTCAGGCACCACCCTCTACCATAACTCACCTACATCCATCCACCACACACTCATTGTGCCGCACCTTTGCAAAGAAAGGAAGGAGTCTGGAGCGTTTCTAGGTGTTTTCTATCTTTGTTTCAATGTTTAAATTTATTTATGTTTGTTTGCTTGTGGACATGAGGAACTAATTTCTTTATAGTTAAAGGTGAATTTGAAGCCATGATTATATGTTATATATGAATTGATTACGTCCAGTTATTGTTTCTTAAGACTAGAATGTGATTTGCTTAACTGAGTTATTAAAACTTGTTTGTGTGTGTTAATTGGGGGTCGACACTTAATTTGCATGCATGAATTTGATGCTAGAGTATAAGGGAGTTTCACCTAATCTTTATGAACTTATATTCACAAGTAGTAAAGGTTGCTAGTCACAATCATGTTAAGTAAGTCCTAGGCAAGAGTATCATGCTGTCATAGTTACGAATGCCTCGTCAACACTTATGATTTTGAAAGAACTTAATGACCTTTGATATGTTTTCTATCATGCTGACATAGTTAGGAGACTTGATAAGGATAATTTGGTTGTAATGCGTCTTTCATTCAATTCAATGAACTAAGGAAAATCTGACGGTTAATTTGTGCAGTCACGGTTAACTTGGGGTGTTGTCATTCATGTCTAAAGGAATAATAACTGGAAATTGGTTCATATGCATATGTCATGTGTGGAGAAGGACCCTCTAACTAGCCTTTCACCCTTCTTAATTCATCAAAATCGTTTTTTCTAAAGTTTTTATGCAAAGTTTCTGTTTTAGTTTTAAATTCGTCAAAAACAATCCCCCTTTCATTTCAACTTGTTTTCAGAGTCCAAATCTGTTTTGTTTTAGTCTTTTGAGTCTTTTAAAGTTCTATTTTCGTCAAAATTACTTGTTAGGTCTAGAATTGAGTCTTGTTGATTGTTTCTTGCTGTTTTTAGTGTTTTAAGTTAGTTTTGAGTCAATAGAGTCTAGTTTAGTGTTTTTGAGTCTAATTTGTGTTGATTATTAGCATCCCTAGTTAATCCCCAGTCTAGAACGATCCCTACTTACATCATTGCTACAATTGTCATCAATAGGGTTTAATTTGTGTGTCAAGTTAATTTTCATCCTTTTCCAAATTAAATGCCGCACCCTAGGCCTTTATTCCTTAATTTCTGTTAAGCCCAAGTACAAATCTGATTTCTCTAGGGTTTTGAGGTGCCTATATATACATGTTTTAGGGTTTTGCCGCAAAAAACCAGCCATTCATCATAGAAATCCTTTGCCGCACTCCAGACCACCATTCTACACATCAAACACAATTCCAGCCATCTTCCAAGCCTTGCCGCAACCCACATCCATCCTAAATCCATCTCTGACCCTTTCATACATCCATACACACCCTTGAACCCTTGTGCCGCAGCTAGTTGGGGAAGAAGAAGGACCTTGGCGCTTCATGCTTGCAGATTGGAGCGTTTTAGGTGTACTTCGTTCTTGTTTTCAATGTTTAATTCGTTATTACTTTCTGAACTTGCTGTAATCATGAGTGGCTAAGCCTCTAATTAGTTAGGGGGAAGTTTGAAGCCATGAACATGCTTGAGATATGAATTGATTTCTTCCAATTGTGATTTGACAAGTTATGATTGCAATTCAATTATCTGTTTTATTCATAACTGATTTGTGTATGTTTCTTAAGGATGCATACTTGGTTTTCATGCATGAATCAGATGCTAGAATATAAATGAGTTTCACCTAATCGTTACAAGTTTATATTCCTGAGTAGTGAAGGTTGATTGTCACAATCGCGTTAATCGAATTCTTGGCAAACGTATCATGCATTCATAGTTATGATGTGAAAATTAACTTGACACACAAATTAAACCCTATTGATGACAATTGTAGCAATGATGTAAGTAGGGATCGTTCTAGACCGGGGATTAACTAGGGATGCTAATCAACACAAATTAGACTGAAAAACACTAAACTAGACTCTATTGACTCAAAACTAACTTAAAACACTAAAAACAGCAAGAAACAATCAACAAGACTCAATTCTAGACCTAACAAGTAATTTTGACGATAATAGAACTTTAAAAGACTCAAAAGACTAAAACAAAACAGATTTTGACTCTGAAAACAAGTTGAAATGAAAGGGGGATTGTTTTTTACTAATTTAAAACTAAAACAGAAACTTTGCATAAAAACTTTAGAAAAAACGATTTTGATGAATTAAGAAGGGTGAAAGGCTAGTTAGAGGGTCATTCTCCACACATGACATATGCGTATGAACCAATTTCCAGTTATTATTCCTTTAGACATGAATGACAACACCCCAAGTTAACCGTGACTGCACAAATTAACCGTCAGATTTTCCTTAGTTCATTGAATTGAATGAAAGACGCATTACAACCAAATTATCCTTATCAAGTCTCCTAACTATGTCAGCATGATAGAAAACATATCAAAGGTCATTAAGTTCTTTCAAAATCATAAGTGTTGACGAGGCATTCGTAACTATGACAACATGATACTCTTGCCTAGCACTTACTTAACATGATTATGACTAGCAACCTTTACTACTTGTGAATATAAGTTCATAACGATTAGGTGAAACTCCCTTATACTCTAGCATCAAATTCATGCATGCAAATTAAGTGTCGACCCCCAATTAACACACACAAACAAGTTTTAATAACTCAGTTAAGCAAATCACATTCTAGTCTTAAGAAACAATAACTGGACGTAATCAATTCATATATAACATATAATCATGGCTTCAAATTCACCTCTATCTATAAAGAAATTAGTTCCTCATGTCCACAAGCAAACAAACATAAATAAATTTAAACATTGAAACAAAGATAGAAAACACCTAGAAAACGCTCCAGACTCCTTCCTTTCTTTGCAAAGTTGCGGCACAATGAGGTTGAATGGCTGATTGTGGTGTAGAGATGTGTGAATCATAGATGGTGGTGGTCTGAATGGTGCAGTAAAAGGGTCAATTTATAGGGGGAGGTGCGGCACAAACATGTAGTGTAGGAAAAGGATTACAAAATGTAGTTTGTGTAGGAAAATAAAAACACAATCCTAAGGGGAAAAGGTTATGTAATCCTAGCAGGAAATAGGACATCTAGAAGGTCAAAAACCAAAGGGATTTCGGAGAAAGGTGCGGCTGGATCATGCATCTAGAAGGCTTGGGGCGCCACTTTTTTAGGGACTTCTAGAAAGGGTGTTATTTGGCTGATTTTGACACTTCTAGAAGGGGATAGCTGCGGCACCTTTATAGGAGAGGATGAGGTTCCTAGAAATCAGGTTCTTAGGTCTCCTAAACTGAAATTGAATCCCTTTTGCAATAGGAATTAGGTTAGGAAAGGATTAGGATAAGATAAGATTAGGTTTGGATAAGATAAGATAAGGATAAAATAAGGTAGTTTGGATAATGTTTTGGATAATTCTCCTTCTTTGTAGCTGATTCCTTATCTTTTTTGACTTGGATTTATTTCTTCAACTCTTTTGCACATTCCTAGCCTCTCTTGAACTTCAAATTCGTCCATCCATCTTGCTCCAATCTTGTGATATCCATTCCAAGCCCAAAACTGCTCTAAAATGCTCCAAATTGCATCTTTTTGCCTACTTTGCTTCTTGGACCTATAAACACACGAAAATGACTTAAGACACTATAATAAGCAACAAATAACTAAGTAAATGCAAGAAAACACACTAAGTAAGTCGCATAAATATGCTCCTATCAAGTTACAATTGCCTCGTCAACACTTATGATTTTCATGAAACGTAATGATCTCTGATTGTATCTCTATTATGCATTCATGTAGAGGACTTTTGGAGAATGATATGAGTTGTCGCATGCATTCATCCAATTCAATGAGTTGAGGAAAATCTGAGGGTTAATTTGTGCATCACGGTTAATTTGGGGTGTTGAGCATCATAGTTTATTGAAAAGCAATTGGAAATCGATTCGTATACAAGTGTGTCATGTGTGGAGAACGGACCTTTAACTAATCCATCCATCATCTTATTTCCTAAACTCGTTTTCGAATCTGTTTAGTTTCACAATTTGTTTGTTTGATTCAATTTCGTCAAAACCAAAACTCCCATTTACTTTCTTGTTTCAAAGTGTCTAAAATCTGTTTTGTTTGTGTTTTAGAGTGTTTTGAGTCAAGTCAAAACCTTATTTTCGTCCAAAGTAGTGTTTAGAGTCTAAAACTACCCAGATTGTGTTTTTAGGCAGTTTTGAGTGTTTTTAGCTGGTTTTGAGTCTTTTGAGTTTGTTTTGAGTCTCTGGAGTCTTTCCAAACGTTTTTAACTTTGTTTTTGTGTTTTAAGTCAGTTTAGAGGTTTTAGCAAGCCCTCCTAATCCCCGGTTTAGAACGATCCCTACTTGCATTTATACTACGATTTGACAACAAGAGGGTTTAATTTGAGTGCTTAACTTTTATCACATCAGGCTGTGCCTCACTAAACAACTTCATCTTGATCATGTGTTAAGCAAATCAATGTCATGGTTTGATAGAAATGGGTATGATTTGGAACTAAATGATGAAATGCCTTCTAAATAGCCACGTCAATCTTGGTTTGAGCTGTTTTCATGAAAGGCCTACCAAGCAAAATCGGCAAAGATGTGGAATGGGCTGAATCTTCCATGTCTAGAACGTAAAAATCAGCCGGAAAGATCAAATGGTTCACCTACACTAAAACATCCTCCAATACTCCTTTTGGATAAGCGTTAGAACGCTCAGCCAATTGTATAATTACACCATCCTTTTTCAATTCACCCAAGTTCATAGATCATAAATAGAATAAGGCATGACATTTATAGATGCACCTAAATCTAACATTGCATTTTCAAACCAAGTTGTGCCAATCACACAAGGAATCGTAAAACTTCCGGGTCTTTGCACTTAGTGGGCAGTTTACGTTGCAAGACGACTGAAACATTTTCACTTACCTTAACCACCTCTTTGTTCGACTTTCTTCTCTTGGTTGTGCACAGCTCCTTGAGAAATTTGGCATATTTCGGGACTTGTTTAATTGCCTCAAGGAGTGGAATGTTTAATTGCACTTTTCGGAATGTTTCAAGAATGTCGTTCTCATTCTCATCCTTATTTGAATGTTGATAGAAGCATATTTAGGAGACTTAGTTGGCTTCTTCTTGTGCATTTACGTTGTTATTTCTTAGTTATTTTAGTCTTTTAAGCCATTTTCGTGTGTTTTCAGGTTCTAAGGACAAAGTATGCAAGAAGGTGCATTTTGGAGCAAAATTGGGCTTAGAATGGTTATTACATGCTTGGGGCAAAAGGAATCGACGAAATTGAAGACTTGAAGAAGTTAGGATTCCTAATCAACGAAGGATTCCTAATTGAAGAATGATTCCTAGAAGAATGAGGATTCCTACTCAAACGAGGATTCCTACTTGAAGTAGGAAAGTTAAGCCAAGGTTTCCTATTTTGGTTTGACCTTTCGTAATCCTAAATGTCCCTAAACTCCAGCAACTTTGAAGGCCTCATATGCACTTTAGGACACAAAATAAAGGTTCCTTGCACCATTCAAGATAGTGCCGCACCCCACATACCCTTTCTTTCCCTTTCCTTGCCGTGAGACCCCTTTCCCTTTCTTTTTAAGACATCATCCCTTTCCCAAACATCTAGCCGCAACCCTTTGGACTTTTACTCTTCCTTGTCGTGCAAGGGAGAGTCCCTATTTCCCATTCCTTGCATTTAAAACACATTCCCTTTTTAATTAAAGTCTTTGCTGCATATCTTAGCCTCTTTCCCTTAGTTTTCTGATTTTATTTCCTCTTTCTAGAAGCTTTTGACTTAATTTCTGATTACCTAAATAAGTTAGGGTTTTAATTTCTGAAAACCTTAAATAGACTTCCTTTTTGCAGCCTTAAAGGATCCATTCATTCACCCATTCACGCCAGAAATCAACCCCGACTCTCTGCCGCATACATCCATCACCATTCACCAATTCACACAACCTTACACTAATCTACAAATTCCCAGCCATCTCTACACCCTGGCCGCAACTCCCATTCAACCTAAAACATATTCCTGGCGCCGTTGCCGGGGATTAGTAACTTTACCCTTGGTTCTTTTCTTTTCGTTTATTTTGTTTTTGTTTTTGTTTCTGACTTTGTGTTGTTTTCTTGTTTTCTTTAGCTAATCCCCTTTGTTTTTGTTTGTGTCTTTTACTTTTGATATTTGATTTAGTTTTACTTCTTTGATTTCAGGTATTGGAGAAGCAAGACATGGATTTTGCTGACATTCAAGCTCAATTGGCAAATCTTACTTCTCAATTGTCCCAGATTGCCGAAACAACCACAATGTACACTGCTCAAACTCATCAACGTGCTCAATTCGCTGTGAATGAAGATGCTTGGGGTTATCAAGGCTATGATCAATCAAGGGACAACATGTTTTCCAACACTTACGATTTAGATTTGAGTGATCATTTAAACTCTATGTGGTGGGAATCTCAACAAGTTCAACCCGAAGGCTATTGGCAGCCATATGAGGAGTTTTATTCAAGACCTATGCAGCCACCACAACCTTGCCCACAACAATTCCAATTGAATTCAGGTATGTCCATGAGTTATGATGAAATTCTTGAGTTACTCACTTCTTTATCTCAGGGACAAGAAAATCAAAACAAAAGGGTGGACCATCTGGAAAAGCGAATTGGGTAGATTGCAGAGCTAATGGTACAAATTCAAGAACAACGTGAACTCTCCAACTCAACTATTGTCAATTCAATGGGAGACTTTGAAATTGCTGAAGTTATCACTTTGGAAAGTGCTATGGAGGTTGGAGCTGACCTAAAAACGTCCAAACATAGCCTAGAAGTAGATGAGGAGCTGCTGATTGAGGAGGAGGAAGAAGACATACACACAGCAAGGGTAGAACAACCATTGCCGCAGCCCCCTAAGCCCTCTCCACCACCCACCACAAGTAAGGACGTCCCAAATTCAATTCATTCTAATGTTATTCCTCCGAATGCACCTTTTCCTCGCAGGTTTTTAATTCCCAAGAAAGATGAGAGTGCAAAAGACATTGTGGAAGCCATTCCAAAGGTGCAAAGTGATATCCCAATTCTTGGCACACCAAATCAAGTTCCAGATTGTATTGAAGTGTTCAAAGAGAATTGTACATCAAGAAGAATGATTCAGGAGCAAGAAGTGGCTGGAGCATATGAAGAATTCATCAAAGAGGACATATATGAGACAAAAAAGGCCAAAGAAGTTCAATTTTATGACACGGGACAAGTCCCAACCATCAGAGTAAATCTGGCCAAATGCAACATTCCTGAAACATTCAAAGATGTGGTGTTTGTAATTGAGTTTGTGTCGGAGCAAGCAAGTAAGCCATCTTTCCCAATTTCGATTTTGTTTTCTACTAACTGGCTGATTTTAATGATTCAGGCACCCACACTAGAATTTAAACCATTGCCGGATCATTTCAAGTATCACCTCCCATTCAAAGATCACCTACATGCCGTGGCCTCCAATGAAGCTTAATTGGAGGTATCGTCTGGCTGCACGACGTAAAAGCAAGCGCTTCTTGGGAGGCAACCCATGCATTGAATGAAGGACGTTCTAGGAATCACCCACATCCAGATTTGTGTTCCTAAACCCTTCCCTTTACTGCATTTATTTTGCTTTGCTGAGTTAGTTGTTTGTTTGTTTGCTTTCTGTGAGTTTATGCTTGAAACATTGAGGACAATGTCTGATTTAAGGGCTGGTTTGGTATTGCTGTGCTTTGAAAAAAAGCTGTTTCTGCTGTGCTGTGAGAATAAGCAGCTGTGGAATAAAGCAGCAGAGTGTTTGGTAAACTTTTTTTGTAAAACTGCTTTTGAAAAAAAAAAGTAGTATTATAGTGTTTGGTGAACTTTTATGTAAAACAGATGTGAAAAAAGCCGGTTTTTCAAAGCTGGGTTTTGCAGCTTCTTGTTTTTGGCTTTTTTTCACCCAAAACTGTGAAAAAAAGCTGAAGCTGAATGTTTACCAAACACCAAAAACTGTCACAGCTTTTTTTCATAGCAGCTTTTTTTAAAATCACCTCAACCCCAAACTGGGGCTAAGTGTTGGGGGGGGTAACAAAGTGTTTTTGATGCAAATTCGTGGGATTTTATCACCCATTACTTCAAAAGTTGTTCCTTGCTGTTTTTAAGTGTTTTTAAGCTGTTTTGGAGTGTTTTAGTATGTCTTGACATAAAAATCCGAAAATCTCATAAAAATTCAAAAAATTGGTTTGAAAAACCCAAAAAGAGTTGTTTTTGTGTGTTTATTTGTGTCTTAGGGTACCTTCCAACACAATGATGAGGATTTAGTTTTTAATTACATGACTGTTAAAGAGAGTTATAAACATGGATGAAAGTTTGATTTACTCTTTTGTTTATGCTTGGTTGTGGTTATAATTTATGATTTCACATGCAATCATAAAGGAACAATCAGTTTTTGTAACATGCTTGAAGGAAGAAACTCAAACTAACGCTACATCCTTGAGAGACTTGGGCCTAAAACGTTCTTTTGGAGAGTTATTAATCTGTGATTCTTTGTTTTCTATAGTCGTTGCATGATCTCATTATTCTTTGCTTGGTTGCTACTTAGAAGGCGTTTCATCATTTAGTTCCAAATACTAGAACTCATGCCTGTTCCATTCAAAGCATGACATTGATTTGCATAACACATATCAAGATGAAGTTGTGTAGTGACCACCACAGCCAAAAAGCCGAACCCCTTTGTCATATGTTTTGCAGGTCTAACCCCGTTGAGCCTTGTTTAGCCTATGTTCTTTGTTAACCACATTATCCTTACCTAGCCTAGTGTAGGAATATCCATACCCTTGTTCTTAAAGGATAGTGAAGCATGAATTAAAATGAATTCCTTTTGATTGTCCTTTTGCAGAAAAACAAGTGTGGGGGAAGGGATTTGTGTGTGTGTGTGTGTGCCAAAGTCCTTAATAAGGCACAGATAGAAAAGAAAAGAAAAAAATTCGTGGAAAATGGAAAGGAGAAAAAGAAAAAGTTATGAAAAGAGTTGAAAATTATGAGAAAAAGAGTTCTAAAGTGTTTGATTGTTGAAGGAAGGGTCCAAAACATCAAAATTCGGCCCTAGAGTGTGTAAATCTACCCTTTTGTGTTTAAAGTTGATTTTTGCATTCAAAATTGAATTCGAAGTGTCAATTTCATTACTTTGCTTACTATTTCTTTAAGAACCTTTGTTTTTCCTTGCCTTTCTTTGTTAGCCAATACCCCCAAGCCCCGTTACAACCCTTAACTTCAATCTTGAGTGTTGTGTGTTTCAATATGTGGAGTTTGGGATTGGTATGAGCATATGGTGTCACTGGTTCTTCCATCTAAGTATTAGCATTCCATTCATGAGATCATATCTAAATATGCTTATTAACTCCAGAAAAGTGCTTTCTTTGCTATAACATATGTGACTGTTTGTTTTCATGTTTACATCAATCTTCTCACATATACCTAGTGTAGGGTGTGTAGTCAGAAAATCTGAGTGAAAATTGAGTGATTGTCTAGTAAGGAATTGAGGGATTCTCTAAGGCATGTTACTATATTCAAAATGTTGTTTTAATTGATTAAATGCGAGCTAGTGAATGGTGACCATAATTAAGTATGTGCTTAAAGGTAAGGATGACCAAAATCTGAGTAAGTGATGATTTTTAATATCTCATGTGCATTGGAAATCCCTAAGGCAAATGTTGGAAGGTTTAGATTGTGTTTTGTTTCTTTTGTTTGTTTTGTTTTGCTCGAGGACTAGCAAAAGCTATAAATTCTAGTTATGAATTCTTGAATCGTGAATGCAATTGGCTTAACTGTTTGATTGATAACTTATTTGTCTTTGTTGATTGAGGGTTGACACTTAATTGGCATGCATAAATATGATGCTAGAGTATAAGAGAGTTTCACATAATCGCTACGAACTTATATTCATATGTAGTGAAGGTCGCTAGTCACGATCGCGTTAAGTTCAATTCCTAGCATGAGTGACATGATGTCATAGTTGCAAGTGCTTTGTCAATGTTTATGATTTTCATTGAGCGTAATGATCTTTGATTGTATCTCTATTATGATGTCATGTAGGGAACTTTTGAAGAATGCTTTGGGTTGTCGAATGATGTCATCCAATCCAATAATACAAGGAAAATCTGAGGGTTAACTAGTGATGTCACGGTTAATTTGGGGCATTGTCATTCATAATTCAATGAAGGAGTAATTGGAAATCGAGTCGTTGCATACATGTCATGTGTGGAGAAAGAGCCTTTAGCTAGCCCATCATCCATCTAATTTCCCAAATCGTTTTCAAATTAGTTTTTAAAGTTACTGGTGCGAAATATATAAGCACACAAATTAAACCCTCTTTTTGACAGTTGTAGTATATGTATAAGTAGGGATCGTTCTAGGCCGGGGATTAGGAGGGATTGCTAAATCACTTGAAAACTGTCTCAAAAACTTAAAACAAAGTTAAAACACTAAATTAGACTCAAAGAATGCAAAACTATAGTTTAAAACACCAAGACAAACCAAAAGACTCAAAACAGCAAACAAACACTCAAAACTGCCTTAAAACCACTTTCTGGGCAGTTTTGAGCACTAAGGAAGAATTTGGACGAAAATATATTATAACTGGACTCAAGACACTTAAAACACAAACTAAATTGATTTCTAACTAATTTGACACTTCAAAATAAAGGGGGAATTGGTTTTGACGAATTTGAAAACAAACAAAAACTTTGTAAAACAAAACAGATTGTAAAACGAAATTGGTTAAAGTGAACGGATGGAAGGCTAGCTAAGGGGTTCCTCTCCACACATGTCACACTTGCATACAAAACGATTTCTAGTTGCTTTTCAATAAACCATGGATTCTCAACACCCCAGATTAACCGTGAATTGCACTAATTAACCCTCAGATTTTCCTAACGTTATTGAATTGGATGATTGCATACGACAACTCAAAACATTCCCCACAAGTTCCCTACATGAATTGCATAATAGAGATACAAGCAAAGATCATTAAGTTCTTTGAAAATCAAAAGTATTGATGAGGCATTCGTTACTATGAATTGCATGATACTTATGCCAGGAATTTACTTAACACGATTGAGATCATCAACCTTTACTACTTGTGAATATAATTCTGTAACAATTAGGTGAAACTTCCTTATATCCTAGCATTAGATTTATGCATGACAATTAAGCGTGCACTCTCAACCAACACACACAAATCAGTTTAATTCAAATAGATAAGTAAATTGAAATCACAATTTACGAATCACAACTAGAGGTAATCAAGTCATATAGCAAGCATAAACATGGTTTCGAATCCCCCCTAGCCAGAGGGGGTTTAGTTCCTCATACTCACAGAACAAAGAGTATTGAATTTAAACATTGAAATCAAAGGAAAGGAAACACCTAAAACTTCCAGCAATTCGAACTTGAATGGCATGCACGTCCAGGGCTTCTTCTCCTCCTCTCTGCTGCGGCACAAGGATTAGTGATGAGTTTTTGGGGGTTATGAATGGTGTCGAAGGCTGGGTTTTTGGTTAGGATGGATGTATGGTGCGGCGGGGAGTGAATTAGGTCAGAAACTATGGAGAATGGTGAAGGATAGGTGCGGCTAAGGTTGGGGAAGGAATTCTGGCGAGAAAGGTTGTGTGGATGGATGAATGATGTATATAGAGGGTGGTGTGCACGGCAAAGGGTGGAGCAATATATATATAGGCACCAAAAACCCTAGGTGAATCAGATTAGGACTTCTAGAAAGCCAAATCCATCCAGAAATAGGTTCAAAACAATCAGATTTCTCATGGGAAAGGGCCTAAGGTGCGGCAAATTTGGATAAAGAGGGATAAGGCTTCTAGAAAGCCTTGCAAGGCAAGGAAATCAGGTTTTCTAGAAGGCTAGGTGCGGCAAGGACTTAGGGTTCTAGAATCCTAAATTAAATGTCCCCCAATCAGAAAATAAGCCCTCATTGTACCAGGAATTGAATTAGAAAAGGATTAGGATAGGATAAGGTTAGTTAAGATAGGATAAGGATTGGATAAGATAAGATAAGATAAGGTTGTTTTGGATAATGTTTTGGATAATTCTCCTTCTTTTGAGCTGATTCCTTATCTTCAATGATTTGAATTTATTTCTCCAATCCTTGAAACATATTCCTAACTCCATTTGGACTCCAAATTCGTCCATCCTCTTGGCTCCAAGCATATGATATCCATTCCAAGCTCAAATGTGCTCCAAAAGGCTCCAAAATGCATCCTTTTGCATACTTTGCCCTTAAAACCTGAAAATACATCAAACTAGCTTAAAAGCCTACTTTAACTAAGGAAAAACAGCATAAATGCACAAGAACAAGCTAACTAAGGTGCATAAATATGCTCCTATCAGTTACAATCTGTTTTGTTAGTTTAAATTCGTCCAAAACAAAACCCCCCTTTACTTTCCTGTTTCACATAGCTTTAAACTTGTTTTGTTTGTGTTTTTAAGTGTTTTAAGTCAAATCCAACCCTTATTTTCGTCCAAAATTGTGTTTAGTGTCAGAAACTGCCTAGTTAGTGTTTTTAGGCAGTTTTGAGTGTTTTTGGCTTATTTTGAGTCTTGTGAACTTGTCTTGAGTCTTTTGAGTCTATTCAAACGTTTTTAACTTTGCTTTTATGTTTTTGAGTTAGTTTAGAGGTTTTAGCAAGCTCTCCAAATCCCCGGTCCAGAACGATCCCTACTTGCATCTTTACTACAATTTGACAACAAGAGGGTTTAATTTGTGTGCTTATATATTTCGCATCAATGATAGGAGCATATTTATGCGACTTAGTTAGCTTGTTCTTGTGCTTTTACGTTGTTAGTTGTTAGTTATTTAGTCTTTTAAGCCAAACTCGTGTGTTTTCAGGTTCTAAGGACAAAGTATGCAAAAAGAAGCAATTTGGAGCCTTCTATAGCATTTTTGAGCCAAGATTGGGTAGTGCAAGCATGCAGGCAAGTTGTTGGACGAGTTTGAAGACAAAAAGGCTTGAAATCAGCCTCAAAACACACTTTCTAGAAGTCCTATCCTTTGTCCTACAAAAGTGGCACCCCAAATCCTTCTAGAAACCCCAAAATCTGCCACAAAACACATTCCTTCTAGAACCCTAAAAATCTGGCGCCTCCTTCCCTTCTAGAATCCTTTTTCCTTGCCTTGCAAGGCATTCCCTTACCCTTATCCTATTGTGCCGCACCTCTCAGGCCCTTTCCCTCTTGGATTCTGATTGTTAGGCCCTTTTCCTTGTGGATTTGGGTTCTACAAATCACTTTTCAGAAATTAATTCGACCACAATTCCTTTTCCAAATTAAATGCGCACCCTAGGCCTTTATTCCTTAATTTCTGTTAAGCCCAACTACAAATCTGATTTCTCTAAGGTTTTGAGGTGCCTATATATACATGTTTTAGGGTTTTGCAGCAGAAAACAAACCATTCATCACAGAAATCCCTTGCCGCACTCCAATCCACCATTCTACACATCAAAACACAATTCCAGCCATCCTCATTCCCTTGCCGCAACTCACATCCAACCTAATCTATCTCTGACCCATTCATACATCCATACACATCCATAGTCTCTGGTGCCGCAGCAAGGTGGTGGGGAAGAAGAAGAACTTGTGCGTTTCATGCTTGCAGATTGGAGCGTTTTAGGTGTACTTCGTTATTGTTTTCAATGTTTAATTCGTTATTACTTTCTGAACTTGCTGTAATCATGAGTGGCCAAGCCCCTAATTAGTTAGGGGGAAGTTTGAAGCCATGAACATGCTTGAGATATGAATTGATTTCTTCCAATTGTGATTTGATAAGTTATGATTGCAATTCAATTATCTGTTTTATTCATAACTGATTTGTGTATGTTTATTAAGGATGTATACTTGGTTTTCATGCATGAATCAGATGCTAGAATATAAATGAGTTTCACCTAATCGTTACAAGTTTATATTCCTGGGTAGTGAAGGTTGATTGTCACAATCACGTTAATTGAATTCTTGGCAAACGTATCATGCATTCATAGTTACAATTGCCTCGTCAGCATTTATGATTTTCATGAAACGTAATGATCTCTGATTGTATCTCTATTATGCATTCATGTAGAGGACTTTTGGAGAATGATTTGAGTTGTCGCATGCATTCATCCAATTCAATGAGTTAAGGAAAATCTGAGGGTTAATTTGTGCATCACGGTTAATCTAGGGTGTTGAGCATCATAGTTTATTGAAAAGCAATTGGAAATCGATTGATGTACAAGTGTGTCATGTGTGGAAAACGGACCTCTAACTAATCCATCCATCATCTTATTTCCTGAATTCGTTTTACAATCTGTTTAGTTTTACAAATTGTTTCTTTGTTTCAATTTCATCAGAACCAAAACCCCCCTTTTACTTTCTTGTTTCAAAGTGTTTAAAATCTGTTTTGTTTGTGTTCTAGAGTGTTTTGAGTCAAGTCAAAACCCTAAATTCGTCCAAAGTTGTGTTTAGAGTCCAAAACTGCCCAGTTTGTGTTTTTAGGCAGTTTTGAGTGTTTCTGAGTTGTTTTAAGTCTTTTGAACCTATTTTGAGTCCCTTGAGTCTTTCCAAACGTTTTTTTTAACTTTGTTTTTGTGTTTTGAGTCAGTTTAGAGGTTTTAGCAAGCCCTCATAATCCCCGGTTTAGAACGATCCCTACTTGCATTTATACTACGATTTGACAACAAGAGGGTTTAATTTGAGTGCTTAATTTTTATCACATCAAATTTTGGCGCCGTTGCCGGGGATTAGCAACTTTGCTAATCCCTTGGTTCTTTTCTTTTCATTTAGTTTGTTTTTATTTTAGTTTCTGACTTGTTTTGCTTTCTTGTTTTTGGGTACTAGTGTATGACTCGACGTTCCCAACCTGTTCGTGAGCATATCTTGGACTTTGACAACGATTTTGAGCAAACTTTGAGAAGGAAAAGAAAGAATCCAGTGATGTGAAATTAAATTGCACTCAAACTTAAACCCTATTGATGACAATTGTAGTAAAGATGCAAGTAGGGATCGTTCTAGACCGGGGATTAACTAGGGATGCTAATCAACACAAATAAGACTCAAAAACACTAAACTAGACTCTAATGACTCAAAACTAACTTAAAACACTAAAAACAGCAAGAAACAATCAAAAAGACTCAAATCTAGACCTAACAATTGGTTTTGACGAAAATAGAACTTAAAAAGACTCAAAAGACTAAAACAAGACAGATTTTGACTCTGAAAACAAGTTGAAATGAAAGGCGGATTGTTTTTGACGAAATTAAGACTTAAAACAGAAATTTTGCATAACAACTTTTAGAAAAACGAGTTTGGTGATTTAAAACGGGTGAAAGGCTAGTTAGAGGGCCCTTCTCCACACATGAACATATGCATATAAATTGATTTCCAGTTATTCTTTCGACAAACCATGAATGACAATGCCCCAAATTAATTGTGTAGAACTAATTAATCATCAGATTTCCCTAGACTCATTGAATTGGAAGAAAAGCATACGACAACCCAAATCATTCTTTATTAAGCTCCCTAACTATGAAAAGCATGATAGAGACACAAAACAAAGATCATTAAGCTTTGTGAAAATCATAAGCATTGACAAGGCATTCGTGACTATGAAAAGCATGACACTCCTGCCATGAATTTACTTAACGCCGTGACTAGCAACCTCCACTACTTGTAAATATAAGTTCATAACGATTAGGTGAAATTCCCTTATATTTTAGCATCAAATTCATGCATGCAAACTAAGTATGCATCCTTAATCAACACACAAGAACAAGTTCTTAATAAAACAGTTAAGCAAACCACATTCACAATTCATGAAATCATAACTGGAGGAAATCAATTCATATAAAACATATGTCCATGGCTTTGAATTCGCCTCTAACTATAAAGAATTTAGTTCCTCATGTTCGCAATCAAACAAATATAAATAAAATTAAACATTGAAAACAAAGGATAGAAAACACCTAGAAAACGCTCCAGATTCCTTCCTTCCTTGCTTGCAGGTTGCGGCACAATGAGGGTATGGCTGAATGGTAGTGTAGAGATGTGTGAATGAGAGAAGGGAGGGTGCGGCACAATTAGATGGTGTAGGAAAAGGATTACAAAATGTAGTTTGTGTAGGAAAATAAAACACAATCCTAAGGGGAAAGGGTTTATGTAATCCTAGCAGGAAATAGGACATCTAGAAGGCCAAAAACCAAAGGGAATCCGGAGAAAGGTGCGGCTGGATCATGCATCTAGAAGGCTTGGGGCGCCACCTTTTTAGGGACTTCTAGAAAGGGTGTTATTTGGCTGATTTTGGGGTTTCTAGAAGGGGATAGGTGCGGCACCTTTATAGGAAGGGATAAGGTTCCTAGAAATCAGGTTTTAAGGTCTCCTAAACTGAAATTGAATCCCTTTTTGCAGCAAGAATTAAGTTAAGAAAGGAGTAGGATAGGATAAGATAAGGCATGGTAAAATAAGATAAGGATAAGATAAGGTAGTTTGGATAATGTTTTGGATAATTCTCCTTCTTTCTAGCTGATTCCTTATCTTCTTTGACTTGGATTTATTTCTTCAACTCTTTTGTACATTCCTAGCCTCTCTTGAACTTCAAATTCGTCCATCCATCTTGCTCCATACTTGTGCTATCCATTCTTGGCCCAACACTGCTCTAAAATGCTCCAAATTGCATCCTTTTGCATACTTTGCTTCTAGAACCTACAAACACACGAAAATGCCTTAAGACACTATAATAAGCAACAAATAACTAAGTAAATGCAAGAAAACACACTAACTAAATCGCATAAATATGCTCCTATCATCCAAAACCTGATCTACTTAGTTCTAGTTCTAATTCCGAAACTGAAGTTGAATTTGAAGACGATTCGGAAGAGGAGCAAGACATGGCTGCAGATAATCGAACGATCAAAGAACTTTCAGCCTCGGGATTGGACAATGCCGCACCTTTATGCATCCAACATCCTAGGGCAGCTCCGGACAAGACCGCTGAGTTTGAATTGAAGTCAAGCTTGTTACATCATATTTCGAAGTACCATGGGTTATCCATGGAGGATCCAAACAAGCACTTGAAGGAGTTTGAAGTAGTTTGTTCGAGCATGACCCCGGTGAATGTTGATGGCAGCATCCTGAAGATGAAAGCTTTTCCATTCTCTCTAATGGATAAAGTTAAATATTGGTTGTATGAACTAGCACCTGGGACGGTTACATCTTGGGAAAGTATGAAACGAGCATTCTTGGAGAAATTTTTCCCAACTTCAAGAGTCATTCTCTTGAGGAAACGGATTAGTGGCATCCAACAAAATCAAGGTGAGTCGTTCCCAGCTTATTACGAACGTTTTAAAACTCTTGTTGCTTCATGTCCACAGCACCAAATGAAGGAGGAGCTGCTCATTCAATACTTCTACGAAGGACTCCTCCCCATTGAACGCCAAATGTTAGATGCATCGGCGGGTGGTGCATTAGTTGACAAGACCCCGGTGGCTGCCAAGACTTTTATTGCAAACCGAGCCCTCAATGCACAACAATATGAAGGTGTTGGACAGAGAGAGAAGCCACGGCAGCAACATGTCAATGAGGTAAGTGCAATTTCTGAAATTCAATCACAATTAGCTAATCTTACCTCTCTTGTGTCTCAGGTTGTAATTGGGTCCAAAACACAAGAAAATCAGGTTTGCACCGTGTGCTCCATCCAAGGGCACCTATCTGAGAATTGCCCTCAGTTGATCGAGAATGGTGGATGGGAATCTGCCAATGCTATTGGATTCCAAGGCCAAAATCAAACCAAATACGATCCATACTCGAACACATACAACCTCGGATGGAGAGATCACCCTAATGTGAAGTGGAGAGAGCCCCAACAACCTGCACAACAAGGGGGATTTCGGCAAAACCCCCCTGGGTTCCCACGGCCATATCAACAAAATCAACCACTTCCGGCCTAATCTAGAACAGGTACGTCCATGGATAATGATCAATTTGTTCAGTTATTAACTAATGTGGCGCAGGGCATGCAAAATCAAGCCAAGGAAGTGGAAGATTTGAAGAAACAAATGGGACAGATGACTGAATTCATGGGGAAATTCAGTAGAGAACAAGGTAAGCTACCTAGTGGGACAAATGTGAATCCAAATGGAGGATTTGAATCTGCCCAAGCCATCATCTTGTGTAGTCGAAAAGAAGTTGAAGCTGAGTTCACCACTCCCAAAACTGCCCAGAAAGAAGATGAAAAGCTGCAAAACGAGGAGCGTAGCACACCTACACCCACGGCAAAAGTGAATCAACCTTTGCTGCATGCCTCTATCACTCCTAATTCGGCCAAACAAGGTAAGTTGGTTTCAAATTCACTTAATACTAATCTGACCAATGTTCCTTTTCCTCGTAGGTTCATGCAAACGAAGAAGGATGAGAATGAGAAGGACATTCTTGAAACATTCCGGAAAGTGCAAGTGAACATACCACTCTTTGATGCAATTAAACAAGTCCCGAAATATGCCAAATTTCTCAAGGAGTTGTGCACAACCAAGAGAAGAATGCCGAACAAAGAGGTAGTTAAGGTAAGTGAAAATGTTTCAGCCGTATTGCAATGGAAACTGCCCACTAAATGCAAAGACCCCTGTAGTTTTACTCCTTGTGTAATTGGCAATACTCGGTTTGAAAATGCAATGCTAGATGTAGGTGCATCTATAAATGTCATGCTTTATTCCATTTATGCATCTATGAACTTGGGTGAATTGAAAAATGATGGTGTGATTATACAATTAGCTGATCGTTCTAACGCATACCCAAAAGGTGTTTTGGAGGATGTTTTAGTGCAGGTGAACCATTTGATCTTCCCGGCTGATTTTTACGTTCTAGACATGGAAGATTCAGCCCATTCCACACCTTTGCCGATTCTCCTTGGAGGGTCTTTCATGAAGACAGCCTATACAAAGATAGATGTGTTCAAGGGCACTTTGACGATGGAATTTGATGGGGAAGTTATCGATTTTAATATTTCTGAAACTATGAGATACCCCATTGATGATCACTCTTGTTTTTCTATTGATATTATTGATTCTTTGGCGCAGGAGTATCTTGAGGAATTGAATGAGGATGCCCTTGAAATAGCCATTACGAAGGGCATAGAACTCAAAAACCAAGAAATTGGAGCAATGCAAACCCACGGCCAGATTGGGGATTCCATTGCCGTGCCCTTTAATGAAGAAGTTGCAGAGGTTGTGGCTGCCCTTGAGTCATTACCACAACAATATGGTAAGGTTCCCCTCTCAATTTCAAGTTCAGTTTCTACTAAGATTTTACCTTCTGTTATTCAGGCACCCACTCTTGAACTTAAGCCATTGCCGGACCATTTAAAGTATGTGTTTTTGGGAAATGACGAGACATTGCCTGTCATTGTTTCTTCAAGTCTCACGGCACATGAGGAAGAAAAGCTTGTGAGGGTGCTACGAGAGTACAAAACAGCCATAGGGTGGACTTTGGCCGACATTAGGGGAATTAGCCCCACCACTTGCATGCACCGCATACTTCTTTAGGAGGGGACTAAACCATCCCGAGAGGCTCAACGCCGTCTCAACCCTCCAATGATGTAAGTCGTGAAGAAGGAAATAATCAAGCTCTTCGATTGTGGAGTGATCTATCCTATTTCCGATAGCCGTTGGGTTTCACCAATTCAAGTCGTTCCCAACCAAGAAGTCTGGAGTTACTGTTGTCAAGAATGCAGAGAATGAGTTGGTGCCTACATGAATTCAAACTGGATGGCGAGTTTGTATTGACTATAGGAAACTAAATGCCACAACAAGGAAAGATCACTTTCCTTTGCCATTCATCGACCAAATGCTTGAAAGGTTAGCCGGTCATGCTTTTTATTATTTTCTTGATGGATATTCTGGATATAACCAAATTGTGATAGCCCCAGATGATCAAGAGAAGACCACATTCACATGTCCCTTTGGAACTTTTGCTTATCGTCGCATGCCATTCGGCCTATGCAACGCACCTGCCACTTTCCAAAGGTGTATGGTAAGTATTTTCTCTGATTTCGTTGAGAAGATAATTGAGGTATTTATGGATGATTTCAGTGTATTTGGGGATTCTTTCGATAATTGTTTGGATAATCTGACCTTGATCTTGAAACGATGTGTTGAAACTAATCTTGTTTTGAATTGGGAAAGATGTCATTTTATGGTCAAACAAGGTATAGTTTTAGGCCATATCGTTCCTGAAAAAGGAATTGAAGTAGATAAATCAAAGATAGACCTTGTACGTCACTTACCCTCTCCTACTTCGGTCAGAGAGGTTCGTTCTTTTCTTGGCCATGCAGGGTTTTATAGACGCTTCATCAAGGATTTTTCCAAGATTTCCAACCCCCTTTGCCGATTGCTCCAGAAAGATGTGCCCTTCAAGTTTGATGAGGAGTGTGAATCGGCATTCAAGCAACTCAACGAGAAGCTCACTTCGGCCCCTATCATTGTTCCTCCAGATTGGAGCCGTCCTTTTGAGCTTATGTGCGATGCATTCGATTATGCATTAGGAGCTGTTTTGGGGCAAAGACAAGACAAGCAGCCGCATGTCATATACTACGCCTCTCGGACGCTCAATGATGCCCAGTTGAACTACTCCACAACGGAAAAAGAACTTCTAGCTGTTGTTTTTGCTTTAGATAAATTTCGTTCTTATTTAATTGGCACTAAAGTGATTGTTTATATTGATCATGCAGCTTTGAAGTACTTACTAACGAAGAAGGAAGCAAAACCTTTGGATGCTTCTTCTTCAAGAGTTCGACATTGAAATCCGAGACAAGAAGGGAAGAGAGAATGTGGTGGCTGACCACTTAAGCCGAATGATCCATGATGAGCATGACCATTGATAGGAGCATATTTATGCGACTTAGTTAGTATGTTTTCTTGCATTTACTTAGTTATTCATTGCTTATTATAGTGTCTTAAGTCATTTTCGTGTGTTTATAGGTCCAAGAAGCAAAGTAGGCAAAAAGATGCAATTTGGAGCATTTTAGGGCAGTTTTGGGCTTGGAATGGATATCACAAAATTGGAGCAAGATGGATGGACGAATTTGAAGTTCAAGAGAGGCTAGGAATGTGCAAAAGAGTTGAAGAAATAAATCCAAGTCAAAGAAGATAAGGAATCAGCTACAAAGAAGGAGAATTATCCAAAACATTATCCAAACTACCTTATCTTATCCTTATCTTATCCAAACCTTATCTTATCTTATCCTAATCCTTTCCTAACTTAATTCTTGCTGCAAAAGGGATTAAATTTCAGTTTAGGAGACATAAAAACCTGATTTCTAGGAACCTTATCCTCTCCTACAAAGGTGCCGCACCCTTGTCCTTGATCCCTTTGGTTTTTGGCCTTCTAGACGTCCTATTTCCTGCTAGGATTACATAAACCTTTTCCCCTTAGGATTGTGATTTTAATTTTCTACACAAACTACATTTTGTAATTCTTTTCCTACACTATATGTTGGTGCCGCACCCTCTCCCTATATATACATATTTTCTGCACCATTCAAACCACCACCAGCTATCATTCACACTTCTCTTCACCACAATCAGCCATTCAACTCCATTGTGCCGCAGCTTGCAAAGGAAGGAAGGAATCTGGAGTGTTTCTGGGTGTTTTCTTTCCTTTGTTTTCAATGTTTAATTTTATTTATGTTTGTTTGCTTGTGGACATGAGGAACTAACTTCTTTATAGTTAGAGGTGAATTTGAAGCCATGATTATATGTTATATATGAATTGATTGCGTCCAGTTATTGTTTCTTAAGACTAGAATGTGATTTGCTTAACTGAGTTATTAAAACTTGTTTGTGTGTGTTAATTGGGGGTCGACACTTAATTTGCATGCATGAATTTGATGCTAGAGTATAAGGGAGTTTCACCTAATCGTTATGAACTTATACTCACAAGTAGTAAAGGTTGCTAGTCACAATCATGTTAAGTAAGTCCTAGGCAAGAGTATTATGCTGTCATAGTTACGAATGCCTCGTCAACACTTATGATTTTCAAAGAACGTAATGACCTTTGATATGTTTTCTATCATGCTGTCATAGTTAGGAGACTTGAGAAGGATAATTTGGTTGTAATGCGTCTTCCATTCAATTCAATGAACTAAGGAAAACCTGATGGTTAATTTGTGCAGTCACGGTTAACTTGGGGTGTTGTCATTCATGTCTAAAGGAATAATAACTGGAAATTGGTTCATATGCATATATCATGTGTGGAGAAGGACCCTCTAACTAGCCCTTCACCCTTCTTAATTCATCAAAATCGTTTTTCTAAAGTTTTTTATGCAAAGTTTCTGTTTTTAGTTTTAAATTCGTCAAAAACAAATCCCCCTTTATTTTGAAGTGTTAGAACAGTTAAAATCTGTTTTGATTTGTGTTTTTAAGTGTCTTGAGTCAAGTTAAAATCGATTTTCGTCCAAAGTAGTGTTTAGAGTCCAAAACTGCCCAGTTTGTGTTTTTAGGCAGTTTTGAGTGTTTTTGTGCTGTTTTGAGTCTTTTGAGTTGTTTTAGTGTTTTAGAATTTAGTCTTGCATTCTTTGAGTCTAGTTTAGTGTTTTAAACTTTGTTTTTACGTTTTAGAGTCAGTTTCAAGTGTTTAGCAATCCCTCCTAATCCCCGGTCCAGAACGATCCCTACTTATACATATACTACAACTGTCAAAAAGAGGGTTTAATTTGTGTGTCAAGTTAATTTTCACATCAACCATGCCGTGCCTATCCCTGAGACTTTCCCTGATGAGCAGCTGCTGTCCGTTGAGGTAAGAGAACCTTGGTATGCCGATCTAGTGAATTACTTAGTGTCTAAACGAGTTCCAAGCACTCTTACCAAGCACCAAGGTGATAAACTTCGAAAAGATGCACGATTCTATGTTTGGGATGATCCTTATTTGTGGAAGTATTGCTCTGATCAGATTTTGCGTAGATGTGTGCGTGATTGTGAATTTCATTCAATTCTAAGATTTTGTCATACTTATGCTTGTGGTGGACATTTTGGCACCCAAAGAACGGCATTAAAAGTTCTTGAATGTGGATTTTATTGGTCCACTTTGTTTAAAGATGCTAGAACTTTTTGCCTAACCTGTGATTGTTGCCAAAGAATGGGAAATATAGGTGCCAAGGACCAAATACCGCAGCAACCCCTATCCTTTGTTGAAATTTTTGACATTTGGGGTATTGATTTTATGGGTCCTTTCCCTCCATCTTATGGCTTCACTTATATCTTGCTAGTGGTTGATTATGTTTCAAAATGGGTGGAAACAAAAGCCACCCGTACTAACATTCAAAGGTTGTTGCATATTTTGTCAAAACTAACATTTTTGCTAGGTTTGGAATGCCTAGAGTTCTCATTAGTGATGGAGGCTCCAACTTTTGAAATCGAACCATTGAGGCTTTTCTCAAGAAGTACAATGTTACGCATAAGGTTTCAACACGTTATCAACCTCAAACCAATGGGCAAGCCGAAGTTTCAAATAGGGAGATCAAGCAAATTCTAGAGACAACCGTGGGTCCAACAAGAAGGGATTGGAGCTTGCGCTTGGACGATGCATTGTGGGCTTATCGTACGGCCTACAAAACTCCCCTTGGCATGTCACCTTTTCGGCTCATCCATGGCAAGCCATGCCATTTGCCCATCGAGTTAGAGCACAAGGCATATTGGGCTATGAAAACCTTCAACATGGATATAGATGCCGCTGGGGTGCACAGAAAGCTCCAATTGAATGAACTCGAGGAGATTAGGCACGAGGCTTACAAGAATGCCCGCATTTACAAGGACAAGACCAAGGCGTATCATGACAAGATGCTTCGTACAAAGACGTTCTCTAAGAGGCAAAAAGTGCTCCTCTTTGATTCTCACCTTCAGTTATTCCCCGGTAAGTTACGTTCTAAGTGGATTCGACCCTTTGTTGCTACTAATGTTTTTCCTCATGGTGCAGTCCAAGTCCAAAGCTTGAAAACCAGACACGAATTCAAGGTGAATGGGCATCGTTTGAAGCCTTATTACGACCTGTTTGAGGAGCATGTGGTGGAGGACCTACCCCTCCATGCCGTGGGCTCCAAGGAGGCTTGAAGGATGGTATTCGTCCAGCTGCATGACGTTAAAGCAAGCGCTTCGTGGGAGGCAACCCATGCCAATAAAGAACACCTAGAATCGGCTCTACATCCAGTTTGCTTATTCTCAACCTTTTTCCTTGCTGCCCTTATCTTTCTATGCTTATGTGTTGCTTGTTTGATTGTTTTTATGTGAGTTTATGTTTGAAACATTGAGGACAATGTTTGGTTTAAGTGTGGGGGGGGAGGGTAAACAAGCTGTCTTTGCATGATTTTCGTGGGTTTTTGTCACCTATCACTTCTAATATTGTTTTAAGTGTTTTTAGTGTGTTTTGAGGTTGTTTTGTGTGTTTTGAAGTAAAAATACGAAAATTAAAAGAAAATCAGTTTTTGAAGTGTTTTTAGAGTTGTTTTTGTGTGTTTGTTTGTGTCTTAGGGTACCTTCCAACACAATGATGAGGATTTGGTTTTTAATTGCATGACTATTAAAGAGAATTATAAACATGGATGGAAGTGTGATTTACTCTTTGGTTTATGCTTGGTTGTGGTTATAGTTTATGAATTCACATGCAATCATAAAAGAAAAAAAAATTAGTTTTTGTAACATGCTTGAAGGAAGGAACTCAAATTAACGCTACAACCCTGAGAGACTTGAGCCTAAATGTTTTTTTGGAGAGTTAAAAATCTGTGCATTTATTGTTTTCTAAAGTCGTTGCATGATCTCATCATTCTTTGCTTGGTTGCTACTTAGAAGGCGTTTCATCATTTAGTTCCAAATACTAGAACTCATACCCATTTCATTCAAAGCATGATATTGAAGTGCATAACACATAAACAAGATGAAGTTGTGTAGTGAACCAGTGCCAAAAAGCCTTATCCCTGTGCATTAAGTTTTGTAGGATTAACCCCCGTTGAGCCTTGTTTAGCCATTTTCTTTGTTTACCCACATGTTCCCTACCTAGCCTAGATTAGGACCATCCTTACCCTTGTTCTTAAGGCGTGGTGAAGCATGACTTAGAGTGAATTCCCTTTGTTCATTATTGGGCAGCAAATAAGTGTGGGGGAAGGGAGTTTTGTGTGTGGGTGTGTGCCAAAGTATCAAAAGAGGCACGGGTAGAAAAAGAAAAAAGAAAAGAAAAAAAAAAGAAAGAAAAGAAGAAAATTCGTGAGAAAAAGAAGAGAAAAAGAATAGTATGTGAAAAAGTGTGAAAAGTGTTCAAAATAAGTGAGATTAAGCTCACAAGTGTTGGTTGTTGAAGAAAGGGTCCAAAAAGTTGAATTCGGCCCTAAGTATGTGTGATCTCCTTTTATGTATCAAAGTTCGTGGCTGCGTTTCAAAAGGGAGTTCTAAGTGTCATATTCATTACTTTGCTTGCTATTGCTTTAAGAATGTTTGTTTTCCTTACATTTCTTTGTTAGCCAATACCCCTAGCCCCGTTACAACCCTATACTTCTATCTTGAGTGTTGTGTGTTTCAATATGTGGAGTTTGGGATTGGTATGAGCATATGGTGTCCCTGGTTCTCGCATCTAAGTAGTAGCATTCCATTCATGAGATCATATTTATACATGGTTAATAACTCCAGAAATTGCTTTCTTTGCTATAAACATGTGAGTGTTCGTTTTCATGTTTACATCAATCTTCTCACATATACCTAGAATAAGGAGTGTAGTTAGAAAATCTGAGTGAAAATAAGAGTGTACCTAGTGACAAATGATGTGAAAATTACTTGACACTCAAATTAAAACCCTATCGACGTAGTATATGAAAGTAGGGATCGTTTTAGGACGGGGATTAGAAGGGATGCTAATCTACACAAGTTAAACTCTAAAACACTAAACTAGACTCTAAACAACTCAAAACTGACCAAATTGACTCAAAACAGCAAAACTAATTTAAACAGACTCAAAACAGGTACGAGGAAGTGAATTGGATGAATTTTAGACTAGTAAGACTCAAAACACAAAAAGGAGACACATTTGGACGAATTTAAGTAAACTAAAACACAAACAATAACTGAGGGGTTTTTTAGACGAATTTATCAAAACTAAAAAGATTTCAGAAAACAAAGTAAATTAAAGAGAGGTGAAGGTGAATTCAGGGGTGAAAAACTAGTTAGAGGGTTCTTCTCCACACATGAACATATGCATACGAATTGATTTCCAGTTATTCTTTCGATAAACCATGAATGACAATGCTCCGAATTAATTGTATTGCACTAATCAATTCTCAGATTTCCCTAAGTTCATTGAATTGAATGGATAACGCATCACAACCAAATTATTCTTATCAAGTTCCCTAACTATGGAATACGCATGATAGAGACACATATCAAAGATCATTAAGTTCCATGGAAGTCATAAACATTGACAAGGCATTCATAACTATGAACTGCATGTTACTTTTGCCTAGGATTTACTTAACATGATTGTGACTAGCAACCTTTACCACTTGTGAATATAAGTTCATAACGATTAGGTGAAATTCCCTTATATCCTAGCATCAAATTCATGCATGCAAACTAAGTAGGCCTCCTTAATCAACACACAAGAACAAGTTCTTAATAAAACAGATAAGTAAACCACATCCACAATTTATGAAACAATAACTGGAGGTAATCAATTCATACTAAACATACGTCCATGGCTTTGAATCCACCTCTAACTAAAACGAAATTAGTTCCACATGTTCAACATAATTGAAAAGCAAATTAAATTAAACATGGAAACAGAAACAAGAGAAGAAAGAACTCTAAGAACTCCAATGGTTGCAGGTATCCTGCGGCACAACCCTTCCTCTCCAATGGAAGCCACAGCAAGGCCTTGTCTTCTCTCCTCTGCGGAAAAGTATGGATTTCTGAAGGGGTGGTGGTGTAGAACGAATTATGGAGTGTAGATGGGGTGGTGAAACCTGCGGCAACCCTCTAAACTTGTATATATAGGCACCACAAACCCTAGGGTAATCAGATTAGGGCTTGGACTCAGCATAAGCAAGGAATTAGGGCCCTAGGTGCGGCAGAATTTGTGAATCCATTAGGAAAAAGGATTATGGCCCAATTGATTTCTGAAAAGGATTTGTAGAACCCAAATCCACAAGGAAAAAGGCCTAACAAATCAGAATCCAAGAAGGAAATGGATAAGGGATACACGGCTGAGAGGATAAGGCAAGGAATGCCTTACAAGGCAAGGAAAAAACCTTCTAGAAAGGAGGGAGGCGCCAGATTTGTAGGACAAGGGATAGGACTTCTAGAAATCAGGTTTTAAGTCTCCTAAACTGAAATTAAATCTCTTTTGTAGCTGAAAGCAAGGTAGGATAAGATTAGGATAGGATAAGATAAGGTAGTTTGGATAATGTTTTGGATAATTCCCCTTCTTTATAGCTGATTCCTTATCTTCTTTATCTTTGACTTCTTTCTTCCCTTTTTTAGCTGATTTCAAGCCTTTGTATCTTCAATTTCGTCCATTAACTTGCCTCCATGCTTGCACTACCCAATCTTGGCCCAAAAATGCTCTAGAATGCTCCAAATTGCTTCTTTTTGCCATCTTGACACTTAGAACCTACAAACACACGAAAATAGCTTAAAATACAAAATTAACTAAGAACTAACAACGTAAATGCATGAAAACAAGCTAACTAAGTCGCATAAATATGCTCCTATCAACGAACTGAGTGAATTCTGTAAGGCATGTTACTACATTCAAAACATTGTTTTAATTGGTTAAATACGAGCTAATGAATGGTGACTGTGATTAAGTATGTACTAAAGGGTGGGGATGACTAAAATCTATGGTTATGATGATCTTGAATATGTCATGTGTGTTGGAAATCCCTGAGGTGAACGTTGGAAGGTCTAGTTTGTTTGTTTTGTTTCATTTTGCTTGAGGACTAGCAAAAGCTAAGTGTGGGGGAATTTGATAGGAGCATATTTATGCGACTTAGCTTGTTCTTATGCTTTTATGTTGTTAGTTCTTAGTTATTTAGTCTTTTAAGCCAAATTCGTGTGTTTTCAGGTTCTAAGGACAAAGTATGCACAAACAAGCAATTTGGAGCATTCTAGAGCATTTTTGAGCCAAGATTGGGTAGTGCAAGCATGGAGGCAAGTTGTTGGACGAATTTGAAGACAAAAAGGCTTGAAATCAACCTCAAAACACACTTTCTAGAAGTCCTATCCTTTGTCCTACAAAAGTGGCGCCCCAAATCCTTCAAGAAACCCCAAAATCTGCCACAAAACACATTCCTTCTAGAACCCCAAAAATCTGGCGCCTCCTTCCCTTCTAGAATCCTTTTTCCTTGCCTTGCAAGGCATTCCCTTGCCCTTATCCTATTGTGCTGCACCTCTCAGGCTCTTCCCCTCTTGGATTCTGATTATTAGGCCCTTTTCCTTGTGGATTTGGGTTCTACAAATCCCTTTTCAGAAATTAATTGGACCACAAATCCTTTTCCAAATTAAATGCCACACCCTAGGCCTTTATTCCTTAATTTTTGTTAAGCCCAAGTACAAATCTGATTTCTCTAGGGTTTTGAGGTGCCTATATATACATGTTTTAGGGTTTTGCTGCAGGGAACAAACCATTCATCACAGAAATCCCTTGCCGCACTCCAATCCACCATTCTACACATCAAAACACAATTCCAGCCATCCTCCTTCCCTTGCCGCAACTCACATCCAACCTAATCTATCTCTGACCCATTCATACATCCATACACATCCATAGTCTCTGGTGCCGCAGCAAGGCGGGGAAGAAGAAGAACCTGTGCGTTTGATGTTTGCAGATTGGAGCGTTTTAGGTGCACTTCGTTCTTGTTTTCAATGTTTAATTCGTTATTACTTTCTGAACTTGCTGTAATCATGAGTGGCTAAGCCCCTAATTAGTTAGGGGGAAGTTTGAAGCCATGAACATGCTTGAGATATGAATTGATTTCTTCCAATTGTGATTTGATAAGTTATGATTGCAATTCAATTATCTGTTTTATTCATAACTTATTTGTGTATGTTTATTAAGGATGCATACTTGGTTTTCATGCATGAATCAGATGCTAGAATATAAATGAGTTTCACCTAATCATTACAAGTTTATATTCCTGAGTAGTGAAGGTTGATTGTCACAATCGCGTTAATTGAATTCTTGGCAAACGTATCATGCATTCATAGTTACAATTGCCTCGTCAACACTTATGATTTTCATGAAACGTAATGATCTTTGATTGTATCTCTATTATGCATTCATGTAAAGGACTTTTGGAGAATGATTTGAGTTTTCGCATGCATTCATCCAATTCAATGAGTTAAAGAAAATCTGAGGGTTAATTTGTGCATCACGGTTAATCTGGGGTGTTGAGCATCATAGTTTATTGAAAAGCAATTGGAAATCGATTGATGTACAAGTGTGTCATGTGTGGAAAACGGACCTCTAACTAATCCATCCATCATCTTATTTCCTGAATTCGTTTTACAATCTGTTTAGTTTTACAAATTGTTTCTTTGTTTCAATTTCGTCAGAACCAAAACCCCCCTTTTACTTTCTTGTTTCAAAGTGTTTAAAATCTGTTTTGTTTGTGTTTTAGAGTGTTTTGAGTCAAGTCAAAACCCTAAATTCGTCCAAAGTTGTGTTTAGAGTCCAAAACTGCCCAGTTTGTGTTTTTAGGCAGTTTTGAGTGTTTCTGAGTTGTTTTAAGTCTTTTGAACCTGTTTTGAGTCCCTTGAGTCTTTCCAAACGTTTTTTTAACTTTGTTTTTGTGTTTTGAGTCAGTTTAGAGGTTTTAGCAAGCCCTCTTAATCCCCGGTTTAGAACGATCCCTACTTGTATTTATATTACGATTTGACAACAAGAGGGTTTAATTTGAGTGCTTAATTTTTATCGCATCAATCAATTGTATGAACCTACGAGGAAAAGGAACATGGGTCAGATTAGTATTAATTGAATTTGAACCCAACTTACCTTGTTTGGCCGAATTATGAGTGATAGGGGTTTGCGGCAAAGGTTGTTTCACCCTTGCCGTGGGTGTGCTGGTGCTTCCTTCCTCATTTTGCAGCTGTTCATCCTCTTTCTGGGCAGATTTGGGAAGTCGGACTCAATTCCAACTTCTTTTCCACTACGCAAAATGATGGCTTTGGCGGATTCGAATCCTCCCTTCGGATTCACATTTGTTGCACTAGGTAGCTTACCTTGTTCTCTACTAAATTGCCCCATGAATTTAGCCATTTGTCCCATTTGTTTCTTCAAGTCTTGCACCTCCTTGGCTTGGTTTTGCATGCCCTGCGCCACATTGGTTAATAATTGAACAAGTTGATCATTATCCATGGACGAACCTGTTCTAGATTGGGCCGGGAGTGGTTGATTTTGTTGATAGGGCCGTGGGAATCCAGGGGGGTTTTGCTGAAATCCCCATTGTTGTGCAGGTTGTTGGGGCTCTCTCCACTTCATATTAGGGTGGTCTTGATAGGAGCATATGTATGCGTCTTAGTTAGCTTATTTACTTGCATTTACGTTGTTAGTTCTTAGTTATTTTAGTATTTTAAGCTATTTTCATGTGTTTGTGGTCCAAATGGCTAAAGGAGCAAGAAAGTGCATTTTGGTGCCTTTTGGAGCAGTTTTGGGCTTGGAATGGATTGCACATGCTTGGAGCTAAGTGGATGGACGAAATTGAAGATCAAATGAGCTTAGGATCAAATGAAAAATGAAGAGTTCAAAATTGGAAGCCAAGGTTTCTAAAGTTGGAAGTTTCTATTCTTAAAGGTTTCCATTCTTGAAAGTTTCTATTCTTGGCTTGGAAGTTTCCTAATCCTTCATCACCTATATCCCAGCCACAAAGGGATGCCACACCACCCTAAGTCCTTTCCCCTTCCTTGCCATGCAAGGGAGGCCCTCCTTTCCTATTTTCTGCACAAAATCACATTCCCTTTTCTTCCAAAAATCTGCCGCATATCTCCTTTCCTTTTCTTCTAATCTGCAAAGTATCTCCCTTCCTGATTTCCTTAACTTTTGTTAACCTTTTTTTGGGGATTTGGAAAGTTAAAACCTTCCCTGAAAATACATTAAAGTCGTGGCCCTCCCTTGCTCTATAAATAACTCAATCTGCCGCACCATTAAGGATCCCTGAACACATTCTCTGCATCCAATCCATCCACCTATCTACCTATCTACCTATCCATCCTCTACCACCCATCACCACCCATTCTACACACCTTAACCCCTTGTGCCGCAGCTCTACAAAGGAAGAAGGAGAGGATTAACTTGAAACCGTGCCTAGCCATTGAAGACGTTGGATTGCTGGAACGTTTCTAGGTGTAATCTATCTTTGTTTTCAATTTTTAATTTAATTTCTCTTTGTTTTGCTGTGAACATGAGGAGCTAAACCCTTTTTAGCTAGGGGGAATTTCAAAGCCATGAACATATTTGCAATATGAATTGATTAATTCCAGTTGTGATTTCATAAAGTGTGAATGCAATTTTCTTAACTGTTTTATTCAAAACTTATTCTTGTATGTTGATTAAGGAGGCCTACTTAGTTTGCATGCTTGAATCTGATGCTAGAATATAAGGGAATTTCACATAATCGTTACAAACTTCTATTCACAAGTAGTGAAGGTTGCTGGTGACAATCATGTTAAGTTAAATTCCTAGCATGAGTATCATGATGTCATAGTTACGAATGCTTTGTCAATGCTTATGATTTTCATAGAATGTAATGATCTTTGATTGTATCTCTATTATGATGTGCATGTAGGGAAATCTGAGAGTTAATTAGTGATGGCACGGTTAATCTGGGGCATTGTCATTCATGGTTTATTTAAAAAGCAACTGGAGATCGATTTATATGTAAGTGTGTCATGTGTGGAGAAGAACCCTCTAGCTAGTCCATCATCCATCCAAATTTAATCCAATTTCGTGCAAATCTGTTTAGTTTTAGTATCTGTTTTGTTTTTAGCTTAATTTCGTCCAAAACCCAATCCCCCTTTAATTAAGTGTGTTAGATTAGTTAGAAGTGTGTTTAAATCTGTCCAATTTAGTGTTTTGAGTCTTACTAGTCTAGAATTCGTCCAAATTAGTCCTTAGTGTGTATTTGGCTGTTTTAAGCTGTTTTGAGTCTTTTAAGTTTGTTTTGAGTCTTGTGAGTCTTGTTAAGTGTTTTTAAGTCAGTTTAGAGTAGATTAGCAATCCCTCCTAATCCCCGGCCTAGAACGATCCCTACTTGCATCTTTACTACAACTGTCAACAAGAGGGTTTAATTCGTGTGCTGTTTTATATCGCATCAGGTCTCTCCATCCGGGGTTGTATGTGTTCGAGTATGGATCGTATTTGGTTTGGTTTTGGCCTTGGAATCCAATAGCATTGGCAGATTCCCATCCTCCATTCTCGATCAACTGGGGGCACTTCTCGGATAGATGCCCTTGGATGGAGCACATGGTGCAAACCTGATTTTCTTGTGCTTTTGACCCAATTACAACCTGAGACACAAGAGAGGTAAGATTAGCTAATTGTGATTGAATTTCAGAAATTGCACTTACCTCATTCACACTATGTTGCCGTGGGCTTTCTCTTTGTCCAACACCCTCATATTGCTGTGCATTATGTGCTCGGTTTGCAATTAGAGTCTTGGCAGCCACCGGAGTCTTGTCCACCAACGCACCACCCACTGAGGCATCTAACATTTAGCGTTCAATGGGAAGGAGTCTTTCATAGAAATATTGAATGAGCAGCTCCTCCTTCATTTGGTGCTGTGGATATGAAGCAACAAGAGTTTTAAAACGTTCATAATAAGCTGGAAATGATTCACCTTGATTTTGTTGGATGCCACTAATCCGTTTCCTCAAGAGAATGACTCTTGAAGTTGGAAAGAACTTCTCTAAGAATGCTCGTTTCATGCTTTCCCAAGATGTAACCGTCCTAGGAGCTAGTTCATACAATCAATCTTTAGCTTTGTCCATTAGAGAGAATGGAAAAGCCTTCATCTTCAAGATGCTGCCATCGACATTGACCGGGGTCATGCTTGAACAAACTACTTCAAACTGTAGTAAAGATGCAAGTAGGGATCGTTCTGGACCGGGGATTAGGAGGGCTTGCTAATAACCTCTAAACTGACTCACAAAACATAAAAACAAAGTTAAAAACGTTCAAAACTGCCTAAAAACACCAATTGGATAGTTTCTGACTCTAAACACAACTTTGGACGAAAATAAGGTTTTGGCTTGACTCAAAACACTTAAAAACACAAACAAAACAGATTTTAAACACTTTGAAACAAGAAAGTAAAAGGGGGTTTTAGTTTGGACGAATTTGAAACAAACAATCAAGTTATAAAACTAAACAGATTGTAAAACGAATTTTGGGAATAAGATGGTTGATGGATTAGCTAGAGGTCAATTCTTCACACATGACACACTTGTACATAAATCGATTTCCAATTGCTTTTCAATAAATTATGATGCTCAACACCCTAGATTAACCGTGATGCACTAATTAACCCTCAGATTTTCCTTTACTCATTGAATTGGATGAATGCATGCGACAACCCAAATCATTAAATTGGACAGATTTAAACACACTTCTAAGTAATCTAACAATAAAAAACAAACTTAAAAGACTCAAAATAGCTTAAAACAATAAAAAAAAGACTCAAAACAGACACTAGGGACCGATTTGGACGAATTCTAGACTAGTAAGACTCAAAACACTAAATTGGACAGATTTAAACACACTTCTAACTAATCTAACACACTTAATTAAAGGGGGATTGGGTTTTGGATGAAATTAAGCTAAAAACAGGCAGAAAGTAGAACTAGACAGATTTGCACTAAATTGGGTGAATTGATGGATGATGGGCTAGCTAGAGGGTTCTTCTCCACACATGACACACTTGCATACAAATCGATTTCCAGTTGCTTTTTCAATAAACCATGAACCTCAACACCCCAGATTAATTAGGTACGCTTAAATTAACCCTCAAGTTTTCCTTAAGTTATTGAATTTGATGGGAAATCGCATACAACAATTCAAAACATTCTATAAAAGTCCCCTACGTGAACAGCACAATACAGATACAATCAAACATCATTAAGTTTCATGAAAACTATAAGTATTCACGAAGCATTCGTAACTATGATGAGCATGATACTCCTGCCAAGAATTCACTTAACGCGATCGTTTATAAGCGACTGATGCGAAATATATAAGCACACAAATTAAACCCTCTTTTGACAATTGTAGTATATGTATAAGTAGGGATCGTTCTAGAGCGGGGATTAGGAGGGATTGCTAAAACACTTGAAACTGACTCAAAAACGTAAAACTAAGTTTAAAACACTAAACTAGACTCAAAGAATGCAAAACTAAATGATAGGAGCATATTTATGCGACTTAGTTAGTGTGTTTTCTTGCATTTACTTAGTTATTCTTATTATAGTGTCTTAAGTCATTTTCGTGTGTTTATAGGTCCAAGAAGCAAAGTAGGCAAAAAGATGCATTTTGGAGCATTTTAGAGCAGTTTTGGGCTTGGAATGGATATCACAAGATTGGAGCAAGATGGATGGACGAATTTGAAGTTCAAGAGAGGCTAGGAATGTGCAAAAGAGTTGAAGAAATAAATCCAAGTCAAAAAAGATAAGGAATCAGCTACAAAGAAGGAGAATTATCCAAAACATTATCCAAACTACCTTATCTTATCCTTATCTTATCCAAACCTTATCTTATCTTATCATAATCCTTTCCTAACCTAATTCCTAAATCCCTTTGGTTTTTGACCTTCTAGATGTCCTATTTCCTGCTAGGATTACATAACCTTTTCCCCTTAGGATTGTGTTTTTATTTTCCTACACAAACTACATTTTGTGTTTTTATTTTCCTACACAAACTACATGTTTGTGCCGCACCTCCCCCTATAAATTGACCCTTTTGCTGCACCATTCAACACACCACCTTCTATCATTCACACATCTCTACACCACAATCAGCCGTTCAACCTCATTGTGCCGCAACTTTGCAAAGAAAGGAAGGAGTCTGGAGCCTTTTCTAGGTGTTTTCTATCTTTGTTTCAATGTTCAAATTTATTTATGTTTGTTTGCTTGTGGACATGAGGAACTAATTTCTTTATAGTTAGAGGTGAATTTGAAGCCATGATTATATGTTATATATGAATTGATTACGTCCAGTTATTGTTTCTTAAGACTAGAATGTGATTTGCTTAACTGAGTTATTAAAACTTGTTTGTGTGTGTTAATTGGGGGTCGACAATTAATTTGCATGCATGAATTTGATGCTAGAGTATAAGGGAGTTTCACCTGATCGTTATGAACTTATATTCACAAGTAGTAAAGGTTGCTAGTCACAATCATGTTAAGTAAGTCCTAGGCAAGAGTATCATGCTGTCATAGTTACGAATGCCTCGTCAACACTTATGATTTTCAAAGAACTTAATGACCTTTGGTATGTTTTCTATCATGCTGACATAGTTAGGAGACTTGATAAGGATAATTTGGTTGTAATGCGTCTTTCATTCAATTCAATGAACTAAGGAAAATCTGACGGTTAATTTGTGCAGTCACAGTTAACTTGGGGTGTTGTCATTCATGTCTAAAGGAATAATAACTAGAAATTGGTTCATATGCATATATCATGTGTGGAGAAGGACCCTCTAACTAGCCTTTCACCCTTTTTAATTCATCAAAATCGTTTTTTTATAAAGTTTTTATGCAAAGTTTCTGTTTTAGTTTTAAATTCATCAAAAACAATCCCCCTTTCATTTCAACTTGTTTTCAGAGTCAAAATCTGTTTTGTTTTAGTCTTTTGAGTCTTTTAAAGTTCTATTTTCGTCAAAATTACTTGTTAGGTCTAGAATCGAGTCTTGTTGATTGTTTCTTGCTGTTTTTAGTGTTTTAAGTTAGTTTTGAGTCAATAGCCAGTTTAGTGTTTTTGAGTCTAATTTGTGTTGATTAGCATCCCTAGTTAATCCCCGGTCTAGAACGATCCCTACTTACATCATTGCTACAATTGTCATCAATAGGGTTTAATTTGTGTGTCAAGTTATATTTCACATCACTAAACTCTAAAACACTAAAACAACTCAAAAGACTCAAAACAGCACAAAACAAGCTAAAAGACTCAAATCTGCCACTAAGAGTAAATTTGGACGAAAATAGGTTTTGACTAAACTCAAAACACTTAAAAACACAAACTAAATCATTTTCTAACTAATATGACTCAACAAAGTAAATGGGGATTTGGTTTTAACGAATTTGAAAACAAAACAAGTAAATTAAAGAACTAATGAAATTTGCACGAATTTGGGTAAAACTATGGATGATGGGCTAGCTAGGAGGTTCTTCTCCACACATGACACACTTGCAAACAAAACGATTTCCAGTTGCTTTTCAATAAACCATGAATGCTCAACACCCCAGATTAATCGTGAATTGCACTAATTGACCCTAAAATTTTCCTAATTTCATTGAATTGGATGATTGCATACAACAACCCAAAGCATTCTCCACAAGTTCCCTACATGAATTGCATAATAGAGATACGAGCAAAGATCATTAAGTTCTATGAAAATCATAAGCTTTGACGAGAATTTACTTAACGCGATTGTGACTAGCAACCTCCACTACTTATGAATATAAGTTCATAACGATTAGGTGAAACTCCCTTATATCCTAGCATCAGATTTATGCATGAAAATTAAGCGTACACTCTTAACCAACACACACAAATCAGTTTTAATTCAAACGGATAAGTAAATTGAATTCACAACTTATGAATCACAACTGGATGTAATCAAATCCTATTGCAAGTATAACCATGGTTTTAAATTTCCCCCTAGCTAAGAGGGGTTTAGTTCCTCATACTCACAAAACAAAGATTATTGAATTGAAACATTGAAAACAAAAGAAAGATTACACCTAAAACGTTCCAGCAATCCTAACTTGAATGGCAAGCACGTCCAAGGGCTCTCCTCCTTCCTCTTTGCTGCGGCACAAGGTTTGGTGGTTAGTTTTGGGGGTTATGAATGGTGTAGAAGGCTGGGTTTATGGTTAGGATAGGTGTATGGTGCGACAAAGGGTGAATAAGGTCAGAAACTATGGAGAATGGTGAAGGATGGATGCGGCAGAGAGTGGGGGTTGATTTCTGGCGTGAATGGGTGAATGAATGGATCCCTCTGGGGCTGCAAAAAGGAAGTCTATTTAAGGTTTTCAGAAATTAAAACCCAAACTTATTTAGGTAATCAGAAATTAAGTCAAAAGCTTCTAGAAATAGGAAATAAAATAAGGAAACTAAGGGAAAGAGTCTATATGCGGCAAGGACCTTAATTAAAAGGGAATGTGTTTTAAATGCAAGGAATGGGAAATAGGGTCTCTCCCTTGCACGGCAAGGAAGAGGAAAGGTCCAAAGGGGTGCGGCTGGATGTTTGGGAAAGGGATAATGTCCTAAAAAGAAAGGGAAAGGGAAAGAAAGGGTATGTGGGGTGCGGCACTATCTTGAATGGTGCAAGGAACCTTTATTTTGTGTCCGAAAGTGCATATGAGGCCTTCAAAGTTGTTGGAATTTAGGGACATTTAGGATTAGGAAAGGTCAAACCAAAATAGGAAACTTTGGCTTAACTTTCCTACTTCAAGTAAGAATCCTTATTCTTCTAGGAATCCATCTTCAATTAGGAATCCTTCGTTGATTAGGAATCCTAACATCTTCAAGTTTTCAATTTCGTCCATTCCTTTTGCTCCATGCATGTGCTATTCATTCCAAGCCCAATTTTGCTCCAAAAGCTTCCAAAATGCACTTTCTTGCATACTTTGTCCTTAGAACCTGAAAACACACGAAAATGGCTTAAAAGACTAAAATAACTAAGGAATAACAACTTAAATGCACGAAAACAAGCTAGTTAAGTCACATAAATATGCTCCTGTCAAATTCCCCCACACTTAGCTTTTGCTAGTCCTTGAGCAAAACGAAACAAACAAAACAAAACAAAGTAAACAAAACACACTCTAATCCTTCCAACATTTGCCTCAGGGATTTTTAATGCACATGACATGTTAAAAATCATCATTCCGACAGATTGTAGTCATCTTCACACTTGAGCACATACTTAATCACAGTCACCACTTACTAGTTCACATTTAACCAATTAAAACAATGTTTTGAATGTAGTAACATGCCTTAGCGAATTTGCTCAATTCCTTACAAGATACTCTCTATTTTCACTCACATTTTCTGACTACACACCCTACACTAGTTATATGTGAGAAGATTGATGTAAACATGTAGACGAACACTCACATATATGATCTCATGAATGGAATGCTACTACTTAGATGCGAGAACCAGTGACACCATATGCTCATACCAATTCCAAACTCCACATATTGAAACACATAACACTAAAATTGAAGTTTAAGGGTTGAAACGGGGCTAAGGGAATTGGTTAACAAAGAAGGATAAGGATAAACAAACGTTCTTAAAGCAAAGCAAGAAAAGTAATGAAATTGACACTTAGAATTCACTTTTGAATGCAGAAATTAACTTTTAAACACAAAAGGGAAGATTTACACATTCTAGGGCTGGATTTTGATGTTTTGGACCCTTCCTTCAACAATCAACACTTGTGAGCTCATTCTCACTTATTTTTCAACTCTTTTTCATTCTTTTCACAACGAATTTTTCTTTTTCTTTACCAAACCTGTGCCTTATTTCTTTTCTTGGCACACAAACACACACAATTCCCTTCCCCCACACTTGTTTTTCTGCAAGAGGACAATCAAAAGGAATTCTTTTTAAGTCATGCTTCACTATGCCTTAAGAACAAGGGTATGGATGATCCTATACTAGGCTAGGTAGGGATAATGTGGTTAACAAAGAACATAGGCTAGACAAGGCTCAACGGGGTTAAACCTATAAAACATATGAAAAAGGGAGTACGGCTATTTGGCTGTGGTGGTAACTAAACAACTTCATGTTGATCATGTGTTATGCAAATCAATGTTATGCTTTCAATGGAATGGGCATGAGTTCTAGTATTTGGAACTAAATGATGAAACGCCTTTTAAGTAGCAACCAAGCAAGGAATAATGAGATCATGCAACAACTTTGGAAAACAAGAATGCACAGATTAGTAACTCTCCTGATGTGAAAATTACTTGACACTCAAATTAAAACCCTATCGACGTAGCATATGAAAGTAGGGATCGTTTTAGGCCGGGGATTAGAAGGGATGCTAATCTACACAATTTAAACTCTAAAACACTAAACTAGACTCTTATGACTCAAAACTGACCAAATTGACTCAAAACACACAAACTAAGCTAAATAGACTCAAAACAGATACTAGAGAGTAAATTGGACAAATTCTAGGCTAGTAAGACTCAAAACACAGAAAGGGGACAGACTTGAATGAATGTGACAAAACTAAGACTCAAATAAGAACTGAGGGGGTTTTTGGACGAATTTGACAAAACTAAGTAAATTGCAGCAAACAAAGTAAGTTAAAACGAAATTAAGGTGAATTCAAGGGTGAAAAGCAAGTTAGAGGATCCTTCTTCACACATGAAACATATGCATACAAATTGATTTCCAGTATTGTTTCTTTAAACCATGAATGACAATGCCCCAAATTAATCGTGAATGCACAAATTAACTTTCAAATTTTCCTTAATTCATTGAATTGGATGGATAACTGATGCGAAATATATAAGCACACAAATTAAACCCTCTTTTTGACAATTGTAGTATATGTATAAGTAGGGATCGTTCTAGACCGGGGATTAGGAGGGATTGCTAAACACTTGAAACTGACTCAAAAAAAACGTAAAAACAAAGTTGAAACACCAAACTAGACTCAAAGAATGCAAAACTAAACTCTAGGACACTAAACAACTTTAAAACACTCAAAACTGCCTAAAAACACAAACTGGGCAGTTTTGGACGAAAATAGATTTTAACTTGACTCAAAACACTCAAACACACAAACTAAAAATAGTTTCTAACTAATATGACTCAACAAGTAAATGGGGGATTGGGTTTTGACGAATTTGAAAGCAAAACAAGACACTTAAAGTACTAATGAAATCTGCACGAAATTGGGTGAAAACTATGGATGATGGAATAGCTAGGAGGTTCTTCTCCACACATGACACACTTGCATACAAAACGATTTCCAGTTGCTTTTCAATAAACCATGAATCCTCAACGCCCCAGATTAACCGTGAATTGCACTAATTAACCCTCAGATTTTCCTAATTTTATTGAATTGGATGATGCATTTGACAACCCAAAGCATTCCCCACAAGTTCCCTACATGAATTGCATAATAGAGATACAAGCAAAGATCATTAAGTTCTATGAAAATCATAAGTATTGACGAGGCACTTGTAACTATGAATTGCATGATACTTATGCCAAGAATTTACTTAACGCGATCGTGACTAGCAACCTTCACTACTTGTAAATATAAGTTCATAACGATTAGGTGAAACTCCCTTATATTCTAGCATCAAATTCATGCATGCAAATTAAGTTGGCCACCTCAATCAACACACACAAATCAGTTATAATATGAACAGATAAGTAAATTGAATTCACAACTTATGAATCACAACTGGACGTAATCAAATCATATTGCAAGTATAATCATGGTTTCGAATCCCCCTTAGCTAAAAGGGGTTTAGTTCCTCATACTCATTAAACAAAGATTATTGAATTGAAACATTGAAAACAAAAGAAAGATTACACCTAAAACGTTCCAGCAATCCTAACTCGAATGGCAAGCACGTCCAAGGGCTCTCCTCTTTCCTCTTTGCTGCGGCACAAGGGTTAGTGGTGAGTTTTGGGAGTTATGAGCGGTGTCGATGGCTGGGTTTTTGGGTAGGATGGTTTTATGGTGCGACTGGGAGTGAATTAGGTCAGAAACTATGGAGAATGGTGAAGTATAGGTGCGGCAGAGAATGAGGAAGGATTTCTGGCGAGAATGGTTATGTGGATGATGATTTGTGGCTGCAACAAGGAAGTTTATTTTAAAGGTTTCAGGAATTAAAACCCTAGGTTATTTTAGTAAACAGAAATTAAGTCAAAAGCTCTAAAAAGAGGAAACAAAATCAGAAAACTAAGGGAAAGTGCAAGGGATTTGCGGCAAGGCTTTAAAACAGAATAGGAATGTGTTTTAATGCAAGGAAACAGGAAATAACCCTCTCCGTTGCACGGCAAGGAAGAGGAAAGGGGTAAGGAGGTGCGGGAAGGGTCCTTAGGTGGTCTAGGTCCTTCAATTTGTGTCCTAGAATGCAAAGGAAGCCTTCAAAGTTGCTGGAATTTGGGAACATTTAGGATTAGGAAAGGTCAAACCAAAATAGGAAACCTTGGCTTAGCTTTCCTACTTCAAGTAGGAATCCTTGTTTGAGTAGGAATCCTTATGTGAGTAGGAATCCTCATGTGAGTAGGAATCCTCATTCTTCTAGGAATCCATCTTCAATTAGGAATCCTTCGTTGATTAGGAATCCTAACTTCTTCAAGTCTTCAATTTCGTCCATTCCTTTTGCTCCAAACATGTGATATCCATTCCAAGCCCAATTTTGCTCCAAAAAGCTCCAAAATGCATCTTCTTGCATACTTTGTCTTTAGGACCTTGAAACACACGAAAATGGCTTTAAACACTAAAATAACTAAGAAAACACAACATAAATGCACAAGAACAAGCCAACTAAGTCGCATAAATATGCTCCCATCAATAACGCATCGACAATCAAATTATTCTTATCAAGTTCCATACATGGAATACACATAATAGAGATACATTCAAAGATCATTAAGTTCCATGAAAATCATAAGCATTGACAAGGCATTCGCAACTATGAAAAGCATGATGATACTTTTGCCATGGATTCACTTAACACGATTGTGACTAGCAACCTTTACTACTCATAAATATAAGCTCATAACAATTAGGTGAAATTCCCTTATATTTTAGCATCAGATTCATGCATGCAAACTAAGTGTGCACCCTTAACCCACATACAAGAATAAGTTTTAATCAAATAGATAAGTGAATCGCATTCATGTTTTACGAAACAATAACTGGAGGTAATCAATTCATATTAAACATATGTCCATGGCTTCGAATTCACCTCTAACTAAGAAAAACTTAGTTACACATGTTCATAACAATTGAAAAACAATCTGAAATAAACATTGAAACTAAAACAAGGGAAGAAAGAACTCAGGAAGTCTCTGATAGGAGCATATTTACATCACTTAGTTAGTTTGTTTCCTTGCATTTAGGTTGTTAGTTCTTAGTTATTTTAGTCTTTTAAGCCATTTTCGTGTGTTTTCAGGTTCTAAGGGCTAAAGGAGCAAGAAAGTGCATTTTGGTGCCTTTTGGAGCAGTTTTGGGCTTGGAATGGATTGCACATGCTTGGAGCTAAGTGGATGGACGAAATTGAAGATCAAATGAGCTTAGGATTGAATGAAGAATGAAGAGTTAAAAATTGGAAGCCAAAGTTTCTAAAGTTGGAAGTTTCTATTCTTGGAAGTTTTCATTCTTGAAAGTTTCTATTTTTGGCTTAGAAGTTTCCTAATCCTTCTTCACCTATGTTCCAGCCACAAAAGGATTCCAAAATATGTTAGGACACTTAATTACTTGTTCTAGAAGTCCTAAACTTGCCCTAAAGTCCATGCCGCACCACTCTTGCACATTCCTCATCCTTGCCGCATAAAACACCACCTTTCTTTCTTATTTTCTAACCCAAAATCACATTCCCCTTTTGTTTCAATCCTTGCTGCGCAAAGGGAGAGGTTTTCTTGCCTATTTTCTACCCAAAAATACTTCCCCTTTCTCTTACAAATCAATGCCCACCTTCTTTCCCTTTCTCTCTTAATTTCTGACCTTTAAACACATTCCTTTTCTTTCCTACACAATTCTGCCGAATTTCACATTCCTATTTCTATTTGAATTCTGATCCTTACTTACCCTTTCAATTTGGAACAAAATAGCTAAGTTTTATTCACCTTTCTTTCTTCCCCTTTCTCTTTATTTTCTGCTGCACCCTACTTACCCTTTTCCTCTTGGGATTCTGATTTGTTACCCTTTTTCTTGAGGATTTGGAGTCCTAAATGATTTCAAAGCCATGATTATGTGTGCAATTTGAGTTGATAAATTCCAGTTATGAATTCTTGAATCGTGAATGCAATTGGCTTAACTGTTTGATTAAGAACTTATTTGTGTTTGTTGATTGAGGGTCGACACTTAATTGGCATGCATAAATATGATGCTAGAGTATAAGGGAGTTTCACATAATCGTTACAAACTTATATTCATATGTAGTGAAGGTTGCTAGTCACAATCGCGTTAAGTTCAATTCCTAGCACGAGTATCATGATGTCATAGTTACAAGTGCTTTGTCAATGCTTATGATTTTCATTGAACGTAATGATCTTTGATTGTATCTCTATTATGATGTCATGTAGGGGACTTTTGAAGAATGCTTTGGGTTGTCGAATGATGTCATCCAATCCAATAATACAAGGAAAATCTGAGGGTTAATTAGTGATGTCACGGTTAATTTGGGGCATTGTCGTTTATAATTCAATGAATGATTAACTGGAAATCGAGTCGTTTGCATAGATGTCATGTGTGGAGAAAGAGCCTCTAGCTAGTCTGTCATCCATTCAATTCACCAATTTCGTGCAAAATCTGTCTAGTTTTAGTTTCTGACTTGTTTTACTTTAAATTCGTCCAAAACCCAATCCCCCTTTAATTAAGTGTGTTAGATTAGTTAGAAGTGTGTTTAAATCTGTCCAAATTAGTGTTTTGAGTCTTACTAGTCTAGAATTCGTCCAAATCAGTCCTTAGTGTCTGTTTTGAGTCTTTTTGGTTGTTTTAAGCTGTTTTGAGTCTTTTAAGTTTGTTTTGAGTCTTGTGAGTCTTGTTAAGTGTTTTTAACTTTGTTTTTATGTTTTTGAGTCAATTTAGAGGTTTTAGCAAGCCCTCCTAATCCCCGATCCAGAACGATCTCTACTTGCATCTATACTACAATTGTCAACAAGAGGGTTTAATTTGAGTGCTGTTTACATCGCATCAAATTTTTGGCGTCGTTGCCGGGGATTAGCAACTTTGCTAATCCCCCATTGTTTCCTTTGTTTTCTTTTTCGTGTCTTTTTTTTTAGTTGCTGACTTTGTTTCTGTTTGTGTCTTTTACTTTTGATATTTGATTTAGTTTTACTTCTTTGATTTCAGGTATTGGAGAAGCAAGACATGGATTTTGCTAACATTCAAGCTCAATTGGCGAATCTTACTTCTCAATTGTCCCAGATTGCCGAAACAACCACAACGTACACTGCTCAAACTCATCAAAGTGCTCAATTCGCTGTGAATGAAGAGGCTTGGGGTTATCAAGGCCATAGCCAATCAGGGGACAACATGTTTTCCAATGCTTACATTTCGGATTGGAGAGATTATTCAGATTACATGTGGGGAGAACCTGAACAATTCCAACAAGGTGGATATTGGCAGCAAGAATAGGAGTTCTATTCAAGACCTATGCAGCCACCACCGCCTCCCCCACAACAATTCCAATCGAATTCAAGTATGCCCATGAGTTATGATGAAATTCTTGATGTACTAACCTCTTTGACGCAGGACTCACAACAAGAAGAATACTCACAGCCATCTGAGGAGTTCTATCAATGGCCATATGCACCATCACAGCCTCCACCACAATTTTCCCAAACAAATTCAGGTACGTCAATGGATAATGACCAAATTGTTCAATTACTCACCTCTTTGACACAGGAAGCAGAGAATCAAGACCAAAGGATGAACGAATTGAAGAATCAAATGGGAGAGATTATGGAGTTCATGGCACAAATTCAAAAGCAAAGTGAACTCTCCAACTCAACTATTGAAAATTTGAAGGAAGATTTTGAAATCCATGATGCTATCACTTTGGGAAGTGCTGTGGAGGTTGAAGCTGACCTAAAAACGTCCAAACATAGCCTAGAAGTGGATAAGGAGCTGCTGATTGAGGAGGAGGAAGAAGACACACCCACAGCAAGGGAAGAACAACCCTTGCCGCAGCCCCCTAAGCCCTCTAAACCACCCACCACAAGTAAGGACGTCCCAAATTCAATTCATTCTAATGTTATTCCTCCGAATGCACCTTTTCCTCGCAGGTTTTTAATTCCCAAGAAAGATGAGAGTGAAAAAGACATTGTGGAAGCCATTCCAAAGGTGCAAAGTGATATTCCAATTCTTGGTGCAACAAATCAAGTTCCAGATTGTGTTGAAGTGTTCAAAGAACCTTGTACATCACGAAGAATGATTCAAGAGTAAGAAGTGGCTGGAGCATATGAAGAATGCATCAAAGAGGATGTTCATGAAACAACAAAGCCCAAAGAAGTCACAACCATCACATTCAACCTGGCCAAGTGCAAAGTTCCTGAAACATTCCAAGATGTGGTGTTTGTAATTGAGTTTGTGTCGAAGCAAGCCAGTAAGCCATCTATTTCAATTTCAATTTTGTTTTCTACTAACTGGCTGATTTTGATGATTCAGACACCCACACTAGAATTTAAACCATTGCCGGATCATTTCAAGTATCACCTCCCATTCAAGGATCACCTACATGCCGTGGCCTCCAATGAAGCTTAATTGGAGGTATCGTCTGGCTGCACGACGTAAAAGCAAGCGCTTCTTGGGAGGCAACCCATGCATTCAACGAAGGACGTTCTAGGAATCACCCACAATCAGATTTGTGTTCCTAAACCCTTCTCTTTACTGCAATTATTTTGCTTTGCTGACTTAGTTGTTTGTTTGTTTGCTTTCTGTGAGTTTATGCTTGAAACATTGAGGACAATGTTTGATTTAAGTGTGGGGGGGTGGGGTAACAAAGTGTTTTTGATGCAAATTCGTGGGATTCTACCTCCCATTACTTCTTAAGTTGTTTCTCACTGTTTTTAAGTGTTTTTAAGCTGTTTTGGAGTGTTTTAGTGTGTCTTGACATAAAAATCCGAAAATTTGATAAAAACTTGAAAAAAGTTGTTTTGAAAAACCCAAAAAGAGTTGTTTTTGTTGTTTTGGTGTGTTTGTGTCTTAGGTACCTTCCAACACAATGATGAGGATTTGGTTTTTAATTACATGACTGTTAAAGAGAGTTATAAACATGGATGAAAGTTTGATTTACTCTTTGGTTTATGCTTGGTTGTGGTTATAATTTATGAATTCACATGCAATCATAAAGGAAAAATCAGTTTTTGTGACATGCTTGAAGGAAAGAACTCAAATTAACGCTAAAACCTTGTGAGACTTGAGCCTAAAACATTCTTTTGGAGAGTTATAATCTGTGCATTCTTGCTTTCTAAAGTCGTTGCATGATCTCATTATTCTTTGCTTGGTTGCTACTTAGAAGGCGTTTCATCACTTAGTTCCAAACACTAGAACTTATGCCCGTTCCATTCAAAGCATGACATTGATTTGCATAACACACAATCAAGATGAAGTTAATTAGTGAAGCACCACAGCCACATAGCCAAACCTCTTTCTTCATTTGTTTTGTAGGTTTAAACCCCGTTGAGCCTTGTTTAGCCTATGTTTCTTTGTTAACCACATTATCCTCACCTAGCCTAGATTAGGACCATCCATACCCTTGTTCTTAAACGATAGTGAAACATGAAATAGATTGAATTCCTTTTGATTGTCCTTTTGCAGAAAACAAGTGTCGGGGAAGGGATTTGTGTGTGTTTGTGTGCCAAGAAAAAGAAATAAGGCATGGGTTTGAGATAAAAAGAAAATTCGTGGAAAAAGAAAAAGAAAAAGAAAAAGTTGTGAAAAGAATGAAAAAGAGTTGAAAATTATATGAAAAAGAGTTCTAAAGTGTTGTTTGTTGAAGAAAGGGTCCAAAACATTGAATTCGGCCCTAAGAGTGTGTAAATCTTCCCTTTTGTGTTTAAAGTGATTTCTGCATTCAAAAGTGAATTCTAAGTGTTGATTTCATTGCTTTGCTTGCTATTCTTTAAGAACCCTTGTTTTCCATATCCTTTCTTTCTTACCCAACACCTTTAGCCCCGTTACAACCCTTTAACTTCGATCTTGGGTGTTATGTGTTTCAATATGTGGAGTTTGGAATTGGTATGAGCATATGGTGTCACTGGTTCTCGCATCTAAGTAGTAGCATTCCATTCATGAGATCATATCTAAACAAGCTTTTTAACTCCAGAAAGTGCTTTCTTTGTTGCAACATATGTGAGTATTAGTTTTCATGTTTACATCAATCTTCTCACATATACCTAGTGTAGGGTGTGCAGTCAGAAAATCTGAGTGAAAATAGAGTGCATATCTAGTAAGGAATTGAGGGAATTCTCTAAGGCATGTTACTACATTCAAAATGTTGTTTTAATTGATTAAATGTGAGCTAATGAATGGTGACCATAATTAAGTATGTGCTCAGGGGTAAGGATGACTAAAATCTGTGCAAGTGATGATTTTTAATATGTCATGTGCATTAGAAATCCCTAAGGCAATCGTTGGAAGGTTTAGATTGTGTTTTGTTTCTTTTGTTTCTTTTGTTTTGCTCGAGGACTAGCAAAAGCTAAGTGTGGGGGTATTTGATAGGAGCATATTTACATCACTTAGTTAGCTTGTTTCCTTGCATTTAGGTTGTTAGTTCTTAGTTATTTTAGTCTTTTAAGCCATTTTCGTGTGTTTTCAGGTTCTAAGGGCTAAAGGAGCAAGAAAGTGCATTTTGGTGCCTTTTGGAGCAGTTTTGGGCTTGGAATGGATTGCACATGCTTGGAGCTAAGTGGATGGACGAAATTGATGATCAAATGAGCTTAGGATTGAATGAAGAATGAAGAGTTAAAAATTGGAAGCCAAAGTTTCTAAAGTTGGAAGTTTCTATTCTTGGAAGTTTCCATTCTTGAAAGTTTCTATTTTTGGCTTAGAAGTTTCCTAATCCTTCTTCACCTATGTTCCAGCCACAAAAGGATTCCAAAATATGTTAGGACACTTAATTACTTGTTCTAGAAGTCCTAAACTTGCCCTAAAGTCCATGCCGCACCACCCTTGCACATTCCTCTTCCTTGCCGCAGTCTGCTCAGGGTTCCAAACTCAACGGTGGCAACTAAACACGAGGGTTGCGCTCGTTGCGGGACTTAACCCAACACCTTACGGCACGAGCTGACGACAGCCATGCACCACCTGTGTCCGCGTTCCCGAAGGCACCCCTCTCTTTCAAGAGGATTCGCGGCATGTCAAGCCCTGGTAAGGTTCTTCGCTTTGCATCGAATTAAACCACATGCTCCACCGCTTGTGCGGGCCCCCGTCAATTCCTTTGAGTTTCATTCTTGCGAACGTACTCCCCAGGCGGGATACTTAACGCGTTAGCTACAGCGCATAAAACACCACCTTTCTTTCTTATTTTCTGACCCAAAATCACATTCCCCTTTTGTTTCAATCCTTGCTGCGCAAGGGAGAGGTTTTCTTGCCTATTTTCTGCCCAAAAATACTTCCCTTTCTCTTACAAATCAATGCCCACCTTCTTTCCCTTTCTCTCTTAATTTCTGACCTTTAAACACATTCCTTTTCTTTCCTACACAATTCTGCCGAATTTCACATTCCTATTTCTATTTGAATTCTGATCCTTACTTACCCTTTCAATTTGGAACAAAATAGCTAAGTTTTATTCACCTTTCTTTCTTTCCCTTTCTCTTTATTTTCTGCTGCACCCTACTTACCCTTTTCCTCTTGGGATTCTGATTTGTTACCCTTTTTCTTGAGGATTTGGAGTCCTACATGCATTCCCAATTCATCAAAGTCGTAGCCCTCCCTTGTTCTATAAATAAACATCCTTGCCGCAGCTTTTGGGGGACCTCTCTCTTCTGAACAGATTCTCTGCATCCATTCCATCCACCTATCTACCTATCCATCCTCTACCACCCATTACCACCCATTCTACACACCTTAACCCCTTGTGCCGCAGCAAAGGAGAAGGAAGGAGACCCCTGGACGTGCTTGCATTCAAGACGTTGGATTGCTGGAACGTTTCTAGGTGTAATCTATCTTTGTTTTCAATGTTTAATTTAATTTCTCTTTGTTTTGCTGTGAACATGAAGAACTAAACCCCTCTCGGCTAGGGGTGATTTCAAAGCCATGATTATGTGTGCAATTTGAGTTGATAAATTCCAGTTATGAATTCTTGAATCGTGAATGCAATTGGCTTAACTGTTTGATTAAGAACTTATTTGTGTTTGTTGATTGAGGGTCGACACTTAATTGGCATGCATAAATATGACGCTAGAGTATAAGGGAGTTTCACATAATCGTTACAAACTTATATTCATGTGTAGTGAAGGTTGCTAGTCACAATCGCGTTAAGTTCAATTCCTAGCACGAGTATCATGATGTCATAGTTACAAGTGCTTTGTCAATGCTTATGATTTTCATTGAACGTAATGATCTTTGATTGTATCTCTATTATGATGTCATGTAGGGGACTTTTGAAGAATGCTTTGGGTTGTCGAATGATGTCATCCAATCCAATAATACAAGGAAAATCTGAGGGTTAATTAGTGATGTCACGGTTAATTTGGGGCATTGTCGTTTATAATTCAATGAATGATTAACTAGAAATCGAGTCGTTTGCATACATGTCATATGTGGAGAAAGAGCCTCTAGCTAGTCTGTCATCCATCCAATTCACCAATTTCGTGCAAAATCTGTCTAGTTTTAGTTTCTGACTGGTTTTACTTTAAATTCGTCCAAAACCCAATCCCCCTTTAATTAAGTGTGTTAGATTAGTTTGAAGTGTGTTTAAATCTGTCCAAATTAGTGTTTTGAGTCTTACTAGTCTAGAATTCGTCCAAATCAGTCCTTAGTGTCTGTTTTGAGTCTTTTTGGTTGTTTTAAGCTGTTTTGAGTCTTTTAAGTTTGTTTTGAGTCTTGTGAGTCTTGTTAAGTGTTTTTAACTTTGTTTTTATGTTTTTGAGTCAATTTAGAGGTTTTTGCAAGCCCTCCTAATCCCCGGTCTAGAACGATCCCTACTTGCATCTATACTACAATTGTCAACAAGAGGGTTTAATTTGAGTGCTGTTTACATCGCATCAGTCTCCAATGGTTGCAGGTTGTTGCGGCACAAGGTCCTCCTCCAATGGAAGCCACGGCAAAGCTCTCCTCCTCGCCTTCTTGCGGCAAAGGGTGTTTCTGTGTATGGATGGTGATGGCTACGAATTATGGTGTGGTATAGGGGGCGGTAACTGATGCGTTGTAAAACAGCACACAAATTATACCCTCTTTTTGACAATTGTAGTATATGTATAAGAAGGGATCGTTCTAGACCGGGTATTAGGAGGGATTGCTAAAACACTTGAAACTGACTCAAAAACGTAAAACTAAGTTAAAAACACTAAACTAGACTCAAGGAATGCAAAACTAAACTCTAAAACACTAAAACAACTCAAAAGACTCAAAACAGCACAAAAACACTCAAAACTGCCTAAAAACACAAACTGGGCAGTTTTGAACTTTAAACACTACTTTGGACGATAATAGATTTTAACTTGACTCAAGACACTTAAAAACACAAATCAAAACAGATTTTAACTAATTTAACACTTCAAAATAAAGGGGGATTTGATTTTGACGAATTTGAAAACAAAACAAACAGATTGTAAACTAAAACAGATTTTTGACGAATTTGGATAAAATATGGATGATGGGCTAGCTAGAGGATTTTCTCTACACATGACACACTTGCAAATAGACCAATTTTCAGTTGTTCTTTCGATAAATCATGAAACTCAACACCCCAGGTTAATTAGGTCCGCTTAAATTAACCTTCAAGTTCTCCTTAAGTTATTGAATTGGATGGGAAAACGCATACAACAATTCAAAGCATTCTCTAAAAGTCCTTTACGTGAACAGCACAATAAAGATACAATCAGAGATCATTAAGCATCATGAAAGCTATAAGTATTGACGAGGCATTCGTTACTATGATGAGCATGAAACTCCTGCCAAGAATTCATTTAACGCGATCGTTTATAAGCGACCTCCACTACTTGTGAATATAAGTTTGTAACTATTAGGTGAAACTCCCTTATACTCTAGCATCATATTCATGCATGCAAATTAAGTGTGCACTCTTAATAAACATACACAAATAAGTTATCAATCAAGCAGTTAAACAAATTGAATTCACAACTTATGAAATCACAACTGAAGGTAATCAATTCATATTGCAAGTATGTTCATGGCTTTGAATCTTCCCCTAGCCAAAAGGGATTTAGTTCCTCATAATCGCAAAGCAAAGAATAACAAGTTTATACATTGAAAACAAAAGAAAGAAAACACCTAAACGCTCCAGCGATCCAAACTGAACAGCAAGCACGTCCAAGAACTTCCCTTCCTTTCCTTGATTGCGGCACAAGGTTTTGTGGTAGGTTTTGGGGATTATGGATGGTGTAGAAGGATGGGATTATGGTTAGGATGGATGTATGGTGCGGCAAGGGTTGTTTTTGGTCAGAAACTATGGAGAATGGTGAAGGAAGGGTGCGGCAGAGAGTGGTGGATGATTTCTGGCAAGAATGGGTGAATGAATGATGTTTTGTGGCTGCAACAAGGAAGTTTATTTTAAAGGTTTCAGGAATTAAAACCCTAGGTTATTTAGGTAAACATAAATTAAGTCAAAAGCTCTAAAAAGAGGAAACAAAATCAGAAAACTAAGGGAAAATGCAAGGGATTTGCGGCAAGGATCTAAATTAAAAAGGAATGTGTTTTAATGCAAGGAAACAGGAAAGAAAGAACTCCCCCTTGCACGGCAAGGAAGAGGGAAGGTCCAAAGGGTGCGGCAAGGGTCCTTAGGTAGTCTAGGTCCTTCAATTTGTGTCCTAGAATGCATAGGAAGCCTTCAAAGTTGCTGACATTTAGGAACATTTAGATTTAGGAAAAGTCAAACCAAAATTGGAAACCTTAGCTTAACTTTCCTACTTCAAGTAGGAATCCTTGTTTGAGTAGGAATCCTTGTTCAACTAGGAATCCTCTTTTGATTAGGAATCCTTCATTGATTAGGAATCCTAACTTCTTCAAGTCTTCAATTTCGTCCATTCCTTTTGCTCCAAACATGTGATATCCATTCCAAGCCCAATTTTGCTCCAAAAGGCTCCAAAATGCATCTTCTTGCATACTTTGTCCTTAGAATCTGAAAACACACGAAAATGACTTTAAACACTAAAATAACTAAGGAAATACAACATAAATGCACAAGAACAATCCAATTAAATCGCATAAATATGCTCCTATCAAATTCCCCCACACTTAGCTTTTGCTAGTCCTCGAGCAAAACAAAAGAAACAAAAACAACAAAACTAAACAAAACAAACAAACCACAACCTAAACCCTCCAACATTTGCCTCAGGGATTTCCAATGCACATGACATGCTAAAAATCATCATTCCCACAGATTTTAATCAACTTAACACTTGAGCACATACTTAATCACAGTCACCATTTACTAGTTCACATTTAACCAATTAAAACGATGTTTTGAATGTAGTAACATGCCTTAGAGAATTCACTCAATTCCTTACAAGATATGTACTCAATTTTCACACACATTTTCTGACTACATACCCAACACTAGGTATACGTGAGAAGATTGATGTAAACATGAAAACGAACACTCACATATGTTTATAACAAAGAAAGCAATTTCTGGAGTTAATAAGCATGTTTAGATATGATCTCATGAATGGAATGCTACTACTTAGATGCGAGAACCAGTGACACCATATGCTCATACCAATTCCAAACTCCACATATTGAATCACATAACACTCAAGATTGAAGTTAAGGGTTGAAACGGGGCTAAGGGAAATGGTTAAGAAAGAAAGGATATGGAAAACAATGGTTCTTAAAGCAATAGTAAGCAAAGTAATGAAATTGACACTTAGAATTCATTTTTGAATGCAGAAATCAACTTTTAGACAAAAAGGGAAGATTCATGCAACACTTAGGGCCGAATTCAATGTTTTGGACCCTTTCTACAACAAACAACACTTTAGAACTCTTTTTCTCATATTTTTCAACTCTTTTCACAACTTTTCACAGCTTTTCTTTTCTTTTCTTTTCTACCCGTGCCTTATTTCTTTCTTGGCACAAACACACACAAATCCCTTCCCCCACACTTGTTTTTCTGCAAAAAGACAATCAAAAGGAATTCTTTTTAAGTCATGCTTCACTATGCTTTATGAACAAGGGTTTGGATGGTCCTAATCTAAGCTAGGTGAGGATAGTGTGGGTTAACAAAGAACATAGGCTAACAAGGCTCAACGGGGCTCAACGGGGCTAAACTTAAACACATAATGAAATAAGGGTCACGGCAATTTGGCTGTGGTTGTGGTCACTACACAACTTCATCTTGAATATGTGTTATGCAAATCAATAGCATGCTTTGAATGAAATAGGCATGAGTTCTAGCATTTGGAACTAAATGATGAAACACCTTCTAAGTAGTAACCAAGAAAAGAATAATGAGATCATGCAATGACTTAGAAAAACAACAATGCACAGATTATCAACTCTCCAAATAATCGTTTTAGGCTCAAGTCTCACAAGGTTGTAGCGTTAATTTGAGTTCCTTCCTTCAAACATGTTACAAAAACAGATTTTTTCTCCATGATTGCATATGAATTCATAAATTATAACCACAACCAAGCATAAACCAAAGAATAAATCAAACTTTCATCCATGTTTATAACTCTCTTTAACAGTCATGCAATTAAAAACCAAATCCTCATCATTGTGTTGGAAGGTTACCTAAGACACAAACAAACACACAAAAACAACTCTTTTTGGGTTTTTCAAAACAATTTTTTCAAATTTTTATGAGATTTTCGGATTTTTAAGGCAAAACACACTAAAACACTCCAAAACAGCTTAAAAACACTTAAAAACAGCAAGGAACAACTCTAGAAGTAATGGGTGATAAAATCCCACGAATTTGCATAAAAAACACTTTGTTACCCCCCCCCCCCCACACTTAAATCAAACATTGTCCTCAATGTTTCAAGCATAAACTCACAAAAAGCAAACAAATAACACAACTAACTAATCAAAACAAAATGAAAGCAGTAAAGAGAAGGGTTTAGGAACGCAAATCTGGTTGTTGGATGATTCCTAGAACTTCCTTCGATAAATGCATGGGTTGCCTCCCAAGAAGCGCTTGCTTTAACGTCGTGCAGCCGGACGATACTTCCATTTAAGTGCCCATGGAGCCCACGGCGTGGAGGGGATGTCCTCCACCACATGCTCCTCAAAGTTCTCATATAGTGGATCGATGAATGGAAGGGGATAGTGATGTTTGCTGATTGGTGCATTGTGTTCCCTAAGGTTCATGTAAATTCGCCCACCATCGGGGATTTGCTTGGGTACCTGCACCAAAGAAGGGAACCACCTATCAATTTTAATGGGAATTGGATTTGGATTAGGTTGCTTACCTACGTGCTATGATGAAGTGGCAACACTGTGATCATTTTTTCCCATGGTGTTTTCGGCCAATTTGGGCATTTTGAGGGCAGTGGTTGTATGGTCCTTGTGCTCCACTCCAATTCCCTCGTCTTGTATGGTTCTTGATGCATCCTTTGTGCTTGGTGCTGAACGGTCCGGCCCTATTTTTTTATTTTATCAATGGCAAAACAAGAATGAACAACATTAGGATTTTCAACAGACTTAGAAACATTAAATTTAATCTTATCGCCACCAAACTTCATAGTTAACGTCCCCTTGGCCACATCAATCTTGGTTTGGGCTGTTTTCATGAAAGGTCTTCCAAGTAGAATCGGCATTTGGGAAGAATGGGCCGAATCTTCCATCTCAAGCATATAGAAATCAGCCGGAAAGATTAAGTGATTGACCTGCACTAAAACATCTTCCAAAACTCCCTTTGGATAGGCATTAGATCGATCGGCCAATTGTATAATCACACCATCATTTTTCAACTCGCCTAAGTCCATAGATGCATAAATTGAATATGGCATGACATTTATAGATGCACCTAAGTCTAACATGGCAGATTCAAAACGAGTATTGCCAATAACACAAGGAATTGTAAAACTACCGGGATCCTTGCATTTAGGGGGTAGTTTGCGTTGCAAGATGGCTGAGACATTTTCACCTACCTTTACAACCTCCTTGGTCGAAATTCTCTTCCTAGTGGTGCAAAGTTCTTTTAAAAACTTGGCATACCTCGAAACTTGCTTAATTGTATCCAAAAGTGGTATATTGACTTGAACTTTTCTAAACGTTTCCAAAATGTCCTTTTCAGGCTCATCCTTCTTTGATTGCATAAACCTACGAGGAAAGGGTACATTTGGAGGAACAACGTTAGAATTAATCAAAATTGGAACTTCCTTACCTTTGTTGGCCGAATTGGATTGTTTGGGTGGCTGCGGCAAGGGTGGTTCTACCCTTGCCGTGGGTGTGAATTGCTCATCCTCTTCAATTATCAACTCATCAACCTCGATGGAACGTGATTTGGAAGGTTGGTGATGTGAGAATTACTTGACACTCAAATTAAAACCCTATCGACGTAGTATATGAAAGTAGGGATCGTTTAAGGCCGGGGATTAGAAGGGATGCTAATCTATACAAATTACACTCTAAAACACTAAACTGGACTCTAGACAATGAAAACAAGTACTAGTGATCAATCTGAACCAATTTTAACTGTAGACAACCTAACTTGACTCAAATAACACAAAACAAACTTAAAACAACAAATAAAACTCAACTAGGCAGATTCTAGACACTAGAGACTCAAAACAGGCTAAATAGACTCAACCAAACTAACTTAAGCAGACTCAAAACAGCAAAACTAACTTAAGTAGACTCAAAACAGGTTCTATGAAGTGAATTGGATGACTTTTGGACTAGTTAGACTCAAAACACTAAAAGGGGACAGATTTGGACGAATTTAAACAAACTAAGACTCAATTAAGAACTAAGGGGGTTTTTTGGACGATTTAAGCAAAACTAAGCAGATTTTGGCAAACAAAGTAAATTGAAAGAGATAAAGGTGAATTCAGGGGTGAAAACTAGTTAGAGGGTTCTTATCCACACATGAACATATGCATACGAATTGATTTCCAGTTATTCTTTCGATAAACCATGAATGACAATGCTTCGAATTAATTGTATTGAACTAATTAATTCCCAGATTTCCCTAAGTTCATTGAATTGAATGGATAACGCATCACAACCAAATTATTCTTATCAAGTTCCCTAACTATGGAAGACGCATGATAGAGATACATATCAAAGATCATTAAGTTCCATGGAAACCATAAACATTGACAAGGCATTCATAACTATGGAATAAGCATGTTACTCTTGCCTAGGATTTACTTAACACAATTGTGACTAGCAATCTTTACTACTTGTGAATATAAGTTCCTAACGATTAGGTGAAATTCCCTTATATCCTAGCATCAAATTCATGCATGTAAACTAAGTAGGCCTCCTTAATCAACACACAAGAACAAGTTCTTCATAAAACAGATAAGTAAATCACATTCACAATTTATGAAACAATAACTGAAGGTAATCAATTCATATCAAACATATGTCCATGGCTTTGAATCCACCTCTAACTAAAACGAAATTAGTTCCACATGTTCAACATAATTGAAAAACAAATTAAATTAAACATAGAAACGAAACAAGAGAAGAAAGAACTCCTCCTTCTCCAATGGAAGCCACGGCAAGCCTTCTCTTCTCTTCTCTGTGGCAAAATATGGATTTCTGAATGTATAAGGGGGTGTAGAATTCGTATGGATGGGTGGTGGTCTGCTGCAAGGCTTGGAAATATGTATATATAGCATGGCAAACCCTAATGGAATCAGTTTAGGACTTGGACTCAGCATAAGCAAGGGATTAGGACCCTAGGTGCGGCAGAATATGTAGGAAAAAGGATTATGGCCCAATTGATTTCTGAGAAGGATTTGTAGAACCCAAATCCACAAGAAAATAGGCTAACAAATCAGAATCTGAGAGGGAAAGGGATAGGGATGCACGGTACAAATGGATAAGGCAGGGAATTGAGTGCAAAGCAAGGCAAAGGCCTTCAAGAAAGGAGGGAGACGCCAGATTTATAGGGTTCTAGAAAGAATGTGTTTTGTGGCAGATTTTGGGGTTTCTAGAAGAGTTTGGGGCGCCACTTTTGTAGGGGAATGGATAGGACTTCTAGAAATCAGGTTTTAAGTCCCCTAAACTGAAGAAAACAGGTTAGGATAAGATAAGGTAAGATAAGATAAGGATTAGGTAAGATAAGATAAGATAAGGTTGTTTTGGATAATGTTTTGGATAATTCTCCTTCTTTTGAGCTGATTCCTTATCTTCTTTATCTTTGACTTCTTTCTTCCCTCTTTTTAGCTGATTTCAAGCCTTTGTATCTTCAATTTCGTCCATCAACTTGCCTCCATGCTTGCACTACCCAATCTTGGCCCAAAAATGCTCTAGAATGCTCCAAATTGCTTCTTTTTGCCATCTTGACACTTTGAACCTACAAATACACGAAAATAGCTTAAAATACAAAATTAACTAAGAACTAACAACATAAATGCATGAAAACAAGCTAACTAAGTCGCATAAATATGCTCCTATCAGTTGGGGATCAGATCCAACTTGTTTTCCATTTCGCAAACTCATGGCTTTGGCAGATTCGAATCCTCCCTTTGGGTTGACAACGGTTGAACTAGGCAACTTGCCTTGCTCTCGGAATTGGCCCATGAACTCCACAATCTGCCCTACTTGCTTCTCCAACTCATCCACCTTTTTGTCTCTATTTTGCGTACCCTGCACCATAGAAGTTAGTAATTGAAAAATCTGATCATTATCAATGGACGAATCTGATTTGGTTTGGGCAGGTTGTGTTTGGGGTTGTGTGGGTGCGTATGGTTTTGGATAGAAACCCGGGGGTTGCTGCCAAAATGCACTTTGTTGTTGGTTTTGTTGGGGTTCTCGCCGTTTGAAATTTGGATGATCTCTCCAACCGGGATTGTATGTGTTAGAGAAAGGATCACTTCTTGGTTGTTGATTCCCAAAACCCACGGCATTGGCAGATTCCCACCCTCCGTTCTCAATCAATTGAGGGCACTTATCTGTGAGATGTCCTTGCATGAAACTCACGCCACAAGCAGCCACACTTTGTACTTTTGGTCCTTCCACAACCTGAGAAAGAAGAGTGGTAAGATTAGCCATTTGATTTTGAAGTTCGAAAATAGCACTTACCTCATTCACTTGTTGTTGCCGTGGGGTGCTTCTTTGTCCAACACCTTCATATTGTTGAGCGTTCAAAGCTCGGTTAGCAATCAAGGTCTTGGCAGCCGTGGGTGTCTTGTCCACCAAAGCTCCTCCCGCTAAGGCATCTAGCATTTGACGTTCAATGGGTAGAAGCCCATCGTAGAAATATTGAAGAAAAAGCTCATCCTTCATTTGATGCTGTGGACATGAAGCAACAAGAGTTTTAAAACATTCATAATAAGTGGGAAACGATTCACCTTCATTTTGCTGAATGCCACTAATCCTTTTGCGTAGAAGAATGACTCGAGAAGTTGGGAAAAACTTGTCCAAGAACGGCCGTTTCAAGCTCTCCCAAGATGTGACAGTTTCGGGCTAGTTCATACAACCAATCTTTAGCCTTTTCCAAGAGAGAAAAAGGAAAAGTCTTCATCTTCAATATGCTTCCATCGACATTGACAGGGGTCATGCTTGAACACACCACTTCGAACTCTTTCAAATGCTTGTTTGGATCCTCTATGGACAACCCATGGTACTTTGGAATGTGGTGCAGCAAGCTTGACTTCAACTCGAACTCCTCGGTCATAAACATTGACAAGGCACTCGTAACTATGAACTGCATGATACTTATGCCAGGAATTTACTTAACGCGATTGTGACTAGCAACCTCCACTATTTGTAAATATAAGTTCATAACAATTAGGTGAAACTCCCTTATATTCTAGCATCAAATTTATGCATGCAAACTAAGTATGCATCCTTAATCAACATACAAGAATAAGTTCTGAATCAAACAGTTCAGTAAATTGCATTCATGATTTATGAAATCACAACTGAAAGTAATCAATTCATATAGCCAGTATGTTCATGGTTTCAAAACTCCCCCTAGCTAAAAGGAGTTTAGCTCCTCATGTTCGCAATTACACAAAGATAATTAAATTTAAACGTTGAAAACAAAAGATTGAAAACACATAAGAACGTTCTAGCAATCCAACTTGAATGACAAGCACGTCCAATGGTCTTCTTTCTTCCTCTTTGCTGTGGCACAAGGTGTGTGTGAAGGTTTGAGGGATGAATTGTATGGAAGAATGGCTGGAAGTGTGTATGGTAGTGAATGGATCAGTAGAATGGTGCGGCAAAACTCTATTCATTGGCTAGGGCACGGCAAAACTCTATTCATTTGTCCCACAATCAAATAGGATGAGTAAAAGTGAGAAATTAATGAGAAATAGGAAAGGAAGGTGCGGCAAAGAATAGGCAAGTGAATAGATGTTAGAAATCAGAAGGAAAAGGGAATGTGAGATGCGACAAGGAAAGGGAACGCACTCCGTTGTGCGGCAAGGAAGGGAAAGGGCTTAGGGTGGTGCGGCAACATCCTGGGAGGAAAGGGAAAGGGTTTACATGGTTTGGGGGGTTGACTCTTTGACTTTTAGAAGGCTAAATGTTTTAGGAAAAGGAAAGGTGTTTTGAATATCCTTTGAAAATAAGGTAAGTTTGAATTAATGTTTCCTTCTTGACTGATTCCTTTCTTCAAAATCTTTGACTTAATTCTTCTAGCACATTCCAAAACCTTCTTGAACTTCAATTTTGTCCATCCACCTTGCTATAAGCATGTGCTACTCATTCCAAGCCCAAAACTACTGCAAAATGCACCAAAATGCACTTTCTTGCCACCTTAGCCCTTTGGACCTACAAACACACGAAAATAGCTTAAAATACTAAAATAACTAAGAACTAACAACAAATATGCCAAGAAACAAGCTAACTAAGTCGCATAAATATGCTCCTATCAGGTGTCTATTTGTATTGTTTTAACCATTCGTTGGACAAAACGAGAGTGCGTTTAACACGCTTTGGAACTTAAGCATATGAACACATATAATACTCTATTAAGACGTTAAGAAAGAGTTCTCACAAGATCAATTGCTTATTCGGTGTCTAAAGTACATTGTTTTTTGCATTTGGAGTCTTTTTGGACTGTTTAAGCTTTCATGTGATAAATCGAGCGTGCGTTTGACACGCTTGGGAGCTTAAGCAAATAAACATATATAATATGCTACTAAGACATTAAGAAAGAGTTCTCACAACATCAAATCCTTATTCGGTGTCAAAAGTACACTGTTTTTTTGCATTTGGAGTCTTTTTGGACTGTTTATGCATTCATGGGATAACACGTGCGTGCGTTTGATAGGAGCATATTTATGCGACTTAGTTAGCTTGTTTTCTTGCATTTATGTTGTTAGTTCTTAGTTATTTTAGTATTTTAAGTTATTTTCGTGTGTTTGTAGGTCTAAAGTGCAAAGTAAGCAAGGAAGTGCATTTTGGAGCAGTTTTGGGCACTAAATGGATTGCACATGCTTGGAACTAAATGGATGGACGAAATTGAAGATCAAATGAGCTTAGGATTGAGTGAAGATGTGAAGAATTGGATTCAAGACAAATGAAGAATGAAGAGTTCAAAATTGGAAGCCAAATTTTCTAAAGTTGGAAGTTTCTATTCTTGGAGGTTTCCATTCTTGAAAGTTTATATTCTTGGCTTGGAAGTTTCCTAATCCTTCCTTACCTATGTTCCAGCCACAAAAGGATTCTAAAATATGTTAGGACACTTAATTGGTTGTTCTAGAAGCCTAAACCTACCCTAAAAGTCCAAGCCGCACCACCCTAGGCCTTTTCCTTCCTTGCCGCACAAAGGAGAGCCTTTCTTTCCTATTTTCTGCACCAAATTACATTCCCTTTTAAATTAAAAGCCTTGCCGCATATCCTTACCCTTTTTCTATTAACCAAATTAAGTTAGGGTTTTGATTTCCTTTTAGCCTTAAATAAAAACCCCTTGCCGCAGCCTGGGATTATTATTCACTCACATACACATCCTAAAACATTCTCTGCCCCAGCCATCATCCCATTCCTTGAACCATTCAGCCTTTGATAGGAGCATATTTATGCAACTTAGTTAGCTTGTTTCCTTGCATTTACGTTGTTAGTTCTTAGTTATTTTAGTATTTTAAGGTATTTTCGTGTTTGTAGGTCTAATGTGCAAAGTATGCAAAAAAGTGCATTTTGGAGCAGTTTTGGGTACTAAATGGATTGCACATGCTTGGATCTAAGTGGATGGACGAAATTGAAGATCAAATGAAGAATGAAGAGTTCAAAATTGGAAGCCAAGGTTTCTAAAGTTGGAAGTTTCCATTTGTGCAAGTTTCCATTTGTGGAGGTTCCATTTTCGGGGTTTCCAAAACATGTAGGTTGCCTAATTACTCATTCTAGAAGCCCAAAACTGTGCCTAACACATTCCCCTTTTGTTTCAATCCTTGCTGCACAAGGGAGAGGTTTTCTTGCCTATTTTCTGTTATAAAACGCATTCCTCTTTTATTCTAATCCTTGCTTCACAAGGCAGAGGTTTTCTTGCCTATTTTCTGCCCAAAAATACTTCCCCTTTCTCTTACAAATCAATGCCACACCTTCTTTCCCTTTCTCTCTTAATTTCTGACCTTTAAAACACATTCCTTTTCTCTCCTACATATTCTGCCGAATTTCACATTCTTATTCTCTTTGATTTTTTTTATTCTTTCTTACCTATTAAATTGTGGAACCAAAATAGCTAAGTATTGAACCTTTCCTATTATTTTCTGAGTACCCTAGCCCTTTAAATAAAGCTTGTTGCACCATTTAAATCTCTCTACACAATTTCTGCCGAAAATCCACCATCTACCCTTCACCATAACTCACCTATATCCATCCACCACCACAATTCATCACTAAAACCTGATAGGAGCATATTTATGCGACTTAGTTAGCTTGTTTATGTGCATTTACGTTGTTAGTTCTTAGTTATTTTAGTCTTTTAAGCCAAATTCGTGTGTTTTCAGGTTCTAAGGAAAAAGTATGCATAAAGGTGCATTTTGGAGCCTTTTGGAGCAAAATTGGGCTTGAAATGGATTGCATGCATATGGAGCACAAGGAATGGACGAATTTGAAGTTCAAATGAGGCTAGGAATGTGTTTAAAAGTTGGAGAAATAAATTCACGTCAAAGAAGATAAGGAATCAGCTACAAAGAAGGGGAATTATCCAAAACATTATCCAAACTACCTTATCTTATCCTATCCTAATCTCATCCTACCTTGTTTCCAGCTATAAAAGGGATTTAATTTCAGTTTAGGAGACTTAAAACCTAATTTCTAGAAGTCCTTATCCCTTGTCCTACAAAAGTGGCGCCCCAAACCCTTCTAGAAGTCTCAAATTCTGCCACATAACACATTCTTTCTAAAACCCTAAAAATCTGGCGCCTGGACCCTTTCTAGAAGCTTTAGAACCTGCAATCCTTTTCCTCCAAGGATTGTGCAATCCTTTTCCCTTCAGATTTTGGTGCTAAACCATATTCTTTTCCTTCAGAAATTCGTGCTATGCCCAAGCCCTATAAATACATCCTTTGTGCCGCATATTTTACACACCATTCACCATCCACCCTTCACCATAACTCACCTACATCCATCCACCACCACCATTCAACACAGAAATTCATTCAGCCGCACTCCGTCCACTATTTCATACATCCATAGTCTCTTGTGCCGCAACAAGGTGGGGAAGAAGAAGAACCTTGGCGATTCATTCTTGCAGATTGGAGCGTTTTAGGTGTACTTCGTTCTTGTTTTCAATGTTTATTTTGTTATTACTTTCTGATTTTGCTGTAATCATGAGTGGCTAAATCCCTATTTAGTTAGGGGGAAGTTTGAAGCCATGAACATGTTTGAGATATGAATTGATTTCTTCCAATTGTGATTTGTTAAGTTGTGATTGCAATTTAATTATCTATTTTATTCGTAACTGATCTGTGTATGTTGATTAAGGATGCATACTTAGTTTTCATGCATGAATTTGATGCTAGAATATAAATGAGTTTCACCTAATTGTTACAAGTTTATATTCCTGAGTAGTGAAGGTTGATTGTCACAATCGCGTTAATTGAATTCTTGGCAAACGTATCATGCATTCATAGTTACAATTGCCTCGTCAACACTTATGATTTTCATGAAACGTAATGATCTCTAGTTGTATCTCTATTATTCATTCATGTAGGGGACTTTTGGAGAATGATTTGGGTTGTCGCATGCATTCATCCAATTCAATGAGTAAAGGAAAATCTGAGGGTTAATTTGTGCATCACGGTTAATCTGGGGTGTTGAGCACCATAGTTTATTGAAAAGCAATTGGAAATCGATTCATGTACAAGTGTGTCATGTGTGGAGAACGGACCTCTAACTAATCCATCCATCATCTTATTTCCTAAATTCGTTTTACAATCTGTTTAGTTTTACAATTTGTTTGTTTGTTTTAATTTCGTCAAAACCAAAACCCCCATTTACTTTCTTTTGTCAAAGTGTCTAAAATATGTTTTGTTTAGTGTTTTGAGTCAAGTCAAAACCCTAAATTCGTCCAAAGTTGTGTTTAGAGTCCAAAACTTCCCAGTTTGTGTTTTAAGGCAGTTTTGAGTGTTTTTGAGTTGTTTTAAGTCTTTTGAACCTGTTTTGAGTCCCTTGAGTCTTTCCAAACGTTTTTAACTTTGTTTTTGTGTTTTGAGTCAGTTTAGAGGTTTTAGCAAATTAAACCCTATTGATGACAATTGTAGCAATGATGTAAGTGGGGATCGTTCTAGACCGGGGATTAACTAGGGATGCTAATCAACACAAATTAGACTCAAAAACACTAAACTAGACTCTATTGACTCAAAACTAACTTAAAACACTAAAAACAGCAAGAAACAATCAACAAGACTCAATTCTAGACCTAACAAGTAATTTTGACGAAAATAGAACTTTAAAATACTCAAAAGACTAAAACAAAACAGATTTTGACTCTGAAAACAAGTTGAAATGAAAGGGGGATTGTTTTTGACGAATTTAAAACTAAAACAAAAACTTTGCATAAAATCTTTAGAAAAAACGATTTTGATGAATTAAGAAGGGTGAAAGGCTAGTTAGAGGGTCCTTCCCCACACATGATATATGCATATGAACTAATTTCCAGTTATTATTCCTTTAGACATGAATGACAACACCCCAAGTTAACCGTGACGGCACAAATTAACCGTCAGATTTTCCTTAGTTCATTGAATTGAATGAAAGACGCATTACAACGAAATTATCCTTATCAAGTCTTCTAACTATGTCAGCATGATAGAAAACATATCAAAGGTCATTAAGTTCTTTGAAAATCATAAGTGTTGACGAGACATTCGTAACTATGACAGCATGATACTCTTGCCTAGGACTTACTTAACATGATTGTGACTAGCAACCTTTACTACTTGTGAATATAAGTTCATAACGATTAGGTGAAACTCCCTTATACTCTAGCATCAAATTCATGCATGCAAATTAAGTGTCGACCCCCAATTAACACACACAAACAAGTTTTAATAACTCAGTTAAGCAAATCACATTCTAGTCTTAAGAAACAATAACTGGACGTAATCAATTCATATATAACATATAATTATGGCTTCAAATTCACCTCTAACTATAAAGAAATTAGTTCCTCATGTCCACAAGCAAACAAACATAAATAAATTTAAACATTGAAACAAAGATAGAAAACACCTAGAAAACGCTCCAGACTCCTTCCTCCTCAATTAGCGTTTGTTTGCTGTTTTTGAGTCTTTTGGTTTGTTTTAGTGTTTTAGAGTATAGTTTTGCATTCTTTGAGTCTAATTTAGTGTTTTAACTTTGTTTTAAGTTTTTGAGTCAGCTTTCAAGTGGTTTAGCAATCCCTCCTAATCCCCGGCCTAGAACGATCCCTACTTACATACTTTGCTACAATTGATAAAAAGAGGGTTTAATTTGTGTGCTTATATATTTTGCACCAAATTTTTGGCGCCGTTGCCGGGGATTAGCAACTTTGCTAATCCCTTGGATTGTTATTTTCGTTTGGGTTAGTTGTCTAGTCTTCTGATTTTGTTTTGTTTTCTTTGTTGTATGTACTAGTGTATGACTCGAAATTCTCAACCCGTTTACGCACATATCTTGGATTTTAACGACGATTTTGAGCGAGATTTGAGAAGGAAGAGGAAGCACCCAGAACCTGATCTCCTTAGTTCAAGTTCTAATTCTTAATCTGAAGTTGAAATTGAATCTGAATTTGAAGAGGAAGTGGAAAACATGGCTGTGGACAATCGTACAATCAAAGAGCTTTCAGCCTCAGGACTTGACAATGCCGTGCCCTTATGCATTCAATATCCTAGGGCAGCCGAGGGCAAGACTGATGAGTTTGAATTGAAGTCAAGCTTGTTGCATCACATTCCTAAGTACCATGGGCTGTCCATGGAAGATCCAAACAAGCATTTGAAGGAATTTGAGGTGGTGTGCTCAAGCATGACACCAATCAACGTAGATGGGAATATTCTAAAGATGAAAGCCTTTCCATTCTCTCTATTTGAAAAGGCTAAGGATTGGTTATTCGAATTGGCACCTGGAACGGTCACTTCTTGGGAAAGCATGAAAAGAGCGTTTTTAGAGAAATTCTTCCCAACTTCGAAGTTATTCTTTTGAGGAAGAGAATTAGTGGCATTGAACAAAGCCAAGGAGAATCTTTTCCAGCATATTATGAGCGTTTTAAGGCCCTAGTTGCATCCTGCCCACAACACCAAATGAAGGAAGAGCTTTTGATTCAATATTTCTATGAAGGACTTCTTCCAATTGAGAGACAAATGCTTGATGCTTCAGCGGGAGGTGCCTTGGTTGACAAAACCCCGGTGGCTGCCAAAATCTTAATTGCAAACCGAGCCTTGAATGCACAACAATACGAAGGTGTTGGACAAAAGGACCCCCCACGGCAACAACATGTGAATGAGGTAAGTGCAATTTCAGAATTGCAATCTCAAATGGCTAATCTCATTTTTCTTTTGTCACAGGTTGTTGATGGAACCAAAGTGCAAAGTCCGGCCATATGTGGAGTGTGTTCTATGCAGGGACATCACAACGATCAATGCCCTCAATTGATTGAGAATGGAGGGTGGGAATCTGCCAATGCCGTGGGATTTGGGAGCCAAAATCAGCCACGCAATGATCCATATGCAAACACATACAATCCGGGTTGGAAGGATCACCCAAATTTCAAGTGGAGGGAGCCTCAACAACCCCAACAACAAGGAGGATTTAGGCAGCAACCACCAGGCTTTTATACAAAGCCATTCGTACCAAATCAAACCCAAATGCAATCTGCCCCAACAACTCAGGTATGTCTTTGGATAATGATCAAGTTGTTAAGTTACTTACTACTTTGACGCAGGAAGTACAAACTCAAAACAAAGAGAGGCAAATCCAAGACAAAAGGGTGGACAATTTGGAAAAGCAAATAGGGCAAATAGCGGAATTCATGGGCCAATTCAGAGAACAAGGCAGATTGCCTAGTTCAACCGTTGTTAATCCTAAAGGAGGATTTGAAACCGCCAATGCAATCACGTTGAGAAGTGGCAAACAGGTTGGAGCCGACCCACAACCATCCAAATCAAGTCAAAAGGAGGATGAAAAGTTGCTGATTGAGGAGGAAGAGCAAGTGAAACCCACGGCAAGAAAAGAGACACCATTGCCGTAGCCTCCTAAGCACCATATGCCATCCGCTTTAACTAAGGTAGGTCGAAATTGGATTCCTTCTAATGTTATTCCATCAACTGTGCCTTTTCCTAGCAGATTCATGCAATCAAAGAAGGAAGAGGATGAAAAAGACGTTCTGGAGACGTTTAGGAAGGTGCATGTCAATATCCCGCTCCTTGATGCAATAAAGCAAATTCCGAAGTATGCTAAGTTGTTGAAGAAGCTTTGCACAACCAAGAAACGACTTCAAGAGAAAGAAGTGGTGCATGTGAGTAAAAATGTCTCAGCCATCTTGCAACGTAAACTGCCCCCTAAGTGGAAAGATCCGGGTAGTTTTACAATTCCTTGTGTTATTGGCAATACTCGATTTGAACATGCCATGTTCGACTTAGGTGCATCAATTAATGTCATGCCATATTCTGTTTATGCATCTATGAATCTAGGGGAGCTTAAAAAGGATGGTGTTATTATCCAATTAGCCGATCGATCTAATGCATACCCAAAAGGAGTTTTGGAAGATGTTTTGGTGCAGGTAGACCACTTGATTTTTCCTGTAGATTTCTATATGCTTGACATGGAGGATTCAGCCCACTCTTCAACATTGCCAATCTTACTTGGACGACCTTTCATGAAAACAGCTCAAACCAAGATTGACGTGGCCAAAGGAGCAGTAACTATGGAGTTTGGTGGTGATATGATTAATTTTAAAATTTCTGAATCTGTTGAGAATACTAATCGTGCTCGCTCTTGTTTTGTCATTGATAAAATAAAAAATAAAGGGCAGGAACGTTCAGTATCATTCAAGAAAGATGCATTTCGAACCACCAACGAAGAGGGAATTGGATTGAAGCACAAGGATTGCCCGGCCACAACCCTAAAACCCCCAAATCTGGCCGAGAGCACCCCACATGCATTTGTTGATAGTGCTGCCACTTCATTGCAGTACATTGGTAAGCCACCTATTCCAATTTCGATTCCCATTTCAACTAATAGGTTGTTACCTTGTATGGTGCAGAATCCCAATCGAATCCAAGCTGGTGGGCATGATTACATGGACTTTAGAATGCTCAACACCCTAATCAGGAAGGATTACTATCCCCTTCCACTCATAGATCCAATGCATGAGCTGTTTAAGGAGCATGTGGTGGAAGAATTACCTCTACATGCCGTGGGTACCAACCTGGAATGAATGGGCGTTTCGTCCGGCTGTACGACTTTAAAGCAAGCACTACTTGGGAGGCAACCCATGCATTCAACAAAGGAAGACCTAGGGAGCACTCCAATTCCAGATTTGCGTTCCTAAACCCTTCTCTTTGTTGTTGTTTTCGTTTCTGCCTTGTTTATTGTTGAGTTGCTGTTTTGTTTGTTTGTTGTTTATTTGTGTTAGTTTATGCTTGAAACATTGAGCACAATGTTTGATTTAAGTGTGGGGGGGTAAACAAAGTGTTTTTGATGCAAATTCGTAGGGTTTTATCATCCATAACTTCTAATGTTGTTCCTTGCTGTTTTTAAGTGTTTTTAAGCTGTTTTGGTGTGTTTTAGTGTGTTTTGACTAAAAAGTCCGAAAATCCCATAAATCCGAATTCTAAGTTCAATTTCATTATTTTGCTTGCTATTGCTTTAAGAACGTTTGTTTTTCCCATCCTTTCATTGTTAGCCAACTCCCCAAGCCCCGTTACAACCCTTGACTTTAATCTTGAGTGTTGTGTGTTTCAATTTGTGGAGTTTGAATTTGGTAAGAGCATATGGTGTCACTGGTTCTCGCATCTAAGTAGTAGCATTCCGTTCATGAGATCATATCTAAACATGTTATTAACTCCGGAAATTGCTTTTCTTGTTATACATATATGTGAGCGTTCGTTTTCATATTTACATCAATCTTCTCACATATAACTAGTGTAGGGTGTGTAGTTAGAAAGTCTGAGTGAAAATTGAGTGCATATCTTGTAAGGAATTGAGGGAATTCTTTAAGGCATGTTACTACATTCAAAACATCGTTTTAATTGGTTATTTGTGAACTAGTAAGTAGTGACTATGATTAAGTATGTGCTTAAGCGTAAAGATGGCCAAAATCCTTGGGAATGATATTTTTAACATGTCATGTGCATTGGAAATCCCTGAGACAATTGTTGGAAGGTTTAGGTTGTGTTATACTTGTTTTGTTTCGTTTTGTTTTGCTCGAGGACTAGCAAAAGCTAAGTGTGGGGGAATTTGATAGGAGCATATTTATGCACCTTAGTTAGCTTGTTCTTGTGCATTTATGTTGTTTTTCCTTAGTTAAAGTAGTCTTTTAAGCTAGTTTGATGTATTTTCAGGTTCTAAGGGCAAGTATGCAAAAAGAAGCAATTTGGAGCATTCTAGAGCATTTTTGGGCCAAGATTGGGTAGTGCAAGCATGGAGGCAAGTTGATGGACGAAATTGAAGATATAAAGGCTTGAAATCAGCTAAGAAGATGGAAGAAAGAAGTCAAAGATAAAGAAGATAAGGAATCAGCTCAAAAGAAGGAGAATTATCCAAAACATTATCTAAAACAACCTTATCTTATCTTATCTTATCCAATCCTTATCTTATCTTACCTTATCTTATCCAATCTTATCCTAATCTTATCCTAACCTGTTTTCTTCAGTTTAGGGGACTTAAAACTTGATTTCTAGAAGTCCTATCCCTTGTCCTATAAAAGTGGCGCCCCAAATCCTTCTAGAAACCTCAAAATCTGCCATAAAACACATTCCTTCTAGAACCCTAAAAATCTGGCGTCTCCTTCCCTTCTAGAAATCCTGATTTCCTTGCCTTGCAAGGCTTTCTAGAAGCCTTATCCCTCTTTATCCAAATCTGCCACACCTTAGGCCCTTTCCCATGAGAAATCTGATTGTTTTGAACCTATTTCTGGATGGATTTGGCTTTCTAGAAGTCCTAATCTGATTCACCTAGGGTTTTTGGTGCCTATATATATATTTCTCCACCCTTTGCCGTGCACACCACCCTCCATATACATCATTCACGCCAGAAATCATCCACCACTCTCTGCCGCACCCTTCCTTCACCATTCTCCATAGTTTCTGACCTAATTCACTCCCTGCCGCACCATACATCCATCCTAGCCAATAATCCAGCCTTCTACACCATTCATAACCCCCAAAATCTGTCCCTAGACCTTGTACCGCAGCAAAGAGGAGGAGAAGGAGCCTTGGACGTGCATGCCATTCAAGTTTAAATTGCTGGAAGTTTTAGGTGTTTCCTTTCCTTTGATTTCAATGTTTAAATTCCTTACTCTTTGTTCTGTGAGTATGAGGAACTAAACCCCCTCTGGCTAGGGGGGGATTCGAAACCATGTTTATGCTTGCTATTTGACTTGATTACCTCTAGTTGTGATTCATAAATTGTGATTTCAATTTACTTATCTATTTGAATTAAACTGATTTGTGTGTGTTGGTTGAGAGTGCACGCTTAATTGTCATGCATAAATCTAATGCTAGGATATAAGGAAGTTTCACCTAATCGTTACAGAATTATATTCACAAGTAGTAAAGGTTGATGATCTCGATTGTGTTAAGTAAATTCTTGGCATAAGTTTCATGCAATTCATAGGAACGAATGCCTTGCCAATGCTTATGGTTTTCATAGAACTTAATGATTCTTGCTTGTATCTCTATTATGCAATTCATGTAGGGAACTGGTGGGGAATGCTTTGGGTTGTCGTATGCAGTCATCCAATTCAATAACGTTAGGAAAATCTGAGGGTTAATTAGTGCAATTCACGGTTAATCTGGGGCGTTGACAATCCATGGTTTATTGAAAAGCAACTAGAAATCGTTTTGTATGCAAGTATGACATGTGTGGAGAAGAACCCCTTAGCTAGCCTTCCATCCATTCACTTTAACCAAATTCGTTTTAAAATCTGTTTTGTTTTACGAAGTTTATGTTTTGTTTTCAAATTCGTCAAAACCAAATCCCCCTTTATTTTGAAGTGTCAAATTAGTTAGAAATCAATTTAGTTTGTGTTTTAAGTGTCTTGAGTCCAGTTATAACATGTTTTCGTCCAAATTCTTCCTTAGTGTTCAAAACTGCCCAGAAAGTGGTTTTAAGGCAGTTTTGAGCAATTGTTTGCTGTTTTGAGTCTTTTGGTTTGTTTTAGTGTTTTAGAGTATAGTTTTGCATTCTTTGAGTCTAATTTAGTGTTTTAACTTTGTTTTAAGTTTTTGAGTCAGTTTTCAAGTGATTTAGCAATCCCTCCTAATCCCCGGCCTAGAACGATCCCTACTTACATACTTTGCTACAATTGATAAAAAGAGGGTTTAATTTGTGTGCTTATATATTTTGCATCAATATGGTGTCCCTGGTTCTCGCGTCTAAGTAGTGGCATTCCATTCATGAGATCATATATATACATGCATTCCAGAAATTGCTTTCTTTGTTATATACATATGTGAGTATTAGTTTTCATGTTTACATCAATCTTCTCACATATACCTAGTGTAGGGAGTGTAGTCAGAAAATCTGTGAGAAAATAGAGTGTATATCTAGTGAGAAATTGAGGGATTCTCTAAGGCATGTTACTACATTCAAAATATTGTTTTAATTGATTAAATGCGAGCTAGTGAGTAGTAACTATGATTAAGTATGTGCTCGAGAGTAAGGATAACTAAAATCTATGTAAGTAATGATTTTTTTTAACATGCTATGTACCATTGGAAATCCCTGAGGCGAACGTTGGAAGGTTTAGGTTATGTTTTGTTTGTTTTGGTCGAGGACTAGCAAAAGCTAAGTGTGGGGGAATTTGATAGGAGCATATTTATGCGACTTAGTTAGTGTGTTTTCCTGCATTTACTTAGTTATTTGTTGCTTATTATAGTGTCTTAAGTCATTTTCGTGTGTTTATAGGTCCTAGAAGCAAAGTTGGCAAAAAGATGCAATTTGGAGCATTTTAGAGCAGTTTTGGGCTTGGAATGGATATCACAAGATTGGAGCAAGATGGATGGACGAATTTGAAGTTCAAGAGAGGCTAGGAATGTGCAAAAGAGTTGAAGAAATAAATCCAAGTCAAAGAAGATAAGGAATCAGCTACAAAGAAGGAGAATTATCCAAAACATTATCCAAACTACCTTGTCTTATCCTTATCTTATCCAAACCTTATCTTATCTTATCTTACCATGCCTTATCTTATCCTATCCTAATCCTTTCCTAACTTAATTCCTGCTGCAAAAGGGATTCAATTTTAGTTTAGGAGACTTAAAAACCTGATTTCTAGGAACCTTATCCCCTCCTACAAAGGTGCTGCACCTAACCCCTTCTAGAAACCCCAAAATCAGCCAAATAACACCCTTTCTAGAAGTCCCTAGAAAGGTGGCGCCCCAAGCCTTCTAGATGCATGATCCAGCCGCACCTTTCTCCTGATTCCCTTTGGTTTTTGGCCTTCTAGATGTCCTATTTCCTACTAGGATTACATAACCTTTTCCCCTTAGGATTGTGATTTTATTTTCCTACACAAACTACATTTTGTAATCCTTTTCCTACACTACATGTTGGTGCCGCACCCTCTCCCTATATATACATATTTTCTGCACCATTCAAAGACACCATCTCTCATTCACACATCTCTACACTACCATTCAGCCATACCCTCATTGTGCCGCAACCTGCAAGCAAGGAAGGAAGGAATCTGGAGCGTTTTCTAGGTGTTTTCTATCTTTGTTCAATGTTTAATTTTATTTATATTTGTTTGATTGCGAACATGAGGAACTAATTTCTTTATAGTTAGAGGCGAATTCAAAGCCATGGACATATGTTTTATATGAATTGATTTCCTCCAGTTATGATTTCATGAATCGTGAATGTGGTTTGCTTAACTGTTTTATTAAGAACTTGTTCTTGTGTGTTGATTAAGGATGCATACTTAGTTTGCATGCATGAATTTGATGCTAAAATATAAGGGAATTTCACCTAATCGTTATGAACTTATATTTACAAGTAGTGGAGGTTGCTAGTCACGATCGCGTTAAGTAAATTCCTGGCAGGAGTGTCATGCTTTTCATAGTCACGAATGCCTTGTCAATGCTTATGATTTTCACAAAGCTTAATGATCTTTGTTTTGTGTCTCTATCATGCTTTTCATAGTTAGGGAGCTTAATAAAGAATGATTTGGGTTGTCGTATGCTTTTCATCCAATTCAATGAGTCTAGGGAAATCTGATGATTAATTAGTTCTACACAATTAATTTGGGGCATTGTCATTCATGGTTTGTTGAAAGAATAACTGGAAATCAATTTATATGCATATGTTCATGTGTGGAGGAGGGCCCTCTAACTAGCCTTTCACCCTTTTCAATTCACCAAATTCGTTTTCTATAAAGTATTTTATGCAAAGTTTCTGTTTTAAGTTTTAAATTCGTCAAAAACAATCCCCCTTTCATTTAAACTTGTTTTTAGAGTCAAAACCTGTTTTGTTTTAGTCTTTTGAGTCTTTTAAGTTTTATTTTCGTCAAAACCACTTGTTAGGTTTAGAATTGAGTCTTTCTGATTGTTTCTTGCTGTTTTGAGTGTTTTAAGTTAGTTTAGAGTCTATAGAGTCTAGTTTAGTGTTTTTGAGTCTTATTTGTGTTGATTAGCATCCCTAGTTAATCCCCGGTCTAGAACGATCCCTACTTACATCATTGCTACAATTGTCATCAATAGGGTTTAATTTGTGTGTCAAGAGGTTCGTTCTTTTCTTGGCCATGCAGGTTTCTATCGTAGGTTTATCAAAGATTTCTCAAAGGTTGCACAACCTCTTTGCCGTCTCCTACAAAAAGAAGTGGCGTTTGAATTCACCAAGGAGTGCACGGCATCATTCAACCAACTTAAGGAGTTGTTGACCACGGCACCCATTATTGTTCCACCGGATTGGAGCCTACCTTTCGAGCTTATGTGTGATGCGTCCGATTACGCTTTAGGGGCTGTTTTGGGACAAAGAAAGGACAAGAGGCCGCATGTCATCTACTATGCCTCACGGACATTGAATGATGCCCAGTTGAACTATTCCACTACGGAAAAAGAACTTCTTGCCGTTGTTTTTGCTTTAGATAAGTTTAGATCATATCTAATTGGTACTAAAGTAATTGTGTTCACGGACCATGCAGCATTGAAGTACTTGCTCACCAAAAAGGAGGCCAAGCCACGACTAATTCATTGGATATTGCTACTTCAAGAGTTCGACATTGAGATTCGTGACAGGAAGGGAAGTGAAAACATGGTGGCTGACCACCTCAGCCGAATGGTGCATAACGAGGAGTCTCTACCTATTTTGGAGACATTCCCCGATGAACAATTGTTGTCCATAAAGGTTAGTGAGCCTTGGTATGCTGATTTGGTGAACTTTTTGGTGTCAAAACAAATTCCAAGCACTTTTGCTAGGCACCAACGTGACAAGTTAAGACATGATGCACGGTTTTATGTGTGGGATGATCCATACTTATGGAAATATTGTTCGGATCAAGTTATAAGTCGATGTGTGCATAATATGGAGTTTAATTCAATTTTAACTTTCTGTCACACTTATGCATGTGGGGGACACTTTGGGACACAACGCACTGCCCTTAAGGTTTTAGAATGTGGATTTTATTGGCCGACTTTATTTAAAGATGCTAGAACCTTTCGTATGTCTTGTGATCGTTGCCAAAGAATGGGTAACATAGGTGCTAAGGACCAAATGCCGCAAAACATCATACTTCCTGTTGAAATTTTTGATGTTTGGGGCATTGATTTCATGGGCCCATTTCCTTCATCGCATGGTTTTCTTTACATATTACTTGCCGTGGATTATGTCTCAAAATGGGTGGAAGAAAAGGCCACCCGGACTAATGATTCTAAAGTGGTTGCAGATTTTATTAGAACTAACATTTTTGCAAGGTTTGGTATTCCACGGGTGATCATTAGTGATGGAGGGTCGCACTTTTGCAATCGAACAATTGAGGCGTTGTTGAGTAAGTACAATGTCAATCATAAGGTTTCTACACCTTACCATCCTCAAACGAATGGCCAAGCTGAGGTTTCTAACCGGGAGATCAAACAAATCATGGATAAAACCGTGGGGCCTACAAGGAAGGATTGGAGCTTGCGCTTGAACGATGCATTGTGGGCCTATCGCACGGCTTACAAAACACCCCTTGGCATGTCCCCATTTCGGCTAATATATGGCAAACCATGTCACTTACCTGTGGAGTTAGAGCACAAAGCGCATTGGGCCGTGAAAACATTCAATTTGGAGTTAGATGCGGCTGGAATGCATAGGAAGCTTCAATTGAATGAACTTGAGGAGATAAGGAACGAAGCATATGAGAACTCTCGAACCTACAAGGAGAAGACCAAGGCCTTTCATGAAAAGATGATTCGTGGCAAATCATTCTCAGTTGGGCAGAAAGTGTTGCTATTCAATTCCCGTCTTCGGTTGTTTCCTGGTAAGTTACGTTCCAAGTGGGTTGGCCCATTTGTTGTTACTAATGTTTTTGTTCATGGTGCAGTGCAAATCAAAAGCTTGAAAACTGGACAAGAATTCAAGGTGAATGGGCACCGATTGAAGCCATATTATGAGAGCTTTGTGGAGCAAACTGTGGATGACATCTCCTTGGATGCCGTGGGTACTAATCTGGAATGAATGGGCATTTCGTCCGGCTATACGACGTTAAAGCAAGCGCTACTTGGGAGGCAACCCATGCATTCAACAAAGGAAGACCTAGGGAGCACTCCAATTCCAGATTTGCGTTCCTAAACCTTTCTCTTTGTTGTTGTTTTCGTTTCTGCTTTGTTTCTTGTTTAGTTCCTGTTTTGTTTGGTTGTTGTTTATTTGTGTGAGTTTATGCTTGAAACATTGAGGACAATGTTTGATTTAAGTGTGGGGGGGGTAACCAAAATGTTTTGATGCAATTTCGTAGGGCTTGATCACCCATAACTTCTAATGTTGTTCCTTGCTGTTTTTAAGTGTTTTTAAGCTGTTTTGGTGTGTTTAGTGTGTTTTGACTCAAAAATTCGAAAATCCCATAAAAATTTGAAAAATTGTTTTGAAAAAACCAAAAAGAGTTGTTTTTGTGTGTTTGTTTGTGTCTTAGGGTACCTTCCAACACAATGATGAGGATTTGGTTTTTAAGTGCATAACTGTTAAAGAAAGTTACAAACATGGATGGAAGTTTGAATTGCTCTTTGGTTTATGCTTGGTCATAGTTGACATTCATGAATTCACATGTAATCACAAAAAGGATAAAATCAGTTTTTGTAACATGCTTGAAGGAAGTAACTCAAACTAACGCTACAACCCTGAGAGACTTGAGCCTTTAACGTTCTTTGGAGAGTTAATAATCTGTGCATTTATTGTTTTCTAAAGTCGTTGCATGATCTCATCATTCTTTGCTTGGCTGCTACTTGGAATGCGTTTCATCATTTAGTTCCAAATACTAGAACTCATACCCGTTTCATTCAAAGCATAAAATTGATTAGCATAACAAATAACAAGATGAAGCTGCTTAGTAAACCAAGAGCCAAATAGTCGTACCCCATGTTCATTTGATTTGTAGGTTTCAGCCCCGTTGAGCCATATTTAGCCTATTTTTCTTTGTTAACCCACATTATCCTCACCTAGCCTAGATTAAGACCATCCATACCTCTGTTCTTGAAGCATAGTAATGCATGACTCAATATGAATTCCTTTTGATCATTGTTTGGCAGAAAACAAGTGTGGGGGAAGTGAGTTTTGTTGTGGGTGTGCCAAAGTCTTGCATGAGGCACGGGTAGAAAGAAAAAAAAAAGGCAAAAAAAAACAAAGAAAAGAAAAATTCGTGGAAAAAGAAAAAGAAGAAGAAAAAGTTGTGAAGAAGTATGGAAAGTGTTCAAAATAAGTGAGATTAAAGCTCACAAGTGTTGGTTGTTGAAGGAAGGGTCCAAAACATTGAATCCGGCCCTAATTGTTGCTTGAATCTTCCCTTTGTGTTTAAAAGTTGATTTCTGCAGGCTAAAGGAAATTCTAAGTTCGATTTCATTATTTTGCTGGCTATTGCTTTAAGAACGTTTGTTTTTCCTAACCTTTCTTTGTTAGCCAATACCCCTAGCCCCGTTACAACCATATGCTTCAATCTTGGGTGTTGTGTGTTTCAATATGTGGAGTTTGGGATTGGTATGAGCATATGGTGTCACTGGTTCTCGCATCTAAGTAGTAGCATTCCATTCATGAGATCATATCTATATATGCTTATTAACTCCAGAAATTGCTTTCTTTGTTATAAACATATGTGAGTGTTTGTTTTCATGATTACATCAATCTTCTCACATATAACTAGTGTAGGGAGTGTAGTTAGAAAATGTGTGTGAACATTGAGTGCATATCTAGTAAGGAATTGAGGGATTCTCTAAGGCATGTTACTACATTCAAAACATCGTTTTAATTGGTTATTTGTGAACTAGTAAGTAGTGACTATGATTAAGTATGTGCTCAAGAGTAAGGATGGCTAAAATCTGTGGGAGTAATGATCTTTGGCATGTCATGTGCATTGGAAATCCCTGAGACAATTGTTGGAAGGTTTAGGATTGTGTTATACTTGTTTTGTTTCGTTTTGTTTTGCTCGAGGACTAGCAAAAGCTAAGTGTGGGGGAATTTGATAGGGGCATATTTATGCACCTTAGTTAGCTTGTTCTTGTGCATTTATGTTGTTTTTCCTTAGTTAAAGTAGTCTTTTAAGCTAGTTTGATGTATTTTCAGGTTCTAAGGGCAAGTATGCAAAAGGATGCATTTTGGAGCTTTTTGGAGCACATTTGAGCTTGGAATGGATATTATATGCTTGGAGCCAAGAGGATGGACGAATTTGGAGTCCAAATGGAGTTAGGAATATGTTTCAAGGTTGGAGAAATAAATTCAAATCATTGAAGATAAGGAATCAGCTCAAAAGAAGGAGAATTATCCAAAACATTATCCAAAACAACCTTATCTTATCTTATCTTATCCAATCCTTATCCTATCTTAACTAACCTTATCCTATCCTAATCCTTTTCTATTTTAATTCCTGGTACAATGAGGGCTTATTTTCTGATTGGGGGACATTTGATTTAGGATTCTAGAACCCTAAGTCCTTGCCGCACCTAGCCTTCTAGAAAACCTGATTTCCTTGCCTTGCAAGGCTTTCTAGAAGCCTTATCCCTCTTTATCCAAATTTGCCGCACCTTAGGCCCTTTCCCATGAGAAATTTGATTGTTTTGAACCTATTTCTGGATGGATTTGGCTTTCTAGAAGTCCTAATCTGATTAGGGTTTTTGGTGCCTATATATATATTTCACCACCCCTTGCCGTACACACCACCCTCCATATACATCATTCACGCCAGAAATCATCCACCACTCTCTGCCGCACCCTTCCTTCACCATTCTCCATAGTTTCTGACCTAATTCACTACCTGCCGCACCATACATCCATCCTAGCCAATAACCCAGCCTTCTACACTATTCATAACCCCCAAAATCTGTCCCTAGACCTTGTGCCGCAGCAAAGAGGAGGAGAATGAGCCTTGGACGTGCATGCCATTCAAGTTTGAATTGCTGGAAGTTTTAGGTGTTTCCTTTCCTTTGATTTCAATGTTTAAATTCAATACTCTTTGTTCTGTACGTATGAGGAACTAAACCTCCCTTGGCTAGGGGGGGATTCGAAACCATGTTTATGCTTGCTATATGACTTGATTACCTCTAATTGCGTTTCATAAATTGTGAATTCAATTTACTTATCTGTTCATATTAAAACTGATTTGTGTGTGTTGATTGAGGTGGCCAACTTAGTTTGCATGCATAAATCTAATGCTAGGATATAAGGAAGTTTCACCTAATTGTTACAACTTTATATTCACAAGTAGTAAAGGTTGATGATCTCAATTGTGTTAAGTAAATTCTTGGCATAAGTATCATGCGCTTTCATAGTTACAAGTGCCTCGTCAATACTTATGATTTCCATTGAACGTAATGATCTTTGATTGTATCTCTAGTATGCGCTTTCATATAGAGAACTCTTGAAGAATAATTTGATTGTGATGCGCATTTTCCGTCCAATTCATTGACATAAGGGAAATCTGAAAGTTAATTTAAGCGAACCTAATTAACTTGGAGTGTTGAGAATTCGTGGTCTATTGAATTGCAATTAGAAATCGTTTTGTATGCAAGTATGACATGTGTGGAGAAGAACCCCTTAGCTAGCCTTCCATCCATTAATTTAAACCAATTTCGTTTTACAATCTGTTTTGTTTTACAAGGTTTATGTTTTGTTTTCAATTTCGTCAAACCCAATTCCCCCTTTATTTTGAAGTGTCAATTTAGTTAGAAATCAATTTAGTTTGTGTTTTTAAGTGTCTTGAGTCAAGTTATAAACTGTTTTCGTCCAAATTCTTCCTTAGTGTTCAAAACTGCCCAGAAAGTGGTTTTAAGGCAGTTTTGAGCGTTTGTTTGCTGTTTTGAGTCTTTTGGTTTGTTTTAGTGTTTTAGAGTATAGTTTTGCATTCTTTGAGTCTAATTTAGTGTTTTAACTTTGTTTTAAGTTTTTGAGTCAGTTTTCAAGTGGTTTAGCAATCCCTCCTAATCCCCGACCTAGAACGATCCCTACTTACATACTTTGCTACAATTGATAAAAAGAGGGTTTAATTTGTGTGCTTATATATTCTGCATCACCTGCCCTTTATTTTCTATTACATCATTGACAAAACAAGAACGAACGCCATTAGTATTCTCAACAGATTCAGAAACATTAAAGTTAATCATATCACCACCAAACGCCATAGTTACTGCTCCCTTGGCCACGTCAATCTTGGTTTGAGCTGTTTTCATGAAAGGTCATCCAAGTAAGAGTAGCGATGGTGGAGAGTGGGCTGTGTCCTCCATGTCAAGTACATAGAAATCCACCGAAAAAAGTAAATGGTCTACCTGCACCAAAACATCTTCCAAAACTCTTTTTGGATATGCGTTAGAACGATTAGCCAATTGAATAATCACACCATCATTTTTCAGCTCTCCTAAGTTTATAGATGCATAAATGGAATACGGCATGACATTAATTGATGCACCTAAGTCTAACATGGCATGTTCAAACCGAGTATTGCCAATAACACATGGAATTGTAAAACTACCTGGATCTTTGCACTTAGAGGGCAGTTTACGTTGCAAGATGGCTGAGACGTTTTCACTCACATGCACCACCTCTTTCTCTTGAATTCGTTTCTTGGTTGTGCAAAGCTTCTTCAAAAACTTAGCATACTTCAAAAACGTAGCATACTTCGGAATTTGCTTTATTGCATCAAGGAGTGGGATATTGACTTGCACTTTCCTAAAGGTCTCTACAACAACCAATTTCGACCTACCTTAGTTAAAGCGGACGACATAGGGTGCCTAGGAGGCTACGGCAAGGCTGGTTCTACCCTTGTTGTAGGCTTTGCTTGTTCCTCTGCTTCGACTTGCAACTTCTCGTCCTCTTTTTGGCCGGAATTGGATGGTTGAGGGTCAGTTCCTACTTGTTTTCCACTTCGCAATATGATGGCTGATAGGAGCATATTTATGCGACTCAGTTAGCTTGTTTCCTTACATTTACGTTGTTAGTTCTTAGTTATTTTAGTATTTTAAGCTATTTTCGTGTGTTTGCAGGTCCAAAGGGCTAAAGTGGCAAGAAAGTGCCATTTGGAGCAGTTTTGGGCACTAAATGGATTGCACATGCTTGGAGTTCAAAATGAGCTTAAGATCAAATGAAGAATGAAGAGTTCAAAATTGGAAGCCAAAGTTTCTAAAGTTGGAAGTTTCTATTCTTGGAGGTTTCCATTCTTGAAAGTTTCTATTCTTGGCTTGGAAGTTTCCTAATCCTTCCTCACCTATGTTCCAGCCACAAAAGGAAACCAAAATATTTTAGGGCACTTTATTGGTTGTTCTAGAAGCCTAAACCTACCCTAAGAGTCCTTGCCGCACAAACATAACTTTTCCTTGCCTTTTTTGTGACTTAAATTACATTCATTTTCTTTAAAGAACCCAGCCGCACCTCTTTAGTGCCTTTCCCCTTCCTTGCCATGCAAGGGAGGCCTCTCTTTCCTATTTTCTGCCCCAAAAACATATTCCCTTTTCTTTCTAAGCCCTGCCGCATATCCTTACCCTTTTCCCCCTAGGATTCTGATTTTATTTCCCTTTCTTTATTGGATTTGAATTAATTTCTATTAACAAAATTAAGTTAGGGTTTTGATTTCCTTTTAGCCTTAAATAACACCCTTTGCCGCAGCCTTGGAGGATGATTCACTCCTATACACACTCTTTTAAAACCCTTTTTCCGCACCACCCACTCATCCTAACCATAACCATTCAGCCTTCCATCCATTCCTTCATACAAACAACACTTCAAACCATCACCCATCCCTTGTGCTGCAGCAAAGGAGCAGACGGAAAGTTATTGGACGTGCTTGCTGTTTGATGCGAATTAAATAAGCACTCAAATTAAACCCTCTTGTTGACAGTTGTAGTAAAGATGCAAGTAGGGATCGTTCTAGGCAGGGGATTAGGAGGGATTGCTAATCTACTATAAACTGACTTAAAAACACAAAAACAAACTTAAAAACACTTAACATGACTCAGAAGACTCAAAACAAACTTAAAAGACTCAAAATAGTTTAAAACAACCAAAAGGACTCAAAACAGATACTAGGGAGTTATTTGGACGAATTTAAGACTAGTAAGACTCAAAACACTAAAACCACAAGTTTGGACAGATTTAAACACACTTCTAACTAATCTAACACACTTAATTAAAAGGGGATTGGGTTTGAATCAAATTAATTAAACTAAACAGATTGCATAAACTAAACAAAGTTAAACACGAAATTGGGTCAATTGATTGATGATGGGCTAGCTAGAGCGTTCTTCTCCACACATGACACACTTGCATACAAATCAATTTTCAGTTGTTCTTTCGATAAACCATGAAACTCAACACCCCAGGTTAATTAGGTACGCTTAAATTAACCCTTAAGTTCTCCTTAAGTTATTGAATTGGATGGGAAAGCGTATACAACAATTCAAAACATTCTCTAAAAGTCCCCTACGTGAACAGTACAATAGAGTTACAATCAAATATCACTAAGCTTCATGAAAACTATAAGCATTGACGATGCATTCATAACTATGATGAGCATGATACTCCTGCCAAGAATTCACTTAACGCGATCGTTTATAAGCGACCTCCACTACACATGAATATAAGTTCATAACGATTAGGTGAAATTCCCTTATATTCTAGCATCAAATTCATGCATGCAAACTAAGTGTCGACCCTCAATCAACATACAAGAATAAGTTCTCAATCAAACAGTTAAGCAAATTGAATTCACAATTTATGAAATCACAAATGAAGGTAATCAATTCATATTGCAAGTATGTTCATGGCTTTGAATTCCCCCCTAGCCAAAACGAGTTTAGCCTCTCATGCTTACAGCAAAACAAAGAGAAATTAAATTAAACATTGAAAACAAACATAGATTACACCTAGAAACGTTCCAGCAATCCAACTTGAATGGCAAGCATGTGATAGGAGCATATTTATGCGACTTAGTTAGCTTGTTTCCTTGCATTTACTTAGTTAGTTTATGTTTATTATAGTGTTTTAAGCTAAATTCATGTGTTTTCAGGTTCTAAGGACAAAGTTGGCGAGAAAGTGCATTTTAGAGCATTTTGGAGCAATTCTGGGCTGGAATGGATTGCATGCATATGGAGCACAAGGAATGGACGAATTTGAAGTTCAAATGAGGCTAGGAATGTTTTTAAAAGTTGGAGAAACAAAGTCAAGTCAAAGAAGATAAGGAATCAGCTACAAACATGGAACATTATCCAAACCAACCTTATCTTATCTTATCCTTATCTAATCTTATCCTATCTTAATTCCAGCTGCAAGGGGGACTCATTTTCATAATAGGATGCCTAAAACCTGCTTTTAGGAGGTCTTTTCCATCTAGAAACATGCCACAACACTCCTTTCTAGAAGTCCTAAAAATATGGCGCCCCAAACCTTTCTAGAAGGCCTTTGCCTTGCCTTGCACTCCATCCTCTTCCCTCCAATTGCTGCCGCACCTTCCCTACCCTTATTCCTCTTGGATTCTGATTTAATTAGCTTATTCCCTTGTGGATTTGGATTGTGCAAAGCCTTATCGGAAATTAATTGGGCTAAACCCCTTTCCTGATGGATTTAAGCCTTGTGCCGCACCCTAGGGCCCTAATCCTTTATTTCTGCTAAGTCCAAGTCGTAACCTGATTTCCCAAGGGTATGCCCTGCCTATATATACATATTTTGAGGCTTTTCTGCAGGTTACCACCCCCTATACCACACCATAATTCGTAACCATTCACCATCCACCCTTCACCATAACTCACCTACATCCATCCACCACCACCATTCAACACAGAAATTCATTCAGCTGCACTCCATCCACCATTTCACAATCCATATGCATCCATAGTCTCTTGTGCCGCAGCAAGGTGGGGAAGAAGAAGAACCTTGGCGATTCATTCTTGCAGATTGGAGCGTTTTAGGTGTACTTCGTTCTTGTTTTCAATGTTTATTTTGTTATTACTTTCTGATTTTGCTGTAATCATGAGTGGCTAAATCCCTATTTAGTTAGGGGGAAGTTTGAAGCCATGAACATGTTTGAGATATGAATTGATTTATGCCAATTGTGATTTGATAAGTTATGATTGCAATTCAATTATCTGTTTTATTCATAACTGATTCTTGTATGTTGATTAAGGATGCATACTTAGTTTTCATGCATGAATTTGATGCTAGAATATAAATGAGTTTCACCTAATCGTTATAAGTTTATATTCATGAGTAGTGAAGGTTGCTTGTCACAATTGCGTTAATTGAATTCTTGGCAAACGTATCATGCATTCATAGTTACAATTGCCTCGTCAACACTTATGATTTTCATGGAACGTAATGATCTCTGATTGTATCTCTATTATGCATTCATGTAGAGGACTTTTGGAGAATGATTTGAGTTGTCGCATGCATTCATCAAATTCAATGAGTTAAGGAAAATCTGAGGGTTAATTTGTTGCATCACGGTTAATCTGGGGTGTTGAGCATCATAGTTTATTGAAAAGCAATTGGAAATTGATTCGTATACAAGTGTGTCATGTGTGGGGAACGAACCTCTAACTAATCCATCCATCATCTTATTTCCTAAATTCGTTTTAGAATCTGTTTAGTTTCACAATTTGTTTGTTTGATTCAATTTCATCAAAACCAAAACCCCCATTTACTTTCTTGTTTCAAAGTGTCTAAAATCTGTTTTGTTTGTGTTTTAGAGTGTTTTGAGTCAAGTCAAAACCCAAAATTCGTCCAAAGTTGTGTTTAGAGTCCAAAACTGCCCAGATTGTGTTTTTAGGCAGTTTTGAGTGTTTTTAGCTTGTTTTGAGTCTTTTGAGTTTGTTTTGAGTCCCTTGAGTCTTTCCAAACGTTTTTAACATTGTTCTTTGTGTTTTAAGTCAGTTTAGAGGTTTTAGCAAGCCCTCCTAATCCCCGGTTTAGAACGATCCCTACTTGCATTTATACTACGATTTGACAACAAGAGGGTTTAATTTGAGTGCTTAACTTTTATCACATCAGCATGTCCAAGGGGTCTCCTTCTTCTTCCTTTGTAAAGCTGCAGCACAAGGGTTAGGGTGTGTAGAATGGGTGGTGATGGGTGGTAGAGGATGGATAGGTAGATAGGTGGATGGAAGATGGATTTTCAGCAGAAAGTGTGTAGATAATTTAAATGGTGTGGCAAGCTTTATTTAAAGGCCTAGGGTACTCAGAAAATAATAGGAAAGGTTTATAACTTAGTTAATTTGTCCTACAAAGATTAGAGGTCAGAAATCAATCAAAATAAGTAAGAAAGATTCAGAATTCAAAGAGAATAGGAAAGGATATGAGGCAGGAATTTATATAGGAAAAGGAATGTGATTGTGGGTCAGAAAATAGATAAGAAAGGAGAGAAAGGTGCGGCATTGACTTTAAAGAAAGGGAATGTGGTTTTAAGATCAGAAAACAGGAAAGAAACAACCTCCTTGTGCGGCAAGGAAGAGGAATGTGCAAGGGTGGTGCGGCATGGACTTTAAGGAAGGTTTAGGGCATCTAGAACAAGTAATTAAATGTCTTAACATATTTTGGAATCCTCTTGTGGCTGGAACATAGGTGAGGAAGGATTAGGAAACTTCCAAGCCAAGAATAGAAACTTTCAAGAATGGAAACCTCCAGGAATAGAAACTTCCAACTTTAGAAACTTTGGCTTCCAATTTTGAACTCCTCATTTTTCATTTTCATTTCTTCATTTCTTTCATCTCTTTATTCATTCCTAGCCTCCTTTGATCTTTAATTTTGTCCATCACCTTGCTCCAAGCAAGTGTTATCCTTCCAATGCCCAAAACTGCTCCAAAATGCACCAAAATGCACTTTCTTACTCCTTTAACCACTTAGACCTACAAACACACGAAAATAGCTTAAAGTACCAACATAACTAAGTACTAACAACGTAAATGCAAGGAAACAAGCTAATTAAATCGCATAAATATGCTCTTATCACTATTCAATTTGAATCGCTGGAGCGTTTAGGTGTTTTCTTTCTTTTGTTTTGAATGAATAAATCTGTTTACCTTTGTTTTGCGATTATGAGGAACTAAACCCCTTGTGGCTAGAGGGAGATTCAAAGCCATGAACATGCTTGCAATATGAATTGATTACCTTCAGTTGTGATTTCATAAATTGTGAATTCGATTTGCTTAACTGTTTGATTGATAACTTATTCTTGTATGTTGATTAGGAGTGCACGCTTAGTTGTCATGCATGAATTTGATGCTAGAATATAAGGGAATTTCACCTAATCGTTATGAACTTATATTCATGTGTAGTGGAGGTCGCTTATAAACAATCGCGTTAAGTGAATTCTTGGCAGGAGTGTCATGCTCATCATAGTTACGAATGCCTCGTCAATGCTTATAGTTTTCATGAAGCTTAATGATCTTTGATTGTATCTCTATTATGCGCTTTCATGTAGGGGACTTTTAGAGAATGTTTTGAATTGTTGTATGCGTTTTCCCGTCCAATTCAATAACTTAAGGAAAACTTGAAGGTTAATTTAAGCGTACCTAATTAATCTGGGGTGTTGAGTTTCATGATTTATCGAAAGAACAACTGAAAATTGATTTGTATGCAAGTGTGTCATGTGTGGAGAAGAACCCTCTAGCTAGCCCATCATCCATTCAAAACACCAATTTCATGCCTAAAGCTGTCTTAGTTTTTAGTTTACTTGTTTTGTTTTTAATTCGTCCAAAACCCAATCCCCTTTACTTTTGTGTGTCAAATTAGTTAGAATCTGCCCAACTTTGTGTTTTTAAGTGTTTTGAGTCTTCATAGTTCCAAATTCGTCCAAATTTATCCTTGGAGTCTGTTTTGAGTCTATTAGCTTGTTTTGTGCTGCTTTGAGTAATTTTAGTTGTTTTGAGTCATTAGAGTCTAGTTTTGCATTCTTTGAGTCTAGTTTAGTGTTTTAAACTTAGTTTTACATTTTTAAGTCAGTTTTACATAATTAGCAATCCCTCCTAATCCCCGGTCCAGAACGATCCCTACTTGCATCTATACTACAATTGTCAACAAGAGGGTTTAATTTGTGTGCTGTTTTACATCGCATCAAATTTTTGGCACCATTGCCAAGGATTAGCAACTTTGCTAATCCCCCGTTGTTTCTTTTTGTTTATTTTTCGTGTGTTTGTTTCTGACTTTGTTTTGTTTCTTGTTTTTAGGTACTAGTTTATGACTCGAAGTACTCAACCTGTTCATGCACATATCTTGGAGTTTGACGATTTTGAACGAACTTTGAGAAGGAAGAAGAAAGAGCCATAACCTAGCCCATCTAGTTCTAGCTCTGAATCTGAGTTTGTCGAAGAGGAAGAGGAGGAACAAGTCATGGCAGTGGACAATCGAACAATCTAGGAGCTTTCTACCTCGGGATTAGACAATGCCGTTCCGTTGTGCATTCAATATCCTAGGGCTGCCCAAGACAAGACTGATGAGTTCAAATTGAAGTCTAGCTTGCTGCACCATATTCCCAAATTCCATGGGCTGTCCATGGAAGATCCAAACAAGCACTTGAAAGAGTTTGAAGTGGTGTGTTCAAGCATGACTCCAATCAATGTCGATGGCAATATTTTGAAGATGAAGGCCTTTCCCTTCTCTCTTCTAGAGAAGGCTAAGGATTGGTTATATGAATTGGCCTCTGGAACCGTCACTTCTTGGGAGAGCATCAAGAGGGCGTTCTTAGAGAAGTTCTTCCCCACTTCAAGAGTCATTCTTTTGAGGAAGAAGATTAGTGGAATCCAGCAAAGCCAAGAAGAGTCATTTGATAGGAGCATATTTATGCGACTTAGTTAGCTTGTTTCCTTGCATTTACTTAGTTAGTTTATGTTTATTATAGTGTTTTAACCTATTTTCGTGTGTTTGTAGGTCCAATTGGCAAAGTTGGCAAGAAAGTGCATTTTAGAGCATTTTGGAGCAATTCTGGGCTGAAATGGATTGCATGCATATGAAGCACAAGGAATGGACGAATTTGAAGTTCAAATGAGGCTAGGAATGTGTTTAAAAGTTGGAGAAACAAATTCAAGTCAAAGAAGATAAGGAATCAGCTACAAACATGGAACATTATCCAAACCAACCTTATCTTATCTTATTCTTATCTTATCCTTATCTAATCTTATCCTATCTTAATTCCAGCTGCAAGGGGGACTCCTTTTCATATTAGGATGCCTAAAACCTGTTTTTAGGAGGTCTTTTCCATCTAGAAACATGCCACAACACTCTTTTCTAGAAGTCCTAAAAATTTGGCGCCCCAAACCTTTCTAGAAGGCCTTTGCCTTGCCTTGCACTCCATCCCCTTCCCTCCAATTGCTGCCGCACCTTCCCTACCCTTATTCCTCTTGGATTCTGATTTAATTAGCCTATTCCCTTGTGGATTTGGATTGTGCAAAGCCTTTTCAGAAATTAATTGGGCTAAACCCCTTTCCTGATGGATTTAAGCCTTGTGCCGCACCCTAGGGCCCTAATCCTTTATTTCTGCTAAGTCCAAGTAGTACCCTGATTTCCCTAGGGCTTGCCATGCCTATATATACATATTTTAAGGCTTTGCTGCAGGTTACCACCCCCTATACCACACCATAATTCGTAGCCATCACCATCCATACACAGAAACACCCTTTGCAGCAAGAAGAAGAGGAGGAGAGCTTTGCCGTGGCTTCCATTGGAGGAGGACCTTGCGCCGCAACAACCTGCAACCATTGGAGGCTTCCTAAGTTCTTTCTTCCCTTGTTGTAGTTTCAATGTTTATTTCAGATTGCTTTTCAATTGTTATGAACATGTGTAACTAAGTTTTTCTTAGTTAGAGGTGAATTCGAAGCCATGGACATATGTTTAATATGAATTGATTACCTCGAGTTATTGTTTCGTAAAACATGAATGCGATTCACTTATCTGTTTGATTAAAACTTATTCTTATATGTGGGTTAAGGGTGCACGCTTAGTTTGCATGCATGAATCTGATGCTAAAATATAAGGGAATTTCACCTAATTGTTATGAACTTATATTTACGAGTAGTAAAGGTTGGTAGTCACAATTATGTTAAGTGAATCCATGGCAGGAGTATCGTCATGCTGTTCATAGTTACGAATGCCTTGTCAATGCTTATGATTTTCATAGAACTTAATGATCTTTGAATGTATCTCTATTATGCGTATTCCATGTAGGGAACTTGATAAGAATAATTTGATTGTCGATGCGTTATCCATCCAATTCAAAGAATTAAGGAAAATCTGAAAGTTAATTTGTGCATTCACGATTAATTTGGGGCATTGTCATTCATGGTTTAAAGAAACAATACTGGAAATCAATTTGTATGCATATGTTTCATGTGTGGAGAAGGATCCTCTAACTAGCTTTTCACCCTTGAATTCACCTTAATTTCGTTTTAACTTACTTTGGTTGCTGCAATTTACTTAGTTTTGTCAAATTCGTCCAAAACCCCCCTCAATTCTTATTTGTGTTTTAGTTTTGTCAAATTCGTCCAAATCTGTCCCCTTTCTGTGTTTTGAGTCTTACTAGTCTAGAATTTGTCCAATTCACTCTCTAGTATCTGTTTTGAGTCTATGTAGCTTAGTTTGTGTGTTTTGAGTCAATTTGGTCAGTTTTGAGTCATAAGAGTCTAGTTTAGTGTTTTAGAGTTTAAATTGTGTAGATTAGCATCCCTTCTAATCCCCGGCCTAAAACGTTCTCTACTTTCATATAGTACGTCGATAGGGTTTTAATTTGAGTGTCAAGTAATTTTCACATCATCATTTCCAGCGTATTATGAGCATTTCAAAAGCCTTGTTGCATCATGTCCTTAACATCAAATGAAAGAAAAGCTTATACTTCAATACTTCTACGAAGGCCTTCTTCCAATTGAAAGGCAAATGGTAGATGCTTCAGCATGAGGTGCGTTGGTTGACAAAACACTCATTGCAAACTGTGCATTGAATGCACAACAATATGAAGGCATTGGGCAAAGAGACACCCCACGGCAGCAACTGAATGAGGTAAGTTCTACATCCCACATTCAATTTCAATTAGCTAATCTTACTTCTCTTGTATCTCAGATGGCCGAGGGGATACGGATGCAAGGACCAAGTGTGTGTGGCATGTGTTCTATCCAAGGACACTCATCTGAGAAGTGCCCTGAATTGATTAAGAATGGTGGATGGGAATCTGCCAATGCCGTGGGTTTTGGAAGCCAAAACCAGCCAAGGAACGATCCATACTCTAATACCTACAATCCAGGTTGGAGAGACCACCCAAATTTCAAGTGGAGGGAGCCCCAACAACTCCAACAACAAGGAGGATTTAGGCAGCAATCCCCGGGCTTCTATTCAAATCAATATGCACCAACACAATCCCAACAACAACATGCCCAACACAATTCAGGTATGTCTTTGGATAATGATACGCTTCTTAAGTTACTTACCAATTTGTCTCAGGGACAAGAAAATCAAAACAAAGCGATGCAAAATCAAGCCAAGGAGGTGGATGAATTGAAGAAGCAAATGGGGCAGATTTCAGAGTTCCTTGGGCAGTTTTGAGAACAAGGCAAACTTCCTGGTTCAACCGTTATGAATCCAAAGGGAGGCTTTGAATCTGCCAAGGCAATGATGTTGAGAAATGGAAAAGAAGTAGGAACTGACCCTCAACCATCCAATTCCGGCCAAAAAGAGGACGAGAAGTTGCAAGTCGAAGCAGAGGAACAAGCAAAGCCCACAACAAGGGTAGAACCACCCTTGCCGCAGCCTCCTAAGCACCCTACGCCGTCCATTTTAACTAAGGTAGGTCGAAATTGGGTTCCTTCTAACATTATTCCATCAAATGTGCCTTTCCCTCGTAGGTTCTTACAAGCTAATGAAAAGGATGTTCTAGAGACTTTAAGGAAAGTAAAAGTCAATATCCCGCTCCTTGATGCAATAAAGCAAATTCCGAAGTATGCTAAGTTTTTGAAGAAGCTTTGCACAACCAAGAAACGAATTCAAGAGAAAGAGGTGGTGCATGTGAGTGAAAATGTCTCAGCCATCTTGCAATGTAAACTGCCCCCTAAATGCAAAGATTCGGGTAGTTTTACAATTCCTTGTGTTATTGGCAATACTCAGTTTGAACATGCCATGTTAGACTTAGGTGCATCAATTAATGTGATGCCTTATTCTATTCATGCATCTACGAACTTAGGAGAGCTGAAAAATGATGGTGTGATTATTCAATTGGCCGATCGTTCTAACGCATATCCAAAAGGGGTTTTGGAAGATGTTTTGGTGCAGGTTGATCATTTGATTTTTCCGGCGGATTTCTATGTACTTGACATGGAGGACTCAGTCCACTCTCCACCATCGCCGCTCTTACTTGGACGTCCTTTCATGAAAACAGCTCAAACCAAGATTGACGTGGCTAAGGGCAGTAAGTATGGCATTTGGTGGTGATATGATTAACTTTAATATTTCTGAATCTGTTGAGAATACAAATGGCGTTCGTTCTTGTTTTGTCATTAATGTAATAAAAAATAAAGATCAGGAACATTCAGCACCAATCAAGAAGGATGCATTTCAATCCACCAACGAAGAAGGAATTGGAGTGAAGCAGAAGGATTGCACACCACAACCCTCAAACCTCAAAATCTGGCCGATAGCACCCCACATGCATTTGTTGGTAGCGCTGCCACTTCATTGCAGTACATTGGTAAGCCACCTATTCCAATTTCGATTCCCATTTCAACTAATAGGTTGTTACCTTGTATGGTGCAGGTCCCCAATCGAATCCAAGCTGGTGGGAATGTTTACATTGATTTTAGGATGTTCAACGCCACAATCAGGAAGGGTCACTATCCCTTACCATTCATAGACCCAATGCACGAGCATTTTGAGGAGCAGGTTGTGGAGCAAATACCCCTCCAGGTCGTGGGCTCCATGGAAACTTAAATGGAGGTATCGTCCGGCTGCACGACGTTAAAGCAAGCTTTTCATTGGAGGCAACCCATGCATTCGAAGAAGGGAAACTTTGGAATCGCCCCACAATCAGATTTGCGTTCCTAAACACTTCTCTTTACTGCATTTATTTTGCTTTGATTAGTTCGTTGTTTGTTTGTTTGCTTTCTGTGAGTTTATACTTGAAACATTGAGGACAATGTTTGATTTAAGTGTGGGGGGGGTAACAAAGTGTTTTTATGTAAATTCGTAGGATTTTATCACCCATTACTTCTAAAATTGTTTCTCACTGTTTTTAAGTGTTTTTAGTGTGTTTTGAGGTGTTTTAGTGTGCTTTGAAGTAATCATACGAAAATTTGATAAAAATTTGAAAAAAGTTTTGAAAAATACCAAAAATAGTCGTTTTTGTGTGTTTGTGTCTTAGGTACCTTCCAACACAATGATGAGGATTTGGTTTTTAATTACATGATTGTTAAAGAAAGTTACAAACATGGATGGAAGTTTGATATGCTCTTGGTTTATGCTTAGTTGTAGTTGTTGTTTACGAATTCAAATTTGATCACAAAAGGATAAAATCAGTTTTTGTAACATGCTTGAAGGAATGAACTCAAACTAACGTTACATCCCTGTGAGACTTGAGCCTAAACGTTCTTTTGGAGAGTTATTAATCTGTGACTTTTGTTTTCTAACTTTGTTGCATGATCTCATTATTCTTTGCTTGGTTGCTACTTAGAATGCATTTTCATCATTATATATCCAAATGCTAGAACTCATACCTGTTTCATTCAAAGCATGACATTGAATTGCATAACACATATCAAGATGAAGTTGTTTAGTGAACCACCAAAGCTAAATAGCCGTACCCCTTTGTCACATGTTTTGTAGGTTTAACCCTGTTTGAGCCTTGTTTAGCCTATTTTCTTTGTTAACCCACATTAACCTTACCTAGCCTAGTATAGGACCATCCATACCCTTGTTCTTAAAGGATAGTAAGCATGACTTAAAATGAATTCCTTTTGATCTACATTATGCAGAAAATCAAGTGTGGGGGAAGGATTGGTTGTTTTTAAAGCTCATTGTACGTTTTATGTCTCAAAAAAAAAGAAAAAGATGAGAAAAACGTGTGAAATGAAACATGTGAAAAGAAAAGAAAGAATGAGTTTAAGAGTGTTGATTGTTGAAGAAAGGGTCCAAAACATCAAATCTGGCCCTAGAACGTGTGAATTATCCCCTTTGTGTTTAAAGTTTGTTTCTGCATTCAAAATTGAATTCTAAGTGTTGATTTCATTACTTTGTTGACTATTTCTTTAAGAACCTTTGTTTATCCTTACCTTTCTTTGTTAACCAATACCCTTAGCCCCGTTACAACCCTTAACTTCAATCTTGGGTGTTGTGTGTTTCAATATGTAGAGTTTGGAATTGTTATGAGCATATGGTGTCACTGGTTCTTGCATCTAAGTAGTAGCATTCCTTTCATGAGATCATATATTTCAGTTTAGGAGACCTAAAAACCTGATTTCTAGGATCCTTATCCCTTCCTACAAAGGTGCCGCACCTATCCCCTTCTAGAAACCCCAAAATCAGCCAAATAACACCCTTTCTAGAAGTCCCTAAAAAGGTGGCGCCCCAAGCCTTCTAGATGCATGATCCAGCCGCACCTTTCTCCTAATTCCCTTTGGTTTTTGGCCTTCTAGATGTCCTATGTCCTGCTAGGATTACATAAACCTTTTCCCTTTAGAATTGTGATTTTATTTTCCTACACAAACTACATTTTGTAATCCTTCTCTTACATAACTTGTTGGTGCCGCACCCTCTCCCTATATATACATATTTTCTGCACCATTCAACACACCATCTCTCATTCACATCTCTCTACACCACCATCTACCATTCAACCTCATTGTGCCGCAGCTTTGCAAAGGAAAGAAGGAAGAAATCTGGAGCGTTTCTAGGTGTATTCTATCTTTACTCTTGATGTTTAAATTTAATTGTCTTTGTTTATTTGCAATCATGAGGAACTAAAACCCTTCTTAGCTAGGGGGAATTCGAAACTATGAGCATATATGTGATATGAATTGATTTCATCCAGTTGTGATTTCATAAATCGTGAATGCAATTTGCTTAACTGTTTGATTTAAAGCTTATTCTTGTATGTTGATTAGGGATGCATACTTAATTTGCATGCATGAATTTGATGCTAAAATATAAGGGAGTTTCACCTAATCGTTACAAATTTATATTTACAAGTAGTGGAGGTTGCTAGTCACGATCGCGTTAAGTAAATTCGTGGCAGGAGTGTCATGCAGTCATAGTCACGAATGTCATGTCAATGCTTATGATTTTCACAAAGCTTAATGATCTTTGGTATGTATCTCTAGTATGCAGTCATATAGGGAACTTGATAAGAATAATTTGGTTTGCGGCGCTACGTCCAAATTCAATGAACTTAGGAAAATCTGAAGGTTAATGCGTGCAGTCACGATTAATTTAGGGCATTGTCGTTCATGGTTTATAGAAAGAACAACTGGAAATCGATTTGTGTTGCATATATGTCATGTGTGGAGAAGGAACCTCTAGCTAGCCATTCACCCATTTAAATCACCAATTTCGTACAAAACTAAGTCTAGTTTACAATTCTGTTTTGCTTAAGTTTAAATCCGTTTTCAAACAATCCCTTGCTTTTAATTTGTGTTAAGATAGTCTAAATTCGTCAAATCTTGAGTCTTTTAGTCTTTTGAGTCAATTAGAGTCTTAATTTCATTCAAATCAATCTTAGGTGTTAGTTTAGAGTCTAGATAACTTGTTTTGTGTCTTTTAGGTCTATTTAGCTTGTTTGGAGTCTCTAGAGTCCAGAAACTGTTTAATTGAATTCTATTTGCTGTTTTGAGTTTGTTTTGAGTTATTTGAGTCAAGTTAGGTTATTTAAGGTGTCTAGAGTTAAAATTCGTCCAAATTGATCCCTAGTACTTGTTTTCATTGTTTAAAGTCCAGTTTATTGTTTTAGAGTCTAATTTGTGTCGATTAGCAATCCCTTTAATCCCCAGCTTAGAACGATCCCTACTTTCACATACTACATTGATAAGGGTTTAAGTTTGTGTGCGATTTAATTTCACATCATCTGGTCCCTTTCCCCTTCCTTGCCGTGCAAGGGAGGCCTCTCTTTCCTATTTTCTGCCCCAAAAACACATTCCCTTTTCTTTCTAAGCCCTGCCGCATATCCTTACCCTTTTTCCCCTAGGATTCTGATTTTATTTCCCTTTCTTTAGTGGATTTGAATTAATTTCTGTTAACAAAATTAAGTTAGGGTTTTGATTTCCTTTTAGCCTTAAATAACACCCTTTGCCGCAGCCTTGGAGGATGATTCACTCCTATACACACTCCTTTAAAAATCTTTTTCCGCACCACCCACTCATCCTAACCATAACCATTCAGCCTTCCATCCATTCCTTCATACAAACAACACTTCAAACCATCACCCATCCCTTGTGCTGCAGCAAAGGAGAAGAAGGAAAGTTCTTGGACGTGCTTGCTGTTTGATGCGAATTAAATAAGCACTCAAATTAAAACCTCTTGTTGACAGTTGTAGTAAAGATGCAAGTAGGCATCGTTCTAGGCCGAGGATTAGGAGGGATTGCTAATCTACTCTAAACTGACTTAAAAACACAAAAAGAAACTTAAAAACACTTAACATGACTCAAAAGACTCAAAACAAACTTAAAAGACTCAAAATAGCTTAAAACAACCAAAAGGACTCAAAACAGATACTAGGGATTTATTTGGACGAATTTAAGCCTAGTAAGACTCAAAACACTAAAAACACAAGTTTGGACAGATTTAAACACACTTCTAACTAATCTAACACACTTAATTAAAGGGGGATTGGGTTTGAACGAAATTAATTAAACTAAACAAATTGCATAAACTAAACCAAGTTAAACACGAAATTGGGTGAATTGATGGATGATGGGCTAGCTAGAGCGTTCTTCTCCACACATGACACACTTGCATACAAATCAATTTTCAGTTGTTTTTTCAATAAACCATGAAACTCAACACCCCAGGTTAATTAGGTACGCTTAAATTAACCCTCAAGTTCACCTTAAGTTATTGAATTGGATGGGAAAGCGCATACAACAATTCAAAACATTCTCTAAAAGTCCCCTACGTGAACAGCACAATAGAGTTACAATCAAAGTTCATTAAGCTTCATGAAAACTATAAGCATTGACAAGGCATTCGTAACTATGATGAGCATGATACTCCTACCAAGAATTCACTTAACGCGATCGTTTATAAGCGACCTCCACTACACATGAATATAAATTCATAACGATTAGGTGAAATTCCCTTATATTCTAGCATCAAATTCATGCATGCAAACTAAGTGTCGACCCTCAATCAACATACAAGAATAAGTTATCAATCAAACAGTTAAGCAAATTGAATTCACAATTTATGAAATCACAACTGAAGGCAATCAATTCATATTGCAAGTATGTTCATGGCTTTGAATTTCCCCCTAGCCAAAACGAGTTTAGCCTCTCATGTTCACAGCAAAACAAAGAGAAATTAAATTAAACATTGAAAACAAAGATAGATTACACCTAGAAACGTTCCAGCAATCCAACTTGAATGGCAAGCACGTCCATGGGGTCTCCTTCTTCTTCCTTTGTAAAGCTGCAGCACAAGGGTTAGGGTGTGTGGAATGGGTGGTGATGGGTGGTAGAGGATGGATAGGTAGTGGATGGAAGGTGGATTTTCGGCAGAAAGTGTGTAGAGAATTTAAATGGTGTGGCAAGCTTTATTTAAAGGGCTAGGGTACTCAGAAAATAATAGGAAAGGTTTATAACTTAGCTACTTTGTCCTACAAAGATTAGAGGTCAGAAATCAATCAAAATAAGTAAGAAAGATACAAAATTTAAAGAGAATAGGAAAGGATATGAGGCAGGAATTTATACAGGAAAAGGAATGTGATTGTGGGTCCGAAAATAGATAAGAAAGGAGAGAAAGGTGCGGCATTGACTTCAAAGAAAGGGAATGTGGTTTTAAGATCAGAAAACAGGAAAGAAACAACCTCCTTGTGCGGCATGGAAGAGGAATGCGCAAGGTTATTGAATGCACAAAGGAACAACATTGTCTAATCCCGATGCAGAAAGCTCATTGATTGTTCGATTGTCTGCTGCCATGACTTGTTCTTCCTCTAACACTTGTTCTTCAAGCTCAGGTTCAGGGCTAGGTGGATTAGATTCTTGCTGGTTTCTCTGCCTTCTCAAAGTCCTCTCAAAATCGTCGTCAAACTCCAAGATGTGCTCACGAATTGGTTGAGAACTCCGAGTCATAAACTAGTACCTAAAACAAAGAAAACAGACAAAATTAGAAACTGAAACAAAAACACACGAAAAATAAACCAAGGGATTAGTAAAGTTGCTAATCCCCGGCAACGGCACCAAAAATTTGATGCAATATAAACAGCACACAAATTAAACCCTCTTGTTGTCAATTGTAGTAAAGAATGTAAGTAGGGATTGTTCTAGGCCGGGGATTAAGAGGGATTGCTAAAACACTTGAAACTGACTTAAAAACGTAAAACTAAGTTTAAAATACTAAACTAGACTCAAAGAATGCAAAACTAGACTCTAATGACTCAAAACAGCACAAAATAAGCTAACTGACTCAAAACAGACATTGAGAATGATTTTGGACGAAAATTGGTTTTATCTTGACTGAAAACACTGAAAAACACAAAGTTGGACAGATTCTAACTAAGTTGACACACAAAAGTAAATGGGGAATTGGTTTTGGACGAATTTAAGTAAAAACAAAACAGAAACTAGAACTAGACAAATTTGCATGAAATTGGGTGTTTTTGGATGGATAATGGACTAGCTAGAGGGTTCTTCTCCACACATGACACACTTGCATAAAAATCGATTTCCAGTTGCTTTTTCAATAAACCATGAACCTCTACGCCCCAAGTTAATCGTGAACGCACAAATTAACCATCAGATTTTCCTAAAGTCGTTGAATTGGATGAACGCATCTGCAACCCAATTATTCTTCAATAGTCCGCTACATGAACGCATAATAGAGATACATATCAAAGATCATTAAGTTCTATGAAAATCATAAGCATTGACAAGGCATTCGTAACTATGAACGCATGATACTCCTGCCAAGAATTCACTTAACGCGATCGTTTATAAGCGACCTCCCACTACACATGAATATAAGTTCATAATGATTAGGTGAAATTCCCTTATATTCTAGCATCAAATTCATGCATGAAAACTAAGCGTGCACTCTTAATCAACATACAAGAATAAGTTATCAATCAAACAGTTAAGCAAATTGAATTCACTATTTATGAAATCACAACTGAAGGTAATCAATTCATATTGCAAGTATAATCATAGTTTCGAATTCCCCCCTAGCTAATAGGGGTTTAGTTCCTCATGTTTCCAGAACAAAGATTATTGAACTTAAACATTGAAAACAAAAGAAAGATTACACCTAAAAAAGATTCCAGCAATCCTAACTCGAATAGCAAGCGTGTCCAAAGGCTCACCTCATTCCTCTTTGCTGCGGCACAAGGTATGGTTGATGGTTTGAGTGGTAGTTTGTATGTGAGAATGAATAGAAGGCTGAATGGTTTGAAGGAATGGGATGAAGGCTGGGGCAAAGGGTGTTTGAATGTGTTTTTGTTGTGTTGAATGGTGGTGAATGATGTGAGATGTGTAGAATGGTCCCGATCTCCCTTAGAGGTGCAATAAGGGGAAATATAAATAGTAGAGCAAGTAAAAACCCTAGGGAATAAAGGCTAAGGTGCGGCAGAAAGCAAAAAGAAAGGTGATGCGATGTAAAACAGCACACAAATTAAACCCTCTTGTTGACAATTGTAGTATAGATGCAAGTAGGGATCGTTCTAAACCGGGGATTAGGAGGGCTTGCTAAAATGTCTAAACTAACTCAAAAACATAAAAACAAAGTTAAAAACACTTAAAAGACTCAAAACAGCTTAAAACAGACACTAGGGACTGATTTGGACGAATTCTAGACTAGTAAGACTTAAAACACTAAATTGGACAAATTTAAACACACTTCTAACTAATCTAACACACTTAAATAAAGGGGGATTGGGTTTTGGACGAATTTAAAGTAAAACAAGTCAGAAACTAAAAATAAACAGATTTGCACGAAATTGGTGAATTGGATGGATGATGGGCTAGCTAGAGGCTCTTTCTCCACACATGACATGTATGCAAACGACTCGATTTCCAGTTACTCCTTCATTGAATTATGAACGACAATGCCCCAAATTAACCGTGACATCACTAGTTAACCCTCAGATTTTCCTTGTATTATTGGATTGGATGACATCATTCGCCAACCCAAAGCATTCTTCAAAAGTCCCCTACATGACATCATAATAGAGATACAATCAAAGATCATTACGTTCAATGAAAATCATAAGCATTGACAAAACACTTGCAACTATGACATCATGTCACTCATGCTAGGAATTGAACTTAACGCGATCGTGACTAGCAACCTTCACTACATATGAATATAAGTTTGTAACGATTGTGTGAAACTCCCTTATACTCTAGCATCAGATTTATGCATGGCAATTAAGTGTCGACCCTCAATCAACAAACACAAATAAGTTCTTAATCAAACAGTTAAGCCAATTGCATTCACGATTCAAGAATTCATAATTGGAATTTATCAACTCAAATTGCACACATAATCATGGCTTTGAAATCACCCCTAGCCAAAAGGGTTTAGCTCCTCATGTTCACAGCAAAACAAAGAGAAATTAAATTAAACATTGAAAACAAAGATAGATTACACCTAGAAACGTTCCAGCAATCCAACGTCTTGAATGGCCAGGCACGGCTTCAAGTTAATCCTCTCCTTCTTCCTTTGTAAAGCTGCGGCACAAGGAGTTAAGGTGTGTAGAATGGGTGGTGATGGGTGGTAGAGGATGGATAGGTAGATAGGTGGATGGAATGGATGCAGAAAATGTGTTCAAGGCCCAGAAAGAGACTAAATGGTGCGGATGGCTTTATTTATAGGGCTAGGGTACTCAGAAAATAATAGGAAATGTTCAATACTTAGCTATTTTGGTTCCACAATTTAATAGGTAAGAAAGAATCAGAAAATCAAAGAGAATAAGAAAGTGAAATTCGGCAGAATATGTAAGACAGATTTAGGAATGTGTTTTGAGGCACAAAATAAGTAAGAAAGGCTCCTCCTTGTGTGGCAAGGCATAGAACACAAAGGGAATGTGATTTTGGGTCAGAAAATAGGAAAGAAAAGGATCCCTTGTGCGGCAAGGTTGTGGAGAGAGGGAAAGGCACTTATGTGGCAGATTTTGGAAGAAAGGGAAAGGAGATATGCGGCAAGGTTAGGGAAAGGTTCTAGGACTTCTAGAAACATGTAATGAGGCAACCTAACATGTTTTGAAACCCTTTTATGGCTGGAACATAGGTGAGGAAGGATTAGGAAACTTCTAAGCCAAGAATAGAAACTTTCAAGAATGGAAACCTCCAAGAATAGAAACTTCCAACTTTAGAAACTTTGGCTTCCAATTTTGAACTCTTCATTCTTCATTCAATCCTAAGCTCATTTGATCTTCAATTTCGTCCATCCACTTAGCTCCAAGCATGTGCAATCCATTCCAAGCCCAAAACTGCTCCAAAAGGCACCAAAATGCACTTTCTTTCTCCTTTAGCCCTTAGAACCTGAAAACACACGAAAATGGCTTAAAAGACTAAAATAACTAACAACTAACAACGTAAATGCAAGGAAACAAGCTAACTAAGTGATGTAAATATGCTCCTATCAAAAGGGAAAGAAAGTTTTGTTAATGTTTTAGGATTTGTAACTCTAACTCTACTAGGAAAAGGCTAAGTCAACGTCAAAAATCCAAAGGGAAAAGGGTAAGAGGGTGCGGCACCTTATAGGAAAGGAATTGAATGTCAGAAAACAAAAGGAAAAGGAATGTAAAGGTGCAGCAAGGATGTAGGAGAAAAGGGAATGTGGTTTAAGACAGCAAATAGGAAAGAACAAGGTCCCCTTGCACGGCAAGGAAAGGAAATTACAAGGGAAGGTTCAGGGAAATGCGGCAAGGGCTCAAGGTTTCCTAGGAGTCTTTGTTGAGTGTCCTAATGTAACTTGGAGCCTTCTTTGTTGCTGGAACTTAGGGAATTTTTAGGATTAGGAAAGGTCAAGACCAAAGTAGGAAACCCTGGGTAACATTCTTTCTTTGAGAAGGAATCCTTATTCTTATAGGAATCCTTCTTCAACTAGGAATCCTTGCATCTTTAGGTCTTCAATTTCGTCCATCCCCTTTGCTCCAAGTATGTGATATCATTTCCAAGCCCAAAACTGCTCCAAAATGCACTTTCTTGCTTCTTTAAGCCTTTGGACCTAAAAACACATGAAAATAGCTTAAAATACATAAATAACTAGAAACTAACAACATAAATGCAAGAAAACACGCTAACTAAGTTGCATAAATATACTCCTATCAATTCACCTAAGTTCCAGCAACAAGGGGTGTCCTAAACACTTTAGGTTACCTAATTACATGGTTCTAGAAGGGAAGTCACTCATTTCCTATTTTATGCACCAAATCACATTCCCTTTTTATTTCAAGCCTTGTCGTACACTACCTTCCCTATTTCCCTTTAATTTCTGATTGTTACTTATTCTTTTTGATTGTGGAACTAAAATAGCTAAGTTTTAATTCTTTCTTAAACCAAGTCGTGTCCATTCACCTTATAAATACAAAATCCCTTTGTTTGCCGCAGGATCCATTCCATTCACCCCACATCCATCTACTCATCTACACATCTTCCGCCCATCTATCACCAATCCATCCTTCACCATAACTCACCTACATGCATCCACCGCCACAATTCACCACTCATCCTTCACCCACACCTTGTGCGGCAGCAAAGAAGAAGAAGGAGGACCTTGGGACGTGTTTGGCATTCAAGTTGGATTGCTGGAGCATTCTTAGGTGTAATCCATCTTTTGTTTTTCAATGTTTAAGTTTGTTTATCTTTGTTTTGCGAACATGAGGAACTAAACCCCTCTTAGCTAGGGGGAAATTCAATACCATGAACATATTTGTAATATGAATTGATTACTTCCAGTTGTGATTTTATGAATCGTGAATGCAATTTACTTAACTGTTTGATTCAAAACTTATTCTTGTATGTTGATTAAGGGTGCACACTTAGTTTGCATGCATGAATCTGATGCTAGAGTATTAAGGAGTTTCACCTAATAGTTACAAACTTATATTCACAAGTAGTGGAGGTTGCTAGTCACAATCGCGTTAAGTAGATTCCTGGCAGGAGTATCATGTTGTTCATAGTTACGAATGCCTTGTCAATGCTTATGATTTTCACGAAACTTAATGATCTTTGATTGTATCTTTATTATGATGTTCATGTAGGGAACCTTTGAAGAATACTTTGGTTGACGATGCGTATCCCATCCAATTCAATTACTTAAGGAAAACTTGAGGGTTAATTAGTGTTGTTCACGGTTAATCTGGGGTGTTGAGATTCATGATTCATTGAAAAAGCAACTAGAGATCGATTTGTATGCAAGTGTGTCATGTGTGGAGAAGAACCCTCTAGCTAGCTTATCACCTATCAATTCACCCAATTTCGTGCTAAAATCTGTTTAAGTTTTCAGTTTACTTGTTTTACTTAAAATTCGTCCAAAACCCAATCCCTTTTACTTTGTTGTGTCAATTAGGTTAGAATCTGTCCAAACTTGTGTTTTGAAGTGTTTTGAGTCAAGTTAAAATCAATTTTCGTTCAAAGTCATTCTTAGTTTTTGTTTTGAGTCAATTTGCTTGTTTTGTGCTGTTTTGAGTCATTCTAGCTTGTTTTAAGTTATTAGAGTCTAGTTTCCTGTTTTTGAGTCTTGTTTAGTGTTTTAGAGTTTAATTTGTGTAGATTAGCAATCCCTCCTAATCCCCGGCCTAGAACGATCCCTACTTACATCTTTACTACAATTTGCATTGTTTTAAGCATTCGTTGGACAAAACGAGCATACGTTTAACACGCTTTGGAACTTAATCATATAAACAAATATAATACGCTAATAAGACGTTAAGAAGGAGTTCTCAAAAGATTAAATTTTTATTTTGTGTCAAAAGTACACTATTTTTCTATTTGGAGAGTATTTGCATTGTTTTTTGCATTCGTGAGATAAAACCAGCATGCGTTTGACACGCTTTGGAACTTAAGCAAAAAAACACATATATTACGCTACTAAGATGTCAAGAATGAGTTCTCTAAAGATCAAATGTTTATTTGGTGTCAAAAGTACACTATTGTTCAATTTGGAGTGTATTTGCACTGTTTTAAGCATTCGTGAGATAAAACGAGCGTGCGTTTGACACACTTTGGAACTTAAGTGAATAAACACGTATAATACGCTACTAAGACGTTAAGAATGAGTTCTCAACATATCAAATGCTTCTTTGGTGTCAAAAGTGCACGATTTTTCGATTTGGTGTGTATTTGCACTATTTTATGCATACATTGGGTTAAATTGAGCGTGCGTTTGTCACACTTTGGAACTTAAGGCAAAAAAATATGTATAATACTCTAATAAGACATTCAGAATGAGTCATCAAAAGATCAAAAGCATTATTTGTGTCAAAAGTACACTGTTTTTCTGTTTGGCGTGTACTTGCACTATTTTAAGCATTCGTGGGATTAAACGAGCGTGCGTTTAACACGCTTTGGAACTTAACCATATAAACACATATAATACGCTAATAAGACGTTAAGAAAGAGTTCTGCAAAGATCAACTGCTTATTTGGTGTCAAAAGTACACTATTTTTCTATTTGGAGTGTATTTGTACTGTTTTAAACGTTCGTGGGATAAAACGAGTTTGCATTTGACACGCTTTGGAATGTAAGCAAATAAACACATATAATACGCTACTAACATGTTAAGAAAGAGAGCTCACATGATCAACTGCCTATTTGGCGTCAAAAGTACACTGATTTTTGCATTTGGAGTTTTTTGGACTGTTTATGCATTCATGGGATAACATGTGCGTGAAATAAACACATATAATATGCTACTAAGACATTAAGGAAGGGTTCTCACAAGATCAAATGCTGATTTGAGGTAAAAAAATGCACTATCTTTTGCATTTGTAGTCTTTTTTTACTGTTTAAGCTTTCATGTAATAAAACGAGCGTGCGTTAGCCATGCTTTGGAATTTAACTGAATAAACACATATAATATGCTACTAAGATGTTAAGAAAGGGTTCACACAAGATCAAATGCTTATTTGGTGTCAAAAGTTCACTGTTTTTTGAATTTGGAGTCTTTTTGGACTATTTAAGCTTTCATGAGATAAAACAAGCGTGCGTTTGCCATGCTTGGGAATTGAAGCAGATAAACACATATAATACGCTACTAAGATGAAAAGAAAGAGTTCGCACAAGATCAAATGCTGATTTGGTGTCAAAAGTACACTGTTTCTTGCATTTGGAGTCTTTTTGGACTGTTGAAGCTTTCAAGTTATGAAATGAGCGTGCGTTTGACACGCTTTGGAAACTAAGCAAATAAACAAATAATACGCTACTAAGACGTTAAGAAAGGGTTTTCACAACGTCAAATGCTTATTTGGTGTCAAAAGTACACTGTTTTTTGCATTTGGAGTTTTTTGGACTGTTTATGCATTCATGGGATAACATGTGCGTGCGTTTGACACGCTTTGGAACTTAAGGAAATAAACACATATAATATGCTACTAAGACATTAAGGAAGAGTTCTCACAAGATCAAATGCTGATTTGGTGTAAAAAATACACTATTTTTTGCATTTGTAGTCTTTTTTGACTGTTTAAGCTTTCATGTGATAAAACGAGCGTGCCTTTGCCATGCTTTGGAATTTAACTGAATAAACACATATAATATGCTACTAAGATGTTAAGAAAGGGTTCACACAAGATCAAATGCTTATTTGGTGTCAAAAGTTCACAGTTTTTTGAATTTGGAGTCTTTTTGGACTATTTAAGCTTTCATGAGATAAAACGAGCGTGCGTTTGCCATGCTTGGGAATTTAAGCAGATAAACACATATAATACGCTACTAAGACGAAAAGAAAGAGTTCGCACAAGATCAAATGCTGATTTGGTGTCAAAAGTACAATGTTTCTTGCATTTGGAGTCTTTTTAGACTGTTTAAGCTTTCAAGTTATGAAACGAAATGAGCGTGCGTTTGACATGCTTTGGAAATTAAGCGAATAAACACATATAGTATGCTACTAAGACATCAAGAAAGAGTTCTCACAAGATAAAATTCTTATTTGGTGTCAAAAGTACGCTGTTTTTTGAATTTGGAATCTTTTTGGACTGTTTAAGCTCTCATGTGATAAAACGAGCGTGCGTTTGACACGCTTGGGAACTTAAGTAAATAAAACCATATAATACGCTACTAAGATGTTAAGAAATAGTTCTCACAAGATCAAATGCTTATTTGGTGTCAAAAGGACACAATTTTTCGCATTTGGAGTCTTTTTGGACTGTTTAAGCTTACAAGCGATAAAATGAGCGTGCGTTTGACACTCTTTGGAACTTAAGCAAATAAACACATGTAATATGCTACTAAGACGATAAGAATTAGTTCTCAAAAGATCAAATGCTTATTTGGTGTCAACAGCACACTATTTTTCGATTTGGATTGTATTTGCACTGTTTTAACCATTCGTGGGATAAAACAAGCGTGCGTTTGACATACTTTGGAACTTAAGTGAATAAACACATGTAATACACTACTAAAATGTTAAGAAAGAGTTAAGATGTTAAGAAAGAGTTCTAACAAGATCAAATGCTTATTTGGTGTAAAAAGTACATTGTTTTTTGCATTTGGAGTCTTTTTGGACTGTTTAGCTTTCATGTGATAAAACGAGTGATGTGGTATAAACTAACACACAAATTAAACCCTATTAAGAGAGTTGTAGTATATGAAAGTAGGTGTCGTTCTAGGCCGGGGATTAACTAGGGCTGCTAATTTACACAAATGTGACTCAAAAACACAAAACTAGACTTAGAAACACTCAACTAGACACTAAAAGCATCAAAACACACTAAACAGACTCTAAACAGCACAATACTAGCAAATAGACTCAAAACAGACTCTAGGGAATTAATTAGACGAATTTTAGACTGGTAAGACTCAAAACACTAAATTGGACAGATTCAAACACGTTTCTAACTAATCTAACACACCTAATTAAAGGGGGGATTGATTTGGATGAAATTAATTAAACTAAACAGATTGCATAAACTAAACAGGTTAAACATGAAATTGGGTGAATTAAAGGGGGAATGGCTAGCTAGAGGGTCCTTCTCCACACATGACACATATGCATACGAATCGATTTCCAGTTATTATTCTGATAAACCATGAACCTCGACGCCCCAAGTTAACCGTGACAGCACTTTTTTAACCATCAGATTTTCCTAAATTCATTGAATTGGATGGACAACGCATCGGCAACCAAATTATTCTTGGATAGTTCCCTACATGAACAGCATAATAGAAATACAATGAAAGATCATTAAGCTTTAGGAAAATCATAAGCATCGACAAGACATTCGTGACTATGAACAGCATGACACTCCTGCTAGGAATTTACTTAACGCGATCATGACTAGCAACCTCCACTACTTGTAAATATAAGTTTTGTAACTATTAGGTGAAACTCCCTTATATTTTAGTGTCAAATTCATGCATGCAAACTAAGTAGGCCTCCTTAATCAACACACAAGAATAAGTTTTCAATCAAACAGTTAAGCAAATTGCATTCACGATTTATGAAACAATAACTGGATGTAATGAACTCATATCACATATATGTTCATGGCTTTGAATTCGCCTCTAATTGAAAAGAAATTAGTTCCACATGTCTGCAATTAAACAAAGACAATCTAATTTAAACATTGAACTAAAACTAAGGATAGAAAAAACCCAGAAATGCTCCAGCACTCCAATGGCAGGCTGCGACACTCCTTTTCTCATTCCTTCGTTGCAAAGCTACGGCACACTGAGTGTGTGGTGGATGGTGTGGTAATCTGATGGTAAAGGGTGGTGTTGAATTATGCGGCAAAAGGATGTATTTATAAGCTAGAAACCCACGGCATAAAGGGTCTTTGTGTTAGAGAAGGATTTAACAAACCAAATCCACAAGGAGAAGGCTTTCTAGAACTCAGAAACCAGAAGGAACAAGGATAGGGCATGCAGCTTCTAGAAAGATAAATTAAAAGGGACCAGGCGCCAAGTTTGTAGGGAGAGAGATAGGGCTTCTAGAAAACTTAAGGGAAAGGTCTTCTAGAAGGATACGATTAGGATAGGATAAGATAAGATAAGGTTTGGATAAGATAAGGATAAGATAAGGCAGTTTGGATAATGTTTCCTTCTTTTGAGCTGATTCCTTATCTTCCAAGTCTTCAATTAATTTCTTCAACTCTTTTGCACATTCCTAGCCTCTCTTGAACTTCAAAAACGTCCATCCAACTTGATCCAGGCATGTACGACCCAAGCCCAAAACTGCTCTAAAATGCTCCAAATTGCACTTTCTTGCCACTTTTTCCATTTGAACCTACAAACACACGAAAATAGCTTAAAACACTTTAATAACTAGAAACTAAGTAAGTAAATGCAAGAAAACAAGCTAACTAAGTCGCATAAATATGCTCCTATCAACGAGCGTGCGTTTGACACACTTGGGAACTTAAGCGAATAAACACATATAATATGCTACTAAGACGTTAAGAAAGAGTTCTCACAAGATCAAATGCTTATTTGGTGTTAGAAGTTCTCTGTTTTTTGCGTTTGGAGTCTTTTTGGACTGTTTAAGCTTTCAAGTGATAAAACGAGTGTGCATTTGACATGCTTTGGAACTTAAGCAAATAAACACATATAATATGCTACTAAGACGATAAAAATTAGTTCTCAAAAGATCAAATGCTTATTTGGTGTCAAAAGCACACTATTTTTTTATTTGGATTGTATTTGCACTGTTTTAAGCATTCGTGGGATAAAACAAGCGTGCGTTTGACACGCTTTGGAACTTAAGCGAACAAACACATATAATATGCTACTAAGACATTAAGAAAGAGTTCCCACAGGATCAAATGCTTATTTGGTGTCAAAAGTACACTGTTTTTTGCATTTGGAGTCTTTTTGGACTGTTTAAACTTTCATTGGATAAAACGAGCGTGCGTTGATAGGAGCATATTTATGCAACTTAGTTAGCTTGTTTCTTTCCATTTATTTGGCTAGTTTCTACTTATTAGAGTGATTTAAGCTATTTTCGTGTGTTTGTAGGTTCAAATGGCAATAGTGGCAAGAAAGTGCATTTTAGAGCATTTTGGAGCAGTTTTGAGCTTGGAATGGATAGCTTATGAATGAAACAAGGTGGATGGACGAATTTGAAGTCAAAAGAGGCTAGGAACATGCAACAAATCTGGAGAAACAAATTCAAGACAAAGAAGATAAGGAAAGAGCAAGAAACATGGAACATTATCCAAAACCTTACCTTATCTTGTCTTAACCTTATCCTAATCCTATCCTACCTTATTTTCAGCTACAAGAGGGACTCCTACTTACATTAGAACATCTAGAACCTGATTTCTAGAAGCCACATCCCCTCTCCTAAAAATCTGGCGCCTGGACCCTTTCTAGAAGCTCTAGAATCTGCCACAGGTTCTTAGTCCCTTTCCTCCTTGGTTTCTGCAAAACCTTAGTCCTTCTCCTTCTAGAATTGTGTCAAACTTATCCCTCTCATCTCAGGGATTTGTGCCGAGTTCCCTAGACCTATATATACATATTTTTGCGGCATAATTCATACACCACAAAACAACACACAATTGAGATTTCTGATGTGATATAAACTAGCACACAAATTAAACCCTCTTATTGACAATTGTAGTAGATGTGTAAGTAGGGATCGTTCTAGGCCAGGGATTAGGAGGGATTGCTAATCTACTCAAATTAAACTCTAAAACACTAAACTAGACTCAAAAACAGAAAACTAGACTCAAATAATGTAAAACAAACTATAATGACTCAAAACAGCACAAAAACAAGCAAATTGACTTAAAATAGACACCAGGGAGTTATTTGAACGAATTCTAGACTAGTAAGACTCAAAACACTAAATTGAACAGATTTAAACACGTTTCTAACTAATCTAACACACTTAATTAAGGGGGGGGATTGATTTGGACGAAATTAGTTAAACTAAACAGATTGCATAAACTAAGCAAGTTAGACACGAAATTGGGTGATTTGAATGGGTAAAAGGCTAGCTAGAGGTTTCTTCTCCACACATGACACATATGCATACAAATCGATTTCCAGTTATATTCCAATAAACCATGAACCTCAAAGCCCCAAGTTAATCGTGAACGCACAAATTAACCATCAGATTTTCCTTAAGTCATTGAATTGGATGGACAACGCATCGGCAACCAAATTATTCCTCAATAGTTCTCTACATGAACGCATAATAGAGATACATATCAAAGATCATTAAGTTCTATGAAAATTATAAGCATTGACAAGGCATTCGTAACTATGAACTACATGATACTCCTGCCAGGAATTCACTTAACACGATCGTGACTAGCGATCTCCACTACTTGTAAATATAAGTTTGTAACTATTAGTGAAACTCTCTTATATTTCAGCATCAAATCCCTGCATGCAAACTAAGTGTGCACCCTCAATCGACATACAAGAATAAGTTATCAATCAAGCAGTTAAGTAAATTGCATTCACGATTTATGAAATAATAACTGGAGGAAATCAATTCATATTACATATATGTTCATGGCTTTGAATCAACCTCTAGCTAAAACAAATTTAGTTCCTCATGTTCGCAATTAAACAAAGACAATTAAATTTAAACATTGAAAGCAAAAGTAGAAGACACCTAGAACACTCCAGCAATCCAAACTTGAATGGCAAGCACGTCCAAGGGTCCTTCTTCTTCTTCTTTGCTGCGGTACAAGGTGTGAGTGAAGGTTTGAGTGATGAATTGTATGAGAGAATGGCTGAAAAGTATGAATGGTTGGTTAATGGATGTACGATTCTCTTTTGGTGAGGCAAGGGTTATAATTAATAGGGAAAGGTAATCAAAGCCCTATTTAATTTTGGAGACAGATTTTTATTCCAAATCCTCTAAGAAAAAGGGTAAATAAATGTCAGAATCCAAGAGGAAAAGGGTAAGAAAGGTGTGGCAGGATCCTAGGGAAGGAAAGGGAAAGTCTTTTGCGGCAAGGAAGATGAAAGGGTAAGTGGGGTGCAGCACCCTTTTGTGGCTGGGATTAGGACTTCTAGAACCTTACATTAAGTGTCCTAAATTAATTTGAGATCCTCTTTTTAGCTGGAACTTAGGTAAAGTAGGATTAGGAAAAGGTTAGGACAAAATAAGGTAACTTTGGCTATTATTCCTTCTTTCTTGCTGGTTCCTTATCTTCCTTTTTCTTGAATTAATTCTTTCATCTCTCTAGCATATTCCTATCCTCTTTTGGTCTTCAAATTCGTCCATCCACCTTGCTCCATGCATGTGCTATCCATTCCAAGCCCAAAACTGCTCCAAAATGCACCAAATTGCACTCTCTAGCCACCTTAGCCTTTTGGACCTACAAACACACGACAATGGCTTAAAACACTCTAATAAACAGAAACTAACTGAGTAAATGCAAGGAAACAAGCTAACTAAGTCGCATAAATATACTCCTCTCAATTTCTGAGAGCAATTGAGAGATATTTAAAGAGTTTCAAAGGTGTGCTGGAGCAAGAGGAAGGAAGGGAGAAGCCTTTGTGCCGTGCCTATGCCCGAGCTTTTGGGAGTGCTGGAGCGTCTCTGCGGTGTCTTCTATCCATGTTTTAGTTTTAGAAATTATGTTGATTTTGTTGTTAATTTCTGCAAACATGTGGAACTAATTTCTTTTTAGCTAGGGGAGAATTCAAAGCCATGGACATATGCTTTATATGAATTGATTTCCTCCAGTTATTGTTTCTTAAATCATGAATGCGATTCACTTATCTGTTTGATTGATAACTTATTCTTGTATGTTGACTGAGGAGGCCTACTTAGTTTGCATGCATGAATTTGATGCTAGAATATAAGAGAGTTTCACCTAATCGTTATGAACTTATATTTATAAGTAGTAAAAGTCACTAGTCATGATTGCGTTAACTGAATTCCTGGTAGGAGTATCATGTAGTTCATAGTTACAAATGTCTTGTCAATGCTTATGATTTTCACAAAGCTTAATGATCTTTGATTGTATCTCTATTATGCTGTTCATGTCGGGAACTATTGAAGAATAATTTGGTTGCCGATGCGTTGTCCATCCAATTCAATGACTTAAGGAAAATTTGAGGGTTAATTAGTGTTGTTCACGGTTAATCTGGGGTATTGAGATTCATGGTTTAAAGGATTAATAACTGGAAATTGATTTGTGTTGCATATGTTTCATGTGTGGAGAAGGACCCTCTAGCTAGCCCTTTACCCATTCAAATCACCCAATTTCGTGTCTAACCATTTAGTTTATGCAATCTGTTTAGTTTAATTAATTTCGTCCAAATCAATCCCCCCTTTAATTAAGTGTGTTAGATTAGTTAGAAACGTGTTTGAATCTGTCCAATTTAGTGTTTTGAGTCTTACTAGTCTAAAATTCGTCTAAATAATTCCATACAGTCTGTTTTGAGTTTATTTGCTAGTATTGTGCTGTTTAGAGTCTGTTTAGTGTGTTTTGATGTTTTTAGTGTCTAGTTGAGTGTTTCTAAGTCTAGTTTTGGGTTTTTGAGTCACATTTGTGTAGATTAGCAGCCCTAGTTAATCCCCGACCTAGAACGATCCCTACTTTCATATACTACAACTATCTTAATAGGGTTTAATTTGTGTGTTAGTTTATACCACATCAAATTTTGGCACCGTTGCCGGGATTAGGAAAATTGCTAATCTTCCCTTTGCCGTGAGTTTCCTTAGTTTTCAGTTTTTGTTTTTTCTTGTGTTTCTGATTTCGTTTTCTGTTGTTTTCTTTGTTTTAGGTACTAGTTTAGGACTGGTAGTTCTCAACCTGTTCGTGAGAATATATTGGAGTTCGACGATGATTTTGAACGAACGTTGAGAAGGAAAAGGAAGCACCCAGAACCCAATCCACCTAGTTTTAGCTCTGAATCCGAATTTGAAGAAGAGGAAGAGGAAGAACAAGCCATGGTTGCGGATAATTGAACAATCAAGGAGCTTTCAGCCTCGGGATTGGACAATGCCGTGTCTTTTTGCATTCAATATCTTAGGGCGGCTCAAGGCAAGACCGATGAATTCGAATTGAAGTCAAGCTTGCTGCATCATATTCCCAACTTCGAGAATCATTCTTTTGAGGAAGAGGATTAGTGGAATTCAACAAAGCCAAGGAGAATCCTTTCCAGCGTATTATGAGCGTTTCAAGACTCTAGTTGCATCGTGCCTGATGTGAAATAAACTAACACTCAAATTAAACCCTCTTGTTTACAGTTGCAGTAAAGATGCAAGTAGGGATCGTTCTAGGCCGAGGATGAGGAGGGATTGCTAATCTACTCTAAAATGACTTAAAAACACAAAACTAAACTCTAATAACTCAAAACACACTAGAATGTCTCAAAACAACACAAAACAAGCAAATAGACTCAAAACAGACACTAGGGAGTTATTTGGACGAAAATTGATTCTAACTTAACTCAAGGTAATGAAAAGACACCAAAATGAACAAATTGACACTAAAAGACACTAAATGTAAAGGGCGATTGGTTTTGGACGAATTTAAACTTAAAACTAAACAAACTTTGTAAAAACAATTTAAAAGACAGATTTGGGTGATTCAATGGATGATTGATAGGAGCATATTTACATCACTTAGTTAGCTTGTTTCCTTGCATTTACGTTGTTAGTTCTTAGTTATTTTAGTATTTTAAGCTATTTTCATGAGTTTGTAGGTCTAATGTGCAAAGTATGCAAGAAAGTGCATTTTGGAGCAGTTTTGGGCATTGGATGGTTAGCTCATGCTTGGAGCTAAGTGGATGGACGAAATTGAAGACCAAAGAAGGTTAAGAATGAGTTGAAGAAAATGAAGTACAAAGAGTTCAGAATTGGAAACCGATTTTGTGAAGGTTTCCCTTTGTGGAGGTTTCCATTTCTGGGGTTTCCAAAACATGTAGGTTGCCTAATTACTCAGTCTAGAAGCCCAAAACCGTGCCTAACACATTCCCCTTTTGTTTCAATCCTTGCCGCACAAGGGAGAGGTTTTCTTGCCTATTTTCTGTCATAAAACACATTCCTCTTTTATTCTAATCCTAGCTGCACAAGGGGGGGTTTTCTTGCCTATTTTCTGCCCAAAAATACTTCCCCTTTCTCTTACAAATCAATGCCGCACCTTCTTTCCCTTTCTCTCTTAATTTCTGACCTTTAAACACATTCCTTTTCTCTCCTACACAATTCTGCCGAATTTCACATTCCTATTTCTCTTTAAATTCTGATTCTTTCTTACCTATTCAATTGTGGCAAATTAGCTAAGTTATGAACCTTTCTTATTATTTTCTTATTGCCTTTCAACCCTAGCCCTATAAATAAAGCCATCTGCACTTAGTTTCTCTGGACCATTCAACACAATTTATGCCGCAAGCTCTCTATTCCTGCATCCATTCCATCCATCTCTCTTTCTATCCATCCCCTACCACCCTTCCATATTCTCTAAACCTATTCTACCTCTCTGCCTCAGCCCTTAGATCATCCATTCACCATCCACACCTTGGTGCATATACTTGCAAGGAAGGAGGATTGCTCAGAGTTGTGATTGCCATTCAAGACGTTGGATTGTTTGAGCATTCTAGGTGTATTCTACTTTGGTTTTTAATGTTTAAATTCAATTGTTTCTGTTTAATTGCAAGTATGTGGAATTAATTCGTTTTTGGCTAGAGGAAGTTCAAAGCCATGAACATGCTTGAGATATGAATTGATTTCCTCCAATTGTGATTTGATAAGTTGTGATTGCAATTCAATTAACTGTTTTCTTCATAACTAATTCTTATATGTTGATTAATGATGCATACTTAGTTTTCGTACATGAGTTTGATGCTAGAATATAAATGAGTTTCACCTAATCATTACAAGTTTATATTCATAAGTAGTGAAGGTTGCTAGTCACAATCGCGTCAATTGAATTCTTGGCAAACGTATCATGCATTCATAGTTACAATTGTCTCGTCAACACTTATGATTTTCATGGAACGTAATGATCTCTAATTGTATCTCTATTATGCATTCATGTAGGGGACTTTTGGAGAATGATTTGGGTTGTCGCATGCATTCATCCAATTCAATGAGCAAAGGAAAATCTGAGGGTTAATTAGTGCATCACGGTTAATCTGGGGTGTTGAGCATCATAATTTATTGAAAAGCAATTGGAAATCGATTTATGTACAAGTGTGTCATGTATGAAGAATGGACCACTAGCTAATCCATCAACCATGTTATTCCCAAAATTCGTTTTACAATCTGTTTAGTTTTATAACTTGATTGTTTGTTTCAAATTCGTCCAAACCAAAACCCTCTTTTACTTTCTTGTTTCAAAGTGTTTAAAATCTGTTTTGTTTGTGTTTTAAAGTTGTTTTGAGTCCCTTGAGTTTATTCAAACGTTTTTAACTTTGTTTTTATGTTTTAAAGTCAGTTTAGAGGTTTTAGCAAGCCCTCCTAATCCCCGGTCCAGAACGATCCCTACTTGCATCTTTACTACAATTTGACAACAAGAGGGTTTAATTTGAGTGTTTAACTTTTATCACATCAAGTTTTTGGCGCCGTTGCCGGGGATTAGCAACTTTGCTAATCCCTTGTTTCTTTTCCGTGTATTTTTTTTTCTTAGTTTTTGACTTTGTTTCATTTTCTTTAGCTAATTCCCTTGTGTTTCCTTTTTCGTGTCTTTTGTTTTAGTTGCTGACTTTGTTTCTGTTTGTGTCCTTTACTTTTGATATTTGATTTAGTTTTCTTTCTTTGATTTCAGGTACTAGAGTAGTAAGACATGGATTTTGCAAACATTCAAGCTCAATTGGCAAATCTTACTTCTCAATTGTCCCAGATTGCCGAAACAACCACAATGCTGATGTGAAATATATAAGCACACAAATTAAACCCTCTTGTTGACAATTGTAGTATAGATGTAAGTAGGGATCATTCGGGGATTAGGAGGGATAGCTAAAACACTTGAAACTGACTCAAAAACACAAAACTAAGTTTAAAACACTAAACTAGACTCTAAAGACTCAATATAAACTGAAAAGACTCAAAACTAACTAGAATGACTCAAAACAGCACAAAACAAAGCAAATCGACTCAAAACAGACACTAGGGAGTACTTCGGACGAAAATTCGTTTTAACTTGACTCAAAACACTTAAAGACACTAGTTAGACAAATTCTAACTAAGTTGACACAAGAAAGTAAAGGGAATTGGGTTTTGGACAAATTTAAAGTAAAAACAAACAGATTGTAAACTTAAACAAAGTTTGAACGAAATTGGTGATTTAAAATGGGTGAATGGCTAGCTAGAGTGTCCTTCTCCACACATGACACATATGCAACACAAATCGATTTCCAGTTATTCTTTCTATAAACCATGAATGACAATGCCCCAAATTAACCGTGACTGCACACATTAACTCTCAGATTTTCCTAAGTTCATTGAATTGGATGGAATACGCACCGACAACCCAAATTATTCCCCAACAGTTCTCTACATGAAAAGCATAATAGAAACACAATCAAAGATCATTAAGTTCCGTGAAAATCATAAGCATTGACAAAGCATTTGTGACAATGAAAAGCATGACACTCCTGCTAGGAATTTACTTAACATGATCATGACTAGCGACCTCCACTACTTGTAAATATAAGTTTGTAACTATTAGGTGAAACTCCCTTATATTTTAGCATCAAATCCTATCATGCAAACTAAGTGTGCACCCTTAATCAACATACAAGAATAAGTTTTAATCAAACCGTTAAGCAAATTGCATTCATGATTTATGAAACAATAACTGGATGTAATCAATTCATGTCACATATATGTTCATGGCTTTGAATTCTCCCCTAGCTAAAACGAGTTTAGTTCCTCATGTTCGCAATAAAACAAAGATAAATTAATTTAAACATTTAAAGCAAAGGATAGAATACACCTAGAAACACTCCAACAATCCAAGGCTTTGAATGGCAGGCACGGCATGATGCAAAATATATAAGCACACAAATTAAACCCTCTTGTTGACAATTGTAGTATAGATGCAAGTAGGGATCGTTCTAGACCGGGGATTAGGAGGGATTGATAAAACACTTGAAACTGACTCAAAAACGTAATACTAAGTTAAAAACACTAAACTAGACTCGAAGAATGCAAAACTAAACTCTAAAACACTAAAACAACTCAAAAGACTCAAAACAGCACAAAACAAGCTAAAAGACTCAAATCTACCACTAAGAGCAAATTTGGACGAAAATAGGTTTTGACTTGACTCAAAACACTTAAAAACACAAACTAAATTAGTTTCTAACTAATATGACTCAACAAAGTAAATGGGGATTGGGTTTTGACGAATTTGAAAACAAAACAGGGAAACTAAAGAACTGATGAATTCTGCACGAAATTGGGTAAAATTATGGATGATGGGCTAGCTAGGAGGTTCTTCTCCACACATGACACACTTGCAAACAAAACAATTTCCAGTTGCTTTTCAATAAACCACGAATTCTCAACACCCCAGATTAATTAGGTACGCTTAAATGAACCCTTAGATTTTCCTCATGTCATTGAATTGGATGGAAAAAGCGCATCACAATCAAATTATTCTTCAAAAGTTCCCTACATGAAAGCGCATGATAGAGATACAATCAAAGATCATTAAGTTCAATGAAAATCATAAGTATTGACGAGGCACTCGTAACTATGAAAGCGCATGATACTTATGCCAAGAATTTACTTAACGCGATTGTGACTAGCAACCTTCACTACTTATGAATATAAGTTCATAACGATTAGGTGAAACTCCCTTATATCCTAGCATCAAATTTATGCATGAAAATTAAGCGTGCACTCTCAACCAACACACACAAATCAGTTTTAATTCAACAGATAAGTAAATTGAATTCACAACTTATGAATCACAACTGGATGTAATCAAATCATATTGCAAGTATGACCATGGTTTCGAATTCCCCCCTAGCTAAGAGGGGTTTAGTTCCTCATACTCACAAAACAAAGATTATTGAATTGAGACATTGAAAACAAAAGAAAGATTACACCTAAAACGTTCTAGCAATCCTAACTCGAATGGCAGGTACGTCTAAGGGCTCTCCTCCTTTCTCTTTGATGCGGCACAAAGGTGGGTGAAGTGTATGGGATGTGTTTTGGGGTCAGGAATGTGTTTTGGGTGAATGGAAATTGCGGCAAAGGTGTAGGGATGAATTCTGGCATGAATGGATGAATGGGTCAGTGAATGCTCTCCCTTGGTGCGGCTAAGGAAGTTTATTTAAAGACTTTAGGGTAATAAAGCTAGGAAACAATTTAGGAAACAGAAATTAAACCAAAACTTTAAGGGAAATAGGAATTAAAGTCAGAATCCTAAGGGAATTGGGCAAGTGGGTGCGACAAGGATGGAAAAGGTAAGGGAATGCCTTGCAAGGCAAGGAAAAAGGATTTCCTTGCTGATTTAGGTCCAGAAATTAGGCAAGTGAGAGATCCCTTGCACGGGAAGGATGGGAAATAAGGGGATGGTGTGGCAAAGACTGGTTTAGTGCAGGGAAGGTTCAATTTGTGTCCTAAAATGCATAGGAGGCCTTTAATGTTGCTGGAACTTAGGGACAATTAGGATTAGGAAAGGTCAAACCAAAATAGGAAACCTTGGCTTAACTTTCCTACTTCAATTAGGAATCCTTCGTTGATTAGGAATCCTTCGTTGATTAGGAATCCTTCTTTGATTAGGAATCCTTCGTTGATTAGGAATCCTTCTTTGATTAGGAATCCTAACATCTTCAAGTCTTCAATTTCGTCCATTCCTTTTGCTCCAAGCATGTGATATCCATTCCAAGCCCTAATTTGCTCCAAAAGGCTCCAAAATGCACCTTCTTGCATACTTTGTCTTTAGAACCTGAAAACACACGAAAATGGCTTAAAAGACCAAAATAACTAAAGAATAACAACATAAATGTACAAGAACAAGCCAACTAAGTCGCGTAAATATGCTCCTATCATGGCACTAAATGATTCCTCTCCTTTCTCCTTGCTAAGCTGCAGCACAATAAAGGCTGTTTGGTGAATGGTGTGAATTGTGGTCTGATGGTAGAGGGTGGTGGTTTGAATGGTGTGGCAGATTGGGGTATATATAGGCCTAGGGATTACTTGGCCTAGGTTGTCAAGGAAAAGGATTTAGGACTCCAATCCAACAAGGAAAAGGCCTTCTAGAAAGGTTGGGGTGCCATATTTTTAGGGCTTCTAGAAAGGAGTGCTGTGGCATGTTTCTAGAAGGAAAAGGCCTTCTAAAAACAGGTTTTAGGTGTCCTAATATGAAAAGGAGTCCCCCTTGCAGCTAGAATTAAGGTATGATAAGATTAGGATAGGATAAGATAAGATAAGGTAAGATAAGGTTAGTTCGGATAAGATAAGGTTGGATAAGGTTTTAGATAATGTTCCTTCTTTTTAGCTGATTTGTTATCTTCAATGACTTGAATTAATTTCTCCATCTCTTTTGCACATTCCTAGCCTCTCTTGAACTTCAATTTCGTCCATCCACCTTGATCTATGCATGTGCTATCCATTCCAAGCCCAAAACTGCTCTAAAATGCTCCAAATTGCATCTTCTTGCCAACTTTGTCATTTGAACCTGAAAACAGACGAAAATAGCTTAAAACACTCTTATAAGCAATAACTAACTAAATAAATGCAAGAAAACATGCTAACTAAGTCGCACAAATATGCTCCTATCAAATTCCCCACACTTAGTTTTTGCTAGTCCTCAAGCAAAACAAACAAAACATAACAAAACCTAAACCTTCCAACGTTCGCCTCAGGGATTTCCAATGAAACATGATATGTTAAAAATCATTACTTACATAGATTTTAGTCATCCCTACCCTCAAACTCATACTTAATCGCATTAGCCACTCACTAGCTCGCATTTAATCTGTTTAATTTGTTTGAATGTAGTGACATGCCTTAGAGAATCCCTCAATTCCTTACAAGATATACACTTTATTTTCACACAGATTTTCTGAGTACACTCCCTTCACTAGGTATATGTGAGAAGATTGATGTAAACATGTAGACTAAACACTCACATATGTATAACAAAGAAGGAACTTTCTGGAATTATTAATGCACATATGAATATGATCTCGTGAACGGAATGCTACTACTTAGATGCAAGAACCAGAGATACCATATGCTCATACCAATCTTAAACTCCACATATTGAAACACATAATAATCAAGATAGAAGTCTAAGGGTTATAACCGGGCTAAGGTATTGGCTAACAAAGAAAGGTAAGGATAAACAAAAGTTCTTTAAGAAATTGCAAGCAAAGCAATGAAATCAACACTTGGAATTCACTTTTTAATGCAGCAAATAACTTGAAACACGAAGGGGATTTTGTACAACTTAGGGTCATATTCAAACTTTTTGGACCCTTTCTTCAACAACCAACACTTGTGAGCTCAATCTCACTTATTTTGAAACTTCTTTTCCTTTCTTTTTCTTTTCTTTTCACTTTTTTTTTTCTTCTTTCTTTTGAAACAAACTCTACCCCAAAAGAACAAATCCTTCCCCCACACTTGTTTTTCTGCATAATGTCGATCTAAATGAATTCCCTCTAAGTCATGCTTCACTATCCTTTAAGAACAAGGGTATGGATAGTCCTATACTAGGCTAGGTAAGGATAATGTGGCTAACAAAGAAAATAGGCTAAATAAGGCTCACAGGGGTTAAACCTACAATATATATGCTAGGGATAAGGCTTTTTGGCTCTGCTTTACCTAAACAACTTCATCTTGTTATATGTTATGCACTCAATTTCGTGCTTTGAATAAAACGGGCATGAGTTCTAGTATTTGGAACTATAATGATGAAAACGCATTCTAAGTAGCAACCAAGAAAAGAAATAATGAGATCATGCAACGACTTTAGAAAACAAGAATTCACAGATTAATAATTCTCCAAATAAAGTATAGGCTCAAGTCTCTCAGGGTTGTAGTGTTAGTTTGAGTTTCTTCCTTCAAGCACGTTACAAAAACTGATTTTTTTCCTTTGTGATTACATGTGAATTCGTAAACAACAACTACAATTAAGCATAAACCAAAGAGCATATCAAACTTCTATTCATGTCTGTAACTTTCTTTAAATGCAATTAAAAACCAAATCCTCATCATTGTGTTGGAAGGTACCCTAAGACACAAACAAACACACGAAAACAACTCTTTTTGTATTTTTCAAACTTTTTTCGATTTTGTTTTTGTAATTTTTCGTATTTTCTGCTATAGGACATATTAAAACATTTCAAAACACACTAAAAACACTTAAAACAGTGAGTAACAACTTTAGAAGTGATAGGTGATAAGATCCAACGAATTTTTCATGAAAACATTTTGTTTACCCCCCCCCCACACTTAAACCAAACATTGTCCTCAATGTTTCAAACATAGACTCACACACAAACAAGCAAACAACACAACTAACAAACACAACAAATATGGCAAAGTAAAAGCAATAAAGAGTAGGGTTTAGAAACGCAAATCTGGTTGTGGAGCTGGAGAGTCCATCTTCTCCTCGTTTGAACACATGGGTTGCCTCCCAAGAAGTGCTTGCTTTAACGTCTTCCAGCTGGACGATACCTCCTTTTAAGCTCCATCTTGGCCCACGGCATGGAGGGGTACATCCTCCATGACATGCTCCTCAAAACTTCCATATATTGGATCTATAAACAGCATGGGATAGTGATCCTTCCTGATTGTGGCATTGAGCTTCCTAAAGTCAATGTAAAGTGTCCCACCACCTTGAATTCGACTAGGTACCTGCCCCAAAGAAGGTAACAACCTATGGTTGAAATGGGAATTGGAATTGGAGGAGGAAACTCACCAATGTACTACGATGAAGTGGCAGCACTGTCAACAGATGCACAAGGTGTGCTCTCGGCCAGATTTGGGGGTTTAAGGGTTGTGGCTATGCAATCCTTGTGCTTCACTCCAATTCCCTCTTCGTTGGTGGTTCGAAATGCATCCTTCTTGATTGGTGCTGAATGTTCCTGCCCTTTATTTTTAATTACATCAATGGCAAAACAAGAATGAACATCATTAGTATGCTCAACAGATTCAGAAACTTTAAAGTTAATCATATCACCACCAAACTCCATAGTTAATGCTCACTTGGCCACGTCAATCTTGGTGTGGGCTGTTTTCATGAAAGGTCGGCCAAGTAAGATTAGCGATGGTGGAGAGTGGACCGAGTCCTCCATGTCAAGCACATAGAAATCTGCAGAAAAAATCAAGTGGTCTACCTGCACCAAAACATCTTCCAAAACTCATTTCGAATATGCATTAGAACGATCGGCTAATTGGATGATAACACCATCATTTTTAAGTTCTCCTAGATTCATAGATGCATAAACAGAATATGGCATGACATTAATTGATGCACCTAGATCTAGCATTGCATGTTCAAACCTTGTATTACCAATTACACAGGGGATAGTGAAACTACCTGGATCTTTGCATTTAGGTGGCAGCTTTCTTTGCAACATTGCAGAGACATTCTCACTTACTTGTACCACCTCTTTCTCCCGAATCTGTTTCCTTGTTGTGCAAAGTTTCTTCAAAAACTTAGCGTGCTTTGGGATTTGCTTTATTGCATCAAGGAGTGGGATATTGACGTGCACCTTCCTAAACGTCTCCAGAATGTCTTTTTCATCCTCTTCCTTCTTTGTTTGCATGAATCTGCTAGGAAATGGCACATTTGGTGGAATAACGTTAGAAGGAATCCAATTTCGACCTACCTTAGTTAAAGTGGACGGCATAGGGTGCTTAGGAGGCTGCGACAAAGTTGGTTCCACCCTTGCCGTGGGCTTGTCTTGCTCTTCCTCTTCAATCAGCAACCTTTCATCTTCCTTTTGGCTTGATTTGGATGGTTTTGGATCAGTTTCAACTTCTTTTCCACTTCTCAACATGATGGCTTTAGCGGTTTCAAACCCTCCATTTGGATTCATGTTGTGTTCCTTTCAAATGCAAATATAAAGATAGTATAATGGCACAAGTAAGGGTGTCGAACCACAGGGACTAATTAGACCTCTACAATTACTAGCTTTATGTGAACCGTAAAGAAAATGCAAATGAAAACTGAATTTAGGTTTTTGTTTTGAAAGCTAAAGTAACTTAAAATGCAAGACAAGATAAAGATGAATGATAGATTGGTTCAGAAATGATGGGAATGGAACTAGGAATATCAATTTCACGATTACAAGCCAGTTCAATGAAAATTAAGTCAAAACGTATTCAACTCTCCAATCTGCAACTAGGGTTCGTTTTACTTATTTATGATCATCCATTTGATGTGTGGTTATGATCAAGTATTCCTAATTTGCAACCTAGTTATGATGTTCAACTTAGATTACCAAAAAAAAATCCATTAAGAAGAAGAAAACTTCCAAGAACCAAAGAAATCACATGGCAGGATGTATGCATAGCAGCTTCTTCATTCATTCACATGTCCACCAAGATTAAGCATGATGTGTACTGTAACCTTGATCAAATAATTCATAGGCAGCCCTAATGGTGATCAAACATTAAGATTAATAAACAAATTATACTATAAAATCAGTGAATGAAACAAGAACATAGATTGGTAATTTGAATACTTCAACTTAATAAAGTAGAATAGGTTTGCAAGGCTACATCGAAATCCCCAGAAATGAACTTAATTACACAACATGATTACAGAATATATAAATATCAAGAACAACATGAGTGAAATTAAAGTTCATAGAAGAAACCCGTTTGAAGCAATTCTGATGTTGAACTTTTCCAAGAACAGCGCGGCTGCGTGGTTTCTTTGGTGGCATCGAATGGTGAAGGAAAATAGGGTTTGGTTTCTGGAAGAAAGGCTAAAGAAAGAGAAGAGAGAGAGCTCTGGGTGAGCCCAAGGGGAAGCTTGTCTAAAAGTGGCTGAAACTCTCAGTTTTATAAGGTTAAAGAGGCTGTTACAGATTGCCAATACATCCTAGTAATTGGGCATTTAATTCCCATGTTTTTTTTTGCTGTTATTGGTCTCTTAAAGAGCCATATTCATCACCATATTCAATTGTACACTTTGAATCTCTCTTTACATCAGAATCCTTATTCAATTCTCGACTTTCAGCTCCATTTTGCCTTATTTACCCTCAAATGGCTCTAAAATCCAATTAACTGCACATTAACACAAAAGAGAGTAAAACGCAACTAGTTTAACTCAAAAATATCACAAAGAGTCTAGGAATGGATGGTATAAACGTATGAAATATATGAGTTATCAATTCACAACGGTTGAGCTAGGTAGTTTACCTTCTTCTCGAAACTGTTGATAAGAGCATATTTATGTGATTTAGCTAGCTTGTTTTCATGCATTTATGTTGTTATTTCTTAGTTATTTTAGTCTTTTAAGCCATTTTCATGTGTTTTCAGGTTCTAAGGACAAAGTATGCAAAAAGGTGCATTTTGGAGCCTTTTGGAGCAAAATTGGGCTTAGAATGGTTATTACATGCTTGGAGCAAGGTGGATGGACGAAATTGAAGACCAAAAGAGGCTAGAAAGGTGCTAGAAGTCAAGAGAAATCAGTTTGGAAGCTTGGAAGACAAAAGAAAAACAGAAATTGACCAATTCCTACAAAGGTGGCGCCTTGTCCCCTTTGTGTTCCCTCATTGTCTCCTCTTGTACAACATTTCCCCTTGCCATGTTTCCTTATCCCTAAACCATGTAAAAACCTTTCCTTTTCCCCTTAGGACATTGCAAAACATGTTCCCTTATCCCCTAGGATCCAGCCGCACCTTTCCCTTCACATTCTTTACCTTGCCACACAAGATAACCCATTCCCTTTAGAATTAGGACCTTTGCTGCACCTAAATCAGGAAGGAAACCCTTTTTCCTTGCCTTGCAAGGCATTCCCTTGCCCTTTCCCTCTCAGCCGCACCTTGTTACCTATTTCCTTTGGGATTTTGGTTCTAATTTCCTATTTCCCATACACTTCACCCACATTTGTGCCGCAGCAAGGAGAAAAAAGGAAGGACTCTTGGATGTTCGAGCTTGATTGTTGGAGCATTCTAGGTGTAATTCGTTCTATGTTTACAATGTTTAATTTCTTTTCCTTTCGTTTTGCTGTGAACATGAGTGGCTAAACCCCTCTTGGCTAGGGGTGATTTCAAAGCCATGATTATGTGTGCAATTTGAGTTGATAAATTCCAGTTATGAATTCTTGAATTGTGAATGCAATTGGCTTAACTGTTTGATTGATAACTTATTTGTGTTTGTTGATTGAGGGTCGACACTTAATTGGCATGCATAAATCTGATGCTAGAGTATAGGGGAGTTTCACATAATCGTTACAAACTTATATTCATATGTAGTGAAGGTTGCTAGTCACGATCGCGTTAAGTTTAATTCCAAGCATGAGTGACATGATGTCATAGTTGCAAGTGCTTTGTCAATGCTTACGATTTTCATTGAACGTAATGATCTTTGATTGTATCTTTATTATGATGTCATGTAGGGGACTTTCGAAGAATGCTTTGGGTTGTCGAATGATGTCATCCAATCCAATAATACAAGGAAAATTTGAGGGTTAACTAGTGATGTCACGGTTAATTTGGGGCATTGTCGTTCATAATTCAATGAAGGAGTAACTGGAAATCGAGTCGTTTGCATACATGTCATGTGTGGAGAAAGAGCCTCTAGCTAGCCCATCATCCATCTAATTTCCCAAATTCGTTTTCAAAGTTGTTTAGTTTTACAATCTGTTTTGTTAGTTTAAATTCATCCAAAACAAACCCCCCCCCCCCTTTTACTTTCTTGTTTCAAAGTGTTTAAAATCTGTTTTGTTTGTGTTTTAAAGTGTTATGAGTCAAGCCATAACCCTAAATTCGTCCAAAGTAGTGTCTAGAGTCAGAAACTGCCTAGTTAGTGTTTTTAGGCCGTTTTGAGTGTTTTTAGCTTATTTTGAGTCTTGTGAACTTGTCTTGAGTCTTTTGAGTCTTTTCAAATGTTTTTAACTTTGTTTTAATATTTTTGAGTTAGTTTTGAGGTTTTAGCAAGCCCTTCTAATCCCCGGTCTAGAACGATCCCTACTTCCATCTTTACTACAATTTGACAATAAGAGGGTTTAATTTGTGTGCTTATATATTTCGCATCAACTGCCCAAGGAACTCTGAAATTTGCCCTGTTTGCTTCTCCAATTCATCCACCTTTTTGGCTTGACTTTGCATTGCTTGGGCTTGATTTTGGACTCCCTGCGCCAAAGTGGTTAATAATTGAACAATTTGATCATTATCCATGGACGAACCTGTTTTTGGTTGGGCAGATTGTGGTTGGGATGGATTTGGTACGAATGGCCTTGGATAAAAGCCCGGACGTTGCTGTCTAAACCCACCTTGTTGTTGAGGTTGTTCAGGCTCCCTCTACTTGAAGTTTGGGTGATCTCTCCAGCCCGGATTGTAAGTATTGGAGTATGGATCATTCCGTGGCTGATTTTGGCCTTGATAGCCCACGACATTGGTACTTTCCCATCTTCCATTCTCTATCAATTGAGGGCATTGATCATTGAGATGCCCCTGCATAGAGCACACTCCACATATGGCCGGACCTTGCATTTTGGATCCATCGACAACCTCTGACAAAAGAACAATGAGATTAGCCATTTGAGATTGAAGTTCAGAAATTACACTTACCTCATTCACTTGTTGTTGCCGTGGGGGGTCCCTTTGTCCAACACCTTCGTATTGTTGCACATTCAAGGCTCGGTTTGCAATTAAGATCTTGGCAGCCACCGGGGTTTTGTCAACCAAGGCACCTCCCGCTGAAGCATCAAGCATTTTTCTCTCAATTGGAAGAAGTCCTTCATAGAAATATTGAATTAAAAGTTCTTCCTTCATTTGATGTTGAGGGCACGATGCAACTAGAGCCCTGAAATGTTCATAGTATGCTGGAAAGGATTCTCCTTGGCTTTGTTCAATGCCACTAATTCTCTTCCTCAAAAGAATAACTCTCGAAGTTGGGAAGAATTTCTCTAAAAACGCTGTTTTCATGCTTTCCCAAGAAGTGACCGTTCCAGGTGCCAATTCGAATAACCTATCCTTAGCCTTTTCAAATAGAGAGAATGGAAAGGCTTTCATCTTCAGAATATTCCCATCTACGTTGATTGGTGTCATGCTTGAGCACACCACCTCAAATTCCTTCAAATGCTTGTTTGGATCTTCCATGGACAGCCCACGGTACTTAGGAATGTGATGCAACAAGCTTGACTTCAATTCAAACTCATGGGTCTTTCCTTGACTTGCCGCAGGGTATTGGATGCATAGAGGCACGGCATTGTCAAGTCCTGAGGCTGAAAGCTCTTTGATTGTACGATTGTCCACAGCCATGGCTTGTTCTTCCTCTTCTTGTTCTTCAAATTCAGATTCAGAGCTAAAACTAGTACCTAAAACAAAGAAAACAAAACAAAATCAGAAACTAAAGAAAATACGAACAGAAACAACGGGGGATTAGCAATTTGCTAATCCCCGGCAACGGCGCCAAAAATTTGATGTGAAATATATAAGCACACAAATTAAACCCTCTTGTTGACAATTGTAGTATAGATGTAAGTAGGGATCGTTCTAAGGCAGGGATTAGGAGGGATTGCTAAAACACTTGAAACTGACTTAAAAACACAAAACTAAGTTTAAAACACTAAACTAGACTCTAACGACTCAATATAAACTGAAAAGACTCAAAACTAACTAGAATGACTCAAAACAGCACAAAACAAAGCAAATAGACTCAAAACAGACACTAGGGAGTACTTCGGACGAAAATTCCTTTTAACTTGACTCAAAACACTTAAAAACACTAGTTAGACAAATTCTAACTAAGTTGACACAAGAAAGTAAAGGGAATTGGGTTTTGGACGAATTTAAAGTAAAAACAAACAGATTGTAAACTTAAACAAAGTTTGAACGAAATTGGTGATTTAAATGGGTGAATGGCTAGCTAGAGGCTCTTTCTCCACACATGACACATATGCAATACAAATCGATTTCCAGTTATTCTTTCTATAAACCATGAACCTGAACGCCCCAAGTTAACTGTGACAGCACTGCTTTAACTCTCAGATTTTCCTAAATTCCTTGAATTGGATGGGATATGCATCGTCAACCCAAATTATTCTCCATTAGTTCTCTACATGAAAAGCATAATAGAAATACAATCAAAGATCATTAAGCTCTGTGAAAATCATAAGCATTGACAAGGCATTCGTGACTATGAAAAGCATGACACTCCTGCCAGGAATTTACTTAACGCGATCGTGACTAGCAACCTCCACTACTTATAAATATAAGTTTGTAACTATTAGGTGAAACTCCCTTATATTTTAGCATCAAATTCATGCATGCAAACTAAGTGTGCACCCTCAATCAACATACAAGAATAAGTTTTCAATCAAACGGTTAAGCAAATTGCATTCACGATTTATGAAACAATAACTGGATGTAATCAATTCATATCACATATATGTTCATGGCTTCGAATTCGCCCCTAGCTAAAACGAGTTTAGTTCCTCATGTTCGCAATAAAACAAAGATAAATTAATTTAAACATTGAAAGCAAAGGATAGAATACACCTAGAAATGCTCCAACAATCCAAGGCTTTGAATGGCAGGCACGGCACTAAGGGATTCCTCTCATTTCTCCTTGCTAAGCTGCGGCACAATGAGGGCTGTTTGGTGAATGGTGTGAATTGTGGTCTGATGGTAGAGGGTGGTGATTTGAATAGTGCGGCAGATTGGGGTATATATAGGCCTAGGGATTACTTGGCCTAGGTTGTCAAGGAAAAGGATTTAGGACTCCAATCTAACAAGGAAAAGGCCTTCTAGAAAGGTTGGGGCGCCAGATTTTTAGGGCTTCTAGAAAGAAGTGTTGTGGCATGTTTGTAGAAGGAAAAGGCATTCTAAAAACAGGTTTTAGGTGTCCTAATATGAAAAGGAGTCCCCCTTGCAGCTGGAATTAAGGTAGGATAAGATAAGATAAGGTAAGATAAGGTTAATTAAGGTTTTAGATAATGTTCCTTCTTTTTAGCTGATTCCTTATCTTTAATGACTTGAATTAATTTGTCCATTTTTTTTGCACATTCCTAGCCTCTCTTGAACTTCAATTTCGTCCATCCACCTTGATCCATGCATGTGCTATCCATTCCAAGCCCAAAACTGCTCTAAAATGCTCCAAATTGCATCTTCTTGCCAACTTTGTCATTTGAACCTGAAAGCACACGAAAATAGCTTAAAACACTCTTATAAGCAATAACTAACTAAATAAATGCAAGAAAACATGCTAACTGCAATAACTAACTAAATAAATGCAAGAAAACATGCTAACTAAGTCGCATAAATATGCTCCTATCAAATGCACACTGTTCAAACTCATCAACGTCCTCAATTCACTGCAAACGGAGGTGCTTGGGGTTATCAAGGCCATAACCAATCAAAGGACAACATGTTTTCTAACACTTACAATTCCGATTAGAGAGATTATTCAGATTATATGTGAGGGGAATCTCAACAAGTTCAACCCGAAGGATATTGGCAGCCATATGAGGAGTTTTATTCAAAACCTATGCAGCCACCACAACCTCCCCCACAACAATACCAATCAAATTCAAGTATGTCCATGAATTATGATGAAATTCTTGATGTACTAACTTCTTTTACGCAGGGCTCACAACGAGAAGAATATTCGCAGCCATCTGAGGAGTTCTATCAATGGCCATATGCACCACCATAGCCTCCACCACAATCGTCCCAACCACATCCAGGTTCGTCAATGGATAATGATAAAATTCTTGAATTACTTACCTCTATGACTCAGGAATCACAAAATCAAGCCCAAGTGATGAGCGAATTGAAGAATCAAATGGGGCAGATTGCAGAATTCATGGGGCAAATTCAAGAACAATTGGAAAGTGGTATGGGGGTTGAAGCTGAACCAAAACCATCCAAATATAGCCTAGAAGAGGACAAGATGTTGTTGATTGAAGAGGAGGAAGAAGACACACCCACAGCAAGGGTGGAAACACCTTTGCCGCAGGCCCCTAGTGCTTTTGAGCCATCCAATCAAGGTAAGTTGGGTTCAAATTCGGTTCAATCTAATGTTATTCCTCCAAATGTACCCTTCCCTCGTAGGTTTTTAATTCCAACAAATGAAGAAAGTGAAAAAGACATCGTGGAAGCCTTTCCAAAGGTGCAAAGTGATATTCCAATTCTTGGTGCAATAAATCAAGTTCCAGATTATGTTGATTTCTTTGAAGAACTTTGTACATCAAGAAGAATTATTCAAGAGAAAGAAGTGGCTGGGGAATATGTAGAATGCATCAAAAAGGATGTTCATGAGCCAACAAAGCCCAAAGAAATTGAATTTTATGACACAGGACAAGTCACAACCATCACATTCAATCTGGCCAAGTGCAAAGTTCCTGAAACTTTCAAAGATGTGGTGTTTGTCATTGAGTTCTACAAGTAAGCCATTTTCTCCAATTTCAATTTTGTTTTCTACTAATTTGCTGAGTTTAATGATTCAGGCACCCACACTAGAATTTAAACCATTGTCGGATCATTTCAAGTATCACCTTCCATTCAAAGATCAATTTCATGCCATGGCCCCCAATGAAGCTTAATTGGAGGTATCGTTCGGTGATGTGAGAATTACTTGACACTCAAATTAAAACCCTATCGACGTAGTATATGAAAGTAGGGATCGTTTAAGGCCGGGGATTAGAAGGGATGCTAATCTATACAAATTAAACTCTAAAACACTAAAACTGGACTCTAGACAATGAAAACAAGTACTAGTGATCAATCTGAACGAATTTTAACTCTAGACAACCTAACTTGACTCAAATAACACAAAACAAACTTAAAACAACAAATAAAACTCAACTAGGCAGATTCTAGACACTAGAGACTTAAAACAGGCTAAATAGACTCAAAACAACAAAACTAACTTAAACAGACTCAAAACAGGTTCTAAGGGGTGAATTGGATGACTTTTGGACTAGTTAGACTCAAAACACTAAAAGGGGACAGATTTGGACTAATTTAAACAAACTAAGACTCAATTAAGAACTAGGGGGGTTTTTGGACGAATTAAGCAAAACTAAGCAGATTTAAGCAAACAAAGTAAATTGAAAGAGATAAAGGTGAATTCAGGGGTGAAAACTAGTTAGAGGGTTCTTCTCCACACATGAACATATGCATACGAATTGATTTCCAGTTATTCTTTCGATAAACCATGAATGACAATGCTTTGAATTAATTGTATTGCACTAGTTAATTCCCAGATTTCCCTAAGTTCATTGAATTGAATGGATAACGCATCACAACCAAATTATTCTTATCAAGTTCCCTAACTATGGAATACGCATGATAGAGATACATATCAAAGATCATTAAGTTCCATGGAAATCATAAACATTGACAAGGCATTCATAACTATGGAATACACATGTTACTCTTGCCTAGGATTTACTTAACACAATTGTGACTAGCAATCTTTACTACTTGTGAATATAAGTTCCTAACGATTAGGTGAAATTCCCTTATATCCTAGCATCAAATTCATGCATGTAAACTAAGTAGGCCTCCTTAATCAACACACAAGAACAAGTTCTTCATAAAACAGATAAGTAAATCACATTCATAATTTATGAAACAATAACTGAAGGTAATCAATTCATATCAAACATATGTCCATGGCTTTGAATCCACCTCTAACTAAAACGAAATTAGTTCCACATGTTCAACATAATTGAAAAGCAAATTAAATTAAACATAGAAACGAAACAAGAGAAGAAAGAACTCCTCCTTCTCCAATGGAAGCCACGGCAAGGCCTTGTCTTCCCTTCTCAAAATATGGATTTCTGAATGTATATGGGGGTGTAGAATTCGTATGGATGGGTGGTGTCTGCGGCAGGGCTTGGGAATATGTATATATAGCATGGCAAACCCTAGGGAAATCAGTTTAGGACTTGGACTTAGCAGAAAAATAGGATTAGGGTGCGGCAATTAATTTGGAAAAGGAATTGTGGTCCAATTAATTTCTGAAAAGGATTTGTAGAACCCAAATCCACAAGGAAAAGGCCTAACAATCAGAATCCAAGAGGGAAAGGGAGTGAAAACCCACGGCACAAAGGGATAAGGCAGGGAATGCCTTGCAAGGCAAGGAAAAAGGATTCTAGAAGGGAAGGAGACGCCAGATTTTTAGGCTTCTAGAAAGAATGTGTTTCTGGGCAGATTTTGGGGTTTCTAGAAGAGTTTGGGGCGCCACTTTTGTAGGGGAATGGATAGGACTTCTAGAAATCAGGTTTTAAGTCCCCTAAACTGAAGAAAACAGGTTAGGATAAGATTAGGATAAGATAAGGGAAGATAAGATAAGGATTGGGTAAGATAAGATAAGATAAGGTTGTTTGGATAATGTTTTGGATAATTCTCCTTCTTTTGAGCTGATTCCTTATCTTCTTTATCTTCAATTTCTTTCTTCCATCTTCTTAACTGATTTCAAGCCTTTATATCTTCAATTTCGTCCATCAACTTGCCTCCATGCTTGCACTACCCAATCTTGGCCCAAAAATGCTCTAGAATGCTCCAAATTGCTTCTTTTTGCCATCTTGACACTTTGAACCTACAAACACACGAAAATAGCTTAAAATACTAAATTAACTAAGAACTAACAACGTAAATGCATGAAAACAAGCTAACTAAGTCGCATAAATATGCTCCTATCATTCGGCTGGAAGACGTAAAAGCAAGCGCTTCTTGGGAGGTAACCCATGCATTCAACTAAGGAACAATGGAATTTTTGCTCCACATCCAGATTGGCGTTCCTAAACCCTTCTCTTTACTGCATTTATCTTGCCATGATTAGTTAGTTCTTTGTTTGTTTGTTTCTATGAGTTTATGCTTGAAACATTCAGGACAATGTTTGATTTAAGTGTGTGGGGGGGGGGGGGGGGTAACAAAGTGTTTTTGATGCAAATTCGCGGGATTTTATCACCTATCACTTCTAAGGTTGTTTCTCACTGTTTTTAAGTGTTTTTAGACTGTTTTTAAGTGTTTCAGTGTGCTTTGAAGTAAAAATACAAAAATTTGAAAAAAAATCCATTTTTGAAGTGTTTTCAGAGTCGTTTTTGTGTGTTTGTGTCTTAGGTACCTTCCAACACAATGATGAGGATTTGGTTTTTTAATTACATGACTATTAAAGAAAGTTATGAACATGGATGGAAGTTTGATATGCTCTTGGTTTATCCTTAATTGTAGTTGTTGTTTACGAATTCACATGTGATCACAAAAGGATAAAATCAGTTTTTGTAACATGCTTGAAGGAAGGAACTCAAACTAACGCTACAACCTTGAGAGACTTGATGTGAAATTAAATTGCACTCAAATTTAAACCCTATCAATGTAGTATGTGTAAGTAGGGATCGTTCTAGGCCGGGGATTAAAAGGGATGGTAATCTACACAAACTAGACTTTAAAACACTAAACTAGACTCAATTAACTCAAAACAGCAAATAGAACTCAAACTAGACAGTTTCTGGACTCTAGACACTCAAAATAAGCTAATATGACTCAAAACACACAAACTAAGTTCCTAAGACTCAAAACAAACACCTAAGATTGATTTGAACGAAATTAAGACTCTAATTGCCTCAAAAGACTAAAAGACTCAAGATTTGACGAATTTAGACTCTACTAACACAAACTAAAAGCAAGGGATTGGTTTTGAACGAATTTAAACTTAAAGAAACAAAATTGTAAAGTAGACTTAAGTATGCACGAAATTGGTGATTTAAATGGGTGAATGGCTAGCTAGAGGGTTCTTCTCCACACATGACACATATGCAACACAAGTCGATTTCTAGTTATTCTTTCCATAAACCATGAACCTCAATGCCCCAAGTTAACTGTGACAGCACTGCTTTAATTCTTAGATTTTCCTAAGTTCATTGAATTGGATGGAACACGTACCGACAACCCAAATTATTCTCCAATAGTTCTCTACATGAAAAGCATAATATAAATACAATCAAAGATCATTAAGCTCTGTGAAAATCATAAGCATTGACAAGGCATTCGTGACTATGACTGCATGACACTCCTGCCAGGAATTTACTTAACGCGATCGTGACAAGCAACCTCCACTACTTGTAAATATAAGTTTGTAACTATTAGGTGAAACTTCCTTATATTTTAGCATCAAGCATGCAAACTAAGTATGCATCCCTAATCAACACACAAGAATAAGTTTTAAATCAAACAGTTAAGCAAATTGCATTCATGATTTATGAACTAGTAACTGGATGTAATCATCACATATATGTTCAGGGCTTTGAATTCTCCCCTAGCTAAAACGAGTTTAGTTCCTCATGTTCGCAAATAAACAAAGATAACTTAAATTAAACATTGAAAACAAAGGATAGAATACACCTAGAAACACTCCAACAGTCCAACGTCTTGAATGGCAAGCACGGCTCTAGATGGCTCATTCCTTCTCCTTCCTTGCAAAGCTGCGGCACAAGAGGTTGTGTGGTGGATGGTGTGGTGGATGGATGTAGGTGAGTTATGGTAGAGGGTGGTGGTTTGAATGGTGCGGCAGATTGGGGTATATATAGGCCTAGGGATTACTTGGCCTAGGTTGTCAAGGAAAAGGATTTAGGACTCCAATCCAACAAGGAAAAGGCCTTCTAGAAAGGTTGGGGCGCTAGATTTTTAGGACTTCTAAAAAGGAGTGTTGTGGCATGTTTCTAGAAGGAAATGGCCTTCTAAAAACAGGTTTTAGGTGTCCTAATATGAAAAGGAGTCCCCCTTGCATCTGGAATTAAGGTAGGATAAGATTAGGATAGGATAAGGTAAGATAAGGTAAGACAAGGTTAGTTTGGATAAGATTTTGGATAATGTTCCTTCTTTTTAGCTGATTCCTTATCTTCAATGACTTGAATTAATTTCTTCAACTCTTTTGCACATTCCTAGCCTCTCTTGAACTTCAAATTCGTCCATCCATCTTGCTCCATACTTGTGCTATCCATTCCAAGCCCAAAACTACTCTAAAATGCTCCAAATTGCATCTTCTTGCCAACTTTGTCATTTGGACCTACAAACACACGAAAATAGCTTAAAACACTCTTATAAACAATAACTAACTAAATAAATGCAAGAAAACATGCTAACTAAGTCGCATAAATATGCTCCTACCAAATTCCCCCACACTTAGCTTTTGCTAGTCCTCGAGCAAAACAAACAAAACATACCAAAACTTAAACCTTCCAACGTTCGCCTCAGGGATTTCCAATGAAACATAACATGTTAAAAATCACAACTCGCATAAATTTTAGTCATCCTTACTTTCGAGCTTACACTTAATCGCAATAATCACTCACTAGCTCGCATTTAATCAATTAAAACAACATTTTGAATGTAGTAACATGCCTTAGAGAATTCACTCTATTCCTTACAAGATATACACTCTATTTTCACACAGATTTTCTGACTACACTCCCTACACTAGGTATATGCGAGAAGATTGATGTAAACATGTAGACTAAACACTCGCATATGTTATAACAAAGAAGGCACTTTCTGGAATTATTAATGCACATATGAATATGATCTCATGAACGGAATGCTACTACTTACATGCAAGAACCAGAGACACCATATGCTCATACCAATCCCAAACTCCACATTATTGAAACACATAACAATCAAGATTAAAGTCAAAGGTTGGAACGGGGCTAAGGCATTGGCTAATAAACAAAGGTAAGGATAAACAAAGGTTCTTAAAGAAATAGCAAGCAAAGCAATGAAATCAACACTTAGAATTCACTTTTGATTGCATAAATCAACTCTGAACATAAAGGGAAGATTCAAACAGCACTTAGGGTCGAATTCAAACTTCTTGGACCCTTTCTTCAACAACCAACACTTGTGAGATCTTTCTCACTTATTTGAAACTCTTTTTTCTTTCTTTTCACAACTTTTTCTTTTCTTTTTCTTTTTCTTCTTTCTTTTGAAACAAACTCTACCCCAAAAGAACAAATCCTTCCCCCACACTTGTTTTTCTGCATAATGTCGATCTAAATGAATTCCCTCTAAGTCATGCTTCACTATCCTTTAAGAACAAGGGTGTGGATAGTCCTATACTAGGCTAGGTAAAGTTAATGTGGGCTAACAAAGAACATAGGCTAAACAAGGCTCAAAGGGGTTAAACCTACAAAACATAGGAAAAAGGCGAGTGAGGCTGTTTGGCTCTGGTTTAACTAACAACTTCATCTTGTTATTTGTTATGCACTCAACTTTATGCTTTGAATGAAACGGACATGAGTTCTTGTATTTGGATCTATAATGATGAAAACGCATTTTAAGTAGCAACCAAGCAAAGAAATAATGAGATCATGCAACGACTTTAGAAAACAACCAATGCACAGATTAATAACTCTCCAAAAGAAGTATAGGCTCAAGTCTCTTAGGGTTGTAGCGTTAGTTCGAGTTTCATCCTTCAAGCATGTTACAAAAACTGATTTTTTTTCTTTGTGATTACATGTGAATTCGTAAATGACAACTACAACTAAGCATAAACCAAAGAGCATATCAAACTTCCATCCATGTTTGTAACTTTCTTTAACAGTCATGCAATTAAAAACCAAATCCTCATCATTGTGTTGAAAGGTACCCTAAGACACAAATACACAAAAATGACTCTTTTTGGTATTTTTCAAATCTTTTTCGATTTTTTCTTTCTTTTTCTGATATATGACACTAAAACACACTAAAAACACTTAAAAACAATGAGTAACAACATTAGAAGTGATAGGTGATAAAATCCCACGAAAATCATGCAAAAACAGCTTGTTTACCCCCCCCCCCCCCGCCCCCACACTTAAACCAAACATTGTCCTCAATGTTTCAAACATAGACTCACACACAAGCAAGCAAACAACACAACTAAAAAACATGACAAATATGGCAAAGTAAAAGCAATAAAGAGTAGGGTTTAGGAACGCAAATCTGGTTGTAGGGCCGAAGCTTCCTAGTTCTTCTTTATTTGTATGGGTTGCCTCCCAAGAAGCGCTTGCTTTAACGTCTTCCAACCGGACGATACCTCCGTTTAAGCTTGAATAGGCCCCACGGCATGGAATTTATCTTTGAAGGGGAGGTGATATTTGAAATGATCTGGCAATGGTTTAAATTCTAGTGTGGGTGCCTGAATCATTAAAATCAGCAAGTTATTAGAAAACAAAATTGAAATTGGAGAATATGGCTTACTTGCTTGCTCCGATAAGAACTCAAGGACGAACACCACTTCTTTGAAAGTTTCAGGGACTTTGAACTTGGCCAGATTTACTATGATGGTTGTGTCTTGTCCCGTGTCATCAAACTCAACTTCTTTGGGCTTTGTTGTCTCATGTACAGCCTCATTGATGCATTCTTGATATTCTCCAGCCACTTCTTCCTCTTGAATCATTCTTCTTGGTGTACAATTCTCTTTAAGAAATTCAACACATTCTGGAATTTGATTTGGTGTATCAAGAATTGGGATATCACTTTGCACCTTTGGGAAGGCTTCCACGATGTCATTTTCACTTTCTTCGTTCGTTGGAATCAAAAACCTGCGAAGGAAGGGTACATTTGGAGGAATAACATTAGATTGAACTGAATTCGAACCCAACTTACCTTGATTGGATGGCTTAGAAACACTAGGGGCCTGCAGCAGGGGTGGTTCTACCCTTGCCGTAGGTATGTCTTCTTCCATCAGCAGCATCTGTTCATCCATGTTTTGGCTTGGTTTATACGTCTTGGGTTCATCTCCAATCTCCATGCCACTTTCCAAGGTGATAGCTTCTTCGATTTCAAATTCTCCCATTGGATTTGCAATGGTTGAATTGGAAAGTTCACTTTGTTCTTGAATTTGTACCATGAATTCCGCTATCTGTCAAATAAGTACGAACATGGATGGAAGTTTGATATGCTCTTGGTTTATCCTTAGTTGTAGTTGTTGTTTACGAATTCACATGTGATCACAAAAGGATAAAATCAGTTTTTGTAACATGCTTGAAGGAAGGAACTTGATAGGAGCATATTTATGCGACTTAGTTAGCTTCTTTTCATGCATTAACATCCTTAGTTCTTAGTTAATTTTGTATTTCGAGCTATTTTCGTGTGTTTGTAGGTTCTAAGTGTCAAAGTTGCAAGAAGAAGCGATTTGGAGCATTCTGGAGCATTCTTGGGCCAAGATTGGATAGTGCAAGCATGGAGGCAAGTTGATGGACGAATTTGAAGACAAAAAGGCTTGAAATCAGCCACAAAACACTCTTTCTAGAAGTTCTATCCCTTGTCCTACAAAAGTGGCGCCCCAAACCCTTCTAGAAGTCCCAAAATCTGTCATAAAACACATTCCTTCTAGAACCCTAAAAATCTGGCGCCTCCTTCCCTTCTAGAATCCTTTTTCCTTGCCTTGCAAGGCATTCCCTTGCCCTTATCCTATTGTGCCGCACCTCTCAAGCCCTTTCCCTCTTGGATTCTGATTTGTTAGGCCCTTTTCCTTGTGGATTTGGGGTTCTACAAATCCTTTTGAGAGATTAATTGGACCACATTTCCTTTTCTAAATTAAATGCTGCACCCTAGGCCTTTATTCCTTAATTTCTGTTAAGCCCAAGTACAAATCTGATTTCTCTAGGGTTTTGAGGTGCCTATATATACATGTTTTAGGGTTTTGCCACAGAGAGGGACCAACCATTCATCACAGAAATTCATTCAGCCGCACTCCAATCCACCATTCTACACATCCAAGCACAATTCCAGCCATCCTCCTTCCCTTGCCACAACTCACATCCAACCTAATCCATCTCTGACCCATTCATACATCCATACACATCCATAGTCTCTGGTGCCGCAGCAAGGTGGGGAAGAAGAAGAACCTGTGCGTTTCATGCTTGCAGATTGGAGCGTTTTAGGTGTACTTCGTTCTTGTTTTCAATGTTTATTTCGTTATTACTCTCTGATCTTGCTGTAATCATGAGTGGCTAAATCCCTATTTAGTTAGGGGGAAGTTTGAAGCCATGAACATGTTTGAGATATGAATTGATTTCTGCCAATTGTGATTTGTTAAGCTACGATTGCAATTCAATTATTTGATTTATTCATAACTGATATGTGTATGTTTATTAAGGATGCATACTTAATTTTCATGCATGAATCAGATGCTACAATATAAATGAGTTTCACCTAATCGTTACAAGTTTATATTCCTGAGTAGTGAAGGTTGATTGTCACAATCGCGTTAATTGAATTCTTGGCCAAACGTATCATGCATTCATAGTTACAATTGCCTCGTCAACACTTATGATTTTCAAGAAACGTAATGATCTCTGGTTGTATCTTTATTATGCATTCATGTAGAGGACTTTTGGAGAATGATTTGGGTTGTTGCATGCATTCATCCAATTCAATGAGTAAAGAAAAATCTGAGGGTTAATTTGCGCATCACGGTTAATCTGGGGTGTTGAGCATCATAGTTTATTGAAAAGTAATTGGAAATCGATTCATGTACAAGTGTGTCATGTGTGGAAAATGGACCTCTAACTAATCCATCCATCATCTTATTTCCTGAATTCGTTTTACAATTTGTTTAGTTTTACAGTTTGCTTCTTTGTTTCAATTTCGTCAGAACCGGAAACCCCTTTTACTTTCTTGTTTCAAAGTGTTTAAAATCTGTTTTGTTTGTGTTTTAGAGTGTTTTGAGTCAAGTCAAAACCCTAAATTCGTCCAAAGTTGTGTTTAGAGTCCAAAACTGCCCAGTTTGTGTTTTTGGGCAGTTTTGAGTGTTTTTGAGTTGTTTTAAGTCTTTTGAACCTGTTTTGAGTTCCTTGAGTCTTTCCAAACGTTTTTAACTTTGTTTTTTGTGTTTTAAGTCAGTTTAGAGGTTTTAGCAAGCCCTCATAATCCCCGGTTTAGAACGATCCCTACTTGCATTTATACTACGATTTGACAACAAGAGGGTTTAATTTGAGTGCTTAATTTTTATCACATCAGAACTCAAACTAACGCTACAACCTTGAGAGACTTGATGTGAAATTAAATTGCACTCAAATTTAAACCCTATCAATGTAGTATGTGTAAGTAGGGATCGTTCTAGGCCAGGGATTAAAGGGGATGGTAATCTACACAAACTAGACTTTAAAACACTAAACTGGACTCAATTAACTCAAAACAGCAAATAGAACTCAAACTAGACAGTTTCTGGACTCTAGACACTCAAAATAAGCTAATATGACTCAAAACACACAAACAAAGTTCCTAAGACTCAAAACTAACACCTAAGATTGATTTGAACGAAATTAAGACTCTAATTGACTCAAAAGACTAAAAGACTCAAGATTTGACGAATTTAAACTCTACTAACACAAACTAAAAGCAAGCAATTGGTTTTGAACGAATTTAAACTTAAACAAACATTATTGTAAAGTAGACTTAAGTATGCATGAAATTGGTGATTTAAATGGGTGAATGGCTAGCTAGAGGGTTCTTCTCCACACATGACACATATGCAACACAAGTCGATTTCCAGTTATTCTTTCCATAAACCATGAACCTCAATGCCCCAAGTTAACTGTGACAGCACTGCTTTAACTCTCAGATTTTCCTAAGTTCATTGAATTGGATGGAACACGCACCGACAACCCAAATTATTCTCCAATAGTTCTCTACATGAAAAGCATAATCGAAATACATTCAAAGATCATTAAGCTCTGTGAAAATCATAAGCATTGACAAGGCATTCGTGACTATGACTGCATGACACTCCTGCCAAGAATTTACTTAACACGATTGTGACTAGCAACCTCCACTACTTGTAAATATAAGTTTGTAAGTATTAGGTGAAACTCCCTTATATTTTAGCATCAAATTCATGCATGCAAACTAAGTATGCATCTCTAATCAACACACAAGAATAAGTTTTAAATCAAATAGCTAAGCAAATTGCATTCACGATTTATGAACTAATAACTGGATGTAATCAACTCATATCACATATATGTTCATGGCTTTGAATTCTCCCCTAGCTAAAACGAGTTTAGTTCCTCATGTTTCCAAATAAACAAAGATAACTTAAATTAAACATTGAAAACAAAGGATAGAATACACCTAGAAATGCTCCAACAGTCCAACGTCTTGAATGGCAAGCACGGCTCCAAATGGCTCATTCCTTCTCCTTCCTTGCAAAGCTACGGCACAAGAGGTTATGTGGTTGACGGTGTGGTGGATGGATGTAGGTGAGTTATGGTAGAGGGTGGTGGTTTGAATGGTGCGGCAGACTGGGGTATATATAGGCCTAGGGATTACTTGGCCTAGTTTGTCAAGGAAAAGGATTTAGGACTCCAATCCAACAAGGAAAAGGCCTTCTAGAAAGGTTGGGGCGCCAGATTTTTAGGACTTCTAGAAATGAGTGTTGTGGCATGTTTCTAGAAGGAAAAGGCCTTCTAAAACCAGGTTTTAGGTGTCCTAATATGAAAAGGAGTCCCTCTTGCAGCTAGAATTAAGGTATGATAAGATTAGGATCGGATAAGATAAGATAAGGTAAGACAAGGTTAGTTTGGATAAGATACAGTTGGATAAGATTTTGGATAATGTTCCTTCTTTTTGGCTGATTCCTTATCTTCAATGACTTGAATTAATTTCTTCAACTCTTTTGCACATTCCTAGCCTCTCTTGAACTTCAAATTCGTCCATCCATCTTGCTCCATACTTGTGCTATCCATTCCAAGCCCAAAACTACTCTAAAATGCTCCAAATTGCATCTTCTTGCCAACTTTGTCATTTGGACCTAACAACACACGAAAATAGCTTAAAACACTCTTATAAGCAATAACTAACTAAATAAATGCAAGAAAACATGCTAACTAAGTCGTATAAATACGCTCCTATCAAGACTTGAGCCTAAACGTTCTTTTGGAGAGTTGTTAATATGAGATTTCTTGTTTTCTTAAGTAGTTGCATAATCTCATTATTCTTTGCTTGGTTGCTACTTAGAATGCATTTTCATCATTATAGTTCCAAATACTAGAACTCATACCCATTTCATTCAAAGCATGACTTTGATTTGCATAACACATGATCAAGATGAAGTTGTTTAGTTACCATCACAGCCAAATAGCCGTACCCCTATTTCACGTGTGTTGTAGGTTTAACCCCGTTGAGCCGTGTTTAGCCTATTTTCTTTGTTAACCACATTATCCTCAGCTATACCCTTGTTCTTGAAGCATAGTGAAGCCTGATTTAGAAGGAATTCCTTTTGATTGTCCTTTTGCAGAGAAACGAGTGTGGGGGAAGGGATTTGTGTGTGTTTGTGTGCCAAGAAAAGAAATAAGGCACGATTTTGGTAAATAAAAAAATTTCGTGGAAAAAGAAAAGAAAAAAAGAAAAGTTGTGAAAAGAATGAAAAAGAGTTGAAAAATAAGTGAGAATGAGCTCAAAAGTGTTGATTGTTGAAGAAAGGGTCCAAAAGTTTGAATTTGACCCTAAATGTTGCATGAATCTTCCCTTGTGTTTCAAAGTTGATTTTTGCATTCAAAAGTGAATTCTAAGTGTCAATTTCATTACTTTGCTTGCTTTGCTTTAAGAACGTTTGTTTATCCTTATCCTTCTTTGTTAACCAATTCCCTTAGCCCCGTTTCAACCCTTAACTTCTGTCTTGAGTGTTGTGTGTTTTAATTTGTGGAGTTTGGAATTGGTATGAGCATTTGGTGTCATTGGTTTTCCAATCTAAGTAGTACCATTCCGTTCATGAGATCATATTCATATATGCATTAATAACTCCAAAAAAGTGCTTTCTTTGTTGCAACATATGTGAGTATTAGTTTTCATGTTTACATCAATCTTCTCACATATACCTAGTGTAGGGAGTGTAGTTAGAAAATCTGAGTGAAAATAGAGTTTATATCTAGTAAGGAATTGAGGGAATTCTCTAAGGCATGTTACTACATTCAAAATGTTGTTTTAATTGGTTAAATGCAAACTAGTGAATGGTGTGATTAAGTATGAATTCAAGTGTAAGGATGACCAAAATCTGTGCAAGTGATGATTTTTAATATGTCATGTGAATTGGAAATCCCTAAGGCAATTGTTGGAAGGTTTAGATTGAGTTTTGTGTCTTTTGTTTCTTTTGTTTTGCTCGAGGACTAGCAAAAGCTAAGTGTGGGGGTATTTGATAGGAGCATATTTACATCACTTAGTTAGCTTGTTTCCCTGCATTTACGTTGTTAGTTCTTAGTTATTTTAGTATTTTAAGCTATTTTCGTGTGTTTGTAGGTCTAATGTGCAAAGTATGCAAGAAAGTGCATTTTGGAGCCTTTTGGAGCAGTTTTGGGCATTGGATGGTTAGCTCATGCTTGGAGCTAAGTGGATGGACAAAATTGAAGACCAAAGAAGGTTAAGAATGAGTTGAAGAAAATGAAGTACAAAGAGTTCAGAATTGGAAACCGAGTTTCTATTTGTGAAGGTTTCCATTTGTGCAAGTTTCCATTTGTGGAGGTTTCCATTTTTGGGGTTTCCAAAACATGTAGGTTGCCTAATTACTCATTCTAGAAGCCCAAAACCGTGCCTAACACATTCCCCTTTTGTTTCAATCCTTGCCGCACAAGGGAGAGGTTTTCTTGCCTATTTTCTGTCATAAAACACATTCCTCTTTTATTCTAATCCTTGCTGCACAAGGGGAGGTTTTCTTGCCTATTTTCTGCCCAAAAATACTTCCCCTTTCTCTTACAAATCAATGCCGCACCTTCTTTCCCTTTCTCTCTTAATTTCTAACCTTTAAACACATTCCTTTTCTCTCCTACACAATTCTGCCGAATTTCACATTCCTATTTCTCTTTAAATTCTGATTCTTTCTTACCTATTCAATTGTGGCAAATTAGCTAAGTTATGAACCTTTCTTATTATTTTCGGATTGCCTTTCAACCCTAGCCCTGTAAATAAAGCCATCTGCACCATTTAGTTTCTCTAGACCATTCAACACAATTTCTGTCGCAAGCTCTCTATTCCTCCATCCATTCCATCCATCTCTCTTTCTATCCATCCCCTACCACCCTTCCATATTCTCTAAACCTATTCTACCTCTCTGCCGCAGCCCTTAGATCATCCATTCACCATCCACACCTTGGTGCCATATACTTGCAAGGAAGGAGGATTGCTCGGAGTTGTGCTAACCATTCAAGACGTTGGATTGTTGGAGCATTCTAGGTGTATTCTACTTTGGTTTTTAATGTTTAAATTCAATTATTTCTGTTTAATTGCAAGTATGTGGAACTAATTCGTTTTTGGCCAGAGGAAGTTCGAAGCCATGAACATGCTGGAGATATGAATTGATTTCCTCCAATTGTGATTTAATAAGTTGGGATTGCAATTCAATTAACTGTTTTCTTCATAACTGATTCTTATATGTTGATTAAGGATGCATACTTAGTTTTCATACATGAGTTTGATGCTAGAATATAAATGAGTTTCACCTAATCGTTACAAGTTTATATTCATAAGTAGTGAAGGTTGCTAGTCACAATCGCGTTAATTGAATTCTTGGCAAACGTATCATGCATTCATAGTTACAATTGTCTCGTCAACACTTATGATTTTCATGGAACGTAATGATCTCTGATTGTATCTCTATTATGCATTCATGTAGGGGACTTTTGGAGAATTATTTGGGTTGTCGCATGCATTCATCCAATTCAATGAGTAAAGGAAAATCTGAGGGTTAATTAGTGCATCATGGTCAATCTAGGGTGTTGAGCATCATAATTTATTGAAAAGCAATTGGAAATCGATTTATGTACAAGTGTGTCATGTGTGAAGAATGGACCTCTAGCTAATCGATCAACCATCTTATTCCCAAAATTCGTTTTACAATCTGTTTAGTTTTATAACTTGATTGTTCGTTTCAAATTCGTCCAAACCAAAACCCCCTTTTACTTTCTTGTTTCAAAGTGCTTAAAATCTGTTTTGTTTGTGTTTTTAAGTTGTTTTGAGTATTGTGAGCCTGTTTTAAGTCCCTTGAGTTTATTCAAACGTTTTTAACTTTGTTTTTATGTTTTAAAGTCAGTTTAGAGGTTTTAGCAAGCCCTCATAATCCCCGGTCCAGAACGATCCCTACTTGCATCTTTACTACAATTTGACAACAAGAGGGTTTAATTTGAGTGTTTAATTTCTATCACATCAATGATAAGCTAGCCAGAGGGTTCTTCTCCACACATGACACACATGCAACACAAATTGATTAATAGTTATGATTTCGATAAACCATGAACCTCAACACCCCAGATTAACTGTGAACAGCACTAATTAACCCTCAAGTTTTCCTTAAGTTATTAAATTGGACAGACAATGCATACAACAATGATAGGAGCATATTTATGCGACTTAGTTAGCTTGTTTTCATGCATTTACGTTGTTAGTTCTTAGTTAATTTTGTATTTTAAGCTATTTTCGTGTGTTTGTAGGTTCTAAGTGTCAAGATGGCAAAAAGAAGCAATTTGGATCATTCTAGAGCATTTTTGGGCCAAGATTGGGTAGTGCAAGCATGGAGGCAAGTTGATGGACGAAATTGAAGATACAAAGGCTTGAAATCAGCTAAAAAGAGGGAAGAAAGAAGTCAAAGATAAAGAAGATAAGGAATCAGCTATAAAGAAGGGGAATTATCCAAAACATTATCCAAACAACCTTATCTTATCCAAACCTTATCTTATCTTATCCTAATCTTATCCTACCTTGCTTTCAGCTACAAAAGAGATTTAATTTCAGTTTAGGAGACTTAAAACCTGATTTCTAGAAGTCTTATCCCTTGTCCAATAAATCTGGCGCCTCCCTTCTCTCTAGAAGGTTTTTCCTTGCCTTGCAATGCATTCCCTGCCTTATCCAAGCCTTGCCGTGCATCCGTATCCCTTTCCCTCTCAGATTCTGATTTGTTAGCCTATTTCCTTGTGGGTTTGGGTTCTACAAATCCTTTTCAGAAATCAATTGGGCCATAATCCTTTTTCCTAAGGGATTCACACATTCTGCCGCACCTAGGGTCCTAATCCCTTGCTTATGCTGAGTCCAAGTCCTAGACTGATTCCCCTAGGGTTTGCCATGCTATATATACATATTTCCAAGCCTTGCCGCAGACCACCACCCATCCATACGAATTCTACACCACCCCCTATACACTTCATAATTCGTTCTACACCACCACACCTTCAGAAACTCATACTTTGCTGCAGGGGAGAGAAGGCAAGGCCTTGTCGTGGCTTCCATTGGAGAGGAAGGGTTGTGCCGCAGCCTACCTGCAACCATTGGAGTTCTTGGAGTTCTTTCTTCTCTTGTTTCTGTTTCCATGTTTAGTTTAATTTGCTTTTCAAAGCCATGGACATATGTTTAGTATGAATTGATTACCTCCAGTTATTGTTTCATAAATTGTGAATGTGGTTTACTTATCTGTTTTATTAAGAACTTGTTCTTGTGTGTTGATTAAGGATGCATACTTAGTTTACATGCATGAATTTGATGCTAGGATATAAGGGAATTTCACCTAATCGTTATGAACTTATATTCACAAGTAGTAAAGGTTGCTAGTCACAATCATGTTAAGTAAATACAAGGCAGAATTAACATGCAGTTCATAGTTATGAATGCCTTGTCAATGTTTATGATTTCCATGGAACTTAATGATCTTTGATATGTGTCTCTATCATGTGTATTCCATAGTTAGGGAACTTGATAAGAATAATTTGGTTGTGATGCGTTATCCATTCAATTCAATGAACTTAGGGAAATCTGAGAATTGATTAGTGCAATACAATTAATTCGGAGCATCGTCATTCATGGTTTATTGAAAGAATAACTGGAAATCAATTCGTATGCATATGTTCATGTGTGGAGAAGAACCCTCTAACTAGTTTTTCACCCCTGAATTCACCTTCACCTCTCTTTAATTTACTTTGTTTGCTGAAATCTTCTTAGTTTTGATAAATTCGTCTAAAAACCCCCTCAGTTCTTATTTGTGTTTTAGTTTACTTAAATTCGTCCAAATCTGTCTCCTTTTAGTGTTTTGAGTCTTAGTAGTCTAAAATTCATCCAATTCACTTCCTAGTACCTGTTTTGAGTTTGTTTAAATTAGTTTTGTTGTTTTGAGTCAATTTGGTCAGTTTTGAGTTGTCTAGAGTCTAGTTTAGTGTTTTAGTGTTTAACTTGTGTACATTAGCATCCCTTCTAATCCCTGGCCTAAAACGATCGTCACTTTCATATACTACATCGATAGGGTTTTAATTTGAGTGTCAAGTAATTGTCACATCAAACAACCCAAAACATTCTTCAAAGGTTCCCTACGTGAACAGCATAATAGAGATACAATTAAAGATCATTAAGCTTTGTGAAAACTATAAGCATTGACAAGGCATTCGTAACTATGAACAACATGATACTCCTGCCAAGAATTCACTTAACGCGATTGTGACTAGCAACCTCCACTACTTGTGAATATAAGTTCATAACGATTAGGTGAAACTCCCTTATATTCTAGCATCAAATTCATGCATGCAAACTAAGTAGGCCTCCTTAATCAACATACAAGAATAAGTTTTGAATCAAAAAGTTAAGCAAATTGCATTCATAATTCATGAAACAATAACTGAAGGTAATCAAATCATATCACATATATATTCATGGTTTTGAAGTCTCCCCTAGCTAAAACAGAACTAATTCCTCATACTTGCAACTAAACAAAGATAATCAGATTTAAACATTGAAAACAAAGATAGATTACACCTAGAAACGCTCCAACAATCCAACGTCTTGAATGGCTAGGCACGGCTCCATGGTTATCCTTTCCTTCTTCCTTTGTAAAGCTGCGACACAAAGGGTTAAGGTGTGTAGAATGGGTGGTGATGGGTGGTAGAGGATGGATATTTATGCAACTTAATTAGCTTGTTTCCTTGCATTTATGTTGTTAGTTCTTAGTTATTTTAGTATTTTAAACTATTTTCGTGTGTTTGTAGGTTCAAAGGGTTAAAGAGGCAAGAAAGTGCATTTTAGTGCATTTTGGAGCAGTTTTGGGCTTGGAATGGATATCACATGCTTGGAGCTAAGTGGATGGACGAAATTGAAGATCAAATGAGCTTAGGATTGAAGGAAGATGTGAAGAATTGGATTCAAGACAAATGAACAATGAAGAGTTCAAAATTGGAAGTCAAAGTTTCTAAAGTTGGAAGTTTCTATTCTTGGAGGTTTCCATTCTTGAAAGTTTCTATTCTTGGCTTGGAAGTTTCCTAATCCTTCCTCACCTATGTTCCAGCCACAAAAGGATTCCAAAATATGTTAGGGCACTTAATTGGTTGTTCTAGAAGCCTAAACCTACCCTAAAAGTCCAAGTCGCACCACCCTAGGCCTTTTCCTTCCTTGCCGCACAAGGGAGAGCCTTTCTTCCCTATTTTCTGCACCAAATCATATTCCCTTTTAAATTAAATACCTTGCCGCATATCGTTACCCTTTTTCTTTAAGATTCTGATTTTATTTCCCTTTTTCGAGGGGATTTGAATTAATTTCTGTTAACCAAATTAAGTTAGGGTTTTGATTTCCTTTTAGCCTTAAATAAAACCCTTGCCCCAGCATAGAGGAAGGAATTCACTCCCATACACATTCTAAAACACTCTCTACCACAGCCATCATCCCATTCCTTCAAACCATTCAGCCTTCCACCCATTCTCTCATACAAACAACCACTCAAACCATCAACCATACCTTGTGCCACAACAAAGGAAGGGAAGGAAAGTTCTTGGACGTGCTTGTTGTTCAATTTGGATCGCTGGAGCGTTTAGGTGTTTTCTTTCTTTTGTTTGCAATGTATAAATCTGTTTACCTTTGTTTTGTGATTATGAGGAACTAAGCCCTTTTGGCTATTCAATACCATGATTATACTTGTGTTATGAATTGATTACCTTCAGTTGTGATTTCATAAATTGTGAATTCAATTTGCTTAACTGTTTGATTGATAACTTATTCTTGAATGTTGATTAAGAGTGCACTCTTAGTTTTCATGCATGAATTTGATGCTAGAATATAAGGGAGTTTCACCTAATCTGATGTGAAAATTACTTGACACTCAAATTAAAGCCTTATCGACGTAGTATATGAAAGTATGGATCGTTTTAGGCCGGGGATTAGAAGGGATGCTAATCTACTCAATTTAAACTCTAAAACACTAAACTAGAATCAGAAACAGAAAACTAGACTCTTATGACTCAAAACTGACCAAATTGACTCAAAACAACAAAACTAAGTTAAATAGACTCAAAACAGGTACTGGAGAGTGAATTGGACGAATTCTAAACTAAGTTGACTCAAAATACTAAATGGGGACAGATTTGAACGAATTTAACAAAACTAAAACACAAATAAGAACTAAGGGGGTTTTTGGACGAATTTGACAAAACTAAGTAAATTGCAGCAAACAAAGTAAGTTAAAACGAAATTAAGGTGAATTCAACGGTGAAAAGCTAGTTAGAGGGTCATTCTCCACACATGAACATATGCATACGAATCAATTTCCAGTTATTCTTTTGATAAACCATGAATGACAATGCTTCGAATTAATTGTATTCCACTAATCAATTCTCAGATTTCTTTAAGTTCATTGAATTGAACCAAATTATTCTTATCAAGTTCCCTAACTATGGAATACGCATGATAGAGACACATATCAAAGATCATTAAGTTCCATGGAAATCATAAACATTGACAAAGCATTCATAACTATGAACTACATGATAATCCTGCCTTGGATTTACTTAACACAATCGCGACTAACGACTTTTACTACTTGCAAATATAAGTTCATAACGATTAGGTGAAATTCCCTTATACTCTAACATCAAATTCATGCATGCAAACTAAGTATGCATCATTAATCAACACACAAGAAAAAAGTTCTCACTAACGCAGAAAAGTAAATCACATTCATGTTTTACGCAACAATAACTGAAGGTAATCAATTCATATTAAACATATGTCCATGGCTTTGAATTCACCTCTAACTAAAACGAAATTAGTTCCACATGTTCATATCAATTGAAAAACAAAGTAAAATAAACATGGAAACAGAAACGAGAGAAGAAAGAACTCTAAGAACTCCAATGGTTGCAGATAGGCTGCAGCACAACCCTTCCTCTCTAGTGGAAGCCCTGGCACAAGTCTTTATCTCCAATCCAAAGGCTGCGGCAAAGGGGATGAGTGGATGTAGATGGATTGCTATGATGTAGAATGAATTGTGATGTGTATACGGGGTGGTGAAACCTGCGGCATCTCTCTAAATTTGTATATATAGGCACCACAAACCCTAGGGTAATCAGATTAAGGCTTGGACTTAGCATAAGCAAAGGATTAGGGCCCTAAGTGCGGCAGGATGTGTAAATCCATTAGGAAAAAGTATTATGGACTCCAATCCATAATTTCTGAACAGGATTTGCACAACCCAAATCCACAAGGAAAAAGGGCTAGGCACGGCTAGGGTTTTTAGAAAAGGGATTTGGACTCCAATCTGATAAGGAAAAGGGTTTAACAATCCACTCCAACAAGGAAAAGGGCTTCTAGAAGTCAGAAAACCAAGGGAAACAAGGGATAAGGTTAGGATAGGATAAGATAAGGTTTGGATAAGATAAGGTAGTTTGGATAATGTTTTGGATAATTCTCCTTCCTTGTAGCTGATTCCTTATCTTCTTTGACTTGAATTTATTTCTCCAACTCTTTTGCACATTCCTAGCCTCTCTTGAACTTCAATTTCGTCCATCCATTTTGATCCATGCATGTGACATGCATTCTTGGCCCAAAACGGCTCCAAAATGCTCCAAATTGCCTCTTTTTGCATACTTTGCCAATTGGACCTATAAACACACAAAAATAGCTTAATTCACTATAATAATCAATAACTAACTATGGAAATGCAAGAAAATAAGCTAACTAAGTCGCATAAATATGCTTCTATCATAATCGTTATGAACTTATATTTACAAGTAGTGGAGGTCGCTTATAAACGATCGCGTTAAGTGAATTCTTGGCAGGAGTATCATGCTCATCATAGTTACGAATGCCTCGTCAATGCTTATAGTTTTCATGAAGCTTAATGATCTTTGATTGTATCTCTATTGTGCTATTCACGTAGGGGACTTTTAGAGAATGTTTTGAATTGTTGTATGCGGTTTGCCATCCAATTCAATAAATTACGGAGAACTTAAGGGTTAATTTAAGCGTACCTAATTAATCTGGGGTGTTGAGGTTCATTGTTTATTGAAAGAAACAACTGAAAATTGATTTGTATTCAAGTGTGTCATGTGTGGAGAAGAACCCTCTAGCTAGCCCATCATCCATCAATTCACCCAATTTCGTGCCCAAATCTGTCCAAGTCTTTAGTTTACTTGTTTTACTTTAAATTCATCCAAAACCCAATCCCCTTTACTTTCTTGTGTCAACTTAGTTAGAATATGTCTAAACTTGTGTCTTTTAGTGTTTTGGGTCGAGTAAAGTTAGGAATTCGTCCAAAGTACTCCCTAGTGTCTGTTTTGAGTCTATTTGGCTGTTTTAAGCTGTTTTGAGTCTTTTATATTTGTTTTGAGTCTTGTGAGTCTTGTTATGTGTTTTTAAGTCTTATTTTGTGTTTTTAAGTCAGTTTTACATAGATTAGCAATCCCTCCTAATCCCCAGTCTAGAACGATCCCTACTTGCATTTATACTATAATTGTCAACAAGAGGGTTTAATTTGTGTGCTGTTTTACATCGCATCAAATTTTTGGCACCGTTGCTGGGGATTAGCAACTTTGCTAATCCCTTGGTTCTTTTCTGTTTGTTTATTTTGTTTTGTTTTTCTTGTGTTTAGGTACTAGTTTATGACTCGAAGTTCTCAACCTGTTCGTGAGCATATCTTGGACTTTGACGACGATTTTGAGAGGACTTTGAGAAGGCAACAGAATCAACAAGAACCTAATCCACCTGGCCCTGAACCTGAGCTTGAAGAATAAGTACTAGAAGAGCAAGAAGAGCCCACGGCTCAAGTGTTGAAGGAAGCACAAGCCATTGCAGTGAACAATCGAACAATCAAGGAGCTCTCTGCTTCGGGATTGGACAATGCCACACCCCTATGCATCCAATACCCCACGGCAGCTCAAGCCAAGACCGAGGAGTTTGAGTTGAAGTCTAGTTTGTTGCACCACATCCCGAAGTTCCATGGGCTATCCATGGAGGATCCTAACAAGCACTTGAAAGAATTTAAAGTGGTTTGTTCAAGCATGACCCCCGTCAATGTCGATGGAAGCATATTGAAGATGAAAGCTTTTCCATTCTCACTAATGGATAAGGCTAAGGATTGGTTGTACGAATTGGCACCTGGAACGGTCACCTCATGGAAGAGAATGAAGCGTGCATTCTTGGAGAAATTTTTCCCTACCTCACGAGTCATTCTCTTGAGGAATTTTTCCCTACCTCACGAGTCATTCTCAATTTGGTTTTTAATGGCATGATTGTTAAAGAAAGTTACAAACATGGATGGAAGTCTGATATGCTCTTGGTTTATGCTTAGTTGTAGTTGTTGTTTACGAATTCAAATTTGATCATAAAAGGATAAAATCAGTTTTTGTAACTTGCTTGAATGAAGGAACTCAAACTAACGCTACAACCCTGAGAGACTTGAGCCTATACTTCTTTTGGAGAGTTATTAATCTGTGATTTTTGTTTTCTAAAGTCGTTGCATGATCTCATTATTCTTTGCTTGGTTGCTATTTAGAATGCATTCGTATCATTATAGATCCAAATGCTAGAACTCATGCTCGTTCCATTCAATGCATGACATTGATTTGCATAACACATATCAAGATGAAGTTGTTTAGTTACCACCACAGCCAAACAGCCGTACCCTCCTACTTCATATGTTTTGTAGGTTTAAACCTGTTTGAGCCTTGTTTAGCCTATGTTCTTTGTTAACCACATTAACCTCACCTAGCCTAGTGTAGGAATGTCCATACCCTTGTTCTCAAAGGATAGTGAGAATGACTTAAAATGAATTCCTTTTGATCTACATTATGCAGTAAATCAAGTGTGGGGGAGGGAATGGTTGTTTTAATCTCAATTGTACATTTTGGGATTCAAAAGAAAAGAAAAAGAAGAGAAAAACGTGTGAAAAGAAGAAAAGAAAAGAAAGAAAGAAAAAAGAGTTTGAAAAGAAGAAAGAATGAGTTTTTAAGTGTTGATTGTTGAAGAAAGGGTCCAAAACATCAAATCTGGCCCTAAAATGTGTAAATCTCCCATTTTTGTTCAAAGTTAATTTCTGCATTCAACAGTGAATTCTAAGTGTCAATTTCATTACTTTGCTTACTATTTCTTTAAGAACTTTTGTTTATCCTTAACCTTTCTTTGTTAGCCAATACCCTTAGCCCCGTTACAACCCTTAACTTCTATCTTGAGTGTTGTGTGTTTCAATATGTGGAGTTTGGAATTGGTATGAGCATATGGCATCACTGGTTCTCGCATCTAAGTAGTAGCATTCCGTTCATGAGATCATATACATGTTGGTTAATAATTCCAGAAAATGTTTTTCTTGTCATAACATATGTGAGTACTAGTCTTCATATTTACATCAATCTTCTCACATATACCTAGTGTAGGGTGTGTAGTTAGAAAATCTTGTGTGAAAATAAGAGTGTATATCTAGTGAGGAATTGAGGGATTCTCTAAGGCATGTTACTACATTCAAAATGTTGTTTTAATCGATTAAATGCGAGCTAGTGAATGGTGATTGTGATTAAGTATGTGCTTAAGGGTAAGGATGACCAAAATCAGTGTAAGTGATGATTTTTAATATGTCGTGTTGCATTGGAAATCCCTGAGGCAAATGTTGGAAGGTATAGAGTTTGTTTTGTTTGTTTTGTTTGTTTCGTTTTGCTCGACGACTAGCAAAAGCTAAGTGTGGGGGAATTTGATAGGAGCATATTTATGCGACTTAATTAGCTTGTTTCCTTGCATTTACATTGTCAGTTCTTAGTTATTTTAGTATTTTAAGCTATTTTCGTGTGTTTGTAGGTTCAAAGGGTTAAAGAGGCAAGAAAGTGCATTTTAGTGCATTTCGGAGCAGTTTTAGGCTTGGAATGGATTTCGCATACTTGGAGCTAAGTGGATGGACGAAATTGAAGATTAAATGAGCTTAGGATTAAATGAAGATGTGAAGAATTGGATTCAAGGCAAATGAAGAATGAAGAGTTCAAAATTGGAAGCCAAAGTTTTTAAAGTTGGAAGTTTCTATTCTTGGAGGTTTCCATTCTTGAAAGTTTCTATTCTGGGCTTGGAAGTTTCCTAATCCTTCCTCACCTATGTTCCAGCCACAAAAGGATTCCAAAATATGTTAGGGCACTTAATTGGTTGTTCTAGAAGCCTAAACCTACCCTAAAAGTCCAAGCCGCACAACCCTAGGCCTTTTCCTTCCTTGCCACACAAGGGAGAGCCTTTCTTTCCTATTTTCTGCACCAAATCATATTCACTTTTAAATTAAGAGCCTTACCACATATCCTTAACCTTTTTCTATAGGATTCTGATTTTATTTCCCTTTTTCTAGGGGATTTGAATTAATTTATGTTAAACAAATTAAGTTAGGGTTTTGATTTCCCTTTAGCCTTAAATAAAACCCCTTTCCGCATCATAGAGGAAGGAATTCACTCCCATACACATTCCAAAACACTCTCTACCGCAGCCATCATCCCATTCCTTCAAACCATTCAGCCTTTCACCCATTCTCTCATACAAACCACCACTTAAACCATTAACCATACCTTGTGCCACAACAAAGGAAGGGAAGGAAAGTTCTTGGACGTGCTTGTTGTTCAATTTGGATTGCTGGAGCGTTTAGGTGTTTTCTTTCTTTAGTTTTCAATGTATAAATCTGTTTACCTTTGTTTTGCGATTATGAGGAACTAAGCCCTTTTGGCTAGGGGGCTATTCAATACCATGATTATAATTGCGTTATGAATTGATTACCTTCAGTTGTGATTTCATAAATTGTGAATTCAATTTGCTTAACTGTTTGATTGATAACTTATTCTTGTATGTTGATTAAGAGTGCACGCTTAGTTTTCATGCATGAATTTGATGCTAGAATATAAGGGAGTTTCACCTAATCGTTATGAACTTATATTTACAAGTAGTGGAGGTCGCTTATAAACGATCGCGTTAAGTGAATTCTTGGCAGGAGTATCATGCTCATCATAGTTACGAATGCCTTATCAATGCTTATAGCTTTCATAAAGCTTAGTGATCTTTGATTGTATTTCTATTGTGCTGTTCATGTAGGGGACTTTTAGAGAATGTTTTGAATTGTTTTATGCGGTTTCCCATCCAATTCAATAACTTAAGGAGAATTTGAGGGTTAATTTAAGCGTACCTAATTAATCTGGGGTGTTGAGGTTCATGATGCGGTGTAAAACAGCACGCAAATTAAACCCTCTTGTTGACAGTTGTAGTAAAGATGCAAGTAGGGATCGTTCTAGGCTGGGGATTATGAGGGATTGCTAATCTACTCTAAACTGACTCAAAAATACAAAACTAGGCTAAAAACACTTAATTAGACTCTGAAGACTCAATATAAACTGAAAAGACTCAAAACAGACACTAGGCTCGATTTGGACGAATTCTAGACTAGTAAGACTCAAAACACTAAAAGACACAAGTTTAGACAGATTCTAACTAAGTTGACTCAAGAAAGTAAATGGGATTAGGTTTTTGGACGAAATTAAAGTAAAAACAAGCAGAATGTAAACTTAACAAATTTGACACGAAATTGGGTGAATTGATGGATAATGGACTAGCTAGAGGGTTCACCTCCACACATAACACACTTGCATACAAATCGATCTCCAGTTGCTTTTTCGATAAACCATGAATGACAATGCCCCAGATTAACCGTGCCATCACTAATTAACCCTCAGATTTTCCTTAAGTCATTGAATTGGATGGGATACGCATCATCAACCTAAATTATTCTTCAATGGTCCCCTACATGCATATCATAATAGAGATACAATCAAAGATCATTAAGCTCTATGAAAATCATAAGCATTGACAAAGCATTCGTAACTATGACATCATGATACTCATGCTAGGAATTTTAACTTAACGCGATCGTGACCAGCAACCTTCACTTTTTGTGAATATAAGTTTGTAACGATTATGTGAAACTCCCTTATATTCTAGCATCAAATTCAAGCATGCAAACTAAGTAGGCCTCCTTAATCAACATACAAGAATAAGTTTTGAATAAAACAGTTAAGCAAATTGCATTCACACTTAATGAAATCACAACTGGAATTAATCAATTCATATTGCAAATATGTTCATGGCTTCAAATTTCCCCCTAGCTAAGAGGGGTTTAGCCTCTCATGTTCACAGCAAAGCAAAAAGAAAATAAATTGAACATTGAAAACAAAAGAGAGAAAAATACCCAAAAACGCTCCAGCAATCCAACTTGAATGGCAAGCACGTCCAAGGCTCTCCTTCTTCTTCTTTGCTGCGGCACAAGGATTAGGTAAAGGGTTGGGGGGTTATTTGTATGAATGAATGGATGAGAAGGTGTATGGTTGTGTTTAGGATGGGTCGGTTGCGGCAGAGAGTGTTTAGAGAGGGTTAGGGATGTGTGTAAGGGTGGTAGAGGATGGATAGGTAGATAGGTGGATGGAAGGGATGCAGAGAATGTGTAGAATGTCAGGGATCCCCTTATGTGGTGTGGCAAGGGCTTAAATATATATCAAGGTATGTACAAAAACCCTAAGGAATTACAGCTAAGGTGCAGCAGAAAATAATGGGAAAGGAATTAAAGTTTTTATTATTGTTTTAGGATTTTAACTCTAAATCTACTAGGAAAAGGCTAAGTAAAGTCAGAAATAAAAAGGGAAAGGCTAAGGGATATGCGGTAGGTCCTAGAGAGAAAGGGAATGTGATTTACAACAAAAAATAAGAAAGGAAAGGATTCCCCTTGTGCGGCAAGGAAGGGAAAGTGTGCTAGGAGGTGTGGCATCCCTCTAGGGAAAGGTTTAGAACTTCTAGAACATTTATTTAAGTGTCCTAAATTAATTTGAGATCCTCCTTGCAGCTGGAAATTAGGTAAATTCGGATTAGGACCAAATCAGGAAACTTGGCTAACATTCCTTCTTCTAAACTGATTTCTTTCTTCAAAATCTTTGACTTAAGTCTTCAAGCACATTCCTAATCCTTCTTAAACATCAATTTCATCCATCCACCTTGCTCTAAGCATGTGATATCCATTACAAGCCCAAAACTGCTCCAAAAGGCACCAAAATGTACTTTCTTGCCTCTTGAACCCTTTGGACCTACAAACACACGAAAATAGCTTAAAATACTAAAATAACTAAGAACTAACAACCTGAATGCAAGGAAATAAGTTAACCAAGTTGCGTAAATATGCTCCTATCAGTTCATGGTTTATTGAAAGAAACAACTGAAAATTGATTTGTATGCAAGTGTGTCATGTGTGGAAAAGAACCCTCTAGCTTGCCCATCATCCATCAATTCACCCAATTTCATGCCCAAATCTGTCTAAGTCTTTAGTTTACTTGTTTTACTTTAAATTCGTCCAAAACCCAATCCCCTTTACTTTCTTGCGTCAACTTAGTTAGAATATGTCTAAACTTGTGTCTTTTAGTGTTTTGAGTCAAGTAAAGTTAGGAATTCGTCCAAAGTACTCCCTAGTGTATGTTTTGTGTCTTTTAAGTTTGTTTTGAGTCTTGTGAGTCTTGTTATGTGTTTTTAAGTCTTATTTTGTGTTTTTAAGTCAGTTTTACATAGAATAGCAATCCCTCCTAATCCCCAGTCTAGAACGATCCCTACTTGCATCTATACAGCAATTGTCAACAAGAGGGTTTAATTTGTGTGCTGTTTTACATCGCATCATTCATTTGTCTTCAATTCATTTCCTTCATCACTTTACTCATTCCTAGCCTCCTTTGGTCTTCAATTTCGTCCATCCACTTTGCCCCAAGCATAAGCTATCCATCCAATGCCCAAAACTGCTCCACAATGCACCAAAATGCACTTTCTTGCTACCTTGGCCCTTTGAACCTACAAACACACGAAAATAGCTTGAAATACTAAAATAACTAAGAACTAACAACCTAAATGCAAGGAAACAAGTTAACCAAGTCGCATAAATATGCTCATATCAAATACCCCCACACTTAGCTTTTGCTAGTCCTCGAGCAAAACAAAACAAACAAAAGAAACAAAACACAATCTAAACCTTCCAACATTTACCTCAGGGATTTCCAATGAAACATGACATGCTAAAAATCACTACTTACATAGATTTTGGTCATCCTTACCCTCGAGCATACTTAATCACAGTCACCATTCACTAGTTCGCATTTAATCCATTAAAACAACATTTTGAATGTAGTAACATGCCTTAGAGAATTCACTCAATTCTGATAGGAGCATATTTATGCGACTTGGTTAACTTATTTCCTTGCATTTAGGTTGTTAGTTCTTAGTTATTTTAGTATTTTAAGTTATTTTCGTGTGTTTGTAGGTCTAAAGTGCAAAATAGGCAAGAAAGTGCATTTTGGTGCATTTTGGAGTAGTTTTGGGCATTGGAAGGATAACACATGCTTGGAGCATGGTGATGGACGAAATTGAAGATCAAAGTAGGCTAGGAATGAATAAAGAGATGAAAGAAATGAAGAAATGAAAATGAAGAATGAGGAGTTCAAAATTGGAAGCCAAAGTTTCTAAAGTTGGAAGTTTCTATTCTTGGAGGTTTCCATTCTTAAAAGTTTCTATTCTTGGCTTGGAAGTCTCCTAATCCCCAGTCTAGAACGATCCCTACTTGCATCTTTACTACAATTGTCAACAAGAGGGTTTAATTTGAGTGCTTATTTACATCGCACCAAATTTTTGGCGCCATTGCCGGGGTTTGGCAAATTTGCTAATCCCCCGTGTTTCTGTTGTGTTTTTGTTTTTACGTTTTAGTTTTTTATTTTATTTAGTTTTGTTTTGTTTTCTTTGTTTTAGGTATTAGACATGGCAGTTGCCAACATTCAAGCTCAATTGGTGAATCTTACTTCTCAATTATCCTAGATTGCCGAAAGAACCACAATGCACACTGCCCCTACATTTGGGGTGCCCTATGGGCAAGGAGCTCAAACTCATCAACGTCCTCAATTCACTGCAAACTGAGGTGCTTGCGGTTATCAAGGCCCTAACCAATCAAGGGACAACATGTTTTCCAACACTTACAATTTCAATTGGAGAGATTATTCAGATTTTATGTGGAGGGAACCTCAACAATTTCAACAAGATGGGTATTGGCAGCAAGATGAGGAGTTCTATTCAAGACCTATGCAGCCACCACAACCTCCCTCATAACAATTCCAATCGAATTCAAGTATGTCCATGAATTATAATCAAATTCTTGATGAATTAATTTCTTTGACACAGGGCTCACACCACGAAGGATATTCGCGGCCATCTGAGGAGTTATATCAATGGCCATATGCACCACCACAGCCTTCACCACAATCTGCCCAAACAACAGGTATGTCTTTGGATAATGACACGTTGATTAAGTTACTTACCAATTTGTCTCAGGGACAAGAAAATCAAAACAAAGCGATACAAAACCAAGCCAAAAAGTGGGGTGAATTGAAGAATCAAATGGGAGAGATTGTAGAATTCGTAGGACAGATTCAGGAACAAAGTAAACTCTCCAATTAAAACATTGTAAATCCAATGGGAGATTTTGAAATCACTGAAGCTATCACTTTGGGAAGTGCTATGGAGGTTGAAGCTGACCCAGAACCGTCCAAACACAGCCCGAAAGTGGATGAATTGCTGCTGCTAGAAAGTAAATGGGGGTTTTGGTTTTGACGAAATTGAAACAAACAGACAAATTGTAAAACTAAACAGATTGTAAAACGAATTTAGGAAATAAGATGATGGATGGATTAGTTAGAGGTCCGTTCTCCACACATGACACACTTGTACATGAATCGATTTCCAATTGCTTTTCAATAAACTATGATGCTCAACACCCCAGATTAACCGAGATGCACAAATTAACCCTCAGATTTTCCTTTACTCATTGAATTGGATGAATGCATGCGACAACCCAAATCATTCTCCAAAAGTCCCCTACATGAATGCATAATAGAGATACAATCAGAGATCATTACATTCCATGAAAATCATAAGTGTTGACGAGACAATTGTAACTATGAATGCATGACACGTTTGCCAAGAATTCAATTAACGCGATTGTGACTAGCAACCTTCACTACTCATGAATATAAACTTGTAACGATTAGGTGAAACTTATTTATATTCTAGCATCAAATTCATGCATGCAAACTAAGTAGGCCTCCTTAATCAACATACAAGAATCAGTTATGAATATAACAGTTAATTGAATTGCAATCACAACTTATCAAATCACAATTGGAGGAAATCAATTCATATCTCAAGCATGTTCATGGCTTCGAACTTCCCCCTAGCCAAAAGGAATTTAGTTCCTCATGTTCACAAAACAAAGATACATAAACTTAGACATTGAAAACAAAAGAATGAAAACACCTAAGAATGTTCCAGCAATCCAATCTTGAATGGCAAGCACTCCAAGGGTCTTCCTTCTTCTCTTTGCTGCGGCACAAGGTGGCAGTGGTGGTCGAAGTGGTGAATAGTGGTGGTGGATGGATATAGGTGACTTATGGTGAAGGGTGGATTCCAGATAGCCCTAAAGGGTGCGGCAAAGGGGTATTTATATGCTTTAGGGTTAAAAGGCAATCAGAAAATAATAGGAAAGGTTCAATACTTAGCTATTTTGGTTCCACAATTTAATAGGTTAGAAAGAATCAGAAAATCAAAGAGAATAAGAATGTGAAATTCGGCAGAATATGTAGGACAGATTTAGGAATGTGTTTTGAGGCACAAAATAAGTAAGAAAGGCTCCTCCTTGTGTGGCAAGGCATAGAACACAAAGGGAATGTGTTTAAGTCACAAAATAGGCAAGGAAGGTTATGGTTTGTGCGGCAAAGGAAGAAACAAAAGGGGAATGTGTCTTCCTTGCAGATTTGGCCAAGAAAAGGCAAGTGAAGCCTCTCCCCTGTGCGGCAAGCTTTGGGACTGATTTAGGGGATGTCTAAGGCTTCTAGAACATGTAATTAAGAGCCCTAACAAGTTTTGGAAACTCCTTTATAGCTGGAACATAGGTGAGATAGGATTAGGAAAGTTCTAAGCCAAGAATAGAAACTTTCAAGAATGGAAACCTCCAAGAATTGAAACTTTCAAATTTTGAAACTTTGGCTTCCAATTCTGAACTCTTTGTTCTTCATTTTCATTTCTTCAATTCTTCCATCTCTTTATTCATTCCTAGCCTCCTTTGATCTTCAATTTCGTCCATCCATTTAGCTCCAAGCATAAGCTAACCATCCAATGCCCAAAACTGCTCCAAAATGCACTTCCTCGCATACTTTGCACATTAGACCAACAAACACATGAAAATAGCTTAAAATACTAAAATAACTAAGAACTAACAACGTAAATGAAAGGAAACAAGCTAACTAAGTGATGTAAATATGCTCCTATCACCTTCCCAAAGGTGCAAAGTGATATTCCAATTCTTGGTGCAACAAATCAAGTTCCAGATTGTGTTGATTTGGTTGAAGAGAATTGTACATCAAGAAGAATGATTCAAGAGAAAGAAGTGGCTGGAGAATATGTAGAATGCATCAAAGAGGATATTCATGAGACAACAAAGCCCAAACAAGTTGAATTTTATGACACGGGACAAGTCACAACCATCACATTCAATCTGGCCAAGTGCAAAGTTCCTGAAACTTTCAAAGATGTGGCTTTTGTCAATGAGTTTGTGTCGGAGCAAGCAAGTAAGCCATCTTCTCCAAATTCAATTTTGGTTTCTACTAACTTGCTGATTTTAATGATTCAGGCACCCACACTAGAATTTAAATCATTGCCGGATCATTTCAAGTATCACCTCCCATTCAAAGATCACCTACATGCCATGGCCTCCAATGATGCTTAATTGGAGGTATCGTCCGGCTGCACGACGTTAAAGCAAGCGCTTCTTGGGAGGCAACCCATGCATTCAACTAATGAACAATGGAATTTTCGCTCCACATCCAAATTTGCGTTCCTTAACCCTTTGACGTGAAAATTAACTTGACACACAAATTAATCCCTATTGATGACAATTGTAGCAATGATGTAAGTAGGGATCGTTCTAGACCGGGGATTAACTAGGGATGCTAATCAACACAAATTAGACTAAAAAACACTAAACTAGACTCTATTGACTCAAAACTAACTTAAAACACTAAAAACAACAAGAAACAATCAACAAGACTCAATTCTAGACCTAACAAGTAATTTTGACGAAAATAGAACTTTAAAAGACTCAAAAGACTAAAACAAAACAGATTTTGACTCTGAAAACAAGTTGAAATGAAAGGGGGATTGTTTTTGACGAATTTAAAACTAAAACAGAAACTTTGCATAAAAACTTTAGAAATAACGATTTTGATGAATTAAGAAGGGTGAAAGGCTAGTTAGAGGGTCCTTCTCCACACATGATATATGCATATGAACCAATTTCCAGTTATTATTCCTTTAGACATGAATGACAACACCCCAAGTTAACCGTGACTGCACAAATTAACCGTCAGATTTTCCTTAGTTCATTGAATTGAATGAAAGATGCATTACAACCAAATTATCCTTATCAAGTCTCCTAACTATGTCAGCATGATAGAAAACATATCAAAGGTCATTAAGTTCTTTGAAAATCATAGGTGTTGACGAGGCATTCGTAACTATGACAGCATGATACTCTTACCTAGGACTTACTTAACATGATTGTGACTAGCAACCTTTACTACTTGTGAATATAAGTTCATAACGATTAGGTGAAACTCCCTTATACTCTAGCATCAAATTCATGCATGCAAATTAAGTGTCGACCCCCAATTAACACACACAAACAAGTTTTAATAACTCAGTTAAGCAAATCACATTCTAGTCTTAAGAAACAATAACTGGACGTAATCAATTCATATATAACATATAATCATGGCTTCAAATTCACCTCTAACTATAAAGAAATTAGTTCCTCATGTCCACAAGCAAACAAACATAAATAAATTTAAACATTGAAACAAAGATAGAAAACACCTAGAAAATGCTCCAGACTCCTTCCTTTCTTTGCAAAGTTGTGGCACAATGAGGTGGAATGGCTGATTGTGGTGTAGAGATGTGTGAATGATAGATGGTGGTGGTCTGAATGGTGCAGCAAAAGGGTCAATTTATAGGGGGAGGTGCGGCACAAACATGTAGTGTAGGAAAAGGATTACAAAATGTAGTTTGTGTAGGAAAATAAAAACACAATCCTAAGGGGAAAAGGTTATGTAATCCCAGCAGGAAATAGGACATCTAGAAGGTCAAAAACCCAAGGGATCAAGGACAAGGGTGCGGCACCTTTGTAGGAGAGGATAAGGTTCCTAGAAATCAGGTTTTTATGTCTCCTAAACTGAAATTAAAACCCTTTTGCAACAGGAATTAAGTTAGGAAAGGATTAGGATAAGATAAGATGAGGTTAGTTTGGATAAGATAAGGTTGGATAAGGTTTTGGATAATTCTCCTTCTTTGTAGCTGATTCCTTATCTTCGTTGACTTGGATTTATTTCTTCAACTCTTTTGCACATTCCTAGCCTCTCTTGAACTTCAAATTCTTCCATCCATCTTGCTCCAATCTTGTGATATCTATTCCAAGCCCAAAACTGCTCTAAAATGCTCCAAATTGCATCTTTTTGCCAACTTTGCCAATTGGACCTACAAACATACGAAAATAGCTTAAAACACTCTAATAAGTGGAAACTAACTAAGAAAATGCAAGGAAACAAGGTAACAAAGTCGCATAAATATGCTCCTATCAAATTCCCCCACACTTAGCTTTCGCTAGTCCTCGAGCAAAACAAACAAACAAAACAAAACCTAAACCTTCCAACGTTCACCTCAGGGATTTCCAATGGAACATAACATGTTAAAAATCATTACTTCCATAGATTTTAGTTATCCCTACCCTTGAGCACATACTTAATGACAGTTACCACTCACTAGTTCGCATCTAATCAATTAAAACAACATTTTGAATGTAGTAACATGCCTTAGAGAATCCCTCAACTCCTTACTAGATATGCACTCAATTTTCACTCAGATTTTCTGACTACACTCCCTACACTAGGTATATGTGAGAAGATTGATGTAAACATGAAAACGAGTACTCACATATCTATTAACAAAGAAGGCATTTTCTGGGCATGTATAGATATATAATCTCATGAATGGAATGCTACTACTTAGACGCGAGAACCAGGGATACCATATGCTCATATCAATCCCAAACTCCACATATTGAAACACATAACAATCAAGATAGAAGTCAGGTTGTAACGGGGCTAAGGTATTGGCTAACAAAGAAAGGTAAACGATAAACAAAAGTTCTTAAAGAAATAGCAAGCAAAGCAATGAAATCAACACTTAGAATTCACTCTTGAATGCAGCCACAAACTTTGATACATAAAGGGAAGATCACACATACTTAGGGCTGAATTCAACTTTTTGGACCCTTTCTTCAACAACCAACACTTGTGAGCTTAATCTCACTTATTTTGAACTCTTTTTCTTTCTTTTTCACACACGTTTTCTTTTCTTCTTTTTCTACGAATTTTTTTCTTTTCCTTTTTTTTTTCTTTTCTACCTGTGCCCTATTTCTTTTTCTTGGTGCACACACACACAAATCCCTTCCCCCACACTTGCTTTTCTGCAATTTGTAGATCAAAAGGAATCCCTCTAAGTTACGCTTTACTATCCTTTAAGAACAAGGGTATGGATAGTCCTAATCTAGGCTAGGTAAGGATAATGTGGGCTAACAAAGAAAATAGGCTAACTAAGGCTCAAAGGGGTTAAACCTACAATACATATGCAAAGGGTTAAGGTTTTTTGGCTCTGGTTTTAACTAAACAACTTCATCTTGTTATTTGTTATGCTAATCAATTTCATGCCTTGAATGAAATGGGTATGAGTTCTAGTATTTGGAACTATAGTGATGAAATGCATTCTAAGTAGCAACCAAGCAAAGAATGATGAGATCATGCAACGACTGTAGAAAACAAGAATGTACAGATTAATAACTCTCCAAAGAACGTATAGGCTCAAGTCTCTCAGGGATGTAGCGTTAGTTTGAGTTACTTCCTTCAAGCATATTACAAAAACTGATTTTATCCTTTTTGTGATTACATGTGAATTCATGAATGTCAACTATAACCAAGCATAAACCAATGAGCATATCAAACTTCAATCCATGTTTGTAACTTTCTTTAACAGTCATGCAATTAAAAACCAAATCCTCATCATTCTGTTGGAAGGTACCCTAAGACACAAACAAAAACGACTTTTTTTGGCTTTTTCAAATTTTTTTTGTAAATTTTCGTATTTTCCTTTCAAGACACATACAAACACTTCAAAACACACTAAAAACGTTTTAAAACAGTGAAAAACAACTTTAGAAGTGATGGTTGATAAAAACCTATGAATTTTTCAATGAAAACACTTGTTTACCCCCCCACACTTAAACCAAACATTGTCCTCAATGTTTCAAACATAGACACACACAAAAGCAAGCAAATAACACAACTAACAAACATGACAAAGATGGTAAAATAAAAGCAATAAAGAGTAGGGTTTAGAAACGCAAATCTGGTTGTGGAGCCGGAGATTCCTAGGTCTTCTTTATTTGCATGGGTTGCCTCCCAAGAAGCGCTTGCTTTAACGTCTTCCAGTCGGACGAACCTTCCTTCTACTCTTCAATGGGACCCACGGCATTGAAGGATATGTCCTCCGTGATGCGTTCTTCAAAGTGTTCATAGTAAGGCTTCAAACGTTGTCCATTCACTTTGAACTCTTGTCCCGTCTTTCAACTTTGAATTTGGACTGCACCATGAAGAAATACATTAGTAACAAGAAACGGACCAATCCGCTTAGAACGTAACTTACCTGGAAATAGACGAAGGCGGGAATTGAAAAGTAACACTTTCTGCCCTTTGGAAATCGTCTTGGTGCGAATCATCTTGTCATGAAAGGCCTTCGTCTTCTTTTTGTAAATTCGAGCGTTCTCGTAAGCTTCATTCCTAAGCTCTTCAAGCTCGTTCAATTGAAGCTTCCTATGGATTCCTGCGGCATCTATGTCCATATTGCAGGTCTTGACTGCCCAATACGCCTTGTGCTCCAATTCAACGGGAAGATGGCATGGTTTCCCATAGATGAGCCGAAATGGGAACATTCCAATTGGTGTTTTGTAGGCCGTACGATACGCCCACAATGCATCATTTAAACGCAAGCTCCAATCTTTGCGGTTTGGCCCTACGGTCTTCTCCCAAAATCTGCTTGATTTCTCTATTTAAGACCTCGGCTTGCCCACTTGTTTGAGGGTGATAAGGTGTTGCCACCTTATGCGTGACATTATATTTCTTGAGTAGCGCCTCAATGCTTCGATTGCAAAAGTGTGAACCCCCATCATTGATAAGAACTCTTGGCATTCCAAATCTAGCAAATATGTTAGTTCTAACAAAATCTGCAACCACTTTAGAATCATTAGTACGGGTGGCTTTTGCTTCCATCCATTTCGAAACATAATCAACCGCAAGTAGAATGTAAACAAAACCATGAGATGAAGGAAAAGAACCCATGAAATCAATGCCCCAAACATCAAAAATTTTGACACCAAAGATAGGGACCTGCGACATTTGGTCTTTTGGTCCTATGTTTCCAGTTTTTTGACAACGATCACATGTTATGCAAAAAGTTCTAGCATCCTTAAAGATAGTAGGCCAATAAAAACCACATTCAAGTACTTTACGTGCAGTCCTTTGAGTGCCAAAGTGACCTCCACATGCATAAGTGTGACAAAAATTTAAAATTGAATGAATTTCAGAATCATGCACACATCTACGAATGATTTGATTAGAGCAATATTTCCACAAATAAGGATCATCCCACACATAATTTCGTGCATCATGCTTGAGTTTATCACGTTGGTTCTTGTTTAGCTCATTTGGAATCACTTTAGACACTAAATAATTGACTAAATCAGCAAACCAAGGTGTACTTACCTTAATGGATAGCAGCTGCTTATCTGGGAACGTCTCTGGGATGGGAATTTGGTCCTCTTCAGGAACTAATCTGCTTAGCTGGTCAGCCACTACGTTTTCAACTCCTTTCTTGTCCCGGATTTCGATATCAAACTCTTGAAGTAGGAGCATCCATCGAATAAGTCTTGGTTTAGCTTCCTTCTTCGTAAGTAGGTATTTAAAAGCTGCATGATCAGAGTAAATAATGACTTTAGTACCAAGTAAATATGAACGAAACTTATCTAAAGCAAAGACAACGGCAAGAAGTTCTTTTTCCGTGGTAGAGTAGTTCAATTGAGCGTCGTTCAAGGTCCTTGAGGCATAGTAGATGACGTGCAAATTCTTATCCTTCCTTTGTCCTAACACGGCTCCTAATGCATAATTGGAAGCATCGCACATTAGCTCAAACGGAAGACTCCAGTTGGGTGGCATAATGATTGGTGCCGTGGTAATCTTCTCTTTGAGTTGGTTGAAAGCCTTTTCACATTCCTCGTCAAATTTGAACGCTACTTCCTTTTGAAGGAGACGGCACAAAGGTTGAGAAATCTTCGAAAAATCTTTGATGAATCGCCTATAGAATCCTGCATGACCAAGAAAAGAATGAACCTCTCTCACCAAAGTAGGAGAGGGTAAGTAGTGTACAAAATCTATTTTTGACTTATCAACCTCGATTCCTCTTTCTGAAATGATATGACCTAAAACTATACCTTGTTTTACCATAAAATGACATTTCTCCCAATTTAAAACAAGGTTAGTTTCAACACATCGTTTTAAGATTAGTGTAAGGTTATCCAAACAATTATCAAACGAATCACCAAATACACTAAAATCATCCATGAATACCTCAATAATCTTCTCTATGAAATCTGAAAAGATACTTACCATGCATCGTTGAAATGTGGCAGGTGCATTGCATAAACCGAATGGCATGCGACGATAAGCAAAGGTACCAAAGGGGCATGTGAAAGTGGTCTTTTCTTGGTCATCCGGAGCTATGACAATCTGATTATATCCTGAGTAGCCATCAAGAAAACAATAAAAAGAATGACCGGCTAACCTTTCAAGCATTTGGTCAATGAATGGCAAAGGGAAGTGGTCCTTTCTTGTGGTGATGTTGAGCTTTCTATAATCGATGCATACTCTCCAACCTGTTTGGATACGGGTTGGCACAAGCTCATCTTCAAATTTCTTTGGTACAACTTGAATCGGTGAAACCCAACGGCTATCCGAGATGGGATAAACCACTCCACAATCCAGAAGCTTGATAATCTCTTTCTTCACAACTTCCATCATTGGCGGGTTTAGTCGACGTTGAGCCTCTCGAGTTGGTTTAGCCTCCTCCTCTAGAAGTATGCGATGCATGCAAGTTGTAGGGCTAATACCTTTAATGTCGGCCAAGGTTCACCCTATGGCTGTTTTGTGTTCTTTCAACACCTGAATCAGTTTCTCTTCCTCTAATGCCGTGATTGTTGAAGAAATTATGACCGGCAACGTTTCTTTGTCTCTTAGATAGGCGTACTTCAAATGACTTGGCAATGGTTTAAGTTCAAGAATCGGGGCCTGAATCACTGAAGGTAACAACTTATTAGTAGAAACTGGAATTGAAATTGAGATTGGAGACTTATCCTGATATTGCGGCAATGCTCCTAGGGCAGCCACCATCTCACCAATTTCTTCACTAGGTACGACCAGATTTGGTTCTAAGCCCAATCCCTCGGCAATTGTTGTTTCAAGGGGATCTTCGTCCAATGAGTCAAGAAATTCCTGCGCCATTAAATCAAATGCATCTATAGAAAAGCAAGAATGATCATCTTTAGGGAATTTAATAGCTTCAGAAATATTGAAATAAATCACTTCCCCATCAAATTTCATCGTTAACGTCCCCTTGAACACGTCGATCTTGGTGCGTGCTGTTTTCATGAAGGGCCTCCCAAGTAGGATCGGCAATGGGGTAACATTGGGTGAATCCTCCATCTCTAAAACATAGAAATCTGCTAGGAATATCAAATTGTTAGCCTGCACCAAAACATCTTCCACAAATCCTTCCGGATATGCATTAGAACGATCGGCCAATTGAATAATCACACCATCGTTTTTAAGCTCTCCTAAGTTCATAGATGCATAAATTGAATAAGGCATAACGTTAATTGAAGCTCCTAAGTCTAACATGGCATGTTCAAAATTATTATTTCCAATAACACAAGGAATTGTAAAACTACCCGGATCTTTGCATTTAGGTGGTAATTTCCTATGTAACACTGCAGAAACATTCTCACTTACCTGGACCACCTCTTTGTTTGAAATCCTTTTCCTTGTTGTGCAAAGCTCTTTCAAAAATTGGCATACTTTGGAACTTGCTTGATTGCATCAAAGAGCGAAATATTGACTTGTACTTTCCTAAAGGTTTCTAGAATGTCCTTCTTGTTCTCTTCTTTCCTTGATTGCTTAAACCTGCTAGGAAAGGGCACATTTAGTGGAATAGAACTTGAATGGGTCGAATTCTTACGTACCTTGGGTGTAGGATACGGCATAGGTGCATTTGAAGGTTGCGGCATTGTTTCTTTCTTCCTTGCTGTGGCTACCTCATTCCCCTCTTCTTCTTGCATCAGTTTGTTATCCTCTTGGTGGCCTTGTTGGGATACTTTCGAATGGTCTCCAAGTTCCTTACCACTTCTCAATATAATGGCCTTGGCAGTTTCAAATCCTCCCTTTGGATTGACAATGGTTGAACTTGGAAGTCTCCCTTGCTCTCTAATCTGCCCCAATTGATTCTTTATTTCAACCATCTCCTTTTGATGATTCGCCACTACTTGTGCTTGAGCTTGCAGCTCTTTGTTTTGGTTTTGTATTCCCTGCGACATAGAGGTTAATAACTCAAGAATTTTAGCATTTTCAAGGGATGAACCTGAAGTTTGTTGGGTAGCTTGTGGATAGGCTTGAGATGGCACGAATGGTTTTTGAAGGAACCCAGGGGGCTGTCGAAATTGGCTTTGTTGTTGAGGTTGTTGTGGCTCCCTCCACTTGAAGTTAGGATGATCTCTCTAACCCGGATTGTACGTGTTGGAGTAAGGATCATTGCGTGGCTGATTTTGGCTCCCAAAACCCACAGGATTGGCAGATTCCCACCCTCCATTCTCAATCAATTGAGGGCATTGATCATTGAGGTGCCCTTGCATAGAGCACACGCCACATACACTTTGTGTAATCCCTTGCAATTTGGTTACATCAACAACCTGTGACAAAAGAACAGTGAGATTAGCCATTTGAGATTGAAGTTCAGAAATTGCACTTACCTCATTCACTTGTTGTCGTGGGGGGTCTCTTTGTCCAAGGCCTTCGTATTGTTGTGCATTCAACGCTCGGTTGGTGATTAGGATCTTTGCAGCCATTGGTATTTTGTCAACCAATGCACCTCCCGCTGAAGCATCTAGCATTTGTCGCTCAATTGGAAGAAGTCCTTCGTAGAAGTATTGAAGTAAAAGTTCTTCTTTCATTTGATGTTGAGGACATGAGGTGACAAGGGCCTTAAAACGCTCATAGTATGCTGGAAATGTCTCTCCTTGGCTTTGTTGAATTCCACTAATCTTCTTCCTTAAGAGAATGACTCTTGAAGTGGGGAAGAAGTTCTCTAAAAACGCCCTCTTCATGCTTTCCCAAGAAGTGACCGTTCTGGGTGCTAATTCATAAAGCCAATCTTTAGCCTTTTCCAAAAGAGAGAATGGAAAAACCTTCATCATCAAAATGTTCCCATCGACATTGATGGGTGTCATCCTCGAACAAACCACTTCGAACTCCTTAAGATGCTTGTTTGGATCTTCCATGGATAGCCTATGGTATTTGGGAATGTGATGCAACAAGCTTGACTTCAATTCGAACTCATCGGTCTTGCCTTGAGCAGCCGCGGGGTATTGAATGCAAAGGGGTGCGGCATTGGCCAACCCCGAGGCTGAAAGTTCCTTGATTGTACAATTATCCATAGCCATGGCTTGTTCTTCTTCTTCAAATTCAGATTCGGCCTCTGAGCTTGAACTAGGTTCGCTAGGTTTTGGATGCCTCCTCTTCCTTCTCAATGTTCATTCAAAATCGTTGTCAAACTCCAAGATATGCTCACGAACTATTTGAGAACTTTGAGTCATAATCTAGTACCTAAAACAAGAAAACAAAACAAAATCTGAAAACAAAGTAAAACAAAACACACAGCAAACAAGGGATTAGCAAGTTTGCTAATCCCCGGCAACGGCGCCAAAATTTGATGTGAAAATTAACTTGACACACAAATTAAACCCTATTGATGACAATTGTAGCAATGATGTAAGTAGGGATCATTCTAGACCGGGGATTAACTAAGGATGCTAATCAACACAAATTAGACTCAAAAACACTAAACTAGACTCTATTGACTCAAAACTAACTTAAAACACTAAAAACAGCAAGAAACAATCAACAGGACTCCATTCTAGACCTAACAAGTAATTTTGACGAAAATAGAACTTTAAAAGACTCAAAAGACTAAAAAAAAACAGATTTTGACTCTGAAAACAAGTTGAAATGAAAGGGGGATTGTTTTTGACGAATTTAAAACTAAAACAGAAACTTTGCATAAAAACTTTAGAAAAAACGATTTTGATGAATTAAGAAGGGTGAAAGGCTAGTTAGAGGGTCCTTCTCCACACATGATATATGCATATGAACCAATTTCCAGTTATTATTCCTTTAGACATGAATGACAACACCCCAAGTTAACCGTGACTGCACAAATTAACCGTTAGATTTTCCTTAGTTCATTGAATTGAATGAAAGACGCATTACAACCAAATTATCCTTATCAAGTCTCCTAACTATGTCAGCATGATAGAAAACATATCAAAGGTCATTAAGTTCTTTGAAAATCATAAGAGTTGACGAGGCATTCGTAACTATGACAGCATGATACTCTTGCCTAGGACTTACTTAACATGATTGTGACTAGCAACCTTTACTACTTGTGAATATAAGTTCATAACGATTAGGTGAAACTCCCTTATACTCTAGCATCAAATTCATGCATGCAAATTAAGTGTCGACCCCCAATTAACACACACAAACAAGTTTTAATAACTCAGTTAAGCAAATCACATTCTAGTCTTAAGAAACAATAAGTGGACGTAATCAATTCATATATAACATATAATCATGGCTTCAAATTCACCTCTAACTATAAAGAAATTAGTTCCTCATGTCCACAAGCAAACAAACATAAATAAATTTAAACATTGAAACAAAGATAGAAAACACCTAGAAAACGCTCCAGACTTCTTCCTTTCTTTGCAAAGTTGCGGCACAATGAGGTTGAATGGCTGATTGTGGTGTAGAGATGTGTGAATGATAGATGGTGGTGGTCTGAATGGTGCAGCAAAAAGGTCAATTTATAGGGGGAGGTGTGGCACAAACATGTGGTGTAGGAAAAGGATTACAAAATGTTGTTTATGTAGGAAAATAAAAACAAAATCCTAAGGGGAAAAGGTTATGTAATCCCAGCAGGAAATTGGACATCTAGAAGGGCAAAATCCCAAGGGATCAAGGACAAGGGTGCGGCACCTTTGTAGAAGAGGATAAGGTTCCTAGAAATCAGGTTTTTATGTCTCCTAAACTGAAATTAAAACCCTTTTGCAACAGGAATTAAGTTAGGAAAGGATTAGGATAAGATAAGATAAGGTTAGTTTGGATAAGATAAGGTTGGATAAGGTTTTGGATAATTCTCCTTCTTTGTAGCTGATTCCTTATCTTCTTTGACTTCGATTTATTTCTTCAACTCTTTTGCACATTCCTAGCCTCTCTTGAACTTCAAATTCGTCCATCCATCTTGCTCCAATCTTGTGATATCCATTCCAAGCCCAAAACTACTCTAAAATGCTCCAAATTGCATCTTTTTGCCAACTTTGCCAATTGGACCTACAAACATACGAAAAATAGCTTAAAACACTCTAATAAGTAGAAACTAACTAAGAAAATGCAAGGAAACAAGCTAACAAAGTCGCATAAGTATGCTCCTATCACCCTTCTCTTTACTGCATTTATCTTGCCATGATTAGTTCGTTGTTTGTTTGTTTGCTTTATGTGAGTTTATGCTTGAAGCATTGAGGACAATGTTTGATTTAAGTGTGTGTGGGGGGGGGGGGGGGGTAACAAAGTGTTTTTGATGCAAATTCGTGGGATTTTATCACCCATTACTTCTAAAGTTGTTTCTCACTGTTTTTAAGTGTTTTTAGACTGTTTTGAAGTATTTTTGTGTGTTTTGAAGTAAAAATACGAAAATTTGAAAAAAAAAATCAGTTTTTGAAGTGTTTTTAGAGTCATTTTTGTGTGTTTGTGTCTTAGGTACCTTCCAACACAATGATGAGGATTTGGTTTTTAATTGCATGACTGTTAAAGAAAGTTACAAACATGGGTGGAAGTTTGATATGCTCTTTGGTTTATGCTTAGTTGTAGTTGTCATTTACAAATTCACATGTAATCACAAAGGAAAAAAATCAGTTTTTGTAACATGCTTGAAGGAAGGAACTCAAACTAACGCTACATCCCTGTGAGACTTGAGCCTAAACGTTCGTTTAGAGAGTTATTAATCTGTGATTTTTGTTTTCTAAAGTTGTTGCATGATCTCATTATTCTTTGCTTGGTTGCTACTTAGAATGCATTTTTATCATTATAGAACCAAATGCTAGAACTCATGCCCGCTCCATTCAAAGCATGACATTGATTTGCATAACACATGATCAAGATGAAGTTGTTTAGTGAGCAACATCCAAATAGCCGTACCCTTCTACTTCATATGTTTTGTAGGTTTAACCCCGTTTGAGCCTTGTTTACCTATGTTCTTTGTTAACCACATTAACCTCACCTAGCCTAGTGTAGGAATGTCCAAACCCTTGTTTTTAAAGGATAGTTAAGCATGCCTTAAAATGAATTTCTTTTGATAAACATTATGCAGAAAAACAAGTGTGGAGGAAGGGATTTTTGTGTGTTAGTATGCCAAGAAAAGAAATAAGGCACGGGTGAAAAAGAAAAAGAAAATTCGTGGAAAAAGAAAAAGAAAAAGAAAAGTGTGTAAAAAGACAGAAAAAGAGTTGAAAAGAAGTGAAAATAAGCTCACATGTGTTGGTTGTTGAAGAAAGGGTCCAAAAGTTTGAATTTGACCCTAAATGTTGCATGAATCTTCCTTTGTGTTTAAAGTTGATTTCTGCATTCAAAAGTGAATTCTAAGTGTCAATTTCATTACTTTGCTTACTATTTCTTTAAGAACCTTTGTTTTTCCTTATCTTTCTTTGTTAGCCAATACCCTTAGCCCCGTTACAACCCTTTCACTTCTATCTTGAGTGTTGTGTGTTTCAATATGTGGAGTTTGAAATTGGTATGAGCGTGTGGTGTCCCTGGTTCTTGCATCTAAGTAGTTCCGTTCATGAGATCATATACATGTTAGATTAATAATTCCAGAAAAAATGCTTTCTTTGTTACAACATATGTGAGTACTAGTTTTCATGTTTACATTAATCTTCTCACATATACCTAGTGTACGGAGTGTAGTCAGAAAATCTGAGTGAAAATTGAGTGCATATCTAATAAGGAATTGAGGAAATTCTCTAAGGCATGTTACTATATTCAAAATGTTGTTTTAATGGATTAAATGCGAACTAGTGAATGGTGACTATGATTAAGTATGTGCTTAAGGGTAAGGATGACCAAAATCTATGTAAGTGATGATTTTTAATATGTCATGTGCATTGGAAATCCCTAAGGCAAATGTTGGAAGGTTTAGATTGTGTTTTGTTTCTTTTGTTTGTTTTGTTTTGCTCGAGGACTAGCAAAAGCTAAGTGTGGGGGTATTTGATAGGAGCATATTTATGTGACTTGGTTAACTTATTTCCTTGCATTTAGGTTGTTAGTTCTTAGTTATTTTAGTATTTTAAGCTATTTTCATGTGTTTGTAGGTCGAAAGCGCAAAATAGGCAAGAAAGTGCATTTTGGTGCATTTTGGAGTAGTTTTGGGCATTGGAAGGATAACACATGCTTGGAGCAAAGTGATGGACAAAATTGAAGATCAAAGGAGGCTAGGAATGAATAAAGAGATGAAAGAAATGAAGAAATGAAAATGAAGAATGAGGAGTTCAAAATTGGAAGCCAAAGTTTCTAAAGTTGAAAGTTTCTATTCTTGGAGGTTTCCATTCTTGAAAGTTTCTATTCTTGGCTTGGAAGTCTCCTAATCCCCAGTCTAGAACGACCCCTACTTGCATCTTTACTACAACTGTCAACAAGAGGGTTTAATTTGAGTGCTTATTTACATTGCACCAAATTCCTCACAAGATATACTCTCTATTTTCACACAGATTTTCTGACTACACTCCCTACACTAAGTATATGTGAGAAGATTGATGTAAACATGTAAACTAGTACTCACATATGTTATAACAAAGAAAGCACTTTCTGGAATTATTAATGCAACATATGTATATGATCTCATGAATGGAATGCTACTGCTTAGAAACAAGAACCAGGGATTCCATATGCTTATACCAATTCCAACCTCCACATATTGAAACACACAACACTCAAGATTGAAGTCTAAGGGTTGTAACGGGGTTAAAGGTATTGGCTAACAAAGAAAGGTAAGCAAAAACAAAGGTTCTTAAAGAAATAGTAAGCAAAACAATGAGATCACACTTAGAATTTACTTTTGAATGCATCACTCAACTTTTGACCAAAAAAGGGAGATTTACACATTTTAGGGCTAGATTCAATGTTTTGGACCCTTTTTTAGACAACCAACTTGTGAGCTCATTCACTTATTTTTGAACTCTTTTTCTTTCTTTTCACAACTTTTTCTTTTCTTTTTTTTTTTCTTTTAAACCCGTGCCCTATTTCTTTGGCACACAAAACACACACTTTGAAAACCCTTCCCCCACACTTGCTTTTCTGCATATTATAGGTCAAAATAAATTCCCTCTAAGTCATGCTTCACTATTCTTTAAGAACAAGGGTGTGAATAGTCCTAATCTAGGCTAGGTAAGGATAATGGGGCTAACAACGAGACTAGACTAAATAAGGCTCAAAAGGGGTTAAACCTACAAAACATATGAAATAGGGGGTACGGCTATTTGGCTCTGGTTCACTAAACAACTTCATCTTGTTTATGTGTTATGCACTCAATGTCATGCTTTGAATGAAACGGGTATGAGTTCTAGTATCTGGATCTAGAATGATGAAAACGCATTCTAAGTAGCAACCAAGCAAAGAATTAATGAGATCATGCAACGACTTTAGAAAAAAAAATCATAGATTAATAACTCTCCAAAGAAGGTATAGGCTCAAATCTCTCAGGGATGTAGCATTAGTTTGAGTTCCTTCCTTCAAGCATGTTACAAAAACTGATTTTATCCTTTTGTGATCAAATTTGAATTCGTAAACAACTACAACTAAGCATAAACCAAGAGCATATCAAACTTCCATCCATGTTCGTAACTTTCTTTAACAGTCATGTAATTAAAAACCAAATCCTCATCATTGTGTTGGAAGGTACCTAAGACATAAACACACCAAAACGACTCTAAAAACACTTTAAAAACTGATTTTTTTCAAATTTTTGTATTTTTACTTCAAAACACACAAAAACACCCCAAAACATGCTAAAAACACTTAAAACGGTGAGAAACAACTTTAGAAGTAATGGGTGATAAAATTCCACGAATTTGCATCAAAAACACTTTGTTACCCCCCCACGCTTAAATCAAACATTGTCCTCAATGTTTCAAGCATAAACTCACAGAAAGCAAACAAACAAGCAACAAACTAAGCAAGGCAAAATAAATGCAGTAAAGGGAAGGTTTTAGGAGCACAAATCTGCTTGTGGAGCGATTCCTAAGTCTTTCTTATTTGAATGCATGGGTTGCCTCCCAAGAAGCGCTTGCTTTAACGTCTTCCTGCCGGACGATACCTCCTTTTAAGCTTCATTGGAGCCCACGGCATGGAGGGGTATGTCCTCTGATGTGAAATTAAATGACACTCAAATTAAAACCCTATCAATGTAGTATGTGTAAGTAGGGATCGTTCTAGCCGGGGATTAGAAGGGATGCTAATCTACACTAATTAAACTTTAAAACACTAAGCTAGACTTAAAAATAGAAAACTAGACTCTAATGACTCAAAATAAACTAAACTAACTCAAAACAGCACAAAACAAGCAAACTGACTTAAAACAGACACTAGGGAGTTATTTGGACGAAACTAGGACTAGTAAGACTCAAACCACTAAATTGGACAGACTCAAACACGTTCCAACTAATCTAACACACTTAATTAAAAGGGGGATTGATTTTGACGAATTTAAACTTTAAACAAACAAATTAAGACACTAAACAAAGGTTGGTATGAATTTGGGTGAATGCCTAGCCAGAGGGTCCTTCTCCACACATGACACATATGCAATACAAATCGATTTCCAGTTATTCTTTCTATAAACCATGAATGACAATGCCCCAAATTAACCGTGATTGCACGCATTAACCCTCAGATTTTCCAAAGTTCATTGAATTGGACGTAGTGCCCCAACCAAATTATTCTTATCAAGTTCCCTATATGACTGCATACTAGAGATATATATCAAAGATCATTAAGCTCCGTGAAAATCATAAGCCTTGACATGACATTTGTGACTATGATTGCATGACACTCCTGCCAAGAAATTACTTCACGCGATCGTTTATAAGCGACCTCCACTACTTATAAATATAAGTTTGTAACTATTAGGTGAAACTCCTTTATATTTTAGCATCAAATTCATGCATGCAAACTAAGTAGGCCTCCTTAATCAACATACAAGAATAAGTTTTCAATCAAACAGTTAAGCAAATTGCATTCACGATTTATGAAATAATAACTGGATGTATTCAACTCATATCACATATATGTTCATGGCTTTGAATTCTCCCCTAGCTAAAATGAGTTTAGTTTCTCATGTTCGCAATTAAACAAAGATAAATAAATTTAAACATTGAAAACAAAGGATAGAATACACCTAGAAATGCTCTAACGATCCAACATCTTGAATGGCAAGCACGGCTCCAGATGGCTCATTCTTTCTCTTTCCTTGCAAAGCTGTGGCACAAGAAGTTGTGTAGTGGATGGTGTGGTGGATGGATTGATAGGAGCATATTTATGCGACTTAGTTAGCTTGTTCTTGTGCTTTTATGTTGTTAGCTCTTAGTTATTTAGTCTTTTAAGCCAAATTCGTGTGTTTTCAGGTTCTAAGGACAAGGTATGCAAAAAGAAGCAATTTAGAGCATTCTAGAGCATTTTTGAGCCAAGATTGGATAGTGCAAGCATGGAGGCAAGTTGTTGGACGAGTTTGAAGAGAAAAAGGCTTGAAATCAGCCTCAAAACACACTTTCTAGAAGTCCTATCCTTTGTCCTACAAAAGTGGCGCCTCAAATCCTTCTAAAAGCTCCAAAATCTGCTACAAAACAAATTCCTTCTAGAACCCTAAAAATCTGGCGCCTCCTTTCCTTCTAGAATCCTTTTCCCTTGCCTTGCAAGGCATTCCCTGCCCTTATCCTTTTGTGCCGCACCTCTCAGGCCTTTTCCCTCTTGGATTCTGATTGTTTGGCCCTTTTCCTTGTGGATTTGGGTTCTACAAATCCTTTTCAGAAATTAATTGGACCACAATTCCTTTTCCAAATTAAATGCCGAACCCTAGGGCCGTAATCCATTATTTCTGCTAAGTCCAAGTCCCAATCTGATTGACCTAGGGTTTTGATGTGCCTATATATACATGTTTTAGGGTTTTGCCGCAGTGGAGCCAGCCATTCATCACAGAAATTCATTCATCCGCACACACCACCATTCTACACATTCAAAACACAATTCCAGCCATCTTCCAAGCCTTGCCGCAACCCACATCCATCCTAAATCCATCTCTGACCCTTTCATACGTCCATACACACCCTAGAACCCTTGTGCCGCAGCTAGTTGGGGAAGAAGAAGAACCTGTGTGCTTCATGCTTGCAGATTGGAGCGTTTTAGGTGTACTTCATTCTTGTTTTCAATGTTTAATTCGTTATTACTTTCTGAACTTGCTGTAATCATGGGTGGCTAAACCCCTAATTAGTTAGGGGGAAGTTTGAAGCCATGAACATGCTTGAGATATGAATTGATTTCTGCCAATTGTGATTTGATAAGTTATGATTGCAATTCAATTATCTGTTTTATTCATAACTGATCTGTGTATGTTTATTAAGGATGCATACTTGGTTTTCATGCATGAATCAGATGCTAGAATATAAATGAGTTTCACCTAATCGTTACAAGTTTATATTCCTGAGTAGTGAAGGTTGATTGCCACAATCGCGTGAATTGAATTCTTGGCAAACGTATCATGCATTCATAGTTACAATTGCCTCGTCAAGACTTATGATTTTCATGAAACATAATGATCTCTGATTGTATCTCTATTATGCATTCATGTAGAGGACTTTTGGAGAATGATTTGAGTTGTTGCATGCATTCATCCAATTCAATGAGTTAAGGAAAATCTGAGGGTTAATTTGTGCATCACGGTTAATCTGGGGTGTTGAGCATCATAGTTTATTGAAAAGCAATTGGAAATCGATTCGTATACAAGTGTGTCATGTGTGGAAAACGGACCTCTAACTAATCCATCCATCATCTAATTTCCTAAATTCGTTTTAGAATCTGTTTAGTTTCACAATTTGTTTGTTTGATTCAATTTCGTCAAAACCAAAACCCCCATTTACTTTCTTGTGTCAAAGTGTCTAAAATCTGTTTTGTTTGTGTTTTAGAGTGTTTTGAGTCAAGTCAAAACCCTAAATTCGTCCAAAGTTGTGTTTAGAGTCCAAAACTGCCCAGATTGTGTTTTTAGGCAGTTTTGGGTGTTTTTAGCTTGTTTTGAGTCTTTTGAGTTTGTTTTGAGTCCCTTGAGTCTTTCCAAACGTTTTAAACTTTTTTTTTGTTTTTTAAGTCAGTTTAGAGGTTTTAGCAAGCCCTCCTAATCCCCTGTTTAGAACGATCCCTACTTGCATTTATACTACAATTTGACAACAAGAGGGTTTAATTTGAGTGCTTAACTTTTATCACATCAAATTTTGGCGCCGTTGCCGGGGATTAGCAACCTTGCTAATCCCTTGGTCCTTTTCTTTTCGTTTAGTTTGTTTTTATTTTAGTTTCTGACTTGTTTTGTTTTCTTGTTTTCAGGTACTAGTGTATGACTCGAAGTTCCCAACTTGTTCGTAAGCACATCTTGGACTTTGACGACGATTTTGAGCGAACTTTGAGAAGGAAAAGAAAGAATCCAGAACCTGATCTACTTAGCTCTAGTTCTAATTCCGAAACTGAAGTTGAATTTGAAGAGGATTCGGAAGAGGAGCAAGACATGGCTCTAGATAATCGAATGATCAAGGAACTTTCAGCCTCGGGATTGGACAATGCAACGCCTCTATGTATCCAATATCCTAGGGCAGCTCCAGATAAGACCGCCGAATTTGAATTGAAGTCAAGCTTGTTACATCATATTCCAAAGTACCATGGGCTATCCATGGAAGATCCAAACAAGCAGTTGAAGGAGTTTGAAGTAGTTTGTTCGAGCATGACCCCGGTGAATGTCGATGGCAGCATCATGAAGATGAAAGCTTTTCCATTCTCTCTAATGGATAAAGCTAAAGACTGGTTGTATGAACTAGCACCTGGGACGGTTACATCTTGGGAAAGTATGAAACGAGCATTCTTGGAGAAATTTTTCCCAACTTCAAGAGTCATTCTCTTGAGGAAACGGATTAGTGGCATCCAACAAAATCAAGGTGAGTCGTTCCCAGCTTATTATGAACGTTTGAAAACTCTTGTTGCTTCATGTCCACAACACCAAATGAAGGAGGAGCTACTCATTCAATACTTCTACGAAGGACTCCTCCCCATTGAACGCCAAATGTTAGATGCTTCGGCGGGTGGTGCATTGGTTGACAAGACCCCGGTGGCTGCCAAGACTTTGATTGCAAACTGAGCCCTCAATGCACAACAATATGAAGGTGTTGGACAGAGAGAGAACCCACGGCAACAACATGTCAATGAGGTAAGTGTAATTTCTGAAATTCAATCACAATTAGCTAATCTTACATCTCTTGTGTCTCAGGTTGTAATTGGGTCCAAAACACAAGAAAATCAGGTTTGCACTGTGTGCTCCATCCAAGGGCATCTATTTGAGAATTGCCCTCAGCTGATCGAGAATGGTGGATGGGAATCTGCCAATGCTATTGGATTCCAAGGCCAAAATCAAACCAAATATGATCCATACTCGAACACATACAACCCCGGATGGAGAGATCACCCTAATATGAAGTGGAGAGAGCCCCAACAACCTGCACAACAAGGGGGATTTCGGCAAAACCCCCTGGGTTCCCACGGCCATACCAACAAAATCAACCACTTCCGGCCCAACCTAGAACAGGTACGTCCATGGATAATGATCAACTTGTTCAATTATTAACTAATGTGGCGCAGGGCATGCAAAATCAAGCCAAGGAAGTGGAAGATTTGAAGAAACAAGTGGGACAGATGGCTGAATTCATGGGGAAATTCAGTAGAGAACAAGGTAAGCTACCTAGTGCAACAAATGTGAATCCGAATGGAGGATTCGAATCTGCCCAAGCTATCATCTTGCGTAGTGGAAAAGAAATTGGAACTGAGGCCAACACTCCCAAATCTGCCCAGAAAGAAGATGAAAAGCTGCAAAACGAGGAAGGGAGCATTAGCACACCCACGGCAAGGGTGAAACAACCCTTGCCCCAGGCTCCTATCCTTCCTAACTCGGCCAAACAAGGTAAATTGGTTTCAAATTCACTTAACACTAATCTGACCAATGTTCATTTTCCTCGTAGGTTCATGCAATCGAAGAAGGATGAGAATGAGAAGGACATTCTTGAAACATTCCGGAAAGTGCAAGTGAACATACCACTCCTTGATGCAATTAAACAAGTCCCGAAATATGCCAAATTTTTCAAGGAGCTATGCACAACCAAGAGAAGAATGTCGAACAAAGAGGTCGTTAAGGTAAGTGAAAATGTTTCAGCCGTATTGCAACGTAAACTGCCCCCTAAATGCAAAGACCCCGGTAGTTTTACGATTCCTTGTGTAATTGGCACTAATCGGTTTGAACATGCAATGCTTGACTTAGGTGCATCTACAAATGCCATGCCTTATTCCATTTATGCATCTATGAATTTGGGAGAATTGAAACAGGATGGTGTGATTATACAATTGGCTGATCGTTCTAACGCATACCCAAAAGGTGTTTTGGAAGATGTTTTAGTGCAGGTGAACCATTTGATCTTCCCGGCTGATTTTTACGTTCTAGACATGGAAGATTCAGCCCATTCCATATCCTTGCCGATTTTCCTTGGTAGGCCATTCATGAAGATAGCCCGCACAAAGATAGATGTATTCAAGGGAACCTTGACGATGGAATTCGATGGGGAAGTTATTGATTTTAATATTTCTGAAACTATGAGATACCCTAGTGATGATCACTCTTGTTTTTCTATTGATGTTGTTGATTCTTTGGCGCAGGAGTATCTTGAGGGATTGAACGAGGATGCCCTTGAAATAGCCATTACGAAGGGAATAGAACTCAAAAACCAAGAAATTAGAGCAATGCAAACACACGGCCAGATTGGGGAGTTCCTTGCCGTGCCCTTTAATGAAGAAGTTGCAGAGGTTGTGGCTACCCTTGAGTCATTACCACAACAATATGGTAAGGTCCCGCTCTCAATTTCAAGTTCAGTTTCTACTAAGATTCTACCTTCTGTTATTTAGGCACCCACTCTTGAACTTAAGCCATTGCCGGACCATTTGAAGTATGTGTTTTTGGGAAATGACGAGACATTGCCCGTCATTGTTTCTTCAAGTCTCACGGCACATGAGGAAGAAAAGCTTGTGAGGGTGCTACGAGAGCACAAAACGGCCATAGGGTGGACTTTGGCCGACATTAGGGGAATTAGCCCCACCACGTGCATGCACCGCATACTTCTTGAGGAGGGGACTAAACCATCTCGAGAGGCCCAACGCCGTCTCAACCCTCCAATGATGGAAGTTGTGAAGAAGGAAATAATCAAGCTTTTAGATTGTGCAGTGATCTATCCTATTTCCGATAGCCGTTGGGTTTCACCAATTCAAGTAGTTCCCAAGAAGTCTGGAGTTACAGTTGTCAAGAATGCAGAGAATGAGTTGGTGCCTACACGAATTTAAACTGGATGGTGAGTTTGTATTGATTATAGGAAGCTAAACGCCACAACAAGGAAAGATCACTTTCCTTTGCCATTCATTGACCAAATGCTTGAAAGGTTAGCCGGTCATGCTTTTTATTGTTTTCTTGATGGATATTCTGGATATAACCAAATTGTGATAGCCCCGGACGATCAAAAGAAGACCACATTCACATGTCCCTTTGGAACTTTTGCTTATCGTCGCATGCCATTTGGCCTATGCAACGCACCTGCCACTTTCCAAAGGTGTATGGTAAGTATTTTCTCTGATTTCGTTGAGAAGATAATTGAGGTATTTATGGATGATTTCAGTGTATTTGGGCATTCTTTCGATAATTGTTTGGATAATCTGACCTTGATCTTGAAAAGATGTGTTGAAACTAATCTTGTTTTGAATTGGGAAAAATGTCATTTTATGGTCAAACAAGGTATAGTTTTAGGCCATATTGTTTCTGAAAAAGGAATTGAAGTAGATAAATCAAAGATAGACCTTGTTCGTCACTTACCCTCTCCTACTTCGGTTAGAGAGGTTCATTCTTTTCTTGGCCATGCAGGGTTTTATAGGCGCTTCATCAAGGATTTTTCCAAGATTTCTAGCCCCCTTTGCCGATTGCTCCAAAAAGATGTGCCCTTCAAGTTTGATGAGGAGTGTGAATCGGCATTCAAGCAACTCAAGGAGAAGCTCACTTCGGCCCCTATCATTGTTCCTCCAGATTGGAGCTGTCCCTTTGAGCTTATGTGCGATGCATCCGATTATGCATTAGGAGCTGTTTGGGGGCAAAGACAAGCCAAGCAGCCGCATGTCATATACTATGCCTCTCGGACGCTCAATGACGCCCAGTTGAACTACTCTACAACGGAAAAAGAACTTATAGCTGTTGTCTTTGCTTTAGATAAATTTCGTTCTTATTTAATTGGCACTAAAGTGATTGTTTATACTGATCATGCAGCCTTGAAGTACTTATTAACGAAGAAGGAAGCAAAACCTAGGCTTATTCGTTGGATGCTTCTTCTTCAAGAGTTCGACATCGAAATCCGAGACAAGAAGGGAAGTGAGAATGTGGTGGCTGACCACTTGAGCCGAATGGTCCATGAAGAGCATGAGCATGCCGTGCCTATCCCAGAAACCTTCCCCGATGAGCAGCTGCTGTCCATTGAGGTAAGTGAACCTTGGTATGCTGATTTGGTGAATTACTTAGTGTCTAAACAAGTTCCAAGCACTCTCACCAAGCACCAAGGTGAAAAACTTCGAAAAGATGCACGATTCTATGTTTGGGATGATCCGTATTTGTGGAAGTATTGCTCTGATCAGATTTTGCGTAGATGTATGCATGATTGTGAATTTCATTCAATTCTAAGATTTTGTCATACTTATGCTTGTGGTGGACATTTTGGTACCCAAAGAACGGCTTTAAAAGTTCTTGAATGTGGATTTTATTGACCCACTTTGTTTAAAGATGCTAGAACTTTTTGCTTAACCTGTGATCGTTGTCAAAGAATGGGAAGTATAGGTGCCAAAGACCAAATGCCGCAACAACCCCTATCCTTTGTTGAAATTTTCGACGTTTGGGGTATTGATTTTATGGGTCATTTCCCTCCATCTTATGGTTTCACTTATATCTTGCCAGCAGTTGATTATGTTTCAAAATGGGTGGAAGCAAAAGCCACCCGTACTAACGATTCTAAGGTTGTTGCAGATTTTGTGAAAACTAACATTTTTGCTAGGTTTGGAATGCCTAGAGTTCTCATCAGTGATGGAGGCTCCCATTTCTGTAATCGAACCATTGAAGCTTTGCTCAAGAAGTACAACGTTACGCATAAGGTTTCAACACCTTATCATCCTCAAACCAATGGGCAAGCTGAGGTTTCGAATAGGGAGATCAAGCAAATACTAGAGAAAATCGTGGGGCCAACAAGGAGGGACTGGAGCTTGCGCTTGGATGATGCATTGTGGGCTTATCGTTCGGCCTACAAAACTCCCTTGGGCATGTCACCTTTTCGGCTCATCTATGGCAAGCCATGCCATTTGCCCGTCGAGTTAGAGGACAAAGCACATTGGGCTGTGAAGACCTTCAACTTGGATATAGATGCCGCAGGGGTGCATAGAAAGCTCCAATTGAATGAACTCGAGGAGATTAGGCACGAGGCTTACGAGAATGCCCGCATTTACAAGGACAAGACCAAGGCGTATCATGACAATATGCTTCGTACAAAGACATTCTCTAAGGGGCAGAAAGTGCTCCTCTTTGATTCTCGCCTTCGGTTATTCCCCGGTAAGTTACGTTCTAAGTGGATTGGACCCTTTGTTGTTACTAATGTTTTTCCTCATGGTGCAGTCCAAGTCCAAAGCTTGAAAACCGGACATGAGTTCAAGGTGAATGGGCATCGTTTAAAGCCCTATTACGACCTGTTTGAGGAGCATGTGGTGGAGGACCTACCCCTCCATGCCGTGGGCTCCAAGGAAGCTTGAAAGATGGTATTCGTCCGGCTGCAAGACGTTAAAGCAAGCGCTTCGTGGGAGGCAACCCATGCCAATGAAGAACACCTAGAATCGGCTCTACATCTAGATTTGCTTCCTTTCACCCTTTTTCCTTGTTGCCTTTATCTTTCTATGTTTATGTGTTGCTTGTTTGATTGTTTTTATGTTAGTTTATGTTTGAAACATTGAGGACAATGTTTGGTTTAAGTGTGGGGGGGGTACACAAGTTGTTTTTGCATGATTTTCGTGGGATTTTATCACCTATCACTTCAAATGTTGTTTTCAGTGTTTTTAAGTGTTTTTAAGCTGTTTTGAAGTCTTTTTGTGTGTGTTGACATAAAAATCCGAAAATTTCAAAAAAAAAAAGAGTTGTTTTTGTGTGTTTGTTTGTGTCTTAGGGTACCTTCCAACACAATGATGAGGATTCGGTTTTTAATTGCATGACTATTAAGGAACGTTATAAACATGGATGGATGTTTGAATTGCTCTTTGGTTTATGCTTGATTATGGTTATAGTTCATGAGTTCATGTTTAATCAAAAAGGAAAAAAATCAGTTTTTGTAACATGCTTGAAGGAAGAATCTCATACTAACGCTACAACCCTGAGAGACTTGAGCCTAAACGTTTTATTTGGAGAGTTAATAATCTGTGCATTTATTGTTTTCTATAGTCGTTGCATGATCTCATCATTCTTTGCTTGGTTGCTACTTAGAATGCGTTTCATCATTATAGTTCCAAATACTAGAACTTATACCCATTTCATTCAAAACTAAAATTGATTAGCATAACATAGATAAGATGAAGTTGTTTAGTAAACCAAGAGCCAAATAGCCGCACCCCATGTTCATTTGATTTGTAGGTTTAACCCCGTTGAGCCTTGTTTAGCCTATGTTCTTTGTTAGCCTACATGTTCCCTACCTAGCCTAGATTAGGATCATCCATACCCTTGTTCTTAAAGGGTAGTGAAGCATGGCCTAGAGTGAATTCCCTTTGTTCGTTATTAGGCAGCAATCAAGTGGGATTCTTATGTAGTGTGCCAAGAGAAAAAGGGCACGGGTAGAAGAAAAGAAAAGAGAAAAGAAAAAAATTTCGTTGAAAAAGAAGAAGAAGAAAAAGAAAAAGTTGTGAAAAAGTGTGAAAAGAGTTGAAAAATAAGTGAGAATAAGCTCACAAGTGTTGGTTGTTGAAGAAAGGGTCCAAAAGGTTGAATTCGGCCCTAAGTATGTGTGATCTTCCCTTTATGTATCCAAGTTCGTGGCTGCGTTTTAAAAAGGGAGTTCTAAGTGTCATATTCATTACTTTGCTCGCTATTGCTTTAAGAATGTTTGTTTTCGTTACATTTCTTTGTTAACCAATTCCCTTAGCCCCGTTTCAACCTTATACTTCTATCTTGAGTGTTGTGTGTTTCAATATGTGGAGTTTGGGATTGGTATGAGCATATGGTGTCCCTGGTTCTCGCATCTAAGTAGTAGCATTCCGTTCATGAGATCATATCTAAACATGCTTATTTCACTCCAGAAATTGCTTTCCTTGTTATAAACATATGTGAGTGTTTGTTTTCATGTTTACATCAATCTTCTCACATATAACTAGTATAGGGAGTGTAGTTAGAAAATCTGAGTGAAAATAAGAGTGTACCTAGTGAAGAATTGAGTGAATTCTCTAAGGCATGTTACTACATTCAAAACATTGTTTTAATTGGTTAAATGCGAGCTAATGAATGGTGACTGTGATTAAGTATGTACTAAAGTGTAGGGATGACAAAAATCTATGGTTATGATGATCTTGAATATGTCATGTGTGTTGGAAATCCCTGAGGTGAACGTTGGAAGGTCTAGTTTGTTTGTGTTTGTTTTGTTTTGTTTGTTTTGTTTTGCTCGAGGACTAGCAAAAGCTAAGTGTGGGGGAATTTGATAGGAGCATATTTATGCGACTTAGTTAGCTTGTTCTTGTGCTTTTATGTTGTTAGCTCTTAGTTATTTAGTCTTTTAAGCCAAATTCGTGTGTTTTCAGGTTCTAAGGACAAAGTATGCAAAAAGAAGCAATTTAGAGCATTCTAGAGCATTTTTGAGCCAAGATTGGATAGTGCAAGCATGGAGGCAAGTTGTTGGACGAGTTTGAAGAGAAAAAGGCTTGAAATCAGCCTCAAAACACACTTTCTAGAAGTCCTATCCTTTGTCCTACAAAAATGGCGCCTCAAATCCTTCTAGAAGCTCCAAAATCTGCTACAAAACACATTCCTTCTAGAACCCTAAAAATCTGGCGCCTTCTTTCCTTCTAGAATCCTTTTCCCTTGCCTTGCAAGGCATTCCCTGCCCTTATCCTTTTGTGCCGCACCTCTCAGGCCTTTTCCCTCTTGGATTCTGATTGTTAGGCCCTTTTCCTTGTGGATTTGGGTTCTACAAATCCTTTTCAGAAATTAATTGGACCACAATTCCTTTTCCAAATTCAATACCGAACCCTAGGGCCCTAATCCATTATTTCTGCTAAGTCCAAGTCCTAATCTAATTGACCTAGGGTTTTGAGGTGCCTATATATACATGTTTTAGGGTTTTGCCGCAGGTGAGCCAGCCATTCATCACAGAAATTCATTCATCTGCACACACCACCATTCTACACATTCAAAACACAATTCCAGCCATCTTCCAAGCCTTGCCGCAACCCACATCCATCCTAAATCCATCTCTGACCCTTTCATACGTCCATACACACCCTAGAACCCATGTGCCGCAGCTAGTTGGGGAAGAAGAAGAACCTGTGCGCTTCATGCTTGCAGATTGGAGTGTTTTAGGTGTACTTCGTTCTTGTTTTCAATGTTTAATTCGTTATTACTTTCTGAACTTGCTGTAATCATGAGTGGATAAACCCCTAATTAGTTAGGGGGAAGTTTGAAGCCATGAACATGCTTGAGATATGAATTGATTTCTGCCAATTGTGATTTGATAAGTTATGATTGCAATTCAATTATCTGTTTTATTCATAACTGATCTGTGTATGTTTATTAAGGATGCATACTTGGTTTTCATGCATGAATCAAATGCTAGAATATAAATGAGTTTCACCTAATCGTTACAAGTTTATATTCCTGAGTAGTGAAGGTTGATTGTCACAATCGCGTTAATTGAATTCTTGGCAAACGTATCATGCATTCATAGTTACAATTGCCTCGTCAAGACTTATGATTTTCATGAAACATAATGATCTCTGATTGTATCTCTATTGTGCATTCATGTAGAGGACTTTTGGAGAATGATTTGAGTTGTTGCATGCATTCATCCAATTCAATGAGTTAAGGAAAATCTGAGGGTTAATTTGTGCATCACGGTTAATCTGGGGTGTTGAGCATCATAGTTTATTGAAAAGCAATTGGAAATCGATTCGTATACAAGTGTGTCATGTGTGGAAAACAGACCTCTAACTAATCCATCCATCATCTAATTTCCTAAATTCGTTTTAGAATCTGTTTAGTTTCATAATTTGTTTGTTTGATTCAATTTCGTCAAAACCAAAACCCCCATTTACTTTCTTGTGTCAAAGTGTCTAAAATCTGTTTTGTTTGTGTTTTAGAGTGTTTTGAGTCAAGTCAAAACCCTAAATTCGTCCAAAGTTGTGTTTAGAGTCCAAAACTGCCCAGATTGTGTTTTTAGGCAGTTTTGGGTGTTTTTAGCTTGTTTTGAGTCTTTTGAGTTTGTTTTGAGTCCCTTGAGTCTTTCCAAACGTTTTTAACTTTGTTTTTGTTTTTTAAGTCAGTTTAGAGGTTTTAGCAAGCCCTCCTAATCCCCGGTTTAGAACGATCCCTACTTGCATTTATACTACAATTTGACAACAAGAGGGTTTAATTTGAGTGCTTAACTTTTATCACATCATGGATGTAGTTGAGTTGTGGTAGAGGGTGATGGTTTGAATGGTGCGGCAGATTGGGGTATATATAGGCCTAGGGATTACTTGGCCTAGGTTGTCAAGGAAAAGGATTTAGGACTCCAATCCAACAAGGAAAAGGCCTTCTAGAAAGGTTGAGGCGCCAAATTTTTAGGGCTTCTAGAAAGGAGTGTTGTGGCATGTTTCTAGAAGGAAAAGGCCTTCTAAAAACAGGTTTTAGGTGTCCTAATATGAAAATGAGTCCCCCTTGCAGCTGGAATTAAGGTAGGATAAGATTAGGATAGGATAAGATAAGATAAGGTAAGATAAGGTTAGTTTGGATAAGATGAGGTTGGATAAGGTTTTGGATAATGTTCCTTCTTTTTAGCTGATTCCTTGTCTTCAATGACTTGAATTAATTTCTTCAACTCTTTTGCACATTCCTTGCCTCTCTTGAACTTCAAATTCGTCCATCCATCTTGCTCCATACATGTGCTATCCATTCCAAGCCCAAAACTGTTCTAAAATGCTCCAAATTGCACTTTCTTGCCAACTTTGTCATTTGAACCTGAAAACACATGAAAATAGCTTAAAACAATCTAATAAACATAAACTAACTATGTAAATGCAAGAAAACAAGCTAACTAAGTCGCATAAATATCCTCCTATCAAATTCCCCCACACTTAGCTTTTGCTAGTCCTCGAGCAAAACAAAACAAACAAAACATAACCTAAACCTTCCAACGTTCACCTCAGGGATTTCCAATGGAATATGACATAGATTTTAGCCATCCTTACTTTCGAGCTTACACTTAATCGTAATAATCACTCACTTGCTCGCATTTAATCAATTAAAACAACATTTTGAATGTAGTAACATGCCTTAGAGAATCCCTCAATTCCTCACAAGATATACACTCTATTTTCAAACAGATTTTCTGACTACACTCCCTATACTAGGTATATGTGAGAAGATTGATGTAAACAAGAAAACTAGTACTCACATATGTTTAAAACAAAGAAGGCATTTTCTGGAATTATTAATACTTGTATATGATCTCATGAACGAAATGCTACTACTTAGACGCGAGAACCAGGGATACCATATGCTCATACCAATCCCTAACTCCACATTATTGAAAGGATAACAAAGGTTCTTGAAGAAATAGTAGCAAAGCAATGAAATCAACACTTAGAATTCACTTTTGATTGCAGAAATCGACTCTAAACACAAAGGGAAGATTCAAACATCACTTAGGGTCGGATTCAAACTTTTGGACCCTTTCTTCAACAACCAATACATGTGAGCTCATTCTCACTTGTTTTGAACTCTTTTTCTTTCTTTTTCACAACTTTTTCTTCTTTTTTCTTTTTTTTTCTTTTTCCACATTTTTTTCCTTTTTTTCCTTCTTTCTTTTAAAACAAACTCTACCCCAAAAGAACAAATCCTTCCCCCACACTTGTTTTCTGCATAATGTCGATCTAAATGAATTCCCTCTAAGTCATGCTTCACTATCCTTTAAGAACAAGGGTATGGATAGTCCTATACTAGGCTAGGTAAGGATAATGTGGGCTAACAAAGAAAATAGGCTAACTAAGGCTCAAAGGGGTTAAACCTACAATACAAATGCAAAGGGATAAGTCTTTTTGGCTCTGGTTTTAACTAACAACTTCATCTTGTTATTTGTTATGCTAATCAATTTCATGCTTTGAATGAAACGGGTATGAGTTCTAGTATTTGGAACTAAATGATGAAACACGCATTCTAAGTAGCAACCAAGCAAAGAAATAATGAGATCATGCAATGACCTTAGAAAACAACAAATGCACAGATTAATAACTCTCCAAATAAAGCATAAGCTCAAGTCTCTCAGGGTTGTAGTGTTAGTTTGAGTTACTTCCTTCAAGAATAGAAACTTCCAATTTTGGACTCTTCATTCTTCATTTGTCTTGAATCCAATTCTTCACACCTTCATTCATTCCTAAGCTCATTTGATCTTCAATTTCGTCCATCCACTTAGCTCCAAGCATGTGATATCCATTCCAAGCCCAAAACTGCTCCAAAATGCACCAAAATGCACGTTCTTGCCTCTTTAACCCTTTGAACCTACAAACACACGAAAATATCTTAAAATACTAAAATAACTAAGAACTAACAACGTAAATGCAAGGAAACAAGCTAATTAAGTCGCATAAATATGCTCCTATCAATGTTTCATTGGAAATCCCTGAAGCAATTGTTGGAAGGTTTAGGTTATGTTTTGTTCTCTTTGTTTTGCTTGGGGACTAGCAAAAGCTAAGTGTGAGGGAATTTGATAGGAGCATATTTATGAAGTTCAAGAGACATGTATGGATCAAGTTGGATGGACATTTTTGAAGTTCAAGGAGAAAGGAGAAAGGAGAGGAATCCCTTGGAGCCGTGCCTGCCATTCAAGACGTTGGATTGTTGGAGTGTTTCTAGGTGTATTCTATCTTTTGCTTTCAATGTTTAAATTAATTTATCTTTGTTTTATTGCGAACATGAGGAGCTAAACTCATTTTAGCTAGGGGAGAATTCAAAGCCATGGACATATGTTTTATATGAATTGATTTCCTCCAGTTATTGTTTCTTAAATCATGAATGCGATTCACTTACTTGTTTGATTGATAACTTATTCTTGTGTGTTGATTGAGGAGGCCTACTTAGTTTGCATGCATGAATTTGATGCTAGAATATAAGGGAGTTTCACCTAATCATTATGAACTTATATTTATAAGTAGTAAAAGTCACTAGTCATGATTGTGTTAAGTGAATTCCTGGCAGGAGTATCATGCAGTTCATAGTTACAAATGCCTTGTCAATGCTTATGATTTTCACAAAGCTTAATGATCTTTGTTGTATCTCTATTATGTTGTTCATGTAGGGAACTATTGAAGAATAATTTGGTTGTCGATGCATTGTCCATCCAATTCAATGACTTAAGGAAAATCTGAGGGTTAATTAGTGATGTTCACGGTTAATCTGGGGCATTGAGATTCATGGTTTAAAGGAATAATAACTGGAAATCGATTTGTGTTGCATATGTTTCATGTGTGGAGAATGACCCTCTAGCTAGCCCTTTACCCATTCAAATCACCCAATTTTGTGTCTAACATGTTTAGTTTATGCAATCTGTTTAGTTTAATTAATTGATGTGAAAATTAACTTGACACACAAATTAAACCCTATTGATGACAATTATAGTAGAGATGCAAGTAGGGATCGTTCTAGACTGGGGATTAACTAGGGATGCTAATCAACACAAATAAGACTCAAAAACACTAAACTAGACTCTATAGACGCAAAACTGACTCAAAATAATAAAAACAGCAAGAAACAATAAAAAAGACTCAATTCTTGACCTAACAATTGGTTTTGACGAAAATAGAACTTAAAAGACTCAAACAACTACAAGAAAACAGGTTTTGACTCTAAAAACAAGATTTAACGAAAGGGGGATTGTTTTGACGAATTTGAAACTTAAAACAGAAACCATGCATAAAACACTTTATAAAAACTAATTTGGTGAATTGAAAAGGGTGAAAGGCTAGTTAGAGGGTCTTTCTCCACACATGAAACATATGCATACGAATCAATTTCCAGTTACTCTTTCGACAAACCATGAATGACAATGCCCCGAATTAATTGTATTGAACTAATTAATTCTCAGATTTCCCTAGATTCATTGAATTGAATGGATAACGCATCACAACCAAATTATTCTTTATTAAGCTCCCTAACTATGAAAAGCATGATAGAGACACTAAACAAAGATCATTAGGCTTTGTGAAAACCATAAGCATTGACAAGGCATTCATAACTATGAAAAGCATGTTACTCTTGCCTAGGATTTACTTAACACAATCGTGACTAGCGACTTTTACTACTCATGAATACAAGTTCATAACGATTAGGTGAAATTCCCTTAGACTCTAGCATCAAATTCATGCATGCAAACTAAGTATGCATCCTTAATCAACACACAAGAACAAGTTCTCAATAAAACAGATAAGTAAACCACATTCACAATTCATGAAATCACAACTGGATGAAATCAATTCATATGTAACATATAATCATGGCTTTGAATTCACCTCTAACTACAAAGAAATTAGTTCCTCATGTTTGCAATTAAACAAAGATAAATAAATTTAAACATTGAAAACAAAGGATAGAATACACCTAGAAACGCTCCAGATCTCTTCTTTCCTTCCTTTGCAAAGCTGGGGCACAAGAGTGTGTGGTGGATGGATGTAGGTGAGTTATGGTAGAGGGTTGTGGTCTGAATGGTGCGGCAGATTGGGGTATATATAGGCCTAGGGATTACTTGGCCTAGGTTGTCAGGGAAAAGGATTTAGGACTCCAATCCAACAAGGAAAAGGCCTTCTAGAAAGGTTGGGGTGCCAGATTATTAGGGCTTCTAGAAATGAGTGTTGTGGCATGTTTCTAGAAGGAAAAGGCCTTCTAAAAACAGGTTTTAGGTGTCCTAATATGAAAAGGAGTCCCCCTTGCAGTTGGAATTAAGATAGGATAAGATTAGGATAGGATAAGATAAGATAAGATAAGATAAGGTTAGTTTGGATAAGATAAGGTTGGATAAGGTTTTGGATAATGTTCCTTCTTTTTAGCTGATTCCTTATCTTCAATGACTTGAATTAATTTCTTCAACTCTTTTGCACATTCCTAGCTCCATTTGAACTCCAAATTCGTCCATCCTCTTGCCCATTGCATGTGACATCCATTCCAACCCCAAAACTGCTCTAAAATGCTCCAAATTGCACTTTCTTGCCAACTTTGTAGTTTGAACCTGAAAACACACGAAAATAGCTTAAAACACTTAAAAATAAGCAATAACTAACTAAATAAATGCAAGGAAACAAGCTAACTAAGTCGTATAAATATGCTCCTGTCATTAATTTCGTCCAAATCAATCCCCCCTTTAATTAAGTGTGTTAGATTAGTTAGAAACGTGTTTGAATCTGTCCAATTTAGTGTTTTGAGTCTTACTAGTCTAAAATTCATCTAAATAATTCCCTAGAGTCTGTTTTGAGTCTATTTGCTAGTATTGTGGTGTTTAGTGTCTGTTTAGTGTGTTTTGATGTTTTTAGTGTCTAGTTGAGTATTTCTAAGTCTAGTTTTGTGTTTTTGAGTCACATTTGTGTAGATTAGCAGCCCTAGTTAATCCCCGGCCTAGATCGATCCCTACTTTCATATACTACAACTATCTTAATAGGGTTTAATTTGTGTGTTAGTTTATACCACATCATGGTACAAGTAAGTGAAAATGTCTCTGCAATGTTGCAAAGAAAGCTGCCACCTAAATGCAAAGATCCTGGTAGTTTCACTATCCCTTGTGTAATTGGTAATACAAGGTTTGAACATGCTATGCTAGATTTAGGTGCTTCCATTAATGTCGTGCCATATTCTATTTATGCATCTATGGATCTAGGAGAGCTTAAAAATGATGGTGTTATTATTCAATTAGCCGATCGATCTAATGCATATCCGAAATGAGTTTTGGAAGATGTTTTGGTGTAGGTAGACCACTTGATTTTTCTTGCAGATTTTTATGTGCTTGACATGGAGGACTCAGCCCACTCTCCACTATCGCCACTCTTACTTGGACGACCTTGATTTAAGCACTCAAATTAAACCCTCTTGTTGTCAAATCATAGTACAAATGCAAGTAGGGATCGTTCTAAACCGGGGATTAGGAGGGCTTGCTAAAACCTCTAAACTGACTCAAAACACAAAAACAAAGTTAAAAACGTTTGGAAAGACTCAAGGGACTCAAAACAGGTTCAAAAGACTTAAAACAACTCAAAAACACTCAAAACTGCCTAAAAACACAAACTGGGCAGTTTTAGACTCTAAACATAACTTTGGAGGAATTTAGGGTTTTAACTTGACTCAAAACACTCTAAAACACAAACAAAACATATTTTAAACACTTTGAAACAAGAAAGTAAAAGGGGGGTTTTGGTTCTGACGAAATTGAAACAAACAAACAAATTGTAAAACTAAACAGATTGTAAAACGAATTCAGGAAATAATATGATGGATGGATTAGTTAGAGGTCCGTTTTCCACACATGACACAATTGTACATGAATCGATTTCCAATTGCTTGTCAATAAACTATGATGCTCAACACCCCAGATTAACCGTGATGCACAAATTAACCCTCAGATTTTCCTTTACTCATTGAATTGGATGAATGCATGCGACAACCCAAATCATTCTCCAAAAGTCCTCTACATGAATGCATAATAGAGATACAATCAGAGATCATTACGTTTCATGAAAATCATAAGTGTTGACGAGGCAATTGTAACTATGAATGCATGATACCTTTGCCAAGAATTCAATTAACACGATTGTGACAATCAACCTCACTACTTAGGAATATAAACTTGTAACGATTAGGTGAAACTCATTTATATTCTAGCATCTGATTCATGCATGAAAACTAAGTATGCATCCTTAATAAACATACACATATCAGTTATGAATAAAACAGATAATTGAATTGCATTCACAACTTAATAAATCAAAATTAGCAGAAATCAATTCATATCTCAAACATGTTCATGGCTTCAAACTTCCCCCTAACTAAAGAGGGATTTAGCCACTCATGATTACAGCAAGATCAGAGAGTAATAACAAAATAAACATTGAAAACAAGAGCGAAGTACACCTAAAACGCTCCAATCTGCAAGCATGAAACGCCAAGGTTCTTCTTCTTCCCCACCTTGCTGCGGCACAAGAGTCCAAGGATGTGTATGGATATATGAAAGGGTCAGAGATGGATTAGGTTGGATGAGAGTTGCAGCAAGGGAAAGAGGATGGCTGGAATTGTGTCTGGATGTGTAGAATGGTGGATGGAGTGCGGATGAATGAATTTCTGTGATGAATGGTGGTCGTGGATGGATGTAGGTGAGTTATGGTGAAGGGTGGATGGTGAATGGTGTGTAAAATATGCGGCACAAAGGATGTATTTATAGGGCTAGGGCATAGCACGAATTTCTGAAGGAAAATAATATGGTTTAACACCAAAATTTGAAGGGAAAAGGATTGCACAATCCTTGGAGGAAAAGGATTGCAGGTTCTAGAGCTTCTAGAAAGGGTCCAGGCGCCAAATTTTTAGGGTTCTAGAAAGAATGTGTTTTGTGGTAGAATTCTAGAAGAACAAGGCATCAAACATGTAACACCAATGTAGGAAAGGATAAGGACTTCTAGAAATCAGGTTTTAAGTCTCCTAAACTGAAATTAAATCCCTTTTGTAGTTGGAAACAAGGTAGGATGAGATTAGGATAGGATAAGATAAGGTAGTTTGGATAATGTTTTGGATAATTCCTCTTCTTTGTAGCTGATTCCTTATTTTCTTTGACTTGAATTTATTTCTCCAACTCTTTTGCACGTTCCTAGCCTCTCTTGAACTTCAATTTCGTCCATCCATTTTGATCCATGCATGTGACATCCATTCTTGTCCCAAAACTGCTCTAAAATGCTCCAAATTGTATCTTTTTGCCAAGTTTGCCAATTGGACCTACAAACACATGAAAATAGCTTAAATCACTATAATAAACAATAACTAACTATGTAAATGCAAGAAAACATGCTAACTAAGTCACATAAATATGCTTTTATCAAACCTTTCATGAAAACAGCCCACACCAAGATTGACGTGGCCAATGGAGCATTAACCATGGAGTTTGGTGGCGATATGGTTAACTTTAAAGTTTGTGAATCCATTGAGAATCCTACTGATGTTCGTTCTTGTTTTTCCATTGATGTAATTCAAAATATAGGGCATGAATGTTCAGCACAAATTAAGAAGGATGTATTTCGAACCACCAAAGATAAGGGAATTGGAGTAACGCACAAGGGACACGCCCTTACCATCAAAATACCCCAATCTGGCCAAGAGCACCCATAGTGAATTTGTTGATAATGTTGCTCCTTTTGAGCCTTCTTCGCAGTACATTGGTGAGCCACCAATCCCAATTCCAATTCCCATTTCAATTAATAGGTTGTTACCTTCTTTGGTGCAGGTGCCAAATCGAATCCAAGCTGGTGGGAATAATTATGTTAACTTTTGGAAACATAACGCCAAAATCAGGAAGGATCACTATCCCTTTCCATTCATAGAGCCAATTCATGGGAATTTCGAGGAGCATGTCGTGGAGGAAATACCACTCCATGTCGTGGACCCTAATGGAGCTTAAAATGAGGTATCGTCCAGCTGGAAGACGTTAAAGTGGCGCCGTTGCCAGGGATTAGCAACTTTGCTAATCCCCCTTTGTTTCTTTTTTGTGTCTTTTGTTTTAGTTGCTAACTTCGTTACTGTTTGTGTCTTTTATTTTTACTTTTGATATTTGATATAGTTTTCTTTCTTTGATTTTAGGTACTGGAGAAGCAAGACATGGCAATTGCAAACATTCAAGCTCAATTGGCGAATCTTACTTCTCAGTTGTCGCAGTATGCCGGAAGGACCACAAGGCAAAATGTCCCTGCATTTGGTGTGTCTTATAGGCAAGAATATAAAGTAAATCAACGTCCACAAAGAGATTGGAGTGATCATTCAAACTCTATGTGGTGGGAATCTCAACAAATTCCACACGAAGGATATTGGTAGCCATATGAGAAGTTTTATTCCAGACCTGCGCAGCCACCACAACCTCATATACAATATGCCCAACCAAACTCAGGTTCGTCAATAGATTATGATCAAATTCTTGTTGAACTAATTTCTTTGGCACAGGGCTCACAAAATCAAGCCAATGAGGCTCAACAAGGAGAATATTGGCAGCCATATGAGGAGTTCTATACAACGCCTATGCAGCCACCACAGCCTGCCCCGTAACAATTCCAACCGAATTCAGGTTCGCCAATGGATTGTGCTCAAATTCATGATGTACTAACTTCTTTGACACAGGAATTACAAAATCAAGACCAATTAATGGGCGAATTGAAGAAGCAAATGGGGCAGATGGCAGAAATTGATGTGAAACAAGTTAAGCACACAAATTAAACCCTCTTGTTGTCAAATCGTAGTATAAATGCAAGTAGGGATTGTTCTAAACCGGGGATTAGGAGGGCTTGCTAAAACCTCAAAACTGACTCAAAAACATTAAAACAAAGTTAAAAACGTTTGAAAAGACTCAAAAGACTCAAGGCAAATTCACAAGACTCAAAATAAACTAAAAACACTCAAAACTGCCTAAAAACACTAACTAGGCAGTTTCTGACACTAAACACAATTTTGGACGAAAATAAGGTTATGGCTTGACTCAAAACACTTAAAAACAGAAACAAAACAGATTTTCAAGACTTTGAAACAAGAAAGTAAAAGGGGGTTTTGTTTTGGACGAATTTAAACTAACAAAACAAATTGTAAAACTAAACAGCTTTGAAAACGAATTTGGGGAATAAGATGGATGATGGGCTAGCTAGAGGCTCTTTCTCCACACATGACATGTATGCAAACGACTCGATTTCCAGTTACTCCTTCATTGAATTATAAACGACAATGCCCCAAATTAACCGTGACATCACTCGTTAACCCTCAGATTTTCCTTGTATTATTAGATTGGATGACATCATTCGACAACCCAAAGCATTCTTCAAAAGTCCCCTACATGACATCATAATAGAGATACAATCAAAGATTATTACGTTCAATGAAAACCATAGGCATTGACAAAGCACTTGCAACTATGGCATCATGTCACTCATGCTAGGAATTGAACTTAACGCGATTATGACTAGCAACCTTCACTACATATGAATATAAGTTTGTAACGATTATGTGAAACTCCCTTATACGCTAGCATCATATTTATGCATGCCACTTAAGTGTTGACCCTTAATCAACAAACACAAATAAGTTCTTAATCAAACAGTTAAGCCAATTGCATTCGTAATTCAAGAATTCATAACTGGAATTTATCAACTCAAATTGCACACATAATCATGGCTTTGAAATCACCCCTAGCCAAGAAGGGTTTAGCCACTCATGTTTACAGCAAGACGAAAGGAAAAGAAATTAAACATTGTAAACATAGAACGAATTACACCTAGAATGCTCCAACGATCAAGCTTGAACATCCAAGAGTCCTTCCTTCTTTCTCCTTGCTGCGACACAAAGGTGGGTGAAGTCTATGGGATGTGTTTTGGGGTCAGGAATGTATTTTGGGTGAAAGGAAGTTGCGGCAAAGGTGTAGGAATGAATAAAGGGGTGAATGAATGGAACCCTTAGTGCGGCACATAGATGTTTTATTTAAAGACTTAGGGTAATAAAGCTAGGAAACAATTTAGGAAATAGAAATTAAACCAAAACTTTAAGGGAAATAGGAATTAAAGTCAGAATCCTAAGGGAATTGGGCAAGTAGGTGCGGCAAGGATGGAAAGGGTAAGGGAATGCCTTGCAAGGCAAGGAAAAAGGATTTCCTTGCTGATTGAGGTCCAGAAATTGCGCAAGTGAGAGATACCTTGCACGGTAAGGATGGGAAACAAGGGGATGGTGCGGCAAAGGCTGATTTGGTGCAAGGAAGGTTCAATTTGTGTCCTAAAATGCATAGGAGGCCTTCAATGTTGCTGGAACTTAGGGACAATTAGGATTAGGAAAGGTCAAACCAAAATAGGAAACCTTGGCTTAACTTTCCTACTTCAAGTATGAATCCTTGTTTGAGTAGGAATCCATCTCCAATTAGGAATCCTTCTTCAATTAGAAATCCTAACATCTTTAAGTCTTCAATTTCGTCCATTCCTTTTGCTCCAAGCATGTGATATCCATTCCAAGCCCAATTTTGCTCCAAAAGGCTCCAAAACGCACCTTCTTGCATACTTTCTCCTTAGAACCTGAAAACACACGAAAATGGCTTAAAAGACTAGAATAACTAAGAAATAACAACGTAAATGCACAAGAAAAAGCCAACTACGTCGCCTAAATATGCTCCTATCAAATTCCCCCACACTTAGCTTTTGCTAGTCCTCGAGCAAAACGAAACGAACAAAGAAAACAAAATGAAACAAAACAAACAAAACACAACCTAAACCTTCCAACATTTGCCTCAGGGATTTCCAATGCACATGACATGTCAAAAATCATCATTCCCACAAATGTTAGTCATCTTCACACTTGAGCACATACTTAATCACAGTCACCACTTACTAGTTCACATTTAACCACTTAAAATGATGTTTTGAATGTAGTAACGTGCCTTAGAGAATTCCCTCAATTCCTTACTAGATATGCACTCAATTTTCACTCAGATTTTCTGACTACAGACCCTACACTAGGTATATGTGAGAAGATTGATGTAAACATGAAAACTAGTACTCACATATGTTATAGCAAAGAAAGCAATTTCTGGAGTTAATAAGCGTGTTTAGATATGATCTCATGAATGAAATGCTACTACTTAGATGCAAGAACTAGTGACACCATATGCTCATACCAATTCCAAACTCCACATATTGAAATACACAACACTCAAGATTGAAATTAAAGGGTTGAAACGGGGCTAAGGGTGTTGGGTAAGGAAGAAAGGATATGGAAAACAAAGGTTCTTAAAGAATAGCAAGCAAAGCAGTGAAATCAACACTTAGAATTCACTTTGGGATGCAGAAATTAAACTTTGAACAAAAAAGGGAGATTTACACATTTTAGGGCTAGATTTGATGTTTTGGACCCTTTCTTCAACAATCAACACTCTTAAACTCATTCTTTCTTCTTTTCAAACTCTTTTTCATTCTTTTCACAACTTTTTCTTTTTCTTTTCTTTTTCCCACGAATTTTCTTTTCTTTTGAAACACAAAATGTAGAACTGAGCTTAAAACAACCAATCCTTCCCCCACACTTAATTTACTACATAATGTAGCTCAAAACGAATTCATTTGAAGTTATGCTTCACTATCCTTTAAGAACAAGGGTATGTATAGTCATACACTAGGCTAGGTAAGGATAATGGGGTTAACAAAGAACATAGGCTAAACAAGGCTCAAAGGGGTTAAACCTACAAAACAAATGACAGAAGGGGGTACGGTTGTTTGGCTATGAGGGTCACTACACAACTTCATCTTGATATGTGTTATGCAAATCAATGTCATGCTTTGAATGGAACGGGCATGAGTTCTAGTATTTGGAACTAAATGATGAAACGCCTTCTAAGTAGCAACCAAGCAAAGAATAATGAGATCATGCAACAACTTTAGAAAACAAGAATGCACAGATTATCAACTCTCCAAAGAACGTTTTAAGCTCAAGTCTCACAAGGTTGTACCGTTAATTTAAGTTCCTTCCTTCAAGCATGTTACAAAAACTGATTTTTCCTTTATGATTACATGTGAATTCATAAATTATAACCACAACCAAGCATAAACCAAAGAGTAAATCAAACCTTCATCCATGCTTATAACTCTCTTTAACAGTCATGTAATTAAAAACCAAACCCTCATCATTGTGTTGGAAGGTACCCTAAGACACAAACACAAAAAAACAACTCTTTTTGGGTTTTTCAAAACAATTTTTCAAATTTTTATGAGATTTTCGAATTTTTATGTCAAGACACACTAAAAGACTCCAAAACAGCTTAAAAACACTTAAAAACAGCAAGGAACAACTTTTGAAATAGTGGGTGGTAGAATCCCACGAATTTGCATCAAAAACACTTTGTTACCCCCCCCATACTTAAATCAAACATTGTCCTCAATGTTTCAAGCATAAACTCACACAAAAACAAACAAACACACTGAACATGGCAAAAAAGCAACAACAACAAAGAGAAGGGTTTAGGAATGCAAATCAGGAATTGGAGTGATCCCTAGGCCTTCCTTTGTTGAATGCATGGGTTGCCTCCTAAGGAGCGCTTGCTTTAACGTCCTGCAGCCAGACGAAAAACTCAGTCACTCCCCATTGGAGCCCATGGCTTGGAGAGAGATCTCCTCCACAACCTGCCCCACGACACTCTCATAGTATGGCTTCAATTGATGTCCATTTACCTTGAATTCTTGTCCATTCCTTAAGCTTTGGACTTGAACTGCACCATATGGAAAAACATTAGTAACAAAAAAAGGTCCAATCCACGTAGACCGTAACTTACCAGGGAATAAACGTAAACGGGAGTTGAAAAGCAACACTTTCTGCCCAATGTAGAATGTTTTACCTCGAATAATCTTGTCATGAAACGCCTTTGTTTCTCCTTGTAAATCTGGGCATTCTCATATGCTTTGTTCCTTAGCTCCTTAAGTTCATTCAATTGGAGCTTCCTATGCATTCCAGCAGCATCTAAGTCCAAATTGAATGTTTTCACAGCCCAATGCGCCTTGTGCTCTAGTTCTATAGGTAGATGACACGGCTTGCCATAGATAAGCCGAAATGGAGACATCCCTAGAGGTGTTTTGTAGGCAGTTCGATACGCCCACAATGCATTGTCTAAACGCAAGCTCCAATCCTTCCGGGTTGGCCCAACAGTCTTCTCTAAGATTTGCTTGATTTCTCTATTTGAAACTTCGGCTTGGCCACTTGTTTGAGGATGATAAGGTGTTGAAACCTTGTGCTTGACATTGTATTTCTTAAACAGGGCCTCAATGGTGCGATTGCAAAAATGTGACCCTCCATCACTGATGAAGACCCGTGGCATCCCAAATCTAGAGAAAATGTTAGTTTTGATGAAATTTGCAACCACTCTAGAATCGTTAGTCCGGGTAGCCTTTGCTTCTACCCATTTGGAAACATAATCAACTGCAAGCAAGATATAAGTGAAACCATATGAAGAAGGAAAGGGACCAATGAAATCAATACCCCAAACATCAAAAATTTCAACATTGAAGATAGGGTTTTGCGGCATTTGATCCTTGGCACCTATGCTACCTGTTCTTTGACATCGATCACATGTTAAACAAAACATGCGATCATCTTTAAACAATGTAGGCCAATAAAAACCATACTCTAACACCTTGAGGGTTGTTCTTTGGGTGCCAAAATGACCCCCACATGCATAAGAGTGGCAAAAGGCCATAATGGAATTAAACTCATAATTGTGCACACATCGTCGAACAATCTGATCTGGGCAATAGTTTGACAAATATGGATCATCCCACACATAAAATCGTGCATCATTCTTAAGTTTGTCACGTTGGGGTTTAGTGAAAGTGGTTGGAAAACGTTTAGTTACCAAGTAGTTCACCAAATCTGCGTACCATGGTTCACTTACCTCAATGGACAACAATTGCTCATCCGGGAACATCTCTGAAATAGGGAGAGAGTCCTCTTCATGTACCATACGGCTCAGGTGGTCAGCCACCACGTTTTCACTCCCTTTCTTGTCCTGAATTTCAATATCGAATTCTTGTAACAGGAGCATCCAACGAATCAGCCTTGGTTTGGCCTCCTTCTTGGTGAGAAGATACTTCAAGGCTGCATGGTCAGAATATACAATCACTTTAGTGCCAATTAAGTATGAACGAAATTTATCTAAAGCAAAGACAACGGCAAGAAGTTCTTTTTCCGTTGTAGAATAGTTCAATTGAGCATGATTCAATGTCCGTGAGGCATAGTAGATGACATGCGGCCTCTTGTCCTTCCTTTGTCCTAAAACAGCCCCTACAGCATAATCGGATGCGTCACACATGAGCTCGAAAGGAAGACTCCAATCAGGTGGAACAATAATTAGGGCCATGGTCAGCAACTCCTTGAGTTGTGTGAAGGATGCCGTGCATTCCTCATTGAAATCAAACGCCACATCTTTTTGAAGGAGTCGGCAAAGAGGTTGGGAAACCTTTGAGAAATCTTTGATGAATCGTCGATAGAAACCTGCATGTCCAAGAAAAGAACGAACCTCTCTAACCGAAGTAGGAGAGGGTAAGTGAAGTACAAGATCTATCTTTGACTTATCAACCTCAATACCATTTTCAGAGATGATATGACCTAAAACTATGCCTTGTTTATCCATAAAATGACACTTTTCCCAATTGAGAAACAAGGTTAGTTTCAATGCATCGTTTTAAGATCAAAGTGAGATTATGCAAACATCCATCAAATGAATCACCAAAAATGCTGAAATCATCCATAAAAACTTCAATAATTTTCTCAACATAATCTGAAAATATGCTCATCATGCATCTTTGAAATGTGGCAGGTGCATTGCATAAACCAAATGGCATGCGACGATAAGTAAATGTACCAAATGGGCATGTGAAAGTGGTTTTTTCTTGGTCCTCAGGTGCTATGACAATTTGATTGTAACCAGAATAACCATCAAGAAAACAATAGAATGTATAACCTACTAACCTTTCAAGCATTTGATCAATGAACGGCAAAGGGAAGTGATCCTTCCTTGTGGTGGTGTTGAGCTTCCTATAATCGATACAAACCCTCTAACCTGTCTGGATTCGAGTAGGCACAAGCTCATTCTCTTCATTCTTCACAACTATCACTCCGGACTTCTTAGGGACCACTTGGACTGGAAAGACCCAACGGCTATCAGAAATTGGGTAGATCACTCCACAATCTAAAAGCTTGATGATTTCCTTCTTCACAACGTCCATCATGGGTGGATTGAGTCGGCGTTGTGCTTCTCTAGATGGTTTGGCGCCTTCTTCCAAGAGTATTCGATGCATGCAAGTGGTTGAGCTAATTCCCTTTATATCGGCCAATGTCCACCCAATGGCAGTTTTGTATTCCCGAAGCACTCTCACCAACTTGTCCTCTTCTTGTTCTGTGAGTGAAGAAGAGATGATGATGGGCAGCGTCTCTTGTTCTCCCAAAAACACATACTTCAAATGGCTAGGCAATGGTTTAAGCTCTAGGGAAGATGGCTGAATTATGGAAGGAAGCAGCTTGTTAGTCGAAACGGGAAGTGAAGTTTGGTTAGGAAACTTACCAATATGTTCTGGATTTGACTTGAGGGCAGCAACCATTTCCACCAATTCCTCTTAAATAGGCACGGCAAGGTTGTCCTTGTTGCTGCCGTGGGTATGCCTAAGTGCCAACCCTTCGTTTTTGAGTCCAATGCCTTGTGTGAGGGCCTGTTCAAGTGCATCCTCACTCAAATTGTCAAGGAATTCCTGCGCAAAAGAGTCAATGATATCAATAGAGAAACTAGAGTGATTATCATGAGGATATCTCATAGCATCATAAATATTGAAATCAATCACTTCCCCATCAAATTCCATGGTCAATGTTCCTTTGAATATGTCTATCTTTGTTTGGGCAGTCTTCATGAATGGTCGGCCAAGTAAGAGTGGTAATGGAGGAGAACGGGCCGAATCTTCCATTTCAAGCACATAGAAGTCCGCCGGAAAGACTAGGTGATTTACCTGCACTAAAACATCCTCCAAAACGCCTTTTGGATATGCATTAGATCTATCGGCCAATTGAATAATTACTCCATCATTTTTCAATTCACCCAAGTTCATAGATGCATAGATTGAATAAGGCATGACATTTATTGATGCACCTAAGTCTAACATGGCAGATTCAAAACAAGTATTGCCAATAACACAAGGAATTGTAAAACTACCAGGATCTTTGCATTTAGGAGGTAATTTTCTTTGCAAAACGGCTGAGACATTCTCACTTACTCTTACCACCTCTTTGTTCGAAGCCTTTTTTCTTGTAGTGCACAACTCCTTCAGAAACTTAACATACTTGGGAACTTGTTTAATGGCATCTAGAAGTGGAATGTTGACTTGCACCTTCCTAAATGTATCCAAAATGTCCTTTTCGCTTTCCTCCTTCTTTGTTTGCATGAATCTGCGAGGAAATGGTGCATTGGATGTAATAAGGTTAGAATTAACACAATTTGAACCCAACTTACCTGTGGTGGCCGATTTAGGGTTGCAAGGAGTGCACGGCAAGGTTGTCTTCTTCCTTGCCGTGGGTGTGTGTTGGGCATCCTCTTCTTGTTGTAGCTTCTCGTCCTCCGTTTGGGCAGATTTTGATGCTTGGGGGTCCATTCCAACTTTTTTTCCACTTCTCAACAAAATGGCCTTGGCGGATTCAAATCCTCCCTTTGAATTCACAATGGTTGAGCTAGGAAGTTTGCCTTATTCCCTGAATTGCCCTAGGAACTCTGAAAACTGCCCCACTTGTTTCTCCAACTCATCCACCTTTTTGTCCCTAGTTTGCATACCCTGCGCCATAGAAGTTAGTAATTGAAAAATCTGATCATTATCAACGGACGAACCTAATTTGGTTTGGGCAAGTTGTGCTTGGGGTTGTGTGGATGCGCATGGTTTTGAATAGAAACCTGGGGGCTGCTGCCTAAATGCACTTTGTTGTTGATTTTGTTGGGGTTCTCGCCATTTGAAATTTGGATGATCTCTCCAACCTGGATTGTATGTGTTAGAGAAAGGATCACTTCTTGGTTGTTGATTCCCAAAACCCACGGCATTGGCAAATTCTCACCCTCCATTCTTAATCAGTTGCGGGCACTTATCAGAGGGATGTCTTTGCATGGAACACACGCCACAAACAGCCACACTTTGTACTTTTGGTCATTCCACAACCTGAGAAAGAAGAGTGGTAAGATTAGCCATTTGATTTTGAAGTTCAGAAATAGCACTTACCTCATTCACTTGTTGTTGTTGCCGTGAGGTGCTTCTTTGTCTAACACCTTCATATTGTTGAGCGTTCAAAGCTAGGTTAACAATCAAGGTCTTGGCAGCCATGGGTGTTTTGTCCACCAAAGCTCCTCCCGCTGAGGCATCCAGCATTTGACGTTCAATGGGTAGAAGCCCTTCGTAGAAATATTGAAGAAGAAGCTCTTCCTTCATTTGATGTTGTGGACATGAAGCAACAAGAGTTTTAAAACGTTCATAATAAGTGGGAAAACGATTCACCTTCATTTTGCTAAATGCCACTAATCCTCTTGCGTAAAAGAATGACTCGAGAAGTTAGGAAAAACTTCTCTAAGAATACCCGTTTCATGCTTTCCCAAGATGTGACAGTTCCAGGGGCTATTCTTTAGCCTTTTCCAAGAGAGAAAAAGGAAAAGCCTTCATCTTCAATATGCTTCCATCGACATTAATAGGGGTCATGCTTGAACATACCACTTCAAACTCTTTCAAGTGCTTGTTTGGATATTCCATGGACAGCCCATGGTACTTTGGAATGTGGTGCAGCAAGCTGGACTTCAACTCAAACTCCTCAGTCTTGCCTTGAGTAGCCGTGGGGTATTGGATGCATAGGGGTGCGGCATTGTCCAATCCCGAGGCAGAAAGCACCTTGATTGTTCGATCGTCCGCTGCCATGGCTAGTGCTCCCTCTAAAATCTGAGCCGTGGCCTCTTCCTCCACTTGTACTTTGTCTTCTTCAAGATTTGGTGCAGGTTCAGATGGTTGGGGCTCTTGTTGATTCTTATTCATTCTCAAAGTCCTCTCAAAATCATCGTCAAAGTCCAAAATATTCTTACGAACAGGTTGAGAGCTTCGAGTCATAAACTAGTACCTAAAAACAAGAGAACAAAACAAAGTCAGAAACTTAAACAAACTAAAAAAAAAAAAACCAGAAAGAAAAATCCAAGGGGATTAGCAAAGTTGCTAATCCCTAGCAACGGTGCCAAAAATTTGATGTGAAACAAGTTAAGCACACAAATTAAACCCTATTGTTGTCAAATCGTAGTATAAATGCAAGTAGGGATCGTTCTAAACTGGGGATTAGGAGGGCTTGGTAAAACCTCAAAACTGACTCAAAAACATTAAAACAAAGTTGAAAACGTTTGAAAAGACTCAAAAGACTCAAGGCAAAGACTCAAGGCAAATTCACACGACTCAAAATAAGCTAAAAACACTCAAAACTGCCTAAAACTACTAACTAGGCAGTTTCTGACACTCAACACAATTTTGGACGAAAATAAGGTTATGGCTTGACTCAAAACACTTAAAAACAGAAACAAAACAGATTTTCAACACTTTGAAACAAGAAAGTAAAAGGGGGTTTTGTTTTGGACGAATTTAAACTAACAAAACAGATTGTAAAACTAAACAGCTTTGAAAACAAATTTGGGGAATAAGATGGATAATGGGCTAGCTAGAGGCTCTTTCTCCACACATGACATGTATGCAAACGACTCGATTTCCAGTTACTCCTTCATTGAATTATAAACGACAATGCCCCAAATTAACCGTGACATTACTAGTTAACCCTCAGATTTTCCTTGTATTATTGGATTGGATGACATCATTCGACAACCCAAAGCATTCTTCAAAAGTCCCCTACATGACATCATAATAGAGATACAATCAAAGATCATTACGTTCAATGAACATCATAAGCATTGACAAAGCACTTGCAACTATGACATCATGTCACTCATGCTAGGAATTGAACTTAACGCGATTGTGACTAGCAACCTTCACTACATATGAATATAAGTTTGTAACGATTATGTGAAACTCCCTTATACTCTAGCTTCACATTTATGCATGCCAATTAAGTGTCGACCCTCAATCAACAAACACAAATAAGTTCTTAATCAAACAGTTAAGCCAATTGCATTCACAATTCAAGAATTCATAATGGAATTTATCAACTCAAATTGCACACATAATCATGGCTTTGAAATCACCCCTAGCCAAGAAGGGTTTAGCCACTCATGTTTACAGCAAGACGAAAGGAAAAGAAATTAAACATTGTAAACATAGAACGAATTACACCTAGAATGCTCCAACAATCAAGCTTGAACATCCAAGAGTCCTTCCTTATTTCTCCTTGCTGCGGCAAAAAGGTGGGTGAAGTCTATGGGATGTGTTTTGGGGTCAGGAATGTATTTTGGGTGAAAGGAAGTTGCGGCAAAGGTGTAGGGATGAATTCTGGCGTGAATGAATGGAGGGGTGAATGAATGAAACCCTTAGTGCGGCATAGAGATGTTTTATTTAAAGACGGAGGGTAATAAAGCTAGGAAACAATTTAGGAAACATAAATTAAACCAAAACTTTAAGGGAAATAGGAGTTAAAGTCAGAATCCTAAGGGAATTGGGTAAGTAGGTGCGGCAAGGATGGAAAGGGTAAGGGAATGCCTTGCAAGGCAAGGAAAAAGGATTTCCTTGCTGATTTAGGTCCAGAAATTGGGCAAGTGAGAGATACTTTGCACGGCAAGGATGGGAAACAAGGGGATGGTGCGGCAAAGGCTGATTTGGTGCAAGGAAGGTTCAATTTGTGTCCTAAAATGCATAGGAGGCCTTCAATGTTGCTGGAACTTAGGGACAATTAGGATTATGAAAGGTAAAACCAAAATAGGAAACCTTGGCTTAACTTTCCTACTTCAAGTAGGAATCCTTGTTTGAGTAGGAATCCATCTCCAATTAGGAATCCTTCTTCAATTAGGAATCCTAACATCTCCAAGTCTTTGATTTCGTCCATTCCTTTTGCTCCAAGCATGTGATATCCATTCCAAGCCCAATTTGCTCCAAAACGCACCTTCTTGCATACTTTCTCCTTAGAACCTGAAAACACAAGAAAATGGCTTAAAAGACTAGAATAACTAAGAAATAACAACGTAAATGCACAAGAACAAGCCAACTCAGTCGCCTAAATATGCTCCTATCAAAAATCATGGTACAAATTCAAGAACAAAGTGAACTCTCCAACTCAAACATTGTAAATTCAGTGGGAGAATTTGAAATCGCTGAAGCTATCACCTTGGGAAGTAATATGGAGGTTGAAGCTGAACCAAAACCGTCCAAACATAGCCTAGAAGAAGACAAGATGCTGCTGATCGAAGAGGAGGAAGAAGACATACCTACGACAAGGGTAGAACCACCTTTGCCGCAGGCCCCTAGTGCTTCTAAGCCACCCAATCAAGGTAAGTTGGGTTCAAATTCGGTTCAATCTAATGTTATTCCTCCAAATGTACCCTTCCCTCGCAGGTTTTTGATTCCAAAGAAGGAAGTGAGTGAAAAAGACATCGTGGAAGCCTTTCCCAAGGTGCAAAGTGATATCCTAATTCTTGGTACAACAAAGTAAATTCCAGAATGTGTTGAATTTCTTAAAGAACCTTTTACACCATGAAGAATGAATCAAGATAAAGAAGTGGCTGGGGAATGTCTAGAATTCATCAAAGAGGATGCACTTGAGACTACCATCGCCAAAGAAGTTGGATTTTAAGACACAGGACAAGCCACTGCACTGACACTAAATTTGGCCAAGTCCAACATTCCTGAAACGTTCAAAGAAGTGGTGTTTGTCCTTGAGTTTTTGTCGGAGCAAACAAGTAAGCCACCTCTTCAAATTTCAATTTTGTTTTCTACTAACCGGTTGTTGATGATTCAGGCACCTACTTTAGAATTTAAACCATTGCCGAATCATTTCAAGTATCACCTCCCATTCAAAGATCACCTCCATGTCGTGGGCTCCAATGACGCTTAATTGGAGGTATCGTCCGGCTGGAAGACGTTAAAGTAAGCGCTTATTGGGAGGCAACCCATGCATTTAAATAAGGAAGACCAAGGAATCGTTCCACCATTAGATTTGCGTTCCGAAACCCTTCCCTTTACTGCTTTTATTTTGCCATACTTGCCATGTTAGTTGTGTTTGTTTGTTTGCTTATGTGTGAGTCTACGTTTGAAACATTGAGGACAGTGTTTGATTTAAGTGTGGGGGGGGGTAAACAAAGTGTTTTTGATGCACATTCATGGAATTTTATCACCCATTACTTCTAAAGTTGTTTCTCATTGTTTTTAAGTGTTTTGAGATGTTTTTGTGTGTTTTGAAGTAAAAATACGAAAATTTGAACAAAAAATTGAAAACAGTTTTGAAAAAGCCAAAAAGAGTCGTTTTTAAGTCGTTTTCGTGTGTTTGTGTCTTAGGTACCTTCCAAGACAATGATGAGGATTTGGTTTTTAATTGCATGACTGTTAAAGAAAGTTACAAACATGGATGAAAGTTTGATATGCTCTTTGGTTTATACTTAGTTGTAGTTGTCGTTCACGAATTCACATGTAATCACAAAGAAAAAATTAGTTTTTGTAACATGCTTGAAGGATGAAACTCAAACTAACGCTACAACCCTGAGAGACTTGAGCCTAAACTTTGTTTGGAGAGTTATTATTCTGTGATTTCTTGTTTTCTAAAGTCGTTGCATGATCTCATTATTTCTTTGCTTGGTTGCTACTTAGAAGGTGTTTTCATAGATCCAAATGCTAGAACTCATACCCGTTTCATTCAAAGCATGACATTGAATTGCATAACACATAACAAGATGAAGTTGTTTAGTGAACCAAAGCCAAACAGTCGTACCCCCTTTTTTCATATGTTTTGTAGGTTTAACCCCTTTTGAGCCTTGTTTAGCCTATTTTCTTTGTTAGCCCTGATGCGATGTAAAACAACACACAAATTAAAACCTCTTGTTGACAGTTGTAGTAAAGATGCAAGTAGGGATCGTTCTAGGCCGGGGATTAGGAGAGATTGCTAATCAACTCTAAACTGACTTAAAAACACAAAAACAAACTTAAAAACACTTAACAATACTCACAAGACTCAAAACAAACTTAAAAGACTCAAAATAGCTTAAAACAACCAAATAGACTCAAAACAGACTCTAGGGAGAAATTGGACGAATTCCTAACTTTACTTGACTGAAAACACTAAAAGACACAAGTTTAGACAGATTCTAACTAAGTTGACACAAGAAAGTAAAGGGGATTGGGTTTTGGACGAATTTAAAGTAAAAACAAACAAACTAAAGACTAAGACAGATTTAGGCACGAAATTGGTGAATTGGATGGATGATTGGCTAGCTAGAGGGTTCTTCTCCACACATGACACACTTGCATACAAACCAATTTCCAGTTGTTCTTTCAATAAACCATGAACCTCAACACCCCAAGTTAATCGTGAACGCACAAATTAACCATCAGATTTTCCTAAAGTTATTGAATTGGATGAACGCATCTGCAACCAAATTATTCTTCAATAGTCCCCTACATGAACGCATAATAGAGATACATATCAAAGATCATTAAGTTCTATGAAAATAATAGATTTATCAAGGATTTATCAAAAATTGCAAACCCCTTTACCGTCTCCTCCAAAAGGATGTACCTTTCGATTTCAACGATGCGTGTGAGGAAGCATTCAAACATCTCAAGACATTGCTCACTTCGGCACCCATCATCACTCCACCAGATTGGAGCATTCCTTTTGAACTCATGTGTGATGCATCAGATTATCCAATTGGAGCGGTTTTAGGCCAAAGGAAGAACAAGCAGCCACATGTCATCAATTATGCCTCCTGGACCTTGAATGATGCCCAATTGAACTACTCCACAACTGAAAAAGAACTTCTTGCTATTGTCTTTGCATTAGATAAGTTTTGTTCTTATTTAATTGGCACTAAAGTCATTGTTTACACTGATCATGCAGCTTTGAAGTACTTGCTCACGAAGAAGGAAGCCAAGCCAAGACTCATTCGCTGGATGCTTTTACTTCAAGAGTTTGATATTGAAATTAGGGACAAGAAATGGAGTGAAAACGTGGTGGCTGGCGACCTAAGCTGATTGGTGCATGTAGAAAAGTCCATTCCAATTCTAGAAACATTTCCAGATGAGCAGCTACTATCCATTGAGGTAAGTGAGCCTTGGTATGCCGATTTGGTTAACTATTTGGTGACTAAACGAATTCCCAACTCCCTGAATAAGTTCCAGAGTGATAAACTTAAAAAGGAAGCTAAATTTTATGTTTGGGATGACCCATACTTGTGGAAATATTGCCCAGATCAGATTCTACGTAGGTGTGTGCATGAGTCCGAATTTCATTCAATTTTAAGTTTCTGTCACACTTATGCTTGTGGGGGTCATTTTGGTACCCAAAGGACAGCTTTTAAGGTTCTTGAATGTGGATTTTATTGGCCTACTTTGTTTAAAGATGCTAAACCTTTTTGCTTAACATGTGATCGTTGCCAAATGACAGGAACTATAGGCCAAAGAGACCAAATGCCGCAGGCCCCAATCTTTGTAGTTGAAATTTTTGATGTTTGGGGTATTGATTTTATGGGTCCTTTTCCTTCATCCTTTGGTTTCAATTACATTTTACTTGTGGTTGATTATGTTTCGAAGTGGGTGGAAGCTAAAGCCACCTACACTAACGATTCTAACGTTGTTGTAGATTTTGTGAAATCTAACATCTTTTCCAGATTTGGGATGCCTAGAGTGCTCATTAGTGACGGGGGGTCTCATTTTTGCAATCGAACCATTGAGGCGCTGCTTAAGAAGTACAATGTGACGCATAAGGTTTCAACACCTTATCACCCTCAAACAAGTGGCCAAGCCGAGGTTTTGAATAGAGAAATCAAGAAAATTTTGGAGAAAACCGTGGGGCCAAATAGAAAAGATTGGAGCTTGCGTTTGGAGGATGCACTGTGGGCGTATCGTACAACTTACAAAACACCCATTAGTATGTCTCCATTTCGGCTCATCTATGGCAAACCATGCCATCTTCCCGTGGAATTAGAACATAAGGCACATTGGGCTGTCAAGACCTTCAATTTGGACGTGGACAAGGCTGGAATTCGTAGAAATCTTCAATTGAATGAACTTGAAGAGATTAGGCATGACGCTTATGAGAATGCTCGAATTTACAAAGAGAAGACCAAGGCATTCATGACAAGTTGATTCGAGGCAAAACATTCTCCATAGGGCAGAAAGTGTTGCTATTCAATTCTTGTCTTCGTTTATTCCCTGGTAAGTTACGTTCTAAGTGGGTTGGTTCGTTTGTTATTACTAATGTTTTTGTTCATGGTGCAGTCCAAATCCAAAGCTTGAAAACTGGGCAAGAATTCAAGGTGAATGGGCACCATTTGAAGCCATACTATGAGAACTTTGTTGAGCATGACGTGGAGGACATACCCCTCCAGGCCGTGGGCTCAATGGAAACTTAAAATGAGGTATCGTCCGGCTGCACGACGTTAAAGCGTGAGCTTTTTGGGAGGCAACCCATGCATTCAAAGAAGAAAGTTCTAGGAATCACTCAATAACCAGATTTGGATTCCTAAACCCTTCTCTTTACTGCTTTCATTTTGCCATGATTAGTTAGTTGCTTGTTTGTTTGTTTCTGTGAGTTTATGCTTGAAACATTGAGGACAATGTTTGATTTAAGTGTGGGCAGGGGGGGTAACAAAGTGTTTTTGATGCAAATTTGTGGGATTTTATCACCTATCACTGCTAATGTTGCTCCTCACTGTTTTTAAGTGTTTTTAGTGTGTTTTGATGCAAATTCGTGGGATTTTATCACCTACCACTTCTAATGTTGTTTCTCACTATTTTTAAGTGTGTTTAGTGTGTTTTAAGGTAGTTTTGTGTGTTTTGAAGTAAAAATACGAAAATTTGAAGAAAAAAATATCAGTTTTTGAAGTGTTTTTAGAGTCATTTTGGTGTGTTTGTGTCTTAGGTATCTTCCAACACAATGATGAGGATTTTGTTTTTAATTGCATGACTGTTAAAGAAAGTTATGAACATGGATGGAAGTTTGATATGCTCTTGGTTTATGCTTAGTTGTAGTTGTTGTTTACGAATTCAAATTTGATCATAAAGAGAAAAAATCAGTTTTTGTAACATGCTTGAAGGAAGGAACTCAAACTAATGCTACAACCTTGAGAGACTTGAGCCTAAACTTCATTTGGAGAGTTATGAATCTATGCATTTCTTGTTTTCTTAAGTCGTTGCATGATTTCATTATTCTTTGTTTGGTTGCTACTTAGAAGGTGTTTCATCATTTAGTTCCAAATACTAGAACTCATGCCCATTCCATTCAAAGCATAACATTGATTTGCATAACACATGATCAAGATGAAGTTGTTTAGTTACCACCACAGCCAAATAGCCATACCCCCTTGTGCATTTGTGTTGTAGGTTTAACCCCGTTGAGCCATATCTAGCCTATGTTCTTTGTTAACCACATTATCCTCACCTAGCCTAATATAGGGTTATCCATACCCTAGTTCTTGAAGCATAGTGAAGCATGATTTAGAAGGAATTCCTTTTGATTGTCCTTTTGCAGAAAAACAAGTGTGGGGGAAGGGATTTGTGTGTGTTTGTGTGCCAAGAAAAGAAACAAGGCACGATTTTGGTAAATAAAAAAAAATATTTCGTGGAAAACGAAAAGAAAAAAAAAGTTATGAAAAGAATGAAAAAGAGTTGAAAAATAAGTGAGAATGAGCTCAAAAGTGTTGATTGTTGAAGAAAGGGTCCAAAAGTTTGAATTTGACCCTAAATGTTGCATGAATCTTCCCTTGTGTTTAAAAGTTGATTTTTGCATTCAAAAGTGAATTCTAAGTGTCAATTTCATTACTTTGCTCGCTTTGTTTGAAGAACGTTTGTTTATCCTTATCCTGCTTTGTTAACCTATTCCTTTAGCCCCGTTTCAACCCTTAACTTCTATCTTGAGTGTTATGTGTTTCAATTTGTGGAGTTTGGAATTGGTATGAGCATATGGTGTCACTGGTTCTCGCATCTAAGTAGTAGCATTCCGTTCATGAGATCATATTCATATATGCATTAATAATTTCAGAAAAGTGCTTTCCTTGTTATAACATATGTGAGTACTAGTCTTCATGTTTACATCAATCTTCTCACATATACCTAGTGTAGGGTGTGTAGTCAGAAAATCTGAGTGAAAATTGAGTGCATATCTAGTAAGGAATTGAGGGATTCTCTGAGGCATGTTACTATATTCAAAACGTTGTTTTAATTGATTAACTGCGAGTTAGTGGATGGTGACTATGATTAAGTATGTGATTAAGGGTAAGGATGACTCAAATCTATGGAAGTAATGATTTTTAGCATGTCATGTTCATTGGAAATCCCTGAGGCAATTGTTGGAAGGTTTAGATTATGTTTTGTTTCTTTTGTTTATTTTGTTTTGCTAGAGGACTAGCAAAAGCTAAGTGTGGGGGAATTTGATAGGAGCATATTTGTGCGATTTAATTAGCTTGTTTCCTTGCATTTACGTTGTTAGTTCTTAGTTATTTTAGTATTTTAAGCTATTTTCGTGTGTTTGTAGGTATTAGTGGCTAAAGGAGCAAGAAAGTGCATTTTGGTGCATTTTGGAGCAGTTTTGGGCATTGGAAGGACAACACATGCTTGGAGCAAGGTGATGGACGAAATTGAAGATCAAAGGAGGCTAGGAATGAATAAAGAGATGAAAGAAATGAAGAAATGAAAATGAAGAATGAGGAGTTCAAAATTGGAAGCCAAAGTTTCTAAAGTTAGAAGTTTCTATTCTTGGAGGTTTCCATTCTTGAAAGTTGCTATTCTTGGCTTGGAAGTTTCCTAATGTTTCCTCACCTATGTTCCAGCCACAAGAGGATTCCAAAATATGTTAAGACATTTAATTACTTGTTCTAGATGCCCTAAACCTTCCTTAAAGTCTATGCCGCACCACCCTTGCACATTCCCCTTCCTTGCTGCACAAGGAGGATGTTTCTTTCCTGTTTTTTGATCTTAAAGCCACATTCCCTTTCTTTAGAGTCAATGCCGCACCTTTCTTTCATTCCTTATCTATTTTCTAACCCACAATCACATTATTTTTCCTATATAAATTCCTGCTACATATCTTTTCCTATTCTCTTTAAATTCTGTATATTTCTTACTTATTTTGATTGATTTCTGACCTCTAATCTTTGTGGACAAAATAGCTAAGTCTCATTCACTTTCCCTAAGCCTTTGCCATGCCCTGGCTATATAAATACATAACTTTCTTAGCCAAAATCACTCTCTAGACAATCCCTAATCCCTCTCCACTCTCTGTCGTATTCTCTCCTCACAAACCTTCACACTTTCTAACCTTAATCCATCCTTGCCGCACCACTCACCTATCCTAAACACCACCATACTTTCTCCCATCCATTCCTCTATACAAACAACCCTTCAAACCATCACCAACACCTTGTGCCGCAGCAAAGGAAGGGAAGGAAATTTCTTGGACGTCCTTGCTGTTCAATTTGGATCGCTGGAGCGTTTAGGTGTTTTCTTTCTTTTGTTTTCAATGTATAAATCTGTTTACCTTTGTTTTGCGATTATGAGGAACTAAGCCCTTTTGGCTAGGGGCTATTCAAAGCCATGACTATGCTTGCAATATGAATTGATTACCTTCAATTGTGATTTCATAAATTATGAATTCAATTTGCTTAACTGTTTGATTGATAACTTATTCTTGTATGTTGATTGAGAGTGCACGCTTAGTTTTCATGCATGAATTTGATGCTAGAATATAAGGGAGTTTCACCTAATCGTTATAAACTTATATTCATGTGTAGTGGAGGTTGCTAGTCACAATCGTGTTAAGTGAATTCTTGGCAGGAGTATCATGCTCATCATAGTTACGAATGCCTCGTCAATGCTTATAGTTCTCATGAAGTTTAATGATCTCTGATTGTATCTTTATTGTGCTGTTCACGTAGGGGACTTTTAGAGAATGTTTTGAATTGGTGTATGCACGTTCCCATCCAATTCAATAACTTAAGGAGAACTTGAAGGTTAATTTAAGCGTACCTAATTAATCTGGAGTGTTGAGTTTCATAGTTTATCGAATGAACAACTGAAAATTGATTTGTATGCAAGTGTGTCATGTGTGAAGAAGAACCCTCTAGCTAGCCCAAAATCCATCCAAAACATCAATTTCGCGCCAAAATCTGTTTAAATCTTTAGTTTGCTTGTTGTACTTTAAATTCGTCCAAAACTCAATCCCTTTTACTTTAAAGTGTCAAACTTAGTTAGGATCTGTTTAACTTTTTTTTTTAAGTGTTTGGAGTCAAGTCAAAACCAATTTTCGTCCAAAGTTGTCCCTAGGGTCTCTTTTGAGTCTATTTGGTTGTTTTAAGCTGTTTTGAGTCATTCTAGTCATTTTTGAGTATTTTCAGTTTGTTTTGCATTCTTTGAGTCTAGTTTAGTAATGTGATATAAATGTAGCACACAAATTAAACCCTATTGATGACAATTGTAGCAATGATGTAAGTAGGGATCGTTCTAGACTAGGGATTAACTAGGGATGCTAAGCAACACAAATAAGACTCAAAAACACTAAACTAGACTCTATAAACTCAAAACTGACTCAAAACACTTAAAACAGCAACAAACAATAAAAAAGACTGGGTAAATGACAAAAAACTACCTCAACTATTAGTGTCACGACATTTTCATACCTTATTTTTTCAAATTGACAATGTCATACCTCATCTTACGAATTTGGTCCAATGTTATACATTCCGTTAGTTTGCCGTGAATTTTTCAGTTAAATGCTGACGTGGCTTGATCCGGAGCCCATTTTTTATTAAAAAATTATTAAAAACTAAAAAAAAATCATTTAATATTTTTTAAATAATAAAATAATAAAGAAAAGTTAAAAAAAAAAAAACAAAAAAAAACACAAACCCGTGCCTTCTCCCCCCTTTCTCTCTCTTCTCCCCATCTTCTTCTTCCCCCCTCCTGCAACCCAGAAAAACAGAGGGAAGGAAAAAAAAAAAAAGTTCACGATTTTTCCTGACCCCCTTTCTTTCTTCCCCCATCCCGTCTTTCCTAAACCCTCTGCACCCACTATCTGCAACCTCACACCCACTACCTGCAACCCCAAAAAAAAAAAAAAAAAAAAAAAAACCGAAAAAAAACCCAGATCTCGTTGAGGTGGAATTGGGAAACCTTCGCTAGGCCGATTCCGAGGGTGGAGAACTTGGGCGAGCATAAAATGGGGGGAATGGGTGTGGAGGGAAAATGGTGGGTGCAAGGTTGGGTGCGGAGGGTAGGTGCGGGGAGAAGAGGGGGGTGGGGGTGGGGAAGACAAAATGAGGGTGGGAGAAGGCAAATTGGTTTTTTTTTTTTTTTTTCCACTTTTTTTTTTGGGTTGCAGAAGGGGGGGTGGGGAGGAGAGAGAGGGGGAGGAGAGAGAAGGGCACAGTTAAAGTTTTTTTTTTTTTTTAAACTTTTTTTATTATTTTAATATTTAAAAAATATTAAATGATTTTTTTTTAGTTTTTAATAATTTTTTAATAATTTTTTAATAAAAAGTGGGCCCCGGATCTAGCCACGTCAGCATTTAACTGAGAAATTCACGGCAAGCTAACGGAAGGTATAACATTGGACCAAATTCGTAAGATGAGGTATGACATTGTCAATTTAAAAAAATGAGGTATGAAAGTGTCGTGATACCAATAATTGAGGTAGTTTTTTGTAATTTACCCAAAAAAACTCAATTCTAGACCTAACAGGTGATTTTGACAAAAATTCAACTAAACTTGACTCAAAAGACCAAAAGAAAACAGATTTTGACTCAACTAACAAGACTTAATGAAAGGGGGATTGTTCTTGACGAATTTAAAACTTAAAACAGAAACTTTGCATAAAACACTTTATAAAACGAATTTGGTGAATTAAAAAGGGTGAAAGGCTAGTTAGAGGGTCCTTCTCCACACATGACATATGCATATGAACCAATTTCCAGTTATTATTCCTTTAGACTATGAATGACAACACCCCAAGTTAACCGTGATAGCACAAATTAACCATTAGATTTTCCTTAGTTCATTGAATTGAATGAAAGATGCATTACAACCAAATTATCCTTATCAAGTCTCCTAACTATGACAACATGATAGAAAACATATCAAAGGTCATTACGTTCTTTGAAAATCATAAGTGTTGACGAGGCATTCGTAACTATGACAGCATGATACTCTTGCCTAGGACTTACTTAACATGATTGTGACTAGCAACCTTTACTACTTGTGAATATAAGTTCATAACGATTAGGTGAAACTCTCTTATACTCTAGCGTCAAATTCATGCATGCAAATTAAGTGTCGACCCCCAATTAACACACATAAACAAGTTTTAATAACTCAGATAAGCAAATCACATTCTAGTCTTAAGAAACAATAACTGGACATAATCAATTCATATATAACATATGATCATGGCTTCAAATTCACCTCTAACTATAAAGAAATTAGTTCCTCATGTTCACAATTAAACAAACATAAATAAAATGAAACATTGAAACAAAGATAGAAAATACCTAGAAACGCTCCAGATTCCTTCCTTCCTTTGCAAAGTTACGGCACAAGGGGGTGTATGGCTGATTGTGGTGTAGAGACGTGTGAATGAGAGAGGGTGATATGTTGAATGGTGCAGCAAAAGAGTGTATTTATAGGGAGAGGGTGCGGCACAAACATTTAGTGTAGGAAAAGGATTGCAAAACATAGTTTGTATAGGAAACTAATAACACAATCCTAAGGGGAAAAGGTTAGGTAATCCCAGTAGGAAATAGGACATCTAGAAGGTTTGGGGCGCCACTTTTTTAGGGATTTCTAGAAAGGGTGTTATTTGGCTGATTTTGGCACTTCTAGAAAAGATAGGTGCGGCACCAACGTAGGAGAGGATAAGGTTTCTTCTAAAACATGTTTTTATGTCTCCTAAACTGAAAACAAATCCCTTTTGCAGCAGGAATGAAGTTAGAAAAGGATTAGGATAGGATAAGATAAGGTAAGGTTAGTTAGGATAATGTTGAGACAAACTAGGAACGGATAAGGTTTGGATAAGATAAGGTAGTTTGGATAATGTTTTGGATAATTCTCCTTCTTTGTAGCTGATTCCTTATCTTCTTTGACTTGGATTTGATTTCTTCAACTCTTTTGCCCATTCCTAGCCTCTCTTGAACTTCAAATTCGTCCATCCACCTTGCTCCATACTTGTGATACCCATTCTTGGCCCAAAACTGCTCTAAAATGCTCCAAATTGCATCTGTTTTCCAACTTTACCAATTGGACCTACAAACACACGAAAATGGCTTAAAACACTCTTATAAATAGAAACTAACTAAGTAAATGCAAGAAAACATGCTAACTAAGTCGCATAAATATGCTCCTATCAAATTCCCCCACACTTAGCTTTTGCTAGTCCTCGAGCAAAACAAACAAACACCGCCACAATTCACCCCTAAAACCTTCACCCACTAAAACCTTCATCCTTCAGCATAACTTACCTACATCCATCCTTCAGCATAACTCACCTACATCCATCCTTCAGCATAACTCACCTACATCCATCCACCACCACAATTCACCACTAAAACCTTCACCCACACCTTGTTGATAGGAGCATATTTATGCAACTTAGTTAGCTTGTTTCCTTGCATTTACGTTGTTAGTTCTTAGTTATTTAAGTATTTTAAGCTATTTTCGTGTGTTTGTAGGTCCAAAGGGCTAAAGTAGCAAGAAAGTGCATTTTGGTGTCTTTTGGAGCAGTATGCTTGAACCAAGGTGGATGGATGAAATTGATGTTCAAGAAGGATTAGGAATGTGCTTGAAGACTTAATTCAAAGATTTTGAAGAAAGGAATCAGTTTATAAGAAGGAATGTTAGCCAAGTTTCCTGATTTGGTCCTAATCCGAATTTACCTAATTTCCAGCTGCAAGGAGGATCTCAAATTAATTTAGGACACTTAAATAAATGTTCTAGAAGTCCTAAATCCTTTCCTAAACCCTTGCCGCACCTACTTACCCTTTCTTTCCTATTTTCTGCCTTAAAACCACATTCCCTTTCCTCCAAAGACCTCTGCCGCACCTTTATTTCCCTTTTCCTTTTGATTTCTGACACTTATTCACTTTCTTATATTGTGCCATACAAATCCTTCCAGAAATCCCTTTCCTTGCCTTGCAAGGCATCCTCATTCCCTTTTAAATTCCTGCCGCATATCCTTGTTTCCCTTTTCCCTTTGGGGATTCTGATTAATTACCCTTTTCCTTGTGGATTTGGTATGCAAATCTGATTCCAAATTTAATAAAGTCGTGGCCCTCCCTTGCTCTATAAATAACTTAATCTGCCGCAACCTTTGGGAGACGCATCCTTCACCATAACCCACCTACATCCATCCACCACCACAATTCACCACTAAAACCTTCAACCAAACCTTGTGCCGCAGCAAAGAGAAGAAGGAGGACCCTTGGAGTGCTTGCCATTCAAGATTGGATTGTTGGAACATTCTTGGGTGTTTTCATTCTTTTGTTTTCAATGTCTAAATTTATGTATCTTTGTTTTGTGAACATGATGAGCTAAACCCTTTTGGCTAGGGGGAATTTCAAAGCCATGAATATATTTGCAATATGAGTTGATTACCTTCAGTTGTGATTTCATAAATTGTAAATGCAATTTGCTTAACTATTTGATTCAGAACTTATTCTTGTATGTTGATTAAGGATGCATACTTAGTTTGCATGCATGAATTTGATGCTAGAATATAAAGGAGTTTCACCTAATCGTTATGAACTTATATTCACAAGTAGTGGAGGTTGCTAGTCACGATCGTTTTAAGTAAATTCCTGGCAGGAGTATCATCCAGTTCATATTATGAATGCCTTGTCAATGCTTATGATTTTCATAGAACTTAATGATTCTTGATATGTATCTCTATTATGCAGTTCATGTAGGGAACTATTGAGGAATACTTTGGGTTGTTGTATGCATTCATCCAATTCAATAAACTTAGGGAAATCTGAAGGTTAATTAGTGCATCACGGTTAATTTGGGGGCGTTGAGGTTCATGGTTTAATGAAAAAGCAACTGGAAATCGATTTCTATGCATGCGTGTCATGTGTGGAGAAAAACCTTTTAGCTAGCCTATCATCCATTGAATCACCTTAGTTTTATGTCTTTGTTTAGAATCTGCAAGTTACTTAGTTTTAGATTCAATTTTTGTAGAAACCAGACCCCTCCATCTTTAAGTTGTTTTAGTTTAGTTAGAATCTATTTAGATTTGTGTCTAGTTAGTCCTTTGAGTTTATTTTCGTCCAAATCAGTCCCTAGTGTCTAGTTTGAGTCAATTTGGCTGTTTTAAGCTGTTTTGAGCCTTTTAAGTTTGTTTTGAGTCTTGTGAGTCTTGTTAACTGTTTTTAAGTCAGTTTAGAATAGATTAGCAATCCCTCCTAATCCCCGGCCTAGAACGATCCCTACTTGCATCTTTACTACAACTGTCAACAAGAGGGTTTAATTTGTGTGCTGTTTTACATCGCATCACTTGTGCCACATCAAAGAAGAAGAAGGAAGACCCTTGGACGTGCTTGCCATTCAATCTTGGATTGCTGGAGCGTTTATAGGTGTATTCAATCTTTTGTTTTCAATGTTGAAGTTTAATTATCTTTGTTTTGCGAACATGAGGAGCTAAACTCCTTTTAGCTAGGGGGAATTTCAAAGCCATGAACATATTTGTAATATGAATTCATTACTTTCAGTTGTGATTTCATAAATCGTGAATGCAATTTACTTAACTGTTTGATTCAAAACTTATTCTTGTATGTTGATTAAGATGGCCAACTTAGTTTGCATGCATGAATTTGATGCAAGAATATAAGGGAGTTTCACCTAATCGTTATGAACTTATATTCACAAGTAGTGGAGGTTGGTAGTCACAATCACGTTAAGTGAATTCCTGGCAGGAGTATCATGTTGTTCATAGTTACGAATGCCTTGGCAATGCTTATAGTTTTCACAAAACTTAATGATCTTTGATTGTATCTCTATTATGCTGTTCATGTAGGGAACCTTTGAAGAATAATTTGGTTAACGATGCGTATCCCGTCCAATTCAATGACTTAAGGAAAACTTAAGGGTTAATTAGTGCTGTTCACGGTTAATCTGGGGTGTTGAGGTTCATGGTTTATCGAAATCGTAACTAGAAATATTTTTTGTGTTGCATGTGTTTCATGTGTGCAGAAGAACCCTCTAGCTAGCCCATCATCCATCCAAAAACACCCAATTTCGTGCAAATCTGTCTAGTTCTAGTTTCTGTTTTGTTTTTACTTAAATTCTTCCAAAAACCCAATCCCCTTTACTTTATTTTGTCAATTAGGTTAGAATCCGTCCAAACTTGTGTTTTTAAATGCTTTGAGTCAAGTTAAAATCAATTTTCGTCCAAAATCATCCCTAGTGTCTAGTTTGAGTGTATTTGCTTATTTTGTGTTGTTTGAGTTATTTGAGTCTAGTTTGAGTTATTTGAGTCTAGTTAAGTGTCTTTAGCCTAGTTTTGTGTTTCTAAGTCTTGTTTAGTTTGAGTTATTTGAGTCTAGTTAAGTGTCTTTAGCCTAGTTTTGTGTTTCTAAGTCTTGTTTAGTGTTTTAAAGTCAGTTTTGCATAGATTAGCAATCCCTCCTAATCTCTGGCCTAGAACGATCCCTACTTGCATCTTTACTACAATTGTCAAAAAGAGGATTTAATTTGTGTGTTGATTTAATTCGCATCATAAAGCAAGCGGTTCTTGGGAGGCAACCCATGCGTTCAAATAAAGAAGACCTAGGACTCTCCAGCTCCACAACCAGATTTGCATTCCTTAAACCTACTCTTTATTGCTTTTACTTTGCCATAATTGTCATGTTTGTTAGTTGTGTTGTTTGCTTGCTTGCGTGTGAGTCTATGTTTTGAAACATTGAGGACAATGTTTGGTTTAAGTGTTGGGGGGGGGGGGGGGGGGTAAACAAAGTATTTTTCATTGATTTTCGTGGGTTATTATCACCTATTACTTCTAAAGTTGTTACTCACTGCTTTTAAGTGTTTTTAGTGTGTTTTGAAGTGTTTTAATGTGCCCTATAACAGAAAATCCGAAAATTTGAAAGAAAAATTCGAAAAAGTTTTGAAAAAATACCAAAAAGAGTCGTTTTTAGAGTCATTTTTTAGAGTTGTGTCTTAGGGTACCTTCCAACACAATGATGAGGATTTGGTTTTTAATTGCATGACTGTTAAAGAAAGTTACAAACATGGATGGAAGTTTGATATGCTCTTTGGTTTGTATGACTTAGAGGGAATTCTTTTTGATCGACATTATGCAGAAAAACAAGTGTGGGGGAAGGTTTTTCGTTGAGAATTTGTATGGTTGTATGTTTGGGTGCCAAAGAAAGAAAGGGCAGCAGAAAAAGAAAAAAAGAAAAAACGTGAAAAAGAAGAAAGAGTTGTGAAAAAAGAAAGAAGAAAAAAAGTTTGAAATAAGTGAGAATGAGCTCACAAGTATTGGTTGTTGAATAAAGGATCCAAAAGTTTGAATCTGGCCTTAAAAGTTGTGTGAATCTCCCCTTTGTGTTCAAAGTCGGTTGCTGCATTCAAATGTGAATTCTAAGTGTTGATTTCATTACTTTGCTTATTATTTCTTTAAGAACCTTTGTTTATCTTTAACATTTCTTTGTTAGCCAATACCTTAGCCCTATTACAACCATTAGACTTTAATCTTGATTGTTATGTGTTTCAATAATTGATAGGAGCATATTTATGCGACTTAGTTAGCTTGTTTCCTTGCAGTTAATTAGTTAGTTTTTAGTTATTTTAGTGTTTTAAGCTATTTTCGTGTGTTTCTAGGTTTAAATGGCTAAAGTGGCAAGAAAGTGCATTTTAGTGCATTTTGGAGCAGTTTTGGGCTTGGAATGGATAGCTTATGCAAGGAGCAAGGTGGACGATGCGATGTAAAACAGCACACAAATTAAACCCTCTTGTTGACAATTGTAGTATAGATGCAAGTAGGGATCGTTCTGGACCGGGGATTAGGAGGGCTTGCTAAAACCTCTAAACTGACTCAAAAACATAAAAACAAAGTTAAAAACACTTAACAAGACTCACAAGACTCAAAACAAACTTAAAAGATTCAAAACAGCTTAAATCAACAAAAAAGACTCAAAACAGACACTAGGGACTGATTTGGACGAATTCTAGACTAGTAAGACTCAAAACACTAATTTGGACAGATTTAAACACACTTTTAACTAATCTAACAGAAGAAAGTAAAGGGGGATTGGGTTTTGGACGAAATTAAGCTAAAAACAAAACAGAAACTAAAACTAAACAGATTTGCACGAAATTGGTGAATTGGATGGATGATGTGCTAGCTAGAGGGTTCTTCTCCACACATGACACACTTGCACATAAACCAATTTTCAGTTGTTCTTTCGATAAATCATGAAACTCAACACCCCAGGTTAATTAGGTCCGCTTAAATTAACCTTCATGTTCTCCTTAAGTTATTGAATTGGATGGGAAAGCGCATACAACAATTCAAAGCATTCTTCAAAAGTCCTTTACGTGAACAGCACAATAACGATACAATCAAAGATAATTAAGCATCATGAAAACTATAAGCATTGACGAGGCATTCGTTACTATGATGAGCATGAAACTCCTGCCAAGAATTCATTTAACGCAATCGTTTATAAGCGACCTCCACTACTTGTGAATATAAGTTTGTAACTATTAGGTGAAACTCCCTTATACTCTAGCATCATATTCATGCATGCAGATTAAGTGTGCACTCTTAATAAACATACGCAAATAAGTTATCAATCAAGCAGTTAAACAAATTGAATTCACAACTTATGAAATCACTACTGAAGGTAATCAATTCATATTGCAAGTATGTTCATGGCTTTGAATCTTCCCCTAGCCAAAAGGGTTTTAGTTCCTCATAATCGCAGAACAAAAAATAACAATTTTATACATTGAAAACAAAAGAAAGAAAACACCTAAACGCTCCAGCGATCCAAACTGAACAACAAGCACGTTCAAGAACTTTCCTTCCCTTCCTTGATTGCGGCACAAGGTTTTGTGGTAGGTTTTGGGGATTATGGATGGTGTAGAATGGGTGGTGATGGGTGGATAGGTAGATAGGTGGATGGAATGGACGCAGAGAATCTGTCCAGAGAGGGAGAGAGAGACTAAATGGTGCGGATGGCTTTATTTATAGGGCTAGGGTTGAAAGGCAATCAGAAAATAATAGGAAAGGTTCAATACTTAGCTATTATGGTTCCACAATTTAATAGGTAAGAAAGAATCAGAAAATCAAAGAGAATAAGAAAGTAAAATTCGGCAGAATATGTAGGAGATAAAAGGAATGTGTTTTAAAGGTCAGAAATTAAGAGAGAAAGGGAAAGAAGGTGTGCATTGATTTGTAAGAGAAAGGGGAAGTATTTTTGGGCAGAAAATAGGCAAGTAAGGTGCAGGAATTAAAGAGAATAGGAAAGGAAATTCGGCAGAATTGTAAGACAGATTTAGGAATGTGTTTTGAGGCACAAAATAAGTAAGAAAGGCTCCTCCTTGTGCGGCAAGGCATAGAACACAAAGGGAATGTGATTTTGGGTCAGAAAATAGGTAAGAAGAGGATCCCTTGTGCGGCAAGGTTGTGGAAAGAAAGGGAAAGGCACTTATGTGGCAGATTTTGGAAGAAAAGGGAAAGGAGATATGTGGCAAGGTTAGGGAAAGGTTCTAGGACTTCTAGAAACATGTAATGAGGCAACCTAACATGTTTTGGAACCCTTTTATGGCTGGAACATAGGTGATGAAGGATTACGAAACTTCTAAGCCAAGAATAGAAACTTTCAAGAATGGAAACCTCCAAGAATAGAAACTTCCAACTTTAGAAACTTTGGCTTCCAATTTTGAACTCTTCATTCTTCATTCAATCCTAAGCTCATTTGATCTTCAATTTCGTCCATCCACTTGGCTCCAAACATGTGCAATCCATCCCAAGACCAAAACTGCTCCAAAAAGCTCCAAAATGCACTTTCTTGCCTACTTTGCACTTTAGACCTACAAACACACGAAAATAGCTTAAACTACTAAAATAACTAAGAACTAACAACCTAAATGCAGGAAACAAGCTAACTAAGTGATGTAAATATGCTCCTATCAAATACCCCCACACTTAGCTTTTGCTAGTCCTCGAGCAAAACAAAAGAAACAAAACTCAATCTAAACCTTCCAACAATTGCCTTAGGGATTTCCAATGCACATGACATATTAAAAATCATCACTTGCACAGATTTTGGTCATCCTTACCCTTGAGCACATACTTAATCATAGTCACCATTCACTAGCTCGCATTTAATCAATTAAAACAACATTTTGAATGTAGTAACATGCCTTAGAGAATTCCCTCAATTCTTTACTAGATATGCACTCAATTTTCACTCAGATTTTCTGACTACACACCCTACACTAGGTATATGTGAGAAGATTGATGTAAACATGAAAACTAATACTCACATATGTTGCAACAAAGAAAGCACTTTTCTGGAGTTATTAATGCATATATGAATATGATCTCATGAACGGAATGCTACTACTTAGATGCGAGAACCAGTGATGCCATATGCTCATACCAATTCCAAACTCCACATATTGAAACACACAAAACCCAAGATCAAAGTTAAAGGGTTGTAACGGGGCTTGGGGTGTTGGTTAACAAAGAAAGGATATGGAAAACAAGGGTTCTTAAAGAATAGCAAGCAAAGCAATGAAATCAACACTTAGAATTCACTTTGGAAAGCAGAATTCAACTTAAAACACAAAAGGGAAGATTTACACACTCTAGGGCCGAATTTTGATGTTTTGGACCCTTCCTTCAACAATCAACACTTTAGAACTCTTTTTCTCATAATTTTGCACTCTTTTTTTTACTTTTTTCATAACTTTTTCTTCTTCTTTTTCTTTTCCCATGAAATTTCTTTTCTTTTCTACCTGTGCCTTAGTTCTTTTTCTTGGCACACACACACACACAAATCCCTTCCCCCACACTTGATTTACTGCATAATGTAGATCAAAAGGAATTCATTCTAAGTCATGCTTCACTATCCTTTAAGAACAAGGGTATGGATAATCCTAAACTAGGCTAGGTAAGGATAATGGGGTTAACAAAGAACATAGGCTAAACAAGGTGTGAAAAGACAAAATTGCCCTTGGATATTTTTGTATGGTTGTGGTTGTGGTCTTGGTGAGGTGTTAGTGTGCATTTTGGACCACACACACTTAAGACACTCATTTCTCTCTCTTCTCTCCCATGCTCTCTCTCTCATACTCACTCTCTCATTCTCTCTTGTATGGACAAATCTGGAACCCTCTCATTCACGCACGGATCGACGTCAAAGAAGATTCGAACTCCTTGCAAGTTTTTGAGTTCATATATACCATTTTTGAGACTTGAAACCTTCAAAAACCCCGAGAAACCCTAACCCCAGATTTTGTGCACTGTTCATGCACAAGTAAATGTGAAGGTTTCAGAGCATTCCAAGCTTGTAGTGAGCTTTAGATCGTCTTCACGAAGCTCGGAGAAGAAAAATGGAGTGATTTGGACGTCGGGAAGTCGAGTTTCATAGTTGGCTGGTTTTCGTGGAATTTCTTCGACGAGATCCCGTGATTTTTGGAGCTTCAAAGTGGTAAGGTTTTGTTCTACTCGTTGTAAGCTTCATTTTGGTGAAAATTTCATGGACTTTGGTGTTGAAATGACTGAGATATAAGGATTTTAAGATTTTCCAGTTTCCGGCAACAGTGACGATCGCCGGAGTTCGAAGGTAAGGGATGACAAAATATTCCGTCAACTTTGACGGAATATTCTTAACGGCAGTTGATAGGAGCATATTTATGCGACTTAGCTAGCTTGTTTTCGTGCATTTATGTTGTTATTCCTTAGTTATTTTAATGTTTAAAGTCATTTTCGTGCAATTTTAGGTTCTAAAGGCAAAGTATGCAAGAAAGTGCATTTTGGAGCCTTTTGGAGCAAAAATTGGGCTTGGAATGGATATCACATGCTTGGAGCTAAAGGAATGGACGAAATTGAAGACTTGAAGATGTTAGGATTCCTAATCAACGAAGGATTCCTAATTGAAGATGGATTCCTAGAAGAACAAGGATTCCTACTTGAAGTAGGAAAGTTAAGCCAAGGTTTCCTATTTTGGTTTGACCTTTCCTAATCCTAAATGTCCCTAAGTTCCAGCAACATTGAAGGCCTCTTATGCATTCTAGGACACAAACCAAAGGTTCTAAAACACTTAAATAACCTTGCCGCACCTTGTCCTTGTTTCCCTATCCTTGCCGTGCAAGGGGACCTCTTTTCCTTTAGTTTTAGGACACTTATCCTTTCCTGAAACACATGCCGCCCCCCCTTGCCCTTTACTATTCCTTGCCGTGCAAGGGAGAGTGTCCTTTCCTATTTTCTGTTTTAAAACACATTCCCCTTTTGTTTTAAAACCTTTGCCGCATATCCCTTGTTCTTTCCCTTAGTTTTCTGATTTTATTTTCCTATTTCTAGAAGTTTTGATTTAATTTCTGAGCTTGGTTGCCCTAAAGCTTTTAAATAAACCTTCCCAGCCGCACCAATTCAACATTCTACACATCCAGCCACTTTCTACCCTTTGCCGCAGCCCCCATCCAACCAAAACATATCCCTGACCCTTTCATTCATCCATAAACATCCATAGACACTTGTGCCGTAACAAGGTGGGGAAGAAGAAGAGCCTTTGGCGTTTCAAGCTTGAAGATTGGAGCGTTTTAGGTGTATTCAATGTCTACTTTGTTATTACTTTCTGATTTTGCTGTAACCATGAGTGGCTAAACCCCTACTTGGCTAGGGGGAAGTTTGAAGCCATGAACATGCTTGAGATATGAATTGATTTCCTCCAATTGTGATTTGATAAGTTGTGATTGCAATTCAATTAACTGTTTTCTTCATAACTGATTCTTGTATGTGGATGCATACTTAGTTTTCATGCTTGAGTTTGATGCTAGAATATAAATGAGTTTCACCTAATCGTTACAAGTTTATATTCATGAGTAGTGAAGGTTGTTAGTCACAATCACATTAATTGAATTCTTGGCAAGTGTATCATGCATTCATAGTTACAATTGTCTCGTCAACACTTATGATTTTCATGGAACGTAATGATCTCTGATTGTATCTCTATTATTCATTCATGTAGGGGAATTTTGGAGAATGATTTGGGTTGTCGCATGCATTCATCCAATTCAATGAGTAAAGGAAAATCTGAGGGTTAATTAGTGCATCACGATTAATCTGGGGTGTTGAGCATCATAATTTATTGAAAAGCAATTGGAAATCGATTCATGTACAAGTGTGTCATGTGTGCAGAACGGACCTCTAGCTAATCCATCAACCATCTTATTCCCAAAATTTGTTTTACAACCTGTTTAGTTTTATAACTTGATTGTTTGTTTCAAATTCGTCAAAACCAAAAACCCCCTTTTACTTTCTTGTTTCAAAGTGTTTAAAATCTGTTTTGTTTGTGTTTTTAAGTGTTTTGAGTCAAGCCAAAGCCTTATTTTCGTCCAAAGTTGTGTTTAGAGTCAGAAACGGTCCAATTGGTGTTTTTAGGCAGTTTTGAGTGTTTTTAGCTTGTTTTGAGTTTTGTGAGTCTGTTTTGAGTACCTTGAGTCTATCCAAACGTTTTTAACTTTGTTTTTATGTTTTGTGAGTCAGTTTAGAGGTTATTAGCAAGCCCTCCTAATCCCCGGTCCAGAACGATCCCTACTTGCATCTTTTCTACAATTTGACAACAAGAGGGTTTAATTTGAGTGTTTAACTTTTATCACATCAGCAGTTAACGGCGGTAGGTTAGATTTAGCAGAATATTCCTGACGGTGTTAACTGACGCCGTCAGTGTGCCAGGCACGTGGCCGCGCGTGGAGCCTCAGAAAAATATTTTAAAAATTTGGGGATGTTTATGAGGTTAAGTAGGTCACTGTGGTATATTCATATACCCAATTTGAGCAATATATAAAAGTTTTCAACCTGTTCGTCAAACTTAATGTTTCTGTTTGTGTTTTTATTTTGTTTTTGGGTTTTCATTTCTGATTTTGTTTTGTTTTCTTTGTTTTAGGTACTATTTTATGACTCAAAGTTTTCAACCTGTTCGTGAACACATCTTGGAGTTTGACGACGATTTTGAATGAACTTTGAGAAGGAAGAGGAAAGAGCCAGAACCTAGCCCACCTAGTTCTAACTTTGAATCTGAGTTTGACGAAGAGGAAGAGGAAGAACAAGCCATGTCTATGGATAATCGAACAATCAAGGAATTTTCAGCCTTGAGATTAGACAATGTCGTGCCTTTATGCACTCAATATCCTAGGACAGCTCAAGGCAATACCGATGAGTTTGAATTGAAGTCTAGCTTCCTGCATCATATTCCCAAATACCATGGGCTGTCCATGGAAGATCCAAACAAGCATTTGAAGCAATTTGAAGTAGTACGTTCAAGCATGACTCCAATCAATGTAGATGGTAATATTCTGAAGATGAAAGCTTTTCCATTGTCTCTTTTGGAAAAGGCTAAGGATTGGTTGTACGAATTGGCACCTGGAACCGTCACTTCTTGGGAAAGCATGAAAAGAGGGTTCTTAGAGAAATTCTTCCCAACTTCGAGGGTAATTCTTTTAAGGAAGAAGATTAGCGAAATTCAATAAAGCCAAGGAGAATCCATTCCAGTGTATTATGAGCGTTTCAAGACCCTTGTTGCATCATGCCCTCAACATTAAATGAAGGAAGAGCTTCTACTTCAATATTTCTACCAGGGACTTCTTCCCATTGAGAGACAAATGCCAGATGCCTCGGCAGGTGGTGCTTTAGTTGACAAAACACCGATTGCTGCGAAGACTTTAATTGCAAATAGAGCCTTGAATGCACAACAATACGAAGGAGTTGGACAAAGGGACACCCCACGGGAACACCAAGTTAATGAGGTAAGTTTAATTTCCGAATTGCAATCTTAAATGTCTAATCTCACTATTCTTGTGTCACAGATTGCCGAAGGAATGAAAGTGCAAGGACCAAGTGTTTGTGGCGTGTGCACTGTGCAAGAACATCTTTCTGAGCAATGCCCACAATTAAGAGAGAATAAGGGATGGGAAAGTGCCAATGCCATTGGTTTTCAAGCCCAAAATCAGCCCAGGAATGATCCATACTCCAATACTTACAATCTGGGCTGGAGAGATCACCCAAACTTCAAGTGGATGGAGCCTCAACCACCTCAACAATAAGGTGGATTTAGACAGCAACCCCCAGGTTTTTATCCAATGCCATACGCACCAACTCCATCCGAACCACATTTGGCCCAACCAAAAATAGGTTCGTCCACGAATAATGATCAAATTGTTCAATTATTAACCACTTTGGCTCAGAGAGTCCAAAATCAAACCCAAGCAATGCAAAATCAAGCCAAAAGGGTGGATGAATTGGAGAAGCAAATAGGGCATATGGCGGAATTCATGGGCCAATTCAGAGAGCAAGGCAGATTGCCTAGTTTAACCATTGTCAATCCTAAAGGAGGATTTGAAACTGCTAAGGCTATCATATTGAGAAGTGGTAAGGTGGTTGGAGCTGACTCACAACCATCCAAATCAAGTCCAAAGGAAGATGAAAAGCTGGTGATCGAGGAAGAGGAGAATGAAAAACCCACGACAAGGTAGAATCATCCTTCCCGCAGCCTCCCAAGGCCCCTAAGCAACCTGTGCCGTCCAAAGCAACCAAGGTAGGTCCAAATTCAGTTCCTTCTAACATTATTCCTCTGAATGTACCTTTCCCTCATAGATTCATGCAATCAAGGAAGGATGAGGATGAAAAAGACATTCTGGAGACATTTAGGAAGGTGCACGTCAATATCCCGTTCCTTGATGCTATAAAGCAAATCCCAAAGTACGCTAAGTTTTTGAAGAAGCTTTGTACAATGATAGGAGCATATTTAGGCAACTTAGTTGGCTTGTTCTTGTGCATTTACGTTGTTATTTCTTAGTTATTTTAGTCTTTTAAACCATTTTCGTGTGTTTTCAGGTTTTAAGGACAAAGTATGCAAGAATGTGCATTTTGGAGCCTTTTGGAGCAAAATTGGGCTTGGAGTGGATATCATATGCTTGGAGCAAAAGGAATGGACGAAGTTGAAGACTTGAAGATGTTAGGATTCCTAATCAATGAAGGATTTCTAATTGAAGAAGGATTCCTAATTGAAGAAGGTTTCCTAATTGGAGATGGATTCCTACTCAAACAAGGATTCCTACTTGAAGTAGGAAAGTTAAGCCAAGGTTTCCTATTTTGGTTTGACCTTTCCTAATCCTAAATAAGTTCCAGCAACATTGAAGGCCTCCTATGCATTTTAGGACACAAATTGAACCTTCCTTGCACTTAAACAACCCTTGCCGCACCCCTTTGGACCTTTCCTCTTCCTTGCCGTGCAAGGGAGACTCCTTCTTTCCTATTTCCTGCATTAAAACACATTCCCCTTTTAATTAAAGTCTCTGCCGCATATCTTAGGACTTTCCTTTAAGTTTTCTGATTTTATTTCCTCTTTCTAGAAGCTTTTCACTTAATTTCTGATTACCTAAATAATTTAGGGTTTTAATTTCTGAAAACCTTAAATAAACTTCCTTTTTGCAGCCCCAAAATCATTCATTCATTCATCCATTCATGCCAGAAATCACTCCCCTCTCTCTGCCGCATCTAGCCTTCACCATTCTCTATAGTTTCTGACCTTATTCATCCTTTGTCGCACCATACACCTATCCTAACCTTAAACCCAGCCTTCTACACCATTCATAACCCCTAAAACTCACCACCAAACCTTGTGCCGCAGCAAAGAGGAAGGAGGAGAGCCTTTGGACGTGCCTGCCATTCGAGTTAGGATTGCTGGAACGTTTTAGGTGTAATCTTTCTTTTGTTTTGTGAGTATGAGGAACTAAACCCCTCTTAGCTAGGGGGGAATTCGAAACCATGGTTATACTTGCAATATGATTTGATTACATCTAGTTGTGATTCATAAGTTGTGAATTCAATTTACTTATCTGTTTGAATTAAAACTGATTTGTGTGTGTTGGTTGAGAGTGCACGCTTAATTTTCATGCATAAATCTGATACTAGGATATAAGGGAGTTTCACCTAATCGTTATGAACTTATATTCATAAGTAGTGGAGGTTGCTAGTCACAATCACGTTAAGTAAATTCTTGGCATAAGTTTCATGCAATTCATAGTTACAAGTGCCTCGTCAATGCATATGATTTTCATAGAACTTGTGGAGAATGCTTTGGGTTGTTGTATGCAATCATCCAATTCAATAAAATTAGGAAAATCTGAGGGTTAATTAGTGCAATTCACGATTAATCTGGGGTGTTGAGAATTCATGGTTTATTGAAAAGCAACTGGAAATCGTTTTGTTTGCAAGTGTGTCATGTGTGGAGAAGAACCTCCTAGCTAGCCCATCATCCATAGTTTTACCCAATTTCGTGCAGAATTCATTAGTTCTTTAATTTACTTGTTTTGTTTCAAATTCGTCAAAACCTAATCCCCAGTTACTTTGTTGAGTCATATTAGTTAGAAACTGATTTAGTTTGTGTTTTTAAGTGTTTTGAGTCTAGTCAAAACCTATTTTCGTCCAAATCTACTCTTGGTGGCAGATTTGAGTCTTGTAGCTTGTTTTGTGCTGTTTTGAGTCTTTTGAGTTGTTTTAGTGTTTTAGAGTTTAGTTTTGCATTCTTTGAGTCTAGTTTAGTGTTTTTAACTTAGTTTTACGTTTTTGAGTCGGTTTCAAGTGTTTTAGCAATCCCTTCTAATCCTCGGTCTAGAACGATCCTTACTTGCATCTATACTACAATTGTCAACAAGAGGGTTTAATTTGTGTGCTTATATATTTTGCATCAAACTTTTGGCGCCATTGCCAGGGATTAGCAACTTTGCTAATCCCTTATTTCTTTTTCATGTATTTTTGTTTCAGTTTCTTACGTTGTTTTGTTTCTTGTTCTTAGGTACTAGTTTATGACTCGGAGTTCTCAAACTGTTCGTAAGAATATCTTGGATTTTGACGATGATTTTGAGAGGACTTTGAGAAGGCAGAGGAACCAGAAAGAATCTAATCCACCTAGCCCTAAACCTGAGCTTGAAGAACACGTGCTAGAAGAGGAAGAAGACCCCAGGGCAAGGAATTTAGAAGAACCACAAGCCATGGCAGCGGAAAATCGAACAATTAAGGAGCTTTCTGCCTCAGGATTTGACAATGCTACACCTTTATGCATCCAATACCCTAGGGCGGCTGAGGACAAGATCGATGAATTCGAATTGAAGTCTAGCTTGCTGCACCACATTCCCAAATTCCATGGGCTGTCTATGGAAGATCCAAACAAGCATCTAAAAGAGTTTGAAGTGGTGTGTTCACGCATGACTCCAATCAATGTCGATTGCAACATTTTGAAGATGAAGGCCTTTCCCTTCTCTCTTCTAGAGAAGGCTAAGGATTGGTTATACGAATTAGCCCCTGGAACCGTCACTTCTTGGGAGAGCATGAAGAGGGCGTTCTTAGAGAAGTTCTTCCCCACTTCAAGGGTCATTCTTTTGAGGAAGAAGATTAGCGGAATCCAGCAAAGCCAAGGCGAGTCATTTCCAGCGTATTGTGAGCGTTTCAAAAACCTTGTTGCATCATGTCCTCAACACCAGTTGAAAGAAGAGCTTTAACTCTAATACTTTTATGAAGGCCTTCTTCCCATTGAGAGGCAAATGCTAGATGCTTCAGCGAGAGGAGCGTTGGTGGACAAAACACCTATGGCAGCCAAGACACTAATTGCAAACCATGCATTGAATGCATAACAATATGAAGACATTGGGCAAAGGGACACCCCACGGCAGCAAGTGAATGAGTTAAGTTCCACATCTGACATTCAATCCCAATTAACTAATCTTACTTCTATTGTGTCTCAGATGGCCGAAGGGATGAAGATGCAAGGACCAAGTGTGTGTGGCGTGTGTTCTATCCAAGGACACCTCTCTGATAAGTGCCTGCAACTGATTGAGAATGATGGATGGGAATCTTCCAATGTAGTGGGTTTTGGAGGCCAAAACCAGCCAAGGAACGATCCATTCTCTAATACCTACAACCCCGGTTGGAGAGAACATCTGAATTTCAAATGGAGGGAGCCCCAACAATCCCAACAACAAGGAGGTTTTAGGCAGCAACCCCCGGGCTTCTACACTAAGCCATTTGCACCAACACAAGCCCCACAACAATCTGCCCAAAACACTTTAGGTATTTCTTTGGATAATGACACACTGTTTAAATTACTCACCAATTTGTCTCAAGGGCAGGAAAATCAAACCAAAACAATGCAAAGCCAAGACAAAAGGGTGGACCAATTGGAGGGAAAATTGGGCAGATTGCAGAGTTTGTGGGACAATTTCGAGAACCAAGCAAGTTACCTGGTTTAATCGTTGTCAACCTAAAAGGAGGATTTGAATCTGCCAAAGCCATGAGTTTGCGAAATGGAAAACAAGTTGGATCTGATCCCCAACCTTCCAAATCACATTCCAACGAGTTTGAAGAGTTGATAATTGAAGAGGAGGAGCAATGTTGGAAGTATGCCCAAAGCCACTCATTTGATGTAATAGCTTTTGGAATACTTATTGTATTAGACTATTATTTGATGTAATAGCTAGGGTGAGGGTTATCAAACTTGGGTTAATTGCAAGTTTGCCACTCACATGTGAGGTGGTATAAAAGCATCTTTATAGCTTTTACCTCATTAGGGTTTTCTTGAGACAAAGAAGAGAAATATTTTCTCTCTTTTTCTCCATAGAGGCCGGCCACTTAGGGGAGGGATAGCTAGCAATCTTTCTTCCTCTAAGTCATCCATTTCATCTTCACACCTCATCCTTGGTGTGGAGACTTAGAGACACCCAACCTTTGGTGTTTTTGGAGATCCTTTCCTCACATCCTCAAGGAGCAAAGGAGTAACAAAAGGAAGTAAATCACAAGGAAGATCCAAGGAGCTAGGAGGTGACTTGAAGGCCCTCCACTTGGGTGAATCCCCTGTGTAAACAAGGATGAGCTTCAAGGGTAATGAATCTCAAAATCCTTTCTTCTCTTTAATGTTGTTAAAGAGTCTTGTGGTTCACCATTCACTAGGCTTTGAAAGTCATGGGTTTTAGAATTGTTTTTGAATGCATGCCTACTTTAAAGTGTTATTAGTTTGCATATGTGTTCAAATACACTCACATGTTCTTAGCTAGGACAAAATTTTTCCTTCAAGTGGTATCAGAGCCTAGGTCTAGTTTATGGTGAATCCTTTTGGGTTTTGTGTTTTTTCATGGTTTGTGATTTAAATGTTGTAAATGTTACAAGCTTTGTTCTTGCTTTTTTTTTTTGAATATAAATTTTGCTTGAAAATTTAGCATCTCAAATGTTGTAGATGTAGTTCATTTAAGCATGAATATTGGAACTAAAATTTGGTGCCATGTATGTGGGGAAATTCGGCCAAATCCAAAGGGTGGATTTTTGGGTTCATGTTTGTCTTGTTAAAAGTGTTTTAAAGTGACTTTTGGAACCCCTATATACCCTAGGATGTTAACCCTCTTTTGAGTAGTGAAAATTTGAGTTTTATTGAGTGAAAATTTGAGTTTTATTGTTCATGGAGCTCTTATGGGTTTTTTCATGAATGTTCTTCAATGTTCTTGTTGTGTTCTTCATATTCATAACATGAACAAAGTTTGGGAGTTTTTGATTCAAAATTTTCTCAAAGATTTGTTTGAAATTTGTTTGTGATTGGTGATGTAAGTTGATTTGTACTTTTCATTATTCAATCACACTATTCACACATCACCACCATACCAATCACTTTATCAAATTTAAAACTTACACTTCAATCACCCACACACTCTTTACATCAATCTATAACCGGCCACCCTATAAAGTAGGGTACTTTTGGGGCTTTTATGCAATTACATAAAGTTTTGATACTTTTGTGTATTTGCACTTTGACCCAAAAGTTTACGTTTTTACGTAAAGGCCCAAAATCACTAAAGGACAAATTGTTTTGCTCCTTTAATGAAGTTTTTGTGATAGTTGAAATAATTTTGGGTTCTAGTTGTAAATACATGAAGTTGTGGACTCTTGTGTTTTTACAAAGTGACCCCAAAAGGTTTGTGTTTTAACATTGTGGCCCAATAGTTGTGGTCATTGTTTTTTGGCCCAAATGATCATGAGAACAAAATGGTTTTGTCTCTTTAATGAGAATTGGATTTTCATTTCATTTAGTTCCATTTAAATCAATTCTATGAATCCGAAAACCAATTGTTTAAGTTGCTTTCTTAGTTAATGTGATTGATTAAGAAAAGGGTGATTATGAACCAAAGGCCTCCATAATTGAGCTATGTGATTGGCCGCTTTACATTATGAATGTTTTGGTTAAGTAGTTTAGATTTGAATGTAATTTGATTAGTTCAAATGTGTTGTAAAAGGGCATAAGTCCTTCCAATTTGTTGTAAAAGGGCATAAGCCCTTCTCTTTATTTCAAGTATTCCTTTTTGTTTATTTGTATGCAAATTGGAATAGTTGGGTCGAACGCCCAATAGGAAATGACGGTTTAATTAGATTGAACGCATAATTAAAATCAACAACTACCTACCTTAGACCCAAGGTCCAACACAAGGCTCGTGTTGGATCAAATCAAATGGTTCATAATCATCCTAAGTCCTTTTAATAAGATTAAAATGAATTTTGATGGAGCCCAACACTACTCCCTCAACAAAACGAATATTAAGTTGATAAGCGAGAGATGCTTTGAACATCTCTTCGTAGGCCTTCCACCGTGATGGGTTCCAATCGTTTATGACTCATGCACCGTATTCGTCCAGTTCTGGGGTATACAAAGTATGTGCTTACATTCAGGAGAAGCCTATAAACATATGATGAAGTGAAGGTAGGCAACGAGTATGGTCAATATGATATTCTTCTGAGGCCATTCTTGAACCCCTACTTTAACTAGCATGGTGGGAATGACTTAACTAAGTGCAATGGTGCCAATATGATATTCTTCTGAGGCATCATTCTCCAGAGGCCAAATTAGATGGGTAATTACAAAAGTTGTAAATGGCTAAAGTGTTATCCTCTCATCATTATTGTTGCTAGCCAATATGATATTCTTCTGAGGTGGGCTTGGTAATGGTGAGCCTCCCATAACCCGCTAAGAGTTCAACATAACTCTCGGATTCCAATGAGAGATGTGGAATTTGCCAAAAATAGTGGGTGGTACTATTTGATTTAAGACCCAATCAAGTAGTTTTAAAATCAACAATCTAATACGATTTCTGTTATGTTATGTAGTTAACGACATGCGTAAAATTACACCTACCATTATACTTGACAAAAGGGGCCTTATGGGCCAACGTTTCCTTGCTTGGTATCATCACATTGAGAATGTCTCAAAGATGAATGACATATCGTATGTGCTCAAGCAATCCCCTCCTCATATACCTCCTACGAAACTAGCTTCAAATAAGGAGTGTGAAAATTATACTAGACACTATGAGGATGACTTACAAGCCAAATGCTTAATCCTTACTTCACTTAGTAAGGAGCTTAAGAAGCTACATGAGCACATGGACACTTCTTGTGCCATGGTTGATAGTTTGCATAGGATGCATGACATTGAGACAAGTAATGTACGATTCTCAAATGTTTGTAGTCTATTGAATGCCAAAAAGGCAAAGGGGACATCTGTCCAAAAACATGGACAAAAGATGGAAATGATCTTTCAAGATCTTGAGAGTTTAGGAACTTCCATCGATGGGAAAATGGCCCAAGACTTTTTCCTTGCATCTCTCTCGGATGATGTCATTAAGTTTATAGTAAACTATAAAATGAATAGATTCGATCATACTTTTACCGAGATGATTGACATGTGCTGTGAGTTTGAACAAAGTTTCAAAAAGGACAGTGGGAGTGAGAATGCAATCACAAGGAAAAGGTTGCATAAGAAGAAGGTAAGAAAATCCAAAGGAACATGCTTTCATTGTGGAAAGGATGAACGTTGGAAGAAGAAATACAGGGTGCGCATTGCGAGCCTAATGACATGAACTTTTGAAGGGACTATTTCTGTCATAGAGAGTGCTTTTACCGTGAGCTCCAATTCCTGGGTATTTGATTCAGGCGCTAGTCAACATATCTGCAATTCGTTGCAAGGACTAACAGGGAGCAGGACACTGCGTAATGGGGAGATGGTTGTGCGAGTTGGGAATGGCACTAAGATCTCTGCAAAAGCAGTAGGCACCTACATGCTTAAACTACCCTCTGGGGAAGTCTTGGAACTTAAAAATTGTTTATATTTTCCTTCATGTATAAAGAATTTGATTTCTGTCTCTATGCTTTTACGAGATGGGCACTCAGTATTGTTTGACAAAATGAGTTGCACTTTATACTTGAACAGTCCTATTATCTCTCATGGTAATATGATAGAGGGACTTTTTCACCTAGAGACAAGTAGTGGGATGCACTGTATTGACAGCGGGAATACCTCAAAACCCAAAAGGGCTAGAGAAGAAGTTAACCGAGTTAAGCTTTGGCATCTTAAACTTGGACATATAAACCAAGATAAGATTCGCAACATGTCGAAAGACGGATATTTCAGCTCATTAGGTAATGACCAAATGGGCGCTTGTGAATCTTGTTTACTGGGAAAGATGTCTAAATCTCCATTCACTGGGAAAGGAGAGCGAGCCAAAGAACTACTAGGGTTAATCCACACAGATGTATGTGGACCTATGTCCACTGCAGTACGAGGAAGGTTCTCCTACTATATCACATTCACCGATAATCACTCTCAGTTTGGCTATGTGTATCTTATGAAGTACAAGTCAGAATCCTTTGAAAAGTTCAAAGAGTTCAAGAATGAAGTGGAGAACCAAACTGGGAAATAGATAAAGATCCTAAGATCGGATCGAGGGGGTGAATATCTGAGTAATGAATTCCTAGACTACCTCAAGGAGTGTGGAATAGTATCACAGTGGACTCCACCAGGAACTCCTCAACATAACGGAGTTTCTGAACGAAGAAATCGAACCTTGATGAAATGGTTCGTTCAATGATGCGTTCCGCTGACCTACCAGTTTCATTCTGGGGATATGCACTACAAACAGGAGCTTATTTGCTAAATAGAGTGCCTTCCAAGTCAGTTCCACAAATGCCATATGAGATATGGCATGGCAAAAGAACAAATCTTAATCATATTAAGATTTGGGTTTGTTCGGCTTACATAAAAAGGCTTGAAGCAGACAAGCTTGAAGCAAGGTCTGTTAAGTGCTATTTTGTGGGGTATTCCAAACAGACTTTGGGATACGAATTCTATCATCCTGACGACCAGAAAGTCTTTGTCGCCAAAACAGCTATGTTCCTTGAGGACGAATTCGTTCTCAATGGAAGTAGCAAGAAAACGATAGAATTAAAGGAAATTCCTAATGAACCACAAACAAGTATTCAACAGATGGACAACCATGTTCCTGAACCCTTAGCTCCACGTAGATTTGAAAGGGTCAGCAGGCCACCTCAAAGGTATGGCTTGGATAATGACTTTGGGGAATTGCACCTTCTAGGTGACAATGACACAAAGGAGGACCCTAGAGACTACACTGAAGCAATGTCCGACATTGATTCAAAGAGATGGCAAGAGCCCATGAAATCCGAGATGGATTGCATGTATCAAAATCAGATCTGGACTCTTGAAGACCCTCCAGAAGGTATAGTACCTGTTGGAAACAAATGGGTATTCAAGAGGAAGATAGGCGTTGATGGGAACGTGGAGACTTATAAGGCTAGATAAGTAGCCAAGGGTTACAGGCAACGAGAAGGGATTGACTATGAAGAAACCTTCTCTCCTGTAGCCATGAATAAGTCCATTCGGATTTTGCTTGCTATAGCTGCGTACCATGATTATGAGATATGGCAAATGGACGTGAAGACGACCTTTCTGAATGGCTACCTAGAGGAAGAGCTCTATATGACTCAACCCGAGGGTTTCGTGTCCAAGTCTGAAAAGACTAAGGTATGTAAGCTTCAGAGGTCCATTTATGGACTTAAGCAAGCCTCCATGAGCTGGAATATTCGTTTTGACATTGAAATCAAATCGTTTGGCTTTACTCAAAATGAAGACGATAATTGTGTTTATCAAAAGGTCATTGGGGATGCAGTTGTATTCCTAGTGTTATATGTAGATGACATATTACTATTTGGGAATGACACTGCAGTACTTTCTTCTGTAAAAGTGTGGTTGTCCAAAACCTTCCACATGAAAGATTTGGGAGATGCATCTTATGTGCTTGGGATAAAGCTCTATCGTGATAGATCTAGAAAATTAATTGGATTATCCCAATCTATGTACATAGATAAGGTGCTAAGTAAGTTCCAGATGGAACAATCAAAGAAAGGTTTTCTTCCTGTCAGACATGGAATTCACCTTTCTAAGTCCATGGAACCTAAAACTCCTGAAGAAATACGGCAGATGAGTGCTATTCCTTATGCTTCCGCCATAGGAAGTCTCATGTATGCCATGATATGCACAAGGCCTGATATCGCATATGCTGTGAGCATTACTAGTCGATATCAATCTAACCCAGGATCAGAACACTGGGCAGCTGTCAAGACGGTCCTTAAGTACTTAAGAAGAACTAAGGACATGTTCCTCGTTTACGGAGGAGCGACAGAGTTGCGAGTAGAAGCCTATACAGACGCAGATTTCCAATCTGACGTCGACGATAGAAGTTCCAACTTCGGATATGTGTTCACTCTGAATGGTGGGGCTGTCAGCTGGAAAAGCAAGAAACAATCTGTAATTGCTGATTCCACGACAGAGGCTGAATATGTCGCTACAGCTGAAGCCGGCAAAGAAGCGTTCTGGATGAAGAAGTTCATTACTGAACTTGGAGTGGTTCCAACCATTACATCACCAGTAACTTTGTACTGTGATAATAGTGGGGCGATAACTCAAGCCAAGGAACCCAGGGCTCATCAAAAGAACAAGCATTTTGATAGACGCTTTAATATCATTAGAAGATATGCTGCCGAGGGGAAAGTCAACATCCTCAAGGTTGCCTCAGCCAATAACGTAGCAGATCCACTGACGAAGCCAATGTCTCAAATCCAACTTGACTGCCATATGGAAAAGATGGGTATTAGATACATGGGAAGGTGGCTTTGAGTGCAAGTGGGAGATTGTTGGAAGTACGCCCACAAAGCCACTCATTTGATGTAATAGCTTTTGGAATACTTATTGTATTAGACTATTATATGTTTAATGAAGGGCAAAGCTTATTGTTAATCACTATTTATTGTATCATGTGTTTAAGCAATAAGGGAATCCAAGGAATATATTTAATCTAAGAGAGAAGTGATCTAAGTAAGTTAGATTAACGAGACCTTTCTCTTATGAACATTCCTAAAACGTTCCTAGCCATAGGATTGCCAATTGGGCATTGACAATCCACTAAGGTTAGTATGTGTTATGTTAACTCAAGCGTGAGTATGACTAGTCTCAAGTCATTTAGTGTTGGACACTGAGACAAACACATAGGTGCTCAAAAGGTAATCGAGTACACTGAACAACGATCAAAAGAGAGTTCGAACATACATGTCATGTAAGAACTCGTAAGTTGCAATATGCAAAGTAGTCCTTTGACCTGAGGCATCATTGATGTCTAATGGTTAGGTCCTTGATCTTTGATTATGTCAAAGGCATTCCATTGAGAGTGTCCACGACATTGTTGGGGTCAAGCTTCCATGGTGGAAGGTGAATACTCTGAGATATGATTCGAGAGTCTTTGGCCAAAGCATACGAATATGATTTAGGAAGCATGTTCCAAATCATATTCAATTGATTCATATAGAGAAGTATCACATTGGATAGTAGACATGAAACAAACTATCACTCAAACAATTGATCAAGAGTATTGTATTAGAGAAGGACCGTATTGCATTGTAATTGTAACTGGATAGGTTCTCCAACCACTTCTACTTAGCTTGGGTAGCCATGACATACTGCTAGGTGTCACTCATGGTTTGTGGAAGCCCTGAGGATTAGCAAACACTAATCTTCATCAAAGGGAGAATTGAAATGTAGTTTCAATTCACAATTGATCGTTAAGAGTAACAATCGCCCACTGCCTCGCTAATTGGAACCTAATGGATCGTACACCGAGTAAGGGTGAAAGTGAAGAAATATAAATGAGATGGATAAGCAATTAAATAGTTTAATTGAGAATGGTCAAGATTAATTAATTAGTTAATTAATCTTACGAAAGGTTCGTATTGGGCTTTTAAGTTGGTTTTGGGTTTCGGGGCCCAAAAGGGTTTTTGGTCCACAAGGCCCATTGAGTTTAGGTTGTGTGACAACTAAAACTAAATGAAAATTAACCCAAAAATAAAGTCAAAACCGGCCTAGGGTGAGGGTTATCAAACTTGGGTTAATTGCAAGTTTGCCACTCACATGTGAGGTGGTATGAAAGCATCTTTATAGCTTTTACCTCATTAGGGTTTTCTTGAGACAAAGAAGAGAAATATTGTCTCTCTTTTTCTCCATAGAGGCCGGCCACTTAGGGGAGGGATAGCTAGCAATCTTTCTTCCTCTAAGTCATCCATTTCATCTTCACACCTCATCCTTGGTGTGGAGACTTAGAGACACCAAACCTTTGGTGTTTTTGGAGATCCTTTCCTCACATCCTCAAGGAGCAAAGGAGTAACAAAAGGAAGTAAATCACAAGGAAGATCCAAGGAGCTAGGAGGTGACTTGAAGGCCCTCCACTTGGGTGAATCCCTTGTGTAAACAAGGATGAGCTTCAAGGGTAATGAATCTCAAAATCCTTTCTTCTCTTTAATGTTGTTAAAGAGTCTTGTGGTTCACCATTCACTAGGCTTTGAAAGTCATGGGTTTTAGAATTGTTTTTGAATGCATGCCTACTTTAAAGTGTTATTAGTTTGCATATGTGTTCAAATACTCTCACATGTTCTTAGCTAGGACAAAATTTTTCCTTCAAGCAATGCACACCCACGGCAAGGTTAGAACCACCCTTGCCGCAACCACCCAAACAATCCAATTCGGCCAACAAAGGTAAGCATAAATATGCCCCTATCATTATTCAAACATTATCCTATTTATCCAACATTACCTAAACTTACTTCTAGCTGTAAAAGGAGTCCTTATCCTATTCTAAATACTTCCTATCTAATTCTAGGAGTCCTAATCCATCCAAACAATTCTGGCGAATTTTCAAGGGGGTTGTGCCGCAGGTTTTAAGAGCCTAAAATCCAGAAAAATACACTTTGTGCCGCAGCAATGAAGGAATGAGTAGAGCTTGGAGCCGTGCTTGCCATTCAAGACATTTGGATTGCTGGAGCATTTCTAGGTGTATTCTATCCTTAGTTTTAGTTCAATGTTTGTTTTAATTTGGTTTTCAGTTATGATAAACATGCGGAACTAATTTCGATTTAGCTAGAGGTGAATCCAAAGCCATGAACATATATGTGATATGAATTGATTACATCCAGTTGTTATTTCATAAATCGTGAATGCAATTTACTTAACTATTTGATGGAGAACTTATTCTTGTATGTTGATTAAGGATGCATACTTAGTTTGCTTGCATGAATTTGATGCTAGAATATAAGGGAGTTTCACCTAATAGTTACAAACTTATATTTATCGGTAGTGGAGGTTTCTAGTCACGATCGCTTTAAGTAAATTCCAAGCAGGAGTATCATGCTGTTCATAGTTACGAATGTCATGTCAATGCTTATGATTTTCATAGAACTTAATGATCTTTGATATGTGTCTCTATCATGCTGTCCATACAAGGAACTTGATAAGAATAATTTGGTTGCGTCGCTGAGTCCAATTCAATGAATTTAGGAAAATCTGATGGTTAATTAGTGCTGTTCACGGTTAACTTGGGGCATTGTCATTCATGGTTTATAGGAATAGTAACTAGAAATCGATTTATGTTGCATATGTGTCATGTGTGGAGAAGGACCCTCTAGCTAGCCTTTCACCCCTTTCTTTCACCCCAATTTTGTACCCTTTAAGTTTGTTTTACAAGTTCGTTTGTTTAAGTTTTAAATTCGTCAAAACAAATCCCCATTTAGTATTTCGAGTCTTTTTAGTTTAACTTTCGTCTAAATCACCCTTTAGTGCTAGTTTTGAGTCATAGGAACTTAGTTTGTGTGTTTTGAGTCAGTTTAGCTTGTTTTGAGTAGTTTAAGTCTAGTTTTATGTTTTTGAGTCTAGTCTAGTGATTTAAAGTCTAATTAGTGTAGATTAGCATCCCTAACTAATCCCGGGCCTAGAACGATCCCTACTTACACATACTACAATTGCATAATTATAGGGCTTAAGTTTGTGTGCTGTTTTATATCACATCAACCCCTTAGTACTTAAGTAAATAAACACATAATTCACTACTAGGACCAAAAGAATGAGTACTCTGAAGTCCAAAACCTTTTTGGGTATCAAAAGTACACAACTTTTATATTAGTGTGCATTTGGATTGTTTTCGGCATTCATAAAATCAAACGAGCGTGCGTTTCACAACGATTGGAACTTAAGCAAGTAAACACCTGTAATGCGCTAATAGGACAATAAGAATGAGTACTCAAAAGATCAAAAGCTTATTGGGTGTCAAAAGTACCCAGTTTTTCTTTTGGAAGTGCATTTGGACTGTTTTTGGCATTAATAATAATAAATGAGCGTGCGCTTGACACCCCTTGAACTTAAGCAAACAAAACTTATAATGCGCAACTAGAACCACAAGAATGAGTACTCAAAATATCAAAAGCTTCTTATTGAGCGTCAAATGTACATGGTTCTTCTATTTGGAATGCATTTGGATAGTTTTCGGCAATAATAAAAACAAATGAGCGTGCGTTTGACTCCTGTTAGAACATAAACAAATAAACACATATAATGCAATACTAGGACCATGAGAATGAGTACTCAAAAGAACAAAAGCTTATTGGGTGTGAAAAGTACAAAGTTTTTCTATTTCGAATGCATTTGAACTGTTTTTTGCATTAATAAAAACAAACGAGCGTAATTTTGACACCCCTTGGAACATAAGTAAATAAACACATCTAATGCACTACTAGGACCATAAGAAAGAGTACTCAAAATATCAAAAGCTTATTGAGTGTCAAATGTGCACAATTTTTCTATTTTGATTGTGTTTGGACTGTTTTCAACATTAATGGAAACAAAATAGCGTGCGTTCGATACCCATTGTAACTTAAGCAAATAAACATATGTAATGCACTGTTAGGACCATAAGAATGAGTACTTTAAAGATCAAAAGTTGGTTCGGTGTCAAATGTACATAGTTTTTCTATTTGGAGGGCATTTTGACTATTCTCGGCATTAATAAAAGCAAACAAGCGTGCGTTTGACAATCTTTGGAACTTAAGCAAATAAACAAATCTATTGCGCCACTAGGACAATAAGAATGAGCACTCAAAAGATCAAAAGATTATTGGGTATGAAAAGTACATAGTGTTTTCTATTTGGACTACATTTGGATTGTTTTCGTCATTATTAAAAACAGTCGAGCATGCATTTCACAACTATTGGAACTTAAAAAAATAAACATATATTATGCGCTACTAGGACCAGAGGATTGAGTACTCAAAAGATCAAATGGTTATTGGATGTCAACAGTGCACAATTTTTTTATTTTCTCTACATTTGGACTGTTTTCAGCATAAATAAAAACAAACGAGCGTGCATTTGGCACCTATTGATACTTAAGCAAATAAACACATGGAATTCGCTATTAGAACCATAAGAATGAGTACTCAAAAGATCAAAGTCTTATTGGGTGTCAAAAGTACATAATTTTTCTATATGGAGTGCAATTGGTCTGTTTTCGGCATTAATAAAAACAAACGAGTGTGCGTTTGACACCCATTGGAATGTAAGCAAATGAACAGATATAATGCGCTGTTAGGCGATAAGAATGAGCACTCAAAAGATCAAAAGCTTATTGCAGGTCAAAAGTACAAATTGTACTATTTTCGATGCAATTGGACTATTTTTGGCAAAAATAAAAACACACGAGCGTGCGTTTGACACCCATTGGTACTTAAGAAATTAAACACAAATAATTCTCTACTAAGACCATAAGAATGGGTACTCCAGAGATCAAAAGCTTATTGGGTGTCAAAACTACGTAGTTTTTCTATTTAGAGGGCATTTGGATTGTTTTTAGCATTAAGAAAAACAAACAAGCATACGTTTGAAACCCATTGGAGCATATGCAAATAAACATTTATAATGCGCTATTAGGACCATAAGAATGAGTCCTCTTAGGATCATAAGCATATTGGGTGTCCAAAGTAGACAGTTTTTCTTGTTTCAGTGCATTTGGATACTTTTTAGCTTAAATAAAAACAAACGAGCATGCGTTTGAAACCCATTGGTACTAAAGCAATAAAAAACATAAAATTCGCTACTAGGACCATGAGAATGTGTACTCAAAAGATCAAAAACTTATTGGGCGTCAAAAGTACACAGTTTTTCAATATGCAGTACATTTGGACTGTTTTCAACATTAATAAAAACAAACAAGCGTGCGATTGATACCCCTTGGAACTTAGGTAAACAAAGACATATAAAGCACTACTAGGACCATAAGATTCAGTACTCAAAAGATGAAATGCATATTGTGTAACATCCCATATCGCCAAGAGAGTGATCTTTAAATGTATATTCCCATCCCTACCTAGCACGAGGCCTTTTGGGAGCTTACTGGCTTCGGGTTCCGTAGGAACTCCGAAGTTAAGCGAGAAGGGGGCCAGAGCACTCCCAGGATGGGTGACCCACTGGGAAGTTGCTCGTGAGTTCCCAGAAACAAAATTGTGAGGGAATGTAAGCCCAAAGCGGACAATATCGTGCTACGGTGGTGGAGCGGGCCCGAGAAGTGGTCCACCCCGAGTCGGGATGTGACAAATTGGTATCAGAGCCAATCCCTGGCCGAAAGTGTGCCGACGAGGACGTCGGGCCCCTAAGGTGGGTGGATTTTAACATCCCACATTGCCTAGGGGAGTGATCCTTAAATGTATAATCCCATCCCTACCTAGCACGAAGCTTTTTGGGAGCTCACTGGCTTCGGGTTCCGCAGGAACTCGGAAGTTAAGCGAGAAGAGGGCCAGAGCACTTCCAGGATGGGTGACCCACTGGGAAGTTGCTCGTGAGTTCCCAGAAATAAAACAGTGAGGGAATGGTAAGCCCAAAGCGGACAATATCGTGCTACGGTGGTGTAGCGGGCCCAGGAAGTAGTCCGCCCTGGGCCGGGATGTGACAAATTGGTATCAGAGCCAATCCCTGGCTGCAAGTATGCCGAAAAAGAAGTCGGGCCCCTAAGGGGGGTAGATTGTAACATCCCACATCGCCCAGCGGAGTGATCCTTAAATGTATATTCCCATCTCTACCTAGCACAAAGCTTTTTGGGAGCTCACTGGCTTCTGGTTCCGTAGGAACTCCGAAGTTAAGCGAAAAGGGTGCCAAAGCACTCCCAGGATGGGTGACGTACTGGGAAGTTGCTCGTGAGTTCCCAGAAACAAAACCGTGAGGGAATGGTAAGCCCAAAGCGGACAATATCATGCTACGGTGGTGGAATGGGCCCAGGAAGTGGTCCGCCCCGGGCCGAGATGTGACAAATTGGTATCAGAGCCAATCCTTGGCCGGAAGTATGCCGACGAAGACGTCGGGCCCCTAAGAAGGGTGTATTGTAACATCCCACATCGCCCAGGGGAGTGATCCTTAAATGTATATTCCCATCCCTACCTAGCACGAAGCTTTTTGGGAGTTCACTGGCTTCAGGTTCCGTAGGAACTCAAGTTAAACGAGAAGGGGGCCAGAGCACTCCCAGGATTGGTGACACATTGGGAAGTTGCTCGTGAGTTCTAATAAACAAAACCGTGAGGGAATGGTAGCTCAAAGCGGACAATATCGTGCTACGATGATGGAGCGGGCCTGGGAGATGGCTGTGCCTGGGCTGGGATGTGACAATATTTGGTATCAGAGTCAATCCCTGGCCGGAAGTATGCCGACGAAGACGTCGGGCCCTTAAGGGGGGTGGATTGTAACATCCCACATCGCCTAAGGGAATGATCCATAAATGTATATTCTCATCCCTACCTAGCACGAGGCCCTTTGGGAGCTCACTGGCTTCGGGTTCCGTAGGAACTCCGAAGTTAAGCGAGAAAAAGGCCAGAGCACTCCCATGATGGGTGACCCACTGGGAAGTTGCTCGTGAGTTCCCATAAACAAAATCGTGAGGGAATGGGAAGCCCAAAGCGGACAATATCATGCTACGATGGTGGAGCGGGCCGAGGAAGTGATCCGCCCCAGGCCGGGATGTGACAAATTGGTATTAGAGCCAATCCTTGGCTGGAAGTATGCCGACGAGGACATTGGGCCCCTAAGGGAGGTGGATTGTAACATCCCACATCGCCAAGGGAGTGATCCTAAAATGTATATTCTCATCCCTATCTAGCACGAGGCCTTTTGGGAGCTCACTGGCTTCGGGTTCCGTAGGAACTCCGAAGTTAAGCGAGAAGGGGGCCAGAGCACTCCCATGATGGGTAACGCATTGGGAAGTTGCTCGTGAGTTCCCAGAAAAAAAACCGTGAGGGAATGGTAAGCCCAAAGCGGACAATATCATGTTACGGTGGTGGAGCGGGCCTGGGAAGTGATCTGCCCTGGGCCAGGATGTGACAAATTGGTATTAAAGCCAATCCCTGGCCGGAAGTGTGCAGATGAGGATGTTGGGCCCCTAAGTGGGGTGGATTGTAACATCCCACAACGCTCAGGGGAGTGATCCTTAAATGTATATTCTCATCCCTACCTAGCACGAGGCCTTTTGGGAGCTCACTTGCTTCGGGTTCCGTAGGAACTCCGAAGTTAAGCGAGAAGGGGGCTAGAGCACTCCCATGATGGGTGACCCACTGGGAAGTTACTCGTGAGTTCCCAGAAACAAAACTGTGAGGGAATGGTAAGCCTAAAGCGGACAATATCGTGCTACGGTGGTGGAGTTGGCCCGGGAAGTGATCCACCCCGAGCCGGGATGTGACAAATGGAATGGTAAGCCTAAAGTAGACAATATCGTGCTACGGTGGTGGAACGGGCCCGGGAGATGGTTGCGCTCAGGCTGGGATGTGACAATTGGTATCAGAACCAATCCCTGGTCGAAAGTGTGCCGACGGAGACGTCAGGCCCCTAAAGGGGGTGGATTGTAACATCCCACATCGCCCAAGGGTGTGATCCTTAAATGTATATTCCTATCCCTACCTAGCATGAGGCTTTTTGGGAGCTCATTGGCTTCGAGTTCCGTAAGAACTCCGAAGTTAAGTGAGAAGGGGGCCAAAGCACTCCCAGGATAAGTGACCCACTGAGAAGTTGCTCGTAAGTTCCTAGAAACAAAATAGTGAGGGAATGGTAAGCCCAAAGCGGACAATATCGTGCTACGATGGTGGAGCGGGCCTAAAAGGTGGCTGGGCCCGGGCCGGGATGTGACATATTGGGTGTCAAACGTATATAGTTTTTCTATTTGGAGTGCATTTGGACTGTTTTCAGCATTAATAAAAAAAAATGAGCATGCATTTCACCCAAAGAGCAAAAGCTTATGGGGTGTCAAATGTACACAGTTATTCTATCTGGATTGCATTTAGATTGTTTTCGACAATAATAAAAACAAATGGGTTTGCGTTTAACACCTATTAGAACTTAAGCAAATAAACACGTACAATACAATACTAGGACCACAAGAATGAGTACTCAAATGATCAAAAGCTTATTGGGTGTCAAAAGTACACAGTTTTTTTTTTTATTTCAAATGCATTTGAACAGTTTTCGGCATTAATACAAGGCTTTTTAGCCAAAATGGTCACTGAGATTTGCATAACTCTTCATTTTGGTCCTTGATATTCGAAATCAATAGAAGTGGTCCCTGAGATTTTCCACTATCAATCATTTTGGTCCATCCGTGAAAATTTATGTTAAATAAGGATCAAAATGATAAAATTACCCTCAATTTAATAAACAATAGGCCAAAACGATTTGACCAAAATTGAGGGTGTTTTTGTCATTTTATTCTTATTTTATTGATATTTTTTACGAAATGGCTAAAGTGATTGATGGTAGACAATCTCAGGGACCACTTTTATTGATTTCAAATCTCATGAACCAAGGTGAGGAGTCATGCAAATCTCAGGGACCATTTGGCTAAAAAGTCTTAGTAAAAACAAACGAGCGTAAGTTTGACACCTGTTGGAACTTAAGCAAATAAACATAGATAATGCGCTACTAGGACTACAAAAATGAGTATCAAAAGATCAAAAGATTATTGGGTGGTAAAAGTACACAGTTTTTCTATCATCAGTGCATTTGGATTGTTTTCGGCACAAACAAAAACAAACGAGCGTGCGTTGAACACCTATTGGTACATATGCAAATAAAAACATATAATTCGCTACTGGGACCATAAGAATGAGTGCTCAAAAGATCAAAAGCTTATTGGGTGTGAAAAGTATACAGTTTTTCTATTTTCAATGCATTTGGACCGTTTTCGGCTTTAACAAAAACAAACAACTGTGCGTTAGACACCCATTGGAATTTAAGCAAATAAGCAACAATAATGCTCTACTAGAACCATAAGAATGAGTACTCAAAAGACCATAAGCGTATTGGGTATCAAAAGTACACAGTTTTTCTATTTGGAGTGCATTTGGATTGTTTTCGGTAATAATGAAAACAAACGAGCGTGCATTTGGCACCTATTAGAACTTAAGCAAAAAACCACATAAAATGTGCTACTCAGACCTTAAGAAGAGTACTCAAAAGATCAAAAGCTTATTAGGTGTCAAAAGTACACAGTTTTTCTATTTCGAATGCAGTTGAACTGTTTTCGGCATTAATAAAAACAAACAAGCGTACGTTTGTCACCCCTTGGAACTAAAGCATATAAACAAATTTAATTCACTACTAGGACCATAAGATTGAGTACTCAGAAGATCAAAAGCTTATCAGGTGTCAAAAGTACATAGTTGTTCTGTTTGGAGTGCATTTCCATTGTTTCTGGCATTAAAATAACAAATGAGCGTTCGTTTGACACCAACTAGAAGTTAAGAAAATAAACACATACAATGCACTACTTAGACATTAAGGATAAGTAATCAAAAGTTCAAAAGCTTATCAGTGCCAAAAGTACACAGTTTTTCTGTTTGGAGTGCATTTGGACTGTTTTCGGGATCAATAAAAACAAACAATTCTGCGTTTGAGACTCATAGGAACTTAAGCAAATAAATCATATTATGTGGTACTAGGACCATAAGAATGAGTACCCAAAATATCAAAAGTTATTGGGTGTCAAATGTACAAAGTTTTTCCATTTGGAGTGTATTTGGGCTGTTTTCGGCATTAGTAAAAACAAACGAGCGTGCGTTTGACACCCACTGGAACTTAAGAAAATAAACTAATATAATGAGTCACTAGGACCATAAAAATGAGTGCTCAAAAGATCAAAAGCATATTAGGTGTCAAAAGTACAAAGTTTTTCTACTTTTATTGCATTTGGATTGTTTTCGGCATTAATAAAAAAAGGAGCATGCATTTTACAACCAAGGGAACTTATGCAAAAGAAAAATTTTATAATGTGCTACTAGGACCATATGAATGAGTACTCAAGAGATCAAAAGCTTATTGGGTATTAAAAGTATACATTTTTCCAATTTTCAGTACATTTCGATTGTTTTCGACATTTACAAATGAGCATGCGTTTCCCAACCGTTGGAACTTGAGAAAATAAACACATATAATGGCTCTAATAGGACCAGTAGAATGAGTACTCAAAAGATCAAAAGTTTAATTGTTGTCAAAAGTACACAGTTTTTCTATTTTAGTGCATTTGAACTGTTTTCGGGATTAATAAAAACAAGCGAGCGTGCGTTTGACATCCCTTGGAACTTAACCAACTAAACAAATATAACACGACACTTGGACCATAAGAATGATTACCCAAAGGATCAAGAGCATACTGGGGGTCAAAATTGCACAGTTTTTCTATTTGGAGTGCATTTGGACTGTTTTCAGCATTAACAAAAACAAACGAGCGTGTGTTTGACACCTATTGAAACTTAAGCCAATAAACACATAAAATGCACTAGTAGGACCATAAGAATGAGTACTCAAATGATAAAATGATTATTGGGTGTCAAAATTGCACGGTTTTTCTTTTTGGAGGGCATTTGAACTGTTTTCGGCATTAACAAAAACAAACGAGGTGCAATCGACACCCATTGGAACATAAACAAATAATGCATATAATGCACTACGAAAATCGTAAGAATGTGTACTCAAAAGACCATAAGCATATCGGGTGTCAAAAGTACACAGTTTTTCTATTTGGAGTGCATTTGGACTGTTTCCGGCATTAATAAAAGCAAAGTAGTCTGCGTTTGACACTCATTGGAGTGCATTTGGACTGTTTTCAACACTAATAAAAACGAATGAGCATGCGTTTGACACCTATTGCAACTTAAGCAAATAAACACATATAATGCCTTATTAAGACCAAAAAAATGAGTACACAAAAGATCAATGGCTTATGGGTGTCAAAAGTACACAGTTTTTCTATTTGGGATGCATTCGAACTGTTTTCGGCATTAATAAAAAGAAACGAGCATGCATATGACACCCCTTGGAACATAAAAAAATAAAAACATATAATGTGCTACTTGGACCACATAATTGAGTAAGGAAAAGATAAAAAGTTATTGGGTGTCAAAAGTGCACAGTTATTCAATTTGAAGTGCGTTTGGACTGTTTTCGATATTAATAAAACAAACGACCGTGCGTTTGGCAACCATTGGAACTTATGCAAATATATGTGTTACTAGGACCATAAGAATGAGTACTCAAAAGATCAAAAGCTTGTTGAGTGGCAAAAGCACACAGTTTTTCTCTTTGGAGAGCATTTGGAATGTTTTCGGCATTATTAAAAGTAAACTTAAGAAAATAAATACATATAATGCGCTATAAGGACCATAAGATTGCATACTCAAAAGATCAAAAGCTTATTGGACGTCAAAAGTACATAGTTTTTCTATTTGGAGTGCATTTGGACTGTTTTCAGCATTAATAAAAGCAAACTAGTGTGCGTTTGACACTCATTGGAACTTAAGCAAATATACACATATAATGCGCTACAAGGACCACAAGATTGAGCATTCAAAAGATCAAAAGCTCATTGGGTGTCAAAAGTACACCGTTTTTCTATCTGGACTATTTTCGGTATTAATAAAAACAAACGAGTGTGCATTTCACAACCCTTGGAACTTAAGCAAATAAACCCATATAATGCACTACTGAGACCATAAGAATGAGTACTCAATCTATCAAAAGCTTATTGAGCGTCAAAAGTATACAGTTTTTCTATTTGGAGTGCATTTAGACTGTTTTCGGAATTAAGAAAAACAAATGTGTGTACGTTTGACACCCCTTGGAACTTAAGCAATTAAACACGTATAATTCGCTACTTGGACCAAAAGTACATAGTTTTTCTATTTCGTGTGCATTTGCAATGTTTTCAGCATTAGTAAAAACAAACGATCGTGCGTTTGACACCCATTGGAACTTAAGCAAATAAACACATACAATGCACGAGTAGGACCATAAGAATAAGTACTCAAAAGATCAAAAGCCAATCAGGTGGCAAAAGGATACAGTTTTTTCCATGTTCAATGCATTTGGACTGTTTTCTATAGAATTAAAAACAAACGAGCGTGCGTTTAACACTAATTGGTACTTAAGCAAATAAACACATATAGTTCGCTACTAGGACCATAAGAATGAGTGCTCAAAACATCAAAAACTTATTGGGTGTCAAAAGTATACACTTTTTCTATTAGAGTGCATTTGGACTGTTTTCGGTATTAATAAAAACAAACGAGCGTGCGTTTAACACCTATAAGAACTTAAGAAAATAAATTCATACAATGCGCTACTAGGACCATAAGAATGATTACTCAAATTATCAAATGCTTATTGGGTGTCAAAAGTACACAATTTTTCTATTTGGTGTGCATTTGCACCGTTTTCGGCATTAATACAAACAAATGAGCGTGCTTTTGACACCCATTGGAACTTAAGCAAATAAACATATATAATGCACTACTTGGACCATCAGAATGAGTATCCAGAAGATCAAAAGCTTATTAGGTGCTAAAAGTACATAGTTTTTCTATTTCGTGGGCATTTGGACTATTTTCGGCATTAATAAAAACAAATGACCGTGCATTTGACACCCATTGGAACTTAAGAAAATAAACACATATAATGCGCTACTAAGACCATGAGAATGAGTGGCAACAGTACACAGTTTTTCTATTTTCAATGCATTTCGAATGTTTTCGGCATTAGAAGAAACAAACGAGTGTGCGTTTAACACCCATTGAAAATATGCAAATTAATGCATATAATGCGCAATTTGGACTGTTTTCAGCATTAATATAAACAAATGAGCGTGTCTTTGACCACCATTGGAACTTAAGCAAATAAAACATATAAAGCGGCACAAGGAACATAAAAATGAGTACTCAAAAGATCAAAGGCTTATGGGGTGTCAAAAGGACACAATTTTCCTATTTAGAGTGCATTTGCACCATTTTCGGCGTTAATAAAAACAAACGAGCGTGTGTTTAATACCCATTGGAACTTAAGAAGATAAACACATATAATGTGCTACTTGGACTATAAGAATGAGTACTCAAAATATCAAAAGCTTATCAGGTGTCAAAAGTACACAGTTTTTCTATTTCGTGTTCATTTGGACAGTTTTCGACATTAATAAAAACAAAGGACCGTGCGTTCCACATTAATAAAAGCAAACGAGTGTGCGTTTCACAACAACTTGAACTTAAGCAAATAAACACATATAATGTGCTACTAAGACCGTAACAATGAGTACTCAAAACACCAAAATCTTATTGGGTGTCAAAAGTACACAGTTTTTCTATTTGGTATGCATTTGGATTGTTTTCAGCATTAATAAATACAAACGAGCTTCTGTTTGACACTCATTGGAACTTAAGCAAGTAAACACATATAATGCGCTACTACGACCATAAGAAAGAGTACACAAAAGATCAAAAGGTTGTTGGGTGTCAAAAGGGCTCAGTTTAACCATTTTTAGGGCATTTGGACTCTTTTCGGCATTGATAAACACAAACGAGCATGTGTTTGACACCCATTAGAATGAGTACTCAAATGATCAAAAGCTTATTGGATGTCAAAATTACACCGTTTTTGTAATTGGAGTGCATTTGGACTGTTTTGACATAAATAAAAACAAACGACTGTGCGTTTCGCACCCATTGGAGCTTAAAGCAAATAAACACATATAATGCACTACTAGGACCATAAGAATGAGTACTCAAAAGATCTAAAGCATATTGGGTGTCAAAAGTACACATTTTTTTAATTTTCAGTGTAGTTGGACTGTTTCAGTATTAATAAAAACGAACGAGAGTGCGTTTCACAATCATTGGAACTTAAGCAAGTAAACACATATAATGTGCTACTAGGTGATAGGAGCATATTTATGCGGCTTAGTTAGTGTGTTTTCTTGTATTTATTTAGTTATTTGTTGCTTATTATAGTGTCTTAAGTCATTTTCGTGTGTTTATAGGTCCAATTAGCAAAGTTGGCAAAAAGATGCAATTTGGAGCATTTTAGAGCAATTTTGGGCTTGGAATGGATAGCACAAGTATGGAGCAAGATGGATGGACGAATTTGAAGTTCAAGAGAGGCTAGGAATGTGCAAAAGAGTTGGAGAAATAAATTCAAGTCATTGAAGATAAGGAATCAGCTATAAAGAAGGAGAATTATCCAAAACCTTATCCAACCTTATCTTATCCAAACTAACCTTATCTTATCTTACCTTGCCTTATCTTATCCTATCCTAATCCTTTCCTAACTTAATTCCTGCTGCAAAAGGGTGTTAATTTCAGTTTAGGAGACATAAAAACCTGATTTCTAGGAACCTTATCCTCTCCTACAAAGGTGCCGCACCCTTGTCATTGATCCCTTGGGTTTTTGAACTTCTAGATGTCCTATTTCCTGCTGGGATTACATAAACTTTTCCCCTTAGGATTGTGTTATTATTTTCCTACGCAAACTATGTTTTGCAATCCTTTTCCTACACCAAAAGTTTGTGCCGCACCCTTCCCCTATAAATACAAGTTTATGCTGCACCATTCAGATGACCACCATCTACCATTCAACCTCATTGTGCCGCAGGTTTGCAAAGGAAGGAAGGAGGCGCGTTTCTAGGTGTATTCTATCTTTACTTTTGATGTTTAAATTTAATTGTCTTTGTTTATTTGCGATCATGAGGAACTAAACCCCTTCTTAGCTAGGGGGAATTCGAAACTATGAGCATATATGTGATATGAATTGATTTCATCCAGTTGTGATTTCATAAATCGTGAATGCAATTTGCTTAACTGTTTGATTTAAAACTTATTCTTGTATGTTGATTAGGGATGCATACTTAGTTTGCATGCTAGAATTTGATGCTAAAATATAAGGGAATTTCACCTAATCGTTATGAACTTATATTTACAAGTAGTGGAGGTTGCTAGTCACGATCGCGTTAAGTAAATTCGTGGCAGGAGTGTCATGCAGTCATAGTCACGAATGTCATGTCAATGCTTATGATTTTCACAAAGCTTAATGATTTTCACAAAGCTTAATGATCTTTGATATGTATCTCTAGGGAACTTGATAAGAATAATTTGGTTTGTGGCGCTACGTCCAAATTCAATGAACTTAGGAAAATCTGAAGGTTAATGCGTGCAGTCACGATTAATTTGGGGCATTGTCATTCATGGTTTATAGAAAGAACAACTGGAAATCGATTTGTGTCGCATATATGTCATGTGTGGAGAAGGAACCTCTAGTTAGCCATTCACCCATCTAAATCATCAATTTCGTACAAAACTAAGTCTAGTTTACAATTCTGTTTTGCTTAAGTTTAAATCCGTTTTCAACCAATCCCTTGCTCTTAATTTGTGTTAAGATAGTCTAAATTCGTCAAATCTTGAGTCTTTTCGTCTTTTGAGTCAATTAGAGACTTAATTTCGTTCAAATCAATCTTAGATGTTAGTTTTGAGTCTAAAGAACCTGTGTTGTGTGTTTTAAGTCTAATTAGCTTGTTTTGAGTGTCTAGAGTCCAGAAACTGTCTAGTTTGAGTTCTATTTGCTGTTTTGAGTCTAGTTTAGTGTTTTAAAGTTTAATTAGTGTAGATTAACATCCCTTCTAATCCCCGGCTAGAACGATCCCTACTTACACATACTACATTGATAGGGTTTAAGTTTGAGTGCAATTTAATTTCACATCAAATTGTTGGCACCGTTGCCGGGGATTAGCAAGTTTGGTAATCCCTTGTTTTTGTCGAGTTTTTCTTTTGGTTTCTGATTTCGTTTTGTTTCTTTTCCTTTGGTTCAGGTACTAGTGTATGACTCGGAGTTCTCAACCAATTCACGGGCACATCTTTGAGTTTGACGACGATTTTGAGCGAACGTTGAGAAGAAACAAGAGGAAGCTGCCACCCACTTCATCTATTTCAAGCAGAGAATCCGAATTTGGAGAAGAGGAGGAAGACGAACAAGTCATGGCAGCGGACAATCGTACAATTAAAGAGCTTTCAGCCTCGGGGTTGGATAATGTTGTGCCTTTATGTAACCAATACCCTGCGGCAAGTGAAGGTAAGACCGACGAATTCGAACTAAAGTCTAGCTTGTTGCATCATGTTCCAAAATACCATGGGCTGTCCATGGAAGATCCAAATAAGCACTTAAAGGAATTTGAAGTTGTTTGTTCAAGCATGACTCCCATTAATGTCGATGGGAATATTCTGAAGATGAAAGCTTTTCCATTCTCTCTTATGGATAAAGCTAAGGATTGGTTATTCGAATTGGCGCCCGAAACTGTCACATCTTGGGAAAGCATGAAAAGAGCTTTTTTAGAGAAATTCTTCCCAACTTCTAGAGTTATACTTTTGAGGAAGAAGATTAGCGGGATTCAACAAAACCAAGGCGAATCATTCCCAGCATATTATGAACGTTTCAAGGGTCTTGTTGCCTCATGTCCTCAACATCAAATGAAAGAAGAGCTTCTCATTCAATACTTTTACGAAGGACTTCTTCCCATTGAGAGGCAGATGATAGATGCCTCGGCAGGTGGTGCTTTGGTGGACAAAACGCCTGTTGATGCAAAGATTCTCATCGTAAATTAAGCCTTAAATGCATAACAATATGAAGGTGTTGGACAAAGGCAACCCCCACGGCAACTACAAGTGAATGAGGTAAGTGCAATTTCAGAATTACAATCTCAAATAGCTAATCTTACTACTATGATGTCACAGATGGCCGATGGGATAAAAGTGCAAGCATCAAGCACTTGTGGCATGTGCTCTATCCAAGGGCACCCTTCTGAGCAATGCCCTCAGTTGATAGAGAATGGGGGATAGGAAAGTGCCAACGCAATTGGGTATCAAGGTCCAAATCAGCCAAGGAATGATCCGTACTCAAACACTTACAATCCGGGTTGGAGAGATCATCCAAATTTCAAATGGAGGGAGCCTCAACAAGCCCAACATCAAGGAGGATTTAGGCAGCAACTCCCTGGCTTCTATCAAAAGCCATTTGCATCAAATCCACCTGCAACGCAATCTGCCCAAAATAGTGCAGGTATGTTATTGAATAATGATGCCACATTTAAATTACTAACTACTTCGTCGCAGGAATTCCAAAATCAAGCCAAAGAAGTGGGTGATTTGAAGAAACAATTTGGGCAGATGATTGAGTTTATGGGGCAGTTTCAAGAACAAGGCAAATTGCCTAGTTCAACAATTGTCAATCCGAAAGGAGGATTTGAATCTGCAAAGGCAATCATGTTACGAAGTGGCAAGCAAGTTGGAACCGACCTACAACCATCCAAATCAAGTCAAAAAGAGGACGAAAAGTTGCAAATTGAAGAGAAGGAGGAAGCACAACCCACGGCAAAGGGTGAAACACCCTTGCCGCAGCCACCTAAGCCATCTAATCCGTCCACTTCAGGTAAGAAGGTTCCAAATTCCATTATTTCTAGTGTTGTTCCTCCGAATGTGCCCTTCCCTCGCAGATTTATGCAATCAAAGAAGGAGGAAGCTGAAAAGGACATTCTTGAGACGTTTAGAAATGTGCAAGTCAATATCCCTCTCCTTGATGCAATTAAGCAAGTTCCAAGGTACGCCAAGTTTTTAAAGGAGCTTTGCACAACAAAGAGGAAGATTTCGAACAAGGAGGCTGTCCAGGTAAGTGAGAATGTCTCTGCTGTTTTACAAAGGAAATTACCCCCTGAATGCAAAGATTCGGGGAGTTTTACAATTCCTTGTGTTATTGGCAATACTAAATTTGAACATGCAATGCTAGACTTAGGAGCATCAATTAATGTCATGCCATACTCAATTTATGCATGTATGAACTTAGGCGAACTTAAAAGTGATGGTGTAATCATTCAATTAGCCGATCGTTCTAATGCCTATCCAAAAGGAGTTTTGGAAGATGTTTTGGTGCAGGTGGATCATTTAGTCTTCCCGGCTGATTTCTATGTGCTAGAGATGGATAATTCGGCCCAAGCTACTCCATTGCCAATCTTGCTTGGGCGACCCTTCATGAAAACAGCCCGGACAAAGATCGATGTGTTCAAGGGGACTTTATCAATGGAATTTGATGGGGAAGTTATTGATTTTAATATTTCTGAAGCCATGAAATATCATATTGATGAACATTCATGTTTTTCTATTGATATTTTAGAATCTTTGGCACAGGAATTTCTTGACTCATTAGATCGAGATGCCCTTGAAACAACCATCGTTAGAGGAATAGAAAGCACAACCCAAGCCCCAAAAATTGTGCAAGGGCACGGCAACAACAAGGAGGAAGTTGTTTCCGTGGGTTTTTGTGAAGAAATTGAGGAGATGGTGGCTGCACTTGAGTCATCCCCACCATGTGTTGGTAAGTCTTCAATCCCAATGTCAATTCCTGTTTCTACTAACAAGTTATTACCTTCGGTGGTGCAGGCACCTACACTAGAGCTCAAACCATTGCCCTACCACTTGAAGTATGTCTTTTTGGGAGAAAAAGAAACGTTGCCCGTCATTATTTCATCATCTCTCACGGCATTGGAGGAAGAAAAGCTCATTCGTGTGTTGCGAGAGAATAAAACTGTCATTGGATGGACCCTAGCCGATATCAAGGGGATTAGCCCTACGACATGCATGCATCGCATACTTCTTGAGAAGGGGGCTAAACCAACTCGAGAGGCTCAACGCCGTCTTAACCCTCCTATGATGGAAGTTGTGAAAAATGAGATTATAAAGCTCTTTGATTGTGGGGTCATCTATCCAATTTCAGATAGCCGTTGGGTTTCACCAATTCAAGTCGTTCCAAAGAAGTCGGGAGTCACTATGGTGAAGAATGAAGAAAATGAACTTGTGCCTACCCGAATCCAAACAGGTTGAAGAGTGTGCATCGACTATAGGAAGCTCAACGCCACCACGAGGAAGGACCACTTTCCCTTGCTGTTCATTGACCAAATGCTTGAGAGGTTAGTGGGTCATTCCTTTTATTGTTTTCTTGATGGATATTATGGGTATAACCAAATTATCATAGCTCCGGACGACCAAGAAAATACCATTTTTACTTGTCCGTTTGGCACCTTTGCGTATCGCCGAATGCCATTCGGTTTGTGCAATGCTCCAGCAACTTTTCAACGGTGCATGACAAGTATCTTCTCTTATTTTGTTGAAAAGATTATTGAAGTGTTTATGGACGATTTTAGTGTTTTTGGTGATTCGTTTGACGGTTGCTTAAATAATCTCAGTTTGATCTTAAAACGATGCATGGAAACTAACCTTGTTTTGAATTGGGAAAAATGCCACTTTATGGTTAAACAAGGCATAGTTTTAGGTCACATCGTTTCAGAAAGGGGAATTGAGGTTGATAAGTCGAAAATAGATCTTGTACGCTACTTACCCTCTCCCACTTCAGTGAGAGAGGTTCGTTATTTTCTTGGTCATGCAGGATTCTATAGGCGATTCATCAAGGACTTCTCGAAGATTTCTACCCCCCTATGCCGACTTTTGCAGAAGGAAGTGCCATTCAAGTTCGACGAGGAACGCGAGAAGGCCTTTAAACACCTTAAGGAGATGCTTACTTCAGCCCCCATAATTGTACCACAAGATTGGAGCCTTCCTTTTGAGCTAATGTGCAATGCATCCGATTATGCAATTGGAGCTGTTTTGGGACAGAGAAAATACAAGAGGCCTCACGTCATTTACTATGCTTCTAGGACCTTGAATGACGCCCAATTGAACTACTCCACTACGGAAAAAGAACTTCTCGCTGTAGTTTTTGCTTTAGATAAATTTCGTTCATATTTAATTGGTACTAAAGTGATTGTTTACACTGATCATGCAGCATTGAAGTACTTGCTCACGAAAAAGAAGGCCAAACCAAGGCTTATTCGATGGATGCTGCTTCTTCAAGAGTTCGACATCAAAATTCGAGACAAGAAAGGAAATCAAAACGTGGTGGCTGACCATCTAAGTCATTTGGTGCACAATGAGGAGCAACTACCCAACCCAGAAGCATTCCCAGACGAGCAATTGATGTCCATAGAGGTAAGTGAGCCTTGGTATGCTGATTTGGTCAATTTTTTGGTGTCTAAGCAAGTTCCAAGCACCTTAAACAAAAACCAACGTGAAAAATTGAAAAAGGATGCTAGGTTTTATGTTTGTGGAAGTATTGCCCCGATCAGATTATACGTAGGTGTGTGCATAATTTGGAGTTTAACTCAATTTTAAGTTTCTGTCACACTTATGCATGTGGGGGACACTTTGGCACACAACGCACAGCCCTTAAAGTGTTAGAATGTGGATTCTATTGGCCTACAATCTTTAAGGATGCAAGGACGTTTTGTGTTACTTGTGACCGTTGCCAAAGAATGGGCAATATAGGCCCAAATGACCAAATGTCGCAGGCCCCTATCTTTATTGTTGAAATTTTTGATGTTTGGGGTATTGATTTTATGGGTCCTTTTCCTTCATCGCATGCTTTTAATTATATTTTACTTGTGGTCGATTATGTCTCGAAATGGGTGGAAGCAAAAGCCACCCGCACTAATGATTCTAAAGTTGTTGCAGATTTTGTTAGAACTAACATATTTGCAAGGTTTGGCATGCCACGAGTACTTGTCAGTGATGGAGGGTCCCATTTTTGCAATAGAACCATCGAGGCGCTGCTCAAAAAGTACAATGTCACGCATAAGGTTTCAACGCCTTATCATCCTCAAACGAGTGGGCAAGCCGAGGTTTCAAATCGTGAAATCAAGCAGATTTTAGAGAAGACAGTTGGGCCAACGAGGAAGGATTGGAGCTTGCGCTTGAATGATGCACTATGGGCGTATCATACGACCTACAAAACACCCATTGGCATGTCCCCATTTCGGCTCATCTATGGGAAACCATGCCATCTTCCCGTTGAATTATAGCACAAGGCGCATTGGGCAGTTACGACCTTCAATATGGACATAGATGCCGCAGGAGTTCATAGAAAACTTCAATTGAATGAGCTTGAAGAGATTAGGAATGACGCTTACGAGAACGTTCAAATCTACAAAGAGAAAACGAAAGCCTTTCACGACAAGATGATTCGAAGCAAGACGTTCTCCAGGGGGCAGAAAGTGTTACTTTACAATTCACGCCTTAAATTGTTTCCAGGTAAGTTACGTTCTAGATGGAGCGGACCCTTTGTTGTTACTAACTTTTTCCTTATGGTGCAGTTCACATCCAAAGTCTAAAAACGGGACAAGAATTCAAGGTGAACGGACATCGTTTGAAGCCCTATTATGAGAATTTTGTGGAGCATAACGTGGAGGACATACCCATCTATGCCGTGGGCTCCAATGAAGCCTAAAATGTAGGATTCGTCCGGCTGGAAGACGTTAAAGCAAGCGCTTCTTGGGAGGCAACCCATGCAAATAAAGAAGAACTAGGAAGCTTCGGCCCTACAACCAGATTTACGTTCCTAAACCCTACTCTTTATTGCTTTTACTTTGCCATATTTGTCATGTTTGTTAGTTGTGTTGTTTGCTTGCTTGTGTGTGAGTCTATGCTTGAAACATTGAGGACAATGTTTGGTTTAAGTGTGGGGGGGTAAACAAAGTGTTTTGTTGAAAATTCGTGGGATTTTGTCGCCTAGCACTTCTAAAGTTGTTTTTCAATGTTTTTGAGTGTTTTTAGGGTGTTTTGAAGTGTTTTTATGTGTCTTGAAAGAAAAATACGAAAATTTTGAAAAAAAAAAATCGAAAAAGTTTTGAAAAATACCAAAAAGAGTCCTTTTTAAGTCGTTTTTGTGTGTTTGTGTCTTAGTGTACCTTCCAACACAATGATGAGGATTTGGTTTTTAATTGCATGACTGTTAAAGAAAGTTACAAACATGGATTGAAGTTTGATATGCTCTTCGGTTTATGCTTGGTTATAGTTGACAGTCATGAATTCACATGTAATCATAAAAGAAAAAAAAATCAGTTTTTGTAACATGCTTGAAGGAAGTAACTCAAACTAACGCTACAACCCTGAGAGACTTGAGCCTATACGTTCTTTGGTGAGTTATTCATCTTGACATTCTTTGTTTTCTAAAGTCATTGCATGATCTCATTATTTCTTTGCTTGGTTGCTACTTAGAATGCGTTTTCATCATTTAGTTCCAAATACTAGAACTCATGCCCGTTTCATTCAAAGCATAAAATTGATTAGCATAACAAATAACAAGATGAAGTTGTTTAGTTAAACCAGAGCCAAAAAGCCTCACCCTTTGCATATGTATTGTAGGTTTAACCCTTTTGAGCCTTGTTGAGCCTATGTTCGTTGTTAACCCACATGTTCCCTACCTAGCCTAGATTAGGATCATCCTTACCCTTGTTCTTAAGGCATAGTGAAGCATGACCTAGAGTGAATTCCCTTTGTTCGTAATTAGGCAGCAATCAAGTGTGGGGGAAGTTGTACAATGTAGTGTGCCAAAGTAAACAAAGAGGCACGGGTGAGAAGAAAAAAAAAAAAAAAGAAGAAGAAAATTCGTGAGAGGAAGAAAAGGAAAAGAAAAGTATGTGAAAAAGTGTGAAAAGTGTTCAAAATAAGTGAGATTAAGCTCACAAGTGTTGGTTGTTGAAGAAAGGGTCCAAAAAGTTGAACTCGGCCCTAAGTATGTGTGATCTTCCCTTTATGTATCAAAGTTGTGGCTGCGTTTAAAAGGGAGTTCTAAGTGTCATATTCATTACTTTGCTCGCTATTTCTTTAAGAACGTTTGTTTTCTTTACCTTTCTTTGTTAGCCAATACCCTTAGCCTCGTTACAACCCTTAAACTTCTATCTTGATTGTTATATGTTTCAATATGTGGAGTTTGGGATTGGTTTGAGCATATGGTTTCCCTGGTTCTCGCGTCTAAGTAGTGGCATTCCATTCATGAGATCATATTTATACATGCATTAATAAACTCCAGAAAGTGCCTTCTTTGTTAAAACATATGTGAGTGTTTAGTTTTTATGTTTACATCAACCTTCTCACATATACCTAGTGTAGGGAGTGTAGTCAGAAAATCTGAGTGAAAATAGAGTGTATATCTTGTGAGGAGTTGAGGGATTCTCTAAGGCATGTTACTACATTCAAAAAGTTGTTTTAATTGATTAGATGCAAATTAGTGAGTGATAACTATGACTAAGTATGTGCTCGAGAGTAGGGATAATTGAAATCTATGTAAGTAATGATTTTTAACGTGTTATGTACCATTGGAAATCCCTGAGGCAAACGTTGGAAGGTTCAGGTTTTGTTTTGTTTGTTTGTTTTGCTCGAGGACTAGCAAAAGCTAAGTGTGGGGGAATTTGATAGGAGCATATTTATGCGACTTAGTTAGTGTGTGTTCTTGCATTTATTTAGTTATTTGTTGCTTATTATAGTGTCTTAAGTCATTTTCGTGTGTTTGTAGGTCCAATTAGCAAAGTTGGCAAAAAGATGCAATTTAGAGCATTTTAGAGCAATTTTGGGCTTGGAATGGATAGCACAAGTATGGAGCAAGATGGATGGACGAATTTGAAGTTCAAGGGAGGCTAGGAATGTGCAAAAGAGTTGGAGAAATAAATTCAAGTCATTGAAGATAAGGAATCAGCTATAAAGAAGGAGAATTATCCAAAACCTTATCCAACCTTATCTTATCCAAACTGTTGGAAATGTGCCCTAAAACCAATCATATGATGATACTTTACTGACATTTCACATGTTAAACTAATCTAGTTTAATATAAAGGGCAAAGATTATTGTTTTAAGCCGTCTCATATAAATGTTATATGCTTAAACGATAAGTCCAAGGAATATGTAATAAGGGGAATGTGATCTAAAGAAGTTAGATTCATGGGACTATTCTCTTTCGTATACATATCCTAAATGTTCATGATCATAGGATTGCCAATTGGGCATTGACAGTCCGTCAAGATCAGTACGTGATATGTCTTCTCTTAGGGAGAGTGATTGGTCTCAACTCATTGGTGTGATTGACACCAAGATAAGTACGTAGGTGCTCAATAGTAAATAAGTCCACTGAACGCGATCAACGAGGAGTTCTCATACTCATGTCACATGAGAACTCCTGGTTGGGATAATGCAAAGTAGTCATTTGACCTGAGGCATCATAGTTGTCTTGTGGTTAGGTCCTTGATCTTTGGCTATGTCAAAGTCACTCAATCAGAGGGTGTCCACGGCATAGTTGGGGTTAAGCCACTTAGCCATAGAGGCAAGTGAATGCGCAACAAGGGATCTCTAACCTTCAAACGTTGAGGGAGAATACTCTATGATATGATTTAGAATCTCTGGCCAGAGTATGAATGAGATTTAGGAATTTGTTCCAAATCACATTCAAGGTAATCATATAAGTAAGAGAATCACATTGGATAGTAGACATGAATAAACTATTAATCCAAACAATGTGGTCAAGAGTATTGTATTAGAGAAAGACCGTATTGCATTGTAATCCCAAACTGAATAGGTTCTCCAACCTCTTCTGATTAGCTTGGGTAGCCATGACATACTGCTAGGTGTCACTCATGGCTTGTGGAAGCCCTAAAGATGTATAATCACTAAATAGAGAATTGAAAGTAAGTTTCAATTGACAATCGATTAGTAAGAGTTCTAATCGCCCACTGCCTCGCTAAAAGGAACCTAATGGATCGCACACCGTGTAAGGTAATGATTGAAGGATATAACGAGGATAAGTAAGGATAATTAAATGGTTTAATTATTTATGGCTAGGATTAATTAATATGTTAATTAATCAAACGAATAAGTTCATTATAGACCTCGGGTTAGTTTTGGGCCGCAAGGCCCAATGGGATTTGAATGTCAAGCCCATTAGCTCAAGATGTATGACAACTTGAAAACACAAAGGGCTTGAAAGCCCAATAAACCCTTAAGTGGCCGGCCATATAGAGAGGGGTAGTAAACTTGGCTTAATTGCAAGTTTGCCACTCCATTTTGATGAGGTATAAAGGCAACTTTATAGCCATTTCATCATTAGGGTTTCTTTTGGAGAAAATTGGAGAGAACATCTCTCTCCCTTTCTCTCTAGGAGGCCGGCCCCCTTGGAGGGGATTAGCTAGCAATCCTTCCTCCTCCAAGGTCACTCATCTTCTTCCTTCACCATCCTTGGTGTCGAAAATTAGAGGTCTCCTACCTTGGGGACTTTTGGAGAATCAATTCTTCCATCCATATCCATGGAGCCAAGGAGCAAGGAGACAAAGGAAAGAAGGCCCTCACATGGGTGATTAACCTTTGATAAGTAAAGAGGTGCTTCAAAGGTATAAAAGTTTCTCAACTCCTTTCTTTAAGATTTGAGTTGAGTCATGGTTCACCATAACTACTAGGCTTTGAATTTCATGGGTAATGTTTTGTTTCGAGTGCATACAAGCATGATTCCGCCTTTAATTGTTAATTGCATGCCATAGATGTTGCTCAAATGAACATGTTTTTCACAAATTTTCCTTCACAAACTAACCTTATCTTATCTTACCTTGCCTTATCTTATCCTATCCTAATCATTTCCTAACTTAATTCCTGCTGCAAAAGGGTGTTAATTTCAATTTAGGAGACATAAAAACCTGATTTCTAGGAACCTTATCCTCTCCTACAAAGGTGCCGCACCCTTGTCCTTGATCCCTTGGGTTTTTGAACTTCTAGATGTCCTATTTCCTGCTGGGATTACATAACCTTTTCCCCTTAGGATTGTGTTATTATTTTCCTACACAAACTATGTTTTGCAATTCTTTTCCTACACCAAAAGTTTGTGCCCCACCCTTCCCCTATAAATACAAGTTTATGCTGCACCATTTAGATGACCACCATCTACCATTCAACCTCATTGTGCCGCAGCTTTGCAAAGGAAGGAAGGAAGAAATCTGGAGCGTTTGTAGGTGTATTCTATCTTTACTTTTGATGTTTAAATTTAATTGTCTTTGTTTATTTGCGATCATGAGGAACTAAACCCCTTCTTAGCTAGGGGGGAATTCGACACTATGAGCATATATGTGATATGAATTGATTTCATCCAGTTGTGATTTCATAAATCGTGAATGCAATTTGCTTAACTGTTTGATTTAAAACTTATTCTTGTATGTTGATTAGGGATGCATACTTAGTTTGCATGCTAGGATTTGATGCTAAAATATAAGGGAATTTCACCTAATCGTTATGAACTTATATTTACAAGTAGTGGAAGTTGCTAGTCACGATCGCGTTAAGTAAATTCGTGGCAGGAGTGTCATGCAGTCATAGTCACGAATGTCATGTCAATGCTTATGATTTTCACAAAGCTTAATGATCTTTGATATGTATCTCTAGTATGCAGTCATATAGGGAACTTGATAAGAATAATTTGGTTTGTGGCGCTACGTCCAAATTCAATGAACTTAGGAAAATCTGAAGGTTAATGCGTGCAGTCACGATTAATTTGGGGCATTGCTGTTCATGGTTTATAGAAAGAACAACTGGAAATCGATTTGTGTCGCATATATGTCATGTGTGGAGAAGGAACCTCTAGTTAGCCATTCACCCATCTAAATCATCAATTTTGTACAAAACTAAGTGTAGTTTACAATTCTATTTTGCTTAAGTTTAAATCCGTTTTCAACCAATCCTTTGCTCTTAATTTGTGTTAAGATAGTCTAAATTCGTCAAATCTTGAGTCTTTTAGTCTTTTGAGTCAATTAGAGTCTTAATTTCGTTCAAATCAATCTTACATGTTAGTTTTGAGTCTAAAGAACCTGTTTTGTGTGTTTTAAGTCTAATTAGCTTGTTTTGAGTGTCTAGAGTCCATAAACTGTCTAGTTTGAGTTATATTTGCTATTTTGAGTCTAGTTTAGTGTTTTAAAGTTTAATTATTGTAGATTAGCATCCCTTCTAATCCCCGGCTAGAACGATCCCTACTTACACATACTACATTGATAGGGTTTAAGTTTGAGTGCAATTTAATTTCACATCACTAGGACCATAAGAATGAGTACTTAAATGGCAAAAAGCTTATAAGGTGTCAAAAAGTACATAGGTTTTATATTTTGAGTGCATTTGGGCTGTTTTCAGCTTTAATAAAAACTAACGAGCTTGCATTTCATAACCATTGGAACTTAAGGTAATAAACACATAAGATGAGCTATTAGGACCATAACAATGAGTACTCAAAACACCTAAATCTTATTGGGTATCAAAAGTACACTGTTTTTTCTATTTGGAGTGCATATGGACTGTTTTCAGCATTAATAAAAACAAACAAGTGTGCGTTTCATAACCAATGGAATTTAAGCAAATGAACTCATATAATGTGCTACATGGACCATTAGAATGAGTACTCAAGAGACCAAAAGCTTATTGGGTGTCAAAATGGCACAATTTTTCCATTTTCAGTGTATGTGGACAGTTTTTCGGCATTAACAAAAACAAATGAGCGTGCATTTGACACCCATTGGAACTTAAGCAAATAAAAACATGTAATGCATTACTAGGACCATAAGAATGAGTACTCAAAAGATCAAAAGCTTATTGTGTGTCAAAAGTACACAATTTTTTATTTAGAGTGCATTTGGACTGTTCTCGGCATTAATAAAAGCAAAGAAGCGTGCTTTGACACCCATTGAAAGTGCTACTAGGACCATAAGAATGAGTTCTCAAAATATGAAAAGCTTATTGGGTGTCAAAAGCACACAATTTTTCTATTTGAAGTGCATTTGGACAGTTTTCGGCATTAATAAAAATAAACGAGCTTTAGTTTGACACCCATGGGAACTTAAGCAAGTAAACACATATAATGTGCTATTGGGACCACATGAATGAGTACTCGAAAGATCAAAAGCTTATTGGGTGTCAAAAGTGCACAGTTTATCTACTTGGAGTGTATTTGGATAGTTTTTGGCATTAATAAAAATGAACGAGCATGTGTTTGACTCCCATTGGAACTTAAGCAAATAAACACATATAAGAAAGATTTACTGACGAGAAAGATTTACTGACGAGAGGGTTAGGATAGTTAATATATTTCTAAGGGGTGTGAGAAAGGTATCACATAAAGCAGTGGTTTTGGCATAGAGCGTTTAAGTTGTTTGCTGAGTTGCAGGGGCTTTCACATTGCAGAACCTCTTCAACTATAACACACCCGGACCTCAATAACGCAAGTTACGAGGCTTGTGTTGGCTGTCACTAAGGTTACCATATGACCTCATCATAAGATGACATCACAAGCCAACTTAATGATGAAGCCATCGTAAGATATTGATGATGTGCAAGAATGTGAAAAAAATGTTCATTAATAATGAATCCAAAGCTACTACAAAGCTCACTTATCAACCTCCCCATTTGGGGACACAAATTATCTTGGGATTAGATCTCGTTATTATCACATCACATCAGAGCAGCTAGAAGGTTCACACAACAGTAAACAAAAAAAAGTGCAGTGTTATGCGTATGACAAAGGTATGCTGGAGTATGTCATGACATACTGCTATGACATGAGTATGTCAAAGGTATGTCAAATACTCCATGATATGATCAAGAATCTCTGGCCAGAGTATGATATGATCAAGAATCTCTGGCCAGAGTAGACATGAATAAACTATCAAACCAAACAATGCGGTCAAGAGTATTGTATTAGAGAAAGACCGTATTGCATTGTAATCTCAAACTGGATAGGTTCTCCACCTCTTCTGATTAGCTTGGGTAGCCATGACATACTGCTAGGTGTCACTCATGGTTTGTGGAAGCCTTAAAGGTAAACAATCACTAAAGGGAGAATTGAAAGTAAGTTTCAATTCACAATCGATTTGAAGAGTTCTAATCGCCCACTGCCTCGCTAAAAGGAACCTAATAGATCGTACACCAAGTAAGGTAGAGATTGAAGAAACAAAGGAGATGAGTAAGGATAATTAAATGGTTTAATTATTTATGGCTAGGATTAATTAATATGTTAATTAATCAAATGAATAAGTTCGTAACGACCTCGGGTTAGTTTTGGGTCGCAAGGCCCAATGGGATTTGAATGTCAAGCCCATTAACTCAAGTTATATGACAACTTGAAAACACAAAGTGTGACATCCCACATCGCCCAGGGGAGTGATCCTTAAATATATATTCCCATCCCTACCTAGCACGAGGCCTTTTGGGAGCTCACTGGCTTCGGGTTTCGTAGGAACTCCGAAATTAAGCTAGAAGGGGGCCAGAGCACTCCCAGGATGAGTGACCTACTGGGAAGTTGCTCGTGAGTTCCCAGAAACAAAACCGTGAGGGAATGGTAAGCCCAAAGCGGATAATATCGTGCTACGGTGGTGGAGCGGGCCCAAGAAGTGATCCACCCCGGGCCGGGATGTGACACAAAGGGCCTCAAAGCCCAATAAACCCATCAAGGCCGGCCATAAGGTGAAGGGTAGGCAAACTTGTGTTAAGTGCAAGTTTGCCAATCCATTATGAGGTGGTATAAAGGCAACTTTATAGCCATTTCATCATTAAGGTTTTCTAAGGGAAAAGAAGAGAACATAAAGCTCTCTCTTCTCTTATGAAGGCCGGCCACCCTAGAGGAGCAGAGCTAGCAATCTTCCTTCCTCTAGGTCACTCATCTCTTCATCAATGCTCTCCTTGGTGTGGAGACTTAGAGGTTCTCTATTTTGGGAACTTGGAGAATCCGAATCCTTCATCCATCCAAGATGTCATGGAGCCAAGAAGCAAAGTTCCACCATCCACATCCATGGAGACAAGGAGCAAGGAGACTAAGGGAGAAGGCCCCTCACATGGGTGAATATCCTTTGCTAAGCAAAGAGGTGCTTCAAAGGTACAAAAGTTTCTCAACTCTTTTCTTTAAGATTTGAGTTGAGTCTTGGTTCACCATAACTGCTAGGCTTGGAATTTCATGGGTTAAGTTTTGTTTTGAGTGCATAAAAGCATGATTCCGCCTTTAATTGTTAATTGCATGCATAGATGTTGCTCAAATGAACTAGTTTTCACAAATATTTCCTTCAAAAACTACATACCTAATAATACTAGCAATAATAGTAGTGAAGATCAACTCAATCTTGCTCGTCATACCAAAGAAGTAAAATCAATCACAAATAGTGAAGATCAACTCAATCTTGCTCGTCATATCAAAGAAGTAAAATCAATCACAAATAAAGTAATGTATAGCAAGCAGGTGAAGTGTCTTCTACCTGATTGATATCTAGCGTCTACTAGCAAATTTTATCCTTTACTAGAATGGAATGTACCTACGATAAGTCCTACGGCCATAGCTAGCTATACAATATGTATGATATTCATGTGGTGAAAATAAATCACCAATGATCTCAAAATATCATTTAATGTAAGCATAAGTCTCGTCAAAGACCAACATAGTAACATGCATCTGCATATAAAAACATATATATATATATATGTATATAACGTAAAACCATTTAGTTTTTTGAAGGGGTCTACTTATAGGTAAGTAGAGTGTCCCTCGTCAATAGGCTCCATGCTTAAACTCTTTTGATGCTCAATTAAACCTGTGATAATCATATAAAGCTAAATTAAGCTTTAATCAACATTCTATAGAAAATCGTCCAAAACTACCATTTACATAATGAATTTGCACAAACGAAGGGCGCCACGTGATTCAGAACATCAAAAAATCTAGGGGTAGGTGTCACGCCCCGCACCCGGAGTTGGTGAAAAAATATGACCCCACGCTCGACACGCGAATAAAAATAAAAGGAAAACAAAAAACTAACTTCTCTTGTACAAATAGCTCGAAAATTCTTACAGTTGTACAAAAGTAAATCAAACCCTTAAATCTCTCATGTAACACAACCTTTGCTCCTCTAGCACTTGTCTTGCCAAGTAACTCATCTGAAAAAATAATAGGTTGAGGGGTGAGCAACAACCACCGTTGCCCAATGAATAGAATATATAATATGCCAGTCAAGCGATGCCGTTTTACACACTATAAAAAGTACAATAATAATATCAAAGTTTTAGCCACATAATTCCATATCACATCATCCATTCACATGTTCATTATATCATTAATAAATTGTAACTCACCACGTGACCCCTAATGGCCATTCTGCCATAATGTCCCTGTGTGCAGCCTACATTTATCCCTCAGAATAATTCGACACTGAAGTTCTCATGCTCTATGAACATTCAAAATAATCCCCATATCACCATATATAATAACTCTGAAACATTTCAGCAAATCCAACATGCTTGACTTGAAAATAGAGAGAGATTTGGAAATAGTGTAAAGTCACATGATAACTCATGGTTTTCATTTATCTGAAAATAAGAACATTTTATAATACATTACATAAACCACTCACCTCGATTATCAGAACCTCGGCAAGACAACCCAACTAACATCTCCACACACCTCAAACTCTAACACACCTCAAACTCTATAACCCTAAACTCTCTTTCTCCTATAACACACACACACACACCTCAAACTCTATAACCCTAAACACACACACACAATGCCCTCAAACTCTATAACCCTAAACTACACACACACACACACACACACACACACATATTTTCAGAACATTTTATAATACATTACATAAACCACTCACCTCGATTATCAGAACCTCGGGAAGACAACCCAACTAACATCTCCACACACCTCAAACTCTATAACCCTAAACTCTCTTTCTCCTATAACACACACACACCCCTCAAACTCTATAACCCTAAACACACACACACAATGACCTCAAACTCTATAACCCTAAACTACACACACACACACACACACACACACATATATATATATATATATCTTATATTGCATGGCTTCCTCATGAATTGCATACACAATGCACTAGTGTTTGAAAAATAAGAAATGAATGTCCCTATTTATAGTAGAAATGGTTGCTCCAATTAGCTTTTCATTGGTTGACATAGAGGCAAAGAAAGTCTACATGCAAGTGGTGTCAATTGCATGATAAAACCATTGACACCGCACTTGCCACCTCCAGCTGCAAGGCTGCTTACAAGCAGCTCAAATATTTGGTTTAAAATCACTATAGATGCTTGTAGAACTACCTAATGCCACGTCCAACCAATAGCTTCCAATAGTCATCCTTGTATGCCAATCCAAAGCCACCTCCAGCTTTGTTGTCAGCTCAATGACACCTAGGCAATTGAATGGTAAAAAAAATACTTACTAAGAACCTAGGGTTCATCCTAGTAAAAATAATATACACTAACCACTACTAGAATTTTGGCTAAAAACCACCCTTTTCATTGGTGTCTATTGTCAAGTGTGGACACTCATATTGGTGGCAAACCACAATTGCCACCAATCAGCCACTGAATTAGAGAACATGTCCTATGTAGAGGACTTTATTGTAACAATGGAAACCCTTATTACATTAGTGTCATCTGCAAACAATGCCACCCTAATTCACATTGATGGCAGAGTTACAAAATAATATTAAAAATTTTTGGTGAGTAAACAAATTGTAATATCTTTGATATAAGAATATACTACAGATTTTCATAACTGATCTTTTATACAATTTTGAACAAATGTTGGGACTCATACTTTGAAAATTGTTTGAACACTCTGTTTCCAAAGAGCTTAATCATGTCATGCCAATCTTACATGTGAACTTCGCTATTGCTGAGAGAATTGACCTTTTGAACTGCTGCATCAATGTTATTCTTCTAAGCACAACCTACGGTAAAGGTTACAGGATACTTTGGCTTGACAAGTAAGTCCTACAAGTTCCACCTCCAAAAGAAAAGGCTAAGATTAGGATATGTCATTCATACTAAAGTTAAGTGTAGCAGATGCACACCTAACTGGGCTGGGCAGACCCCATAGTCGGCGAAGATAGAAATCCGACTCAGATGCAGTGATACCAAGCGCTAGGCTTTTAGTCCCTCAAGGATTAGCTGGAACCCAAATCTGCTTTGCAGTCAAAATGGATAAAAGTCAATGCCAGCACATAAACATCAGGACAGTAGATCGCACCAAATTTCCTGGAACAATTACAACATCAAAACATCCAGAAGAAAAGTATAACCATTCATTGAACCCTATAACTTTGCCTTTAGAACCACTATATGTGCGTGTGAATTCAGAGTAGTATCTTAATTCCTTTACTAGCAAGCAAGCAATTTCTGCTCATTATTGTTACGATAATTAGCCTAGGAGAATGCCTAAATGCTTTCGTGCTGCATAAGTACAATTTAAGCATACCTTTGTCTCCTGAGATACATATTTTTCACTGCGCTGCTTGTTTCCCTTCAAAGAAGACCAGGCGCTCAACAATGCTTGGGTTGAAAACCCAGAGTACTTTTCCTCTATGTACTTTCATACAATCATATGATTTAGAACCAAATTCATCTGAAACACAACCATACAGAAAAAAGATAAAATAATAATTTGTGCACCTTAGTCAACAAAATTGTTGAAAACGATACTCCTAAAAAAAACCCGACTACAGCTCCAACAAAGATTGTCACCACAAGCCTCATTGTCTCATTAGGGTTTCTTAAATTTCCGCTGCATCTCAAAAGAAGTTCACATTACACAAATGATGAAAACTTTTGAGTTCCGTTCTAACATCAACGAATGTAAAGATTACATAATGAACAAAACAAAAACAAAAGCAAAATTTAAAAGATTTGTACATGCGTATCAGAGACCCCATATTATTCAAGTTACTATGATCCCACAGTCACAAAGATACAGGTTGAATTCTAGCAAGCAGAGGGTGTTTCACATGCACGAAAATCGGCAGATTCTACAGCTTCATTAGTGAAACAACCATCAAACAACCCTGCAAGGCTGAAACGATAAATTAGTTAACTTAAAACATGCTTTATGAGTCAAATTAGACTCAGTTTTCACATAGTAGCTCACTGGCTTTATTTACACCACTCATCAGCTGAGCTAAATTCTAATTACAGCAAAATTCATAGCTAAGCAACCTAGTACAACAATCCAGAAATTTAATTAATTTATTAATCTTGAAGTTAAACTTAGTTAAACGCATCAAATCGAGAAATATTAACACGAAGGAGATTAAGGAAAGTAATTAATAATTAATGAGAAAGTAAAAACGTACGGAGATGATTTTGCCATAAAAAATGTTCAACGCGGCGGAGCAAAACCGTACACGGCCCAGCTCCGTCGTCCGGCAAGGCCTTCCAGTTCCGTTTCCATAATTCTGCTATTGGGTTTTTGAAAATGGCACCAACGAGGAATTGCTAAGATTTAATTTCCAAAGTTCCACTTCAATTTCCAAATAATTAAAATACCTACACATGTATAAATTCATCAGGTGAATAATTTCACCAATTACCCAGAATAAAAAAATTAAAACAAAAAAATGAATTTTACCCATATAGAGAGTGGATCCATGGATGTGGAAGTGAATGACGCTTGGGAGGGTCGGCTCAGGTTGGAAACAACTTTAATTCACCTTCTTCGAACCCAATCTTTGACATGCATACTAATACTGTAATTAAAATTTGAAATCTAGAATTGATCCCATAACTAAAACCTTTTATTTTGGAAAAGCACTTACAGTGGAGGATAGCCGTCGAGGAGATGATCATTTTTACCTTTCGGGTCAAGGTCCAACTCCAGCAGGCTTTGTCGAAAATTGACCGGAAACCCCGCGGCCACCGTTTATTAGATCTGAAACTGAGGAAATTCGGCTATGAATTTGTAGAAACTAACTTGGGGGTTGGAAATAGGATGGGAAGAGGACTCTACAGGTATAATTTGCCGGTCGTTGGGGACCGATCGACGGCGGCACTGTTGCGTGGAAGAGAAGAGGGTGATAGAGGATACAGGAGGGAGGAAGACGGCTCAAAAGGACAAGGAGAGCTTGAAAGAGAGAGAGAGGAGAGAGAGGGGGTGGGTAGATATTTTCTTTTCGAAACTAGGTGGGAAGGTGAGATGGATCAGCTTAATAAACAACGCTATCGCCAGCCACCGTTAAATGACTATAAAACAGTAAAGGGCACCAATATTAATCAAGGGTGCCAACCTACTACAGATAGGCACCGTTTAGGAACGGTGTCCCAATATCAGTGTCCTATAGCCCTTTTTCTAGTAGTGAACGTACACTAAAAATATGCGATCTCATAGTAGGTCACAGGTCTTGCACGCGTTGCCGCCACGTGCTGCCGTGGTGGTGTCACGCACCAGGAAACACACGCTGCCGTACTAAATTTAACGGCAATCGTTGCCGGTCCTCACCTGCCGTTGCTAGAGTCGCGTTGGAAACTACAGAGAGTTTCCTGAGAGGTTGCAGAACCTAAATCAATCAAAAAATCATGAATTTTATCATCAAATGCGAAGAAAATAACAGGTAGGGCCTCGAGAGCTCACCCAAAATCAAATTAGGACCGGATGAGGTTGAATCCACCCCGGATTCAACTGGTTTGGCTCGGTCCTGCTTGCCGTATTCTGGAAACGAGAAGCAGACTGCATGCATGTCAAATCTCAGTGATCTTCAACTAAAATTCACATCCAACTAGATATCGAAGTACTTGGAATTGATCGAGCTGAGCATGAGCTCCAGAAATTACAAACTCGTCCAAGTTTGCTTAGAGAAGACGACCGGAAACTGAGCACATGCACAGATAGATATGCAGAGGTTAGAACTCAAAAAATAGGCTCAAACCTCACACATTTCAGTCCATCAAAGGAGAAATAGAGTGAAGGCAATGAAAACCCAAATCGACCTCAAACTCAACGGCAATCTTGCTGGAATTTAATGTCGAGGTTGAGCATGCATATGCAGAGAATAATAGGGCTAAAAACACACGGATTTAAACTTAAATCCAACAGAAAATTCACTTCCAACACAGTTGAAAATCCATAACTCAAATAAAAGGAAAGAATCTCACCTGGGATTGAAGGTTAGAGCTCAAAGCTCTCGGGTTCCATGGCAGCTCACTGCCCAGTGCTCTGATGGCACATGCAAGGGCATTGTTGGGTTCCTTGAGTCTCAAGGATTCCAAAGATAAAAGTTTCCAGTTTGATTTGTGAAGGAAATGAGGTGAAAGCTAAGGTGAGGCTCTCGGAGCTTAGAGACTAGTGTATGTGTTTGAGAGTTAGAGAGAGAATGATTTTTAGAAATGAGGGAGAAGAGAGGGGACCGGTGTGGGTCATAACCCCACTTAAAAAAATTTCAAGTGAAATTACAAATTTGTCCCTCTATTAATTGTAATTTACAATTAATTCCTCACAACTTCGATTCGAATTTCGTTTTCGACGTTAAACTAACGTACGAGAATAAGATTAAGAAACTTAAGAAAGTATAAGGATATTAATCTCGAGTTAAGGCTCGAAAATTGATTAAACACCCACTCAAGGGAAAAAACAGTCATTTCACACGTCTCGAGAATAAAATACAATATTTAAAGGAACGGATCGTAACAATCTACCTCCGAATATGACACACCCCGTCCCGAAAGAGGGCGTGCTGGCCGTCACGTGAGAGTGACGTAACCATTTACACAGTTCGGAAGCTTAAAAATACCATTGTGAATTCTGTCAGAATACCGTTGGATTCCTCGTGGCCACCAAAGCTCTGCTCTAACTCAAACCTGGAGGGGCGCAAAACAAAATTGAGTGGGTCAGTAAAACAAGTCTTTTCAAATCTTTTCTTTATCAAAGTTCTAACCCCTCACTGTAAAACCTGTATACTTTCCCAGAAAATAGCATATATAAATATATATAGCTTCAAAAATCTCAAAACACCATTCTTTATCACTTTTCAGAAAATATGCCATGCCATGTGCCAAAAACATAATATGGATGCATCAACATAAATCAGGTGAAATAATAAATCAACCGGAGACCCTGCAGTGGTCCTGTACGGCTGATTTTAGAGCTCAATATCCAATCCAGCCGGAGTCACCAACTGTGACCTGTACGGCACTGCCGGAGTCACCAACTGCGACCTGTACGGCACTACGCTGCACATGAGTCGAAACTACCTGTAGTAGTCTGTACGACTCGGATGGTGTAATAATACGCTCTAGTGCTTCTCTCATCAATCATCTGTGCACATAATCTAGGGTCACCTACTAGTCGGAACCACCTCTAGTGGTCTGTACAACTAGCATGTCGGAACCACCTCTAGTGGTCTGTACGACTAGCATCTACTTGGATCCAAGGTGAGCGTGTCATGCGGGTGAATAACATAAGCACTAACACCGGGGGTGCAGGTTATGAGCTCGAAAATATCTCAACATCCTCAGAACAATAATGAATACTCACCTGATACTCACCTGTGCCCCCACAGCACCATTTCATATATATGCATCATATAACAAGTCACATAATTCATGTAATTTCTATGCATGGCATTTCAAATCACATATTCATATAAATCGATGCATGGCATTTCAAAATATACTACTTTCATTCAAAAATCGATTTCTGGGAAAACGTTAAGTATATATATATACTGAAATAAACTGCCCACTCACCTGGAGTTCGCCCTACAACTCCCTAGCACAACACATCAAGGCGTCATGACGATCGGCGCCTAGAACAATCATCAAAACATGTCTCAGAAATCATATCGATAGAATATATAACTTATATAGAACACGTCATTATGAAGTTCGATCCGAAAGATCTGCAACTCAGATTTCCAATCCGTAACTTCCAGAGGTCCACAATAAATCTCTAGAACAACATCCTAAACTTTCGTTATGATCCGACGGTTGGATCTCCGCCCATTTCCAAAACCGAATAGCGGTTAACATTCTATTTTATGAACTTACAACTCCAATTCCGGGAAATCCGTAAATTGGATTCCCGATCCGTAAGTTCCTATAATCCTCAAATATTACGTATTACAACATATCAAATTTTGGTGACGATCCAACGGTCGGATCATCAATTCATATTTTGGCCTAACCATGCATCGTAACGAATTTAGGTTCGAATGATCATCCTACGTCATTCATTCACCAAAACTGAATTCAGAACATGAATTGTGGCCTAAAAATAGCATTGGCGGCTCACTGGCCACGCGCCACCGCACGCGCCGCCGTGGGTGGCGGTCGGCCGCCCCGGCTTGCCGGAAAATTCAACTTTCTCCAAAAATTACCAAAATTTGCAGAATTTAAGATATCAAAGAGTAGAACAACTTTCATACCTGTGATCAAGACCAATTCGGCCTGGAAAGGCTCCAATTTTGCCAAAACCATGAAGAACCCTAGAAATGGGTGTTTTCAATTCGACCTCCAAAACCACTCCGATGCTCCAACTAATGCTTGGGCTTTGTTCCAGGTCCTAAGGGAATGCTAATGGTGTTAGCAATTGAAAGAAAACGTTTCAAGATTTGAAGAATTTGTACACTAAGCCACCGCACACAGACCGTACGGTTTCATTCAATTTCAAGGCCAAATTCTTTGATTTTTGGGGTGTAATAGGAAGAGGGAAGATCATAGAGGGTTTTCCAAGTGATGGTTTGAAGTAACTCACCAGAAAAATGAAGAAATTTGGACGGACACGGGTGGAAAACCCACGGGTCGCGCGGGTCGCGGGTTGAAGACCCATTTCTGTTCTTCTTCCTCCGCTTCTCGCCCTCTCTCTTTTCCTCCTTTCCCTTTCTCTGATTGGTCCTTCTCTTCCTCTCTCCTCTCCCCATTCGCCAGCTCTCTCATTTTCTCTCCCGGAGCTCTCTTCTCTCTTCCTCCTGGTTGGGCAGATTTGCCCAATCATCTTCTTCTTCCTTTCTCCACCAGCCGCGCGCACGCACACACACATAATCTCATATAATCTTATTCCTTTAAATCCCAGCCATCCATTTCAGATTTCCTTTAATCTGGGCCATCCAAATGGCACACCAAACTTTTATAATAAAATTCATAAAATGCCCAAACTTCAAACTTTAATATCTTTTTCGTTATAACTCCAAATCACGAACCGCTTGCGCCCACGCGTCCGTAGTGACGAGTACTACGAGAATATGTTAAGAAAACAAATCTTAGATGGCACGACACAATGATTAACCTCGAACAATGCCCGTGCCTCAAAGGGCATTTTTGTAAAATCACTTAATAAATTATAAAATCAATATTTTCCGGGACGGGCTGTCACAGAATAGATTCAAATGGATTAACATTTGTACAATCCTACCTATTACTAAAGGTTAATCCCGAACCTAACGGATCATTCATTTTTTTGATATACAACTACTATTAAAATTTCGACTAATCAAATTTCGAAGGTTTACTTCTTACACCACCTGAGAGACTATTGAACTCACTTGACAGCGTCAAAATACTGGTCAGGGAATTGCTGAAAAGTTTGAGTGGGACAGAACTAAAATTAGCATGTTACAGTAGGAAGGGATGGTAGAATTACCAACAATGATGTAAGACTGAGATCCCCATCGTTAGAATCCAGACGAGTAACTGGCAGGAAGAATGTGTATTGAAATGGTCATCCTCAAGCCAACAATTTGCTAGTAGAGGGAATGATGAACCTCTTGATATTCACCATGAAATTGGCTTCACAGGCTTCAGGAATACTTTGGCCAGTAAATAATAAGAAAATATAGAAATTCATAAAACAACCTTCTCCTTACTAAAAGCTACTGGATGAGAACTTCACCTGGATCATCATCGAATTCTAACATTTAACAACAAGAGCCATTTGAGAACATTTATTTGGCCCTCTCTTCATGAACCCAAACCTACCAAGCTCCATTGATTGATTCCTCGGGGTTGGGAGAGCAACAAAAACATTATTCCGATCGTTCTTGGAAACACTGTGTACCTTTGAATATTTCGAATGCATTCGCCAAATAACTTGTCACATCTAATGAATACCTATTATTATTTAAGAAAAAAATAAAACCATTTCTTTACGAAATTCCATACATATGTATTAATTAAATAATTATAAGAGAAATTGCCAAAAATAACTCATTTTTTTAATCTTTGGACTCAAATAGGACAAACTGGTCATGCACAAAAGCAAAATGAGGAAAATACCCACATATAAAATGTAAAAACTCACAGGTGATGACGTCATTTTTCTGATTTCAAACAGAGAGCTATGAGATTTGGATTTTTGGGTTGGCTCATATCTGTGAGCATATCATGTGCATGTCGTGTGCATGTTGTGTGCATGTCATTGAAAAGAGATGATTTTTAATGGGATTTCTAGAATCTAGGTTTAGGTCAAAGATTTGTAAACTATAGATCTTTAAGGGATTTCCAAAATCTAGGCCTCCACATAATCCTCAAAGCTGTTAATTGCACGATGCACGTCCACAACAAAACTAACGTCATTGCACGTTTCATCCACAACTTCATTTTTGACCTCATGAAGCTCATGAACAGGAAGACCATGCCGAGCTCTCCTACTAAGTTTGCCTCGATGGCAGGTAATTTGTTTGAGAGGATTGTGACTTGAAAATCCTCCAAGTGCAACCATCGTTATTGCCGAGAGAGGGAGAGAGAGAGAGAGAGACACCCATCAGAACCCATTTCAACCATCAATGCTACACTTTACGCTTAAGAACCCATTTCTGGTGTTTCTCTCTCTCTACAAAATGAGAAATGAGGGTTGGAATTTTTGGATAACCCATTTATATAGGAGGGCAATTTGGTAATTGTAAGTTTTAAGAAAAAATTCCTATTTTTGTCCTATTGTTGTGCATGGCGTGTGCATGCTCTGTGCATATTCGAAAAATCCTATTTCAATCCTAAGATTAAGAAAATAGGTCATTTTTGATAATTTCCCTAATTAATAAGATGAAAAGGAAATAATTAGAGTAGACATGTAAATTTCGTTGCATACAAATGATGCATCACAAAGCTCCACGTGGTATATGACTCATCACAAATGGACAAGTCATCAATGACATGTGGCACAAATCAAGCAAAGGAAGTATAAAACTTCCTCAAAATTCGGCAATAAGAGAAAATCCTCCTTAAATTCGGCTAAGGGTCCAAATTGATAGTAAAACCGGAAAGAAAGTTAAAGCATCTTCATAAAATCAAGCAAGAATTGAACATTGCTAAAAAACTAGGCAATAAGCCTCTTAAAATCGGCCAAGGAGTAAATGTGGCTGAAATTAAGACACAAAACATGCCTAAAATCATCCCAAAGGCAAGCCGAGAGAAACCTATAAATATACAAGGTCCTCCCATAAGCATAAGGGTCAAAAAATCTGTACACAGAAGAACCTCTGCCAAACCTTTGAAGACTAATACATTGCCAAAGCTCTCTTCGAAGAACATTCAACCAAAGCCGAAGCTTTTCTCTCGACCAAAGCCGAAGCACTTCCTTGAAGAATCAACAAGCGCTCGTGCCGATTCCTTCAAGACTTTGTTCCAAGCTTATAAACTTGTAGCAACGTTCATTTCAAGATCAAGTCGCCAAGACCCTTGAAGTAATGAAATCTCTCATCAACACCACCTTTGCCATACCCTTGAAGTGAAGATCATCCACACGTTGTTTTCAAGCTCAAAACTTGAAGCAATCGTTCAACTGTTCGTCCAAGATCAAGTCATCACGACCCTTGGATCAACGATCAAGCATTTACATTAAATTTGAAGACTTAATCAGAGGAAAAGTTGTAAACAAAGATTGTAACCTACAAATTTAAATTAATACAAATCTTGTTTGTACACGCGTTCTCGTTTCATTTGATACAAAATTTTCATGTTTACAAATTTGGCACCCCTAGTGGGACCTCTCTGCCTCTCATCTCTGTCTTCAAAAATCGCACAAATGACATCAAAAAAGGATCAAGTTGTTCCCGCTACCAACGCGAAGAACAAAGGCATCATTGCCGCAAGTGGTGGCACTTGGGGAGTCACAACCTGAAGCAAGGCAAGAACTTTCTCTACCGTGCCTTCCACCCCTCCATCAACTTTGCAGAATGAGCAAGAGCACCCAAGGCACGAACCTGTGATCACCCTGGCCTCGCTAAGGGCGCCAAGGGAAGAAAGTCCGATGAGGTACTCTGAGTCTTCTGATGTCGACTCAAGCAGCTCGTGTCCCATAGCCAAGCAAGTCATGACTATTAGCGCAACTTCCATCGAGAAGCAGCTGGCTCAAATGAATGAAGCAATTGCAAGGCTGACAAGGACCGTGGAGGAGAAAGACTTGCAAATTGCTACGCTCATCAACCATCTGGAGGTACAACACGACGACAAAGCTGACCAAAGGTTGATCCACCAAGGGAGGAAACCAACAAAAAGGAAGAGCTTCTGGTGGAGAAAACCAAAGAGAAGCTGGACTAAGCAACAACACTCATATGATCTCTCTCTATCCAGCAGTTATAGGAGATGATCACTAGCACCATCAAGGCGCAGTACCAAGGAAGCTCGCATGACTCCGTGCTGTATTCAAAACCCTACTCTAAGAAGATTGATGCCTTGAGGATGCCAAGGGGATATCAGCCGCAAAAGTTCATGCAATTTGATGGAAATGGCAATCCTAAGCAACATATTGCCCATTTCCTCGAAACTTGGAACAATGCTGGTACAGATGGAGACTATCTCGTCAAGCAGTTTATGCACTCGCTGAAAGGTAACGCCTTTGACTGGTACACCGACCTTGAGCCCAAATCCATCAACAACTGAGACCAGCTTGAAAGGGAATTCCTCAACCGTTTCTACAGCACACACCACACCGTAAGCATGCTGGAGCTGACAAGTACAAAGCAATAGAAAGATTAATCGATTGTTGACTACATCAACAGATGGCGCTCATTAAGGCTGGATTAAAAGGATCGGCTTTCTGAAACTTCCGTCATTGAGATGTGCATTCAAGGCATGCACTGGGGACTACACTACATCCTCCAAGGCATAAAGCTAAGGATGATAGGAGCATATTTATGCTAATTAGTTAGTGTGTTTTCTTGCATTTACTTAGTTATTTGTTGCTTATTATAGTGTCTTAAGTCATTTTCGAGTGTTTATAGGTCCAAGAAGCAAAGTTGGCAAAAAGATGCAATTTGGAGCATTTTAGAGCAGTTTTGGGCTTAGAATGGATATCACAAGATTGGAGCAAGATGGATGGACGAATTTGAAGTTCAAGAGAGGCTAGGAATGTGCAAAAGAGTTGAAGAAATAAATCCAAGTCAAAGAAGATAAGGAATCAGCTACAAAGAAGGAGAATTATCCAAAACATTATCCAAAACTACCTTATCTTATCCTATCCTAATCCTTTCTTAACTTAATTCCTGCTGCAAAAGGGATTCAATTTCAGTTTATGAGACCTAAAAACCTGATTTCTAGGAACCTTATCCCTTCCTACAAAGGTGACGCACCTATCCCCTTCTAGAAACCCCAAAATCAGCCAAATAACACCATTTCTAGAAGTCCCTAAAAATCTGGCGACCCAAGCCTTCTAGATGCATGATCCAGCCGCACCTTTAGCCTAATTCCCTTCGGTTTTTGGTCTTCTAGGTGTCCTATTTCCTGCTAGGATTACATAAACCCTTTCCCCTTAGGATTGTGTTTTATTTTCCTACACAAACTACATTTTGTAATCCTTTTCCTACACAATCTAATTGTGCCGCACCCTCCCCCTATATATTCACATATTTGCTGCACCATTCAACACACCATCTCTCATTCACATCTCTCTACACCACCATCTACCATTCAACCTCATTGTGCCGCAGCTTTGCAAAGGAAAGAAGGAAGAAATCTGGAGCGTTTCTAGGTGTATTCTATCTTTACTCTTGATGTTTAAATTTAATTGTCTTTGTTTATTTGCAATCATGAGGAACTAAACCCCTACTTAGCTAGGGGGGAATTCGAAACTATGAGCATATATGTGATATGAATTGATTTCATCCAGTTATGATTTCATGAATCGTGAATGCAATTTGCTTAACTGTTTGATTTAAAACTTATTCTTGTATGTTGATTAAGGATGCATACTTAGTTTGCATGCTAGAATTTGATGCTAAAATATAAGGGAGTTTCACCTAATCGTTACAAACTTATATTTCCAAGTAGTGGAGGTTGCTAGTCACGATCGCGTTAAGTAAATTCGTGGCAGGAGTGTCATGCAGTCATAGTCACGAATGTCATGTCAATGCTATGATTTTCACAAAGCTTAATGATCTTTGATATGTATCTCTAGTATGCAGTCATATAGGGAACTTGATAAGAATAATTTGGTTTGCGGCGCTACGTCCAAATTCAATGAACTTGGGAAAATCTGAAGGTTAATGCGTGCAGTCACGATTAATTTGGGGCATTGTCGTTCATGGTTTATAGAAAGAACAACTGGAAATCGATTTGTGTTGCATATATGTCATGTGTGGAGAAGGAACCTCTAGCTAGCCATTCACCCATTTAAATCACCAATTTCGTACAAAACTAAGTCTAGTTTACAATTCTGTTTTGCTTAAGTTTAAATCCGTTTTCAAACAATCCCTTGCTCTTAATTTGTGTTAAGATAGTCTAAATTCGTCAAATCTTGAGTCTTTTAGTCTTTTGAGTCAATTAGAGTCTTAATTTCGTTCAAATCAATCTTAGGTGTTAGTTTAGAGTCTAGATAACTTGTTTTGTGTGTTTTTAGTTTAGAGTCTAGATAACTTGTTTTGTGTGTTTTAGGTCTATTTAGCTTGTTTTGAGTCTTTAGAGTCCAGAAACTGTTTAATTGAATTCTATTTGCTGTTTTGAGTTTGTTTTGAGTTATTTGAGTCAAGTTAGGTTGTTTAAGGTGTCTAGAGTTAAAATTCGTCCAAATTGATCCCTAGTACTTGTTTTTATTGTTTAAAGTCCAGTTTATTGTTTTAGAGTCTAATTTGTGTCGATTAGCAATCCCTTTAATCCCCGGCTTAGAACGATCCCTACTTTCACATACTACATTGATAAGGGTTTAAGTTTGTGTGCAATTTAATTTCACATCAAATTTTTGGCGCCGTTGCCAGGGATTAGCAAGTTTGCTAATCCCTTGTTTTTGTCAAGTTTTTCTTTTGGTTTCTGATTTCGTTTTGTTTCTTTTCCTTTGGTTCAGGTACTGGTGTATGACTCGGAGTTTTCAACCAGTTCACGAGCACATCTTTGAGTTTGACGACGATTTTGAGCGAACGTTGAGAAGAAACAAAAGGAAGCTACCACCCACTCCATCTATTTCAAGCAGAGAATCCGAATTTGGAGAAGAGGAGGAAGACGAACAAGTCATGGCAGTGGACAATCGTACAATTAAAGAGCTTTCAGCCTCGGGGTTGGATAATGCTGTGCCTTTATGTATCCAATACCCTGCGGCATGTGAAGGCAAGACCGACGAATTCGAACTAAAGTCTAGCTTGTTGCATCATGTTCCAAAATACCATGGGCTGTCCATGGAAGATCCAAACAAGCACTTAAAGGAATTTGAAGTTGTTTGTTCAAGCATGACTCCCATTAATGTTGATGGGAATATTCTGAAGATGAAAGCTTTTCCATTCTCTCTTATGGATAAAGCTAAGGATTGGTTATTCGAATTGGCGCCTGGAACTGTCACATCTTGGGAAAGCATGAAAAGAGCGTTTGTAGAGAAATTCTTCCCAACTTCTAGAGTTATCCTTTTGAGGAAGAAGATTAGCGGGATTCAACAAGACCAAGGCGAATCATTCCCAACATTTTATGAACGTTTCAAGGGTCTTGTTGCCTCATGTCCTCAACATCAAATGAAAGAAGAGCTTCTCATTCAATACTTTTACGAAGGACTTCTTCCAATTGAGCGACAAATGCTAGATGCTTCAGCGGGAGGTGCATTGGTTGACAAAACACCAATGGCTGCAAAGGTCCTAATCGCCAACCGAGCGTTGAATGCACAACAATATGAAGGCGTTGGACAAAGAGAAGGGCCACGCCAACCAAGTGTGCATGAGGTAAGTTCAATTTTTGAAATTCAATCCAAATTAGATAACCTCACTATGCTTGTGTCGCAGGTTGTTGATGTAACCAAATTGCAAGGGATTACACAAAGTGTATGTGGTGTGTGCTCTATGCAAGGGCACCTCAATGATCAATGCCCTCAATTGATTGAGAATGGAGGGTGGGAATCTGCCAATGCCATGGGTTTTGGGAACCAAAATCAGCCACGCAATGATCCTTACTCCAACACGTACAATCCGGGTTGGAGAGATCACCCTAACTTCAAGTGGAGGGAGCCACAACAACCTCAACAACAAAGCCAATTTCGACAGCCCCCTGGGTTTCTTCAAAAACCATTCGTGCCATCTCAAGCCTATCCACAAGCTACCCAACAAACTTCAGGTTCGTCCCTTGAAAATGCTAAAATTCTTGAGTTATTAACCTCCATGTCGTAGGGAATACAAAACCAAAGCAAAGAGGTGCAAACTCAAGCACAAGTAGTAGCAAATCATCAACAGGAGATAGGAGAAATAAAGAATCAATTGGGGCAGATTTCTGAGTTATTGGGGCAGATTAGAGAACAAGGCAAATTGCCTAGTTCAACAATTGTCAATCCGAATGGAGGATTCGAATCTGCAAAGGCAATCATGTTACGAAGTGGCAAGCAAGTTGGAACCAATCTACAACCATCCAAATCAAGTCAAAAGGAGGACGACAAGTTGCAGATTGAAGAGAAGGAGGAAGCACAACCCATGGCAAAGGGTGAAACACCCTTGCCGCAGCCATCTAAGCCATCTTATCCGTCCACTTCAGGTAAGAAGGTTCAAAATTCGATTATTTCTAATGTTGTTCCTCCGAATGTGCCCTTCCCTCGCAGATTTATGCAATCAAAGAAGGAGGAAGCTGAAAAGGACATTCTTGAGACGTTTAGAAAGGTGCAAGTCAATATCCCTCTCCTTGATGCAATTAAGCAAGTTCCCAGGTACGCCAAGTTTTTGAAGGAGCTTTGCACAACAAAGAGGAAGATGTCGAACAAGGAGGTTGTCCAGGTAAGTGAGAATGTCTCTGCTGTTTTACAAAGGAAATTACCCCCTAAATGCAAAGATCCGGGGAGTTTTACGATTCCTTGTGTTATTGGCAATACTAAATTTGAACATGCCATGCTAGACTTAGGAGCATCAATTAATGTCATGCCATACTCAATTTATGCATCTATAAACTTAGGTGAACTTAAAAGTGATGGTGTAATCATTCAATTAGCCAATCGTTCTAATGCCTATCCAAAAGGAGTTTTGGAAGATGTTTTGGTGCATGTGGATCATTTAGTCTTCCCGGCTGATTTCCATGTGCTAGAGATGGATGATTCGGCCCAAGCTACTCCATTGCCACTCTTGCTTGGGCGACCCTTCATGAAAACAGCCCGAACAAAGATCGATGTGTTCAAGGGGACTTTATCAATGGAATTTGATGGGGAAGTTATTGATTTTAATATTTCTGAAGCCATGAAATATCCTATTGATGATCATTCGTGTTTTTCTATTGATATTTTAGAATCTTTGGCACAGGAATTTCTTGACTCATTAGATCGAGATGCCCTTGAAACAACCATCGTTCGAGGAATAGAAAGAACAACCCAAGCCCCAGAAATTGTGCAAGGGCACGGCAACAACAAGGAGGAAGTTGTTTTCGTGGGTTTTTGCGAAGAAATTGAGGAGATGGTGGCTGCACTTGAGTCATCCCCACCATGTGTTGGTAAGTCTTCAATCCTAATGTCAATTCCTGTTTCTACTAACAAGTTATTACCTTCGGTGGTGCAGGCGCCTACACTAGAGCTCAAACCATTGCCCAACCACTTGAAGTATGTCTTTTTAGGAGAAAAAGAAACGTTACCCGTCATTATTTCATCATCTCTCACGGCATTGGAGGAAGAAAAGCTCATTCGTGTGTTGCGGGAGAATAAAACTGCCATTGGATGGACCCTAGCCGATATCAAGGGGATTAGCCCTACGACATGCATGCATCGCATACTTCTTGAGGAGGGGGCTAAACCAACTCGAGAGGCTCAACGCCGTCTTAACCCTCCTATGATGGAAGTTGTGAAAAAGGAGATTATAAAACTCCTTGATTGTGGGGTCATCTATCCAATTTCAGATAGCCGTTGGGTTTCACCAATTCAAGTCGTTCCAAAGAAGTCGGGAGTCACAGTGGTGAAGAATGAAGAAAATGAACTTATGCCTACCCGAATCCAAACAGGTTGGAGAGTGTGCATCGACTATAGGAAGCTCAACGCCACCACGAGGAAGGACCACTTTCCCTTGCCGTTCATTGACCAAATGCTTGAGAGGTTAGCGGGTTATTCCTTTTATTGTTTTCTTGATGGATATTCTGGGTATAACCAAATTGTCATAGCTCCGGACGACCAAGAAAAGACCACTTTTACTTGTCCGTTTGGCACCTTTGCATATCGCCGAATGCCATTTGGTTTGTGCAACGCTCCAGCAACTTTTCAACGGTGCATGGTAAGTATCCTCTCTGATTTTGTTGAAAAAATTATTGAAGTGTTTATGGACGATTTTAGTGTTTTTGGTGACTCATTTGACGGTTGCTTAAATAATCTCAGTTTGATCTTAAAACGATGCATGGAAACTAACCTTGTTTTGAATTGGGAAAAATGCCACTTTATGGTTAAACAAGGCATAGTTTTAGGTCACATCGTTTCGGAAAGGGGACTTGAGGTTGATAAGTCGAAAATAGATCTTGTACGCTACTTACCCTCTCCCACTTCGGTGAGAGAGGTTCGTTCTTTTCTTGGTCATGCAGGATTCTATAGGCGATTCATCAAGGACTTCTCGAAGATTTCTACCCCCCTATGCCGACTTTTGCAGAAGGAAGTGCCATTCAAGTTCGACGAGGAATGCGAGAAGGCCTTTAAACACCTCAAGGAGATGCTTACTTCGGCCCCCATAATTGTACCACCAGATTGGAGCCTTCCTTTCGAGCTAATGTGCGATGCATCCGATTATGCAATTGGAGCTGTTTTGGGACAAAGAAAAGACAAGAGGCCTCATGTCATTTACTATGCTTCCAGGACCTTGAACGACGCCCAATTGAACTACTCCACTACGGAAAAAGAACTTCTTGCTGTAGTTTTTGCTTTAGATAAATTTCGTTCATATTTAATTGGTACTAAAGTGATTGTTTACACTGATCATGCAGCATTGAAGTACTTGCTCACGAAAAAGGAGGCCAAGCCAAGGCTTATTCGATGGATGCTGCTTCTTCAAGAGTTCGACATTGAAATTCGGGACAAGAAAGGAAGTGAAAACGTGGTGGCTGACCATCTAAGTCGTTTGGTGCACAATGAGGAGCAATTGCCCATCCCAGAAGCATTCCCAGATGAGCAATTGATGTCCATAGAGGTAAGTGAGCCTTGGTATGCTGATTTGGTCAATTTTTTGGTGTCTAAGTAAGTTCCAAGCACCCTAAACACAAACCAACGTGAAAAATTGAAAAAGGATGCTAGGTTTTATGTTTGGGATGATCCATACTTGTGGAAGTATTGCCCCGATCAGATTATACGTAGGTGTGTGCATAATTCAGAGTTTAATTCAATTTTAAGTTTATGTCACACTTATGCATGTGGGGGACACTTTGGCACACAACGAACAGCCCTTAAAGTGTTAGAATGTGGATTCTATTGGCCTATAATCTTTAAGGATGCAAGGACATTTTGTGTTACTTGTGACCGTTGCCAAAGAATGGGCAATATAGGCCCAAAGGACCAAATGCCGCAAACCCCTATCTTTATTGTTGAAATTTTTGATGTTTGGGGTATTGATTTTATGGGTCCTTTTCCTTCATCGCATGGTTTTAACTATATTTTACTTGCGGTCGATTATGTCTCGAAATGGGTGGAAGCAAAAGCCACCCGCACTAATGATTCTAAAGTGGTTGCAGATTTTGTTAGAACTAACATATTTGCTAGGTTTGGCATGCCACGAGTACTTATCAGTGATGGAGGGTCCCATTTTTGCAATAGAACCATCGAGGCGCTGCTCAAAAAGTACAATGTCACGCATAAAGTTTCAACGCCTTATCATCCTCAAACAAGTGGGCAAGCTGAGGTTTCCAATCGTGAAATCAAGCAGATTTTAGAGAAGACGGTTGGGCCAACGAGGAAGGATTGGAGCTTGCGCTTGAATTATGCACTATGGGCGTATCGTACGGCCTACAAAGCACCCATTGGCATGTCCCCATTTCGGCTCATCTATGGGAAACCATGCCATCTTCCCGTTGAATTAGAACACAAGGCGCATTGGGCAGTTAAGACTTTCAATATGGACATAGATGCCGCAGGAGTTCATAGAAAACTTCAATTGAATGAACTTGAAGAGATTAGGAATGATGCTTACGAGAACGCTCAACTCTACAAAGAGAAGACGAAGGCCTTCCACGACAAGATGATTCGAAGCAAGACGTTCTCCAGGGGGCAGAAAGTGTTACTTTACAATTCGCGCCTTAAATTGTTTCCAGGTAAGTTACGTTCTAGATGGAGCGGACCCTTTGTTGTTACTAACATTTTTCCTTATGGTGCAGTTCACATCCAAAGTCTAAAAACGGGACAAGAATTCAAGGTGAACGGACATCGTTTGAAGCCGTATTATGAGAATTTTGTGGAGCATAACGTGGAGGACATACCCCTCTATGCCGTGGGCTCCAATAAAGCCTAAAATGAAGGATTCGTCCGGCTGGAAGACGTTAAAGCAAGCGCTTCTTGGGAGGCAACCCATGCAAATAAAGAAGACCTAGGAACTCTCCGGCTCCACAACCAGATTTGCGTTCCTAAACCCTACTCTTTATTGCTTTTACTTTGCCATATTTGTCATGTTTGTTAGTTGTGTTGTTTGCTTGCTTTTGTGTGTGTCTATGTTTGAAACATTGAGGACAATGTTTGGTTTAAGTGTGGGGGGGTACACAAGTGTTTTCATTGAAAAATTCGTAGGTTTTTATCACCCATCACTTCTAAGGTTGTTTTTCATTGTTTTTGAGTGCTTTTAGTGTGTTTTGAAGTGTTTTTATGTGTCTTGAAAGAGAAATACGAAAATTTTGAAAAAAATCGAAAAAGTTTTGAAAGTACCAAAAAGAGTCGTTTTTTTTTAGTCGTTTTTGTGTGTTTATGTCTTAGGGTACCTTCCAACACAATGATGAGGATTTGGTTTTTAATTGCATGACTGTTAAAGAAAGTTACAAACATGGATTGAAGTTTGATATGCTCTTTGGTTTATGCTTGGTTATAGTTGACATTCATGAATTCACATGTAATCACAAAAGGATAAAATCAGTTTTTGTAACATGCTTGAAGGAAGTAACTCAAACAAACGCTACAACCCTGAGAGACTTGAGCCTATACGTTCTTTGGAGAGTTAAAAATCTGTGTATTTGTTGTTTTCTAAAGTCGTTGCATGATCTCATCATTCTTTACTTGGTTGCTACTTAGAATGCATTTCATTATTTAGATCTAAATACTAGAACTTATACCCATCTCATTCAAGGCATAAAATTGATTAGCATAACATAAAACAAGATGAAGTTGTTTAGTTTAAAACCAGTGCCAAAAAGCCTAACCCTTTGCATTTGTATTGTAGGTTTAACCCCTTTGAGCCATAATTAGCCTATTTTCTTTGTTAGCCTACATTATCCTTACCTAGCCTAGATTAGGATTATCCTTACCCTTGTTCTTAAGGTGTAGTGAAGCATGACCTAAGAGTGAATTCCCTTTGCTCGTTATTAGGCAGCAAACAAGTGTGGGGGAAGGTTTTTAGTGATTTTATGTGCCATAATATCCAGAAGGGCACGGGTAGAGAAAAACAAGAAATTTCGTGAGAAATAGAAAAGAAAAAGAAAAGTACGTGAAAAAGTGTGAAAAGTGTTCAAAATAAGTGAGAAAAAGCTCACAAGTGTTGGTTGTTGAAGAAAGGGTCCAAAAAGGTTGAATTCGGCCCTAAGTATGTGTGATTTTCCCTGTATGTATCAAAGTCTGTTTTTGCATTTAAAAAGGGAGTTCTAAGTGTCATATTCATTACTTTGCTTGCTATTGCTTTAAGAACGTTTGTTTTGCTTACCTTTCTTTGTTAGCGAATACCCTTAGCCTCGTTACAACCCTTAGACTTCTATCTTGATTGTTATGTGTTTCAATATGTGGAGTTTCGGATTGGTATGAGCATATGGTATCCCTGGTTCTCGTGTCTAAGTAGTGGCATTCCATTCATGAGATCATATATATACATGCATTCCAGAAATTGCTTTCTTTGTTATATATACATATGTGAGTATTAGTTTTCTTATTACAATCTTCTCACATATACCTAGTGTAGGGAGTGTAGTCAGAAAATCTGAGTGAAAATTGAGTGCATATCTAGTAAGGAATTGAGGGATTCTCTAAAGCATGTTACTACATTCAAAATGTTGTTTTAATTGATTAGATGCGAACTAGTGAGTGGTAACTATGATTAAGTATGTGCTCGAGGGTGGGGATAACTAAAATTTATGTAAGTAATGATTTTTAACATGTTATGTTACATTGGAAATCCCTGAGGTGAACGTTGGAAGGTTTAGGTTATGTTTTGTTTGTTTTGTTTTGCTCGAGGACTAGCAAAAGCTAAGTGTGGGGGAATTTGGTAGGAGCATATTTATGCTAATTAGTTAGTGTGTTTTCTTGCATTTACTTAGTTATTTGTTGCTTATTATAGTGTCTTAAGTCATTTTCGTGTGTTTATAGGTCCAAGAAACAAAGTTGGCAAAAAGATGCAATTTGGAGCATTTTAGAGCAGTTTTGGGCTTGGAATGGATATCACAAGATTGGAGCAAGATGGATGGACGAATTTGAAGTTCAAGAGAGGCTAGGAATGTGCAAAAGAGTTGAAGAAATAAATCCAAGTCAAAGAAGATAAGGAATCAGCTACAAAGAAGGAGAATTATCCAAAACATTATCCAAAACTACCTTATCGTATCCTTATCTTATCCAAACCTTATCTTATCTTACCTTATCTTATCCTATCCTAATCCTTTCTTAACTTAATTCCTGCTGCAAAAGGGATTCAATTTCAGTTTAGGAGACCTAAAAACCTGATTTCTAGGAACCTTATCCCTTCCTACAAAGGTGCCGCACCTATCCCCTTCTAGAAACCCCAAAATCAGCCAAATAACACCCTTTCTAGAAGTCCCTAAAAATCTGGCGACCCAAGCCTTCTAGATGCATGATCCAGCCGCACCTTTAGCCTAATTCCCTTTGGTTTTTGGTCTTCTAGGTGTCCTATTTCCTGCTAGGATTACATAAACCCTTTCCCCTTAGGATTGTGTTTTATTTTCCTACACAAACTACATTTTGTAATCCTTTTCCTACACAATCTAATTGTGCCGCACCCTCCCCCTATATATTCACATATTTGCTGCACCATTCAACACACCATCTCTCATTCACATATCTCTACACCACCATCTACCATTCAACCTCATTGTGCCGCAGCTTTGCAAAGGAAAGAAGGAAGAAATCTGGAGCGTTTCTAGGTGTATTCTATCTTTACTCTTGATGTTTAAATTTAATTGTCTTTGTTTATTTGCAATCATGAGGAACTAAACCCCTACTAAGCTAGGGGGGAATTCGAAACTATGAGCATATATGTGATATGAATTGATTTCATCCAGTTATGATTTCAAGAATCGTGAATGCAATTTGCTTAACTGTTTGATTTAAAACTTATTCTTGTATGTTGATTAAGGATGCATACTTAGTTTGCATGCTAGAATTTGATGCTAAAATATAAGGGAGTTTCACCTAATTGTTACAAACTTATATTTACAAGTAGTGGAGGTTGCTAGTCACGATCGCGTTAAGTAAATTCGTGGCAGGAGTGTCATGCAGTCATAGTCACGAATGTCATGTCAATGCTTATGATTTTCACAAAGCTTAATGATCTTTGATATGTATCTCTAGTATGTAGTCATATAGGGAACTTGATAAGAATAATTTGGTTTGCGGCGCTACGTCCAAATTCAATGAACTTGGGAAAATCTGAAGGTTAATGCGTGCAGTCACGATTAATTTGGGGCATTGTCGTTCATGGTTTATAGAAAGAACAACTGGAAATCGATTTGTGTTGCATATATGTCATGTGTGGAGAAGGAACCTCTAGCTAGCCATTCACCCATTTAAATCACCAATTTCGTACAAAACTAAGTCTAGTTTACAATTCTGTTTTGCTTAAGTTTAAATCCGTTTTCAAACAATCCCTTGCTCTTAATTTGTGTTAAGATAGTCTAAATTCGTCAAATCTTGAGTCTTTTAGTCTTTTGAGTCAATTAGAGTCTTAATTTCGTTCAAATCAATCTTAGGTGTTAGTTTAGAGTCTAGATAACTTGTTTTGTGTGTTTTAGGTCTATTTAGCTTGTTTTGAGTCTTTAGAGTCCAGAAACTGTTTAATTGAATTCTATTTGCTGTTTTGAGTTTGTTTTGAGTTATTTGAGTCAAGTTAGGTTGTTTAAGGTGTCTAGAGTTAAAATTCGTCCAAATTGATCCCTAGTACTTGTTTTCATTGTTTAAAGTCCAGTTTATTGTTTTAGAGTCTAATTTGTGTCGATTAGCAATCCCTTTAATCCCCGGCTTAGAACGATCCCTACTTTCACATACTACATTGATAAGGGTTTAAGTTGTGTGCAATTTAATTTCACATCAAAGGACATTTGAGGAACTGGCGACTCATTCCCACGACATGAAGCTGAGTATCACCAACCATGGAAAAAAGAGAGCCAATGATAGGAGCATATTTATGTGACTTAGTTAGCTTGTTCTTGTGCATTTACGTTGTTAGTTCTTAGTTATTTTAGTCTTTTAAGCCAAATTTGTGTGTTTTCAGGTTCTAAGGAAAAAGTATGCATGAAGGTGCATTTTGGAGCCTTTTGGAGCAAAATTAGGCTTGACATGGATTGCATGCATATGGAGCACAAGGAATGGATTTGAAGTTCAAATGAGGCTAGGAATGTGTTTAAAAGTTGGAGAAATAAATTCAAGTCAGAGAAGATAAGGAATCAGCTACAAAGAAGGGGAATTATCCAAAACATTATCCAAACTACCTTATCTTATCCAAACCTTATCTTATCCTATCCTAATCTCATCCTACCTTGTTTCCAGCTACAAAAAGGATTTAATTTCAGTTTAGGAGACTTAAAACCTGATTTCTAGAAGTCCTTATCCTTTCCTACATTGGTGTTACATGTTTTATGCCTTGTTCTTCTAGAAATCAACCACAAAACACATTCTTTCTAGAACCCTAAAAATCTGGCGCCTGGACCCTTTCTAGAAGCTCTAGAACCTGCAATCCTTTTCCTCCAAGGATTGTGCAATCCTTTTCCCTTCAGATTTTAGTGCTAAACCATATTCTTTTCCTTCAGAAATTCGTGCTATGCCCTAGCCCTATAAATACATCCTTTGTGCCGCATATTTAACACACCATTCACCATCCACCCTTCACCATAACTCACCTACATCCATCCACAACCACCATTCATCACAGAAATTCAATCATCCGCACTCCATCCACCATTCTACACATCCATCCACCACCAACCATTCATCACAGAAATCCTCCTTCCCTTGCCGCAACTCACATCCAACCTAATCTATCTCTGACCCATTCATACATCTATACACATCCATAGACTGTGGTGCTGCAACAAGGTAGGGAAGAAGAAGAACCTGTGCGTTTCATACTTGCAGATTGAAGCGTTTTAGGTCTACTTCGTTCTTGTTTTCAATGTTTATTTTGTTATTACTTTCTAATTTTGCTGTAATTATGAGTGGCTAAATCCCTAATTAGTTAGGGGGAAGTTTGAAGCCATGAACATGTTTGAGATATGAATTGATTTCATCCAATTGTGATTTGAGAAGTTGTGATTGCAATTCAATTAACTGTTTTATTCATAACTGATTCTTGTATGTTGATTAAGGATGCATACTTAGTTTTCATGCTTGAGTTTGATGCTAGAATATAAATGAGTTTCACCTAATCGTTACAAGTTTATATTCATGAGTAGTGAAGGTTGCTAGTCACAATCGCGTTAATTGAATTCTAGGCAAACGTATCATGCATTCATAGTTACAATTGCCTCGTTAACACTTATGATTTTCATGAAACGTAATGATCTCTGATTGTATCTCTATTATGCATTCATGTAGGGGACTTTTGGAGAATGATTTGGGTTGTCACATGCATTCATCCAATTCAATGAGTAAAGGAAAATCTGAGGGTTAATTTGTGCATCACGGTTAATCTGGGGTGTTGAGCATCATAGTTTATTGAAAAGCAATTGGAAATCGATTCAGGTACAAGTGTGTCATGTGTGGGGAACGGACCTCTAACTAATCCATCCGTCATCTTATTTCCTAAATTCGTTTTACAATCTGTTTAGTTTTACAATTTGTTTGTTTGTTTCAATTTCGTCAAAACCAAAACCCCCTTTTACTTTCTTGTTTCGAAGTGTTTAAAATCTGTTTTGTTTGTGTTTTATAGTGATTTGAGTCAAGTCAAAACCCTAAATTCGTGACTAGCAACCTCCACTACTTGCGAATATAAGTTCGTAACGATTATGTGAAACTCCCTTATATTCTAGCATCAAATTCATGCATGCAAACTAAGTATGCATCCTTAATCAACATACAAGAATAAGTTCTGAATCAAACAGTTAGGTAAATTGCATTCACAATTTATGAAATCACAACTGGAAGTAATCAATTTATATTGCAAATATGTTCATGGCTTTGAAATTCCCCCTAGCTAAAACGAGTTTAGCTCCTCATGTTCACAATTAAAACAAAGATAATTAAATTTAACATTGAAAATAAAAGATAGAAAACACCCATAAACGTTCCAACAATCCGAGTTTGAATGGCAAGGACGTTCAAGGGTCCTCCTTCTCCTTCTTTGTTGCGGCACAAGGGTTGTGATGATGGATGAGTAATGAATTGTGATGGTGGATGGATGTAGGTGAGTTATGGTGAAGGATGGATGATGAATGGTGCGGCAGGAACATATATTTATAGGCTAGGGAAAGGACCACGACCTAATTAAATTTGGAGAAGGATTTGTACACCAAATCCTCAAGGAAAAAGGGTAATTAAATTCAGAATCCAAGGGAGAAAGGGAAGGTGATTTGCAGCAAGGAAAAGGAAAAAGGGAAAGTCTTTGCAAGGCAAGGAAATGGGTAAGTAATCTGCGGCACCTATTGGGAATGTAATTAGGTCTTCTAGAACATTTATTTAAGTCTCCTAAATTAATTTGAGATCCTCTTTTCAGCTGGAAATAAAGTATTATAGGATCAGGACAAAATCAGGAAACTTGGCTAACATTCATTCTTTCTTGCTGGGCTCCTTAACTTCCTTTTTCTTGAATTAATTTCTCCAGATTTGTAGCACATTCCTAGCCCCTTCCGGTCTTCAAATTCGTCCATCCACCTTGCTCATTGCATGTGTTATCCATTCTTGACCAAAAAATGCTCCAAAAGGCACCAAAATGCACTTTCTTGCCTCTTTAGCCCTTTGGACCTACAAACACACGAAAATTGCTTAAAATACTAAAATAACTAGAAATAAACTAAGTAAATGCCAAGAAACAAGCTAACTAAGTCACATAAATATGCTCTTATCAGGTCACCCATCATGGGATTGCTCTCACACGCTACTCGTTTAACTTCGGAGTTCTGACGGAACCCGAAGCCACTGAGCTCCCAAAAGGCCCCGCACTAGGTAAAGATGGGAATGTACATATAAGGCTCACAGGATCCACTCTCACTGGCTTCGGGTTCCATCGGAACTCCGAAGTTAAGCGAGTAGGGTGTGAGAGCACTCCCATGATGGGTGACCCACTTGGAAGTTCTCGTGTGAGTTTCTAGAAACAAAACCATGAGGGCATGGTCGGGGCCCAAAGCAGATAATATCATGCTACGATGGAGGCGTGCTCGGGATGTGGTGGGGGCCCGGGCCGGGATGTGACATGAATTGTGGTGGCGGATGGATGTAGGTGAGTTATAGTAAAGGATGGATGATGAATGGTGCGGCAAGAACATATATTTATAGGCTAGGGAGAGGACCACGACCTAATTAAATTTGGAGAAGGATTTGTACACCAAATCCTCAAGGAAAAAGGGTAATTAAATTCAGAATCCAAGGGAGAAAAAGAAGGTGATTCGTGGCAAGGAAAAGGAAAAAGGGAAAGTCTTTGCAAGGCAAGGAAAGGGGTAAGTAATGTGCAGCACCTATTGGGAATGTAATTAGGTCTTCTAGAACATTTATTTAAGTATCCTAAATTAATTTGAGATCCTCTTTTCAGCTGGAAATAAAGTAATATAGGATTAGGACAAAATCATGAAACTTGGCTAACATTCCTTCTTTCTTGCTGGGCTCCTTAACTTCCTTTTTCTTGAATTAGTTTCTCTAAATTTGTAGCACATTCCTAACCTCTTCTGGTCTTCAAATTCATCCATCCACCTTGCTCATTGCATGTGCTATCCATTCTTGACCCTAAAATGCTCCAAAAGGCACCAAAATGCACATTCTTGCCCCTTTGGACCTACAAACACACAAAAATTGCTTAAAATACTAAAATAACTAGAAATAAACTAAGTAAATGCCAAGAAACAAGCTAACTAAGTCCCATAAATATGCTCTTATCAAATTCCCCCACACTTAGCTTTTGCTAGTCCTCGAGCAAAACAAAAACAAACAAAACACAACCTAAACCTTCCAACAATTGCCTCAGGGATTTCCAATGAAACATGACATATTAAAAATCATTACTTACACAGATTTTGGTCATCCCTACCCTCGAGCATCATACTTAATTGCTGTAGCCACTCACTAGCTCGCATTTAATCAATTAAAATAACATTTTGAATGAAGTAACATGCCTTAGAGAATCCCTCAATTCCTCACCGGTTATACTCTCTATTTTCACACAGATTTTCTGACTACACTCCCTACACTAAGTATATGTGAGAAGATTGATGTAAACATGTAGACTAAACACTCACATATGTTATAACAAAGAAGGCACTTTCTGGAATTATTAATACAAACATGTATATGATCTCATGAACGGAATGCTACTACTTAGAAGTGAGAACCAGGGATACCATATGCTCATACCAATCCCAAACTCCACATATTGAACACAGAACAATCAAGATAAAAGTCTAAGGGTTGTAATGGGGCTAAGGTATTGGCTAACAAAGAAAGGTTAAGGATAAACAAAGGTTCTTAAAGTGATAGTAAGCAAAGCAATGAAATCAACACTTAGAATTCATTTTTGAATGCAGAAACCAACTTTAAACACAAAGGGAAGATTCATACAACTTTTAGGGTTAGATTCAAGTTTTTGGACCCTTCCTTCAACAACCAATACTTGTGAGTTCATTCTCACTTATTTCTCAACTCTTTTTCTTTCTTTTTCTTTTCTTTTCACTTTTTTTTTCTTCTTCTTTTCTATATATATTTTTTTATTGCTGTGCCCATCTCTTTCCTTGGCACACAAAACACACACTTTGAAAACCCTTCCCCCACACTTGTTTTTCTGCAAATTGTAGATCAAAAGGAATTCCCTCTAAGTCATGCTTCACTATCCTTTAAGAATAAGGGTATGGATAGTCCTATACTAGGCTAGGTAAGGATAATGTGGGCTAACAAAGAAAATAGGCTAAATAAGGCTCAAAATGGGTTAAACCTACAAAACAAATGAAAAAGGGGGTACAGCTGTTTGGCTTTGTTTCACTAAACAACTTCATCTTGTTTATGTGTTATGCAATTCAATGTCATGCTTTGAATGAAATGGATATGAGTTCTAGTATTTGGATCTATAATGACGAAAATGCATTCTAAGTAGCAACCAAGCAAAGAAATAATGAGATCATGCAATGACTTTAGAAAACAAAAACATCACAGATTAATAACTCTCCAAAAGAAGAATAGGCTCAAGTCTCTCAGGGTTGTGGAGTTAGTTTGAGTTCCTTCCTTCAAGCATGTTACAAAAACTTTTTTTTTTCTTTGTGATTACATGTGAATTCGTAAACAACAACTACAAATAAGCATAAACCAAAGAGCATATCAAACTTCCATCCATGTTTGTAACTTCCTTTAACAGTCATGCAATTAAAAACCAAGTCCTCATCATTGTGTTGGAAGGTACCCTAAGACACAAACAAAAACACAAAAACGACTCTTCTTGGCTTTTTCAAAATTTTTTCCAATTTTTTTTTCAAATTTTCGTATTTTCCTTTGAAGACACATAAAAACACTTCAAAACAGTGAGAAACAACTCTAGAAGTGATAGGTGATAAAAACCCATCAAAATAAATGAAAAACACTTTTTTACTCCCCCCCCCCCCCCACACTTAAACCAAACATTGTCCTCAATGTTTCAAACATAGAATCATACGTAAGCAAACAAACAAACAACTAACACACATGACAAATATGGCAAAGTAAAAGCAATAAAGAGTAGGGTTAAGGAACGCAAATCTGATTGTGGAGCAGGATGTTTGATAGGAGCATATTTATGCGTTTAGTTAGCTTGTTTCCTTGCATTTACTTAGTTAGTTTCTGTTTATTAGTGTTTTAAGCTATTTTCGTGTGTTTGTAGGTCTAAAGGGCTAAAGAGGCAAGAAAGTGCATTTTGGTGCATTTTGGAGCAATTTTGGGCTTGGAATGGATAACACATGCATGGAGCAAGGTGGATGGACGAATTTGAAGACCAAAAGAGGCTAGGAATGTGCTACAAATCTGGAGAAATTAATTCAAGAAAAAGGAAGATGAGGAATCAGCAAGAAAGAAGGAATGTTACTATATTACTTTATTTCCAGCTGAATAGAGGATCTCAAATTAATTTAGGACACTTAAATAAATGTTCTAGAAGACCTAATTACATTCCTAAAGGTTGCCGCACCAAATCTGCAAGGAATCTTTCCTTGCCTTGCAAGGAAGTCACATTCCCCTTTCTTTCTAGGCCTGCCGCATATCACTTACCCTTTTCCTCTTGGGATTCTGATTTGTTACCCTTTTCTTGGAGGATTTGGAGTCTTAAACCTTTCCCAATTTAATTCACAGCCGTGCCCCTTCCTTCCCCTATAAATAAAAGTCCTTGTCGCACTAAAAAATGAGCCATCCATAATCCATCCTTCACCATAACGTACCTACATCCATCCACCACTCATCCTTCACCCAAACCTTGTGTCGCAGCAAAGAAGAAGAAGGAAGACCCTTGGACTTGCTTGTCTTTCAAGTTGGATTGCTGGAACGTTCTTAGGTGTTTTCAATCTTTTGTTTTCAATGTTTAAGTTTAATTATCTTTATTTTGTGAACATGAGGAGCTAAACTCCTTTTAGCTAGGGGGAATTTCAAAGCCATGAACATATTTGCAATATGAATTGATTAATTCCAGTTGTGATTTCATAAATCGTGAATGCAATTTACTTAACTGTTTGATTCAGAACTTATTCTTATATGTTGATTAAGGAGGCTTGCTTAGTTTGCATGCATGAATTTGATGCTAGAATATAAGGGAGTTTCACCTAATAGTTACAAACTTATATTCACAAGTAGTGGAAGTTGCTAGTCACGATCGCGTTAAGTAAATTCCTGGCATAAGTATCATACAGTTCATAGTTACGAGTGCCTTGTCAATGTTTATGATTTTCACATAGCTTAATGATCTTTGCTTGTATCTCTATTATGCAGTTCATGTAAGGAACTTGGGAGGAATAATTTGGTTGTCGGCGCAGAGTCCAATTCAATGAACTTAGGAAAATCTGAAGGTTAATTAGTGCAGTTCACGGTTAATCTGGGGCGTTGAGATTCATGGTTTATTGGAAAACCAACTGGAAATCAGTTTGTATGCAAGTGTGTCATGTGTGGAGAAGGACCTTCTAGCTAGCTTATCACCCATCAATTCACCCCAATTCCGTTCAACTTTGTTTAAGTTTACAATCTGCTTGTTTTTACCTTAATTTCGTCCAAAACCCAATCCCCCTTTACTTGGTCGTGTCTTTTAGTTAGAATCTGTCTAAATTAGGTCTTCTTTAGTGTTTTGAGTCAAGTTAATTTAGAATTCGTCCAAATCACCCTTCAGTTCATGTTTTGAGTCTATTTGCTTGTTTTGTGCTGTTTTGAGTCATTCTGGTTTGTTTTAAGTTATTAGAGTCTAGTTTAGTATTTTTGAGTCAGTTTTAAGTAGATTAGCAGTCCCTCCTAATACCCGGCCTAGAACGATCCCTACTTATTCATACTACAATTGTCAACTGATAGGAGCATATTTACATCACCTAGTTAGCTTGTTTCCTTGCATTTAGGTTGTTAGTTCTTAGTTATTTTAGTATTTTAAGCTATTTTCATGTGTTTGTAGGTCTAATGTGCAAAGTATGCAAGAAAGTGCATTTTGGTGCTTTTTGGAGAAGTTTTGGGCACTAAATGGATTGCACATGCTTGGAGCTAAGTGGATGGATGAAATTGAAGATCAAATGAGCTTAGGATCAAATGAAGAATGAAGAGTTCAAAATTGGAAGCCAAGGTTTCTAAAGTTGGAAGTTTCTATTTGTGAAGGTTTCCATTTGTGCAAGTTTCCATTTGTGGAGGTTTCCATTTTTGGGGTTTCCAAAACATGTAGGTTGCCTAATTACTCATTCTAGAAGCCCAAAACTATGCCTAACACATTCCTCTTTTGTTTCAATCCTTGCTGCACAAGGGAGAGGTTTTCTTGCCTATTTTCTGCCCAAAAATACTTCCCATTTCTCTCTTGATTTCTGACCTTTAAAACACATTCCTTTTCTCTCCTACATATTCTGCCGAATTTCACATTCTTATTCTCTTTGATTTTCTGATTCTTTCTTACCTATTAAATTGTGGAACCAAAATAGCTAAGTATTGAACCTTTCCTATTATTTTCTGAGTACCCTAGCCCTTTAAATAAAGCTTGTTGCACCATTTAAATCTCTCTACACAATTTCTGCCGAAAATCCACAATCCACCCTTCACCATAACTCACCTATATCCATCCATCACCACCATTCACCACTTCGACCACCACTGCCACCTTGTGTCGCAGCAAAGGAGAAGGAAGGAGACCCTTGGACGTGCTTGCATTCAAGATGTTGGATTGCTGGAACGTTCCTAGGTGTAATCTATCTTTGTTTTCAATGTTTAATTTAATTTCTCTTTGTTTTGCAGTGAACATGAGGAGCTAAACCCTTTTGACTAGGGGGAATTTCAAAGCTATGAATATATTTTCAATATGAATTGATTACCTTCAGTTGTGATTTCATAAATTGTGAATGCAATTTGCTTAACTGTTTGATTCAGAACTTATTCTTGTATGCTAATTAAGGATGCATACTTAGTTTGCATGCATGAATTTGATGCTAGAATATAAGGAGTTTCACCTAATCGTCATGAACTTATATTCACAAGTAGTGAAGGTCGCTGGTCACGATCATGTTAAGTAAATTCCTGGCAGGAGTATCATGCGCTTTAATAGTTATGAATGCTTTGTCAATGCTTATGAGTTTCATAAAGCTTAATGATATTTGATTGTATCTCTATTATGCGCTTTCATGTAGGGAACTTTTGAAGAATAATTTGATTGCGATGCATTATTTCCGTCCAATTCAATGACATAAGGAAAATATGAGGGTCAATTTAAGCGTACCTAATTAATCTAGGGTGTTGAGGTTCATAGTTTATTGAAAGAACAACTAAAAATTGATTTATATGCAAGTGTGTCATGTGTGGAGAAAAACCTTCTAGCTAGCCCATCATCCATCCAAAACACCTAATTTCGTGCAAATATGTCTAGTTCTAGTTTCTGTTTTGTTTTACTTTATTTTCGTCCAAAACCCAATCCCCCTTTACTTTGTTGTGTTAATTAGGTTAGAATCTGTCCAATTTGTGTTTTTAAGTGTTTTGAGTCAAGTTCAACTTAATTTTCATCCAAATAACTCCCTAGAGTCAGTTTTGAGTCTATTTCATTGTTTTGTGCTGTTTTGAGTCTTTCTAGTTAGTTTTGAGTCTTTTCAGTTTGTATTGAGTCTATAGAGTCTAGTTAAGTGTTTTTAAGTTTCTTTTTGTCTTTTTGTGTTTTAAAGTCAGTTTAGTTTAGATTAGCAATCCCTCCTAATCCCCGGTCCAGAACGATCCCTACTTGCATCTATACTACAATTGTCAACAAGAGGGTTTAATTTGAGTGCTTATATATTTCACATCATCAAAAAGATGGTTTAATTTGTGTGCTAGTTTATATCACATCAATGTTCCTAGGTCCTCTTTATTTGAACGCAAGGGTTGCCTCCCAAAAAGCGCTTGCTTTAACGTCTTCCAGCCGGACGAGTATGTCCATTCAAACTCCATTGGAGCCCACGGCATGGAATTGATCTTCGAATGGAAGGTGATACTTGAAATGATCCGGCAATGGTTTAAATTCTAGAGTGGGTGCCTGAATCATCAAAGATATGAGCATATTTGTGCGACTTGGTTAACTTATTTCCTTGCATTTAGGTTGTTAGTTCTTAGTTACTTTAGTATTTTAAGCTATTTTCGTGTGTTTGTAGGTCCAAAGGGCTAAAGTGGCAACAAAGTGCATTTTGGTGCCTTTTGGAGCAGTTTTGGGCTTGGAATGGACAACACATGCTTGGAGCAAAGGGGATGGATGAAATTGAAGACCTAAAGATGCAAGGATTCCTAATTGAAGAAGGATTCCTAGAAGAATGAGGATTCCTACAAGAAGAAGGAATGTTAGACAAGTTTCCTGATTTGGTCTTAATCCGAATTTGCCTAATTTCCAACTGCAAAGAGGATCTCAAATTAATTTAGGACACTTAAATAAATGTTCTAGAAGTCCTAAAACCTTTCCTAAACCCTTGCCGCACCTACTTACCCTTTTCTTCACAAAATCTGCCAAGTATCCCTTTCCTATTCTTTGCGCCGCACCACCTTTCCCCTTTCCCTTTCCTTGCCGTGCGAGAGGATCCCTTTCCTTACCTATTTTGTGCCTCAAAACACATTTCCTTTTCTTCCTACTTCCCGCCGCACCTATCCTTTCCTTTTCTCTTTAATTTCTGACTTTTACCCCTTGTAGGACAAATTAGCTAAGTTAGAAACATTTCCTATTATTTTCTGAGTACCCTAGCCCTTTAAATAAAGCTTGCCGCACCATTTAAATCTCTCTACACACTTTCTGCCGAAAATCCACCATCCACCCTTCACGATAACTCACCTATATCCATTCACCACCATAAATCACCACTAAAACCTTCATCCAACCCTTGTGCCGCAGCAAAGAGAAGAGGGAGGACCCTTGGAGTGCTTGGTATTCAAGTTTGGATTGCTGGATCATTATTAGGTGTAATCTATCTTTTGTTTTCAATGTTTAAGTTTATTTATCTTTGTTTTGCGAACATGAGGAGCTAAAGCCCTTTTGGCTAGGGGGAATTTCAAAGCCATGAACATACTTGCAATATAAATTGATTAACTTTAGTTGTGATTTCATAAATTGTGAATGCAATTTGCTTAACTGCTTAATTGATAACTTATTCTTGTACGTTGATTAAGAGGGCCCGCTTAGTTTGCATGCATGAATTTGATGCTAGAATATAAGGGAGTTTCACCTCATAGTTACAAACTTATATTTACAAGTAGTGGAGGTCGCTTATAAACAATCGCGTTAAGTGAATTCCTGGCAGGTGTATCATGCGTTCATAGTTACGAATGCCTTGTCAATGCTTATGATTTTCATAGAACTTAATGATCTTTGATATGTATCTCTATTATGCGTTCATGTAGGGGACTATTGAAGAATAATTTGGTTGCAGATGCGTTCATCCAATTCAATGACTTTAGGAAAATCTGATGGTTAATTTGTGCGTTCACGATTAACTTGGGGTGTTGAGGTTCATGGTTTATTGAAAGAGTAACTGGAAATCGATTTGTATGCATATGTGTCATGTGTGGAGAAGAACCCTCTAGCTAGTCCATCATCCATTCATTCACCCAAATTCGTACTAACCTTTGTTTAGTGTCTTAATTTGTTTGTTTTACTTTAAATTCGTCAAAAACCCAATCCCCTTTAATTAAGTGTGTTAGATTTGTTAGAATCGTGTTTGAATCTGTCCAAACTTGTGTTTTGAGTGTTTTGAGTCTTACTCGTCTTAAATTCGTCCAAATAACTCTTTAGAGTCCGTTTTGAGTCTTTTTGGTTGTTTTAAGCTATTTTGAGTCTGTTAAGTTTGCTTTGAGTCTTGTGAGTCTTGTTGAGTGTTTTTAAGTTTGTTTTTGTGTTTTTAAGTCAGTTTAGAGTAGATTAGCAATCCCTCTTAATCCTCGGCCTAGAACGATCCCTACTTGCATCTTTACTACAACTGTCAACAAGAAGGTTTAATTTGTGTGCTGTTTTACATCGCATAAAAATTTTGGCGCCGTTGCCGGGGATTAGCGACTTTGCTAATCCCCCTTTTGATTCGTTTTTCGTGTCTTTTGTTTTAGTTGCTAACTTTGTTTCTGTTTGTGTTTCTGTTTGTGTCTTTTACTTTTGATATTTGATTTAGTTTTATTTCTTTGATTTCAGGTACTAGAGTAGTAAGACATGGATTTTGCAAACATTCAAGCTCAATTGGCAAATCTTACTTCTCAATTGTCCCAGATTGCCGAAACAACCACAATGCACACTGCTCAAACTCATCAACGTCCTCAATTCACTGCAAATGGAGGTGCTAGGGGTTATCAAGGCCATAACCAATCAAGGGACAGCATGTTTTCTAACGCTTACAATTCGGATTAGAGAGATTATTCAGATTATATATGGGAGCAACCTTAACAAGTTCAACAAGGTGGATATTGGCAGCAAGATGAGAAGTTCTATTCAAAACCTATGCAGCCAACACAGCCTCCCCCACAACAATTCCAAGCAAATTCAAGTATGTCCATGAATTATGATGAAATTCTTGATGTACTAACTTCTTTGACGCAGGGCTCACGACAAGAAGAATATTTGCAGCCACCTGATGAGTTCTATCCAAGGCAATACGCAGCAACACAATCCCAACAACAACCTGCCCAAAACAATTCAGGTGCGTCTTTGTATAATGACACGTTGATTAAGTTACTTACCAAAACGATGCACATTCAAGACAAAAGGGTGGACCATTTGGAAAAGCAAATTGGACAGATAGCGGAATTCGTGGTACAAATTCAAGAACAAAGTGAACTTTCTAATTCAACCGTTGTAAATCCATAGGGAGAATTTGAAATTGATGAAGCTATCACCTAGGAAAATGGCATGAAGGTTGGAGATGAACCCAAGAAGTCTAAACCAAGCCAAAACATGGAAGAGGACAAGAAGCTGCTGATTGAGGAGGAGGAAGAAGACACACCCACGACAAGGGAAGAACAACCCTTGCTGCAAGCCCTTAAAGCTTCCATGCCGTGCAATTCAGGTAATGTTGTTCCTAATTCAATTCATTCTAACATTATTCCACCAAATGTCCCTTTTCCTCACAGGTTCATGATTTCCAAGAACGAAGAAAGTGAAAAAGACATCGTGGAAGCCTTCCAAAAGGTGCAAAGTCATATTCCAATTCTTGGTACACCAAATCAAATTCCAGAATCTGTTGAACTGTTTGAAGAGAATTGTACGTCAAGAAGAATGATTCAAGAGAAAGAAGTGGCTGGAGAATATGTAGAATGCATCAAAGAGGATGTTTATAAGACAATAAAGCCCAAAGAAGTTGAATTTTATGAAACGGGACAAGTCACAACCATCACATTCAATCTGGCCAAGTGCAAAGTTCCTGAAACTTTCAAAGATGTGGTGTTTGTCATTGAGTTTGTGTCGGAGCAAGCAAGTAAGCCATCTTCTCCAATTTCAATTTTGTTTTCTACTAACTTGCTGATTTTAATGATTCAGGCACCCACACTAGAATTTAAACCATTGCCGGATCATTTCAAGTATCACCGTCCATTCAAAGATCAATCCATGCATTCGAAGAAGGGAAATCGGATTTGCGTTCCTAAACCCTTCTATTTCCTGCATTTATCTTGCCATGTTTAGTTCGTTGTTTGTTTGTTTGCTTTCTGTTAGTTTATGCTTGAAACATTGAGGACAATGTTTGATTTAAGTGTTTTTTTATGCAAATTCGTGGGATTTTATCACCTATCACTTCTAAAGTTGTTTCTCACTGTTTTTAGGTGTTTTTAGACTGTTTTGAAGTGTTTTAGTGTGCTTTGAAGTAAAATTACGAAAATTTGAAAAAAAAATCAGTTTTCGAAGTGTTTTTAGAGTCATTTTTGTGTGTTTGGGTCTTAGGTACCTTCCAACACAATGATGAGGATTTGGTTTTTAATTGCATGACTCTTAAAGAAAGTTACGAACATGGATGGAAGTTTGATATGCTCTTTGGTTTATGCTTAGTTGTAGTTGTTGTTTATGAATTCAAATTTGATCATAAAAGGATAAAATCAGTTTTTGTAACATGTTTGAAGGAAGGAACACAAACTAATGCTACATCCCTAAGAGACTTGAGCCTATGCTTCTTTTGGAGAGTTATTAATCTAAGATTTCTTGTTTTCTAAAGTCATTGCATGATCTCATTATTTCTTTGCTTGGTTGCTACTTAGAATGCATTTTCATCATTATAAATCCACATACTAGAACTCATGCCCGTTTCATTCAAAGCATGACATTGAATTGCATAACACATATCAAGATGAAGTTGTTTAGTTGCCACCAAAGCCAAATAGCTGTACCCATGTTTCATATGTTTTGTAGGTTTAACCCCTTTTGAGCCTTATTTAGCCTATTTTCTTTGTTAGCCCACATTATCCTTACCTAGCTAGATCAGGACTATCCATACCCTTGTTCTTAAAGGATAGTGAAGCATGACTTAAAGGGAATTCTTTTTAATCTTCAATATGCAGAAAAACAAGTGAGGGGGATGGAATGGTTGTTTTAAGCTCAACTGTACGTTTTGGGTTTCAAAAGAAAAGAAAAAGAAGAGAAAAACGTGTGAAAAGAAGAAAAGAAAAGAAAAGAAAAGATAAAAAGAAAAAAGAGTTTGAAAAAAAGAAAGAATGAGTTTTTAAGTGTTGATTGTTGAAGAAAGGGTCCAAAACATCAAATCTGGCCCTCAAATGTGTAAATCTCCCCTTTTTGTTCAAAGTTAATTTCTGCATTCAAAAGTGAATTCTAAGTGTTGATTTCATTGCTTTCCTTAGTATTTCTTTAAGAACCTTTGTTTTTCCTTATCTTTCTTTGTTAGCCAATACCTTTAACCCTGTTACAACCCGTTGACTTCTATCTTGAGTGTTGTGTATTTCAATATGTGGAGTTTGGAATTGGTATGAGCATATGGAATCCCTGGTTCTCGCATCTAAGTAGTAGCATTCCGTTCATGAGATCATATTCATTCATAACTCTAGAAAAGTGCCTTCTTTGTTATAGCATATGTGAGTGTTTGTTTACATGTTTACATCAATCTTCTCACCCTAGTGTAGGGAGTGTAGTCAGAAAATCTGAGTGAAAATTGAGTGTTTATCTAGTAAGGAATTGAGGGAATTCTCTAAGACATGTTACTACATTCAAAATGTTGTTTTAATTGATTAAATGCGAACTAGTGAATGCTGACTGTGATTAAGTACGTGCTTAAGGGTAAGGATGACCAAAATCTATGTCAGTGATGATTTTTAATATGTCATGTGCATTGGAAATCCCTGAGGTAAATGTTGGAAGATTTAGATTGTGTTTTGTTTCTTTTGTTTGTTTTGTTTTGCTCGAGGACTAGCAAAAGCTAAGTGTGTGGGTATTTGATAGGAGCATATTTATGCGACTTGGTTAACTTATTTCCTTGCATTTAGGTTGTTAGTTCTTAGTTATTTTAGTATTTTAAGCTATTTTCGTGTGTTTGTACGTCCAAACGGCTAAAGTGGCAAGAAAGTGCATTTTGGTGCCTTCTGGAGCAGTTTTGGGCTTGGAATGGACAACACATGCTTGAAGCAAAGGGGATTGACGAAATTGAAGACCTAAAGATGCAAGGATTCCTAATTGAAGAAGGATTCCTAGTTGAAGAAGGATTCCTAGTTGAAGAAGGATTCCTAATTGAAGAAGGATTCCTAGAAGAATGAGGATTCCTACAAGAAGGAATGTTAGCCAAGTTTCCTGATTTGGTCTTAATTCGAATTTACCTAATTTCCAGCTGCAAGGAGGACCTCAAATTAATTTACGACACTTAAATAAATGTTCTAGAAGTCATAAAACCTTTCCTAAACCCTTGCCGCACTACTTACCCTTTTCTTCACAAAATCTTCCAAGTATCCCTTTCCTATTCTTTGTGCCGCACCACCTTTCCCCTTTCCCTTTCCCTGCCGTGCAAGAGGATCCCTTTTCTTACCTATTTTGTGCCTCAAAAAACATTTCCTTTTCTTCCTACTTCCTGCCGCACCTATCCTTTCCTTTTCTCTTTAATTCCTGACTTTTACTCCTTATAGGACAAATTACCTAAGTTATAAACATTTCCTATTATTTTCTGAGTACCATAGCCCTTTAAATAAAGCTTGCCGCACCATTTAAATCTCTCCACACACTTTCTGCCGAAAATCCACCATCCGCCCTTCACCATAACTCACCTATATCCATTGACCACCATAAATCACCACTAAAACCTTCACCCAACCTTTGTTCCGCAGCAAAGAGAAGAGGGAGGACCCTTGGAGTGCTTGCTATTCAAGTTTGGATTGCTGGATCATTCTTAGGTGTAATCTATCTTTTGTTTTCAATGTTTAAGTTTATTTATCTTTGTTTTGCCAACATGAGGAGCTAAAGCCCTTTTGGCTAGGGGGAATTTCAAAGCCATGAACACACTTGCAATATAAATTGATTACCTTCAGTTGTGATTTCATAAATTGTGAATGCAATTTGCTTAACTGCTTAATTGATAACTTATTCTTGTATGTTGATTAAGAGGGCCCGCATATTTTGCATGCATGAATTTGACGCTAGAATATAAGGGAGTTTCACCTAATAGTTACAAACTTATATTTACAAGTAGTGGAGGTCGCTTATAAACGATCGTGTTAAGTGAATTCCTGGCAGGAGTATCATGCGTTCATAGTTACGATTGCCTTGTCAATGCTTATGATTTTCATAGAACTTAATGATCTTTGATATGTATCTCTATTATGCGTTCATGTAGGGGACTACTAAAGAATAATTTGGTTGCAGATGCATTCATCCAATTCAATGACTTTAGGAAAATCTGATGGTTAATTTGTGCGTTCACAATTAACTTAGGGCACTGAGGTTCATGGTTTATTGAAAGAGTAACTAGAAATCGATTTGTATGCATATGTGTCATGTGTGGAGAAGAACCCTCTAGCTAGTCCATCATCCATTCATTCACCCAAATTCGTACTAACCTTTGTTTAATGTCTTAATTTGTTTGTTTTACTTTAAATTCGTCAAAAACCCAATCCCCTTTAATTAAGTGTGTTAGATTAGTTAGAAACATGTTTGAATCTGTCCAAACTTGTGTTTTTAGTGTTTTGAGTCTTACTAGTCTTAAATTCGTCCAAATAACTCTTTAGAGTCCGTTTTGAGTCTTTTTGGTTGTTTTAAGCTATTTTGGGTCTTTCAAGTTTGTTTTGAGTCTAGTGAGTCTTGTTAAGTGTTTTTAAGTCAGTTTAGAGTAGATTAGCAATCCCTCATAATCCCCGGCCTAGAACGATCCCTACTTGCATCTTTACTACAACTGTCAACAAGAGGGTTTAATTTGTGTGCTGTTTTACATCGCATCAAACAACGTATTAGTATAAAACAAAATTGAAATTCAGGGAGGTCGCTTACCTGTGTGCTCCGACATGAACTCAAAAATAAACACCCCTTTGAAAGTTGTAGGACTAGAAAATTCAGCCAGATTTGGTGTTTTGAGAGTTGTACTTGTCCCGTGTCATAAAATCCAACTTTTTTGGGAATTGTTGTCTCAAGTACATCCTCTTTGATGAATTCTAGACATTCCCCAGCCACTTCTTTCTCTTGATTCTTTGGAAAGGTTTCGAAGATGCCTTTCTCACATTCTTCTTCCTTGGATTGCATGAAACTACAAAGAATAGGAACATTTGGTGGAACGAGGTCAGGACGAATTGAATTTGGGCTTACCTTGGTTGTAGTGGACGGCGTAGAGGGCATAAGGGGATGCGGCAAGGGGGGTTCTTCCGTTGCCGCGGCCTTGTTATCCTCCTCTTCTTTGAGCAACAGTTGTTCATCCATGTTTTGGCTTGGTTTGGACGTCTTGGGTTCATCTCCAACCTCCATGCCACTTTCCAAGGTGATAGCTTCAGCAATTTCAAAAGTTGAGTCGGAGAGTTCACTTTGTTCTTGCATTTGCCTCATGAATTCCGTGATCTCTCCCATTTGATTCTTCAATTCGCTTATCACTTGGTCTTGATTTTGTAATTCATGCGTTAAAGAAGTTAGTACATCAAGAATTTAAGCACAATCTATTGACGAACCTGAATTCGGTTGGAATTGTTGCGGGGCAGGTTGTGGTGGCTGCATAGGCGTTGTATAAAACTCCTCATATGGCTACCAATATTCTCCTTGTTGAGCCTCTTTCCCTTGATTTTGTGAGCCCTGCGCCAAAGAAATTAATTCATCAAGAATTTGATCACAATCTATTGACAAACCTGAGTTTGGTTGGGCATATTGTATATGAGGTTGTGGTGGCTGCGCAGGTCTTGAATAGAACTCCTCATATTGCTGCCAATATCCATCATGTTGAGATTGTTGAGGTTCCTTCCACATAAAATTTGAATAATCTCTCCAATCTGAATTGTAAGTGTTGGAAAACAGGTTATTCCTTGATTGATTATGGCCTTGATAACCCCAAGCATTGACACTATCCCAACCTCCATTCTCAATTACTTGAGGATATTGATTAGTTTGATATCCTTACCCATAGGACACAACAAATGTAGGGACAATTTGCATTGTGGTCCTTTCGACATACTGCGACAACTGAGAAGTAAGATTCGCCATTTGAGCTTGAAGATTAGCAATTGCCATGTCTTGCATATTTAGTACCTAAAACAAAACAAAACAAAACAAAATCAGAAATCAAAATAAAAGACACTAACCTAAACTAAAAAAACACAAACAGAAACAAAAGGGGATTAGCAATTTTGCTAATCCCCGGCAACGGCACCAAAAATTTGATGTGATATAAACTAGCACACAAATTAAACCTTCTAATTGACAATTGTAGTAAAGATGTAAGTAGGGATCGTTCTAGGCCGGGGATTAGGAGGGATTGCTAATCTACTTGAAACTGACTCAAAAATAAAAAAACTAGGCTGAAAAACACCTAACTAGACTCAAAGAACTCGATACAAATTAAAGAGACTCAAAACAGCACAAAATAATCAAATAGACTCAAACTAGACACTAAAGAAAACTTTGAACGAATTATAACTTTAACTTGACTCAAAGTACTAAAAGACACAAAATTGGACAGATTCTAACTAAAAGACACGACCAAGTAAAGGGGGATTGGGTTTTGGACGAAATTAAGGTAAAAACAAGCAGATTGTAAACTTAAACAAAGTTGCACGAATTTGGGGTGAATGGATGGGTGATAAGCTAGCTAGAGGGTTCTTCTCCACACATGACACACTTGAATACAAATTGATTTTCAATTGCTTTTCCAATAAACCATGAACCTCAACACCCCAGATTAACCGTGAAAGCACTAATTAACCCTCAAATTTTCCTTAAGTCATTGAATTGGACGGACAACGCATCGGCAACCAAATTATTCCTCAATAGTTCCCTACATGAACAACATAATAGAGACACATATCAAAGATCATTAAGCTTTGTGAAAATCATAAGCATTGACAAGGCATTCGTAACTATGAACAGCATGATACTCCTGCCAGGAATTTACTTAACGCGATTGTGACTAGCAACCTCCACTACTTGCGAATATAAGTTCGTAACGATTATGTGAAACTCCCTTATATTCTAGCATCAAATTCATGCATGCAAACTAAGTATGCATCCTTAATCAACATACAAGAATAAGTTCTGAATTAAACAGTTAAGTAAATTGCATTCACAATTTAGGAAATCACAACTGGAATAATCAATTCATATTGCAAATATGCTCATGGCTTTGAAATTCCCCCTAGCTAAAACGAGTTTAGCTCATCATGTTCGCAATTAAAACAAAGATAATTAAATTTAACATTGAAAACAAAAGATAGAAAACACCCATAAACGTTCCAACAATCCGAGTTTGAATGGCAAGCACGTTCAAGGGTCCTCCTTCTCCTTCTTTGCTATGGCACAAGGGTTATGATGATGGATGAGTAATGAATTATGGTGGTGGATGGATGTAGGTGAGTTATGGTGAAGGATGGATGATGAATGGTGTGGCAGGAACATATATTTATAGGCTAGGGAGAGGACCACGACCTAATTAAATTTAGAGAAGGATTTGGAAAAAGGGTAATTAAATTCAGAATCCAAGGGAGAAAGAAAAGGTGATTTGCGGCTAGGAAAAGGAAAAAGGGAAAGTCTTTGCAAGGCAAAGTCTTTGCAAGGCAAGGAAAGGGGTAAGTAATGTGGGGCACCTATTGGGAATGTAATTAGGTCTTCTAGAACATTTATTTAAGTGTCCGAAATTAATTTGAGATCCTCTTTTCAGCTGGAAATAAAGTAATATAGGATCAGGACAAAATCAGGAAACTTGGCTAACATTCATTCTTTCAGGTCTTCAAATTCGTCCATTCACCTTGCTCATTGCATGTGCTATCCATTCTTGACCCAAAAATGTTCCAAAAGGCACCAAACTGTACTTTCTTGCCTCTTTAGCCCTTTGGACCTACAAACATACGAAAATTGCTTAAAATACTAAAATAACAAGAAATAAACTAAGTAAATGCCAAGAAACAATCTAACTAAGTCGCATAAATATGCTCTTATCAAGTCACCCATCATAGGATTGCTCTCGCACGCTACTCACTTAACTTCGAAGTTCCAACGGAACCCGAAGCCAGTGAGCTCCCAAAAGGCCTCGCGTTAGGTAGAGATGGGAATGTACATATAAAGATCACAGGATTCACTCTCACTGGCTTCGAGTTCCATCAGAACTCCGAAATTAAGCGAGTAGAACGCGAGAGCAATCCCATGATGGGTGACCCACAAGGAAGTTCTCGTGTGAGTTCCCAGAAACAAACCGTCAGGGCATGGTTGGGGCTTAAAGCGGACAATATCGTGCTACAGTAGAGGCGTGCCCGGGTTGTAGTCGGGGCTCGAGCCGGGAAGTGACTATGAGAACGAGAATTAAATAAGATTTATGAATTTAATGGTAATTAACATGCATTTCTAAATGGCTTTCATCACCCCTCGGGTGTCAACCAGCACGTGACCATCCTGATGTCTCCAGAACATCGGGATCGGGGCGTGTCAAAGAAGGGGAAGCCGTGCCATCTTCAAGCGAAAACGACGATGAGCCATCTAAGCCCGCAACAACCAAAGGGAATGTGACGCCCTCAAAAGGATCAAACATACCCGTTTTCCGATACATCCCGATGTCGAGAAGAAAGAGTAAGTAATCCCCGTTTGAAATAAGCAAAGCTGTCACAGCTGTACAAGGACGACGTAAAGCTACTTAAGGCAAATGCAACCTTACCTCTGACACAACTAGGCGATGCTAAAATCTCAAAGCCATCGCAAGGCTTCGTACAACCCCTGCCAAAAAGGATGAAACCAAGCTCTCTTCCAAACAAGAAAATAAAAGAAGGCTTTGACCCAAACGCCTACAAACTCATGTCAAATTCTGGTATGATTTCACTTCCTCTTCAAATCTTGGAAAGAATAACGCAAACACCGTCAACAACAAAGACCTCATCGAGACTCAAAAGAAGTTGAATGAGCATGGTTACAGAGTTGACAACAACAAAGCTGGACTTAGCTTCACACCAAATACACCCGTGAAGATTTCAAGAAAAGCGAAAATGCTAGCGCTCAACACATCAGCGTAAGCGTTGAACAAAATCAAGATGAACCTAAACCTGCCCCTCGAACATCAGTCTTCGATAGGTTGAATCATTCAAAACCCAGAATTTCGGCACTTGATCACATTGAAGGACAAGAATGAACTTCCATCTTCAAACGGCTTAACACGCCAACACCCCAAAGCTCTATCTTCGAAAGGTTGTCAAAACCTACGAAACAAAGCAACACGGCTAGCTCTCCTCCACGACGGTCTACTTCGGAAAGACTTATGGAGACCAAGAAGACTTCTAGAAAGAGGAAGACAATGCCAAAAGAAGAAAGGCTCGATGGTCTAACAAGAAAAAACGACATTCGCAGCTCGATTCCTTTAAGGATGAAACGCCAAGCAACCCTGGAGGTGGACACAAAAGGACCACTGAAGGTAAAGAGGCGCACCATCATCCACACTAGCCAATCTTCATGCCAACAAGCCCAAGGGGATGACACTAAAGAAGAGGCCCAAGACATCTTCCATATCACAATCCAAGAAAACAAAGAAGACAAAATCCCCGAGGAAGACGTCACTGTTGCTTCACCACAACTCGAGGACAGAGGGCAAAAAATTGTTGTCAATGCACTCTTAAGCCTGGTTGAAGCTGAGATTGTCAAAATGATTGAAGCTGATTTGATTCAAGAGGTCATAAACTCAAGGTGGAACTCAAATATTATCCTTAAAAAATCAGGGCAACTCCGTACTTGCATAGAGTTTCGTGACTCGAAGCAATACAATGCCTGAAAAGAAAACACAAAGCTCATCACCTACACAAGCCTAAACTGTACACGGCACAACGCTCTTTGTTCGTACGAGCTTAAAAGGTGACACCCAACGCTCCTAGCCCACAAAAGCATAAACTGTGTACGGCAAAACAAAATCAAAACAAAAATTATCATAAAAAAAAACCACCATCAAATTCGTCAAAATCCACCATCCACTTGAACTACGTCATAACTTAATCCCTCCTCAACCGAGGGTATGTGGGCAACTTGAAACTTCAAAAACTTCAAGTACAGTCATATCATCAACAAAAACACCAACACTTTGAACAATAAAGAGCAAATTCAAAATATGAATACTTTATTTCTTTAAACGAAGAATTTGGCTACAAAGCCTTATTGCAAAAAGAGCAAAAGCAAAGAAGGCCTAAAGTACAAAAGATGGAAGACACTACTTGAAAGTCATGTCCCTAAAACCATGGCGACGATCTTCAAGCAAGCCTTCCAAAGTCTTCAAAGTCTCTACATCTGTAAAAGACCAAGTGGGCACTTCCATGGCCGCACCCTTCTCATGCTCTAGGCGTAAAATCTCATCTTGAAGATGGGAAAGTGTAGCTTCCTGCTCTGAGAGAACACCTTGAAGTCCTGATCTTCGATTTCCAACTGCTCTCGCTCACGAGCCAACGCTTCTAGCCGTACCTGGACAGAAAATAAGGAAGTCTCTGTGACTTGATAACCTTCCGAAGCAGCTTGCTGAGAAGACTAAGCTTAGTCAATTGATAAGTCTATTGCTGCAAGTTGTTGACCTCTAATCTCTGGACTCAATTTCTTCAAGGAGGTAGCGTGAAAGAAAGAATACTCAGTTGAGGTAGCCATAAATTCGGCAATCTTGGCTTTCAAGCGAATAATCAATGTTAAGATGGTCAATCTTAGAAACAAGCTTCAATAAGTCCTCCTCAAGCAAAGCAAGATCCTCCAACGGACACTTTGAGATTCTCTTCTCAATATGACTTTTGATATCCATGGCCGCATGAAGGTTGCTGCGATGGATAAGCTGGTCAGTGCCACTAAGGTTCAGCCCCCTCAACGAGATCTCAGAGCTAGCTGGCAAAGGTGTTGGATGCATGACGGGCTCTTGCACACCTCCACCTACACATGGCAAGCTTGGGCAGCTTGGCGGATTTGGAAGGAGCTCTGCACCAGCCAGATCCCCAAGCTCCTCGATCGTAGGAAGATCGCCTCCAAATAACATCTTCATATAAGAATGAACACCCATGTTCGTAGAGTCAAACTGAGGAGGCTCAAACACCTTTTTTTTTGTGACGGAAATTTACATCCCTATCATCCAAATCACCTTCGCACGGTCCCTTATTCAAAACATGTTGACGCTTCGGCAGAATAAGCTCATTTTCATACCAATCAACTTCGTCATCCTCCTATTCAGAAACATCCGGATGGTGAGAAGACGAGCACATGCGCTGAGGAGCTAAAGCCATAGGATGCAAATAAGCTACACTCGCACAATCAAGAGGCACTAGCTGGGTAAGAACCATAGGCCAACCCTCTCCCGGCGCATCATTACGTGAAAGAGAAGAATTGGTGCCACTTTCCGCCCCCAAGTCTTCATAGTGTACCTTTGATAACCAACCTACGTAGGCACGGGCCACTGGTTTGCTCTTAAACTCATCCTTGGCCGGAAGGGTGATGGAAGCATTTATGCATGAACTGGTACAAGATTCCCAATGCATATACACGACTTGCAACGATATCAGTTGTGTGTTTTCCTTTAGCTTGCCTGGCACAAGTTGGACAAAACAAAATTGTCTGCTAAAACGGTGAGGGTCATAGGGCTGAACAATGCATCAGTCTTTTTGCTGCAAAGAAACATAACCCGAGCGAAGACTTGTAAGATAAGACAAATCGAAAGAATGAAGGTACGAATCATCTATGAGGCCTTTCCATGCCGAGCCAACTCTCGCTAGGTGGTCCATCCTCAAGCTGTCACAACTTCTAAACAGTGCTTGTGCCTGCAAATCATTAAGGCTCTTAGCGGAAAGCACGCTAGAATACTTCGTCATCAAAGGCCCTTACTTGACTAAAGTTGGTGAAGAAGGCCTTGGCTTGTCTGAAACCGATGAAGAAAAATGAGTGCAAAAGTACTCACCCAACCAACCGTACACATAGTGGTAATAAAGTACCGCAACACGATCTTCGGTGGTCGTCGAGTTTGAAACAACACTCAAGCCGTTCTAAATATTGGCTAAGACCGGAATAGCAAGACTGAAGGATTCACCTGCAGCCATCTTGCGAGCAACTTTGAAGACTCTTGGACGGATAAGGTTGACGTCGTCTTTGGGAAAAACAAACTTGCAAAGCCGACAAGTTAAGAGAGGCGCTAGGTAAGATTCTTCCAAGTGCTCTGGCGCTATGCCAAGATCCTCAAATGCTCTCAACTCAGTAGGAATAAGGCACTTTGCTAGACCAATAATACCTAATGGATCCGAGTCTCCCTTCGGCCTGGTTGTCTTGTTACGGCCACTTTTCTTCGAAGGTTTCTTGCACTTCATGGCATCCTAGTACCAAAATTAGATCCATGAAGAAATCCTTACGCTTAACTTACCCTGAGTGATAGGAGCATATTTATGCGACTTTGTTATCTTATTTCTTTGCATTTACTTCGTTAATTTCCATTTATTTTGGTAATTTATGTTATTTTCGTATTATTGAAGGTCTAGTTGGTAAAGATGATGATAAATGGAAAAATTGAGCAATTTGGAGCAGTTTTGGACTTGGATTGGATAGCATGCGTGGAGAGCATATGGGCTGGATATTTTTGGTGTTTAATTGGTGCTAGGCATGTGCTAAAATGTGGTGAAATTAAAGTTGAGGCTTGGAAGGCAAGAAATTAGACAAGAAAGAGGAATCCAAGTTGGAGATGAACATTATCTTATCTTATCTTATCCAACCTTATCTTATCCTATCTTATCTTATCTTATCTCCAGCTACAAGGAGGAATCCTAATCACATTCCAACATTTTCTACCTGATTTTTAGAGTCCTAAAATAACTCAAAACGCCAAAACCCTTTCCTCCTTGGATTCAGCCATTTTCCCCTATATATATGAAATTCCTGTAGAGATTTAGAGAGTGTCATGCCAACCATTCATCCATTCAAGTTGCTAGAATTTTCAGAGTTCTTTCTATCTTTGTTTTAAGTTTCAATGTTTATTTTAGATTGCTTTTTAGTTATGATGAACATGTGTAACTAAGTTTCTTTTTAGCTAGAGGTGAATTCGAAGCCATGATCATATGTTTTATATAAATTGATTACATCCAGTTATTGTCTCATAAAACATGAATGCGATTTACTTATCTGCTTTATAGAGAACTTATTCTTGTATGTTTATTAAGGATGCATACTTAGTTTGCATGCGGGGATTTAATGCTAGAATATAAGGGAATTTCACCTAATCATTATGAACTTATATTTGTAAGTAGTAAAAGTCACTAGTCATGATTGAGTTAAGTAAATTCTTGGCAAGAGTATCATGCTTTTCATAGTTACAAATGCTTTGTCATTGCTTATGATTTTCACAGAACTTAATGATCTTTGAGATGTATCTCTATCATGCTTTTCATAGTTAGGGAACTTGAGAAGAATAATTTGGTTGCGTTGTTGAGTCCAATTTAATGAACTTAGGAAAATTTGAGAGTTAATTAGTGTTGTTCACAATTAATTAGGGGCATTGTCATTCATGATTTATAGGAATGATAACTGGAAATCGATTTGTATGCATATGATTCATGTGTGAAGAAGAATCCTTTAGCTATCCTTTCATCCATATTTCATTCACAACTTAATTTACTTGCTGCCCTTTACTTTTGTTTTAATTAAATTCGTCCAAAATCTCCCCCCTCATTGTTTTGATGTTAGTTTAACTTAGTTTTCAGTTTTAAAAGCCTAATTTGTGTTGATTAGCAGCCCTTCTATTCCCCGGAATAGAACGATCCCTACTTACTTGTACTACGATTGCATAATTTATAGGGTTTAATTTGTGTGTTAGTTTCTACCACATCACCGAGCCTCCTGGGAAAGCTTGTGATACGCTCAAAACAAATAGTGGCAACTCGCAGGCAATCCTCGACTATTGCGATGAGAAAACTCCTCCATGCTAGGAACAACCTCATCATAAAATTTCCCCTGGATCAGCAAGTTTCCTATCTTGTGGAGATCCCAAAGTGAAATCGACATCTCCCCTTGAGTTGTGTGAAGTGTGTTGGTTGCTGAACATCAATCCTCGAAGAACGCACGAATGACTGAAGGATGGCGATCATAGCTGAACAAAGATGCGTACACAGCGCGATAAAGGCCCACGTTGGTAAGCACATCTTTGGATCGGCTCAAGACATCAACAAGCCACTCCTACTAAAACTCAACATAGGCGGCTTCTCCAGTAGTCAACAAGGCACTACTTCAAGTCACAACTCCACTATGGATGCGATCACCAAGAAGCTCAAACAAAACCGATGAATTATCACGAACATGATGCGAAGGGTTCAAAACAAGAACCTTTGATGTACATGCCTTCTTCTTCATAGTTGATTGACCAAAGGCCGTCACCTCCCGAGAGACTTCAGAAGACCATGACTTAATGTACATTGAGTTATCTTTTACAGGAAAAACAAGTGCCTTAGGTCCAGTCAACGGCGCACAAAGCTTTAACATCGTTCCCCTATCTCTCGAATCACTTTCCTTCGTGAGAATGGTGATGGTATTGTTCTTGAAACACTTGAAAAATACCATGGCTGCAACAAAACAAACAAGGCAATATAGGGCACGGCAAGAAAAAAAAAGAAAAAATATATTTCTTTTTTGCTTTGCCAAAACAAAAGACATGCGAGACTAACCTCGTGAGCATCAAAGGATGATGTTGATGAAGTCGCAGCAATGAAAGAAATCAGCCACAAAGCTTGATTGAGCACAGCAAAGTGAGCAGCTCCAAGCAGCGGCAAGGGGCATGCCAACGTCACCACCGAAGAAAGTTGTGACCAAAAGGCACTACACAGCGTAACTGCAGTCTTTTGCACAACCCCACACGGTAAAAGTGACGCACTACAAAAAGCTCTAAGCAACAACTGCAGGGCATGGCAGCGGCAAGAGGCACGACTACGTCACCACCGAGGAAAGTTGTGACCAAAAGGCACTACACAGAGTAAAAACGCTGTAGTCTTTTGCACTACCCCACAAGGTAAAAGTGATGCACGGAAACAAGCTCCAAGAAGCAACAACAAGCACGGCAAGCAAGTAGCAAAGAAAACCCACGACTCCAAGCAACTACAAAGTGCACGGCAAGAGGAGTTGTGTTGTGGTGAAAATATACACCCAATTGTCCTATATATAAGGGTCAATTGCTTCCTAATGCTATAGGGAAATACATACCCAAATAGCAAAAGGAAAATCAAAACAAGAAAGCACGTTCCCACCAAAAGAAGGAAGCAAACTCCAAGCAAAAAAAGGGCAAGTTTCAGCCAATCTGCACAGGTATGACGTTTTTTGTGACAACTTAACTTTCCGGAAGGGTTTTGAAGCAAGGCCAATTGGAGAAGGGAGCTAAGTGGCTAAGGATCATTTTGCCCAAATTTCATAATTTTCCCTATAGCCAAATATTCCAGTTTTCAAAGTCATTCCTGCAGAAATTGCTTTCCCGTCAGGAATTGCGCAGCTAAAGGAAAATGCAAAGTTGAAGGCTTTCCCGATTTTTCCTAGTTATGTGCGATAATGCCTGAAAAAATAAGGGATAAAGCTACATTTCCCACATTTTTTTTCAGAATTTTCCAAGAAAGAAATCAACCTCAAATTGGGCGTGCAAGTCAGAAGACATGTTTCCCAAAACAAAAAAAGGGAAAGTTAAAAATCCTCCTTGCCATGGAAAATCAAAACAAGGAAAACTCCTTCGTTGCCGTGGAATCAAAAGAAGAAAGGAAAAAGATCCCTCCTTCATGCCATGGGAAATCAAAACAAGAAACAAAAAAAAAATTCCCCTTTGCCATAGGAAGGAAAAAAAGGGGAAAGGAAAAATGCACATCGTACTCATCAAAGGACAAGAATTGAATCTTTCCAAAACCTTGAAGGAAATCACAAAAGCTTTCCAACATTTTGAAGGAAGTCACCTTAGTTACCAAAATTGAAGAGGATTCCTATCGACGGAAGGAAAAAAATTTTCCTACAACCACATGGAAAAAAATTCAAAATGTGCCAAATGTATTTTGTCAAAGATTATGGAAAATCAAATACGCACAATAAGTATGTGCAAATTTATCCATTTTCAAAATTTCTTTCAAGATCAAGCCTCTACGACCCTTGAAGAAACAAATTTCATTTCTTTCAAGATTAAGCCTCTATGGCCCTTGAACAAATGTTTCGTCCAAGAAATGCGCCTCAACGGCCCTTGAAAAAATGTTTCGTTCAAGATCAAGCCTCTACGGCCCTTGAAGAAGCAAGCTAATTCAAGATCAAGTCTCAACGACCTTGAGTTAGAACATTCACATTGCAGGACTTCAAAACACGTTTCCTACATGTGGCAAGCACATGCCTACAATGCGCCTTGAAGTGGGGGCATTTGTAGACATGTAAATTTCGTTGCATACAAATGATGCATCACAAAGCTCCACGTGGCATATGACTCATCACAAATGGACAAGTCATCAATGACATGTGGCACAAATCAAGCAAAGGAAGTATAAAACTTCCTCAAAATTCGGCAATAAGGGAAAATCCCCCTTAGATTCGGCTAAGGTCCAAATTGATCCTAAAACTGAAGAAAGTTAAAGCATCTTCATAAAAATAAGCAAGAATTGAAGATTGCTCATAAAATAGGCAATAAGCCTCTTAAAATCGGCCAAGGAGTAAATGTGGCTGAAATTAAGACACAAAACATGCCTAAAATCATGCCTAAAAACATGCCTATAAATACAAGGTCTTCCCACAAGCATAAGGGTTGAAAAATCTATACACAAAAGAACCTCTAACAAACCTTTGAAGACTAATATGTTGCCAAAGCTCTCTTCGAAGAACATTCAACCAAAGCTGAAGCTTTCTCTCGACCAAAGCCGAAGCACTTCCTTGAAGAATCAACAAGCACTCGTGCCGATTCCTTCAAGACTTTGTTGCAAGCTTATAAACTTGTAGCAACATTCGTTTCAAGATCAAGTTGCCAAGACCCTTGAAGCAACAAAATCTCGCATCAACACCATTTTTGCCGCACCCTTGAAGGTGAAGATCATCCACACTTTGTTTTCAAGCTCAAAACTTGAAGCAATCGTTCAACCGTTCGTCCAAGATCAAGTCATCGCGACCCTTGGATCAACGATCAAGCATCTACATGAAATTTGAAGACTTAATCAGAGGAAAAGTTGTAAACAAAGATTGTAACCTACAAATTCAAATTAATACAAATCTACTTTGTACACGTGTTCTCGTTTCATTCAAAACAGAATTTTCGTGTTTACAATTAGTAAGAAGAAAGGGTGCAATATGTCATTATAACATACAAACTTCTGAAAGATTACTTCTCAGAAACACGATATCAAGCCATATAACAACATAAAAGAAGCAAACAAATATAAGAAATATTATATTATAAAAGCCATCCGAAGGGAAAATTTTCAAGATATATCATGAAGATATCATCTTCGAAATACTATCACATGTTTCGAATGCGGTCATCTTTGTTGGATCAAATTCAAACTTCTGAACTCACTTGAAACTCATTCAAAATCGATAATTTTAAGGTTTTGTGTTTTTAGATTAGACCCCATGTACACATGGTAGATAAAATAAAATCAAATTGTGGGTTGTAATAAAATAATATGGAGAAATTTTATTATTAGAATCGATACATATTGATTCATCAAGTCCCTACTAGTCCCAAAGAAGAAGTAATCCAAAAAACTTAGACATATTTATACCAAATTGCGTCACATTAGACCTAGATTATAATCATTACACGCTCACTAAAGGAGGGAGAAAATGGACAGATCAACCTTCTTCTTACCAAGAGCTATCGAGGAGGAGGCATTCACATGAATTGCCATCGAATTTTGACATTCTACGAGAAGCCTCCAGTCCAAGTTGAAGCCATTTGAGGAGATTCCTTTGGCCCTTTCTTAATATTGTGAACGACTTGTATTTGAATTTACTAGACTAGCGCAGCAACAACATTCTTGCAAGCATTCCTGGAATTGTTATTTACCTATGAAATTTTTCGCATTCATCCACCAAATAACTCGTCATAGTTAATGATAGGGCTTAGAAGGAGTTTCAGTAGCCGACCGGTCATCCCTTAGGTCTCGATCAGTCGGCGATGCCTATTGTTTCATAAAAGGTGTTTGGAACTCTATGTGATGGTCATCGGCAAACTCTTGTTTGAATGCTGGACTTACTCAGTAAATAGATGATTCATAATCGAAATTCCCTAGTGCAGAAATTAGGGTAGAATCTAGTGTAGTTCAGCATGTGAAGAAAAGAAAAATCAATCAATCATCGAAAAGACATGAGAGTTTTGCTTTTTGGTCCCTCTCCGCCTTCGGTGCAAAAGGAGGGAACGATGAACCTTTTCATATTCACCATGGAATTGGCTTTATAGGCTTCAGGAATACTTTCGCTGGTAATAGTAAGAAAATATAGAAACACAACTTTCTCCTTACCAAAAGCTAATGGAGAACTTCACATGAATCGCCATCAAATTCTGACATTCAAGAACAAAACCAAAACCTACCAAGCTCCATGAATTGATTTCTTGAGGTTGGGAAAGCAGCAATAACATTATTCTGAGCGTTCTTGGAAACAATGTGTACCTTTGAATTCTTTCGGATACATTCGCCAAATAACTTGTCACATTTGATGACAATGAGAGCCCATTACAAGCATTAGTTGGGCATCTAATGAACAACATAGTACTGTTGGCTTGAATTGTTCTTTATCCAATTAGGAGATTCTATCTCCATTAAACAAATAACAATGCTTAGAGGCAGGTACAAAATAAGTGTATGTTCCCGACACTAAAATGAGCATGTTATCACTACATGAGGAATGGAATCTTCCACCCGAGACTTTGCTTAATAACCGGGCCAATCCTGTCTAATCACCAGTGATTCTCATGTCAAACGGTAGAGTCTTGCATGGGGCAGGGTGGTTAGTTGGTTTCGTAGCCTTTCAACTCGAATTAGTAAGTCCTTAGGGGTGTTCTACACCTAGTGCCCTAAAGCCTAAGGGTTTGGGAAACATTGACCTAAAGCTCGTTACATGGGTTGGATAGAAAGCTTAATGGAACTAACATTGCATGACCACCGTTATTACTGCAAAAAAAAAACGTGTGAAAAAAAGAATTTGAAAAATTCGAAGAGAAAAGAGAAAAAAAAAATATGTGAAGTTAGTATGTGTGAAGTATTAAATAAAGAAGGCGAGAGGTAGAGATTTTAGTCGAGTTTCCTTAACTGTGTTGGTTCACTTTACACCAAAGGAAGTTCAAGAATTCTTTTCTAGTTGACTCTAAATGGATTCGACTCTGTGGTGGGATTGGTTACAATTTTTGGAAAGCTGTTCTAACTCTTAAAGTTTTCTATAGATTGCAACTTGAAAGTGAAAATTTTGTTTTAGTCAAGTTTTAGTTAAGTTTCTAGTTTGTTAGTTTTTATCTTTCTTTGTTTTGTTTTGCTGAGGACAAGCAAAAAAGCTAAGTTTGGGGGTATTTGATGAGTTGATATTATACCATATATTCTACCCTATTCTTAGTTATAATTCATTGGTTATTTTTTGTAGAATGTTGATACTTTGGTTTATATTCTTAATGTAGGACTTTCCACTTCCTCTTGAGCAAAAAGTAGTCAAACGGTGGAATTTTTTAGTGATTCTAATTGGAGGATATTCGTGAGTCCCTCAACTTGATCGTATCAAAGTTTCACATTTTTCTAGTAATCAGTTTATTTATGGCGAAGAAATAAATGAGCAACGCACAGTACTATCAAAGTGACGTTTTGGCTTGATTGCGAATTTTGGAGCCCAAGATGGCCTATCTTGGATTTGGGTCCTTCTTAAGGGCGAAGGATCCTCGTCGGATCATTTTCCTAGGGATCCTAGGGATCCCGTGATCTCACCCGTTCATCATAAGTCGTGCGGTCAGTTTTCCTTAACTTGATAATTCATATTTAATTTTAAATTTTAAAATGATTTATGACTGCACGATGTACGATGAACGGGTGAGATCACGGGATCCCTAGGAAAAGGATCCGGTGATGATCCTTTTCCCTTCTTAAGATGCGTTCAGGTTGTTCTAACCTTTAAAACAAGCTATCATGGGAACACACTACGTTGGAGAATTCAGCTTAGAGAGCTTTTGACCATTCAAGTTTATTTATAAAGTGTTTTCTATCCATGTTCTTGATAATATTTTGTTTTATGATTGTTCATAACTAATTTCTTTTGCTAGGGCGAGGCCACAAGCCTTAGCAAGAATATGTTGTTTCTTTTCAATTTACTTATGATATTATGCATGCATGTTTTGAATTATTAATCATCACGTTTGAAACTATCTAATTTTAGCCACCATCAGGATCTTTAGAAAAGTAATTTAATACAATTTTGATTTAAAGGTTCTTGAAATTGGCGATGGTTTCTTGTGGTTAATAATTGTAAGTTCACTTAGGAAGAACACTACGTCTTAGGGGTTGCATGGATTTTCAAAGGGTTTTTTCATAAAACTTAATGAGTCTTTCATGTTCATACTTGATTCGAACGTCCGGACGGGTTGCATGTTAGATATACGTTATATGTTGGAGGTTCCAAGTAGGACATATATTATGAAAACCTAACATTTAAAATATGCATGGGTAATTCATAAGTAATTGAGAGAACTACGTAGGATTGTTAAGGTGACGGCGTAATCCTAATGCTTAAATTGATTTTAAAAACTATTTTCTTTTGTTTTCTTTACTTTTCCAATTTATTCAATTGTTTTAATATTAAATTCATTTTTATTATTTTAAATTCCAAAATCAACATTTTTCAAACTTTGTTTTAAATTGACACACCCAGACCCAGAAAGTCCAGTAGGACTCCGAATCGAACTGTGTTGGTTGACACTTGGAAGGTGACGAAGCCATAGAGTGTAGTGATGAGGAAAATGTGAATAAATTTAAACCTAAAAGTGCCTAAATACGAGAGTGCGCTCTGAGCGGGAATGAACCCATTTTACAAGTGATGTCAGAGCATAAGTGAAGTACAATAGAATGGATTGAGAATCATACCATTGAAGGTAATCTCCAATACCAAGATTTACCACGAATCCTCGTCGATAAGAAAGCTCAGCTAATAAAACCTGGAGAGATGAAAAACAAACCAGCGTGAGTGGGCCTGAAAACAAAGTTTTAATAAAGATCTTCTAAACGTTATAACCCCTCGCTATAACACCTGTTTAGTTTCCAGAAAAATCATACTACGTATAAGTATGAAATCAATTGTATACTAATAGTAAATCAAGAAACAAACCATGACACAGCATCTCATCAGCAATATAAATAATCAAGTGCTTAATAATCAATGCTAGCACATAAGTCGGAGTCACCTATAATGACCTGTACGACTCACCCATATCTCATCAATCAATGCTAGCACATAAGTCAGAGTCACCTATAGTGACATGTATGACTCACCCATATCTCATCAATCAATGCTAGCACATAAGTCGGAGTCACCTATAGTGACTTGTACGACTCACCCATATCTCATCAATCAATGCTAGCATATAAGTCGGAGTCACCTATAGTGACCTATACGACTCACTCATATCTCATCAATCAATGCTAGCACATAAGTCGGAGTCACCTATAATGACATGCACGACTTAATCCATAGATCAACAAATATGCTTGCACACGAGTTGAAACCACCTAAAGTGGTCTGTACGACAGGACTGGGTGTAAATAAATACGCTCAAGTGCTACGATCACGTGAAGACTGTGCGAATGATTACGGGTCACCTACCAGTCAGAACCATCTATAGTGGTCGGTACGACAAGAATATGAACCTAACTTGGATCCAAAGTGAGCGTATGGTGCGGGAGGTGAACATCACGTAAATGACTGTGCCCTGACCACGGGCGGGAGCACTAACACCGGGGTGCAGGTTTATGAGCTCTAAATACATCTCAACATAATCATGCAACTCACATCCACAATTTATAAACTCACATATCACTTACCTGAGCGCCCGCAACATCATTTGGCGTAACCACTTTAACGTCCCAACATTCTTAATCGGAACTAAACCCAGTGATAGGCCAAAATAAAATCATGGTTAATCTCTATGTTGTTAACCATCGTAACTTCTTTCCTTAAAGAAATCAAGTACCATGTTAAGTTCAGATTGTTTTATGGCTGCATTTAACTGTCTTGTTAGACTGCCTACGTACCCTCAAACGGGATCAAGCCATTTGTAGTTCAACTTAGTACGTCAAAGCATTCATAGTAATTATGTGTAGGTAATAAGCATAAATCAATTTAAAAACATTTGTGGAATTATCAATCACATAAATATATATACGATAAAAGGAAAAGACCCACTCACCTGAAGTCCGCGCTACAATTCTCTAGCCCGAATATCAAGGCATCACAAACCATCATCGCCTAGAACAATTATTAAGTAACGTCTCAGAATTCTTATCGATATAACACGTAACTGACATAAAACACATCCCCAAGGACGTTCTAGAATGATTTAAGACCCATTGACCAAAAGTCAAATGTCAGTCAAAGATCGACGGTAGGGTCGATGACCCTACGTAACTCGATCTGTAATTTCCAAAGATCCACATTATACTTCTAGAAAAATATCTTAAAGTTTCGGAACGATCCAACAGTCGGATCTTCTCCAATTGCCAAAACCAAGTGACGGTTAACGTTTTATTTTACGAACTCACAAATCTAATTCGGAAAGATCCGTGTGTTGGATTCCCGATTTGTAAGTTCCTATAATCCTCAAATATTATGAACAATAACCTATTAAAGTTTGATGACGACCCAACGGTCGGATCGTCGATTCATATAATGACCTAATCACGTATTGTAGAGAATTTAAGTTCTAACGATCAAACTGCATCATACTATTGTCATAACTGAATTCAAGGCATCTAGTTTAGCCTAAGAATAGCATTGATGACCCCATGGCCACGTGCCGCCGTGGGTGGCGGTCGGCCGCCCCGACTCGCCGAAAAAACAACTATTTTCAAAAATTCCCAAATTTTACATAAATGAAGATCTCCAAGAGGAGAGCAAGTTTTATACCTGTGACCAAGTCCAATTTGGCTGGGAAAGGCTCCCATTTCAGTCAAACCCGCTGGAACCCTAAAATGGGTGAACTTCTATTCTCCTTCCTCAATGTTCCAACGCCCCTATAGTTGTTTAGGCTTTGCTCTAGGCCTTAAGGGGAGTCTAATGGTGGTGGTAATTGGGGGAAAATGTTTCACAATTGGTGGATTTCGACAAGGTTTACCGCCGCACCCATGGTGGGTTATTCACCAAACTACAACCGTTTTTCTTCTGATTTTGGATGGAAAATGGTAGAGAGGAGGTTGTGGATGAGGTTACAGGTGATGGATACGTGAAAATCGCTTGAGAAACGGTTGAGAACAGCCGAAAAACACCCTGGGTCGAAACCGGGTTGTGTGTGTATGGATGGTCGACAGGAAGGGGAGAAGGGAAATCAGTTTCTCTCCTCTCCTAATTGGTCCTCTCACTCCAACCTTTATTTTTGATTGGCCACAATAACACAACCTGATTGGGCCTCTTTCCCACAAAGTGGGAGTTTAATTATTTCCTAAACTAAAATTTGAGTAAACAAATTTCAAACGTCCGTAACTATACCGTTATAATCCGAACTCGCAACCGGCTTTCGCCTATGCGTTCGTACCTAGTACTACACAAATGCGTTAAAGGAATAAGTCATACGTTTCTCTAGACGATGCTCAACGTAAGTCAAAGTCCTTGCCCTTAGGGCATTTTCGTCAATTCTCTCAATTAAAATAAATAAGAACGTAAATTTAGGGACAGGTTGTCACATAAATAATTAATTAAGAGTTGGTTTTAAATACAAATTACTCATTCAATCCTTATGGAGAACGTTCTTACTTGAGTCGTTTATACTATAATTACCTTGTTCTCTTGCAAGTATTTTTAAGTGCTTTTATCTCTATTTTTGCAGGTGGTAAAATTTTTATCAAAAGTCATTGATGGGATTTCCAATCTATATAAAAATTAAACGTGGGTCCCACCACTTAATCATAGCAATAGGTAGAAAATTGTTCGAATTTATTTCTTTTAAAAGGAAGCTCAACTACATCATAAAGTCCTCTTAAGTCCACGCGTTCGCAAAAATGTGTACTATTCATAATAGTAAAATAAAAGTGGAAAAGTGAAGGGAAATTTGAGGTCCACGTGGAAGGCCTACGTGCCATCTCAACGACATTTTAGGAATTTCACTGCTACCGAGGATAAAATACAATAAATCTCGAAACGGAATGTCACATTCAACACCATGTTAATTAATGAGAATGCTGATCTTAACCAATAAAACAAAAACTTAACCCTAAGCCCTTAAATAGATAAGACTTTTTCGAATAGATAACCGGTTTTCACATTTTTTGGACAAAAATTAATAAAAATGTAGGTGACAGTATCCTTTAGACCTACTCCAACCCTTAGAGTAAAACTCAAATTTTAGGTTCTAAACTTACCTCAACTTGCTCCAACCCTTGGGGCAAATATGAGTTAAAACTCAAAACTCATTTTTGGGCCAAATTTAGCCCAGGATTCCCCCTTATGTTAGTGGGGCTAGTCCACCATATATGTATATTTTTTTTAGTTTTATATTTATAAATTCATTGAATCCAACGATTAAGATCTAATTTGAAATCCAATAGTAAAAAAAAAATATCTAACGGTCCAAATTTAAATCCAACAGCTAGAATAATTAAAAAAAAATCTTTTATGTATTTCATATTCTTTCATAGTGTTTCACATATTTTATGGTGTCGATTAGTGATTTTTCAATATTTGTCAGAATCTAAATATTTTTAGGTAAAAATGTTCATAAAATTAAATTAGGATATTTTACATAATTTTTTTCTTTTAAAAAAGTGCTTTAAGAACAAAATTAGCTTAAATTCATTCTTTAATGATCTGAAGCTAAAATTTTAACCTAGAATTGTTAGAGCAAAAAGGTTATTTCTCAGTTAAGACTTAAATTTTCTGAACTAAAAATTTTAAATTTTCTGAACATCGAGATATCATACCGCACACAATCAAAGTTATTTGCCAGGTAGGATGTAAAATCCTCAAAACCCACCGTTGACCGCTACATCTCCGACCAGGCCGACCCTCCCCACCTACCTAGTGGGCCCTCCAGGATTTCAACCTCTACTCCTCCGTTCCCGATTTGCCTCCCTCCAATCGCACCATCCGCCCTTCTCGCATCGTCACCGTCGACGACGACAGTGCCATCTTCTCCTAGTAAATCCACCATCCATGTCATTTGCAAAGACGCTGTCTCATGATCTTTCTCTCCAGATCTGTTGGATCAATCTATCCTCATCATTGACACCGGATCTTGCGGCCATAATCTCTTCTAATTTTTTTCCTTTTTCGCAAAAATTGTTCATCATCGTTTGCAAGACCTCCTCTCTCGTTTCATTAACAGCGGCTGGGGTCGAGGGAGTTCCCCTTAGCTCCTGATGGTGGAGATCAAAGGGTGATGGTGGAGCTGGAGATCAAAGAGGAAAGAAGAAACTTTGTTTTGAATTTTAAAATTTTTTAATATCCATATAGGCGTGTATTGACACATGGCATCCAATCATTGTTCACGTGGGTGCCACGTCATCAGTTAACGGGGAACTTAACAACAACCTTAACAGATATATGAGAATGTCCAAAAATTATGACTTTAGGTACCACTTTAGGATGAAAAAAAACTTCATGTACCTTGAAAACTAAGAAACTTTAAGATAGTAAACTAAGATTAAATATTTTAAATAAGTTATATTTCTCTGTCTTCATCAAAAATTTTATTGAATTTACTATAAATATTTTAAAGAGTAAATTGTGCGAATGGTCTCTCAACTTTAATCAAATTGGAGCAATGGTCCCTCAACTAAAAATCCATTACCATTGGTCCCTCAACTTATCAAAATGTGTAGTTATAGTCCTTCTCATCAATTTTGTCAAAATAAGCTATGTTGGAATGACCATTTATACAATTAGGATCCCTCAACTCATCAAAGTGTATAATTATGGTTCTTTTCGTCAACTATGTCAAAAATTTTGTCAAAACGAGTTATATTGGAATGACCATTGCTATAATTGGATTAAAGTTAAGAGACCATTTCTCTAGTTGAATTAAAGTTGAGGGACCAATGGTAATGGATTTTTAGTTGAGGGACCATATCTGCACGTTTTGATAAGTTGAGGGACCAATGGTAATGGATTTTTAGTTGAGGGACCATTGCTCCAATTGAGTTAAAGTTAAGAGACCATAGCTACAATTTACTCTATTTTAAATTACGGTAGAAAATGAAGAGTTCGAACCGCCAAACTCTTTTCTTATCTTGGAAGCATTAGATTATGAACTTGTCTTTGGGTTTTTTTTTTTTTTTTTAAACAAATGATATTATCTAAGAAAAAGAGATGTAAGCTTAGCCTCATAATAGGTTATCATACATGTGGTTCAAATTTACCTTTGGTAATAATGAAATATAAAACTTTTCACTTACAAGTAAAAAAGAATACATCATTACTCATTACTGTAATGTTAAGTAAGAACTTGTCTTAATTTTTTGCTCCTCAAACGTCAGCACGACACCATTACACAGTTGGTCTACTCCTCGCAAAACGAAGCCGCGTATGTTAGCGCTCTAACAATTATTTCCTTCCCTCTGTTCAAATTCCAAATTCCTTTCCACCCTTACATCTCCCAGAGAAATCAAAGAGACAAAAGCCAGCCAGTTTCGCAGAGAGAGACCCGAAAACCCGAACCGCGAACCCGGAAAAATGGGCAAGGATTTGAGCGATGACCAAGTATTGTCGATGAAGGAGGCGTTCACGCTCTTCGATACCGACAACGACGGCAAGATTGCTCCGTCCGAGCTAGGGATCCTAATGCGATCGCTCGGCGGCAACCCGACCCAGGCCCAACTCAAATCCATAGTCGCCGAGGAGAAGCTCACCGCCCCCTTCGACTTCCCTCGCTTCCTCGAACTCATGGCCAAGCACATGAAGCCCGAGCCCTTCGATCGCCAGCTCCGCGACGCCTTCAAGGTTCTCGACAAGGACTCCACGGGGTTCGTCTCCGTCTCGGAGCTCCGGCACATCCTCACCAGCATCGGTGAGAAATTGGAGCCCTCCGAATTTGACGAGTGGATCCGAGAGGTGGATGTCGGGTCCGATGGGAAGATCAAATACGAGGACTTCATTGCCAGAATGGTGGCCAAGTGAGGGACGAAACGGTACGTTTTGCCTGGGTGAAAGTGTTTTGTGGAAGTAATTTGGGAGTAATGTATGTCTTTTTCTTCTTTTTATGGTAAATTTAGGGTTTGTTTGTTTGGATTTTGTTTGTGATGAATTGAAATTTGTGTCGAGTACTTGGTAAATTTGGAGGTGTTTGGGATGTAAGTGTTGATGATTTTATGGAATGTAATCTGGATTTGCTGGATTACTTTGTGGGCTGGAATTTTGTTTCTGTTTGGGAAGTTTGCTGTTTTTGTAAAGTCTGATCTTTCGGTTGCGTTTCGATTGCTTTTCGAAAGCATTTGCACCTCAAGCTCAAAGAAATGGTAATTGAGAAGCATATGAGGCAATGCTTCCTCTGTAAACTTTATGTCTCGAATACAATCATTTAGTTGTGAATGTAGGATTTAGAAGCGAGTTTTGCATCGGTCTTCGGTGGTGCAAATTCTCAATGTTGGGTTTATTTAATGTGGAAATGTGGTGTTATAGTTATAGGATATTTTGATGTAAGAATTAGACAACTTAATTGGTTTGGTCTGGCGGGTTTTGCGGACGAGGATATTTGAAGAGTAATGTTCTATTGTCATAATCTGTCATGTTACGATGTCAATTATCAATGTTGGACCATAGAATTGAATAGAGTTCACTTCATTAACGCTCTATATTGACAGTCTGCCAACATTGAATAGAGTTCACTTCATTATCATGTTGAACACTCGGGTAAGAGGAAGTTCCCTCATACGTGAATATTTTGGAATGTCTAGACTTGATCATCGTTCGGTTGAAAACCAGGTAAACAACAGAACTTGAGCTGCTAATTGTGGTACATGGAAATGGTGCAATGATATTTGTGTTAGTAAAGTGCAGTCTATGCCTTCAATGCAATGCTTGTTGCAATAGTTTGAATGATCTTGGAGAAGCCTTCCCGGTCCTGTGATGAACTGTGGAGTAAAGTATTAATGGGTTACGTAGGTGAATCTTGCCCTAGGGAATGGGATGTAGCTAAGGTATCGAAAAACCAATGTAAGACCTTCAAGTAACATTTGGAAGCTTGATGTAGTTGCTAAATGCTTTGGTGCTCGTTTGGTGACTAGGTTTAGAATGGATTGGGTAACTTGTAACTTTCAAGTTTTATCGAAGGTACAGCTGAATAATTTTTAACTTTGAGAGGATTAGAAGGGGAAGTGAAGGAAACATCATTTTTTTTAAGAAGACAATCCTACCATTTTGGGGGGATTGAAATGGATAAGTTTCATTATTGAATAATTTATCGTCAACCTTCAAGTTGAACACGACCTTTTTATTTCTTTCTTCAAACATACTTTAAATACAGTTAGGTTATTCCACTCCAATCCTCAACACCAAGTGAGTCCTCAATGTACGACACTGACTCATCATGGGTGCTGTTGGGAGCCTTAACTTGGACCTCATTGTGAACAATCTAACTTTTGTACATCGATACACTTCGGAGAGACTTGCGTAGGCCATTGGGCCGTCGTGTGAAGTTGAAAGTCTCGCATAGTAGGTATTTCGGTGCTGCCAAATCTAATGCAAGGAGATGAGGGCTTATATTACGATTCGTAACACCACAAAGGGCTTTGGAGATAAGCACATGTGAACTCAGAATCAGAATCCAAGCAATAAACAACAATGTCAAGAGTCTGAGCTTCAGATTACAGTTCAAACTAATGTACAACGATGCCATATAAAATGAAAGCAAATGAACAGCAAACATCTCACTACCAAGTCGCATAAAAAATTCAGTGGTTATAGTGTGTTGATTCTTCAAGGTCGTGTCTCCATTACCGAAGTGGCAGAATTTTGCGTTGCTGATGAGCTGGTCTTCTGAGCTATGAGATTCTGAACTCTCTGGAGCAGGAGGTAGCTGAGTTTCTGCAAATGGATTATCCGGGCTTCCCTTATCATCATCGGGTGGATCTTCTGGGTCTTTTTTCTCACTCTCTTCGCTAGAACTACCACCACCTCCCTTTGAAGTACCTGGAACTAAGTCAGGTCGAGGTTCCACACCAACCCGTCTTAGATGCAGTTGACCACATTGCAAACACCGTTTGGATTATAAGGTCATAAAGACTTGTAGAAGCAAATTAGAGAGACCATTTACCTGAAGATGTAAGTTGACTTCATCCAGTCGTGACAGGAACGGAAAATCTCCCCGTCTTCAACTGTGCTCGCCTTGCGTTAAGATACCTTTCGCTAACTTCATCTTTGAGTTGTTGACGAATCCTGCTGTAGTCATTTGTCTTCATGTATATGTTTCAGGAAGAAATTTTTGACTGGTCAGCTTAAATGTTTAAACTTCCCTATCTATGGTATTGCAAGAAGGTTCAGATGTATGAACAAACATGCTAAAGCATAAAGCCGTAGACATTCACATTTAAACAGTGGTTGAAAGAATCATATCCACACCACAGCTGGTCTCTTCAAAACAATTTAGGATGAAGAAGTGAAGTAACTCCAAATCTAGAAAGACATTTATCGCTACGAATGCAGTGTGACAAATTTATTACGTAACCAAACACTTGTTTCTAGAGGCGTTATTTGAAAATGTACTTGTATGCACCAACACAAACCAAACCAGATCCGGAACACATACATCCATTATAGTAATGAATGAATCTGTAAGCAACAGCGGTCCAACTGAAGCAGCAGCAGCGGTTAAAGTTAACCTGGAGGCAAGGTCCTCTCTTGAGAGCGTCTCAACCTGATTTATCACAGTTCCAAGTCAGAAACTACAACAGCTTGCACAACCATTCAACTTGTACAAGTAACATGGACAGCCATAACGGGTAGATTGTAAAGGCGTTCACAGATTCTACCTGAGAAACAACAAAGTCGACTGAATCTGCAATAAATGGCTCATGGGGGCCATCGAGTATTCCAGTCAAGACATATCTTTTCAACAGAAAAGAAGGGGTCCAACTAATGCTGCATAAGACAATACCATAATCAGGTAACTCAATCTGTCAAAAGAAAACAAAATTGGAAGAAATTACTCTATGAGCCAAAAAACTATACAAATGCAGCATGCACCTTGTAACAATATAAAGAGAATTTAAATTCCCAAGGAACAGTATATCATATCCAATCAATAATTTCAAACATTTTGATTAAAAATTGATGTACGGTAGAACCTTTCGTTTCTTGTTTTATTTAAAAATCAAACAAAAATAACCATGAGGAAGGGTGGATAAATAGTTCCAATGAACGTAATCCCTCATAAGGATCGTACGAAGTTTTTTCTTCACAAGTGACATTTCATTAATAATGATGTGACTATAGAATCCAGATTGGATTAGCCACTTCAGAGGGTAAGTAGATAATTTCAATCAACTTGATCCCTTCAATCAGTTAGGTCAAATGCTCAATATTCCATGGAAGCAGGGAGAAGTTAAAAGGCTAAATACTTATCCTGGTAATACATAATTTAGGTTATTTGAAAGGAAGAACAGAACTTAAAAAACCAAGAAACATCAAGCAGTACCAAAGACCGTTACAACCCTTTGGTACGTCAATGCAACGTCTGAACACTTATAAAACACTGGAACACAGATGTTGAAATAAATAGCTTAACTATGAACCTCTATCAAAACCACTCATTAAATATTTGCCATCTAATACCTAATTTTTGATTTGGCACAACTTAACCGCATACCTGTAGCTTTATCAATGTGTAAAGTACAAATATGACAAACATACACGGGAGCCCATGGCATTGCTACAGAGAATTTACGCGTGTCCAAAAATGTGTTTGATAGTATCAATGACCGAACTCTTCTTGGACGATGCTAAGCAAAAAGTTGAGCCAAGAAGCCCCCAAGGGCTGTACCATAGATATGTATCTGTTAGAAAGAAATTGATCAGATTACCTAAAAAACCTTTTTTTTTTTAACTAGAGCCCCCACAAGTATGAGAAGATGTTTTAACATCAATTAGAAAATCTCACAATTCGTTTAAGTTATATATCAAGATATGCACTGTTATGAAGCACATTTCTCAAGTACATGCTGTAATATTTCATCGACAGCTGGTTTCCTCTTTCTCTGCTCCGATCACTTTTCACCATTTGGATAGGCATTTCATATCCAGAAAATCAGCAACTGTTTAATTATCTAATCTAAAACAAAAAACAGAATCTCATGGTGCTAAGAATGATTTTATTTTAGGGATAGTTAACTCTTTGTTTTTAGACATAGGGATAGTTTAACTGTATTCCATGTAATATGTCTGAAATCCTTCCAATCTGATCCAAATTAAAAGCAATTTTCTAGATGCAGCATTCAGTGTAAATTATTGCAGTGAATTTACTATCTGACTATCATATGACCTAGACACCATGTTCAAATCTGTCTGTAATACATAAATCACTACTCAACTACCCACACGCTAGAAATCAGGGAATTTAGGATCTTTCTTTAATTTCAAAATACCAAGAGTTCTACGTGTGTATCTGTGAAGCGGGGCGTGGCAGAAAGGCAATCAGAAATGTAATATTTCCATCTCCCACAATCACTTGAAAAGTGTTGATTCGTGAAGCATTTTGCTAACAGTATAACATGAAGATGCACCTAAATATCATACGTATAATTAAGTAGGGATAAAAGGTCATAATCACTGAAAGCTGTATGCAGCAGTTGGGTGGTTCTTAAAGAAATTAACAATTTAGAACCGAAAAGCTACTTGTGCATTGTGAAAATGGGAAATTCCTTCAGTGCAAGCAACAGAAATACTAAACAAAATTAGATTGATAATGGCAGGAGTAAACTGTAAGTAAGTGGAGTTCTTACGTGATGGACATCAATAGCATCCAAGAATTTCTCAAATGCTAGAATCCACTCGTGATGATTCCATACACGTGGAATATCAACAGAAATCACGCGATAACCCTGCATATATTATAATTTACTAGTATTAATGTTTAATCTATTAAGTAGAACTTGAGAAGATTAACCAGCTACAACCATTCAAATAGAGGGGTGTTGGACAGAGAGGGGTCGGGATTGGTAAATATAAATGTTACTGAAAAGTGAAACCTGAGTGCACCGGAAGCACAGAGACCAAAAATCAGCGGTTAAAGGTCTAGTTAAACAACTGAATTATCCATTTAAAGAGAACAAAAGGAAATCATTATCTAGAAAGATAAAATCCAAATATACGGAGATCGAACATATACAAGAGACCCCAAAAAGTAAAGCAAATATGCACGGAATCAATTTTTCATCCAAAATCTTTGGACTCTAAATGCAAGTTGCTGATTGTTTGCAACAAAACAACTAAACAGAAAAAAAATCAAGCTCAGTGGACTATGAAAACTGGAAAGTATAGTGTAAGTGCCTATGACGCAAAAGAAAACGAAAATCAAATACTAATATGCTTTGGAAAGACTTATGTGATACATACAACGAAGATTACACGAAGGCCAGCCAACTACCTTCATGGAGAATGACAAGATCTGCTTGTAGCAGACATCAGCTGTCCCTGCTGTTCCAGGAAGACAAATAAGAGGAGGTACTGCTTTCGGGCCAAAATCATAGTATCGCCACTGCTTCGTGCCAATCTGCATACACAGTATTTCAATGTAAACATACACAGTATTTCAAAGTAAACCCAATTATCAATAAGAAATCAGAAATAAGCAGAAACCTGCTTATCAACACACCTAAAATTGATTAATCATGTAGCTTTACAGCTGAAAAAGGGTACATACATAAGAAGCTCCACATGCGGAACCTCAACTCACAATTGAGCAAATTAGAAAAAACCCCACATCAACATTCACAAACTTGATACAAACCCATGTCATAATACAGTAGAAAATACAAAACCATGCACAAACATAGGAACTATCTTACAATTGGGTTTTCTAAAAAGGTGAGACCAAACCCAAAAGAACAAAAAATCCAGCAGTAAAATCAAACTAAAGAATCAAACCCAGGAACAAAATCACAAAAAAAATGGAGAAATTCGAAAGGGTAATGGAGAAGTGGAGGTGAAAATAAACGTACTGGGATCTTGTGAAGAGGGACCTGGGACTTGAAGTAGATGTAATCTCCGGGCGCCGAGTAGACGCCTTTCATTGCTGGTTTTCTACGCCCAAAACCTCCCCTTGTCATACATACCCATTATTCGATTTGATCTTACTGATCGATCACTCTCTCTCTTTCTCTCTCGATTTTTCTATTATTTTTCTATCCATTTGCTGGGTTGGGGTTTTGGTTGTTTGTCCTCGTCGTTTCGAATTTTCTTTGAAATTTTAATTTGGGGGTTGACCAGTAGGGGGTGAGAGGGACGCCACGTGGATGGGCCGCCACTATGACAGTCCATGACTCAATGGTTCATCAACAGCTTGTCAAAGGTCATTTAGATGTTCCGCATGGTTAGTGGTTGTGGTTGAATTTTCTTCTTCTTTTGTTTATTGAGCGTCTTAATGAAAAGGGATTTCCACTATTCATTCTTAATCAAAAGAATATTTTGTGTATGAAAAGTTCATAATAGGTCAAATTTTTTTCTTTATTTACTCTTATGCCATTATTTCCTTACTGCAGCGGGATGATGTTGACATTTCTGTGTAGAAATACATTATTTTACATGATGTTATTCAACTTATGTTAATTTGCTGCCAGCTCTTCATGCTTCAATCATGTTGTCGATGTTATGCAGCTCTTCTTCTGTCAAATTGTTTCAGTATTGTTCATCACCTTCTACTAGCTCTGCATTTCTTTCTCTATCTACTTTTACCTTGTAATACATATATGTTGTTTCTCCTTTGAAATTTTGAGGCTTCCAGTAGGGCTGATGATTGATTCTTGTCTTACTGTAAATATACATTTTTTCTTCTTCTGCTACTAGTAACATATCATACGTAAAATCTTCAAACTCATCTGAGGCTAGCATTTGGATCCCTCGAAATCTTAGAATATTTTTGTATGAAGGAGTCCACATGTGTGGAGAGATAGAGGATAGTCTAAAGGACTCTTCATTAATCATGGTTATATGCCTAACTTTCTCCTTATGCATATGTGCATACCAATCTAGAGGACTACTGATAAAACTTATGGAAATTTCTTTCCACTGTTCTAGATAATCTTCTGCTACTTTTATAAGCTTTTCAAGAAATGATTCTAGTTAGGAGATATGGTTCATAAAGATTTTATCAAGATAGCCAAACTCTAATAGTAAGGCCGGGGTAACTTCTACTACATTATACTTTTTATGATGCTTATAACTAAAATGTCATGGTTTCAAATCTCTCATGTTAATCCTAGCTACAGTTATGCTAACCTCTGGTTTACAAATACAACTCTCTGTACTATCACAAAGACATGGTGGATACATCTTTGTAATAATATCCATGTAACAACCCGTCCCGAGATTTACGGAACAAAAAGGGTATTCTTGTATTTTCACTAAGTTTGGGGATATTTTCCTTTTAAAAATGGTTTTTGGGTCTTAAATGGTGTGCCCAAATGGCCCACCCCTGATTTGTCCCCTGGTTCCCTCCCTCTTTTCCTTCTTTTTTTCTGATTTTTATAACTCTCTCTTTCCTTCAGTTCTCTCCCACTCTCCCTTTCGAGCTCCTCTCTCTCTATCGGACTCTTTCCCAATCGACACCCACACACACACACCCAGTCACCCTCACACCCTAGGATCCTCCCTGGCGAGAACTTGAACCCAGGACAAGTCCATGGTGCACCACAGTGGTGGAGACCACTATTCTTTCCCTCTCCCATTGAACTCTGACGCAGACCGCCCCTTTCGAGGCAAGTTCTGGCCAAACCACGGTGAGTTGGCCGGCGTGAAAGGTATCAATCTCTTTGTTTCGCTGAGTACTACAACTTTCCTTTTTGTTTCACTCAATTTCATTGAGTATTGAAGAAGTTATTTCCATTTGAATCTTACCCAGTTTTCGGCGACCTCCGCGGCTTTTGAGGCATTTTCTGGCCAAACCATGGTGAGTTAGACGTTGTACAAGGTACTATTCTCTTCTTCTCTTCGAGAACTACAACTTTTGTTTTTGAATCACTTGATTTCGTCGAGTATTGACAAAGTTGTGGCCGTTTAAAGTTTGTGTAGTTTTCCGGCCGAAATCCGGCCTTCTCCTTCCTTTGAATCCGGCAACCCAGAAACCCCAAGGCCTTTGGGCCTTTCCTGCCGAGCCCAACCCAAAACCCATTTCAGTTTTCATTATTTATTTTAATTATTGTTTTAATGTAAAAGGCCTTTGGGCCATTTTCCTTTAGGGGGCCATTTTCCTTTAGGGCCTTAGGCCCACGCACCATAAAACTCTAAACCCTTGGGCCTTAGAACCAAGCCCAAGAACCTAGGCCCTAAACCCGGTCCAACCTAAGCCCAAACCCGTTGACCTTGACCCGGTTTGACCTTTGACTTGGTCAACGTTGACCGTTGACTTTGACTTCGGGTTGACTTTTTGGGTTTTCGTCCGAGACCCCTCCTAGGCTAATTTCGACGTCCTGGACCCGTTTTCGACTTCCATTTTCCCAAATTAAATCGTTTGAGTAGAGTTTGACTAAGTATACCCTTTATGTGCTTAAGGGCAATTGTTGTGGCGTTCCTATATTCGCTAATCTGCGAAGCTTTCGACGGCGAAGTACTGTGAGTGGACCCCTTCTAAAATGCATGTTTTATAGTAGAATTGCACACATGAAAAGCATGATTTTATGATGACGTTTTATGAAATGCTTTATGAGATATTGTGCTTACTGAGGCTATTTTGAAATATTACTATTTTTCCTATAACCCGTGTTCTTATAGAATATCTGATGGATGACGATATGATATTAGAACATGTTTTGAACACTTCTTTATAGTATAGATGATGGATGACTTTATACTATGAAGATGTTTTTCAAATGTACATATGTTCATTGGTTTTGTACTTACCCAGTGGTCCACATTCCGCTACGGGGCGATAGAGGATTCCGTCCCGGGCGACGGTTTGGTGTTGGCATAGGGCCTGAAGGGTTTTTCCTCTGGATGAGTATTCCTAGGGACGGGAAGCTGGCACAGGGCCTGGAGAGTTATTTCCTCTAGATGAGTATTCCGTGGGACGGGAAGCTGGCAAGGGGCCTGGAGGGTTATGGACATTCACTAGTGACTATGCATATGCGATTTATGTTTTTGAGACACTGTGCGGCATGCTAGGTTTCGGAAAACCGATGTTTATCATGACATATGTGTTTTCATAAAACCTGGGGGTTAGTATGTTGATAACTGTTTTATTATATATGTATATCAAATTGGTCCACTCATGTTTGTTTTGCGCCCCCTTCAGGACTTAGAATTGAGGCATACAGTCCCGGTGTCAAGGCACTTCCGCATCGGCATCTTCGAGTCCTTTCGGTGTAGGACCCATTCTTTTATTCATTCAATTTTATATTATTTCTTTTAGTGTTCTAGTTAGTTGTATGCTCTGAACATGTTGTTGGAAATGTGCCCTAAAACCAACCATATGATGATACTTTACGGACATTTCATATGTTAAACTAATCTAGTTTAATATAAAGGGCAAATATTATTGTTTTAAGCCGTCTCATATAAATGTTATATGCTTAAACGATAAGTCCAAGGAATATGTAATAGGGAGAATGTGATCTAAAGAAGTTAGATTCATGAGACCATTCTCTTTCGAATACATATCCTAAAAGTTCCTAATCATAGGATTGCCAATTGGGCATTGACAGTCCGTTAAGATCAGTACGTCCTATGTCTTCTCTTAGGGAGAGTGACTGGTCTCGAGTCAATGGTGTGACTGACACCAAGACAAGTACGTAGGTGCTCAATAGAGAATGAGTCCACTAAACGCGATTAACGAGGAGTTCTCATACTCATGTCACATGAGAACTCTTGGTTGGGATAATGCAAAGTAGTCCTTTGACCTGAGGCATCATAGTTGTCTTGTGGTTAGGTCCTTGATCTTTGGCTATGTCAAAGTCACTCCGTCAGAGGGTGTCCACAACATAGTTGGGGTTAAGCCACTTAGCCATGGAGGCAAGTGAATGCGCAACAAGGGATCTCTAACCTTCAAATGTTGAGGGAGAATACTCTATGATATGATTAAGAATCTCTGGCCAGAGTATGAATGAGATTTAGGAAGTCGTTCCAAATCACATTCAAGGTAATCATATAAGTAAGAGAATCACATTGGATAGTAGACATGAATAAACTATCAAACCAAACAATGTGGTCAGGAGTATTGTGTTAGAGAAAGACTGTATTGCATTGTAATCCCAAACTGAATAGGTTCTCTAACCTCTTCTGATTAGCTTGGGTAGCCATGACATACTGCTAGGTGTCACTCATGGCTTGTGGAAGCCCTAAAGATGTATAATCACTAAAGGGAGAATTGAAAGTATGTTTCAATTCATAATCGATTAGTAAGAGTTCTAATCGCCCACTGCCTCGCTAAAAGGAACCTAATGGATCGCACACCGTGTAAGGTAATGATTGAAGGATACAACAGAGATGAGTAAAGATAATTAAATGGTTTAATTATATATGGCTAGGATTAATTAATATGTTAATTAATCAAACGAATAAGTTCGTTATAGACCTCGGGTTAGTTTTGGGCCGCAAGGCCCAATGAGATTTGAATGTCAAGCCCATTAGCTCAAGTTGTATGACAACTTGAAAACACAAAGGGCTTGAAAGCCCAATAAACCCTTAAGTGGCCGGCCATATAGAGAGGGGTAGCGAACTTGGCTTAATTGCAAGTTTGCCACTCCATTGTGATGTGGTATAAAGGCAACTTTATAGCCATTTCATCATTAGGGTTTCTTTTGGAGAAAATTGGAGAGAACATGTCTCTCCCTTTCTCTCTAGGAGGCCGGCCCCCTTGGAGGGGATGAGCTAGCAATCCTTCCTCTTCCAAGGTCACTCATCTTCTTCCTTCACCATCCTTGGTGTCGAAAATTAGAGGTCTCCTACCCTGGGGACTTTTGGAGAATCAATTCTTCCATCCATATCCATGGAGCCAAGGAGCAAGGAGACAAAGGAAAGAAGGCCCTCACATGGGTGATTAACCTTTGCTAAGCAAAGAGGTGCTTCAAAGGTATAAAAGTTTCTCAACTCCTTTCTTTAAGATTTGAGTTGAGTCATGGTTCACCATAACTACTAGGCTTTGAATTTCATGGGTAATGTTTTGTTTTGAGTGCATACAAGCATGATTCCACCTTTAAATGTTAATTGCATGCCATAGATGTTGCTCAAGTGAAAATGTTTTTCACAAATTTTCCTTCACACGTTCCTTAAATGCATATTCATTATTTTTTTATATTTATAAGTCTTATTTATTCCTTATTCTCAGCATTTGCATTCAATAAATGGCTTTCGTCACCATTCGGGTGTCGGCCAACATGTGTCTATCCTAGTATTCGGGGAATATCGGGATCGGGGCATGTCAGATTGGTATCAGAGCGTGGTTCATTCAGAGCATACTTAGGATCTTTAATTTCTGTAGTAGTGTGTCTGCCATGACGTCATTTGGTTGTCACGATTTCTGAATTTGGTGCCATTCAGCGCAGTTGTACAAATCTTTCTATGTTTGAATTGTCATTTTCTGGTTGAAATACAAGGATTCGTGTATGGGATTGTGCCTCAATAGTGGTGAAGTGGATTTGTTGGACGACTTTCAACATCAGATCGACACTCTGCGACGTGCATTCCCTCGGAATTGCGGGCAGAGTCGGCTCTACATTGAAATCTTGGGAAACGGAGAGATCTTAGTGGTAAGAATTGGCTAAAACCAACTGGAGTTCTAAAACGGTGATATCACTTTGCGACATGCATTCCCTAGGAATGGCGGGCAGAGTCATATCTCTTGGTAATTGCTCGAAACATTTGAAGTGCGTGTTGCGAATATGAGTAAGTGCTAGTTGTGACGACGGTTAGTAAGTGGTAATTGGTGGGAGCAATCCATGTTCTCGGACTCGTTCCTGCTGAGGAAATTCGTGTGGCTCTTTAGAACGATTCTCGGCGATTGTTCTATCGATAACCATTCTTGCTTACTCCAACGACGAAGTCAAGTTCCTTAACCTTTGACTGTCAGCTTCACACTAAATCCTTCGAGTGTTGACTTCGTTTACATTAATTACATTTCTCGGGAAACTCTTCGGTAGCAGATGCTATTCCCATCAATTTCCAAAAGGAATTACGATTCTTGTTATTGTCATAGACTCCTTGAACTTCACCTGGGTTTGGTACTCGACGGTAAATCCTAATTCCTTGTCCACGTGTTTTTCGGTAACGGTGAACTTAGCCTCTTCCTTGTAGCCCAACTGATCCGTACTCTTGTACACAAACTGTTCAGCCTTGTAATTTACAGTGTAATGGCTTGAGACTTTACCATATTCATCATTGTATGAAGATCGAGCTTGGCTTTGAACTTCTCTGGACTCATTAAGCTTTGGTTTGCTCAAGGGCATCACTTTAAGGTAGCCAATCGTGTCACTGCATGCATACGTAGGCTGCTTTGTATCTTTCTTCTTCATCATTCTGTTGATTCAGAGGTCCTATGTTTAATTTTTGAACTTTGAAACAGCTCTCACAATGTATTGTGAATTTCAAAATGTCTTTGGCCTTGTTAAATCTTATTAGCAGTTCTTAACTAATCTTGAGCTTAACCATATTTCCTTTTGGCTAAGAAACCAGTCAGTTTTGTTGCAATGCTGACAGTGAACGAAATTTCTGACAACAAAGTGTTGTCTCATTTGATCGTAATTCTTACAACTTTTGAATTATGCGGTCATGTATTAATTAAATGTTTGACTGCACGCTGATGCAGTAGGATCAAGTCACGTGAGTGCCTCTTGACGATTGGAACTGCACGATGTAAACCATCCTACCTTTGATCTAGAATTGGTAACAACCTTCTTTGCTGGAAAAATATGGTGACGTTTTCTCTACAGCGAGAAATGTTGCATCCTTGTTGACCTGAGTACATAAATGTCTACGATTACACCATCGTGTTCTACCCCGATTATGCAAGCGCAGTTGCGGAACTCCTCAGTAGAAAGACTTACACAAATCTCATCTTGAGCATCCGAACCTAAGCGGACAATTATTCATGGAGAACGTATTGGGTTAGAAAAGCTGAAAAACTGAATCTACTGAAATCGTATAAGTTTGATAGGAGATTCAAAAAGTCAAATCACTTCACGAGATGTCAGACGAAGTTGTGTGACCAGTGATGTTATCAGGTGTGTGACAGCAGGTCTTGAACTGTTAAAAAGCCCTAACGGTCGAGCTAAGTACTTATGTGAACTCAAACAGCAGAGTTGTATTTTTTTCAGATCCAAATAATCATAAATAGTGACTTCTATCTCTGCATCTTCAACTTCCTTCGCTTGTTTGTTTCTCATGAAAATTGGATCATGCTGGAACAATACACCGAGGTAAAAAAAAATAAAAAATGTTTGTTCTCGGCGTGGTTTCTCGTTCAAAACCAAATATCTTGTACTCCAGTTTTGAAAGAATTGTTTTGACCCTCAAATTCTTGAGTGTTCTTTCAGCCTTCTCGACATGGTTTCTCGCTTAATCAGTGAGGAATTCACGATCGATCGATTCGACTGAAGTGTGCTCCCAATTCTTATCGTTTCGGACAAGAACATTAGGAGCATAATCTTTTCGCAAGTCTGCCAGATATATCAAGAAGAGTTCTTGTGGTCTTGACGTTTGAGACGTCTTCTAGTAAGGTTTTGGTAAAGGTAGTGGTACGAGTGGCCAGCGGATTGCATCACCAATCACTATTTCCACGGAGGAATGAATAGTCACTTCCTATTATCTTGCCATGATTCATAGGCATCACATCGTATTCTAGTAGTTCATTCCCACCGATAGATAAGTTTGGTTGCTCAATTATTTTAAGGCTATCTTCTGCTCAACCCTAACACATCTTTGTTAGGCATCTACTCAGATTAAATTCCATCTTGGGTTCTAAGTCGAATTTCTGAATGAACTGTCTAGACCCTGTTGAATGCGTTGTGTTCACTCGTATTGTGGTGTTAGCACATTTAGAAATTGCACTTATCTGGAAAGGTGTGTGTTTTCTTGAAGTTTTAAGGTTGATCACTTGAGAGTCCTTCTTTCCACCAACATTGATCTTGTTTGACTAGAAATCTGCAACTAAACAAAAATGGAAAGGTGGATTGAGCATTGCAACAACTCCCAAGAAATACTGCTTGTCGAGGAAGATGACTTCTCGTTTTCTGTTTACTTGGCTCGAGCTTTTAGGTCTACTATTAACATGGTAGCCACTTCTCTTGAATTCCAAGGTACTTTTTTTTTCAAATGGGTTCTTTGTTGGCAAAACACTGGAGTAGTTGGTCACATTTGGAAGAACTGAGGAGGATGGTTTGCTTGGTGTTGGATGGAATCATTACGACGATAGTTTTTTGTTTTGTTCGATTTGGGTATGGCACTTTTGCGACATGGTACGAGAGTTTTCTACAGGCAACACTGGTTGGCAGAGGAGTATTGTGATCTGATATTCGGAGGATCGAAATTAAGTGTGAAATTGTGCATCCTCAGGAAATCACTGCTTGCCTATTGAGACAACGAATGTGTGATTGATATTGCGGGTGGCCAACTGTGGTATCGATAACTTATTTGTTGGGTTCGTTAAGCAAGTGGGCAAGTAGAACCGTCTATGACAGTTGTTAGGGAATTCGCTATTGTTGGGGCTTGACCAAAAGAAAAATCTGTTCTTGAAGTACATGACGTTACGTATGCTTGGGCGAGACCCACTTTCATTTTCAGTTTTGGTTTTCAGTACAAGTATTTTAACTCCCTCTACTTTAGCTATTTGTTTTTGTCATTATAAATGTTTTGGGGGAAGCCTTTTCCGTTTTCAGTTTTAGGTTCGGCATAAGTTTTTGACCTATATGTTATTACATATCTATTTTGACGTATTCGTATTTTATGTACTTACTTTTGACCTTAAGCTAATTTATGCTTTCAACTTTATATTGTTATAAAGTATGTTTTCTACTTTGACACTGATGAGGAAGAAAGTAAGACATTGGAGGCATGATAGAGGATTTTACAACCCGCTCGCGACGGTGTGGCATATTCTCTTTAATGCACCAACTCCGACTTGATATTTCTTTATACATATATTCTTCTTCCTATTTTCAAGTTTTTCGGTGTAGCAAATTATTTTAAATTTCGGGACGAAATTCTTTTAAGGGGGGTAGATTGTAACAACCCGTCCCGAGATATACGAAACAAAAATGGTATTTTTGTATTTTCACTAAGTTTGGGGATATTTTCCTTTTAAAAATGGTTTTTGGGTCTTAAATGGTGTGCCCAAGGGGCCCACCCCTGATTTGTCCACCGGTTCCTTCCCTCTTTTCCTTCTTTTTTTCTGATTTTTGTAACTCTCTCTCTCCTTCAGTTCTTCCCCTCTCTCCCTCTCGAGCTTCTCTCTCTCTCTCAGACTCTTTCCTGATCGACACCCACACACACACACCTAGTCACCCTCACACCCCAGGATCCTCCCTAGCGAGAACTCGAACCCAGGACAGGTCCGTGGTGCACCATAGTGGCGGAGACCACTATTCTTTCCCTCTCTCATTGAACTCCGACGGAGACCGCCCCTTTCGAGGCAAGTTCTGGCCAAACAACGGCGAGTTGGTCAGTATGAAAGGTATCAATCTCTTTGTCTCGCTGAGTACTACAACTTTCCTTTTTGTTTCACCCAATTTCATTGAGTATTGAGGAAGTTATATCCATTTGAATCTTACCCTGTTTCCGTCGACCTCTGTGGCTTTCGAGGCATTTTCTGGCCAAACCATGGAGAGTTATACATCGTGCGAGGCATCATTCTCTTCGTCTCTTCGAGAACTACAACTTTGATTTTTGAATGACTTGATTTCGTCGAGTATTGACAAAGTTGTGGCCGTTTAAAGTTTGTGTAGTTGTCCAGCCGAAATCTGGCCTTCTCCTTCCTTTGAATCCTGCAACCCAGAAACCCCAAGGCCTTTGGGCCTTTCCTGCCGAGCACAACCCAAAACCCATTTCAGTTTTCATTATTTATTTTAATTATTGTTTTAATGTAAAAGGACTTTGGGCCATTTTCCTTTAGGGCCTTAGGCCCGTGCACCCTAAAACCCTAAACCCTTGGGCCTTAGAACCAAGCTCAAGAATCTAGGCCCTAAACCCGGTCCAACCCAAGCCCAGGCCCGTTGACCTTGACCTAGTCTGACCTTTGACTTGGTCAACGTTGACCGTTGACTTTGACTTCGAGTTGACTTTTTGGGTTTTCGTCCGAGACCCCTCCTAGGCTAATTTCGACGTCCTGGACTTGTTTTTGACTTCCGTTTTCCCAAATTAAATCGTTTGAGCAGAGTTTGACTAAGTATACCCTTTATGTGCTTAGGGGCAATTGTTGTGGCGTTCCTATATTCGCTAGTCTACGCAGCTTTCGACGGTGAAGTACTGTGAGTGGACCCCTTCTAAAATGCATGTTTTATAGTAGAATTGCACACATGAAAAGCATGATTTTATGATGACGTTTTATGAAATGCTTTATGAGATATCGTGCTTACTGAGGCTATTTTGAAATATTACTATTTTTCCTATAACTCGTGTTCTTATAGAATAACTGATGGATGACGATATGATATTAGAACACATTTCGAACACTTCTTTATAGTATAGATGATGGATGCCTTTATACTATGAAGATGCTTTTCAAATGTATGTATGTTCATTGGTTTTGTACTTACCTAGTGGTCCACATTCCGCTATGGGGCGACGATTTGGTGTTGGCATAGGGCCTGAAGGGTTTTTCCTCTGGATGAGTATTCCCAGGGACGGGAAGCTGGCACAGGGCCTGGAGAGTTATTTCCTCTAGATGAGTATTCCCAGGGACAGGGAGCTGGCAAGGGGCCTGGAGGGTTATGGACATTCACTAGTGACTATGCATATGCGAGTTGTGTTTTTGAGACACTGTGCGGCATGCTAGGTTTCGGAAAACCTATGTTTATCATGATATATGTGTTTTCATAAAACCTGGGGGTTAGTATGTTGATAACTGTTTTATTATATATGTATATCAAATTGGTCCACTCATGTTTGTTTTGCGCCCCCTTCAGGTCTTAGAATCGAGGCATACAGTCCCTGCGTCAAGGCACTTCCGCATCGGCATCTTCGAGTCCTTTCGGTGTAGGACCCATTCTTTTATTCATTCAATTTTATATTATTTCTTTTAGTGTTCTAGTTAGTTGTATGCTATGAACACGTTCCTTAAATGCATATTCATTATTCTTTTATATTTATAAGTCTTATTTATTCCTTATTCTCAGCATTTGCATTCAATAAATGGCTTTCGTTACCCTTCGAGTGTCGGCTAGCACGTGTCTATCCTGGTATTCGGGGAATATTGGGGTCGGGGCGTGTCAATCCATCGCTGGTTTTGGATCAAAGATGGATTGATACAAAGCACATTGTAATTGTAATTTAACTCTTTCATGGACTCTGATGCTCTGCTCAGGATCTCATTTTGCATATCTAGTGGCATTATTCTTAATTTTGCTTTTGAAATGTCTTCTAATAGGATATCATCTATTATTAATTCTAAAGATATATTCCTAAGAAAACTTTCATATCTTTCTTGTTTTTCTTTGTCACTCAGATGTTGATGCTGCTCCATTTCAATTTCTTCTTCTAAGAGCGCAACCTTAATCCCTTCTATGGGCTCATTAGCCTCTTGTTCTATGGGTTCAATAATCTATTTTTCTTTATTCTTATGCTGATCAGTTTCTAAACCTATTTTCAATTCCCTTTTCAGGGTGTCACTTGCCTTTTGCTGCATTCTAAGAGATTGGAGTTCTTGGTTCATTTTGGTAAACTTACTTAGTAATGACTCATGATCTCTAGAAATGACTTGAAGGTTGTGCTCAAGAGAATGAATATGATGCTGGCTTTGATGGAAATTAAAATTAAAGCTATCAAACTCTTGTTATAAGACTTTAATTAGTTTTTCATGACCTAAACTCATGCCCCTGTTTGATTTGGATATTCCAAAAATTATCCAAGAGAACATGTTGCCTATCAGAGAGTTTTGGTACCCTTGGCCTATACCTCAAAGTTGGATTTCTTATTCCTTCAACAAGAGTGCCATTAAAGTTGAAAGTGGGTACTGGTGGTGATGCTGGTCTACTTATGCTATTTTGGAATCCATTGAATGATGGAGGTCCATGGTGCATCATTATGCTATTGAAAGGTGTTCTTCTGCTTTGTGGTCTTGTGTTATTTGAGGATGATGGTCCACGATATTCCATTCATGTTCAACGCATTAATCTTGATAAGATATCAGCTAATGTATTGTCACTACCTTTTATACGTTCACAAATTGGTTTAAAACCATTTCTTGTAATTGAATCAATAAAATTAACCCATCTTCGGGCTGCCTGTTTATTAGCATATATCTTGTTATAATGAGAAACTATATTTTGACAATCTATTCTAATCGTAAATATTTCATTATGTAAAAATAAAGAGAATGCTTCAAGTGAGTTAATTATTCCTAAAACTTTTAAATCTGTTGATGGTAATCTTGACTGTACATCACTAAATTTTCCTAATGAATATCTACAAACTTGTTCGTCAGACTTTGGTGACTCCTTATACTTTTTCTGGTATAGTATACATGCCCATTCTAATGATGAAGCATCTGTTTCAACTATTTTGTAACTATCATCTAATGGTAATGTTAACGGCTTAAGTTTAGTAATTTCTTCCTTTATATTTTGAACTAATTTAATATCTTCACTATTAAAACACTTTTGTCCAGTTTTGCTAGTTTTTTTGTGTAATACTGCTTATTTTCTTCCTAAATCAGGGATAAAATTTCTTGCATAATTTAACAATCCTAAAAAAGCTTGTAACTGTTTTTTATCTTCTAACTTATCTTGAAATTCGAAAACTTTTTTAGCTATATGATCTTGTAATTGTATTATACCTGACTTGATATACATTCCTAAAAATTCTATGTCTTGCTTTTCTAATGCTATTTTATTTTTGCTAATCACAATTCCATTATTGATAAATTCTTGTAAAACTATCTCTAAGTGCTTTCTATGTTCATTTCTATTTTTACTATGTACCAAAATATCGTCTACATAAACACTACAAAAATTATCATATTTCTTGAAAATTTGGTCCATCTTTCTTTGAAAGATTGATGGAGCATTTTTAAGTCCAAATGGCATAACAAGCCACTCAAAATGTCCTTCTGGACAAGTAAAAGTTGTCCACTTAATTGATTCTTCTGTTAATCGTATTTACCAAAATCCTGATTTACAATCAAATTTACTAAAATATTTACTCTCTTGAATTTTATTTATAAGCTCATCCTTATTTGGTAACTTAGAACTATCTTCATATGTATTATCATTTAATCTCTTGTAATTATAAACTATTCTAGCCTTACCTCTCTTTAGCTCTGAATGTTTTCTCACAACAAATGCTACTAATCTATGTCTAGACTTGGAGGGTCTAATTACTTTTAAATTTAACAACTCTTTTATTTGCTGCTCAAACTCTTGCTTATCTAATAAACTACAAGGCATATCAGTTGTCTTAATGGTTAAATTTGGATTAATTATATCTAATTTTGCTAATATTTTATTTTTACTCCAATGTAACTGTGGGTCTTCTCCTATAATTCTAGTTTGTTCTGCTAATTGTAATAATTCTTCAAAACTCTTTGGTCTATCTAAATGTAATATTTCAATATGGGTTCCTTCTTCTAAAATAGGATACTCATGTTCAAATATTCCTTCATCAAACTCTTCTATATTATTATGCTCATCATTTTCGTTTGAGTTTTCTAAATAATAACTATTTTGGCAACTAGACTCTTCTATACTTATGTTTTTGTATGCTTCTACAGTATTACTTTGGTCAGTTATTGTGATACCTCTTTTGAAAAATGTTATGTTAGGATTCATAAATAAAGAAACCTTGTAAACTTTTCAAAAAGTCTAAACCTAAAATGAATGGGTATGATCCTACTGGTGAAACAAATGTTAATGGTAAATTAAATTGTTGTTTTTCTAATAACCTATTACTATAACACTTTTCACACAATATTGAATATGTATTATAATATTTATTTGCAACTAACTTGCTACACTTATGACATTTTTCTGGCCAACCTAAATTTATATATTTATACTCTTCTTCATATTGCTCTTCTATGAATGCAAACATATATTCTTGTAAATCACTATTTGAACTACTTGAATCTTCCGAGTCTGAATCTATCATATTTATACTTTCTATATTATAAATACTCTCATTATCACTTAAATCATCTAAACTATATATTGACTGTATATCCTCATCCTCTTCTAACTTAAACAACTCCATTAAATGTACTTTTCTCTTGCCTGTTTACCTAATTTTGGACATTTAAGTCTAATGTGTCCAACTTCTCCACATAAATAACATTTACAACTACTGTCACAGCCCGTTCTGAAAAATTATTCCCGTTGTCGTGAAATGGCGAAATTGCCCTCGGATGTTAAATAATGTCTGTGAGATATTTTTGGGTTAATTATCTTAGAGTAGTGAACCAAATTAAAACTAAGTTTTTCTTAGTTTTTGATTAGTGGCTTTGGACCACACACACACACCCATATCATTTCTCTCTTTTCTCTCCCGTACACTTTCTCTCTCGGAAACACTCTCCCTCTCTTCCTTCTTGGTACAGTCAACATCAAAACCCCCCCATTTCTCTCAAATCGAACTTCCAGAGGCCATATTTGGGATCCTTGAGGGTCCACGAGCACAACTATAGTGTTTTTAGCCGTGAAACCATAGAAAAACCCTAGGACCTGAGAGGTCCGTCGAGGTCCAGTACCACCGAGGTGATCGTCGAGGTTTCAAACCATTTCAAGGCTCCTAAAGGTATTCTTTCTTCCTCCTAAGTGTTTTGGTCGAGTTTTGGTTAAGTTTGAACATAAGGAAACCACGGAAATCGAACCTCCGAGGGTGGCACTGTTCACCAACTTTTAAACCCGTGAGTTTCTTCGACTTTCAGGACCATAGGAAGTTTAAGGACCTCATCTCGATGCTCGGAGTGCATCGTTGGTAAAAATTAGATGTTGGAAAACCCAGATACGAGGAATTGCAGAGGTCGCTGGATTTTCGAGCTTGCTCCGACGTGATTTTGTGAGATTTGAAGCTTCAAATAGGTATAACGTCATTCTCCTCACTCTAAGCTTTCGTTTGGTACAAATTTCGAAGAAAATGGTTGAAAAATGAGTGAGATTAGATGATTAGAAATTTTCCCAGTTTTCCGGCGACGGCGACGGTCGCTGGAGTTCAGAGGTAGATGAAGACGGAATATTCCGTCAGTTGGATGAAATATTCCGTCCGTGCTTTCGCCGGCGCGTGGAGGCACGTGAGTGGTCGGAAATTTTTTCTAAAAATATGGGGATGTTCGTGAGGTTGTGTAGATCACGTTGGTATATTCAAATACCCCATTTGAGCAACGTATACGAAGTTATTACCTATCGTTGAATATATGCGTTAAATAACGTTTATTCGGTTATTACGCATATAGGTGAGGCCTATTCGGAGGACGAGCATAACCAGGCTAGGCACGGGGGTTACAATCCAGCTACATATCTGTGAGTGGGCAGTTGTTTTCTTTATATACCTATATACTTACTGATTTTCCCAGAAATCGAATTTAAATGAAAGTATGCGTTAAAATGACATGCATAGAATTGATAAGAAATGTATGTTTTGATATATGATGCATATGTATGAAATGGTGCTGTGGACGCACAGGTAAGTATCAGGTGAGTTATATTGTGTTGATGATGTGAATTGTGTTGAGAGCTCATAACCTGCACCACCGGTGTTAGTGCATGTATTGATATTCACCTCCCGCACCGCACGCTCCCTTGGATCCAAGTAGGTGTAAGTCCTATCGTACAGACCACTTCTGTGGTTCCGACTCGTAGGTGACTTGCGATTATTCGCACGGCCATTTTGATGAGTATAGCACTAGAGTGTATTATTACACCAAGTCCTGTCGTACAGACCACTCAGTGGTTCCGACTCGTGTGCAGGCATAGGTATTGAGCTATATGATTAGCCGTACAGGACCACTGCAGGGTCTCCGGTTGATTTATTATTTCACCTGATATATTTGCATATCTTCATTATGGTATTGATGCATCAGGCATGGCATACTTTCAGAATATTGATTTTGAATTATGATTTGAGAATATAACGATATACATATGTTTATATGCTATTTTCTGGGAAAGTACACAGGTTTTACAGCGAGGGGTTGGTGCTTTGATAACGAGATGATTTTTGGAAAAACTTTGTTTTACTGACCCACTCAACTTAGTTTTGTGCCCCTCCAGGTTCTAAGTAGTAGTACTTTGGTGGCCACGAGGAATCCAACGGTGTTCTGACAGAATTCACAAATGTAGGATTCACCTTCGGTTGTTATACCTTAGTAATTGTCCTTGACTGTACCTAGATTAGTATGCTCGGGTTGTGTATTTCACACTTAAATTCTCACTAGCATGTCTTTTGGATAGCACTGCTAGTAATTGGTCTTTATTTATTCGTAATTCTCTTACCTAATCACTTCCGCATTGCGTTTATGGTTACGTCACGCTCACGTGACAGCTAGCACTCCCTGATTTTCGGGTCGGGGTGTGTCAACTACTCTTATCTTTTGGTGCTTTATATTTTCTAATCCAAGGTCTACCATTTCTTTTCCTAAATTGTTTAGGAATATATTTTCTCTTCCTATATGATCTTGAAGGTATTATGCTGAAATTCTTATGCTAATTGTAGGGTTTATATGACTTATATTTCTTTTTGTATATTTTCTTATACTTATTCTTCTTATGACAATCATATTGTTGTGGTAAATCTATATTTTTACAGCTCATATAAAATTGCTTCCTAATTTGTCTCTTAACTTTTATTTGATTACACTCTTGTCTAAGTAGATCATATACATGTTGAATTCTAGGTCCTATTGCAATATCATTTTTCTTTGGATGCTTTTGCCATTCATTCCAAATTTTTTCTCCTATTGGTCCTTTTATTTTTGTCATATAAGTATCTAATAAATTAATATCACTAATTCTACATGTTCTTCCTAAATATTTAAAGAAGTATGTTGTATACTTAGCTATATATTGTAAATCACGAATTTGTAATTGTTCTAAATTTCTAATTGCTCTTATTTGTTCTTATTCGCTTCTGCCATCTAGCCTATTATGATCTAAAAATTCTTGTTTAATCAAAGCAACAAAACCCTCAATATTAAAATGCATTTTAGCTACCTGATTCTGTTCTGGATTTTGAACTTTCCATGACTGGAAATAGTCAAAAACTAAACCATCTAAAGTATGCTCAAAATAATCTAACATATTTTGTGAATTACTAAAATCTAACATTAATGCTACATGTACGCAACCTTTCTCTCATCTCTCAATTGTTCTTTCCCAATCTTGTGGATCTACATTATTTAAATTTAATATATTTCCTGCTATATTAATTTGTTCTAACCCTCTCAAATATGGAATCCTATTTTTTCTAGGTGGTTTCATCATACTTTCTTCTATGTAATCTACTCCTGCTTGTTCATTATATTGTTCATTTGTTGGTCTCAAAAATTGTTGATCAGTTCTACCTGTGTATCCTGGATTTTCTCCTCCTAATATACTACTTTCTTCTGCTGGATTACATTCTACTTTCAATTCTAATAAATTATTATATTTTTTTTATCCTAAAATATGTTCTACTCCGATTTCTAAAATTAATGTTTTCATCTCTTCATCTGAAATTCTATGTAGTCCTAAATCATATGTCTTATATTTTTTAAAATATCTTCATCTAAATTATCAATATCTTCTATAAACTTATCTACAATATGATCAAAATTTTGTTCAACTAAATTAATATCTAAATTATCGAAAGCCATATGAATATTCTCACTTTCGATCTCACTCTCATCCTCTTCTATATTTTCTAGTTGCTTGTAATTACTAAACCTAATTGTTGCTTTACCTGTACTAGTTTCATATATTTGTACTCTATCTGATATTCTATTTCTTGCTACTTGTAAATTAGGTAATATCCACTGAGTTCCTTCTAAAAAATCATTATCTACGGGTTTTGCTTCTATCATATTTACATGTTTACTACCAAATGTTTGAACTAAATTTTGAAATTCTAAATTAAACTTACGATTATATTTATCAGATACTTTACCAATATACATTAAGCTAATACACAAATTTTTATACTCTCCTTTCATATTATAATTTTTTGTTCTTATGCATAGTTTAATATATTTACTAAATTCGTTTATTGTCATAACATAATTTGGAATACATTTTATGACTGCTAAGTTTGAACTTAAGTCTATTTTAGCTGTTGTTATTCCTGCTTGTTGGTGATTATCTCATCTATCATCATATATGTATACTAAAGTTTTTGTGCCTACTTGTGCTATGGTTAATCCTGCTATTCCAATTAATATTGTTCCTATGTGAATCTGACTGAAATGTGATTTTCTCAACTGCATAACTGCTTCCTTACTAAGTAAATTAAGTGTAACTTTTTTATCAATACAGCTAACTTCATGTTGACTGATGCTACTTACAATTCTACTTCTATTTTCAAATAAACCTAATTGATACAAATTGTATTTATTTTTCTGTGTTTTCTCAAAACCTCTTCTAATAAATTCGTGTGCTTCTTCTTCATTTGGATAAATATCTTCAGCTCTAACTACTTCTTTTCCTTTTCTCCTAAAGAGTTCCATTTTTTGTTATCAAAAGGATTTATCTTAGGTCTTATAATATGATTATTTATATTTAAAGTTAAATTTTCTAATTTTTCTAACAAAGATGGTGGAAGTGATGAAGATGCGTTATGTAAAACTTGATTTATTTCTGCTCTTTGTTCTTCAACTTGATCTAATTTTTCAGCCAAACTTAAAACTAATTGAATAATTTAATTATTTTGCCTAATGAGAATATTACTACTAGCTACTTGTGTTGAAAAATCTGTTAAACCTACTGGTTCTTTATCTAACTTACTAATTTCTTTCAAAGCTTGGATATATTTTCTACTAGTTATAGAATCGGTCATTAAACTAATAATCTATCTATTTTATTATGCAACTTATCTACTTGTTCACTCAACTCTTTTTGCACTAATTGATTTTTTTGAACTTCTAATTTTAACTGCTTAACTATTTCTAATGATATGAGTTCTACTTGCTTAGGCTTACTATCTATGAGGTCAATAAGCTCTTTTATCTCTCTTTTGCTAGGAAACCTTTGAATATTTTTATTATTATCTTCTAACTGAGATGTAATATAATCTAAATTTTGTCTAATTGTTTTTGTGGAATTTTTCTGAAAATGTTCTAACAACTGGTTTAACAAATGATTATGCTTATTATTTTCGAATTTTATATTTTCTACTTGACTAATAATAAGATCTACAATACTATTGGCTTGTGGATTTTCTTCACTATGCAAAATATGATTATGCTTTCTCAATGGAAAATAACAAACTAAACTATTTTGGTCTGAGGTTATTTTTCTTTTTTTAGGTTCACTAATTTCTAAATTAAGGTAATCTATCATAAACTACAATCTACCTTTCTCTAAAGTTACTGCTAATTGGTTTCTTAGAAACTCTCTTTCTTCTCTTAGGGTCTCTAAAACTTGATCTGTTGCTCTTTTTGCTTCTAAAACTCTATGCTGCACTTCTGTGTTATTATATTTACAAATAAATGAAGATGCTCAAGATAACCAAGATAAAACTTATGCTTCTTCAAAGTCCTACTAATTTTTTTGGATATATGTGCTAATCTTCTCTTTATGCTAGTTATAGTACGGTGTCTAAGACAATAAGTAGCTGGTGGTTGTGGTTGACAAGGTCTACAAGGACAATAATATTTGTTATTCATACAAAATAAACAAGTGTGATATTAGTTGTGTCAATGACTTCCGTCCTCAAGGAACTTTACTATTATAATTATACTATTAAAATGCTAAACTTGGCTATGATACCAAATTTATAAAGCAAAGACCTGGTTAAACAGTCGGATGACCATTATAACAACTAGACATAAAACCTTGCACATGGAACTCGACATGTTTCAGCATGACGACCACTCACAATGCAGGTATAAGGCCTTAACGGATGAACTCAGAGGTACCCTGGTTAATGTCTAGTTATTTGTATGGCAAGCATTCAACTATAACAGAGTGCTCGGACAAAGTATGATCGTCAATTTAGCAGGTTAATAATAGAACTACAATAGTGTTTCCCTATTTTGGACTAATTAAACAAACACACTAAAGAAAGAAAAGAAAACTTACTTAAGACTTGGAGATTGCTTGAATCTGTGCACTTGAACTTTTATTGATATATAGAATGTTTACAAAGAGAAGTGTTTACAAAGGATGCTAGGAAGGTTTCAGATGCTTGAGTGTATGAGGATTGAAGTATGGTGTGTGTATGGTGTGTGTTTAAAATGAATAGAACTCCTCTTATATAGACTGAATGAGGATACTCTGATATAAAAAATTAAAATCTTTACAAATGAATGGTATGGACATCTCTTTGGTACTTGTCATCTTCTACTGTTGCTGAAATTATCAGCACTGTTTCTGAAACGTGGTCTAACTTATTTGTCTTCTTTTGATTTCCATGTGAACTTGCTTGCCTTCTTTTACTTTGTCTTGATAAATGCACGTGAGCTTGCTGCATGGCTGTCTCCTGGAGCCTATTTTTTTTCTTTTGTTTTGAACATGCACGTGACCTTTCTGAAATGTTTGTCTTCCTTATCTTCTTTCCTATGCCCAATTTGGGTATTATCAAATTGTTTTGTCCTGATGATTAAAAGGAATCCTTTTTTTGTGTTTTCATTAGTTTTCCATTGTTTATTTTGTTTTTGGATTTTTTGTTTTATAAATGCATAGGTTAATTGCACTAACACTCTATGAGGTTTATTGAGTCTTTAATAAAACCTCATCACTTTTGAGACATTACACTAATACCCCTTAAATTTCAATTCACTTTCACATAACCCTCTCACCATAGCACACCTTCATCCCTTTCCTCTCCCCCACCCACCCTCTTTGAAAAAATTTTGGAGGGCTAATCCTTGTACTATGCATGAATGCACCATACATGGTCCAGAACATAATGGAACATTCCCAAATTCACAGTCACCATTTTATAGAGAAACCTAGATATTCAAACACCAAAATTTCCACCAAACTTAAGTTTTTTTTATCAGTTTGAACAACACCCAAATGAGATTATATGCAATTTTTCGGAAACATAGAAAAACCAAAATCCAAAATGTTGGGAAAAAAAATTGTGAATTCTATTGCGAAAATTAGATAACCAAAATTAACCTCATGAAATCTTGAATTTTAGTGCTCACAAGTATACGAATCAAATGACAGTATAGCATATAAGCACGGATATCGTCCCACAGAGATCGAATTGATTCTAAAGATTTTTACTAACTAAATTGAAAAAATTTATAATTGAGAAACTTTAACGGAAAAAGATATGATGATTTGAGTTAAACTTAAAATGAAAATAAGCTTGAAATTAAACGCATGAAAATAACAAAAATAAAAACATAAGAAAAATAAGACATAGGGCATCCGAATTCACCGTAAACAATTCTACTTAATTCCCTTAATATGTTATGCTCAAGTAGTTCCCAATATTGATGATTGATTTTCCCTAAATTTTTCAACGGCCATGGTATCTGGTTACATCAAAAGTATCATTTCATGTTAACCCTCTATGACATCTAGATAAATTAAAACAAGTAAAAATCCATTAAACTCTATGGAAATCGTTGGAAAATCACATAAGCCCTAATTGCATTGCATTTACAAATAGGTGTTTATGGTGATAGAATTTTTACCACTAGCAAAAGTAGGGATCAAAACACTTAAAATACTTGTAAGAGTACAAGGTAATCGTAGTATAGTCAGCTTTAGCAAGGTGTTCTCCACATGTATTGAATGAATAATTTGTGTAAATACCAAATCTTAATTAATTATTTGAAAACAAAGTTTGAAAAAGGTTGATTTTATGACCTAAATTTTTAAAAACGAATTTAATTAAAAATAATTAAATAAATTGGCAAAGTAAAGAAAATAAAAAAAAGAGTTTTGAAAATCAATTTAAGCACTAGAGTTCCGCTGTAACCTTAACAATCCTATGCAATTCTTTCAATTACTTATGAATTACCCATGCATATTTTGAAGGTTAGGTATTCCTTAAGTATGTCCTACTTGGAAACTCCAACATAGAACGCATATCTAACATGTAACCCGTTCGCGGTGTCTAGATCGAATGTGAACATGCAAGACTCATTAAGTTTTGTGAAAACCTTTTAAAAAACCATGCAACCCTTAAGACGTGTCGTCCATCCTAAGTGAAGTGACAAATACTAACCACATGAAACCTTAGTCAATTTCAGGGACAACCATCCACCAAAATTGCATTAAACTACTTTTCTAAATATCCTAATGGTGGCCAACCATCAAGACAACTAGATAGTTTAAACACAGTGATAAATAATTCAAAACCTGCATGCATAATATCATAAACAGATTGAAAAGAAACTACATATTTTTGCTAAGGCTCGTGGCCTTGCCCTAGCAAAAGAGAATTAGTTACTAACAATCATAAAACAAAATATTATTAAAAACATGGAAAGAAAACAGCTTGTAAATAAACTTGAATTGTCAAATGCTCTCTAAACTGAGTTCTCCACACACAAAAATGTGCGTTCTCCCCCTAATGGCTAATTGGCCTTATTTAGACTACTAAAAATAGAATCCTTACTAGAGAAAGGTCTTCTAAAAACTAGGAAACATAATAACTTAAGAGAAACTAGAAAACATAATCCTAATGAAATATGGGAAATTTGCCCAGCCACAAATCAGCAACGTATATGGATCTTTAGGGCTCCAAAATGAGCCCAAAATGACTACCATTAAAGCTTGAGATGTCCCGAACATAATTGCAGAAGGCCTCAAATCCAAAAGACACCATCTTGGACGCCAAAAAGCCCAAATAAGCCCAAAATGTCATTGTGACAACACTGCACGCTACTCCTTTATTTTATCGCCATAAATAAACCGCTAGGTAGAAACATTTGAAACTTTGACATAAACAAGCTAAGAAATTCATGAAAATCCTCCACTTGAAATTACTCCAAAATTCATTCATTTGATCACATTTTTCCCTAGAGGAAGTCAAAAGTCCTATATTGAAAATACAATTCAAAGTATTAAAATTCTTCCAAAATAAACTAAGATTAGGGTAAAATATATAATATGAAATCGACTGATGTGAAATTAAATTGCACTCAAACTTAAACCCTATCAATGTAGTATGTGTAAGTAGGGATCGTTCTAGCCGGGGATTAGAAGGGATGCTAATCTACACTAATTAAACTTTAAAACACTAAACTAGACTTACAAGATGCAAAACAAACTTAAAAGACTCAAAACAGCTTAAAACAATCAAATAGACTCAAAACAGACACTAGGGAGTTATTTGGACAAATTCTAACTTTAACTTGACTCAAAATGCTAAAAGACACAAAATTAAACAGATTCTAACTAAGTTGACACAAGAAAATAAAGGGGATTGGGTTTTTGACGAAATTAACTAAAACTAAGCAAATTAAAGAAACAAAGTAACAAAGGTACGAAATTGGGTGTTTTGGATGGGTGAAAGACTAGCTAGAGGATCCTTCTCCACACATGACATATATGCAACACAAATCAATTTCCAGTTATTCTTTCTATAAACCATGAAAGACAATGCCCCAAATTAATCGTGACTGCACGCATTAACCTTCAGATTTTCCTAAGTTCATTGAATTTGGACGTAGCGCTGCAAACCAAATTATTCTTATCAAGTTCCCTATATGACTGGATACTAGAGATACATATCAAAGATCATTAAGCTTTGTGAAAATCATAAGCATTGACATGACATTCGTGACTATGACTGCATGACACTCCTGCCAGGAATTTACTTAACGCGATCGTGACTAGCAACCTCCACTACTTGTAAATATAAGTTTGTAACGATTAGGTGAAATTCCCTTATATTTTAGCATCAAATCCTAGCATGCAAACTAAGTGTGCACCCTTAATCAACATACAAGAATAAGTTTTAATCAAACAGTTAAGCAAATCACATCCATGATTCATGAAATCATAACTGGAGGAAATCAATTCATATCACATATATGCTCATAGTTTCGAATTCCCCCTAGCTAAGAAGGGGTTTAGTTCCTCATGTTCGCAATCAAACAAATATAAATAAAATTAAACATTGAAAACAAAGGATAGAATACACCTAGAAAACGCTCCAGATTTCTTCCTTCCTTCCTTTGCAAAGCTGCGGCACAAGAGTGTGGTGAATGGTGGTGGATGGATGTAGGTGACTTATGGTAGAGGGTGGTGGTCTGAATGTAGCAGCAGATGTGTGTATTTATAGGCCTAGGGATTACTTGGCCTAGGTTGTCAGGGAAAAGGATTTAGGACTCCAATCCAACAAGGAAAAGGCCTTCTAAAAACAGGTTGGGGCGCCAGATTTTTAGGGCTTCTAGAAAGGAGTGTTGTGGCATGTTTCTAGAACAAAAAGGCCTCCTAAAAATAGGTTTTAAGCATCCTAATATGAAAAGGAGTCCCCCTTGTAGCTGGAATTAAGGTAGGATAAGATTAGGATAGGATAAGATAAGATAAGGTAAGATAAGGTTAGTTTGGATAAGATAAGGTTGGATAAGGTTTTGGATAATTCTCCTTCTTTGTAGTTGATTCCTTATCTTCAATGACTTGAATTTATTTCTCCACTCTTTTGCACATTCCTAGCCTCTCTTGAACTTCAATTTCGTCCATCCATCTTGCTCCATACTTGTGCTATCCATTCCAAGCCCAAAACTGCTCTAAAATGCTCCAAATTGCATCTTTTTGCCAACTTTGTCATTTGAACCTGAAAACACACGAAAATAGCTTAAATCACTATAATAAGTAGAAACTAACTAAGAAAATGCAAGGAAACACACTAACTAAGTCGCATAAATATGCTCCTATCATCGACTCATCATATGGTATCAATTGCAAGAAGCTAAATCCAAGTTAAGTATGACATCTACTCTAACTTGCATCAAATCAACTCGATTAAAACCTAGATGGTGATCAAGCATCTAAATAAAAATCAAGTGCATAACGATTAGCAAAAGATACTCAATATGAAATAAAAAAATTAATAATAATAATGCCAGAAGGAAATTAAATATTCATGATCAGGCTATATCGTAGCCCTAGAAAAGATGGAAAAAAAGAAGTCTAGCTTTCTTCCTCCTTGCGGCAACCTTCTCCTCCAATATTTTAATTTTGATTTTGGTTGAATCCTCATAATGGAGAATCAATCTCCATATATAAAACCCATGGAAAACTAGGGAAATAAAAGCTAATTGAAATACCTTTAAACCCTCCCCCCCCCAAAAAAACTCCTAAGCATAATGGACTTTAAGTACATATTAAAGAAATGAAAAAATAAACGGAAATACTAAAAACTAGAAATTAAGTCTCTCCTAAATTCCATTGAAAAATATTCCCATGTCCATTTGATTCCAAAACCGTTGCAATCTCATCTTCTAATTGTAATGCATGTCTTTGTGCAATTACTTAGCCTCTTGCTCCATTGGAATTAGTCTAGACACCCAAAAAGATCTTTTTCCACTTCTTTTTCATGTAACTCTGGTATTGAATGCCTATAAAACAAAACAATAGAATTTGGTACATTTAACCCATTCATATATACAAAATCCAAAGAAGATATATGATAAAATATATGAAAATATGACCACATCAAAAACCCCCAGACTTAGATTTTGCTAGTCCTCAAGCAAAATAAATGAAAACACAAAGGCTCGACAAAAACAAATAATAGCTAACTTCCCAAATTTTCATATTTAAAGTAACACCAACCGTGAGATAACTTTCAAGAAATAAATAACAATAGTTCAAAACATTATCCAAGAGTATACCAAATTTGAATGAACTAGCTTGGAGTGTACTGTGTGTAATAGCCATGTGAATGCAATTACAAGCTTCTTAAATCATCATATGCAAAAAAGTGAGCTTCTCACAAGGTGACTCATTCACTCATATTTGTGGGTTAACGTGTTTCACTCAAATAATCTCACAAAATATGCAGCCATATGTTTGCTTGTCCACCAAAGTCGTTATCAATATCATGTAACTTCTTGGATCAAAAAGTGTTTTACAGGGTTATAATGGAGCTAAGGATTATTGGCCACACAAAAAATGGAATGGAACAACAAAGATCTAAGAAATTTGTAGAGCACATCAAATTTTTCCTCTTAGAGAGAAATTCAAATAACTTGAAAGCAATTAGAACTTAAGCACAACTTTAAAGTTTTTTTTTTTTTCCTTCTCTTTTCTTCCTTTTTTCATACATTTTTTTACGGCACCACTTTCTTTTTAAATCAAACATTTTTTTTTTCTTTTCATTTCATCATTTCTTTTCTTTTCTATCAAAATATTTAGCCCATAACACTTTGAACTCTCTCTCCTCTTAAAGAATTACTCTACAAGCTCTTTCGACGGTTAGGAGATTTTTTACAAGGCTAGGTAGAAAATATTTAGGTTAAATAAAACAAGAAAGGCACACATAAAAGCTCAATGGGGCTATCTACGAAAAATAATAATAAGGGTTGACTAGAAAGGCTCAAATGAAAGAAACAAAAAAAAAAGTCTATGTCATTTCCAATATTTTACATAAATTGATGGATGCAACGAGAGGTATAAAGCAAGTTCTAGAGATAGTAAAATGAGATCATACGCACAGGAATAAATGAGATTGATGCATAATGGTTCAATCATAAATAGGCTCAAAAACTTCCAAGGGTTAGATTTTACATATATATGAAGTGTTAAATCAAGCTCTAGTTTCACATCAATAGGCTATGTGCATTTGTTTTTCCAAGTCATGGTCATCAAAAATATGGTTAAAACAAAAATAATGTAAAGAACTAATGCCAAACTGAAATTTCTTGAAAGTTATGAGAGAATTAAGACTTAATCTCATAATTGAATTGGGAAGTAGCTAGCCAACAAAAACAAGACTTTGTTGTGGTCTATTTTTATTTGACAAAAGAATAGGGCCGGCGGCAGAGGGAGAGAGGGAAGAGAGATGTGTGTTTGTAGAATTGTAGGGGAATTGTGTGTTGTTTCCCTCCTACATTGCAACTTTATTTATAATAATAATAAGATAAGTATATTCCTTGTTCTCCAAGGAATATGAGATACAATAGGAGAGAATAAACCCTAATCAAATCTAATCTAGGATTTACACAATCACACTTAAACTAGGAATGTTTACAACACTCCCCCTTGAGTGTGTAGATACTCAAGGTAGATTTAGCATCATGCAGAAGTTGATGAAGTTGACTCGTCAGTGCTGATTCCAAGGAACAACGCTTATTCTCAATAAGGTAGGAACTTGCATAAGTAGTAAGTCTCACTAAAAAACCCTAAGGCTATGGCAAAAACCCGAGAAGGGACAAAATTCATAGTATAAGGAAAAATGTGTGAGAAATGCAAAGTCAAAAGAAACGTCTACAGGACGTCATCAGGGATATGACCAGCCAAAGGTGGGTTCCTCGTTAAAACCTAGTTAGGTAGCAAAAACCCAGTGGGAAAAATGCTCCTAATCGTAGGGAAAAGAGTACATTAAGATTAAGCAAGTATCTACAGGATACTCCCCCTGAGTTTGACATAATTCCAAAGAGAAATAGCAAAGTTACAACTCAGAAAGTTTACGCATACCAATTCTATGAACAAGCTTCTGAAACATCGCCTTTAGCAGTGATTTGGTGAAGAGGTCAGCCATATTGTCTTGTGAAAGGATTTGCGTGACTTCAATCTTCTGATGCTCTTGTTGTTGATGTGAAAAGAAAAACTTCAGTGCAATGTGCTTGGTGTTGTCTCCTTTGATGTAACCTTTCTTGAGCTGTTCAATGCAAGCTGCGTTGTCCTTAAAGATCGTTGTCGGGACATCAATGGCAGGATAAAGATCACAGAAGCTTCGAATATGGCCCACTACTGCTCTCAACCAAAAGCATTCCTGAGTTGCTTCATGTAAGGCGAGAATTTCAGCATGGTTAGACGAAGTGGCAACTAAGGTCTGTTTAGTTGACCTTCAAGATATTGCGGTGCCTCTAACGGTAAAGACATAACCCGTTTGAGAACGCGCCTTATGCAGATCAGATAAGTATCCTGCGTCGGCATAACCAACAAGGCGAGAATCAACTCGAGGAGCATAGGGTTCGGCATCACTCGAGGATCTGTATGGATAGAACAAACCCAAATCCAGTGTCTGCGTGTTGGTGCATTACTGTATCTTGCCAAAAGATTAACAACAAATGAGATGTTGGGTCTAGTACATTGAGCTAAGTACAATAAAGCGCCTATCGTACTTAGATAAGGAACTTCAAGCTCCAAAATCTCTTCATCATCCTCCTTCAGATGAAAGGGATCTCGTTTTGCATCTAGCATACGAACGATCATAGGAGTACTCGAAGACTTCGCTTTATCCTCATTAAAGTGGCCCAACACCTTCTGGGTATAGTTCGATTGATGTACTAGGATTCCATCTGAACAATGCTTTATCTCGAGACTGAGACAATATCGAGTCTTACCTAGATCTTTCATCTCAAATTTTAACTTCAGGTGCGAAGCAGTTCTTGTGAGCTCTTCAGGAGTTCCAATGAGATTTATGTCATCGACATATACTGCAACAATCGCAAATCCGGAATGTGACTTCTTAATGAACACACAAGGGCATAGTTCGTTGTTCACATATCCCTGACTAGTCAAATACTCACTTAGACGGTTATACCATATTCTTCCGGATTTTTTCAAACCGTAAAGTGAACGCCTCAGCTGAATTAAGAGCGTGTTCCGGGGTTTGGAAATATTTGAACCAGTCAATGTAAGTCCTTCGGGAACTTTCATATAAATTTTCGTATTAAGATCCTCATAGAGATACGCGGTTACTACGTCCATCAGCTGCATATTCAGTTTTTCGGAAACTACCAAACTGATAAGGTAGCGAAAAGTAATCACATCCATAACTGGTGAATAAGTTTCACCATAGTCAATCGCGAGGTGTTGTGAGAAGCCTTGCGCAACATGACGAGCTTTTCGTCATAGTCAATCGCGAGGTGTTGTGAAAAGCCTTGCGCAACATGACGATCTTTGTAACGCGCAATTTCGTTCTTCTCATTACGCTTCTGAACGAAAACCCACTTGTAGCCAACGGGCTTCACATGTGGAAGAGTAGGAACTACAGGTCCAAACGCCTTACGTTTCGCAAGCGAATCAAGTTCGACTTGGATTGCTTGTTTCCAGTTTGACCAATCAACTCTACGTCGACATTCATCAACGGAACGCGGTTCAATGTCATCGCTCAACATGATCTCAGTAGCTACTGCAAATGCTAATGCATCGTCGATAATCATCTCATTTCTATGCCACACATCATCTAAGCTAGCATAATAGACCGAAATCTCATGATTCTCGGGAGGAGGATTCGTCTCTTCAAAGACGTTTCCATAATCTAGAATTTCCTCATGAGTTGGGTAGAATGAGTAAGCGATAGTCGGATTCACGGTAAGCTCTTCAGGACCTTGTGCCGTGGTTTTCCTCTTCCAGGGGTGTGAATCCTTTGAACCAATGGGTCTGCCACGCTTTTGTGTAGGGGCAGATGATTGGCTAGCCGCTAATGTACGTGGATCACCAGAATTGGCATCCCGAGTTTCTAGGAGGCCAATCCATCGAACATTTGGTACATCTATCTTTACAGGCGTATTCACAGCTGGAATGTGTGATCTTGTCACGCGCGCTAGATCGGTGAAAGCATTTGGCATGCTCTGAGCTATGCTCTGAAGATCTAATATGCGCTGCAGTTCAGTTTCAGACTGAACGATGCAAGGATCTAAATGAGACAAAGTGGGAGTCATCCACGATAATTCGCATCGTTCTTCAGGAACATTAACGTTCTTATCTCCCCCTAACGACGGGAATACTGTCTCATAGAAGTGACAATCCGCGAAACGAACGGTAAACAAATCGCCTGTCAAAGGTTTTACGTAACAAATAATCGAAGGAGAATCATATCCGACATAGATTCCCATCCTTCGCTGAGGCCCCATTTTTGTACGTAAGGGTGGCGAGATCGGCACATATACCGCACAACCAAAAACGTGCAGATGCGATATGTCGGGTTCGCATCTGGTAACCAACTGAAAGGCACTAAATGGTTCTGTCTCAATAGGCCTCAGATGGACCAACTTTTCTGCGTGAAATATTGCATGGCCCCAAGCAGCGATCGGGAGCTTAGTACGTATGACCAACGATCGAGCAATCATTTGTAAGTGCTTAATGAAAACCTCTGCCAGGCCGTTCTGGATGTGAACATGGGGTGTAGGATGTTCAACTTCAACCCCAACCGACATGCAATAGTCATCAAAAGTTTTAGATGTGAATTCTCCAGCATTATCCAATCGAATAGATTTGATCGGATAATCAGGGTGGTGAGCCCTGAGCTTGATAACCTGAGCCAATAGTTTGGAGAATGCAGCGTTCCTTGTGGACAATAAGCACACGTGTGACCAACGTGTGGAAGCGTCAACCAAAACCATAAAATATCTAAATGCTTCCCTGGGAGGTTGAATCGGTCCACAAATATCCCCTTGAATCCATTATAGAAAAATGGGAGGATTCGAACGAATCTTGTCATAAGAAGGCTTAGTAATAAGCTTTCACATTGAACATGTTTGACATGCGATTCCATGGATCGAACCTAGACTTCGGGTTAGTGGATGCCCGTGTGAAGATTTGAGGATACGGCGCATCACTATTCATCCAGGATGTCCCAAACGGTCATGCCAAAGTGTAATTTCATGCGCGGTCCCTGTAGTAGGGCCGACCACATAGTGGCATTCTATGGGGCGTATGGTCGTAGTATACAGACCACTCGGGATAAGCTCCATCTTCTCTATAATACACTTCTGGCCATATTCCTAGGAAGTTATGCATAGAAATTCAACTTCATTTTCTACGTGGGTTTCAGCGTGGTAATTGTTATCTCTAATGTCCTTGAAACTTAGTAACGTTCTTCCGGAACGTGGAGAATAGAGTGCCTCAGCAATGGTCAAAATTGTACCATTGGACAACATTATACGTGCCTTACCGTATCCTTTTATCAGGTTGGATGGGCCTGAGAGGGTTGTCAGAGGTGCATTCTTAGGTATGAAGTTAGTGAAATAGATGCATTCACGCAAAACAGTGTGCGTGGTTGCACTATCTGCCAGAGAACTAACTTTCCCACTAGTCATACCTAGAATGAAAAATTAATTTGAATCGGTCACATACATAAAAGTTTATAAAAACAAATATCAATTCGAAGTAATTTCATTTATTCAAGGATTAAAACTTAATATCCAAAAACAAATCACCAACAAATAATCCAAAACATAAAGGAAAATTGTTTGAAAAATCAACCAAAAAATAAGGGGGGTTCGGCCACTAGGTGGAATTCGGCCCCAATTGTCTTATTTTAATTAAAAAATAAGTCTATATCTAAGATTCTAATCTTCCATAGGGGTGGTATTCTCCTGAAAATCAGAAACCTCCATCTTTGTAGTCTCCGGTTCGTCCACTTGCATGAAGTTTGATTCAAACTTCCTACGACGAGAATGATATTCATCTACAACCTTCTTGGAAGCTCAGCGAACACGGGACCAATGGTCATTTGAATCACAGCGATAGCATATATCTGCATCCATGGTTTCAGGTGCTTTGCCCTTATTCTTGAAGTTCAAGGCCTTGGGAGCGAGGTTTGGGCCCTTCTGGGCTTTGTTTCCTCCCTTGGATGGGCCCTGACTTTGTTGACCTTGGTGGGATGGCTTCTGGCCGCCCCTACCACATCTCTTTTGGCGTTTTGGGTGCTGATTATTGCTATAATGTGCTTCGGGCACAATAGTAGCCCCAGTAGGTCTAGCTTGATGATTCTTCATCAACAGCTGGTTCTGCTTTTCAGCAAGAAGTAAAAATAGAGATCAAATCCAAGAACTTGGTGAACTTCTGAGCTCTATATTGTTGCTTCAGGTAAGAATATGTCATTTTGGTGATCAAAAGGATCAAAGCGACCTATAATGCACGTAGATCCTCCTCAGCAAGATACTCAGTTTGCAGAGCGCCATGGATATGTCTTTGGATGAAGATCGTAGCAGTAGCTTTTTCAACTTTGCCAACAGGTTCATCTGTTGCTTCTTCAATGGCAGGACGCAAGTTCTTTGTAGTGAGGTGGAGCTTCACATCTTGAACCCACTTGAGGTAGTTCCTTCCAGATACCTCCAAAGCTGTGAAGTCAAGTTTGTTCAAATTTGACATATTCCTATCACATAATAGATGGACAAGATGTGGTTAGTGTAATGGAGAAAGAATCAATCCATTCACGTAGGAGTAGAACATACAGGTTCTAATAGACATGTATTGGTTTAATTTTGCATGAAAAACTTCGGGTTTTCATGGGTGATATGTTTAAGTGAAAACTTCAGGTTTTCAAACAAGGCATGTTTATAAGAAACTTCAGGTTTCAAAAATAATTATGAACTTCAGGTTCATATATTCCTGCATGCAAACACAAATATATATGCAAGCAAATATACAACAAGTATATGCAAAAATATAACTTTTAGGTGTATAATTATAATTGAATTTTAAGTTATTTGGACTTCGGGCCAAATTAAAGTGTGGGTGAAAAAAATATAAAACCCTATTAGGCCTAAAATAATTAGGCGAATAAAATTCGGGACCCAAAAAAAATATGAAGCCACAGGTGGCTAAAAAAATTGGGCCGTGAGACATAGGCCCAAAAATTGGGCTAGGGAGAGTCTCGGGTGGGGCTGCAGGTGAAGGAAAATTTGTGAAAAACATGTTCATTTGAGCAACATCTATGGCATGCAATTAACAATTAAAGGCGGAAACATGCTTGTATGCACTCAAAACAAAACATTACCCATGAAATTCAAAGCCTAGTAGTTATGGTGAACCATGACTCAACTCAAATCTTAAAGAAAGGAGTTGAGAAACTTTTATACCTTTGAAGCACCTCTTTTCTTAGCAAAGGTTAATCACCCATGTGAGGGCCTTCTTTCCTTTGTCTCCTTGCTCCTTGGCTCCATGGATATGGATGGAAGAATTGATTCTCCAAAAGTCCCCAAGGTAGGAGACCTCTAATTTTCGACACCAAGGATGGTGAAGGAAGAAGATGAGTGACCTTGGAAGAGGAATGATTCCTAGCTAATCTCCTCCAAGGGGGCCAGCCTCCTAGAGAGAAAATGAGAGAGTTATTCTCACTTTTCATCCTTAGAAAACCCTAATGAAGAAAAGGCTATAAAGTCAAATTTATACCTACCTTCATTGGAGTGGCAAACTTGTAATAAGTCAAAAACCCACTCCTTTATCAACATGGCCGGCCATCTTAGGGCTTTGGGCTGTTTGGGCCTTCTTGAATCTTTATTCATTAAGTTGTCATACAACTTAAGTTAATGGGCTTGACATTCGAAGCCCATTGGGCCTTGAGGTCCAAAACTAACCCTAGGTCTAAAACGAACATATTCGTTTGATTAATTAACATATTAATTAATCCTAGCCATAAATAATTAAACCATTTAATTATCCTTACTCATCTCCGTTGTATCCTTAAATCATTACCTTACACGGTGTGCGATCCATTAGGTTCCTTTTAGCGAGGCGGTGGGCGATTAGAACTCTTACTAATCGATTGTGAATTGAAACTTACTTTCAATTCTCCTTTTAGTGATTATACATCTTCAGAGCTTCCACAAGCCATGAGTGACACCTAGCAGTATGTCATGGCTACCCAAGCTAATCAGAAGAGGTTGGAGAACCTATTCAGTTTGGGATTACAATGCAATACGGTCTTTCTCTAATACAATACTCTTGACCACATTGTTTGGTTTGATAGTTTATTCATGTCTACTATCCAATGTGATTCTCTTACTTATAGGATTACCTTGAATATGATTTGGAATGACTTCCTAAATCTCATTCATACTCTGGCTAGAGATTCTTAATCATATCATAGAGTATTCTCCCTCAACGTTTGAAGGTTAGAGATCCCTTGTTGCGCATTCACTTGCCTTCATGGCTAAGTGGCTTAACCCCAACTATGTCGTGGACACTCTCTGACGGAGTGACTTTGACATAGTCAAAGATCAAGGACCTAACCACAAGACAATTATGATGCCTCAGGTCAAATGACTACTTTGCATTATCCCAACCATGAGTTCTCATGTGACATGAGTATGAGAACTCCTCGTTGATCGCGTTTAGTGGACTCATTCTCTATTGAGCACCTACGTACTTGTCTTGGTGTCGGTTACACCATTGACTCGAGACCAGTCACTCTCCCTAAGAGAAGACATAGGACGTACTGATCTTAACGGACTGTCAATGCCTAATTGGCAATCCTATGATCAGGAACATTTAGGATATGTGTATGAAAAAGAATGGTCTCATGAATCTAACTTCTTTAGATCACATTCTCCCTATTACATATTCCTTGGACTTGTCGTTTAAGCATATAACATTTATATGAGATGGCTTAAAACAATAATCTTTGCCCGTTATATTAAACTAGATTAGTTTAACATGTGAAATGTCCGTAAAGTATCATCATATGATTGGTTTTAGGGCACATTTCCAACAGTAGGCCCACGGGAAAAAGCTGGGCTGCTGTAGGCAGCAAAAAAAAATTCTCTTTTTTCTTCGCAAGCTGCTTCAGGCAAGCCCAAAGAAAATTTTATTTTATTTTTATTTTTATTTTGTTTCTCACACGGGCTAGGCCGTGACAACACACAGCAGCAGCAAGCCCAACAAGGCGCTGATGCAGGCCGAAATATAGAGCCCCATAGGGCTTGGGTCAAAGGGGTTCAAGACACCTCAGCCACGCTGGGTGTCAGAGCGCGGCAGGGTGGACGTCAACGTGGGTTTATGGCACGGCGGAGCACAAGGAACCAACTGGGAACGTAGATTGGAGAAATCTCGACGTGGTATCAAAACCCTAGAATTTCGATTGTTATTTCAAAGAAAAAATTCGAATTTCAGACAAGAACTCGTCGGGGACGACTACAGGTTGTCGGGGGTAGCTGGGCATGGCTGCAGGCCATGTTGTTCGACGATTGCATGGGTGGCGATGCCTTATGGGCGTTGGGTCTTGGTGTTGGTTTTTTGGGAAGACAAAGGGCTGGATGCTTTTGGGTGAAAGACCCCATCTGCAGGATGGTGGTCACGGGTTTGAAAGAACCCTTGGTTCCCAAAATTGTTTTATATATTTTTTTCAATTCAATTTTTGATATATAATGCAATTCAATATATATTTCAATGAATCACAGATGTAATTTGATGCATATGCAAAATAATATTTTCAATGCATATACATATGTATGATTCAATTCATGACAAATATCAAATTCACATAATTGAACAATTATGGTTATGAGACATACACAATTTATGTAGAATCTAAAATACGTAAAACATAAAGTTGGGTCATGCATCATGGTGCATGTTCATGTTATCAGGGCTGCAAAATATCGAGTTAAAAGCCGTTGTTTTGAAAGAACCTGATTGCGTGATGATATGGATGAACTAGTTTGATGCAGAAAAATTTTCTCCAACGTTAGATTCCTAAGCGTAGCGGTAGGAGCTTATTGATAACGTGTTGTGGTCTATTTTTATCTGATAAAGGAATAGGGCCGGTGGTAGAGGGAGAGAGGGGAGAGAGATATGTGTTTGTAGAATTGTAGGGGAATTGTGTGTTGTTTCCCTCCTACATTGCACCTTTATTTATAATAATAATAATAAGAGAAGTATATCCCTTGTTCTCCAAGGAATATGAGATACAATAGGAGAGAATAAACCCTAATCAAATCTAATCTAGGATTTACACTTAAACAAGGAATGTTTACAACAGACTTGACAAAATAAAACGTTTTTGGAATTTTTGAAAGTTTATATTTTTTTATGTGATTTTTTTTTGGAAAACGTCATTTTAATCCTTAAAAAGGATGAGTTTTAGATTATAACATTGTGTAAGATTAAAATCCAATTTTAGTCCCTGGTACATTTAATCATCTCATTTATTATTTATATTTTGATGTTTTATTTATCTTTTTCTTTCCTTTTAATGTATTAATTACATTCATTTCATTCATCTTAATATATTTTAATGTCTAATTTAGGTAAATTAATTTTTATTTTAATATATTCTGATGACAATTTTGTATGTTCTTCATATAGGTATATTAATACATTTGAATATTTCGGTATATCCTTCGATACAAACATATAGATACATTAATTCAATATAATGCATTTTGGTACGTAATTTTGGTACACACATTTGGTTGTTGACTTTTAGGTACATTAATTCAATATACTATATTTTGGTACATACATTTTGGTACGTGCATTTTGGTATATAAATTTAGGTACATTAATTCAATATAATACATTTCGGTACATACATTCAGGTTCATTATAATATATTTCGGTACAAACATTTAGTGTGACAGCCCGTCCCAAATTTTTGTATTGTCGGTGTGAAAAGACTAAATTGCCCTAGAATGTTGGATTATCTGGGACTTGGACATTTTCTAAGGTTATGGTTGTAGTTTTGGTGATGTGTAAGTGTGAGTACCACACACACATACTCACAAAACTTCCTTTCTCTCTCCTACTCCCGTACTCTCTCTCTCTTTCTCTCTCTCTCTCTCGAAATCACTCTCTCTCTCTTCTCTCTTGTACGGACCAGACCCAAAACCCTTGCAAACGTGACGGATTGAAGTGGAAAATGGTACCTTTGTGTTCGTGAAGACCTTATGAGTTTAGCCATACCAATTGTAGGTAAGGAATCCTCCGATTTCACGTTGAACCAAGAACCACCAATTTTGTCACTGTTCATGCATACGTGAAATATTGATTTTCAGGGAATTTGAAGCTTATAGGAAGCTTAGTGAGGTCCTTACGAAGCTCAAAGTAGTTCGTTTGAGGGTTTTAGACGTCGGGATCGTGAGTTTCAAGCTTGGCCGGTTTTCCTCGAAATTTCATGACAAGATCCCGTGAGTTTTGGGTCCCAAAACAAGTATAACGTTGTTATACTCATCTCCAGCTTTCCATTGGTGTAAATTTCATGCAATTTGGGTTAAAAACGAAGAAGTTGGGACGAAAATACGAAATCCCTAGTTTCCGGCGACGGCGACGGTCGTCGGAGTTTCGAGGTTGAAGACGACGGAATATTCCGTCAATTCTGACGGAATATTCCAACGCCGTTAGTCATCTTTAACGGTTACCGTTGGGTTTTAATGGAATATTCCGAGGAATATTCTTGACGACGTTAACTGACGCCGTCAGTGTGCCTGTCAAGTGGCCGCGCGTGGGGGCGCGTGGGTGGTTGGAAATTTTTTCTAAAAATATGGGGATGTTCGTGAGGTTGTGTAGATTGTGGTGGTAAATTCATATACCCAATTTGAGCATTGTATGAGAAGTTATTACCTACTTTTGGTTATGTGCTTTAAAATAACGCCTATATAGTTGTTTCTCATATTGGCGAGACTTATCCGAAGGACGAGCGTAACCAGGCTAGACACGAAGGTTACGACCCAGCTACGTACCAGTGAGGTGGCTTTTGTTTTCAGTATATATATACACACACACACACACACACACTTGACGTTTTTCCCAGAAAACGTATTTTAAAGGAAATGTGATTTGAAATGCCATGTCATGCTCATATTATATATTAGCATATGCATTACCATAATTATGCATATTGTTGCATGGTGCTACGAAGGCCAGGTAAGCTACAGGTGAGTATATCATGCTGGTAATGGTTATGAGATGAATGGTGATGTTGTGAAGCATATTAAGCTCATTAATCTGCACCCCGGTAAGTTAAGGGCATAGTCCTTCACGGGATGTTCACCTCCCGCACCACACGCTCATCTTGGATCCAAGTTAGGTGCACAGTCCTGTCGTATAGACCACTATAAGTGGGTTCGACTTGTAAGTGACCTGCGAATATTCGCACAGTCTTCACGTGATCGTAGCACTAAAGCGTATTATTATTTATACCCAGTCTTGTCGGTCAGATCACGTGAGGTGGTTCCGACTCGTGTGCAGATATGTATATACATGATGAGATATGATGAGATATGTGACGTATATACATGATGAATTATGTGATGAGATATGAGATTGAGATATGATTGAAATGAGCTCTAGATTTCACTGTATAGATCACGTCAGGTGACTTCGGCTAGTATATGAGTTATATTGAATTACATCATCGGGCTTACATTTGTGATATTATGAGGCATTGGGCATGGCATAAGCATGGCATACATATATTCATGTGGTTTTGGATACATTGAGCATGGTTTTGAATTATATTTATATACATATATATATGTATCCTATTTTCCGGGAATTATACAGGTTTTCCAGCGAGGGGATATCCCTTTTGACATCGTATGATTTTAGAAAACCTTTGTTTTTGCCCACTAACGTATTTTTTTTGCGCCCCTCCATGTATTAGGCAGCGTTTGTTGGCGACTTACGAGGATTCAACAGAGGTTTTGACAAACATCCTTCATGTAGGACCACCTTCGGGTGATGGTTAATTAGTACATTTATGCTTGACTGCACTTAGGCTAGTTAAGCTCTGGTTGTGTAATTCACACTTATTCTCGCACTAGCATGCTATCTTAACTAGGATTGCTAGTTGCTCGGTTTTAATTTGTTTGTATTTCCCTTATTATTCTTGCTTCTGCACTGTGCTTATGGTTATGTCACGCTCACGTTGACAGCCAACACGCCTCGATCTCGGTCGGGGTGTGTCATTAGGTATAAACATTTAGGCACAAACATTTCGGTACAAAGAAGTCAATTTTATATATTTTGGTACAGTCATTTTTGTACACTTGCGTATTTACATATTTTTGTATCACAAATTTCTGTTAATATTTTCTCATTTATGTTCGTTTATAATTAAAGAACTAAATATGTGTATATTAATAAAAATTAAAATTTAATGTGGAGAGATTAAATAAAAATACACATTAAATAACAAAATTAAATATAAATTTTAATAAAAGTATATTTCAAGTGATTAAATTGAATATGTAAACTAGTACCAGGTTTTTTTTTAAATTTTAGTTTTTTTTACAAGGACTAATCCCCCCCCCCCCCCCTCGGCGGCATGTTTAAGAACTAAAATGAAAAAAACTGAAAAACAACTAAGAATAACGAAAGACAATTAATAAATAAATTAAATAAAGAACTAAGCTAGCTAACTAGTTGGCCTTTTTTTTTTTGAATAATTTTTTTGTAGAGACGGATTAGGCGAGATTAGCTCTTCGTCAACAGTCGTGTGCGAGGCACCAACCCTCTTCCAAAGGAGAAAGGACCGTTGCACCTAGAAACCCCCCGCCCGTCCCCCCTCTACTAGATTTTATTAATAATATGAAGAAGAAAAAAGAGTAAAACAAGCCCCGGGGGAGGGGGGGGGGGAGGGGACTAAGCCAATACCCGCTAAAAGCAATTAATGAAAATGATATGGTCTAGTTTACAACTTCTTCAACTTCAGCCACCTGCAATTGATTTCCCATAATTCCGTTGCTCATATTTCATTGCCAAAATCCACTTCCATAACAACAATTTGCTCCTCATGACTTCAAACGAAAGAATGGAAGCCCGACGCAGTCTCTTCTATAAGACTCATTAGCAAAATCGGGTGCCAAGTCCCACCATATAAAACTATCGTTCATTACACCAAAATTAGCAAAAGCATCCGCCAAACAATTTGCTTCCCTGAAAATATGCGAAAAACGCAAGCACAAGTGAGCAATATGCCATAAACAAATTTCCCACGAAACTTTAAGAAACCGTGGAACATCCATGGAGTGAGTTGATAGTAGGTTGATGACATGCATAAAATTTGTCTATAACCAAATGTTATGCCATTCTTTATCCCATGAAATCTGAATTGCCTCGATCACAGGCATAATCTCCACAACAACTGCACTTGGATAAGAAGACGAGGAGGCAAACGCCCCTAAAAAAAGACCACTAGAGTCACGAAAAACAACATCACTACCCACCTGACCATTCCCTTTACAAGACTCGTCTGTGTTACTCTTATTCCACCCAACATGAGGTGAACGCCAAACCACATGCACAAAACTAAGAGTATCCAAAGAAAGGGATGAAATTCTTAACATGGAGAATATGGGAATCGATACACAACCAATGAAAGAAGAAAAGGAAGTAGAAGATACTAAAACTTTTGTTCTCAAACCTGATCTGGTTCCTTTTGTGCCAAAGCCACCAAAAGAAATTGCAAATAACCAAGAACCAATGTTTCTGAATAGACGTGAAGAAAGATGAGACACCAAAGAGCGTAAGGCTTGCCAAAAAGAAAGAAAATCCATTTCCATAAAGCAACTGTTTGAGGACAATGTAGAAGAAGATGGTCACAAGATTCCCCAACATTATGACAAAAAGCGCAATAAGAAGCTAAAGCCACACCTTGGCGTTGCAATAAATCAACATTCAATAATCTCCCATGACAAGCTTTCCAAACTACTAAGCTTTTGCGTGGTTGAATAGATTGATGCCAAACCATTTTACCCCATTTTATACGTAGAGCATGAGACGAGAAAAAAATGAAAAGCCTCCTTAGCCGAGACAGTACTCGAAGATGACCCTGTCCAAAATAAACCATCATCCATGTGCGTAATCGGCAATGGAGTCTTCATAATCTTCTCTGAAAGATGAGGAAAAGAAGAAGTAAAGGCAATGAGAAGAGACCATTTTGCATCCTAAATAAAATATTTTACCTTAGAATTCAAAGGAATTATGTCAACCTCACCAATATTAGAGAGCAACGGGATTCCAAGCCAGTTATCATACAAAAAAGAAATCTTACGGCCATCACCAACACTCTATTGAAGGGAATTATAGAAAGAGGGCCACACTTGTTTAAGCCCCAACCAAACGGAGGACTTCTTATAAATTCTAGCAAATAAAAGTTGTCCTTAAGAAATCTGTTACGTAAACAATCTGAAGCCGGTAAGGAAAAAGAAATTACATCCCAGCATCTTTTAAGAAGGAGAGAATGGTTGGATTCAAAAAGATCACGGATACACAAACCACTTTCACCTTTCAACTTGCAACAAGAACTCCAAGCTATTAGAGGCATACCTCATTTTAACAGATCACCAGACCAAAAGAAGTTTCTAATCCACCCTTGAACCTCACGTAGTAAATTAGTAGGCCAAACATAAATTTGAAAACCATAAACCAAGATTCCCTGAATTACTGAATTAATAAGTTGGAGTCTCCCCGCTTGTGAAAGCAAAGAACCTTTCTAAGCCGTCAACTTGCAATGAATCTTATCAGCAATGGCTTGAAAATAGATCCTTTTCGGACAATCCTGAAAGATGGGAACACCTAGATAAGTAAAAAGCAGATTTCCCTGACTTACACCAAGAACCTTTTGAATAATAGCACGCCGACTGCTTGCATATTTCCCAAGAAAAACTAAAGATTTTGATTTATTTATGCACTGCCCAGAATTCAAGATGTACTCCTCTACAAAACTCATTAGGTTACGCATAGATCGCTTAGTTCTACGTATGAAAACGATAATATCATCTGCAAAAAGAACATGAGATGGTGGAGCAATACCCATGGGAACCGAAAAAGTGTCAATTAGATCATCTTCCACCATTCTTTTTAAACCCTTGCTAAAAACCTCCTCAGCTAGAGAAAAGAGAATAGGAGACAAGGGATCCCCTTGATGAACACCATGAGAACATGTGAAAAAACCTTCAATTGAACCATTAATAAGGATAGAAAGATGAGTTGAAGCTAGAATAGAATGAATCTAATTCACGAAACCTGCTAAAAAACCAATAGCATCCAAAACCCGGAGTAGAAAACCCTAATCCAAAGTGTCAAACGCCTTTCGAATATCAAACTTGATTGAAATATTCCCACCTTTACAACATATATCAAGGAGGTTCATGCATTTAGAAGTGAGAATGATGGGATCCACAATAGATCGTCCTTTCGTAAAAGCATTTTGCTGGGGGGGAGACAATACGAGCAGTAATAGGGCTTAGATGATATGCTAAAATCTTAGTGATAATTTTAAATGAAAAACTAGCCAACGTATTATGACGAAGATGATTCACCAAATTCGCTCCATCCACCTTTCGAATTAAAACCATTAAGTTATAATTGAAGTGAGGCGGAACATTCCCTTGGGAGAAAAAACTTTGCACTGCTTGAACCATGTCATTAACCATAATGGACCAACACCTAAAATAGAAAGAACTGCCAAAACCATCTGGACCCGAGGAACTAGAATGGTCCATAGACTTTAAAGTTTCAAAAATTTAATCAGGAGATGGAGTAGCTAACAAATACTCATTTTCTATTGCAGTGACTACATTGGGAATAGTGCGAGCAACCAGACCAGTGTCCGCCATATAACTATCTGCAGAAACACAAGCCATTTAATGCGAGATTTGTCATGGTAAAATTTTTCCTATGCAATAAGAGCCTTTTGCACGCACAAAGAAGCAAGGACATAAGCTGGAAATTTCCTTTTGAATTTCATCCAAAGCAACAAAAGGTCTATCAATATTCATATTAACATCCTCGAAAACCGACTTGTTCCAAACTTTTATGCGAGACTTAAGCACAAAAAGCATAGCACTAAGCACATACATTAGACAACTGTAAAAATTAGAAGACTTCCAAACATCCTTAACTAGGGAAAAAAAATCATGGTTATCCAACCACATACTATGAAACCGAAATGGAGCCTTTGGAGTGATTGTTAACTTTGAGAAAGAAACAAGAAGAGGATAGTGATAAGAAGATATACGGGGTAAAGTGGAACATTCCAACAAAGACCACGCATCAATCCACTGAAAGTTACCAAGGCAGTGGTCCAATCTCATTTCTACTTGATTTCTTATTCCTCTTTTATTCGTCCAAGTGTATGGAAATCCTTTTGTGGGTAAATGAAGCAAATCACAAGCTGAAGACATCTCTTGAAAATCAGAACAATAAGTATTAGAACTCTACTCTACGTCTTCCACAATTGCACAGAGAGATAGGTAGTAGAACAACAATACTATTTCATTAACTTCCATAAAATTTTGGTTGCAGTTTATGAAATGGATGAGAAGCTAAGGATAAATGTTGGTATGGCACCAATCTTAGATGAACCAAATCTCCTACCTCAAATATCCTTTCAGACCTGTGTTTATCAGCTTGAACCTTCATCCGACACTGAGCAGTTTCCAAATTACTTTTGAGTAAGGATAAAATTCGATCCCTTTCCTTCAAAGCTTGATCCACGTAATCAACCTTAGTAGTGCCATTCTCATAAGTTTGCACTGTTGGTGGAGCTTGGCCATATACAATTTCAAATGGAGTCATCTTGGTTGCAGAATGAAAACTTATGTTAAAAGACCATTCTGCCCAAGGAAGCCAAGAAGCCCATTTCTTCGTTTGCAAGCTACAAAAGCATATCAAATATGTTTCAAGACATCTGTTCAATACCTAAGTTTGACCATCTGTCTGAGGATGGTAACCAAAACTGAAGCATAAGGAAGAGCCTTGAAGATGAAAAAAACTCTTTCCAAAATTTTCTTAAGAACACTGGATCTCTGTCACTTGCTATGGAATTAGACATTCCATGTAATTTGAAAATATTATCAACAAAGAGCTGAGCAACCATGGATGCAGAATATGGATGACCAATGGTAGTGAAATGAGCATATTTTAACAATCGATGAACAACAACCTAAATTACAGATTTACCTTTACATGGGGGAAGGCCCACAATGAAATCCATAGATATGTCAGTCCAAATCTTGGTTGGTATAGGCAAAGAATGCAACAATCTAAGGGCAGATAAAGTCTCATATTTGTTTTGTTGACATATTGAACAACAAGCTACCATATCCTTCACAAACGTCTTTATACCTTCTCAATAAAAGCACCTGAAAACCCTCTTATAGGTCTTCAAAAAGCCCTCATGACCAGCAGTGGGTGTTGCATGGTTTTCAGTGAACACTTTGCTTCTCCATTGACTAGTAGGACTAAGCACAATCCTATTCTTGTATTTAAGAAGGTCATTATCCATTTGAAACTTCAAAGTAGACACTATAACAGCACCCTGTCATCCTTAGAACTAAGGCTTTGAACTTTCGATAATATCCAAAGGTCCCTTTCCATATCTCTTCTCAAATCATCCAACCATTCAGAATAAGGGTAAGAAATAGCCAATACTTCCATATCTACTAATAATTGATCAGTAGGATTGGTAACATTCAATGGAGATCTTGATAAAGCATCATCAGCTTGGTTATTACAACCCTGTTTAAATTGAATTTCATAGTCGAACCCAAGCAGTTTGGTAACCCATTTCTGTTGAAATGGAGGGCCTTGCTCTGAAGGAAATGTTTCAAATTGCGGTGATCTGTTTGAATAATGAAGTGATTCCCCACTAAATCGGACTACCACTTGTGAATGGTATGTAAAATTGCCAACATCTCTCTCTCATATGCAGATAACACTTGATTCCTAGGACAAAGTGCTGGACTAGTGAAACCAATTGGTTTTCCTTCTTGTTGAAGCTTATCACCAATGCCATAACCCGAGGCATCAGTTTCAATCACAAAAGGCCTAGTAAAATCCAGTAATGCTAAGACTTGAGGATATAACATTGTTTCCTTGAGAATGTTAAAAGCCATAGTAGCTTCATGAGACCACTGGAAGCTGTCTTTTCTTGTAAGTGCAATCAATGGACTTATGATCTTGCCCAAATGAGGAATAAATTTTCTATAATACCTAGTTAACCCCAAGAAGCCTCTTAAAACTTTCACAGACTTGGAAATAGGCCATTTGGCTATAGAATCCAACTTAGTGGGATCAACAAATACCTCTTCCTTGGAGACTATATGCCCGAGATATTCTACTTGTGATTGACAAAATGCACACTTAGATTGTTTCACAAACAGATGATGATCCTTTAATGTCTCAAAAAACCACTTTTAGATGATTCAAATGCAATTGCCAAGTGGAGCTATAACCAATATATCATCAAAGAAAACAAGAATAAATTTCCTCAAATGTGGTTAAAAGATCTCATTCATAAGGCACTGAAGGGTAGCAGGAGCATTAGTTAATCCAAATGGCACTACTAAGAACTCGTAATGACCATCATGTGTCATGAATGATGTTTTCAACATCATCAGGACGCATTTGAATATGGTGGTATCCTAGAATAGGGAACTTATCTTTAATGGTGATGTAGTTAAGACCTCTATAATCCATGCACATACGCCAAGTTCCCTTTTTTTTCCTCACCAAAATTACTAGAGAAGAATATGGGCTATTACTCACTCTTATAAAACCTGCTTCCAACAATTCTGCAACACATTTCTCTATCTCAGCTTTTTGAATTGGGCCATATCTATAGGGTCTACTATTTGGAGGTTTGCTACCACGGACAAGTGGAATTCTATGGCCATGAATTCTGTGAGGTGGTAAGGAATTTGGAGTGAAATACTGCCCCATATTCTTCCAGCAACTTATGCAATTGTTGTTGTTGAAACTGAGTGAGATTCTGAGCATTCTTTTCTACACTTACAACATCTAATTGAAATAAACCAACTTCCTCAGATTCAATATGGAACAAAACTGCCCCCACAATTGTCTCTTGTTGAAGTAATTTCTGCATTTGCAAGGTAGAAATATCTTGGAGATGTTCCTTAGATGCTTCTGGAGTAGTGATACAAAATGTTTGAAAATGATTTGTGAATTGCATATACAGCTCTCGAAATCCCGTAATATAGGCCCCAAAGTTCTCAGCCTTTGCACTCCAGGTACAACATCACACCTTCCCAAAGCTATAGCATATAGGTTTGATACACATTTGAAACCTTGAATTGTTATAGGAGCTTGAGACAAGGTTCCCTGAGTAGCAACCTTACCCCCATCAGCAATCTTCACATTAAAAACATGTTTGGTGTCCAAAGAACCTTTTAATCTCCTAACCAAACCCACATATATGAAATTGTGAGAATTACCCAAGTCAATCAAAATGGTGGTAGGGCACTTCTTAATATACCCTGTGACTTTCATTTATTTGAATTTATGGTGGTCCAGGGGTCCCAAATAAGTCACAAGTTGTGATCTCTGGTTCATCATTCTCCATTTCATTATTGTCACACAATTCAGAGTCTTGTACATCTATTAACAACAATTGCTTCCTTTCACAGCTATGACCCCTAACATATTTCTCATTACAATGGATGCATAAACCTTTTTTTCGCCAGTGATCTACTTCCTCAGGTGTTAACCTTCTCACATTAGTTGGTTTAGTACAATTCTCACCCACGATATTGGAATTAACATTCTGAAATGGAATTCTAAAATTTGACTGCACAAAAGGAGTTTTAGTACTAGATTTTACCTTCAACTTTGTGATCTTGGCATCATTTTGTTGGGCAAAAGTTGCAGTTTCCAAGACATCTCTAGGTTTCAACATCTTCACATCATGGCGTAAATCTGGTGGAAGGCCACCAATAAAGCAAGATTTGAGTAGGGAAAGGCTGATATCCCTTCTGTGATTCGCCAATCTTCTGAATTCCATAACATAATCTCTGTGAGTGCCTGATTGTTGCAATTTAACCAAACTTTCAGCCGAGTCTTCAAGTTTTGAGGGACCAAATTCTTGACACAAAACTGTAGTGAAATCATCCTAAATGGGGAATTTCATCAAACATTTAGCCCATTGGAACATTGCAGAGCTTTACCTTCCATGTGAAAGGAAGACAATTTCACTTTCTTAGACTCGTCAATGTTGAAAAATTCGAAGTAATTCTCCACCTTGTATATCCATCCCAGTAGGTCATCTCTTTCATTGAATCTTGGAAATTCCAATTTCAAGAATGGAGGTCGAGGCTGCTGATAATTGTTTCCAAATTCCTGACTATTTGGATTAGGGTTCAAACGATCTTGAAATTGATTCTCGCCCAAAGTTTCTTATGAAGATTCACCCAATGATCCACCATTGCAACGCGCCATGAGAGATTGTAGTTGCACCAAAATGAACTCCTGGGTTGCCTTAACCTCATCTTGCGAGAGTTTGAATTCATCGATCTTTGTCTCCAAATTAGAAACTCGGGACTCTATTTTTTTTTGCGAAGCTTGCCGCGTTATACAACGTCAAAGGATTGAGAGGAACGAACTGGCTGATACCAATATTAGAACCCTATTCTACGTCTTCCACAATTGCACAGAGAGATAGGTAACAGAACAACAATATTATTTCATTAACTTCCTTTCTTTCCTTACAAGCTTCTACTAGTACTGACCTCTAGCTTTTAACAACCCCTAACTAACTCTTAACTAACTAATATCCACTGTACATTTGTCAATCTCAGAGGATACCACCTGGCATCCTAACAAGAAGTAGTCTTGGGTAGAACCCCACCCCTTTTTTCATGAGCACCTGAAACACAATTAAAATCCCCTAGAACCAGCCATGGACCATTAACAAAAGAGCATTTGATAAATCGTATGTCTCGCCACAACTGACGCCATTCAATAGTTGTTGTTAAAACCCAAGTGATAACACAACTAACAGAATCCAAGGTACAAGAAATAGTGATTTGTTGAGCGGTTGCTAATAAAATAGAAGGTTGGATGGCTTGATCACAAAGCAACCAAATATTTGGCTATAGGTCACCCTTGTTTTTAACCGCAACTGGAAACAAGTGTAAAGATCGCCAAAAAGAAAATTTGATGGAATTTAATTGAATAAAAGGTTCAGAAATACCGATTAAATATGGACGATGACGTTGAACCATTCGTCTTAGAACCCATTTCATGGGAGCATTCCCCATTCCTCGAGCATTCCAAAAAAGAATCTTCATAAATCAAGCCGTTATGTGGGCACCCTAGATCGGGTTGGGTATGGTTCCCTGACTTCTTTAGAATTATTCCCATCTCTAATCTTTTTCCTCATCTTTGCTTTTTGGGATTTCGAACGAACATTTCATCTTGGACAAAGAAAACTTTCCGGGTTTAAAGGAGACGAGCAAGCGAAGATGTAGATAAGCAATCCACCCCCAAACTTGAATATTTGTATTTTTTTTACAACTTGAATTTTTGTATTGGCATCATGGTAAAGTAGCTCCAATTTTCTACAAAATCAATAAAACAATGGGTAAGCTAAACAAGAGACTTAAGAAATAAATTTTTTATTGAAAAAAAAACTAACTATTAGCATTAAAGCTAAACCAACTAAAAGATGTAATAATCCAATAAGTAATCGAATCAAATTCGATCCCCGGCAATAGCATTAGAAATTTATTGCAAAAATTAGTTAACCAAAATTAACCTCATTAAGTCTCGGATTTTAGTGCTCGCAAGTTACAAATCAAATGGCAGTATAGCATATAAGCACATATATCATCCCACAGAGATCAAATTGATTCTAAAGATTTTACTAACTAAATTGAAACAAAATATAATTGAGAAGCATTAACAGAAAAAGATATGATTGATAGGAGCATATTTATGCGATTTAGTTAGTGTGTTTTCTTGCATTTACTTAGTTATTTGTTGCTTATTATGGTGTCTGAAGTCATTTTCATGTGTTTGTAGGTTCAAGAAGCAAAGTTGGCAAAAAGGTGCAATTTGGAGCATTTTAGAGCAGTTTTGCGCTTGGAATGGATAGCACAAGTATGGAGCATGATGGATGGACGAATTTGAAGTTCAAGAGAGGCTAGGAATGTGCAAAAGAGTTGAAGAAATAAATTCAAGTCATGAAGATAAGGAATCAGCTACAAAGAAGGAGAATTATCCAAAACCTTATCCAACCTTATCTTATCTAAACTAACCTTATCTTATCTTACCTTATCTTATCCTATCCTAATCCTTTCTTAACTTAATTCCTGCTATAAAAGGGTTTTGATTTCAGTTTAGGAGACATAAAAACCTGATTTCTAGGAACCTTATCCTCTCCTACAAAGATGCCGCACCCTTGTCCTTGATCCCTTGGGTTTTTAACCTTCTAGATGTCCTATTTCCTGTTGGGATTACATAACCTTTTCCCCTTAGGATTGTGTTATTAGTTTCCTACACAAACTAAATTTTGTAATCCTTTTCCTACACTAAATGCTTGTGCCGCACCTCCCCCTATAAATACACCTTTTTGCTGCACTATTCAGACACACCACCATCTATCATTCACACATCTCTACACTACAATCAGCCATACACCTTCTTGTGCGGCAACTTGCAAGGAAGGAAGGAATCTGGAGTGTTTTCTAGGTGTTTTCTATCCTTGTTTCAATGTTTGATTTTATTTATATTTGTTTGATTGCGAACATGCGGAACTAACTTCTTTATAGTTAGAGGCGAATTCAAAGCCATGGACATATGTTTTATATGAATTGATTTCCTCCAGTTATGATTTCATGAATCGTGAATGTGGTTTACTTATCTGAGTTATTGAGAACTTTTTCTTGTGTGTTGATTAAGGAGGCCTACTTAGTTTGCATGTATGAATTTGATGCTAAAATATAAGGGAGTTTCACCTAATCGTTACAAACTTATATTTACAAGTAGTGGAGGTTGCTAGTCACGATCGCGTTAAGTGAATTCCTGGCAGGAGTGTCATGCTTTTCATGGTCACGAATGCCTTGTCAATGCTTATGATTTTCATGAAGCTTAATAATCTTTGTTTCGTGTCTCTATCATGCTTTTCATAGTTAGGGAGCTTAATAAAGAATGATTTGGGTTGTCGTATGCTTTTCATCCAATTCAATGAGTCTAGGGAAATCTGAGAATTAATTAGTTCTACACAATTAATTTGGGGCATTGTCATTCATGGTTTGTTGAAAGAATAACTGGAAATCAATTTATATGCATATGTTCATGTGTGGAGAAGGGCCCTCTAACTAGTCTTTCACCCTTTTCAAATCACCAAATTCGTTTTCTATAAAGTATTTTATGCAAAGTTTCTGTTTTAAGTTTTAAATTCGTCAAAAATAAACCCCCTTTCATTTAATCTTGTTTTTAGAGTCAAAACCTGTTTTCTTTTAGTTGTTTGAGTCTTTTAAAGTTCTATTTTCGTCAAAACCAATTATTAGGTCTAGATTTGAGTCTTTTTTATTGTTTCTTGCTGTTTTTAGTGTTTTAAGTTAGTTTTGAGTCATTAGAGTTTAGTTTAGTGTTTTTGAGTCTTATTTGTGTTGATTAGCATCCCTAGTTAATCCCCGGTCTAGAACGATCCCTACTTGCATCTCTACTACAATTGTCATCAATAGGGTTTAATTTGAGTGTCATATAAATTTCACATCAATGATGATTTGAGTTAAACTCAAAATTAAAATAAACTTGAAATTAAACGCATGAAAATAATAAAATTAAAAACATAAGAAAGATATGATCTATGGTATCCAAATTCACCGTAACCAATTCTACATAATTCCCTTAATATGTAATGCTCCAGTTGTTCCCCAATATTGATGATTGGTTATCCTAAATTATTCAACGACCATGGCATCTTATTACATCAAAAGTATCCTTACATGTTAACCCTGTATGGCATCTAGATGAATTTAAATAAGTAAGAACCTATTAAGCTCTAAATCGTTGGAAAATCACATAAACCCTAATTGCATGGCGTCTACAAATAGGTGTTTATGGTATCAATTGCAAGAAGCTAAACCAAGTTAAGTATGGCATCTACTCTAACTTGCATCAAATCAACTCGATTAAACCTAGATGGTGATCTAAATAAAAATCAAGCACATTACGATTAGCAAAAGATACTCAATATGGAATAAAAACTTGATAATAACAATGCCACAAGGGAATTAAATATTTATGATCAGGCTACAACGTAACCCTAGAAAAGATGGAAAAAAAAAACTCTAGCTTTCTTCCTCCTTGCCTCAACCTTCTCCTCCAATATTTTATTTTGATTTTGGTTGAATCCTCACAGTGGAGAATCAAACTCCATATATAAAACCCATGGAAAACTAGGGAATTAAAGGCTAATTGAAATACCTTTAAAACCTCTAAACTCCTAATCATAATGGACTTTAAGTCCTTATTAAAGAAATGAAAAAATAAACGGAAATAATAAAAACTAGAAATTAAGTATCTCCTAAATTCCATTGAATAGTATCCCCATGTCGATTTGATTCCAAAACCGTTGCAATCTCATCTTCTTACTGTAATGCATGTCTTTGTGTAGTTAATTAGCCTCTTGCTCCACATGAATTACTCTAGACACCCAAAAAGCTCATTTTGCACCTTGTTTTCATGTAACTCCAATATTGGAGAAAAACTTGTGTGGGGCTTGGCTTGCCACTGGACTTCGCTGAATGGCATTACAATCCACTCAAAACTCGCCACGTGGTAAGTTTTAATATAATATTTTATCATTCTTTTATATTTAAAATTTCTATAATTATTTTTCCTACTAATTAATATATATTAATCCAATGTTCCTTTTTTTTTCTTTCCTTCTTTCCCCCTATTTTTTTTCTTCCCAAATTCCCCTTCACTTATTCTTCAGTACTCTCTCCCACTTCTTTCTCTCCCAGTTTTGTTTCCTACTTTTCTTGAAAAAATTTTTTTGCACCCACTCCAATTTTATCATGGAAAGCAACCAAGAATCTATAAGTTTCTTTTCTTTCTTTATTCAATAGTTGCTTTGAACATGTGACATGAATAACCCACATGTATAGGCGTATTAGGGTTATTTTTTTCTTTTAATTTGGGGTTTTTGGGTTCGTGTGAGGATGTTTGGTTTTTTATATTTATAATATGAATTAGGGTATCTACTATGTCTTCTACCTTCTTTATTATGAGTGTTTAATATGTTAATCTAATCTTTGAATTTTTTTTAATTGATAGGTTGCTGTTGAGACAATGGAGTTTGAAGAAGATTTGAAAATCGGAATCGTGGTGCATTCAGACGCTAAAGCTTTTCAGGTATGCAATGCTTATGCTTTGAGGAAAGGGTTCAGTCTTCGTAAAGGGCATATCCGAATAGATAAATCAAATAATGTTACGCAATGAGATTTTTTGTGTTCCAAGGAAGGGTTTCCACTGTTTAAAGACTTATGCAATGGCAGCACGGTTGATAAACTAACTACATGAATAGGTTGCAAACCTTTAATCAGATTTTCAGTAAATCAGGTGTATGGAAGACTTCACATGTTAATCCAAGTCACAATCATGAGCTTGCCAAGCCTGAAGAAAGACAATTTCTAAGATAAGGTAGAAATATACATGATCCTCATGCTGGGGTCATTAGTTCTATGGTGGATGTAGGTATAAAGCCCTCACAATCATATTGTTACTTAGCAGAGGAAGTTGGAGGGGCTAAAAATGTTGGATTCACAAAGAAAGATTGTCAAAAAAATTTGTATAGGAAGAAGTTTGAAACGATGGTAGGAGGAGATGCACAAAGTTTGTATTAAAGAGATGGACCAACCCAATATGTATTAAAGAGATAGACCAAAACGGTCAAAGAAGGGATGCTTTTGAGTAGTGATATAGATGATTCATCACCACAAGAAAATCTGAAGTCTGCTCATTCATTACGTCTCAGTCAATTGATGCATAAAGGAAATAGTCTTTTTAGCTTAGCGTCAATGAGTGATTGGGGTGCTCACGTTGTTAGTGAAAATTATCAGAGGCAATGAAGTTGGTTGAAAAAGACATAAAAGCAAAGAAAGCCTCGGATAAGGTTAAAAAGAAAAATAGCCTCTCTACTTCCGGTGTTCAAGATGATGATCAACGTATATTGGATCCTTCAACCGTGAGAGCTAAAAGGGTAACCAACAAGAGATTGAAGAATGCTTTGGAAAAATCGAAGAAAGTGGCAAAAGTTAGATATATCTCCCAATTGTCACCACCTAATACTATAGTTTCTGGTAATACTCATTCTATATGGTACTTTATACTTTTTTTATTGTGAATATGCTATATTATTATGTATGGATATATGTCCACTTGCAAAGCAACATAATCAAAAAACTATCAATGCTCCATCAAATATGACAACCTCGTATTCATCATTTCATGACTTTTATAATCAGTTTTGTATTGAAACTTATATTTGGAGTTCTAAGTCACAATTTGTGTTATCATTCTAACATTTTGTTTATTGATTTTGGTTAATGGCAGTGGACATCTTGGATAACACAACTTTAGCTCTTCAACTTCAAGCATTCTTAGAAAAATGCACAGATACTGGAAACATAAAGCTCATTGATTGAAGATGGATGAATTGAAGAAATGATGTGGGATTTTTATTTCTTTGGTCACTTTGGATATCAAGTTTTTTTAACAGCTTATGTTTTGATCAAAGTTTTATTTCAAATAGTATTATCTATAGTTCTTAATTATATTAGGTAGAGATGTACTTTCTTGAAGATAGAAAGCTACTACGATCAAAACAAAGTGAAAGATAACAAATGGTGTGTGCACTTTTATATTTATATAGAGGAGAGAAACAGTGGGGGAAAGAAATGTTTGTATTTGGAAAGAGGAGAGAAAGTGGAGGGAAAGAAAGCAAGGAAATTTTAGGAAGAAAAAGGTGCAGAATTTCATAGTGATGCACAATGATGAGTCAATAATATAATATGGGCTGGTTTAGTATTGTTGTGCTTTGAAAAAAAAATTGCTTCTGCTGTGCTGTGAGAATAAGCAGATGTGAAATAAAGCAGCAAAGTGTTTGGTAAACTTTTTTGTAAAAGTGCTTTTGAAAAAAAGAAAGTATCATAGTGTTTGGTAAACTTTTATATAAACAATGGTGCTCTCCTAAGGTCCTGATTTTGAGGATTATTGAGGTCCTCTTTCATCTAAGCCATTAAATTGATCTAAGGGTAAATGAACCAATAAGTTTAAATTATCTTTGTTATATCATAACAATATATCAAACAGATTAAATAAAGAACAAAAAAAAAGTTCACGAGTGAAAATTCCTTCCAGTTGGCAGAAAGGTCTTTCCCTAGATTTCTCAAATGTTTCAGATTTCGAACCGCCATTGCAGACGGGTCCAAACGAGCGGCTTTGCAAACATTATCAAAAGCCCTAAGTTTAGGGAACTTTAACGAAAAGCTCCCGGTACTGTTCACTTTAATGAAAAACCATATTTTTACACTAAAAAGTCAATCCTGGTTGTGACAGCCCGTCCCGAAATTTTATTCTCGATGATGTGAATTGACGAAATCGCCTTTGAGCGTTTCATGGGAATTTCTTATTTGAGATTTTATTTGGTAACCCTAGTTGAGGAAATGGGATATTTGGTACAACCATGGTTATGTTTAGGCTTAGGTGAAAGTGTGAGGACCACACTTACACACCCATCCCTTTCTCTCTCTTCTCTCCCGTAGACTCTCTTTTTCCTCTCTCTCTCTCGGACTCGCACTCTCTCTCTCTCTTCCCTCGACGTATAGACACAACCAAAACTCACACCAAACCTTGCAGATCGAGGAGTGTAAGGACACCATTGTGTTCCTCGTGGTGCTACGAGTTCAAAGACACCAGTTTCAGGTATGAACACCCTCGATTTCACGTTAAAACCTTAACCTATGCCCATGCACTGCTCATGCAAATTTTATTGCATGATTTTTAGGAGTTCTGCATATCTTGTGAATTCCTTAAATATTCTTGATGTCTTCTGTCAGAACTATGCCGCCTCGTAGAGAGCCACGTCGATCAGCTGAACCTAGTTTCCCTGATATTTCTCAGACAGGGGAAGCTATAGCTAATGCTATATAGTCTACATTAAGTCCTGCTCAGATGACTCCTCTTGAGTCTGTATACAATTTGAAGTTGAATCATTTTATGGGAAATGAAGGGCCTGAAGGAGCAGAGAAATGGTTTAATCATATGGAGAAGACCTTCCGGGTAATGCAAAGTCAAGGGAATCTTCTTCCTGATAGATGGGTTAAGACAAATACTTGGTTCTTAGGTAAGGAACCTGCATCCTCGTGGGAACTGGAGGCTCGAGCGTTAACTCGAAAGGAAACAGCTGATTGGGAAGTTTTCAAGAGTTTATTTATGAAAAGATTTATTCCTCCAGCCTACATTGACATTAAGAAGCAAGAGTTTACTAGACTGAATTAGGGGAAGATGTCAGCGAATGAGTATTACAGGATGTTCACTGACTTGTCCTGTTAACATCTGGAGGTTGCAGATAATCCGGTTCAGATGTTACGCCGTTTTATTTTGGGTACTAAAAAGAAATGGCGTACTATAGCGACTACTACTTACTCTAATACTTACCAGGAGTTCTATGAGATTTTGTTGAGGGTTGAAGACTCAGAGAAGTTGCCCAGTGATAGTGAGGAAGAAAAAGAAATGATAAGAGTCAGAGAAGGGATAATAAAGGTAAAGGACATTCATTTCAGGGACCTCACCAGACTCAGAGTTTTAAGAAAAGTGGCACAAGTTTGAGTTCTTCCAGTGGAGGTTTTAGTGCCACAGGCCAAAGGCGAGGAGGTAGATTTACTGGAGGCCCAAGATTTCAGAGGTAGAGATATTCAGGTGGTGCTAGTGCTTCTTTGTACCGTAGATGCAATAATCGATATTTTAGAGAGTGTCGTCGAGGTAGCAACAGATGCTATACTTGTGGACAAATGGGATATTTGTCTAGGTATTGCCCTCAGAATCAATAGAGGCCCCAGCAGCCTCAGCAGCCCCTTATGCCACCGCCAGCTCCAACCCAGCAGTTTTCAGGACCTAGTGATTATGTGCAGGCAGGTCGTGGTAGCACTTATCATCTTCAGGGGGATCCAATTCCTTATCCTTCAGGATAATATCAGTACCATCAGGATCCTTATCAGCAAAGTCGTTATGGCCAATTTTTAGGGGGTTATGTGCCTTATCAGCAAAGTGGCTACGGTCAGCAGTTTTCAGCTGGTGGATCGCAGTGGCAGTCTGGAGTACAACCTCAGCAGGTGGATGTTGTTGCTAGTAGTGCTGGATCGTCAAGGCAGCACAATCAGTCCAGTCAGAGACGTAGTTCGTAGGGCATAGGTGTTCATGCCAGCAGAGGTCGAGGAGGAAGACAGCAGACCTAATGATGTATCCATAACATTTCTCTTCAGGATGCTCAGAACAATCCTGACTTAATCATGGGTACGTTAAATATTCTTGGTTATCATGCTAAAATGTTGATTGATTGTGGTGCTACACATTCTGTGATTTCTCATACATTTGCTCAGTTGACTTAACCTCAATCTACACCCCTTGGGTATGAGTTAGAGTTTGCAATGCCTAGAGGGGAGATGTGTTATGTAGATTATGTTTACCCAGGTTGTCCTGTATTAGTGGAGGATGTGGTTATGCCAGCTAACCTTACTCATTTAGACATTGTGGATTTTGATGTGATTTTAGGCACAGATTGGTTGCATTACAATCGTGCCAAGATTGACTGTTACGGGAAATCAGTGACCTTCCATCGTCTTAGATTACCTGAGGTTACATTCTTTGGCGAGCCTAGTGGATTGAGGCATGGTATTATTTCAGCTATGAGAGCCAAAAAGTTGTTAACGAAAGGTTGTCAGGGGTACTTGGCTCACATAGTATTGAATGATGTTGCTTCTATTAGTATAGAGAATGTAAAGGTGGTTAGACATTTTTCAGACGTCTTTCCTGAGGATTTACCTGGATTACCGCTAGATAGAGATGTGGAGTTCACCATTGATTTACTTCCAGGTACGGATCCTATTTCCTTAACTCCCTATAGAATGGCTCCTGCGGAGTTAAGAGAATTGAAGATTCAGTTACAAGAGTTGGTTGATAAAGGTTTCATTCAGCCTAGTTTGTCACCTTGGGGAGCCCCAGTGTTATTTGTTCGGAAGAAAGACGGTACCTTAAGGTTGTGTATTGATTATAGGCAATTGAATCGAGTAACGATTAAAAACCGTTATCCATTGCCGCGTATAGACGATCTATTTGATCAACTCAGAGGTGCATGTGTATTTTCTAAGATTGACTTAAGGTCGGGATACTATCAGCTGAAGATTAAGAGTGAAGATGTACCTAAGACGGCATTCAGAACTCGTTATGGTCACTATGAGTTTTATGTGATGTCATTTGGATTAACGAATGCACCAGCAGCTTTCATGGGTTTGATGAATAAGGTATTTCAGCAATACTTGGATAGATTTGTCATTGTCTTTATTGATGACATTCTAGTGTATTCTAGGACGAAATCAGATCATGTTCGACATCTCACTCTAGTGCTGAAGAAATTGAGGGAACATCAGCTGTATGATAAGTTTAGCAAATGCCAGTTTTGGTTAAATGAAGTGGCATTCTTAGGTCATGTAATTTCAGCTCAAGGTATTTTGGTAGACCCTCAGAAGGTAGCAACTGTAGAAAATTGGGAGCAGCTAAGAACAGTCACCGAGGTACGGAGTTTCCTTGGCTTAGCAAGTTACTATCGACGGTTTGTTAAGGACTTTTCAGCTATTGCTTTACCACTTACAAGGTTGACTAGGAATGAAGTTAAATTTGAGTGGGATGGGAATTATGAGCAGAGTTTTCAGCAACTTAAGCACTGTCTCACTCATGCTCTGGTTTTGGTACTTCCTGATGATAGTGGTAACTTTGAGATTTATAGCGATGCTTCTTTGAATGGTCTGGGTTTTGTTCTGATGCAACATGGTAGAGTAATTGTCTATGCTTCGAGGCAGTTGAAGTCTCATGAGATGAACTACGCTACTCATGATTTGGAGTTAGCAGCTATCATCTTTGCTTTGAAGATCTGGAGACATTATCTTTATGGTGAAAAGTGTAAGATATTTACAGATCACAAGAGTCTTCAATATCTTTTCACCCAGAAAGAGCTTAATCTTAGGCAGCGAAGGTGGTTAGAGTTGCTTAGTGATTATGATTGCACGATTGAGTATCACCCTAGACGTGCTAATGTAGTGGCTGATGCTTTGAGTAGGAAATCCCAAAGTCGAATCAGTGCTTTGTATGTTTCTCATGTTCCTCTTATTGTGAATTTGAGGTCTACTAGAGTGAAATTAGAATTGGAAGAACAAGAAGAAGCTGTGGCAGAACGAGAAGAAGCCTTACTTGCTAGTTTCCAAGTTAGGCTTATTCTGATTGATCGTATACTCGAGACTCAGATGAATAATGAAGAGATTCAAGAGCTAATTCATTTGAGGAATCTAGGGAAAAAGAAAGATCTCAGAGTTAAAGGGACGGATGGCATGCTTATGCAGGAGAATAGGAGGTACATGCCAAATAATGAGGAGTTAAAGAAGGCAATTCTTGATGAGGCACACATTTCAGCATATGCCATGCATCCAGAAGGCACTATGATGTATCATACCATTAGGCCATTTTATTATTGGCCAGGTATGAAAAGGGAAATTGCAGAGTATGTCCGTAGGTGTACAGTTTGTTAGCAGGTCAAAGCTAAAAGGAAGAAGCTATTTGGATTGATGCAGCCACTTCCCGTTCCACAGTGGAAATGGGAAAATATTACTATGGATTTTGTGTACAAGCTTCCTCATACACATAACGGATATGATGGCATTTGGGTGGTTGTAGATCGGCTTACCAAGTCAGCGCACTTTATTCCAGAGAGGGAAAAGTATTCTCTAAACAAGTTAGCTGAATTGTTTATCACAAAGATTGTGAAGTACCATGGAGTTCATGTGAGTATTATTTCAGATCGAGATCCAAGATTTACTTCTAAGTTTTGGATAGCTTTTTAGGAGGCTCTTAGCACGAGATTACTGTATGGTACAGCATGTCATCCTCAAACAGATGATCAATCTGAGAGGACGATTCCAACCTTGGAGGATGTGCTAAGATCTTCTGTGCTTCAGTTTGTTGATGATTGGCATGCAAAGTTAGATTTAATGGAATTCGCCTACAACAACAGTTATCATTCTAGCATTGGGATGGCACCATTTGAGGCGCTTTATGGCAGAGCTTATCATACACCTTTGTGTTGGTCAAAGGTTGGCAAAAGAGTGTTAGTGGGCCCTAAGATTGTGGAGGAGACTACTCAGAACGTTCAGGTAATTAAGTCTAACCTGAAAGCGGCCCAGGATCGTCAGAAAAGCTTAGCAGACAATCATGCCACTAACAGAGTGTATTGAGTTGATGATTGGGTATTTCTGAAGCTATCACCTTGGAAAGGAGTAGTAAGGTTCGGGAAGAAGGGTAAGTTGATCCCTAGGTACATCAGACCTTACAAGATCATCGAACGAGTGGGTGAAGTTGCTTATAGGCTTGTGTTGCCTTCTGAACTGTCCAAGGTACATAATGTGTTTCATGTTTCGATGCGTTGTCACTATGTTACGGATCCTTCACATGTGATACTTCCTCAACCATTGGAAATTAGTCCGGATTTGACGTATGATGAGGAGCCAGTGACTATTCTGGATTGGAAAGAAAAGGTTCTGAGAAATAAGACAGTGCACTTGGTGAAAGTTTTGTGGAGGAACCATTCAGTGGAAGAAGCTACTTAGGAAATAGAGAAACGAATGAGAGAGATGTACCCAAGGTTGTTTTATGAGTACTAGTGGATGTTTTTGGTTGTGTAAATTTCAAGGACGAATTTTTTATACGGTGGGTAGATTGTGACAACCCGTCCCGAAATTTTATTCTCGATGACGTGAATTGATGAAATTGCCCTTGAGCGTTTCATGGGAATTTCTTATTTGACATTTTATTTGGTAACCCTAGTTGAGGAAATGGGATATTTGGTACAACCGTGGTTATGTTTAGGCTTAGGTGGAAGTGTGAGGACCACACTTACACACCCATCCCTTTCTCTCTTTTCTCTCTCGTGGATTCTCTATTTCCTCTCTTTCTCTCGGACTCGCACTCTCTCTCTATTCCCTCGACGTACAGACACAACCAAAACTCACACCAAACCTTGCAGATGGAGGAGTGTAAGGACATCATTATGTTCCTCGTGGTGCTACAAGTTCAAAGACACCAGTTTCAAGTATGAACACCCTCGATTTCACGTTAAAACCTTAACCTGTGCCCATGCACTGTTCATGCAAATTTTATTGCATGATTTCTAGGAGATTTTAAGCTTCTAGGAAGCTTTAGAAGGTCCACACGAGGCTTGGGGACTTCTGTTTGAAGGATTTGGACATCGGGAAGCCAAGATATGCAAGTTTGAAGTTTTGGCCGGAAGTTCGTGGATTCCCAAGCGAGATCCAGTGGTTTTGGGAGCTTTTAATTGGTATGATCTTGTTCTATTCTTTGTGGGCTTCATTTTGATATAAATTACGTGAAGAATGGATGAAAATTGACGGAGATATAGTGGTTTAAAAATTTCCCAGATTCCAGCGCCGACGATGGTCGCCGGAGTTCCAAGGTAGAAGATGATGGCATATTCCGTCAGAGTTGACAAAATATGCTAATGCCGTTAGCTAACTTTAACGGTTACCGTTAGGAATAAACAGAATATTCTCGGTATATGCCTGACGAAGTTAACTGACGCTGTCAATGTGCAGGTCACATGATCGCGCGTGGGGGCACGTCTAGCCTTGCCCTGGCTAGCGCGTGAGGGCGCGTGGGTGGTTGAAATTTTTTTCTAAAAATATGGGGATGTTCATGAAGTTGTGTAGATCCTGGTGGTATATTCATATACCCAAATTGAGCATTGTATGAGAAGTTATTGCCTAGTTTTGTTTATGTACTTTTAAATGACGCCTATATATTTGTTTCTCATATAGGCGAGACTTATCCGGAGGATGAGCGTAACCAGGCTAGGCGCGGGGGTTACGACCCAACTACATACCAGTGAGTGGGCTTTTGTTTTCAGTATATATATATATATATATATATATATATATATATATATATATATACATACTTGACGTTTTTCCCAGAAAACATGTTTTAAAGGAAATGTGATTTGAAATGTCATGTCATGCTCGTATGATATATTAGCAAATGCATTATCATAATTATGCATATTGTTGCATGGTGCTACAGAGACCAGGTAAGCCACAGGTGAGTATATCATGCTGGTAATGGTTATGAGATGAATGGTGATGTTGTGATGCATATTGAGCTCATTAATTTGCACCCCGGTATTAGTGCTCCCGCCCAAAGTTAGGGGCATAGTCCTTCACGTGATGTTCACCTCTCGCACCACACGCTCATCTTGGATCCAAGTTAGGTGCACAGTCTTGTCGTATAGACCACTTTCAGTGGGTTCGACTCGTAGGTGACCCGCGATTTATCGCACAGTCTTCACGTGATTGTAGCACTAGAGCATATTATTATTTTTATATACCCAGTCCTGTCGGTCAGACCACGTGAGGTGGTTCCGACTCGTGTGCAGATATGTATATACATGATGAGATATTATGAGATATATGACGTATACACATGATGAATTATGTGATGAGATATGAGATTGAGATATGATTGAGATGAGCTCTAGATTTCGCCGTATAAATCACGTAAGGTGACTTCGGCTAGTGTATGAGTTATATTCAATTGCATCACCTGGCTTACATTTGTGTTATTATGAGGCATTGGGCATGCCATACATATATTTATGTGGTTTTGGATACAGTGAGCATGGTTTTGAATTATATTTATATACATATATATGTATCCTATTTTTCTGGGAAAGTATACAAGTTTTCCAGCAAGGGGATAGCGCTTTTGATATCGTATGATTTTAGAAAACCTTTGTTTTTGCCCACTCACGTTTTTGTTTTGCGCCCCTCCAGGTATTAGATTGCGGTTGTTGGTGGCTTACGAGGATTCAACGGAGGTTCTGACAAACATCATTCATGTAGGACCACCTTCAGGTGTTCTTTAATTAGTACTTTTATGCTTGATTGCACTTAGGCTAGTTAAGCTCTGGTTGTGTAATTCACACTTATTCTCGCACTAGCATGCTCTCTTAACTAGGATTGCTAGTTGCTCGGTTTTAATTTGTTCGTATTTCCCTTATTAATCTTGCTTCCGCACTGTGCTTATGGTTACGTCACGCTCACGTGACGGCCAGCACGCCTCGATCTCGGTCGGGGTGTGTCACTGGTACTATTCACTTTACCCTTTATTTTGTCCTTATCGTTAAAACTCAAAGTTTTCAAGCCATTTTCATTAGTTATCCTCTAAGTAAGGAACTTTATTTTGCCATCCATTTTGCAGTGAATTCACATCAAACAGTGGCCACCACCACGTTTGTTATGCCTCTTTGATCTAATTTAAATAGCAAAAAGGATGATTGTGTTGAGTTGATGTGCATCATCCTCTCCTTTTTATGATTGCAAAGCCATTAGAAGTCGTTGGTTCTTGAGGGTGAAACCTATTTTTAATTTTGTTGTGTTTTGATTTTGTTTAGGTGTAAAAGGATTATATAAACTCATTAGTTTTTGTACCGTTAGATTAATCTTATGGCTCTAATGAAAGATGTCCTCACAGGTCCTTAAACAGATGACCTTAGGAAAGCATTCCTATTTATATAAAACAGCTGTGACTGTGTGAAATGACCAAAAAGGGTATAATACTAGATGTGCCATTAATTTAATTTTCTTAAGTCTTCCCCCTTTATTTTCTCCATCTGCATCAAGAAGTCTCTCTCACTACTCCACTACTGAACCAGACTAGGCTGGGTCGCCGACAAATACCACTCCATTATAGAAGACCACCACTGCAGCAACACCAACCACAATCCCTTGAACACAATCCTTGCTCTCTCGACCGAGATTTGGGAGAAGTCGTGGGAGAGTACCCACTGAATGGTCTGCTGCATTTTTCAAAAGTTTTAAATTGGGGCCAGAGCAGCTTGGTGAAAATTATTCAAAGGCTTATGTGCCCACCTTATTAGACAAGTAGGTATCCATAGATGAGTATCTTGAAGGGTACTTAGTCAAGAGGAGTAGTAGGTACGGTAAGAAGATAAAGATGTTTGAACTAGGAATGCAGGTGATAAGAACATATTTCAGGCTCTTCTTGTTATCGTCTGTTCTGTTAATGTTCATGTTCTGTTCCAAAATTTCAAAAAAGCAAGTGTGCTAAACCAATTATTTCTGCTATTGCAATCTGATATTGAGAAACAACTACGTGTTAGAGGCTTTGTGTTGTACTGTATTGATCGGCCAACTTCCTTTCACCCATGATGCCCTTGCGAAACGCCTCGAGTGGGTCAATGTCATCAACGTCCATGGCCATGGTGGAGCCCTGGTCTTCCATGTCATTGAAGAAATCCATCGTCACCGACCTTATCACTCTGAAACCTAAATTACCCAGAATCGCAGATCACCCACATTACCCAAAAATCCAAATCTTCGAATTCTACCTTCCAATTATTCAATTCAATATTCCAATTACCTAGAAATAGAGGTTGAAAAAAGGAAATTTACTTTTTTATTGATGAAGAGTGCTCGAACTAGATAAAAATGAGAGATCGAGCTCGAACAGAGAGAAAGAGCTGGAGAAAGGGAGTGGGTGAGAGAGAACAACGAAGAGATCGGTGAAGGTAGGTTTGGGAATTTGGAAGTTTCATTTAATGAACACTATTCATCCGTGTTTTGGAGAAAATAAGCCAATCTTTCAAAGCTCATTTTTGCTTCTTACGTTTTTAGCTTATTTTCACCCAAAACTGTGAAAATAAGCTGTTTTTAAGTGTTTACCAAACACCTTTTTGTGCTCAGGTTTTTTTTAAACCCACTTTTTATAAAAGCACCTCAGTACCAAACCAGTACTATATATTTTAGGGAACTTTCATGAAAAGGGCTTGGACTAAGTTTAGTTTAACCAAAAATCATGTTATAACTTTATTTAATGAAAAAGATAAATTTTAATGAAAAACCCTTAAACTTTAATAAAAAGGACAAAAGAACTTAAATTTTAATGAAAAAGACATCATTTTAATATTAAAAAAATTAAAAAAACACTCGTGTCGTCACACATACTGTTTATGAAACTTAACGGTACTACATTGTTTATGAAATTTACTACAATGTTTATGAAACTTACTACACTGTTTATGAAACTTAACGGTACTACATTGTTTATGAAATCTACACTGTTTATTAACTTAACGTTACTACATTGTCCATGAAACTTAACAGTACTACACTGTTTATGAAATTTATTTGAATTTAAATTTTAAAGTTTAAATGATTTCTGACCGCATAATATACGATGAACAGACACGATTGTGGGATCCATAGGATCCCTAGGGAATGGATCCGTCAAGGATCCAGGTTAAGTGAAGAGAACGACAGAAAAAGTGGTGAGAAATTTGGGAAGAAAATAAAAGGGGGAAAGAAAGAAAAATAAGGGAAAGAAGAAAAATAAGGAAACATTAGATTGATATATATAATATATTAATTAGTAGAAAAATAATTATGAGAATTTTAATTATAAAAGAATGACAAAAGATTATATTTAAGACTTATTACGTGAAACTTAACGTTACTACATTGTCCATGAAACTTAACAGTACTACACTGTTTATGAAATTTAATTGTACCACACTGTTTATGAAACTTAATGGTACTACACTGTTTATGAAACTTAACGCGCGCTGGGCACACGTTTATATTTTATGTTTTTTTTCTTATCATTTTCATTAAATAAAGTTATTAGATGGTTTTTAGTTAAAATGAAAAGTTTTGTAGCCATTTTCATTAATTTTCCTTATCCTAATCTTAGTTATAATTTATTGGTTATTTTGTGAAAATTTTGATACTTTGATTTATATTCTTAATGTAGGACATTCGACTTCCTCTAGAGAAAAAGTGATCAAACAGATGAATTTTTGAGTGATTCCAATTGGAAGATATTTGTGAGTCTTTCAAGATGATTGTGTCAAAATTCCAGACTTTTCTACCAAGCCGTTTGACCATGGCAAAGAAAAGAAGGCCCAGCATGCAGCTTTCCCAGATTGATGTTTTTGAACGTTTTGTGTATTTTGGAGGTTAAGATGGCATATTTTGAGGAAGATTCCTTTTGATAATTTGTTGGGATGACTTAAGATTTCAATAGAGACCTTTTGGGACCAAATCGAATTTTATTCTAAGACCTTTTCTAGCAAGGATTTTAATTGTGTAGTAGTATAAATAAGGCGTTTTAGCCATTGGAGAAGAGAGGGAGAGGACGCACTACCAAGAAGGCATTATTTTAGAGAGTTCGGTGTAGAGAGCCTTTGGCTATTTACAAGGTGTTTTCTATCCTTTTTATATTTCAATAAATTTCCTTTTGTTTTATGGTTGTGTGTAACTAATTCCAATTGCTAGGGCGAGGCCACGAGCCTTAGCAATAATATGTAGTTTCTTTTCAATTTACTTATTATATTATGCATGCAAGTTTTGAATTATTAATCACCGTGTGAAACTATCTATTTGTCTTAGTGATTGGCCACCATTAGGGTATTTAAAAAAGTAATTTGATGCAATTTTGGCGGAGGGCTGTCCCTAAAATTAATTAAGACTTCTTGTGGTTAATATGTGTAACTTTTTAGGATGAACGACACGTCTTAAGGATTGTATGGTTTTTCAAAAGGTCTTCACAAAACTTAATGAGTCTTGCATGTTCACATGCGATCTAGAAGCGACAGACGGATTGCATGTTCGATATACATTCTATGTTGCAGGTTCCAAGTAAAGCATACTTTAGGAAAACCTAACCTTCAAAATATGCACGGGTAATTTATAAGTAATTGGAAGAACTACGTAAGATTGTTAAGGTGACGGCGGAACTCTAGTGCTTAAATTTATTTTTAAAACTATTTTCTTTTGTTTCCTTTACTTTGCCGATTTATTTATTTATTTTTGTTAAATTCGTTTTTATTATTTTAAATCATAAAGATACCTTTTTTTTCCCAAATTTGTTGTAAGTAATTAATTAAGATTTGGTTTAATATAAATTATTCATTCAATTTCTGTGGAGAACGATCTTGCTAGAGCTGCTATACTACGATTATCTTGTACTCTTGCAAGTATTTTAAATGTTTTTATCCCTGCTTTTGCAGGTGGTAAAAATCATATCACACAAACTCATGGTGGAGGGAACATACATCTGTCACCAGCCGGAACATACATATACCACTAGCTTAACCTAATGGGTTTTGTCATGCAGTGGCGCTTAATTATGTATGTACTTTCTTACTAGCTATAGGCTTATATACTCTCACATGATTATTCTAATCACAACCCAAAAGAGATGAGGAGATATCTCAAGGAAAAAGTACTTAGGAATTAAGAAGTGGGAAAGACAGTGAAGAGGAACCAGGATCCTCGCCGGATCCATTCCCTAGGGATCCCACAATCCTGTTCGTTCATTGTATATCATGCGGTCAGTTTTCGTTAAGTATTATTTATATTTGAATTTTAAATTTTAAATTTTAAATGATTTTTGACCGCACAATATACGATGAACGGACACGATTGTGGGATCCCTAGGATCCCTAGGGAATGGATCCGGCAAGGATCCAGGTTCAGTGAAGAGAACGACAGAAAAAGTGGAAAGAAATTTGGGAAGAAAATAAAAGGGGGAAAGAAAGAAAAAAAAAGGAAAGAAGAAAAAAAAGGAAACATTAGATTGATATATATATATATAATATATTAATTAGTAGAAAAATAATTATGAGAATTTTAATTATAAAAGAATGACAAAAGATTATATTTAAGACTTATCACGTGGCAAGTTTTGAGTGGATTGTACTGCCACTTAGCGAAATCCAGTGGCAAGCCAAGCCGTACATAAGTTTCAGCCAAGCCGCACATAAGTTTTTCTCCCAGTATTGAATGCCTATAAAATAAAACAATAGAATTTAGTGCATTTAACCCATTCATATATACAAAATCCAAAGGAGATATATGATAAAATATATGAAAATATGACCGCATCAAATTTATCATCTGAACCTTATCTCTCACCGCTCCCCACTCCCAGCGCAGCCCCACCCCACCATTCCAACCCAATCCAGATCGACTAGACCCAATCTCTCCTGATCATACCCAACTGAAGAGGTGTTAGTGTAATGTCTCAAACTTGAAGGTGTTATGTGAAAACTCGATAAATATCAAGAGTTGTTAGTATAATTAATCCATAGATGCATCCATCTTGTTATTTTTGCAGTTTATTTTCAAAGTAGAGCTAATACCATTAAATTTGTTGCGAAATAAATAATGACAAGCATTAATTCTTAAAAATCTCATAAAGATTGGATTTCGGTGAATTTTCATTTTTACTGATTTAATCTTTACTGGAATCAGTCCTCTTTTTTTTTTCTTTTTTTGCTGGAGAACAAAGAACTTCATTTAAAGAGTAAAACCCTTTAATATAACCAATTCCATTACAATCAAACAACAAGACACTAGAAGCAGAGATAGACCTATCCGAAACATGCATATCAAGAATATAAAGACTACTATTAGCAATGGCAGATACAACGAACTTAGCTTCTCGGTAGATATGCTTCCACTCAACAATATCTTCAGTAATTGGTCTCAATCTCCAAGGAATGTAACAATTATTTGGACAACACCAATAACAAGCTTAGAATCTCCGTCCACACAAATATCGTGAAAGCTCCTCTTCTTAGCAAATTTTAAAGCATTAGCCAGAGTTAAAGCATCCGTCATTGGGATGGTGTTATTTCCCAGGGTCCTAGCTCCAGAGATCATAGGCTGCCCATTTTCATCTCTGATCGCTAAACCAACAGCTGCATTGTTTCCGACCACAGCACCATCAAAATTGATCTGCATAAACGTGGACGCCAGGGGATGCCATTTGATGACACCGTGCAATGAACCTGTCTTCTTCGTGTTATCTAGCATTGAACTTAAAGAAATACAAACCAGCAGCAACAGATAAGGAAATTGTTTTAGATGGATGTGGTCTCACTTGTTTGAAAACAAGCATATTTCGATCATTCCATATTTGCCCACAAATTAATACTACTTTACTTAGCTAAGAAAGTTCAGTGGATTCCGAGTTGGGAAAAGAGTGAAGCCAGTCAAGGAACACAGAACTTGAATTTATAAAGTTAGTAAAGGAAATGCCAGGAACTAAGTTCCAAACCTCTTTTGCAGAAGGACAAGTAATAAAAATATGATTATGATCTTCATCACTAGCCCCGCAGAAGGCACATTTACTATCCAAATTAGTTATGAATTTGTGCAGTCTCTTCCTTGTTTGGATTTTCTCATTAATCCATAACCAGCTAAAAACCTTTACCTTTCGGGGGTCAATTAACTCCCACATTTTGTTTAACAATTTCTGTCTCAAATCCTTTTTTTTTTTTTTTCATTACAAGCGGTTCAGTTAGATGAATATGAACCGAACTATACCTTCGTCTTGAGTGCAAAGTTGTCTCTCTCTATATCCATCTTGCTCTAGGCTCTTCGTGTTTTCGTAAAATCTCTAAATTGGCTGGGCTTGTATAATAGTTGATTTAGCCAAATTCAATCACAAAAGTTGGGTGTTCCGAATCATCCTGACACAAGCATCAACCCATCCGAAATATTGACAAGTTGGGTGTTTGGGTTGGATTTTTTTTACGATTTGAACGTTTAATTCGTGATTTGTTCTATGTCAATTTAAATTGACTATGGATTTGATTGGTTTCGGTTACTGCACCCTCAACTTTTGGATACCCCATGTGCAGTCTAACAGAGGAACTGATGGGAGTTTCAGTTTGGGTATAAGTCCTAACAGATTTTACCACAAGGGTTTAAATTCGAATTTTTTTTTTATCATATAGGCTATCTTCGAATACCTTATGACCATAGGGATGATTAATCCAATTTGGCCTAAATTTTTTTACCTTTGAAAATCCAACGGTTTGTAGCGTTTCTGTTGGTTGCAAGTGGGCACGGGCCCATTATTTTCTGCCTGATGTCATCAGCGCTAGCGGGCTCAGGCCCTAGCATGAATTGGTTAGGCAGCCCAACAGGAGAGGTGGATCCTAGCAACCGCTGCCCCCCCCCCCTGCCCCCTCATTTTGGTGCCGTTGGTGCTGTCATTTTTGGGCCAAGGGCAATTTAACCCAATTGCCAAGCCAATTTACACTGCTGGACTTGCGCTAACTGACAGTTCATAATATGGATGAAAATTTTAATATTATTGGCAGAAACGTGTACTTTTTATTTGTGGCTATGTCAGCATGTCATTAGATAGACCTTGTTTTCATCTTGTTGTATCTATCTAACAGTTAAAATACTCAAAACATCCAATAGTGAAGAGTACCATAAAAGAAACCTCATATTAATTCGTTAATTATCTTAAAAGGGTTCTATCTATTGGAAATATGCACTAAAGCCAATCAGAAGATGATATTTTACCTAAACTAGTTTAATATAAAGGTAAAGATTATTGTTTAAAGCCGTCTCACTAAATGTTATACGCTTAAATGATAAGTTCAAGGAATATGTAATTAGGAGAAAGTGATATAAAGAAGTTAGATTTACGAGACCATTCTCTTTCGTACACATATCTTAAACATTCATGTTAATAGGATTGCCCATTGGGCTTGACGATCCCTATAGATCAGTGCATGTTATGTTTTTCTCCAAGAGAGTGACTGGTTTCAAGTCATTGGTGTGAATGATACCAAGAGTATGTAGGTGCTCACTAGAGAGTGAGTCCATTGAATGATATCAACAAGGAGTTCTCATACTCATGTCACATGAGAACCCATAGTTGGGATAATGCAAAGTAGTCATTTAACCTGACACATCATAGTTATTTTGTGGTTAGGTCCTTAGTCTTTAACTATGTTAAAGACATTCCATTTGAGGATGTTCACGGCATATTTGCGGCTAAGATACTTAATCATTGGGGCCTGTGAATATGTAACAAGGGATTGAGGATAAATACTCAATGATATGATTAAGAATCTTTGACCAGAGTATGAATGAGATTTAGGAAGTTGTTCCATATCATATTCAAGGTAATCATATAAGTAAGAGAATTACATTGGATAGTAGACATGAATAAACTATCAAACCATACAATGTGGTCAAGAGTATTGAATTAGACAAATACCGTATTCGAGTTTCGGGGCCCTAATAGGTTTTGGTCTGTAAGGCCTATTGAGTTTAAGTTGTATGACAACTATAAAAAAATGGAAATTAACCCAAAAAGGAAGCCAAAACTAGCCAAAGAAGAGGGATGGTTGTTTTGTCTATTTTGTTTTACTTAGGTCACTTAAAAGAAGTGCCTATATAATGGGCATTATAACCTCGTCCCTCATTAGGGTTTTTAGAAGGAAAATGAGAGAAAAGTCACTCTCATTTTCCCTTAGACAGCCGACCACCATGGGAGGAATGGCTAGCAGTCTTCTTTTCCCATGGTCACTCATCTTCTCCTTCATTCATCCTTAGTGTCGAAAGTTAGAGGTCTCATACCTCGGAGACTTTCGGAGAATCCATCCAAGCTTCCAAATTCTAGAATCCACGGAGCAAAGATGTAAGGAATGAAGGCCTTCTCATGGGTGATTAGACTTTGCTTATGCAAAGAGGAACTTCAAAGGTATAAAGAAATCTCAACTCTCTCTTTGAATTTGTGTTGAGTCTTGGTTCACATCTACTAGGCTTTGAATTTCATGGGTAAAGTTTTGTTTTTGAGTGCATACGCTTGAGCTTTCACCATTTAATTGTATTTAACAACCTATCCCGATTAATATTATGGATTTTGGAATGGAAGGGTATTTTGGTAATTTCATTGGGATTGGGCTGGATATTTTGAATGGGTTGCTTTTGGTCTTAATTTGTGTGCCTTGTGGGGCCACTTCTTTTGGGTTTTGTTCCCTGCGGCCCAACTCTCCTTTCTCATCTCCCTCATCTGTGACCTCCTTTATCTCTCTCTCCCCCTCACTTTATCTCTTTCTCTGACGCTCTCCTCACCTCTCCCGAGATACACACACACAGTACCACCACCTACACCACCCTACCATCTCTAGCAAGCCCTTAAACCACAACCCCATATCACCATCCCTTGACATTGGACCTCGTGAGCCACATACCACATGCCATGGAACCCCACTATGACAGAGTCACTGTTCACTAACTTTCCCGGCGATCTCTGACGTATTTCGTGGTATCTCCGACAATGGTAAGCTCCTAGAACCCCATAGATCGTGTCTATGATTGAGTTTGAGACATCTCTGATTTGTGGTTTTTGGACGAAGAACCCTCGGGAAAAAGCACTCCCCAGTTTTCTGGCCAAACCCGAAGTTTGCAGGCCATTTTTCGACCAACTCCGACCACCACACATCTTGAAATTGGTATGAATCTCTTCTTTGTTCCTTGGGTTTCATTTTGGTATATTGCATGATAGGTTTTAGGTAGGTTTTGGGGTTGAACGGAGCTGGAAAGGCTCCAGCTTTCTTCTTCCTCCAAACGACCAACCCGGCCTGAAAACGGGTCAAACCTGACCCAAAAAATAGTAGACCGACCCAACTCGTTAGGCCAAGGATCCCGGCCTAAACTCTAGGCCCAGACCCAATTACCCCAAACCCAAGTCACTATTTGGCCTAACCTAGAAACAAGCCCAAACCCAATTACCCAAGCCCATCCTAGAACCCTGGCCAGCTCGTGGGTTCGCGAGTAAGCCAACACGTGGGCGCCTGTCTTGGCTGGCATGCGGAGCACACGTGCCTCCACCGGAGGTACTGTGCTCCACCGCCGTTCATAGAGAAGACCATGGCGGCGTCGGCGACTTTTCCAGTCAACTTTCTGACAACGACCACGAAGGCGCCGGCGCCGGTGGTGCGTGGGGGTACCCGAGGCCCACCCTTATGTTTTTCAACGTCCTGAATTCGTTTATGATGTCTGTTTCCCGAAATTCAACCGTTTTAGTATAGTTTTATTAATTGGTATCTTTATGTGCTTAGGTGCAATTGTGTATGGCATTTCCATCCTCTTTTGTTTGCATGGCTTTTTAACGGCAAAGTATCTGTGAGTGGACCCCTTCCAAAATGCATATGTTACTATTAGAAATGCATACATGAAAAGCATGATTTGTTGGTTACGTTTTATGAAACGTTTATGAGTAAATTGGATTTACACTTTACGATATATTATGTTTTATCGACTTTACGTTATTTGTGGTATATATGATTGATGACTATATACCTACTTATGAACGTGGTTTTACGATATATATATATTAGAAATATTATGTTTATGTTTATGTCCTTATTTAGTGGTTATTCATACGAACTGCCTACGGCCGAATGATACTGTCTACGGGCAAATGATATATATATATATATATGGCTTTGGTTGGGTGATGTAGGGGCCTACGGGCGAATGAAGATTTGTATATTGGCTTCGGCCGGGAGATGTAGTGCCTACGGGCGGAAGATATTTATATTGGCCTACGGGCGGGAGATGTAGTGCCTTTGGGCGAATGAAGATATATGTATGTGTGTGTGTATATATATATATATATATGCCTTTGTGCTACTACTACTTAGGACACTATATATAATATATGTTTTATGAAGTTTTATGGCATGTTAGGGTTTTCGGAAAACCTATTACGCTACACTATTGAGTTTTCATAAACATTGGGGGATAGTACGTTGTTGAATAACTGTTTTAGTATTACTTATATATAAACTTGGTCCTCTCATGTTTTGTTTTGTGCCCCCTTAGGACTTAGAATCGAGGCGTACAATCCCGGCGTTAGGGCACTCTCGCATCGGCATCTTCGAGTCCTTTCGATGTAGGACCCATCCCTTCGTTCATTCAATTTTATATTATTTCCTTTATAGTGTCTCAAATTAGTTGTATGCTCTGAACACATTCCATAATTGTATAAGCATTATATTTAAATCTATAAGTTTTATTTATATCCTTATTTCTTCATTTTTCTCATGCATGTTAGTTTGGCTTCGTCACCTTCGGGTGTCGCCCAGCACATGCCTACCCTGATGTTTGGAGGATATCAGGGTCGGGTGTGTCATAAATGCTATATGTATGTTGCTCAAATGAACTTAGTTTATACAATTTTTTTCCTTCAAGTGGTATCAAGAGCCTAGGTCTAGTAGTTTGTGAACCATTTTGGGTTTTCGATATTCATGGGTTTGATTTTGCTTCCATATTAAAAATGTATTAATGTTGTTTGCCTACTTTGTTTCTAATTTGATTTGGAAAGCCATGTATCTCAATAGTAGTAGACATGGGTAGAAATGAGCATGTGTTTTGGAACTAAAATTTTGGAAAATTTTAGTTGGGGATTTTCGGCTAAAATGGGAAGTGTGGATTTTTGGGCTCCTATTGTCTTGTTACTTGAGAATTAAGTTGAAATAAGGACCCCTAAGGTAGCTACATAGTTGATAGCTTTGTTAAACATGTTACAATGGTTTTAAAATGAGTTGTGAGAGTGAAAATGTGCATGGAACTTTCATGAGTTTTCTTTGAATGTTCTTCATTGTTCTTCATGAGTTCAAGAAAAGTGTTTGGATTTGATACACAAATGTTGTGGTCAACGTGATGGTGTATGTTTATGTGGATTTTGTTCACACTACACCATATCCTTGCACTTTTGAACTTTGAAAATTTGCAACTTTTCAGTTTTAAAGTTTGAATTTTGAAAATTTTGAAATTTTTTAAAAGTTTGAAATTTTGAATTTTGAGAATTGAAATTTCACCAAAATTTTCACTCATCCTCACCCCTCCAAAACTAGCCACCCTTTAAAGAAAGGGTCTTTTGTCTTTTGGGCATTTCTTGCAATTACATGAAGTTGTGTACTTTTGTGTATTTGCGTTTTGGTCCAAAAGTTTATGCTTTCACATTTAGGTCCTCATTCGCTAAAGGGCAAATAGTTTAGTTCTTTTTTAATGAAATTTTACATGGTCATGAATATTTTGGATCCTTGTTGGAATAACTTAAAAGTTTTGAACTTTTGAGTATTTGCATTTTTACCTCTAAAGTTTATGAATTTGCATTTAGATCCTCATTCACTAAGGGTGCGTTTGGTACGCAGGACAGAACGGGACGGAAAGGGACGAGGAGTTCCGTCCCGCGTTTGGTACGCCAAAAAAGGTGGAACGCGCTGTTCCACGGGACAGAATTTGGGTGTTTTTGTGTCCCACGTCTACCCCCTGGAACGGGTTGTTCAACGCCTGTGGAACACAATATTTTACCATTTTAAGACAAATATACCCCATATCTTTTTCAAAAATTACACCATCTAAATCATTACAAACCCTAACCCAATCCCAGCAAACCCATCCGACGACAATGACGTCACCATAGCAAACCTTCTTCTTATTCGGTGCCGTCTGGCGTCACGAACATGACCCGCATCTCGTCATCTCTGTCCGTGTAAGCGAGGTGGATCTGATCCGGAACACGACCCAATTTCGAAGCTAAGCTCGTCATCTGAGGTGGCGAGCAGGTGGGCGATGCCGGGGAGGGGGTTGTGGTCCTAGTCGAGGTGGTTGGGGTCGACCTGGGACTCGTTCCAGCGAAAAATCTGGAAAGAGTAGTTGAATCGGAGATTGACCAGAGGGAGGGAAATGGAGCCCGACCCAGATTTCTATGTGGGGGCGGAGGAGAGGAACTTGTATCCTATAAAGTTGTCGTGGTGGGAGGAAGGGGGCGAGTAGATGCCGAGCCAGTCGAGTCGGGAGGGCGAGTCGATGCCGGACCATTGGATTACGACGGAGTTGCCCGATTTGGAGAGGGAGGTTGGGGAGAGAGAGAGAGAGTGAAACAGTTTGGTGGGTTGGAGGGAAGAAGGTGAAGAGGAGGAAGATGAAAACGAAGGTTGTCGAGAATTTCTGTTTTTTTTCTTCTTGTAATTGTTTTGGGGTCTGATTGGTTGCCGAGAAAACGAAGGAAAACGACGACGCTGCAGAAATTGTACAAACAAGGCTAAGTTAGTCATTTAACACGAAATCCGAACCGTTCCGTCCTATGCATAGCAAACATAACACGAACCTCCATTTCGTTTTGTTCCGTCCCGTCCCGTCTGCGTACCAAGCGGTACCTAAGGGATGAAATTGTTTTGTTCTTTTCATGAGACTTAAAATATGCATGAGCCTTATGGATCATGTTGTGATTATGTGAGGATATGAACTCTCATGTATTTACAATTGAATCCGAAAGTTTGTCTATTTGCTTTATGACCTAAACGTTGGTGAAAATTGCATTTTGACCTCGACTCCTTAAAATGACAGATTGTTTCTCCTTTGATGAGAATTTGATTCTCATACTTAGTTCCATTTAAGATTAAATCTATGTGTCCAAAAATGAATTAATTTGTTGCATTCTAGTTTGATTAATGTGATTAGTTAATTAATGAAAGGGTGATTCTTAACCTAAGCCACGATAATTGAGCTATGTGATTATCAAATATGTTTGAACCATGAGAATGTGTAGATTAGATTTTGATTGTAATTTAATTTGAACAAATATATTATAAAAGATCTTATACTCTTTCTTACTTTAAAGTACTCCTTTTATGTTTTATTTGATATGCATGCAAATTGGAGTAGTTGGGTCCAACGCTCAACAGGGAAACACACCTTTATGTGATTAAACGCGTAACTAAAATTAATCACCCTCCTTAGATCGAGATCCAACACAAGGCTTGTGTTGGATCAAATCGAAGGTTCATAGTCATCCTAAGGCCTTAAGGCAACTATATCAGCCCATCAAAGTGCAAAACTATCATTGGTAGTACCATATACTCTTGCTTCAAACACTGTTTTACACAAATATGGAAGTATCATATGCTACTTAATCAATCACATGGACCGGTAGTTGTGGTAGGACCAAATAGTCTTAATTAGATTAAAATGAATGTTGGTATGTGATGAGACATGACATCCTCAACCAAACCAATATTAAGTTGACAAGCATGCGAGTGCTTTGAACACTCATTTGTGGCCTTCCACCTTGGTAGGCTTTAATCGTTTGTGACTCATGAACCAACTTAACCCTATCATAGGGGAGTAAAAAGTATGTGCTTACACTCAAAGGAGTTCTATAGGCATACATGATGTTGTAAAAGGTAAGCAACAAGAATGGCCAACATCATATCATTGTTAAGTTGTTCTTGAACTCCTACACGAACTTGCATGGTGGGAATGACTTAACTAAGTGCAATGGCACCAATATCATATCATTGTCAGGCAACATTATCGAGAGGCCAAATAAGATAGGTACTTATAAGACATGTAAACGAGTAAGTGTACTGATGTGAGAATTACTTGAAACTCAAATTAAAACCCTATCGACGTAGTATATGAAAGTAGGGATCGTTTTAGGCCGGGGATTAGAAGGGATGCTAATCTACACAAGTTAAACTCTAAGACACTAAACTAGACTCTAGACAACTCAAAACTGACCAAATAGACTCAAAACAGCAAAACTAATTTAAACAGACTCAAAACAGGTACTAGAAAGTGAATTGGATGAATTTTAGACTACTAAGACTCAAAATACTAAAAGGAGACAGATTTGGACGAATTTAAGTAAACTAAAACACAAATAAGAACTGAGGGGGTTTTTAGACGAATTTATCAAAACTAAGAAGATTTCAACAAACAAAGTAAATTAAAGAGAGGTGAAGGTGAATTCAGGGGTGAAAAACTAGTTATAGGGTTCTTCTCCACACATGAACCTATGCATACAAATTGATTTCCAGTTATTCTTTCGATAAACCATGAATGACAATGCTCCGAATTAATTGTATTGCACTAATCAATTCTCAGATTTCCCTAAGTTCATTGAATTGAATGGATAACGCATCACAACCAAATTATTCTTATCAAGTTCCCTAACTATGGAATACGCATGATAGAGACACATATCAAAGATCATTAAGTTCCATGAAATCATAAACATTGACAAGGCATTCATAACTATGAACTGCATGTTAATCCTCCATGTCAAGTGGTCTACCTGCACCAAAACATCTTCCCAAACTCCTTTTGGGTATGCATTAGATCGATCGGCTAATTGGATAATAACACCATCCTTTTTAAGCTCTCCTAGATTCAAAGATGCATAAACAGAATATGGCATGACATTTATTGAAGCACCTAAATCTAACATAGCATGTTCAAACCTTGTTTTGCCATTAACACAAGGGATAGTGAAACTACCTGGATCTTTGCATTTAGGTGGCAGCTTCCTTTACAACATTGCAGAGACATTCTCACTTACATGTACCACCTCTTTCTCTTGAAGTCATTTCTTGGTTGTGCAAAGCTTCTTCAACAACTTAGCATACTTCGGAATTTGCTTTATAGTATCAAGGAGCGGGATATTGACATACACCTTCCTAAACGTCTCCAGAATGTCTTTTTCATTCTCTTCCTTTTGTGATTGCATGAATCTGCTAGGAAAAGGCACAGTTGATGGAATAACATTAGAAGGAATCCAATTTCAACCTACCTTAGTTAAAGCGGATGGCATAGGGTGCTTAGGAGGCTGCAGCAAGGGTGGTTCTACCTTTGCCGTGGATTTCACTTGCTCTTCCTCCTCGATCAGCAGCTTTTCATCCTCCTTTTGACTTGATTTGGATGGTTGTGGGTCGGCTCCAACCTGTTTGCCACTTCTCAACATGATTGCATTGGCGGTTTCAAATCCTCTTTTAGGATTAACAACGGTTGAACTAGGCAATCTGCCTTATTCTCTAATCTGCCCCATGAATTCTGCTATTTGCCCCATTTGCTTTTCCAAATTGTCCACCCTTTTGTCTTGAATTTGCCTCTCTTTGTTTTGAGTTTGTACTTCCTGCGTCAAAGTAGTAAGTAACTTAACAACTTGATCATTATCCAAAGACATACCTGAGTTTGTTGGGGCAGATTGCATTTGGGTTTGATTTGGTACGAATGGCTTTGTATAAAAGCCCGGTGGTTGCTGCCTATATCCTCCTTGTTGTTGGGGTTGTTGAGGCTCCCTCCACTTGAAATTTGGGTGATCCCTCCAACCCGGATTGTATGTGTTTGAATATGGATCATTGCGTGGCTGATTTTGGCTCCCAAATCCCACGGCATTGGCAGATTCCCACCCTCAATTCTCAATCAATTGAGGGCATTGATCATTGGCAAGTCCTTGCATAGAGCACACGCCACAAACACTTTGTCCATGCATCCTCATTCCCTCGGCCATCTAAGAAATAATAGAAGTAAGGTTAGCTAATTGGGATTGAATGTCGGACATAGAACTTACCTCATTCACTCCTTGCCATGGGGTGTTTCTTTGCCCAAGTCCTTCGTATTGTTGTGCATTCAACGCTCGGTTGGCAATTAGGGTCTTTGCAGCCATGGGTGTTTTGTCAACCAATGCACCTCCCGCTGAGGCATCTAGCATTTGTCGCTCAATTGGAGGAAGTCCTTCATAAAAGTATTGAAGTAAAAGTTCTTCTTTCATTTGATGTTGAGGACATGAAGCGACAAGAGCTTTGAAACACTCATAGTATGTTGGAAAGGACTCCCCTTGTTCTTGTTGAATGCCACTAATTTTCTTCCTCAAGAGAATGACTCTCGAGGTGGGGAATAACTTCTCTAAAAACGCCATCTTCATGCTTTCCTAAGAAGTGACCGTTCCGGGTGCTAATTCGTAAAGCCAATCTTTAGCTTTTTCCAAAAGAGAGAATGGAAAGGCCTTCATCATTAGAATGTTCCCATCGACATTGATGGGTGTCATGCTCGAACAAACCACTTCGAACTCCTTAAGATGCTTGTTTGGGTCTTCCATGGACATCCCATGGTATTTAGGAATGTGGTGCAACAAGCTTGACTTTAATTCGAACTCATCGGTCTTGCCTTGGGCAGCCACGGGGTATTGAATGCATAGGGGTGCGGCATTGGCCAACCCCGAGGCTGAGAGCTCTTTGATTGTACGATTGTCCGTTGCCATAACTTCTTCTTCCTCTTCAAATTCAGATTCGGCCTCTGAACTTGAACTAGGTTTACTAGGTTCGGGATGCCTCATCTTTCTTCTTCTCAAATCTCGTTCAAAATCGTCATCAAAGTCCAAGATGTTTGCACGAACGGTTTGAGAACTCCGTGTCATGCACTAGTACCTAAACAAAGAAAACAAAACAACTCAAAAAACAAAGCCAAACAAAAATAAAAATAAACTAAGATACACGGCAGAAAATAGGGAGATTAGCAGGTTGGCTAATCCCCGGCAACGGCGCCAAAATTTGATGTGAGAATTACTTGACACTCAAATTAAAACCCTATCGACTTAGTATATGAAAGTACAGATCGTTTTAGGCCGGGGATTAGAAGGGATGTTAATCTACACAAGTTAAACTCTAAGACACTAAACTAGACTCTAGACAACTCAAAACTGACCAAATTGACTCAATTCAGCAAAACTAATTTAAACAGACCCAAAACAGGTACTAGAAAGTGAATTGGATGAATTTTAGACTACTAAGACTCAAAATACTAAAAGGAGACAGATTTGGACGAATTTAAGTAAACTAAAACACAAATAAGAACTGAGGGGGTTTTTAGACGAATTTATCAAAATAAGAAGATTTCAGCAAACAAAGTAAATTAAAGAGAGGTGAAGGTGAATTCAGGGGTGAAAAACTAGTTATAGGGTTCTTCTCCACACATGAACATATGCATACGAATTGATTTCCAGTTATTCTTTCGATAAACCATGAATGACAATGCTCCGAATTAATTGTATTGCACTAATCAATTCTCAGATTTCCCTAAGTTCATTGAATTGAATGGATAACGCATCACAACCAAATTATTCTTATCAAGTTCCCTAACTATGGAATACGCATGACAGAGACACATATCAAAGATCATTAAGTTCCATGGAAATCATAAACATTGACAAGGCATTCATAACTATGAACTGCATGTTAATCCTGCCTAGGATTTACTTAACCTGATTGTGACTAGCAACCTTTACTACTTGTGAATATAAGTTCATAACGATTAGGTGAAATTCCCTTATATCCTAGCATCAAATTCATGCATGTAAACTAAGTATGCATCCTTAATCAACACACAAGAACAAGTTCTTAAGAAAAAAGATAAGTAAACCACATTCACAATTTATGAAACAATAACTGGAGGTAATCAATTCATACTAAACATATGTCCATGGCTTTGAATCCACCTCTAACTGAAACGAAATTAGTTCCACATGTTCAACATAATTGAAAAGCAACTTAAATTAAACATGGAAACAGAAACAAGAGAAGAAAGAACTCCAAGAACTCCAATGGTTGCAGGTAGGCTGCGGCACAACCCTTCCTCTCTAATGGAAGCCACGGCAAGGCCTTGCCTTCTCTCCTCTGCGGCAAAGTATGAATTTCTGAAGGTGTGGTGGTGTAGAACGAATTATGGAGTGTATAGGGGGTGGTGTAGAATTTGTATGGATGGGTGGTGGTCTGCGGCAAGGCTTGGAAATATGTATATATAGCATGGCAAACCCTAGGGTAATCAGTTTAGGACTTGGACTCAGCATAAGCAAGGGATTAGGACCCTAGGTGCGGCAGAATGTGTAGGAAAAAAGATTATGGCCCAATTGATTTCTGAAAAGGATTTGTAGAACCCAAATCCACAAGGAAAAGGCTAACAAATCAGAATCTGAGAGGGAAAGGGATAGGGATTGCACGGCAAGGCTTGGATAAGGCAAGGAATGCCTTGCAAGGCAAGGAACAAACCTTCTAGAGAGGAGGGAGGGGCCAGATTTATAGGACAAGGGATAGGACTTCTAGAAATCAGGTTTAAGTCTCCTAAACTGAAATTAAATCTCTTTTGTAGTTGAAAACAAGGTAGGATAAGATTAGGATAAGATAAGATAAGGTTTGGATAAGATAAGGTTGTTTGGATAATGTTTTGGATAATTCCCCTTCTTTCTAGCTGATTCCTTATCTTCTTTATCTTTGACTTCTTTCTTCCCTCTTTTTAGCTGATTTCAAGCCTTTGTATCTTCAATTTCGTCCATAAACTTGCCTCCATGCTTGCACTGCCCAATCTTGGCCCAAAAATGCTCTAGAATGCTCCAAATTGCTTCTTTTTGCCATCTTGACACTTAGAACCTACAAACACACGAAAATAGCTTAAAATACAAAATTAACTAAGAACTAACAACGTAAATGCATGAAAACAAGCTAACTACGTCGCATAAATATGCTCCTATCATGTACTTTCTCATTATTATTAACACTAGCCAACATCATATCACTGTGAGGTGGACTTGGTAAAGTGAGCCTCTCATACCCTACTAAGAGTTTCTTCCAAAACTCTCGAATTCCTTTTGAGGGATATGGAATTTGCCAAAGTAGTGGGTGGTGCTATTTGATTTATAGACCTAGATCAAATAGTTTAAAATCAATCAATTTATATTCGTTATGTACTATTTACCGATATGTTTGAAACACGTCATCCAAAACTTAACAAAGGCTATAGTTTCCATACTTGGTACTAGAATCTCATAGATTGTCTTAAGTGGATTGGATATGTACCTTAGTAGTCCCATTCTCACCGTCTTCTTATTGATAATGTATCATTGGAAGAACATGTTAGAAATATCTAACATATAGAGGATAACACAACTACGTATACATGTGCTTATTCCTTTCATGAATGAATAAAGGAACTTAAGAAGTTAGCGCAAAGAGATGGTCACTTTATGTGCCATGATGTTGCATGAAGAAATGAGAGTTGCCTTGAACAACTCTTGAATGTTTGTAATCTTGTTAAAAACAAGATAGTTGTTAAGGGACAATAGTCCATCAATATGGAGAATGATGATTTTGAATCATATGGACTAATGATGATTTTGAATCATTGAGTATTGAAGTGTTAAACCACTTCACTAGATGGAAACTAGGCTAGGACTTCACCTTTGTGTCCTTATTCAATGGTTCGCCAAGTTTATTGGAAACTATGGAATGAAAATTATCACACGGCACCATGCTCTCCAAAACGTTTGTTGTATGTAACACAATTGAAATAAGTTTCAAGAGAGACAGTAGTTTAGGGACCGTGACCATTGTAGTCATAGGAGAAGCCAAATGAAGAAGGCCAAATAACTCCATGGGAACAAACTTTCTTTATGAAAGGATGGACATTGGACGGAGTTTGTAAGCATTGTCTTGCAAGTGTCAAGAACACACATTTTGAAGTTGTTATCAATTGTTCTTCAAATTGTTCAAAACAGTTCGTTCTTCTACTTGCATGTTTGATTATGTACAAGTAACTATGTTTGCAATCATTGTAAAAGAGTGATTGGTAAGAAGTACATGATTAATGAGTGAAGAGAAAATGCTTCACATTTGAAACATGAACAAAGATAAAGATCTCTGCGAAAACATGTGACACTTACTTCCTCATATGAACTACAAAAGAAATTGGAAATACAAAGATTGTCTTTACATTTCAATTTGAATAAGGAACTAAATTCCATCACTGTAATTATAAGAGATGGATGGATTGTTTTGTTTGACAAAACAGTGTTCTTTATTATGAATAATTGGATTATTATAATCTTATTGATTGTCTCTAAGGATCCAAAGCATAATGATGCCTAAAACTCATAATGATGTGGTAATGTTAACTGCTTAGGACATAATGATGCCTAAAACTCAAAAGGTTACAAAGAAGTGACTGACCCTACTAAGTTGTGAAACCTCGAAAACATAAATTACAAGTTGGTCTTAGATGGATGCTTTGGATCCTTAGATCCAGATCCAATGCCTTCTTGTTATAATTGTATAAGGGTGAAATTTTTGAATCTTTATTCATTTGGAAAGAAAAAGGAGTCCCAAAGTTGTTGAGGTTAATTCACTAGATGTTAGTGGAATATGTCCACTACATAACACTACTCATGTTGTATGACATGCACCGAAGATTACTCTCATTTGAGCAACATCTATGCATGCACTTAACAATTAAAGGTGGAATCATGCTTGTATGCACTCAAAAAACAAAACTTTACCTATGAAATTTATGGCCTAGTAGTTGTGGTGAACCAAGACTCAACTCAAATCTTTAAGAAAAGAGTTGAGAAACTTTTATACCTTTGAAGCACCTCTTTGCTTAGCAAATGATATTCACCCATGTGAGGAACTTTGCTTCTTGGCTCCATGACTTCTTGGATATGGATGAAGGAATGGATTCTCCAAGTTCCCATGAAAGGGAACCTCTAAGTTTCCACATCAAGGAGAGCATTGGGGAAGAGATGAGTGACCTAGGAAGAAATGGATGCTAGTCCATTCTTCCTAGGGTGGTCGGCCTCCTAAGAGAAGAGAGAGTTTTTTGTGTTTTTCTCTTTTCTCTCTAGAAAACCCCTACGAATGGGTTATAATTTCCTTTCTATAGCCACTTACATTAAGTGGCATAATTGAAATTAAAACCAATTCTCCTTCACACTCTCTATGGCTGGCCATGTGGATTCATTGGGCTTTCATGCCCTTTGTGTTTTCAAGTTTTCATACAACTTGAGTTATTGGACTTGACATTCGAAGCCCATTGGGCCTTGAGGCCCAAAACTAACCCGATGTCTAAAACGAACTTATTTGTTTGATTAATTAACATATTAATTAATCCTAGCCATAAATAATTAAACCATTTAATTATCCTTACTCATCTCCGTTGTTTCTTCAATCTCTACCTTACACGGTGTACAATCCATTATGTTCCTTTTACAGAGGCAGTGGGCAATTAGAACTCTTCAAATCGATTGTGAATTGAAACTTACTTTTCAACTCTCCCTTTAGTGATTATACACCTTTAGGGCTTCCAGAAACCATGAGTAACACCTAGCAGTATGTCATGGCTACCCAAGCTAAAAGAAGAGGTCGAGAACCTATTCAGTTTAGGATTATAATGCAATACGGTTTTTCTCTAATATAATACTCTTGACCACATTGTTTGATTTGATATTTTAGTGGTTCTCTTATTTATATGATTACCTTGAATGTGTTTTGGAACGAATTCCTAAATCTCATTCATACTTTGCCCAGAGATTCTTAATCATATCATAGAGTATTCTCCCTCAAACGGTTTGAAGGTTAGAGATCCCTTGTTGTGCATTCACTTGCCTCCATGGCTAAGTGGCTTAACCTCAACTATGCCGTGGACACCCTTTGACGGAGTGACTTTGACATAGTCAAAGATCAAGGACCTAACCATATGACAACTATGATGCCTCAGGTCAAAGGACTACTTTGCATTATCCCAAGCATGAGTTTTCATGTGACATGAGTATGAGAACTCCTTGTTGATCGCGTTCAGTGGACTCATTCTCTATTGAGCACCTACATGCTTGTCTTGGTGTCAGTCACACCAATGACTCGTGACCAGTCACTCTCTCTAAGAGAAGACATAGCACTTACAGATCTTAACGAACTAATGTGATATAAACTAGCACACAAATTAAAACCCTATAATTGTAGTATATGTAAGTAGGGGCCGGGGATTAGAAGGGATGCTAATCTACACAATTTAAACTTTAAAACACTAAACTAGACTCAGAAACACTAAACTAGACTCTTATGACTCAAAACTGACCAAATTGACTCAAAACAACAAAACTAAGTTAAATAGACTCAAAACAGGTACTAAAGAGTGATTTGGACGAATTCTAAGCTAACTTGACTCAAAATACTAAATGGAGACAGATTTGAATGAATTTAACTAAACTAAGACACAAATAAGAACTAAGGGGGTTTTTGGACGAATTTGACAAAACTAAGTAAATTTCAGCAAACAAAGTAAGTTAAAACGAAATTAAGGTGAATTGAAGGGTGAAAAGCTAGTTAGAGGATCCTTCTCCACACATGAAACATATGCAACATAAATCGATTTCCAGTTATTCTTTCTATAAACCATGAATGACAATGCCTCAAATTTGTTGTGAATGCACTAATTAACTCTCAGATTTTCCTTAATTCATTGAATTGGATGGAATACGCATCGGCAATCAAATTATTCTTATCAAGTTCCCTATATGAACTGCATGATAGAGATACATTCAAAGATCATTAAGTTCTATAAAAATCATAAGCATCGACATGACATTCGTAACTATGGAAAGCATGATACTTCTGCCATGGATTCACCTAACACGATTGTGACTAGCAATCTCTACTACTCATAAATATAAGTTCATAACGATTAGGTGAAATTCCCTTATATTCTAGCATCAAATTCATGCATGCAAACTAAGTGTGCACCCTTAATCAACATACAAGAATAAGTTTTAATCAAACAGATAAGTGAATCGCATTCATGTTTTACAAAACAATAACTAGAGGTAATCAATTCATATTAAACATATGTCCATGGCTTTGAATTCACCTCTAACTAAGAAAACTTAGTTACACATGTCCATAACAATTGAAAAGCAATATGAAATAAACATTGAAACTAAAACAAGGGAAGAAAGAACTCAGAAAGTCTCCAATGGTTGCAGGTGGCTTGCGGCACAAAGTCCTCCTCCTCCAATGGAAGCCACGCAAAGCTTCTTCTTCTCCCAAGGCTGCGCAAAAGGTGTGAATTGGTGTATGGATATATTCCTGCGAATTATGGTGTGGTATAGGGGGTGGTAACCTGCGGCAAAGCCTCTAAATATGTATATATAGGCAGGGCAAACCCTAGGGAAATCAGACTAGGACTTGGACTTAGCAGAAGTAAAGGATTAGGGCTCTAGGGTGTGGCACAAGGCTTAAATCTATCAGGAAAGGGGTTTAGCCCAATTAATTTCTGAAAAGGCTTTGCACAATCCAAATCCACAAGGGAATAGGCTAATTAAATCAGAATCCAAAGGGAATTGGGTAAAGGAAGGTGCGGCTGAATTGGAGGGAAATGGGATGGAGTGCAAGGCAAGGCAAAGGCTTTCTAGAAAGGTTTGGGGCGCCAGATTTGTAGGGATTCTAGAAACAATGTGTTTTGTGGCTGGTTTCTAGAAGAACAAGGGCTAAAACATATGGCACCAATGTAGGAAAGGATAAGGCTTTCTAGAAGGGACGTAAGACAGGTTTCTAGAAGGAACAAGACATAAAACATGTAGCATGTTTTTAGAAACATGTTTGGATAATGTTTCGGATAATGTTCCTTGTTTCTTGCTGATTCTTTATCTTCTTTGTCTTGAATTTGTTTCTCCAAGTTCTAAACACATTCCTAGCCTCATTTGAACTTCAAATTCGTCCATTCCTTGTGCTCCATATGCAAACTATCCATTTCAGCCCAAAATTGCTCCAAAATGTACTTTCTTGCCAACTTTGCCAATTGGACCTACAAACACACGAAAATAGCTTAAAACACTATAACAAGTAAAAACTAACTAAGTAAATGCAAGAAAACAAGCTAACTAAGTCGCATAAATATGCTCCTATCACGAACTGTCAATGCCCAATTGGCAATCCTATGATCAAGAACGTTTGGGATATATATACGATAGGGAATGGTCTCATCAATCTAACTTCTTTAGATCACATTCTCCCAATTACATATTCTTTGGACTTATCGTTTAAGCATATAACATTTATATGAGACAACTTTAAACAATAATCTTTGCCCTTCATATTAAACTAGATTAGTTTAACATGTGAAATGTCCGTAAAGTATCATCATATGATTGGCTTTAGGGCACATTTCCAACAAACTCTCTCTTTGAATTTGAGTTAAGTCTTGATTTACATCTAATATACTTTAAATTTCATGGGTACAGTTTTTCTTTTAAGTGCATATGCTTTAACTTCTGCCATTTAATTGTTAAATGCTTTATGAATGTTGCTTACATGAACTTAGTTTATATGAACTTTTCCTTCAATATCATGTCGTCAAATCATTAATTCTTTTGGTCGATATAAGCAATATTGAAAAAGGGGCATTGAAACACGTAACCTCAAGAGTGTTTAGCATTGCATTATCAGTCTATTTCTCATGTGCATGTAAATTTAATGTAGCAATTTAATGCAAGGTGTTATTTAGAAGACTAAGACAAATCATGGTTCCTAGGCTACTACTATACGGCCACAGGTCTGCTGTCTCCAAATTTATGTCTCCTTTGTGTCTCCTCTTTATCTTTTTGACATGTGTACAACTCTTTAACTTAAAATTAACACGGTTAACTTTTATCAAATTAAAAAAAAAACAATAAAAAGAAAAAACAAAGGACCTAGCAGATGCCGAAGTCCACGCAAGATAACTTCGCACAGCCGTCACCGGCGGTAACCCTACTCGGGCCACTCCTGCCCATTGCCGCCAAAGCCTCCCCTTGAATACTCCCTCTCTCTCTCTTGCTCCATCTCTCTTGCTCCAGGATTCAGATATCCATCTTCCCCATTCAATATCCATAACCAAATTAAACTTCTGTCAGGATATTTTTCTAGGTCGAATCTATTGATAATTTTTCATCAGAATAATATCTCAGATTGGGGAAGAATCTGGGTTTTGTTGAAAATCCCAATAGAATAATATTGAATGGGTTTTGTTGAAAATCCCATTCAATATCTTCTGTGAAAATTCTAACAAATCTTGAAAATAATTAAAGAAATTGGGGATGGTAGGCTATGATGGTTATATATGAAAGTAAACCCACCGAGTGGGGAAAGGAAACGCCAAAAATAAAAATAATAATAAGTGGAGTGGGTTCACCGGAGAGAGAAAGAGTAAAAGAGTTTTCGCCGACGGTGAGGAGAAGCGTCGCCGACGACAATAGGGTGGTGTGGTTTTGTGAGTGACCATCGGGCTAAGTTTGGCTGCTGTTGGCTTTTGGTTTTCTTTAATTATCAGTTTTTATTTTTTATTTTTAATTCTTCTTTTAAAAGGTTAACACTGCTAAGTTTAGGGTTAAGTTGATGACAGATGTCAAAAATTAAAAAATGAGACACATAAGAGCAACTCCACCCTTGGAGCCCTCCTCCGGGCAATCCACTATTCAATCCCCTAGTGAACAGTAACTGCCCTAAATGAACAATAATTACCATTTGCATCTCCATCCCTTGTAGCCCTCCCCCCTGGCAATAGGCAATAAAATATTAGTTTTTCTTTTTTTGTTTAAATAATACAACCGTTGACCTCAGATTAATTTTAAAACTATTTTTTCTTTTTTTTTAAAACTATTTTTTCTTTTTTCTTTTTTAATTTTAAAACTATTTTTTCTTTTTCTTTTTAAATTTATAAAGCAGATTAATATCAACCGTTGATCTCAGATCGAACGGTTGGTATTAAATCAGCTTTTTTTTTATTACCGTTAGAAATCGGAAGGCTCGTATTAAAGAGCTGTTGGGATCAAACGGATCGTGGGAAGCCACGTGACTTCCCAACTGTCACTGCTCGCAGGTCATTCACTCTGAAAATGTGTCGGCTGACGCGCCCCCACGCATGTGTGAGGGGCACGCATCTGAGACAAAAAACAAAAAAAATTAAAAAAAGGACCGACAATAAGGACTCCGTATCCAATACTTCCAAAATCATGACCACAAACAATGGCCAAATTGCTCACTCTGAATCAAATACTGGACGGAAAATTTGACGGTTAAACATCTAATAAGAATAATTTCATAGCCCAACATGCAAATGTGTTTTTAATTGAAATCATTTAAATATAAAAATTAAGTCCACCAATCAGCAAATTGCTTTGGTCTATGAGTCAAGAGCTGTACAAAAAAAACTAAAAAAGAACATCCAAAAGAACAAAAGAACCAAACATATGGAAAAAAAATTGAGATGCCTCCATTTTTTTTTCGTGGTATGACTCAGCTATACCTTGCAATTGAAAGCCCTAGACGAACAAACAAAACCATCAACGAATAAAATCCATCTTCAAACAGTACCACGAGTGTGATAGCGATGGTGCTAAGATTGCAAAATGGGCAGTGTAAATGAATGCTAAGAACAATTACAGTAACTTAAAAGCACAATATGAGGTAGGAAATTCACCACGACTCTTCTCTGACGTAATCCGATAGTAGTTAAGATACCACCGCATAAACTTCTTTAGCCCTGTCTCCAAATCTGTCCCTGGCTTGTAAGTTGTACCTGAGCTCCTTGTGTGCCAAGCTTACATTGGCATGTGTAAACTTCACATCCCCATTCCGCAGGATTGGCAACACCTTTCTGTTAGCCTTAACCTTCAAATGCTTTTCCAAAATACTGACCAACACACTTACTGGTACAGGCGATGTATTCCCCAAATTCAATACCCTCAATTGCGCTGGACCCTTCTTCTTCCCACCACTTCCTGTACTCTTCTTTGCTATGTCTAATGCCGCCACATAGCCCTTTACAACATCATTAATGTAGGTAAAATCTCTGGCCACAGAGCCATGATCAGGTGCTTAAAAGATAGTATTCGGCTTCCCTTTCAAAATATCCTTAGTAAAGAAGAAGTAGGTCATGTCAGGCCTTTCCCAAGGTCCATACACAGTGAAAAATTGCAACCCAGTAATTGAAAGCTCGTGAATGTGGTTATAAGTGTGTGCAATCTCATATCCAGCCTTCTTAGTAGCATCATAATAACTTGTCGGCTGGTCAGTCCTATCCTTCTCCGAAAAGGGCACCTTTAAATTGAGCCCATAAACCGAACTGGAAGAACCCAAACAATCGACGGGTGTGGATTCACTGATTTGCAAACCTTCAGAATGTTCGCCCACCCAACAATGTTGATGTGAACATAAGACCCTGGATTCTGCATTGCGTATCAAACCCCGGCTTGAGCAGCAAGGTGCATTACGTGGGTAAACGCCACCAAGTCAAACAGCTTCTTGAGCAACGCCGCATCGTTGATATCCCCTTCTACGATGAACACCCCCTTGCGTTCCAGAAGCCTCTGGCGTTCGCACTTGAGGTCGTAATAGTGGTTGAAGTTATCTAGACCCAAAACACCATCGCCGCGGCGCTTCAGAGCCATCGAAACGTGAGACTGCGGCCGGTGACAAGGACGGTGATCCGTGGGCGGAGCACTTCTATGCCAAGTGGGTGACCCGTTTTTCCTAATTGGGTCCCCTCCAGGAGTCGTTAAGCGATCGGCGCGAAAGCAGAGAAGGCGACGACGATGAGAGGACGAAGTAGAAGAGAATGAAGACAAGAAAGAAGAAGGACCAGAGAGTGAGCTTGGAGATAGAAGAATGGAGCCTGAGGCGGTGAATGCATGGCTGAGATTTCTTGAGCTTGAACTTTTCGAGAGTGGAGGGGATGTTATCCAAATGTGAGATTGGCTTCAGCTGTGACATTGCCTAATTCTCCAAAAACCCTAATTTCCATTTTTTGTTTTTCAGGAGGGAAAATTAGGGTTAAGGTTTGTGGGTTTGGGGATGGAATTGGATTGTGGGAAGGGAATGGGGGATATATGTAGGGGAGATTGTTACGAGGTTTTGTTTTTTTTTGTTAGTTTGGTTGGTGAGAAAATCAAAGGTTTTGGGAAAAAAAATGGGGATTTTGGGGGTGGAGGGGTTTAATATAACAAGGGTTGGTGGCTGGGGTTGCGGTGGTGGTGGGAAAATTTGGAAGGAGATTTTGCCAAATAAAGAAGAAGCGGGGAAGAAGGGCATGCTAGGTATTTTGTGGATTGGTTTAGTGTTTTACTTTTTGAGCTTCTAAGCCCAGATTTAAGAGAGATTTTTTAGTGTGATCGGCACACGAGGTGGTATATCACGTGTCATTATACAAATTGTGAAATTTGTGTGCTAAAAAGTTAAAAAATAAAATTTCCCACCATTTATATAAAAACACGTGGTTAACCACCCATGTTACTGTCACAATGAAAAATTTCTCCTGATTTAGACCTTTTTAGCTGCCGTCATCTTAGATAAAATGTCTTTTTCATTTTTCATTTTTATTTTTATTTTTATTTTTTGTTTGGTTAGGTTGGTGGGTTTTGGAATTTCATATATTGTTGTAAAAATTGAGGAAATGTATGCCCACATGCTTTAGCTAATAGTGAGGAAGACTTGAGAATAGTTGTGTTGTTGATATGTGAGGTTTTTCAAAAGACAATCATTTAATTTTTTGTAAACCTTCATGGATGTGGCTCTATATAAAGAGCATCCTGTGTGTGATCACAATACACAACTGTTGAACCTAAAAACTACCAAGCCTACGTGGCACGCAGGCCGAGTAACTAATAAGCTAACTACGTCCTTTGGTTGTGTGCGGGGTGAGCCAATTCGTCAGCCGAGCTCGACCGGGGAGTAAAGTGTGTTGATGCGGCGTTGGGCGCGCTGCTGACTTCTCGATCTTGCGACTGCGACCGAGGAAGGAACTAATGCGATGAAAGTTAAGCACTCAAATTAAACCCTCTTTTGACAATTGTAGTATATGTATAAGTAGGGATCGTTCTGGACCGGGGATAAGGAGGGATTGCTAATCTAAACTAAATTGACTTTAAAACACAAAAACACAAAAAGAAACTTAAAAACACTTAACTAGACTCTATAGACTCAATACAAACTGAAAAGACTCAAAACTAACTAGAAAGACTCAAAACAGCACAAAACAATAAAATAGACTCAAAACTGACTCTAGGGAGTTATTTGGACGAAAATTAACTTGAACTTGACTCAAAACACTTAAAAACACAAATTGGACATATTCTAACCTAATTAACACAACAAAGTAAAGGGGGATTGGGTTTTGGACGAAAATAAAGTGAAACAAAACAGAAACTAGAACTAGACAGATTTGCACGAAATTAGGTGTTTTGGATGGATGATGGACTAGCTAGAGGGTCTTTCTCCACACATGACACACTTGCATACAAATCGATTTCCAATTGCTTTTCAATAAACCATGAATTCTCAACTCCCTAGATTAACCGTGAATTGCACTAATTAACCCTCAGATTTTCCTAATTTCATTAAATTGGATGATTGCATACAACAACCCAAAGCATTCTCCACAAGTTCCCTACATGAATCGCATAATAGAGATACGAGCAAAGATCATTAAGTTCTATGAAAATCATAAGCATTGACAAGGCGCTCGTAACTTTGAATTGCATCATACTTATGCCAGGAATTTACTTAACACGATTGTGACTAGCAACCTCCACTACTTGTGAATATAAGCTCATAACGATTAGGTGAAAATCCCTTATATTCTAGCATCAAATTCATGCATGCAAACTAAGTTGGCCACCTCAATCAACATACAAGAATAAGTTTTGAATAAAACAGTTAAGTAAATTGCATTCACAATTTATGAAATCACAACTGAAAGTAATCAATTCATAATGCAAATATGATCATGGTTTCGAAATTCTCCTCTAGCCAAAAGAAGTTTAGCCTCTCATGTTCACAGTAAAACAAAGAGAAAATAAATTAAACATTGAAAACAAAGGATGGATTACACCTAAAAAACGCTCCAACAATCCAGCGCCTTAAATGCAAGCACGTCCAAGGGTCTCCTTCCTTCTCCTTTGCTGCGGTACAAGGTGGCAGTGGTGGTCGAAGTGGTGAATGGTGGTGGTGGATGGATATAGGTGAGTTATGGTGAAGGGTGGATTCTAGAGAGCCCTAAAGGGTGTGGCAAAGGGGTATTCATAGGCCTTAGGGTTGAAAGGCAATCAGAAAATAATAGGAAAGGTTCAATACTTAGCTATTTTGGTTCCACAATTTAATAGGTAAGAAAGAATCAGAAAATCAAAGAGAATAAGAATGTGAAATTCGGCAGAATATGTAGGACAGATTTAGGAATGTGTTTAGAAGCACAAAATAAGTAAGAAAGGCTCCTCCTTGTGCGGCAAGGCATAGAACACAAAGGGAATGTGTTTAAGTCACAAAATAGGCAAGGAAGGTTATAGTTTGTCCAGCAAAGGAAGAAACAAAAGGGGAATGTGTCTTCCTTGCAGATTTGGTCAAGAAAAGGCAAGTGAAGCCTCTCCATTGTGCGGCAAGCTTTGGGATTGATTTAGGGCATGTCTAAGGCTTGTAGAACATGTAATTAAGAGCCCTAACAAGTTTTGGAAACTCCTTTATAGCTGGAACATAGGTGAGATAGGATTAGGAAAGTTCTAAGCCAAGAATAGAAACTTTTAAGAATGGAAACCTCCAAGAATAGAAACTTTCAAATTTAGAAACTTTGGCTTCCAATTCTGAACTCTTTGTTCTTCATTTTCATTTCTTCAATTCTTCCATCTCTTTATTCATTCCTAGCCTCCTTTGATCTTCAATTTCGTCCATCCATTTAGCTCCAAGCATAAGCTAACCATCTAATGCCCAAAACTGCTCCAAAATGCACTAAAATGCACTTCCTTGCTTACTTTGCACTTAAGACCTACAAACACACGAAAATAGCTTAAAATACTAAAATTACTAAGAACTAACAACACAAATGCCAAGAAACAAGCTAACTAAGTTGCATAAATATGCTTCTATCAGGAACACATCTCGGCCTTCGAGTTCTAGAGCCTGAAGACAAGGCTGCTAGTTTCTTCGAAGTTCATAAATCGTCGGCATCGAGTTCGGTCTCGGTAATTATATTCATGAGTATATAAGTACGCCAAACTGGTACCAGACTATACGGACACAAATACTCGAAAAAGATAAATGTCTTGATGGTAAATGTGGTTCGGCCATCAGAATGCTGAACTCTAAATTGCACTTGCGAATATCCAATCATAAAACAAATCAGCTTTCAATGTGTCGAGCCTAGTAACATGGTAACACCTCACTTCGTCGAGAAGGTTGATAAGATGATCTCTACCTACAAGGACTCAGAAATCCTTGTTGACCGAGACTTGGATAAATAACCAGTTGGTCTTGAAGCAGTGTTGTCTATCCAAACTGAAGGTGCTCCTCAGTCGGCTTATTCTATGGCTCCAGTGTTGTCTATCCAAACTGAAGATGTCTATGGTTGCCTTCATAGTGTTGTCTATCCAAACTGTGTTAACGAGAAGAAATGGGAAGGGGATAAAATCTCAAAGGTTGTTAAGAAGCTTTGCGCGGGGCAATTTGTGTGTTGATTTGGAGGGGCCTTGAACGATGCACTCCCTTCTCTATTTATAGCAGCGAACCCCCCTCATGGCCGAACTAGAGATGTACTCGGATTAGAACTCCTTATCCCAATCTGATCAGGTTTCGACCAATCCTAACTCATATAGGACTTTGAACCACGCTCTTTAACAAACCAGATTCATTCCTAATTCTAAGCACCTTCAACTTTAAGACTCCTTGTTGTACTAGGGTTCGACTACCTCTCCTTTATCCAATCATTCTTGCAACAGGATTCGGCCAACCTTGACTGAACAGCCCATGAAAAAATTCTAGATGAATGTTACTGGGCCGAGAATGACTCTTAGCTCGGCCCAAAATGTTATTTTGGGCCCAGACAACAACAAAGAAAAGAAGTGAAAGCAATAATATCAGTATCTCTCCCTTCCTCTTTTTACCTGCAATCCTTTTGTGCAAAAGTTACGAAACTAAACAGTATGATATTTTGCACCTGTTTCGCTCTTGTCTCTAGCAAAGGTTATCTCTCTAACTTTTGCCTATTTATAACATATATATATATATATATTTTGTTTATAGGGTACATTTATATTTTTTTTTACTAGTGATATTTGAATATAATTGTGTAATTTTCGGTTGTTAGATTTTTTTTCATTGCATCTTTAAAATCGTACATCTAATTATATGTTTGTTCTGTGTCATATATTAAAGAAGGAAATCAAAATTTAAGCATATGGTATGCTAAGATAAATACTTTTAACCATTTTTAATATGATACCATAAAATTATACAGATGTTGTAAATATGTAAAAGTTAGAGAGATAACCTTTATAGTGAATGGAGTGAAGCAGGTGTAAAATATCACACTGTAATTATAGCTCAAGTGAACGACAAATAAGAGAGGGAGGGATGGATGATGTTATTGAGAATTCTTTCTTTCTGTTTGCTGTCTTGCTGCCAGCTAAGCTACAGTGCTCTGAAGTGGTTGATATAGTCATCCATTACATCATTTAGTGGTGGCGGTCAGTCACCAATGTTTACAACACTCCCCCTTAGATGACCACGAGTCTTCGATTGACTCGTTAAAATCTTGATCTGTTTTGGATGCTCCCCCTGATGAGTATCTCCCCCTGATTTCAAATCATTTAGGATCATTCTGCTTCGGTCTCTTAGCGAGAAGAGTTGCCAAAAGAGGTGCTTTACTTGTAGTTAACTTTCCATAGGCTTGTTCTGGAACTGGGTTGGAGAACCTTCTGCTAGACTTGCTTCAAATGTCTGAATTTACTCATTTTATCTGGAGCTGAATTTGATTCAAAAGTGGTGGACACTTGATCTTGAATCAGACTTGTGATTCTTTCAAGGGTCATCGAGGCTTGATCTTGAATGAAATTGGACCATGATGAGCTTCATGCGGCAAGTGATCTTTGGCTTTGTCGGGGATGAATTGGCACGTGTTTTGTTGTGCTTGTCTCCACATGCTTCAATGTATCATTTTCACTTGCCTTATCTATTCCCCTTTCAGAAGTGGTATTTTCCCTAGTTTTTCCCCATGCAGGATTGACATCTTCTCTTGTGGTATTTGTCCTCTGATGCAGGAGTGGAATGCAAACCTTGCATTTGGATGGTCCTTCAGAACAACACTTCTCAGCGACTCATCATTCTTGGCAGTTATCATCATATCAATAGTTGAAAATGAGCACTCGATACCAATGTAAGGTAAGCAACCAGGGAAAAGTTTCGGGCAATCAGTTCTAGATTGGAAGCTTGAGTCCATGTGGCGACTGATTACTTTCTTTTTCCTTGTCCTATAGGTGAGAACAAGGGCAAAGGAAAGGATAGGGAGATTGCATGATTTGAGATACTCTTGCTCTCGTCCCTGATGATATGAGATACTTTTGCTCTAGTGTGACTTGTTTTGAAGAGGTATTCTCGGAGAGGGAGAAAACTGAGTATTTCGAGATGCTTTATTGAAGATGCATTCTCGGAGAGGAGGAAGAGTTAGACATTTTTCAGGTCTGCCTTGCCGTGGAGAACAGAGGTCGACATATGTAGGAATTTTCCAAAGCAGGTAGTGGCTTTGTTACCCGAGCTTGTCGGCAACTTCACGAGTTTTCAACTCTGTTAGATATCTTTGACAAAGTTGTACGTGATATCCGAAAAGCTGAGATTGTGTCTGAAAAGTGCTGACGGACTTTATGCAAGAAAATCCAGCTTTTGAAATTCGGAGAGCGATGTCTTTTTTATTTCTGAACAAATGGCTCTGTTGCCTTTTCCTTTAATAGAGGCATCAATTGTCCTCAAAATGTATGCTCAGAAAACTGCTACGTGTAGAATTTTCCATTTCTTGCACTTATGAGATTTTTATCTGACCTCCTTTTTCCTTCATTATTGCTGAAATGGCTTGCCCATCTAACCTTTGTTTAGATTTGAGTCTCGGGAGGGATACAGACGAGCCGTGTCAGGATAATTTATGGTGCCCGTCCTTCTCATCTTCTAATGACCCTCTTACAGTTGGAGACTCTATGATAAGGGATAATACAACTGCTACAGTAGTAGCTAGGAACCTTCTCACGCCCAGGGATAAAAGAATACTTGCAAATAGGACTAATGAATCGGCTGTTCAAGACTCTTTGGCTTTAAGTGTTCAGTGTGCGGGCTCTGTATCAAATATGGGCCAACGCTTACTTGCTTTAACTCGCCAAGTTGAATCATTGATGGCTGAGGTGGCAAGTCTTAAACAAGATATTAAAGGGCTCAAGCACGAGAATAGAGTGTTACTTCCGAGTACTGAGGTTTCACATGAGCAACCTTTGTGAAGGTTCCCTCCTGTTTGTTTGTTTTAACTCATGTGTATGTAATTTCTCGGAGATATTAATATATAAGCTTTATTTAATTTAGTGTATTGTGCCAAATACAATAAAGCATATACTTCACTAAGATGTGATACTTCTGGATCAAACATCAATTCATCTTTTCCCTCACAAGGATGAATGATTTTTCTTAGTGTCTAAATCATTTGAGTATTCAACTCATAATCTTCAATCCATATGATTCTTTAATATCATAAACATCATGGATAATATTCGTGTTGGCGTATTGTTCGATCTGCAATTCGAGACAATATTTCTCTCAACACTTTATAATCTTTCTAGACTCTTCAGAAGTTCTAATTTAATGTCATTGACTCTTGCAAGAGATTTTAGTATGTTGCAACATTATACCATCCATTGGTATTGAGTACATAATTTATGCTTTATCCTTTGGGGGCTTACTTCAAGCAATTTGAATCCTTCAAGGATTTTCTACACTTCATGACACATTCTCCTTTGGAATTTATATAGAGCAACTTGCTTCCATGTATACTTGAGGGACTTACTTTATGGAGATATGATGTGGGCGACTCATAACCCTTCATATATAATTCTCCATTCATATGAACTCGTTTACAACCTTGTGTCATATCATGTGAGTGTATTTCATTGTATTACAAATGCCCATATGTAACCTCCTTTGTTCAACATCTTTTGGCTATTTGTATTGTATTCAAGTATATAGGTCTATTTTTCCCCGTTCTTACAAAATTGTAATGGAATTTCCTTTCTCCATTTTGGCCAATAATTTTGTTGACAGACAAAGAACAGGACTTAATATCAACACAGCTCATTGATGAATTTAGTAGCTACTTGTAAAAACCAACATTACCATTGGTTATCATCAATCCGTGATCCCATATTCTCATGTGCATGCACATGCATAAAAGCTTTTCATTTATTTTTAGATATCCATTGCCCCTTCAAGGGCATTGCATTACACTATCTCCTCCAGGATAGTCATAATTTAGAGAATGTGCATCATAACCTCTTCTTGAGCGTTATAGATCTTGGATTTTAATCTCCACTTCCGGGATTTGAGTCATTGGAACTGATAGGAGCATATTTATGCGACTTAGTTAGCTTGTTTTCATGCATTTACATTGCTAGTTCTTAGTTAATTTTGTATTTTAAGCTATTTTCGTGTGTTTGTAGTTTCTAAGTGTCAAGATGGCAAAAAGAAGCAATTTGGAGCATTCTAGAGCATTTTTGGGCCAAGATTGGGTAGTGCAAGCATGGAGGCAAGTTAATGGACGAAATTGAAGATACAAAGGCTTGAAATCAGGTAAAAAGAGGGAAGAAAGAAGTCAAAGATAAAGAAGATAAGGAATCAGCTATAAAGAAGGGGAATTATCCAAAACATTATCCAAACTACCTTATCTTATCCAAACCTTATCTTATCTTATCCTAATCTTATCCTACCTTGTTTTCAGCTACAAAAGAGATTTAATTTCAGTTTAAGAGACTTAAAACCTGATTTCTAGAAGTTCTATCCCTTGTCCTACAAAAGTGGCGCCCCAAACCTTCTAGAAACCCCAAAATCTGCCACAAAACACATTCTTTCTACAACCCTAAAAATATGGCGCCTCCTTCCTTTCTAGAAGGCCTTTGCCTTGCCTTGCACTCAATTCCCTTCCCTCCAAGCCTTGTCGTGCATCCCTTATCCCTTTCCCTCTTGGATTCTAATTTGTTAGGCTTTTTTCCTTGTGGATTTGGGTTCTACAAATCCTTTTCAGAAATCAATTGGGCCATAATCCTTTTTCTTAATGGATTCACAAATTCTGCCGCACCTATGGCCCTAATTCCTTGCTTATGCTGAGTCCAAGCCCTAATCTGATTACCCTAGGGTTTGTGGTGCCTATATATACAAGTTTGGAGGGCTGCCGCAGGTTTCACCACCCCATATACACTCCATAATTCGTTCTACACCACCACCCCTTCAGAAATTCATACTTTGCCGCAGAGGAGAGAAGACAAGGCCTTGCCGTGGCTTCCATTGGAGAGGAAAGGTTGTGCCGCAGCCTACTTGCAACCATTGGAGTTTTTAGAGTTCTTTCTTCTCTTGTTTCTATTTCCATGTTTAATTTAATTTGCTTTTCAATTATGTTGAACATGTGGAACTAATTTCGTTTTAGTTAGAGGTGGATTCAAAGCCATGGACAAATGTTTAGTATGAATTGATTACCTCCAGTTATTGTTTCATAAATTGTGAATGTGGTTTACTTATCTGTTTTAGTAAGAACTTGTTCTTGTGTGTTGATTAAGGATGCATACTTAGTTTACATGCATGAATTTGATGCTAGGACATAAGGGAATTTCACCTAATCGTTATGAACTTATATTCACAAGTAGTAAAGGTTGCTAGTCACAATCATGTTAAGTAAATCCTAGGCAAAAGTAACATGCAGTTCATAGTTATGAATGCCTTGTCAATGTTTATGATTTCCATGGAACTTAATGATCTTTGATATGTGTCTCTATCATGCGTATTCCATAGTTAAGGAACTTGATAAGAATAATTTAGTTGCAATGCGTTATCCATTCAATTCAATGAACTTAGGGAAATCTGAGAATTGATTAGTGCAATACAATTAATTCGGAGCATTGTCATTCATGGTTTATCGAAAGAATAACTGGAAATCAATTCGTATGCATATGTTCATGTGTGGAGAAGAACCCTCTAACTAGTTTTTCACCCCTGAATTCACCTTCACCTCTCTTTAATTTACTTTGTTTTCTGAAATCTTTTTAGTTTTGATAAATTCGTCTAAAAACCCCCTTAGTTATTGTTTGTGTTTTAGTTTACTTAAATTCATCTCCTTTTTGTGTTTTGAGTCTTACTAGTCTAAAATTCATCCAATTCACTTTCTAGTACCCGTTTTGAGTCTATTTAAATTAGTTGTGCTGTTTTGAGTCAATTTGGTCAGTTTTGAGTTGTCTAGAGTCTAGTTTAGTGTTTTAGAGTTTAACTTGTGTAGATTAGCATCCCTTCTAATCCCCGGCCTAAAACGATCCCTACTTTCATATACTACGTTGATAGGGTTTTAATTTGAGTGTCAAGTAATTACCATATCAGGAACCTATACGTCTATCATGCTTCACGCATGAGACATCAACATTCTCATGTTCACGGATTGTCCTTTCTGGGACATGTATCCATACGGCGACTGTCATGCTTCCGGCATGCAACAGTTATGCTTTGGGAATGCAATAGTTCAGTAGTGCCATATTCTTCTTCTTTCAAATGACTGAACCTTCTGAATCTAAGGGTTTGCCACGCTTCAGGCGTGTAATAGATAAATCATTTGCTGTCTCATTATTTTGTCCAACAGGGACATCAATTCTTGTAGGCACATTTGCCGCAAGTATGGATGAGTCACCAAGAAGTGATGCTTTGAAGGACCATTCAAAGGCAAAGGTTGCGCACCACTTCTGTTGAGCAGGAGGTTGAAGCTCAAGGATCAATAATGAACCCATAGAAGTTCAAAGGAAGAAAATGAGTATCTGACTAAGTGAATGGAATACCAAACTTCAATGATGGGAATCCTACTCACAGCCCCAACAAACTCTACCAGTTTATATCATTTGGATGATGTAAAGGTAATACAATCTTCACGATTACTAATAAACTATCAAATGCATTAACAAGTTACAAAGATGCCACATGGATTGAAGTCTCAATAAGACAATTCATGGACTTGGCATTACTAAACTGTTGCATTCCCGAAGCATGATAGTCGCCGCATGGATTCAAGTTCCAAAAAGAAAATCCATGGACATGGCAATTTTAATACATCTCATGCCTGAAGCATGGTCGATGTATAGGTTCTAATTATTCAACTCCCCAGAAGTGGAGATTAAAAATCCAAGCTTTATAACAATCAAGAGGAGGTTATGATCCAAATTCTCAAAACAATTCATCACTGTCCTAGAAGAGACAATGTAAAGCCCCTGAGAAGGCAAGGATATCCAAAGTAATGAAATACTTATAAATATGCATGCGCATGCACATGGGAATTATGGGATCACGAATAGATGATTACCAATGTTAATTTTGGTTTTACAGTAGCTACTAAATTCATCAATAAGCTGTGTTGATACTGAGCCATGTTTTTTTGTTTGTTGACAAAAAGAAAAATTATTGGCCAAAAATGGAGAAAGGCAATTCCATTACAATTTAGTAAGAACGTGGAAAAATGGACCTATAATACAAATCACCAAATGATGTTGAACCCAGAAGATTACATATAGGCATTTGTAATACTACACTCACATGGTATGACACAAGGTTCCTAGTTGAAACCTGAAGTTTTAATAAACTTCTGCAAACTTGATTTTCTATTGTGAAACTTGTTCATTTCAATGGATAATTATATGTATTATACGAAGGCTTATGAAATGCCCGAAGCATAACTACATAAGTAAATCTCTAAAGTATACATGGAAGCAAGTTGCCGTGTATACAATCCAAAGAAGAATGTGTCATGAAGTGTACAAAATCCCTGAAGGATTTAAATTGCTTGAAGAAAGCCCTGGAAGGGTAAAGCATAAATTGTGTACTCAATACCAATGGATGGTATAAATTGCCTTAGTGAGTACGTACCCAATACCAATGGATGGTATAAATTACCTTAGTGAGTACTATCATTATGATGTTGTTGCAATATACTAAATCTCTTGCAAGAGTTGATATTAGATTGGGACTCTTGAAGAGTCTAGAAAGATTATAAAGTGTTGAAAGGAATATTGTCTTGAGCTGCAGATTGAACAATATGTCAACACGAATCTTATCCATGATGTTTATGGTATTAAAGAACCATATAGATTGAAGATCATGAGTTGAACACTCAACTGATCAATCGATATTTAGACACTAAGAAGGATCATTCATCTTAGTGAAGGAAAACATTAATTAATATTTAGTCTAGAAGTACCACATCTTAGTGAAGTATATGCCTTATTGTATTTAGCACAATACATTGAATCAGATGAAACATAACATGTGAGGCACAATACCAACATATAGGTATTGGAATAAAATGAAGCTTATCTATTGATATCTTCGAGAAATTATAGACATGTTCTTGTTCTATTCCAATGAACTCACTAATAGCAATGGTCTTATTGGGCAAGCATCTGAGTATCTCTCTCACTAATTCCAATGCACATATTGTGAAGCAAAAAATAATCAAGAAAATTATGGAGATGACACATGGACTTTTGGGTGAAAAGTACAAAATTACCCACGAGGCACACTGGGATTCCCACGCGCATGCAACCCACAATAACAGCTCAATCAATGAAGAGTCAAAGGTGATCAAAATGGTATTTATTCAAATCCATCTCCTCATTCGTCATCAAATCTTATTCAAAAGGTAACTCCCAATTTTCCTATTTAATTTAGGATTAATTGCCATGTTAATCTCATCAAATCTTATTCAAAAGGTAACTCCCAATTTTCCTATTTAATTTAGGATTAATTGCCATATTAATTGCAAGATATTATTTCACATAATATCTTACAATTACTCTCCAATTACACCATATATGGCTGGCCACTATTCTCCAAATAGGGTCGGCCATTCCTCTATAAATAGCCCTATTTTCCCACTAAAAAGCTAAGCCATTTGCTACCCACAAACTCCTAAACACATTCTTTTCAGAATTCTAACTTTGGCATCGGAGATTCTTCGGCCAAAGCCACACCCATTCATCGTGGGCGCGTGAGGATTTTGGCCTTAATCTTAAGTGTTATTATTTTGCAGGTGCATTTTCGTCAAAGGAGAAGACGGCAAAAGACTCTCGCATTCAACGTTTCTAATTTTCTTCGTTCATTCGTAGATTTGGCTCATTAAAGCTTAAAATCTTGCGCCCGGAGTCCATTACACTTCCACTACTCAAGGAGACGCATACGTCCAAGCTCTTCCAATCCAAATGGCGAACAACACTTGTCTCAACAAGTCATAGAGTTGACAAGCGCCCTTGCGTAGTAGACAACTTTGGTGAATCAGCTCCTGCAGCGTACCGAGATGCAGCGTGCCCCAGACAAGGTGTCCTGAAGTAAGACAAAGGCAGAGTACGAACCTCTCCAGCAGCGTCCCGGTAAGCAGCCACTCGACCAGTCACGAACTGAGCGTTCTGGCAGTGTACACTCCCTACTGGGCCCTCGAGATAACATATACTCTTGTCTTAGCGTGCGAAGGAGCGTGCACTCTCGGTTAAGCCCACGGACGAGCATACAATCATGGTTGAGGCCATACTCTGATAATCAACATGAGCAACCTTCCACCTCACATCGGAGTAGGCAGCACGATGGACAGAGAGAAGTAGTCACTCAATCCGGTTCAAGTTCAACTGGCAGCCTGCGAGAAACTCGCTCGCCTGCTAGGAACATACCACATGCACCACAACTACAGCATAGACGAACCAAACACATGGAAGAGTAGCCTAGACCAGTAGTTCACGACAGGGGCCAGCCGAGAGCTCCACTACCCTAACAAAGGCAAATTCAGGAAGAAGTAGAGAGGCTTATGACCCAGCGATTGCGTGATTTCCAATGCAACAAGGTCACTGACGAGGCACTATGATGAGACATGACCAACATAAGGAGATCACCCTTCACGGATGAGATCAAGCAGGCATAGCCTCCATGCAAGTTCAGCATACCGTATTTCACATTCTTCAAAGAGGATGAAGACCCGGAGAGACACCTAAAGCATTACCAAAGTGCAATGATCCTCTATTGGAACAACGACGCTCTCATGTGCAAGATATTCACCACCACTCTGCAAGGCAAGGCGCAAGATTGGTTCCACACCTTGCCGCCATAATCCATCCGAAGTTTCAATGAGCTTTCTTTGGTTTTCACGGAGGGGTATTCATCATATCGCTTGATCAAGAAGAAGTCCGACCACTTTTTTAACTTGAATAAGAACCTAAAGGAGTCGCTCCGCGACTCTGTGAAGATGTTCAAAGTAGAGAAGGCAAAGATAGTCAGATGTAACGACTCGATAGCTAGTCCAGCCTTCCAAAAAGGACTCCCAGCAGATCACCCAATGTTCGGAGAATAGATCATGAAAGAAGATCTAACTTTGGTAGACTTTTTCGCTTTGGCAGAGAAGCATGCACTTTGGGACGAGGCTTATGTTGGAAGTATGCCCACAAAGCCACTCATTTGATGTAATAGCTTTTGGAATACTTATTGTATTAGACTATTATATGTTTAATGAATGGCAAAGCTTATTGTTAATCACTATTTATTGTATCATGTGTTTAAGCAAAAAGGGAATCCAAGGAATATATTTAATCTAAGAGAGAAGTGATCTAAGTAAGTTAGATTAACGAGACCTTTCTCTTATGAACATTCCTAAAACGTTCCTAGCCATAGGATTGGCAATTGGGCATTGACAATCCACTAAGGTTAGTATGTGTTATGTTAACTCAAGCGTGAGTATGACTAGTCTCAAGTCATTTAGTGTTGGACACTGAGACAAACACATAGGTGCTCAAAAGGTAATCAAGTACACTGAACAATGATCAAAAGAGAGTTCGAACATACATGTCATGTAAGAACTCGTAAGTTGCAATATGCAAAGTAGTCCTTTGACCTGAGGCATCATTGATGTCTAATGGTTAGGTCCTTGATCTTTGATTATGTCAAAGGCATTCCATTGAGAGTGTCCACGACATTGTTGGGGTCAAGCTATCTAGTCATGTAGGCATGTGAATGCACAACAAGGGATCTCTAACCTTCCATGGTGGAAGGTGAATACTCTGAGATATGATTCGAGAGTCTTTGGCCAAAGCATACGAATATGATTTAGGAAGCATGTTCCAAATCATATTCAATTGATTCATATAGAGAAGTATCACATTGGATAGTAGACATGAAACAAACTATCACGGACCGTATTGCATTGTAATTGTAACTGGATAGGTTCTCCAACCACTTCTACTTAGCTTGGGTAGCCATGACATACTGCTAGGTGTCACTCATGGTTTGTGGAAGCCCTGAGGATTAGCAAACACTAATCTTCATCAAAGGGAGAATTGAAATGTAGTTTCAATTCACAATCGATCGTTAAGAGTAACAATCGCCTACTGCCTCGCTAATTGGAACCTAATGGATTGTACACCGAGTAAGGGTGAAAGTGAAGAAATATAAATGAGATGGATAAGCAATTAAATAGTTTAATTGAGAATGGTCAAGATTAATTAATTAGTTAATTAATCTTACGAAAGGTTCGTACTGGGCTTTTAAGTTGGTTTTGGGTTTCGGGGCCCAAAAGGGTTTTTGGTCCACAAGGCCCATTGAGTTTAGGTTGTGTGACAACTAAAACTAAATGGAAATTAACCCAAAAACAAAGTCAAAACCGGCCTAGGGTGAGGGTTATCAAACTTGGGTTAATTGCAAGTTTGCCACTCACATGTGAGGTGGTATAAAAGCATCTTTATAGCTTTTACCTCATTAGGGTTTTCTTGAGACAAAGAAGAGAAATATTTTCTCTCTTTTTCTCCATAGAGGCCGGCCACTTAGGGGAGGGATAGCTAGCAATCTTTCTTCCTCTAAGTCATCCATTTCATCATCACACCTCATCCTTGGTGTGGAGACTTAGAGACACCAAACCTTTGGTGTTTTTGGAGATCCTTTCCTCACATCCTCAAGGAGCAAAGGAGTAACAAAAGGAAGTAAATCACAAGGAAGATCCAAGGAGCTAGGAGGTGACTTGAAGGCCCTCCACTTGGGTGAATCCCTTGTGTAAACAAGGATGAGCTTCAAGGGTAATGAATCTCAAAATCCTTTCTTCTCTTTAATGTTGTTAAAGAGTCTTATGGTTCACCATTCACTAGGCTTTGAAAGTCATGGGTTTTAGAATTGTTTTTGAATGCATGCCTACTTTAAAGTGTTATTAGTTTGCATATGTGTTCAAATATTCTCACATGTTCTTAGCTAGGACAAAATTTTTCCTTCAAGTGGTATCAAGAGCCTAGGTCTAGTTTATGGTGAATCCTTTTGGGTTTTGTGTTTTTTCATGGTTTGTGATTTAAATGTTGTAAATGTTACAAGCTTTGTTCTTGTTTGTTTTTTTTTTTTTGAATATAAATTTTGCTTGAAAATTTAGCATCTCAAATGTTGTAGATGTAGTTCATTTAAGCATGAATATTGGAACTAAAATTTGGTGCCATGTATGTGGGGAAATTCGGCCAAATCCAAAGGGTGGATTTTTGGGTTCATGTTTGTCTTGTTAAAAGTGTTTTAAAGTGACTTTTGGAACCCCTATATACCCTAGGATGTTAACCCTCTTTTGAGTAGTGAAAATTTGAGTTTTATTGAGTGAAAATGTTCATGGAGCACTTATGGGTTTTTTTCATGAATGTTCTTCAATGTTCTTGTTGTGTTCTTCATATTCATAACATGAACAAAGTTTGGGAGTTTTTGATTCAAAATTTTCTCAAAGATTTGTTTGAAATTTGTTTGTGATTGGTGATGTAAGTTGATTTGTACTTTTCACTATTCAATCACACTATTCACACATCACCACCATACCAATCACTTTATCAAATTTAAAACTTACACTTCAATCACCAACACACTCTTTACATCACTCTATAACCGGCCACCCTATAAAGTAGGGTACTTTTGGAGCTTTTATGCAATTACATAAAGTTTTGATACTTTTGTGTATTTGCACTTTGACCCAAAAGTTTACGTTTTTACGTAAAGGCCCAAAATCACTAAAGGACAAATTGTTTTGCTCCTTTAATGAAGTTTTTGTGATAGTTGAAATAATTTTGGGTTCTAGTTGTAAATACATGAAGTTGTGGACTCTTGTGTTTTTACAAAGTGACCCCAAAAGGTTTGTGTTTTAACATTGTGGCCCAATAGTTGTGGTCATTGTTTTTCGGCCCAAATGATGATGAGAACAAAATGGTTTTGTCTCTTTAATGAGAATTGGATTTTCATTTCATTTAGTTCCATTTAAATCAATTCTATGAATCCGAAAACCAATTGTTTAAGTTGCTTTCTTAGTTAATGTGATTGATTAAGAAAAGGGTGATTATGAACCAAAGGCCTCCATAATTGAGCTATGTGATTGGCTGCTTTACATTATGAATGTTTGGGTTAAGTAGTTTAGATTTGAATGTAATTTGATTAGTTCAAATGTGTTGTAAAAGGGCATAAGTCCTTCCAATTTGTTGTAAAATGGCATAAGCCCTTCTCTTTATTTCAAGTATTCCTTTTTGTTTATTTGTATGCAAATTGGAATAGTTGGGTCCAACGCCCAATAGGAAATGACGGTTTAATTAGATTAAACGCGTAATTAAAATCAACAACTACCTACCTTAGACCCAAGGTCCAACACAAGGCTCGTGTTGGATCAAATCAAACGGTTCATAATCATCCTAAGTCCTTTTAATAAGATTAAAATGAATTTTGATGTAGCCCAACACTACTCCCTCAACAAAACGAATATTAAGTTGATAAGCGAGAGATGTTTTTAACATCTCTTCGTAGGCCTTCCACCGTGATAGGCTCCAATCGTTTGTGACTCATGCACTGTATTCGTCCAGTTCTGGGGTATACAAAGTATGTGCTTACATTCAGGAGAAGCCTATAAACATATGATGAAGTGAAGGTAGGCAACGAGTATGGTCAATATGATATTCTTCTGAGGCCATTCTTGAACCCCTACTTTAACTAGCATGGTGGGAATGACTTAACTAAGTGCAATGGTGCCAATATGATATTCTTCTGAGGCATCATTCTCTAGAGGCCAAATTAGATGGGTAATTACAAAAGTTGTAAATGGCTAAAGCGTTATCCTCTCATCATTGTTGTTGCTAGCCAATATGATATTCTTCTGAGGTGGGCTTGGTAATGGTGAGCCTCCTATAACCCGCTAAGAGTTCAACATAACTCTCGGATTCCAATGAGGGATGTGGAATTTGCCAAAAATAGTGGGTGGTACTATTTGATTTAAGACCCAATCAAGTAGTTTTAAAATCAACAATCTAATACGATTTCTGTTATGTTATGTAGTTAACGACATGCCTAAAATTACACCTACCATTATACTTGACAAAAGGGGCCTTATGGGCCAACGTTTCCTTGCTTGGTATCATCACATTGAGAATGTCTCAAAGATGAATGACATATCGTATGTGCTCAAGCAATCCCTTCCTCATATACCTCCTACGAAACTAGCTTCAAATGAGGAGTGTGAAAATTATACTAGACACTATGAGGATGACTTACAAGCCAAATGCTTAATCCTTACTTCATTTAGTGAGGAGCTTAAGAAGCTACATGAGCACATGGACACTTCTTGTGCCATGGTTGATAGTTTGCATAAGATGCATGACATTGAGACAAGTAATGTACGATTCTCAAATGTTTGTAGTCTATTAAATGCCAAAAAGGCAAAGGGGACATCTGTCCAAAAACATGGACAAAAGATGGAAATGATCTTTCAAGATCTTGAGAGTTTAGGAACTTCCATCGATGGGAAAATGGCCCAAGACTTTTTCCTTGCATCTCTCTCGGATGATTTCATTAAGTTTATAGTACACTATAAAATGAATAGATTCGATCATACTTTTACCGAGATGATTGACATGTGCTGTGAGTTTGAACAAAGTTTCAAAAAGAACAGTGGGAGTGAGAATGCAATCACAAGGAAAAGGTTGCATAAGAAGAAGGTAAGAAAATCCAAAGGAACATGCTTTCATTGTGGAAAGGATGAACGTTGGAAGAAGAAATACAGGGTGCGCATTGCGAGCCTAATGACACGAACTTTTGAAGGGACTATTTCTGTCATAGAGAGTGCTTTTACAGTGAGCTCCAATTCCTGGATATTTGATTCAGGCGCTAGTCAACATATCTGCAATTCGTTGCAAGGACTAACAGGGAGCAGGACACTGCGCAATGGGGAGATGGTTGTGCGAGTTGGGAACGGCACTAAGATCTCTGCAAAAGCAGTAGGCACCTACATGCTTAAACTACCCTCTAGGGAAGTCTTGGAACTTAAAAATTGTTTATATTTTCCTTCATGTATAAAGAATTTGATTTCTGTCTCTATGCTTTTACGAGATGGGCACTCAGTATTATTTGACAAAATGAGTTGCACTTTATACTTGAACGGTCGTATTATCTCTCATGGTAATATGATAGAGGGACTTTTTCACCTGGAGACAAGTAGTGAGATGCACTGTATTGACAGCGGGAATACCTCAAAACCCAAAAGGGCTAGAGAAGAAGTTAACCGAGTTAAGCTTCGGCATCTTAAACTTGGACATATAAACCAAGATAAGATTCGCAAGATGTCGAAAGACGGATATTTCAGCTCATTAGGTAATGACCAAATGGGCGCTTGTGAATCTTGTTTACTGGGAAAGATGTCTAAATCTCCATTCACTAGGAAAGGAGAGCGAGCCAAAGAACTACTAGGGTTAATCCACACAGATGTTCTGAGTAATGAATTCCTAGACTATCTCAAGGAGTGTGGAATAGTATCACAGTGGACTCCACCAGGAACTCCTCAACATAACGGAGTTTCTGAACGGAGAAATCGAACCTTGATGAACATGGTTCGTTCTATGATGAGTTCCGCTGACCTACCAGTTTTATTCTGGGGATATGCACTACAAACAGGAGCTTATTTGCTAAATAGAGTGCCTTCCAAGTCAGTTCCACAAACGCCATATGAGATATGGCATGGCAAAAGAACAAATCATAATCATATGAAGATTTGGGGTTGTTCAGCTTACGTAAAAAGGCTTGAAGCAGACAAGCTTGAAGCAAGGTCTGTTAAGTGCTATTTTGTGGGGTATTCCAAACAGACTTTGGGATACGAATTCTATCATCCTGACGACCAGAAAGTCTTTGTCGCCAGAACAGCTATGTTCCTTGAGGACGAATTCGTTCTCAATGGAAGTAGCAAGAAAACGATAGAATTAAAGGAAATTCCTAATGAACCACAAACAAGTATTCAACAGACGGACAACCATGTTCCTGAACCCCTAGCTCCAAGTAGATCTGAAAGGGTCAGCAGGCCACCTCAAAGGTATGGCTTGGATAATGACTTTGGGGAATTGCACCTTCTAGGTGACAATGACACAAAGGAGGACCCTAGAGACTACACTGAAGCAATGACCGACATTGATTCAAAGAGATGGCAAGAGGCCATGAAATCCGAGATGGATTCCATGTATCAAAATCAGGTCTGGACTCTTGAAGACCCTCCAGAAGGTATAGTACCTGTTGGAAACAAATGGGTATTCAAGAGGAAGATAGACGTTGATGGGAACGTGGAGACTTATAAGGCTAGATTAGTAGCCAAGGGTTACAGGCAACGAGAAGGGATTGACTATGAAGAAACCTTCTCTCCTGTAGCCATGATTAAGTCCATTCGGATTTTGCTTGCTATAGCTGCGTACCATGATTATGAGATATGGCAAATGGATGTGAAGACGGCCTTTCTAAATGGCTACCTAGAGGAAGAGCTCTATATGACTCAACCCGAAGGTTTCGTGTCCAAGTCTGAAAAGACTAAGGTATGTAAGCTTCAGAGGTCCATTTATGGACTTAAGCAAGCCTCCAGGAGCTGGAATATTCGTTTTGACACTGAAATCAAATCGTTTGGCTTTACTCAAAACGAAGACGACAATTGTGTTTATCAAAAAGTCGTTGGGGATGTAGTTGTTTTCCTAGTGTTATATGTAGATGACATATTACTATTCGGGAATGACACTGCAGTACTTTCTTCTGTAAAAGTGTGGTTGTCCAAAACCTTCCACATGAAAGATTTGGGAGATGCATCCTATGTGCTTGGGATAAAGCTCTATCGTGATAGATCTAGAAAATTAATTGGATTATCCCAATCTGTGTACATAGATAAGGTGCTAAGTAGGTTCCAGATGGAACAATCTAAGAAAGGTTTTCTTCCTGTCAGACATGGAATTCACCTTTCTAAGTCCATGGAACCTAAAACTCATGAAGAAATACGGCAGATGAGTGCTATTCCTTATGCTTCCGCCATAGGAAGTCTCATGTATGCCATGATATGCATAAGGCCTGATATCGCATATGATGTGAGCATTACTAGTCGATATCAATCTAACCCAGGATCATAACACTGGGCAGCTGTCAAGACGGTCCTTAAGTGCTTAAGAAGAACTAAGGACATGTTTCTCATTTACGGAGGAGCGACAGAGTTGCGAGTAGAAGCCTATACAGACGCAGATTTCCAATCTGACGTCGACGATAGAAGTTCCAACTCCGGATATGTGTTCACTCTGAATGGTGGGGCTGTCAGCTGGAAAAGCAAGAAACAATCTGTAATTGCTGATTCCACGACAGAGGCTGAATATGTCGCTACAGCTGAAGCCGGCAAAAAAACGTTCTGGATGAAGAAGTTCATTACTGAACTTGGAGTGGTTCCAACCATTACATCACCAGTAACTTTGTACTGTGATAATAGTGGGGCGATAGCTCAAGCCAAGGAACCCAGGGCTCATCAAAAGAACAAGCATTTTGACAGACGCTTTAATATCATTAGAAGATATGCTGCCGAGGGGAAAGTCAACATCCTCAAGGTTGCCTCAGCCGATAACGTAGCAGATCCATTGACGAAGCCAATGTCTCAAATCCAACTTGACCGCCATATGGAAAAGATGGGTATTAGATACATGGCAAGGTGGCTTTGAGTGCAAGTGGGAGATTGTTGGAAGTATGCCCACAAAGCCACTCATTTGATGTAATAGCTTTTGGAATACTTATTGTATTAGACTATTATATGTTTAATGAAGGGCAAAGCTTATTGTTAATCACTATTTATTGTATCATGTGTTTAAGCAATAAGGGAATCCAAGGAATATATTTAATCTAAGAGAGAAGTGATCTAAGTAAGTTAGATTAACGAGACCTTTCTCTTATGAACATTCCTAAAACGTTCTTAGCCATAGGAATGCCAATTGGGCATTGACAATACACTAAGGTTAGTATGTGTTATGTTAACTCAAGCGTGAGTATGACTAGTCTCAAGTCATTTAGTGTTGGACACTGAGACAAACACATAGGTGCTCAAAAGGTAATCGAGTACACTGAACAACGATCAAAAGAGAGTTCGAACATACATGTCATGTAAGAACTCGTAAGTTGCAATATGCAAAGTATTTCTTTGACCTGAGGCATCATTGATGTCTAATGGTTAGGTCCTTGATCTTTGATTATTTCAAAGGCATTCCATTGAGAGTGTCCACGACATTGTTAGGGTCAAGCTATCTAGTCATGTAGGCATGTGAATGCACAACAAGGGATCTATAACCTTCCATGGTGGAAGGTGAATACTCTGAGATATGATTCGAGAGTCTTTGGCCAAAGCATACGAATATGATTTAGGAAGCATGTTCCAAATCATATTCAATTGATTCATATAGAGAAGTATCACATTGGATAGTAGACATGCAACAAACTATCACTCAAACAATATGATCAAGAGTATTGTATTAGAGAATGACCGTATTGCATTGTAATTGTAACTGGATAGGTTCTCCAACCACTTCTACTTAGCTTGGGTAGCCATAACATACTGCTAGGTGTCACTCATGGTTTGTGGAAGCCCTGAGGATTAGCAAACACTAATCTTCATCAAAGGGAAAATTGAAATGTAGTTTCAATTCACAACCGATCGTTAAGAGTAACAATCGCCCACTGCCTCGCTAATTGGAACCTAATGGATCGTAAACCGAGTAAGGGGGAAAGTGAAGAAATATAAATGAGATGGATAAGCAATTAAATAGTTTAATTGAGAATGGTCAAGATTAATTAATTAGTTAATTAATCTTACGAAAGGTTCGTACTGGGCTTTTAAGTTGGTTTTGGGTTTCGGGGCCCAAAAGGGCTTTTGGTCCACAAGGCCCATTGAGTTTAGGTTGTGTGACAACTAAAACTAAATGGAAATTAACCCAAAAACAAAGTCAAAACCGGCCTAGGGTGAGGGTTATCAAACTTGGGTTAATTGCAAGTTTGCTACTCACATGTGAGATGGTATAAAAGCATCTTTATAGCTTTTACCTCATTAGGGTTTTCTTGAGACAAAGAAGAGAAATATTTTCTCTCTTTTTCTCCATAGAGGCCGGCCACTTAGGGGAGGGATAGCTAGCAATCTTTCTTCCTTTAAGTCATCCATTTCATCTTCACACCTCATCCTTGGTGTGGAGACTTAGAGACACCAAACCTTTGGTGTTTTTGGAGATCCTTTCCTCACATCCTCAAGGAGCAAAGGAGTAACAAAAGGAAGTAAATCACAAGGAAGATCCAAGGAGCTAGGAGGTGACTTGAAGGCCCTCCACTTGGGCGAATCCCTTATGTAAACAAGGATGAGCTTCAAGGGTAATGAATCTCAAAATCCTTTCTTCTCTTTAATGTTGTTAAAGAGTCTTGTGGTTCACCATTCACTAGGCTTTGAAAGTCATGGGTTTTAGAATTGTTTTTGAATGCATGCCTACTTTAAAGTGTTATTAGTTTGCATATGTGTTCAAATATTCTCACATGTTCTTAGCTAGGACAAAAATTTTCCTTCAGCTTAGCAAGCAAATAAGGCACCTGAGCAATCTTAAAAATAATTGGCAATAAGTCAAAAGAAGGAGCACAAGAAGCTGTACAATAACAAAAGCAGGCAAAAGGCCAAGCCCAGAGACCGATCCCCGACTAAAGGAGGCCTGACGCCTAAGAACTACTTTAAGTTCTCGATCCCGATCCACCAAATCGTCTGCGACATCAAGAATGAACCATGGTTCAAGCTGCTGAAGAAATCAAAGGGAGATACCTCTGGTGCCTGCACATTACATTGAGGTCCTGGTCACACAACTGGTGACTGCTACACTTAGAGGAACTACCTAGAGAAGCTGGTGAAAGAAGGCAAGGTCGATATATACTTGGACAAGCCAGCTGCGTATCCTAGAAGAAATGCAGAGGCCGACGAAGAGCCGCCGACTAAGACAATCAGAGCACTTGGGGGCCATCAACAACTCTAAGAATAGAAAGATCCAATAGACTCTATTAGTCTCACAAGTCCAGCCAGTCAACACCCAATCTGGACCCATCGTTGGCTTCACCGAGCAAGATGCTGAAGGCGTCAACTACCCACAGGACGACGCACTAGTGGTATCTATCCAACTAGCCCACACTATAGTTGACAAAATAATGGTGGACAACGGCAGCGCAGTCAACCTACTCCAACTTTCAGTCATTCAGCATATAGGCTTAGAAAACACAATCATACGCCGAGCGAAGGTACGCACCGAATTCAACGGTCACACCTCGACTACCATCGGTAAAATAACACTCGATGTGAGAACACCCCCAGTGGTCTCAAAGCAGACGTTCACAATAGCTAGCGACCCATCTCCCTATAACAGGATTATAGGTCTGCACTAGCTAGTGAGGCTGAGTGCGGTAACCTCTATCAAGTATCAAAAAATCCAATTCCGAATCCCAGAAGGAGGAGTCGTTGAGATCAAGTCAAACTAGGCCATATCTTGACGATACACTGTGTAAGTATTGAAGGAGTCAAAGAAGAAGTCTTTTATCCTCGTAGAGGCTACTGAAGCGTAGAAAGACAACTCTATCTTAACCAAAGACAGGTCAAAAGACGCCGATCACATATTTCTTGACATAAAGCAACGGTCAAACCACATCAACAACTTGGCCAAGGCAACGAAGCCCAGCCCCGCCGAAGCACATTCAAGGCAAATTCGAGTAGTCTTGAATATGAAGTCCCCCACTACTCTAAAGGAGATTCAAGGTCTGACCAGACGAGCAGCCGCATTCAACTTTTTACTCTTGTGATCCACTCATCAACGTAAGCCCTTTTTTCAACTCAATCGAAAATGAGCAACAAGACGAATATAACTATGAGTGCGAGGAAGCATTCAAGGACTTGAAGAAGTGCCTGACATCACCTCCCTATTATCCAAACCGGAAGCAGCGGAGGACTTATTTACATGCTTGACGGTATCTGAAGCAGGAATAAGCTTTACCCTCATATGAGAACAGCTATGGGCCCGACTACCTATATTCCACAGTTCAAAAGCTCTCCTCGATGCGGAAACCAACTATTAGAAATTCAAAAGCTAACTTTGGCAACAGTTGGCAACCCGGAAGCTTAAGTTTTACCTTCAAACGCACGCAGTCATCCGTATGACGCGCTATTCTGCCCAATCCAGATGACAACGATAAAGGTATAGACATTGGTGGACGTAAAGTTTTTCGACGAACCCAATAACTCACCCCAAAAGGCACGCCAAGGGCAGACGAACACTAGAAGGACACACTTGGAAGCAAGTTTTGTCCTTGTTGCCCCATAAGATTCTACATAGGAGCAACATGTACTGGCCGTTGAGCACCACCTCCTGTTGCACGTCACACGACTCTAGCCGACCTTTGCTCCATAATTCAGCTCTAGAATGGCCCAATACCGGCAGTTGAGCATCATCTCCTGCTACGTGTAACATGGCTCTAGCTCCGCGGCTCCCTGCCGCGCCTATCTTACATCACGACTCCTGACCATGAATAGTCATACTTTGTAGCTCCTCGCCATGCCAACTTAAGCTCCGTAGCTTCTCACCGCATTGATTATGTCTGCAACTCTTTAGACTTCAAAGCATTCAACAATGAAGCAAAGTATGAAGCCCTATTAACAGGCCTCCGAATGGCAAAAGACTTGGCGGTGAAAAAGCTTTCAATTCATTCTGATTCCCAGCTAATCACCAGCCAGACTATTGGGGAGTACACGGCAAAACATCTGAAGATGGCGCAGTACCTAGAGAAGGTACGAAAGTAACTTGAGGGGTTTCAGACTTACACCCTTACTCAAGTTCCGTGGACAGACAACGCCCACGCGGATGCGCTAGCTGGCCTGGCCTAAGCTCTGCCCTCGACCATCAACTCAAGCACTATATTCGTGTGGAATATTTGGACAAGCCAAGCATAGAGGCGGAGCTAGTAGCTGAGGTGTCACAGGTTAGTACAATTTCAAACTGGCAAGATTCCATTTTAGACTACCTGGCCAATGGCACACTCTCTATGGAAAGATTGAAGGCTAGAAAGCTCCAAACAAAGGCAGCATGTTACTACATATAGAACGACATTCTTGTTCGAAAATCCTACACTGGACCACATCTCCCTTGTTTAATGCCTTTCGATGACCCAAAGGTTCTAAGTTCAATCCATGAAGACGTTTGTGGAAATCATTCTGAAGGTCGATCCTTAGCACATAAGGCTATTAACGCAGGCTATTACTGGTCTACTATGCATCAAGATGCCAATGCTACAGCCGATACGAGTACTGCCTGCCAACGAACTACACCTGCAAACGAGTCATTGGTCATTCATGCAGTGGGCAATCGACTTGGTAGGGCTAATGCCGCTTGCTACTGGAGGCAGAGGCATGATGATCGTGGCAACTGACTACTTTACCAAATGGGTGGAAGCAGAGCCTATGACAACCATAACTCAGACGGACATATAACGCTTTATATGGAGGTACATCATTTGCCGATTTGGCACCCCTCAATCCATCGTCACAGACAACGGCCTGCAATTCATAGGCAAAGATTTGGCGAAGTTTTTCCAAAAATATGGCATCAAACAACACATGTCCACGCCAAGGTATCCCCAAGGCAATGGGTAGGCCGAAGTATCCAACAAGATGATTCTCGACTGCCTCAAAAAATCCCTCTTTGACAAGAACGAAAAATGGCCAAACGAACTTGCCGAATGTCTATGGCGTATTGCACAACCAAATGACGAGCAACCGATGAGTCTATTCTCTTTGGCATTTGGTTCAAAAGAAATCATTCCTCCTAATGTCATCGTGCCAAGTATCATCACTCTATTGCCAAGTATCGAGCAAAACAGAAAGGAGATGGCTATAAACTTAGATCTGGCAGAGGAGAAATACGAGAAGCTCATCACCCGCATCGCAGCCTACCAACAGCAGCTCATCTCCAGTTACAACAAAAAGGCCAAGATCCGATAGTTCTAGCCTAGAGATCTAGTCCTACGAAAAGCTTTCATCACTGCCCATAGAAAAGGCTCCAAAAAGATGGATCCCATCTAGGAAGGTCCGTACAAGATCAGCAGAGTAGGTAGCAAGGGTAGCTACACCCTCGCCACCATGAATGACAAAGAGATCAAAAAATAGTGGAATGCCTATAATCTGAGGAAGTACCATGTGTGACCTCCTGCTACATTAAAGCCCGAAGACTCAAGCAGCTCGACGGCCACCACCTCACAAGCTGAGGACTATCCAGTTGTTATGTAGTTCCTACCTTACAGCTAAGTTTTTGTTCGTTTCACTTGTTTTTCAATGAGGAATTCATAAGTAATTTACAAGTTGGCTCGGCTACATGCTTACAACAATTGATCACTCCTGCATTTCAAAAGAAGACTGCTCATTTCTTAGGGACTTATCGCAGGAATTGCACCCCCTGGGGACCAACCATGCTCTCTAGTGCGAGAGGGTAAACCAATTCCCCGACACCCATATGGGTTTGCTATTTAGTGTGAGAGGATAAACTATACACTTCGAATATCCAGACATGGATGAGTCAGGCTGCCCTGGTGTAACTAGGTGCATGATGGCTTGCGTCGGGATTCCTAGAAGTAGCCACAATAGTCCTTTTCAAAGCTTAGCTAACTGAAGGATTTTCGATCTATTGGCCTAATCCGTAGGGAACCGGGCCTCAGAGACAGAGGAGGCACATTATGTAGTTCGCCCTATAAACGGCTGCCCTGGAACCCTAAAGCTGTTACAGAGTGCACTAAGGTAGCCTACGGTTTCCCGAAGACTGCCTACGGCTTGCCCTTTGAGCAGTAAGCTGTGCTAAACTTAAACAATCGCACATTTTTGTGAAAGGTTAAATAGTTAATGTGCATATATGAAGCTCTATCCACTGCCGACATGCTACGCAATTGATAAGCTTCACCTCTTCCAAGCATGGAATGATTGTTTAGATCATCACTAGTTCCTAAACTGTTGTGATACTTATTACGCAGCCCACGAAATTAGTTACATAAAGAGCAAGGAGTTCTCTCGGACCTTTGCTTATTAAATTCCGTACAACCGTGTATTTTTGGTACGAAAGGTTAGTGAATTTCATGACCCAAAAATCTTTAATATGTTGTGATGCAGGCCACACAACTCAAAGAATTAAAGAAAGCCAAGGTTAACATCCAAGTGCTCACAATGACTCGTCTACTTCTATAAGTAAGGCGTCCGGCTGCCGACCCTATGGCTAACAACTCTGCAAAAGTTCTACACCAACACCTACAACTACATAGGCTACGTGGGCCTGCCTGCTTATAGAAAAGCAGTATGCTTGCCTCTGGTCTAAAGGTCAAAGGTTGGGCATAAACAAAAGAAGTGAAGATAAAGAAAAACGAAGGAAGCAAGTTTATTAAAATTGATAAACAAATAGCAAAATCTGAAGGAGTTTAAGCAAAGCAAAAAGCAACAAGGAAAACATAGAAAATCCTAAAGGCTAGCTAGAAGACTACTCTTCAGTAGCTTGGACATCCCACGATTACTCGTCTGCCCCAGCCTGGGCACCAATTTCTCCATCTACTTCACCAATGGAAGCCTCAAAAGTAAAGGTAAGTAAGTCTTCAGGAGAAATAGAGAAGGTCTCAAAGTCTTTCCCAGCAAACTCAAAGTCAAACGGCCTACCAAAAAGATGATCTACATAACCCAACTTGTAGGAATCGGCCTGACTCTGAACAAGTGAAGCCTTGAGCCCAACCTTCTCACCCTTCAACTGCTTGTTCTCCTCGAGCAGACCAACACGGACATGCTGCAGCTCATCCACTTCCTTCTTCAGATTTTTGTTGACCTTTAGTATACCTTGGAGTTCCAACACTTGGAGTTCAAGCCTATCGACGACATTCTTGAAGTGGATCACTTGATTATAAGTAACAATCAACCCTTTATCTTTTGCATAAGCAGCATCACGAAGCTCAGAAATGGCATGCTCAAGATCTTAAATTTGAGGTATGTAACATCCAATCTCATTCTCTGCACCTTTATACTTAACTTGTACCGCGTCAAGCCTAGTCTTCAAGTCAACGATCTCCTGGCGAGCGTTCTCAAGCTGCAGAGAAGTAGGGGCATAGATATTGGATCCTTTTAAAGTAATGAGCTCAGACTCCAACTTCTTGAGCTTCTCGACAAAAGAATAAGCTTCAGCTACCATAGTCTTTGCCATCTTCTTGGCAACCTTGGTATCCTCTTGGTCAAGGAGCATAGACTCAGCTGCCAAAATTGTTGTTTTCTGCATTATAGCAAGCAGAGCAGTCCTTCTATATTGGATCGTATGCTTCGCAAAATAACTTAGGCAAATAAATCCCCTAACGCCATTAACAAGATTGGTACATGCATCGATGTCTTCAAGTAGATCTGGCTTCAAAAGCACACAGATCTCAGCAGCCTCTCCAGAAACAGGCTTGGTGGATTTCTCATAATTGCCCACATAAGCAGTGTCCTTTTTCTCAGTAGGCAAACCACTCTTAGCAGCAAGAGGAATAGGCCTTGGTGCCACCTTACCAGCGGAGTCCACCTTATTACTCTTCATAGTTGCAAGCCTCTTCAAAGATGAACTAGACTTAGCTCCCCAACAGACGTCTTGGCACATATTTTGGCACTAGGGGCACAACGGAACCTCTACGCTAAACAATCCTATCAGCAATCGTACTAACGACCTTCGGCATGGCAGGCGTCACTGGCTCAGATCTAGCGGCCTCATCTTTCTTCCCCTTGGAAGAAGTCAAGTCAATCACAAGCTTATCGACAATAGGCGGACCCTCACGAGCACCAGAGAAAGCCTTAGGCTTTTTCTCAACCAGCATCTCTTGAGCAGGTAGGGAAGATCTTTTCTTTCCACCTTCATTCACAGCAAGCTCCACGACAGGGATTAAACGAGCTAACATTTCCGCCTTGATCCGTTTTATCTCCTCTCTCTGGGGCAGCCCACCTTTCTCCCGACGAAGAGGACTAAGCAGTCAACGCCATTCACGATACTCAATGGGGATACCTAAAGCAACATACACCTTCTTCAAATCTAGAGAAGTCTTTGGAGTTGAGCCGAATTCCAAATCTACATAAGCAGAGAAGGACAATCAACAAATCTGAGAACTGCTTAGTAAAAGCACAAAGTAGCCTAGAGAATAGCTAAGCAGTCTACTTATCGGTAATTAAAATCGTCGGAATGCGTAGCTCAGGGGAAGAATCAGACTCCCACTCTCCATGTATCTCTAAAGTCTTCTTGGTCCAGTCATGATCTCCCTTACTCGAATGATCGAATAGCCTATGGTGGGATCACTGTTGCCTAACCCCATCAATATGGCCTATGTAAAAGAAATACCAGAATTCGTTGACAGTCAGATCCAAGTCAAAGAATTGGCTTAGATTGAGGAACCCCATCATCACACGGACCGCATTTGGAGAACATTAAGTGGGGGCACACTTCATAGAGCAAAGCACTTCTTGAAAGAAACGCTGCATGGGAAAAGTAAATCCTAACACGAAGAAGTAGGGGTGAAACTTAATAGCTTTCTGAGCTCCACTTCATGGCTCACGGCTGCTACCCTTCTTGACATGCTTCACACGCATCCCAGACGGAATGACGTGCCTATATGCTTTAAGGAAATCTTTGAACGAGCCCACTTTACTTAAAGACCAGCCTTGACAATACAACGGCGGCACACCATAATCACTCTTGTGGCTTGAAAAAGATATGCTCGAAGAAATTCTACAAAGACGCAAGGAAGAATCGTTAGACGACTGCATAAAAAATAAAAAAAAAAGTGCAGCAGGCGCCATGGCCCAAGGGCAGCAACCAAGGGAGCCTAGCCTACGCTGGCTCCCGTTTCTCTATCTCAGCCCAGCAAGCGTCATGACCTAACCCAATTGGAGAAGGGCCCCCGCGCTTCCCTCTATTTCTCATATCTCATGTGGGCCAGCCCAATGGCCCATGGCCCAATTGCATGGGCTTGAGCCCAACAACCTAGACTTTGCGCCCAGCGCCCACCAGCTTTGGCCCATGCCAACCAAATCCAAACCAAGCCCCAACTCGTCTTTGTGGCCCACGCCACTGAACCCAGACCTCAGCCTGCGCCGAGCCATCGCAACACCAAGCTGACAGCAGCCACCCACGGCAGCAGCCATGCTGTGGCCTCTCCAACCATTTTTTTTCACACATCCTTGACCCTCATCGAGCCAAATTTCAAGCTCCGAGGCTCCCAAAAATTAAGAAGATAAGGAAAATTAATTTTTTCTTACCTTGGAGTGGCGTGAAGACGAAGAAAGCAATGAAAGACGGTCCTTTGCACGGGCAAGTGTAGAAGATTGCTAGGGGAGGGGGAACAAATATCCTCTAACTTTCTCTCTCTTTTAGGGTAGAATTAATTGCTCTTTGAAGTGGATTTAATCATCTACTTAAGGTAGACTTAAATAGACTTTGGAAGTGATTTATTTCTCTTTCCTAGAAGGATCTAATTTCCAATTAATGTGGGAATCTACATCAAAATAGGAAACAATCTTATGTTTCTTAAAGCAAGAGAATATCTCTACACCTGCTGCCCTTTTCTGGGAGCAGCCCAACAAGTGTGGGGGCATTTGTGGAGCCAAAAATAATAAAAAAAATTACCCTCGAGGCACACTGGGATTCCCATGTGCATGCAACGGAAAATAACGGCTCAATCAAGGAAGAGTCAAAGGTGATCAAAATGGTATTTATTCAAATCTCTCTCATCACTCCTCATCAAATCCTTATTCAAAAGGTAATTCCCAATTTTCCTATTTAATTTAGGATTAATTGCAAGATATTATTTTACATAATATCTTGCAATTATTCTCTAATTACACCATATATGGCCAGCCACTATTCTCCCACTAAAAAGCTAAGTCATTTGCTACCCACAAACTCCTAAACACATTCTTTTCAGAATTCTAACTTTGGCATCGGAGATTCTTCGGCCAAAGCCCCACCCCCCATTCATGGTGGGTGCATGAGGCTTTTGGGCTTAATCTTAGGCGTTATTATTTTGCAGGTGCATTTTTGTCAAAGGAGAAGACAGCGGAAATTTGCATCCACACATACCGTCGATTTCACAACACTTTTTGTGTTTTTAGAGTTTTTACATAACAAACAATAAGGGGTACTTCAACAAACTCTAAATACAAAAGCCGATATAGTTGACTCTCTCCCTTCTCCCTTGTTTCTCTCTCACTTCTCGACCTAGACTCTCTCTCTCTCTCTCTCTCTCTCTCTCTCTTTCCCTCTTTTCTCTTTCTCTCCTCTCCATTTTTTCTCTCTCTTCTCCCTTTTCTCTCATGTCACAACCTGACAATGATGATGAAGTTCAACTTCTATAATTTTTAGATTTAAAATAGTTTATGAGTTCACTACCAAACAGATTTTTTGATTTTAAGAAAAACTGATTTTTAAGATGAATTCTCATTAGTCGATTTTAAAAATGATCAAAGGTTTTGAGTTGAATACCAAACAGACCCTTCTCTTCTTAGCTATTTTTTTACTTTCTTTTACTTTTGATTTCTTTATTTCTTATGTGCCTTTTAATTAGACCTAGCATCTGTGTTGTGTTTTCCGTGTTTGTGTCGTTTTCGTGCCATACTCGATATCGGGTTGTGTCGTGTAACACCTGTTAAACTAAACAAGTAATATATGACCCAATCCGAAATCGACCCGTTGCTCGTTAAAGAAAATATATTTTAAATCATTAAATAATGAAAATAAAAAATATAATTTGACCCCAAAAAAATGAAAAACATAATACTAAATTAGTATATGCATATCACATTGTCACATAAATATTACTTTAAAAAATAAAAATGTCTTTCAAGTATTACATGTCCCATAATAAAGCCTAATGAAAAAACATTAATTAGTACATTACTACAAAATACCAAATGTTCAAGGATATGCAAAATGAAGAGAGTTGTGTTTTAAGGTTGAGGATGCAATCACGAGTGTTTATATATGCTTTCAAATTTTACAGAGTTGTACATTAATGATTATGAATTTTATTTATTTTGGAGTCCCTTAAATATACTATTCATGAGGGGTTGTTGGGTACTAATCATTCAAACGGTGATGTACCCATCCTCAAAGCGTAGAGGATGTGATCACGTGCGTTTGTTTATTTTTTCACATGTTTTCCACTTGTAGATTAATTATTATAATTTTTTAATGTGTGTTTGGTATTTTTAAATTACTTGATATTTTATTTTTAATGTGTTTTATAATTTTTCAATCTCACTCTTTGCCTATAGTATACTATTAAAATAAATAAATAAATACAACTTAAATTTTTTAAATTTATACAATAATACATATTTGATATACAATATATACATATACACTTGGCTATTGTATTTTATAGTAAGTTTTTTTATTAGTTTAAAAAATTAAAATCATCAAAATAATATTTTTCTTAACGTGTCGAAACGGATTACTCGCGTATCACTCTCGTGTAAACCTGTTAAGGACTCGTTATTAACGAGTTCTTATTTTTAACCTGATAATGACCCAATTAGTTATCATGTCGACCCGAAGCCCATTATTTTCGTGTCGTGTAAGAAATTGTCAGGTCTATTTTTAATTGTTCCCATTATTTTTTTTTAGTACATCGATATTTTTACACTAAAAGGATGGGGAGTTCGGCTAAGCCACACAATAAGCAACCTAATTTTGTTCCCATCATTTATTGTTTGATTAAGAAAAAAATGTATTCGAACACATCATTAAATGATGAAAAAATTATAGTCTGACACATCATTAAATGATGAATAAATTAGACCGATAAATTTAATGCAATTTAACGTCATCATATGTTAACAACTTCCATTTTCCAAATCCACTCTTCATCCACCTACTTGTATCTTAAGCATATTGTCACTCTTTGTAATCATGATGAAAAAAGTGGAAGAAAGCACGAAATTGCACAAGGTTGAGTAGGCCACCAACACCAAATGGGTTTTCGGAATGATGATTGAGTAGCTCTGAATAATGGATTTCATCCTACTCCTGCTACGTCCCATAAGAGAATGCCATGATGAGTCGCTCAGGCGCGTGCAAGTTAATATGATTGAATTAGTTGATGTAACGATATACAATAGATGAGCGGTTTTTTTTAATTAAAATAGTCTTTAGGATTTGCATAATTTCTTAATTTAGTCTCTGAGATTGAAATCGATAGAAGTGGTCCCTGAGTTTGTCAACCATAAATCATTTCGGTTATTCTGTGAAAATTTCTATTAAATAAGAATAAAAAATGATAAAAATAACCTGAATTTAATTAACAATGGGCCAAAATGATTTGACAAAAATTGAAGGTTTTTTTTTGTCATTTTTCGTTATTTAATAGATATTTTTTATAGAAAGATCAATATGATTGATGGTGGACAAACTCATGACTACTTCTATCGATTTCAAATCTCATAGACCATTTTGGCTAAAAAGCATGTTGTTCAATAACCATTATTCTAAAATTCCCCGCCTAAATCCGCCTAGGGCCTACCCGCCTAAATCCGCCTAGGCCCTACCTAGGCCCTAGGCGGCTACCCACTGCCCCAATTAGTTCCTAGGCGTTTGAAAATTAAGAAAGAGCGTCTAGGCCTGCTTAGGCGTCCGCCTAGACCGCCTAGGCACCCCGCCTAACCCATCCGAACTCGCCTACCCACCCGCCTATGCTGTGACGCCCGCTTAGATAGAAAATAGATAACTTTCATTTTGCATTTTATTTTTTTAATAAACTGTAAGAGACTTTTTGAATACTTAGATGAACACACATTATATGCTTGTTCACCACGTTTTCATTATGTTCTAATACTTCAGTAATCTATATGTCATTCTATTTTGCAGTTTATGTATTCCAATAAAATTATGTATTTTTAATTATAAGCACACTTATTTATACGATACCTAATAAATTTACTCAAATCCGCCTAGTCTGCCTAGGCCCCAGCCTAGGCGCTAGGCTTCAACCCATTACCCGACTAGCGCCTAACGTCTTTTAGAACCTTGTAAATAACAAGATGCAATCAACATTTCACACGATTTTAGCACGGGGACGAATGCTTGATTTGATTACAGAAACTCGTAAATTTGTGATAGACATGTCTAAAATAGTGAACATTTCACTCACACTCGTGAATTTTGAACCAGTTTCGGCATGTAAAGTTAAAGACTCAACAGAAATGTGATGGACAGTATAAGACCACAGCAAGCAGTCCAATAACGAGGACAATCAATAGTGTTTGGTTTATTTTGTACTACCAAAATCTTGGAAACCGGCTTCCACTCGAGTACATGACCTGAAAATCTCTCTATTTCATTACTTCTCTGCTGTACCCACTCACTGCCTAATTCCGCGAGCACAATTTTCATATGTTTTTACAACGCTGGCACATTTCAGAGGGTTGTCGGCATGCTCCTTGTAGCAAGACAAGCAAGCATCCTTTTCATTGGAGCAGGGCATAGGCTTCTGGAATGGAAGCTTGAACTCCTTATCACGAAGTTCCTTTGCTTTTTGTGTCACTTCCTGCAGCATTTTCTCATCCTGTTTCTGCAACCGCTCCACAACCCTCTCGCTTTCTTGCAGAACAGATCTGATGGCATCAAGCTCCGCATAGGGTGACTGTGAAGGAGGAGGGGTTACAGGCACAAATAGAGGAGACTGAAGAGGCCATTCTTTGGCACCTGGCCCTTTGAGTGTTTTAGAGTCATCAGAACCCTGCTTCTGAGTTATCTTTGCTTGGGGATGCAGACGCTCTCTTGGTACCTTTTTAGTTCTTCTAGGTTTCCTCTTTGACTTCTCAGCATCCTCAGCAAGCTTTTTAACCAGATTGGAGCTAATCTGAATACTAAAATTGTCCATGATGGGACGGTTCCCTGATAAGATACCTAGAAGGCTGGAAATATTGAAGCAATTGTGCCTGATTAGAACCTAAATAAAATGACTATCGAAAGAGAGACAATAACTGTAAAACATTGCAGCAACAAACTCTAGACTTTGAGAGAGGATTTCTGTCAGAAATAGAAAAGGAAACCACCAATTCTCGCATTCTTGAAATTTCAAATGTGGAACACTACCCCTATATTGTTTCAAATCTTATGCATATCTGGGTTGGTCAGCCAGCTGGTGATTTCATCAGTCGAAAATTTTTAGTTGTTTGAAAAATAAACAAACAGTATATTTCATAGCGGTGTAATTCCCTTCACCTCATGCATGCTACCGACAATGGCAGTAGGATACTAGTAATTGAGGATCCTCAGCCCCATTCTTGGATGAAATTCAACAGCCAGGTGTGCATACACATCATTGTCAAACACCAAAGAAAATGACTATAAACTTACTAAAGTTCCAATGTACAACTGTACCATTGCGGTTCAATGAACTCTTAACTTTCACAAATTATGCTGCATGCGTAACTAATATTGAAATTTGAAATTCAATATCAAGTTCAAGAAAATAAAGCCTATTCAAAAAGTAAAATATGAATTCTGTTGCTGGATTTTAATGGTTATAGCTTCATTGGTCAGACAGATGCATTATAATATATGATACATACAATGGATTTCCTTGGATATTGAAGAAAATCCCATCTCCCGAAACTCTAAGCAAGCCTAAGTTGTGGGGTCTTAGTTCATACACCTTCCAGCAGACAAGGTTTACTTCAACTGTTTATTGCCAATATAGAGAATACATACTACACAGTCCTCCCAAAGTTTGAAAAGACTCTTTGAGAAAGATGTCTTATTTACATATAGAAGATATTCAACCTCAAGTTCTGATAACATTAAACTCATTTGGGGGGTTTAAATCAACACAAAGTTACGAATGGAAAAGAAACCCATCACAAGGATTACATACCTTATCCACGCATATAAGGACATCCACTTAAGTTAATCTATAAGTGCAACTGAGACAAAGAAAAAAAAATACACACATCTCAAACAGAACAAACCATCTGGTATCTTGTTAACCTTTTTCTTTCTTTTAGCATTTCCAAGCCTAATGTTACAAACACAAACAGTAAAGCTTGCGCAAATATATCTATGACAAGCGCAATAATTAAACTTGACATGTACTAACATGCAAGTATTGAAGACAACAATACAATAGAGAACAAATCTTGACAGTTATACTTTCTATCACAATCTTTTGGGAGCATTATTATTCCATAATGTGTAACCAGTAGATTTAAAACTCCCTAATCTGTAACCATTTTAGTTTCAAACTCAGGAAGTAAAACATGGGTAAAATAAGGCAGACCGTATCACTTTTGTTCAACTGAATTCAGGTCGCATTAATATGCATACTTACAAAGCCAGTCTCTGCATTTCCTCCTGAATAAGGAAATTAGTGGTCTACATTCACCTGTTTCCTATGAGAATCATGATTCGTAAAACCCCAAACACTAATATGGCATGATGCTTAATACTAGTCAAGAAGTGAAATCAGAGACCACAATTTCGGTAAGCCACAAGGGTCCTAAAAGCAACTATATTTCAACTCTGAAGATCATGAAAACTCACAAGTCACAGCCCCGAAATTTCACAAACAATGGCAGTGGAAACAACAGCCCTAGTATAAACATATCGACCCAAAATCTCCGCAGCATCAAATTCATGTAAAAAATTGCGACAACATTACCCACAATTATACAAAAAGCAATTAAAAACTAAACTAAGAGAACCTTCAACAGACGAAAGAGCAAAAAAAAAAAAAAACCAAACTGATTCGTCAGATGCTTCTTTGAGGCATTTAATCAAACAGCTTGCAGGCCAAATATGCATAACCCTAAAAGTACGATCCCAGAACGAACTGTGAAAAAAAAACCCTAATTCGACGAAGGATTGATCTGCGAAAAGAAGAAAGAAGGAGAAGGTGAACCTGGCTGTGCCTCTGGAGGAAGACAATACGACCAAGGGCGCTCTATAGGCGCTTTGGGCCGCACTTTCTTCTGCTGGGCATCGGTGAAACAACAGACTTCGCGGAGAGGAAGAAAGTGGGCGGAATTGTAAGTACGCGTCAAAGTTTTGGGAAGGAATTGTTAGCTCATCTCTAGCCGAAAGATCCAGAGCCATAGTTGAAAATAGCTTAAAAATCGTCTCCAGGGCCGTGTCAAAGGACTCGTGGGCCTCACAGGACAAAGAAGGGCCAAAGGGCCAACCAACTTGCCCAATCCAGTTAGCCAACCAGCCTTGGGCTGGGCCACAGTTTGAATGCAACGGTTAGTTGCTAACGTCAAAGTGACGTCAGCTAGCCGTTATATTTGAATTTTTCTTTTTTATAGGTTTTTTTTTTTTACAATTTTTTTTTTAAAAAATTTAAAATTCTATTTTTTTCCCTATAACTTTCTAAGCCATTAAGCAACATTAAATTAAATTAAGTAATATGAAACAACATTAAACAATATTAAACAACATTAAATAACATTAAACAACATAAAAAAAAACATTTAACAACATAAAACTTAAACAACATTTTTAAAAACATTTAACAACATAAAACTTAAACGCCTACTTCATGCTTCTTTTGGCCCAAAGATGTGCAACAAGATCCTGTTGTAGGTACTTTTGGCCCAAAGTGTCGCCCATTTTGGGTACCATCTGCCAAGTAATACCCCATATTGTACTGACGCCCGTTGATGTAGTAGTCAAGTTGAGGTGATTTACCTTCCATCAGGTTATTGAAGAGGGGTGAATGCCCAAGAACTGTAATGTCATTTTGGGATCCAGGGACTCCAAAGAAAGCATGCCAAATCCATGTGTCATACAAGGCAACCGCCTTTAACAAAACAGTTGGCTTTCTCGACCTTCCGCTAAAGCCTCATTACCATCCGGTGGGACAATTCTTCCAATTCCAATGCATGCACTCTAATGACACTATCATGCCCGGAAACCCACGGTCTTCAGCTTTGCGAAGGAGCCAATCCAGATCTTCTTGATTTGGCTCGCAGAGGTACTTCTCTTTGTAAAATTGAACAATTGTGTTACAGAATTAAGAAAGAGTATCAAGGCATGTAGATTCAAACATACCATATATATGTTTCATCCATCGAATCAGCTGGGGAGCCATAGGCCATCATTCGTAGTGCAATAGTAACCTTCTGATGAGGTGAGAAACCAGGGCAGCCTGCTCTGTCCAGCTTCTGTTGAAAGTATGGATTGACCCGATAGACATCATGAAGCAAACGCTCAAAAACATGACTCCTCATCTAGAAGCGACGTCTGAAATCATCTTCTCTGTACACTGAGTTTGGGTTAAAGTAGTTGTTCCTCAGTTGGCCGACACACCATGGTCGCATCCAAGGCTGCCACATATTGTGTGTTGCGCCATGCTTCATTTTCTTCATCAGACTCATCATCTTCTCGTCTCATCTGCGCCCATTTTTCTTCCAATTTGGAATTAGATGAGGACCCTTAGTTGGAATTCGAAGAGGATCCAAAGTTGGAATTCATTGCAAACTTGAATTGAAAGATATCGAATTCAAAGGTGTGTGAATTATAGCCCATAATCCACCCTATTTATAGGCCAACAAAATTCAAATCCAACGGCTAGCTGACATCAGTTACCGTTGGATTTGAATTTTTTTTTTCGGCCAAAATGTTTTAAAAAAATATTAAAAAATTCTCATTTTTTCCTATAAATTTAAGTTGTTGTAGTTTTTAAATTTAAGTTGTAGTTTTTAAATATAAGTTGTACTTTTTAAATATAAGTTGTAGTTTTTAAATTTAAGTTGTTGTAGTTTTTAAATTTAAATAATAAATTATGTTTGGCCCTCGGTTGCAGATAATAAGAAATATGGCCCTGCATTATTCATTAAAATATTAATTTCTTGGAGGGCCAAATGGCTAAAACGAGCCCTCTGGCCCTCCTTCGGTTGGAGATGGCCTAAATACCTATAAATTTTGAGCATGCAACATAAAGGATAGGACCTGGATTTGGGGGCCAGCCCAATTTGACTGAAGCAATTTTGGGTTGGGCTGGATCAAATAACAAGTCCGAATAGATTCATGGGTGCGCCTATTTGCTTCAACTTTTAGTTTCGAGAGCCCAATCTAAGAGAAAATTGTAGCAATGGACTCTCAACTTTAATCCAATTGGAGCAATGGTCCTTTAACTAAAAATTCATGACCATTGGTCCCTTAACTCATCAAAACGTGCAGTTATGGTCCTTTTCGTAAACTCTGTTAGAATTTCGTCAAAATGAGTCATGTCGGAAGGACCATTGCTATAATTGGGGTAAAGTTGAGGGACTATTGGTCTAATTGGGTTGGAGTTGAGGGACCATTTCTCTAATTGGGTTAAAGTTGAGGGACCATTGCTACAATTTTTTCTCATTTGATTTTTCATCTTTGCCTTTTGATTTAGCCTCACGTGCGTGGCACCTGATTCATTTTGACGGAAGTTCTAACGGAGTTGACGAAAAGGACCATAGCTGCATGTTTTGATGAGTTAAGGGACCATTAGTCATACATTTTTAGGGACATTACTCCAATTGACTTAAAGTTGAGGGACCATTGCTACAATTTCCTCGGCAATCTAAAAATATCATTACTTACTTCAAATTAATAAATCACAAGTGAAAATTTGTATGGGAAGGAATGCTTATGACATTTGGGAGTACCTGTTTGATAACTACTTTGCTAGTTTTTGTGTATATATTTTTGTTGACTGAGATATGAAATGTATATAGGAGAAATGAGGAATGAAGAAGGATGATGGGATACAAGGGAAGAAATAAGGAGTGAATCAAAACAAAATCTTGAAAGTGAAAACATCTTTAATTAATTTTTGGTTTTTAGTTTCATGTGTGTCTGTACTTTACATATTTTCTACAACTCTCCCACTATCCATCACCCATTCTTCTTCGTCACTAACACAAAAAGCGAAATAAAAAACAAAAAACAAAATGGCATCATGCGTGCTGAATATGGAGAGTAACCAAGCTCATTATAAGCACCTGCAAAGTTCCTTAATTCCTTGATGTGAGATTCACACTCTCAATGCACCCCATCACGCCTGAGGTCATTTAAGCATAACAGGTATTTGGTGATATGCTAACACGTGGGTCGTTGGGCTCATCACGTATATTAACTTTAGATGGTACTATTTACACATCATAGGATTTGGCTACCTTTTCATTTACCATTATGGCTTTATATATCCTCCTACATATAAACAAGCCACACGAGTTACCTCTTTTTTCAAAGTCATCAAAAATATTCAAGCATCGCTTAGAGTAGTTGAGAACATGGTCCATTTTCAATTCAACAACACCATCACAAGAATCACATGATTGGCTTTCCACTGAACAATCATTCCTTGTTGAGGCCGGCCACCATGAACATGAACAATCATTCCTTAGGTGTAGGGTCTCTCTCACATCGCTTTTAGTTCCCTTTCGTTGAGGATCCTCTCCGGATCCTCTTTGTGAGGATCCTCAAATCGTGTCTGTTTATCGTATATCGTGCAGTCATAAATTATTTTAAATACTCTTATTTAGAATTAAACATGAATAGTACTTGACGAAAACTGACCGCACGATGTACGATAAACGGACAGGATTTAAGAATTCCTGAGATCTTCACAAAGAGGATCCGAAGATGATCCTCATTCTTTGTTTTTTTTTTTTATACTTTTTATGTGTCTTTTAATTATTTAACTATTTGTTTTGGCATCATGCTTCAAACTGTTTTTTCATCCCCTTCACATTGATAATAATTAACAATTGAGGCGATCTGCTTTTTACTTCCTTCGCTCTTGTAAGGTTTCATAAATTTTTTAAGTAGGGTGATTTTTCACATTCTCACAAATCCAACCCGTGATAAAATTTCAAAGCCAAACTTAACACATAAATAAAATTTCAACCTGTGATATTTTATTTATTTATTTATTTTGCAAGTGGCTCTTCATTTTAGTGGTGGATAGAAGTTGAGTTCTTGCATGATGGCGTAAGTTCAAACTTGGTCAATGGCTAATCTAATCTAACAAAATCTATCATTTGACCAAAAAAATAAAAAAAAGATGACATCTCAATCATTAACAATATGGTTTTTTTTTTTTTTTTGACAAAAAAAAAAAAAAAAAAACACACAAATAATTTAGCTGAATGGTATGATCGGAACCACATGTAATTTTTAGATTTTACAGGTGAACTATTTAGATACCACAAAGTTAAAGTTCTACTTTAAAATTAATGAGAGGAGCCACTCTCTTATAACCAAGGTATAAAATATTGATGATATCAGAAATATCGGTAGTCCAAAAACACGGAAATTTCGATGGAAATATCGGGATATTATCGATATCGATAAAAATTGAATAAAAACCACGAAAATTGTAAGAAAAACTTGGAAATTTTTATTGAAACTTTGCAGGATGTTTATTTAGTCAATTATCTATTAGTTTATCACAAAAAATTGGAAGGAAATGCATTGCATGATGGATTTAACTGATTTAAGTTGATTATATAGCGAGCTGGCAAACATTGTGAGTGTAGAAAATATGTAGTAATTAATGAAAGAAGTTTAAACACACCATAATCATTTGTATATAATGAATTAGTACAATATTTTACACTTTATACATTGCATGGTAAGATACATGAGTGACTTAGTACCACATAGAGTTCCTATGAGGTTCAAATTTTTCACTATCTTCATCATCTCTATGTGTAGAGTAAGTGTATTGTGAAGAGTAGTCATCAAATGATAAATCCCCAAAATAGTTTTGCATGTAATTGTTAACATGCCACCCATATGGATCCGAGATTGGTTGACGTTGTCCATAAGCAAAATCATTTGAAGATTGAGTCTCGGATTCTTTCCATGAGTCGTTCGATTCCATCCCAACAGGAATGAGATATGAAGGGTAGGGAAATGGTTGGTTATGAGTATAACCATAGTTACTACTTCCCACTCCAACAGAGTTCGAAGTTATACATAACGAGTCATCTTCTTGACTTGACAAAGTCCCCTTGCCTTTTTCTCTACGGGTATAGTCCTTCCCTATGGCACCAATTCCTGGTCCTGCCCGCCTACTGCCATGGTCCTTATCCTGTGTTGCATGCGTGAAGTTTGCCTCACCAGTGAAGGGGCTCATAAATCCGGGAGGTGGTCCAACATAGTTTCCATATCCACCACTACCTCTAGCTCCACTATATCCTTCATCATTCCCACCTCCGGTGGTAGGTGAGTCTCCTGATCTTGATCTATCATTAGTATCAGCATGATCTTGTGGTTGTGTAGGATTGGAAGAAGGTGGAATTCTAGTGTTTCTTGGTTTTGGGCGCAAAAGTTATTCCAAAAAGTCAGCGCTGCTAGATCCCACCTCCTCCTCTAATACTCTTTCTACATTTATCCCTTCATTACGTGCTTCTTCAGCAACTTTGGGAGCTGGGTTGCCTTCATCATCATCTAAATGAAGAGGTCTAATCCATTGATAAAGTTGGTTACCCTCTGTATCATCATCTTCAGCAACAATATCAAACACATCTAGTGGGTCACCACGGTCGACATGATCTATTTCTGCTTCCTTATCTCGAATTTGAAGCTTCATGTTGTAGTAGCAATAAACTAATTTTTCCAACCTACTATGAGCTAACCTATTTCTTTGCTTTGTGTGTATGAGTGCAAATGTACTCCAATTTCTTTCACAAGCAGATGAGGAAGCTATTTGTGATAATACTTTGATTGCAAACTTTCTCACAGTTCGTGCATCAGTCCCATACATGATCCACCATTCAGCTATAATGAAAAACAATGTTGATAAGCCTAATAACTCCAACAAATTCTATTATAAACTGATAGTGAAATATGTTTACACTCACTTGGAGACATTTTTGTTCGAGCAGCAACTGATGTTGGTTCTCCAAAAGTTTTTCTTGCATCTTTAAACCATGTTAGCTGAATTCAATAAATCGTGTTAGTTTAATCTAACAATGTATTATAATTTAAGTAATTGTGTACCTCATTTCCAAATTGACCAACTGCTGGTGATGCAGGGTCTAATTTAGAGTATACATTATGTACAGCACGTATAAGGGTACCATCATCTCCAACACCGGGTCTATATTGGTATCGAGGATTCAAATAATATGCTGTTCAAAGAAACACATACTCTAATAAGAGAAATAATACTTATGCAACTAAAGAAATGAATTGCAAATTATGACATAATTTATACCTGCTGCCTGCAAATCATGGTATAATGTTTTATACCATCGGTCATCAATTATCTTTATGACCCACCTTGCACCATGTTTTCTTTACAAGTCCTCCTTCACTACACGCATCAACTCATATATTGCCCCTATAGTAGGATACACTTCTGTGTCAACGATCCGTAAAACTTTGTAAAGAAGTTCAAACACTTGGCACACATGTTCTGATTGAGTCCAAAAAGCATGATCAAGCACTATACTTTCCACCATACGACCTGCATTTGAGCGGTTGAAATTGTGGTTGGCCCAATCGTCACTAGTGAATAGTTACTTCAACCCTGCTTTCTTCTTAAGTAGGCTGTCTAATGCAATATAGTTGGTGGTGAATCGAGTGGTAGCTGGACGAATAATTTCTCCTTTGCAAAATTCACGCATCTTTGCCAACAACCAACTGTGATTGTAAATATAATTTGTGATCAGTCTAGCTCTTTTTACGACAATAGCAATATTCTCTCTCTCCCCCATTGCCTCAAACATAAGATTAATACAATATGCTGCACATGATGTCCAAAACACATTATGATGCTTCATTAACTTTTTTCCAGCTTTGACAAATGCAGAACCATTGTCGATCACGACTTAGACAACATTATGCTCTTCCATCTCCATGATTACATCCCTCAATAATTTGTAAATATACTTGTAGTTCTTTATATGGTCTGAAGCATCAACAGACTTCAAAAAAATTTTCTTTCCCTTAGAGTATACCATGAAGTTTATGATAGACAATCTGGTCGGGCCAGTCCATCTGTTACACATGATTGTGCAACCATTAGTTTCCCACTTTGACCTTAACTTGTTAACATACTCGCCAATGTCTTTATACTCCATTTTCAAATATTTGTTTCTTACCTCATAGGGAGTGGGAGGTTGTACTCCAACACCGGCCTGTTGACGTCCCAATACCATATTTTTGAAATGATGTGATGATGCCTTCTCAGCAGGGACATTTTCATAGATAAAGAACTTGCTAATTAGACGCCCCATTCCCTCCTTCACATTACCTCCAGTGAAATAACTCCAAACAGTATTTTGACGTGCTTTGGATGACTTATATAAACTTGGGGCTATTGGTGGTGTTGGTTGTGATTCTCTAACACTTGCTCCCCGTCTCATTTGTGCACCACCACTTGTCCCGGAACCTTGTGCTCTATTAGGAATTTTATGAAGGTGTTCTCTTTCCCATGCTGACTGTTTGGAGGCACATAATGCTTGTTTGAAACTGCGTCGTTCTTCAGGTCCCATGTCATCATCACATTCGTCCTCATGGTCATCATCATCACTGTCAGCCGCTTGGCCAATGACTTCTCCTCGTAGCCCAGCTCGAATATTTTCCATTCCATGTGTTATCTTTTCCTTATGGTGTTTTTTATTTTTTTAATAATGTGGTGATGAATGCCTTCACTTCTGGGGGGACATTATCACATCGTTGGACATTATTTCCTGGATCTAATCCACTAAGATGGTACTTAAGTCGTGTCACCCCTCCACTCTTCATTACCCGACCACAATATTTGCAAATTGTGCCATGTTTGTTTTCATCTATTGGGTCTCCATGTTCCCAAGCTGGATCACGTTTAGTAACTCCACTGGACATCTTAAACGTACCTATATTTATTTTTCATGAAAATTAGGTAATTATTTTTTGGCCAAAAAATATAGTAGTGACGAAAACATATTAAATAGGATGTAAAGAAAATGATTGTAAGAATTTAAGTAATTATAAAAATAATATGGAATAATAAAACCTAATATTAATGAATAATAATCTAATTTGATAATAAAATAATAAATAACATTAAACATATTAAAATTATTCTAGGGAATAATTATACAACATTACTTAATTACTTCAAAAAATTAACATGCAAGTATTATTTGGTTCTTAGATCACATGCACGAGTCCACACAAATTTTTTTGTTGTTGTATAAATTACAATAATATAAATATAAGTTTGTAAACTTACTTTAAATATGGAACCATTTGTGTAAAGGCCAAATAGAATCTGCGTGGAGCAACAATAAAATAATAATTACACAAATGTAACAAATCTGAAACTTTCGATGTCGTACGTAGCAGCAAAACCTCGAAGATGCTCTGCAGCTTGCTGTCTGTGAATAAATGAGAGAGAAAGAAGGTATTTAACATTTAATTTGGAGTGGTGCGACCTGCAGATCCATTTATTCAGTTTGAAGCTCTGAAATGGCTCTGGAATGGATCTGGAATGGCTCTGAAAGGGCTAAGGGAAGAAGAAGAAACGAAAAGGTGTAATAGAGGTTTTTCAATTTTTGAAGGGTAAAAAAATGTGTGATGATCTGATACTCCACCTCTGAGAATGTGAAAGAATATCACGCGTGGCACATGGTTTATGAAACCACCATTATTTTTGTCTTGTCAAAAATTGTACAAGTTGTAAAAGTTGTCAGAGACAGAGTTTTGAATTATTTGGATGTTTTTTTTTCTCACACGCCACCACACACACACACAGAGTTAAAGACTCTCACACGCCACCACACACGCACACAGAGACCACACATGTACACAGAGATCACACACGTACACAGATACCTCAGTCTCTTGATCATTCTCTCTTCTCCCTTCTCCCTTCTCCTGCACACACATAGAGATCTCTCGATCCTTCTCTCTTCTCCCTTCTCCACACACACTCACAGAGACCTCAGTCTCTCGATCCTTTTCCTACATGGCCTTCTGCTCCTCCCTCGCCTTCCTCCTCGTCCGCGTCTTCCGCCTCGTCGGCGCCGTCTCCATCTCGCGTGACCTCTACCTCAAGTCGGTTATCCCCATCAGTGCCCTCTAAGCCCTTCGTAGTACTCCATCAACGGCGTCATCATCACCATCTAAACCTCGTCTTTCTTTCCCTTTCTCTTGGTGCAGTTAGGACAGTGGAACCCAGGAACTCTCCAGCGAGTTCTCTTAATCCTTCTCCGGTTAGATAAGCCTCGGGTTACCTCAATTCATCTTGGATGTTGTGTGGTTGAGATATACTAAGTTTTATCTCATTTTTTAACAAGGTTTTAGAACGATATCGACCCGGGGGAAGGCACATCCAGCTCCGGCGAGGCCATGAGTGTCAAGGAACTTTTCCAACACCTCCGACCGTTTCACGGCAAACGTAAGTTATAAAAACATTCCTCTCGTCTTGTATGTCATTTTTATACCTAGATCGGAGTCTAGGGTGCTCTTTTACAATTGGCCGAAGCTGTAGAAGCTCCGGCGTTCTTCTCCGATTCGCACCAGGCCTAAAATATCGCGATATTTTGATGATAATTCAATGGATACGTGTGAAAATATCGCTCTCTCACAAAACCGATATTATCGGCGAAATATTGCTGATAATATCGACATTTCAGACATTGCTTATAACTCCGTGCAAGACCTACTGATGGTACGATTACTTTTATTAATACTAGCGATATATTTACTTTAACTGTTTCTCAAGAAACTTATTCACGTTGACATCATAATTATGTAAGACATATATTGTATATTTTTGTAAATACCAACATTGAAATAATATACTGGTAACTGGAATAGACGCACATGTCTTTCGTGTTTTCAATAAGGTCTAAAACATATGATTAGTGCTTAACGACAAGTGCTTATGTCTTTTCGAACAAACAATATTATCTATGTATATTAAAGGGGCGGGAGAGTGAGTTAAGCCTCACAATAGGCTAGCAATAATGTGGTTCAAGTAGGGATGGGCAACGGTTATGGCGGGCGGATAACTGTGGTTATTTACCCATAACTGTTTATGTTCATACCCGCATAACCGTTTATCCATTGGGTAATTGTATAAACGGTTATACACGTACCCATAACCGTGTACCCATACCCATTTAGCCATAACCATTTACCCGTTTTTGAACCCCGTTTATCTTTTTTTTACCCATTTACCCCTTTTTTCAGCCGTCTACATTTTTTTTTAACAACTTGAAAATCGCAAAAGAAAAATTTGTCATAATTTTCGTTTTCTGACAATTAAACCTCTCGTTGTCACCAAAAGAGGCCTACAAAAGAAATGTATAAATTGAATTAGTATCCCATTTAGGAACACCGACACCAATTAGCATGAATCCAATAAAGGTAAGTGATCACATAAGGTTTACATTGTACACTCAGTTATCAGAAAAAAAGAAAAAAAAAGAAAAAAAAAGAAAAAAAAAGAAAAACAGCAAACAAAAGCGAAGTACCAAATCAAATGAGCGGGGGACAGGGCGTTTGAGACTCTTCAGCCTGGTGAAGAGATTGAAAATTTAGGGTTTTTAAATTTTTTTTTTTAAATTTTACATATATTAAATTAAATGGGTAAATGGATACCCGTTATAACCACGGGTAATACCCATAACCATCCATTTAAATTTCACGGATAAACGATTATACCCATAACCGTTTGTTCGTCTAAACGATTACCCATAACCGTAACCGTAACCGTGAGCCTTAAATGGACGGGTAACCGCGGTTATCCAAACCCATGGGTATTTTGCCCATCCCTCGAATCAAATCTAAGACATCTCACTAACAAGTGAAGAGAATTACCACTAGATCGTAGTACTAGGTGGTGACAAGTACTTATATTGAATGTAAGAAGTTACCATTAACTAGCTATCTATCTAGTCATGATTATAGTACTATATTTGGTAATCCAAGGACTAAAAGTTGTGAATCATTTCAATTCTAAAAATGTTATGAAGATCACATTTATGTCTCATATGATGTAGCAACTGATATGCATATATCACGTCAATTAATGAATTTATCTCAATCAATATTAGTTATATGCATGATGGTACACCAATATAATATAAATATGTGGTCTCCCGAACATTTCTCTTTTGATTTATACCCCAACTTTCAAAACAACACTTTTTTTCCTTTTGTCAAGGAACCAGGAAGTATTGCTTTTTTTAAGTCCAAATCCTAGGCTTATATTTGTATTTAGTTCTCTCTAAGATTTACATAATGCCCTGTCAAATACTAAGAGAATGTTGTAGGCCTATTTAACTGAAGAGCTATCAAGAGAGGGAGACGGACATAAAGCAAATAGAAAAGAGAGAATTGTGTGAATTACGTCATGTGTTTTCTGACTCCATTGTGCATTTATAGTACTAAGGAAGAGAGAATCCGCCTTTCAAGTAGTACATTACAATCAGAAAAATATCCAAAAGATACTATAAAATCCCAATAGGATTTACATAATTACATTCCTAACTAAATTAGGACTGCAACACTCCCCCTTGGTTGTGTAAATACTCAAACAAAATTTTGTATCAGGTCTTCAACCATGGTCCATGAAGTAAGTTCAGTTGATGAAGTCGTCAACATCATGAGTGAATGTGAGTCTCAAAACATACAAAAGAATACATAGGTAGTGAAACTAACAAAACCTCACTATAGTAAGACTCATGGTGGGATTAAAACACATAGTGTAAGAAAAAAGTGAGAAGTTAAAACTTAACGTCTTCAGGACACAAGTAGAACGCATACAAGAGTATGACCAGCCCAAAATGGGTGACTCGTTAAAACATATCATTGTAGGCATGTTTGCAGCAGGTATACGATCTCGTCACTTTAGCTAGATCAGAGAAATATACATCTAGGGCAACATTCTGAAAGCTAAAATTCATCGCACTTGCTTATCATAATTATGCAGTACGGGGATCAAGATGAGACATGGTGGGCAACGTCCACTCTAATTCGTGTTGTTCTTTAGAAACATTGATGTTCTTATCTCCCCCTACGACAGGAATACTGCCTCATTAAAGTGACAATCTGCAAATGAGCACTAAAATGATTGCTTGCAAGGGCTCTAAAGAGCTAATTCGAAGAAGAATCATAATCGACAAAGATCCACATCCTTCTTTGAGACCTATATTGGTATGTTAAGGAGGCGCAACTTGGCATATAAAATGTACACCTAAATGCCTAAGTACAAAAGGTTAGGTTTATACCCAATAAGGAACTGTAATGCTCGAAATGGTTGGGTGTCAATATGCCTAAAGATGAAACAACATAGTTGCATACAAGATTGCATAGCCCTAGAAGAAATCGAAAGCTTGGTGCGTTTACCAAGGTCCAGACGGTCAATTTAATTGCGCTTTATGGTCGTTCTGTGAGGTTGTTTTGTGGTGAACATGGGAAATTTAATGTTTCGTTTCAAACGCAAAAGACATGAAATATCTCTAATATAAACACTCCGGCACTATCCAGTTTTTTTAGACTTTATAGGATAATCAGGGTGGTGAACCCTTAAGTTAAAATTGGCCAAGAGATTAGCAGCAATGTGTGGGCCAAACATGTGACTAGTGTGTCGATACATTAACCAATGCATTTTGGTTGGATTAGTTCATAGTTATTCCCTTGAACCCATTGTGAAAAGAGAGTCAATGTCTTTGCGTGAGATGATTGATGTGAGAATTACTTGTCACTCAAATTAAAACCCTATCGACGTAGTATATGAAAGTAGGGATCGTTTAAGGCCGGGGATTAGAAGGGATGCTAATCTATACAAATTAAACTCTAAAACACTAAAACTGGACTCTAGACAATGAAAACAGGTACTAGGGATCAATTTGGACGAATTTTAACTCTAGACACCTTTAAACAACCTAACTTGACTCAAATAACTCAAAACAAACTCAAAACAGCAAATAGAATTCAACTAAACAGTTTCTGGACTCTAAAGACTCAAAACAAGCTAAATAGACCTAAAACACACAAAACAAGTTATCTAGACTCAAAACTAACACCTAAGATTGATTTGAACGAAATTAAGACTCAAATTGACTCAAAAGACTAAAAGACTCAAGATTTGACGAATTTAGACTATCTTAACACAAATTAAGAGCAAGGGATTGTTTGAAAACAGATTTAAACTTAAGCAAAACAGAATTGTAAACTAGACTTAGTTTTGTACGAAATTGGTGATTCAAATGGGTGAATGGCTAGTTAGAGGGATCCTTATCCACTCATAAACATATGCATACAACTTGATTCCCAGTTACTCTTTCGATAAACCATGAATGACAATGTTCCGAATTAATTGTATTGAACTAATCAATTCCCAGATTTCCCTAGATTCATTGAATTGAATGGATAACGCATCACAACCAAATTATTCTTTCTCAAACTCCCTAACTATGGAATACGCATGATAGAGACATTCAACAAAGATCATTAAGTTCAATGGAAATCATGAACATTGACAAGGCATTCATAACTATGGAAGACGCATGTTAATCCAGCCTAGGGTTTACTTAACATGATTGTGACTAGCAACCTTTACTACTTGTGAATATAAGTTCATAACGATTAGGTGAAATTCCCTTATATTCTAGCATCAAATTCATGCATGCAAACTAAGTATGCATCCTTAATCAACACACAAGAACAAGTTCTTAATAAAACAGATAAGTAAACCACATTCACAATTTATGAAATCATAACTGGAGTAAATCAAATCATAAGAAACATATATTCATGGCTTCAAATTCCCCCTCTAACTAATAGGGGTTTAGTTCCTCATGATAGCAATTACACAAAGAAAACTGAATTGAAACATTGAAAACAAGGATAGACAACACCTAAGAACGCTCCAGCAGTAGTCACGACTTAGAGTGGCACCTTCTCCTTCCTTCCTTGAATAGCTGCGGCACAAGAGGGGTTTTCTGGGTTTGTGTGGATGATATGGCACGGCAGGGGGTGAATTAGGTCAGAAACTATGGAGAATGGTGAAGGAAAGGGGCGGCAGAGAGTGGTGGATGATTTCTGGCGTGAATGATGTATATGGAGGGTGGTGTGTACGGCAAAGGGTTGATTAGTATATATATAGGCACCAAAAACCCTAGGTGAATCAGATTAGGACTTCTAGAAAGCCAAATCCATCCAGAAATAGGCTCAAAACAATCAGATTTCCAATGGGAAAGGGCCTAAGGTGCGGCAGATTTGGATAAGGAGGGATAAGGCTTCTAGAAAGCCTTGCAAGGCAAGGAAATCAGGTTTTCTGGGAAGCTAGGTGCGGCAAGGCTTAGGGTTTTCTAGAAACCTAATTTAAATGTCCCCCAATCAGAAAATAAACCCTTATTGTACCAGGAATTGAATTAGAAAAGGATTAGGATAGGATAAGGTTTGTTAAGATAAGATAAGGGTTGGATAAGATAAGATAAGATAAGGTTGTTTGGATAATGTTTTGGATAATCCTCCTTCTTTTGAGCTGATTCCTTATCTTCAATGATTTGAATTTATTTCTCCAATCCTTGAAACATATTCCCAACTCCATTTAAACTCCAAATTCGTCCATCTTCATGCCCATTGCTTGTGCTAACCATTCCAAGCCCAGATTTGCTCTAAAATGCTCCAAAATGCATCTTTTTGCCAACTTTGCTTCTTGGACCTAAAAACACACGAAAATGACTTTAAACACTATACTAAGCAACAAATAGCTAAGCAAATGCAAGAAAACACACTAACTAAGTAGCATAAATATGCTCCTATCAATGATAAAGAAATCCAATTTCACAAATCAGCAAGTTTGGCAAAATGTGCTTGTGGGAACATGATCCTTATCTTGGGTAAGGAGACGCATCTTATAATACGTCAAATCATTGTTCGACCTAAGTATCCCAAACGACCATGCCAAAGCAAGTAAACTGCTCTAGTAATCCAGCTTCAGGTCAACCACATATGCACATCCCAGTTAGGAAGCAGCCCATTGACCCTAAAACATTGCTTTGGGCTTCATATTTTAGAGGTGATACAAATATATTTCACTTTGTTTTCTTCAATGGTTTCAATCATGATCATTGTCCTCTCAAATATCCTTAAAACTCAACAAGTTCTTCTGGAATTAGGAGAATATAAGGTCTCTTAATGTTAATTCAGTACCATTATACAAAGCGGATGGTGCTAATGCCCTTAATTAGATTGGATATACGTAAATTCGTTGTAAGAGGGGTGATTTAGGTATAAAGTTAGTGTGCGTAACGGCACATTCATTTAGACAACTAAATTTCACCACATTTATACCTAAGCATGTGTTTAATTGAAATCGGTCACATGTATAGGAAACAATATTCAATTAACTCATACTCGAGGACAATGTCAATAACGTTATCCATAGACAAAACATACATCAAACTTGAATCCGGGAACATAGGAAATTGTTCACAAAGTCACCAAAATTTATTAAAGGGATTCCGCCAGCAATTTCCTATCAAAGTTCTGCTCTTCCAAATGTCTTTAGGTGGAGCAAGTCTCACAGATTGACCACAAGATTGGTACTCTTCAATGACATGGGTAGGGGCACGGACAAGTGCATAATTAATGATGTATTGATCAAAATGGAAGTAGAGTCTGTAGGGTTGATGTTCAAGAATATTGTTCTTTATTCTTGAAGTTTTACGTCTAACGTGCCAAAGACCACGCTTCTGGCCTTGATGCCACTTCTTGGCAGATCCTGATTCTGCCATATGTTATAAACAGGCCAAAAAATAAAAAATTAGCCTGGTTCGAGAGAGACAGCAGCCTAGCAGCAGCAAGTTGCTGACTTTGGTCAAGGGAACATGCCTTACATCATCAGGTTGCGAGTTGGGTTCGGGCAGGCCATAACAGGCCGTACCATGGTGGAGTGGGTCAAGGAGGAGAGCAGGCCCAGCAAGTTACAAGCTTGCTAGAAATTAAAGAATCTGGACTGGGCTTCGGTTAGGGATGGGCAAAATACCCATGGGTTTGGATAACTGCGATTACCCGTTTATTTAAAGTTCACGGTTACGGTTATGGGTAACCGTTTAGACGAACAAACGGTTATGGGTATAACCGCTTATTCGTGAAATTTAAATGGACGATTATGGGTATTACCCGCAGTTATAACGGGTATCCATTTACACATTTAATTTAATATATGTAAAATTAAAAAAAAATTAAAAAATCCTAAATTTTCAATCTCTCTGCCAGACTCAGAGCCTCAAACGCCCCGTCCCCCGCTCATTTGATTTGGTACTTCGCTTTTGTTTGATTTTTTATTTTTTTTCCTGATAACTGAGTGTACAATGTAAACCTTTTGTGATCACTTACCTCTATTGGATTCATGCTAATTGGTGTTGGTGTTCCTAAATGGGATACTAATTCAATTTATACATTTCTTTTGTAGGCCTCTTTTGGTGACAACGAGGGGTTTAATTATCAGAAAACGAAAATGAAGACAAATTTTTCTTTTGCAATTTTCAAGTTGTTAAAAAAAAAAAAACATGTAGACGAGTGAAAAAAGAGGTAAATGGGTAAAAGAAGGATAAACAGGTTCAAAAACGGGTAAACAGGTAAATGGTTATGGTTAAATGGGTACACGGTTATAGATATGGTTAACCGTTTATAAACAGTTATGGATATGAGTATAACCGTTTATGCAATTACCCAACAGGTAAACGGTTATGCAGGTATGAACATAAATGGTTATGGGTAAATAACCGCGGTTACCCGCTGGCCATAAGCGTTGCCCATCCCTAGCTTCGGTGCCTAGCTAACCTACCTTGGTGGGTTGCACAACAGATGCTAAACGACATCGTTTGGACCACGGTCAGAGCTTTTGGCTCGGCTTGGCTCGGCGCGACTCTACGTCACGGCTCAACTGTTAGTTTCCTTTTTTTTCCTCGGTACCCTAGTTCATGCTTTTATTTCTTTGGTTTCTTTGACTCAAATAATTAATCATACCAATTTCATCAAAATATAACATAATTTGCATAATCAAAATATGAAAGTATTAATTGCGTATGCATGAACATGCTTATATATATATATATGTATATATGTAATAGAAAACTAGGCGTTCATACATCATGATGAATGTTTTCATGCAATCAGGGACTCATAAAATTTTAATTTTGTGTTTTAGAAGAACCTGACTTGTTGAAAATGAAATATAGCCTTTGAATACTAGTTGTACAAGATCCTTTTTAATGTCGGATTTCTATCCTTAATGAGTTGTATCACGTTCAATATAAAAAGAAATTTAATCAATAGCAAGTATATTAATTCAATAAAATAAAAAAGTTAATCACAATAAGAATGATGGAAACGCAATACTTGATCTCCTTATTGAAGATAGACAACTTCTTTTTAGCACATCGTTAAGATTGTGTTGATAACGGGTTACAGACCTATTTAAATGAAGAGTTATACAGAGAGGGAGAAGGGTGGAAAGCAGAGAGAATGAGCCTTTATTTATAGTAGTAAGGAAGAAAGAATTTTTGCCGTTCAAGCAATACATTACAATCAGAAAACTATCTAAAAGATATTATAAAATTCCAATAAGATTTACACCATCACATTCCTAACTAAATTAGAACTGCAACATAGAAGATCTTATTTCAATAATCATGTCTTTAAATTGAATGCTTATTACAAAACACATTAAGGTATAGCAGCATAAAAACTACCCTTCCAATGTGACTCATTTTGATGGAATTCTAACGAAGTTGACGAAAATGACCATAGCTACATTTTGTTGAGTTAAGGGACCAATGATTATGGATTTTTAGTTGAGAGACCATTATTCCAATTAAATTAAAGTTGAGATACCATTCCTACAATTTTCTCAAATAAAAACTAGCTAACATATTAAGTAACATTTGAAATAATCAACCTAACAGGTTTTAACTTTGTGATTTTTTTATTTTTTACTTAATAAACAACATTGAAAGCTTTCTGGCCCCTTTAAATTTGTCCCATGAGTTGTTGAATTAATAATAGGGCTAATGGGTAATGGGGATGTTTAAGATGATGGAGTTAGAGATAAAGCTTCCATGTTTCTGATTATAAGGCTTAAAGTGCAAAATAATTAGTTTCCCCCATACTCCATAACGTACGAGAAAATTTTCAATTTAGCAGGAATACGGGCCCGCCATCACACGTCATAATACAAGTGTAGTGGCACTTGAAAAAAAAATTTCTCCAGTAAATGTACCAACTCGTATTTAAAACACATACAAACATCTCTCATAACGTATCTAGTTACCTAATTTTTTTTACCTTTTCCTTTTTTTTTTCCCGAAGGTCTCCTCAGTGATGACAAGGTGACAAAGATTTAAAAGGGAACTCCAATGAATAAATTGACTAGTGCGCACTCAAATTTTATCATCTCTGCACAATTTATCAAAATGTAGCTTATTGTAGCACTTCAGAAGTGTGCTCAGGATTCACTATATATCGACATGGTATCCCAGCGCCATATATAATTTCTGACTACTGGATAGGGATGGCAACGGTTCGATTTGGTGACAAAAGTGTCATAGTCTAATTATATTTATAACTACAAATTAACCATCATGTATTATCCATAACCATACTCACTGGCTAACGGATTCCCCATATGGATCATTTGTCAATGTAAAAAAATTATTTGTTCAACTCACACATTATAATTTAATAGATATACTAATTCCGTCATTGAATATCACATCCAAATCATAAAAAACAAACTAAAACATGGTGAGATCATTAGTGAAAGAAGGACAAACGACGGTGAAAGAGGAGAAGGGGGAGTCAATCTTCTTTGAAGATTGAGGAAAAAATGGACGGTGACATATCGACAAATGTCATTATTGTTACGATGACCGCCAGGCGGTGAGGCTTTCCCATGCGATGTTTTCTATTTGCATTCCCATCTCTTAGAAAGAGCCGCTAAAGGATCAGACTAGACAGGTGCAGCTAGCTTGACCGTCTTACTCGTCATTGAAACACAAGCTGGAAACAATACTTCCTGGAGGAATTCATGATCGATAAGCCAAATAAGATAGCAAATTAACGCAAATTGGTCCCATGAAAGAAGAAAGGGGATGACAAAAGCAAATACAACACCCACTACAAGAGAAACATCAAACAAATTATCAAATAATTTCGACACTTGTGAATATACATATATATTATAGGGTCATTTTGGTTCTGGTCCCTAGTCACCCTATTTTAGAATGAAACCTTATTTGTTTAAATAGTTTGATCAAAGTCTCTAGCATCATGTAAGGGATTTAACTCATGCATTTATGCATTCAATATCCCACAAATTATGAAATTTATACAAATTCAAATAATATTTTACAATAGCACAATTACTTAAAAATCAATAATAGAGTAATGTTCTTCACATAGTTCTAGCAAAAAAATAATTTACCCATGTAATTATTAATATAGTTTAAGAAATAATTATTGATATATATTAAAACATAAAATAAATACATATAATTAGCATGGGTACCTCCATTTAAAAAAATGAGTACAAATTAAAACGAACAAGAGTATTCATATAAATTAAAAAAATTGATACAAACTATAAATAGAAATATATGAAAAAAATACTAAAAATATATATTTGAAAATGATTAATAAGTTTTTCATTTTTAAAATTGACATACAATGACTTGTATGTTGTAGTCCTATTAGATTAGGAATGTGATTATGTAAATCCTATCATATCTAGGATATCCTTACGGGATTCTACCATATCTCTTAGACTAGATATTATCCTATTAGAGTTGTAATCCTATTGGGGTAAGAAATTCACCTTCCCTACTACTATAAATAAAGACACAATGAGGCGTGTGGGACCATGATTTTTTGGGCCCATGACATGTGGAAAGAATGATCGGAATGCCCGAAGCCCATGGAGCGTAGTCCATTAGGATAGTTTTATGCCTTTTGATAATATTACTTGTCTCCCAAGTAAGGAAACCCTAATTAAAGTAAAAAAATTAGGATATCTTAGGATTAGGCAACATAATCATAATTATAGAAAGATTGGGTATCTTATCTTAGATTTCCTCCTAGATAGTCTCCCAATGTGATGAAGATTACTTTCCCTACAAGAACTCTTAAGATCCTTATGAATACACTAGCCCGGGTATTTATCAGGGGACATCTAATTCCCTAAGTAGGACAGACTTCGATCTCTTTTTCTCAGAGCTATCTCTCTCTAGTACGATCACTTTTCTTTTTACAAGACTACCATAGACATCTACCTACATTCACATGTTTCCTTGTACAAAACCACAGTACACTTATTCTCTCTATGCCTAAAAGAGGTCCTTATGCCGCTGTCTATGTGTAGACACGTCCATGGAGAACTCATCTCCCAATGCCCCGCCATAGGCTATTCATCAAGGATGGTTTACCTCACTCTTTCATAGAATTACATGCGTGGTTTGACTCTCCTTCCCAGAGTTATGTAGGCAATCCTTCCTAGATTCAACTGCACCCCCCAATCAACCTTATTATCCTCTTATCAGAGATCATTGGTTAGTCTGACTGGGTTCTTGCCTCCGTCTGTGGATGTGCGTGAATAGTTCCAACAATTGGTGCTCTCGCCGAGAGTAAATTCATATTCCCCCATCTAAATCACTTTATCGACGTGCAAATCTGCTTTGGGCAAAAGGTGATCAAACAAAGGAATTTTGGAGTAATTTCAATTAGAATGGATTCGGGAGTCTTTCAAGACAGTTGTATTAAAATTCCAGAATCTAATTCCAATCCATTTGACCATGACGAAGAAAATAAGGCCTAGCACGCAGCTTTTCTAGATTAACATTTTTGAACCTTTTGGGTATTTTGTAGGTCAAGATGGCATATTTTGAGGAAGGTTCCTTATGAAGATATGTTGAGGATGTCTTAAACTTTAAAAATGATGGTAAAAGTCTTATCCGCGAGCGACAACAGAAACAAGGATGATGATCACAATTATTTCACGGTTGATTGAAGAATCATAAGCCCCAACTCCATATGATGTGAAGACGAGTTTTGTCGCAAGGCCTGACTTTTCTGAGAAAAAAACACAAAATGGAGGATTTCTAATACCTTTATTTATTTTTTCCTAATATCTTATTACTTCGAAATGTTTAAATCACTTTACCATGAAACAAGGACTCCGACCTAACTATTTGTTATTGTTTTTTCGAAGGGGATATGTGCTAATTGTACATCTTTTCTTCCTTTTAGATCCTATGATGTTGGACAAACTCAGTCCAACTCTATTCTGGTAGAGCCAGTAACTCTGACAACGACACAACCTCCCTGACGAGCATGGGAGAGTCTTAAGGCGAGGAAAAGTACACTAGGGGCAAGTCACCCTTAGAAAAGGCATAAAAGTTCAACTCAAGAACTAGGTCTCGAGTTTCGTTGGAGTTCCGATCTCGAATATGAATCATGAGGTTTGACAATGCAGTATAGCAATGTTAGGGGTAACTATCTATCTTTGAAGCCGAGCACATTCTTAGAAGCATAGTTAGGGGTAATTGTGGGACCATGATTTTCTAGGCCCATGACACGTGGAAAGAATGATTGGAATGCCTAAAGCCTATGAAGTGTAGTCCACTAGGATAGATTTATGCCTATTAATAATTTACTTGTCTCCCAAGTAAAGAAACCCTAATTAAAGCCAAATTATGATATCTTAGGGATGGGCAACATAATCATAATTATAGAAATATTGGGTATCTTATCCTACATTTCCTTCTAAATAGTCTCCCGATTTGATGAAGATTACTTTCCCTACAAGAACTCTTAAGATCCCTATTAATATACTAGCCTGGGTATTTATCAGGGGAACATCTAATTCTCTCTAAGTAGGATGAACTTCGATCTCTCTTTCTCAGAGCTATCTCTTTGTAAGACGATCACTTTTCTCTCAATAAGACTGCCATTGATATCCACCTATATTCACATATTTCCTTGTACAAAACCATAATACACTTAATCTCTCTATGCCTAACAGAGGTCCTTACACCACCATCTACACATAGATACGTCCATGAGGAACTCATCTCCCAACGCCACGCCATAAGCTATTCATTGATATGAGCATATTTACGCGACTTTTGTTATCTTATTTCTTTGCATTTACTTAGTTAATTTCCATTTATTATAGTGATTTATTTTCGTATTATTCTAGGTCCAGTTGGTAAGGATGACAATAAATGGCAAAATTGAGCAATTTGGAGCAGTTTTGGACTTGAATTGGATAACATGCGTGGATAGCTTATGGGATGGATGTTTTTGGTGTTTAAATGGTGCTAGGTATGTGCTAAAATCTGGAGGAATTAAAGTTGAGGCTTGGAAGACAAGGAATTAGACAAGAAAGAGCAACCTTATCCAACCTTATCTTATCCAACCTTATCTTATCTAACCTTATCTTACCTTATCTTATCTTATCTTATCTTATCTTCAGCTACAATGAGGAATCCTAATCACATTCAAACACTTTCTACTTGATTTTTAGAGTCCTAAAATAACTCAAAGTGCCAAAAGCCTTTCCACCTTGGATTCAGCGATTTCCCCCCTATATATATGAAATTCTTGCACCAATTTAGGTGTGCCATGTCTACCATTCATCCATTGAAGTCGCTGGAGTTTTCTGAGTTCTTTTTATCTTTGTTTTAAGATTCAATGTTTATTTTAGATTGTTTTTTTAGTTATGACGAACATGTGTAGCTAAGTTTCTTTTTAGCTAGAGGTGAATTCGAAGCCATGTTCATATGTTTTATATAAATTGATTACATCCAGTTATTGTTGCTTAAAACATGAATGCGATTTACTTATCTGTTTTATAGAGAACTTATTCTTGTATGTTTATTAAGGGTGCACACTTAGTTTGCATGCGGGGATTTGATGCTAGAATATAAGGGAATTTCAGCTAATCGTTATGAACTTATATTTGCAAGTAGTAAAAGTCACTAGTCATGATTATGTTAAGTAAATTCTTGGCAGGAGTATCATGCTTTTCATAGTTACGAATGCTTTGTCAATGCTTATGATTTTCACAAAACTTAATGATCTTTGAGATATCTCTATCATGCTTTTCATAGTTAGGGAACTTGAGAAGAATAATTTGGTTGCGTCGCTGAGTCCAATTCAATGAACTTAGGAAAATCTGAGAGTTAATTAGTGTTGTTCACAATTAATTTGGGGCATTGTCATTCATGGTTTATAGGAAGAATAACTGGAAATCGATTTGTATGCATATGATTCATGTGTGGAGAAGAATCCTCTATCTATCCTTTCACCCATATTTTATTCATAACTTAATTTACTTGCTGCTCTTTACTTTTGTTTTAGTTAAATTCGTCCAAAATCCAGTCATTGTTTTGATGTTAGTTTAACTTAGTTTTCAGTTTTATAAGTTTAGTTTGTGTTGATTAGCATCCCTTCTAATGCCCAGAATAGAACGATCCCTACTTACTCATACTACGATTGCATAATTCATAGGGTTTAATTTGTGTGTTAGTTCTTACCACATCAAATTTTAGCGCCGTTGCCGGGGATTAGTAAAATTGCTAATCATTCTGTTTTTTGTTTATTTTACTTTTGATATTTGATTTAGTTTTATTTCTTTGATTTCAGGTACTAGAGAAGCAAGACATGGCAATTACTAATCTTCAAATTCAAATGGTGAATCTTACTTCTCTTATGTCGCAGTATATCGAAAGGCCCAATGCAAAGTGTCCCTACATTTGGTGTGTCCTCTAGGCAAGGATATCAAACTAATCAACATCCTCAATTAATGGAGAATGGAGGTTGGGATAGTGTCAATGCCTGGGGTTATCAAGGCCATAATCAATCAAGGAACGACTTGTTTTCCAACACTTACAATCCAGGTTGGAGAGATCATTCAAATTTTACCCTTCATGGGAGGCAACCCATGTGTTCGAATCAAGAGACGATGGAATCTCCAGCTCCTACAACCAGATTTGCTTTCTTTTACCCTTCTCTTTATTGTTTTTACTTTGCCATGATAATCTTCTTAGCTAGTTGTCTTTTATTGCGTTCTTGTTTAAGTTTATTTTTGCAACATTGAGGACAATGTTTGGTTTAAGTGTGGGGGGGGGGGGGGGGGGGGGATGGGGTAAACAGATTGTTTTTCGTGATTTCTCTTTGAATTTCACCACCTATCACTACTAATGTTGTTATTCACTGTTGTGTGTCATATAACAAAAATTTGAAAAAAAAAGACAAAAAAGCTTGAGAAAATACCAAAAAGAGTCATTTTTGTTGCTTGTTTGTGTCTTAGGGTACCTTCCAACACAATGATGAGGATTTGGTTTTTACTTGCATGACTGTTAAAGAAAGTTACAAACATGGGTGCAAGTTTGATATGCTCTTTAGTTATTACTTAGTTGTAGCTGTCATTTACGAATTCACATGTAATCACAAAGAATAAAATTAGTTTTTGTAACATGCTTGAAGGAAGAAACTCAAATTAACGCTACAACCCTGTGAGACTTGAGCCTATTCTTTGTTTGGAGAATTATTAATCTGTTATATTCTTGTTTTCTAAAGTCGCTGAATGATCTCATTATTTCTTTGCTTGGTTGCTACTTAGAATGCATTTCCATCATTTTAGTTCCAAATACTAGAACTCATGTCTATTTCATTCAAAGCATAAAATTGATTGCATAACAAATAACAAGATGAAGGTGTTTAGTTACCACCAGAGCCAAAAGGCCTTATCCCTTGCACATGTATTGTAGGTTTAACCCTGTTGAGCTTTATTTAGCCTATTTTCTTTGTTAGCCTGCATTATCCCTACCTAGCCTAGTATAGGAGTATCCATACCCTTGTTCTTAAAGAATAGTGAAGCATGGCTTGTTGGGAATTCCTTTTGATATATGATTTGCAGAAAAACAAGTGTGGGCGAAGGATTTGTTCTTTTGAATTTGGTGAAGTAGTGTTTATGTTTTATGTTTCGAAAAAAAAGAAAAAGAAAGAAAGAAGAAAAATGTTGAAAAAAAAAGAAGAAAAAGAAAAAGAAGAAAAAAAGAGGTTGAGAAAGAAGTGAGAATGAATTCATAAGTGTTGGTTATCGAAGAAGGGTCCAAAAATGTGAATCTGACCCTAAAGTTATACGAATCTCCACTTTGTATTTATAGTTGGGTGCTGCAATCAAAAGTTAAATTCTAAGTGTTGATTTCATTACTTTGCTTACTATCATGTTAAGAACCTTTGCTTTATCCTTAACCTTTCTTTGTTAGCCAATACCTTAGCCCCATTACAACCCTTAGACTTTTATCTTGATTGTTATGTGTTTCAATATGTGGAGTTTGAAATTGGTATGAGCATACGGAATCCCTGGTTCTCGCTTTTAAGTAGTAGCATTCCATTCATGAGATCATATACATGTTTATAATTCAAGAAAGTGTCGTCTTTGTTATAACATATGTGAGTGCTAGTCTACATGTTTACACCAATCTTCTCACATACACTTAGTATAAGGAGTGTAGTCAGAAAATCTGTGTGAAAATAGAGAGTATATCCAATGAGGAATTGAGTGAATTCTCTAAGGCATGTTACTACTTTGAAATGTTGTTTTAATTGATTAAATGCGAGCTAGTCAGTGGTTATTGCGGGTGAGTATAAGCTTAAGAGTAAGGATGGCTAAAATCTATGTGAGTAGTGATTTTTGATATGTCATGTTCCATTGGAAATCCCTGAGGCAATTGTTGGAAGGTTTAGACTTTGTTTTGTTTTCTTTGTTTTGCTTGGGGACTAGCAAAAGCTAAGTGTGGGGGAATTTGATAGGAGCATATTTACGCGACTTTGTTATCTTAGTTATTTGCATTTACTTAGTTAATTTCCATTTATTATAGTGATTTACGTTATTTTCGTATTATTGTAGGTCCAGTTGGTAAAGATGACAATAAATGGCAAAATTGAGCAATCGAAGCAGTTTTGGACTTGGATTGGATAGCATGCGTGGATAGCTTATGGGATGGACGTTTTTGGTTTTTAAATGGTGCTAGATATGTGCTAAAATCTAGAGGAATTAAAGTTGGGGCTTGGAAGACAAGGAATTAGACAAGAAAGAGCAACCTTATCCAACCTCATCTTATCTAACCTTATCTTACCTTATCTTATCTTATCCTATCTTATCTTCTCTTATCTTCAGCTACAAGGAAGAATCCTAATCACATTCAAACATTTTCTACCTGATTTTTAGAGTCCTAAAATAACTCAAAATGACAAAACCCCTTCCTCCTTGGATTCAGCCATTTCCACATATATATATATATGAAATTCCTGCACCAATTTAAGGTGTGCCATGCCTACCATTCATCCATTGAAGTCGCTAGAGTTTTCTAAGTTCTTTCTATCTTTGTTTTAAGATTCAATGTTTATTTTAGATTGTTTTTTAGTTATGACGAACATGTGTAGCTAAGTTTCTTTTTAGCTAGAGGTGAATTCGAAGCCATGATCATATGTTTTATATAAATTGATTACATCCAGTTATTGTTGCATAAAACATGAATGCGATTTACTTATTTGTTTTATAGAGAACTTATTCTTGTATGTTTATTAAGGGTGCACACTTAGTTTGCATGCAGGGATTTGATGCTAGAATATAAGGGAATTTCACCTAATCGTTATGAACTTATATTTGCAACTAGTAAAAGTCACTAGTCATGATTGTGTTAAGTAAATTCTTGGTAGGAATATCATGCTTTTCATAGTTACAAATGCTTTGTCAATGCTTATGATTTTTTACACAACTTAATGTTCTTTGAGATGTATCTTTATCATGCTTTTCATAGGTAGGGAACTTGAGAAGAATAATTTAGTCGCGTCGTTGAGTCCAATTCAATGAACTTAGGAAAATCTGAGAGTTAATTAGTGATGTTCACAATTAATTTGGGGCATTGTCATTCATGGTTTATAGGAAGAATAACTGGAAATCGATTTGTATGCATATGATTCATGTGTGGAGAAGAATCTTCTAGCTATCCTTTCACCCATATTTTATTCACAACTTAATTTACTTGCTGCTCTTTACTTTTGTTTTAGTTAAATTCGTCCAAAATCCCCCCAGTCATTGTTTTGATGTTAGTTTAACTTAGTTTTCAGTTTTATAAGTTTAGTTTGTGTTGATTAGCATCCCTTCTAATGCCCAGAATAGAACGATCCCTACTTACTCATACTACGATTGTATAATTTATAGGGTTTAATTTGTGTGTTAGTTCTTACCACATCATTCATCAAGGATTGTTTACTCCACTCGTGGGTTGATTCTCCTTCCTGAAGATATGTAGGTAGTCCTTCCTAGATTCAACCACACCCCCTAATAAGCCCCATTCTCCCCTCATCGGAAACCATGGGTTAGTCCGATTGGTTTCTTGCCTCTGTTTGTAGATGTGTGCGAATTTGGTTACAACAAGGTGGTATAATACACACCTCACAATTAGACATCTCTTTCTTTCTCTCTAATGCTGTCGCACTCCCTCTCGCTGTTCTTACATTGTTTAGTGAATTAGACCTACAACACGTTATCAACACAATCTTGCCAGAAGCTAAGGAACTAAAGGTTCGTGGATGAGGTTCTTCTACAAATTCAAAGACTTAGTTGTTTTCTACCAATCAGGTTCTTTTAAAATAAATTAAGATATTTGAAACGACCACGAAGCATGAAAACATTCCCCATGATGCATGAACCCCTTACATTTACATTTTCCTTCTGATATATATATACACACACACGTTCATGCATTACGCAATTATAATTATGCTATGTGAAATTTGTGAGTCAAAGAATCAAAAGAAATTAGAAGCAATTAGGTATTTCAAACCCTAGAAATTTCGAAAAATAAAATAAATTTTTTGGGAAATTTGCTGCTTAGCTGCGGTCTATAGTTGCTTCGCCACATTGACTTAACGCCAAGTCTAGCTTGCAGCTTAAGGTTTGGGCACTGGAGTGGCGTTGTCCTGACGTCCATGTGAGGCAACAGCCCTTTGGGCTTTGCTGTGTGAGTGGACTAGGCCTTAGGCCTGGGTTTGACTTGTTGGGCCTGCTGCCCTTCCAAGCACTTAGGGTTAACAACCTCTTTTTGCTTGGCTTTCTCACGATCCAGCCCACGCTAGACTAAGCCAGCACGTACTGGAATTGTCTTAGGCCCTTGGCCTACCAACCAACAAGCTTATGCTTCCTGGGCTTGTCCTGCGTCAAACAAAAGCCAACAAAAACTGGGCTTCCTTCGTGCTTCGGCCCACAGCTAGCAACCTAGTGCTGCTGGGCTCTACCCATTTCCTTTAGCCCGCTGACCTGCAGCTAAGCTGGGTTGCTGTGCAACCATGTCACGTGGCCCAAGGCCTGCTACAGGGCCGTGCCTCACATACATAGCCTACATGTGTTGGGCTGTGGTTTTTTTTCGACCTGATGTCATATTTTGGCATGCCCCACTTCTTAACCATACCCAAATATTTTTGGTACGTTTTTGGTTGAAGCCGTACTAGGCTATAATTTTACTGTCCTTTGGCTCGAAGCCAATCGAACCTAATATGATTCCAATGTCATTGTTTTTCTTCCACGATCAAACCAGAATGGTTATGATCTATTGAATTAATTAAAGTGACCAACAATCCATTACTCTGATAAGACATCCAAAATTACTAGCCTTAAGTCCACTTTTTGGCATTAACGATTCAATAAATTATTTCTTTTCTTTGAATCGTTGACTCTCTTTCATAGTCCTAAAGCACTTACACTTGGGTTTCTGAAGTAAACCCTAAATTCACTACACTTAGTTGTATATTGTATTATGTGTTCTTGTAGGTACCCCTTTTATGAAGTAGAAGTTCATACTGAATCAAACCTGTAGTTTCGAATTTAGTGCCCTTGAAACCCGAAGTTTTGAGTCAAAACTTACACCATGAAACCCGAAGCTTTCATGTTTAAATTAAACTTATACATGTCTATAGAACCCGAATGTTCTAAACTGTATGTCTATGGTTTCCCATATGACTAACCATGTTCTTGCTCCCTTTGTTTTAGGGACATGTCAAACTTGAACAAGCTCAATTTCACTGCTTTGCAAGTATCCAGAAGAAACTACCTGAAGTGGGTTTAGGATGTGAAGCTCCATTTCACCGCCAAAAGTCTTCGAGCCACTATCAAAGAGGCTACAGATGTCCTGGTTGATGCAGCTAGCAAGATGATCTTCATCGGAAGACATATTCATGATGCACTGCAAACTGAATACCTCATTGAAGAGGATCGACGCGCCCCCTGGCTCGTCTTGGCCGTTCGCTTCGATCACTAGAAAGACATTTACTTACCTGAAGCAAGACACGACTAGCATCACTTAATCTTCCAAGACTTTAAGTCTGTGAATGAATACAACTTTGAAGTTTGTGGAATCTAATCACTGCTTTAGTTCTGTAATGAAGACTTGATCGAATAAGATCTTCTGAAGAAGACCTTTTCGACTTTCAATGTTACCAATATTGTCCTACAGCAACAATATAGGGCACAGAAGTTCACCAAATTTTCGGATTTAATCTCTGTTTTACTTCTCACTGAAAAGCAAACTAGCTTTTGATGAAAAATCATCAAGCTCGACCTATTGGCTCAAATGACACGCTTGAAGCGCATGCGACTAATTCTAGCATCCACAAACGGCGGAAAGACTGTTGTGGCTGTGGAAATGGGAAGCAGTCCCAACCATGGGCCTAAGGTTAACAGAGCAGAGGCCTTGCCAATGGAGGAAATTTTACCCAGAACTGTAATTCCCTTGCCTCTAATGCCCTTAACTTCAAGAACAGGGGAAAAGCTACTATTTAATCAGATTTCATTGGACTGGATATGTGCTATCATTGTGGATGAAGGGAACATTGGTCACGTGTATGTCGAGCTAATCCTAAGGCTATTGCCAGGTACCATTCTTGTCGTGAGTCTAACTTTGCACATGTGGAAAATTCTGAAGATACTACCATAACCATGGAGATTTCATATTTTAAGGAGGCATCCGCTCCTATGGAAAAATAACTTTATTTTTCAAGACATGTTTGGGAGGTTTTTACCCCTAGTGGTCGAACCTACCCCTCCCCCTTTTTTATTTTTCAAGTTTGTGGTTTTAATTTTTAAACAATTTTCTAAGTTTTTGGAATAATTTTTTTGGTTGGTTTGTTTTGGATTATATATAATTATTTATGAATATTATTTCTTGACTGATTAATTGAATGAATGGAATTATATTTATGCATGTGACCGATTTAATTAGTTTATTTCTACGTATGACTAGTGGGGAAGTTAGTTGTCTGGCTGATAGTGTTACCACACATACTATCTTGCATAAGCGACACTATTTTACTACCATCTTACGTGAGTGACACTATTTTACTAACTTGGTACCTAAAAATGCACCTCTGACAACCTTCTTAGGTTCATCGAACCTGATTGAAGATTATGGAAGGCCCGTATAATGTTGTCCAATGGTACCAAATTAACCATTAAAAATGCCATCTATTCTCCTCGTTCCAAAAGAACGTTGTTGAGCTTTAGAGATATTTGAGATAATAAATATCATATTGAAACCATTGAAGATAATGGTCCGGAATATCTTTGTATCACTTCCTACCAATATGGCTAGAAGTATATTCACGAGAAGTTGGAACGTCTTTTGAGTGGGTTGTACATCTGTAGACATGTAAATTTCGTTGCATACAAATGATGCATCACAAAACTCCACGTGGCATATGACTCGTCACTAATGAACAAGTCATCAATGACATGTGGCACAAAACAAGCAAATGAAGCTCAAAAGCATTCCTAAAATGTGGCAAAGGGGAAGAATTCTCCTTAAAATCGGCAAGAGGCCCAAATTGCTCCCAAAACTGGAAAGAAAGCTAAAGCATCTACACAAAACAAGCAAGAATTGAAGATTGCTCACAAAAGAGGCAACAAGCCCTATAGATTTCGGCCAAGCAAGGGAAAGTGGCTGAAATTAAGACACAAAACATGCCTAAATTCTCCCACAGACAAATCAAGACCCAAATCAAAGCCAAATCCATCCAAAGGCAAGCTTTGAGAAGTCTATAAATACAAGGTCCCAAGACAAGCATAAAGGTTGACAATTTCTACATTAAAGGGCCGAAATTTTCACAAAAGGAGCACCTTTGCCAAATCTTTGAAGACTAATACGCTGCCAAAGCTCTCTTCGAAGAACGTACAACCACAGCCGAAGCATTCCCTTGAAGAATCAACAAGCACTTGTGCCGATTCCTTCAAGACTTTGTTGCAAGCTTAAAACTTGTAACGACGTTCGATTCAAGATCAAGTTGCCAGGACCCTTGAATCAACAAAATCCCACATCAACATCACCTTTGCCGCAGGTCCCACATAAACCTAGAGGTAAAGACTATCCACGCATTGTTTCAAGCTCAAAACTTGAAGTAATCGTTCAATCGTTTGTCCGAGATCAAGTCATCGCAACCCTTGGATCAACAACCTACGTATCTACATCAAATTTGATGACTGAATTAGAGGGAAATCGTAAATAGAGATTGTAACCCTATAAATTCATCAATACAAATCTACTTTGTACACGTGTTCTCGTTTCATTCGTTACAGAAGTTTTGTGTTTACAAATTTGGCATGCATCGTGGGACCTCTCTGCCTCTCATCTCTGTCTTCAAATCCACAAGAAACACACATGGCATCAAGGAAGGATCAAGCAGTTCCCACAACTAACGCGAAGAACAAGAACATCCTTGCCGCAAGTGGTGGCGCTTTGGGCATCACAACCCGAAGTAAGACAAGAGATCTCTCTGCCGTGCCTTCCACCCCTACATCAATTGTGCCGAATGAGCAATAACACCCGAGGCATGAGCCTGTGGTCACCTTGGCTTTCTAATGGCGCCAAAGGAAGAAAGCCTGAAGAGGTACTCCGAGTCGTTGACTTCCGATACCGACTTAAGCAGCAGCTCGTATCCGGTAGCCATGCAAGTCATGACTACTGATGCGACTTCAATCGAAGAGCAGCTGGCACAGTGAAGCAATCGCAAGGCTGACAAGGACCGTGGAGGAAAAGAACTTATAGATTGCTACACTCGTCAACCGTCTGGAGGTGCAGCATTACGAGAAAGCACTACGAAGGTTGATCCACCAAAAGAGGAAACTGACGAAAATGATGAGCCTCTGATGGATAAAGATGAGAAGAAGCTAGAGGTGGACCGAGCTATAACACTCATGGGATCTCTCTTTATCCAACAGTTGCATGAGATGATCACAAGCACGATCGAGGTGCACTATGAAGGAAGTTTGCACGATTTCGTGTTGTACTTATAGCCATACTCTAAAAGGATTGACGCCTTGAGGATGCCAAGGGGTTATCAGGCACCCAAATGCATGCAATTCGATGGAAAGGGCAAACCTAACCAACATATTGCTCATTTCATTGAAACTTACAACAACGCTGGGACCGGGGGAGACTACCTTGTCAAGCAGTTCGTGCGCTCGCTAAAAGGTAATGCCTTTGACTGGTACACCGACCTCGAGCCCGAGTCTATCAATAGTTGGGACCAACTTTAAAATGAATTCCTCAACTGCTTCTACAACACTCGCCGCACTGTAAGCATGGTAGAGCTAACAAGTACGAAGTTGTGAAAGGATGAACCTGTCATCGACTACATCAATAGAAGTCTTTCATTAAGTTTGGATTGCAAAGATCGGCTTTCAGAAACCTCTGCCATTGCGACGTGCTTTCAAAACATGCACTAGGGGCTACATTACATCATCCGAGGCATAAAACCAAGAACTTTTGAAGAATTGGCAACTCGATCCCATGACATGGAGTTGAGTATTGCCAATCATGGGAAGAAAAAGCCGATCATCAATGATAACTCATATATTTCATACATTTATACCATCCATTCCTAGTCTTTTTGTGATATTTTTGAGTTTAATTGGTTGCATTTTACTCTCTTTTGTGTTAATGTGCAGTTAATTGTATTTTAGAGCCATTTGAGGGTAAATAAGGCAAAATGGTGCTGAAAGTGGAGAATTGAATAAGGATTCTGATGTAGAGAGATTCAAAGTGTACAATTGAATATGGTGATGAGTATGGCCCTTTAAGAGACCAATAACAGCAAAAAATGTCTTAAATAAATGCTCCATTACTGGATGTCTTGGCATTATATAACAGCCTTTTTAACCTCATAAAACTGCGAGTTTCAGCCACTTTTACATAAGCTTCCCCTTGGGGACGCCCATAGCTCTCTCTCTTCTCTTTCTTTGGCCTTTCTTCCAGAAACAAAATCCTTTCTTCATTCACCATCCGCAGCCACCAAAGAAACCACGCAGCCGCACTGTTCTTGGAGAAGTTCAACATCAGAATTGCTTCAGGGGGGTTTCTTCTATGAATTTTAATTTCACTCATGTTGTTCTTGATATTTATATATTATGTAATCATGTTGTGTAATTAAGTTCGTAGCTGTGGATTTCGATGTAACCTTGCAAACCTACTCTATGTTATTAGTTAAAGTATTCAAATTACCAATCTGTGTTTCATTCACTGATTTTATAGCATAATTTGTTTGTTAATCCTAATGTTTGATCACCATTAGGGCTACTTATGAATTATTTGATCAAGGTTATAGTACACATCATGCTTAATCTTGGTGGACATGTGAATGAATGAAGAAGCTGCTATGCAAACATCTTGCCATGTGATTTCTTTGGTTCTTTGAAGTTTTCTTGTTCTTAAAGGATTCTTAATCGGTAATCTAAGTTGAACATCATAACTAGATTTCAGATTAGGAGTACTTGATCACAACCACACATCAAATGGATGATCATAAATAAGTAAAACGAACCATAGTTGCAGATTGGAGAGTTGAATACGTTTTGACTTAATTTTCATTGAATTGGCTTGTAATGGTGAAATCGATATTCCTAGTTCCATTCCCATCATTTCTGAACCAATCTATCATTCATTTTTATCTTGTCTTGCAGTTTAAGTTACTTTAGCTTGCAAAACAAAAATCTAAATTCAATTTTCATTTGTATTTTCTATAGGGTTCACATAAAGCAAGTAATTGTAGAGGTCTAATTAGTCCCTATGGTTCGACACCCTTATTTGTGCCATTATACTATCCTTATATTTGCACTTGAAAGGAACACAACAACCAACTTCAAAAAGGATAAGGTGTTCGCTCCAAAGGTAGACAAGACTGAAAAAAGCCCGACAAGGAAGCTTTTGCAGTCCATACTACCCCCGTCAAGACTTCCTTCGCGCCTGTCAAGATCTCCTCCAAAAACAAAACGAAGGAGATGAAGAGAGGTGAGCCTTATCGCACCCAAGATAGGTACAAAAACACCTTAAGGGAACTAGAGCAGAAGATGTACCCTTTTCTTGACTCTGACATGGCTGCAATGCTAAACGACTTGCTAGAAAAGAAGGTGATTTAGTTACCTGAATGCAAGCGCCCTGAAGAGATGAATCCCGTTAACGATCCTAGGTACTGCAATTACCATTGTATCGTAAGTCATCTTGTCGGTAAGTGCTTCGTCCTCAAGGAGCTCATCATGAAGCTAGCACAACAAAGAATATGACCTCACCGAGACTCAAAAGAAGTTGAAGGAGCATGGTTACGGAGTTGACAACAACAAAGCTGGACTTGGCTTCCCACTAAATACACCCGTGAAGATTTCAAGCAAAGCAAAAAATGTTAGCACTCAACATATCAGTGTAAGCGTTGAACAAAATCAAGGGGAGCCTAAACCGGCCCCTCGAACGTCAGTCTTTAATAGGCTAAATCGTTCAAAACCCAGAATTTTAGCACTTGATTGCATTGGTGGTCAAGACCGAACTTCCATCTTCGAGCGACTTAACACACTAACACCCCAAAACTCTGTTTTCGAAAGGTTGTCAAAACCTAAGGAACTTACATGAGCTAAAAAGTCTACAAGGGCGGCTAGCCTTCATCAGGCACTTCATCTCTAACCTTGCTGGACGCTGCCAACCCTTAAGTTGACTCATGAAGAAGGACACTCCATTCATATGGGATGAAGCTTGTCGCAATGCCTTCGAAAACATAAAAAAGTACCTGGCAAGCCCACCTGTCTTAGGAGCGCTTGTGCTTGGAAAGCCCCTCATCCTATACATTGCTGCATAAGAAGGTTCCAATGGAGCACTATTAGCATAGGAAAATGAAGACCAAAAGGAAATAACACTTTACTACCTAAGTAGAACTTTCACTGGTGCTGAGCTCAACTACTCACCAATCGAGAAGATATGCCTTGCCCTAATCTTCATAGTCCAAAAGCTAAAACACTACATGCATGCTTACACCATCCACTTGGTTGCTAATGCCGACCCAGTCAAGTACGTTATGTCCAAACTCATTCTGACAGGGCGACTAGCTAAATGGGCGTTGTTTCTTAGTCAATATGAGATCATTTACGTCCCAGCTAAAGCTGTCAAGGGATAAGCCTTAGCAAATTTCCTTGCCGACAATCCAATCCCAGCCTGATCGAAAAATCTCAGCCGACTTGCCTGACGAAAAGGTGTTCTACATCGACATCTTCCCGACATGGACAATGTTCTTTGATGGATCAGCACGAATGGATGGAGTGGGGGCACGAGTAGTATCCATGTCGCCACAAAGACAAGTACTACCATATTCCTTCCGACTAAGCGAGTTATGCTCCAACAACGTCCCTGAGTACCAGATGGCGATCAACATGGAAATCACAACGCTAGAAGTGTATGGCGACTCCAAGCTCATAATCAATCAACTCTTGCTGAATATGAAGCAAGGAAAGATGATCTCGTCCTATACTTTCGGCTAGCAACTCAACTGCTACAAAAGTTCGAGGCCATGGCGCTAGAATATGTGCCAAGAAAAGAAAATCAAATGGCACACGCTTGATGTGATTAAAGTTAAGCACACAAAACTGACTCAAATAAGCAAAACAAGACTCAAAAGACTCTAAATAGACTAGTAAGACTCAAAACAGGTTCAAAATACTCAAAACTGCTTAAAAACACTAATTGGATAGATTCTAGACACTAGTCACAACTTTGGACGAAAATTGAATTAAACTTGACTCAAAACACACAAAGACACAAACTAAGACAGATTCTAACTAATTTGACTCAAACAAGTGAAGGGGGATTGGTTTTAGAGTGAAACTAAACTAAAACAAACAAAGACTTTAAACTAGGCAGATTTAGACGAAATTGGGTTTTTAGGATGAATGGTGAACTAGCTACAGGTTTCCTTATCCACACATGATTTATATGCATATAACTTGACTTCCAGTTACGTTTTCATTGAATTACGAATGACAATGCCCCAGATTAACCGTGTCAATCACTAATTAACCCTCAGATTCTCCTAATTTCATTGAATTGGACGGACAACTCATCTACAACCAAATTATTCTCATCAATTTCCCTACATGACATCATAATAGAGACACAATCAGAGATCATTATGCTCAATGAGAATCATAAGCATTGACGAGGCATTCATAACTATGACATCATGTTACTCACACCAAGAATTGAACTTAACACGATTGTTCCAGCAACCTTCACTACTTGTGAACATAAGTTTGTAACGATTATGTGAAACTCACTTATATCCTAGCATCAAATTTATGCATGCCAATTAAGTGTCGACCCTCAACCAACAAATAGAAATAAGTTCTAATTCAAACAGTTAAGCCAATTGCATTCATACTTCAAGAATCTGTAACCGAAATCTATCAAGTCATATCACACACAAAATCATGGTTTCAAAGTAGCCTCTAGCTAAAAACGAGTTTAGCCTCTCATGATTACAGCAAGACAAAGGAAAATTAAACTAATCAATGAAAACATAAGGTAGAAAACACCTAAGAACGCCCAGCACTCCAGATTGGGTGCAACACGCTCCAAAGTTGCTCCTTCTCTCCTTCCTCCTTGCAAGGCTGTGGCACAGGTGGCTGGTAGGGTTTATGGTTGGGCAAAGGTGGTATGGATGGGTGGTGGAAGGTATTTAGAATGGTAGAGATGTGAAGGGATGTGCAGAGAGACTCAATCTGTGCGGCACAATCATATATATATGGGGGAAGGCTAGGTCACAGCTGGGAAGGTGTTTAGGTACGTTTTGGACTCCTAACCCTTCTAGAAATTAGAATCCTTGAAGTTTTGGGGAATTAAATGGACCAAATCCCTCTAGAATAAGGAAATAGGTGCGGCATCCCTCTTTAGCTGGGAATTAAGTGTCCCAAAGTGTTTAGGACTCCTTCTCTGTAGCTGAAACCTTTGTGTATTTGGATTAGGAAAGTCAAGATAAGATAGGATAATGTTTTGGATAAGATGAGATAAGATTTGGATAATGTTCCATATTTCTTGCTAACTTCTTATCTTCTTTATCTTTGACTTCTTTCCTCCATCTTTTGAGCTGATTTCAAGCCTTTTTATCTTCAAATTCGTCCATCAACTTGCCTCCATGCTTGCACTACCCAATCTTGGCCCAAAAATGCTCTAGAATGCTCCAAACTGCTTCTTTTTGCCATTTTGACACTTAGAACCTACAAACACACGAAAATAGCTTAAAATACAAAATTAACTAAGAACTAAGGACAGTAATGCATGAAAACAAGCTAACCAAGTAGCATAAATATGCTCCTATCAAATTCCCCCACACTTAGCACTTGCTAGTCCTCAAGCAAAACGAAACAAAACAAAACAAAACAAACACCAAACAAACTAGACCTTCCAACGTTCACCTCAAGGATTTCCAACACACATGACATATTCAAGATCATCATAACCGTAGATTTTAGTCATCCCCACCCTCTAGCACATACTTAATCACAGTCACCATTCATGAGCTCGCATTTAACCAATTAAAACAATGTTTTGAATGTAGTAACATGCCTTAGAGAATTCACTCAATTCCTCACTAGGTACACTCTTATTTTCACTCAGATTTTCTAACTACACTCCCTATTCTAGGCAAATGTGAGAAGATTGCTGTAAACATGGAAACGAACACTCACATATGTTTATAACAAAGAAAGCAATTTCTGGAGTTATTAAGCATGTCTAGATATGATCTCATGAATGGAATGCTACTACTTAGATGCGAGAACCAGGGATACCATATGCTCATATCAATCCCAAACTCCACATATTAAAACACACAACACTCAAGATTGAAGTATAGGGTTGTAACGGGGCTAGGGGTATTAGCTAACAAAGAAAGGCAAGGAAAACAAACGTTCTTAAAGCAATAGCGAGCAAAGTAATGAATATGACACTTATAACTCCCTTTTGAAACGTAGCCACAAACTTTGATACATAAAGGGAAGATCACACATACTTAGGGCCGAATTCAACTTTTTGGACCCTTTCTTCAACAACCAACACTTGTGAGCTTAATCTCACTTATTTTGAACCTTTTTCACACTCTTTCACATACTTTTCTTTTTCTTTTCTTTTTCTCACGAATTTTCTTCTTCTTCCTTTGTTTTTTTTTTCTTCTACCCGTGCCTCTTTTGATACTTTGGCACACACCCACACACAAAAATCCCTTCCCCCACACTTGTTTGCTGCCCCTGTAACGAACAAAGGGAATTCACTCTAGGTCATGCTTCACCACGCCTTAAGAACAAGGGTAAGGATGGTCCTAATCTAGGCTAGGTAGGGAACATGTGGGTAAACAAATAAAATGGCTAAACAAGGCTCAACGGGGGTTAATCCTACAAAACTTAATGCACAGAGGTAAGGCTTTTTGGCACTGGTTCACTACACAACTTCATCTTGTTTATGTGTTATGCACTTCAATGTCATGCTTTGAATGAAATGGGTATGAGTTCTAGTATTTGGAACTAAATGATGAAACGCCTTCTATGTAGCAACCAAGCAAAGACATGAGATCATGCAACGACTTTAGAAAACAATAAATGCACAAATTTTTAACTCTCCAAAGAACGTTTAGGCTCAAGTCTCTCAGGGTTGTAGCGTTAATTTGAGTTCCTTCCTTCAAGCATGTTACAAAAAAACTGATTTTCTACTTTTTGATTAAACATGAATTCATGAATTATAACCATAATCAAGCATAAACCAGAGAGCAATTCAAACTTCCATCCATGTTTATAACTTTCCTTAATAGTCATGCAATTAAAAACCGAATCCTCATCATTGTGTTGGAAGGTACCCTAAGACACAAACAAACACACAAAAACAACTCTTTTTGGGTTTTTCAAAACACTTTTTCAAATTTTTATGAAATTTTCGGATTATCTTTTCAAAACACTCTAAAATGCTTCAAAAGACACTAAAAACACTTAAAAACATTGAAAAACAACATTCGAAGTGATAGGTGATAAAATCCCATGAAAATCATGCAAAAACAACTTGTTTACCCCCCCACACTTAAACCAAACATTGTCCTCAATGTTTCAAACATAAACTCACAGAAAGCAAACAGCAAACACACAACTAACTAACATGACACACATGGCAAAATAAATGCAATAAAGAGTAGAGTTAGGAACGCAAATCTGGGTTTGAGCTGGTTGTTCCTAGGACTTCTTTATTCGAATGCATGGGTTGCCTCCCAAGAAGCGCTTGCTTTAACGTCTTGTAGCCGGACGATTCCTCGGTTTAAGCTTCATTGGTACCCACGGCATGGAAGGGAACTTCTTCCACAACCTGCCCCTCAAAGTTCTCATACAGTAGATCGATGAATGGAAGGAGATGGTGATGTTTGCTGATTGGTGCGTTGTGTTCCCTAATGTTCATGTAAATTCACCCACCATTAGGGATTTGCTTGGGTACCTGCACCAAAGAAGGGAACCACCTATCAATTTATCAATTTTAATGGGAATTGGATTTGGATTAGGTGGCTTACCTATGTGCTGTGATGAAGTGGCAGCACTGTGAACATTTTTCCCCATGGTGCTTTCGGCCAATTTGGGCATTTTGAGGGCAGTGGCCGTATGGTCCTTGTGCTCCACTCCAATTCCCTCGTCTTGTATGGTTCTTGATGCATCATTTGTGCTTGGTGCTGAACGGTCCGGCTCTATCTTTTTTATTTTATCAATGGCAAAACAAGAATGAACAACATTAGGATTCTCAACAGACTTAGAAACATTAAATTTAATCTTATCGCCACCAAACTTCATAGTTAACATCCCCTTGGCCACATAAATCTTGGTTTGGGCTGTTTTCATGAAAGGTCTTCCAAGTAGAATCGGCATTGGGGAAGAATGGGCTGACTCTTCCATCTCAAGCACATAGAAATCAGCCAGAAAAATTAAGTGGTCAACCTGCACCAAAACATCCTCCAAAACTCCCCTTGGATAGGCATTAGAACGATCGGCTAATTGAATAATCACTCCATCATTTTTCAGTTCGCCTAAGTTCATAGATGCATAAATAGAATAAGGTATGACATTTATTGATGCACCTAGATCTAACATGGCATTTTCAAACCGAGTATTTCCTATAACACAAGGAATTGTAAAACTACCTGGATCTTTGCATTTAGGGGGCAGTTTTCGTTGCAAAACAGCTTAGACATTCTAACTTACCTGTACCACCTCCTTATTTGAAATCATTTTCCTTTTCGTGCATAGCTCCTTTAAGAATTTGGCATACTTTGGAATTTGCTTAATTGCATCAAGGAGTGGGATGTTGACTTGTACCTTCCTAAGAGTGTCCAGAATGTCCTTTTCACTTTCCTCCTTCTTTGATTGCATGAATCTGCGAGGAAAGGGTGCATCGGGTGGAATATAGTTAGAACTAATCAAATTTGAACCCAACTTACCTGTGTTGGAGGTTTTGGAGGGTTTAAGTGCATTGGAAGGCTGCGGCAAGGTTGGAGCAACCTTTGCCGTGGCTTTCTCTTGTTTTGCCTCCTCTTGTAACAACGCCTCGTCCTCCTTTTGGGCAGATTTGGACATCTTTGGATCGATCCCAACCTCTTTGCCACTTCTTAAGGTAATGGCCTTGACAGATTCGAATCCTCCATTCGGATTCACAGTGGTCGAACTAGGAAGTTTCCCATGTTCTCGAAACTGCCTCATGAATTCAGCCATTTGTCCCATTTGTTTTTTCAATTCAATCACCTCCCGGGCTTGATTTTGCACCCCTTTGGCATAATTTTGCATCTCCTTGGTTTGATTTTGCTGCCCCTGTGCCAAAGTAGTTAGTAATTGAATAACTTGATCATTATCAAGAGACGAACCTGAGTTATTTTGGGCAGATTGTGTTTGGTATTGCATGGGTGCATATGGCTTTGGAAACATCCCAAGGGTTGGTGGCCGAAATCCACCTTGTTGTTGAGGTTGTTGGGGTTCCCTCCAACGCAAATTCGGATGATCTTTCCAACCCGAATTGTAGGTATGTGCACATGGATCATATCGGGGCTGATTTTGGCCTTGGAACCCAACAATGTTGGCACTCTCCCATCCTCCATTCTCAATCAATTGAGGGCAAGTTTCAGAGGCATGCCCTTGTATGGTACACACGCCACAGATTGGTGGTGGTTGTGATTTTGGTCTTCGACAACCTGAGACACAAGGAGAGTAAGATTAGCCAATTGTGTTTGAATTTCAGAAATAGCATTTACCTCATTAACATGTTGCTGCCGTGGGGCCTCTCTTTGGCCAACACCTTCATATTGTTGTGCATTGAGGGCTCGGTTCGCAATTAAGATCTTGGCAGCCACACGCATCTTGTCAACCAATGCACCACCCGCTGATGCAACTAGCATTTGGCGTTCAATGGGGAGGAGTTCTTCGTAAAAGTATTGAATGAGCAGCTCCTCCTTCATTTGGTGTTGAGGGCATGATGCAACTAGGCCCTTAAAACGCTCATAATATGCAGGGAAAGACTCTCCTTGATTTTGCTGAATACCACTAATCCGTTTCCTCAAGAGAATGACTCTTGAAGTTGGGAAAAACTTCTCCAAGAATGCTCGTTTCATACTTTCCCAAGATGTGCCAGTTCGGGGCGCCAATTCGTACAACCAATCTTTAGCCTTTTCTAACAATGAGAATGGAAAGGCTTTCATCTTCAAAATATTCCTATCAACATTAATGGGTGTCATACTTGAGCAGACCACTTTAAATTCCTTCAAATGCTTGTTTGGATCCTCCATGGACAGCCCATGGTATTTGGGAATGTGATGCAACAAGCTAGACTTCAATTCGAACTCGTCAGTCTTATCTGGAGCTGCCCTAGGATATTGGATACATAGAGGTACTGCATTATCCAATCCTGAGGCCGAAAGCTCCTTAATGGTTCGATTATCTGCAGCCATAACCTCTTCAACCTCGGCCTCCTCTATCTCCTCATATTCGGCCTCTTCTTGCTTCTCAACCTCGGCTTCAGAACTTGAACTAGGTAGGTGAGGTTCTGGGTTCTTTCTTTTCCTTCTCAATGTTCGTTCAAAATCGTCGTCAAAATCCAAGATATGCTCACGAACCGCTTGAGAACTACGAGTCATAAACTAGTACCTGAAAACAAAGAAAACAAACTAGAATCAGAATCTAAATTAATACACACGAAAACAAACAACGGGGGATTAGCAAGGTTGCTAATCCCTGGCAACGACGCCAAAAATTTGATGTGATTAAAGTTAAGCACACAAATTAAACCCTCTTGTTATCAATTGTAGTATAAACGCAAGCAGGGATCGTTCTGGACCGGGGATTAGGAGGGCTTGCTAATCTAACACAAACTGACTCAAATAAGCAAAATAAGACTCAAAAGACTCTAAATAGACTAGTAAGACTCAAAACAGGTTCAAAATACTCAAAACTGCTTAAAAACACTAATTGGACAGATTCTAGACACTAGTCACAATTTTGGACGAAAATTGAATTAAACTTGACTCAAAACACACAAAGACACAAACTAAGACAGATTCTAACTAATTTGACTCAAACAAGTGAAGGGGGATTGGTTTTAGAGTGAAACTAAACTAAAACAAACAAGGACTTTAAACTAGGCAGATTTAGACGAAATTGGGTTTTTAGGATGGATGGTGAACTAGCTAGAGGTTTCCTTATCCACACATGATTTATATGCATATAAATTGACTTCCAGTTACGTTTTCATTGAATTACGAATGACAATGCCCCAGATTAACCGTGTCAATCACTAATTAACCCCCAGATTCTCCTAATTTCATTAAATTGGACGGACAACTCATCTACAACCAAATTATTCTCATCAATTTCCCTACATGACATCATAATAGAGACACAATCAGAGATCATTATGCTCAATGAGAATCATCAGCATTGACGAGGCATTCATAACTATGACATCATGTTACTGACACCAAGAATTGAACTTAACACGATTGTTCTAGCAACCTTTACTACTTGTGAACATAAGTTTGTAACGATTATGTGAAACTCACTTATATCCTAGCATCAAATTTATGCATGCCAATTAAGTGTCGACCCTCAACCAGCAAACAAAAATAAGTTCTAATTCAAACAGTTAAGCCAATTGCATTCATACTTCAAGAATCTGTAACTGAAATCTATCAAGTCATATCACACACAAAATCATGGTTTCAAAGTAGCCTCTAGCTAAAAACGAGTTTAGCCTCTCATGATTACAGCAAGACAAAGGAAAATTAAATTAATCAACGAAAACATAAGGTAGAAAACACCTAAGAACGCCCAGCACTCCAGATTGGGTGCAACACGCTCCAAAGCTGCTCCTCCTCTCCTTCCTCCTCGCAAGGCTGCGGCACATGTGGCTGGTAGGGTTTGTGGATGGGCAAAGGTGGTGTGGATGGGTGGTGGAAGGTATTTAGAATGGTAGAGATGCTAAGGGATGTGTAGAGAGACTCAATCTATACGGCACAATCATATATATATATGGGGGAAGGCTAGGTCACGCCTGGGAAGGTGTTTAGGTACGTTTTGGACTCCTAACCCTTCTAGAAATCAGAATCCTTGAAGTTTTGGGGAATTAAATGGACCAAATCTCTCTAGAATAAGGAAATAGGTGTGGCCCTCTCTAGCTGGGAATTAAGTATCCCAAAGTGTTTAGGACTCCTTCTCTGTAGCTGAAACCTTTGTGTATTTGGATTAGGAAAGTCAAGATAAGATAGGATAATGTTTTGGATAAGATGAGATAAGATTTGGATAAGATGAGATAAGATTTGGATAATGTTCCATATTTCTTGCTAACTTCTTATCTTCTTTATCTTTGACTTCTTTCCTCCATCTTTTGAGCTGATTTCAAGCCTTTTTATCTTCAAATTTGTCCATCAACTTGCCTCCATGCTTGCACTACCCAATCTTGGCCCAAAAATGCTCTAGAATGCTCCAAACTGCTTCTTTTTGCCATTTTGACACTTAGAACCTACAAACACACGAAAATAGCTTAAAATACAAAATTAACTAAGAACTAAGGACATTAATGCATGAAAACAAGCTAACCAAGTCGCATAAATATGCTCCTATCAACGCTCTCGCTAACCTAGCCTCAAGTATGGCGCTAGAAGAATACGAAGCTTCGAACGTGCCAGTTTGCCAAAAATGGGTGATTCGCTCGTCACTAAAATGCTACTCGATGATACAAATGTCATCTCAATACTTCCAGTTGACACTGAAGAGTGAAGACAGCCACTGATCAACTACTTGGAGCATGGAAAGCTTCCAAACGATCATAGACACTGCTTTGAAACACGTCGACGAGCACCTCGCTTTCTTTACTACAAAGGAACACTCTACCGACACTCTTTTGAAGGAGTACTTCTAAGATGCATAGGTGAGGAAAAACCCAATCAAGCAATAGAAGAAGCACACATAGGCGTATGCGGTGAGCATCAGTCTGGACCAAAACTACACTTCCAGCTCAAGAGAATGGGTTATTACTGGCCGAGCATGGTGAAGGATTACCTGGAACATGCCAAAAGGTGCCAAGCCTGCCAATTGCACGCCAACTTCATACATCAACCACCTACGCCATTACACCTTATAGTTACTTCATGGTCGTTTGATGCGTATGGATTGAACATCGTATGACCAATCACACCAAAGTCATCTGTAGGAGAAGCTTACATCCTAGCCGCAACGGATTACTTTTCCAAGTGGACCGAAACCATACCTCTATGGGAAGTCAAGAAGGAAACTGTTGGCCATTTCATGAAAGAGCATATCATCCATCAATTTGGTGTGCCTCGCCACATCATCATTGACAATGAAAAATAGTTCTCCAATCGACTCATGGACGAACTTTGCAAGAAATACAAGTTCAAGCAGCACAAGTCTTTCATGTATCATGGTCTAGCCAACGGTCTCGCAGAAGCATTCAACAAAATGCTATGCAACCTCTCGAAGAAGGTGATTGGTAGAACAAAGAGAGACTGGCACAAAAGAATAAGCGAAGCACTTTGGGCATATAGGACGACACATAGAACTCTTACCCAAGTTACGCCTTTTTCCCTCGTATATGGCATGGAAGTTGTTCTGTCGCTCGAAAGTCAAATCCCCTCACTAAGGATGACTATACAATAAGGCTTGACTGAAGAGGAAAATGTAAAGCTACGACTTCAAGAGTTGGAAGCACTCGATGAAAGGAGGCTTGAAGCTCAACAACACTTAGAATGCTACAAACACAACTATCCAAGGCATTCAACAAGAAGGTCCGCCCAAGGTCTTTCCAAAGTAGAGATCTTGTCTTGGCATTATGGAGGCCCATCATCACAACTCATAAGACAAAAAGCAAGTTCACATCAAACTAGGATGGACCTTACGTAATACAATAGGTCTACACCAACGGCGCCTACTTAATCATAGTGGAATATGGCTTAAAGATCGGCCCCATCAATGGTAGATTCTTGAAGCGTGACTACCCCTAAACCAAACAAGCAATGCTCCTCACTTGCATGAGCCTAAACTGCACACGGCACAACGCTCCTTGTTCGCACGAGCTTAAAAGGTAACGCATAACGCTCCTTGTTCGCACGAGCTTAAAAGGCGACACTCAATGCTCCTGGCCCGTAAAAGCATAAACTGTGTACGAAAAAATCACCATCAAAATCGTCAAAACCATCAAAAAACAATCCATCATTTCCTTTGAACTACGTCATGACTTGATCCCTCATCAACCGAGGGTACGTAGGCAACTTGAAACTTCAAAACTTTAACTACAGTCACATCACCAACAAAAAAAATGCAAACGCTTTGAAGAATAAGGACCAAATTCAAAATGTGAATACTTTATTTCTTTAAAGGAAGAAGTCGGCTCCAAAGCCTTATTACAAAAAAAAAAAAAAAAAAAAAAAAAAAGCCTTCCTGTACTTCATGAAACCCTAATACCAAAATTGGATCCATGAAGAAATCTTCACGCCTGACTTACCCTGAGCCTCCTGGGAAAGCTTGTGATACACCCAAAACAAATAGCGGCAACTCGCAAGCAATCCTCGGCTATTGCGATGAGAAAATTCCTCCACGCTAGGAACAATGATGTGGTAAAAACTAGCACACAAATTAAACCCTATAATTTAGACGATTGTAGTATGAGCAAATAGGGATCGTTCTCGGCCGGGGATTAGGAGGGATGCTAATCAACACAAATCAAACTTAAAAACTGAAAACTAAGCTAGACTAACACAAAATAAGAATTGAGGGGGATATTTGGACGAATTTTAACAAAAATAAGTAAATTGCAGCAAACAAATTAGGTCTTGTACGAGATATAGGTGAAAGGCTAGCTAGAGTCTCCACGCATGAAACATATGCAAACAAATCGATTTCTACTTATTATTTCTATAAACCATGAATGACAATGCCCCAAATTAACTGTGAATTGCACAAATTAATTCTCAGATTTTCCTAGGTTCATTGAATTGGACTCAGCGACGCAATCAAATTATTCTTATTAAGTTCCCTAACTATGAAAAGCATGATAGAGATATCTCAAAGATCATTAAGTTCTGTGAAAATCATAAGCATTGACAAAGCATTCGTAACTATGAAAAGCATGATACTCCTGCTAAGGATTTACTTAACTCAATCATGACTAGTGACTTTTACTACTTACAAATATAAGTTCATAACTTTTAGGTGAAATTCCCTTATATTTTAGCATCAAATCCCTGCATGCAAACTAAGTGTGCACCCTTAATAAACATACAAGAGTAAGTTCTCTATAAAGCAGATAAGTAAATCGCATTCATGTTTTATGCAACAATAACTGGATGTAATCAATTTATATAAAACATATGATCATGACTTCGAATTCACCTCTAGCTAAAAAGAAACTTAGTTACGCATGTTCATCATAACAAAAAAAACAATCTAAAAAAAACATTGAATCTTAAAACAAAGATAGAAAGAACTCTGAAAATTCCAGCAACTTCAATGGATGAATGGTAGGCATGGCACACCTTAAATTGGTGCAAGAAATTCATATATATAGGGGGAAATGGCTGAATCCAATGAGGAAAGGGTTTTGGCATTTTGAGTTATTTTAGGATTCTAAAAATCAGGTAGAAAGTGTTTGAATGTGATTAGGATTCCTCCTTGCAGCTGAAGATAAGATAAGGTAAGATAAGGTTGTATAAGGTAGTATTCCTCTCCAACTAAGATTCTTCTTTCTTGTCTAATTCTTTGCCTTCCAAGCCTCAACTATAATTTCTCCAGATTTTAGCACATTTCTAGCACCATTTAAACACCAAAAACGTCCAGCCCATATGCTCTCCACGCATGCTATCCAATCAGAGTCCAAAACTGCTCCAAATTGCTCCATTTGACTCTTTATTGTCATTTTTACCAACTAGACCTTCAATAATACGAAAATAACATAAATTACCAAAATAAATGGAAATTAACGAAGTAAATGCAAAGAAATAAGATAACAAAGTCGCATAAATATGCTCCTATCAAACAACCTCATCATAAAACTTACCCTGGATCAGCAAGCCTCTTATCTTGTGAGGATCCCAAAGTGAAATTGACATCTCCCCTTCTGACGTGTGAAGTGTGCTGGTCGCTGAGCACCAATGCTCAAAGAATGCACGAAGGATGGAAGGATGACGATCATAACTAAACAAAGATGTGTATACGGCGTGATAAAAGGCCTACGTTTGTAAGCACATCTTTGGATCGGCTCAAGACAACATCAAGCCACTCCCAGTAAAACTCAGCAAAAATGGCCTATCCAGTAGTAGACAAGATGCCATTCCAAGTCATAGCTCCACTATGGATGCAATCACCAAGAATCTTAAACGAAGTCGGTGAATTGTCACGAACATGGTGTAAAGGATTCAAGATAAGAATCCTCGACGTACACGCCTTCTTCTTTGTATTTGGTCAACCAAAATCTGTCACCTCCCAAGATACTTTAGAAGACCACGACTTGATATGCATCGAGTTATCTTTTGCATGAAAAAGAAGCGCCTTGGGGCCAGTCAACGACGCACAAAGCTGCAACGTTGTTCCCCTATCTTGCAAATCACCTTCCTTCGCAAGAATGGTGATGGTATTGCTCTTAAAGCACTTGAAAAATACCATGGCTAAAACAAAACAAACAAGGCAACATAAGCATAAGAGTGGGGTAGCAAGAAGAAAAAAAAAGTTTCTTCAATAAAGCAAAAGACATGGGAGACAAACCTCGTGAGCGTTGAAGGATGACGATGACAAAGTCACAACGACAAAAAGAAATCAGCCACAAAGCTTGAGCAGCACAACAAAGAGGGCAGCTACAAGATGGTCATTCAAAGCACGCTACAGTAGCAAAGAAAACAAAAATGCTACGCAACCTCGCAGTGATTACGCAAGCAGTTTCTTGCACTGCACGACAACGTCACCACCGAGGGAAACTGCAACCAAAAGACACTACATAAGCGTAACCTCGCTGCAATCTTTTGCACAACACCACACGGTAAAAAGTGACGCACTGCAACAAGCTTCAAGCTGCTACAACTCACGGCAACAAACAGAGGCAATGTGTATGGCAAGGATGTGTTGTGACAAGAACACACACCCAATTGTCCTACAAATAAGGGTCAATTACTTTCTAATGCAATAGGGAAGATACCTACAAAATAGCAAAACCAAAACCAAAACAAGGAAGCACATTCCAGCCACAACAAGGAAGCAAATTCCAAGCAAAAAAAGGGTAAGGTGATACACGGCAATAGGAAGAAAAAAATGCTATTTTTTTGCACCAAAAAACAGTAAGGAAAAGAAAAGGAAATGACTTCAAAATTTCCAAAACATCAAAGGAAAGTACCTTTCCTTGCCAAAATACAAAAAGGAATCCCTCCAAGGCAAGGACAAGTCTTCAAGTTTCCCAAACCAAGAGGGAAAACACCGCCTTGGCCGAAAAAATGGAAAGGGAAAAGAAAAAAATGCAAATCCTACTTACCCAAGAACAAGCATTAAATATTTCCAAAACCTTAAAGGAAATCACTAAAGCTTTCCAACATCTTGAAGGAAATCACCCTCATTACCAAAATTGAAGGAGATTCCTACCTAAGGGAGGAAAAGCATTTTTTTTTCCCACACCCACAAGGAAAAAATCCAAGCCTCAAAATACACCAAATGTATTTTGTCAGAAATTAAGGAAAATCAATACGCATAATAAGTATGTGTCGATTTATCCATTTTCAAAATTTTCATGATCAAGCCTCTACAGCCCTTGAATTAAATTTTCATTTCATTCAAGATCAAGCCTCTACGGCCCTTGAAGAAAATTTCCATTTCATTTAAGATTAAGCCTCTACGGCCCTTGAAGAAAATTTTCATTTCATTCAAGACCAAGCCACAACAGCCCTTGAAGAAATGTTTTATCCAAGAAATACGCCTCAACAGCCCTTGAAGAAAAGTTCATTTCTTTCAAAACCAAGCCTCTACGGCCCTTGAAGGAAAATTTCATTACTTTCCAGATCAAGCCTCTACGGCCCTTGAAGAAAATTTTTATTTCTTTCAAGATCAAGCCTCTACGGCCTTTGAAGAAAGTTTTCATTTATTCATGACCAAGCCTCAACGGGTCTTGAAGAAATGTTTCGTTCAAGAAATACGCCTCAACGGCCTTTGACAAAATTCATCATGTCAATTCAAGTAATACGCCTCTACGACCCTTGAAAAAGCAAGCTAATTCAAGATCAAGTCTCAACGGCCCTTGAGTTAAAACATTCACATTACAGTTTGGTAGTTTCCGAAAATCTAAGTACGTAGCTCATGGGGTGGTCACTACGTATCTATATGGGGATCTTGATATAGAAATCTACATGAATGCTCCAGAAGGACTTACATTGACTAGATCAAATAGTTCTATACGACGGAACTCTCTCTTGATTCGATTGAGGAAATCACTCTACGGATTGGAACAATCCAGACGAATGTGATATAACCGTCTAAGGTGAGTAATTGATAAGTCATGCTTATGTGAACAATGAACTATGCCATGCGTGTTTATTAAGAAGTCACATTCTAGATTTGTGATCGTTGTAGTTTATGTCGACGACATGAATCTTATTGGGACTCCTAAAGAGCTTCACAAAACTGCCACTCAATTGAAATCCAAATTTGAGATGAAAGGTCCTGAGAAAACTCAATATTGCCTCGGCAACTGTTTGCATGGAATCCTAATACATCAATCAAACTACACTTGGAAGGTGCTGTGGTGTTTTAATAAGGATAAAACGAAGCTTTCGAGTACTCATATGGTTGTTCGTACTCTAGACGCTAAATGAGTTCTTTTTTGTTCAAAGAAGGATAAGGAAGAGATTTTGGAGCCCAAAGTTCCATAACTAAGTGCAATTGGTGCTTTATTGTACTTGGCTAAATGCACCAGATCGACATTGCATTCGCTGTGAATATTTTGGCAAGATAAAGCAATACGCTTCATGTAGACATTGGAATGCTATTAAAGACATTTACCGCTACTTAAAAGGTACGACAAATTTGAGTTTGTTCTTTACCTATGAATTGTCGAAAGGAGTCGCCGCCCCCTCGGTCCTCGAGTTAATTCTCACCTTGTTGGTTATGTTAACACAGGTTAGTTATATCAAGCAATCGTTAGTTATATCACAAGGCACGTTCTCAAATGGGTTACGTTTTTACTGTTTGAGACACCGCAATTTCTTGGAGGTCTACCAAGCAATCGTTAGTTGCAACTTTTTCGAACCATGCTGAGATTCTCACCTTGCATGAAGTGTCACGTGAATGCTTTTAGCTGAGAGCCATCATGGAACATATTCGAAGTACTAGCGGTCTTTCTGCCGTCATTGACATTCCTACAACGATCTTTCAAGACAACACTACATATATCGATCAATTGAAGAAGGGATACATTAAGGCAGACAACACTAAGCACATTGTGCCGAAGTTCTTTTATTCTTACCAGCAACAACAACATTACAACATTGAAGTCAAGCAAATCCGTTCCCTAGACAACCTAGCCGATCTCTTCAGAAAGTCATTGCCCAAATCTACTTTTCAAAAGCTCGACCAAGGAATCAATATGCGTAAGCTTTTTGACCTGAATAGCTTGTCCGTTCTCTTATTTAGAAGTTATGTCAAACTCAGGGGGAGTATCCAAAATCATACTCACTTGACCTTAATATACTTTTTTTCCCTACGATTAAGAGCATTTTTCACATTGGATTTTTGCTACCTTAACGAGATTTTGATGAGGCACACATCCTGGGCTGATCAGACTCTTTTGAGGTTTACTACTTTCGTCCCATACGATGTTTGCTTTTGACATTATGTATACTTCTCACTTTTCTCCTTAGCCCATGCGTTTTGCACTTTAGGTTTTACCATATCAAGATGTTGTGGGTTTTACTACCAATGCATACTTTTATTAATCTGAGACTAGCATTTGTGGAGCCTAAAATAATCTCAAAAATTCTAGAGGTGACATGTGGACTTTTGCTCAAGAAAGACAAGATTGCCCTCATTAAATGGGTAGGCTCCCCAGATACTCCCATGCGCAGCTCAGCACCCCTAAAGGTTCATGTAGCTGAATACAACTGCCCACAACTCACTTTCCCTCAGCAAGGAAAAGTCAAAGCATTAAAATGAGGATTAATTACCGAAATCATATCTTTAATACATTCCCAATTGAAGACTGACTTCATTCAAGTAGGTAATCCCTATTTAAATCAATTAGGGATATTTACACCATTATCTCAAGATATTATTTCCTATTTAATATCTTGAAAATATTCTCTACATACACCTTGGCCAATAGAATGCCACCATATATATATATATATATATATATATATATATATATATATCCAATTCTACCAAATTTCGGTAAGCTTTTGCTACCCCTAAAAGGCGTAAACACATACTCTTTTCAAAGAAACTAACTTAGGCATTAGAGATCCATTGGCCTAACCCCCCCTCTCGACCTCGTGAGCGTGTGAGGCTTACGTCTGTGATCAAAGGTGTTGATTGTTTTGCAGGTGCATTTTCGTCAAAGCAAAAGATGGAGGAAATTTGCATCGACAATATTCACCCATTGTGCTAACAACTTCATCAACTGATCTACTTCATCCGCTGAAGACCTGATGCGATGTTTTGTTTGAGTATTTACACACTTAAGAGGGAGTGTTGCAGTCATATTAGATTGAGAATGTGATTGTGTAAATCCTATTATATCTATGATATCCTTATGGCATTCTACCATATCTCTTAGACTAGAGTTGCAACCTATTGGGGTAAGGAATTTAGCTTCCTTACTACTATAAATAACAGCACGAAGGGGTGGTCTAACACACACCTTGCAATTACACATCTCTCTTTCTCTCTATTGTTGTTGCACCCCCTCTCTTTCTCTTTTATATTGTTCAGTAAATTAGGCATACAACATTATAAATAATTTAACATTCAAAAAATGACAGGAAGAAAAGTCAAGAGACCTTGATAAAAAATGACAAAGGAATAAGGTTTCAATTAATGAGAAAGAGAAATAAGGGATGAGAAACTAGTTTATCCTATAGTATATCACATTATATATTCTTCGGGGTAGATTTGGGGACGGTTATTGATCGGGATTTCTTATGACCATATCGAAAACCGTAACCAAATAATATTCATGGTTTTTCTCCATATTCGAAAAATATTCGAATTCTAATCCCAAATCCATCCTATTCGAATGGTTACCCACAGTTCTCAGATTTAATGGGTTGAATTGCTATCCCTACGGAAGTGGGTAATTGGATTTCAGCTATAAACTTTAAACTCGAAAATGGTAGTGGTGGCATGCTATGTAAACAGCTTCAGTTTAGTTTTAAAAAGCACCTAAACAAAGAAAAGAAAATTCATGATGCAGTACCGATCAAGGGTCTGGATCAATTGATGTCTATGCAAAAGCTAATTAACATATTAATCTGGGGATCCGATGAATGGTGCTTTTTTTTTTGTTTTGTTTGTTTGTTAAATATGTAGTACTTGTGGGGATCGTGCATGATTTATCTCAAAGCATGGTTCATGTGCACATTTATAATTCATTTCTCATATATGAATGTAGTACATAACAAATATGAACTCACACTTATTAATTCCGCCTAATCTTTTATTTTATTTAGATAAAAAAAATATCTCTAATCTATAAACAAATAAAATTGAATAAAATAAATTAACCTTTTGTTTTATTTAATTTCAGCATAAATACTTAAGTACATAATTGATGTACAGAAGCTTCATCTTAGCAAAACCCAGCAGTACTTTGAATACTTTTACAATATTGTCCAACTCCCTAACATACACTCTTACGAATATTACCACCTGTACATTTTATTAGGTAATTTGGTATCGCTAGCTATTTCTTTGGTTGGTGAGGAAACCTCTTAAGAAGCAGGGCTAATCGTCGACCTTCCAAGAACCGTAACAGATAAAATTCAACACCAAGAACTTAATAAAAAGTGAGGCAGCAGACATGGTACTTTGTAATATGTAAGCACATTTGAATTTTGACTACTACTCTCTCCTCACTAGTACATTATTAATGATTAATTTATAGTTGTGCTTAATTTTTCTCCCACCTCTAATGTGTTGATACCATTTACTTCCACATTACTGAAGCAATCCATACCAAAATCATGAATACCAAAGTCTTGGCAGTCGAAAAGCCATGTCCAATTGTCATCCCAATTAGATTGGAAGCCCATTCCATTATTCTCAGTGATATTGTAATTGATCCCTCCTTGATCAAGTTCTAATTGATTGTTGTCGTTCCACAATGCATCAATCAGAGGTGTTTCATCCATCCACAGGGTGTTCATTAACAAATTGTCGTTGCAAATGCTGCCTAACAACACCGATTCAGCGCCTGTTGAGGAGTTTTCAGTCGATGAGTTTATGTCCTCCGATCCTGATGAATTCACCACGCTTTGATCATTTTCTTGTGAATTGTGAAGACCATTTATAGACTTATCAGCTGGCAAATTATTGTTGTGATCATCATGATCATAGGAGGATGATGATGAGTTATTTTCCTTAATATTGGACGGCAACTCTTCTTCTTTGTGGAGGGGTTCATGCGTGACAGGATCAATTCCCATCCTAAGCAGCTTTTTCTTGATATGGGTGTTCCAATGATTCTTGATCTCATTATCCGTTTTCCCTGGCAATCTGCCTGCAATCTTGGACCACCTATATGTTCAAAACAAGCAGAAAACCATATATATTAATTAGTAAAACTTGTAATAATGATCATAAGCTTAATGCTTCTCATAAGTTATCAACTAATTAAATGTAGGATGCATGTAATAGCACTAGCTTAAACTTAAACTTATAAGCAAGCAAATGTTGAGGGGTATCTTACTCTTGAGCCTTCTGCATACAATATGATATGAAGACGTCACAATTAATGCATACATCTCCTTTTTATGAGAGCGTGATCAATAATATGGGTAGTAAATATGATATACGTAAAAAAACACTTTCTAAACTGAGAAATTGAAGGTCATTTTCTTAAACGTGTCAACCTTAAGTTCTTTGTTTTGTGGAACGCATCAATCCACAGCATTAACATTTTCACCTTTATGGAGAAAAGAAAGTTTGAAACCAAGCTTGTAACTCAAGAAAGAAGAAAAAGAAGAAATTACGTCTTTTATAATATATATACTAAAATTAAGATGAAGGGTGAAACAACCTTTTTCACCACCAAACACCACTCTTAATTAATAAAACCATTAACATGTACGAATTCATGCTCCCAAACGCAAATGTAATGCTGCATGATTGACATGTACATGTACATGAATCATGCACATAGAAACATGAATATTAGAGGGTGACCTATTTCCAAGACGAGCGTGGAGATCAATAACCAACTGTTCTTCAGCTTCAGTGAGGAGGCCTCTCTTCAAGTCGGGGCGGAGATAGTTCGTCCAACGGAGCCTGCAACTCTTACCACACCGGCAAAGGCCAGCGAGTTTAGGCACAGCTCTCCAGCAACACTGGCCATTGGTGAGAATAAAGCTGATGAGCTTCTTGTCCTCCTCAGCAGTCCATGGCCCTTTCTTTACCCCAAGTTTGTCACAACACGGTTGCCTTCCCATACCAACAAAGTACTTTGACTAGCTAGCAAGCACCAACAAAGTACTCATTTAGGCTCACCAACGCTACCAGTAAAAACCTTGAAGACCCAAAAGGTCTACCCCTACCTTTATATAAAATCCTCAGTCCTCACCTTTCCCGGCCTCATGTCATGTCCAATAAAACTAATTTATCAAATTCGCACATACACAAATTATAATATTCTAGAGAGAGAGACAGACTGACAGAGAGATTTTAGGGTCCACCATTGGGTTGTGAAAGGGATGTCGGAACTACTTTGTGTTAAGGTGTGTCTAGCTTCAGAAAATGGGTGATGGTGAAAGATTGGTGACCTAAAGGCACAGAGAGAGAGAGAGAGAGAGAGAGATTAGCTTACATGTAATAAACATCCAAATATTTTCTTCCTATTTTCCTACACAAACCCACTGCGCTTTGATTGCACTCTTACTCAACCATTCTATCACCCATTTCGTCATCACCACGTTTACGTGTCCTTATCTTGATGGAGTATGATCCGGTGTTGCTCTTTTAAGTTTTAAGCCTAATTAATCTTGCTTTACATCAACAACATGAAGCGCTTGATAAGTAGAAGAATATTTAAGTTTGTTTTAGTTTTTGATTTTGTTGATTAAGGGAAATTAAGCACTCAGATGGGTTTCATTATGTCGACGAAATCACGTTTATTCACCTAATTAAATGTATGTGTATATTGTGTTGTGTCATCTCTTCTTCTTCAAGTTGTTTCGTGACTTTGGCAAGTGGCTCAAGTTCAAGAACCCATAATGAGGCCCTAGCCGTTTCTATATATGTGCATGTTCATTCTGTTTGAGTTAATATTTGAACTTTGCGCCTGAAGAAAGAAAGGAAGAAAGGAAGGCCCAAAATGACTAAAGTGGGGAGACTCGCCCGAATCCCAGCACCAAGCCCAGATCAACCCTCTCAAGACAAAGTGGCGGCTTCCCATTAATGCATAGGCTATGTGCCTATCATCTAAAGATGACACGTGATAAGACCAGCCACCTATTAGCCAAAAGTACTTTTTGGTGGCAGTACAAGTAAATAGCTGGTGAGTCACTACCCTCCAGTTGCTTTCGGGCAAGAACAAAACTGCAAGCAGTCGGGCTAATTCGTCTATAAAAGGAGGAAGAGGGCCCAGAGACAAGGACACTTAACAAATCAAACAAACAAACATACAACTTATCTCTCAGTCAAGCAAATAACCAGAAAGTTGCGCTTTGTCCAGATTATGCACCCTTTTAGCCTTAGATTTCCCTTAGAAAGACATCTTTTGTCTGTGTAAAAGCTCTGCTACCTTTCTCTAAACAATGTAGTATCAATGCCCTCATGTAAACTTGTTTGCCATCCATTCCCCTTTAGCTCCCAAACCTTTGTAATCACAAAGAGAATAAGCTGCACAAGATTCAACCTTGCCCGACAAGGTTAAATCTAGCCCGACTCTCTATGTATTATCTTTCAATTAATAGATCTAGTGTTATAATGTATTCCTCAGTATATATTCAAGTCATTTCCAGTCCTTCAATGATTCAAAGTTCCATCAACACTCAGATCTGGTTCACTTAATGGTTTTACTGTCATAAAAGGATCAAAAATGAACTAAAACTGGTGACTTTATTAGATCTGGACCTCCACCCTTTAAGCATACAAGATACATAAAAGTCCTTCATCTCAAGGCATAGAAAAGAACTTAATGTAGACTTAACCCATCTACGACAATCCTTTGACAAAGAAGAAGTCAGAATAACTTTGGGCGCAAGTAATCGGCCTAAATACACTTGTTCTACATCTGCCATACAGGGATGGCAGTGGCACGCCTCCGCACTCAGTTAGTTTTGATTGTGAGCCTCAAGGCCTACACCTAAGGCCCCATAAAGGCACCTTTCAGAACTGACGGTTTCCTCCTCTTGCAACCTCTTAGCAAGGCAGGAGTCCGACAACCAACCAAAGTGCCAACTCCGCGAGGAGCTGTGTGCTCGAGCCAGGAACGCCCACCATCCGATATTTCCTGCCCGAACACATTCAACTGCCCAATTACAGAATTGCAACACCTGGCATGGAAATCTCTTGAATTTCCTTGAATTTGAGTTGAATATCACTCAGTAGACTATGATATAGAGCAACGACTTGTCCCTCTTGAAAGCCCCAAAAGTTTAAATTAAAGAAAAACTGTATAAATTTGTATATGTGCATGAATTAATATAGTGTGTGTGTATATATATATAAATATATATATACGATTGTATACACGTATATACAGAATTATTATATACATATATATGTGCATCTGTGCATGATTTTCTATGTTGCAGTTAATTGCATTCTTTAAAAAACAAATATATTATCGATATGTCGTCGGTTTAATCAGTCATTTGTATTGCAAACTTATAGTTGATATGTGATATTTGTGATCATCGATATTTTATCCGCAAATTCAATTAATTAGTATAGCATAATTGTATATATGTGTATATGTAGAATATTTTTTTGGTGAAGTAACTAATTAAGAAAACCATCATCAACTATTTTGTCAATCATGCATTTGACTTTTTCTTTGTACGTACACATAAGATCAGCTATGTGAGATCAGTACTCCTTTGCCATATCACACTTCTCACCGTGGTCTAAACTAGACATGCTATCAAGTTTCAAAAAAAACTAGACATACTATCAACGCCGCTGTACATTTAAACTACTTACAATATTTGACTAGTTTATATATTATCTGTATATTTCAATCCATAAACTGCATGCACTTGAAGCCTTGGAAGTCCTCGTCACCGCTTGTTATAATCATCCAATTTCTAAACCTAGCTAATGTCGTTGATAACTAAGCATGCATGCATGCATGCGTCATCCATTAACAAGCCCGTACATATTGATGCAAAATACATAAGCACACAAATTAAACCCTCTTTTTATCAATTGTAGCAAACTATGTAAGTAGGGATCGTTCTAGGCCGGGGATTAGGAGGGATTGCTAAATCACTTGAAAACTGACTCAAAAACTTAAAACAAAGTTAAAACACTAAATTAAACTCAAAGAATGCAAAACTATACTTTAAAACACTAAGACAAACCAAAAGACTCAAAACAGCAAACAAACACTCAAAACTGCCTTAAAACCACTTTCTGGGCAGTTTTGAGCACTAAGGAAGAATTTGGACGAAAACAGTTTATAACTTGACTCAAGACACTTAAAAACACAAACTAAATTGATTTCTAGCTAAATTGACACTTCAAAATAAAGGGGGAATTGGTTTTGACGAAATTGAAAACAAAACATAAACTTTGTAAAACAAAACAGATTGTAAAACGAAATTGGTTAAAGTGAATGGATGGAAGGCTAGCTAAGGGGTTCTTCTCCACACATGTCATACTTGCATACAAAACGATTTCTAATTGCTTTTCAATAAATCATGAATTCTCAACGCCCCAGATTAACCGTGAATTGCACTAATTAACCCTCAGATTTTCCTAACGTTATTGAATTGGATGATTGCATACGACAACCCAAAGCATTCCCCACAAGTTCCCTACATGAATTGCATAATAGAGATACAAGCAAGAATCATTAAGTTCTATGAAAACCATATGCATTGACGAGGCATTCGTTACTATGAATTGCATGAAACTTATGCCAAGAATTTACTTAACACAATTGAGATCATCAACCTTTACTACTTGTGAATATAATTCTGTAACGATTAGGTGAAACTTCCTTATATCCTAGCATTAGATTTATGCATGCAACTAAGTTGGCCACCTCAATCAACACACACAAATCAGTTTTAATATGAACAGATAAGTAAATTGAATTCACAATTTATGAAACGCAATTAGAGGTAATCAAGTCATATAGCAAGTATAAACATGGTTTCGAATCCCCCCCTAGCCAAGGGGGGTTTAGTTCCTCATACGTACAAAACAAAGAGTATTGAATTTAAACATTGAAATCAAAGGAAAGGAAACACCTAAAACTTCCAGCAATTCAAACTTGAATGGCATGCACGTCCAAGGCTCCTTCTCCTCCTCTTTGCTGCGGCACAAGGTCTAGGGACAGATTTTGGGGGTTATGAATGGTGTAGAAGGCTGGGTTAATGGCTAGGATGGATGTATAGTGCGGCAGAGAGTGGTGGATGATTTCTGGCGTGAATGATGTATATGGAGGGTGGTGTACACGGCAAAGGGTGGAGAAATATATATATAGGCACCAAAAACCCTAGGTGAATCAGAGTAGGACTTCTAGAAAGCCAAATCCATCCAGAAATAGGTTCAAAACAATCAGATTTCTCATAGGAAAGGGCCTAAGGTGCGGCAGATTTGGATAAGGGCAGGGAATGCCTTGCAAGGCAAGGAAAAAGGATTCTAGAAGGGAAGGAGGCGCCAGATTTTATAGGACAAGGGATAAGACTTCTAGAAATCAGGTTTTAAGTCCCCTAAACTGAAGAAAACAGGTTAGGATAAGATTAGGATAAGATTGGATAAGATAAGGTAGATAAGATAATGATTGGATAAGATAAGATAAGATAAGGTTGCTTTGGATAATGTTTTGGATAATTCTCCTTCTTTTTAGCTGATTCCTTATCTTCTTTATCTTTGACTTCTTTCTTCCATCTTCTTAGCTGATTTCAAGCCTTTATATCTTCAATTTCGTCCATCAACTTGCCTCCATGCTTGCACTACCCAATCTTGGCCAAAAAATGCTCTAGAATGCTCCATATTGCTTCTTTTTGCATACTTGCCCTTAGAACCTGAAAATACATCAAACTAGCTTAAAAGACTACTTTAACTAAAGAAAAACAACATAAATGCACAAGAACAAGCTAACTAAGGTGCATAAATATGCCCCTATCAAATTCCCCCACACTTAGCTTTTGCTAGTCCTCGAGCAAAACAAAACGAAACAAAGTAAACAAAACGAAACAAAACAAGTATGACACAACCTAAACCTTCCAACATTTGCCTCAGGGATTTCCAATGCACATGACACGTTAAAAATCATCATTCCCACAGATTTTAGCCATGTTTACGCTTAAGAACATACTTAATCATAGTCACTACTTACTAGTTCACAAATAACCAATTAAAACGATGTTTTGAATGTAGTAACATGCCTTAGAGAATTCCCTCAATTCCTTACAAGATATGCACTCAATCTTCACTTAGATTTTCTAACTACACACCCTACACTAGTTATATGTGAGAAGATCGATGTAAATATGAAAACTAATACTCACATATGTATATAACAAAGAAAACCAATTTCCGGAGTTAATAACATATTTAGATATGATCTCATGAATGGAACGCTACTACTTAGATGCGAGAACCAGTGACACCATATGCTCTTACCAAATTCAAACTCCACAAATTGAAACACACAACACTCAAGATGAAAGTCAAGGGTTGTAACGGGGCTTGGGGAGTTGGCTAACAATGAAAGGATAGGAAAAACAAACGTTCTTAAAGCAATAGCAAGCAAAATAATGAATATGACACTTAGAATTCCCTTTAGCATGTAGAAGTCAACTTTTAAACACAAAGGGAAGATTCAAGCAACAAATAGGGCCGGATTTAATGTTTTGGACCCTTCCTTCAACAAACAACACTTGAGAACTCTTTTTCACATCTTTTCAACTCCTTTTTCACTCTTTTCACAACTTTTTCTTTTTTTCTTTCTATTTTCCATGAATTTTTCTTCTTCTCTTTTTTTCTTTTTTCTTTTCTTTCTACCCGTGCCTCATTCAAGACTTTGGCACACCCACAACAAAACTCACTTCCCCCATACTTGTTTTCTGCCAAACAATGATCAAAAGGAATTCATATTGAGTCATGCATTACTATGCTTCAAGAACAGAGGTATGGATGATCCTAATCTAGGCTAGGTGAGGATAATGTGGGTTAACAAAGAACATAGGCTAAACAAGGCTCAACGGGGTTAAAACCTACAAAACACAATGAAATAGGGAGATACGGCAATTTGGCTATGGTGGTCACTACACAACTTCATCTTGAATATGTGTTATGCAAATCAATAACATGCTTAGAATGAATTGGGCATGAGTTCTAGTGTTTGGAACTAAATGATGAAACGCCTTCTAAGTAGCAACCAAGCAAAGAATAATGAGATCATGCAACGACTTTAGAAAACAACAATGCACAGATTATTAACTCTCCAAATAAACGTTTAGGCTCAAGTCTCACAAGGTTGTAGCGTTAGTTTGAGTTCCTTCCTTCAAGCATGTTACAAAAACTGATTTTTCCATTATGATTGCATGTGAATTCATAAGTTATAACCACAACCAAGCATAAACCAAAGAGTAAATCAAACTTTCATCCATGTTTACAACTCTCTTTAACAGTCATGCAATTACAAACCGAATCCTCATCATTGTGTTGGAATGTACCCTAAGACACAAACAAACACACGAAAACAACTCTTTTTTGGGTTTTTAAAACAAATTTTCAAATGTTTTTTGGGATTTTCGGATTTTTGAGTCAAAACACACTAAAACACACCAAAACAGCTAAAAAACAGCAAGGAACAACATTAGAAGTTATGGGTGATCAAACCCTACGAAATTGCATCAAAATATTTTGGTTACCCCCCCCCACACGTAAATTAAACATTGTCCTCAATGTTTCAAGCATAAACGAACACAAATAAACAAACAACAAACAAAACAGCAACTAAACAAGAAACAAAGCAGAAACGAAAACAACAACAAAAAGAAGGGTTTAGGAACGCAAATCTGGAATTGGAGTGCTCCCTAGGTCTTCCTTTGTTGAATGCATGGGTTACCTCTCAAGTAGCGCTCGCTTTAACGTCGTACAGCCGGACGAAACGCCCAATCACTCCAGATTGGTACCCACGGCATCCAAGGATATGTCATCCACGGTTTGCTCCACAAAGTTCTCATAATAGGGCTTCAAACGATGCCCGTTCACCTTGAATTCATGCCCCGTTTTCAAGCTTCGGATTTGGACTGCACCATGAACAAAAACATTAGTAATAACAAACGGTCCAATCCACTTAGAACGCAACTTACCGGGAAACAATCGTAAACGGGAATTGAACAATAGCACTTTCTGCCCAATTGAGAATGATTTCCCACAGATCATGTTGTCATGGAAAGCTTTGGTCTTTTGCTTGTAAATGCTCGCATTCTCGTATGCCTCATGCCGTATCTCATCAAGCTCATTCAATTGGAATTTCCTATGACTGCCCGCTTCATCTAGGTTCATGTTAAACTTCTTGACGGCCCAATGAGCTTTGTGTTCCAACTCAACGGGGAGATGGCACGGCTTGCCATACACAAGCCGAAAGGGGGACATCCCAATGGGGGTTTTGTATGCCGTACGATACGCCCAAAGTGCATCATCTAGCCGTAAACTCCAATCCTTCCTTGTTGGCCCAACGGTCTTCTCTAGTATTTGCTTGATCTCTCGGTTAGAAACCTCGGCTTGGCCATTTGTTTGAGGATGGTAAGGTGTAGAAACCTTATGGTTGACGTTGTATTTCCTCAATAACGCCTCAATGGTCCGGTTGCAGAAGTGTGACCCTCCATCACTAATGATCACTCGTGGCATGCCAAACCTTGCAAATATGTTAGTTCTAATAAAATCTGCAACCACTTTAGAATCATTAGTCCGGGTGGCTTTTGCTTCCACCCACTTCGACACATAATCAACCGCAAGCAAAATATACATAAAACCATGCGATGATGGAAAGGGACCCATAAAATCAATACCCCAAACATAAAAAATTTCAACATTTAGGATAGAAACCTGCGGCATTTGGTCCTTTGCACTGATATTACCCATTCTTTGGCATTTATCACATGTTAAACAAAAAGTTCTAGCATCTTTAAAAATACGAGGCCAATAGAATCCACATTGTAACACTTTGAGGGTTGTTCTTTGTGTGCCAAAGTGCCCTCCACATGCATATGTATGACAAAAACTCAGAATTGAATGAAATTCAGAATCGTGCACACATCGACGTACAATTTGGTCGGGGCAAAATTTCCATAAATATGGATCATCCCACACATAAAACCGTGCATCATGTCTAAGTTTATCATGTTGGTGCCTAGTGAAATTGCTTGGAATTCGTTTTGACACCAAAAAGTTCACCAAATCAGCATACCAAGGCTCACTAACCTTTATGGACAGCAATTGTTCATCGGGGAATGTCTCCAAAATAGGTAGAGACTCCTCGTTATGCACCATTCGGCTGAGGTGGTCAGCCACCACGTTTTCACTTCCCTTCCTGTCACGAATCTCAATGTCGAACTCTTGAAGTAGCAATATCCAACGAATTAGCCGTGGCTTGGCCTTCTTTTTGGTGAGCAAGTACTTCAATGCTGCATGGTCAGTGAACACAATTACTTTAGTACCAATTAGATATGATCTAAACTTATCTAAAGCAAAAAGAACGGCAAGAAGTTCTTTTTCCGTAGTGGAATAGTTCAACTGGGCATCATTCAATGTCCGTGAGGCATAGTAGATGACATGCGGCCTCTTGTCCTTTCTTTGTCCCAAAACAGCCCCTAAAGCATAATCGGACGCATCACACATAAGCTCGAAAGGTAGGCTCCAATCTGGTGGAACAATAATGGGTACCGTGGTCAACAACTCCTTGAGTTGGTTGAATGATGCCGTGCACTCCTTGGTGAATTCAAACGCCACTTCTTTTTGTAGGAAACGGCAAAGAGGTTGTGCAACCTTTGAGAAATCTTTGATAAACCTACAATAGAAACCTGCATGGCCAAGAAAAGAACGAACCTTTCTAACCAAAGTCGGAGAGGGTAAGTGACGTACAAGATCTATTTTTGACTTATCAACCTCAATGCCGTTTTCAGAGATGATATGACCTAGAACTATGCCTTGTTTAACCATGAAATGACATTTTTCCCAATTAAGAACAAGGTTAGTTTCAACGCAACGTTTTAGAATCAAACTAAGATTATGCAAGCAACTATAAAATGAGTCACCAAAAACGCTAAAATCGTCCATGAAAACTTCAATTATTTTCTCAACATAATCAGAAAATATGCTCATCATGCATCTTTGAAATGTGGCAGGTGCATTACATAAACCAAAAGGCATGCGACGATATGCAAAAGTACCAAAGGGGCATGTGAAAGTAGTTTTTTCTTGATCCTCGGGTGCTATGACAATTTGATTATAACCAGAATAACCATCAAGAAAACAATAGAAAGCATAACCCGCTAACCTCTCAAGCATTTGGTCAATAAATGGCAATGGGAAGTGATCTTTCCTCGTGGTGGCATTTAGCTTCCTATATTCGATGCACACCCTCCAACCGGTTTGAATGCGTGTAGGAACAAGTTCATTCTCGGCATTGGCTACCACTGTCACACCAGATTTCTTTGGCACACATTGAACGGGTGAAACCCACCTACTATCCGAGATTGGATAGATCACTCCACAATCCAAAAGCTTGATTATCTCCTTCTTCACAACTTCCATCATCGGAGGGTTGAGACGGCGTTGAGCCTCTCGAGATGTTTTGGACCCTTCCTCTAGAAGTATGCGATGCATGCACGTGGTAGGGCTAATTCCCTTTATGTCGACCAAAGTCCATCCAATTGCTGTTTTGTACTCTTTTAGCATCCTCACCAATTTGTTTTCCTCTTGTGCCGTGAGTGAGGATGAGATGATGACGGGCAACGTCTCATCCTCTCCTAAGAAAACGTACTTCAAGTGACTCGGCAAAGGCTTAAGTTCAAGTGTAGGTGGCTGTACAACTGAGGGAAGCATCTTATTAGCCGAAACTGAACTTAAAGTTAGGTCCAAAAACTTACCAGATTGTGATGGCAATGACTCAAGGGCAGCCACCATCTCAATGACATCCTCACTAGGGGGCACGGCAAATGATGCTTCATGCATGCCGTGGGTTGCTTTTGTGGCTGTTTCAATGTTGTGCATGTCCCTTCCTTGTGCAATGGCCAATTCAAGTGCATCGTCCTTCAAATTGTCCAAATGGTCCTGCGCCAAAGAGTCAATTATATCAATAGCAAAACATGAATGATTCTCACTAGGGTACTTCATAGAATCAGAAAGATTGAAATTAATAACTTCCCCATCAAATTCCATCGTTAAAGTGCCATTAAACACATCAATCTTCGTACGAGCAGTTTTCGTGAATGACCTTCCAAGGAGGATGGGCAATGACGGGGAATGGTCCGATTCATCCATTTCAAGCACGTAGAAATCCGTCGGGGATATCAAGTGATTAACCTGCACCAAAACATCCTCCAAAACTCCCTTTGGATAGGCATTAGATCTATCGGCCAATTGTATGATAACACCATCGTTTTTCAACGCTCCTAGGTTCATAGATGCATAAATTGAATATGGCATGACATTTATAGATGCACCTAAGTCTAACATGGCAGATTCAAACCTAGAATTACCAATAACACACGGAATCGTAAAACTACCCGGATCTTTGCATTTAGGGGGCAGTTTGCGCTGCAAGATGGCTGAGACGTTTTCACCCACTTTTACAACCTCCTTGGTCGAAATCCTCCTCCTATTAGTGCAAAGTTCCTTCAAGAACTTGGCGTACCTGGGGACTTGCTTAATTGCATCCAAAAGGGGAATATTGACTTGAACTTTCCTAAACGTCTCAAGAATGTCCTTTTCTGCTTCTTCTTTCTTTGTTTGCTTGAACCTATTTGGAAAAGGAACATTCGAAGGAAAAACATTAGTAGGAACTGAATTTGACACGTCCTTACCTCTATTGGACAAATTGGATGGTTTAGGATCACTTAGGGCTTGCGGCAAAGGTGTTTCCACCTTTCCCGTGAGTGGGCTTTGTTCCTCCTCTTCAATTCTCAACTCTTCCTCCTCGTTGGAACATGATTTGGATGGTTTAGGGTCAGATCCTACTTGCTTCCCACTTCGCAGACTCATGGCTTTTGCAGATTCGAATCCACCTTTTGGGTTGACAACGGTTGAACTTGGCAACTTACCTTGCTCTCGAAATTGCCCCATGAACTCGGCAATCTATCCTACTTGCTTCTCCAACTCGTCCACCTTCTTGTCCCTAGTTTGCATACCCTGCGCCATAGAAGTTAGTAATTGAAAAATCTGATCATTATCAATTGAAGAACCTGATTTGTTTTGGGCAGGTTGTGCTTGGGCTTGTGTTGGTGCCAACGGCTTTTGATAGAAACCCGGGGGTTGTTGCCTAAATCCGCTTTGCTGTTGGCCTTGTTGGGGTTCTCGCCATTTGAAATTTGGATGATCACGCCACCCGGGATTGTAGGTATTGGAAAAAGGATCACCACGTGGTTGGTATTGACTGCCAAAACCCACGGCATTGAGGGTTTCCCACCCTCCATTCTCTATCAATTGTGGGCACTTATCTGTGGGATGTCCTTGCATGGAGCACACGCCACAAGAAGGAATATTTTGTACTTTTGGACCTTCCACCACCTGAGAAAGCAAAGTAGTAAGGTTAGCCATTTGATTTTGAAGTTCGGTTATGGCACTTACCTCATTGACTTGGTGTTGCCGTGGGATGCTCCTTTGCCCAACACCTTCGTATTGTTAAGCGTTCAACGCTCGATTGGCTATCAATGTCTTCGCTGCCGTGGGGGTCTTGTCCATCAAGGCTCCTCCCGCTGAGGCATCTAGCATTTGACGTTCGATTGGTAGAAGTCCCTCGTAGAAATATTGTAGGAGAAGTTCCTCCTTCATCTGATGCTGTGGACATGAAGCAACAAGAGATTTAAAACGTTCATAATAAGTAGGAAAAGATTCACCTGCTTCTTGTTGAATTCCACTTATCCTTTTTCGTAGGAGGATGACTCGAGAAGTTGGGAAAAACTTCTCCAAGAAAGCCCGTTTCATGCTCTCCCATGATGTGACAGTTCCGGGGGCCAATTCATGCAACCAATCCTTTGCCTTTTCCAAGAGAGAAAAGGGAAAAGCCTTCATCATCAGAATATTCCCATCTACGTTGATTGGTGTCATGCTTGAGCACACCACCTCGAATTCCTTCAAATGCTTGTTTGGATCTTCCATGGACAGCCCATGGTACTTAGGAATGTGATGCAACAAGCTTGACTTCAATTCAAACTCATCAGTTTTGCCTTGAGCCGCCCTAGGGTATTGAATGCATAAGGGCACGGCATTGTCAAGTCCTGAGGCTGAAAGCTCTTTGATTGTACGATTGTCCACAGCCATGTCGTCCACTTCCTCTTTAAATTCAGATTCGGCTTCTGAACTTGCACTTGATTCACTTGGTTCTGGATTCTTCCTCTTTCGTCTTAACTCTCGCTCGAAATCGGTGTCAAAGTCCAGAATATGTTCACGAACCGGATGAGAACTCCGAGTCATAAACTAGTACCTAAAACAAGAAACAAAAACAAGGTCAGAATCTGATCTAATTAAACCAAACGAAAATAACAATCCAAGGGATTAGCACAGTTGCTAATCCCCGGCAACGGCGCCAAAAATTTGATGCAAAATATATAAGCACACAAATTAAACCCTCTTTTTATCAATTGTAGCAAAGTATGTAAGTAGGGATCGTTCTAGGCCGGGGATTAGGAGGGATTGCTAAATCACTTGAAAATTGACTCAAAAACTTAAAACAAAGTTAAAACACTAAATTAAACTCAAAGAATGCAAAATTATACTTTAAAACACTAAGACAAACCAAAAGACTCAAAACTGCCTTAAAACCACTTTCTGGGCAGTTTTGAGCACTAAGGAAGAATTTGGACAAAAACAGTTTATAACTTGACTCAAGACACTTAAAAACACAAACTAAATTGATTTCTAGCTAAATTGACACTTCAAAATAAAGGGGGAATTGGTTTTGACGAAATTGAAAACAAAACATAAACTTTGTAAAACAAAACAGATTGTAAAACGAAATTGGTTAAAGTGAATGGATGGAAGGCTAGCTAAGGGGTTCTTCTCCACACATGTCATACTTGCATACAAAACGATTTCTAATTGCTTTTCAATAAATCATGAATTCTCAACGCCCCAGATTAACCGTGAATTGCACTAATTAACCCTCAGATTTTCCTAACGTTATTGAATTGGATGATTGCATACGACAACCCAAAGCATTCCCCACAAGTTCCCTACATGAATTGCATAATAGAGATACAAGCAAGAATCATTAAGTTCTATGAAAACCATAAGCATTGACAAGGCATTCGTTACTATGAATTGCATGAAACTTATGCCAAGAATTTACTTAACACAATTGAGATCATCAACCTTTACTACTTGTGAATATAATTCTGTAACGATTAGGTGAAACTTCCTTATATCCTAGCATTAGATTTATGCATGCAACTAAGTTGGCCACCTCAATCAACACACACAAATCAGTTTTAATATGAACAGATAAGTAAATTGAATTCACAATTTATGAAACGCAATTAGAGGTAATCAAGTCATATAGCAAGTATAAACATGGTTTCGAATCCCCCCCTAGCCAAGGGGGGTTTAGTTCCTCATACGTACAAAACAAAGAGTATTGAATTTAAACATTGAAATCAAAGGAAAGGAAACACCTAAAACTTCCAGCAATTCAAACTTGAATGGCATGCACGTCCAAGGCTCCTTCTCCTCCTCTTTGCTGCGGCACAAGGTCTAGGGACAGATTTTGGGGGTTATGAATGGTGTAAAAGGCTGGGTTAATGGCTAGGATGGATGTATGGTGCGGCAGAGAGTCGTGGATGATTTCTGGCGTGAATGATGTATATGGAGGGTGGTGTACACGGCAAAGGGTGGAGAAATATATATATAGGCACCAAAAACCCTAGGTGAATCAGATTAGGACTTCTAGAAAGCCAAATCCATCCAGAAATAGGTTCAAAACAATCAGATTTCTCATAGGAAAGGGCCTAAGGTGCGGCAGATTTGGATAAGGGCAGGGAATGCCTTGCAAGGCAAGGAAAAAGGATTCTAGAAGGGAAGGAGGCGTTAGATTTTATAGGACAAGGGATAAGACTTCTAGAAATCAGGTTTTAAGTCCCCTAAACTGAAGAAAACAGGTTAGGATAAGATTAGGATAAGATTGGATAAGATAAGGTAAGATAAGATAAGGATTGGATAAGATAAGATAAGATAAGGTTGCTTTGGATAATGTTTTGGATAATTCTCCTTCTTTTGAGCTGATTCCTTATCTTCTTTATCTTTGACTTCTTTCTTCCATCTTCTTAGCTGATTTCAAGCCTTTATATCTTCAATTTCGTCCATCAACTTGCCTCCATGCTTGCACTACCCAATCTTGGCCAAAAAATGCTCTAGAATGCTCCAAATTGCTTCTTTTTGCATACTTGCCCTTAGAACCTGAAAATACATCAACTAGCTTAAAAGACTACTTTAACTAAAGAAAAACAACATAAATGCACAAGAACAAGCTAACTAAGGTGCATAAATATGCCCCTATCACATATGCGTGCAGATCTTAGTAAAACAGCTCACAACTCGCAAGAAATAGTTTACTACTTTCGACACGAACCATATATGGATAAGTGAATGTTATACTAACACGTACAGAAGTTCTATAAATGTGCCACGTATGCTTCATTTGAGAATATTGTCCAATTCTCAAATCCAAGTCTATGTGAACTCATTGGTTAAAGACTTGGTTATTTAACCACTTATGACACGCACTGACATCGATATAATCAAATATTAAGATAGGTACGTGCTGGCCGACACCCGAGGGTGACGAAGCCATTTTAAACATGCATACAAATAAAATATGTAATTAGAATGAAGGAGAAATTAGGTTCACATCCTTCTTTTTGCTACTCCATTGATTAAAATCCTATTCATTTTCAATTTTTGATCAAGATCCTTGGGTATTAATAACATCATTAATTATTTGAATAATAAAATATTTTTATTTTTAAATATATTCCTTTAGTGTTAAAAATGTTACAATTAGTATATTTATATTGATGGCTAAATTTTTTATCATATATTTTTATTTTTAGTTTGTACCTATTTTTAATTTGCAAATATTTTTTAATTTGTACCAATTTTCTTTTCATTTTTAATTTGCACCCATATATTAGTTTCTTTTTGTGCCCATATTTTTTTAAATTTTATTTGTGTTTGCACTGATAGAAGCATATTTAGGCGACTTAGTTGGCTTGTTCTTGTGCATTTACGTTGTTATTTCTTAGTTATTTTAGTCCTTTGAGCCATTTTCGTGTGTTTTCAGGTTCTAAGGACAAAGTATGCAAGAAGGTGCATTTTTGAGCCTTTTGGAGCAAAATTGGGCTTGGAATGGATATCACATGCTTAGAGCAAAAGGAATGGACGAAATTGAAGATTTGAAGATGTTAGGATTCCAAATTGACGAAGGATTCCTAATTGAAGAAGGATTCCTAATTGAAGTAGGAAAGTTAAGCCAAGGTTTCCTATTTCGGTTTGACCTTTCCTAACCCTAAATAAATTCCAGCAACCTTGAAGGCCTCCTATGCATTCTAGGACACAAACTAGGACCTAGAACACACATGGACCCTTGCCGCACCCCTTCTCTTTCCTATTTCCTGCATTAAAACACATTCCATTTTTAATTAAAGTCTCTGCCGCATATCTTAGCACTTTCCCTTAGTTTTCTGATTTTATTTCCTCTTTCTAGAAGCTTTTGACTTAATTTCGAATTACCTAAATAAGTTAGGGTTTTAATTTCTGAAAACCTTAAATAAACTTCCTTTTAGCAGCCCCAAAATCATCCATTCATTCACCCATTCACGCCAGAAATCAATCCCCTCTCTCTGCCGCATCCATCCTTCACCATTCTCCATAGTTTCTGACCTTATTCAACCTTTGTCGCACCATACACCTATCCTAACCATAAACCCAGCCTTTTACAACATTCATAACCCCCAAAACTCACCACCAAACCTTGTGCCGCACAAAGAGGAAGGAGGAGAGCCTTTTACAACATTCATAAACTTCCTTTTAGCAGCCCCAAAATTAGGAAAATCTGAGGGTTAATTAGTGCAATTCACGGTTAATCTGGGGCGTTGAGAATTCATGGTTTATTGAAAAGCAACTGGAAATTGTTTTTTTTGCAAGTGTGTCATGTGTGGAGAAGAACCTCCTAGCTAGCCCATCATCCATAGTTTTACCCAATTTCGTGCAGAATTCATTAGTTCTTTAATTTACTTGTTTTGTTTTCAAATTCGTCAAAACCCAATCCCCATTTACTTTGTTAAGTCATATTAGTTAAAAACTAATTTAGTTTGTGTTTTTAAGTGTTTTGAGTCTAGTCAAAACCTATTTTCATCCAAATTTACTCTTAGTGGCAGATTTGCGTCTTTTAGCTTGTTTTGTGCTGTTTTGAGTCTTTTGAGTTGTTTTAGAGTTTTAGAGTTTAGTTTTGCATTCTTTGAGTCTAGTTTAGTGTTTTTTTAACTTAGTTTTACGTTTTTGAGTCAGTTTCAAGTGTTTTAGCAATCCTTCCTAATCCCCGGTCTAGAACAATCCCTACTTGCATCTATACTACAATTGTCAACAAGAGGGTTTAATTTGTGTGCTTATATATTTCGCATCAAATTTTTGGCGTCGTTGCCGGGGATTAGCATTTGCTAATCCCTTGTTTCTTTTTCATGTATTTTTGTTTCAGTTTCTGACTTTGTTTTGTTTCTTGTGTTTAGGTACTAGTTTATGACTCGGAGTTCTCAAACTGTTCGTAAGAATATCTTGGACTTTGAAGACGATTTTGAGAGGACTTTGAGAAGGCAGAGGAACCAGCAAGAATCTAATCCACCTAGCCCTGAACCTGAGCTTGAAGAACACGTGCTAAAAGAGGAAGAAGACCCCACAGCAAGAGATTTAGAAGAACCACAAGCCATGGCAGCGAACAATCGAACAATGAAGGAGCTTTCTGCCTTGGGATTGGACAATGCTACACCTTTATGCATCCAATACCGTAGGGCGGCTGAAGACAAGACCGATGAATTCAAATTGAAGTCTAGCTTGCTGCACCACATTCCCAAATTCCATAGGCTGTCCATGGAAGATCCAAACAAGCATCTGAAAGAGTTTGAAGTGGTGTGTTCAAGCATGACTCCAATCAATGTCGATAGTAACATTTTGAAGATGAAGGTCTTTCCCTTCTCTCTTCTAGAGAGGGCTAAGGATTGGTTATACAAATTAGCCCTAGAACCGTCACTTCTTGGGAGAGCATGAAGAGGGTGTTCTTAGAGAAGTTTTTCCCCACTTCAAGAGTCATTCTTTTGAGGAAGAAGATCAGCGGAATCCAGCAAAGCCAAGGCGAGTCATTTCCAGCGTATTATGAACGTTTCAAAAGCCTTGTTGCATCATGTCCTCAACACCAAATGAAAGAAGAGCTTTTACTTCAATACTTTTATGAAGGCCTTCTTCCCATTGAGAGGCAAATGCTAGATGCTTCAGCGGGAGGAGCGTTGGTAGACAAAACACCTATGGCAGCCAAGACACTAATTGAAAATCGTGCATTGAATGCACAACAATATGAAGGCATTGGGAAAATGGACCCCCCACGGCAGCAAATGAATGAGGTAAGTTCCACATCCGACATTCAATCCCAATTAACTAATCTTACTTCTATTGTGTCTCAGATGGCCGAAGGGATGCAGATGCAAGGACCAAGTGTGTGTGGCGTGTGTTCTATCCGAGGACACCCCTCTGATAAGTGCCCCCAACTGATTAAGAATGGCGGATGGGAATCTACCAATGCAGTGGGTTTTGGACGCCAAAACCAGCCAAGGAACGATCCATTCTCTAATACCTACAATCCCGGTTGGAGAGATCATCCGAATTTCAAATGGAGGGAGCCCCAACAATCCCAACAATAAGGAGGTTTTAGGCAGCAACCCCCGGGCTTCTACACTAAGCCATTCGCACCAACACAAGCCCCACAATAATCTGCCCAAAAGACTTCAGGTATTTCTTTGGATAATGACACATTTCTTAAATTACTCACGAATTTGTCTCAAGGGCAGGAAAATCAAACCAAAGCAATGCAAAGCCAAGACTAAAGGGTAGACCAATTGGAGAAGCAAATTGGGTAGATTGCAGAGTTTGTGGGACAATTTCGAGAACCAAGCAAGTTGCCTAGTTCAACCGTTGTTAACCCAAATGGAGGATTCGAATCTGCCAAAGCCATGAGTTTGCGAAATGGAAAACAAGTTGGATCTGATCCCCAACCTTCCAGATCACGTTCTAACGAGCTTGAAGAGTTGATAATTGAAGAGGAGGAGCAATGCACACCCATGGTAAGGGTAGAACCACCCTTGCCGCAGCCACCCAAACAATCCAACTCGACCAACAAAGGTAAGGAAGTTCCAATTTTGATTAATTCTAACGTTGTTCCTCCAAATGTACCCTTTCCTCGTAGGTTTATGTAATCAAAGAAGGAGGAGGCTGAAAAGGACATTTTGGAAACGTTTAGAAAAGTTCAAGTCAATATACCACTTTTGGATGCAATTAAGCAAGTTCCGAGGTATGCCAAGTTTTTAAAAGAACTTTGCACCACTAGGAAGAGAATTTCGACCAAGGAGGTTGTAAAGGTAGGTGAAAATGTCTCAGCCATCTTGCAACGCAAACTGCCCCCTAAATGCAAGGATCCCGGTAGTTTTACAATTCCTTGTGTTATTGGCAATACTCGTTTTGAATCTGCCATGTTAGACTTAGGTGCATCTATAAATGTCATGCCATATTCAATTTATGCATCTATGGGCTTAGGCGAGTTGAAAAATGATGGTGTGATTATACAATTGGCTGATCGATCTAATGCCTATCCAAAGGGAGTTTTGGAAGATGTTTTAGTGCAGGTCATTCACTTAATCTTTCCGGCAGACTTTTACATGCTTGAAATGGACAAGTCGGACCATTCCCCTTCATTGCCCATCCTTCTTGGAAGGCCATTCATGAAAACTGCCCGTACTAAGATTGATGTGTTTAATGGAACGTTGACGATGGAATTTGATGGGGAAGTTATTAATTTCAATCTTTCGAATTCTATCAAGTATCCTAGTGAGGATCACTCATGTTTTTCTATTGATGTAATTGACTCTTTGGCGCATGACCATTTTGAACAATTGAAGGAAGATGCACTTGAATTGGTCATTGCACAAGGAATGGACATTCAAAATAGTGGAGCAGCAACCATGCACCCCCACGGCATGCATGACTTTTCCCTTGCCGTGCCCCCTAATGACGATGTAATTGAGATGGTGGCTGCCCTTGAATCATTGTCACCACAATCTGGTAAGTTTCTGGACTCAATTTCAATTTCAGTTTCGGCTAATAAGTCACTTCCATCAGTTATGCAGCCACTTACACTTGAACTCAACCCATTGCCAAGCCATTTGAAGTATGTTTTCTTGGGAGAAGATGAGACGTCGCCCGTCATCATCTCAAGCACACTCACGGTACAAGAGGAGAACAAGTTGGTGAATGTGTTAAAGGAGTACAAAACAGCAATTGGGTGGACATTGGCTGACATCAAAAGAATCAACCCTACCACTTGTATGCATTGTATACTTTTGGAGGAGGGGTCTAAAACATCTCGAGAGGCTCAACGCCGACTTAACCCTCCAATGATGGAAGTTGTGAAGAATGAGATAATCAAGCTACTCGATTATGGAGTAATCTATCCAATCTTCGATAGTCGTTGGGTTTCACCTGTGCAATGTGTTCCAAAGAAATCTAGAGTGACTGTGGTGACAAATGCCGAACATGAGCTTGTGCCTACTCGAATCCAAACAGGTTGGAGGGTTTGTATCGATTATAGGAAGCTCAATGCCGCCACAAGGAAGGATCACTTCCCCTTGCCGTTCATTGATCAAATGCTTGAAAGGTTAGCGGGTTATGCATTTTATTGTTTTCTTGATGGTTATTCTAGTTATAATCAAATTTTCATAGCACCCGAGGACCAAGAAAAAACCACTTTCACATGTCCCTTTGGTACCTTTGCTTATCGTCGCATGCCATTTGGTTTATGCAATGCACCTGCCACATTTCAAAGATGCATGATGAGCATATTTTCAGATTATGTTGAGAAAATTATTGAAGTTTTTATGGATGATTTCAGTGTGTTTGGTGATTCATTTGATGGTTGTTTGAATAATCTCAGTTTAATCTTAAAACGATGCGTTGAAACTAACCTTGTTCTCAATTGGGAAAAATGTCATTTCATCGGTAAACAAGGCATAGTTTTAGGTCATATCATCTCTGAAAACGGTATTGAGGTTGATAAGTCAAAGATAGATCTTGTACGTCACTTAACCTCTCCTACTTCGGTTAGAGAGGTTCGTTCTTTTCTTGGACATGCAGGTTTCTATCGAAGATTCATCAAAGACTTCTCAAGGGTTTCTGAACCTCTTTGCCGTCTCCTTAAAAAAGATGTGGCGTTTAATTTCAATGAGGAGTGCATAGCATCATTCCAACAACTTAAGGAGTTGCTAGCCACGGCCCCAATTATTGTTCCACCTGATTGGAGCCTTCCTTTCGAGCTTATGTGTGACGCATCCGATTATGCTTTAGGGGCTGTTTTAGGACAAAGGAAGGACAAGAGGCCGCATGTCATCTACTATGCCTCTCGGACGTTGAATGATGCCCAATTGAACTATTCCACAACGGAAAAAGAACTTCTTGTTGTTGTCTTTGCTTTAGATAAATTTCGATCATATTTAATTAGTACTAAAGTAATTGTTTTCACTGATCATGCAGCGTTGAAATATTTGCTCACGAAGAAGGAAGCCAAGCCAAGGCTAATTCGATGGATGCTGCTTCTTCAAGAGTTCGACATTGAGATTCGAGACAAAAAGGGAACTGAAAACGTGGTGGCTGACCACCTAAGCCAAATGGTGCATAATGATGAGTCCTTACCCATTGCTGAAACGTTTCCTGATGAACAATTGCTGTCCATTAAGGTAAGTGAACCTTGGTATACTGATTTGGTCAACTTTTTGGTGTCTAAACGAATTCTAAACACTTTCACTAGACACCAACGTGATAAAATCAGAAATGATGCACGATTTTATGTGTGGGATGATCCATATTTATGGAAATATTGCCCTGATCAGATTGTACGTCGATGTGTGCATGATTATGAGTTTCATTCAATTTTAAGCTTTTGTCATACATATGCATGTGGTGGTCACTTTGGCACATAGACACCAGCACTTAAGGTGTTACAATGTGGATTCTATTGGCCTAGTATCTTTAAGGATGCTAGAACTTTTTGCTTAACATGTGATAAATGCCAAAGAACAGGAAATATAAGTGCAAGAGATCAAATGTCGCAGGTTTCCATCCTCAATGTTGAAATTTTTGACGTTTGGGGTATTGATTTTATGGGTCCATTTCCTTCCTCGTATGGTTTCATGTATATTCTGCTTGCGGTTAATTATGTGTCAAAGTGGGTGGAAGCAAAAGCCACCCGGACTAATGATTCTAAAGTGGTTGCAGATTTCATTAGAACTAACATATTTGCAAGGTTTGGCATGCCACGAGTAATCATCAGTGATGGCGGGTCTCACTTTTGCAATCGGACCATTGAGGCGTTGTTTAGGAAGTACAATGTCAACCATAAGGTTTCTACACCTTACCATCCTCAAACAAATGGCCAAGCGGAGGTTTCTAACCGAGAAATCAAGCAGATTTTGGAAAAGACCGTTGGACCAACAAGGAAGGATTGGAGCTTACGTTTAGATGATGCACTGTGGGCATATTGTATGGCGTACAAATCACCCATTGGGATGTCCCCATTTCAGCTCATCTATGGCAAGCCATGCCATCTCTCCGTCTAATTGGAGCACAAAGCACATTGGGCAGTCAAGAAGTTCACCATGGACCTAGGTGCAGCAGGAAGTCATAGGAAACTTCAATTACATTAACTTGATGAGATAAGGAACGAGGCATATGAGAATGCTCACATTTACAAGGAGAAGACTAAGGCTTTCCATGACAAATTGATTCGTGGCAAAACATTCACCATCGGGCAGAAAGTGCTATTGTTCAATTTTCGTCTACGTTTGTTTCCCGGTAAGTTACGTTCTAAGTGGATTGGACCGTTTGTTGTTACTAACGTATCTCCTTATGGTGCAATCCAGATTCAAAGTCTCAAAATAGGTCATGCATTTCAAGTGAACGGACATCGTTTGAAGCTTTACTATAAGAACTTTGTTGAGCATGTCGTGGATGACATCTCCCTGCATGCTGTGGGCTCCAATGGGGAGTGAATGAGGTCTTCGTCCGGCTGCACGACGTTAAAGCAAGCGCTACTTGGGAGGCAACCAATGCATTCAACACAGGAAGCTCTAGGAATCACTCCACTTCCAGATTTGCGTTCCTAAACCCTTCTCTTTGTTGTTGTTTCTATTCTGCCATGTTGAGTGTGTTTATTCATTATTTGTTTGTTTTCTGAGTTTATGCTTGAAACATTGAGGACAATATTTGATTTAAGTGTGGGGGGGTAAACAAGTGTTTTTGCATGAAATTCGTGGGATTTTATCACCCATTACCTCAAAAGTTGTTCCTTGCTGTTTTTAAGTGTTTTTAAGCTGTTTTGGAGTGTTTTAGTGTGTTTTGGCATAAAAATCCGAAAATCTCATAAAAATTTGAAAAATTGTTTTGAAAAACCCAAAAAGAGTTGTTTTTGTGTGTTTGTTTGTGTCTTAGGGTACCTTCCAACACAATGATGAGGATTTGGTTTTTAATTGGATGACTGTTAAAGAGAGTTATAAACATGGATGAAAGTTTGATTTACTCTTTGGTTTATGCTTGGTTGTGGTTATAATTTATGAATTCACATGTAATCAAAAGGATAAAATCAGATTTTGTAACATGCTTGAAGGAAGAAACTCAAATTAACGCTACAACCTTGAGAGACTTGAGCCTAAAACGTTTTTTTTGGAGAGTTATTAATCTGTGATTCTTGTTTTCTAAAGTCGTTGCATGATCTCATTGTTCTTTGCTTGGTTGCTACTTAGAAGGCGTTTCATCATTTAGTTCCAAATACTAGAACTCATACCCATTTTATTCAAAGCATGCTATTGATTTGCATAACAGATATTCAAGATGAAGTTGTGTAGTGACCACCAAAGCCAAATTTTAGTGCCCCCTATTTCATATGTTATGTAGGTTTAACCCCGTTGAGCCTTGTTTAGCCTATGTTCTTTGTTAACCACACTATCCTCACCTAGCCTAGATTAGGTCCATCCATACCCTTGTTCTTGAAGCATAGTAAAGCATAATTTCGATGGAATTCCTTTTGTTGAACTTTTGCAGAAAAACAAGTGCGGGGGAAGGGATTTGTGTGTGTTTGTGTGCAAAGAAAAAGAAAATTCGTGGAAAAAGAAAAATAAAAAAAGAAAAGTTGTGAAAAAAAGTGAAAAAGAGTTGAAAATTATGAGAAAAAGAGTTCTAAAGTGTTGATTGTTGAAGGAAGGGTCCAAAACATCAAATCTGGCCCTAGAATGTGTATATCTTCCCTTTTGTGTTTAAAGTTGATTTCTGCATTCAAAATTGAATTCTAAGTGTCAATTTCATTACTTTGCTTGCTATTGCTTTAAGAACCATTGTTTTCCATATCCTTTCTTTCTTAACCATTTCCCTTAGCCCCGTTTCAACCCTTAAACTTCAATCTTGAGTGTTATGTGATTCAATATGTGAAGTTTAGAATTGGTATGAGCATATGGTGTCACTGGTTCTCCCATCTAAGTAGTAGCATTCCATTCATAAGTACTAGTTTTCATGTTTACATCAATCTTCTCACATATACATAGTGTAGGGTGTGTAGTCAAAAAATCTGAGTGAAAATTGAGTGCATATCTAGTAAGGAATTAAGGGAATTCTCTAAGGCATGTTACTACATTCAAAACATCATTTTAATTGGTTAAATGTGAACTAGTAAGTGGTGACTGTGATTAAGTATGGCTCAAGTGTTAAGTTGACTAAAATCTGTGGGAATGGTGATTTTTAACATGTCATGTGCATTGGAAATCCCTGAGGCAAATGTTGGAAGGATTAGAGTTTGTTTTGTTTACTTGGTTTTGTTTTGTTGTTTTGTTTTGCTCAAGGACTAGCAAAAGCTAAGTGTGGGGGAATTTGATAGTAGCATATTTAGGCGACTTAGTTGGCTTGTTCTTGTGCATTTACGTTGTTATTTCTTAGTTATTTTAGTCATTTGAGCCATTTTCGTGTGTTTTCAGGTTCTAAGGACAAAGTATGCAAGAAGGTGCATTTTGGAGCCTTTTGGAGCAAAATTGGGCTTGGAATGGATATCACATGCTTAGAGCAAAAGGAATGGACGAAATTGAAGATTTGAAGATGTTAGGATTCCTAATTGACGAAGGATTCCTAATTGAAGAAGGATTCCTAATTGAAGAAGGATTCCTACTTGAAGTAGGAAAGTTAAGCCAAGGTTTCCTATTTTGGTTTGCCCTTTCCTAATCCTAAATAAATTCCAGCAACCTTGAAGGCCTCCTATGCTTTCTAGGACACAAACTAAAGGACCTAGAACACACATGGACCCTTACTGCACCCCTTTGGACCTTTCCTCTTCCTTGCCGTGCAAGGGAGAGTCCTTCTTTCCTATTTCCTACATTAAAACACATTCCCTTTTTAATTAAAGTCTATGCCGCATATCTTAGCATTTTCCCTTAGTTTTCTGATTTTATTTCCTCTTTCTAGAAGCTTTTGACTTAATTTCGGATTACCTAAATAAGTTAGGGTTTTAATTTCTGAAAACCTTAAATAAACTTCCTTTTTGCAACCCCAAAATCATCCATTCATTCACCCATTCACGCCAGAAATCAATTCTCTCTCTCTGCCGCATCCATCCTTCACTATTCTCCATAGTTTCTGACCTTATTCAACCTTTGTCGCACCATACACCTATCCTAACCATAAACCCAGCCTTCTACACCATTCATAACCCTCAAAACTCACCACCAAACCTTGTGCCGCAGCAAAGAGGAAGGAGGAGAGCCTTTGGACGTGCTTGCCATTCGAGTTAGGATTGCTGGAACGTTTTAGGTGTAATCTTTCTTTTGTTTTCAATGTTTCAATTCAATAATCTTTGTTTTGTGAGTATGAGGAACTAAACCCCTCTTAGCTAGGGGTGAATTCGAAACCATGGTTATACTTGCAATATGATTTGATTACATCCAGTTGTGATTCATATGTTGTGAATTCAATTTACTTATCTGTTTGAATTAAAACTGATTTGTGTGTGTTGGTTGAGAGTGCACGCTTAATTTTCATGCATAAATCTGATGCTAGGATATAAGGGAGTTTCACCTAATCGTTATGAACTTATATTCATGAGTAGTGGAGGTTGCTAGTCACAATCACGTTAAGTAAATTCTTGGCATAAGTTTCATGCAATTCATAGTTACAAGTGCCTCGTCAATGCTTATGATTTTCATAGAACTTAATGATCTTTGCTTGTATCTCTATTATGCAATTCATGTAGGGAACTTGTGGAGAAATCTTTGGGTTGTTGTATGCAATCATCCAATTCAATAAAATTAGGAAAATCTGAGTGTTAATTAGTGCAATTCACGGTTAATCTGGGGCGTTGAGAATTCATGGTTTATTGAAAAGCAACTGGAAATCGTTTTGTTTGTAAGTGTGTCATGTGTGGAGAAGAACCTCCTAGCTAGCCCATCATCCATAGTTTTACCCAATTTCGTGCAGAATTCATTAGTTCTTTAATTTAATTGTTTTGTTTTCAAATTCGTCAAAACCCATTCCCCATTTACTTTGTTGAGTCATATTAGTTAAAAACTGATTTAGTTTGTGTTTTTAAGTGTTTTGAGTCTAGTCAAAACCTATTTTCGTCCAAATTTACTCTTAGTGGCAGATTTGAGTCTTTTGGCTTGTTTTGTGCTGTTTTGAGTCTTTTGAGTTATTTTAGCGTTTTAGAGTTTAGTTTTGCATTCTTTGAGTCTAGTTTAGTGTTTTTTAATTTAGTTTTACGTTTTTGAGTCAGTTTCAAGTGTTTTAGCAATCCCTCCTAATCCCCGGTCTAGAACGATCCCTACTTGCATCTATACTACAATTGTCAAGAAAAGGGTTTAATTTGTGTGCTTATATATTTCGCATCATGCACCCATGTGTATACCGTCACGTGACATTGTATATTTAATCAATGACAGAAAAAATACATATTGTCACATCCCGGCCCGGGGCGGATTACTTCCCGGGCTCGCTCCACCACCGTAGTACGATATTGTCCGCTTTGGGCTTACCATTCCCTCACGGTTTTGTTTCTGGTAACTCACGAGGAACTTCCCAGTGGGTCACCCATCATGGGAGTGCTCTAGCCCTCTTCTCCCTTAACTTCAAAGTTCTTAGGGAACTCGAAACCGGTGGGCTCCCAAAAGGCCTCGTGCTAGGTAGGGATGAGAATATACATTTAAGGATCACTCCCCTGGGTGATGTGGGATGTTACACATATGGTATATTTATGTTTTATGCCTAAACTTTGTATCATATATTTATATTTTTAGTTTGTACCCACTTTTAATTTGCAACATTTTTTTTAAATTTGTAGAATTTTCTTTTTAGTTTTATTTTGTACCCATGTATTAATTTCTTTTAGCGCCTATATTTTTTTTTTAAATTCATTTGTACTCATCATTTTTTAATCTTTTATTTGTACCCTAATTTATTTATAATGTACCCATTCTACTTTATTAATGTACCACTTTGTTATATGTGAAATGTACCAATTTTATGTACCAATTTTTTCAACACTATGGATACATTCTTTTGCCATTTATTATTTCTTATTTTTACCTAGTTTTTTATCATTTATTCAATCAAAATGTTTGAATTTTTTTATTGTAACCGTTTCTAATAGTATTTTAATGAGGGATTTTAAATTTATAGGATTATAAATCTCATAAAATATCAAACAATTAATGTCAAAACTATAAAAATATAAATATTAATAGTAATATAATGAGGTGTACAAGGTGAAGGGACTTTGATCAAACTTTGAATACCATTTAGGTTTTAATCAAAGAATGTTAAGGATTAGGGACCGCATCCAAAGTATCCCTAGAAAGAAATACACCAATGCAGAACCGTGTTCAGCGCATACAACTAATCAAGAATAATGTGAAAGAATTATTATAAAAAGTACAAACAAAGGAGTGGATTCTACATAGGGAAGGCTCGAAGATACCTATGCGGAAGTGTCCTGACGCTGGGATCGCATTCCTCGATTCTAAATCCTAAAAGGGGCGCAAAACAAAGGGTGAGTGGACCAAAGTTATAATACTAATACTAATAATAAGAAAATCATTTTCTTTCTGAACATACTAACCCCTTGTTTTGAAAACACATATATAGTACTACATAGTAGGTTTTCTGAAAACTCTAGCATGCCATGAAAACATTCATAAAACATGTAAGTGTAAATCAATACTCAGTAATGGTAATATAGTCGTCCGAAGGCAAATTCATAAAACGTTTGTAAATCACATCAATGATGTACTCAACTAGGGGTATCATAGTGGCCCGAAGGCATAACCATCACCCGAAGGTGAAGCTATACGACACCAGGTTAGGCTAGTGAAAAAATATAGGGTCCATCACCTGAAGGTGAAGCTGTACGACTCTGGGTTATGCCAGAGAAGAAACATATATGCACATGTAGTGGGTCCATCACCTGAAGGTGAAGTTGTATGACTTTAGGTTACGACAGAGAAGAAATATAAGGTCCATCACCCGAGGGTGAAGCTGTACGACTCTGGGTTACGCTAGAAAAGAAACATATACGTATAACATAACACACCGACACTAGTCCTGGCTAGTGAAGCTGGGAGTATGTCATAAATATCCTCAACTGTGTCCTATGGCCATAAACGTCTTGGTTGTGTGTATGTGTTGTATGATAACCCACTAGATAAGCACCGAAAACTTATCTCATAAATCTCATATCAAATCCGGAGCTCAAAAGCTCAAAGCCTCATCTCATAAATCCATGATAATTCATATTCGTAAATCCATAGAATTTCATATACGAAAATCCAAGAATTCATAACCTTTAGTAAAACGTAAATTTGATAAATCACAAATAATGCATAAAATGTAAAATCATGAAATCAAGTTTTTCGTGAATGCAAGCCTAATATTTTATAAAAATATGCAAGTTGAGAAGGGGTCCACTCACAATATTCCATTGCCCGGGGAGCCACTCGAACTAGGGATGACAGGTCACTTCTTGCCGACACACCTAAACACAAATAGAGACCATTTAATAACACTCCACTAAAACGATCGAAATTAAAAAAACAACAGCGGATTCGGATTCGGCACGTCGAAAAACCTAGGGAGGGACCTTTGGTTCCCCCACGTGCCGCCACAGGGCGGCTTCCCGGGAGGCCACGCGCCTAGATGGGTCGTCGGAAAAGTCGCCGGCAGAGGCGCGTGTGCTCCACGCGCCGGCATGACAACCCTCCACGTACACCCATGCGCCGACCATGGAAACTGGCTCGGGTCCAGGTCGGGTCAGATCTGGGTTTTGGGCTGCTGGGTTGGGCTGGGTTACTGGGTTGAGGTTAATGGGTCATGGATTTGGGCCAGCTTATTGGATTGGGCCTGGTTTTAGGTTGTGGATCGGGTTTGACCAGTTTGGGCTACCAGGTCACCGGACCCAACGAAGAAGAAAACCGGAGCTGGGAATTTTGGCCGGGAAACTTCCCCAGCTTTGTGTTGGGGTCAAAACTCAACCATTTCCAGAGATTTAAAAACCAAAGTGAAGCTAGGAATGTAGGGAATCGATACATACCCATTAGAGGCTGTGACATGGCCGGAGTTGGCAAGAAAACCGCTCGAAAGCTGCTGGATTCCTGGTCGAAAACTTGGAATTTTACTCTCGCTGTTTTTGTGCAATTCCGTCATTCAAAACACCCAAACACAATAAAAAATGAACCATGAGAATCAGAGGAGAAGGTTTAGAATGTTTCTAAAGCTTACTTATGTCGGCATCGGCGAAAGGTTGCCAGAGATGATGAACAGTGACTCACCGTGTTGGGGAAGAAAGACCAACGAGCTCAGGGCTCGTCCCATTATTTCTGGTCGCATGAATGGCTAGTGATGATGGGATTAGAGTATCACAGTCTCGCCGAGGTGGGTGGCTTGGGGATGAGAAAGTGCATAGATGAGAGGGAGAGAGTTTCCCAATGAGAGAATGGAGAGAAGAGAGGGAAAAAGAGAGAGAGAGTTCTAAAGAGAGGGAAGTCACTGGGGGGGGGAGGGGGGAAATTGCCACTTGTCACTCAAGGAGTGGCCCAAGATGGAGAAATATCTCCGATAGTGAAATTACCAAAATGCCCTTTACGTTCATAAGTCCGTAAAATCTTTATCGTATCTCCAGATTCAATTCTACTTGTGTCCATGTGTTCGTAACAACGATTACTACAAGGATATGCCAAGGAAATGAATCTTACGTGACACGACAAGGCGGTAAACAAATGTCAACATTTTTGCCTCGAAGGGCATTTTCGTAAATTCACGCATTAAAATTATATAAACCGTAATATTTGAGGATGGGTCATTACAACTTATGTGTTTTATTTGCTGCAATCTGATGGAAAATAATAGCCGAGCATCTAATGCCAGCTTAGTTGATTTAGAATTAACATAGCAAAAACCGTGCAAAGTTAATTTAATCCGAAAATTCAAATTTCATTGTTTATTAGAAAACAAAGTATTTGTCAATTCCTTTTATCTCAATTAGATACCTCAAATATTTTCGATTTGACTAATATTTTGCAAGAATGATCTATGAGGAGCAATTTGAAAAATAGACCATTCGCATCGTTCAATTAATCCCCATTTTTATGAAAAAATAGAGATCCTTTTCATTAAAAGCTTCCTATATATATAGATATATATATATATATATATATATATATATATATATATCTCTGTGTGTGTGCGCGCGCGCGCAGTATGGATGTCTATGAAAACATGTGCGCGTGCGCGCAGTATGGATGTCTATGAAAACATGTGATTCAATAGCTTGACCTTATGATTTAAGGGTTACGTTTTAATATTTAACATTTAGCTATAGATTGCGGGTAGTTAATTATCCGATTTATTGGTCCTTAGTTATAACTCTTTAGGGATGGTAATTTTAACCGTTAAACTTGATAATCGTAATTCTAACTGTTATACTCGATAAACGCGGATAACCGCCAGAATGGATTGGATTTGGGTATCAAAATTCGGGTATATTTTGGGTATGTGGAAAAACCGTGAATATTATTCAATTATGATTTTGCATATGGTTATAGGGGTCCCCAATCCGTATCCGTCCCCCAATCCAAAACCAAATAATGTATAGTATAATTATATATAATATTAAAGTATTAAATAATATATATATTTAGGCACACACATACATGTATGGTCATATTCACCCAATCCATTATCTTGAGAATACAAAAATTGTATTGTGTGAGTTGCATTTTGTTGGAAAGTTCTAATATGAATCAAAATATATGAGATTTTCATAGTATTTATGTGAGATATCAGAGATCAGCCAACATTATCAATGTTTAGCTTTAATTTTTATGCTCCACAAGATAAACTCATTAAATCATTTTATACATCAAATATTTAATGACTAAATTAATATTTACTAAATTATCATGTGTCAATTGAACGAATATATTTTTTGTATTGACAAAGATGGATATAACCGTTAACCGATGAGGAATCCATTACCCGGTGGGTATGGTTATGGACAATACCTGATGGTTAATTTGCGGTTATGAATATGATCAATTTTCGTGATTATGAGGATTAAAATATATTATTTTTCGTCCCCAAACCGAACTGTTGTCATTCCTATAACTCTTGCCTTAATTAGGTTGTAGCTAAGGAGAGGGGCCATATATATTCCTGACCACAATTTTTTTCATGGGATATTTAGGATACCTGAGAGAAACAATTTATCAACTAATTAATATCAAGGTTTACAGTTTATGATTATTTTAGCGATCACTCTGCCAACTAAACATTACTAATTTCAACAATTATTACGACTAATTGTTAACACATCAAATACTACATAAAATATTTAAAGAAACACAAACCCTAGCTAGTTACAAGTTCTCTTAGAACTTGATATAATATAGAAGGTTAGATTATTACAAGTGGCATAATCAAAGCCTTCTATTATCTAACCCTATACATATCTAGCTACATTTTATTTGGTTTTTTTATTCATATCACGTCATAAATAATTAGAATGAAATGGTCCAATTAATCTAGTTCCTGCGTAGTTAATCCGCTTTTGCACTGCCAGGTGTCGCAAATCCAATTAATCTGTCATGCAAATACATACGTACTGCAAAGACCATATGTACGTACTTATGCCTTCCCCTCAAGGAAAAGGAAAATGATCCTCTCCGGATCCCTTCTACTTAATCCTCCTTATGAAACAATCCGGATTCTTAAAATTTAATCCAATGGCTACAAACACGACCCACTCTAAAAGTTATAATAATTTTAGTTGTTGAATCAAATTTCAAAGATCCAGATTATTTAATGAGGAGGATTAGGTGGAAGGAATCCGCCATTTCCAAGGAAAATAACTCCATGCAGCTAGGCTGATAGCTACCTAGCTTACCTATAAAACCACATTTTCTGTGTGCCAACAATTGGAAAATGTAGTATAAATTAAATTAAATTAAATCAAAATCGTGCATTTGATTTAAGGTATGCTCTATATAGACAGGTGGAGTATAATGGTTGCTTAATTAGGTATGATATATATATATATATATATATATATATATATATATATATATGAAATTGTTATTGGTACTCCAAAATTCTTATTCTACACTCCAAACTTTCTATATTTAGAAAGAAAAATACACTTGTGAGGAGTGTAGAATGAGATTTTTGGAGTACCAATAACATAACACTTTCTTATATATATATATATATAATATATATATATATATATATGCAAGGACGGATCCACATAGGGACCTGGGAGGTCCCAGGACCCGTCGGCGATCCTAAATCGCTGCTATAAATTTTTCGGGGACCCCTCGTACTCGAGCATGAGATCTGTGCAGGTTGTAGGTTGCAGGTTGCAGTGGCTGTCTTCTTCTCGGAGAAGGTGACCGCGCACGGAGAAGAAAGAAAATAGGGACCCTTCCAGCCCTTCTCCTCCCTGCTTCTGCCATGGTCTCATCCATCGGTGCCACCCACTTCTCCTCCAACCTTTCTCTGTCGTCTGGCGGGGTAGTACATAAGCCCAAATTTCCCCAAATTATTTCAACCACCTTAGTAAATTTTCTTTTGGGTGAAATTTCCTACATAGTAAGATGGATATGATTTGTCATGGGTTGGTGAAATTTGGGGGTGGAGCTGCCATGGCTTCGGAAGAATTGGGAGGGAGGCGGCTGGTGTAGGTACGGCAGCTGTGTTCTTAGTGCGAGAGAAGGTGGATGTTTGGAAACTAGTAAAAGAGAAAAATGGTGTGTTTGGTTAGAAAGATAGTGGGAGTTTGGGGGGAGTTTTATTTTACCGGTGTTTTAAATTTAGTGGTCCATATTAGATAATCAATAACTTAGGTACTCTCTAGTAACTTATGAAACCTCGTAATGGACGCTTGAATTATGATTTTATAATTTGTAATATTGTTTTGCATATGATTTTTGAATGAAATGTATTATATTCAAAATTTTCAATGTTATTTTTGTCTATAAATTTTTTGACCTTTATTATTGGGACCTCTCGAGTTTAAAATCCTGGATCCGCCACTGTGTATATGTGTGTGTGTGTGTGTGTGTGTGTGAACAGGTTGGTGCGCAGTTTGGGTAGAAGGAGAAAATAGGTAATCATGTGGTGGCATTATTTGATTTGCTTGCAAGTGCGGGCTGAGGGGCACATCCATGAAAACTGTAGCAGTTGAGAGTTCATGATCACCACAACGACCAGAATATCCAAATACGTTCCTTCCAATATTAATTCTAATTTCATGGTGTTGAAGCTCGCTAGCTAGTCATTTACACAAAAAAATAAAAATTATTTAATTGTAGCCATTTCCTTATTCGAATTTTTAAGCTCGTGGGAATTGAAATGAAAATTAAAAAGAATTTTACAGCAACATATATTTATATAGTTGAACTGTCATCTAGTTATTAATTAACTTGTGTCTATGAACATTTGCACATTGTTTCACATTTTTCACACTTATTAATTAATTATCATGAATTTTTAATATAATTTGAATTTTTTACAAAATACTGAAGCATGATAAAAAATTTATAATAACTAATTCACAAGTGTGAAAAAGTGTGAAAAAATATGCAAATGCCCATGACCACATCCTCTATGCTTTAGCGATTATTTCATCGTCATTTGAATTTTTACAACCCTCCAAACCCTCGTGAACAGTATTTTTGATTTATTTAATACTTCATAATAATTAACGTAGAAATGGAAAAAATGTGAAAAAAATATGCCAACATCCAGGGTCACATAGTCTACGCCTTGGCGATGGTTAGATCATCATTTGTATTTTTAAAACCCTTCAAATCCTCATGAATAGTGTTTTTCCTTCGACGTAAAAAAAAGAATAGTAGTAATTAATTTAGAATTGTGAAAAATTAAAATTAAAATATAGAAACGCTCTTAATGACATTGTGCACAACTTATCTGAATGAGCGAACTCCAAAACTCGACACCATAATCCATAAACCTTAGTGACAAACTCTAACCGTCTGATTGTCGTTTACGTTTACGCTTTAATTTTTCATTACCGGAATCTGTTTTTTGGAGTTTTTTTTTTTAAAAACATGATCTTGCTGTGGATTGAAAAAGTTGAGTAGTTTGGATCGTTAATATCACGTTTTGATTTTTAAGATTAGTGCAAATATTGCTCGATGTTCTATAGTGTCTAGAGAGTTTATAAACATCGAGCAATATTTGTACTAACCTCAAAATTCGGAATATGATGTTAACGATCAAAACCATTCAACCTTTTCAATCCATTACAAGATCATGTTTTTAAAAAGAAACTCCGAAAATCGGTTTTTGATGATGAAAAATAAAGTGTAATCATAAATGACAATCAGACGGTTAGAGTTTGTCACTGACGTTTATGGATTATGATGTCGTGTTTCGGAGTTGACTCCTTCATGAAAGTTGTAGGCCTTGGCAATTAATATGATCATTTCTATATATTTTTACATTTTAACACTTGTAAAAAAAATTACTACTACTTTTTTTTCACAGAAAAACACTATTCACAAGGGTTTAGAGGGTTTGAAAAGTAAAAATGACGATCTAGCCATCGTCAATGACACACCTCGACCCGAAAGTGGGGCATGCTGGCCGTCACGTGAGAGTGACGTAAGCATCTGCGCAGTGTGGAAGCAAGATTAATCAGAAAGATACGAACAATATAAAGTCATGCAACCAGCAACCCAATTAAAGATAGTGTGCTAGTGCGAGAATTAAGATGGTTTACACAACCAGAGCATAAATGGTCTACGTGCAGTCAAGCAGAAAGTACTAAATAGAGATAACACCTGAAGGTGGTCCTACATAAGTGAATTATGTCAGAACGCCCGATGAGCTCCTTGCATACCACCAACGAACACCATCTAATACATGGAGGGGCGAAAAACAGAAAGCGTGAGTGGGCAAAAACAAATCTTTTCAAAACCTTTCTTTTCTCAAAAGTTATAACCCCTCGCCGTAAAACCTGTATAATTTCCTAGAAATAAAGTATATACTCATATATATAATTCTCAAAATCCTGCTGGAAAATATGTATGTATGAATATATGTATGCCATGCCAAAGTATCATAACTGAATGCCAAATAATAACTCTGTGAATGTGATTAAATACTAGATATCATCTCAGCCCTCGACTGTATATAGCTCATAACAATCTCATCATATCATATAGCTCATAATCATCTCAATCATATCGTATATCCTGCACACACATCAATACCACCTCTAGTGGTCTGCACAACATCACTGTATATAGAATAATATGCTCTAGCGCTACAATCACGTGAAGACTGTGCGAATGATTCGCAGGTCACCTACGAGTCAAACCCACTTATAGTGTCCTATTCGACAGGACTGTGCACCTAACTTGGATCCAAGGCGAGCATGCGGTGCGGGAGGTAAACATCACGTGAAAGACTATGCCTCTAACTCTGGGCAGGAGCACTAATATCAGTGTGCAGGTTTATGAGCTCTAATCACATCACATCATTCATTCTCATCATAACTAGTATATAAACTTACCTGCCACTTACCTGTGCATCCGCAGCACCATCATTATTATATGTAATCACTAATGCATAATAAAATAAATAGTTACTTTGCATGGCATTTCAAATCATCCTATTCTTTAAATTCACTTTCTAGGAAAAGCAAGTATATAGGTATATACGGAAAACAAAAGCCCACTCACTGATAAGTAGCCGGGTCGTAACCTCCATGCCTAGCCTGGCTATGCTCGTCCTCCGGATAGGTCTCGCCTATATGAGAAGTAACTGAAATAACGTTAATTAACGCACATAACCAAAACCTTAGAAATAACTTCTCATACATTGCTTAAATTGGGTATATGAATATACCACCGTGATCTACACAACCTCACGAACATCCCCATATTTTTAGAAAATTTTTCTGACCACCCACACGCTGCCATAAGCCGGCAAGGGCACGGCCCTACGAGCCCCCACACGCAGCCATGTGATCTGCACACTGACAGCGTCAGTTAACGCCGTCAGGAATATTTCTCGGAATATTCTGTTAAAACCCAACGGAAACCATCTAAACTAACTGACGGCGTTAGCATATTCCGTCAAAACTGACGGAATATTCTCTGTCTTCTCTGGCGAGTTGCCAGTCGCCGGCGACTGTTCGCCAGTTTCTGGAAAAACTTCCAACTATGGTTTCTTCTTCATTTTTGCACCATTTTCTATGTACTTTATACTGATAGAAGCATATTTATGTGACTTAGTTAGCTTGTTTTCATGCATTAACGTCCTTAGTTCTTAGTTAATTTTGTATTTTGAGCTATTTTCGTGTGTTTGTAGGTTCTAAGTGTCAAAATGGCAAGAATAAGCGATTTGGAGCATTCTAGAGCATTTTTGGGCCAAGATTGGGTAGTGCAAGCATGGAGGCAAGTTGCTGGACGAATTTTAAGACAAAAAAGACTTGAAATCAACCACAAAACACTCTTTCTAGAAGTTCTATCCCTTGTCCTACAAAAGTGGCACCCCAAACCCTTCTAGAAGTCCAAAATCTATCATAAAACACATTCTTTCTAGAACCCTAAAAATTTGGTGCCTCCTTCCCTTCTAGAATCCTTTTTCCTTGCCTTGCAAGGCATTCCCTTGCCCTTATCCTATTGTGCCGCACCTCTCAAGCCCTTTCCCTCTTGGACCACATTTCTTTTTTTAAATTAAATGCCGCACCCCAGGCCTTTATTCCTTAATTTCTGTTAAGCCCAAGTACAAATCTGATTTCTCTAGGGTTTTGAGGTGCCTATATATACATGTTTTAGGGTTTTGCCGTAGGGACCACCCATTCATCACAGAAATTCCTTACCCACACTCCATTCCACCATTCTACACATCCAAACACAGTTCCAGCCACTTTCTACCCTTGCCGTAGACCATTCACCTCCAAAACTTCCATCCCTTCATCCATACACATCCATAGTCTCTGGTGCGGCAGCAAGGTGGGGAAGAAGAAGAACCTGTGCGTTTCATGCTTGCAGATTGGAGCGTTTTAGGTGTACTTCATTTTTGTTTTCAATGTTTATTTTGTTATTACTCTCTGATCTTGCTGTAATCATGAGTGGCTAAATACGTATTTAGTTAGGGGGAAGTTTGAAGCCATGAACATGTTTGAGATATGAATTGATTTATGCCAATTGTGATTTATTAAGTTGTGATTGCAATTCAATTATCTGTTTTATTCATAACTGATTAGTGTATGTTTATTAAGGATGCATACTTGGTTTTCATGCATGAATCAGATGCTAGAATATAAATGAGTTTCACCTAATCGTTACAAGTTTGTATTCCTGAGTAGTGAAGGTTGATTGTCACAATCGCGTTAATTGAATTCTTGGCAAACGTATCATGCATTCATAGTTACAATTGCCTCGTCAACACTTATGATTTTCATGGAATGTAATGATCTCTGGTTGTATCTCTATTATGCATTCATGTAGGGCACTTTTGGAGACTGATTTGGGTTGTTGCATGCATTCATCCAATTCAATGAGTAAAGGAAAATATGAGGGTTAATTTGTGCATCACGGTTAATCTGGGGTGTTGAGCATCATAGTTTATTGAAAAGCAATTGGAAATCGATTCGTGTACAAGTGTGTTATGTGTGGAGAACGAACCTCTAACTAATCCATCCATCATCTTATTTTCTTAAATTTGTTTTACAATCTGTTTAGTTTTACAATTTGTTTGTTTGTTGCAATTTCGTCAAAACCAAAACCCCCTTTTACTTTCTTGTTTCAAAGTGTTTAAAATCTGTTTTGTTTGTGTTTTAGAGTGTTTTGAGTCAAGTCAAAACCCTAAATTCGTCCAAAGTTGTGTTTAGAGTCCAAAACTGTCCAGTTTGTGTTTTTAGGCAGTTTTCAGTGTTTTTGAGTTGTTTTAAGTCTTTTGAAGCTGTTTTGAGTCCTTTGAGTCTTTCCAAACGTTTTTAACTTTGTTTTTGTGTTTTAAGTCAGTTTAGAGGTTTTAGCAAGCCCTCCTAATCCTCGGTTTAGAACGATCCCTACTTACATTTATACTACGATTTGACAACAAGAGGGTTCAATTTGAGTGCTTAATTTTTATCACATCAAAATTTGGTGCCGTTGCTGGGGATTAGTAACTTTGCTAATCCCTTGGTTCTTTTCTTTTCGTTTAGTTTGTTTTTATTTTAGTTTCTGACTTGTTTTGTTTTCTTGTTTTTAGGTACTAGTGTATGACTCGAAGTTCCCAACCTGTTCGTGAGCACATCTTGAACTTTGACGACGATTTTGAGCGAACCTTGAGAAGGAAAAGAAAGAATCCAGAACCTCACCCACCTAGTTCAAGTTCTGAAGCTGAGGTTGAGGAGCAAGAAAAGGTCAAATCTGAGGAGATAGAGGAGGCCGAGGTTGAAGAGGTTATGGCTACAGATAATCGAACCATCAAAGAGCTTTCTGCCTCGGGTGTGGATAATGTCGCGCCTCTAGGCATTCAATATCCTAGGGTAGCTCCAGATAAGACCGCCGAGTTTGAATTGAAATCAAGCTTGTTACATCATATTCCGAAGTACCATGGGCTATCCATGCAAGATCCAAACAAGCACTTGAAGGAGTTGAAGTAGTTTGTTCGAGCATGACCCTGATGAATGTCGATGGCAGCATCTTGAAGATGAAAGCTTTTCCATTCTCACTAATGGATAAAGCTAAAGATTGGTTGTATGAATTAGCACCTGGGACGGTTACATCTTGGGAAAGTATGAAACGAGCATTCTAGGAGAAATTTTTCCCAACTTCAAGAATCATTCTCTTGAGAAAACGGATTAGTGGTATCCAACAAAATCAAGGTGAGTCATTATGAACGTTTTAAAACTCTTGTTGCTTCATGTCCATAACACCAAATGAAGGAGGAGCTGCTCATTCAATACTTCTACGAAGGACTCCTCCCCATTGAACGCCAAATGTTAGATGCCTCGGTGGGTGGTGCGTTGGTTGACAAGACCCCGGTGGCTGCCAAGACTTTAATTGCAAACCGAGCCCTCAATGCATAACAATATGAAGGTGTTGGACAGAGAGAGAACCCACGGCAGCAACATGTCAATGAGGTAAGTGCAATCTCTGAAATTCAATCACAATTAGCTAATCTCACATCTCTTGTGTCTCAGGTTGTAATTGGGTCAAAACCACAAGAAAATCAGGTTTGCACCATGTGCTCCATCCAAGGGCATCTATCTGAGAATTGCCCTCAGTTGATCGAGAATGGTGGATGGTAATCTGCCAATGCTATTGGATTCGAAGGCCAAAATCAAACCAAATACGATCCATACTCGAACACATGCAACCCCAGATGGAGAGATCATCCTAATATGAAGTGGAGAGAGCCCCAACAACCTGCATAACAAGGGGGATTTTGGTAAAACCCCCTGGTTTCCCACGACCATATCAACAAAATCAACCACTTTCGGCCCAATCTAGAACAGGTACGTCCATGGACAATGATCAACTGGTTCAATTATTAACTAATGTGGCGCAGGGCATGCAAAATCAAGCCAAAGAAGTGGAAGATTTGAAGAAACAAATGGGACAGATGGCTGAATTCATGGGGAATTTTAGTAGAGAACAAGGTAAGCTACCTAGTGGGACAAATGTGAATCCGAATGGAGGATTCGAATCTGCCCAAGCCATCATCTTGCGTAATGGAAAAGAAGTTGGAACTGAGTCCAACAGTCCCAAATTTGCCCAGAAAGAAGATGAAAAGCTGCAAAACGAGGAGGGGAGCACTAGCACACCCACACCCACAGCAAGAGTGAATCAACCTTTGCCGCAAGCCTCTATCACTCCTAATTCAGCCAAACAAGGTAGTTGGTTTCAAATTCACTTAATACTAATCTGACCAATGTTCATTTCCTTGTAGGTTCATGCAATCGAAGAAGGATGAGAATGAGAAGGACATTCTTGAAACATTCTGGAAAGTGCAAGTGAACATACCACTCCTTGATGCAATTAAACAAGTCCCGAAATATGCCAAATTTCTCAAGGAGTTGTGCACAACCAAGAGAAGAATGTCGAACAAAGAGGTAGTTAAGGTAAGTGAAAATGTTTCAGCCGTATTACAACGGAAACTGCCCACTAAATGCAAAGACCCCGGTAGTTTTACGATTCCTTGTGTAATTGGCAATACTTGGTTTGAAAATGCAATGCTAGATTTAGGTGCATCTATAAATGTCATGCCTTATTCCATTTATGCATCTATGAACTTGGGTGAATTGAAAAAGGATGGTGTGATTATACAATTGGCTGATCGTTCTAACGCATACCCAAAAGGTGTTTTGGAGGATGTTTTAGTGCAGGTGAACCATTTGATCTTCTCGGCTGATTTTTACGTTCTAGACATGGAATATTCAGCCCATTCACACCTTTGCCGATTCTCCTTGGTAGGCCTTTCATGAAGACAGCCCGCACAAAGATAGATGTGTTCAAGGGCACTTTGACGATGAAGTTTGATGGGGAAGTTATCGATTTCAATATTTCTGAAACTATGAGATACCCCATTGATGATCACTCTTGTTTTTCTATTGATATTATTGATTCTTTGGCGCAGGAGTATCATGAGGAATTGAACGAGGATGCCCTTGAAATAGCCATTACGAAGGGCATAGAACTCAAAAACCAAGAAATTGGAGCAATGCAAACCCACGGCCAGATTGGGGATTCCATTGCCGTGCCCTTTAATGAAAAAGTTGCAGAGGTTGTGGCTACCTTTGAGTCATTCCCACAACAATATGGTAAGGTTCCGCTCTCAATTTCAAGTTCAGTTTCTACTAAGATTTTACCTTCTGTTATTCAGGCATCCACTCTTGAACTTAAGCCATTGTCGGACCATTTAAAGTATGTGTTTTTGGGAAATGACGAGACATTGCCCGTCATTGTTTCTTCAAGTATCACGGCCCATGAGGAAGAAAAGCTTGTGAGGGTGCTACGAGAGTACAAAACGGCCATAGGGTGGACTTTGGCCGACATTAAGGGAATTAGCCCGACCACTTACATGCACCGCATACTTCTTGAGGAGGGGACTAAACCATCCCGAGAGGCTCAACGCCGTCTTAACCCTCCAATGATGGAAGTCGTGAAGAAGGAAATAATTAAGCTCTTAGATTGTGGAGTGATCTATCCTATTTCCGATAGCCGTTGGGTTTCACCAATTCAAGTCGTTCCCAAGAAGTCTGGAGTTACTGTTGTCAAGAATGCAGAAAATGAGTTGGTGCCTACACGAATTCAAACTTGCGTTTGTATTGACTATAGGAAGCTAAATGCCACAACAAGGAAAGATCACTTTCCTTTACCATTCATCGACCAAATGCTTGAAAGGTTAGCCGGTCGTGCTTTTTATTGTTTTCTTGATGGATATTCTGGATATAACCAAATTGTGATAGCCCCGGATGATCAAGAGAAGACCAATTCACGTGTCCCTTTGGAACTTTTGCTTATCGTCGCATGCCATTCGGCCTATGCAACGCACCTGCCACTTTCCAAATGTGTATGGTAAGTATTTTCTCTGATTTTGTTGAGAAGATAATTAAGGTATTTATGGATGATTTCAGTGTATTTGGGGATTCTTTTGATAATTGTTTGGATAATCTGACCTTGATCTTGAAACGATGTGTTGAAACTAACCATGTCTTGAATTGGGAAAAATGTCATTTTATGGTTAAACAAGGTATAGTTTTAGGCCATATCATTTCAGAAAAAGGAATTGACGAAGATAAATCAAAGATAGACCTTGTACGTCACTTACCCTCTCCTACTTCAGTTAGAGAGGTTCGTTCGTTTCTCGGCCATGCAGGGTTCTATAGGCGTTTCATCAAGGATTTTTCCAAGATTTCCAATCCCCTTTGCCGATTGCTTCAAAAGGATGTGCCCTTCAAGTTTGATGAAGAGTGTGAATCGGCAGAAACTCAAGGAGAAGCTCACTTCGGCCCCTATCATTGTTCCTCCAGATTGGAGCCTTCATTTCGAGCTTATGTGCGATGCATCTGACTATGCATTAGGAGCTGTTTTGGGGCAAAGAAAAGACAAGCAGCTGCATGTCATATACTACGCTTCTCGGACTCTTAATGATGCCTAATTGAACTACTCCACAACGGAAAAAGAACATCTAGCTGTTGTTTTTGCTTTAGATAAATTTCGTTCTTATTTAATTGGCACTAAAGTGATTGTTTATACTGATCATGCAGCTTTGAAGTACTTACTAACGAAGAAGGAAGCAAAACCTAGGCTTATTCGTTGGATGCTTCTTCTTCAAGAGTTCGACATCGAAATCCGAGACAAGAAGGGAAGCGAGAATGTGGTGGCTGACCATTTAAGCCGAATGATCCATGATGAGCATGACCATGCCGTTCCTATCCCTGAAACTTTCCCTGATGAGCAGCTGCTGTCCGTTGAGGTAAGTGAACCTTGGTATGCCGATCTAGTGAATTACTTAGTGTCTAAACGAGTTCCAAGCACTCTCACCAAGCACCAAGGTGATAAACTTCGAAAAGATGCACGATTTTATGTTTGGGATGATCCTTATTTGTGGAAGTATTGCTCTGATCAGATTTTGCGTAGATGTATGCATGATTGTGAATTTCATTCAATTCTAAGATTTTGTCATACTTATGCTTGTGGTGGACATTTTGGCACCCAAAGAACGGCATTAAAAGTTCTTGAATGTGGATTTTATTGGCCCACTTTGTTTAAAGATGCTAGAACTTTTTGCCTAACCTGTGATCGTTGCCAAAGAACAGGAAATATAGGTGCCAAGGACCAAATGCCGCAGCAACCACTATGCTTTGTTGAAATTTTTGACGTTTGGGGTATTGATTTTATGGGTCCTTTCTCTCCATCTTATGGTTTCACTTATATCTTGCTAGCGGTTGATTATGTTTCAAAATGGGTGGAAGCAAAAGCCACCCATACTAACGATTCAAAGGTTGTTGCAGATTTTGTGAAAACTAACATTTTTGCTAGGTTTGGAATGCCTAGAGTTCTCATTAGTGATGGAGGCTCCCAGTTTTGTAATCGAACCATTGAAGCTTTGCTCAAGAAGTACAACGTTACATATAAGGTTTCAACACCTTATCATCCTCAAACCAATGGGCAAGCCGAGGTTTCAAATAGGGAGATCAAGCAAATACTAGAGAAAACCATGGGGCTAACAAGGAAGGATTGGAGCTTGCGCTTGGATGATGCATTGTGGGCTTATCGTACGGCCTACAAAACTCTCCTTGGCATGTCACCTTTTCGACTCATCTATGGCAAGCCATGCCATTTGCCCGTCGAGTTAGAGCACAAGGCACATTGGGCTGTGAAAACCTTTAACATGGATATAGATGCCGCTGGGGTGCACAGAAAGCACCAATTGAAAGAACTCGAGGAGATTAGGCACGAGGCTTATGTGAATGCCCGCATTTACAAGGACAAGACTAAGGCGTATCATGACAAGATGCTTCGTACAAAGACGTTCTCTAAGGGGCAGAGAGTGCTCCTCTTTGATTCTCGCCTTCGGTTATTCCCCGGTAAGTTACGTTCTAAGTGGATTGGACCCTTTGTTGTTACTAATGTTTTTCCTCATGGTGCAGTCCAAGTCCAAAGCTTGAAAACCAGACACGAATTCAAGGTGAATGGGCATCGTTTGAAGCCCTATTACGACCTGTTTGAGGAACATGTGGTGGAGGACCTACCCCTCCATGCCGTGGGCTCCAAGGAAGCTTGAAGGATGGTATTCGTCCGGCTGCATGACGTTAAAGCAAGCGCTTCGTGGGAGGCAACCCATGCCAATAAAGAACACCTAGAATCGGCTTTACATCCAGATTTGCTTCCTTTCAACCTTTTTCCTTGCTGCCCCTATCTTTCTATGCTTATGTGTTGCTTATTTGTTTGCTTTATATGAGTTTATGCTTGAAACATTGAGGACAATGTTTGTTTTAAGTGTGGGGGGGTAACAAAGTGTTTTTGCATGATTTTCGTGGGATTCTATCACCCATTACTTCTAAGGTTGTTCTCACTTTTTGTAAGTGTTTTAAGCTGTTTTGGAGTGCTTTGGTGTGTTTTGAAGTAAAAATCCAAAAATTTGATAAAAATCTGAAAAATCTGAAAAATCAGTTTGAAAAATACCAAAAAGAGTTGTTTTAGAGTCGTTTTGGTGTATTTGTGTCTTAGGTACCTTCCAACACAATGATGAGGATTTGGTTTTTAATTGCATGACTGTTAAAGAGAATTGTAAAATGGATGGAAGTTTGATTTACTCTTTGGTTTATACTTGGTTGTGGTTATAATTTATGAATTCACATGCAATCATAAAAGAAAAAAAAAAATAGTTTTTGTAACATGCTTGAAGGAAGGAACTCAAATTAACGCTACAACCCTAAGAGACTTGAGCCTAAACGTTCTTTGGAGAGTTAAAAATCTGTGCATTTATTGTTTTCTAAAGTTGTTGCATGATCTCATCATTCTTTGCTTACTTGCTACTTAGAAGGCGTTTCGTCATTTAGTTCCAAATACTAGAACTCATACCTGTTTCATTCAAAGCATGATATTGAAGTGCATAACACATAAACAAGATGAAGTTGTGTAGTGAACCAGTGCTAAAAAAGCCTTATCCCTGTGCATTAAGTTTTGTAGGATTAACCCCCGTTGAGCCTTGTTTAGCCATTTTCTTTGTTTACCCACATGTTCCCTACCTAGCCTAGATTAGGACCATCCTTACCCTTCTTCTTAAGGTGTAGTGAAGCATGACCTAGAGTGAATTCCCTTTGTTCATTATTAGGCAGCAAACAAGTATGGGGGAAGGGACTTTCGTGTGTGGGTGTGTGCCAAGTATTAAAAGAGGCACAGGTAGAAAAGAAAAAAAAAGAGAAAAATTCGTGGAAAAAGAAGAAGAAAAAGAAAGAGTTGTGAAAAGAATGAAAAAGAGTTGAAAAATAAGTGAGAATAAGCTCACAAGTGTTGGTTGTTGAAGAAAAGGTCCAAAAAGTTGAATTCGGCCCTAAGTATGTTTGATCTTCCCTGTATGTATCAAAGTTTGTGGCTGCATTTCAAAAGGGAGTTTTAAGTGTCATATTCATTACTTTGCTCGCTATTGCTTTAAGAACGTTTGTTTTCCTTACCTTTCTTTGTTAGCCAATACCCCTAGCCCCGTTACAACCCTATACTGCTATCTTGAGTGTTGTGTGTTTTAATATGTGGAGTTTGGGATTGGTATGAGCATATGGTGTCTGTGATTAAGTATGTACTAAAGGGTGGGGATGACTAAAATCCATGGTTATGATGATCTTAAATATGTTATGTGTGTTGGAAATCCCTGAGGTAAACGTTGGAAGGTCTAGTTTGTTTGGTGTTTGTTTTGCTTGTTTTGTTTCGTTTTGCTTGAGGACTAGCAAAAGCTAAGTGTGGGGGAATTTGATAGGAGCATATTTATGCGACTTAGTTAGCTTGTTTTCATGCATTAACGTCCTTAGTTATTTGTTAATTTTGTATTTTGAGCTATTTTTGTGTGTTTGTAGGTTCTAAGTGTCAAAATGGCAAGAAGAAGCGATTTGGAGCATTCTAGAGGATTTTTGGGCCAAGATTGGGTAGTGCAAGCATGGAGGTAAGTTGATGGACGAATTTGAAGACAAAAAAGACTTGAAATCAGCCACAAAACACTCTTTCTAGAAGTTCTATCCCTTGTCCTACAAAAGTGGCACCCCAAACCCTTCTAGAAGTCCTAAAATCTATCATAAAACACATTCTTTCTAGAACCCTAAAAATCTGGCCCCTCCTTCCCTTCTAGAATCCTTTTTCTTTGCCTTGCAAGGCATTCCCTTGCCCTTATCCTATTCTGCTGCACCTCTCAAGCCCTTTCCCTCTTGGATTCTGATTTGTTAGGCCATTTTCCTTGTGGATTTGGGTTCTACAAATCCTTTTCAGAGATTAATTGGACCACATTTCCTTTTTTAAATTAAATGCCGCACCCTAGGCCTTTATTCCTTAATTTCTGTTAAGCCCAAGTCCAAATCTGATTTCTCTAGGGTTTTGAGGTGCCTATATATACATGTTTTAGGGTTTTGCCGCAGGGACCACCCATTCATCACAGAAATTCCTTAGCCGCACTCCATTCCACCATTCTACACATCCAAACACAGTTCCAGCCACTTCCTACCCATGTCGCAGACCATTCACCTCCTAAACTCCCATCCCTTCATCCATACACATCCATAGTCTCTGGTGCCGCAGCAAGGTGGGGAAGAAGAAGAACCTGTGCGTTTCATGCTTGCAGATTGAAGCGTTTTAGGTGTACTTCGTTTTTGTTTTCAATGTTTATTTTGTTATTACTCTCTGATCTTACTGTAATCATGAATGGCTAAATCCCTATTTAGTTAGGGGGAAGTTTGAAGCCATGAACATGTTTGAGATATGAATTGATTTATGCCAATTGTGATTTATTAAGTTGTGATTGCAATTCAATTATCTGTTTTATTCATAATTGATTTGTGTATGTTTATTAAGGATCCATACCTGGTTTTCATGCATGAATCAGATGCTAGAATATAAATGAGTTTCACCTAATCGTCACAAGTTTATATTCCTGAGTAGTGAAGGTTGATTGTCACAATCGCGTTAATTGAATTCTTGGCAAACGTATCATGCATTCATAGTTACAATTGCCTCGTCAACACTTATGATTTTCATGGAACGTAATGATCTCTGGTTGTATCTCTATTATGCATTCATGTAGGGGACTTTTGGAAAATGATTTGGGTTGTTGCATGCATTCATCCAATTCAATGAGTAACGGAAAATCTGAGGGTCAATTTGTGCATCACGGTTAATCTGGGGTGTTGATCATCATAGTTTATTGAAAAGCAATTGGAAATCGATTCGTGTACAAGTGTGTCATGTGTGGAGAACGGACCTCTAACTAATCCATCCATCATCTTATTTTCTTAACTTCGTTTTACAATCCGTTTAGTTTTACAATTTGTTTGTTTGTTTCAATTTCGTCAAAACCAAAACCCCCTTTTACTTTCTTGTTTCAAAGTGTTTAAAATCTGTTTTGTTTGTGTTTTAGAGTGTTTTGAGTCAAGTCAAAACCCTAAATTCGTCCAAAGTTGTGTTTAGAGTCCAAAACTGCCCAGTTTGTGTTTTTAGGCAGTTTTGAGTGTTTTTGAGTTGTTTTAAGTCTTTTGAAGCTGTTTTGAGTCCCTTGAGTTTTTCCAAATGTTTTTAACTTTGTTTTTGTGTTTTAAGTCAGTTTAGAGGTTTTAGCAAGCCCTCATAATCCCCGGTTTAGAACGATCCCTACTTGCATTTATACTACGATTTGACAACAAGAGGGTTTAATTTGAGTGCTTAATTTTTATCACATCATATACCAAACTGAAGATCTCACAAAGATGAACACAACCATACCTAACTTGACCCCCAACTCGCTGGGGATTCACCAGAAAAAGCCTCGATAATTCCGGTCAAAATCTTCCAACGAAGCACTCTGAGATTTGTAAGGACCTCCTTAAGCTCCCTAGGAGCTTAAAATCCCCTGAAAAAGAACATTTCACGTGTGCATAAACAGTGCACAAATCAGAGGTTAGGATTCACGGGGTTTTCAAAGGTTCCAGGTTCTAAAAATTATACTAATGGCTTCCTGAGATCACAAGGAACACAAATATACTTACCTTAGTCTCGATCTGCAAGGTTTAAGATGGTTCCTGGGTGTGTCTTTAAGAAAAAGCCGAGAGGGTGAGAGGGAGAGAGTCTGTGAGAGAGAGAGAGTACGGGAGTGAGAGAGAGAAAATGAGTGATGTGAATGTGTGTGTGTGTGTGTGATCCAAATACAACCAACCAAAAACAATTTGACCACCCCCAAACTTAAACACACACGTACCTAATTAACGTCCAAGGGCATTTTAGTCTTTTCACACCTTCGAGAAAAAATTTTTCCAAGACGGGCTGTCACAGTCAAAGTGTAGAATATGCTATCCCGAATGTTGTCATCGTTTTCCTATGTTAATTAATTATTAATTTATATTAATAACCACTCCCCTAAAACCCTGTTCATGGGAGTTTAGAGGGTTGTAAAAATTCAAGTGATGATGTGATCATTTTCAAAGCGTCGAGGATGCGTTCAAAAAAGTTTACATATTTTTTCACATTTTTCACTCGTATAAATTAATTATTATGAATTTTTAAAAGTGCTTTGGTAATTTGTAGAAAAAATCTAATTACAATAAAAATTTTGTAATAATTAATTATAAGTGTGAAAAAATTTGACAAATAGGTGTCAAAAACATGGTAATTGACCAAGGGAGTGCAATTATGCAACAAATGATGAAACGTGCACAAGTGACATGTGGCTCCTTAGGATTGGTTAAATACAAATTTTCTCAGGTTTTTTTTTGCATCAATACGACGATTAAATTACATGTGCAAATTTTTGGGCTGCCACGCGCCCAATCCGAATTTAGCAAGGGAGGTTGGGAAATAAAATTTTGCGAGAGAGATTTCCTTCCAATATTTCGACTGCTAGAATGCATCAGGAAAGATAAAATTTTCCATACACCCACATAAATCCTATAACTGAGCGTTGATTTAAACACTCACTAAGTAAACAATGAGCAAAATGAAAATTATAATTCAGGTAAAAAACAACGGCCAACAAAGAACATTAGCATAAATAAACATAAAATTATGCATATTTCCAGTCAAAAACTTCTCAAAAAACTTATTAATTACATTGAGAAAAATCAAAGAACAATGAAGAATTGAAAAAGAGGAAGAACTAGAGAGAAATGAGGCTCCTGTACTATTTATGAGAAAATGACTAAGTAATTACTTTTGTGAGTTGCATTTCCTTATACACTGAACACTGTACGAGCTTACTGGAAATTAATTAATGAACTACATATCACTTAACAGCCTAACAATTATTCCAACAACTTTAGTTAGATTGCAGCAGAGTGAGCTTGAGATAAACTATTAAGTCCTTCAATGATATTTTGAGACACCTGGATGATCTTCATAACTGATCCGTTTGATACTTATGTCACTGCACATTAGTTGTTCTGTGGCTATAGGAGTATGCTAATTAGGGCTTATTTTGGGATTTAATTTTCTGATATTATTCTTCTCATCAAGGAGGGCAATATATATTGTACAAGATTGATTTACAAGGAAAGAAACACCAAATAATATCTATCCTAATTACATCCTAATTAACTCTCCAACAGAGTAATCGTTAATCAGTCAAAACTTATAAGGTTTTAGATATTGGTAAAAGTTTTGGAATACAACCGAACTCACAGGTAACTAAGCTAATTACAAAGGTCAACTCTCCAACACTCCCCCTCAAGTTGGTGCATAAATGTCGCTCATGCCCAACTTGACAAGAGAGTTGTAAAACGCTTGACTGACAACAGCTTTAGTTAAGATGTTCGCTAATTGATCATCTGACTTTACGAACGGGAATTGAATAATATTCCCATCCAACTTTTCCTTAATGAAGTGTCTGTCAACTTCCACATGTTTCATGTGATCATGCTGGATTGGGTTGTGTGAGATATCAATCGCTGTTTTATTATCACAAAACAAATTCGAAGCCAACATTGAAGGACACCCGAGTTGTGCGAGTAACTTCTGAAGCCATAATAATTCACATACTCCTTTTGCCATACCCATGTATTTCGCCTCTGCACTTGATAAAGCAACCACTTTCTATTTCTTACTCCGCCAAGTCACTAAATTTCCCCCCACAAATGTAAAGTAGCCCGATGTGGACCGTCGATCAGTAATATTCCCTACCCAATCTGCATCGGTATAACCTTCTATCTGGCAATGACCATTCTTGGAAAACATGATGCCTCTACCCGGGGAGGACTTTAGGTATCGTAGAATGCGTTCAACCGCACCCATATGCGTATCACTCGGGGAATGCATAAATTGACTAACAACACTTACTGCATATGCAATATTAGGCCTGGTATGAGATAAATAAATTAACCTCCCAACTAACCTTTGATAACGATCTCGGTTAGTGGGAACTTGATCAGGGTGCACGGTAAGATGGTGATTTTGGACTATAGGGGTGTCAACCGGTTTACAATCAAGCATTCCGGTTTCAGCTAACAAGTCAAGAACATATTTTCTTTGAGATAGAAATATACCCTGTTTAGATCGAGCTACTTCTATACCGAAGAAATATTTCAATCCACCAAGATCTTTCATCTCGAACTCAGTTGCTAAGTAATCTTTCAACCTTGAGATTTCCTCTTTATCGTCACCCGTAATAATCATATCATCCACATAAATAATAAATGCTGTCAATTTACCCATTCGACGTTTCAAGAAAAGTGTATGATTGGAATTGCTTTGCCTGAACCCATACTTCCTCATAGCCGTCCGGAACCTACCAAACCATGCACGAGGTGATTGTTTCAATTCATACAATGCCTTATTCAACTTACACACCATTCCGGGTTGTGAAACTGATGCATAACCAGGTGGAATATCCATATACACTTCTTCTTTAAGATTACCATGTAAAAAACACTTTTCACATCAAATTGCTGTAATGGCCAATCCAAGTTAGCCGTCAACGAAAGTAACACTCTTACCGTATTAATCTTAGCTACTAGAGCAAATGTTTTTGTATAATCAACACCATACGTCTGAGTGTATCCCTTGGCCACCAATCGTGCTTTGTATCGTTCAATCGACCCATCAACTTTGTACTTGATGGTGTACACCCATCGACATCCCACTCTCTTCTTTCCTCAGGGTAGCGGAACTAAATCCCATGTTTGATTTTTCTGAAGTGCATCCATTTCTTTCTCCATTGCCTTGGTCCATCGATCATCAGATAGTGCCTCATTCAATGAACTTGGTGTGCAATCATTGGATATTCTGGGTTTTGATAATTTATGTGATGACACATAGTTGGCAATGGGATATTTAGAGCCTTTCGTTGTTTCCGATGAATATCGATTGGGTGGCTTTCCCCGATTATGTCTGAAAGGTAACTGATAATTCGGAACATCGGATACATCAATAGGGATAATAGATCTTACCTTAGACTCAGGAGTATGGTCATCTGGTGGTACTATATTTTGAGACGAGGGAGGAGTAGTATTAGTAGAAGTCTCAAGATTGGCAAGTGGTAGCACTATTGCCGTAGGTGAGGACGGCACTGCCGTGCCTGCCGCTGGTTCTATGGGCAGCGATCCTGCTTCTGTTGGCTGGGTTGGTAGCGCAGCCACTGCGGGTTTGGCTACTGGCTCAGCTAATAGTGGCAGCGGAAGATCAGTGGTAGCAGCCATGGTCCAAACCTGCTCGTCATGCAGTGTCTACCCCTGAAGATGAGGGTTGGAAGAAGCCGAAGAGTAATATATCTCAGACTCGAAAAAAGTAACATCTATGGTACTATACATCCGACGTGAAGGAGGGTGGTAGGAACGGTACCCTTTCTAATGTAGTCCATACCCCATGAAAAAGCAACGGAGAGCACATAGGTCAAGTTTTGTCTGTTGATTTTTATGTCGATGAACAAAGGCCACACATCCAAAAACTCACGGTGGGAGCACCAAAACAGACGGTAGAGGCATGAATGTAGCAATAACTTGCAAATGTGTAAGAAAATTCAATACTTTGGAAGGCATGCGGTTGATAAGGTAAGTGACAGTCTGAAGAGCAACATCCCAAGAGGAGCGGGGAACATCCACCCCAATCAATAGCGATCGAACCGTTTCTAATAGATGGCGATTTTTGCGCTCAGCTACCCTATTTTGTTGAGGAGTCTGAGGACAAGTAGTCTCATGGAGGATTCCGTGATTAGTTAAATAATGTGTAAAATCATTATTAACATATTCACCACCATTATCAGAACACAAAATCCAAATTTTAGTAGAAAACTATGTCTGAACCATGGTGTGGAATGTCTTAAACGCCATAAACACATCACTTTTATGCTTAAGAAGGTATAACCATGTCATTTGTGTGCAATCATGTATGAATGTTACAAACCACCTAATACCAGATGAAGTAGCAATTGGAGATGGTCCCCAAACATCCAAATGAACAAGACCGAAAGGAATAACACTTTTATTAGAATTCAACGGATGAGAAACACGATGACTCTTGGCAAGTACGCAAGTGTCACATTTAAAGTCTGAAACCGAACAACCCATAAATAAATCCGGAAACATATGCTGTAAATAACTGAAAGACGGATGACCCAAACGGTGATGCCATAACCATATCTGACGCCATTTATGATCAAAGGCTCCCTGGGCGAGATTGACCCGTCATGTACTGACATCATCCACACAATAGAGAACCCCCCTCTTAGTACCACGACCAATTATCTCATTCGTGAAAATATCTTGAATAAGACAAAACTTCGGATACAATAGTACACAACAGTTCAATTGCTCAGGAGCTTGGCCATGAGACATCAATTTATGCTTTAGTGAAGGTACAAGTAGTGTATGGGGCAAAGAGAGGGTAGGCGTGAGGCGTACAGTGCCAGCGCCAGTTACCGGTAAGGTGACACCATTAGCATTAGTAATATTTTGTGGAAGTGGAACAGTATCACAAGCTAAATCAGTGGGGTCATAGGTCATATGGTCTGTGGCACCGGAGTCAATGATCCAACCAGACTGAGTATCACAATTATTCATATTAAAAGATAACCACAGTTACTTGAGGACTCTGGAAGCATGTCGGAAGAACTCGAAATAGGAGAAGGATTCATGGTAGGGTCAGTTAAGGTAGTAGTGTTTAGGTTTGTAGTGTTTAGTATAGGGGTAGGATCGGTTAGGATGAAATTGTTTCCACCGTGGAGTGGTGGTAGGTTCTGCATGGGAAGGCTGAGTTTGCTTGAGGGAACGAGCAGAGCAGAAATCCTAGGATCTCTGCTCTGATACCATGCTAATTAGGGCTTATTTTGGGGTTTAATTTTATGATATTATTCTTCTCACCAAGGAGGGCAATATATATTGTACAAGATTGATTTACAAGGAAAGAAACACCAAATAATATCTATCCTAATTACATCCTGATTACAAGGACCCAAACAGGTAACTAAGCTAATTACAAAGGGCAACTCTCCAACAGAGTAGTCGTTAATCAGTCAAAACTTATAAAGTTTTAGATATTGGTAAAAGTTTTGGAATACAACCGAACTCACAGCTCAGAATAACATTCTTTTTTTGTAGACTACTTCTTTTCTTCTTTTTTTTCTTTTTTTTCATGCACAGCCCAAAAAAATATAAGTGAAACCCAAAACAGCATACAAAAAGTATCAACCTTTTAATTTCAGTATTGTCAGGTAGTACCTACATCCGAGGAAACAGATAAATATGGAAGATGTAGCCTCAACTTCTATTACTAGAAATTTGTAATGGTAGGATCATTAATTAACCCCGGTAAAGTCCTTACTAATATTTTTATTAAACAAACGATATTATCTACACTAAGAGGGAGGGGTATGCTTAGTTTCACAATGGGCGAGCAATAATGTGGTTCAAATTCGTTTTTGGCGAACCTTAGATCTCTCACTTATAAGTGAAAATGAATACCACTAGACCGCAGTACTAAGTGGAAGTCCCTACTTACATTTAAATGCAAAAAATAATAGGAAAACTAATGAAAAGGGCTTGAAAACTTTGAGTTTTACAAATAAGGACAAAATAAAGGGTAAAATGAATAGTACCAGGTTTGACTTTTTATTGTAAAAATGTGGTTTTTGGTTAAATTGAACAGTTCCGTGGGCTTTTCGTTAAAACTCCCAAAAATAATTGCTTAACGTCATAAACCAAAGAAAAGAAATACAAGCAAAAAACTTGTGTATGTCAGCAAAACCAAAAAGCTTTCAGTGGTAACTAACCATTTAAGTTTAGGGTAGTATTGTCCACACACTCATTTATACTTCTCACACACTCCTCTCAATTTTCGATTATCAGATCAAATGAATTGAGCAAGACCAATGACTAAAAATTAATACGGGTGTGTGTACATGATTGTTGACCCTAAGAACTACTTAGCCTACAGACCGAATAGCTAATAAGCTAACTACGTCCTTCGGTTGAATGCGAGGTGTGCCAACTCGTCGGCAAAGCTGCTAGTTATTATGAAGTTCAATAAATATTCGGCTTTCTGTGGCCGAATGTCATAACCTAGTAACACCCCAACTCGCCGAAAGTCTAATGGGATGACCTCTTCTAACAAGGATTCAGAGATTCCATGCTGAACGAGACTTAGAAAGATAACTAGTCAGTCTCGAAGCAGTGATGTTTATCCAAACTGAATGTGTTTCTCGGTCGCTTGATTCTACGGCTCCAGTGTTGTTTATCCAAAGTAAAAATGTCGCACGTTGCCTTCACAATGTTGTTTATCCAAACTGAAGATGTGTTGGTGGGAAAAAACAGTAAAATAAAATTTGAGAGATTTTGCGTAGAGTGAGAGTTTGCACAGAGCAGATTTGTGTGTGGATTTGAAGACGTTTTGTTAGTCAAGTCTCTCCTAGCAGAGAAATTTCGATTGCACCTGAAGACTTTGTAATGGAATATTCTGAGAAAGAATAATCACATGCATATCTGGACGACAAATAGGGGCTCTGCAAGCTAATCCCATTCCAACCAGGAGATCCTTCTCCGTAATATCACTCAGCAACCTGTTGGATATTGCAAATCAATTGAAATACCATCTCTGATCGACAACTAATTGCAAATCAATCGCAAAGTGCAATCATTATCCCACCATCACTTCATATCCCACGCATGCATGAAAAAGCATTCTGTTTGGTAGTTTTGCATTATCTGCAAAACCACTCTGATCCCATCACATCATCTCATTTTAATTAATACTTCAAATGGTTAAAAATGGCATATCCACCTGCTGATCATCCAACTTTGCATCTTTGTGTTACTGTTCCACGAGGTTATGCATGCAAACAAATTATGCAATTCTTGCAACTGAGTAAATACCATGTGGATAGAATTCTAATGTTGCATGGCAATTCACATAACCTCTTCTTGTGCAATGTTGACTGCGTGGAGCCTCGCGAGTCTTACAACTCTGTAAGCTTTAACGATATTGTCAAGATAATCACTATGATTAAAATCAATAGTAATGCCACGAATTTTTTTTCAATTTCAGAGTCATTCGACGGCCTAGAATTGAATTCAACCAATCCAACAGCTTCGATTGTTCGGAATTATGGTGTAATTTTGGGTCTCAATAGAAGGTAAAAATAGATGGGATGAATAACACTATCCTAAATTTAGAAAACCCTGTGGTCTCTCGCGACAAGTTGGTTGCATACGAACATCACTCTTTTAATATAAAGTAGTAGTCAAAATAACAAAACCTGCGTAATAAAACAAGCTACCTGTACTAAATTACTAATCGCAGAAGAAATCAAGGATATTACAAAATTGTACGTTTTGTCTAGAAATCCTAATAATTGTGTCGTGCTTTTCGTGTTCGTATTGTTTTTGTGATATACCCAATATCTTAACGGGTCGTGTTGTGTAATATCCGTTAAAGTAAGTGGGTAATATGACCTAACCCGAAATCGATCTGTTGATATTATCAGGTAATATAATCCGACCCATCACGCATTAAAGAAAATATATTTTAAATCAATAATGTAATACCCCGTATATAAAAAAAAAAAAAGGTTATATACACGTGTGTATGTGGGTAATTATTTTTATGTAATGATTTTATTAGATTTCTTTTATGCAAGAACCTACTTTCGATATGTAAAATAGTCTCAACATAAAATACTTTTTGTTACAAAATTAGTTAAAAAAACTAGCTAGTATTTATTGTTGAAAGTAAGAACTTAGTGAGTAAGAAATGAATCTTGAAGAAAGAGAGAGAGATTAGAGAGAGAGAGAATGTAGAGAGAGAGAGAGAATTGTGAAAATGATTTTCATTATATTAACCATTCTCTGTACATGAGATATTTATACATAAATATCAAAGCTAACTATTTTAGTATTCCCTTAACTAACCCACACAGCTTAAAACTAATCTGGTGCTTTACACCTTAGTACTCCTAACATCCCCCCTCAAGCTGGAGAGAAACCGATCAGCAGGTAGGGACTTAGTAAAAATATCAGCAATCTGTGACACTGTACCAACATGTTGGACATCAATCTGGCCCAAAAGAACTTTCTCACGGATATAGTGATAGTCAATCTCAACATGCTTTGTTCGAGCATGAAAGACTGGATTGAAAGCTAGTGTAATAGCATTCTTGTTATCATAGAATATAACAGGTGTACGCAGAAGAGGAAATGAAATATCAGAAAGTATCTTGCAAATCCATGAAATTTCTGCAGCAGTGTTGGCAAGTGACCTGTACTCGGCCTCAGTGGAAGACCGAGCCACTATGTTCTGTTTCTTAGCACTCCAAGCCACTAAATTGGATCCCAAAAACACACAATAACCGCTTGTAGATCGTCTGTCAACAGGGCAACCAGCCCAATTTGCATCAAACCAAGCAGTAAGATGTTGAGCACCCTTTGTGAACCATAGTCCGGAGTCAATAGTGCCTTTGAGATATCGTAAGATACGCTTAACAGCTTGCAAATGGATAGTTCGAGGAGTTTGCATATGTTGACACACTTGATTCACAGCAAAAGCTAGATCAGGACGAGTCCAGGTAAGGTACTGTAATGCACCAACAATGGACCGGTAATAAGTAGGATCTGCAAGTGGTGTGCCTGAGTGATCCAGTGTAGAAGAACTAACTGGAGTATTGCAGGGCTTGACGCCTAACATATCAGTTTTCTTAAGGAGATCCAAGGCATATTTTGACTGATGAAGAAATAGACCTTTGGAAGATCGTGTCACTTCAATGCCCAGAAAGTAGTGTATATCACCAAGATCTTTGACAGGAAAAATAGCTTGCAGTTGAGAAATGATAGTTTGACAGACTTGAGAGGAGCTGCCAGTGATGATTATATCATCAACATAGACCAAGATGAAAGTGATAGTTGTGTCTTTCTTGATAAAAAGACTAGTGTCAGATGAGGATGCAGAGAAGCCCAAGGACAGAAGAGCCCGATAAAAGGCTTCATACCAGGCGCGAGGCGCTTGTTTAAGACCACATAGAGACCTCTTAAGTTTGCAAACATGGGTAGGCTTAGAAGTATCAACAAAGCCTGGGGGCTGCACCATATAGACATCCTCTTTTAACTAACCATGAAGAAATGCATTGCTAACATCTAATTGGTGAATGAACCAATCATAATGTACTGCAATGGAAAGCAAAACCCGAATAGTAGGTGGTTTAGCCACGGGACTGAAAGTCTCAGAGAAGTCCAAACCTTCTTGTTGATGAAAACCCTTAGCAACTAGACGTGCTTTATACCTTTCGATAGACCCATCTGCCTTGTGTTTCACTTTGAAGACCCACTTACAACCGACAAAATTGTAAGAATGATGAGGAGGCACCAAATCCCATGTACCAGTGGATTGAAGAGCTTGAAATTCAGCTTGCATTGCTGCTATCCAAGGTGCATGTTTGGAAGCTTGAAGATAAGTGGTTGGTGCAGATGGTATTTGGGTGAGAGGATCAACTGAAGATGGAAGGGGATGCTTAGTAGCAGTGAAAACTTTGGGTTTATGAATACCAGCTTTGGCTCTAGTGATCATAGAATGCGTATTGGGAGGTGCGGCAATAGGTTGAGTGGAACCCGAGGCTATATCAGTGGGATGAGAAACTGGTAGAGGTGAAGGAGAGGATGATGAAATAGATGTAGGATCAGGTATTTGTGGTGTAGAAGAGACATGAGGACTAACAGATGGTTGAGCTGGAGATTCTGCAGGTTGGGAAGTAAATGGCACGGGTATAGTAACTGAGATGGAAGAAGGGATATGTGTGGAATGAGATAGTACAGAATTTGAAGCTGGTAAAAAATGAGGATTGAGATAAGGAAAAGTACTCTCATCAAACACCACATGTCTTGAAATGTAGAGCTTCTCAGTTATGGGATCATAACACCGATATCCACTGTGATTTAAGCTATAGCCCAGAAAAATGCACAGCTTACTCTTTGGTTCTAACTTGTGTCCAGAGTAAGGTTTCAGCCATGGATAACATGCACATCCAAAAGGCTTTAATGTATAACACTTCGGTGGAGCTTGAAATAATTTTTCCCATGGACTCAAGGAAGAAGTCTGTGAAGGAAACCTGTTGATGAGATAAACTGATGTCTAAAAAGATTCAACCCAAAATTTAGGTGGTAAACCACTCTGAGAAAGTAGAGTTCTGCCCATTTCAACAACATGACGATGTTTCCGCTCTGCACATCCATTTTGTTCAGGTGTGTGTGGACAACTCAGCTGATGTGTAATACCTTGAGCATTGAAGAAATCTTGAAGTTTGTTGTTTAAAAACTCACCCCCTGAATCAGTCCTCAAACATTGAACTTTAGAAGCAAACAGTGTTTGAACTTTGAGAATGAAATTGATAAGAACTGAAGCAACATCCGATTTAAGATATAAAGGATATAACCAACTGTATTTGGTAAAATCATCCACTAGTATTAGGTAGTATTTGTAACCAGAACAAGAGAGTGAAGGGAAGGGTCCCCATACATCAGCATGAACCAAATGAAAAGGCTTTATTGAAGTACAAAGCAACACAGAGAAGGGAAGCTTAGAAGCTTTGCCCATTCGACAAGCAACACAAAATGGCATTTTATGCACTGAACCAGTTACAGGTAAACGATGATTATGTAACACAGATTGTAAGACAGCACTAGAAGGATGTCCAAACCTCCTATGCCAAAGATGAATGTCAGCCTTCGCCACCATCAAAGCACGAGGAGACACTGTTATTCCAGAAGAGCCATTTGAAGATGTCCAGTAGAAAGGGTAGAGGCCACCTTCATTGGGGCCCTGGAAAAGCGTCTTCCCAGTTTGTAGATCCTTGATATAGAACCCAAACGGATCAAAAGTGAGAGAGCAGAAATTATCATTGACAAATTTGTAGACAGATAGTAGATTATGAAAAGCTTGAGGGACAAGTAAGACATCTTTAAGGCGAAAAACTGTATTAGGTGTGCGTATAAAGGCATGACCAATATGTGATATCAACAGACCTTTACCATCACCCACAAATAGTTGGTCACTGCCAGTGTAGGGAATAGCAGAGTTAAAGAAAGAAGGATCTGGAGAAACATGATGAGAAACCCCACTATCTGTTATCCAGTAATTTGGTGGAGCAGATGTTGTTGCAGACATATCCATAGGTGAATAACCAGAGAACTGAGGAGAACCAGAACCATGAGTAGTACCAGTAGTCTTTGAAGCAGCAAATTGTGAAAGACGACCACAATGAAGAGCTTGATGACCATGCTGATTGCAAAGTTGGCATGGAATGGACTTTCCAGAGAGGAAAGAGGCTTGACCAGACTGATAACCGCTAGATCGGGAAGGACCAGCACCAAGAATCCCACCAGTTTGGTGATTGAATCGATTACCCCCAAAATTACGATTCTGATTGAATTTAGAGCGGTTTTGGTTGCGGCCTCAATAATTCCCTCGGGATCCAGAGTGGTAACCAGAATTAGGAGAGGGTTGAGCAGTATATGCATGAAATGGAGTGGATGCCGGTGCTCGATTTTTACGCTTTTGAAGAGAAATTTCCTTACTCAAAAGCAAACCATGAATTTCATCAGAAGTAGCAGATTCAGTTCTCGTTTTAATAGAATCGACAAAAGATTCATAATCCTCAGGAAGACCAGACATAATATAGGCAACCAAATTAGATTCCGAGATCGGTTCACCCGCAGCAGCCAATTTATCAGAAATTTCTTTAATTGAATTAAGGTAATCAGTCATCGAAGATTCACCTTTCTAGATCGTCCGAATCTTGGCACGAAGACTGTGAACATGTGAACGAGAAGCTCCAGCGAAGCGTTTTTCCAGAGAAAGCCACAGAGATCTGGAATCATCCATACCAACAGTCAAAGAAAGGAGATCTTCAGAGAGAGTTGAAGTGATCCAAATCATCAAGATCTGATCTCGCTCACACCAAACTTCATACGCAGGATTGAGAACTCGAGTGCCAGTAGAATCACAGACGAACTGAGAAGGACAGATGTCGGTGCCATTGAGAAGCCCTAAAAGCTTGAAACGCTTCAAAACTGGAAGAAAGAAGCTGCGCCAGGTGATGTAATTGTGCCGATTCAACTTAGTCGGAACCATGCCGGTGATGTTCTGAACGGTGACAGAGGTAATCGGAGAATTCAGAGCATCAGTAGGAGGAATCGCGGCTGAGGAGGAAGAATTGGTAGAGTTCTCCATAACAGTCATGGCGAATTTGCACAGAAAGGGGAAAAGAGAAGACGAGAAAAATCTATTTGGCAGGAAAGAAAATTGCAAGAAAATTAAGAACACGGAAGCGGGAGATCAACGTCGGTGGACTCCGGCGATGATCCCATGTTGAAAGTAAGAACTTAGTGAGTAAGAAATGAATCTTGAAGAAAGAGAGAGAGATTAGAGAGAGAGAGATTGTAGAGAGAGAGAGAATTGTGAAAATGATTTTCATTATATTAACCATTCTCTGTACATGAGATATTTATACATAAATATCAAAGCTAACTATTTTAGTATTCCCCTAACTAACCCACACAGCTTAAAACTAATCTGGTGCTTTACACCTTAGTACTCCTAACATTTATTTCATGTCCATGTGTAATTAAAGATGTTTTTAGTTTGAATTGGAGAAGGGTGATTATATGAGATTGATATTTTTACCAAATAAGGGTGAATTGGCAAGTTTGTAATCAGTAGGAATTTAGTAGTTAATGATTGGTGATTATTCACCACTCTAAAAGGTGAAGGTGAGAGGTCTATGACTTTGTACGTGTGTATATTAGCATGCATGAGGCAATCTTTTGTGGTATTAGGAGTGCTTACTCACTAGCCTAGGGGAATCCCAATCATTTGAAAAATATTCTCTCTTCAATGTTACTCAACCAAGATTCCAAATATTCCAATGAGATGATAACAGGTGGACTACTGGAGACGTAAATGAAGATTCCAAGTATCCAATATCAGTCTTGATGCATCTTTATATAATGGAGGGGGAGGGGAAAGAACAAACACAACAGCAATAACACCACCACAGCAGCAACAACGAAGATCTCTCCTTCTTAGACCACTCTCCCTACCATCCACTTCTTTTAAATTGTGTAAAGGCTATAGGCCATCACCTTTGTATTTTTTGTAAATATCTCGTACAATACAAATACATATACAACTCTAGTGGCGTAGTCGAATTGGTGAACCACTTAAATTTGGTGTGTGATTGTCTTAGTACAAGATTTATACCATTCTCTACATATTTTCTCTCATGGCAAAAACTGCCAAAAATACATGATCAATCCACCATGATAGTTACCTTGTGCAAGCAGATTAATCATGCATGAATCAAAAGGAGAAGAAAACAGTTATATGGTCCTTGCATAATGTACTAAGCACACCATTTCAAAATTATCTCAACCCTCTCGTACCAAACTTCAACAAAATAAGACCATGAAGACCTTATCATCATAAACTCCTTGTGCAACACGAGTCTCACCGTCATCATGCCACACCAAAATAGCCTACACAGTTCTTCATCTTTTGATAGGTATTCGAACTCCATCACCAAGTGGCAAAACCCCTAGCTTTGTGGTAGCGATTTTACCGTCTACAAAAGTAGGGATAAAAACACATGAAATACTTGCAAGAATACAAGGATGTTGTAGTATAGATGCTTATGCAAGGTCATTCTCCTCAAGGACTATTTGGATAATTTATGTAAAAACAATTCTTAATTAACTACTTAGAATTAAAACTTGAGAAAGATGATTTTGAAATTGATTAATATTAAAAATGAATTTTAATTAAAAACTAATATGAAAGAAAAGAGTTTTAAATACCAATTTATAAAAGCACTAGGGTTCCACCATCACCTAGCAATCCTATGAATTTCTACCAATTACTTATGATTTACACATGCCACTTTGAAGGTTAGGTTTTCCTAATATATATTCTCCTCGTGATATTCAAGCAAGAACGTATATCTAACATGCAATCCGTCTGTGATATTCAGATCAAATATGAACATGCAAGACTCATTAAGTTCTATGAAAACCTTTTGAAAAACCATGCAACCCCTAAGAGCGTGATATTCGCCTAGGTGAAATTACAGTTATCAATCACAAGAAGCAATAATCAATCCTCCGGTGATATTCCGACTGAATTGCATCCAATTACTTATCTAAACATCCTAATGGTGGCCAGTCATCAAGACAATTAGATAGTTTTAAACAGTGATCAATAATTCAAAGTGTGCATGCAATCAATCATAAGCAATTGAATAAGAATTACATATTCATGCTAAGGCTTAAGGCTTCGCCCTAGCAAAAGGAAATTAGTTACGCATATGCATAATTAAAATCATAAAAAATATCATTAACTAGAAAAAGAATGAAAACACCTTAAAGTAGAAAATCTCCAAGAACCCTAGCAATTCTCTCTGTCTCTAAAGTTGCATAAAAGAAAGCGTACCTTGGCCTAGGGCCGGCTAAACCTTAAATCCCCAACTAAGAATCCAACGCCAACCCTAGATTGTGGTCTTCTCTTCTAATTAGGAAACTAATAATAATAAAACAACTAAGAATAAAAAGTCCTAATTAAAATAGGAAAATCTGCCAAGCACTTGTCCAGCCACGTTTTAGCCTCAGATATCCTCCAAATCCGGCCCATAATAGCTTTTTTTGAAGATCAGGACGTTCTGAACACATCTCCAGAAGGCCGCGAACCCATCCGAGGTCATCTTGGGCTCCAAAAACGCAATTCAAGCCCAAAACGTTACTTTCCAGCGCCGCACATTGCTCCTTTATTTTATTGCCAGAAAATCACCGCTAGGTAGAAAAATCTGATATTTTGATATGATCAAGCCAAGTGACTCACGAACATCTCCAACAAGAATTACTCCAAAATTCGTCCATTTGACCACTTTTTGCTCCAGAGGAAGTCGAAAAGTCCTATATTGAAAATACAATTCAAAGTATCAAAATTCTTCCAAAATATTAACCAAAATATACTAAGAATAGGGTTAATTATATAATATAAAATCTACTCATCAAAATACCCCCAAACTTAGCTTTTTGCTTGTCCTCAAGCAAAACAAATCTAGAAAACAAAAATAAAACTTAACAAACTAAAAACTTAAATAAAATCTAGCTAACACAAAATTTTCACTTTCAAGTTGCAATCCATAGAAAATGTTAAAAATCAGAACATCTTTTCAAAAATTTCAACCAATCACATCACAGAGTCTAAGCCATTTAGAATCAATTAGAAAAGAATTCACAAACTTCCTTCGGTGTAAAGTGAACCATCATAGTTATGGAGATTCGACTAAAACCCTTACCTCTCATCCCTTTTATTCAACACTTCACACATTTACATAATCATTTTTTTTTCTTTTTTTTCGAATTTTTTCCTTTTTTTTTTTTTTATATATAAACTTTTTTTTTTTTTTTTTTCAATAATAGTAGTGGTCGTGCAATGTCGGTTCCCTAAAGCTTTCTATCCAACCCATGTAGCGAGCTTTAAGTCAATGACTCCCAAACCACTAGGGCTTTAGGGCACTAGGTGTAAAACACCCCTAAGGACTTATTAACCCGAGCTGGAAAGGCTACGAAACTAACCACCCACCCTGCCCCATGCCAAAACTCTACCGTTTGACGCGAGAATCACTGCTGATTAGGCAGGACTGGCCCGGTTACTAAGCAAAGCCTCGGGTGGAACAATTATTACTTTATAACACATACTAAACTTTATTTTATATATAACAAAAATAAAAATACACTTAGACAAAAAGCAAGCTTTTCAATCTCACTCCCCACAAACCATGTTGGTGTGAATATGCAAATTTCAAAGTATAATTCATGAATTAGTGTCTAATTAACGATAAATAGAAAAGACTCTACTATGGGATTGACCTTCACCATGTCCATTTGTTCTAACATTTAAAATAAACCATGGATATTAACTTAAAAACGATAATTTTTAACTGACACAAAAATAAAAATCTAAAATTTCATATTTCCCACCCCCAAACTTAAATCACACATTGTCCTCAAGGTGTGGAAAATAAAAGAAAAATAAACTAAAGTGAAATAAACAAAACCCTAAGTGACTAGAAGGAAAGACAAAAAGTAAAACTATAAATAAAACAAACATAAAATAATAAACAAACAGAAAATAAACGAAGGGAATGGAAACAGACAACCTGGAATGGTTCGAACCCATGATCTGCTGGCTTTATGAAGATGCGCTGACCAAAACGTAGAAATCCACAGATGTGTCAAAGCCTAGCAACAGCTAAAATTTAAGCGGGTGGAGGAGCTGCATTTGTCATTTGAGAAACCCTAGCCACTCTTGAACACGCATTGGATCCCCTGCCACTAGCCTCGAGCCCAGAGCCAAACGGCTCTCTGCTGTCCATTCCCATCTCCTTTGCAGAAGAATAATAATATTGTTTTTAGAAACCGAAGCCTCTCTCTGTGTTTAGAAAATCAGAAAAGCATCTCTCATTGCATCTCATTTCAGACACATCCATCTCCGCTCTCTCTCTCTCTTCTTCATTTCTCTCAAAAACTCAAGAGCCTTCTCTCTCTTTCAACACATTCACACCAGCGCCCATTATTACAAACCATCCATTTCATAGCAACTAAATCCAAGCTCTGGATCATTTCGGCAACTAAATACCCAGTAACATACACACCTCCAAATCTTTGTAAACTTAGCATGCCGGAGTGATCTGCGATGCCTGCAACAAATGTTCTTTTATCTATACTAGAACTCAAAAATTGACTACTTCAAAGGTAAACCACCCCCAAACTTAACATGCATGTTCTTTTATCTATACTAGAACTCCAAGATCCAACTCTTATTGTTGTATATGTTTTGCAAGATCAACTGGAGCAAGGATGAACCGGACAACGTACAGAAGTGAAAAATTCTAGAAAGGCTTCCACCAAATCTTCCGATCTTGACCGATCTACACCAAGGGTAACAATCTCTTTCGTTTTCTCCCTGTAATTAACCTTGATGTGGCGGTTTCAGTGAAATGAACAAAACGAACACATGCATGCATAAATCGTCTTTGGTAGGTGTCATGAATCCAGAACAGAGAAGAGGTACTGACACACAAAATTGAAATTTCATGTTCATAGATCCGAGAAAACGGAAGGTAATAACTCTTGTCTTCACACATTTGAACTCCGATGCGATATTATGCTGTTTATGTGAGAAATAAACTGGATCTAACATATGTGTGGTTTCTGTAGCAGTATCCCGGAACTGTGTTTATACATGGCTGCATACAAAGATTCCAACCCCAAGTGCAACCAGACAACAGGATGCTCCTCTGTTGAAAAACCCAGATCCATTGATCTGGAAGGTATAAAAAATGCAACCTTGCTTGTTCTGTGTTCAACCTGCAAATGTCCAATGTTTTGGAAAATTAAAACAGAACTAAAAACAATTAGGTAAATGAATCAAACTAAATGTTTTTGGATTTTTCTTTCGATGGTTTTTTTTTTTTTTTTTAAATTAGTTTTTATTTTATAAAATCTGAAACTAAAAAGTAAATCTAGGAATTTGAATGCATCTAGAAAATAAAAACAACAGCAAGATAAAAGCAACTTAGAAACAAAGAAAGAGATAGATATTGGGTTGCCTCCCAATAAGCGCTTTATTTTAAGTCTGTAGCTAGACGCGGCAGAAGTCTGGTGGCTAGATCACTGGTTCCTTCAGAGTCAAAGACTCGCTTGCACTGAACTTCCCTAGGCATGGTTTAAGTAGATGTTTGGTGACCTTAAATAAGAAGCCTTTACCCTCATCCTTGATGTCCACGTTACCATTCTGAAAAACTTTAGTAACCAGAAAAGGGCCTTTCCACCAAGACTCCTGTCTCCCTAGAAATGACTTGAAATCTGAACTTAACAACCACACTTTTTTACCAGGCTGTATTTCCTTACAATTTGAGTTGTCCTACAACTTTTTATTCTTACACTTGACTTTTTTCGAATGTGTTTGGTCAATCTTGTGGCCTTGTTTGTTGTCAAACAAATTCTGATTTGTTTTTGATTTTTGCACTTCAACCAGCTGATCATTGTGCTGTTGCGCGTTAACACTTTTGCAATCATGACTTGCATTTGAAGACTTTAGAAATAGATGGTCATTTGATGAGCTGGTTTTACAATTGGCACAGGCTGAGCCATCTAATGCATCAATACGCATGCATTCATGTTTGTCACTTGAATGTGTGGCAACTTCAAACAAACTGAAAACAATTGATTGATTTTCAACCCTTAGTGTTAATGTTCCTGCTTCAACATCAATAAGAGTCCGGGCTGTTGCCATGAAGGGGCGGCCCAAAATGATGGGTGTTGTCAAATCTTCATCCATGTCCAACACCATGAAATCAGCTGGTAAATATAAATTGTCAACTTTAACAATAACATCTTCAATGACTCCTCTAGGATAGGTAATTGAACGGTCAGCCAATTAAATAATGTTGGATGTTGGCTTCAGCTTGCCTTCACCTAAACGTTTAAAAACAAAATAAGGCATTAAGTTTACACTAGCACCTAAATCAATTAAAGCACTTTTAAAATCAGAATTGCCAATAGTACAAGAAATAGTAAAACTCCCTGGATCTTTCTTCTTTGGAGGCAATTTGTGTAACAAAACTGCACTGCACTGCTCTGTAAGCACAATTTTCTCTGTTTCCACTAGCTTTTTCTTCTTGGTGCAAACATCTTTCAAAAATTTGGCATAAGAAGGAATCTTTTTAATGGCTTCCAACAATGGTAAATTAATTTGCACTTTAGCCAATGTCTGTATGAATTCCCTTAATTGATGATTCTTAGCCTTCGAAATTAACCGTTCAGGATAGGGCAGTTGAGGGTCATAAACGCGCTCAGAAACCTGTTTTGGAACAGTTTCTGCACCGGTCAGATTCTGTTTTGCTGCAGTATTGGCAAGTTCAGCTGCTGTTTCTGCAAAAAATTTCACTGCTGGCTAATTGTCTTCAGTGCATTTTTCACGATTGTCATAAATTTTACCACACCGTAAAGTCCGTATTGCACAACAGTCCTCTGTACCTCTTGGATTAGACACTGTTTGACTAGGAAATTTGCCTTTCTCTCTATCAGAAATCTGTGCAGCTAGATGTCCAAATTGTTGCTCCAAATTTTTAATTGATGCTTCAACATTTTGAATTCTTTGATTGCTGCCTTCCATGAATGTTTGTGTTGTAGCTACCAGTTTAGACAGTTGATCTTCCAATGATGGTTTGGGTGGCACAAAAGATTTTTGTGCTTGTTGGAATGGTCTTGAATTATTCTGATTGTCACCCCATTTGAAATTAGGATGATCCCTCCATCCTGGATTGTAATGAGTTGCATATGCATCATTCCTAGGCCTTTGATAGCTGTTCATCATATTAACATGTTGCTCCACAAGCTCTGGGTAGGATTCTTTATATGGACAACCCAATATATCATGTGTAGCCATGCTGCAGATAGTGCAAACTGTTGCTGCAGGTGGCTGCTGTTGTGTAGAATTTGCTATCTGTTGTAAAATAATGTCAAACTTTGCATCAATTTTCTTCTCCATTTTTTCCATTTGTGCAGACATATTAGGAGAACCTGCTGATAACTCAAAAATGCCCCTTTTCTGTGAATGTTCTGCTGCCCACTGTTGACATTCTGTAGCCATCATATCAAATAATTCAAATGCTTCTCTTGCAGATTTATTTGACAAAGAACCCCCAGCTGATGCATTAACATGACTTTTAGATGTAGGATTAAGCCCATCAAAGAAAATATTCATTTGTGTACCTGGATCAATATTAGCATGTGGACACTTTATGTACATCTCTGTATATCTCTCCCACGCTTCATGAAACTCCTCGTTTGGCTTTTGAATGAATGTCATAATCTCCCGCTTGTAATTCAATGTCTTGGATGCTAGATAATATTTGTTCAGGAATCTTGTATGCAATTGTTGCCAAGTAGTAATGCTATTAGCTGGTAGAGTGAACAACCAAGTTTCTGCCTTGTCCTTCAAAGTAAAAGGAAAAAGACGTAACTTAATAGCCTTGGCAGAAAAACCCCTGATCAAATATTTTTGCAACCCACAGTAAACTTTGCAATATGTAGGTTCGCATCCTCGTTAGGTAGCCCACGAAATGTTGTTAAAATTTCAAGCATGTGGTGCTTGATCTCAAACGAGTCACCCTCTTCCTGTTCAGGATACACAATGCAATTAGGAATATCATTGGCACGGGCAGCCAACGAATCTCCAAGCGGCCTGCCTGCTTTAGGCAATTGCAACGCCATTGTGATTTTTCTGTCCACAAAATCAGCAAACAATTCTTGCAGAAACGTGCCCGGCAGTGAACAGTCCCAACCCAAATTATTTTTCTTGCGCTGTCTGTGCAGTGTGAGTTCAGGTTTTGGATCAAACTGTGCAATCTGGGCAGTTTCTGATCTGGTCTGGACCATATACTGTGCAGATCTGCAATAAAACGAAAATGTTAAAATAATTTGATTTTTTTTTTTTGACGAAAAATAAGAAATCAGAAAAAGTTTAAACAAAAATTATCTAAAATAATCCCCGACTGCGGCGCCAATTTCTTGGTAGCAATTTTACCGTCTACAAAAGTAGGGATAAAAACACATGAAATACTTGCAAGAATACAAGGATGTTGTAGTATAGATGCTTATGCAAGATCGTTCTCCTCAAGGACTATTTGGATAATTTATGTAAAAACAACTCTTAATTAACTACTTAGAATTAAAACTTGAGAAAGATGATTTTGAAATTGATTAATATTAAAAATGAATTTTAATTAAAAACTAATATGAAAGAAAAGAGTTTTAAATACCAATTTATAAAAGCACTAGGGTTCCACCATCACCTAGCAATCCTATGAATTTCTACCAATTACTTATGATTTACACATGCCACTTTGAAGGTTAGGTTTTCCTAATATATATTCTCCTCGTGATATTCAAGCAAGAACGTATATCTAACATGCAATCCGTCTGTGATATTCAGATCAAATATGAACATGCAAGACTCATTAAGTTCTATGAAAACCTTTTGAAAAACCATGCAACCCCTAAGAGCGTGATATTCGCCTAGGTGAAATTACAATTATCAATCACAAGAAGCAATACTCAATCCTCCGGTGATATTCCGACCGAATTGCATCCAATTACTTATCTAAACATCCTAATGGTGGCCAGTCATCAAGACAATTAGATAGTTTAAAACAGTGATCAATAATTCAAAGTGTGCATGCAATCAATCATAAGCAATTGAATAAGAATTACATATTCATGCTAAGGCTTAAGGCTTCGCCCTAGCAAAAGGAAATTAGTTACGCATATTCATAATTAAAATCATAGAAAATATCATTAACTAGAAAAAGAATGAAAACACCTTAAAGTAGAAAATCTCCAAGAACCCTAGCAATTCTCTCTGTCTCTAAAGTTGCATAAAAGAAAGCGTACCTTGGCCTAGGGCCGGCTAAACCTTAAATCCCCAACTAAGAATCCAACGCCAACCTTAGATTGTGGTCTTCTCTTCTAATTAGGAAACTAATAATAATAAAACAACTAAGAATAAAAAGTCCTAATTAAAATAGGAAAATCTGCCAAGCACTTGTCCAGCCACGTTTTAGCCTCAGATATCCTCCAAATCCGGCCCATAATAGTTTGTTTTGAAGATCAGGACGTTCTGAACATATCTCCAGAAGGCCGCGAACCCATCCGAGGTCATCTTGGGCTCCAAAAACGCAATTCAAGCCCAAAACGTTACTTTCCAGCGCCGCACATTGCTCCTTTATTTTATTGCCAGAAAATCACCGCTAGGTAGAAAAATCTGATATTTTGATACGATCAAGCCAAGTGACTCACGAACATCCTCCAACTAGAATTACTCCAAAATTCGTCCATTTGACCACTTTTTGCTCCAGAGGAAGTCGAAAGTCCTATATTGAAAATACAATTCAAAGTATCAAAATTCTTCCAAAATATTAACCAAAATATACTAAGAATAGGGTTAATTATATAATATAAAATCTACTCTTCACTTTGGCCAGTCAACCTCACCAATGGGAGCCATGGCGGACGACGACAATGTTGGGATTAAGACTCGTACAATCGAGCACGCTATATTCCAGCAAAATTGCTCTATGGAATCCGAATGGGGTTATGAATCAATATCACCTAGAGAGAGATGGAGTAAAATGGTAAAGTAATATTTCTCAATTATATTGTTGTATGTTATCAATACTTTATTATTGATAATATACTACAATTTTGGCTACTAACTATTTCGATTAGTTTTGCAAATTGTATGATAGAACGTGATTATTGATATCCATATTACTTTTATTTTATTTGCCACCATATATTGGTTGTAGAATTTATTTTTATAGCTAAGATATGGCTCACATCCTAGCTCGTGAATAGTCTTTATTCACGGGTCGGGGTGTGATAAATAAATAATGAAAATTTAAAAAATGAAATTCGGTGAGTAGAATAAAGTGTGAACGACAATTGACGGTCAATTTAAATCTAAGGTCTATAGAGAATGGTGTCGAATTTCGGAGTTGATCGCTTCACGAAAGTTGTAAAGCACACATTACGAGTGATTGAATATTTTTTTTTTTACTTTTTTCACACTCCTACAATAATTATTATTAATTTTGCACTCAAATAAAAAAACATTATTCATGAGATCTGGAGGGTTTTACAATTCTAAACCACAATGTAACCATTGTCTAAGCGTAGAGGATGGAATCACAAACGTTTATATATGCTTTAACATTTTCAGACTTGTACATTAATGATTATGAATTTTATTTACTTTGAACTCCCTTAAAATACTATTCATGACGGTTTATACTTCAAACGACGAAGTACCCATCCTTAGAGCGTAGAGATGCGATCACAAGCGTTTGCAGATTTTTTTCATATTTTTTGCACTTGTAAATGAATTATTATAGTTTTTTTAATGTGTTTGGTATTAAATTACTTGATATTTTTATTTTTAATGTGTTTTATAATTTTCTTAATCTCACTCATTGCCAATAATATAGTACAAAAATAAATAAAACTTAAATTTTTTAAATTTATATAGAATAATAATACAATAATTCATATTTAATATATAATATATACATATGCACTATGGCTATTGTATTTTATAGTAAGGTTTTTTAATAGTTTAAAAAATTAAAATCATCAAAATAACTTTTTTCTTAACGTGTCGAAATGGGTTACCCGCATGTCACCCTTGTGTAAACCTATTAAAGACCTATTATTGACGGGTTCTTATCGTGTGACATGAGTAGTTATCTTGTTGACCCGAAACCCGTTATTTTCGTGTCGTTTACTTGTTGTGTTAACGGGTCATGTAAGAAATTGTTAGGTCTAGCACGAACACCAGGGGACTTTGGCAGACTTGGCGGCAATTGATGAGGCGAAGAGCGTCAGAGCAGTCTCTGGCAATGTGGACTACGGGCTTCAGCGCAAAGCGAGCGAAGATCTGACTCCAAAATCCCTCACTACACGTGAATTATATAGGGGAGAAACTCAAGTTTTCCTTGTGAATTATACGGGTTTTTTTGGACCTAGTGCTCAGTTTTCTTGTGAGCTGGTTTCACCCTAATCTTACTTTTATTGATTTGTTTTCGACTGTTGAGGTCAGATTCAACCGTCCAATAAACTTCTCCATGCCAATACACGAGCACAGACTACAAACAACTAGTTAACTTTATGCCCCTAGTTCAAGTTTAAACACGCTCCATAAGCATTAGTGTAAAAGTTATTAGAAGTAGAGAATTTTGTCAAGCCATCCCACTTGATGAAACCATCTCATATACCAAACACTACATTTGTCAAGTAGGAATTAAAACTTTGTCACCATAAAACATCATTACAACCCGGAAACTCTTACTTAATTCGGTCCGGCAAATTTTCTCTTCATCTTTGCAAGAATAGGAGCCACCTTTGGATTTGCTTGATGCTTTTGCTAGATTAGCAGGATTCTTCGTTACCGCAAAAAACAATCAAACGAATTAGGCAAGGCATATAGGAAACTCCATTACTATCAAATCTCAGTCCCCTAATCCTATAACACAGCATGTCTATCTCCGGTCTTAATGTATATGAGAACATCAAGAGCTACAATCAAACTCTCCTAAACTCTAAATCTGGAAAATTAAATCCGGTACTTGGACAAATCAGTTAGGAGACAGATTTTGGGAGATTATGAGCAAATAACAAAGTAGGAAGCAGACCAGCAAATGAAAGACCAAACACTCATTCTAAATATATAAGAAGATATTGTGGAGCCAAAAATAATCCCAAAAATCATGGAGCTCACATGAATTATTTTCCAAGAAAGACAAGACTGCTCCTATTAAATGAGCAGGGAGCAGCCTCATTCACCACGCGTAGCTGAGGTAGAGCAGGCAGAGATCAACGACTGCTCAAGGCACCCCTGCCCGTAGGAAAAGTCAAAGGTATTTATGATAGAATAATCCCTTATTCTTACCATAAATATATTCCTAATCAGAGAAGACCTCTTTCAAGTAAGGTATTTAGGATATTTACCTATTTATTCTAAGATATTTATTTCCACAAATATCTTAGAATATTCTCACCCGAATTCCACCCTAGGGCCGACCACCTCTAAACCCTATAGGGCCGGCTCATCTCCTCCTCCTCTTCTATAAATACTCCATTTATCTCCAAAATTCAGTAAGCTTGAGCGACCCCTAAAAAGGTTTTTTGCTTCCCACAAACACTCAAACACATTCTTTTCAGAATTCTAACTCTGGCATCAGATTCTTCGGCCAAAGGCCCCCCATTCATCGTGGGTGTGTGAAGTTTTTGGCCTTAATCTTAGGTGTCATTATTTTGCGAGTGCAAATTCGTCAATCAAAGGAAGGCGGAAATTTGCATCCACAAATTGGTGCTTTCAATGAGAGCTGTGATCCCAAGACTCGAAGAAGGCTCTCACTTTCAATTTCCTTTGTTCATAGATCCACGACTATGATGGTAGGAAATTCAGAAACTATAACTAATAGGACCTCATACGTTGAAGGATATGGACCAACCGATGAAGATTGCGACGTGGCTCTACGCCGTCGCTCTTTAAGGCTTACCACGACAAAGATTGCATCTTTGCCACCACGAGGTACCTTGGCCATGCCAGCAGCAGCAACTGCCACAGTAGTGGCCCACGGGGCAGCCTCCACTCAACGTGAGGAAACCCTAGGGCAGAAGGCCGACGGTGCAAGCAGCCAGCATGCGCAAGCCCACACAGCTGTTCACCATCGGCAGCAGCCTTTGGCATCTGCGACCTTTACTTGGATGCGAGCTGCTCAGACTTAGGCAACCTAACCCACACCAACTAAGGCGGCCTAGCACCCGTGCGCCCGACCTGCTCGCGCAGCCTTCTAGATGATCCAGCACTACCCCAGACCAGTTTAACCAGCCCAGATCCAGATTCTAAGGTCGACGGTTGAACCAAGGGTATTTTCACCCCACTTTTCTACCGATCTGACCCATCCTGGCTCAAGCTTCGCACCTGTAGCCCATTACTTTTCCACAACTCAAGCAGATGTCTACTATCCCAACTCTTCCAATCTAAATGGCGAACAACACCTATCCCAATAGGTGACCGAACTCACAAGCGCCCTCACGCAACTTACTACCTTGGTGAGTCAACTCTTACAGCGCACAGAGATACAGCGCGCTCTAGACAAAGTGTCCTGGAGCAAGACAAGGACGGGCGATGATGTTTTTCTCCAACGACGTCCCGACAAGCAGCCACTTGACCAGCCACGAACCGAGCGTTCTAGCAATATCCACTCCCTCCTGGGCCCCCGAGATGTCGTAGGCTCTCGTCTTAGCGCCTGGAGGAGCATGCACTCTCGGGTAGGCCTCCGGACGAGCATACACACAGTTAGGGCTACACTCCGATAATCAACATGGACAACCTTCTACACAAAGTGTTCATACACGGCTAGGCTCACAAAGATCATCCTCCACCTTACATCAGAGTAGGTAGCACGGCAGACGGGGAGAAGTAGTCACACAATCTGGCTCAAGTTCAAATGGCAGCTTACGAGTAATCTACTTGCTTGCTAGGAATGTACTATATACATAGCAGTTGCAGCATAGACGAGCTGAGCATAGTGAAGAGCAGTTGAGACCAGCAAGTCATGACCGGGTGTAGCTAGAAGCCACGCTGCCCCGATAGAGGCAAATTCAGGAAGAAGTAAAGAGGTTCATGACTGAGGGATTGTGCGGATTCCAGCGTATCGAGACCACAGACGAAGCCTTTTGCAGGGATGTGGCTCACATGGGTAGATCACTTTTCACAGACGAGATCGAGTAGATGAAGCCCTCGCATAAGTTCAATACACCACATTTCACCCTATTGAAGGGAGATGGAGACCCGAAAATGCACTTGAAACACTACCGCAGCGCGATGATCCTTTACAGGGCCAACGACGCCTTAATGTGCAAGATATTCACACTACTTTGCAGGGCGATGCGTACTCTACTGAGGAGTACTCATCCTACCGCTCGATCAAGAAGAAGTTCGATTATCTCTTCAACATCAAGAAAAATCCAAAGGAGTCGTTCCACGACTATGTTAAGAGGTTTAAGGCGGAAAAGGCAAAGATAGTTAGCTGCAATGACTCAATCGCCAACGCAGCGTTTGAAAAGAGACTCCCAGCAGATCATCCCCTATTTGGAGAATTTATCATAAAGGAATACCTGACTCTAGTAGACTTATTCGTTCTGGCAAAGAAGCATGCGCTTTGGGATGAGGCTTGACGGGAAATCAAGGCACTTGAGCAGCCTCAGAAGGAGTCTGAGACATCCTAGAAGAAAGTGGACAAGAAGTAGTCCAACGATCGAAGCAAGCATGGGGCCAAGCGTAGAGACTGGTCATCCTTAAGAGGAGGCAAAGCCACCAACAACTATATTAAGTTCTCGATCCCGGTCAACCAGATCCCTCGTGACCTTAAGAGTAAGCCTTGGTTCAAGTTGCCAAGACAATCTAGAAGAGACACCTTCAAGTTGGATCATACCAAGTATTGTGCGTTCCACCGAGGTCATGGTCACACAATTGACACTTGCTGTACCTGGAGGGAATACCTAAAGAAGCTGATGAAAGAGGGTAAATGCGCAGATACCTGGACAAGCCAGTTATGCATCTTAGGAGGAACGCAGACGCAGACAAGCAGCCACCTGCCAAGACCATCAAAATCAACGGCATCTTCGCCGAGTCCAAATACTTGGGGGCCATAAACAACACTAAGAAGAGAAAGTTCCAATAAGCTATACCAATCTCGTAGGTTCAAGCAGCCTAAGCCAAACCTGGACCCATTGTTGGTTTCACCGAGCAGGATGCTAAGGGAGTTAACTTCCCACAAGATGATGCTGTGGTAGTGTCCGTTCAATTACCATGTGCTATAGTCGACAGAATGATGGTGGACAATAGCAGCGCAACAAATTTACTTCAGCTATCCATCATTCAGAAAATGGGCCTAGAAAGCATGATAATACGTCGAGTAGATGTACTCACCGGATTCAACGGACACACCTCAACAGCTATTGGCAACATAACACTAAATGTTAAAACACCACCAGTAGTCTCAAAGCAAACGTTCACAATAGTCAGCAACCCGTCTCCTTATAACAGGATTCTGGGAAAGCCCTGGTTAGTGAAACTGGGAAAGCCCTGGTTGTGTACTGGAAAATCTAATTCCACATCTCGATAGAAGGAGTTGGAGAGATCAAGTCTGACCAGGCCGCATCTCGACGATGCACGGTGCAAATGCTGAATGAGTCAAAGAAGAAGTCATTCACTCCCGTAAAAGCTACCAAGGTTCAGAAGGACAAGCTTGCTACCGCATAGCACCCACAACAGGCGAATCAAGATGATGGCATTCAAAAGGACACGTCGACAAAAGAAAAAGGATGGAAGCCAGAAGAGGACGCCAAATACATCATTCTTGATCCTGAGCAGCTGAAGAAGACAACGAGAATCGGCTCACTATTGATCCCAGCCGCGCGAAACCGTTTCCTCTCGTGCTCAATCAATTGATGCAAGCCATTTTTCAAGGTCATCAAGAAGGCACAAAGAGACAAGTAGGACGACGAGTGCGAGAAAGCATTTCAAGACTTGAAGAAATATTTGACATCCCCTCCGCTACTATCCAAGCTGGAAGTAGCCGACGAATTGTACATCTACTTGGCAGTCTTAGACGTAGCAGTAAGCTCTGCCCTCTTCCGAGAAGAGCTGGGGGCCCAACTGCTAGTATTCTACACTTGTAAAACTCTATTTGCTACGAAAACAAGATATCCGAGGATCGAAAAGCTAATTTTGGCGGTAGTTGTTGCAACTTGGAAGCTCAGATTGTACTTTCAAGCGTATATGGTCGTTGTTTTGACTCAGTATCCCCTATGATCTATCTTACATGGTCCAGATGCTTTTCAATGAGTGATGAAGTGGGCGTTGGAACTCAGCCAATACGTCTTGGTTTACAGACCCGTTCGTCGATAAAAGCTTAGGCCTTGGCAAACTTCATAGCAGAGTTCACTCTTGGTCCGAGAGACGCAACGACATAGCCCAAAGATGCCCTCGAGCACGACTTGGCCGAACCAACCATTTCTGACAAAGACTTTGCCACCTGCACGTTGACGGTTCATCCAACTACAAGGGCTCTGGAGCAGACTTGGTACTCATCACCCTAGACAGCTCGATGCTCAAGCAGGCAATAACTCTAGGCTTCAAGGCATCAAACAATGAAGCAGAGTATGAGGCCTTATTGGTAGGCCTTCGAATGGCACAAGATCTGGCAGTCAAGAAGCTCGCAATCCATTTCGATTCTTAATTTATCATTAGCCAAACTACCAGGGAGTATGTAGCAAAACATCCAAGGATGGCATTATACCTCGAGAAACTATGAAAACAACTCGAGGCGTTTTAGACTTACACCTTCACATAAGTGCCACAGGCAAACAACGCTCATGTAGATGCCCTGGCAGCCTTAAGCTCCACTTTGGACTACCAGTTCAGACGCTCCATCCCGATTAAGTATTTGGGAAAGCTGAGTATAGAAGAAGAACTAGCAGTCAAGGTGTTACAAGTCAATATAACCCCAAGCTGGCAAGATCCCATCATCAACTACCTACTTAATGGGATACTCCTTGCAAAAAGATTGGAAGTTAGGAAGCTCTAAATAAAGACGACACACTACTACATGTGGAACAGCATTCTCGTCCGAATGTCATTTTCAGGCCCACATCTCTGCTGCCTGGCGCCTCCTGACGACTTAAAAGGTTTGAGCTTGATCCACCAAAGAGTTTGTAGAAACCACTCGGGAGGCTGATCCTTAGCACATAAAGTTTTCAATGCCGGCTACTAATAGCCCACCGTGCATTAAGACGCTAAGGAATTTGTTCAAAAGTGCGACAGCGGCCAATGCTTCAAGCATATACCCACATTTCCTGCCAGTGAGCTTTACCTGGTAGGGCCGATGCCGCCTGTTATGGGGGGGTAGGGGCATAATGATCGTGGTTACTGATGCAATGTAAAACAACACACAAAATAAACCCTCTTGTTGACAATTGTAGTAAAGATGCAAGTAGGGATCGTTCTGGAATGGGGATTAGGAGGGATTACTAAAACACTTGAAACTGACTTAAAAACGTAAAACTAAGTTTAAAACACTAAACTAGACTCAAAGAATGCAAAACTAGACTCTAAGGACTCAAAACTACTAAATTGACAGCTTAAAACAAGATAAAAGACTCAAAACAGACTCTAAGGATGAAATTGGACGAATTTGGAACTATGAAGACTCAAAACACTTAAAAACACAAAGTTAGGCAGATTCTAACTAGTTTGACACACAAAAGTAAAGGGGATTGGGTTTTGGACGAATTTAAAACAAAACAAGTAAAGTAAAGACTAAGACAGATTTAGGCACGAAATTGGTGTTTTGAATGGATGATGGGCTGGCTAGAGGGTTCTTCTTCACACATGACACACTTGCATACAAATTGATCTCCAGTTGTTTTTTCAATAAACCATGAATGACAATGCCCCAGATTAACTGTGACATCACTAATTAACCCTCAGATTTTCCCTTAGTTATTGGATTGGATGAAGATCATTCGACAACCCAAAGCATTCTTCAAAAGTTCCCTACATGCACATCATAATAGAGATATAATTAAAGATCATTACGTTCTATGAAAATCATAAGCATTGACAAAGCATTCGTAACTATAACATTATGATACTCATGCTAGGAATTTAACTTAACACGATCGTGACCAGAGACCTTCACTACTTGTGAATATAAGTTAGTAACGATTATGTGAAACTCCCTTATATTCTAGCACCAAATTCATGCATGCAAACTAAGTATGCATCCTTAATCAACATTCAAGAATAAGTTTTGAATAAAACAGTTAAGTATAATCATGGTTTCGAATTCCCCCTAGCCAAGAGGGGTTTAGTTCCTTATAATCGTAAAACAATGGTAAACAAGTTGATACATTGAAAACAAAAGAAAGAAAACACCTAAACACTCCAGCGATCCAAACTGAACAGCAAGCACGTCCAAGAACTTTCCTTCTCTTCCTTTGCTGCGGCACAAGGTATGGTTGATGGTTTGAGGGTTTGTTTGTATGGAGGAATGGATAGGAGAAAGTATTGTTATGGTTAGAATGGTTGGGTGGTGCGGCAAGGAGAAATTAAAGTACAAAAGTATGAAGGTTTGTGAGGGGTGAATGTGGCAAAGAGTGGAGAGGGATTAGGGATGTGTATGATAGAGAATGGTATATCTCTGCTGCGGCAAGCGAGGTTTTTATTTAAGGGTCCACACGGCTAGGGTTCTGAAAAAAGGGTTTTAAATACTTAACTAATTTGTCCCACAATTGAATAGGTAAGAAAGAATCAGAAATTAAAGAGAAATAGGTAACAAAGGTGTGACACAATATAGGAAAGGTATTTAAGGTCAGAAACTAAGAGAGAAAAGGGAAGTAGGATGCGGCAGGGATTTAGGGGGAAAAAGGGAATGTGGTTTAAGACAGAAAATAGGAAATAAAGGCCTTCCTTGTGCGGCAAAGAAGGGGAAAGGGATAGGGGGTACGGCTTGGACTTTTAGGGTAGGTATAGGCTTTTAGAACAACCAATTAAGTGCCCTAACATATTTTGGAATCCTTTTGTGGCTGGAACATAGGTGAGAAAGGATTAGGAAACTTCCAAGCCAAGAATAGAAACTTTCAAGAATGGAAACCTCAAAGAATAGAAACTTCCAACTTTAGAAACTTTGGCTTCCAATTTTGAACTCTTCATTCTTCATTTGTCTTGAATCCAATTCGTCACATCTTCATTCAATCCTACGCTCATTTGATCTTCAATTTCGTCCATCCACTTAGCTCCAAGCATGTGCAATTCATTTAGTGCCCGAAACTGCTCCAAAATGCACCAAAATGCACTTACTTGCTTCTTTAACCCTTTGAACCTAGAAACACATGAAAATAGCTTAAAATACTAAAATAACTAAGAACTAACAGCGTAAATGCAAGGAAACAAGCTAATTAAGTAGCATAAATATGCTCCTATCAGTTACCAATAACTTCACCATATGGGTAAAAGCTGAACCCATGACCACCACTACTCAAACAGACATAGAGCGCTTCATATGGAGGAACATCATTTACTGATTTGGCATCCCATAATCTATCATCACCGACAACGGCTCGCAATTTGTGGGCAAAGACTTGGTGAAGTTCTTCCAAAACTATGACATCAAGCGGCACATGTCTACACCTAGATAACCCCAAGGCAACGGGCAGTCGGAAGCATCCAACAAGACAATACTGGACTACCTTAAGAAATCCCTAGCAGACAAGCAGAGGAAGTGGCCAGATGAACTTCCCAGTGTATTATAGGCATATTACACGACCAAGCGACGAGCAACCGGTTAAACATTTTTCTCCTTGGCATTTGGTTAAGAAGCAATCATCACTCCCAATGTCATCATGGTGAACATCAGCACCATACTGCCAACTTTAGAGCATAACAGAAAGGAGATGGCCACAAATCTAGATCTGGCAGAGGAGAAACGCGAGAAGGTCATCACCCGCATTGTAGCCTACCAGCAGCAGCTCATCTCCAGCTACAACAAAAGGGCAAAGATCCGGTAGTTTCAGCCTAGAGATTTGGTCCTAAGAAAAACATTCATCACAGCCCGGAGAGAAGGCTCCAAAAAGATGAATCATATCTGAGAAGGTCTGTACAAAGTTAGCAGAGCAGACAACAAGGGTAACTACACCCTTATCACTATGGACGACAAAGTGATCGACAAGCAGTGGAATGCCTACAACTTACAGAAGTACTACTCATGACCTCCCATTTCTCCTTAAGCCTTGCTTGGACGAAATAAAGCTCGATGAGTCAAGCAACTCGACGAGCACTACCTTGCAAGCTGAGGACTATCTAGTTGTTACGCAGTTTCTACCTTCCAGCAAAGTTTGATATTTTTCTTCTCATTTTTCAATTTAGATTTCTCAAGTTATTCAACATTTGGCTTGATTGCATATCTGCAACAACTGTCTACTTTTGCTCTTATTGAAGATTGCGCCCAATCAGGGACTTATCGCAGGAATTGCACCCCCTACGGGGACCAACCATGCTCTCCCCCTAGGAGAGGGTAAACTGCATACTTCGAATATCTAAACGTGGATGGGTCGAGTTGCCCTGGTGTAACTAGAGCACGATGGCCTGCGCCGACATCCCTAGAAGTAGCCACAATGGTCTTTTTCAAGGCTTAGCTAGATTGAAGGATTTTAGGCCTTTGGCTTGATCCGCGGGGACCCAAGCCTCAAAGACGGAGGAGGCACGCTGCGCAGCTTGCCCTTTGGATGGCTGCCCACGATGATGGACTGCAGTTGAGCATCCTTGATGTGACCAGCTGTTGGCAACCCCGACTGAGCATTTTGTATGTGACCAACAAGTGATCTTCGTGTTATGGAATAGTGTTCCCTTTATCCGTTAGAGGAACATCCCTTTTGAGCATCTGCGATGTGACCAGCTAGCATTCATAGCCGAGCATCCCCGGTGGTGATCTCTAGCTCCGACTACACGCATGGAGTGCACACGGTAGAGCATCTTGGTGTGACCAACTAGTGTAATGAGCTAAGCATCTTATATGTGACCAACTAGCAATCTTTGTATATCCCTGGAAAACCTAAAGCCACTGCTGATTTAACGAGTAGCCTACGGTTTCTGGAGGATCCCTGGGAACGTAAAGCTGGTGCCAATTCAACGAGCATCCTACGCTTTTTGGAAGACTGCCTATAGTACATCCTTCAAGCAGTTGGCCGCATAAACCTATATATCCGCACAATCTTGTGAAAGGTGAACAGGTTAACGTGAACATGCATTGCCTAGCTTAGAACAACCCCTTGGGTTTACACTGATTCCTAAAGTGTTGTGTTACTTGCTACGCAGCTTACGAAATTGGTTACATAAAATGCAAAGAGTAATTTCGAACCACTACCCGCAAAATTCCATAGAACCACTCACTTTTGATGTGAAAGTTAGCGAATTTCGTGTCCCATCAATCTTTAGTATGTTGTGATGCAGGCCATGCAACTCAAAGGATTGAAGAAATGATGACCAACTAAGCAGCCTATCGTTAAGGGGCAACAACGGAAGATAAATCTCAGTAGTTCAATGCCCTAAAAGATCAAAGTTAACAACCAAGCAGTCATGTAGACTCGCCTGCTTTTGTAAGTAAGGCGCTAGGCTGCTGACACTCTCGTTAACAGCTTTGCAGACGTCTTAAGCCTAGATCAACAGTCACATAGGTCATGCAAGTCAGTCTATTTATTAAAAAGCTACGTGCTTCGCTAACGACCTTGTGATTAAAGATCTAGTGCACCATCGATATGAAACGTGCAACTACGAAGCTCATTCGGCCCTACAGGTTAGAAGTTTCAAAAGACGCCTTAAGCAAGCAAAGATTCGTACCTAACAACTCGAAGTTAGTGCCTAAAGCAATGAAGATGGGCGTCACTAATTTGTTCAAAGCAGCCTGCTTGATTGTTCATTCTACGGCAAAAGGTTAAAGCAAGGCAAAAAGACAAGGATGAAGTAAAGAAAAGAAAATTAGTTTATTAATTTCTAACAAATTGGTAAACTGGCACGAAGGCCAACAAAGTTCAAGCAAAGGAAAAAGCAAAGCAAGAAAGTAAAATCCTAAAGTCTATCTAAAAAGACTACTCCTCAGTAACTTGGACATCTTCAGCAGCCGCATCGCTTCGAGCAGCTTCAACCTCTCGTGCTTCACCTACAGTTGCCCTATCTCGGGCAGCATTGTCATCAGTCGTTCTTACCTGGGCGGCACCACCTTCGGCCGCACCTACCTGGGAAACTTGATCCTTAGTTACTCCACCAACGGCGCTCCGAAAGGAAAACTTAAGCAGATCCTTAGAAGAAATAGCAAAAAGCTCGAGGTCTTTATCAGAGAAGGCGTAGTCAGACGGCAATGCCAAGAAAATAATTAATATAGTCAAGCTTGTAGAAGTCAGCTTGACCGTAGGCAAGGACAACCTCAAAACTAGACTTCTCATTCCTCGGCTGCTTATTCTCCTCAATTAGGTTAGTACGAGCAGTCTGCAACTTATCTAGTTCATTCTTCAGCTCCACTTCAAGTTATTCATCTCTTATTAAGTGGACCATCGATAGGGACCATTGATAAGTGTTCAAGTCTTTGATCTCTTATCAAGTGGACCATTGATAAGAGATCAAGACTAGACTTGATCTCTTATCAGTCTAGTTATTAAAAAGGTGCGTGCTTCACTAAACACCTTGTGATTAAAGATCTAGTGCACCATCGGTATGAAACATGCAACTACGAAGGTCAGTCGGCCCGACACGTTAGAAGTTTCAAAAGACGCCTTAAGCAAGCAAAGATTCGCACCTGACAACCCGAAGTTAGTGCCTAAAGCAATGAAGATGAGCTTGACTGATTTGTTCAAAGCAACCTGCTTGATTGTTCATTCTACGGCAAAAGGTTAAAGCAAGGCAAAAAGACAAGGATGAAGTAAAGAAAAGAAAATTCGTTTATTAATTTCTAACAAATTGGTAAACTGGCACGAAGGCCAATAAAGTTCAAGCAAAGGAAAAAGCAAAGCAAGAGAGTAAAATCCTAAAGTGTATCTAAAAAGACTACTCCTCAGTAGCTTGGACATCTTCAGCAGCCGCATCGCACCGAGCAGCATCAACCTCTCGTGCTTCACCTACAGTTGCCCTACCTCGGGCAGCATTGTCATCAGTCGTTCTTACTTGGGTGGCACCACCTTCGGCCGCACCTACCTGGGTAACTTGATCCTTAGTTACTCCACCAACGGCGCTCCCAAAGGAAAACTTAAGTAGGTCCTTAGAAGAAATAGCAAAAAGCTCGAGGTCGTTATCAGAGAAGGCGTAGTCAGAGGGCAATGCCAAGAAAATAATTAATATAGTCAAGCTTGTAGAAGTCAGCTTGACCGTAGGCAAGGACAACCTCAAAACTAGACTTCTCATTCCTCGGCTGCTTATTCTCCTCAATCAGGTTAGTACGAGCATTCTGCAACTTATCTAGTTCATTCTTCAGCTCCACTTCAAGTCATTCATCTCTTATTAAGTGGACCATAGATAGGGACCATTGATAAGAGATCAAGTCATTGATCTCTTATCAAGTGGACCATTGATAAGAGATCAAGACTAGACTTGATCTTTTATCAAGTCATTGATCTCTTATCAGTCTACTTTTTAAAAAAGGTGTGTGCTTCACTAACAACCTTGTGATTAAAGATCTAGTGCACCATCGATATGAAACATGCAACTACGAAGGTCAGTCGGCCCTACAGGTTAGAAGTTTCAAAAGACGCCTTAAGCAAGCAAAGATTCGCACCTGACAACCCGAAGTTAGTGCCTAAAGCAATGAAGATGGGCTTGACTGATTTGTTCAAAGCAACCTGCTTGATTGTTCATTCTACGGCAAAAGGTTAAAGCAAGGCAAAAAGACAAGGATGAAGTAAAGAAAAGAAAAATAGTTTATTAATTTCTAGCAAATTGGTAAACTGCCACGAAGGCCAACAAAGTTCAAGCAAAGAAAAAAGCAAAGCAAGAAAGTAAAATCCTAAAGTCTATCTAAAAAGACTACTCCTCAGTAGCTTGGACATCTTCAGCAGCCGCATCGCTCCGAGCAGCATCAACCTCTCGTGCTTCACCTACAGTTGCCCTATCTCGGGTAGCATTGTCATCAGTCGTTCTTACATGGGCGGCACCACCTTCGGCCGCACCTACCTGGGAAACTTGATCCTTAGTTACTCCACCAACGGCCCTCTCGAAGGAAAACTTAAGCAGATCCTTAGAAGAAATAGTAAAAAGCTCGAGGTCGTTACCAGAGAAGGCGTAGTCAGACGGCAATGCCAAGAAAATAATTAATATAGTCAAGCTTGTAGAAGTCAGCTTGACCGTAGGCAAGGACAACCTCAAAACTAGACTTCTCATTCCTCGGCTGCTTATTCTCCTCAATTAGGTTAGTACGAGCATTCTGCAACTTATCTAGTTCCTTCTTCAGCTCCACTTCAAGTCATTCATCTCTTATTAAGTGGACCATCGATAGGGACCATTGATAAGAGATCAAGTCATTGATCTCTTATCAAGTGGACCATTGATAAGAGATCAAGACTAGACTTGATCTCTTATCAAGTCATTGATCTCTTATCAGTCTACTTATTAAAAAGGTGCGTGCTTCACTAACGACCTTGTGATTAAAGATCTAGTGCACCATCGATATGAAACATGCAACTACGAAGGTCAATCGGCCCTACAGGTTAGAAGTTTCAAAAGACGCCTTCAGCAAGCAAAGATTCGCACCTGACAACCCGAAGTTAGTGCCTAAAGCAATGAAGATGGGCTTGACTGATTTGTTCAAAGCAACCTGCTTGATTGTTCATTCTATGGCAAAAGGTTAAAGCAAGGCAAAAAGACAAGGATGAAGTAAAAAAAAGAAAAATAGTTTATTAATTTCTAGCAAATTGGTAAACTGGCACGAAGGCCAACAATGTTCAAGCAAAGGAAAAAGCAAAGCAAGAAAGTAAAATCCTAAAGTGTATCTAAAAAGACTACTCCTCAGTAGCTTGGACATCTTCAGCAGCCGCATCGCTCCGAGCAACATCAACCTCTCGTGCTTCATCTACAGTTGCCCTATCTCGGGCAGTATTGTCATTAGTCGTTCTTACCTGGGTGGCACCACCTTCGGCTGCACCAACCTGGGTAACTTGATCCTTAGTTACTCCACCAACGGCGCTCCCAAAGGAAAACTTAAGCAGATCCTTAGAAGAAATAGCAAAAAGCTCGAGGTCCTTATCAGAGAAGGCGTAGTCAGACGGCAATGCCAAGAAAATAATTAATATAGTCAAGCTTGTAGAAGTCAGCTTGACCTTAGGCAAGGACAACCTCAAGACTAGGCTTATCATTCCTCAGCTGCTTATTCTCCTCAATTAGGTTAGTACGAGCATTCTGCAACTCATCTAGTTCATTCTTCAGCTCCACTTCAAGTCATTGATCTCTTATCAAGCGGCCTCAAGCTGCTAAGAAGTGGGGGCAAAGACATGAGATCCTTTCAAAAAGGCAAGTTTACACTCAAACTCTTTAATTTTATCAGTAACTAGGCAAGCCTCTATTACCATGGCTGCCGCTATCTCCCTGGCAGCCTTGGCGTCATCTTGATCTATACTTGTGTACTCGGCTACCAAGGTCACATATATCTGCATCATAGCAAGTAGAGAACCCCTTTGCGACTGAGCCTCACGCCTCGCAAAGAAACTAAAGTCGACAACCTTGCTCATGCCTCCCAAAGAAACTAAAGTCGACAACCTTGCTCATGCCATCAAGAAACCTTGCTCATGCTTCCATGTTTTCAAGCAGATCGGGCTTCATTAGCTCATAGATCTCAAAAAACTCCCCTAAGGCTGGTTTGCTAGGCTGATCACCGCTGCTCATATAGGCAGCCGCTTCCTTCTCAACATGAGGGGCCAGCCTTGGCACCACCTTGGCAGGGGAATCACCATTATCGCTCTTTGTCTCTGCACGTGCCTCCGAAATTGGATGGAACTTGGGCATGGAAGGCTGCCACGAAATAAACCCAGGCATAGGGGCACGGTAGAACTTTTCCACTGCGCAATCCTGTCAGCAACAGATCTAGCAATCCTCAAAGCAATAGGCTTCACATGCTTAGATACAGTAGTCTTTTTCTTCCCCTTTGGAGAAGTCAAGTCAATTACGAGCCTCTCCGCAGTAGACAAACCTTCGCGAGCAGCAGAGGAAATCTTCTGTGTTTTCTCCACCGATGACTTTTGAGCAGGCGACGAAGATCTCTTTCTCCTGCCTTTACATGCAGGAGACTCCACAGTGGTGATCAGACGAGCAAACGCCTTACCCTTGATCTTCTTAATCTCTTCTAATGGGGGCAGCCCACCTTTCTCCCTACGAAGAGGACTGAACAGCCAAAGCCATTCACGGTATTAACCAGGGATCCCCAAATCGATGTGCACCTTCTTTATTTCTTGAGAAGTCTTGGGAGTTGAACTGAATTTCGAATCTACACAAACAGCAAGTTTCTAAAAAACGCTAGGCGCTAGTCAGGCGGCGGGCTAGCGCCTAGCGCCTAGGAGGCTAGGCAGCCTAGGAGGATTTAGGTAAATTTCTTGTATATCTTGTAAATAAGTGCATATTGACACCTAAAAAAAAAACTATACTTGTATGGATAATAAAATAATGATAAAATGCAAATTAGGTACACTATTTCCATAAGTATTGGATGAACTTGTAGTTAATCCATCATATGCAAATTAGATACACCATTTCCATAAGTATACCACTATGAAACCAAAAAGAAAAAAGCACACAATTAATAAAAAAAAATAAAAAAAAAAACCTCCTAGGACCACCTAAGGCCGCCCAGGACCGCCTAGGACCGCTTAGGGCCGCCTACACCGCCTACCCCGCCTAGCCGCCTAACCCGCCTAGCCCCAATCCGATTTTTTAGCCCGATTTGCCCAAAAATGCCTCGGTTGCTAGGCGCCCAGTGCCTAGGCCGCCTAGGGCATTTTTTGGAACACTGACAAACAAAGGAGGACAAATCAAAATGTAGCTCAATAAAAGTATAAAGCAGCTTAGAGACTAAGTAGCTTACTTAGAATTGATGAAGACAGTAAGAACGCGTAGCCTAGGCGAGGAGTCGGATTCCCACTCTCTGCTGATCTCAAGGGTCTCCTTAAATCAATCACGATCCTCTTTGCTCGAGTGATCAAAGAGCATATAGAGTGTCCTTAGCGGCCCAACACCATCGATGTGACCTATGTCAAAGAAGTACCAAAACTTGTTGGCAGTCAGGTCCAAGTCAAAGAACCTGCTCAAGTTGTGGAAACCCCACCATCACGCAGACCGCGTTAGGAGAACACTGAGCAGGAGCAGACTTCACGAAGTAGATCACCTTTTGGAAACCCCACCATTCTTGACCCGCTTCACGTGAACCTCGATGGAATTGAGTGCTTAAACATCTCGAGGAAGCCCCTAAACTACTCATCGGAACCTATCTTAACATGAGCAGCTCTAAAGTAGCCTAGCTTACTTGCAGATCCGCCTTGACAATATAACACCGGAATGAATTCATTGTTCTTGTGGCTCAAGGAAGACATGTTTGAAAAACCGCAAAAGTGTTGGCAGTATGCCCACAAAGCCACTCATTTGTTGTAATAGCTTTTGGAATACTTATTGTATTAAACTATTATATGTTTAATAAAGGGCAAAGCTTATTGTTAATCACTATTTATTGTATCATGTGTTTAAGCAATAAGGGAATCCAAGGAATGTATTTGATCTACGAGAGAAGTGATTTAAGTAAGTTAGATTAACGAGACATTTCTCTTATGTTCATTCCTAAAACGTTCCTAGCCATAGGATTGCCAATTGGGCATTGACAATCCGCTAAGGTTAGTATGCGTTACGTTAACTCAAGTGTGAGTATGACTAGTCTCAAGTCATTTAGTGTTGGACACTGAGACAAACACATAGGTGCTCGAAAGAGTAATTGAGTACACTGAACAACGATCAAAAGAGAGTTCGAGCATACATGTCATGTAAGAACTCATAAGTTGCAATATGCAAAGTAGTCCTTTGACCTAAGGCATCATTGATGTCTAATGGTTAGGTCCTTGATCTTTGCTTATGTCAAAGGCATTCCATTGAAAGTGTCCACGGCATTGTTGGGGTCAAGCTATCTAGTCATGTAGGCATGTGAATGCACAACAAGGGATCTCTAGCCTTCCATGGTGGAAGGAGAATACTCTGAGATATGATTCGAGGGTCTTTGGCCAAAGCATACGAATATGACTTAGGAAGTTTGTTCCAAATCATATTCAATTGAATCATATAGAGAAGTATCACATTGGATAGAAGACATGAAACAAACTATCACTCAAACAATGTGATTGAGAGTATTGTATTAGAGAAGGATCGTATTGCATTGTAATTGTAACTGGATAGGTTCTCCAACCACTTCTAATTAGCTTGGGTAGCCATGACATACTGCTAGGTGTCACTCATGGTTTGTGGAAGCCCTGACGATTAGCAAACACTAATCTTCATCAAAGGGAGAATTGAAATGTAGTTTCAATTCACAATCGATCGTTAAGAGTAACAATCGCCTACTGCCTCGCTAATTGGAACCTAATGGATCGTACACCGAGTAAGGAGGAAAGTGAAGAAATATAAATGAGATGGATAAGCAATTAAATAGTTTAAATGAGAATGGTCAAGATTAATTAATTAGTTAATTAATTTTACGAAAGGTTCGTATTGGGCTTTTAAGTTGGTTTTGGGTTTCGGGGCCCAAAAGGGTTTTTGGTCCACAAGGCCCATTATGTTTAAGTTGTATGACAACTAAAACAAAATGAGCAATTAGCCCAATAACAATGCCAAGGCTGGCCATAAGGGTGAGTGGAAGCAAACTTGATTTAATTGCAAGTTTGCCACTCACATGTGATGTAGTATAAAGTCAACTTTATAGCTTTCATTCACTTAGGGTTTTCAAGAGGAAAAGAAGAGAAAAATTTTCTCTCTTTTTCAAAGAGGCCGGCCACTTAGAGAGCTTTTCACTAGCATCAAAATCTCTCTAAGTCATCCATTTTCTCTTCACACTACATCCTTGTTGTGGAGACTTAGAGGTACCAAACCTTTGGTACTTTTTGGAGATCCTTTCCTCACATCATCAAGGAGCAAAGGAGCATCTAAAGGAGAAGAATCACAAGGAAGATCCAAGGAGCTAGGAGGTGACTTGAAGGCCCTCCACTTGGGTGAATCCCTTGTGCAAACAAGGATGAGCTTCAAGGGTAATGAATCTCAAAATCCTTCTTCTCTTTAATGTTGTTAAAGAGTCTTGTGGTTCACCATTCACTAGGCTTTGAAAGTCATGGGTTTTAGAATTGTTTTTGAATGCATGCCTACTTTAAAGTGTTATTAGTTTGCATATGTGTTCAAATGTTCTCACATGTTCTTAGCTAGGACAAAATTTTTCCTTCAAGTGGTATCAAGAGCCTAGGTCTAGTTTATGGTGAATCCTTTTGGGTTTTGTGTTTTTCATGGTTTGTGATTTAAATGTTGTAAATTTTACAAGCTTTGTTCTTGCTTTTGAATATTAATTTTGCTTGAAAATTTAGCATCTCAAATGTTGTAGATGTAGTTCATTTAAGCATGAATATTGGAACTAAAATTTGGTGCCATGAATGTGGGGAAATTCGGCCAAATCCAAAGGGTGGATTTTTGGGTTCTTGTTTGTCTTGTTAAAATTGTTTTAAAGTGACTTTTGGAACCCCTAAGTACCCTAGGATGTTAACCCTCTTTTATGTAGTGAAAATTTGAGTTTCATTGTGTGAAAACATTCACGGAGCTCTTATGAGTTTTCATGTGTGTTCTTCAATGTTCTTGATGTTCTTACCAAGAACAAAAAGGTTTGGAGTTTTGATTCAAAGTGTTTGGTGTTTTTCATAAAGTTTTGGTTTAATTTTGAATGGTGATGGATGATTGGTGATGGATGATTTATGTCTTTATTGTTTGACAAAACATTTTCTTACAACCTATACCAATCAACTTTTCCACACCTACCTATCAACTTTTTCAAAACAGTTTCAAATTTTGAATTTTTTCACCAAAACCTTTTTCCCCCTCCTTTTTCACTTCCAAAACCGGCCACCCTATTAAGTGGGGTATTTTTGGGCGTTTTATGCAATTACATAAAGTTTTGATACTTTTGTGTATTTGTACTTTGGCCCAAAAGTTTACGTTTTACGTAAAGGTCCAAAATCACTAAAGGACAAATTGTTTTGCTCCTTTAATGAAGTTTATGTTATTGTTGAACTTTTTGGGTTCTAGTTGTAATTACATGAAGTTGTGAACTCTTGTGTTTTTACAAAGTGACCCCAAAAGTTTTTGTTTTAGCAATGTGGCCCAATAGTTGTGGTCATTGCATTTTCGGCCCAAAATATGATAAGAACAAAATGGTTTTGTCTCTTTAATGAGAATTGGATTTTCATTTCATTTAGTTCCATTTGAATCAATTCTATGAATCCGAAAACCAATTGTTTAAGTTGCTTTCTTAGTTAATGTGATTGATTAAGAAAAGGATGATTATGAACCAAAGGCCTCGATTATTGAGCTATGTGATTGGCCGTTTTACATTATGAATGTTTGGGTTAAGTAGTTTAGATTTGAATGTAATTTGATTAGTTCAAATGTGTTGTAAAAGGGCATAAGTCCTTCCAATGTGTTGTAAAAGGGCATAAGCCCTTCTCTTTATTTCATGTATTCCTTTTTGTTTATATGTATGCAAATTGGAATAGTTGGGTCCAACGCCCAATAGGAAATAATGGTTTAATTAGATTAAACGCATAACTAAAATCAACAACTACCTACCTTAGACCCAAGGTCCAACACAAGGCTCATGTTGGATCAAATCAAACGGTTCATAATCATCCTAAGTCCTTTTAATAAGATTAAAATGAAATTGATGTAGCCCAACACTACTCCCTCAACAAAACGGATATTAAGTTAATAAGCGAGAGATGCTTTGAACATCTCTTCGTAGGCCTTCCACCGTGGTGAGCTCCAATCGTTTGTGACTTGTACACCGGCTTCACCCTATCATGGGGAAGTTCAAAGTATATGCTTACCTTCAGGAGGAGTTCATATGAACATACATCATGTGGTGAGGTAGGCAACGAGGATGGCCAACATCATATCATTGTGAGGTTATTCTTGAACCCCTACACGAACTAGCATGGTGGGAATAACTTAACTAAGTGCAATGGTGCCAACATCATATCATTGTGAGGCATCATTCTCTAGAGGCCAAACTAGATGGGTAATTACAAGAGTTGTAAATGACTAAAGCGTTATTCTCTCATCTTTATTGTTGCTAACCAACATCATATCATTGTGAGGTGGGCTTGGTAATGGTGAGTCTCCCATACCCCACTAAGAGTTCAACATAACTCTCGGATTCTATTGAGGGATGTGGAATTTGCCAAAAATAGTGGGTGGTACTATTTGATTTAAGACCCAATCAAGTAGTTTTAAAATCAACAATCTAATATGATTTCTGTTATGTTATGTAGTTAACGACATGCCTAAAATTACACCTACCATTGTACTTGACAAAAATGGCCTTAGGGGCCAACGTTTCCTTGCTTGGTTTCATCACATTAAGAATGTCTCAAAGATGAATGACATATCGTATGTGCTTAAGCAATCCTCTCCTCATGTACCTCCTACGAAACTAGCTTCAAATGAGGAGTGTCAAAATTATGCTAGACACTATGAGGATGACTTACAAGCCAAATGCTTAATCCTCACTTCACTTAGTGAGGAGCTTAAGAAGCTACATGAGCACATGGACACTTCTTGTGCCATGGTTGATAGTTTGCATAAGATGCATGACATTGAGACAAGTAACGTACGATTCTCAAATGTTTGTAGTCTATTAAATGCCAAAATGGCAAAGGGGACAGCGGTCCAAAAACATGGACAAAAGATGGAAAGGATCTTTCAAGATCTTGAAAGTTTAGGAACTTCCATCGATGGGAAAATGGCCCAAGACTTTTTCCTTGCATCTCTCTCGGATGATTTCACTAAGTTTATAGTAAACTATAAAGTGAATAGATTTGATCATACTTTTACCGAGATGATTGACATGTGCTGTAAGTTTGAACAAAGTTTCAAAAAGGACAGTGGGAGTGAGAATGCAATCATAAGGAAAAGGTTGCAGAAGAAGAAGGCAAGAAAATCCAAAGGAACATGCTTTCATTGTGGAAAGGATGAACGTTGGAAGAAGAAATACAGGGTGCGCATTGCGAGCCTTATGACACGAACTTTTGAAGGGACTATTTCTGTCATAGAAAGTGCTTTTACAGTGAGCTCCAATTCCTGGATATTTGATTCAGGCGCTAGTCAACATATCTGCAATTCGTTGCAGGGACTAACAGGGAGCAGGACACTGCGCAATGGGAAGATGGTTATGCGAGTTGGGAACGGCACTAAGATCTCTGCAAAAGCAATTGGCACCTACATGCTTAAACTACCCTCTAGGGAAGTCTTGGAACTCAAAAATTGTTTATATTTTCCTTCATGTATAAAGAATTTGATTTCTATCTCTATGCTTTTACGAGATAGGCACTCAGTATTGTTTGACAAAATGAGTTGCACTTTATACTTGAACGGTCGTATTATCTCTCATGGTAATATGATAGAGGAACTTTTTCACCTAGAGACAAGTAGTGGGTTGCACTGTATTGAAAGCGGGAATACCTCAAAACCCAAAAGGGCTAGAGAAGAAGTTAACCGAGAAAAGATGTGGCATCTTAAACTTAGACATGTGAAGCTTGATAAGATTCGCAAGATGTCGAAAGACAGATATTTTCGCCCATTAGGTAATGACCAAATGGGTACTTGTGAATGTTGCTTGAAATGGAAGATGACCAAATCTCCGTTCATTGGGAAGGGAGAGCGTGCCACTGAAATTCTAGGGTTAATCCACACTGACGTATGTGGACCTATGTCTACTACGTCGAGAGGAGGCTTCTCTTACTATATCACATTCACCGACGATCACTCTTGGTTTGGCTATGTGTATCTTATGAAGTACAAGTCAGAATCCTTTGAAAAGTTCAAAGAATTCAAGAATGAAGTTGAGAAGCAAACTGGGAAGCAGATAAAGATCCTAAGATCAGATCGAAGGGGAGAGTATCTAAGCAACGAGTTCCTAGATTATCTCAAAGAGTGTGGAATAATATCACAGTGGACTCCACCGGGAACTCCACAACTTAATGGAGTTTCTGAAAGGAGAAATCGAACCTTGATGAACATAGTTCGTTCTATGATGAGTTCCGCAGATCTACCAGTAGCATTCTGGGGATATGCTCTATATACAGCAGCTTACTTGCTTAATAGAGTACCTTCCAAGTCAGTTTCACATACGCCCTATGAGATATGGCATGGAAGAAAGCCAAGTCTTAATCATATTAAGATTTGGGGTTGTGAAGCATATGTCAAGAAGCTTGAAGCTACTAAGCTTGAAGCGAGATCAGTTAGGTGCTATTTTGTGGGATATCCTAGAGAAACTATGGGATATGAGTTCTACCATCCTGACGACCAGAAAGTCTTTGTCGCCAGAACTGCTAAGTTTCTAGAGGATGAATTTGTTCTCAAAGGAACTACAAGTAAAATGGTGGAGATTAATGAGATTAATGATGAGCCACAAACAAGCACTCGACAAGTTGACAACCCTGTTCCCGAACCCTTAGCTCCACGTAGATCAGAACGGGTCCGCCGGCCACCTCAGAGGTATGGCTTGGATAATGACTTGGGGAATTGCACCTTCTAGGTGACAATGACACAAAGGAGGATCCTAGAGACTACACTGAAGCAATGTCCGACATTGATTCAAAGAGATGGCAAGAGGCCATGAAATCCGAGATGGATTCCATGTATGAAAATCAGGTCTGGACTCTTGTAGACCCTCCAGAAGGTATAGTACCTGTTAGAAACAAATGGGTATTCAAGAGGAAGATAGGTGTTGATGGAAACGTGGAGACTTATAAGGCTAGACTAGTAGCCAAAGGTTACAGGCAACGAGAAGGGATTGACTATGAAGAAACTTTCTCTCCTGTAGCCATGATTAAGTACATTCGGATTTTGCTTGCTATAGCTGCGTACCATGATTATGAGATATGGCAAATGGACGTGAAGACGGCCTTTCTGAACGGCTACCTAGAGGAAGAGCTCTATATGACTCAACCGGAAGGTTTCGTGTCCAAGTCTGAAAAGACTAAGGTATGCAAGCTTCAAAGGTCCATTTATGGACTTAAGCAAGCCTCCAGGAGCTGGAATATTCGTTTTGACACAGAAATCAAATCGTTTGGTTTTACTCAAAACGAAGACGATAATTGTGTTTATCAAAAGTTCGTTGGGGATGCAGTTGTATTCCTAGTGTTATATGTAGATGACATATTACTATTCGGGAATGACACTGCAGTACTTTCTTCTGTAAAAGTATGGTTGTCCAAAACCTTCCATATGAAAGATTTGGGAGATGCATCTTATGTATTGGGGATAAAGCTCTATCGTGATAGATCCAGAAAATTAATTGGATTATCCCAATCTATGTACATAGATAAGGTGCTAAGTAGGTTCCAAATGGAACAATCGAAGAAAGGTCTTCTTCCTGTGAGACATGGAATTCACCTTTCTAAATCCATGGGACCGAAAACTCCTGAAGAAATATGGCAAATGAGTAGGATTCCTTATGCTTCCGCCATAGGAAGTCTCATGTATGCCATGATATGCACAAGGCCTGATATCGCATATGCTGTGAGCATTACTAGTCGATATCAATCTAACCCAGGATCAGAACACTGGGCAGCTGTTAAGACGGTCCTTAAGTACTTAAGAAGAACTAAGGCATGTTCCTCATTTATGGAGGAGCAACAGAGTTGCGAGTGGAAGCCTATACAGACGCAGATTTCCAATCTAACGTCGATGATAGAAGTTCCAACTCCGGATATGTGTTCACTCTGAATGGTGGGGCTGTTAGCTGGAAAAGCAAGAAACAAGAAGTAATTGCTGATTCCACGACAGAGGCTGAATATGTCGCTGCAGCTGAAGCCGGCAAAGAAGCGTTCTGGATGAAGAAATTCATTACTGAACATGGAGTGGTTCCAACCATTACATCACCAGTAACTTTGTGCTGTGATAATAGTGGGGCGATAGCTCAGGCCAAAGAACCCAGGGCTCATCAAAAGAACAAGCATTTTGACAGGCGCTTTAATATTATTAGAAGATATGCTGCCGAGAAGAAAGTCAACATCCTCAAGGTTGCCTCAGCAGATAACGTAGCAGATCCACTGACGAAGCCAATGTCTCAAATCCAACTTGACCGCCATATGGAAAGGATGGGTATTAGATACATAGGAAGGTGGCTTTGAGTGCAAGTGGGAGATTGTTGGAAGTATGCCCACAAAGCCACTCATTTGATGTAATAGCTTTTGGAATACTTATTGTATTAAACTATTATATGTTTAATAAAGGGCAAAGCTTATTGTTAATCAATATTTATTGTATCATGTGTTTAAGCAATAAGGGAATCCAAGGAATGTATTTGCTCTAAGAGAGAAGTGATTTAAGTAAGTTAGATTAACGAGACCTTTCTCTTATGTTCATTCCTAAAACGTTCCTAGCCATAGGATTGCCAATTGGGCATTGACAATCCGCTAAGGTTAGTATGCGTTATGTTAACTCAAGTGTGAGTATGACTAGTCTCAAGTCATTTAGTGTTGGACACTGAGACAAACACATAGGTGCTCGAAAGAGTAATCGAGTACACTGAACAACTATCAAAAGAGAGTTCGAGCATACATGTCATGTAAGAACTCATAAGTTGCAATATGCAAAGTAGTCCTTTGACCTGAGGCATCATTGATGTCTAATGGTTAGGTCCTTGATCTTTGATTATGTCAAAGGCATTCCATTGAAAGTGTCCACGGCATTGTTGGGGTCAAGCTATCTAGTCATGTAGGCATGTGAATGCACAACAAGGTATCTCTAGCCTTCCATGATGGAAGGAGAATACTCTGAGATATGATTCGAGAGTCTTTGGCCAAAGCATACGAATATGACTTAGGAAGTTTGTTCCAAATCATATTCAATTGAATCATATAGAGAAATATCACATTGGATAGAAGACATGAAACAAACTATCACTCAAACAATGTGATTGAGAGTATTGTATTAGAGAATGATCGTATTGCATTGTAATTGTAACTGGATAGGTTCTCCAACCACTTCTAATTAGCTTGGGTAGCCATGACATACTGCTAGGTGTCACTCATGGTTTGTGGAAGCCCTGACGATTAGCAAACACTAATCTTCATCAAAGGGAGAATTGAAATGTAGTTTCAATTCACAATCGATCGTTAAGAGTAACAATCGCCCACTGCCTCGCTAATTGGAACCTAATGGATCGTACACCGAGTAAGGAGGAAAGTGAAGAAATATAAATGAGATGGATAAGCAATTAAATAGTTTAATTGAGAATGGTCAAGATTAATTAATTAGTTAATTAATTTTACGAAAGGTTCGTATTGGGCTTTTAAGTTGGTTTTGGGTTTCAGGGCCCAAAAGGGTTTTTGGTCCACAAGGCCCATTATGTTTAAGTTGTATGACAACTAAAACAAAATGAGCAATTAGCCCAATAACAATGCCAAGGCCGGCCATAAGGGTGAGTGGAAGCAAACTTGATTTAATTGCAAGTTTGCCACTCACATGTGATGTAGTATAAAGTCAACTTTATAGCTTTCATTCACTTAGGGTTTTCAAGAGGAAAAGAAGAGAAACATTTTCTCTCTTTTTCAAAGAGGCCGGCCACTTAGAGAGCTTTTCACTAGCATCAAAATCTCTCTAAGTCATCCATCTTCTCTTTACACTACATCCTTGTTGTGGAGACTTAGAGGTACCAAACCTTTGGTACTTTTTGGAGATACTTTCCTCACATCATCAAGGAGCAAATGAGCATCTAAAGGAAAAGAATCACAAGGAAGATCCAAGGAGCTAGGAGGTGACTTGAGGGCCCTCCACTTGGGTGAATCCCTTGTGCAAACAAGGATGAGCTTCAAGGGTAATGAATCTCAAAATCCTTCTTCTCTTTAATGTTGTTAAAGAGTCTTGTGGTTCACCATTCACTAGGCTTTGAAAGTCATGGGTTTTAGAATTTTTTTTGAATGCATGCCTACTTTAAAGTGTTATTAGTTTGCATATGTGTTCAAATGTTCTCACATGTTCTTAGCTAGGACAAAATTTTTCCTTCAAGAAGCCCAATAGCCGCATCAGGCCCTAAGACCTAGTCTTCTTTCCTCAGCCCAAAGGGCACAGTAGCCTAGATTACATAGCAGGGGGCAGGCGCCCCAGCACTACCTCTCTTCTCCTGGAGGCCCAACAGGCCTTCACGGCCCAAACCAAATGAAGAGGGGCTGGTGCCCTCGCACCTCCCTTTCTTTTCCTCGCGCCTCCCTCACTGCAAGGGCCCAAGCCCAACAGCCCAAGATTGGCACCCCAGTGCCTCAGTATGCCGATCCCAGCACTGGCAGCTGAGCCTCATGCAATAGCATGGCTACCATGGCAGCAGCACAGCAGCCCCATGGCTGCCACTTTTCACTACTCCTTAACCTCCGTCGAGCCAAAAATTCAAGCCCTGAGGCTCCAAAAATCAAGAACAAGGAGAAAATTAATTTTTTCTTACCTTGGAAAAGAAGAAAAGCAATAGAACATAATTCTTTGCAGGGGCAAACGAAGAAGATTGCTAAGGGAGGGGGTACAAATATCCTCTGGCTTTCTCTCTTTCTTGCGGGGTTTTAATTGCACTCCAATTTTAATTAACCCCCTGCTTGACGCAGACTTAAATAGGTTTTCGTGGCAATTACATTCCCTTTCCTAGAAGAATTTAAATTCCAAGTCAAAGAGGGAATCTACATCAAATTGGGACACAAACTCCATTGTAGCTTTGGATTCCTACACCTCCTGCCCTTTCTTGCGAGCAACCCAGCACGTGTGGGGGCATTTGTGGAGCCAAAAATAATCCCAAAAGTCATGGAGATGACACGTGGATTATTTCCCAAGAAGGACAAGACTGCCCCTATTAAATATGCAAGAAGCAATCTCATTCACCACGTGCAGCTGAGGTAGAGCAAGCATAGATCAACGACTACTCAAAGAACCCTTGCTCGTAGGAAAAGTCAAAGGTATTTATGATAGAAAAATCCCTTATTCTTATAATAAATACATTCCTAATTAGAGAAGACTTCTTTCAAGTAAGTTATCCTAATTCCATTTATTTAGGACATTTACCTATTTATTCTAAGATATTTATTTACACAAATATCTTAGAATATTTTCACCCAAATTCCACCCTATGGCCGGCCACCACTAAACCCTAAGGGGTCGACCCATCTCCTCCTCCTCTACTATAAATACTCCATTTATCTCCAGAATTCAGTAAGCTTGAGCGACCCCTAAAGAGGTTTGTTTGCTTCCCACAAACACTCAAACACATTCTTTTCAGAATTCGAACTTTGGCATCGGAGATTATTCGGCCAAAGCTCCCCCCTCTCCCATTCATCGTGGGTTCATGAGGCTTTTGACCTTAATCTTAGGTGTTATTATTTTGCAGGTGTAGATTCGTCAATCAAAGGAAGGCGGAACTTTGCATCCACAGATATGAATTCACAATGTTTCAACAGTAACCAGACATTCAACATAACGTTTTAGGAAAATCAGGGGAAAAAGAGAGAGATGATTATCTGTATTTCAAAAGGTGATTCTTTCGGTTGCTGGATATATAAGCAAAGTCACAAGTTTTAAGCGACCTTACAAACAGATTGAACAAGAGCGTGGTCATTGTACTTCCATTTGGGTTCCTGCTTCAACTCTATCTTCCTTCTCTCAACTAGCCCACTTTCTTCTAGTCTTACCTAACAATTTGTATTCAAAATTCCCAGTATATATATCCCACATTCAAAATAAAAAATAATACAAATATAACCCTTAAATCTATATTATTTCTCTTTTTATAAGTAAAGTTGCAACAACAACAACAAAGTCTTATCCCACTAAGTGAGGTCGGCTATATGAATCTTAGAATGCCACTGCACTCAGTTTTGTGTCTTGTCTTTCGTTAGATCCAACTAATCCAAGTCATTTCTTATAGGCTCTTTCCAACTCTTTCTAGGTCTTCCTCTACCTCGGATATCCTCGTTCCTAATCTTGTCCTTTCTCGTGTTCCAACACATCTAACGAAGCATTCTCATCTCCACTACACTCATTTTGTGTAAGTGGTGATACTTCACCACCCAAACATTCTGTGCCATAAAGCATTGCTGGCCTTATTACCGTGCTATAAAATTTTCCCTTGAGCTTTAGTGTCATACGACGGTCACACAACACACCCGATGCATTCTTCCACTTCATCCATTGAACTTGTATTCTATGACTGAGGTTTCCATCCAATTCTCCGTTCTTTTGCAAAATAGATGTAAGATAGCAAAAACATTCGCTCTTTGGTACTTCTTGATCTCCAATGCTCACCCCTAACTCATTTGAACCTCCATTCCCATTAAACTTGCACTCCATATATTTTATCTTTGACCTACTTAAGCGAAGAACTTTATCCCTAAACTTTTTTCTAAAGTAGAGCTAACTTGACAATATCGTTACCCATTCTATAGCATGTAAAACCCGAACTATGACATTAGCAAACGACAAAAGGAGAATTTCACAATGACAATATCTCTACACATTATTATATTTTTTCTTTATTTTTGAAGTTATGATGTCTTGTGGAAACAGGAACATAACATTATATACAAAGAAGATCATGAATAGCCCTTCATTCACAGTATGTAGTCCAAAAGAACCAAAGGGTTTGAGTGTTCAACCATACATTTTGAAATTCTTAGTATTTAGTTTATTTTATTAGTTTCAACTCCAAGAATACAAATTCCATATTTGAATTACTAGTTTCCATGTATTGACATAACCAGTTTAATCACAAGAACTAGGCGTTTACTACCAAAAGTCAACAACTTGATAAAAGGAATTTTTTCCATGAGGAAGAAAATATCGATTTAAAGCAAAAATAATAAGAATGGAGACAGTTCCGTCCCGAAGAGCAACCATGACTTCTGGATCACTAAATGCATTCATCAGTTCAGGGTCCTACATACATTGCAACAAAGACACTTTAAATTTTGCAAATTAATTTCATAAAGCACACCAGTTGTTCAATGAAACATAAATCTATGTGACGGTACGATACTTCCCACAAGGAAAAGGATCCTCGCCGGATCGTTTTCTTAGAGATCCTAGGGATTTCGTGATCGTGACCGTGCATCGTACATCATGCAGTCAGAAATCATTTCAAAATTTAAAATTTAAAATAAAATATAAATATATTTATATTTCATTTCATTAATTGTAATAAGATTACATTTGAGTATATTTACATGTAAGCCAAGTCTAACAAACTACTAACTGTCCTAATAAACTGTAACAATTACTTAGCCTCTAAGTTTTATCTCTTGAAGAGATATTTACAGTTTTATCCTTAATATCCCCCCTCAAACCAAATTGAGGAACCCAAAGAGAGAGTTTGTTTCTAAGTAGAATGAAGCAAGGCTTGGACAGAGACTTGGTACAAATATCTGCAATCTGATCTTGTGTACATACAAATTTGACTGCAACTTGGTTGGCTAACACTTTCTCTATTATGTAATGATAATCAATTTCAACATCTTTGGTGCGTGCATGAAAAATAGGACTCTTTGCCAGAGAAACGGCAGAGATATTGTCACACCACAACTGAGGAGTGCAAGGGAGAGAATAACCAATGTCAACTAAAAGCTTGGAAATCCATGACAATTCTACTACAGTATTAGCAAGGAATCTGTATTCGGCTTCAGTGGATGATCTTGCTACTGTTGGTTGCTTTTTTGCACTCCAACTCATAATTGAACTGCCCAAAAAGATACAAAAACCACCAGTAGATCGACTGTCTAAAGAACATCATGCCTAGTCAGCATCTGAGAATGCTTGAATGTCCAAAGGGGTAGTACTTTTAGAGAACCACAAACCCATATCAATAAAACCTTTTAAGTACCTAAGGATTCTTTTGATAGCTTGAAAATGGGATACTCTGGGACTATGCATGTATTGACAGACAAGATTCACAACAAAACTCAAATCAGGTTAGGTCAAGGTGAGATATTGTAAGGCACATACCAGAGACTTGTATTCAATGACATTTTCAAGAAGTGGAGACTCATGATCAAGCTTTTCTGTACTAAGGGGTGTTGCACATGGTTTTGCCCCATCCATGTGAGATTTCTACAGAAGATCAAGAATGTATTTGGTCTGGTTAATAAAGATCCCAGAAGATGATCTCTTGACCTCAATGCCTAGAAAATAATGCAAAGGTTCAAGGTCTTTAACAGGGAACAAAGTACTTAATTGTGTAATCACTTTTTGACATTCTGCAGAAGATGGCCCTATTACTAAGATATCATCCACATAGACTATTATGAACACTAAGTGAGGATCCCTTTTGATAAACAAAGAATGATCATTTTGAGAACCAATGAACCCTAAAGAAACAGGAGTACGTTTCAGGCCATATAAAGACCTGTGAAGATGACAAACATGATTTGGCTTGGTTGAATCCTCAAAACCAGGGGGTTGTTGCATAAACATAGATTTTGTAAGTGTACCATGTAGAAATACATTACTGACATCAAGTTGGTTGAGAAACCAATCAAATTGACAAGCATAAGCGAGAAGAATTCGTATGGTGACCCGTTTTGCCACAAGACTGAAAATCTCAAAATAGTCTAATCCCTTTTGTTGATTGAAACCTTTTGCAACTAGTCGGGCCTTGTATCTGTCAATGGATCCATCTAGCTTTCTTTTAATTCTGAATACCCACTTACACCCTACAATATTATGAGATGATGTTGAAGGAAATAAAGACCATGTTTCTGTACTGAAAAGAGCATTATCTTCTTCCTACATTGCTTGGCTCCAGTAAGGATGTTTTGATGCTTGCAAGTAGGTGTGTAGAGTATAGTCTGGAGAAACATGTGTTGAAAGTGGATGCTTTGTTGCTGTAAAAGCCTTAGGCTTGAATATTCCAGACTTAGACCTTGTCTGCATTAGGTGAGTATTAGATGAAGGTAAGTGATTTGGAAAGGGTGGACTTGGGAATGATGGAACTTGTAACTCTGCAGAAATGGAAGTAGGTTGTTGAGAAATGGATAATTCAGAAGTCAGGGATAGAGCAATAGATGGTGGTATGTCAATTGTTGGTGAAATAGATTGAGGTGGAATTAGATTGGTACATGTAAGAGATGATAGGATTTTAAATGATGATTGAGAAATGTGGTAGTGGCAAGAACTGAAAAATGACGAAATGGGAAACTTGATTCATCAAAAGAGAACATGCCTGGATATGTAGACTCTCTTAGTCACAGGGTCAAGAGATTTATATGCTTTATGGTGCAGACTATATCCCAAGAAAACACATAACTCTGAGAGTACTATAATTTGGTAACCTTTTGAACAATGCCTCCTAATGCGAAATATATAAGCACACAAATTAAACCCTCTTTTGACAATTGTAGTATATGTATAAGTAGTGATCGTTCTGGACCGGGGATTAGGAGGGATTGCTAATCTAAATTAAACTGACTTTAAAACACAAAAACACAAAAAGAAACTTAAAAACACTTAACTAGACTCTATAGACTCAATACAAACTGAAAAGACTCAAAACTAACTAGAAAGACTCAAAACAACACAAAACATTGAAATAGACTCAAAACTGACTCGAGGGAGTTATTTGGACGAAAATTAACTTGAACTTGACTCAAAACACTTAAAAACACAAATTGGACAGATTCTAACCTAATTAACACAACAAAGTAAAGGGGGATTGGGTTTTGGACGAAAATAAAGTAAAACAAAACAGAAACTACAACTAGACAGATTTGCACGAAATTTGGTGTTTTGGATGGATGATGGACTAGCTAGAGGGTCTTTCTCCACACATCACACACTTGCATACAAATCGATTTCCAATTGCTTTTCAATAAACCATGAATTCTCAACGCCCAATATTAACCGTGAATTGCACTAATTAACCCTCAGATTTTCCTAATTTAATTGAATTGGATGATTGCATACAACAACCCAAAGCATTCTCCACAAGTTCCCTACATGAATTGCATAATAGAGATACGAGCAAAGATCATTAAGTTCTATGAAAATCATAAGCATTGACAAGGCACTCGTAACTATGAGCTGCATGATACTTATGCCAGGAACTTACTTAACACGATTGTGACTAGCAACCTCCACTACTTATGAATATAAGCTCATAACGATTAGTTGAAAATCCCTTATATTCTAGCATCAAATTCATGCATGCAAACTAAGTTGGCCACCTCAATCAACATACAAGAATAAGTTTTGAATAAAACAGTTAAGTAAATTGCATTCACAATTTATGAAATCACAACTGAAAGTAATCAATTCATAATGTAAATATGATCATGGTTTTGAAATTCTCCTCTAGCCAAAAGAAGTTTAGCCTCTCATGTTCACAACAAAACAAAGAGAAAATAAATTAAACTTTGAAAACAAAGGATGGATTACACCTAAAAAACGCTCCACAATCCAACGTCTTGAATGCAAGGACGTCCAAGGGTCTCCTTCCTTCTCCTTTGCTGCGGCACAAGGTGGCAGTGGTGGTCGAAGTGATGAATGGTGGTGGTGCATGGATATAGGTGAGTTATGGTGAAGGGTGGATTCCAAAGAGCCTTAAAAGGTGCGGCAAAGGGGTATTTATAGGCTTTAGGGTTGAAAGGCAATCAGAAAATAATAGGAAAGGTTCAATACTTAGCTATTTTGGTTCCAAAATTTAATAGGTAAGAAAGAATCAGAAAATCAAAGAGAATAAGAATGTGAAATTCGGCAGAATATGTAGGACAGATTTAGGAATGTGTTTTAAGGCACAAAATAAGTAAGAAAGGCTCCTCCTTGAGCTGCAAGGCATAGAACAAAAAGGGAATGTGTTTAAGTCACAAAATAGGCAAAGAAGGTTATGGTTTGTGCGGCAAAGGAAGAAACAAAAGGGGAATGTGTCTTCCTTGCAGATTTGATCAAAAAAAGGCAAGTGAAGCCTTTTCCTTGTGCAGCAAGGATTGAAACAAAAGGGGAATGTGTTAGGCACGGTTTTGGGCTTCTAGAATGAGTAATTAGGCAACCTACATGTTTTGGAAACCCCAAAAATGGAAACCTCCACAAATGGAAACTTGCACAAATGGAAACCTTCACAAATAGAAACTCGGTTTCCAATTCTGAACTCTTTGTACTTCATTTTCTTCAATTCATTTCTTCCATCTCTTTGCTCATTCTTAACCTTCTTTGGTCTTCAATTTCGTCCATCCACTTAGCTCCAAGCATGAGCTAACCATCCAATGCCCAAAACTACTCCAAAATGCACAAAAATGCACTTCCTTGCTTACTTTGCACTTTGGACCTACAAACACACGAAAATAGCTTAAAATACTAAAATTACTAAGAACTAACAACACAAATGCCAAGACACAAGCTAACTAAGTTGCATAAATATGCTCCTATCACCTCCCAAGATAAAGATTCGGATGCAGTAGGTAATCTATTTTTCTAATAAATTGTTGTGGAAAATGCATCAACCCTATAGAAATGAAGACCTCTAGAAGCTACCAAAAAAGTCCTTGCAGTTTCAACTAAGTGGCTATGTTTCCTTTTTGCACACCATTTTGCTCGGGTGTATGAGGGCAACTACGATAATGTTGAATACCATTGTCAATCAAGAACTTAGAAAAAAGAACTACTCATGAACTCACCACCGGAATCAGACCTTATATCAATTATTTTAACAGACATAGAATTTTCAACAAGATTCTTAAATTGGACAAATATAGAGAAGAGAGAAGACACAGGTGCTAACCCCCAAACATCTGTGTGAATGAGCTATAGTGGTCTACTTGTAGTCCATGTAACAGACAAAAAAAGAAATCTAGAACACTTAACTAATGTACAATCTGAGCAAAAAGGCTTATTTGTACTATGTAAACTGAGATACATGATTGAGTAGCCAATTCAATTAAGAGCTTCACAAAGGGGTGGCCCAACCTTTAATGCCACACTTTACTAGAAGCTTTAATAGTTGCAGTAAAAGCTTTAGGATGCACATCATGAGATGAAGATGGACGAAATGGTTATAAGCCTTCTTTATCAAGACCTTTAAAAGGCATCCTCCCCAAAGAAAGATCCTTCACAGTGAAGTGAAAAGGATAAAGATGCATTGAGCACCAGTTATCAATCAAGAATTGATTTGCAGAAAGTAGATTGTGGAGTAAAAACTAATCCCAAAAATCATGGAGCAGACACGTAAATTATTTCCCAAGAAAGACAAGACTGCCCCTATTAAATGAGTAGGGAGCAGCCTCATTCACCATACGCAACTGATGTAGAGTAGGCAAAGATCAACGACTGCTCAAGGCACCCCTGCCTATAGGAAAAGTCAAATGTATTTATGATAGAATAATCCCTTATTCTTTTCATAAATATATTCCTAATCAAAGAAAACCTTTTTCAAGTAAGAAATCTTAATTCCATTTATTTTGGATATTTACCTAATTACTCCAAGATATTTATTTACCCAAATGTCTTGGAATATTCCTATTTAAACAAAAGCCTAGGGCCAGCCACCCCTAAACGCTAAAGGGCCGGCCTATCTCCTCATTTTCTCCTATAAATACACCATTTATCTCAAAAATTTAGTAAGCTTGAACTATCCCTAAAGAGGCTTTTTGCTTCCCACAACCACTCAAGCACATTCTTTTCAGAATTCTACCTTTGACATCACAGATTCTTTGGCCAAAGCCCCCATTCATTGTGGGTACGTGAGTCTTTTGGCCTTAATCTTAGGTGTTATTATTTTGTAGGTGCATTTTCGTCAAAGGAAGAGACGGCGGAAATTTGCATCCACAAATTGGTGCTTTCATTGAGAGCTTTGATCCAAAGACTTGAAGAAGACTCTCGCTTTCAACTTTCTTCATTCGTAGCTCCACAACTACGATGGCAGGAAATTCAAAAACTATAACTGATGGGACCCCTAAGTTGAAGGACATGGACCAACTAATGAAGATTGCGATTTGGCTCCACGTCGTCGCTCCCCAAGGCTTACCACGACAAGGACCACTTATTTGCCTCCTCCACAAGGTACCGTGGCCATGCCAGCAGTGACAGCCGCCGCTGTAGTGGCCCATGAGACAGCCTTCATTCAATGCGAGGAAATCCTAAGACATGAGGCCCATAGCGCAAGCTGCCAACACACGCATGCTCAGGCAGCTATTCGCCTTCGCCAGTAACCTTTGGCACCTACTACCTTCACTTGGATGCGAGCTACCCAAACCAAGGCAGCCCAAGCCGCGCCAACTGTAACATAAGCTATAGCTAAGCTCGAGCCCAACGCACCTCCAGCTAGATGCCAAGCAAGACAAATTGAGGCGGCCCAGCACCTATGCACCTAACCTGCTCATGCAGCCCTTCAGATGGTTCAACATGGTTCCAGACTAGTTCAACATGCCCAAATCCAGAATTAGAGGCCAACGGTTGAACCAAGGGTATCTGCACCCCACCTTACTACAAATCTAACCCATCTTGCCTTAAGTTTTGCACCCAGAGTCCATTACACTTCTACTACTCAAACAGACGTCTATCGTCTCAGCTCTTCCACTCCAAATAGCGAACAACACCTATCCTGACGGGTCACCGAACTGATAAGTGCCCTCGCCCAACAAACTACCTTGGTGAGCTTGCTCCTGCAATGCACCGAGATGCAGCGTTCCACAAACAAGGTGTCCTGAAGTAGGACAAGGGCATATGATGACGTTTCACCCCAGCAACATCCCGGCAAGCAGCCTGATAAGTCCATATTATACTTTATATTTTACCCTATTCGTAGTTATAGTTTATTGGTTATTTTGGTAGAATTTTGATACTTTGTTATATATTTTCAATGAAGGACATTCTACTTCCTTTGGAGCAAAAAGTGACCAAACAGATGAATTTTGGAGTGATCCCAATTGGAGGATGGTCGTGAGTCTTTCAAGACGATTGTATCAAAGTTTCATATTTTTCTACTTAGCCGTTTGACTGAGGCGATGAAAAGAAGGCCCATATGGCATATTTTGAGGAAGATTCCTTCTGAAGATTTCTTGGGGACGTCTCAAGATTTAAAAAGAGACCTTTTGGGATCAAATCAGAGTTGATTTGGTTTGTCAAAAGATGGATTTTCTGAGAAGTCCGAATTTTAGTTTAAATAGAAAACCTTTTATTTTCTGTTTTCTTATTATATTATGTTTCCTAGTTTTATTCTAAGACCTTTTAGGGTTTTATTTTGTATTAGTATAAATAAGGGTATGAAGCCATTAGAAAAGAAATGGCTTATGTAGAAAAAGGTCTTAGAATAAAACCCTAAAATATTTTATTGGCAAGGTGTTTTCTAGGTGTTTTCTATCCATGTTCTTAATAATATAATATTATTGGCTTTTTTTATTAGCACCCCACATAATGTTGAATGTACCCCACATTAAAATTTAATATGAAGTGGCTTATGTAACCTACTATGCAATGACAATTTCGACCTTATGAGGTTTAAAGAAAATAAGAAATTTCTAAATACACCCCAAATTACTTTTAATTTATTATTTATCTTCTTACCCTCCACTCCATTAATTGTTGAATAAAATTCTAACTATTGAAACTATAAACACGTTGATTGAGAAAAAATTTAACGAATGGAACATGATATCAATATTTCGGAAGCTTCACATGAGGTAAAATTTCATATTTGTCATTGTTTTAATTATTCAACGACATCGGTAATTATTTAAGCCTGCTTTTGCTTTCCATACTACCCAATTTCATAGGAGGCCAACCCAGAAACGCCTTTTCCATTCTTATTCATCGTCTGGGGTTTACTTTTGCTCTGTTAGGTTCCTCCCAGTTGCCATTTTTTAGCAGAAATCCTTTTTTGTTAGCAAAAGCCTTAAGAGACAGAGAAAAGGAGATTGGTTGTGATGACCCAATGAAACGTAAGCTCGACAGACCGGATTGTAGACCTCTGTTTTTAGAGAATGTTAGGGTTTTAATCCTAAGTCAATTTAATTTATAAAAATTGAAATTGAGTATTATAAGATTTGAAGAATGTGGGGGTGTATAGAAAATGTGGGGTGTATGTGGAAAATATTAGGTGTATGAGAATGCGAGGTGTAAGGGTATTATGAGAAAGTATGTGGGGGTGTATTAACATAAGTTTTAATTGAAAAAGTGAATGTGGGGTGTTTTAAGTATGTGCAATCAACAATATGTGGGGTGTTAATAGAATAAGCCTATTTTATTTTATGATTGTTAGTAACTAGTTTTGTTTGCTAGGGCAAGGACACGAGCCTTAGCAAGAATATGTAGTTTCTTTTCAATTTGCTTATAATATTATGCATGCAAGTTTTGAATTATTAATCACTGTGTTTGAAACTATCTATGTTAGATCCCACATCGCCCAGGGGAGTGGATCCTCTATGCCTTATATGTACATGCCCACCTCCATATAGCACGAGACCTTTTGGGAGTTCACTGGCTTCGGGTTCCATAGGAACTCTGAAATTAAGCGAGTTCGCGCGAGAGCAATCCCAGGATGGGTGACCCACTAGGAAGTTCTCGTGTGAGTTCCCAGAAACAAAACCGTGAAGACGTGGTCGGGGCCCAAAGAAGACAATTTCATGCTACGGCGGAGTCGAGCCCGGGATGTGGTAGGGGCCCTGGCCGGGATGTGACAATCTAATTGTCTTGATGATTGGCCACCATTAAGATATTTAGAAACGTAATTTGATGTAATTTTGGCGGAGGGCTGTCCTTGAAATTGGCGATGGCTTCTTGTGGTTAATATGTGTAACTTCTTAGGATGAACAACACGTCTTAAGGGTTATATGGTTTTTCGAAAGGTTTTCACAGAACTTAATGAATCTTGCATGTTCACATTAAGTTCTATGTTAGAGGTTCCAAGTAGGGCATAATTTAGGAAAACCTAACCTTCAAAATATGCATGTGTAATTCATAAATAATTAGAAAAACTACGTAGGATTGTTAAGGTGATGGCGGAACCCTAAATTGGGCTCACTCATGGCCCACTACATTACCTCAGATTGTTAGGCACATGTCCACATATCAAGGCCTCATGATTTCCATGAATCAGGACACCATGTCGAACCCAGGTACCATCTTTCCTTTAAGTTTTGTTTTATTAAGAATTGTATCTTTTGTCTTTATATTATATTCTTAATATCAGTTTTTATTTTTATTTTTTTTAAGCATATCAGTTTTTATTTAATAGCTAGTTGTTAGTCGTTTTATGAGTTTGTTTTCACGTCTTTTGTTTATTTTTCCACGCCTTGAGGACAAAGTGTGATATAAGTTTGGGGGTGGGAAATAAGAAATTTTAGATTTTTTAATTTTTGTGTCATTTAAAAATTTTCATTCTTTTTAAGTTAATATCCATATATTATTTTAAACGTTGGAACAAATGGAGATGGTGTCCATAGATTATTTTAAACATTAGAACAAATGGACATGGTGAAGATTAATCTCATAGTAAAGTCTTTTCTATTTATCGTTGCTTAGACAAAAACGAACAAACTAATTCATAGTTTGTTAGTTTTTGTTTTAGTTTTCTAGTTTTGTTTTGCTTGAGGACAAGCAAAAAGCTAAGTTTGGGGGTATTTGATAAGTCCATATTATACTTTATATTTTACCCTATTCCAAGTAAAGCATACTTTAGGCAAATCTAATCTTCAAAATATGCATGTGTAATTCATAAGTAATTGGAAGAACTACGTAGCATTGTTAAGGTGACGGCGGAACCTAGTGCTCAAATTTATTTTCAAAACTATTTTCTTTTGTTTTCTTTACTTTGCCAATTTATTTAATTGTTTCTAAGTAAATTCATTTTTTAATATTTTAGGTCATAAAATTACCCTTTTCCAAACTTTCTTTTCAATTAATTAATTAAGATTTGATTTAACATAAATTATTCATTCAATCGCTGTGGAGAACGACCTTGCTTGAGCTGCTACACTACGACAACCTTGTACTCTTGCAAGTATGTTTAAGTGTTTTTATCCCTACTTTTGCAGGTGGTAAAATCCCTATCACAACCCCTCGACTTGTCACGAGCTGAACATTCTGGCAGTGTACACTCTCACTTGGGCCTCCGAGATGGCGTATACTCTCGTCTTCGCATGCAGAGGAGTGTGCACTCTCGGTTAGGTCCCCGAACGAGTAAACATTCACGATTGGGGCCACACTCTGATAATCAACATGGAAAACCTTGCAAGCGAAGTGTTCATTTGCACCTAGGCCTGCAAGGAGCATTCTCCACGTTACATCAGAGTAGGCAGCATGATGGAGGGGGAGAAGCAATCGCACAATCCGACTCAAGTCCAACCGGTAGCCTACGAATAATCCGCTCGCCTACCAGGAAAGTACCACATTCACCGCAACCGCGACATAAATAAGCTGAGAATAGGGAAGAATAGCCGAGACCAGCAGGACATGACCAGGGGCAGCCAGAAGCCCCACTGCCCCGATAGGAGCAAATTCAGGAAGAAGTAAATAAGCTCATGACTTAGCGCCTGTCCATATTCCAGCTCATCAAGACCACATACGAAGCCCTTCACATGGATGTGGCACACATGGGCAGATCACCTTTCACCGACAAGATCGAGTAGACAGAACCTCCGCGTAAGTTCAATAGGCCGTATTTCACCCTATTAAAGGGAGACGGGGACCCGAAAATGCAGTACCGCAGCGCGATGATCCTCTACAGAGCCAATGACGCTTTAATGTGCAAGATATTTGCCACTACTTTACAGGGTGAGGCATAGATTGGTTCCATACTTTTCCTCCACAGTTCATTCGGAGTTTTCACGAGCTTTCCATAGTTTTCACTAAGGAATACTCATCTTCTGCTCGATCAAGAAGAAGTCCGATCATCTCTTTAACATCAAGAAGAATCAGAAAGAGTTGATTCACGACTATGTTAAGAAGTTCAAGGCAGAGAAGGCGAAGATAGTCGGCTGCACCGACTTTATCGCTAGCACAGCTTTCCAAAAGGAACTCTCAGCAGATCATCACCTATTCGAAGAACTTATAATGAAGGAAGACTTGACTCAAAGCCAGCTGCGCATCCTAGGAAGAACATAGACACAGACAATGAGCCGTTTGCAAAGACCATTAGAATTAACGGCATCTTCACTGAGTCCGAATACTTGAGGGCCACAAACAACTCCAAGAAGAGGAAGATCCAGCAGGCTATAGTAATATCCCAGGTTCAGGCAGCCGATGCCAAACCTAGGCCCATCATTGGTTTTACCGAGCAAGATGCTGTGGGAGTTGACTTCTTACACGACGATGCTCTGGTAGTGTCCAATCAACTGGCACACGCTATAGTTGATAGAGTAATAGTGGAAAACGATAGCATAGTAAATCTACTTCAACTATCCGTCATTTAGAAGATGGCCTAGAAAGCACGATAATATGCCGAGTTAATGTACTCAACAAATTCAACGGATACACCTCTATTGTTATTGGTAAAGTAACACTCGATGTGAGAACAGTACCAGTAGTCTCAGAGTAGACGTTCATTATAGTCAGTGACCCGTCTCCCTATAATAGGATTTTGGGAAGGCCCTGATTAGTGAAGAGGAGTCTAAGAGATTAAGGTAGACTAGGATGTATCCGATGATGCATGGTGCAAATGTTGAAAAAGTCAAAGAAAAATTCCTTCACCCCCGTAAGAGCTATTGAGGTTCAAAAGGACAAGCCTGCTGCCAAATAGCAGCCACAAGATGATGGCATTCAGAAGGACATGCTGATAGAAGAAAAAGGATAGAAGCCAAAAAAGGACACCGAATACATCATTCTTTATCCTAAGCAGCCGAAGAAGACGGCTAGAATCAGCTCACGATTAAGCCCAGCCGCACTCAACAGCTTTAACTCGTGCTCAACTGATCGATGCAAGTGGGACGACAAGTGTGAGAAAGCATTTCAAGACTTGAAGACATACTTGACGTCTCCTCCACTACTATCCAAGCTGGAAAACGTCGAGGAATTATACATTTACTTGGCGGTCTCAAACTGAGCAGTAAGCTCTACCCTCACACAAGAAGAGCTGGGGGCCTAACTACTAGTATTCTACACTTCTAAAGCTTTCCTCGATGCGAAAACAAGATACTCGAGGATCGGAAAGCTAATTTAGGTGCTAGTTATTGCAACTTAGAAACTCAAACCATACTTTCAAGCACATACGGTCGTCGTTTTGACTTAGTATCCCTTACAATCAATCATAAATGGTCTAGATGCTTCTCAACTAGTGATGAAGTGGGCATTGGAACTCAGCTATTACGACTTGGTTTACCAACCCTGCATGGCAATAAAAGCTCAAGCTTTGGCAGCCTTCACAGCGGAGTTCACTCCTAGCCTAGAAGACGCAACAGCACAGCCCAAAGGTACCCAAAAGCAGCTGAGCACGACCTGGCCGCACCAACATTTTCTGACATAGGCTTTTGGCGCCTGTATGCCAACGGTTCATCTAACTACAAGTGTTCTAGAGCAGGCTTGGTTCTCATCACCCAAATGGCTCGATGCTCGAGTAGAAAATCACTCTAAGCTTCAAGGTATCAAACAATGAAGCAGAGTATAAGGCCTTATTAGCAGGCCCTCGAATGGCACAAAATCTGGTAGTCAAGAAGCTCGCAATCCATTCTTATTCTCAGCTCATCACTAGCCAGACTATCAGAAAGTATGTAGCAAAACATCCAAGGATGGCACTATACCTCAAGAATATATGAAAGCAGTTACAAGCGTTTTAGACTTTCACCCTCACACAAGTGCCACAAGCAAACAATGCTCACGTAGACGCCCTGGCAGCCTTAGGCTTTGTTTTGGACTACCAGCAGCCGAGGTGTTACAAGTCAATACAACCCCAAATGGGCAAGATCTCTTCATCGACTACCTAGTCAATGGGACACTTTCTGCATAAAGATTGGAAGCTAAGAAGCTCCAAATAAATGCGGCATGCTATTACAAGTGGGACGGCATTCTCATTCGAAGATCCTTTTTAGACCCACATCTCTACTGCCTAGCGTCTCCTGACGACTTGAAAGTTCTGAGCTCGATCCATAAAGGCGTTTATGGAAACCACTTAGAAGGTCATCGTGCCGAGTGACAAGTAACCGGTAAAGCTCATTTCTCTTTGGCATTCGGTTTAAAAGTAATCATCCCTCATAATGTCATCGTGCCGAGCATCCACACTATACTACCAACTTCGGAGCAGAACAGAAAAGAGATAGGCAGCAATCTAGATTTTGCAGAGGAGGAACGTAAGAAGGTCATCACCCGTATTGCAGCCTACCAACAGTAGCTCATCTCCAGCTACAACAAAAGGGCAAAGATCCAATAGTTTCAGCCTGGATATTTAGTCCTAAGAAAAACATTCATCACTGCATGAAGAGAAGGCCCGAAGAAGATGAATCTTATCTCGGAAGTTCCGTACAAAACCAGCATAGAGGCTGCAATGATAGCTACACCCTCACCACCATGAACGACAAAGAGATCGACAAGTAGTGAAATGCCTATAACTTGCGAAAGTACTACGCAAGACCTCTTACTTCTCCCTGAGCTCTGCTCGGATGAAATAAAGCTTGAAGACTCAAGCAGCTCAACGAGCACTACCTCACAAGCCGATGACTATCTAGTTGTTACGCAATTTCTACCTTCCAGCTAAGTTTGATATCCTTCTTCTTATTTTTCAATGAAGATTTCTAAAGTTATTCATCACTTGGCTTGATTGCGTATTTGCAACAACTGTCTACTCTTGCTCTTATTGCAGGAATTCACCCCCGGGTGACCAACCATGATCTCCCCCTAAGAAAGGGTAAGCTACGCACTCTGAATATCCAGACGTCGATGGGTCGGGCTGCCGTGGTGTAACTAGAGCATGATGACCTGTGCTGGCATCCCTCGAAGTAGCCACAATGGTCTTTTTCAAAGCTTAGCTAGACTGAAAGATTTTAGGCCTTTGGCTTGATTCACGAGAACCTGGGCCTCAGCGACGGAGGAGGAACGCCGCGTAGCTCACCTTTCGAATGGGGTCTCATGAAGATGGACCGTAGTTGAGCATCCTTGATGTGACCAGCTGCTAGCAACCCCTGGCTGAGCATTCTGTATATGACCAACTAGTGATCTTCCTCTTACGAAATAGTATTTTGTCTACCCGTTAGAGGAACATCCCTTTGGAGCATCTGTAGTGTGACTAGCTAGCATTCAAAGCTGAGCATCCCTGGTGCAACACATAGGTGATCTCTGCGAGGATATGAAATTCTAGCTCTGGTTACAAGCATTGGGTTCACGCGGTTAAGCATTCTTGATATGACCAGCTAGTGTAAGTAGTTGAGCATTTTGTGTCCCTAGAAACCTAAAGTTGCTGCTAATTCAACGAGTAGCCTACAGTTTCTAGAAGATCCTTAGGAACCTAATTTCACTACATATTTAACGAGCAGTGTACGATTTTTGGAAGGCAGCTGTGAACCTAAAGCCGTTGCCAATTCAACAAGTAGCTTATGGATTCTGGAAGATCCCTAGTTACCTAAAGTCGCTGCCAATTCAATGAGTAGCCTACGATTTCTGGATGACTGCCTACGGTACACCCTTCGAGCAATTAGACACCTAAACCTATGCAACCGCACAATCTTGTGAAAGGTTAATAGGTTAAAACACATATGCACTGCCTAGCATAGAACAACCTCTTGGGTTCACATTGATTCCTAAAGTGTTATGCTACTTGCTACACAGCTTACGAAATTGGTTACATAAAGTGCAAAGCGTTCTTTCAAACCACTACCCACAAAATTCCATATAACCACACACTTTTTTATGCGAAATGGTAGTGAATTTCATGTCACAGCAATCTTTAGTATGTTGTGATGATGGCCACGCAGCTCAAAGAATTGGAGAAATGACGACCAACTGGTCAAAGGGCAACAACATGAGATAAAGCTTGGCAGTTCAATGCCCTAGAAGATCAAAGTTAACAATCGGGCAGTCATGCAGACTCACCTACTTTTGTAACTAAGGCACTTAGCTACTGATTCTCTTGTTAACAGCTTTGTAGAGGTCCTAAGCCTAGATCGGCAGTCACATAAGTCATGCAAGTCTATCTGCTTATTAAAAAGCAGTGCGCTTTCGCAAACGACCTTGTGATTAAAGATCAAGTGGACCCAATATGAAACATGCAACTACGGAGGTCATTCGGCTCTGTAAGTTAGAAGTTTCAAAAGATGCCTCAAGCAAGTGAAGATTAGCACCCGACAACCCGAAGTTGGTGCCTGAAGCAATAAAGATGGGCTTGGTTACTTTGTTCAAAGCATCCTGCTCAGTTGTTCATACTACGGTTAAAGCTTGAAGCAAGGCAAAGAGACAAAGATGAAGTAAAGCAAAGAAAAACAGTTTATTAATTTCTAGCAAATTGGTAAACTGGCACAAAGGCCAACAAAGTTTAAGCAAAGGAAAAAGCAAAGCAGGAAAGGAAAAGAAGGTAAATCCTAAAGTCCATCTAAAACGACTACTCCTCAGCAACTTAGATATCTTCAGCAACTGCATCGCTCTCAGTAACATTAACCTCCCATGCTTCATCTACAACTGCCTCATCCTGAGCAGCACTGTCTCAAGCCGCCCCTGCCTGGGTGGCATCACCTTCGGCCAAACCTACCTGGATAACCTGATCCTCAACTACTCCACCAATAGCGCTCTCAAATGAAACTTAAGCAAATCCTCGGAAGAAATAGCAAAAAGCTCGAGCTCTTTATTAGAGAAGGCGTAGTCAGATGGCATGCCAAAGAAATTATCCATTGTAGAAGTCAATTAGACCTTGGGAAAGTATAACCTCAAGACTGGACTTCTCGCTCTTCAGCTGCTTATTTTCCTTAATCAGGTCAGTACGAGCATTTTGCAACTCATGTAGTTCATTTTTCAGGTTTTCGCTGGCAGACAACGCTCATTACAGCTCCACTTTCTTGGACTCAAGTCTACTGACGACATTCTGGAGTATAACAAAGTCATTATGCATGGCGAGTAGCTCTACATCCTTGGGATCACGGGAAGACTAAAATTCTAAAATGGCACCCTAAGGTCCTGCACTAGCAATGCTTTGACTTAAATCTCCTTGTCTGCAACGTCATACTTCCCCTAGACGGTGTCAACGATAGTTTTCAAGTCACTGATCTCTTAGCGAGTGGTCTTAAGTTGCTGGGCAATGGGGGCAAAGACGTCAGATCCCTTCAAAAAGGTAAGTTCAGACTCCAACTCTTTAATTTTCTCAGCCTTGGCGTCATCCTGCTCCATACGCGTGTACTCAACTGCCAAGATCATATATTTCTACATCATACCAAGCAGAGAACCCCTCCGTCAGTGATCTTTATGCCTCGCAAAGAAACTAGAGTCGACAACTTGCTCACGCCATCAACAAACTTGGCACATGCTTTCGTGTCCTCAAGCTAATCGAGCTTCAGTAGTGCATAGATCTCGAAAAAATCCCCTAAGATTGCTTTGGCAGACTGATCATGGCTGCTTAGGAGGGTAGGCACTTCCTTCTCGACATGAGGGGCCGACCTTTGCATTGCTTTGGCAGTGGAATCGATATCCTTGCTCTTTATCGCTGCACACACCTCTTGAATCGGATAAGACTTGGGCACAAAAGGCTATTTCGGAGTAAAACCAGACACAGGGGGCACGACGGAACTCATTCGCTGCTCAATCTTATCAGTAACTGTTCTAGCAACACTTGGAGCAGCAGGCTTCACAGGCTCAAACGCAGTAGCCTCTTACTTTCCCTTAGAAGAAGTCAGGTCAATCATAAGCCTCCCAGCAGTGGAAGATCCCTCGCGAGTAGCAGAGGAAGTCTTTAGCCTTTTCTCCACCAATGGCTCTCAAGCAGGCGACGAAGATCTTTTTCTCCTGCATTCGCTTGCAACAAGCTCCACAGTGGCAATCGGATGAACAAATGCCTCATCTTTGATCTTCTTAATCTGATCTAATAGAGGTAGCCTACCTTTCTCCCTACGAAGATGACTGAGCAGCCAACACCACTCGCGATATTCGGCAAGGATCCCCAAAGCGAAGGGCACCGTCCTTATGTCTGGAGAAGTCTTAGGAGTTAAACTGAATTATAAATCTATATAAATAGAAGAGGACAAATCAGAAGGCAGCTCAACAAAAGTATAAAGCAAGATAGAGACTAAGTAGCCTACTTACCATATATGAAAGCAATCAAAACACGCAGCCCAGGCGAGGAGTCGAATTCATACTCTTTGCTGATCTCTAGGGACTCTTTAGACTAGTTATGATCCCCTTTGCTCGAGAGATCGAATAGCCTATGGCGGGTCCTCAGCTACCCAACACCATCGATATGGCCTATGCCAAAAAAGTACCAAAACTCGTTGGCAGTCAAGTCCAAGTCAAAGAACCTGCTAAAGTTGTGAAACCGCATAACCACTCGGGACGCATTCGGAGAACACTGAGCATGAGCACACTTCATGGAGCCAATCACCTCTTGGAAGAATCGAGGCATGGGAAAGGTGAACCCCAACATGAAGTAGTAGGGGTGAAACTTGATAGCTTTCCTAGACCCACATGGTTCACGGTTGCTACCATCCTTGGCCCACTTCATGCGAACCCTAGACAGAATTGCTTGCTTAAACATCTCGAGGAAGTCTTTGAACTGCTAATCAAAACCTACCTTGACATGAGCAGCCCTAAAGTAACCTAGCCTACTTGCCTATCCTCCTGGCAATACAACGGTATAATAAATTCATCATTCTTGTGGCTTGATGAAGACATGTTGGAAATAATCTTACAACAGTGCAAGGAAAAATTGTTAGAAGGCTTCTCGAAGAAGAAATAAAAAATAAATAAATAGCATGAAGCAGCGCGCTAGGCCGTAGTCCAGCTTGCTGCCCCACAGAACAGCACACTAAGACTCAGGACACGGGCCCAGGCATGCTAAGCCCCCTCTCGATCCAACCTTCCCATTGCAGGCTTCAGCCCAACAGGCCTTCATGGCCTAAACCAAATGAAGGGGGTTGTAGCCCCTGCGCCTCCTTCTCTCCTTATCGCGTCTCTCTTGCTGCACGGGCCCAAGCCCAGCAACTCAAGATCAGCGCCCCAGCGCCATGGTCCAGCGCACGAACCCGAGTCCATGTTCAACACTTAGAAGGTCCAACCTTTCCTCCTCCAAGCAACCCAGTGCGCCGACCCCAGCACCGACCAGCCGATCCATCTACAACAGCATGGCTGCCTCGGCAGTAGCACAGCAGCCCACGAGGAAGTGAAGAAGATTCTTAAGGGAGGGTGAACAAATATCCTTTGGCTTTCTCTCTTTCTTGCGGGGTTTTACTTGCACTCCAAATTTATTTAATCCTTTGCTTGACGCATACTAAAATAGGTTTTGGTGGCAATTACATTCCCCTTCGTAGAAGAATTTAAATTCCAAATCAAAGAGGGAATCTACATCAAATTGGGACACAAACTTCATTGCAACTTTGGATTCCTACACTTCCTACCCTTTCCTGTGAGCAGCCCAGCAAGTGTGGGGGCATTTGTGGAGCCAAAAGTAATCTAAAAAACAATGGAGCTGACATGTAGATTATTTCCCAAGAAAGACAAGATTGTCTCTATTAAATGAGTAAATAGCAACCTCATTCACCACGCGCAGCTGAGGTAGAGCATGCAAAAATCAATGACTGCTTAAGGCACCCCTGCCGGTAGAAAAAGTCTAAGGTATTTATGATAGAATAATCCCTTATTCTTATCATAAATACATTTGTAATCAGAGAAGACCTCTTTCAAGTAAGTAATCCTAATTCCATTTATTTAAGATATTTACCTAATTACTTCAAGATATTTATTTACACAAATATCTTGGAATATTCCCATTTAAACACAAGCCGAGGGCCGGCCACCTCTAAACGCTAGAGGGCTAGCCCATCTCCTATTTTTCTCCTATAAATACATCATTTATCTCCAAAATTCATTAAGCTTGAGTTACCCCTAAAGAGGCTTTTTGCTTTCCATAACTACTCAAACACTTTGTTTTCAGAATTCTAACTTTGACATCAGAGATTCTTCGGCCAAAGCCCCTCCCCCCCATTCATCGTGGGCGCGTGAGGATTTTGGCCTTAATCATAGGTGTTATTATTTTGCAGGTGCATTTTCGTCAAAGGAAGAGGCGGCATAAATTTGCATCCACATTGAGTTTGCTTAAGATCAGGGACATGAAGCACATTTTTTAATTGGAAATTGTAATGTGCAATAGGCAAAATAAAAGATCCAGAATGAGAGATGGGTAAACCTTTTCCATCACCAATGTAAACTTGTTCAAGTCCTATATAAGCTTCTGGATTATGAAGATTGGCATAGGAGTTGGTCCTGTGAGATGTAGCACCTGAGTCTACAATCTAAGTACGAGCAGAATTTGATGTGCTTGCCACCATTGCCGAGTAAGAAGATTTGGCATTGTAATTTGCATTCATGCAATAAGAACAATCCCAAGCTTCATGATCAAATTGCCTACAGATTTGACATGGAATTTTCTTGCTAAAAAGTTGAAAGTAGTTGCGGCCTCCACGATTATTGTTGTAATTCTGCCTCTAATTATTGTTGTGATATGAATTCTACCTCTGATTGTGATTGAGGTAATTGCATAAAAGGTTAAGGCATTAGGGCTTGGAATCATCGGAGAAGAGATACACTTAACAGTATGTATCAGACGACGGAGATGCAAAAGTCGCCATGGCTAAAAACATTAGGGTTTGAAGTCAGCAAGTAGAGAAGAAGATCACAGTGGGAAGCTAAAAATTTTGGATCAAAAGAAAGCGGTCGTTAGATAAAGAAACAATGATACCATATTGGGAAATGTATTTTTATTTCATTAATTGTAATAAGATTACATTTGAGTATATATATATACATGTAAGCTAAGTCTAACAAACTACTAACTGTCCTAAGAAACTGTAGCAATTACTTAGCCTCTAAGTTTTATCTCTTAAAGAGATATTTACAGTTTTATCCTTAATAGAAACCTCTAGAGGCACCTCCTGGAAAGCCTCCACCCATGCTGGCTGGAACCCTCTGAGTATTCTTCCTTGAAACCCTCCACCCAGCAGGCCACCGAGGATTCTTCCTGGAATCCCTCCACCTAAGCTTGCTGGAAAGCCACCTGGCATGCCTGATGCCTCCACACCTTCTATTAGAAGATGACTCATCTTGCTTCTTAGCCTTCTCATATGCGGCCAAGCACCAAATGAGCCAAAATCAAAATAGACAATCTTTTCAATGGAATGAACTTCAAGATCTTTAATGAGCTTCAACACAGCGGCGTTGCCTCTCGTGCTCAATCATTTTGTCCTCTCTTTGTTTGTGAAGCCTATCATATTTGGGACGGTGTTCTTTAATCCTGTGCACATTTGGTTCAATCTACAATTGGAGGAGTTGCCATTAGGTGGAAAAACCAACCCTAAAACACAAAGACAGACTATTTGCATTTCATAGAGTTAACCCACAATAATTGACATTCACGAAATCGAAAGTTTAAAAATGCATGTTTCAATAATGTAAATTGCATTCATTTAAGGACAATACTTGAATCCTAAATAGTCAGGACCCTTCATACTGCCCAATCTACGTGGCACAATAAGAATTTAACACGTGTAATTTTTTTTTCAAAAAATAACCAAACCTCGTTCATGCTTGGAAGCCCAAAGGTTAACGACGTCTTCTGCCAATTACAGAGGACTCCAATTATCCTTCTCCCTCTTGCTCACACTACATTTCCCTCTCTCTCTCTCTCTCTCAGACTACCCCTCTTTCTCGCTTAGACCACCATCCACACAAAGCAACAATGGCGAACTCCGAGCAACAATGACGACGAACAGCAACAACGACGACCATCTACCTAGGCACCTATCCAGAGGATCAATTCTCTACTGTATTTGATGGTATGTTTTCAGTTTTATATGATTTGAATTTGCGTTCAAAATTTTGGGTGGTTGTTTTTCTTCATAAAGCTTATGGCTTTGGGTTTGAAAATTGCAATATTTGTATTGAATGGGCTCTGTTTCGTCCCATATTGAGATGCAACAAAATAAAACCAAATGAATAATGGAGAACATATATTGAGATGCAACAGAATAAAAGCAAATGAATAATGAAGAGCATATTTCATGTCTCTGGATTAATGTTATGTTACAGGTTATGGAGAACAAAGAACCTACAAGATTAGATAGTCAGTCATTACCTAGTGATGAAGAGGATTAACAAGGTGCAAATTCTTAACCAACTTGTCAATCCCAAAGTCATGATGGATCTTTGGGACCTCCTCAGCTGAATAAAAGCAAAGAAATAATGGGAGATCTAGAAGTTGGAATGGAGTTTAGTTCTAAAGATAGCGCATACGATTATTACTGCAACTATGCTCGAGATAAGGGTTTTGACGTGAGGAAGCATCGTTGGAAAAAAAACAATGCGGGTATTGTAACAAGAGTAACTTACACTTGTTCAAGACAAGGTTTTCGAAGAAAATGACGAGCCAGTTGAAGGTATAACTTATACTCAACCAGTTTCAAAGGTCGGTTGTCAAGCCCACATGACTTGCCTTCTTAAAAAGAATAGAAAATTTAAGATTGTTTCCTTTGATGCAAATCATAATCATGCTTTGGTTCGAACCCCTGTGAAGCACATGTTGAAGATTAATCGTAAGATATCCCAAGCTCAAAAGGCGCATGCTGATAATGCAGATAAGTCAGGAATACCAATAAAAGCAACTATGGAATTGATAAGCAGAGAAGTTGGTGGGTGAGAGAATCTTGGGTTTCTTGATAAAGATTATCGAAATTACATATATCAAAAGTGAAAGACAAACGTCGAAAAATGAGATGCTGGGGCTATATTGCAATATTTTCATAAAATGCAAGTGAAGGACTCGTCTAATTTTTACTCAGTGCAGCTTGATGAAGATGATATGATCACAAATATGTTTTGGGCAGATTCATGTTCAATAAGTAATTATAGTCTCTTTGGAGATGTCATTTGTTTTGACACAATGTATCAGACAAATGAGTATGGTAGACCATTTGCACTAATTCTTGGTGTTAATCATCATAAACAAACTATAGTTTTCGGTGCAGCTTTGCTATATGAAGAAAGTGCTGATTCTTTTACATGGCTATTCGAGACTTTCTTGGAAGCAATGTCCCGAAGCAACCAAAGACCATATTGACAGATCAACCTGCTGCATTGGCTAAAGCAATATTAGAAATTTTTAATGAATCTCACCATCGCCTATGTGTGTGGCATATTTATCAAAATGTTGCCAAAAATTTGAGCCATGTGTTTAACAGGTCACATCAATTTGCTTCTGATTTTGGTACTTGTGTATATGAGTACGAGGACAAGGAAGAATGGCTTTATGCATGGAATGATATGATTGAGAAATATAACCTCAAGGGAAATAAGTGGTTGAAGGATTTATTTGTTATGAAGGAAAAATAGGCATTAGTATATGGGAGACATACTTTCGCTGCCAACAAGATGTGTACCCAACGTAGTGAAAGTATGAATAACGTGTTAAAGAAGTACTTAAAACTAAGTCACTGTCTTTTGCATTTCTTTGAGCATTATGAGAGGCTTTTAGAAGATCGACGATATCAGAAATTAATTGCAGATTTCAAGATGATGTAAACTACACCCATGTTATTAACTAATGTTGAGATGTTGCGAAATGCAGCGGAGATTTATGCCGCAGAAGTTTATAGACTATTCCAGAAGGAGTACATGTGTATCCTGAATTACAATATATACAAAGTTAGCAAGTCTGGGATGACATATGAGTACAAGGTAACTTATAATGGCAAACCTCAAGAGCATTTTGTCAAATTTGAAGCTTTATCAGAAGGAATCACATGTAGTTGCATGAAGTTCAGTTTTGTTGGGATTTTATGTTGTCGTGCATTAAAAGTGTTAGACAAGAAGAAAGTGAAAATAATCTCGCATGATTACATTTTTAAAGCGATGGACAAGAGACACATTGGGTAGAAGCATAACTAATTATCGTGGAGGTGAGGGTAATAACCATGTTAAGGAGTCTATGGGGAGGCGTTATAGCCATTTGTGTCGTAATTTTCGTGAGATAGCATCCTTGGCAGTAGAACATGAGAAGTTCACAACATATGCTCATGAGTGTTTAGTTGATATGCTAAAAGGTTTGGAATAAATGAAAAAAAAAAATTATGTCAAGATAATACATGTACTAATAAAACATCAGAAGGTCAAGCTTCAGTATGAAAAAGTGGAGCAATTAAGCAGGAGGGTCAAATTTTAGATGGTGAAAGTGTTGCAAGTAAACAAAAAGGTCAAGCTTTTGATGGTGAAAGTGGTGCAAGCGAGCATAAGGAAATGATACAACTTGATGACGAGTGTGAGATCACAGCAGGTGAAGTTAAAAGAGAAGCTATTGTTGGACGTCCGTGTAGTAGATACAAAGACTCGCTTGAAAGGCGTGGGAAGCCACAAACAAAAGCCACCAAATCTTCAACAAGAAAAGGCACCCGCTTGAAAGTACATGTTCTAATTCATCATAAATATGTTATAGATTATATATCATTATGCCCAGTTATGTGGATTATGTTTTCATTTAGGAATTGTTTTTTTTCATTATGAATATAACAGGATTGTGCTCCTTTTAGTGGCAATTCAAATGAGTAACAGGTTATTCGACATGGATATCCTATGTTCAATGTGCTGACTCAAGTAAGATATCATTTTCATATTTAATTTTGTTTTGTTCATTGTTTGATAAAAAGAAACTCCATATAAAAAAGTCATGTTTTTAGAAGGGATCCTATATGAATGTTGGAACCGAAGTATCATTTCCAAGCACAAATATAGGTGCAACTAATCAGCACGGAAGCATGCCTTTCACTAATTAGCAACTTCTTTAGCTTCAGGTAACTAGTATAATTTAATTACTATTATATTCATACAAATGATTTCTGTTTATATATGTATAATTTTCCTATTATGACATGTTTATATATTTCACTATTATAGGGATCATGTATTGAGAATGGAACTCAAGTACCATTTTTTGGTCCATTTACAAAATCTCATCATAGCATTCCTCTTATTCAACAATTCCAGGTAACTAGTATAACCTAAGAAGTATTATCGTATTGTTTTTAGCAATGAATTTATATAATATAATTTGTTTGGTAATTTATAGGAAGTTATGATGCACCGTCATGACCTTTCACAAAGTAACAGTGCAATCAAGGGGCCTGGAAAATGAGAAGATAAAGACCATGGAGGCAATTTCTGTTGAATTGGAGAAGATGTTGTAATCATTTTGTTGAACTTGTACCGTATTAAACAACAATGACTGAAGGGATATCACAAGTCAAGTGCTACTTTGGTGATAATTTTGGAGATTGCTATTGCTACTTTGGTTTTGGTTCATCAAATGACAAAATTTCCTTTCACTAAACATCTTATTTTTCATGTACTACTAAGGAGCCAAACTGGTTTCATATGTTGATTTTCTCATGTATTCCTCTGTAGGTGTCTCAATGTAACTCTGCATCAATACACACACTCTGACCAGATACACAAATGACAATGTCCTAATTAAGTAAAATTGAATAAAGGAGAAAGACACTTTCAGATGTACATGAAAACAAAAACGTTTTCCGTGAGAATACATAAGGTTGTAAACTCTGTTTGACTTATAGAGATGATTTGAAAGAGGCTATCAAAATATACAAATACAAAACAAAAGTCTCTTACTCGTTTATAGATTCCAACCCAAAATTATAAATGAAACTAAGACGAATTTCACATATTGTTTTACCCTCTCATACCAATTTGAGAAACAATCTATGTCCATATTAGACCATAGTCATCAGCATATACAAAGACATTATTTATATCAGATAGAGACATCAACTCCTTCCACTCTAGGCGTCTGAGACGTGTCAGTGATAGCCAAGAGGAGCTTGTGCTTTTCTCAATCTCTTATCCACGTAATGAACATCCTGCACACAAATGACCCACAAATTATGAGATTCGAGATATTTTGGAAAACATATGAACACGATAGCTTTCGTTATATGGGCATCACTGAATGGAACAAGTTGATTACTAGAATCTTGACAACTCCCAGAAAAAATGGAACACAATACATCTTAATAAAGTGACCAAATTGTAAAACCAATCAAGGGGCATGAAAATGGAAAAAGGAATCTAATACTCACATATGCAGAATGGTTGACATTGTGGTGTTGCAAACTTTGCTTTGTATGGCTTTGCCCTTGTGGCTGTTCTTTATGTAGCTCTTCAACCTACTTGTATTCAAACACAAAAAAGAAAACATACTACAAAATATAAAAAATAAAACCCAAAAAACCGAGAATTCGTGCAACTGCAATCCCTAATATACCAACACCAATAACAATAATAGAAAGGATGAAAATAGCCTACTATCGAATAATACATCTATGAACGGATCCTTCGGTTCCATTGGGATTGAAAAGAAAAAGGAGAATTGAATTCAATTTTTAAATAATTCGAACAAATTTAACAATGACAAGAGCAAACCCTAATAAGAGAAAACCATGCTCACATCATAAAATTTGAACATAAAAATTGAGAATGGAGAAAAAGTACGATGTAATTCTTCGAAAACATACCCGATTCCTTGTTTTTCAAGATCGTCTAGGTTTTCTATTCAATTTTGCCGCTCGTCGTCGTTGCTCGGAGCTCGTCCTTGCCACTCTGGGTTGATGGTTGTCTGACCAAGAAGGAGAGGTAGTCTGAGAGAGAGAGGGAGAGGGAGAGGTAGTGTGAGCGGGAGGGAGAAGGACGATTGGAGTCCTCTTTCATTGGGAGAAGACGTTGTTAACCTTTGGGCTTCCAAGCGTGAACGAGGTTTGGTTCTTATTGTGTAACTAGATAAAATAGGTTGTTACAGAATGCCAAAATATTCTAGTAATTGAGCCTTTATCTTGCACATTTTTCTTTTTCTGCTATTGGTCTTCTAAATGGCCAAATTCATCTTTAAAGATTAATTAGACCACAACTCAGCACCATCTTCAATTATCCCCTTTTGATTCTCTCTCAACATCAGCATTTGTATTTAGTTCCACTTACAGCACCATTTTGCCTCATTTTCTCTAAAATGGACTCTATAATATGATTAACTGCACGCCCACACAAAAGAGGGTAAAACTTAAGCAGTTTAATTAATAAATATCACAAAGAGACTAGGAATAGATGATATAAATGTATGATAGGAGCATATTTATGCGACTTAGTTAGCTTGTTTTCTTGCATTTATGTTGTTAGTTCCTAGTTATTTTAGTATTTTAAGCTATTTTCGTATGTTTGTAGGTCCAAAAGGCTAAAGAGGCAAGAAAGTGCATTTTGGTGCATTTTGGAGCAGTTTTGGGCTTGGAATGGATAGCACATGCTTGGAGTAAGGTGGATGGACGAAATTGAAGTTCAAGATGGTTTTGGAATGTGCTAGAAGAATTAAGTCAAAGATTTTGAAGAAAGGAATCAATCAAGAAGAAGGAAACATTAATTTAAACTTACCTTATTATCAGAGGATATTCAAAACACCTTTCCTTTTCCTAAAACATTTAGCCTTCTAAAAGTCAAAGAGTCAACCCCCCAAACCGTGTAAACCATTTCCCTTTCCTCCTAGGATGTTGCCGGACCTCCTAAGACACTTTCCCTTCCTTGCAGCACAAGGAAGATCATTCCCTTTCCTATTTTGTGCCACAAATCACATTCCTTTTCCTTCCAGATCCTGCCGCACCTTACATTCCCTTTTCCTCTTGGATTCTGACATTTACTTACCCTTTTTCCTTAAGGAATCTGTCTCCAAAATTAATTAGGGCTTTGATTACCTTTCCCTATTAATTTAAAACCCTTGCCGCACCAAAGGGGGAGTGATTCACTTTCATTCATACTCTCAGTCATCCACCACCACAAATGAACACAAAAACCTTCACCCACAACCTTGTGCCACAACTTTGCAAAGGAAGAGAGGATAGCTTGGAGTCGTGCTAGTCATTCAAGACCTTTGGATTGCTGGAGCGTTCTAGGTGTCTTCTACTTTTGTTTTCAATGTTTAAATTCAATTGTCTTTGTTTAATTGCAAGTATGAGAAACGAATTTCTTTTTAGCTAGAGGTGGATTCAAAGCCATGAACATATATGTAATATGAATTGATTTCCTCCAGTTATAATTTCTTAAATCGTGAATGCAATTTGCTTAACTGATTGATTGATAACTTATTCTTGTATGTCGATTAGGGGTGCACACTTAGTTTGCATGCAGGGATTTGAAACTAAAATATAACGGAGTTTCACCTAATAGTTACAAACTTATATTTACAAGTAGTGGAAGTCGCTTATAAACGTTCGTGTTAAGTGAATTCCTGGCAGGAGTATCATGCGTTCATAGTTACGAATGCCTTGTCAATGCTTATGATTTTCATAGAACTTAATCATCTTTGATATGTATCTCTATTATGCGTTCATGTAGGGGACTATTGAAAAATAATTTGGTTGCAGATGCGTTCATCCAATTCAATGACTTTAGGAAATTCTGATGGTTAATTTGTGCATTCACGATTAACTTGGGGCGTTGAGGTTCATGGTTTATTGGAAGAGTAACTGGAAATTGATTTGTATGCATATGTGTCATGTGTGGAGAAGAACCCTCTAGCTAGCTTTTCACCCATTGAATCACTCTAATTTCGTGACTTTGTCTTAATTTTATAATATGTTTGTTTAAATTTCAAATTCGTCAAAACCAATTCTCCTCTTCCTCTTCAATACTTGTGTTTACTTAGTTAGAATCTGCCTAAATTTAGTTTTATTAGTGTCTTGAGTTAAGTTAAGTTAGAAATTCGTCCAAAATCATTCTTAGTTTCTGTTTTGAGTCAATTTGCTTGTTTTGTGCTGTTTTGAGTCATTCTAGTCAGTGTTAAGTTATTTGAGTCTAGTTTAGTGTTTTTGAGTCAGTTTTCAGTAGATTAGCAATCCCTTCTAATCCCCGGCCTAGAACGATCCCTACTTACATATACTACATTGATATGGTTTAAATTTGTGTGTTGATTTAATTTGCATCAATATATGAAATATACGAGTTATCACATACACCGAAACCTGATTTTTGCTAGTGCTGGAGCAAAACTAAAACTAAAAACAAACAAAATCAAGAAAAATCTAACTAGACGATTTTTTATGGCTAAACAATTGCATTGAGCATGTGCAACAAGCCTTTAAACCTCTTGGTGTCCCTAGTAGGAGTTGTGTCTCCTGAAGGTTTGTAGTGATAACGCTCACACACAGCTATAGACTCTGTACAAAAATTGGTTGTGTCTCCTATGGCACGGATCAGTTTCGCTAGTTTGAATTGCAAATGAGCTCTACAAAATTGTCAGGCTATGCCAAGGTAAATATGTTCTATAAATACATAAGCATCAACAACGCGAAAAATGGGCGCTCCAATTCAACACACAATTGCCCTGCGCAAACCTCTCAAACACCTTGAACTTTTTATTTTCTTTTTCCTCGCCAACACATCTTCAGTTTGGATAAACAACATTGTGAAGGCAACCGGTAACATCTTCAGTTTGGATAAACAGCACTGGAGCAGTAGAATTAGCCAACCGAGGAGCACCTTTAGTTTGGATAAACAGCACTGCTTCGAGACCCACTGGTTATCTATCCAAGTCTCGGTATAAAAGGATTTCCGAGTCCTTGTTGGAAGAAGTCATTTCATCAGCCTTCTCGGCGAATTGAGGTGTTACCACGCTAGGCACATTGAAACTAGAGTTTATTTTATGATTGGATATTCGCAAGCATATTCTAGAGTTCAGCATTGCGATGGTCGAACTAAAGGAAAATTTTTGTCCTAGCTAAGAACATGTGAGAACATTTGAACACATAAGCAAACCAATAACACTTTATAGTAGGCATGCATTCAAAAATGATTCTAAAACCCATGACTTTCAAAGCCTAGTGAATGGTGAACCACAAGACTCTTTAATAACATTAAGGAGAATGAAGGATTTTGAGATTCATTACCCTTGAAGCTCATCCTTGTTTACACAAGGGATTCACCCAAGTGGAGGGCCTTCAAGTCACCTCCTAGCTTCTTAGATCTTCCTTGTGATATTCTTCCTTTTGATACTCATTTGCTCCTTGAGGATGTGAGGAAAAGTTCTGCAAGAACACCAAAGGTTTGGTGTCTCTAAGTCTCCACACCAAGGATGAGGTGTGAAGATGAAATGGATGACTTAGAGAAAAAAAGATTGCTAGCTATTTCTTCCCTAAGTGGCCGGCCACTTTTAGAGAAAAAGAGAGAAAATGTTTCTCTACTTTGCCTAAAAAAAAAACCCTAATGAGGTAAAAGCTATAAAGATGCTTTTACACCACCTCACATGTGAGTGGTAAACTTGCAATTAACCCAAGTTTGCTACCACTCACCCTAGGCCGGTTTTGACTTTTTTTTTGGGTTAATTTCCATTTAGTTTTAGTTGTCACACACTAAACTCAATGGGCCTTGTGGACCAAAAACCCTTTTGGGCCTCGAAACCCAAAACCAACTTAAAAGTCCAATACGAACCTTTCGTAAGATTAATTAACTAATTAATTAATCTTGACCATTCTCAATTAAACTATTTAATTGCTTATCCATCTCATTTATATTTCTTCACTCTCATCCTTACTCGATGTACAATCCATTAGGTTCCAATTAGCGAGGCAGTGGGGGATTGTTATTCTTAATGATCGATTATGAATTGAAACTACATTTCAATTCTCCCCTTGATGAAGATTAGTGTTTGCTAATCCTCAGGGATTCCACAAACCATGAGTGACACCTAGCAGTATGTCATGGCTACCCAAGCTAAGTAGAAATGGTTGGAGAACCTATCCAGTTACAATTACAATGCAATTCGGTCCTTCTCTAATACAATACTCTTAATCACATTGTTTGAGTGATAGTTTGTTTCATGCCTACTATCCAATGTGATACTTCTCTATATGATTCAATTAAATATGATTTGGAACAAACTTCCTAAGTCATATTCGAATGCTTTGGCCAAAGACTCCCGAATCCTATCTTAGGAACAAACTTCCTAAGTCATATTCATATGCCTACATGACTAGATAGCTTGACCCCAACAATGTCGTGGACACTCTCGATGGAATGCCTTTGACATGATCAAAGATCAAGGACCTAACCATTAGACATCAATGATGCCTCAGGTCAAATGACTACTTTGCATATTGCAACTTATGAGTTCTTACATGACATGTATGTTCGAACTCTCTTTTGATCGTTGTTCAATGTACTCGATTACCCTTTCGAGCACCTAGGTCTTTGTCTTAGTGTCCAACACTGAATGACTTGAGACTAGTCATACTCATGCTTAAGTTAACATAACACATACTAACCTTAGCGAATTGTCAATGCCCAATTGGCAATCCTATGGCTAGGAACGTTTTAGGAATGAACATAAGAGAAAGGTCTCGTGAATCTAACTTACTTAAATCACTTCTCTCTTAGATTAAATACATTCCTTGGATTCCCTTAATGCTTCAACATAATACAATAAATAGTGATTAACAATAAGCTTTGCCCTTCATTAAACATACAATAGTTTAACACAATAAGTATTCCAAAAGCTATTACATCAAATGAGTGGCTTTATGGGCATACTTCCAACACGAACCACATTTACAATTAAGACACTTATCTCTTTTGAGTATTTGTGTCCGTACAGTCTAGTACCAGTTCGGCGTACTTATATTCTCACAAATATAATTACTGAGGCCGAACCCAGCACCGACGATTTGTGAACTTCGAAGAAACTAGTAGCCTTGCCTTCGGGCTCTAGAATCCAAAGGCCGAGATAAGTTCCTCCCTCAGCCGCAATCGCAAGACACAGAAGTCAACAGCGTGTCCAACACAAACATCAACATTCATTTTACTCCCCGGCCGAGTTCGACCGACGAGTTGGCATGCCCCCTATTCGACCGAAGGACGTAGTTAGCTTATTAATTACTCGGCATGGGCGCCACGTAGGCTAGGTAGTTTTTAGGGTCAACAACTGTACTTTACTTATGCTCTGGCATCACATGTGAAATGGGTCCATTCCCGCTCACATGCGCACTCTTCCATTTAGGCACTTCTAGGTTTAAATTTACTCACATTTTCCACATCACTACACTTTATGGCTTCGTCACCTTCCTGGTGTCGGCCAGCACAACTCGATTCGGAATCCAAGTGAACATTCCGGTTCGGGGTGTGTCAAGATAAGCCAAAGAGACGTTTAAACTTGAAAAACAAATATGATCACATCAATTTCGTGTGTGGACTACCAAGAATTTATGCTCATTTCGTATAATTTTTAACATGGATCAATTAGTCAAGTCATTTCCTCTAGAATCCATATTTCTTGAGAAACCATTTAAGTAATGCCATTTTCTGTATAGATGGCTAAGAACAGCTTAAAGGAGAGAGGTCGGATAGTCCAAATTCTAAAAGAAGGGGAAAGCCATATTCTGGTATAAAAGAATATCAGTCTCCACTTGAGAAAGGAAGGTTATCTGTATCTATTTTTAGAGATTTAATCTCACAAAATACAATTACAGAATAATAAAGATATATAAGAACTTGTTTAACTCTAAACGCGCGTGTTTGGTTTAGATCCCTACTTTATAAATGACATAATAGAATGTGGTTTCATTAAATCACATGAATGCAAGGTTCTAAAAGTGCTTAGACGTTAGCCGGGCGGCGGATTGGGGCCTAGTGCCTAGACGGCTAGGCAAGAGCCTAGACAGATTTAAGTAAATTTATTATATATCGTATAAATAAGTGTCTGCTTATATTTAAAAAATACATAATTTCAACCACTTAGTACTACGGTCTAGTGGTATTCTTTTTCACTTGTAAGCGAAAGATGTTAGGTTTGATTCTCGCCAAATGCAAAATTGAACCATATTATATGGCAAGCTCATTGTAAGGCTTAGCCTACTGTCTCACTCCTTTAGTGTAAATATTATCGTTTATTAAAAAAAAAAAAAATTTCTTTAGGATATATAAAATAAGAAATAGTGTCACAGCCCGTCCCGGAATTTATTAATCGAGGATGTGAAATGATGGGATTGCCCTTGAATCTACTACGGTATGTGACATTTCATTGGGTTTTATTGTCCTATCCTAAGTTTGTTTTGGAAAAATAGTTGGAAATTAATTTGGAATATTTTTATGTGGTTGGGGTTTTTGTAGACCACACACCTTCATTTTTTTTCACTCTCTCTCTCTCTCTCCCGCATGCTCACGGTCTCTCTCTCCCTTCTCTTTCGAAAGGTACGGACAACCCCAAAGGTTATCAAACCTTCACGGATCGACGTGGTTGAGACCACCATCGTACTCCTAGAGACCATACGAACCCATTGGTACCCATTTCAGGTAAGGGTTCATACGTTTTCACGCTGAAATCACGAGGTCTGTGATTGTCACTATTCACCAACTTTTAAATGGTTGCATTTTAGGACAATCCAAGCTTACCACGAGCTTAAGGAGGTCCCCACGAAGCTCGGAGTGCTTCGTTTGAAGGTTTGGGACGTCGGGATCACAAGGTTCGAAGGTGGCCGGTTTTGGTGAAATTTTCCCGACGCGATTTGGAAGGTTTTGAGGCTCCAAGGAGGTATAGCCTTCTTCCTCTCATGATTTGTGACATTTTGGTGAAAATTTTATGAAAAATGGTGCAAAAACGAGTGAGAAAAGGGCAGTTGCAGGGTTGCCCAGAATCCGGCGCCGGTGGCACTGTTCCGGCGTCGGGAGGTTGAAGATGATGCGCGTGGGGGGGCGCGTGAGGCCGTGGCCTCCCCGGCGCGTGAGGGCGCGTGGGCCCTAGAAAAATTTATTTAAAAATATCACGATGTTCGTGAGGTTGTGTAGATCGCGTTGGTATATTCATATGCCAAAATTGAGCATTTTATGAGAAGTTATTTCGAATTGTTGGTTATGTGCTTAAAATAACGTTTTTATAGTTGTTTCGCATATAGGTGAGATCTACCCCGAGGACGAGCGCAGTCAGAGGCGTCACGGGGGTTACGACCCTGCGACATACCAGTGAGTGGGCAGTTTTGTTTTCATTATACGCCTATATACTTAATGATTTTTCCCAGAATTTGAATTAAAATGAAAGTATGTTTTGAAATGCCATGCATAGATTTATATGAATCATGTGATTGAAGTGCCATGCATAGTAATTACATGAAATATGTGAATGGATATTATATGATGCATATATTTGAATGGGTGCTGCGGACGCACAGGTGAGTATCAGGTGAGTTACATTTGGTGTATTGAATTGTTGGATGAGATTTATATTGAGAGCTCATAACCTGCACCCCTGGTGTTAGTGCTTATGTTATTCACCGCATCACACGCTCACCTTGGATCCAAGTAGATGCTAGTCGTACAGACCACTGGAGGTGGTTCCGACATGCTAGTCGTACAGACCTTAGAGACGGTTCCGACTAGTAGGTGACCTTAGATTATGTGCACAGATGATTGATGAGAGAAGCACTAGAGCGTATTATTACACCATCCGAGTCGTATAGACTACTATAGGTAGTTCCGACTCATGTGCAGCGTAGTGCCGTACAGGTCGCAGTTGGCGACTCCGGCAGGGCCGTACAGGTCACAGTTGGTGACTCCGGCTGGATTGGATATTGAGCTCTAGAATCAGCCGTACAGGACCACTGCAGGGTCTCCGGTTGATTTATTATTTCACCTGATTATTGTTGATGCATCCATATTATGTTTTTGGCTCATGGCATGGCATATTTCTCTGGAAAATGATGAATAAGGGTGTTTGAGATTTCCGAAGCTATATATATTTATATATTCTATTTTTCTGGGAAAGTATACAGGTTTTTCTAGCGAGGGGATATATATGTTAATAAAGGAAAGATTTTGAAAGCTTTGTTTTAATGACCCACTCACCTTGTTTTGCGCCCCTCCAGGTTGTAGTTAGGAGTGTTTGGTGGCTCTCGAGGATTCCCACGGCTGTTCTGACGGACTTCACTCATGTAGGATTCACCTTCGGGTGTTGTAACTTAGTAATTGTCCTACTTGACTGCATTTGAACCTTATGCTCTGATTATGTGTATTTCATACTTTAACTCTCTCTCTAGCATATCATTAGGAGTGTACTGCTAGTATTCGGTTTCTAATTATTCATACTCTTTATCCTATTGCTTCCGCATTGCGTAATGGTTACGTCACGTTTGTGACGGCCAGCACGCCCTGATTCTCGGGTCGGGGTGTGTCAAATAGAATGACATATATATTATAAAATATTAGAACATAATGAAAACATAAGGAACAAACATATAATGTGTGTTCGTTTATGTATTTAACAAGTCTTTTATAATTTATGAAAAAAAAATAAAATGCAAAATACAAGTTATCTATTTTCTGTCTAAGTGAGAGTTGTGACCTAAGTTGATTATGGGGGGCGCCTAAGCAAGTATAGGCGTCCTTTATTAAATTTTCAAACGCCTAGTGATTAATTGGGATGGTGACGCCAAGTGATTAATCAAGGCAGTGACCAGCTGTGACGCTAGGCAGGAATTTTTAGAACAGTGCATGAATGTAAGACTAGAACAAAGCTCACCCCAATACTTCCAAGTCTACAAAGATTAAAAGCACCACAAAAAAACAATGACAACATAAGAGGAGTAAGAAAATGACCAACATATATGATCTAAGGTAAAAAAGTAAAATGCCATTCGAAAAAATTAATCTGAAGCGAGACGAAACAAATAACACATCTCCAAATCTGTGAATTCAACGTGACCCGAGTAACATACTCAAATAAGTTGATGAACAAGGACTAATATAACATGGCAGAAGCCCATAATAAGAGTAGAGCAGAAAATCCAGTCCACTCAACCTTGCCGGAACCGCTACCGTCATTTCCCGGTGTTCCTGCAAACATTAATCACAATATTATAACACCAAATGCTAGATTTCACACTAAATTTACCACTTGGTAAACCGCTAAAAATTCATAAGATTTTTTTATTTTCAACTCAATGAAAAGGTATGACATTTGACTCCTGATTGATGCCCAAGAAACATGCCAAAAGATGTGGAAAATAAAAATATACGGTTAAATATTAATTTATTACTTTGAAGTTTCTTAGATCTTCAACCTTTCATACATCAAGTTTTTTGTCTCGGCCTAATACTTAAAATCATAATTTTGGATTCTACGTGTCAATCTGGCATCATGTAGACATTAAAAATATTAAAAGTTCAAAAATTTAAGAATATATATACATATATTTTCTTGCTTTTGAAATTTCAATAGGGCAGTCAAACTTGGAGGCGCCAACAAAAGTTCGTAAATTACACTGAAACACATGGCATGTCCAAGTGCCCTTAGACCTCAGCCACCACTCATTTTAACTTAGCATTCTACTAATCCAATCACACAAGGAACTGTAAAACAATCAAAAAATTAAAAATTAAACAAAACAAAACATAAAAGTGTAACCGTGCCGCATAAATCGATTTATAGGGCTAGGGAGAGTAACTTTTAAATAATGTTATCTTATGTGTTAGTGAGTCAAGAGGATCTCGAGGCTTTGTCCCGAAAAGGATCCAATTCCTTGTTTTCTAATGACACTTATCATTAGATGGAAAAAGTTATAAATTTAAGTCCTATGGACGATACTTGTTGAATAAAAAAAACAAACTTAGCAACCAAGACAGACCAAACAAAAACTCTCTCTCAACACTCATAATTATCATTGACTATGAACTCAAACCGCTATTATTGAAAAATTATTTGGTGTATGATAGGGGCAAAACTTTGATAGGAATATTTGATTACGACTAATTTTGAGTTAAAATATTCAAAAATATTTCCTCCAGTTCAAATTCAAAACCGAAATTCCAAAATCTGAAAAAAACTGGATAGGAATCAAAATGTATTTAATATTTCCTAATCCGTTCAGAAATTTCGAAGTTGCATAACTCTTGTATACACTTAACCTATACTTATTGACTTTGGATTTGTAATACAATATACTGAAATATGTAACTATTTTATTAATTACAATTCCCTTGAATACATTAAATACAAAAAAAGAGAATTAGAGAACTATGTAATTTTCTATTATGTAGAGATATAACTCGCATAATTTTGAAATTCTGACATAATTCTATTTCGAAAATACTGAATTTGGCAACTGTAGGAACACTCCGAAATTCCAATTCTGAAATTGAAAATGCAACCGGCCCTCTACCACAGTTGCAGAGAGGAGTGTTGTCCATGCACCATAGCGTGAACTCAAACTCTGTCGGCTTCCTAATTTAACATCTAATCTATCAAATTTATCGTTTACCAAAAAAGAAATTCTGAAATTGAAAATGATATGCATTTCCAATACTTTTTGGATTGGAATTAAAATCATGTATTTCCGATCCGATCATCAGGCCTAGTTGTATCGGGATGCCTTAGCACAGTTTATGATCTCAGTTTTAAACACACAAGATTATCAGCGATTAAATACAAATCCCATCTCTGCTACCAGAATTTTAAATTACGCAATTGAATTTTGAAATTTAAATATTGATATAAAACAATTTTTGTAACTATGATAATATGAAAGAGAAAAGTTTGGTACCTGGGGTTCCAGGTGTGGATTCTGGTGTAGGAGCACCTATGGCAGCTGCCAAAATCAAACCACAAAAACATATTTGTTCAAGATCTGAAACGGGCGAGTTGAGAAAAACCAAATTAAACAAATGGCGAACTGAGCAATAGTACCTTTGCATTTGGCGGTATCCATTGATTCGCCGCAAGCGGTGGCGATTCTGATACCGGAAGTGGCGTTGCCGCCAAAAGTCTCAAGGAGTCCGGGAGTGAAAAAGAGGTTGCAGAGACACGCAAACTGGGTGGCCACCGCCTGCTTGATGGCGGTGCAGCAGTTGGCAGCTGGCTGAGCTGTGTTCTTGAGGTAGTCAGCGCAGGGCACCAGGTCCTGAGCACAAGCAGGCGTCGTTTGACCGGCTGACGGTCCGACCAAACTTGCCATGCCTAACAACACAACCACCGTGGCCATCGCCAACTTGGAAATGCTATAGCTGCCCATCTCTCTCCCTCTCTTCTCTCTCTCTAATAAATTGGGAAGATGGGTGGCTTTACTATTTTTTTCGAATGCCGTGTGAGGCTTATATACAGCCGTTGTCACTTATTCAGCTTTATGGTTTGAGGACAAGGAAAATATTTTCCGAAAAAACGGACGGGCCATTGTGTTACTAGAAGGGATTTCTTAAGAGTTTTTTTTTTTTCAACGCAATTGCTTGTAATCTTCAAAATTTATAAAATATTGCATACGGTTATGAAGATATTGTTGAGAATGAGTTTTACATCGATGAGATGAAGGACATTGCATGGATTTATAAGGGATTGAACTACTTCTCATATTGCTTATTTGTTTTATAGTGGAACTTCAACTTTTTTCATGGTATTATAGTAGGTTAACCCACGTGTGAAGCCAAACGATCACACGCGCTCGACGTCACCTTGTTGTGTTGTCCACGTGTTAGTCTTGAAAATTCGCCACACGTGAAGGGGCATGTTGATAATGAATCTCATATTGATGGAAGAATAGACCTTGCATAAGCTTATAAGAAATTAGACTACCCCCCATATTGCTAATTGGTTTTATGGTAGAACCTCAACTTCCTTCAAATATAACAATTGATAACCAACGTGCAAAAGTGATTCACAAATGTACAGTTTAATTTGGTTCGACTTAAGTTTAACTCTCGTAAACTGAAACATAACCGCTGCATAACATTTACTTAATAGATTTTATTTCATAACTTAGGCTCATATTTACCCACTTTCGAGAATGGTGACGCAACATGATATGCTTGAGTTGATGCAAATTTTTTATATATGATAACCGAAATTGGTTATGAGGTGATTATTCTTTGATTTGGAGCAAGTTGATGTACATTTTAGTCCTGATGCAACTACTATTGTCAAAATATGTGATGACATTGTCACCCACAATTTTTTTTTTAATCAAAACCATTCACATTCTTTATTGGAGTAATGAACGCAAAAGTAAGTAATTAAGAATACTTATTCTTCTGCTCGCATTTAAGGGTTCGATTTTTCATAACTCAAGTTTCATTTGTACCAACAACAAAACAAAAAAGCAAAAGAGGAGAAACTTGACCAATAAGATGTTAACAAGTAGGAGGCAAAATCACGAGTTTTCGATTATGAAATGTGAATGCAAGTTTTTTTTTTTTTTTTTTTTTTATTTTTTATTTTTATTTTTTTTTTAAGAGAAATACGATGTTTGATATTCACTGCAAACAAAACAATGCAAGGATAAATTGACAACAAACTGGAAATAGAAAATCCTCGTCATTTCCGTGCTAGAAAATGAAGACACGCATTCGCAAGTCGACCATGACCGTTCATAATTCAATATTTGACGTTGCGGGCCGCATCAGCTAAACATAATTTCATCCCCAACTTCTTGTTTTCAGATGGATCCATGTGATATATGGGATACAAATTTGGTCAATGCGGTCAATGAGGACTCTGAGATAGAAACAAATGGCAATGACAGATAGTCACTTGTCAGCTAGTAGTGGTCAAGTTGACTTTGTCAACAATGAAAGTCATGCAAAAATAAATAAATAAAAGTAAAAGTTAGGTTCTAATTCTTAGTGGTGACATTTTCTTGATAAAAACTTTATCTTTTAAACTTTTGATTGAAGTCTTAAGTTATTTCCGCATCACCATTTTAGATTATTTTATTATAAATAAGAATTTAATTGAGTGTTTAACTCCTCGGGAAGGGATCCTTCTTAAATGCCAGGTAGACAGGCCATAGGCCCACTCCAACAACACCGATACTGTCCTTACTTGGCCATCTGCTCAATCCGTAAGGTGTGGGGTTTTAATTCAAAAGGCTTCGGTGATAGTTGGAGTGGGGTAATTCTATATAAATGGCTTGTTCTCAAGCCTTCAAGCCGATGTGGGACAGAGGAATTCTAACACTCCCCCGCACGTGAGACCCTATTTTATGGGTCACACATGGAGTTCCACACATCGGCAACCACGTGGAGCCAAGTCGGGGCTCACCCGTTCGCTCGAGGCCAATGGGGACCCGCCCGTTCACGTGGCATCTCTTGGCCTACATGGAGCCAAGTCGGGGCTCACCCGTTCGTGCGGGGTCAAAGGGGACCCACCCGTTCACGTGGATGTACGGGCCCGTCCCCTGACTCTGATACCAACTTGAATTGAGAATTTGTATATTGCATTGATTTGAATATTGGTACACAAGGTAAGATTTATACAGAACCTATGTGCTATTCTAAGTAAACAGATCCTAGAATAAAGCTAATTGCATTTACATCCTATAATCACTCTATCCCAAGAGTTGACAATTTCAGAAGCTACAATCACTCTCAATCAGATCGTGTAATTTCTTTTCCTTTAACAATCCTCTCCAGATCCCTTCCACCAAATCCACCAAATAAGGAGATTCGGGTCCTTGAAATTTGATCAAACGGCTATAAATAGGGGCCCCCTTTAAAGGGTATAATAACTTTAGTCGTTTGATCAAATTTGAAGGACCCAGATCCCTTGATTTGGTGGATTTGGTGGAAGGGATCCGGAGATGATCCCTTTCTTAACTCCTCTATTTCATACAACTAATTATCATATACATCAATTACTTATTCAATACAATTTAATTCCTAAACATTTTGTTTATTTTTTTATTCCATCGAAAAATTTAAAATAAGTGGGAAATGTTGTAGGCATAATTTACTGAATAATTGTGGAGGCCAAAAAGAGAGAGAGATAGTGCGGCATAGAGAGAAAATAGATAGATGCGTAATTGAGAGGTGTGTTCTATTCCACCCCATTGTGCCTTTATTTGTAGTAGTAGGGAAGGTTAATTCCTTACCGTTTTAGGATTACAACTCTAATAGGATATTGACTGCTAAAAGGAATATTCAAAGATATCCCTAGATACACTAGGATTTACACAATCACATTTCTAATCTAATAGGATTGCAACACTCCCCCTTGAGTGTGTAAATACTCAACTAAATGGCGCATCAAGTCTTCAGCGATGAAATCATCGGCACAATGAGCGAATACGAATATCAAATCAACGGAAGAGTGCATAAAAGGTAAAACTCACAAAACCTTGCTATGGTAAAACCCAAGGTGGGAGAAAAACCCATAGGCTAAGAAGAAAAGTGAGAAGTTGCATTAAGTCAAAACTATACATCTTCTGAACGCAAGTAGAAAAGCTCACAAGGGTATGATCAACCCAAGCTGGGTGCCTCGTTAAAAAACCAGTGGGAAAAATGCCCCTAATTGTACGGAAAAAGAGTACATAAAAATAAAGTGAGTATACTTCTGGTTACTCCCCCTAAGTTTGACAGAACTTCCAAATGAGAACTACAAGCATTGCGTATGAATAGTTAGGCATACCAATTCCTCGGACAAGCTTCTGGAAGGTTGACTTCAGCAGTGACATCATGTAAAGGTCGACAAGGTTGTCTGGGATCGGCTTGCATGACTTCAATCTTCTGATGCTTTGCTGATATGATGTAGACGCAATATGTCTTGGTGTTGACTTCGTTGATGTATCATGTCTTGGTTGGGTGGATACATGCGGCATAGTCTTCATGGATCATCGTTAGGACTCAACGATGGATGAAAACACAGCTAGTACTTCGAATATACTCAACAAAAACTCCTAACCATGTCTCACGTGTGGCGTAGTGAAGTGAGGTGAATCTTGGAACGATTCTAAGATTTCGCAACTAAGGTCATATCATGGACCTCTAAGATATTGCAATATCCCTTAACGGTAAAGACATAACCATTTTTTGATTTTGTCTTGTGCGAGTTTGATAAGTAACCAGCGTCAGCATAACAATAAGGTAAGCATCATTCCGAGGATCAGGGGGTTGGATCCGCTCGAGATGCCTTAGGATTTGCCCAAATCCGTAGTACCTTCAGGGTACGTCTTTAATACCAATTCAGTGGTTGCATGTAAGCGCAGTGCTACATCTTTACCAATAGATCAACAACGAATGAGATGTCCTGTCTAATATAATGAGCTAAGTACAACGAAGCGTAAAGTTGAACTTGAATTTCAGATTCCATAACCTCTTCAAGGGTCTCATTTGCATATAATGTATAGACGATCACTGGTACACTCAAAGGTAACACCTTCGAGGTGTAGTTCAACTGGTAGACCAAAGTATCATTAGAACAACACTTGAACTTTAGGTCAAGGCATAAACAAGTTTTCCCAAGATCCTTCATCTAAAATTCCATCTTCAAGTGTGAAGCAGTTTTCTCAAGCTCTTCCAGAGTCTTAATGAGATTCATGTCATTGACATAAACTGTAACTCTAGCAATTCGGAATAAAACTTCATAGTTTAACACGCAAGGGCATTCATTCATATCCCGACTAATCAAATAATCACTTAGACAAGTATACCACATCCGTTAGATTGTTTCAATCTGTAAGTGAACGCCTCAGACAAGTTGAGATGGTCTTTCGTGGTTTGGAACTATTTGAACCAGTCCATGTAATTCTTCGAGAACTTACATGTAAAGTTTCCATTAATCACAGGTTGTTTGAAAGAAACCTTGCGTCGTAAGGCGTGCATCATATCGCACTAGTTCATTCATCTCATTATGTTTCCTTTCCCACTTGTAACAGAACCTTGGGTAGTGTAGGAACGATAGGTCCAAAACACACTTTGTCCAATCAGTTCTACGTTGTCACTTAATCAACGAAACACGGCTCGATATCGTCATTTTTCATTTATGTCGGTAGCTACCATATAAGTGAAAACATCATCGATGGTAATCTCATCTCAATTCCATTTAACTCATCCAAACTAGTATACTGGACCAATAACTTCAAGTCTCGAGAGTAATCTGGAATAATCTCATGAGATAGAAATGATTTGAGACAGCGATCGAGAATGGATTCATTTTGTGCCGTGTCTTCCTCTTCTAGGGAAGTGAATCCTATGAATCGAGTGATCTGTCGTGCTTCAGGCGAAGACATATTGATTGGCTATTTGTCGGTGTATCGAACCGTCCAACAGGGGTGTCCAAAACGTCCAACAATGGCGGCACACCCTTCGGGGATGTTGACTCGGCGTCCGTTAAGTACATTTATCTTTGCATGCATGTTTCCACCTGGTATATGATCTCGTCACTTTAGCTCAATCAGATGAATGCGTTTAAAGCAACATTTTGAAAACTAGAATTCATCGCACTTGCTTATCACACTTGTGCGGTATGAGGATCGAGATGAGACATAGTGGGCAATGTCTATGCAAATTTGCGACGTTCTACAAGAACATTGACGTTTTTATCTCGCTCTAAAGATGGGAAGATTGTCTCATTGAAGTGACAACCCGCAAATGAGTGGTAAAGAGATCGTGTGAAAGATTCACATCCTTCTTTAAGGACCAATATTGGTACATTGCGGAGGCAGCGTAACTTGAGACATGGAATGCACACCCAAAACGCTTAAATACGAAGCGTCAGGTTCTTACCCAGTAACCAACTGTAACGTCGAATAGGTCTGGTGGCAATGGCCTCAAGGTGGACCAATATAGCTATGTACAAGATTGCATAACCCTAGGAAGAAACCGAAAACTTGGTACGTTCACCAAAATTCGGGCGATAATTTAAATTGTGCTTTATGATCACTAGGCGAGGCTATTTGGGATGAACATGGGAATTCGATGTTCAATTATAAACCCAAAAGACATGCAATACTTTATCAAAAAATTGTTGATATAAACTCTCCGGCATTATCCAGTCTCCCGGACTTTAAGGGACAAGTAGGGTGGTGAACCCTTAAAATCTTAAAATCGGCCAGGGGGTTTAGCAACAATGTGTGTGGACAAACATGTGACCAGTTTGTCGATTCATCAACCAAAACCATAAGTATTTATATGGTCCACATTTTGGTTTGATGAGTCCACATATATTCCCTTGAATCCACTGTGAAAAGAGGGTCGTTTTGTATCTTTATGGGGGATGATTTAGAAAATCAATTTTCCTAATGAACAGGCTTGGCAAAGTGTGCTTATAGGCACAAAATCCTTACTTTGGGGTAAGGAGATGCGTTGTAGCATCATTGTTCGACCTAAGTGTCCCAAATGGTCGTGCCAAAGCAAGTAAGCTGCTCAATCACCAGGCTCCAGGCCGGCCACATGTGGTGTGTTCCTAGTTGGGAGACAACCCACTAGCCCCAAAACAAAGCTTCAGGCTCATTTTTGGAGGTGGTGCAAAGATATTCCACTCTATTTTCTTCAGTGGTTTCAATCATGATCATTGTCATCTTGAATATCCTTAAGACTCAATGACATTCTTCCGAAACGGAGAGAAGATAAGGTCCCTTAAATGGTATTTTAGTACCATTCATACAACGAGGAGCATGCCAATGCTCTTAATCAGGTTGGATAGACCTGAAGTCGTTGCTAGAGATGTGATTTAGGGTATAAAGTCAGTGTGCGTAGTATCACATTCATCCAGACAACTAACTTTCCCACATTCTTACCTAATCATGTGTTTAATTGAATTTGGTCACATGTATACAAGAAACATATTCAATTAACTCATATTCGAGGACAATATCAATAAGATTATCCATAATGAAAAACAAACACCAAACTTGAATCCAAGAACATAGAAAAATGTTCACAAAGTAAATGGTTTACTAAGGGGATTCAGCCAACAAGGCCCTTCATATCAAAATTCTGCTTTTCCAGCGGTGTTCGGTAGGCAAAATTAGTCTCACATATTGGCTACTAAAATAGAATGGTACTCCTCAACAACATTGGTAGGGGCACGAACAAGTACATAACCAATGATCTATTTCATCAAGACGGAAGTAGATTATGCAGGGTTAAGGTTTGGGAATACTATCCTTTATTCTTGAAGTTTTAGGTCTTAGGTGCCAAGGATCATGCTTCGGGCATGATGCCACACCTTGGTAGGCCCTGATTCTACCATATGCTGTAAAAAAAACAAACTCAAAATTGGATTATGAGAGAGACATACCCAGAATTGGATTCGGTAAGCTCCAGCCGAACCTGGAAGGGTTTGCTCGGCAAGCCTTTGCCGAAGCAGAGCAATACCGTTTGGTGCATCTCTATTGAAGCAGAGCATTCCCTTCGGTGCATCCCTGCCGAATCAGGGTATCACCATTTGGTAGGCTTTGGCCGAACTAGGTTGAGCCATTCGGTAGACTCTAGTCGAACTGGGTTTATACTGTTCTGTAGACTCCAGCCAAAACTGGGTCTATAATTTTCTCTCACGTTTGTGGTAGTAATCAAATCCGAGAATTTGGTAAACTTCCGCTTTCGACATTGCTGATTCAGGAGCGAGTTAGTAACATGGAAGGATGAAAAAAGTATTCTTTAGTCAAAATTTGATCGAATTTATACACTTCAAAATTGTACTCATTCATGGACGTAATCATAGTGTGCTTCAGGCAATATCTTTCATGAATAGACAGTCCGTAGGAGAAAGCCAAAAAAATCATGGAATCCTCATTCGGGAGGTATTTCCATTTATAATGCTTCGAGTATAAGTCTTAGAATAAAGATCATGGCGGAGGCTTATTCAGCTCTTCCATGCCATTGTTGGCTTCAATGGTTTCTTAGCTACTTGATAATCAAGTGGAGATTCACGTCTTGTACCCTACATAAAGTTGTTTCTATTAGAAACGTCCAAATCAGGAAAATCAAACTTCTTACGGTTCGACAATCAACTAAATGGAGGGAACAAGATTGTGAGTGGTGCTATAGGAAATAAAATATCCATAAGCATCAAAGTTAGAACATTCGAGTTCTAAGACATGGTTTCATGAAAAATATCGGGTTTTCGTGGGTGTATTGTTTTATGAAAACTTCGGGTTCAAAGACACTAAATTTGAAACTACAGGTTCAATTTAGTTTATAACATTTAGTTCATAAAAGAGAGGTTCCTGCAAGAACACATAATACAATATGCTGATTTAAGTGTAGTGGATTTAAGTTGCTTTAGGAAATCAAGTGTGAACGCTTCGGCACTACGAAAGGATGTCAACGGTTCAAAGAAGAGAAATTAATTATTGAATCATTAATGTCCAAAAGTGAGCTTCAGGCTAATAATTTTGGATTTCTTGCCAGATTAATGGACTGCTGGTCACTTTTAATTAATTCAATAGATCAGGATCATACGGGGTCTATCGTGAAAGCAAAATAATGACATTCAGGTCTTATTAGCTTCAATTGGTGGTGGGCCAAGTGACAAGTGAATTATAACTTAAATAACGTCAACCAAAAATGTCCCAAAAATTATATGGGTATGGTTATGAAGCGGGGATGCCAATACATGGCATCGGGTTGGAAAAACAGCCCAACCTGGGATTGCTGGCTACTTTTACAATGGGCCCTACAGTAAAGGCTGCAGGCTATGGGCTCGGGCAAGCTACGTTAGGCAACCCATATATGCATTCAAGCTACAAGCTTGCAGCAGAGAAAGACAAGCCCAATCAGAAACGAGCCCAAATGAGCTGCAAGGGAAGACAACCCATCTTTAGGCTGGCTGCGAGGTCGAGAGAGGAACAGGCCCAGAAAAACTGAAGCCCAATTGGGCTAAAGCCTGGACAAAGACAAAAAAAATCTGGGTTTGCTTTGGGCACCCCAGCTTCGGTGGATGTGTGCAATCACCAAAAAACTGAACGGTGCCGCCACGATTAGTGGTGTTCTCAGACGAGGACAACTTAGGGTTCAATCGAGGACCCTTAAATTCACGACGGAGACTCGTTCAACGTCGGAATCGAAAAAGATGGCGTCGGTTGTCCAAATTCCGATGAGATTCAGTCTGGAATCTCAGTCAAGTTGATCGTCGAGGACGAAAGGCTGTCAAACTAGACGACTGCAGGTCGTCAATTTTCACTAGAATTGGTGGAAATGGGTTGAAAAGGCTCGGCTTCAGGCGAGCGCAGGTCCAATGATGGAGACAACGTGCAAAAGAATGTTATTTTGCAATTCTGGGATTTTTTGAGCTTGGTGCAAGCGCGTGGCTCCAACGCGACTATATGATCGGCTCGTCTTGGCGGCGCGGCTGCAAGCCAGGGCTCAGCCAAGTTTTCCCTTTTTTTTTCGATTCTTTGACTCATAAATTTCACATAGCAAAAATTATGTAATGCATGAGATGTATATATATTGACAAATATGTGAAACTGTTGACCCTAAAAACTACCAAACCTACGTGGCGCGCAGGCCGAGTAACTAATATGCTAACTACGTCCTTCGGTTGTGTGTGGGGCGTGCCAACTCGTCGGCCGAGCTTGTCCGAGGAGTAAAATTTGATGATGTTGCGTTAGTCGCGCTGCTGACTTCTTGATCTTGCGACTGTGGCCGAGGAAGGAACAATTCTCGGCCTTCGGGTTCTAGAGCCTGAAGACAAGGCTGCTAATTTACGAAGTTCAATATCAAATTCGGCTGTCAATGTGCCGAATGTAGTAACCTAGTAACACCTCACTTCGTCGAGAAGGCTAATGAGATGACCTCTGCTAATAAGGATTCGAAATCCTTCTCGACCGAGACTTGGATAGGTAACCAGTCGACCTCTTCGCAGTGCTGTTTATCCAAACTAAAGGTGCTCCGTGGTTGGCTGATTCTACGGCGATAGTGCTGTTTATCCAAACTGAAGGTATCACCGGTTGCCTTCACAGTGCTGTTTATCCAAACTGAAGATGTGTTGGCGAAAAGGAAAATAAAAATCTCAAGGTTGTTGAGAGGTTTCGCGTAGAGCGAGGGTTTGCGTAGGGCAGATTTGTGTGTTGAGTTGGAGACCTTGAATGGTGCCACTGCCTCTGTATTTATATGAGCGTCTCTACAATCAAGTCATACTTGGATTAGGACTCCGTATTCTAATCCAAAACTATCTTGATTAATCCTTCTTCAATCGGGTCTTTGAACCTAGCCTTTATCATGCCGCACACATCTCCATATCTCATCAACCTCATCTTTGCCGAGACCCCTTAATGAATCAGGATTCCTGTTATCCATAGGACTCTGTCTACTTCACCTTCATCCAAACAGCACTTTTCCTAACAGGACCTGGCCTATCTCGGCCCATGGGCTAAATAAACCACAAGCCTCCAAATAGAACCTTCTGGGCCAAGAACAATTCTAATTCGACCCAACCTAATATTTAGGGCCTAAACATTGCCCCCTCGCTTCTGAGGTCTTCGGCCTGGAGATCTACTGGTCGAGCCCTGACCTTGAAAAAGTGAATCTCTTCATCATCCTACTCCTCGATTTCCAAGGAGCATTTATGAAGCATGATTTCATGATCTTCTTTCTGCCAACCGTCTCACTACGTGGCGTCTTCTGCCATAACTGCCCCTAGTAATGACGCCTGAAGTGTGTGGTTCACTAAATCGTCGAATCTCTTCTAAGCCAAATCATTACACCTCGATCCGCGGATTTTTAAATAACCTGGCGATCGTGCAAGTATCAAAATGTCATTTCCCATAAAACTCGCCGCCACACGTAAACATGCATCCTCAAAATACGAAAAACTCGGTCCCTTCACCTAGATTCTCCGGATATTCATAATTATTAGAGACTTTTCGACTAATTTCCTTTTTATTTCGAATTCTGAAACGATTGATCTTCCTCCAAGGACCCTATAAATACCAGAACACTTTCATTTGCACCTTTACGCTTTCTAATTTTTTGAAATCTCTTGCTCTCATTCCCGAAACACCCAAGGTAAACCCCTTTCCTCCAAGATCCTTGCACTCAGACTCCAAACCAGAAACCCGTTTTTCTAGAAACCTTCCAACTATTAGCAATGGCTTCCTTTACCTCCCAGCTCTCCAAAGAATGCAAGAAATGCAAGAAGATCGTCGATCCCTGCGCCATTAAAACCATTCGCTTCGAATGCGACATGAACACCTCCTATAAGATCCTTGGTCCTCTCTTCAAAGCGACCGTGCCATCCCCTATTACTGAAATTTTCAAAACCGAGAGCCTGAAATTCCTGCTGCAAGGCTTCGAGTGGTCAAAATGGAGTTTGGCAAAACCTCAAGGCTTCTGGCCCTCGACCACTGCAACCTGGGCGGCCTGGGTCGAGCGAATGGAGAAGGTTTTCGGCGAGCACCTTTCATCACTGGAGATAACTATGGACAAGGAGCTTCTCATAGCCGCCACAAGCCTCTGCTGCTCGGCTACCAACACCATGGTCCTCCCTCTCGGCCTCGTCAGTTATACCATCCTCGACGTCACGGCCCTTCTGGCGACCTCCCCATCTCGCATTCCAATCGATGCAGCCCTCTTTGGGTACCCGTCGAATCTTGACCTGAAAGCGCTTTTCAACAAGCGGGCCATCGAGATACTGAGCGGTGAACGTCAAACACCCTCGAAGGAAGAGGTTCAAAAACTTCACAAGAACTTCTTCAACTACAACACCCTCTACCTCCATTTCGCCGGCCGAGGGGACGAGGATCTGCGAGAATGAGAACACGAGGCCTTTCTCTTCTATTGGTACAATAAATACATCTGTTGTACCATGTCGAACAAATGTCTGGTCGAGAACATGCCAGTAGCCGAAGCTCTGGCTAGCGGCCACACTTTGGCTCTTAGCCCGACGATCCTTGCTCACCTCCTCCGCTGTTTGGCCGAGATGACCCTTCACAAGGTCGACCCGCACCAGAGCGGCCCTCTCTAGGTCTTCCAACTCTGGCTGCAGGTTTACTTCGTCCCCCTTCGGCCAGAAATCACCAACTTCTTGCCCATCGAGGCGCTTGGTGCTCAGTTGACTTCCCGACCAGCGCCCCCGCACAAGGTCGAGGAAGTATTCAAATACTTCTTCACCCTCGATGCTTTCTCCGACGATGAATTTTTGATCTGTCGTCGTCGGGAATACCCTTTGTCGGTCACGCTCTATTCGTCAGCATGGAGCATGGAGGAAGACGCCGATCTTCGTCAATCTTGGAGGTCGTTAGTGCTCGCTCGTGACCTTCCTCTTGGCTGTGACGTCCGCCGAGCGAGCTGGGAGGTATACCATCCAAACTTTACCGCCCGGCAACTCGGCTACCTCTAAGGCTGCCTGGTCCCCCTTCTCACTTCTCGCACTCTTTTGAGCTGAGGGCGCCTTTCTGGTTCCTCAGAAAAGGAATGCAAAGATGTGAAGAGGGAGTTTCAAGAGCGGTACCAGAAGCTTCGCCTTCGACCGGTCGTCTTTGAATCTCTCAGCACCGATACCTTTGGTGACTAGTGGGAAGAGTGCACCCAACAATTCTTTGGCGCACCGGTTGAAGATATCACAAGCAGACTCTTCGGTGACCGTCCGAATAAGACCCCAGCTCTCCTGCCTAAAGAAGCGGCCCAAGGTGTATAGCTATTTTTACTTTGCTTCTGAAAAAATTATTATAATTCTACTGACTCGATCTCATCTTTTCCCAGGCAGCCGAGCGCAAAAGAGGGTAGAGGTGGTGGCCGCCGTTGCAGCCAAGAAGAAATTGATTCCCTCATCCAGGCCAAGCAAACGACCCCGACAGGAGACAGAGACAGCAGCTGTGGTCCCTCAACCTTCCAAGCGCGTCAACAAATTGGCAAAGAAAGGGGAACTGGAGATCCATGTCATCGATAGCCAAACAACAGGATCGGCCGTAGCTGATGTCTCTCCCTCCATCGGCACCGAGGCGGTCGTGCGGCGGGTCCAAACTGGCCAAGAACTCGAGGCTCGATCTGAGCCACAAGTCACGGCTGAGCTGGCAACTGCCCAGCTAGCCGAGGACACGGCACCTCCGGCCCCGGCCGAACCGGCTGCTTCTCTGTCGATTAAGAGAATAGCCACTTCTGAACCGATCGTGGCCCCTGTCTTGGAAGAGGTGACCGCAGCGACGAGAAAAACTCATTCCAAGACTCCAAGACAGTCGGCAATCATCATGGAGGTATAATGATGCGGTTGTTAATTCATTCTCTCTTGAACTACTTCGAACAATTTTAACAACCTCTATTTCAAGATGATGAGAGTGACAACAACCCCAGCAGTCCTCCTCCGACGGTTAAAACAGCCGGCCAGGTCAAGACACCTGCAATCGCTGAAGCGGTCGGTCAGGTCGATCGCAGTTACTTATGGGAAAGGCCTTGCCGCCGAGCCTGAAGCAACGGCGAAAACGCCGATCCACCCGCACGATCAAGACCTCGGCATCCCTCATCTGAAAGCCACCTTCGCCTATGTAAGCACCCACTTCATTGTTCTGTTTTATCAACTTTCTACCTTAGAATGCTAAACCAGAAAAATACTAAATGTTAGGTGCCTGTGTTCTCTTTTCACCGAAATTTTTATGCGCCGAATGGTTTTATCTATATCTCTTGGCCACCTCAGTGGCCATCAAATGTAGATAACCTTCATCGACCGCGTGAATTGAGAAGTAGTCTAAAACACTGGGCTCGGCCATTGAGCTCTCTGGGTTCGAGCAACGATCCAGTAGACATGGCCGAAGTCTCTTCTCAGCAGGTCTAGAATTTCCCTTTTGCTTGCTTGTCTGATGATTCAACATATTCTGACCTTTCTTTTTCGTGTAGCCTTCGTGGGAAGTCGAATTCGACGCCCTCCTCTCAGCTGCATCGGGAACTACTTGTCCTTTGGCGACCACGATGGGGTCCTCGGTTGATTCCTCTACTCTTGTCAAGCTGCAAGAACTTCTGTCCTTTTTGGCCCCCTAAATTCTCGAACGCAAGGGCCTCGACTCCTTCGGTGACTGTCTCAATGACCTCGCGGTTAATGGTCAGTTGAGCCCTGAAGCTATTACCCGGGCATCTTCAGCCTTGGAGCGGGCTCGAGAATTCTTTGGCATTTTCGAGAAAGCTTTTCGGGCCGAAGATGACTTGAAGGCTGCGTCGGGTGTCCTTGAAGCTCTTCGCCCAAAAGTTGAAGCCATGAAAGCAAAGAAAGACTCTCTAGCCGACCTAGACCGTCAGATCGTCGAACTTCAAAATCAGAGATCGACCGTGGCTTCTGAACTTGGGAAGGATTTCGAGCTAGGCGGCAAAACCTGCCTAACCGATTATGCGGCTAGCGTGAAGCGGGTCGAGCAGCACAAAATGGATAAGAGGATTCGTCAAGCCGAGGTCACAATGGGTGAAGTGAGGTGGCTAGAGCTGAAGGCCGTGCTTGAAACTCTTCTTCCTCCGTCACCCTAGATTTATTTATGTGCTGACTGACCGGCTTAAGATGTACTTTTTGACAATCTTTAATAAGATGAAACTTTTATTCTCGCATTTCCCAAGTAGTCGGATAGTATTTCTTTAAAAATTTCCCATTGATTGGTAACTTGTGAACTGCGCCGATTCGATCTTTAAGGTGATATGGCCCCTTGCCGAGGACTTTATGAACGATGAATGGTCCTTCCCAATTCGGCGACCATTTGCCGAACCTAGGATCTTTAATTCCTATAGGCAACAGAGTTTGCCAAACTAAATCTCCTTCACCGAATGTTTTCTATTTAACTCGTTGGTTATAGGCTCGTTTGGCAATCTTTTTCTGTGCTACCAGTAAATTATATGCATCAAGCCGCACTTCTTCTAGATCTTCTAACTCTTACCTCATAGACTGACTATATTCGGTGCTGAACAAACTACTTTGCTCGATTATTCGCAACGAATTTATGTTCAATTCGACTGGTAGTATTGCGTCATGCCCATAAGTTAGAGCGTACAGGGTTGTCCCAGTCGCTGTTCGGAGCGATGTTCGATATGCCCATAAAGCCTCATTCAACTTCAAATGCCACATGCCAGGCCTTTCCCCTATTATTTTCTCAAGAATACCGATCATCACCTTATTACTTGTTTCGGCTTGTCCATTTGCCTGTGGATAGTATGGCGTGGACTATTCAAGCTGAATTTTTAGATTCGCCGCATACTCTTTAAACCTCTCGGCTGTAAAGATCATGCCATTGTCAGTTATGATCGTTTCTGGTACCCCGAATCTGGTCACGATGTGTTCCTCCACAAAGTCGCAAACCTCTTTAGACGTTAATTCGGCATACGATTTTGCTTCGACCCACTTGGTAAAGTAATCAGTCGCCACAAGTATCCATGCATGCTTGGCGCATGCTTGGCAGCCCCGGAGGACGGCGTGATTTTGCCAATTATGTCCATAGCCCATCCTCTAAATGGCCATGGTTTGGTGACCGAGTGCAGTGATTCGGCCGGGACTCTTTGTATAGGACCATGAATTTGGCATCGCACACATCCCCGTGTGAACTCAATGCAATCTTTTAATATACTTGGACAAAAATAGCCATGCCGTCGAAGCAACCATCGCATTTTCCGGCCCGACTGATGAGATCCACAAATTCCTTCATGAACTTCTGTGATTGCTCGAGCAGCCTCTTGGGGGCCGAGACATAACAATAGTAGTTCATCTTCGCCTTTTCGATATAATTCATTTTGGTACATGACATAATTCGTGGCGTGAACCCTTGTTTTGCAGTCGTGTTTGTTATTAGGATTATCAAGATACCGCATAATGGGCTTCCTCTAATTATCTGGCATTGCCTCAACTGCGCAAACATCTATAGGGTCTTGTCGGTCCAACAACGAAGGTAATGACATGACTCTTGTGCGTATCACGTTATCGCGTCGGAGGACTTGCTGATTAACCAAGGCCGGGTATGGTCGTTGTAACACAGGTATTTCCCGGCCTAGCTTGCCCCCCAAGAGTTGTGCTCCAGAAGCGATTTGAGCCAGTTCGTCGGCGTCGGTATTATGAACCTGGGAAATGTGCTCAAATGTAATGTCATCGAATGACTCGGCCAAATAGCTGGCAATCATGTGGTAGGGTGCCAGAGTACAACTCATGCATCGAAAAGAACCATTGAGTTGGTTAATCACGAGTTCTGAATCACCGAGGACGAGGACATGGTTCGCTCGTAAGTCATGGAGGACATGGAGGCCGATGATAAGAGCTTCGCATTCGGCCTGATTATTCATACAATCGAAATCGAGCCGAAGAGAAAAATACCATCGGCTGTGGCTAGGCGATTGAATGACGATGCCAACACCAGCCGAGGCTGAGGTACTAGAGCCATCAAAGTACATCGTCCAGTAGTTATCGCGTGCTTCAACCATGCCGATTTTAACGTCAGTGCCCCCGACATCATATGGGGAGGGATGTTGGGCCAAAAAATCGGCTAAAGCTTGGCCTTTAATGGCTTTCTGAGGCACGTACTGCAAACTGAACTCTGATAATGCCATTGTCCATTTCCCGATTCGGCCTTTTACTATAGGTCGCGTTAGCGTGTGACTGATGGAAGCATGTAATGGCGAAGTTTTGTGGTGGCGAAAAAAAAAGCCAAGCAAAGTTTCTCGACAGGTGAATAATTGATCTCAAGTGCATTCAGACCCCGACTGAGATAAAAGATAGCTTGTTCGCAGCCAGCATCGTTGTCTTGCGCGAGGAGGCAGCCAATAGACTATTTGGTCGCTGAAATATACAACTTTAGAGGCTTACCGCGCCGAGGTGGCACGAGAACCGGGGGCGTGGTAAGAGAAACCTTGATCTGTGTAAAAGCCGCTTGATGCTCTTCGCCCCACTCAAACCGATCCGAGTCCTTCAATTTCAAAAGTGTAGAGAACGCTGTCATTTTCCTCGCCGAATTAGATATAAAACGGCAGAGAAAATTTATCTTGCCGAGTAAAGACTGTAATTGTTTCTTTGTCGTTGGGGGTAGGGCAGCGATAATTGCGCATGCCTTGTTTTCGTCCACTTCAATTCCTCGATGATGCACAAGGAATCCTAAGAAGTTACCGGTCGATATGTCGAATGCGTACTTAGCCGGATTCATCTTGAGGTTATGTCGCCGCATGCGAAGGAAAGCTTGCTGAAGATCATCTAGATGTGTTTGGCGACTTTTTGATTTAACCACCACGTCGTCAATGTACACCTCAACTATGTTACCAATCAGATCATGAAAGATGGCGTTCATGGCGCGTTGGTATGTGGCACCAGCGTTTTTGAGGCTGAATGGCATGACTACCCACTCAAATGTTCCGAGTGCCCCCGGGCACCGGAAGGCAGTTTTATGAACATCGGCCTCGGTGATAAAGATCTGGTTATAACCGGCATGGCCATCCATGAAAGACATCATGTCATGAGTAGCTGCGGCGTCAATCAACAAATCTGAGATCGGCATGGGATATTCATCCTTGGGAGTTGCCAAATTCAAATTACGGAAATCAATACAAATGCGTAAGGCACCGCTTTTCTTCAGTACCGGCACAATATTTGCCAACCATTCAACATATCGGGCAGTACGAATAAGCCCGACGTTTAAAAGTCGAACCAGTTCTTCTTTTATGCCGAGTTGAACTTCGGTTGAGAACCTTCGAGGAGGTTGGCGAAAAGGCTTGCAACCAGGTTTGATGTGTAATTCATGCTCAACGAAGGTTCGGTTAAGGCCAGGCATCTCGTGATAACTCTAAGCGAAACAATCCTTAAATTCGCCAAGCAACTTGCAGAGTTCAGTCTTAGTATACTGGGGTAACAAAGCACTAATGAACAATGGCCGAGGGTTGTCGGCCGTTCCCATATTTATTTTGTCTAATGGGTCTTTGACTTGGGGCCGACTATCCTCGAGTTCGGCCAGGGCAGCCTGGATTTTGTCGAGAGAGAGGACATGGCCATTGTCGCCTTCGGCGAGGAACTCCACGAGGTTGACGCCTGAATCCGGCTGTTGGGAGATAGCATACCAATGAGCCAGCAATTGTTCCATAATCGATGAAACTGCGGCTCGACGTTTGGTCTGACTGGCGTCAGACATCAGGGTCGGTGACAAAGTTGGCCAACCCGAGCCTCACCGAATCTTGGTGAACAGTTTCGGCGCCAACCTCGATGACCTTCTGAACAGAAATCTACGTTGGCCGACCTTCTTCGTTAAGGTCGTGTAAAGTGATGTACCCGACGTGATCGTCATAGTATCGTGCCTGGATCATGTTAGCTTCGAATGGCTGAGAATCGGCTGGGTGAACAACGACTGTCTTGCCATCCCAAAAGATGAGAACTTGATATAGCGATGAAAGGATACAACTGGTTTGGTGAATCCAATCCTGTCCGAGCAACGCATTGTACTCAATTTTGGAGTCAACTATAAAGAAAGCGGTCATGTGGTTGCGACCTGGGACGGTCACCTCCAACGGGAGGACTCCCTTGGTTTGGGATTTGTCACCAACGAAACTGCTCATGGTGATCCCTGATGGAATAAGCTCGTCGTTAGAACGACGTAACGTCCTCATGATTGTCACAGGCATGATATTGACCGTCGTTCCACAGTCAACGAAAATTTTGGACACTGGGTATCCCTCGATAGGAGCCGTGACATACAACAGTTTTAGGTGATGGAGATTAGCCGATGACGAACGAGGAAATAATTCGACGAGAGCTGCCTTGAGGTTATCTTCTTTTGTCGCTAACTCGACTTCGGCAGGGAGCACGAAGTCAGCCTGGGTAGCCTCCTCAGCCACTACGTCACCGTCTAGGAAGTTAGGTTGGGACGTGCGTGGTTGAAAATCTACAGGCAGAACATGGACTATACTGATTTCCATGTTGTCGAGGACCGAAGGAACCATTAGCCCGGTACCTCCCATCTCTGACGATCCTTCGTTTGCCGGGCTTTTTTCCTCCAGACTCTTGTCATGGACAGTATTTGGGTTGACTTCATCAACCGTTGCTGAGGTATGTTCTTGCAAGGCGTCTTGGAGGACTTCTTTCTGTTGGTCTAGGGGCACAGGCTTATTGGGAACCATAACAGGGTCTAGGACTTGCGTTGTGCCGCGAGCCTGCTCTTGATACATAATGCGGGCGTCCCTGATGTCTAGGTAGGCATCTAAGCGTTCCAAGCGCTTCGTTTCATCGGCTGTAAGGCCAAAAAGAGAAACGGCCGAAAAGTCTTCGAAATGGTATCGCAAGTGCTGGAGATCTTCCAGAGAAAAGGGGAGCTCGCTCGTCTCGATATCGGTATATGGGTCGACGTCAAAGCCGAGGACTCGAGCTTCTCGTATGTGCTGGAACCTAGCTTTCAGCCCTAGGTCTGAATTGTTTTGAATAATTCGCTCGGCATCAGGACAGGCTAGAACGAGATCAATCATATCTTGGCATACTTTCGGCAAACCGTATAGATCGTTAGCCGAATGCTTTTTGTGAAACTCTCGTATATACGTCAATGCCTCTCCGAGGAACGGTGGATGCAGGTTCCGTCTAACCCTGATCAAAGGCTCCTGTATAGGTAGCGGGGGGAGTTTGCTCTCGGCTTCCTCCTTCAAATGTTCAAGGCATGCCTTCATTTCCCCGGTTCGAATGAGAAGTTTGATTCGCTTATCAGCCTCCTCAAATATGGTTTCCACGTCAGGATTGATGACTTGTCTTTCTTGGAGCAACTCTGTCATGATGGTCGGGGATTGTCGCTCGTCGTCACTGCTAGTTTTGTTCTTTGGCTGGCACTTTGGCACTGACGCTTCTGTGATTTGGATAGTGCAGTGTACACACCTTTAGGGGAATGATAGGTGTACCAACATTGATCACGCGGTTCCGGAGGTTTGAAGCTTTTTCTCTTTGCCGATGAGTTCGAGCTGCTAAAACTTCGTGTGTAATAATCCTCGTTATAGAATGGTGCATCGAAGTCGAGGTGCCGTCTAACTGGGGGTAGTTCGGTCGGTCACTTTTTGGGGCCGAGTCTGTCGAAAACTCCCTGGCGCTGGCTCGCACTGAGTGTCTTCTGAGGTGTTGCGGCCGAGTCTGTCTTAACTTGAAACAACCTTCTGTTTGGCGTTGCGTCGATGTTTGTCTTACACCGACTGCAAAGAATCACTGATTTATCTTCTTCCTCGGCGCTGGTGTTTGTCATAGGTTTGATGATGGCCGGTCCTGAAAGAACCTCAGGTGGCTCGTTTGAAAATAAATCTATCTTGAGCCGTGGCTGAGAACTCTTCGTTCGAAAGTGTTGCATTGGGACAGGCTCGACCTTCTCTTTCCCTTTGTCTCTAGGTAGACGGGCATCTACCATATTAACCGTCGCAGTAGGAAACGGGCCAGTATCAACGCTCATTTTCTTGTCTAGAAACTTGAGTTTGCCGTTGTCGATCCAGCTTTGGACGGCATCTCGAAATATGAAACAGTTGTTTGTCGTATGTTTATTCGAGTTATGGTACTTGCAATATGTTCTTCCCTTCAATTCTTAAGCCTTAGGAATATTATGCCCAGGCCGAAGCTTGATGATCTTGGCAAGCAGTAGTTGGTCGAAGATGGCGTCGGCCTTAGTGATGTCGAAAGTATAAACCTTTGATGTTTTGGTGGTAGATTCGTCGGTGGCCGAGCGAGTTTTTACATCCTTGGGATTGGCGTACGTCAATGCTTTGCAAACATACGGTTTATCGATGACTATCTCGGCTGCATCAATATTAGCATACTCTTCAGGTTCAGTCGAGGCATAGCTAACCGTGGGGTTTTTATAGATGGTTCCTCGGGATGGAGACTTTGAGACTTTTTCTTCTCGGAGTAGGTAGTCATATTGCTCAACGTGTTGAGCTAATTCATACATGTCTTGGAAGTTTGCCCCCAGGAATTTCTTCTTGTACTCTACGTCCAGCCCATTCAAAGCTAGTCTAACAAATTCGACTTCAGGAAGGGGTACTCAGCACCAATTTCTTGCCGACTTAAACCTGGTCAGGTAATCCATTGGCGACTCATCTGATGCTTGAGCCATCCTAGCTAATGATGAAATCGACATTTCCATCCCCGGCCGATAGAATTGCTCATGAAATTTTTTGACCAACTCCTCCCAGCTCTGGATGGAGTTTGGTGGGAGATTGATGTACCACGCAAAGGCCGAGCCTGTCAGTGAGAAGTTGAATAGCCGTAGTTTATGGAAATCGCTATTAACGTCGCCACATTGAGCGGTGAACTGGGCCACATGTTCTAACGAGGATAAAGACGACTCTCCAGCAAACAGACTGAAATCTGGGATTTTAAAACCTTTGGGATATTCAAATTTTTCGACGTAGGCAGGGTACGGGTGGATGAATTTTGGGAATTTCGGCCCCTTTTTCAAGGCCGAATCGATCATCCTCTGGATCTTGGTCACATCGATGGATGTCGCTTCTACTTTCTGGTCAGATCCTTCCGCTCTACTGTTCGATCCTCATTTCTTTTCCAGGTCAATTGACTTGAGCCGAGCAGACACTGGCTCGGCCCGTACTACTGGTAAAGGATCATTCCTTGGTGGCGGAGGGTTTTTCTTCACAGATCTTATGTAGCAGCATTTCAAGCAATCTGGTGTGTGTTTCACTAGTACTGCTTATTACGTCGTGCAGACTGTCTATTCCTCGGCTGAATACCTGTTCAACTTGCCGAGATTGTTTATTTAGCCGTCTTCGGAGAAACGACCTTGTTGGTGGATCAGCGCCTTCACCACCATCTTCATAACAGTCCTCCACTACCACCTTATTGAAAATGCATGTGGTTCTACTAGGGGCCTCTGCATTGCGAGGCTGACCGCCGAGACCAGCTTCCTTTCTCGGCGTGTCGTGCTTGCAGACTCTGGTGTTGCGGTAACAATGGGGTTTGTGTCTGCGGTACTGACAAATCAGTCGTTGATTTTCCCATAACTGCTTTCTTCTTGACTGATCGTGTCTCAATTGGCATGAACTTTGTAGTTTTAGCACTGTGTCCCACCGGGCGTGCCAAAATGTTGACCCTAAAAACTACCAAACCTACGTGGCGCGCAGGCCGAGTAATTAATAAGCTAACTACGTCCTTCAGTTGTGTGCGGGGCGTGCCAACTCGTCGGCCGAGCTCGACCGAGGAGTAAAATTTGTTGATGTTGCGTTAGTCGCGCTATTGACTTCTTGATCTTGTGACTGCGGTCGAGGAAGGAACAATTCTCAGCCTTCGGGTTCTAGAGCCTGAAGACAAGGCTGCTAATTTGTGAAGTTCAATATCAAATTCGACTGTCAATGTGCCGAATGTAGTAACCTAGTAACACCTCACTTCGTCGAGAAGGCTAATGAGATGACCTCTGCCAATAAGGATTCGAAAATCCTTCTCAACCGAGACTTGGATAGGTAACCAGTCGGCCTCTTCGCAGTACTGTTTATCCAAACTGAATGTGCTCCGCGGTCGGCTGATTCTACGGCGATAGTGCTGTTTATCCAAACTGAAGGTATCACCGATTGCCTTCACAGTGCTGTTTATCTAAACTGAAGATGTGTTGGCGAAAAGGAAAATAAAAATCTCAAGGTTGTTGAGAGGTTTCGCGTAGAGCGAGGGTTTGCGCATGGCAGATTTGTGTGTTGAGTTGGAGACCTTGAATGGTGCCACTGCCTCTGTATTTATAGGAGCGTCTCTGCAATCAAGTCATACTTGGATTAGGACTCCGTATTCTAATCCAAAACTATCTCGATTAATCCTTCTTCAATCGGGTCTTTGAACCTAGCCTTTATCATGCTGCACACATCTCCATATCTCGTCAACCTCATCCTTGCCGAGACCCCCTAATGAATCAGGATTCCTGTTATCCGTAGGACTCTGCCTGCTTCACCTTTATCCAAACAGCACTTTTCCTAACAGGACCTGGCCGATCTCGGCCCATGGGCTAAATAAACCACAAGCCTCCAAATAGAACCTTCTGGGCCGAGAACAATTCTAATTCGGCCCAACCTAATATTTTGGGCCTAAACAGAAACATATACAATATATATATATATATATATATATATATATATATATATATATATATATATCGGAAGGTAAATATAAATGTAGGGGATTCATGCATCTTGGGGAATGTTTTCATGCTTCATGGTCGTTTCAAATATCTTCCTTTATTTTAAGCGTACCTGATTGGCATAAATCTACAAAAGTCTTTGAATTTGTAGGAGATCCTTCTCGCAAAGCTGAATTGCATCTCCAATGCGTTGTATCACGTTCAACACAGAAAAATTAAATTGAATCAATAGCATGTAGATCAATTCAACAAAATAACAGATTAATCATAAAAAGAATGATTAAACATAATACTCCCCTTATTGAAGATCAAACTCACTTTAGCGCAGCGTCAAGAGCGTGCCAATAACGTGTTGTAGGCATAATTTAATGAACAATTATGGAGACCAGAAAGAGAGAGAGAGAGTGCGACATAGAGAGAGAAGAGAGAAATGTGTAATTGTGAGATGTGTTCTATTCCACCCCATTGTCCCTTTATTTATAGTAGTAGGGAAGGTTAATTCCTTACCCTTTTAGGATTACAACTCTAATAGGATATTAACTACTAAAGGGAATATTCAAAGATATCCCTAGATACACTAGGATTTATACAATCATATTCCTAATCTAATAGGACTGCAACAGGAAAAAATATTTTGTATTATTTTGTATTATGTATCCATATATAAGTGAACACAATAATTTTGTCTTCACATTGTGTATCCATGTTTATAATTTTTGGGTGCAATATTTATGTTTTTATTATATACCCCATATCAGTTGCCTATATGTTTTTTTGGGTCCTAGAATGTACCCATATGTCAATAAATATTGTACCCACTTATAAACGTGGATACATAATATGAGTTCATGTAAGGTACATCCATATGTTTTCTTTTTTCTCAGTCATATAATAAACCTTGTATGTATCCACGTGAAGTTTATCCGAAGAATGTACCCATGTTATATACTACATTGTTTGTAAGAGAATGTACCCAATGTTTTGTAGTACAATAGTTTTTCGTTAAATTGATGAGTCTTACAACAAGGCTGGCATTGATGGACCCAATGTTTTGTAGTACATTATTCCTCAAGGTTCTGGGTTTTAAGGCTGGTATTGATGATTGTGAAGATTATGAAGAGACGGATTTTTAAGAGTGTAATCTATCTTTAATCTTTAAATCACAAATTATGATTTTTTAATTTCATAAATATAGGTAACTGCAATTGCAAATTTTTAAATTAAAAAAATAACATACATTAATACTAATTTGCTAAGGTGTACATAATTCAGGGATTTTGATTAAACATTGAAAACCAATAAGCTTTCAATTAAAGAATATTGAAGAGTAGGGATCACATCCAAAGTCTCCCTAAATAAAATATTGAGATCATATGAGTGTGATACGTAGGGTCGGAAAAATACTCGAAAGAAACCGAACCTGTCCCGAAAGAAAAGTTATAGCTATGCCCATTAAAAGAAAGGAAGGCTTAGCAAAAATAAGAAGAAATAAGGAAACCGAAGGATATTCCTTAGGGAAACCTGGAAAGGGCCCTATCCTTATAAAATTAAAAGGAAGTCGGCACAACTCGAGACAGAGGACACAACGTGGAAAAATAAAACAGACAACATGGATAGAGACTCAGGGTGAGATTGCATCGGGCAGAGCAAGCTTTGTCTAAGTGCAGGGAAACTTGATTCTTGAAGAAGGAATTATCCTAACTTTCCAGGGATTTCATCAAGTTTCCTTTCGATTTCCTTAGTCACTATAGATATTCCCAAAACATTGAGAACCCAAAAGAGGCATTCCCAAAACCATGCAAGCATGAACTAAGTTCTCTATCACACTAAACCAATAAGTATGGAGCTAGAAATAATCTAAAAATCCACAAGGTGACACGTGAATTTTTACCTAAAGACAAAATTGCCCTTATTAAACGCAGCTACTCTTTCGATCTATCAGAACAGATCAGGCAAACTTTATTAAAGATGTTTATGTTTTTGTTCCTGTCAATCAATCAATCTTTGAGATTATCTCCAGATTTTAGGTCATTCTTATCTTATCTCCTCCTATAGTTGAGTAGTCATGTATAGATAGAAAGCTAGGCCTTGTTTGGGATTAGGGTAAGTAGGTTGGGAAGATACGTGATAGTGATACATCTTTCCACTATTTTTCTAAAGCTCAAGAGTATAAAAACATTTGTCACTTAGTACTACAGTTTAGTGGTGTTCCTCTTTATTTGTAAATGAAAGATCTTAGTTAGGTTCGATTTTTGTCAAAGATGAAGTTGAACCACATTATTATGGCAAACCTATTGCAAAGCTTAATATACTCTCCTATCCCCTTAGTGTAAATATTATTGTTTGTTAAAAAAAAAAGTATAAAAGCATTTCACTCATTTAAATGAGGCATTTTAGCCAAAATGGTCTCTAAGATTTGTATAACTTCTCACTTTGGTGTCTAAGATTCGAAATCAATAGAAGTAGTCCATGAGTTTATCCACTATCAATCATTTTTGTCATTCCATGAAAAATCTTAAGGCTAAAATGACAAAAATACCTTCAATTTTTGTCAAATCATTTGGTCCATTGTTCATTAAATTGAGGGTATTTTTGTCATTTTGCTCCTTATATAATATAATTTTTCATGGAATGACCAAAATGATTGATGGTGGACAAACTTAGGGACCACTTCTATTAATTTCAAATCTCAAGAACCAAAGTAATGAGTTATGCAAATCTCAAGAACTATTTTGGCTAAAAAGCCTTTAAATGATCATCATTAAATTCATAAAAGATGACCCTTAAACTTAGTCTATACTGTGAAGAAACTAAAATAGTAAGATAAGTAAGTTATAAAAGATTAGAAGTGGTAAAGTTCGATTCTATCTAACAAAAACTTTAATTCATGGAAGCATGGAGAGCCAGGGACAGTTATGGCGCGATATGCGGGATTAGGTTAATTAAAAGGGAGCTTTAACGAAAAGCTTCCGGTACTGTTCACTTCAACAAAAAATCACATTTTTACACTAAAAAGTCAATCCTTGTACTATTCACTTTACCCTTTATTTTGTCATTATCGTTAAAATTCAAAGTTTTCAAACCCTTTTCATTAGTTTTTCTTAATTAAAATGATTAAAGCAAAGCGTTGATTCAATGTGATTATAATATTATTGTTGCCATTTGGACATCCTTTATCTGTGGACAACCAAATCTAGTGTGAATCGATTTTACACGTCACAAATGCAATCTCCAAAAAGAGATGAAGCAGAAATATAAAAATTTGAGATCCTTATCTTGTTCAAAGTATGTACTTAAAAGTTGCAACATTTCTGATCTCTCATTGCATTTGTGCTTGAAATAGTATGACAAAGTACCAACCAAGCTGTTAAAATATTAAAATGGAGTTTTAGACGCGACTAATCAACCAAGTTATCGAGCTAAGAAGATGGGGAATCCAATTTATGGCATTGCCGTAACTCTTCAATTCTGTCCTTGATAATGAAAATCGACAGAAGTTGTTCCTGAGTTTGTATACCGTAAATCATTTTGGTCATTTGGTGAAAAATTTGTTAATATCCTCATTAAATTGTCACGTGAACGACCAAGTAATCACATTTAATGGTATTTTTGTCAAACTAGCTCATCATCTTAACGAGGATATTGACAGTTTTTCACAGAATGACCAAATGATTTACAATGGACAAACTCATGGACCATTCTTATTGATTTTCATTATCAATGACTAAAATGAGAAGTTATGTCAACCTCAAAAACCGTTTTGACTAAAAAGCCTCCAATTTATTGGTTCTAAGTTCACGAGAGCAATCTTGACCAAAAAATAGTTGGGCAATTAGCAAGAATGATCAATCTTTTAAGTTTGGTTGCAAAATGATTTTTTTTTAGTAACGACAACATATTGATCATATATTGATGACAATATGCCGTGGAGCTCACACGTGGACAGAAAAAATGTGTGTTATGAATTGAGACTTCAAACTTGGACAGAAATGAGTACGGTATGTGGAAAATGTTATTATGCATTGCATTCTCTGATTCGATCCGTCCATATTTGAAGTTTTCTATTATATATTGAGAGTAATTCTCAAGAAATATGTTGCATGTCCTTTTCTTTTTATTTCATTCGTTACTTGACTATTGATGTAATGAAAAAGAGAGAAAAAATAAGGTAGACTGATTATTTTGTAAAATTAATTGTTGAAATGATCAGTTTTGACATATCATGGATATATAGTTCGTATATATATAGTTTAAATTTTAAAAATTGATATTTGACTTCCCCACAATTAATAAGAACCATGTGATTAGTGGACATAGGATTGTGGAGAAGCTGAGACAAAACTTAGGAATAGTGACAAAGATTTTATAAAACATGGGTTTGGGTGGTGGGGAAAAAATCTTCTTAACGGATGTCCTCGAGTGAAAAATAATAATAAAGTAAAGGTAAGCAGAATCACCTCGTGTATCTCACCTGATTTTTATACAAACTTGTTTCTACGATAAGAATCCTCAAGCTTACTCACTCATTAATGTCATCAAAGAGAGTCCAATTCCTTGGTTTGCGTTAGTGTAGGAGAATTCAGTTAAGATTATGTTAGGCTAGGTTTTGTAAATTCTTTGGGCCTAGGTTTTATGGTATAACTCGTTTAGGTTTTCTCTTCTTGGTAAAACCCTAGCCTCCTTTTTCCCTAAACCTAGCCGTCCCCCTCTTTGCCCTTTCCCAAATTTTTCCTTGCCGTGACCCTCTCCTATCCCTCCTTCCCATGGCCACTCAAGCTTCATCCTCTTCCACCACTACCAGACCTTCTCTCTCCGGTTCTAAAGTTGCCCACTTTCTGAAACTCACCGAAACTAATTACCTCTTTTGGCTTAGTCAGATGAAGTCGTTTCTTCTGGGTCATCATTTATTTGGCTACATGGATGACGCTATTCTGGCCCCTGCCGCCACCCTTCCTATTGTTGACAAGGAGCCTGCTAAACGAATTCGGCTTTCACTACGTTGTTTCAAACGGATCGATTGGTTGTCAGTGTTTGACTTCCACCATTTCCATACCTATTTTGTCACTCATTATTGGCAAAACCTCATCTCAAGCAATCTGGGAGTGTCTCTGGTGTCAACCTCTGGGACTTACCAAAGGCTCCCGTTTCAACAAGCTAAGTTTATCGCTGATTCTCTTGCTGCGATTAATCAACCTGTCTCTAGTAATGATTTGGTGGCCTCTGTACTTAAAGGTCTTGGGGTTCAATGTTTATCACTGATGTTCTCAATTTTCCTCCCATGCTGGAATTTCCTGACCTTTGCTCCCGTCTCCTGACCTTTGAGGCCCAAACAAGGACTAGACGGTAGCTCATGCTCTCCTTACTGCCGTCTTTTGTGATGCTACTCCTTCTCAACAACCGTTGCAGCCCGTGGCCCAATCTTTGCAGCCTAATGGCCCGCAGCACCCTCCTGCCTTCCAGGGCCAACAACCTCGCAATAGGAATCCTGGCCATGTTGGCTACAACCAGCGCCTACGTGGCCGCTGGGGACAGTGTGGTCACGGTGCTCGCAGTGGTTGGCAGCCCAACCAATAGGGTTTAACCTAATAATCAACAAGGTATTCTTGGTGCTCGTCCTAGTTTTTGGTGTAATTTTTGTAACTCTCCTGGCCACAATGTCTTTGCTTGTCTGCGTCGCCTAGCTCCTCCCTTTGTAGGCTATTATGCATTTCTATATGGTGTTTCTCATGATCCTATTTGGTATTTTGATAAAGGAGCCACTCACCGCATGACAAATAATGGAGCTGCACTCCAAGACCCATCTCCCTATACTGGTAGCGGTTATGTTCTCGTATGTAACAAGGCTTCTCTTCCTATAACTCACACTGGCTCTCTTCCTTTTACCTTAGGTTCTGGTCAATTCAAATTAAATAATTTCTTTTATGTTCCCTTCTATCAAGAAAAGTTCTCTCTGCTTCTCAATTTACTAAAGATAATTTCATCGCTGTTACTATTCATCCTTTTGGTCAAGTAATTTATGACTTTTACATGGATTCTCCATTGTTTCAGGACCATTGTGAGGGTCATCTCTATCCTGTGTTATCGTCTCATCCGTCCGCCTTCCATGTTGCCTTCTCCTTATGGCACTCAATTAAATAAGGCGTTTTGTAAGCCTTGTGCATTTAAGTCGGACATGTAACCTTTTAATTCCAATAAAATTATTGCTCCTTTTTTCATTTTATTCAATTCATTCAGGTGTTTGGATGTCTTCTTCTGTATCTCTCTCTAGTTTTCGTTATTATGTATTATTTATAGATGACTATAGCCGTTGCTTTTGGATTTTTACTGCCTGTGCTAAATCTAAAGTTTTCATGCATTAGTCTAATCACTTTATAATATGGTGCGCACCCTATTTAACTCGGTCATTAAATTTATTCAAACCAATGGTGGTACGGAATACATCAATAAATCCTTTAAAATATTCAATCACGAAACTGGGATTCTTCACCGTTTCTCGTGTCCCAAAACCCCCAAACAAAGTGACCTTGTAAAAAAGAAAAACACCGTCATATCTCCACTGTCACTGTCTCCTCCTAGACACTGACAATCCCCTGTCCTTCCTTTGGTCGAACCCGCCACCACCTTAATCATTAACCTTCTCCCATTCCCGATCCTTCGTTGGTCTAGTCCCTATTTTTGACTTTTTGGTCGTTGTAGAGTCAAAATTAATCTCGAAAATTCAGAAGACGACAAGTCGCCTTTATCCTGAACAAGACGAGGTTTCCCTCATTCAATGGGCAGGGCCAACAAATATTCCCACACAGCTCAACATCTCTGGAGGATTTAGCAGTTGACTTTCACTATACCAAACTCCCCTGCTCGTGGCATGGAAAAGTCAAAGGCATTAATGATAGAATTAATCACCAAATCCTATCTTTAATATATTCCTAATTCAAGATCAACTCAACCGAGTAAGAAATCATCATCACAATTAATTAAGGATACTTACCTAGTAATCTTAAGATTTATCTCATAATTAATATCTTCGGGATATGACACACCCTGACCCGGAATGTCCACTAGGACTTCGAATCGAGATGTGCTGGCTGACACCTAGAAGGTGACAAAGCCATAAAGTGTAGTGATGTGGAAAATGTGAATAAATTTAGACCTAAAAGTGCTTAAATATAAGAATGCACGATGAGCGGGAATGAACCCATTTTACACATGATGTCAAAGCATAAGTAAAGTACAATAAGATAGGATAAGGATTATACCCTCAAAGGTAGCCACCTATACTGAGATTTGCCAAGAATCCTCGTCGATATGAAAGCTCAGCTACTAAAACTTGGAGGGGCGAAAAATAAGGGTAAGTGGGCCTGAAAATAAAGTTTTATAAAAACCTTTCTAAAAACATTGTAACCTCTCGCTGTAAAACAAGTATAGTTTCCAAAATATACTTACTACATATAGTATAAAAATACTTACCGTAGCTTGCAAAATCCCAAGAATTCATTACGGCACAATATCTCCTAAATAAAAGCATGACATCCATAATCACAAAATCTCAACAGTAGCATAATAAAATCAGATGCTCATTAATCTATGCTAGCACAAAAGTCGAAGTCGCCTAATGCAACATGTACGATTGAATTGATGCTCATCAATATATGCTAGCACACGAGTCAGAGTTGCCTAGTGTAACCTGTACGAAAGGACTGGATGTAATCATAATAAACGCTCTAGTGCTACAATCACGTGAAGACTGGCGCTATTCGAGGACACATACGAATCGGAGTTGCCTAATGCAACCTGTACGACAGGACTGTCACCTACTTGGATCCAAAGCGAGCGTGCGGTGCGGAGGTGAACATACACCTGAAAGACTAGCCCTGACCCTGGGCGAGCAGTAACACCGGGGCGAGTAGACTATATAAATATAAGCATGCCATAACGATTCAATAATTCTAGTCAACATAATATTATTCATAGCCATAGGTATAATCATGGCATCAATAAACATACACATACCTGTGCATCTCATAGGATTTATGATCACTTCATAATTTTCCATTATTTCACTAATTCTTATAAGCATTAGTCTAAGCTAAGCATACGTAGTAAATTCTTTTTCAATGTATAGATGGAAACTAACAAATATGTATATACTATATAAAAGAAAAGACCCACTCACTTGAAGTCCACTCTACAACACCCTAGCATGAATATTAAGGCATCACGAGCGATCGTCGCCTATGACTGGGGCCAATTTGGCTGGGAAAAGTCTCAAATTGCCACGAACCCATCGGAAACCCTAGGAATGGGTGGCTTCGATTTGACTTCTCTGGTGCTCCGCCGCCCCCAAACTTGTTTAAGGTTTGTTCCTAGGCTCAAGAGGAGTATTTTGGTGGTGGTGATCGATGGAAATCATTTCAAAAATGGCGGATTCCACCACCGTGCACACGTGAAATCCGCCGATGCTATCTCACAAAAACAAGGTCAATTCGTGTTGATTTTTGGGTGAATATGGAAGAGGAGATGATGTTAAGTTGGTTCCAGATAGTGGGTGGCTGCAATTCGTTGGAAAAATCGCCTGAAAAGGCGTCGAAAAACATGGAGGATTCGGGTCGGGTCATGGGTGACAAAGGGGATTCGATCCTATGCTCCATTGCTCTCTCCCTTTTCCTCCTTGCCCTCTTCCCCCATTGGTCAGCCTCTCTTCCTCTATCCTCTCCCGATTAGCCACAACCTTCCCCCTTCTTCTGGTTGGTCTCTCCCTCTCTTTTTTCCAGTTGGGCAGCAGCCCCCTATTTTCTTTCTTTTTTTCTCCTTTAATATTAAATAATAATATAACAACTATGAGCGATATAATAAACTATCAAATCAAATAATAATATAATAAACTATCAAATCAAACAATGTGATCAAGAGTATTGTATTAGAGAAATACCGTATTGCATTGTAATCCCAAACTGAATAGGTTCTCCACCTCTTTTGATTAGCTTGGGTAGCCATGACGTATTGCTAGGTGTCATTCATGGTTTGTGGAAGCCCTAAAGGTTTATAATCACTAAAGGGAGGATTGAAAAGTACGTTTCAATTCACAATCGATTTGAAGAGTTCTAATCGCCCACTGCCTCGCTAAAATGAACCTAATGGATCGTACACCGTGTAAGGTAGAGATTGAAGAAACAACAGAGATGAGTAAGGATAATTAAATGGTTTAATTATTTATGGCTAGGATTAATTAATATGTTACTTAATCTAACGAATAGGTTTGTTTTAGACCTTGGGTTAGGTTTGGGCCTCAAGGCCCAATGGGCTTCGAATGTCAAGTCCAAACTCAAGTTGTATGTGATGCCAATTTAATCAACACACAAATTAAAACCCTATTATTGTAGTATATGTAAGTAGGGATCGTTCTAGGCCAAGGATTAGAAAGGATTGCTAATCTATTTAAAACTGACTCAAAAACACTTAACTAGGTTGAAAACACTTAATTAGACTCAAAGAACTCAAAACAAAATAAAAATACTCAAAACAAACTAGAATGACTCAAAACAGCACAAAACAATGAAATAGACTTAATTTAGACACTTAAGAGTGATTTGGACGAAAATTGATTTCAACTTGACTTAAACACAAGTTTAGACAAATTCTAACTAAATTGACACAACAAAGTAAAGAGGATTGGGTTTTTGACGAAATTAGAACTTAAACAAACAGATTAGGAAACTAAACAGAAAAGGCATGAAATTGAGATGATTTGAATGGTAAAAGGCTAGCGAGAGGGTTCTTCTCCACACATGACACACCTGCATACAAATTAATTTCCAGTTGCTTTTTCAATAAACCATGAATCTCAATGGCCCAAGTTAATCGTGAACGCACAAATTAACCATCAGATTTTCCTAAAGCCATTGAATTGGATGAATGCATCTGCAACCAAATTATTCTTCAATAGTTCCCTACATGAACGCATAATAGAGATACATATCAAAGATCATTAAATTCTATGAAAATCATAAGCATTGACAAGGCATTCGTAACTATGAACGTATGATAGTCCTGCCAGGAATTCACTTAACGCGATCGTGACTAGCAACCTCCACTACTTATGAATATAAGTTCATAACGATTAGGTGAAACTCCTTTATATTCTAGCATCAAATTCATGCATGCAAACTAAGTATGCATCCTTAATCAACATACAAGAATAAGTTCTGAATCAAACAGTTAAGCAAATTGCATTCACAATTTATGAAATCACAACTAGAAGTAATCAATTCATATTGCAAATATGTTCATGGTTTCGAAACTCCCCCTAGCTAAAACGAGTTTAGCTCCTCATGTTCGCAAAACAAAGATAATTAAATTTAAACATTGAGAACAAAAGATTGAAAACACCTAAAAACGTTCCAGCAATCCAACTTGAATGACAAGCACGTCCAAGGGTCCTCTTTCTTCCTCTTTGCTGCGGCACAAGGTGTAAGTGAAGGTTTGAGTGATGAATTGTATGAAAGAATGGTTGAAAGTATGAATGATGATGAATGGATGAATCCCCCTTCAAAAGCTGCGGCCAAGACTTATATATCAAAATATGTAAAAACCCCTAAGGAATTAAGGCTATGGTGCAGCAAGAATGCAGGAAAGGGTTTAAAGACTTAGTTATTTTGTTCCACAATTAAAAAGGTAAGTAAGGGTCAGAAATTAAAGAGAAATAAGTAAGGAAGGTGCGGCACAATAAGGGAAAGGGATTGTATGTTAGAAATCAAGAGGAAAAAGGAAATAGATATGTGGCAAGGTTTGAAATAAAAAGGGAATGTGATTTGGTGCAGAAAATAGGAAAGGGAGGTGAACCCTTGTGCGGTAAGGAAGGGAAAGGTGATGGGAGACACGGCTAGGGTGTAGGAAAGGGTAAGGTTAATGTTTTCAGGTTTCTTAGAAGGAAAGGAGAAGGGGAAATGCTGCACAAGGAAGAGACAAGGAAGGGACAAAAGGGGGACAAGGCGCCACTTTTGTAGGAGTGCGACAACTTGTGTCTTTCCTTGTCTTTCAAGCTTCCATTCTTACTTCTCTTGACTTCTAACACCCTTCTAGCCTCTTTTGGTATTCAATTTCGTCCATCCACCTCCCTCCAAGCATGTGATATCCACTCCAAGCCCAAAACTGCTCCAAAATGCACCAAAATGCACTTTCTTGCCACGTTAGCTCTTTGGACCTACAAACACACAAAAATAGCTTAAAATACTAAAATAACTAAGAACTAACAACATAAATGCAAGAAAACAAGCTAACTAAGTCGCATAAATATGCTCCTATCAAATTCCCCCACACTTAGCTTTTGCTAGTCCTCGAGCAAAACAAAACAAACAAAACACAACCTAGACCTTCCAACATTTACCTCAGGGATTTTTAATAGAACATGACATGCTAAAAATCATCACTTGCACAGATTTTGGTCATCCTTACATTTGAACTCAAACTTAATCACAGTCACCATTCACTAGTTTGCATTTAATCAATTAAAACAACATTTTGAATGTAGTAACATGCCTTAGAGAATTCCCTCAATTCCTTACTAGATATGCACTCAATTTTCACTCAAATTTTCTAACGACACTCCCTACACTAGGTATATGTGAGAAGATTGATGTAAACATGAAAACGAACACTCACATATGTTATAACAAGGAAAGCTCTTTTCTGGAGTTATGAATGAATATGATCTCATGAACGGAATGCTACTACTTAGATGCGAGAACCAGGGATTCCATATGCTCATACCAATCCCAAACTCCACATATTGAAACACACAACACTCAAGATAGAAGTTAAGGGTTGTAACGGGGCTAAGGGGATTGGCTAACAAAGAAATGTTAAGGATAAATAAAAGTTCTTAAAGAAATAGTAAGCAAAGCAATGAAATCAACACTTAGAATTCACTTTTGATTGTAGAAAGCAACTTTGAACACAAAGGGGATGATTCGCACATCACTTAGGGTCAGATTTAAACTTTTGGACCCTTTCTTCAACAACCAACAACCAACAATTGTGAGCTTATTCTCACTTATTTTCAACTCTTTTCTCTTTCTTTTTCTTTTCTTTTCATGTTTTTCTTCTTCTTTTTTTCTTTCTTTTTTCTTTCTTTTGAAACACAAAACGTACAACCATCAATTTCCAACGAAAAACATTCCCCCACACTTGTTTTTTTGCATATTGTAGATCAAAATTAATTCCATCTAAGTCATGCTTCACTATCCTTTAAGAACAAGGGTATGGATAGTCCTATACTAGGCTAGGTAAGGATAATGTGGTTAACAAAGAACATAGGCTAAATAAGGCTCAAAAGGGCTTAAACCTACAAAACATATGAGAAAGGGGGGTACGACTGTTTGGCTTTGGTTCACTAAACAACTTCATCTTGTTATGTGTTATGCAATTCAATGTCATGCTTTGAATGAAACGGGTATGAGTTCTAGTATTTGGATCTATAACAATGAAAACGCATTCTAAGTAGCAACCAAGCAAAGAAATAATGAGATCATGCAACGACTTTAGAAAACAAGAAATCACAATTAATAACTCTCCAAAAGAAGTATAGGCTCAAGTCTCTCAGGGTTGTAGCGTTAGTTTGAGTTTCTTCCCTCAAGCATGTTACAAAACCTGATTTTTTTACTTTTGTGATTACATGTGAATTTGTAAATAACAACTATAACTAAGCATAAACCAAAGAGCATATCAAACTTCCATCCATGTTTGTAACTTTCTTTAACAGTCATGCAATTAAAAACCAAATCATCACCATTGTGTTGGAAGGTACCCTAAGACACAAACAAAAACACAAAAACAACTTTAAAAACGACTCTTTTTTGCTTTTTCAAAACTTTTTCCAATTTTTTTTCAAAATTTTCGTATTTTCTTGTCAAGACACATAAAAACACCTCAAAACACACTAAAAACACTTAAAAACAGTGAGAAACAACTTTAAAAGTGATAGGTGACAAAATCCCATGAAAATCAATAAAAACACATTGTTTACCCCCTACACTTAAATCAAACATTGTCCTCAATGTTTCAAACATAGACTCACACATAAGTAAGCAAACAAACAACAAACGAATCATGGCAAAATAAATGCAGTAAAGAGAAGGGTTTAGGAATGCAAATCTGATTGTAGAGTGATTCCTAAGTCTTCCTTATTTGAATGCATGGGTTGCCTCCAAAGAAGCGCTTGCTTTAACGTCTTCCAGTCGAACGATACCTTCTCTTCAGCTTCATTGGAGCCCATGGCATGGAAGGGTATTTCCTCCACAACTTGCTCCTCAAAATTCTCATAATAAGGCTTCAAACAGTGTCCATTCACTTTGAATTCATGTCCGGTTGAAACTTGGAATTTGGACTGCACCATGAGGAAAAACATTAGTAACAACAAAAGGACAAACCCATCTAGAACGTAACTTACCTGGAAACAATCGAAGGCGAGAGTTGAAAAGTAACACTTTCTGCCCAATTGACAATGTCTTGCTACGAATCATCTTATCATGGAATGCCTTCGTTTTCTCCTTGTAAATACGAGCATTCTCATAAGCCTCGTGCCTAATATCCTCAAGCTCATTCAATTGAAGCTTCCTATGAAGTCTAGCCTCATCTATGTCGATATTGAACATTTTGACTGCCCAATGTGCTTTGTGCTCTAATTCCACGGGGAGATGGCATGGTTTCCCATAGATAAGCCGAAATGGAGACATCCCTAGTGGTGTTTTATAAGCTGTACGATAAGCCCACAATGCATCATCCAAACGCAAGCTCCAATCCTTCCGAGTTGGCCTAACTATCTTCTCCAAAATCTACCTGATTTCTCTATTCTAAACCTCAGCTTGGCCACTTGTTTGGGGATGATAAGGTGTCGAAACCTTATGTGTGACATTGTACTTCTTGAGCAGCGCCTCGATGGTTCGATTACAAAAGTGAGAGCATCCATCACTGATAAGTACTCGCGGCATTCCAAACCTTGCAAATATGTTAGTTTTAACAAAATCTGCAACCACTTTGGAATCATTAGTACGGGTGGCTTTTGCTTCCACCCATTTCGACACATAATCAACCGCAAGTAAAATATAAGTGAAACCATACAAGGAAGGAAAAGGACCCATGAAATCAATTCCCCAAACATAAAAAATTTCGACAAAAACAATAGTTGTCTGCGGCATTTGGTCTCTTGGACCTATATTCCCTGTTCTTTGACAACGATCACAAGTATTGCAAAAAGTTCTAGCATCCTTAAAGATAGTAGGCCAATAAAATCCACATTATAAAACCTTAAGTGTTGTGCGTTGTGTGCCAAAGTGACCTCCACATGCATAAATGTGACAGAAAGTTAAAATTGACTTAAACTCCGAATCATGCACACAGCTACGAAGAATTTGATCAGGGAAATATTTCCACAAATAAGGGTCATCCCACACATAAATTCGTGCACCCTTTTTCAGTTTATCATGTTGGTGCTTGTTTAGGGTGCTTGGAACTTGTTTAAACACCAAATAATTCACTAAATCAGTATACTATGGCTCACTTACCTTAATGGACATCAGTTACTTGTCTGGGAATGTTTTGGAGATAGGTAATGGATCCTCATCATGAACCAAACGACTCAAGTGGTCAGCCACCACATTTTCACTTCCTTTTTTGTCTCGGATTTCCACATCAAACTCTTGAAGAAGAAGCATCCAGTGAATAAGCCTTGGCTTGGCTTCCTTATTCGTAAGCAAATACTTCAAAGCTACATGATCAGTGTAGATTATAACTTTAGTACCAAGTAAATAAGAACGAAACTTATCTAAAGCAAACACAACAGCAAGAAGTTCTTTTTCAGTGGTGGAGTAGTTCAATTGAGCATCATTCAAGGTCCTTGAGGAATAGTAAATGACATGTGGCTGCTTGTTCTTCCTTTGGCCTAAAACAGCTCCAATTGCATAAATAGAGGCATCGGACATGAGCTCAAAATAAAGGCTCTAATCTGGTGGAATTATGACAGGCGCCGAAGTGAGCATTTCCTTCAAGTGTTTGAAAGGTTTCTCACATTCCTCGTTGAACTCGAATGGCACTTCTTTTTGTAGGACACGGCAAAGGGGTTGTGAAATTTTTGAGAAGTCCTTGATGAATCGCCTCTAGAATCCTGCATGTCCAAGAAAAGAACGAACCTCTCTCACCGAAGTGGGAGAGGGTAAGTAGCGTACAAGATCTATTTTTGACTTATCAACCTCAATTCCTTTTTCAGAGATTATGTGACCCAAAACTATGCCTTGTTTTACCATGAAATGACATTTTTCCCAATTTAAAACAAGGTTAGTTTCAGTGCATCGTTTCAAGATTAAGGTGAGATTATGCAAGCAATCATCAAATGACTTACCAAACACACTAAAATCATCCATGAAGACCTCAATGATCTTTTCAACATAATCTGAAAAGATACTTACCATGCATCTTTGAAATGTGGCTGGTGCATTGCATAAACCAAATGGCATTCGACGATAAGCAAAAGTACCAGACGGACAAGTAAAAGTGGTCTTTTCTTAGTCATTCGGAGCTATAACAATCTGATTATATCCTGAATACACATCAAGAAAGCAATTAAAAGAATGACCAGCTAACCTTTCAAGCATTTGATCAATGAAGGGCAGAGGGAAGTGATCCTTTCTTGTGGTGGCGTTGAGCTTCCTATAATCAATGCAAATTCGCCAACCTGTTAGGATACGGGTGGGCACAAGCTCGTTCTCTTCATTCTTCACCACGGTGACTCCAGATTTCTTTGGAACACATTGAACCGGTGAAACCCAACAACTATCAGAAATTGGATAGATCACGCCATAATTAAGAAGCTTGATGATCTCTTTCTTCACAACTTCCATCATTAGAGGGTTGAGTCGGCATTGAGCCTCTCGAGATGGTTTAGCCCCCTCCTCAAGAAGTATGCGATGCATGCATGTTGTAGGGCTTATTCCCTTGATGTCGGCCAAAGTCCATCCAATGGCTGTTTTGTACTCCTTCAACACCTTCACCAATTTCTCCTCCTCTTGTGCTGTGAGTGTGGAAGATACTATGACCGGCAACGTCTCGTGGTCTCCCAAGAAAACGTACTTCAAATGACTTGGTAACGGTTTAAGTTCAAGGGAAGGTGGCTGTATCACTGAGGGAAACAACTTATTAGTGGAAACGGAATCTGAAATTGGGATTAGAAGCTTACCATGTTGTTGTGGCAACGATTCTAGGGCAACCACTATCTCAACCACTTCTTCACTAGGGCGCACGACAAGGATGTCTTCCTGCAAGCAGTGGGTGAGCATAGGTCATGCCCCTACGTTTTTGAGTCCTACTCCCTTTGTAATGGCTGATTCAAGTGCATCCTCATTCAAGTCTTCAAGATATTCCTGCGGCAAAGAATCAATTATATCAATAGAAACACAAGAGTGATCGTCACTAGGATATCTCATGGCTTTAGAAATATTGAAATCAATAACTTCCCCATCAAATTCCATTGTCAATGTCTCTTTGAACACATCAATCTTGGTGCGGGATGTTTTCATGAAAGGTCTCCCAAGTAGGATCGGCAATGGTGTAGCATGGGCCGAATCCTTAATTTCTAACACATAGAAATCTGCTGGGAATATCAATTGATCAACCTGCATCAAAACATCTTCCAAAACTCCTTTCGGATATGCATTAGAACGATCAACCAATTGAATAATAACACCATCATTTTTAAGTTCTCCCAAGTTCATAGATGCATAAATGGAGTATGGCATGACATTAATTAAAGCCCCTAAATCTGACATGGCATGTTCAAACTTAGTATTGCCAATAACACAAGGAATTGTAAAACTACCAGGATCTTTGCATTTAGGGCGCAGTTTTCGTTGCAAGACTGCTGAAACATTCTCACTTACCCGGACCACCTCTTTGTTCGAAATTATCTTCCTTGTTGTGCAAAGCTCTTTCAAAAACTTGGCATACCTTGGAACTTGCTTGATTGCATCAAGGAGTGAAATATTGACATGCACTTTCTTAAACGTCTCAAGAATGTCCTTTTCAGCCTCTTCCTTCTTTGATTGCATGAACCTGCGAGGGAAAGGTATATCTGGAGGAACAACGTTAGAAGGAATCGAATTTGGAACAATCTTACCTTTATTGGACGAGTTAGAGTGCTTAGGAGGTTGGGGCAAGGATTGCTCAGTCCTTGCCGTGGCCTTGTCTTGTTCTTCCTCCTTTATTAGCAATTTTTCATCTTCCTTTTGCCTTGATTTGGATGGTTGTGGATCAGCTCCAAGCTTATTGCCACTTCTCAATATGATTGCCTTGGCAATTTCAAATCCTCAATTCGGATTTGCAATGGTTGAACTAGGGAGTTTGCCTTGTTCTCGAAACTGTCCTACGAACTCCGCTATCTATCCAATTTTCTTTTCCAAATGGTCCACCCTTTTGTTTTGATTTTCTTATCCCTGAGACAAAGAAGTGAGTAACTTAATGACCGTATCATTATCCAAATACATACCTGAATTTGTTTGGGCAGATTGTTGTTAGGGTTGTGTTGGTGCGTATGGCCTTGAATAAAACCCCTGAGGTTGCTGCCTATATCCACTTTGTTGCTGAGGTTGTTGAGGTTCCCTCCACTTGAAGTTTAGATGATATTTCCAGCTTGGATTGTAAGTGTTGGAGTATGGGTCATTCTGTGGCTGATTTTGGCCTTGAAATCCAATGACATTGGCACTTTCCCATCCACCATTTTCAATCAATTGAGGGCATTTCTCAGAGAGGTGTCTTTGGATAAAGCACACGCCACAAATGGGATTTGCTTGCATTTGTGGTATTTCAACAAACTGTGACAACATAGTAATGAGATTAGTCATTTGAGATTGTAATTCTAAAATTGCACTTACCTCATTCACTTGATGTTGCTGCCGTGGAGGATCCCTTTGTCCCACTCCTTCATATTGTTGGCCGTTCAAGGCTCGATTTGCAATCAAAGTCTTGGCATCCATCGGTGTTTTATCCACCAAAGCTCCTCCTGCCGATGCATCTAGCATTTGTCGTTCAATTGGAAGAAGTCATTCGTAGAAATATTGAATAAGAATTTCTCCAAGAATGCTCTTTTCATGCTCTCCCACGAGGTGACAGTCCTTGGTGCCAATTCATACAACCAATCTTTAGCCTTCTCCAAAAGAGAGAATGGAAAAGCTTTCATCTTCAAAATATTGCCATCTATGTTGATTGGAGTCATGCTTGAACATACCACTTTAAATTCCTTCAAATGCTTGTTTGGATCTTCCATGGACAGCCCATGGTATTTAGGAATATGATGTAGCAAGCTAGACCTCAACTCGAACTCATCGGTCTTATCTTGAGCTGCCCTGGGATATTGAATGCATAAGGGCACATCATTGTCTAATCCCGAGGCTGAAAGTTCCATGATTGTTCGATTATCCATAGCCATGGCTTGTTCCTCCTCTTCCTCTTCGACAAACTCAGATTCAGAGCTAGAACTAAATGGGCTAGGTTCTGGATCTTTCCTCTTCCTTCTCAAAGTTCGTTCAAAATCGTCGTCAAACTCCAAGATGTGTTCACGAACAGGTTGGGAGCTTGGAGTCATAACTAGTACCTAAAACAAAGAAAACAGAACAAAATTAGGAATCAAAACTAAAAACAAAATAAAAACACAAACACAAACACGGGGGATTAGCAAATTTCCTAATCCCCGGCAACATCGCTAAAAATTTGATTCGAATTTAATCAACACACAAATTAAAACCCTATTATTATAGTATATGTAAGTAGGGATCGTTCTAGGCCGGGGATTAGAAGGGATTGCTAAACTATTTAAAACTGACTCAAAAACACTTAACTTGGTTGAAAACACTTAATTAGACTCAAAGGACTCAAAACAAACTAAAAATACTCAAAACAAACTAGAATGACTCAAAACAGCACAAAACAATGAAATAGACCCAATTTAGACACTTAAGAGTGATTTGGACGAAAATTGATTTCAACTTGACTTAAAACACTTAAAACACAAGTTTAGACAGATTCTAACTAAATTGACACAACAAAGTAAAGAGGATTGGGTTTTTGACGAAATTAAAACTTAAACAAACAGATTATGAAACTAAACAGAAAAGGCATGAAATTGAGATGATTTGAATGGTAAAAGGCTAGCTCGAGGGTTCTTCTCCACACATGACACACTGGAATACAAATTGATTTCCAGTCGCTTTTTCAATAAACCATGAATCTCAACACCCCAAGTTAATCGTGAACGCACAAATTAACCATCAGATTTTCCTAAAGTCATTGAATTGGAAGAACGCATCTGCAACCAAATTATTCTTCAATAGTTCCCTACATGAAGCATAATAGAGATACATATCAAGGATCATTAAGTTCTATGAAAATCATAAGCATTGACAAGGCATTCGTAACTATGAACGCATGATACTCCTGCCAGAAATTCACTTAACGCGACCGTGACTATCAACCTCCACTACTTATGAATATAAGTTCATAACGATTAGGTGAAACTCCCTTATATTCTAGCATCAAATAGATGCATGCAAACTAAGTATGCATCCTTAATCAACATACAAGAATAAGTTATGAATCAAACAGTTAAGCAAATTGCATTCACAATTTATGAAATCACAACTGGAAGTAATCAATTCATATTGTAAATATGTTCATGGTTTCGAAACTCCCCCCAGCTAAAACGAGTTTAGCTCCTCATGTTCGCAAAACAAAGATAATTAAATTTAAACATTGAGAACAAAAGATTGAAAACACCTAAAAACGTTCCAGCAATCCAACTTGAATGACAAGCACGTCCAAGGGTCCTCTTTCTTCCTCTTTGCTATGGCACAAGGTGTAAGTGAAGGTTTGAGTGATGAATTGTATGAAAGAATGGCTGAAAGTATGAGTGATGATGAATGGATGAATCCCCCTTCAAAAGCTGCGGCCAAGACTTGTATATCAAAATATGTAAAAACCCTTAAGGAATTAAGGCTAGGGTGCGGCAAGAATGCAGGAAAAGGGTTTAAAGACTTAGCTATTTTGTCCCGTAAGGTTAAGCCTTCCGCCTTCACGGATAGGTTTAAGATTCCCTAGATAAAGTGTTTGGTTGAATAAACTCCTAATCGGTACACTTTAGTAACTAAGTTTTTCCAATGGTGTAGGAGTTGCTCGAAAAGATGCAAGGAAACTGGTGTAGTATGAGAAAGTGGATCGATAGTGTATTTCACTTCTCCATTTGGTGATATCCCGAGTAGAATTCTGAGAAATGATGCTGGAGATGTACGTCCTCGAAATGTACAATACTACTTCCCTTTACTACGCCACGTGCTAATAGGTCTTCATAGCTTTTCTATACTCTATTCACTCTAACAGTGAGGAATTAATTCGTACTTCGATTCCATTGTTTACATGTGGAAGTGATCGAAAAAGTGGCTAGTCGACGAGGTTCTGTTTACCTAGATAGGTAATAAGGGAAAAACAACGATGAGTTTACCGTCCTAATACAAAATTGCTCCTAAGTTTCCAAGATTTAGTTTCTTCAGCTCAGGTAGTCACTGTTAATCGGTCTATTAGTTGGGCCGCTAATTAACGCACATATGATATTTTGATATTGTTCATTACCCTGAAACTGTGAACCGACGTTCTGGCATAAAGGTATCACTCTCAGATACTAGTACCTATGTCCGGTATCAGAAATCATACCGCCTGAATACTGGTTGACAGTTCCTGGGTATCGGACATTATCGTCAATTTGTAGCGCCACCATTGGCTGATTACAGGCTAAAGCCCGCTCGGGTGGATGGTTTCAGATGATTGGTAAGGAACTGGTCATGTGAGGTGGTTCTATAATTCTAGGGAAAATACTTACTACTTTGGGGATTTCTACTGATCATAGGTATAACAACTTGTACTTTCATGCCTATACTCATCGAAATGACGAGTATATTACCAAAAGAAATTCGGGAACTAGTATTGATTGGAATGTCCTAAAGCCAGAAAAAGGAATTTGCTAATATTCTACTTTAGAACGGACTTAAACAGAAGTCGATCTTCTTCTTGAAGATCCAGAATGATCACTTGCGTGTTTGGAAAGATTAGTATTATCAGCGACCAAAAGTGATTGTCCCAAGATGTTCTTCTGTCAAGTGCTACCACAGTAGCACCAGGTTATCACTCAAGCCAATTTTGGAGTCTTGACGAAGTAAACTTCGTAGCAATTTTAATAAATGGTATATGAATTGTTGCTGCCAAAGAATCAAAACTAATTGTGCTTTCCTATCTTGAAAGATTTGGTGATGATGGCGGTAGGGTAATGATGGGATTGACTTGTAAATCTCTGGTGATACATAACTACCGATACATTATCCCTGCATTGGGGCCATCAACTCGATCCAAAATAGGATTTTTCCTTGGCAATAAGGTTCTTTGTTAAGATTTAGAGGCATCCGCCAAAACGACGTTCTAGAATGACAATAGGTCATCTAAACTATCCAAAACTTAGGAAATGTTAACACACTTTTTGTATTCGACGAGGTGGCAAGATTTGACATTTAGGTTCAAGAACCAAGAATGCTTACATCACGTATGTGATGTACACAATACTGCCCAAACCTCACTCTGATACTAAACTGACACACCCCGACCCGGAATGTCCACTAGGACTCCAAATCGAGCTGTGCTGGCCGACACCTGCAAGGTGACAAAGCCATAATGTGTAATGATGTGGAAAATGTGAATAAATTTAAACCTAAAAGTGCCTAAATATAAGAGTGTGCGGGTAAGCGGGAATGAACCCATTTCACACGTGATGTCAGAGCATAAGTAAAGTACAGTAAGATAGGATAAGGATTATACCCTCAAAGGTAGGCACCTATATTGAGATTTGCTAAGAATCCTCGTCGATATGAAAGCCCAGCTACTAAAACCTGGAGGGGCGAAAAACAAGGGTAAGTGGGCCTGAAAATAGTTTTATATAAACCTTTTTGAAAACATAGTAACCCCTCGCCGTAAAATAAGTATAGTTTCCAAAATATACTTACTACGTATAGTATAAAAATACTTACCGTAGCCTGCAAAATTTCAAGAATTCATTACAGCACAATATCTCATAAATAAAAGCATGACATCCATAATCACAAAATCTCAATAGTAGCATAATAAAATCAAATGCTCATCGATCTATGCTAGCACATAAGTCGGAGTCGCTTAATGCAACCTGTACAACTGAACTGATGCTCATCAATCTATGCCAGCACATGAGTCGGAGTTGCCTATTGCAACCTGTACGACAGGACTGGGTGTAATCATAATATGCGCTCTAGTGCTATAATCATGTGAAGACTGGCGCTATTCGTGGTCACCTACGAGTCAGAGTTGCTTAATACATCCTATACGCCAGGATTGGCACCTACTTGGATCCAAGGTAAGCGTGCGGTGCAGAGGTGAACATACACGTGAAAGACTAGCCCTGGCCCTAGGCGAGCACTAACACCAGGGTTGAGCAATGATGAGCAGACTACATAAATATAAGCATGCCATAACGATTCAATAATTATAGTCAGCGTAATATCATTCATAGCCGTAGGTATAATCATGGCATCAATAAATATACGCATACATGTGCATCTTGTAGGATTTATGATCACTTCGTAATTTTCCGTTATTTCGCTAATTCTTACAAGCATTAGTCTAAGCTAGGCATACGTAGTAAATTCTCTTCCAATGTATAAATGGAAACTAACAAATATGTATATACTATATAAAAGAAAAGACCCACCCAATAGAAGTCCGCGCTACAACTCCTTGGCACGAATATCGAGGTATCACGAGCGATTGTCGCATGTGACTAGGGCCAATTTGGTCAAGAAAAACCTCAAATTGCCACAAACCCGTCATAAACCCAAGAAATAGGTGGCTTTGATTCGACTTCTCCTGTGGTCCGCCGTCCCCAAACTTGTTTGGGGTTTGTTCCTGGCCTCAAGAGGAGTATTTTAGAGGTGGTGATCAATGGAAATCATTTCAGAAATGGCGGATTCTGCCACTGTGCACCCGTCAAACTAGCCGGTGCTATCTCACAAAAACAAGGTCAATTCGTGTTCATTTTTGGGTGAATATGGAAGAAGAGATGATACTGAGTTGGTTCCAGGTAGTAGGTGGCTACAATTCACCAGAAAAATCGCCTTCAAAGGCGTCGAAAAACATGGAGAAGTCAGGTTGAGTCGCGGGTGGCAAAGGGGATCCGATCCCATGCTCCACTACTCTCTCTCCCTTTTCCTCCTTGCCCTCTTCCTCCATTGGTCACCCTCTCTTGCTTTCTCCTCTCCCAATTCGCCACAAGCTTCCCCCTTCTTTTGGTTGGTCTCTCCCTTTTTTTTCTGCTTGGGCAGCAGCCCCCTCTTTTCTTTTTTCTTCTTTTTCTCCTCTAATATTAAATAATAATACAACAACTATGAGATATATATATATATTATATATATTATATATATATTATATATATATATATATAAAAAATAATGGCCTTTTAGCCAACATGGTCCCTGAGATTTGCATAACACATCAGTTTGATCCCTGAGATTGAAAATCAATAGAAATGGTCCCTGAGATTGTCCACCATCCATTATTTTGGTCCTTCCATTACAAACTCTGTTAAGTGTCTCGGAGCTCTTGGCCGAAAGTTTGGGCAATTTTGAAAGCTTCGTAAATTCGACCCATAATATATCAAAATGAAGATAGGAAAGTGTAGAATAAGATTATACCTATTTGGAAGCCCAATGGTTGTCGGAGATGGCTGAAAAATAGCTTGAAAGGTGACTGGTCTGTGGGACAACTGGAAAACTCGTCGGAAACTGGGTAAACTTTAAACCTTCATAACAAATATCATGCTTCTCGACGAGACAAAGAGAATGGTACCTTTCTCGACGGCTAACTCGTCATGGTTTGGCCAGAAAACGGCTCAAAAGTGGCTATCTTGGTCTCTAGTTAGCCAATTACGAGCTGCTTTTCAGTCAAACTACGGCAAATTAGCCATCTAGAAAGGTACCATTCTCTTCGTCTCATTAAGGAGTATGATTTTCATTTTTTAATCACTAGATTTCATTGAGTATTGAAGAAGTTATGAACGTTTAATTTAAATACTTGAAAAAAGCTCGAGCATTCATTCTTTGGAATTTTCTATAACGTTGAATTTATCGTACGCTCCTAGTCATTGATTTTTTCTTAGAAAATTTCTTGATAAGTCCTTGGGAAAGGATCTAATGGTATAAAATTCTTAAACCACGACGAACAGAACACCCTACGTCGAAAAACGGATGACGGAAATCAAGACGTGGCCTCACTTCGATGATCTTCAAGGCTCAACGTGACAGCAGAAGAAGCCCTACTGCAGCAGAGCACCACCACTGTGCACCCTACCCGACCTTAGGTTCCTAGACCAGTTTCTAAGCCGGTTCAGCCAACCCAACTCCACGTCACTGAACCGACTCTGGTTCAGATCGTAACTGTCGCACAAACTATCGGATCGACGACTGAACTAGGGATATTTTCACTCCGTTTTTTAGTAGGTTTTCCTATCCAGCCTGAATTTTTCACCTGCAGCTCATTATAGTTCCACCACTTACGGAGATGCCCATCATCCGAGTTATTCTGCAACAAATGGTGATCAACACCTGCCTTTGTAGTTAACAGATTTGATAAGCGCCCTCGCGCAGTAGACGACCTTGGTGAATCAGCTCCTAAAGCACATCGAGAAGTAGCACGCCCCATACGAGGTGTCCTGAAGCAAGACGATAGCAGATGATAATTTGATTCTTTCCAGCGACGTCTCGGCAAGTATGACGAGGGTAGAAGATTGTGTCGTTGGCACAAATTAAAATAAAAAGGTTTTTTAGGCTAAAATTGTTGATAAGTTCAGCCAAACTCTAACACCAACCGAAGGGAAGGTGTTAGTGTTTATGATTGGTGGACGATTATCAACAAAGCATGCAATTTATGGAATGGAAGCTTAGAGAGATCCGTTGTTGACATGGCTAGTGGAAGGAAAGTCCAAGAAGTGGTGAGTGTCTCTCTTCATAGTTTATTTTTCATGCACACAATCTTATTTTGCAACTAATTGATCTTTATGTATTCCTTGCATAGGGTGATAAAGCAATGACGATTCACAAGAGAAGAACTAAGCCCAAAAAATAAACTTTTAAGTTGCATATACTTTGGACGTCCTCAATTATAGTCCAAGGCGGGAAACCAATGCGAACCAACAATGAGTAAAATTATTTGCTCATGAAGCATCAAACGTTATTGTTGGAAATCAAGTTAACCATTCGATGAATCCATCTTCTTCTATTTCAAGCCCCTTGGAAGAGATAAGCAAAATGAAGCATAGAAAAGGGATGATGCAAGATCTGACTAGTACAAAGCTTTGTTTTAAAGTTGAAAATTTAGGTCGAGGGGAGACCAAGGAAGAAATGGTCCAAATGCGCTTGTTTTTTGAGAAGACCAAGCGAAAGATGCAAGGAACGGTTTAGAGAAAGAAAGGTTCGGTTTAGAGAAAGAAAGAGGTTCGATTTTGAATAATGATGGAGGACCTAAACAAATACACTTCAAATAGGAAGAAGTTCTTTCGTGATAAGTGTTGGGGGACTTTTAGGTCAAGGTGGACTTGGGCTTTGAGAACGTCCTCTTATCTACCTTGGTGCGGATTCACAACAAGTCCCAGGATATCTCGAAATAGATAGCTTGTCTTAGGAAATACACCGGTAACATCAACGACTCGAAGATAGAGTGAAAGATCAAGATAATGACTTGCTCAAGTGAAGCGTGGTGCGGAAGCTAGAAGATTATCAGTTTACATGAGAGATAAGGGATTTGCATGGTTGTATGGCATTCTTTGCTGGATAATCTAGGCTTTCCTAAGGTGATACTAAGGTTTCTAACGGTTAGGATGTTTGATGTAAAGCTATGGAAATTACTAAGGTTGCATGGATGGTGATGCTTGGGGCTTATAGTATGCTTCTAGGCTAAGTGGAACTTTCTGGGCTTCTTCCTGGGTGGTTCTCTCTCACTACATTTTCTCTATTTGTCCTCTATGCTCTTCCAATCCCATCTGTGTTCTTCTAATCCTCTCCTTATGTAAGTGAAGGCTTATTCTATAGGTTTCAAGGGAATATCCCTTTGTGGCTTGGACTTCCCTTTCTTTCTCTCTAGCTATCCTATTATTCTCCTTTTGGTGTAAACTAGCTACACTGTTGAGACTTGCAGATTGCCCCTTCCCGAGACGTGGCTTTCTACATGCGCTAAATCTGGTAGTGCGCTTCATGGCTTTTGCGTATTGGCTGTCTATGCAGTTTGGGAAAGGAAAGTCAGCATTAAATGCCTGACTTGCTGGGCTTAGCATGTATTTAATGCAAGAATCTAGTTTAATCCTAACTAAAAGAGTTGGCTTGTTAGGGAAAAGGGTAAACTAGGCTACTTCTCTCTCAATGATGCCTACGGGAAATACAAAGGGTATTGGCTTGGATCTTTAGGCTCCCCAGTAGCCCAAAGTCTTTCATAACCTTGATTCCACGTAGGCCTGATAACCTTCCATAACCATCCATACCATAATCCACTTGACAAGCCCCGATTACGTGACTTGGGCTTAGCATGAATTATGGCTAAGGAAGCATAGCGTGATGAATAAGCATGAGCATGGTGTGAATATCTGGTTTAAACACCATGGCATGGCATATTGGTAAACATATTCCTCATCTATCCCGTGCCTTGGCAAGTGTTTGGGCTTGAATGTAGGCTTTACATGACAATTGGGCCATGAGACTCAGTTGGATTGGTGTGTGACATTTTTGGGCCCTAACATTAGCCCCTTTGATTATTTGGGATATGAGAAACTTTGAGTGGGATGAATAATCAACCCCAAGCCCAATGGATTCCCTTGTTTGAACGTGCGCTTCTCTGTTGCCATGGTGATGAAATTAGGCATGCATCTCTCCTTTTGATCATGTGTTTCAAAGATTTTGGGATCTTAGCATAGACGCACGAGAGGTGCAGGTCCTTCCTTCGAGAAATCAAACTCCACTTCTTGGGTAGTCTTGTAGCTTCGAAATCATGTTCATTTGCCATCTGCGATTTCTCTCTTTCTTTCCATGTATACTGTGCAATTGTCATTTTGCCTAGCTTTTTTGCATATTGGTGCATGCTTGAGCGAGATCAATTGATCAGTTGCATTGATCTGGTTGGCGTGATTAGCTTGACTGCATATATAACCTATTTTTGCTTGGGTACACGTATAACATACTTTTCCTGGCTAGATCTTTTAAGGCTTTGAGAACATGACATTTGTAGGGAGATATGCATGTGTTTTGTGTGATAACATGTATGGAAAATAGTCCCATGTTAAAGTCTTAGACTTATGCATAAAAGACTTCGAATGTTATGAACGTACCCTTTTGCTTTCCCAGGGTGTGCCTACTTGCTTTCCTAGGGTAGATTCCTTATCGTGCATCACTTTGCATGCTTGTATATTTCTTCCTAGATGTTGCACTAGCTTGTAGTATTTATGGTTTGATGCTTGCTTTCCATAGGTGTGTCATGACTGGAGAATCACCAAAGTGCTTAACTGCAGTGGACGGGTCCTTCACTACTGAGGATCGCCTTCAGCGAGGCGGGCCGCAGCCTCTTCTTGGTGCTCAAAACAAGGCTTTCAAGGAGGATGAGCCTTCCTTAGACTCGATTGCTTCTATTGATCCTAAGCGCATTTCCCAATGATGCATTGAGAGTGGGTTATTTCCTACCGTGCTGATCCACTTTAAGTTCTCCTGCGGTGAAGCCACTGGCTGGGCAGATTGGGTGGATACTAAGCTTGGTTTTCCGAACCAGTGCGCGACCCTAACAAGGACCAAGGTTTTGGACATTGTCTTCATGACCAAGAAGCAGGTTGTCTGTCTTGAGCCCAAACTTCTTCGCCATGTGGTTAGGAGCAGAGACCCATACCTTCATTTGTGCCTGGGGAGAGTTTACCCCCACTCTGGAAGATGTTGCCAATATCGTGCATCTTCTGATAGTGGGTAATGTGGATCCCTTCCGTTATGTTATTCCTCCTACAGACACCGATACTTTTGATGTTTTTTTGAAGGGTGCCCCTACTTCTTCGAGCAAGGCTCTCCGTGTCAGCATATAGATCAAACATTTTTTGCAAAAGAAACAAGAATCGAACTGCAGGTTTGAGGCCATGTTGTGTTTGTGGCTAGGCCACTTTACCTTTTGTGACAGTAAAGATACCTTCAGCCGCCAAGTGATTCCTCAGGCCATGGCAATTACACGTGGCCATGTGGTTCTGCTGGCTTCGTTGTTCCTCGGGCTTCTCTACCATGCGTTGGACCAGCTCCATACTTTTGAGGAGAGGGTTACGGGTAGTGCTCTGTTGAAGAGTTTCATTTATGCTCGCTTTCTGCAAATCTTCATGTGGGAGCATATCAAGGGTCTGAAGATAACCCCTTACCCTTTTGGTACAACGAAGAGCCACTATGTTGTCGACTCATCCTCTTACTTGCCTAAGAAGCTCCAGCTGGCTTGCCGTTGGTTCGGGAAGATTATGCTGAAGAAGCAGGACTTCTTGGAGCTTTTAGACGATGTGAACAACTTTGTTTTCCATCCCCAAAGGTTTTGCCTCTGTGATGTTTCTTACTGATGTTGTTTGTGGTGAGGAAACAAGTATGATGTCAATTCTTCTTTCCGAGAATCTGGATTTCCCTTCGCTTATTGAAACGTCGTTGGCTTTACTGGCTCCGTTAGTCCTCTTCCTAAGAGAGGGTAGCGAGGAAAGAAATACTATTTACTCCCCCTTCTAAGTGCGACGTCAGCCTTCCCAGACTTGTTTTAGAGCCTACAGTTGCCACTTTCCTCATGTTAGAAGTATTTTTTACAGAACTTGCCTGCCAGCTCTTCCAAGGTCCAGATGGAACCTGGTGCGAGGGTGGCATACTAAGTATAGGCACGATCAGTTAGGCTTTTCGAGAACTCCCTGAGACATAGGTTGTAGTTGTCGGTATGGAGGACCCAAAGTGTCAATAAAATAGCTTATATGTTCCTTAGGGCTACCCTTCATCGCGTCAAAGAGAACAAGGTTGGGAGTCTCATATCCCTTACTATATGGCATGTGGAGAATGCTGGTTGGATATGGTGGCTCAGGAATATATTTCCAGTCCTCTGAACTCTTGTGCAACTCTTTTTCGAGTATGGCTATGACGTTTTCCTGAGTGAGAAAGGATGGTGTTTTCTCAAGACTATTGCCAACAGCAGCAGTTGACCCTTTTTTAGAAGCTTTTTCCCTAGGCGTGCAGTCCTTGTCACTGGCTTTATCGCTTGGCTTCGAGATTGAGTTTTTCAACTCTTTCAAAGATGCAGCAATTTCGTGTTGGGCTTCACAAAAGGCATGAATGGTTGCGATGATGTCCGACATGTCATAATCATCCAGGTTTTCCTGGCTTTCCTAATGCTGGCCTTCACGTTGAGACTCGTCGAGTCGGGAAGCAGACTCGCCTTCGTCAGAGGCGCTGCCACTCCTGATAGTGTTTCTTCTAGATCTAGGAGCCATTGAATGAAGATTGTGACCTCTCCCCAGCAAAGCCACCAATTTATGTTGGGGGGACTTTTAGGTCGAGGTGGACTTGGGCTTTGAAAACGTCCTCTTGTCTCCCTTAGTGTGGATTCGCAACAAGTCTCGGGATATCTCAAAAAAGATAGCTTGTCTTAGGAAATATCCCGATAATATCAATAGCTCGAAGATAGCGTGAAAGATCAAGATAATGACTTGCTCAAGTGAAGCGTGGTGTGGAAGCTAGAAGATTATTAGTTTACGTGAGATAGAAGGGATTTGCATGGTTGCATGGCATTCTTTGCTGGATAATCTAGGCTTTCCTAGGGTGATAGTAAGGTTTCTAATGGCTGGGATGTTTGATGCAAAGCTATGGAAATTACTAAGGTTGCATGGATGGTGATGCTTGGGTCTTTGAGTATGCTTCTGGGCTAAGTGGAACTTTCTAGGCTTTTTCCTGGGTGGTTGTCTCTCACTATGTTTTCTCTATTTCTCCTCTGTGTTTTTCTAATCCTTTCCTTATGTAAGTGAAGGCTTCTTTTCTAGGTTTCAAGGGAATATCCCTTTGTGGCTTGGTCTTCCCTTCCTTTCTCCCTAGCAATCCTATTATTCCCCTTTTAGTGTAAACTAGCTGCACTTTTAAAACCTGCAGATTGCCTCTTCCCAAGACATGGCTTTCCCAGGCCGACCTTCCATATGCCCTAAATCTGGTAGCGCACTTCATAGCTTTTGTGTATTGGCTGTTTGTGCAGGCTGAGAAGGGAAAGTCAGTTGTAAATGCCTAACTTGCTGGGCTTAGCATGCTTTTAATGCAAGAATCTAGTTTAATCCTAACTAAAGGAGCTGGCTTACTAAGGAAAAAGGTAAACTAGGCTAATTCTCTCTCAATGATGCTTGCATGAAATACAAAGGGTATGGGCTTGGATCTTTGGGCTCCCAAGCAGCCCAAAGTCTTCCATGACCCCGATTCCACGTAGGCCCGATAACCTTCTGTAACCATCCAAACCACAATCCACTTGACAAGCCCCGAATATGTGACTTGAGCTTAGCATGAGTTGTGGCTAAAGAAGCATGGCATCATGAATAAGCATGAGCATGGCGTGAATATCCGGTTTAAACACCATGGCATGGCATGTGTTTGGGCTTGAATGTAGGCTTTGCATAACAATTGGGCCTTGTGACTTGGTTGGATTGGTGCATGACATTTTTGGGCCCCAACAATAAGCAAAACGAAATTATGCGAAGGAATGCCTCAAGGAATATCTTTGAGGATGATGAGCCCTCTCATGTCTATTTCCCAAGTCCACCACGACATCCACCATCAAGTCAATGACCAATTCAACCAAATGATGATGAATATTATTATGATTAGTATTTCTGTAATTTTATGTAGTATTTTAATTATCATTTATTAATTTTTATTTTGTGTTTTCATTGTCGTTTTTATTAGTAATTATTGTAAGATTGAAGCATAATTAATGACTTTCATTATTTATTACAAAGACGCACAAACTCACTTAATTTTATTACAAAGAAAGACGAACACACACAAACACACTTAAATTGTATTACAAGAAAGACCAACACACTAGCACACTTTATTTTATTACAAGGAAAGACCACACTAGCACACTTCATTTTAAGTTGTAAGGAAAGACTAACACACTAGCACACTTCATTTTATTGCAAGGAAAGACCATCATGCCCGTGCTCCTTCTTGGTACCGTATATACTCAACCAAATCCTTTCGGAGTGTGTCATGGCCTTTTGGAACTTGAATCCTATAAAAGACGTCTCATGTACCCATCGATGAGAGGTGGATGATTTTTGGGAAACAAAAACAATATGAAAGATGGATGGCTGAAGAATATGGTGTGTGTAGATTTGAGGTTCAACCTATGCTTATATAGAGGAGAGTGGTGATGGTGGTGGATGGATGTGTTTCATGTGTTTCATATTTTTCATGTGTTATATATCTCTATCATGTATGTCACATTCTTTTATGTGTTTCATGACTTTCCTGTTCAACGACAAAGTATTCAACAACGAAGACTTCTAAATCATATTATGAGCCATTTTATTTTAAATATCTTGGTTACGTCAGTATTAATTCTTTCAGGTGAAGTCCAATTCATGTTTTACACCCAATTTATTATGATCTCTTGCTTGTTTTTCAGCCTTGAGACAAGGACGAGGAGGTTAATTCGTATTTAACAAGAGTGCTATTATGCTCGTCCATAGTTTTATTTCGTACGCGTTATATTTTCACTCACTATAAAAAGTTTAAAAAACTGAACACTCTATTCTCACCCGACTTATATTTCTAAAATATCTCTAACAATTTTAAGCTCTAAATAAAAAATGAATAAAGAATGATTGAATCTTGGAGATTTAAGAAAATGAAACAGCCGTGAACGTCCCTCCCAACCCAACTGAAAGCAACCACAACTAGGCACCAGATATGACGGTGACGGCTCCTTTTATACTTGCCGCTGGAAAAGTACTTTCCTTTCTTTTTCTTCTCCTTTCTCTGTTCCTCTCTTTTTCTTTCTTTCTCCCCCTACTGAATTTGAATCTAAGATTCATATTCATAGTTATTTTCAACTTCCAATTCAGAACTAAGGGTTGAAAATAGGGAGAAAACAAGAGATAAAATTTGGGGTGGGTGGGGTGGACGGAAGAGAGAGAAGATGGAGGGAGGCGAAAAAGTTAGAAAGAGTGAGGGATGAATAGACAAAATGGGGAGGTTTGATTCGTTTCTTAGTTTAAGTTTTTTTGTTTTGTGTTTTTTTTTTACTTTTTTTATTTCACTACAAAGAATATATAAGAGGATTAAGTTTTAACATAGCTTTTGGAGTCTTTTTACATAAAGTCAAATTTGGTATTCAAATTTTTATTAAACAGTGAGTGGAAAGATAAAATTATGAGGTGTGCATAGCAGCACTCTTAGTTAAAAACCATATCATAATCAAGAGCAGTAATCACCATAAACACAAGTACCCCTCAATCCTAGTTAATAGAAACACACCCAATCAATCACTTTAAATTCTTAGAGGGTCCAAGAGAAAGATGGAAGAGAAACTTCAATCCTCAATTACGATTAGTAGCGTGCATGCTTATGTTATATGTCAATTTTTTTTTTATAAGTGGTAACGTTAGTAGATTAGATTGTTAAATATTAAAGAGAAAAGAATTGGTGGGAATCGAACCTGCACCAAGACACATATACATTATAACATTTCGTCAGGAATAATAAGCATTTGTGAATGTGATGTATTAGTTGTCTTATTAGGCTTACTCAAGATAAGACTCATTCATTGATGATGTTATGTTTAGTCCCCAAATTTAATCTGTTTTCCAAATAAATCTATAGGAAAACTAATGAAAAACTCCCTAAATCTATTTCTAAATGATTGATTTATGACCATGTCAAAAGAAAGAACATATTCCAAACTACATGCTTGCTTTATAAGTTTTAAAAGAATCCGTTAAATCATAGGAAAACTAATGAAAATAGCTTGAAAACTTTGAGTTTTAACAATAAGGACAAAATAAAGAGTAAAGTGAATAGTACCAAGTTTGACATTTTAGTGTAAAAATGTGATTTTTCGTTAAAGTAAATAGTAGTGCGGGCTTTTCGTTAAAACTCCCTTAAATCATACAAATTACTATATATAACACATGAGGTTCTACTGAGCTAGCGTGTGATTAAGTTAAAAATAATATTGGTGTCGAACCATAAGATTTGACAAATCTTTTGTTTTTCTACCTAAAAAGTGGGAACCGCAAAGCTTTGGCTTTTCTCTATATATTTAGTGACCCTTTGCTCTACAAACTCATCAAGCTCTCAAATGGAAGGCAATCTTACTCCCTTGGTACTATTATTGGCTCTGCTTACTCTCCAATTATGCAGTGCTGATGCATCTCCAAGCAGATCCAACACTCAGTACATAAGAACATCGTGCAGCGTCACAACCTATCCGAGGCTGTGCTACAACTCGCTCTCAATCTACGCCGGAAAAATCAAGACCAACCCGAAAGCACTAGCACACACTGCTCTTAACGTGACCATTGCTGCCACCCAAGAAACATCTGTGATCATGAGAAGGCTGTCGAAAATCCACGGCTTGAATCCCATAGAGGCTGCAGCAGCTCTCGACTGCGTGGAGGAGATTGGTGACGCTGTTGACGAGCTCCAAAACTCGATAGATGAATTGAGTCATGTGGTTAGGGGATCAAATTTCTGGCTTCAAATGAGTGATATCAAAACATGGGTTAGTGCTGCATTGACAGATGAGGACACCTGCATGGATGGATTTGATGAACATAATATGAGTGGAAGGGTGGAGAATCTTGTCCGTAGGTACATGGTGAATGTTGCGCATCTTACCAGCAATGCTTTGGCGCTAATCAACAGCTACGCCTCGGCCTTGACTGAAGCGTTGTTGCCGTAGAGTCTGTTTGCTTCTCAGGAAAGGTATGACGGAAACGGGTCACTTGGTACTCAAGAAAGAAAGAAAAATCCGAATAATTGGTATCTGAGAAATTGCTTTTAGTTTGTGTGCGTGTGAGCGAGTGTTACAGTAAAGAAGAAAAACTCTGTATTTTTTTTCTTATGGTTGGGGTATGGAATATTGAAATGTAAATAGGCAGATAAATACTGTTGGAATTTTGGATCGTCGGGCTCGTCCCACTCTTACGATACCAATACTGTCCCCAACTTAACCACCTGCCCAATCCGTCAGGTATGAGGTTTTACCACAAAAGCCTCGGTATTAGTTAGAGTGGGGTAATCATATTTAAACCCCTTTGGTTTTCTTCACCCCACCGATGTGGGACAGTTTAACACTCCCCCTCACGTGTAACCTCATTTAGTGGTTCACACGTGGAGATCCATATCGGTAATTGAAACTCAGAGGTCGGCTCACATTGGGCCCACTTGTTTTCAATTGGAATTCAGCGGTCGTCTCTATATTAAGAGCTCAGACTTGTTTCCTTCCAGGTGATGACAAGCTCATTGGCTTGCACACAAGCTCATTGGCTTGCACGGGCTCGCAACCGTGGGCTCTGATACCATGTTGGAATTTTGGATCGCCGGGCCCGCCCCACTCTAACGATACCGATACTGTTCCCAACTTAACCACCTGCCCAATCCGTCAGGTGTGGGGTTTTACCACAAAAGGCCTCGGTATTAGTTAGAGTGGAGTAATCATATTTAAACCCCTTTGGTTTTCTTCACCCCACCGATGTGGAACAGTTTAACAAATACTGCACCTAGATGAATATCAAGCTGTATTTATTTACTAAATTTAATTGGATTGGAAACTTGAAGGTCATAATTGGATTGAAAACTTAAAGGTCATAATTGGATTGAAAACTTATATAATCAAGAACATGAATTCCTTTGTTCTGCAAAAGGAAACAGTAATTCCTCATTTGATAACCATTTCGTTTTTTCGTTTTGGTTTTCAGGTCTTGTGCTTTAAATATGTTGATGCATATGGAGTGAAGGATGGATCAAAAAACATTTCTCCCACAATCCTTCAACCCTTCTCCTATATCCCTCATTTTCTTGTATGTATCTACCTTCTATCTCTAACACAAAAATAAAAAAACTAAGAACCAAATGATAATCAAACGGGTGCTAAATTGTCAGATTAACAGTAAACAAGAACAAATGGGGTGGACCAACCAAAAACAAAAAACCAATTCATCATAATCCTCATACATCAACAAATGCACCAACATTTACCTTAATAAAAGCAGAATTAGTAAATTAACATGCTATCAGTAAGAAATTAAACAGCATCACATAACATAAATAGATAATTCATCAAATAATTATCATATAATAGCCTTTGAAATTAAACCAAATTTATAATATTTGTAGCTGAACAGGTAGCTGGTAGCTACCCACTGACGAAGAAGAACAAGACTGCGTTCACGGGCTGGGCAGCCTGGGCTTGGGGCTCAGATGGATTATGGGCTTGCTGGAACAACCCGAACCGACTTCTATTTGTGAGGAGATAAATTTGAGATGGTTGGCGGCTTCGCATCCCTTGTTATTCTTCATGATCAAAATTTTTACATTCTGTTTTGACGAGTAAATTTAAGATTGATAAGGAATTTTAAAATGACAAAAATTGACCGCTTAGTACTACAATCCAGTAGTACTCCTATTTATTTGTAAGTGAGAAGTCTTAGGTTTATTTCTCACCAAAAGCGAATTTGAATCACATTATTATGGCTTGCCCACTGTGAGACTTAGGTCACTCCTCCACTCCTTTAGTGTAGATAATATCGCTTGTCCAAAAAAAATAATGACAGAAATTGAAATGACGGAATTTTATTTTCTAGAATTTGTGAATCTTCTTGTCTGGTTAAACAAAAGAACAATAAAATTTGCATGTGGAATTTATTATTTTTAAACTCACTCATAGAAATTTGAAAATGATACGTATTAACACGGAATTTAAACTTAAGAATTGGAGGTCCCAAATTGCAAGTTTTTTGTTTTTCACGTGGAAATTAGTGCATGTCACTTCATAAATTCTGACTTTTGTCAAAATTCCTTGTTTATATCTCTCATCCAACCATAGTGTTACACAAACTTTTCTTTTCTTTTCTTTTCTTTTGGCAATGTTTAGAAGTTTATGGAAAGAGGTTAATTGAGAGAAATTTTTAGTTGGAGAGGGAATTGTATTTTTGATCTTAATTGAGGAGATAAATTGTTTCAATTGACTTATGTTAGAAAATATCTAAACTACATATTAATAGAGTTCTAATTGTCAATAAAAACAAGGAAATTATCAGTATACCCTATTATACTAATTGAAAGAAAATATTATAAAAGGAAAAAAAAGTGGGAATTAAAGTAATTCCACACAAATAGGCCTGGCAAACGGGTTGTGTTTGCCGTATTTCGTGTCATTTTCGTGTAACACCTGTTATCTTAACGAGTTGTGTCGTGTTACACCCGTTATCTTAACGAGTCCTTAATAGGTCGAGTCACTTTACCCAACTGATAAAATGACCCGACCCGTTAAGAAAAATATTTTTATTTTTTAAAATTTGAACATACTATATTGTCACATAAATGTTACTTCAAAACATAAAAACAGATTTGTTGTTAAGTACTACATCTACACTCCAATATAAGAGCCTAATAAAAAAGCACCAATGCACTACTAGTCTACTACAAAATATCAAATGTGCAAGGATATGCAAAATGAAGGAGTTTTTCTTAACCTTTCTCAGAAGCTAAAACTTTGACAATGAAACTCAGAGCCTGCATGTTATTCGTTTTACAAAATTCTTCAATTTTCATCGATCATCATGGGAAATTGTATTGGAACTTTGGTTTGATCAATTGCCTTCAAGAGTTATGTTGATGATGTTTTCAGTAAGGTTTTCCACATCAGAACTCTCTTCGGCATAAACTAAGTATAGAAAAACTAAACATTATAAATCATTCAAATTATGAGAAGTTCACCAAAATAATTATGAAAAGAAATAAAACAATAGTATTATACCATATAAAAATATATTACCTCATTTTCCAAATTTTCTAAATTTGATTTAATATATATATATATATATACACACACATTTGTTATAGTATATAATATTATATAATATATATATATATATATGATTACAATTATATATAATTATCATAGTATTTTCAGGGGTATAAAATTATTAAATTAGTATTTTCCTTATAGTGTATCGGGTTACTTACGTGTATACCGGGATTAACCCGTTATTTTAACAGGTTCTTATTGGGTTATCTGATAACAATCCGGTAACCTATTAATTTTGTATTGTTTCGTGTTGGGTAAACGGATCGTTTCAGAAATTACCAAGTACACACAAACAAGTTGTTACTGTTTTTTCTTAATGTCGCAGCCATGTCACCCTATCATATCCTAAATTGTCTCTCTTTTCTCACATGTGCACCCTCCGTCTACTTTTCTTCACTTTTTCAAAGTTCCCCAGTCCACTAATTTTTTAAATAATTTGACGTTAATTAAATTTAATACCTTTTAAAGCCTTTTTTTTTTTTTTTAACGAACGATATTATCTACACTAAAGGGGAGTGGAGTGGGTTTAGCCTCACAATGGGCTAGCAATAATGTGGTTCAAATTCGCATTTGGCGAGAATCAAACCTAAGACCTCTCACTTACAAGTGTAGAGGAATACAAGTAGACCGTAGTACTAAGTGATAATTCTTTTTAAAGCTTTACATCACACACATATTGTGTACTGCATCTAGTATTATTACTAAACCTAAATTAACAATCATATTTTCTTTTCTTTTTCCTTTTTAAGGAAATATGACTAAACCTTCTCTGTCAAGGCCAATAGATATGAAATTACTTAGCTTATTGCATTCAATATTTTTCTTTAGAAAAATTAGGATTAATGGCCCTTCTCTTAGATTAATTAGCCTGTATTTTATACATTGCAGCTTCTCGAAAGCAGCTTTTAAAATTATTTTAATTCTTGTAATAAGCTCATTAATTTTAAATAATGACATTATTTATCCTTCTAGACTTTGCTTTTTATACTTACAACACTTTTGAAAATATAGTTTATCAAACACTCAACAACTTTATGTTGCAGCTGATTATTCTTAAAGCACACCATAAGCAATTTGTTTAAAAAGTACAACAATCCCAAACTAACCCTTAATCTACTCTTTAAAAAATTCAATAAAATTATTGTGTGTATTTGATGCAGATATCATAAGTCACGACACACATAGGGTTAGCATGTTTCTTGTGGGCTTTTCTCTTTAGTCTACCCATCATAGGCTTGTCTTACACAACACCATCTCTTTGGATGATTGGTATTGGCCCATGAGTCAAAACCAGATTTTATCCTCCCACAATGCCCATTTTTTCCTTTTTTACTGGTGCGTAAAATTGCGGAAAACTGAGCTTTCAATCGCATGAGGCCCGTAAATAATAATCTCTAAGCCTCTAATACTCTTTGCCTAAATTACGAAAGCCAACTAACACTCTTCGCATAACTTACAAAAGCTGCTGACACTCTTTCCCTAACTTACAAAAGCCAACTGACACTTTTCGCATAACTTACGAAAGCCACACTCTTTGCCTAACTTACGAAAGCCAACTGACACTCTTCACATACTTATGAAAGCCAAGTGACACTCTTCGTCTAACTTACGAAAGTGAAAGCCAACTGATACTCGTCGCCTAACTTACGAAAGCCAACTGACACTCTTTGCCTAACTTACAAAAGCGAAAGCCGATTGACATTCTTCGCTTAACTTACAAAAGCGAAATGACACGTCCTTTTAGAAATAAAAAAATTAATTACCAAAGTTAATGTTTACACACTTTGCTAAAACCAAAGCATTTCCCCATTTCCCGATTACTTTTTCAATTCCCTGAGCTTGCTTCTTGACACTTCCCCCAACTATTTATTTATTATTTTTTTTCTTCACTTGCTTAATATTGTATATGTACAATATACATGTATTGTCCTTGTCAAACCTACACACACATTTTCCCTAATAAACAACGTATCAAACTTGCATGTATCAACATATATAGATATGTGTGCCCAAAGTTTTAAAAGACGTTAAGCGCTAGTCGGGCGGCGAGCTGGGTCTAGTGCCTAGTTGGCTAGGCAGGGCCTAGGTGGACTAGGCGGGATTTAAGTAAATTTATTATATATTATATAAATAAGTGCCTATTTATACTTAAAAAACACATAGTTGTATTGTGATACATCAATTGCAAAATAAAATGACATACAAATTATAAAGTATTAGAATATATTGCAAACATGGGTAACAAGCATTTAATGAATGTTCATCCAAACAAGTCAATTTATTACATTTTATTGACAAAATAAAATTCAAAATGAAAGTTATCGATTTTCTATCTAAGTGAGAGTGACGACCTACACGGGTGCCTAGGTAGGTTTAGGCAGGTTATACGGGTTAGGCGGGCGCCTAATGTTGGAAGTATGCCCACAAAGCCACTCGTTTGATGTAATAGCTTTTGGAATACTTATTGTGTTAAACTATTATATGTGTAATGAAGGGCAAAGCTTATTGTTAATCACTATTTATTGTATTATGTGTTTAATCAATAAGGGAATCCAATGAATGCATTTAATGTAAGAGAGAAGTGATCTAAGTAAGTTAGAATAACGAGACCTTTCTCTTATGTTCATTCCTAAAACGTTCCTAGCCATAGGATTGCCAATTGGGCATTGACAATCCACTAAGGTTAGTATGTGTTATGTTAACTCAAGTGTGAGTATGACTAGTCTCAAGTCATTTAGTGTTGGACACTGAGACAAACACATAGGTGCTCAAAATGGTAATCTAGTACACTGAACTATGATCAAAAGAGAGTTCGAACATACATGTCATCTAAGAGCTCGTAAATTGCAATATGCAAAGTAGTCCTTTGACCTGAGGCATTATAGATGTCTAATGGTTAGGTCCTTGATCTTTGATCGTGTCAAAGGCATTCCATTGAGAGTGTCCATGACATTGTTGGGGTCAAGCTATCTAGTCATGTAGGCATATGAATGCACAAGAAATGATCTCTAACCTTCCATGGTGGAGGGAGAATACTCTGATATATGATTTGGGATGGGAGTCTTTGGCCAAAGCATACGATATGACTTAGGAAGTTTGTTCCAAATCATATTCAATTGAATCATACAGAGAAGTATCACATTGGATAGTGGACATGAAACAAACTATCACTTAAACAATGTGATTAAGAGTATTGTATTAGAGAATGACCGTATTGCATTGTAATTGTAATTGGATAGGTTCTCCAACCACTTCTACTTAGCTTGGGTGGCCATGACATACTACTAGGTGTCACTCATGGTTTGTGGAAGCCTGAAGATTAGCAAACACTAATCTTCATCACATGGAGAATTGAAATGTAGTTTCAATTCATAATCAATCGTGAAGAGTAACAATCGCCCATTGCCTCGCTAATTGGAACCTAATGGATCGTACACCGAGTAAGGATGAAAGTGAAGAAATATAAATGAGATGGATAAGCAATTAAATGGTTTAATTGAGAATGGTCAAGATTAATTAATTAATTAGTTAATTAATTATACGAAAGGTTCATATTGGGCTTTCAAGTTAGTTTCGGGTCTCGAGGCCCAAAAGGGTTTTGGTCCACAAGGCCCACTATGTTTAAGTTGTATGACAACTAAAACAAAATGGGCAATTAGCCCAATAACTAAAGGATGGCCGGCCATAGTGGTAGTGAACTTGGCATAATTGCAAGTTTGCCACTCAAATGTGAGGTGCTATAAAAGGAACTTTATAGCTTTACCACATCAAGGGTTTTTTGAGACACAAGAGCAAAACTTTTTCTCTCTTTGTCTTCCAAAGAGGCCGGCCACACATAGAGAAAAATAGCTAGTAATTTCCTTCCTTTAAGTCATCCATTTCATCTTCACACCTCATCCTTGGTGTGGAAACGTAGAGACACCAAGCTTTTGGTGTTCTTGGAGTTCCTTTCCTCAAATCCTCAAGGAGCAAAGGAGAAGCAAAGAAGCAACCATCCAAGGAGCAAAGGAGGTGACTTGAAGGCCTTCCACTTGGGTGAATCCCTTGTGTAAACAAGGATGAGCTTCAAGGGTAATGAAACTCAAACTCTTTTCTTTAATTTGTTAAAGAGTCTTTTGGTTAACCATTCACTAGGCATTGAAAGTCATGGGTTTTAGAATTGTTTTTTAATGCATGCCTACTTTAAAGTGTTATTAGTTTGCTTTTGTGTTCAAATGTTCTCACATGTTCTTAGCTAGAACAAATTTTTCCTTCACCTAGGTGGGCTAGGCGGACGCCTAGGCTGGTCTAGGTGCACTTTCTTAAATTTCAAATGCCTAGGGACTAATCGGGGCTGTGACCAGCTACCTAGCGCTTAGGCGGTGCTAGCCGGGGATTTTTAGAACAGTGTGTGTGCCTTCGGGATTGTCAAATATTTCAAAACTTCCACTTAATTTTTAGGGGATCCAAATGCCTCTTCTGACTACCTTCTCAACTTGATTCTGGTTGGAAAACCTTGCCTCTTATTTCTCATGTTGAGAGCACGCATTGGCCTAACTATGGTGGGACCGCACCGCACTTCGAGATCGTCAAGATCGGTGACCAATATCACATTCCAGATGACGTGTACCTTAGTCCACTTCTTGTCGGAGTCGATATGTATTCTATTCTGGTTTTTCGCCCAGTCCATCGTTTTATCTCCAAACCACTTAGGAGCCTAGTTTCCTGCTACACTCCATGATCCATCTCATCATAATCTTCACAAACACTTACCTTATGCAACTGAACCCGAACTCTTAATTGGTTATGTTGACCTTCCTAGCCTTGGGTTTGAAGTTAGACATATCCTTAGGTTTTAGAGATTTTCTCTATATCTTCGACTTGACCGCCATTAAGAGTGAAACTAGTTCCTTTAATTTTAAACCTAGATACCGCAGGAAATTCTTGTCATTGGATCTCTTGAGAACTAGAGGTTGGAAGAAACGCCCTCTTTTGATTTTAGAGAATTTGAAGGCTCCTCAATTGTCTCAACTATCTACCCCTTCTGCTTTTGATCCCAAACCTGGTATATAAATTTACTTTTGCTATTAGTCTTTCCATAAATATGTAAACATAATTTACCATGAGCTTCTTTCGCAGCTTTATCAGATGGCCCAAAACAGATTATCCCGAAAGGCCGAAAATGTTAGCTAAAGAGGTTCGTGACAAGGAATGAGTAGAGCTTTAGAAAAGTTGCTGATACTTTTACTTAGACCGCCTCTCTCCGTGACTCCATCATCTACTTCCTGTATTGTTTGGTCGATCGATCTTTGCCCCTTGATGTCTTACTTAAATCTCTCTTCACTCTTGATATTGAGTTTTGGTTTAACGCAGACTATTCCCTTCCTGCGACGGACTCCCAAACATAAGGCTCAGAGGAAGAAGACAAAAAAGAGGAAGACGAGGAGACAAAGCAAACGAAAGTAGACTCTGATTTGAATTATTCTCCCGTTATGGCTTCGTTGCCTCCTAACCTTCCCACGTCCAACCTTGCTACATCGCCTCATCTGGAAGTAGATGATAAAGTCATGGAGAAAGGCTATTTGAGTAAGAGTATCGACAACTTCTCTAGGGTTCCATACCTTCCTCATCACGAACGCTTTTAGCCAAAATTTTCAGCCTTTCGGGATTATTTGTTATGGGCCATCCGATAAAGCTACAAAAGAAGGTCATGGTCAATTATGTTTACATATTTATAGAAAGACTAATATCGAAAGTAAATTTATATACCAGGTTTAGGACCAAAAGTAGAAGGGATAGATAGTTTAGACAACTGAGGAGCCTTCCAATTCCTTGAAATCAGAAGATGGCGTTTCTTCCAATCTCTGGTTTTTTAGGGATCCAATGATAAGAATTTCTTATGGTATCTAGGTTTAAAATTAAAGAAAATAGTTTTGCTCTTAATGGCGATCAAGTTGAAGAGATAGAGAAAATCTCTAAAACCTAGGGATACGCCCAGCTTCAAACCCAAGGCTAGGGAGGTCGACATAACCAAGTAAGAGTTCGGGTTCAGTTGCATACGGTGAGTGTTTGTGAAGAATAAGATAAGATGGATCATGGGGTGGAGCAAGAAACTAATGGTTCTAAGTGGTCTGGAGATAAACGGTGAACCTGGGATGAATTTCAAAACCCTAATACATATCGACTTTGCTAGGAAGTGGACTGAGATACATGTCGTCCAAAACGTGATATTGGTCACGGATCCTGACGATCTCAAAGTGCGGTGGAGTCCCACCATATTTAGGCCAATAGGTGCATCATGAGAAATAAGAGGTGAGGTTTGCCAACTAGAATCAAGTCGAGAAGGTAGCCAGAAGAGGAATTTGGATCCCTTAAAAATTAAGTGGAAGTTATGAAATATTTGACAGTCCCAAAGGCAGAAGTTCAAAATAAAAAATTACTTGTAAGTCAAGAGGTCACATTGAAACAAGAAACCACAGGCTCATTAGATAACTGAGCAAAGGAAGTAAAGAAAAGTGTAGGAAATCATGTGGTAAGGAGAAGAGCAATTTATAAGAAGAGAAAGTCTATGCATGGGAGGCAACAGGAATGCATGTGAAGTTTGGACTTTAACATTCATTCGTACCGAGGATGGATCATACTCCAATTGAGGGGACAAAGGCTATGGACAACCTGATGGATGGGATAAGACACATAAGAGAGTTGTCATTTTCTCACTTATACTTCAGTGTGTAATCACAATCTAGGTTATTCCGATGGGAGACGACAAATCGACAACCGAGAGTGAAAGAAGAATGCAATCGCTGCTTACTCTGGAGAACATGTTCCAAAGTTGAAGAAGCGCACATGATAGCATAATTTAACTGTGCAGAAAATTATGAAGCATGCTGACCTCAGCTTGAAGTTTGCAAGTTCGAAAACGGATGTGTATGTGCACAGAGAGAAAGATGTGTGTGTCTGTGTGTGTGTGAGTGTCGGTGTGCAGAGATATACAAATATATATATATATATATATATATATATATATGTCCGTGTGTGCAGCGATATATAAATGTATGGATGAGGTGTGTAGACTTATATAATGTATGTATATGTGTGTGCATAAGGATATGTGTGTGGAGGAGGCACACATATCTTCTTTTTTTTTTTTTTTTTTTTTTTTTTTTTTTTTTTTTTTTGGGAAGATAGGCACACATATCTATATATGTTGATACATGCAGGTTTGACAGGTTGTTTATCACGAAAAAGAGCGTGCAAGTTTGACAAGGACAATATATGTATATTGTACATATATGATAGTAAGCAAGTGAATAAAAATAAGGGTTTTTATCACAAATAGTCTCCGAAATTCACCCACCCCTTCAAGATAGTTTCTGAAATTGAAAACGATCAATGTAGTCCCTGAAAATAGGTGTTGCAAATCAATGTGGTATTTCCGTCATAACTCCTTTAAAATTTCTGTTATGTGATGATGTGGTGCATAATAAGTCAGACAAGTCTAATTAAAAATCTTTATATAATTAAAAGCAAGTTTTATTTTTATATAATTAAAAACTTAAAAAACAAAAAAAAGAATGACTACTTATCATCTTCTTTCCCTCGTACTCGAGCACTACGGGCCCCACCAAGGTTGAGGGGAGATATTTAATTTTTAAAAGGAAAAAAAAAAGAACAACGACGGGGTGGGGGCTGTAGTGGGAGGCGAAGAAGCTATAAACAAGGCTTTTTAGTCAAAATGGTCCATGAGATTTGCATAACTCATCACTTTGGTCCTTGAGATTTCAAATCAATAGAAGTGGTCCCTGAGTTTGTCTACCATCAATCATTTTGGTCATTCCATGAAAAAAACTAAATTAAATAAGGACCAAAATGACAAAAATACCCTCAATTTAATAACAATGGGCCAAATAATTTGACAAAAATTAAGGGTATTTTTGTCATTTTAGCCTTGTTTAATGGAGATTTTTCATGGAAAGACCAAAATGATTGATAGTGGACAAACTCAGGGACTATTTCTATTGATTTGAAATCTCAGGGACCAAAGTGAGGAGTTATGCAAATCTCAAGGACCATTTTAGCTTAAAAACCTATGAACAATCATAATTTTTTTCTTGTGTTTTGAGTTTTTAATTATATAAAAAAAGTTTTTCTTTATTATGAACAACCATGGTGCAAATGGTCGGGAGATGGGCAAATGCTTTGGTTTTAGCAGAGTGATGTTGTGTAAACAGCAACTTCGGTGCAATTCATTTTTTGTTTCTTTCAAAAAAGACGTGTCATTTCGCTTTTGTAAGTTAGGCGAAGAGTGTCACTTGGCTTTCATATGTTCGGCAAAGAGTGTTAGCGGCTTTCGTAAATTATGCGAAGAATGTTAGTTGGCTTTCATAAGTTAGGCAAATAGTGTCTTTCATAAGTTATCCGAAGAATGTCAGTTGGCTTTCGTAAGTTAGGCAAAGAGTGTCAGCGGTTTAAGTTGGCTTTCGTAAGTTATGCGAAAAGTGTCAGTTGAGTTAGGCAAAAAGTGTCAGCGGCTTAATTCGGCTTTTATAAGTTAGGCGAAGGGTGTCAGTTGACTTTTCTAAGTTATCCAAAAGTGTCAGTCGGTTTTCATAAGTTACAAAGAGTGCCAATCGGGCATTCGTAGGTTAGGCAAACGAAAAGGTGGCTTTGGTAAATTTAGCTTTAGTAAATTTGGCTTTAGAAAAATTGGCCTTAGCAAATTTGGCTTTAGCAAAAGTGACTTTAAGTTTTAGGTTGGCTTAGAGAATATTATTTCATGGGCCTCATGCGATCGAAAGCTTAGTTTTCCTCAATTTTATGCCCCAGTAGAAAAGGGATAAATGGGGCATTGTGGGAGGATAAAATCCGGTTTCGACTCATGGGCCAATACCAATCATCCAAGGAGATGGTGTTGCGTAAGACAGGCCTATGACGGGTAGACTAAAGAGAAAAGCCCCTAAGAAACATGTTAACCTTGCATGTGCCGTGACTCCTCACTCGCCATGGGAAGGAAAACATGTCTGACATTGCATGAAGAGCTCAAGAAATGGTAGAAGGAGGTAGATAACTACCTCCACTATGGAGAACCACTAAGGAAGAGGGAGTGAGGGACATGACGTTGTACTTGTTCTCTATGTGTCAGAATCTGTTATAAATATGGAGAAGAGTCAAAGAACAATGGATGCAATCGAAACCCCTGACTAGAGAACACGAATTCAATTGATTACCTTGAGCTTTAGAGTACCTTTTGCAGGTAACACCCTCTTCCCCCAAGAACCTAAACGAAGCTTTGGAGAAAAATCGTTCGAGGACACCTCTAAAGAGGGATTCGGCAAACATGCGGATTACGATCAACAAATATGTGGAGGCATTTCTTCATGTAGGAAAACACCTAGAGACATTCAAGTTTTAGTAGGGTGAATCATGGCCCTTAGCCGTTTCATCTCACGATCATCTGATGTAAGCGTTTCTTTCAAGCCATTCGTAACAGGAAAATAGATATGTAGTGGTAGGAAAGAGAAGGGAAATTGGCGCGTGTGTGGACTATACCAATCTTAATAGGGCATGCTTGAAAGACTATTTTCCAATTTCAAAAATTGACTAGATAGTGGATGCTACAGCTGGGTACGCACTCTTGTCTTTCTTAGTTGCTTATTCCAGTTATAACCAAATTCCTATGGCGATGGACGACCAAGAAAAAACTGCTTTTATCATTGAGCATGGATTGTATTGCTACACGGTAATGCCTTTCGAACTAAAGAATGCTGGCTTGACTTATCAGAGGTTAGTGAACAAGATGTTTAAAAGTTAGATTGGAAATAAATGGAGGTCTACATCGACAATATGGTCGTCAAAAGCAGCGAAAGATACCAACAGATCGATCTTATGCACAACACCTTCGACGTATTGCGAAGATATCGCATGCAGCTTAACCCAGAAAAGTGTTTATTCGGTGTATCATCTGGGAAGTTCTTAGGGCACATAAAGGATGAGTGAGGCATTGAACCAAATCTAGTGAAAGTTAAAGCCTTGTGCAACATGCCATATCCAGTAACACCTAGAGACATTCAAGTGTTAACCGAGCGAATCATGCCCTTAGCCGTTTTAGCTCACGGTCACCAAACCGATGCGAAGCTTTCTTTCAAGCCATTTGAAACAGGAAATGAGATATGTGGGTGTAGGAGCAAAGGGAAGCTTTCGAACAGTTGAAGAAGTATCTCACAAGCCCGTTCACTACAAGAAAACAAGGTTTATGTGATGACAGATATTCGTTACATAAAGTAGAAATGCGTCACATTTGATAATATGTGACGCTTTTACAGCGTCACTGCCAGCATCATCTATGTGGCGTCACGGAAAGTATACATGATGAATTTTAAAAGCACCACACATTTTCAATATAGTGACACCACCATCGTCACTTAATACTAGTTTAAATTTACGAAAATAGGGGATTATGACAAAGAAGGCATCACAAAAGAATAAATTATATGACCTATGTGTTTTATCACTTATCAAATAGATAAGTGACGCTGAAAATGTTGCATTTTTCTTTCATTTGTGGCGTAGCCTGGGTCACTTATGTCAAAATAAAATACCTATTTTGCAAATATATGAGACAAACCAATTCATATTCCCTGTTTATAATCAAAATTACAATTCCATGTTTATAATATGGAATTACAATTCATGTCAAATATAAGGTAATGCTTCGGCTAATTGCATTTTCTTTAATAAACTACGTGTATGTTTCACATACTCACATAAAAATCCCTAAAAAATCTAAATCTTGGTGTCCCATCTCAACTTAATGGTAGTTAATCATGAAGGGCACCAACGCCTCTATACATATTGAGATGCTAACAAAAGAGAAATCCAAGACACTTGGAGCTAATAAAAAACTTCTACCATATGCATGACAGACATTGTAATATAATCAGTCTTCATCTGTATCAAGGTCTTTCATTTCAGCAATATGCACCATCGACATTTGAAAGATCATCATCAATACCTATAGTGTTGTTGATGCCTTGCCCCTTCTTTGCTAAAAGAGCTTTCACTAGTAATATTAGAATATATATCATTTTTCTTTTTCAACTCTTAATTTATTCTCCTTTTCCAAGTTGACGAAACTAGTTGATAGAAGCTTTATTTGATCTTTCATCTCTGTTAACTTAGTACACTTGAAGGCATTGAAGAAACATAACCAGATGTATCCATACAAGGAAAAACACCTACACCATTAACATATTTTCCCTTCCTCCTAAGGTTCTCAGCCATGATGCCAAGCTCATGATCCAATGAAACTTGTAGAGAATCTGGTGGAGTACCATCTGGTGCTTCTTGAATCAATTTCTCCATAACTTCATCCTTCTTTTTTAATCTTATCCTTACATAACAAATAGCACCAAGAATACTAAAATAGTCAATTTAATATTCATCAATTGCTAAATAAATAAAAAATAAACAATAGAAATATGTAAAAAATTCAACTTCTTTTGGTGGTTTGCTTTCTGGGGGAAAAGATAGAGCGTTAATTACTCAATGGCTGAAAAGAAACCAAATTGTAAACACTGTTCAAGTGAAAAAATTTCATACCATTTTATTACCCCTTTTAAAACTTCAATAAAACACATTTAAACCATATGTTAATGTCGTCTGTTATAACTTGCAAAGATCAAAGCCTTACAAATGTAGTTTTGGTCTTGAATTCTTCCCAAATGCGAGAAAGAATGTGATTTGCTTATTTTGACCTAAATCTTGAGGAAGGATTCGCAATCTAGCAGGGCTTAAAGTGTTGATTTGAATTACCTTTCCTTTGATTTTATATTCTAATGCAAATAATGGGGGCCTTTGTCTTGTTGAAAATGTTGGAAATGTCCCCTAAAGCCAATCATATGATGATACTTTACGGACATTTCACATGTTAAACTAATTTAGTTTAATATAAAGGGCAAAGATTATTGTTTAAAGCCATCTCATATAAATAAATGTTATATGCTTAAACAATAAATCCAAGGAATATGTAATTGGGAGAATGTGATCTACAGAAGTTAGATTCATGTGACCATTCTCTTTCGTATACATATCCTAAACGTTCCTGATCATAGGATTGCCATTTGGGCATTGACAGTCCGTTAAGATCTGTACGTGCTATGTCTTCTCTTAGAGAGAGTGATTGGTCTCGAGTCATTGGTGTGACTGACACCAAGACAAGCATGTAGGTGCTCAATAGAGAATGAATCCACTAAATGCGATAAACAAGGAGTTCTCATACTCATGTCACATGAAAACTCATGGTTGAGATAGTGCAAAGTAGTCATTTGACCTGAGGCATCATAGTTGCCTCATGGTTAGGTCTTTAGCCATAGAGGCAAGTCACTATGTCAAAGGGTGTCCACAACATAGTTGGGGTTAAGCCACTTAGCCATGGAGGCAAGTGAATGCACAACAAGGGATCTCTAACCTTCAAACCGTTTAAGGGAGAATACTTGATGATATGATTAAGAATCTCTGGCCAGAGTATGAATGAGATTTAGGAATTCATTCCAAATCACATTCAAGGTAATAATATAAATAAGAGAATCACATTGGATAGTAAACATGAATAAACTATCAAATCAAACAATGTGGTCAAGAGTATTGTATTAGAGAAAGACCGTATTGCATTGTAATCCCAAACTGAATAGGTTCTCCACCTCTTCTGATTAGCTTAGGTAGCCATGACATACTGCTAGGTGTCACTCATTATTTGTGGAAACCCTAAAGGTGTATAATCACTAAACGGAGAATTGAAAAGTAAGTTTCAATTCATAATCGATTTGAAGAGTTCTAATCGCCCACTGCCTCGCTAAAAGGAACCTAATGGATCATACATCATGGAAGGTAGAGATTCAAGAAACAACGGAGATGAGTAAGGATAATTAAATGGTTTAATTATTTATGGCTAGGATTAATTAATATGTTAATTAATCAAACGAATAAGTTTCTTTTAGACCTCAGGTTAGTTTTGGGCCTCAAGGCCCAATGGGCTTCAAATGTCAAGTCCAATAACTCAAGTTGTATGACAACTTGAAAACACAAAGGACATCAAAGCCCAATGAACCCACATGGCCGGCCATAGAGAGTGTGAGGGAGAATTGGTTTTAATTTCAATTATGCCACTCAATGTAAGTGGCTGTAGAAAGGAAATTATAACCCATTCCCTCATAAAGGGTTTTTAGGAGAGAAGAAAAACACAAAAAGCTCTCTCTTCTCTTAGGAGACCGGCCACCCTTGGAAGAATGGACTAGCATCCATTTCTTCCTAGGTCACTCATCTCTTCCACAATGCTCTCTTTGGTGTGGAAACTTAGAGGTTCCCTTTCTTGGGAACTTGGAGAATCCATTCCTTCATCCATATCCAAGAAGTCATGGAGCCAAGAAGCAAAGTTCCTCCATCCACATCCATGGAGCCAAGGAGCAAGGAGACTACGAAAAGAAGGCCCTCCCATGGGTGACTATCCATTGCTAAGCAAAGAGGTGCTTCAAAGGTATAAAAGTTTCTCAACTCTTTTCTTTAAGATTTGAGTTGAGTCTTGGTTTGCCACAACTACTAGGCCTTGAATTTCATGGGTAAAGTTTTGTTTTTGAGTGCATACAAGCATGATTGCGCCTTTAATTGTTAATTGCATGCATAGATGGTGCTCAAATATACTTGTTTTAACAACTTTTTCCTTCAAGTGGTATCAGAGCCTAAGTCAAGTAGTTGGTGAATCCTTTTGGGTTTTGTATTTTTGTAGTTTATGATTTGAATGTTGTAATTGTTACAAGCTTTATTGTTGCGTCTTTGAATGTAAATTTTGTTAGAAAATTTGTCATCTCAAAAGTTGTAGATGTAGTTCATTTAAGCATGAATTTTGGAGCTAAAATTTGGTGCCATGTTTATGGGGAAATTCCAAGGGTTGGATTTTTGGGTTGTTGTTTGTCTTGTTAAAAGTGTTTTAAAGTGATATTAGGAACCCCTAAGTACCCTAGGATATTAACCCTCTTTTGAGTAGTGAAAATTTGAGTTTTATTGAGTGAAAACATTCATGGAGCTCTTATGGGTTTTCATGGATGTTCTTCAATGTTCTTGCTTTGCTCTTGTTGTTCATACCAAGAACAAAAAGTTTGTTGTTTTGATTCAAAAAAGGTGTTTGGTTGTTTATTTCTTTTTGTTAGTAATGGATAGTATGATTTTTCAAACAACACCCATACCTGTTTTACTATTCACACCATACCAATCACTTATAACTTTCAATCATGTTTCAAACACACATGTCAACTCACACACACCATCACTACTCACCATGACCGGCCACCCCTATAATGGGGGTACTATTAGGGTTTTTATGCAATTACATAAAGTTTTGATACTTTTGTGTATTTGCACTTTGACTCAAATGTTTACGTTTTTACCTAAAAACCCAAAATCACTAAAGGACAAATTGTTTTGCTCCTTTAATGAAGTTTTTGTATTTGTTGAATATTTTTTGGGTTCTAGTTGTAATTACATGAAGTAGTGGACTTTTGTGTTTTTACAAAGTGACCTCAAAAAGTTTGTATTTTGCAATATAGCCCAAAAGTTGAGGTTATTGCATTTTGGCCCAAATTAGTTGAGAACAAAATAGTTTTGTCCTTTTAAATGAGAATTGGATTTTCATTTCATTTAGCTCCATTTAAATCTATTCTATGGATACAAAAACCAAATAACAATGTTGCATTCAAGTTTAATTAGTTAAAGCGATAATTAATTAAAGAAAGGGTGATTATGAACCTAAGCTTACAATAATTGAGTTATGTGAAAGGCCGTCTCTCAAATTTTTTTGAACCATGGGAATGTGTAGATTAGTTTTTGGTTATAATTTGATATGATCAAATGTTGTAAAAGAGCATAAGCTCTTCTTTACTTTAAAGTATTTTGATTTGATCAAATGTTGCAAAAGAGCATAAGCTCTTCTTTACTTTGAAGTACTCCTCTCTTGTTTTATTTGATATGCATGAAATTGGAGTGGTTGGGTCCAACGCCCAATACGAAAACATGCCTTAGTGTGATTAAACGCGTAAGTAAAATCAATCACCGTCCCTAGACCGAAATCTAACACCAGGCTCGTGTTGAATCGAATCAAAGGTTCATAGTCATCCTAAGGCCCTAAGGCAACTCTATAGTCCATCAATGAAGGCAAAGCTTATGTTAGTAGTACCATATACTCTTGCTTTAAAAATCATTTTACAAGCATAGTAGGAGTATCATATACTACTAAATCAATCACATGGACCAATAGTTGTAATAGGAACAAATTGTTTTAATGAGATTAAAATGCATGCTTATATGTGATGAGACCTAAAAACCCTCAACTAAACCGTTATTAAGTTGACAAGCGTGAGAGTGCTTTGAACACTCTTTCGTGGCCTTCCCCCGTGGTAGGCTCCTATCGTTTGTGACTCATACACCGACTTCACCCTATCATGGGGGAGTACAAAGTATGTGCTTACACTCAGTAGGAGTTCTATATGCATACATGATATTGTGAAGGTAGGCAACAAGAAGGATCAACATCATATCATTGTGAGGTTGTTCTTGAACCCCTACCCGAACTTGCATGGTGGGAATGACTTAACTAAGTGCAATGGAGCCAACATCATATCATTGTGAGGCATCATTCTCTAGAGGCCAAATAAGATGGGTACTTACATGAGATGTAAATGAGTAAGCGTACTCTCTGATTATTATTGATGCTGGCCAACATCATATCATTGTGAGGTGGGCTTGGTAATAATGAGCCTCTCATACCCTACTAAGAGTCTCCTCCAAAACTCTCAAATTCCAATGAGGGATATGGAATTTTCCAAAAATAGTGGGTGGTGCTATTTGATTAAAAGACCCAGATCAAATATTTTAAAATCAATCAATTTATATTCGTTATGTATTTATTTACCGATATATTTGCAAACGCCATCCAAAACTTGACAAAGCAAACCTGAAGGCTTTAGTTTTCGAACTTGGTACCACAATCCCATAGATTGTCTTGAATGGATTGTATATGTACCTAAGTAGTCTCATCCTCACAATCTTCCTATTGATAATGTATCATTGGAAGAACATGTTAGATAAGTCTATCATAAAGAGGACAACACAAACAACAAATGCTTATTCCTTTGTCAACAAATGCTTTTACTGTCATAATTCTTCCATTACAAATCGTTGTATGAAGAAATAAGAGTTGCTTTGAACAACCTTTAGTTAACGCAAACACTAGTGCTTGTTTCTTTGTTAAATGAACAAGGAACTTGAGAAGTAATGGACACTTTATGTGCCATTATTCTTCATTTACAAATTGTTGTATAAAGAATGAGAGTTGCCTTGAACAACTCTTGAAATTTTGTAATCATGTTTAGAACATAATGGTTGATTGACAAAAATAGTCCACCAACATGGACATATAATGATTTTGAATCATTGAGTGTTGAAGTGTTAAACCACTTCAGGAGACGGAAACTAGGCAAGGACTTCACCTTTGAGTCCGTATCCAAATAGTTCACTAAGTTTATTGTAAACTATATAGTGAACAATAACCGCACGCTCTCCAAATCATTTGATGTGTATAACACAATTGAAATAAGTTTCAAGAGAGATAGTGGGAGTTGAAAGGACCATGACTATTGTAGTCAATGGAGAAGTTAAAAGAAGAAGGCGAAATAACTCCAAGGGAACAAACTTTCTTTATGAAAGGATGGACATTGGAAGGGGTATTTGCAACAAATGTCTAGCAAGTGTCAAGAACACACCTTTCGAAGGTGTTGTAAATTGTTCTTGAATAGTTCAGAACAATTGGTTCTTCTACTTGAATGCTTGATTCTGTATTAGTAACTTTGTTTTACAATCGTTGAAAAAGTGTGGCTAATAAGAAGTAGAAGATTAATGAGAAGAGAAAGCACTTCACATCCAGAATGTGAATAAAATATAGATCTCTGCGAAAGCAGATAGTACTTACTTCCTCATATGAACTACCAAAGAAATTGGAAAAACAAAGATTGTCTTTACATTCCAATTTGAATAAGGAACTTAATTCTGTCACCATAATTTTGAGAGATTGATGAATATTTTGATTGATAAAATATTGTTCTTTATTAATGAATGTTGGATTATTGTAATCTGATTGGTTGTCTCTATAGTAGAGATAATGTGGTAGTGTTAACTGTTTAGAATATAATGATGCTTAAAACCCAAAAGGTTGCAAGGTAGTGACTAATCCCACTGAGTTGTGACACCTCTAAAACATAAATTACAAGTTGGTTATAGATGGATGCTTTGGATCGTTAGATCCGGATCCAATGCCTTCTTGTTAAAATTGTATAGAGGTGAAATGTTCGAATCTTTATTCTTTTGAAAAGAAGAAAGAATCACAAAGTTGTTGAGGTTAATTCACGTAGATGTTAGTGGCTCTTGTCCACAACATAATACTACTCATGTTGTATGACATTCACTGAAGATCGCTCTCGGTTGTACTATCGTTTTTTTTTGAATAAACACAAGTCCAAATACTTTGCAAAAGGTTTCAAAGACTTCAAGAATGTAAGTTGATGAGTAAGACGTCTAAAGTATTTACCTCCTTAGATTTGATCCAAGGAAAAATAACACTTCAGAAGAGTTTCCTTGAAAGATATCAAGGAAAGTAGCATTATAAGATAATGGATTTCTCCATTAGGAGAAGAACGAACTCGAATAAGATGTAGTTCGTTGGATGTTATCAATTACCCATATATAGGACATATACTTCTAAGACAATATGATTGTCAATTTTCATGACTCCATAGGATGTAGTTGGAAAGAAAGACAAGTCTTAATCGTGTTAAGATTTGGGGTTGTGTGCTAATAAGCAAAATTTTTTTGAGAACAATCTTGTGGAATATCCTTAAATTAACCTCTGGATATCACTTCTATAAACCAACTAACAAATGTTATTTGTAGAGACGGATCCATTACAGGACCTGGGTAGTCCTAGGACCCTCCGAAAGATCGGAGAAGCATCTGTGAAGATCGTTGAGGACCACCCGACTGCCTGGTCCCGTGCTGGTTTTGGAACTCCATGAATTTGCAGCGTAGTACCCAGCATAATTTAGTGAACAAGAAGAAAGTTTAATATTTTTTTTAATGACCTAGCCTAGGCCGTGCCTTTTTGAGCTAGGCCATTCAAAAAATTAGAACTCTTTTTTGTCTACAAACCCGAGGTCCAACTACTTCTCATGCAATTCCCTCTTTTAATTAGCACAAAGCCCTAAATCCACCCATCCAATACAAACCTTACCTCGGAACCCCACCACAATTATTCCATCTCTATCTTTCCATCATCACCTCATTACAATATTGAATTTCAAATAAATTTTATGATTTTGGTCTTATGTGTATTAGATGAAAATATTCATATGATTATTGTGATGTAGTTTATTTTATAACAATTTGATCATTGTTGGTTAATTTATAGAGAACTTTTATCTATACTTTAAAAATCACATTTTGCACTCCTCATAAGTGTAGATTTCTTTCTCATTTTAGAAAGTTTGAAATACAAAGTGATATTTTTAGAGTCTAAATAATAATTTCTAATATATATATATATATATATATATATATATATATATATATATATTATGTCTTTGTTAGTTCATATGATTTTTTATTTTGATTAAATCAAACAATCTGATCTTGGAATGTTTCTCTCTAACATCAAATAGTAATTTATTGTAAAAAATTTCAATGTTATTTTCGTTTAAGTTTTTTTGAAACTTTTACAATTAGGACCACCCAATGTTGAAATCCTGGATCCGCCACTGGTTATTTGTTGGGTAGTTCATAGTAATCCTCCAATAGGATTTGCCTAAGACAGAGCAAATGAACAAGAGATAGAACTCAAAGAATGGGTTCTTTGAGAGACAAGATGAGAATCAACAAATATAACAACCTTGTTCCTACACGACTAGCTCCAAGGTAGTCGAGAAGGATCTACAAACCGTCTCAGTTGAATGGTTTGAACTTTATGACTATGTCATAGCGTTACACCTCTTAATTCGAAAGAAATAAGAATGAAAATCCTTATGACTACATTGAGTGTATATAAGACATATACTCAAGGAAATGGTATAGTACCATTTGACCCGAAATAGTGAAGCCTTCATAGCTAATTGGTAGCTTAAGGTGACTGCAATCAATGAGATTGGTTGACTTGGAAGAAACCATCTTTGATGTAGTCTTGGTTTCTGTTAATTCGAAGATTGCTAGCTACAACGAAACGGTGATTCAATGTTTGGACATAATATGAGTTTCCGAAACCATTATGAAGATAGTCTTGATAATATATGTCTAAGACTAGGAATCACAAGACGTGTAAGTTGTAGAGATCCATCCATCACGAATCTTAGCAAGCTAGTGGGAGCTATAAGCGTCTTATGAGAGAAAGATCAAATCGTTTGATTACTCATAAAGATGTAAATGAATCTTTTGTTTACTAGGTTTACAAAAGATTAGTGGGAGTTAATCATATTCCTAAATTTGAACATATATATGATATATTAATTTTGGAAATGAAAGGAGTTCTTTTTCGTTAAAGTTATGACTTTAAACATTCTCTAACGATAGAATGTATATGGGAGACATAGTCTATATACATGGGATGAAAATGTATAACGATAGATTTCAAGATATAATTGGATTATCTCAATCCCTATTGATAGACGATAGATGTAGGAAGTTTCTCGAATGATAAACTTCAAATGAAAGGACAATTCCAATCAGACTGGGAAATTGCTCTTCTAAAAGGGAATGTACCCTTTTCACTCCCAAAGAATCATAATGCGTAAATAGAATCCTTTATGCATACGTAGAAAGGTGATTTAAGTATTTCATATTGTATCAAAAACGTTGATATGAGTTGTACCAAGATCGGTACAAGACGTTATCAGTGCAAGCCCAGGATCCGAACCATGGCAACTATCAAGTGAGTCCTTAAGTATTTAAGAAATACTAAAGGATAAAGACCGTATTGTATTGTAATCCCAAACTGAATAGGTTCTCCACCTCTTGTGATTAGCTTGGGTAGCCATGACATACCGCTAGGTGTTACTCATGGTTTGTGGAAGCCCTAAAGGTGTATAATCAGTAAAGGCAGAATTGAAAAGTAAGTTTCATTTGATAATCGATTTGAAGAGTTCTAATCGTCACTGCCTTGCTAAAAGGAATCTAATGGATCGTACACCGTGTAAGGTGGAGATTGAAGAAACAACGGAGATGCGTAAGGATAATTATTTATGGCTAGGATTAATTAATATGTTACTTAATCAAACGAATAAGTTTATTTTAGACCTCAGGTTAGTTTTGGGCCTCAAGGCCCAATGGACTTCGAATGTCAAGTCCAATAACTCAAGTTGTATGACAACTTGAAAACACAAAGGGCATGAAAGCCCAATGAACCCACATGGCCGGCCATAGAGAGTGTGAGGGAGAATTGGTTTTAATTTCAATTATGTCACTCAATGTAAGTGGCTATAGAAAGGAAATTATAACCCATTCCCTCATAAGGGGTTTTCAAGAGAGAAAAGAGAAAAACACAAAAAGCTCTCTCTTCTCTTAGAAGGCCAGCCACCCTAGGAAGAATGGACTAGCATCCATTTCTTCCTAGGTCACTCATCTCTTCCTCAATGCTCTCCTTGGTGTGGAAACTTAGACGTTCCCTTTCTTGTGAACTTGGAGAATCCATTCCTTCATCCATATCCAAGAAGTCATGGAGCGAAGAAGCAAAGTTCCTCCATCCACATCCATGGAGCCAAGGAGCAAGGAGACTAAGGAAAGGAGGCCCTCGCATGGGTGAATATCCTTTGCTAAGCAAAGAGGTGCTTCAAAGGTATAAAAGTTTCTCAACTCTTTTCTTTAAGATTTGAGTTGAGTCTTGGTTCACCACAACTACTAGGCCTTGAATTTCATGGGTAAAATTTTGTTTTTTAGTGCAAACAAGCGTGATTCCGCCTTTAATTGTTAATTGCGTGCATAGATGTTGCTCAAATGAACTTGTTTTCACAAAGTTTTCCTTCTGAAAATAGAGACTTGTCAAAAACACCAATCCTTCGAAAACATTATCCAAATATTTCAAGATTTTTACTTGTTTTTCTTTTGAATTTTTTTTTTCACTTGTTATGTATGATTTTAGTCATGAAACATGTTATGCAAATTTTTTTGTTTATATAAATAGTCAGGCGGCAGAAAACGCTCACCTTTCCAATTTTCATATTTTATTTGTATGGATACCTATTTAGTAAGTAGTGCATCTTTTTTTTCAACACACTACGTTTTAGGTTCAAAACCTATCCCCTCTATTTAGTGCATGGAGTAGTAATATCACTTATAATTAACAATAATAAATTATTTATATCATATTTACTGTCACCTTGTTTATTACCATTTTTATAGCTATAACATCATACACAGGTGAATTCAATATTGATCAATTGCTAGATATCAACATTCATATACAACAGTGACTTACATATTTCTCTTGAGCAATATGATTGATCCATTAGTCGTTCTTGTCTTTGTGGAGAGCCCCGAATTGTCAATCACAGAAAATGGCTCTCCTTTCTACTACTCATATTCAAAACAAAATATAACAAACATGAGATATCGAAATTACGCACTAAATTTTATATGTAATTTAATTTCATTACCTTGTGAGCATTCCTAGCATGTTGGATGAATGGCCTTGCCCCTCCGTTGTGATGATACTTTTGTTTCTTCCGATTATCGACATTTTTCTTGGAAACATCCTACATTAGAATGCCATCATGAGAACTACTTGTAGCGAAACATCCTACATTAGAATGCCATTATGAGAACTACTTGTAGCAACATTATACATAAGAGAAAATTGAAATACCTTGAAACCATGAATGCTTCTAAAGTATTTATCATCACATCACACTTTTGGTTAGGTTCACGAATATATGGCGTGATTTGCAATGTGTAAATTGTAATATAAAAATTTGATCTCAAACTAACATGGAGTTGAAAAGTCATTGAAATTACTAAAAAGGCTCATAATAATCCTAATACAATTGGTCACTTTCCAAGTTAGAAGAATTTAATTACCACAGTGTGAATTTGAGGTAATGGATTTCTTTTGTTTTTATTATTTTCCTTACATATCTAAGAAGATCATGTGTTCATACTTTTTTTTCCTGTAAAGAGTGATTCAACTTGTGGATATTGTGCCCTTTGTAATATACTAAGAAATCATATTGTAGAATATGATTTCTAAGAAAAAAATGTAAAAAACAAAAAAATAAAGAATAGGTTAAGGTTGCGCTTTCAAGTATGTTGGGTAAGAAACATGGCAAAGTGCTGCACCAAGATGGCATAAATAAGAAAATGTTGTATAGAAACATACCAAAAAGACTTCACTAGTGTAAATATTCACACAGCCAGTGCCAATGACTCCCTGGTCTCTCATTCCATAGTGACTTCTTAGGCAACTTAGCTTGTCTTCTTCTAGGTGTTTCACATGATAAGTAGTGCTCATGCAGCCAAAACCTAAACTGGGAGTACAACTTCCCCATCTTCTTATTCACATAATCAAGAATCTTCGGATTGCACAAGTCCACCTAAAATAGTATCTAAAATGAAAATAAAATATAAACAAGTGAGTGATTGAAATTATTACAACTAAGTTCAAGTAAAGTGAAACTCACTAGCAATGACTCCTACCATTTTTCCTTAGCCATAGCAGGAACCTTCATCCATCTCTTGTAGCACACTGGTGTATCACTTCGAATAAGAATCCCTATTTCAGAAGTGAAAAAAAAAAAATGACACACCTGCATATTGGTACTTGCTTATTCTAATCAAAGATGACTGGCATCTTCTTTCCATTATTGGCCTTTAAAATATCGTGGAATCGTTTCCCAGATGACTTCCCACTGTTTTTGCAGAAAATCAAACTCTGTTTCTGGAAACGAAAAACAAAAAAGAACATTACTTTGACCAAATTTACAACAATATTACTAAAATAAATATTTATAAAGTGTTGTCATTTAGTATTTTAATGCCTGGGTTATCGTTTGCTAGTTCTTCAGGTGATTGTGATGGTGATGGTAGTCGTGGTGGTGGTAGATGAGCTAGTGGTACAAGTGCATGATTTGGAAGAGGTGGTGTATGATCCCTCACCATTTTCACCCTCTTGCCTCGTTGTGTTGAAGCTGATATGCAGGTGGTGGAACAAAAAATACATTACTTTGGCAAGACTTACAGTAACTTTACTAAGATAAATATTTATAAAGAGTTGTCATTTAGTATTTTAATACCTGGGTTATTGTGTGCTAGTTCTTTAGGTGATAGTGATGGTCGTGGTCGTGGTGGAGCTAGTGGTACAGGTGCATCATTTGAAGGAGGTGGTGTGCGATCCCTCACCATTTTCACCCTCTTTCCTCGCTGCGTTGGAGCTGATAATGCAGATGGTGGAACCAAAAATACATTACTTTGGCAAAATTTACAACAATATTACTAAAATAAATATTTATAAAGAGTTGTCATTTAGTATTTTTATACCTGGGTTATTGTTTGCTAGTTCTTCAGGTGACGGTAATGGTGGTGATGGAGCTAGTTGTACATGTGCATCATTTGGAGGAGGTGGTGTGTGATCCCTCACCCTCTTTTCTTTTTGTGTTGGAGTTGCCATTTAAATAAATAAAAAAGACAAAAGTTAGAACACATTAACATCACAAAATAATATCATTTATTAGCATAGCATACAAACTTTTTTATTTTAGAATATTAACATTAGCGTATAATGTATAAATCTTACCAAATTCATCAATCATAATCATTATATGTATAAGTTGTTTCACCATCTTCATTGTTTCCAAATAGCAAGTGCTCCTCCTCATTTTTCTCCCCTTCCTCCATATATGTCTTCGCCTCTGCCTCATTGATCTGTTACGCCATTACACCAAGCATCATTTGAACCTCTTTGTCAACATCAATTGATTTAGGATTAGTGTCCTCTCTGCATAATGATATAGTAGCTTCATCATTGTCATCTTGAACTGGCTGTATTGAATTATCACTTTCATGCTCATACTCATAATCATCTTCCTCATTTTCGTCACCATTGTCACCATCATCTTTCTCAAGAACATCCCAAACATGCCTAAGTTGAATCTTCAGCACAACTTTCCAAGGATGACCTAACTTTAAATCGTTAATATAAAATACTTGTTATGCTTGTGTAGCTAACACATATGGGTCACTATCATACCATCGGTTGTTTACATTCATCGATGTAAGATGAAAATCTTGAATGATCTTTTTTCTTTTGGTATCTGTATTGTACCAAAGGCATTTGAAAACAATGACCCTAAAACCTCTTGTAAATTGAACTTTAATGACATTAACTAAGCTGCCATGAAAGTTACACGGTTCACCATTATACGATCTAGACGTCATTACCCCATTATTCTGTGTTGTGCAGTTTTGATCAATAAGTGTGACCAAATATTGTATGATGTTCACAATACACCCTGTGTATTGGATAGTGCTTCGATCAGGACCTTGTGCTAATGAAAAAAATCTCTTCACTCACCAATCTAGGTTCTTGAAAATTTAGTGACCTAACTCGCTGCCTAAACCATTCTGGAAACAACTGTCTATGTCTATGTTCTACATTAGCATGATTCTCTCTTTCCAAAAGTTGGATATGCTCACTGCATGAATATAAAAAATTAGTTAAAATAGTGGAATTACAAATATCATAAGTGAATCTTGAACTATTAAAATTACATACTTTCTAAAGTCTTCAATTTCATCACAATTGTCTAAGATATACCAATAAGCCACTTCTATATCTTCCCTTGAAAGTTCAACCATTACGTGACCTCCAATTGGACGTGTTTTCTGAGCAAAAACTAAAAGCAGTGCATTGGTATCATCACCATCATTGTTTCTTTCTGGTCAGGTGAATTCCATCTCAATATCACATAGATACATGGAGCAAAATCTTGAAGATCTGTATGCCATGTGCGCTTCCACAATAGAGCCTTCACGCCGAGCTTTGTTACATACAGATTTCTTATACATGCCTAACAATCTAAAAGTTAAAGCATCATTACTATGTAGAAAAACAAACTAAATGAAACTAAAACAAAAATGATGGCAATTTACCCTTCCACAAGATACATCCAGTGACGTCCAACTGGTCCTGCTAATTTAACTTCTCATGGAAAAGGCACAGTTAAATGAACTATGGGAACAAATAAAGCATGCAGGAAGATTTTTTTTAGTTTGCACAATATGAGCACAATGTCTTCTTCCAACTTATCAAGATTTGCAGCAATAACCGTCTTTGCACATATTTGTTGGAAGAAATTTGACAACTCAACAATTGGTTCATAAATATGCTTTTTTCACATGTTTTCGAACAACCAAAAGAAGTACACGTTGCATCAGCATACGACAATCATGTCTCTTCAAACCCAAAACTTTTCCTTCATTTACACGCACATTTTGTGAAATATTAGATGCATAACCATCATGAAATTTAATTGATTGGAACCATTGTAGAAAATCTTTACACTCAGAGGGCTTGAATACATACTGAGTTGGTGGCTTATCCAATTTATTATTTTCATTTAATTCCAATTTCAAACTTTCTATGATATTCATATCTTTTAAATCCATCATCGCCTTAAGTGTGTCATTTGACTTCTCCGTAGTCAACAATGTCCCAATCAAAATATCAAATATATTCTTCCCAATATGTGACATCCAGACTATACCTAATCTTCAATGTAGACGAATATTCTAACTTCAACAAAATACTCTTCCTTGTCCAATCTAATTCTTCAATGTTCCGCTTACTCTTCTTGTCTTTATTATCATGATGTTTACCAAGTGTGCGAGGAACAATATAATCTAATTGATCAAGTATGTCCTCACCTAAGAAATCTCTTGGACGATGTCTCATCTCTCAACGACCATTAAAGAGTGCAGTATTCTTGTGCCATGAATGACTCATTGGTAAGTAGCAATGGTGTCTAATATGACAATACTTACTTCTCAACTTGGTGTACGATCCATCATCATTACATACTAGACAGGCCAACTTACCGTGAGTGCTCAAACCTGATAAATTTCCGTAAGCAGGAAAATCATTGAAGATCCATATCACAGCTACACGCAAATTAAAAGTACATACATACATCATATCATGGGTTTGAATGCTATTTTCTCATAATTCCTTAAGCTCATCAACTAATAAACGCAAATATACACTAATCTCATTTCAGGTGCATTTGGTCCAGGAATTAACAAGGTGAGAAAAAAGAAAGGTTTTTTTCATACATTCCATAGGGGCAAATTATACAAAAACAAAACAACTGGCCATATACTATAAAGCTTGCTCATATCCCAAAAAGGATTAAACCTGTCAGTCGCAAGGCCCAATCTAATATGTCATGGGTCTCGAGCAAAATCAGGGTAAATTTTGTCAAACTTTTTCCAAGCAATAGAGTCTGTTGAATGCCTCATTGTGTTCACATCATTGACTCATTTATCCTTGTCTTACCTCATGTCTTTGCTTGTATGTCTTGACATGAACAACCTTTGTAACCTTGGTTTAAGTGGAAAATACCACAATACTTTTCTCAGAACTTTCTTTCTTTGCTCACAAGCACTAGCCTTATACCTTGTCTCATTACACACTGGACATCTATCTTTCTTTTCATGTTCTTTATAAAACAATGCATAGTCGTAGTAACAAGCATGGATATTTTCATACCCCAATCCAAGACTTCTCAATGTCGTCTTGTACTCATAGAATGATTTAGGAACGTGGTTGGGTTTCTTCATCATTACTAACATCTTATCAACTGCCTTGTCAGTCATATGGTTTTCAACTTTGTTCTGAATCAATTCTACAACGTATGTCGAAACTGTATATTCATTACATCCAGGGTATAGTTCCCTTTGAGCTTCACGAAGCAACTTCTCATAAATATTAAAATGTACCCTATTAGCATTAGTCAACTCACCACCCCACATTGTATCTTGGTAACCCATTGTATTCTGATCATCATCATTATCATCCAATTTTTGAATGCATTCTTAATCATATTGACCATGTTGTCATTAGGATTATTAGTTGGCTCGTCATTGGTAAATCCTGAAGTTTGTCCTTGCACTTGATGGATTCGCTCCCTATGATATATCTATATATCATAATTCATATTCATACAGTAATTCAACAAATGAAGATGAATGTCTTCAACAGAATGAAAAAATCTATTATGGCAAATTTTACAAGGACATGATATTTGATTACTCTGGTTCAGATGGTGACGAGCAACATCAATGAATGACTTGACCCCTTCTCAATATTCCAAACTAAGGAGATTCGAATTACGAATCCATTGTCTGTCTTTGATGTCCAACTATATTTTAACACAATATTAACTTACTAATACTTCTTTTTTTAACACAATTTGTTTTAGATTAAAATAATTTCGAGTAGCTAAATATGGAATTTATATAAACAAGAGAAAGATATATTTCAACAAGAGTAGATTGCGTGTGTGCAGAGATATATAAATGATGGATGAGGTATGTGCAGACTTATATAATATATATATATATATATATATATGTATATGTATATGTGTGTGCATAAGGATATGTGTGTGGAGGACAGCACACATATCCATATATGTAGATACATGGTTTGACATGTTTATCACAGAAAATGTGCGTGCAAGTTTGACAACAACTATTCATGTATATTGTACATATATAATCTCTAATATTAGAAAGCTAGAAGTGAGTTTTGGTGTCTTAAGGCTTCACAAAAAAAGGGACACAAAAGTCCTTGAAACAAAAAAAAAATTAAAACTGAATGAAAATAATGCAATCAAAATAACGGGGGTATTTTTGTCAAAAAATATAAATTTATAATTCATTTTATTGAAAGAAAAAAAAACAATATTAAAAAAATAAGAAAAAGGAACGTGGTAAACCCTCAAATAGAAGACGATAGATAAACTGCAAAAACTAGAGATAAAAGCAGTTTTGTCCAACAATTCCACGTTCTGCAAGGGCGATTGGAAACCACTGTACGTTTCCACAAATTTCTCCAAATTCATATCCCTTTTTAATCAGATTTCCTCGGTTTTCCAAAATCTCATCGTCTCTCATGATTATGTTTTCAACTTCTATAAACAAAAAGGTAAACCATCATCTCTGAATTGTATGCATGTCAGCCTTGCAAACAACTTGGAATTATGATTTACAATTATCAATTGCTCAAATTTCATTTTATTTCTAATTAATTTTGAATGGGTGACAAGCTTCTTGCTCAAGCCTTCAGTGTTGGTCCTCTTGCAGGATGCAAGCTCATCAGAAAGGACAAGGTACATCACATGATCTCAGGTTCTTTTGAATCATTGTATGTGATTTTGTCATTGTTCGCTTTTGAAGATTATGTTTTTTAAATCCTGAATATTTCGTGTATATAGATTCTCCAATATTTCTTCTTATTTAACGTTTACTTTTTTAAGTATGTTGCCCGTTGGCATGCTTCCTTTGTTTCAGATGGGAGTCGACTCAATTAGTAAGCCATTTGTTTTGATCTTTTGTCTCTATGATTTGTCCTCACAAATTTACATTATTCTCCCAATAGGTAAGACTAGAACTGTTACCACTTCCATACTATAGAACTAACCTAACATTTTTAAGTGTTCAATATTATTGTTTAGGGAGCATATTGTTGAGAAAACGTATTTATGAGGAAGGTGTGCTCATTAAGTTTGTAGTTTTTAGAGAGCATAAGTGTGGGATGAAGGAAGAAACTGACTAATTGTAAGGATGGTTGAAGGGCTTAAACTGAGATTTTCTAGATAAGTCCAGAGGAATTCTAAAAGACCAAGAACAAGCTCTTCTCCACTTGGAGAGCATTCAACTTCAAGGAAAATACATACTTATTCTGCGGTGAAATAGTATGATGAGGTTTACCATATGTTTGATGGTGGAAATGTGCCCTAAAGCCAATCATATGATGATACTTTACTGACATTTCACATGTTAAACTAATCCAGTTTAATATAAAGAGCAAAGATTATTGTTTAAAGCCGTCTCATATAAATGTTATATGCTTAAATGATAAGTCCAAGGAATATGTAATTGGGAGAATGTGATCTAAAGAAGTTAGATTCATGAGACCATTCTCTTTTGTCTACATATCCTAAACGTTCCTGATTATAGGATTGCCAATTGGGCATTGACATTTCTTTAAGATCAGTACGTGCTATGTCTTTTCTTAGAAAGTGACTGGTCTCGAGTCATTGGTGTGATTGACACCAAGACAAGCATGTAGGTGCTCAATAAAGAATGAGCCCACTAAACGTGATCAACGAGGAGTTCTCATACTCATGTCACATGAGAACTCATGGTTGGGATAATGCAAAGTAGTCCTTTGACCTGAGGCATCATAGTTCTCTTATGGTTAGGTCATTGATCTTTGACTATGTCAAAGTCACACCGTCAAAGGGTGTACACGGCATAGTTGGGGTTAAGCCACTTAGCCATGGAGGCAAGTGAATGCATAACAAGGGATCTCTAACCTTCAAACCGTTTGAGGGAGAATACTCTATGATATGATTAAGAATCTCTGGCCAGAGTATGAATGAGATTTAGGAATTCGTTCCAAATCAAATTCAAGGTAATCATATAAGTAAGAGAATCACATTGGATAGTAGACATGAATAAACTATCAAACCAAACAATGTGGTCAAGAGTATTGTATTAGAGAAAGACCGTATTGCATTGTAATCCTAAACTGAATAGGTTATCCACCTCTTCTGATTTGCTTGGCTAGCCATGACATACTACTAGGTGTCACTCATGGTTTGTGGAAGCCCTAAAGGTGTATAATCACTAAAAGGAGAATTGAAATTATGTTTCAATTCACAATCGATTTGAAGAGTTCTAATCGCCCATTGCCTCGCTAAAAGGAACCTAATGGATCGTACACCGTGTAAGGTAGAGATTGAAGAAACAACAGAGATGAGTAAGGATAATTAAATGGTTAATTATTTATGGCTAGGATTAATTAATATGTTAATTAATCGAACGAATAAGTTTGTTTTAGCTTTAGAGTAATTATTGGACCTCAAGGCCCATTGGGTTTAGAACAGTAATTTTAAGAGATGAATGAATGTTTTGTTTGACAAAACATTGTTCTTTATTAATGAATGATTGGATTATTGTAATCTAATTGATTGTCTCTATAGTAGAGATGATCTAGTAGTGTTAACTGTTTAGAATATAACGATGCTTAAAACCCAAAAGGTTGCAAGGTATTGACTAATCCCGCTGAGTTATGACACCTCTAAAACATAAATTACAAGTTGGTCATAGATGGATGCTTTGGATCATTAGATCTAGATCCAATGCCTTCTTGTTAAAATTGTATAGAGACGAAATGTTCAAATCTGTATTCTTTTGAAAAGAAGAAAGAATCACAAAGTTGTTGACATTAATTCACTTAGATGTTAGTGGTACTTGTCCACAACATAATACTACTCATGTTGTATGACATTCACCGAAGATCGCTCTCGGTTGGACTATCGTTTATTTTGGATAAACACAAGTCCGAATACTTTGCAAAAGGTTTCAAAGAATTCAAGAATGTAAGTTGATGAGTAAGACGTCTAAAGTATTTACCTCCTTAGATTTGATCCAAGGAAAAATAAGACTTTAGAAAAGTTTCCTTAAAAGATATCAAGGAAAGTAGCATCATAAGATAATGGATTTCTCCATTGGGTGAAGAACGAACTCGAATAAGATGTAGTTCGTTGGATGTTATCAATTACCCATATATATATACTTCTAAGACAATATGATTGTCAATTAGAAGATCTTCCAAAATTGACAAGTCTTAATTGTGTTAAGATTTGGGGTTGTGTGCTAATAAGCAATATTTGTTTGAGAACAATCTTGTGGGATATCCTTAAATTAACCTTTGGATATCACTTCTATAAACCAACTAACAAATGTTATTTGTTGGGTAGTTCATTGTAATCCTACAATAGGATTTGCCTAAGATAGAGCAAATGAACGAGAGATAGAACTTAAAGAATGGGTTCTTTGAGAGACAACATGATAATCAACAAATATAACAACCTAGTTCCTACACCACTAGTTCCAAGGTAGTTGAGAAGGATCTATAAACCGTCTCAGTTGAATGGTTTAAACTTTATGACTATGTCATAGAGTTACACCTCTTAATTCGAAAGAAATAAGAATGAAAATCCTTATGACTACATTGAGTGTATATACGACATATACTCAAGGAAATGATATAGTACCATTTGACCCAAAATAATGAAGCCTTCATAGCTAATTGGTAGCTTAAGGTGACTACAATCAATGAGATTGGTTGACTTGGAAGAAACCATCTTTGATGTAGTCTTGGTTTCTGTTAACTCGAAGATTGCTAGCAACAACTAAACGGTGATTCAATGTTTGGACATAATATGAGTTTCGGAAACCATTATGAAGATAGTCTTGATAATATATTTCTAACACTAGGAATCACAAGACGTGTAAGTTGTAGAGATCCATCCATCATGAATCTTAGCAAGCTAGTGGGAGCTATAAGCATCTTATGAGAGAAAGATCAAATCGTTTGATTTCTCATAAAGATGTAAATGAATCTTTTGTTTACTAGGTTTACAAAAGATTAGTGGGAGTTAATCATATTCCTAAATTTGAACATATATATGATATATTAATTTTGGAAATGAAAGTAATTCTTCTTTGTTAAAGTTATGACTTTAAACATTCTATAACGATAGAATGTATATGGGAGACATAGTCTATATACAAGGGATGGAAATCTATAATGATAGATTTTAAGATATAATTGTATTATCTCAATCCCTATTGATAGACGATAGATGTAGGAAGTTTCTCGAATGATAAACTTCAAATGAAAGGACAATTTTAATCAGACTGGGAAATTGCTCTTCTAAAAGGGAATGTACCATTTTCACTCCCAAAGAAGCATAATGCGTAAATAGAATCCTTTATGCATACGCAGAAAGGTGATTTACGTATTTCATATTGTATGAAAAACGTTGATATGAGTTGTACCAAGATCGGTACAAGACGATATCAGTTCAAGGCCAGGATCAGAACCATGGCAACTATCAAGTGAGTCCTTAAGTATTTAAGAAATACTAAAGGATAGATTCCTCAAGAATGAGGAAGAATTAGAGTAACGCAATTGAAGCGTAAATGTATTAGATTATGAATCTAATATCGTATCCATCATTGGATGTCTCTTCATTATGAATGAAGAGATAATTGGATATCTCTTTATTATGACTAAAGAGATATTTGGGTGGAAACATTATAAGTAATAACTTTAGTGTGTTCCATCATGCAAAATATATCGCCATATAGAAGACTACAACAATGTTGTTTAAATGGGAAAGTTCATTTATGAACTCTCTATTTGGTTCTAACCAGAAAGTGTCTCTAGTGTACCCACACTACGACACTAATGGGGCGATAACTCAAGCCAGAGAATTAAGGTCTCATCAAGATCTGAACTCAAATGAGAGATTGAACCACATGATTGAGAATCATGTATAATGGTGACGTCGTTATTCTCAAGGTTGCTTCCATGGATAACATATAGATATCCACTGTCTAGGCCTACAACTCAGCCATTTTTGAAATGATTTCAGAAGAGGTATCATCACTGATGACCAAGCTGATTGACTCTAGTACAAGTGGGAGCTTGTTAGAAATGTGCCCTAAAGCCAATCATATGATGATACTTTATGGACATTTCACATGTTAAACTAATCTAGCTTAATATAAAGGGCGAAGATTATTGTTTAAAGTCGTCTCATATAAATGTTATATGTTTAAACGATAAGTCCAAGGAATATGTAATTGGGAGAATGTGATCTAAAGAAGTTAGATTCATGAGACCACTCTCTTTCGTATACATATCCTAAACGTTCCTGATTATAGGATTACCAATTGGGCATTGATAGTTTGTTAAGATCAGTACGTGCTATGTCTTATCTTAGAGAGAGTGACTGGTCTCGAGTCATTGGTGTGACTGACACCAAGACAAGCATGTAGGTGCTCAATAGAGAATAAGTCCACTGAATGTGATCAACGAGGAGTTCTCATACTCATGTCACATGAGAACTCATGGTTGGGATAATGCAAAGTAGTCTTTTGACCTGAGGCATCATAGTTGTCTTATGGTTAGGTTATTGATCTTTGACTATGTCAAAGTCACACCGTCAAAGGATGTCCACGACATAGTTGGGGTTAAGCCACTTAGCCATGGAGGCAAGTGAATGCATAACAAGGGATCTCTAACCTTCAAACCGTTTGAGGGAGAATACTCTATGATATGATTAAGAATCTCTGGCTAGAGTATGAATGAGATTTAGGAATTCGTTCCAAATCACATTCAAGGTAATCATTTAAGTAAGAGAATCACATTGGATAGTAGACATGAATAAACTATCAAACCAAACAATGTGGTCAAGAGTATTGTATTAGAGAAATACCGTATTGCATTGTAATCCTAAACTGAATAGGTTCTCCACCTCTTGTGATTAACTTGGCTAGCCATGACATAGTACTAGGTGTCACTCATGGTTTGTGGAAGCCCTAAAGGTGTATAATCACTAAAGGGAGAATTGAAAGTCTGTTTCAATTCACAATCGATTTGAAGAGTTCTAATCGCCCACTGCCTTGCTAAAAGGAACCTAATGGATCGTACACCGTGTAAGGTAGAGATTGAAGAAACAACGGAGATGAGTAAGGATAATTAAATGGTTTAATTATTTATGGCTAGGATTAATTAATATGTTAATTAATCAAACGAATAAGTTCGTTTTAGCTTTTGAGTAATTATTGGACCTCAAGGCCCATTGGGCTTAGAACCGTCAAGCCCATTAACTTAAGTTGCCCAAAGGCTTTAGAAGGTCGGCCATATTATGAATGATAGGTTTTTGTTCCTTTTGTCACTTAATTGAAGTGAATATATAAAGGACTTCATAGCCAAAAGTCATTAGGGTTCTTTCTTGAGGAAATTGGAGAGAACAAAAGCTCTCATTTTCTCTCTAGGAGGCCAGCCCCCTTGGAGGGATTTACTAGTATGAATTCTCCTCCAAGGTCACTCGTCTCTTCTTCAAGTCCCTCCTTGGTGTGGAAACTTAGAGGTTCCCTTTCTTTGGAACTTGGAGAATCTATTCATCTTTCCTCCTCCAAGAAATCCATGGAGCTAAGAAGTAAGGAATGAAGGCCCTCTCTCTTAGGTGATTAGCCTTTGCTTATGCAAAGAGGATTCAACAAAGGTATAATATTTCTCAACTCACTTTGTTCTTGAGTTGAGTCTTGGTTCACCACAATTACTAGGCCTTGAATTTCATGGGTAAAGTTTTGTTTTTGAGTGCATACAAGCATGATTCCGCCTTTTAATTATTAATTGCATGCATAGATGTTGCTCAAATGAACTTGTTTTTACAAATATTTCCTTCATTTGAGTGTTCTATTGTGATGATAAAAATTCTTTTGTGAAGTTAACTAAGTTTTATTCCTCTTTTCTTTCAATAATTTTCGATTGGTCCTATTTTTTATGATACTTTTTTTCTTTTTCTCCTTTCTGTTAAATGTTGCTTGACCTCTTTATTGAGACTAATTTTTCATGATTTTTTATTCCTCTCAGTGAAACATATATCAAACCAACAACGTTGTGGTGGTGGGAAGCAATATATATTACTAATTGTAAAGGTATGTGATCAAATATGTTTGATGACGCTGTCATTCGTTGGTTTCACTATATCTATTGGTGGTGTTTGGTTACTCATTGTGCAGGACATTAAAAGTGATGCATCTTTGGTGTTAAGGCCTTTGAAATTTTGGATTCCATTTTTTGTTTACATTACTTTGGAGAATATGGTATGTGCAATTTTCAAAGTATGCTCTATTTCCACGAATGTATATTGGTGTGTTTTCACTGCAGTTTCACTAACAAAAGAACCCATGGAGCCTTGTTCAACCCATTTGTTGGGGCATGTTGGCAGTGAAGACAATCAAAGCCAAATTTATATTGGTAGGCGGTGGGTTAGTTAAGAGTGTATGGAAAAGAGGAGTAAGTAAAATTGGACTACCATAGTACCATATATTCATGTAAGTAATTCCTGAACTACAACATCTGAGTTATTACATATTAGTTGCATACCTTACGATACATTATATATTGTATTAAAGTTGTAGACTTCATATCGTTTAATGGCATTTGTTTGTAAACCCTGCTTGGAAGAAATCCCTTCATTTGAACTTACTTGCACTTTTTTTTCCTATAATTTTTTTTTCTTGGTACCAGAGTTTTGATGAAACTTACAGTTTATGAATTGATTGTAGAATGTTAATTATGCTGTTTTCTTAATTTCTATAGTTATAGACTTTCGGTAATCTCATTGCATTTGGGTGTTGAAATTTCCAAAAAATAAAAAATAAAAGAACAAACCGATGATGAATTATATGAGGCTACCGAAGACGAGAACTGTAGTTTCGAAGCAGCAGTATAAAACAAATAGTTAGGTTTTATTTGTTTTTAAGGTGTGCTAGCCATTTTAATCAATTTAAAACGTTTTTTCTTTGATTTAGGGGCCATCACGAAACTTTTACAGTATTAGTGTTAGGTTTCGTTTAATGATTCCATTACTTAATTGTTTTAAATTTCAACTTTAGTTGTATTGCTGAAAGTTTGATTACTAAATTACTTTGCAGAAACAGAGTTCATAAGAGCTAAGAAGATACTAAGAAGCAAGGACTTACAGCATACATAGTGACTTAAAATAGTCTTACTATTATTCTCTTTTGTTTCTCTTCCATGTTTTGTTGTATGTTTAACTATTCTTTTGTGTTAATAATTTGTCTAGATGCATATACATGTTGGTAGAGATTGTCTACAATTAGTGTGTTTGTATATGTACGTACAACTATTTTCAAACATTCTCACAATGCAACAGGATCGTTTCATACTTTGGGTAATAAAAGTTGATCCCTCAATTCAAAAATGAGACACTTGCCAAACAAGTGGTTTGGACATAATCTTTAGGGCACGTAGCGCCCGTGATAATTAAAAAGGCTTCTTGCATGCGCGTGAGCCCGTGCAAAGAGGCTAGTAGTAAGTAAGTGAATAAAAATGATAATAATAAATCATTAATTGGGGGAAGTGTAAGGAAGCAAGCTTAGGGAATTGAAAAAGTGATCGGAAAATGGGGAAATGCTTTTCTTTGTTTTAGGAATGAGGATCCTCTCCGGATCCTCAAATCATGTATGTTTATCGTATATTGTGTAGTTAGTTTTCGTCAGGTACTATTCATATTTAATTTTAAATAAAAGTATTTAAAATGATTTCTGGCCGAACGATGTACAATAAACGAACACCATTTGAGGATCCTTGGGATCCTCACAAAGAGGATCCGAAAAGGATCCTCATTCTTGTTTTAGCATAGTGATGTTGTGTAAACAGCAACTTTAGTGCAATTCGTTTTTTTTTTTTTCAGAAAAAGGACGTGCCATTTCACTTTCATATGTTAGGCGAAGAATGTCAGTTGGCTTTCGTAAGTTAGGCGAAGAATGTCAGTCGGCTTTCGCTTTCGTAAGTTAGGCGAAGAGTGTCACTTGGCTTTCATAAGTTATCAATTGGCTTTTGTAAGTTATGCGAAGAGTGTCAGTTGGCTTTCGTAAGTTAGACAAACAGTGTCAGCGGCTTTCATAAGTTATGCGAAAAGTGTCAATTGGCTTTCGTAAGTTAGGCAAATAGTGTGGCTTTCGTAAGTTAGGTGAAGAGTGTTATTTGGCTTTTGTAAGTTAAGAGTGTTAGTTGGCTTTTGTAAGTTAGGCAAAGAGTGTCAGCGGCTTTTGTAAGTTATGCAAAGAGTGTAAGTTGGCTTTCATAAGTTAGACAAACAATGTTAGCAGCTTAAGTAAGCTTTCGTAAGTTATGCGAAAAGTGTCAGTTGGCTTTCGTAAGTTAGGCAAAGAGTGTCAGTGGCTTAAGTCGGCTTTCATAAGTTAGGCGAAGAGTGTAGGTTGGCTTTCATAAGTTAGGCAAAGAGTGTTAGTTGATTTTCGTAAGTTAAAAAGAGCGACAGTTGGACATTCGTAAGTTAGACAAACAAATGGGTGGCTTTGGTAAATTTAGCTTTAGTAAATTTGGCTTTAGAAAAAGTGGCCTTCGCAAATTTGGCCTTAGCAAATTTGGCTTTAGTAAGTGGTTTGGCTTTAGCAAAAGTGGCTTTAAGTTTTAGCTTGGCTTAGAGAATATTATTTCATGGACCTCATACAATCGAAAGCTCAGCTTTCCCCTATTTTATGCACCAAAAAAAGGGGGAAATGAGGCATTGTGGGAGGATAAATTCCAATTTTGACTCATGGCTTATACCAATCATCCAAAGAGATGGTGTTGCGTAAGACAAGCGTATAACGGGTAGAATAAAGAGAAAAGCCCACAAGAAACATGCTAACCCTGCATGTGCCGTGACTCTTCACTCGCACATGGGAAGGAAAACGTGTCTGACATTGCACGAAGAGCTCGGGAAAAGGTAGGAGGCAGATAACTACCTCCACTACGGAGAACCACTAAGGAAGAGGGAGAGAGGGACATGTCGTGGTACTTGTTCTCAAAGCGTCATAATCCTATAAATAGGGAGAGGAATCAAAGAACAAGGGATGCAATCTAAACCCTTGGCTAGAGAACACAAATTCAATTTAATGACTTGAGCGTCAAAGTACCTTTTACAGTTACCACCCCCTCCGCCCCACCTAAACAAAGCTTCAGAGAAAAACCATTTGAGGACACCTTTGACGAGGATTCGGCGAATGTGCAGTCGACGAATTTGTGGAGCCATTTTGTCGTGTAGGAAATTTCGCTCCAACAACCGTGCACAGTGATGCACAACTCATCGTCGACCAAACAACTGAAGAGTACACAACTAAAGATGCAAGGATAGAGGCATATCAGCAGCTGGTTAAAGGGTTGGCGAATGAATTCAAGTATTTCGAACTGAATAGATACCTAGGGAGATGAACGAAAGAGCGAACCAGTTAGCATACGCTTCGTCTGCAGCACAAGAGAACCTAAGGGTAACCGAAGTAGAGTGTTTATATCTCTGAGTATTGGAAACGTGGAACCAGATGTGATGCAGATAGACGGGCAAGAGTTGAGACCTGACGACACGTTGCTAGAAAATTGAAAAATAAAACTTCCTTCCACTTATATAATGGCTCGTGATGTGCTACCCTACCCTTATTCCGTACACAATTAAAAAGTTCTCCTCATCTACCTCATTGTTAAAATCCTAATTTAATCAAAATTTCAGAATTTAAAATGTCAAATGTAGCTAAATGAAGGTAGAAAATTGATAAAGCTATGCTTTTGAAAACAACAATAATAGTACAAACTACAAACATTTCTCAAGGTCCAGAATGATCGAAAGAAAAATAGCCTCTCGGTTTTTCGTTATCCCCAACCCTCCACGCTTCCACAACATGATAGGGCACCAAAACACAGAGACACCCCACTAAGCCCCCACCCCACCCCCCAAAACACACACACACCCCACCTTAACGAGATACTCCCTCCCTCCCTCCCTCAGAGATAAGAAGAAACCATGGCTACGGAGTCAGTGAGAGTGTACAGTTTCAGCTTCAATGGAGGTTCTCAGACGCGGCCGGCCATTCCTCTTTCCCCAGCTCGCTTTCTGGGTCTTCGCGATCGACCCTCTTCGTCTCTCACTTCGTCTTCGCTTTCCCACTTCTTTGGGGATGTTCGTATCCGCTCCAACTCCTCAAAGTTCTCTAATTTGCGCCAGCAGAGCCGAAGAAATCTTTCTGTTTTTGCCATGGCTGCTGAGGCTATTTTTCTCCACAAATTCTTTGTCTTGCTTTTGTTTATCTGCTGCTTTCTTGCTGAATTATTGCTTTTTGAATTGTTTTGAGGAATAACCAGTTGCTCAAATTGTTCAAATTTGGTAATTCAGTGACCTTTTGTGTGCATTTTTGGTTTGGTTTTTATTTGAAATGAATCGAATTGAATATTTATATCCAAAAGAATTGATTTTTCTAATTGTGAAACTTTTGCCTCATGTTTTGTTTAGGAATTTGATATTCTAATTTCTTCTCAATCAGATATCGTTTTTGTTAGCATATAAGGGTACTTGAGATTGATTAGAGCATCTGAACTTCACTAAAATTCACTGTCAATGTGCAACCTTGGTAGAAGTAGCTTGCTTAGCTTGCTGTGTTCTTAATATGCTCAAATTTTATTTTGGTTTATCGAAGGAAGGTAATCGAATTTTGTATGGATCCATTTTGTTGTTTATAGAACTTATATACTGATAGGAATTCAATCTTTAAAAATGTTGATAAGTGATGTCGTTCTCGACAGTTCTAGGAGTTAGCCTCACCATGGTATGTAGCTACCTTGATGCTGGATGTAAACACAATAATGACACTTTTCTGTCTTTCCAATGAAATATTATAGCTGAATGGCTCTCTATTTTAACAGATATTTTCGGGGCTTCTTGAATTGGCTTTATAATTATACCTAGAAATTCTTTGGACTTGTTTCAGTTTGCTTTTGATATTTGCGGTAATGTTATTTTATCAGCTGATATAGCAGAGCTGGATTTATATTATTTGGTTTGTTCTTTGTGCCAGATGGAAAGCGTGCAGTACTGTTAGAAGATTATTGCAATATAGGGATTATGGCTCACATAGATGCAGGGAAGACTACTACAACTGAACGAATTTTGTTTTATACTGGAAGAAACTATAAAATAGGGGAGGTACATGAAGGAACAGCAACTATGGTCTGGATGGAGCAGGAACAAGAAAGAGGCATTACCATAACATCTGCTGCAACTACGACATTTTGGGACAACCATAGGATTAACATCATTGACACTCCTGGCCACGTTGACTTTACCCTTGAAGTGGAGCGGGCTCTCAGGGTGCTGGATGGCGCTATATGCTTGTTTGACAGTGTTGCTGGTGTGGAACCTCAATCTGAAACTGTGTGGAGGCAAGCTGATAGATATGGGGTACCAAGGATTTGCTTTGTCAATAAAATGGATCGTCTTGGAGCAAACTTTTTCCAAACAAGGGACATGATAGTGACAAATTTGGGTGCCAAACCACTTGTACTTCAAATTCCAGTTGGTGCAGAAGATAATTTTAAGGGAGTTATTGATCTTGTGAAGATGAGAGCTATACTTTGGTCTGGAGAAGAGTTGGGTGCTAAATTTGTTTACGAGGAGATTCCATCTGATCTGCTGGAGCTCGCTCAAGAATACAGGGCTGAGATGATAGAAACCATAGTTGAGTTGGATGATGAAGCTATGGAGGGCTATCTAGAAGGAGTTGAACCTGATGAGGAAACCATTAAGAAATTAATTAGGAAGGGAACCATTGCAATTAATTTCGTGCCACTGCTGTGTGGTTCGGCTTTTAAAAATAAGGGGGTTCAACCATTGCTTGATGCAGTCGTGGATTATTTGCCTTCACCACTTGATGTGCCACCAATGAAGGGCACTGATGCAGACAACCCAGAAATCACAATTGAAAGGGCCGCTAGTGATGACGAACCATTTGCTGGGCTAGCATTCAAGATCATGAGTGATCCATTTGTTGGATCCCGTACGTTTGTGAGAATCTATGCAGGAAAGCTAACAGCTGGATCCTATGTGCTTAATGCAAACAAGGGGAAAAAGGAGAGGATTGGTAGGCTTCTAGAAATGCATGCAAACAGTAGGGAAGATGTAAAGGTAGCTTTAGCTGGTGACATTGTTGCGCTTGCAGGCCTGAAAGATACCATTACTGGTGAAACATTGAGTGACCCCGAACATCCTATTGTACTTGAACGAATGGACTTCCCTGATCCTGTGATTAAGGTGGCCATTGAACCCAAGACTAAAGCTGATGTTGACAAGATGGGAGCTGGTTTGGTTAAGCTTGCTCAAGAAGACCCCTCTTTCCACTTCTCACGGGATGAAGAGATCAACCAGACAGTGGTTGAAGGAATGGGAGAATTGCATCTTGAAATTATTGTTGATCGGCTCAAGAGAGAATTTAAGGTCTGTGTCTACTACTCCATGTTTCTCATTGTCCATTTTATTTATGATCCTTAAGATATTGCGAGATGTTTTTTTCTTTGTTTGTTCCTTTTCTTGTTTTGGCATAGTGTCGTCTGGACTATTACATCTCAACCATGTTTATGCTTGTATCTTATGTATGAATATACACATATGAGCATATATAAGGTGTGCTACCTACGGACAGTTTTGTGATCTCTTGGAGTTTTCTGAAACCGGTTTGCATACGGACGTTTTCTTTCTCGACAATCTGAGATAGGCCATTGTCTTAAATAGTTCCTTGAAATGTGTTAATTGTTATTCCTTTCGAATTTTCAAACAATTGAATGCTTCGGATACGTTGTTGATTTGGATGTTCATAACTGGGATTGCTTGGTCTGTGCAGGTTGAAGCGAATGTTAGAGCACCCCAGGTTAACTACCGGGAAAGCATTTCCAGGACCTCAGAAGTGAGGTATGTGCACAAGAAACAATCAGGTGGACAAGGTCAGTTTGCGGATATCACCGTACGATTTGAACCAATGGAGCCTGGTGGTGGATACGAGTTTAAGAGTGAAATCAAGGGAGGTGCAGTGCCAAGAGAATACGGGTGATGAAAGGATTAGAGGAGTGTATGAGTAACGGTGTACTTGCAGGCTTTCCTGTCGTCAACGTACACGCTGTACTAGTAGATGGTTCTTACCATGATGTCGACTCAAGCGTGTTGGCATTTCAATTGGCAGCGAGAGGTGCTTTCCGTGATGGAATAAAGAAAGCTGCCCCGAAAATGCTTGAACCAATAATGAAAGTTGAAGTTGTTACGCCTGAAGAACATCTTGGAGACGTTATTGGTGATCTCAACTCAAGGAGAGGACAGATCAACAGCTTTAATGACAAGCCTGGTGGTCTCAAGGTATGTATAAGGATTTATAACACGACTGATGCTTATGATTGCCAGTAGTGAGCATGTGTTGCTAATTACCTTCGAATCTTGATGAAGTATTATGTACTGGTAATCATGTTGCACTTACTAATCGTTCGTGCCGGTATTAATGCAGGTGGTGGATGCACTGGTTCCTCTTGCAGAGATGTTTCAGTACGTTAGTACGCTACGGGGCATGACAAAGGGTCGTGCATCATATACCATGCAGTTAGCTAAGTTTGATGTTCCTCAGCACATTCAGAACCAGCTTGCTGCCAAGGAGGAAGAAGTTGCTGCTTGATTTTGTTACACTGTATGATCAGAGGGACCATATAAATTATGTCCCAACTCATTATTTAAGAAAAATGAGGGTCTTTATTTCCTCTCCTTTTCCCCATTTTTTCTCTCTGTACCAAAAGATATTGAGAGTTTATAGTGATTTTTCCTCTAAAAAGGATACCGCTCATAAATTTGTGTTGTAATTTTATGCGCAAACGGAAGCGAATTTTAATAAAGTATCAAATGCTAACGTCGTAGATGAAAGCAAAGAAATAAACAATCTCAAAATAAGAAGATGAGATTTAACGTGGTCCGGCATAAAGGCCTACGTTTACAGGCGAAGCACAGTGAAAATTTTTACTAAGCAGACGAAGAATACAAAACAATGTAACTCTCACAAACCAAATCTCATAAATTATAAATACTAAACCAAACGAGTAGAGAACTCGAACAAACGGAGAAGAATCTCCCACATTCTCTGACAACTTGATTCTCACAAAATTGCCAAATGCATGAGCCATGAGTGTGGCAATTCATGGCTCATTTGTTTGACAATTTGATGAGAATCAATTTGTGACTTCGTGAGTTAGAGAGCAATTTGAGAGAATCTTCTCCGTTGGTCCTCTAATTGTTTGGTTTAGAGTTTGTAATTTGTGAAATTTGGATTGTGAAGGTTGCACTCTTGTAATCTCTGTTTGTATAGTGAAAAAAGAGTAATCTCCGCTTGTATAGTGAAATTCTTCGCCACCCGTGAACGTAGGCTTTACGCCGAACCACGTAAATCTCATGTCCTTTTGAGTTTGTTTTTAGCTTTCGCTTACGATCATCTAAACTTGCTTTCGACCTCACTAACGTTAATTTAATCTATTCGCTATAGAAATCTCTAAACTTTACTACAGATATCTCAAAACTAAACTTAAAAACTCATATGACGCAATCCATAGGGTGGTGAACAAACATTTTCGCCACCATTTGATAAGACATGCCCATTTAGAGAGAGAGAGAGAGAGAGAGAGAGAGAGAGAGAAATTCTAACATATGGAAAAACATCCACATTAAAACCAAAACAGTAGATGCATCACAAAATTTTCCAAAGTGAAAAATTCTAAGCTAATTACTCAAAGGGACTGAAAAGTACAATTGGATGGCAAAAGATTCTTTCTTATTACATGGTCAAGACTTTCCCATTGCTTACCGAAGCTGGACAATTCCTGCACTGACGAGCTTCTGGATCTTGCTCATCACCATAGGGTTCTTTGTGTGTTCCTGAGCAGCCTTGGGGTTTTCCTGGAAGTCGGTTAACACCTGAACACATCAACGGAACCTTGGACATTCATACACCGCGTATACAAAATAAAACTGAATTAACGAGGAAACCGTGACACAACAGCGAAACTATAAATTATGCTGACCTGTCTCATAACAGGATCTTGGAGAATATTTTGAATTTCTGGGTCCTGCATTCCCTTAGCCTGCAAGAAACAACAAACTCAATAACGTATGACAATCTCGACAAACTAAATCACTGATGAAGAAGTTTGGCAAGTCACACACCTGTCTTTCCTTCAATTCCTCGGGACTCAGATCCCCCCGGCTAGCTTTGTTAATTTGCTCTACACATCTGCAATCAATTTCAAGTGGTGCCCACCAGCATTACACAAAACATGAAGTAAAAATTAAGCAACACGTAGTTGAACAATTCACGTAAACACACCTTCGCACACCATCAAGCAATTCCTGGTTGCTAGGATCGTGTTTCAACCCCTCCTGGTATGTTTCCAAAGCTTTCTCATATTCTTTCATGAAAAACTGGACAGCACCTTTTCTGGTGTAACCCTTTGCAAAGGTTGGATCAAGCTCAATGCACTTCTCTGCATCTTTTAGCCCCTCGGGCATTGCCCCGAGTTTTGTATAACATGCAGCTCTGTTGCTATATGCCTAAATCAAACCATGAAATGTCAGACAATATTTAAAACACATTTGGATGATCAACTATATAAGAACACTGCAGGTTCTCCCACCTTTGGATCCTTGGGGTTCCTTCTCAGAGCTTCGGTGTAATGCTTAATAGCCTCTGGGTACTTTTGCTGCTTGAAATATTCATTACCTGCGCATCATCGACAAGCAGTCAAGCTAGAGAGACACGGAAGGCATAAGTCAAAATACATGTCACAGAACCACTCAATGCAGGCAGATAAAAACAAGCATTAATAAAGTTTCCATGAGGTGGAAGTTATAAGCACATGAAACTTAATGACAAACCTTTCTCACGCTCCTCATCAGCTAACTTCGGATCATAATACTCTTGTTGCTCTAGATCCTTCTTTGCTTTCTCAGCATCATTCAATTTCTTTAAGGTATCTGGGTTGCGATGCTCTGTGAGAGCTTTCTGGAATGACTCAATCGCAGGTTCAAAGTCCTTGGAGCATTTCGCCATCTTCACGTAGGCAGTTCCCTTCCTAGTCAAAGCTTTTGCTATCATTTTAAAGTCAGACCTTAGCTCTCGTCCTCTTTCCACAGCCTTCTCACAGTCCTTAATGCCGTCCTCAAACTGATATAATTTAACAATGCACTCAAATCAATAATCCATAACAAGCTAACAATACCAAAGTTGTCAACAAGACTAGGGGTCAAGACTACTTTCATCTTTCACATCAGAAAACCAAAGTCTATAACAGGTATAGCATGACAAAGCAAGGAGCAAAAGCAAACAACAATATGACCCATAAAAAAGAACACCGAATATGCAAGTATGAAGCCGAAAGAGGTTTCACTTTTTTGTGTAGATATTCTACCACATCCAAATTGTAACATGAACTTCTACAAATGATACGAAAAGGAGGATTACTGAAATTTGGGCCTAGCCAGCTCAGCCTCAGGTGAGCAAGCATTGTTGAAGAGGACATCCCAAGTCCAAATTTGTCAGACCATAAGGACAAACAATAGCATAATTAACAAAACACAAACGGTCTGGTCAGAGCAACTGAATAAAATCTGTGCAGCGTCGCAGCTAAATCATAAGTCCTTGGGAAAAACTTCAATTGTTTTTTCATTTCAGTTGGCAATTTATAAACCACAAATTATTATTAGACCGACTAAACTTATGGGGCTAGGTCTATACATCACTCTAAATTGAGCTAGCTCGTTTTGTGTAACATCATCATTAAAGTTACAGCATCGAGCAGCTTCATCTAAATCAATAAACATCACAGCGTATCCACGAAGAACACTAAATTATACTAACAGTACAAGCTTATAGTCAACTATACTAGATATGCAGCTTATAGTAAACTATACTACCAATCAGAGTGTAAACATTATTATGCAGCTTAAAAATAAATGGCAAACACTAGATATGCAATCCATACCTGACCCATTTCCAAATACGTCGCAGCACGATTCAAGATAAACGAAATGTCCTCATCATCCAACTCAATGGCCTTGGTGTAGCGCTGAATCGCTGTGTCGAAGTCCTTCTTCTTATAAGCTGCATTGCCAGCCTCCTTCTCCTTTATTGCCTCGGCCCTCCTCTTCTTCGCCTCCCTCTCCTCCTCGTTCACCTCCATCGGCTCTAGCTCTGGCTCCGGCTGAGGCTCCGGTTTCTTCTCCTCCTTCCGGGGCTCAGGTTGCTTCCGCTCCGGCGGAGACTCTGGCATCTCCTCATCCTCCGCCCCCGCTCCACCGTGTAACTTCACGTTGAGCAAAACCCCAAGGGCTTGCATAACCCTCTGGTCCTTCAGATACAAATTGAAATTGCTAGGGTTTTTCTGAATCTCCTGCATCATCTTCACAAAATCAGGTTGCTGCAGGAAAGCTCGGGTCGACGGGTCCGCAGTGAGCTTGGCCCACATCTCGGGACCTGAGAACGCATCCCCAAACGGGTTCATGGGCGGAGGTCCAGCCCGGGAGCGGGCCGCACCGGCTTGAGCGTCGGCCAAACCAGACTTCAAAGCCTCGTTAATGGGGTCGATCTCGAGACCCTTCTTATAAGCCGAAACGGCGTCGTTGTACTGGCCCAATCCGCAGTAAGCAGCGCCGAGCCGGCTGTAGCCCTTGGACCAATCGGGCTTAATCTCGACAGTCTTATTGGCGTCGGCTAGGGCTTCGGAGTATTTGTTTAGGGAGGCGTAGGCGGCGGATCGGTTGGAGTAGAGGACGTGGTTGGTGGGAGCGAGGTCGATGGCTTCAGAGAAGTGGTTGACGGCGGCGGTAAAGTCGCCGGAGGAGAAAGCGGCGTTGCCTTTGGCTTTGGCTTCGTCGGCCATGGCGGTTTGGGGATTGAAGAAACCTATTGGAGAGAAAGTAGAGGGATTGCGGGTGGAGGGGATTGAGGAGGAGACGAAAGGGCGAGCTTTATATAAGATAGATCAATAGTGTGTTTAAGGGACCAGAGGCTTCTAGTGAAACTGGGGTTTGTTTGGGGTTCTGGAACCTTTGGTCTATTCACTCACCGTCGGAAGCTCAAATCTTTTCTTTAAAAATATTTTTGTTGTTATATATATTTTTGTTGTAGTAATATTTAGAATATGAATGTGATTGGATAAATTTTAGTGTATCTTTTTTAATATTTCTTAAGATAGATATTATTCTATTAGAGTTGTAATCTTAGTAAGCTAAGGATTTAACCTATCCTAGTAATAAATAAAGGCACAATGGGGTGATACAGCACATCTCACAATTAAATCTTTCTTCTCTTTCTTATTGTCGCCGGCCTCTCCACTCTATTCCCCTAGAATAGTTCAGTAAATTAGGCCTACAAACACGTTATCAGCACGCTCTTGTCAAAAATTAAGAAACAGAAGGATGACAAATATTTTTCATGGTACATGAACCCCCTATATTTATATTTTCCTTCCGATATATATATATGTTGACAAATATATGAAACATATACAATATATATATATATATATGCTGCATGGCTGTGCCCCGCCGGCGCACCACTTCTAACACCATCGTCGAGCACCGCGCTGCCCTGCAGCTCAATCGGGTCGAGCACCCGACCAGAACGGCGTCGTTGCGATGTCTGGACTATGGTAGCAGCCATTTGGGATTTGCTGCACCTACACAAACACCAAGCCTCAGCCTAGTAAAGGTTACTGTGGGCATACAGCCTCTCAAGCCCAAACCAACAACTTTTAAGTTGCTGGGCTTTGTCCCAAGTCCCTGGCCCAAACTTGCAGCAAGCTTGTTGCTTGATGGGTCCAACCCGTGCCCTAGGCCTGCTTACAGCAAGCCCACGTTGCTTGCTAGGTGTAACAACCTATCCCAAAAGTTACGGAACGTCGAGGGTGATTTCATAATTCCACTTTGATTTGAAAGATATTTTATTTTTGTTGCTTTTAAACCTTAATTAGTGTGCCAAGTGGGACCCGTTTCCCACTCAACCCCATCTCTTCTGCCACGTGTCACCTTTTCCCCACCCCATACCTCTCGGATCCCTCTCTTCCCTCAGCTCCCTCATTCTGTCATCCTCTCCTTCCCGAGAGCACACTCACATTCCAACCTTCCATCTTTCTCCCTTTCTCGCTTTGATCTCCCTCGCCCCCCCTCAGAGCTCCTCATCTCTCTTGTTCGTTTCCTTCTTCTATAAGTATAGAGTGACCGTTGCATGTTGGTAACTGACGTGAGATCGAGGGGAGATCCGACGAGTGTGACCACCTTCGATTGGGTGAGTCTCGGACCCCTTTTGTCTATCTCTGGATGTTTGCTTTGATTTCTAAAACATATTTATTCGTACTTGGTGAAGGTTTAACTTGAAAACTACTCGAAGGAAACCTCCCTAGATTACGACGAAGAATGCGTGACTTCCTGGCCAATTCCCTACCACTTTCCGGCCACGGCTGGACCTAAGTATGGTATAATCCTCTTCCTCTTCCTCGTGGCTTTATTTCCATGGTTACATCGTCGAGTTTAGTGTAGTTTTGAGGTTGACCGAAGCTTGAGAAGCTCCTACTTTCGTCTTCATGAAGCCGGTCTGAAAACTGGGTCAAAATGACCTAAACCTAGAAACCAAGACCCACCAGCCCAAACCTTTGGGCTGGGCTACTAGGCCCAAGACACCATCCAAACCCATTAACCCATGGAACCCAACCCAAGTCACTATTCGGCCCAAACCCTTGGGCCGGGCTACCAGGCCTAACCCAGAACCAAGCCAAGCCCAAACCCAATTGAAACCCAGAACCCAGAACTGAACCTAGATCCGGCCCAACCCAGTGGGATCACAGATCCCAGGTTGCGCGTGAGCCTGCACGTGGGCGCGTGTGGGCGTCTGCCTTGGCCGGCACGTAGAGCACACGCACCTCCACCGGAGGTACTGTGCTCCGTAGCCGTGGACCGGTGACTTTTTCGGTGACCCAAAATGGCGCGTAATGGCATGTGCGGCGGCATGTGGGGGTACTCGAGGTCCTCCCTTATGTTTTTTGACGTCCTGAATCCGTTTATGATGTCCGTTTCCCAAAATTCAATCGTTATAATAGAGTTTTATTAATTGGTAACTTTATGTGATTAGGTGCAATTGTGTATGGCATTTTCGTCTTCTCTTGTTTGCATGGCTCTTCGACGACAAAGTATCTGTGAGTGGACCCCTTCTAAAATGCATATTTTACTATTAGAAATGCATACATGAAAAGCATGATTTAATGGCTAGTTTATGAAACGTTTATGAGTAAATTAGTTTTACGCTTTATGAATTATCATGCTTTATCGACTTTACGTTCTTCGTGGTGTATATGATTGATGACTTATACCTACTTATGAACGTAGTTTTACGATATGACGTTTTAGTTACTGAGCTTTGATTGAGACATATATATATATATATATATATATATATATATATATTAGAAATATTATGTTATGTTTATGTACTTATTTAGTAGTTATTCGAACGATACTGCCTACGGGCAAATGATATCTCTATATGGCTTTGGTCGGGTCATGTAGGGGCCTACGGGTCGATTGATATTTGTATTGGCTTCGGCCGGGCGTTTGTAGATGGCTTCGGCCGGAAGATATTTACATTGGCTTCAACCATGAAATGTTGTGCCTTCAAGCGAATGAAGATATATGTTTATATATATATATATATATATATGCCTTATGCTACTACTACTAAGCAACCTATATACGATAGATGTTTTATGAAAGGTTTTATGGCATGTTAGGGTTTTTGGCAAAACCTATTACTTATTATGCTATACAGGTTTTCTAAACCTGGGGGTTAGTAAATTAAAGATTAACTATTTTAGTATTACTTATATATATCAACTTGGTCCACTCATGTTTTGTTTTGTGCCCCCTCAGGACTTAGACTCGAGGCGTACAATCCTGGCGTCAAGCACTCCCGCATCGGTATCTTCGAGTCTTCTCGGTGTAGGACCCATCTCTTTATTCATTCAATTTATATTATTCCTTTTTAGTGTCTCGAATTAGTTGTATGCTCTGAACACGTTCCATAATTGCATATTCATTATAATTAATTTTATGGCATGTTAAGGTTTTCGGCAAAACCTATTTATACAGGTTTTCTGAACCTGGGGGTTAGTACATTAAAGATTAACTATTTTAGTATTACTTATATATATCAACTTGGTCCACTCATGTTTTGTTTTGTGCCCCCTCAGGACTTAGATTCAAGGTGTACAATCCTGGCGTCAAGCACTCCCGCATCGGTATCTTCGAGTCTTCTCGGTGTATGACCCATCTCTTTATTCATTCAATTTATATTATTCCTTTTTAGTATCTCGAATTAGTTGTATGCTCTGAACACGTTCCATAATTGCATATTCATTATAATTAAATTTACAAGTTTTAGTTATGTCGGTTAATTGTTTCTAGTTCTCATGCATCCTAATATGGCTTCATCACCTTCGAGTGTCGGCCAGCACGTGCCTACCCTGGTGTTTGGAGAATATCATGGTCGGGCGTGTCAATTTGGTATTAGAGCCTAGTTTGTTCAGAGCATACTTAGGACCTTCTGTTACTGTAATAGTGTGTCGGTCATGACATCATTTGGGTGTCACGACTTCTGGATTTAGTGTCATTCGACGCAGTTATGCCAACCTTTCTCTGTCTGATTTGTCACATTCTAGTTGAATACAAGAATTCATGTTGGGATTGTGACTCATCGGTGATGAAATGGATTGATAGACGACTTTCAACATCGGACCGATACTCTGCAACATGCGTTCTCTAGCAATTCCGGGCAGAGTCGATTTTACTTTGAATGGATGTGAATTAGAAACCTCAATATGAGGAAGTCTGGTTAAGACCAGCTAAAGATCTGAAATGGCAATGCCACTCTGCAACATGAGTTCCTTAGGAATTGCGAGCACAGTCGTATCTACACAGGAATGTGGTGAAACAGAAAAAATCTTAGTGGTACGAGTTGCATGAAACCAACCGGAATGTTCTAAAATTGTGATGTTACTTTGTGACATGCGTTCCCTAGGAATGGTGGGCAGAGTCATATCTTTATGGAAATTGCTCGAAGCATTGAAGTTCGTGTTGAAGAAAGCGAGTAAGCACTAATTGTTATGAAGTTTAATAAGTGTTAGTTTAGTTTGACCGAATCATTGTTCTCGGACTTGTTTTTGCCCTGAGGGAATTAGTATGGACTCTCAGAACAATTCTCGGGGATTGTTCAATCGATAACCTTCTTGTTTACACCAACAACGAGGTCATTTCACTAAACATCGACAGTCAACTTTACACCAAATTCTTCGAACGTTGTTTTTGTTTAAAGTAGACACTTTTCTTGGGAGTTTCTTATAGCAAACATTATTCTCATCAATTTCCAAAAGGGGTTATGACTGTTGGAAATTGAAATTCCTCACACGGTGTTGTGGAATACGAAATATCCTTAATTTTGTCCCTTTTTATCAGCGGTTCTTAACTATTTTTTGAACTTAGCCTTATTTCCTTTTTGACTAAGACACCAGTCAATCTTATTGCGATGCTGACGGTGAACGAAGTTTCTGACAATGGGGTATTGTCTCATCTGATCGTAATTCTTACACTTTTCGAAATCTGTGGTGGTGTATTATCAAATGTTTGGTTGCATGTTGATCCAACAGAATCAAGTCACGTGTGTGCCTCTTGACGATTATAACTGCACGATGTGAACCATCCTATCCTTGACCTAGAACTGATAACGACCTTATTTGCTGTAAAATCGGGTGACGTTTTCTCTACAGCAAGAAATGTTACATCCTTTTTACCAAAGAAGTTGTAGTGTGTTTTCACACAGAAATAGTTGAGTTGGAGACAGAAGAAGTGGATGGAACTCATCGGTGAGTTGAATGCACCTTTGAGTACCATCATGGTTAGGCAATTATCGTAGATGATGCTCTTAGTCAGAAATCTCATGGACAACTTACCTTCATCTAAGCCACCCATATCCCACTATCATTTTCTCTTCGAAGAATTAGCTTTACTTTGGCATCCGACCCACGGTGAGTATTATTGGCTCACATTTTAGCGTATGCCATGCAAGCTTGCAGTACTAAATGGTACCACTGTGTTCGTCTCCTTTATTACTGGTTTTGTATGTGTGGTATAACGTTGAATATGTGAGGGAATATCCAATTTACTGGTAGGTGGAAGAGATGAGATGGAAGTCATTGGGCTTACCTCAATTTCCTTCTATTCTTGTTTGGTGGTGGGAAGGAATTCCCACGATTGTCCTTCTTGGGTTTGTTGACAGATATACACATTAGCATAAAGCTTACAGATGGCATATACGTATGCTGAGGTGGTTAGGATGGTTGTTAGACTGTAAAAAGGAATAAGAAAGTTGGAAATAACTATAAAAGCTAAGATAATAACTTATATAAGCCGAAATCTTTCTGTAAACATTTCATTCATTCAATACACAACTATTACATTCATTCACTCATTCTCTCTCTTTGCATTATTCTGCAATATTCACTTTTACTTTTCTTCTTCTTCTTCTTCTTCGATACTTGCTTAGTGTTAATATGGTATCATCGCCGGAGGTTATTTCTTGGTGATCTTCCGTTCCTCCGCTGCAAGTTTTTTGGTGCTATTCTACTTGATTGGAAGATTTTTTGTTCTTGGTGAAGCTTTTTGGGGCTTGAATCATGGTGTTTCGATAATGCAACAGTTTGTGCACTCCAGTTGTTTGATGATTTGTGTCAGCGAGTATTTCTTTTGTTAGATGATTTGTTTGCGTATAAGGCCGATTGCCATTTTATGCTTCAAATTGTGATGAATTACAAGGCCGACAGCCATTACTTGTTGATTGGTATTTGTTTTCTTACTCCATTAAAGGCCAATTGCCGAAGTATAAAATCTTGATTGAAGGCCGATTGCTAAATCTTTTGTTTCTTGTTCTCTTTCTTCATTGAAGGCCGATTGCCGAAGAGGGTTGTGTTTTTTTATTTCTGTAATTGTAAAGCTTGTTGTTTGATCATTCTCGATTGTGAACGAAGAAGGATTTGGTCTGAGTAATCAAAATGTCTGAAAATACAGTGGAATCTGTGAAAATTGAAGGTCTTTTAGGAATGCTAACTGTGAAATTACAAGATGATAATTTTGTTAAATGGAGTTTTCAATTTCAATCAGTATTGCGTGGATATGATTTGTTCGATTTCTTTATTGGTGATAATCCATGTCCACCTAAATTTGTCATACATTCTGAAACTATAGTTACTAAAGAAATTACTTTTGCTTACGAGAATTGGGTGAAGAAGGATATGGCTCTACTTAGCTTGTTAATTGCTACATTGTCTGATGATGCCATGGAGCATGTTATTGGATGTAAAACGTCACAGGAAGCTTGGAGTGTTCTATAAGATCATTTTGCTTCTGTTTCAGTACCACGAATCAATCAATTAAAAACTGAGTTTCACACTGCACAAAAATAGGGTGATTCTGTTGACAAGTTTCTGTTAAGATTGAAGGATATCAGGGGGATCAATTGATTTCTGTAGGTGAAAGAGTGTCGGATAATGATTTTGTTATTGCTACATAAACTGGGTTGTTACAGGAGTTTGATATGATTAAGACAGTAATATTGGCTAGGGACACTCCAATCTCTGTAAAAGATTTCAGGGCACAACTTCTTAGTTCTGAATTAGCTATTGAGTCCATAATTACTTCTCTTACTAGTATAATGTCTACGATGTATATGCATGATGATAGAGCAAATGGTCACATCAATGGTTCCAATGGAACTTATCAGGGTGAAAGCTCTAATATGGGAGCAAATTGCTATCATGGGGGTTTTGGCAATGGTACATATCAAGGCAATAAGACTTATCAGGGTGAAAGCTCTAATATGGGAGCAAGCAACTATCAAGGAGGTTATGGATTCACTGGAAGCAATCAGAGACCATTCAATTCTCAGAATAATCGTGGGTCATTCAACTCAAACAGGAATACGTATGGAAACAATGCTCCAAAACCATACTTTGGTAACAAGTACAAAGGCAATACTAGTTTTTCTTCTGATCAAGGAAAGGGGTCACAATCAGGTTTTAGTGGTCAATCTTCAAATGGTGGTTCTAAAAATGGTTCTACTTGGCAGAATTAGAATGGTAATACAAACTTCAGATCATCTATTACACCTGAGTGTCAAATTTGTTCTTGAAGAGGACATACTGCACCTAACTGTCATTTTAGGAGTTCTAATGGTTCAAATACAAATCAGTATGAGATCATAATGTGTCAGATATGTGGGAAGAAAAGTCATGTGTCTCTAGATTGTTATCATCGAAACAACTGTGCTTATCAAGGAGCACCACCACCACCATCTATTACTGCAATGATTGCTTAAAGGAAACAAGGGTTTTCTCAAGTCAGGGATGATCAACTGCCATAAGGGTTTTCAGCTGCAGATACATGGGTGCTAGACACTGGAGCTACACACCATATGACTGCAAATGTTAATAACATGAATCAAGTCACAGCTTATAATGGAGATGAGAAGATAATCATTGGCAATGGTCAAGGTTTGGATGTGAAGCATATTGGTTCAACTACTCTAATCACTTCAGCTCATTTTTTATGTTTGAACAATGTTTTACATGTTCCTAATATTACTGTAAATCTACTATCAGTAAAGAAATTATGTCATGACAATGGCTGCTGGTTTATATGTGATGATCTTGTGTTTTATATACAGGAAAAGGCAACCAAAGTGATAATATACCAAGGAAGGAGTGATGGGGGGAGCTGTGCACCATACATGTGACAATGTTCAGAAGATCTTGCTTGGTCAATGGATTGCAAAAGGAGTTGAAAGCTAGCTTTCTTAGGAAGGTTGGGAAAATTGCAATTTGGCACAAGAGGTTGGGGCATCATTCTGAAGAGATATTGACATCTATGTTCAAATCAGCAAAGATTCTAGTTAGTATAGATGCTTCTCAATCATTGTGTTCTTCTTTCATTTCAAGCAAATTGTGTAGACAGACTTTTCCTGTAAGACAAATTAGAGCTAGTTTTATGTTTGAAAAAGTGCATTCTGATGTATGGGGGCCTTCTCCAATGACTTCAATAGAAGGTTACAAATATTATATTAGTTTTATTGATGAGTATTCAAGATTTATGTAGGTCTTTCCTTTGGTTAATAAGTCTGAAGCTTTGCCTACTTTTGTAAAATTTCATACTTTTGTAGTAAATCGATTCAATGCTTCAATCAAGTGTTTTCCAAGTGATGGAGGAGGAGAATATATGAGTAAAGCATTCACCAGTTTTCTGGAATAAAAAAGGATAATTCATATGATTTCCTGCCCTTATACTCCTCAACAAAATGGTATTTCTGAGAAGAAACACATGCACCTAGTAGAGGCAGCATTAACCCTGATGTCTGAGGCAAATCTATATCCATCTTTCTGGTTTCATTCATGTGCCTATGCAGCTTTTCTTATTAATAGAATGTCTTGTAAGGTATTAGAGATGAAATCTCCATATCAAGTATTATTTGGTAAAGTACCAAAAATACAAAACTTGAAAGTATTTGGCATGGCTGTTTATCCTTTTCTCAGGCCATATAATTCAAATAAACTACAAGCAAGATCAATTCAATGTGTCTTTCTTGGATATGCTAGGGGATATAAGGGAGTGATATGTTACAACAATGTGACTAGAAAATTCATCTTATCAAGACATATAATTCATGATGAATCCATGTTTCCTTATAGGACACAGTCATCTGCAAGTGCAAATGGAACATAGAAGGTACAATCGGTTGTCTACAAACCTGTTGTAGTTCAAATGCCAATACCTAGTGTGTCTCACACTACTCACAGGGAGAATCACAATAGTCATCAAGATCACATAACTACTCCAATATTTGATATTGCAACAAGTTCACAAACACTAATGTCTTCTCCAAATTCAGTTTTTAGTTCTGGTTCACTATCATAGGGTACTCCATCACAACAAAAGCTTTCTTCTTTCACTCTTACTCTTTCTGGTATGTCACAAATGTTGCATGTCCGTCATGAAACAAAACTTGAGGTACTTCTCCCTATCTCAACTCCTATTTCATCTAATCTTGATGACTCTAGTACGACTTCAATTCATCCAATGATTACTAGATCAAAGAGTGGTGTGTTACCACCAAGAAGTTACAAATGATATCTTGCTGCTCTACCTGAGCTTCAATCTTAACAATTAACTCAAGATGAATTTTTTGGTGGAGGCTTCTCTTTTCTAGCTAATAGTACTGATGTTGCAGAACCAACAACCTTTAGAAAAGCTGCTTCCATGCCACAATGGCATAATGCAATGCAAGAGGAGTAAAATTCACTCAGGGCTCAAGGAACATGGGAACTTGTACCACCACCAGTTGATAAATCAATTATTGGTAGCAAATGGGTATACAAACTCAAAAAGAATCCTGATGGGTCTATATCAAGGCATAAAGTTAGGTTGGTAGCAAAAGGTTTTTCGAAAGAATAAGGAGTTGATTACACAGAAACTTTCAGTCCTGTTGTGAGACACACTACAGTGAGAATATTACTAGCTTTGGGTGCAATCAATCATTGGGAGTTAAGACAGTTAGATATAAAGAATGCATTCTTGCATGGTGATCTACAAGAAGAGATTTACATGAAACAGCCACAGGGGTTTGTGGATATGGCTAATCCATCTTATGTTTGCAAGTTAATTAAATCATTGTATGGTCTTAAGCAAGCTCTGAGAGCTTGGAACTCAAAATTCACGAGTTACTTACTTACAATGGGGTTTACTGCTTCTGCTTCTGATTCAAGTTTGTTTGTTAAGCAAAGTGGTAGTGATGTTGTCATTCTCTTACTATATGTAGGTGACATTATACTTACTAGATCAAATTCTAGCAAAGTACAAAGTGTTATCACAAAGTTATCTGAGGTATTTGAGCTTAAAGATAAGGGAAAGTTAACTTACTTTTTGGGTTTGCAAGTCAACTACAATCAGAATGGTGATATATGTGTAAATTAGTCTAAGTACATCAAGGATTTATTGCATAAAGCTGGTATGGAGTCCTGTAAACCAGCTTCTACACCATGCAAGCCTCACAATCCATTATTAGTCACTAAAGGTACTATGATGACTGATCCAAGTGTGTATCGTAGCATTGTAAGTTCCTTGCAATATCTAACCTTTACACGGCTAGATATTGCATACGCAATCAAATTGTGTGTGTCAGTTCATGGCCTCTTCCACAGAGATACATTTTGGGGCAGTAAAACGAATCTTGAGATTTCTCAAATGAACTATACAAACTGGTATAACTTTTTCTGCTGATTCTGAAGTCGGAATTTCAACCTTTAGTGACTCTGATTGGGCTGCGGACTTAAACACAAGATGATCTGTGACAGGGTATGTGGTCTACATTGGCAATAATCCAATTTCATGGCAATCCAAGAAGCAGGATTCTGTGTCAAGAAGCTTGACAGAAGCTGAGTATAAAGCTCTAGCTCATACTAAAGCCGATGTTGCGTAGATAAGGAATGTTCTTAGAGATATGGCGGTTCATTTACCATTTCCTCCAGTGCTTTATTGTGGCAAAAAATCTGCAATTTCATTGAGTGCAAATCCAGTTTTTCATTCACGGATCAAACACCTCGACACAGATTATCATTTTGTAAGGGAGAAAGTCCAAAAGGGTGATTTGCATGTTCACTATCTTCATACTAAAGATCAAACTGCAGATATACTAACTAAAGGATTGCACAACCCATCATTTCTTAAGCACTCATTCAATCTCAAGCTTGGAAGCCCAGCTGAGATTGAGGGGGGATGTTGACAGATATACACATCAGCATAGAGCTGACAGATGGCATATACATATGCTGAGGTGGTTAGGATGGTTGTTAGACTGTTAAAAAGGAATAAGAAAGTTAGTTGGAAATAACTGTAAAAGCTAAGAGAGTAGCTTATATAAACCAAAATCTCTCTGTAAACATTTCATTCATTCAATACATAACTATTACATTCATTCACTCATTCTCTCTTTACATTCTTGTACAATATTCACTTTTACTTTTCTTCTTCTTCTTCTTCTTCTTCGATATTTGCTTAGTGTTAATAGGGTTAACATGGACCTACTAAGGATGCGAATGGAAATGGGTGAATGTCACCATAGATTTCCGGTACAAACCACCTTGTACACATGGAGACTGTGATGACGTTTCGGTATTTGTTGATCAACTCACTCAGTGTTTTATCTATCAGTTTACGAGGACTATACTTTTGACCACTTGGCAAAATTCTTCATTCTAGACTTTATTGACTGACGTCATGATTGACATGGATTTCGACCATAATCCTTAAGTTACCTCATGGTCCTAGAAAGCATTCTAGGTCAACTTTGGGTCCGTGCTTACCCTACGACACTTCGTATCATTTCACTTTGTATCTTTTCTAAAGAAGACAGATTGTTCTGGAAGACCACTCAGATTCGAAAGTTTTAGCTGGAACCATCGGTCATTCAATCACCCATTAACATCCTATTGAGCAAATCATTACCACCAGTGATTGAATATCCCTGAGATTATCGTTCCCTGAGTTATCGTTGTAACAAGTTATTATGAAAGTTGGAATGGGAAAAAGTTTGAGTTCCCGTCTATCAGATTACTTTAGACTACCACCCGAGTTGAGTCTGCACTCAACTGTCTCGACTTACCACCACTGAATCAAGTTAGGTACTTACACATATTCGTACATCAAAGCTACGCATTCACTCCAGTTATCTTGTTTCCTAGCCTTGATGGATTTGTGTGACCCTTAATTTCTCGTGTGTTCACTTAGCCTTCTCGGCATAGCTATTCGCTAAATCCGAGAGAAATTTTCAACGAATCAGCTTGCTTAGGCATTGTGAATCAGATGGTTCTGGTTCTCAGTGTATCATCATCACTTTTGTACCTTATCATGATGTGCGTTTCATTTCTAAGTTTTGTGAAGTTTTCGTGAAAGTCTTGAGTACTAGATTGTTTGTCTTATATTGCATTTTTATTTACAGACTGTTGGACAGTCTTGAACGAACTATCTAGATCTTGAAAGACGTGTTGCGTTCTTTTGATTTATGGTTTCTGAATGATTAGATTTTGCACTAATCTCTTTTGGAGTAGTGACAACAATAGTCTTATTTCCAGTTGTGTATAGCACTATTTGATACTTGGTATGATAGATTCTATTGACAACACTGGTTGGACAGTGGAGTTCTGCGAATTGGTTTTCAGATGTGTGATTTTATGATTTGAGAAACTGTTTGCTTGTGTTGTTGTTGACTTGGTGTTTGGACAAATTGGTATATTTGCACTCTTAGAAAAATTACTACTTGCTTATTGAGACAACAATGTGTTGTCGATATCGCGGGTGGCTGACTGTAATATCGATGGCATATTCGTTGGGTTCGTTAAGTAAGTGGGCAGGTAGACCCATCTATGAAAGTTGTTACTATTTAGTTATTGTTGGGGCTCGACCTAAAGGCACATTTGTTCTCAGAGTACATGACGTTTCGAATGCTTGGGCAAGACCCACTTCCATTTTTGGTTTTGATTTTCAGTACAAGTATTTTAAATTACCTTATTTTCACTATTAAGTTCAGTACGAGTTTTTCGACCTCTATGTTAATACATATCTATTTTGACGTTATCGTATTATACGTACATATTTTTGACCATACGTTGTTATACAATTTTGACTTTATATCTTTATAAAGTATGTTTCTACTATTATGCTGATGAAGGAAGAAAATAGTAGCTTGGAGGCATGAAAGAGGATTTTGCAACCCACTTGCGACTATGTGGCATATTCTCTTTGATGCAACCACTCTGACTTGATTTCTTCTTTATACATATGTTCTTTCCTATCTTTGAGTACTTTTACATAGTAAGTTACTTTCAAATTTCGGGACAAATTTTCTTAACGAGGGTAGATTGTAACAACCCTTCCAGAATGCTACGGAACATCGAGGGTGATTTCGTAATTCCACATTGGTTTGAAAGATATTTTGTTTTTGTTGCTTTTAAACCTTAATTAGTGTTCCAAGTGGGACTCATTTCCCACTCAACCCTATCCATTATGCCACGTGTCACCTTTTCCCCACCCCATACCTCTCGGATCATTCTCTTCCATTATCTCCCTTATTCTGTCACCCCTTCCTTCCCGAGAGCACATTCACACTCTAACCTTCCCTTTTTCTCCCTTTCTTGCTTTGATCTCCCTCACCCCTCCCTCAGAGCTCATCATCTCTCTCGTTCTTCTCTTTCCTCTGTAAGTGCAGAGTAACCGTTGCACATTTGTAATCGGCACGAGATCGGGGGAAGATCTGACGAGTGTGACCACCTTCGATTGGGAGAGTCTCGGACCCCTTTTATGTATCTTTGGATGTTTGCTTTGATTTCTAAAACATATTTATTCGTACTTGGTGAAGGTTTAACTCGAAAACTACTCCAAGGAAACCGTCCCAGATTACGGCGAAGAATGCCGTGACTTCCTGGCCAATTCCCGGCCACGGCTGAACCTAAGTATGGTATGATCCTCTTTCTCTCCCTCGTGGCTTCATTTCCATGGTTTACATCGTCGAGTTTAGTGTAGTTTCGAGGTTGACCGAAGCTTGAGAAGCTCCGGCTTTCTTCTCCATGAAACCGATCTGAAAACCAGGTCAAAACGACCCAAACCCGGAAACCAAAACCCACCAGCAGAAACCTTTGGGCTGGGCTACCAAGCCTAAGACCCCATCCAAACCCATTAACCCAAAAACCCATGCAACCTAACCCAAGTCACTATTCAACCCAAACCCTTGGGCCAGGCTACCAGGCCCAACCTGGAACTAAGCCAAGCCCAAACCCAAATGAAACCTAGAACCAAGAACCAAACCCTGATCTGGCCCAACCCAGTTGGATCCCAGATCCCAGGTCGCATGTGGGCCTGCACATGGGTGCTCGTGGGCGCACGTGGGCATCTGCCTTAGCCGGTGCGTGGAGCACACGCGCCTCTACCGGAGGTACTGTGCTCCGCCGCTATCCACAGCGGCACCGACGATTTTTTTGGCAAACTTTTCGGTGACCCAAAATGGCACATAACGACACGTGCGGCGGCATGTGGGGGTACCCAAGGTCCCCCATTATGTTTTTTGACGTCTTAAGTCTGTATATAACGTCCATTTCCTGAAATTCAATCGTTATAATAAAGTTTTATTAATTGGTAACTTTATGTGATTAGGTGCAATTGTGTATGGCATTTTCGTCCTCTCTTGTTTTCAAGGCTCTTCGATGGCGAAGTATCTGTGAGTGGACCCCTTCTAAAATGCATATTTTACTATTTGAAGTGCATACATGAAAAGCCTGATTTAATGGCTATGTTTATGAAACGTTTATGAGTAAATTAGTTTCATGCTTTATGAATTATCATGCTTTATCGACTTTACGTTCTTCGTGGTAAATGTGATTGATGACTATATACCTACTTATGAACGTGGTTTGACGATATGACGTTTTAGTTACTAAGCCCCGATTGGATATATATATATATATATATGAGAAATATTATGTTATGTTTATGTACTTATTTAGTAGTTATTCGAACGATACTGCCTACGGGCAAATGATATCTCTATATGGCTTCGGTCGGGTGATGTAGGGCCTACGAGTCGAATGATATCTTTATATGGCTTCGGTTTGGTGATGTAGAGGCCTACGGGTTGATTGATATTTTTATTAGCTTCAGCTGGGTGTTTGGTTGGTGCCTACAGGCGGGAGATGTAAGATTGGCTTAGGCCGGGCGTTTGGTTGGTGCCTATGGGCATAAGATATTTATATTGGCTTCGATCGGGCGTTTGTAGATGGCTTCGACTGGAAGATATTTATATTGGCTTCGGCTGAGAGATGTTGTGCCTTCAGGCAAATGAAGATATATATATGCCTTGTGCTACTACTACTAAGCAACCTATATACGATATATGTTTTATGAAAGGTTTTATGGCATGTTAGGGTTTTTGGAAAAACCTATTACTTATTATGCTATACAAGTTTTCTGAACCTAGGAGTTAGTACGTTAAAGATTAACTATTTTAGTATTACTTATATTTATCAACTTGGTCTATTCATGTTTTGTTTTGCGCCCCCTCAAGACTTAGATTCGAGGCATACAATCCCCGAGTCGAGGCATATAATCCCTGAGTCGAGGCACTCCCGTATCGGCATCTTCGAGTCATCTCGGTGTAGGACCCATCTTTTTATTCATTCAATTTTATATTATTCCTTTTTAGTGTCTCGGATTAGTTGTATGCTTTGAACCCGTTCCATAATTGCATATTCATTATAATTAAATTTACATGTTTAAGTTATGTCGGTTAATTGTTTCTAGTTCTCATACATCTTAATATGGCTTCGTCACCTTTGGGTGTCGGCCAGCACGTGCCTACCCTGGTCTTTGGAGAATATCAGGGTCGGGCATGTCACTAGGCCTTTGCACCCTTGGCCTAACCTACCAGCAGCCTTAAAGCTGATGGGCTTGTACTGCCCCGACCCACAACCCAACCCTAGCTTCGGCTAGGCTTTGCGAGCGCCAACCTGCAAGCCAGCCTTGGCTGGGCATATTCTCACGCCCTTTTTTTCCTTCTACTGCTGGGTTAACCCTAAACCACATAGCCCAGAGGCCCTCAACCCTCGCTAAGGCCTAACAGCCTACATCCTTGCTACAGGGCTTAGACCCGCATCGCAGCCAACCTATTTTTGGCTAGCCGCGATACTTTTTGGACCCAATGCCAATTTATGGCATCCCGACGTTATAAATCATACCCAATTGAACCTGTGGTTTCATATTTAGTACCTTTGAAACCTGAAGTTTTCATTCAAAACTTACCACATGAAACCTGTAGTTTTCATGTTTAAATTAAACCAATACATGGCTATAAAACCCGAATGTTCTACGATATAAGTCTATGGATTACCATATGACTAACCACGTTTTGTTGTACCTTCCGTTTTAGGGACATGTCGAACTTGAACAAGCTCGATTTCACCGTTCTAGAAATATCTAGAAGAAACTACCTGAAGTAGGTTCAAGACATGAAGCTCATTCTTACTGCAAAGGGTATTATAACCATCATCGAGAAACCTATCGACAATAACCCTGTCGATGAAGCTGAGAAAGCTACTGCAATGATCTTCATTCGAAGACACATCCATGATGCACTACAGACTGAGTACGGAGGACCCACGCACCCTCTGGCATGCTCTAGCCGATCGTTTCAATCACCAGAAAGACATTTACTTGCCTGAAGCAAGACACGACTGGCAACATTTACGCTTACAAAACTTTAAGTCTGTAAATGAATACAACTCTAAAGTTTGTAGAATCCGATCACTGCTTAAGTTCTGTAAAGTGGACTTAACTGACGAAGATCTCCTAGAGAAGACCTATTCCACCTTTAATGCCACCAATATTCTCCTACAACAATAATATAGGGCACATAAGTTCACCAAATTTTTGGATTTGATCTTTGTTTTACTTATCGCTGAAAAGCAGAACCAGCTTTTGATGAGAAATCATCAAGCTCGACCCACTGGCTTGAACACTCCGTCTGAAGCGCATGCGACCAATTCTAGCAGCCACAATCGATGAAGAGTCATCATGGTCATAGCAATGGGTGGCAAACCCACCCATGGGTCTAAGGTCAACAGAGCCAAGGCCCACCCAAGGGAGGAAATTTTACCCAGAAGTGCCAACCCTTTGCCCCTAAAGCCCTAAACTTCAAGAACAAGGGAAAAGCTATCGTTCTATCGGCTTCCACTGAACTCGACATGTGTTACCACTGTGGATCAAAGGATCATTGATCACGTGTATGCCGAGCTACCGCTGAGGCCATTCCCAAATATCATTCTCGTCGTGAGTCTAATTTTACCAATGTGGAACATCCCGAAGATTCTAGTACATCTTTGGAGATATCAAAATTTCATAAGGCATCAGCTCATATGGATGAATAAGTTTTATTCTTCTAGACATGTTTTTAGGGTGTTTTTACCCCTAATGGCCGAACCCACTAAGGAGTGCCTAACCCCCCTATTTTTAGGTTTATGGTTTAATTTTTGGACAATTTTTCTAAGTTTTTGGAATAATTTGTTTGGTTTTTGGTTTGTTTTGAATTATGGATATTATTTTCTCAATTGATTTGAACAAATGGAATTATATTTATGCATGTGACTGATTGAATTAATTTATTTCTAGATATGACTAGTGGAGAAGTTAGTTGCCTGGTTAATAGTGCTACCATGCACACCATCTTGCGTGAGCGACACTATTTTACTAACTTCGTACCTAAAAATGCACCTCTGGCAACCCTCTCAGGCCCATCCAACCTAATAAAAGGATATAAAAAGGCTCGTATAATGTTGTTTAATGGTACTGTCTTAACCATTAAAAAGGCCCTATATTCTCCATGTTCCGGAAGAACGTTGCTGAGTTTTAGAGATATTTGAGATCATAAATATCATGTTGAAACCATTGAAGAGAATGGTTCTGAATTTCTTTGTATCACTTCTTACGAATATGGCCAGAAGCATATTCATGAAAAGCTGGAAAGTCTCCCGAGTAGGTTGTACATCATAACATGGGACGCGACATGATGCGCCGTATCCTCAAATCATCACATGGGCATCATTTACCTCCCTACGTTGGATTCCCACCATGCAAAGCTTGTTCTTTGGGGAAGTTGCCCTCCTAAGTTTCTTCAGAGGATTCAAGGGGATGTTTGTGGACCTATCCAACCAATATGCGGACCATTTATATATTTTATGGTGTCGGTTGATGCATCAACGCATTGGTCACATGTCTGCTTATTGTCCACACGCAATACTACATTTGTGAAACTCCTAGCATAAAATTGTTAAGCTTAGGGCTCACCACTCTAATTATCCAATCAAGTCGATTTGATTGGACAATGCTGGAAAGTTCACGTCATAAACTTTTGACGATTATTGCATGTCCGTTGGGATTGAAGTTGAACATCATGTATCCCATGTTCACACCCAAAATGGCATGGCAGAAGCTTTCATAAAGCACCTTCAATTGATACCTCAGAATTTGGTCATGCGAACCAAACTGTTGATATCTGCCTGGGGCTATGCAATATTACACGCAACTATGTTGGTCCGCCTGAGGACCACCGCTACCCAACCTCATTCACCGTTACAGTGGGTTACTAGGTATGAGCCTGACGTCTCACATTTACGTATGTTTGGGTGTGCAGTCTATGTGTTAATAGTGTCACCACTATGTACCAAAATGGGTCCTCAGAGAAGAATAGGAATCTATATCAGTTATGATTCGCCATCAATTATTTGCTACTTATAGCCTTTGACAGGAGATCTCTTTACTGCACACTTTGCGAATTGTCACTTTGATGAGACAGTGTTCCCGTCGTTAGGAGGAGATAAGAACGCAGCGAATTGTCGTGGTATACTCCCACTATGTCTCATTTAGATCCCCGCATTGCTCAATCTGAAACTAAAGTACGTTGTATTCTAGATCTTCAGAGCATTGCTCAAAGCATGCCAGATGCTTTTACTGATCTAGCAAAGGTGACGAGATCACATATACCTGCTGTAAACGCACCTGCAAGGATTGACGTACCTAGAGTATATCATAATATCGCCTTGGAAGGCCAGACCATCCCCGAGGGTAAGGCGGCCACACCTGCCACGCTACTTGGTACATTGGTGGCTATCCAATCATCTGCTCATACCCTGAAGCGTGGCAGACCCCCTGGTTCAAAAGATTCATAACCCCACAAGAGGAAAATGGCACAAACTAGTGACCCTAGTCTGAATCCGACCATTGCTTACTCATCTGTTCCAACACATGAGGTTATTTTAGATTACGGTGATGTCTTAGGCGACATAACCCGGTTTCCTGAGAATTGTGAGATTTTGGTCCACTACGCAATATTGGATGAGATTTGGAATCAGAATGAGATAATAGTCAATGATGCATTTGTGTACACAGTATCTACTAACATCATGCTTAGCGATGACATTGAATCATGTTCCGTTGGTGAATATCGACGTAGAATGGATTGGTCAAACTGGAAACAAGCAATCTAAGTCAAACTCGATTCGCTTGCGAAATGTAAGGTGTTTGGGGCCGTAGCTCATACTATAACAACCCGTCCCGAATAATTTTACAAAATTTAGAACAAAAAGGTATTTTGGTAATTTCATTGGGATTGGGCTAGATATTTTGAATTGTTGCTTTTGGGTCTTAATTTTTGTGCCTGGTAGGGCCCACTTATTTTGGTTTATCTCCCCTAGGCCCAACCTCTCTTTCCTTCTCTCTTTCTTCCCTTCTCTCAGGAAACTCTCAAACTCTCAGACCTCGCTTTCATAGCTCACTTTCATCCTCTCCCTTCCTATTAGTGAGCAAACCCACACCCACACTTGCAACGAACACAATCACCCACCACCAAGGATGGGCTTCCTCCCTCTCTCATTCTCTGTGAAGCACAGAGATAACCCAAAAATCCCCTCCAGCGAGTTCGATTTCAAGATCGACTATTCAAGGTAAACTTTATTTGATTTGGACCTATTCTAGTTTATCATTATCTTCCCTAGCCTTGTGGGGTTATTTTCGAACCAAAAATCGACCGACTTAACCTTGCTTTTCGATCCTTAGTTTTTTCAGCAAGCACCATGGGTTTCAGATTGTTTTCCGACCAACTCCGGCCACTACTGGGGAAACCAAAGGTATAATTTAATATACTCTTGTTTGTCTTCAATTTGGTGGGTAAATCGTAGGTTATGGTTGAGGTTTGAGGTTGACCGAAGCTTAGGAAGCTCTGGCTTTTTTTTTCATCGAAACCAGCCTGGAATAGGGTCGACCCGACCCATTAATCCAAAACCCAAACCCAAATGAGACCCAGCTCAACCCTTTAGCCAGGCCCAAGCCCAGCTACCTCTGGCCCAAACCCATGGGGAACCGGCCCAAACCCAAAACCCAGATCCCAGTCGGCGCGTAGGTCCACGCGTGGAGCAAAGCACCTCCACCGGAGGTACTGTGCTCCGTCGCCGTCCATGGCAGTGTCGACAACTTTTTTGGCCAACTTTCGGGTGACCTAAATCGACGCGTGACCGTCCGGGCCATCGTCCAGTTGCGACGTGTACGGTGACGCATAGGGGTACCCAAGGTCCCCCATTATGTTTTTTGATGTCCTGAATCCATTTATGACGTCCGTTTCCCAAAATTCAATCGTTTTACTATAGTTTTATTAATTGGTACCTTTATGTGCTTAGGTGCAATTGTTTATGGCATTTCCGTTTTCTCTAGTTTGCACGGCTCTTCGATGGCTAAGTATCTGTGAGTGGACCCCTTCTAAAATGCATGATTTCACTATTAGAAATTCATATATGAAAAGCATGATTTAATGGCTACGTTTTATGAAACGTTTATGATTAAATTGGTTTCACGCTTTATGAGTTATCATGCTTTATTGACTTTACGTTCTTTGTGGTATATATGATGGATGATTATGTACTATGAACATGATTTAAGATATGATGTTTGATATATATACTTATACTTTGGAAAGATTATGTTCAATGTTTTTATGTGCTTATTTAGTGGTTACTCATATGTCCTGCCTACGGGCGAATGTCTTACCTATAGGTGAATGATCTGCCTATGGGCGATTAACCTGCCTTCGGGCGATTTTGATACCACTACTTAGCACACTATATACAATATATGTTTTGTGAAGTTTTATGGCATGCTAGGGTTTTTAGAAAACCTATTACTTATTATGCTATATGAGTTTTCTTAAACTTTGGGGGTTAGTATGTTGTTGAATAACTATGATAGTATTACTTATATATCAACTTGGTCCACTCATGTTTTGTCTTGCGCCCCCAGACTTAGAATCGAGGCGTACAATCCTAACATCAAGGCACTCCCGCATCAGCATCTTCGAGTCCTCTTGGTGTAGGACCCATCTCTTTGTTCATTCCATTTTATATTATTCCTTTTTAATGTCTCGGATTAGTTGTATGCTCTAAACACGTTCCACAATTGCATATTCATTATAATTAAATTTACAAGTTTTATTTATGTCGGTTAATTGTTTTTAGTTCTCATGATCCTAATATGGCTTCGTCACCTTTGGGTGTCGGCCAGCACGTGTCTATCCCCGTGCTTAGAGAATATCAGGGTCGAGCGTGTCACCTACTTCACCACATGTGAAGCCCGTGGGCTACAAGTAGGTTTTCATGAGGAAACGTAATGAGAATAAAGAAATAGTGCGACACAAAGCACACCTCGTAGCGCAAGGCTTCTCTCGACGCCCTGGGATTAATTACAAGGAGACGTATTTCCCCGTAATGGACGTCATAACGTTACGCTACCTTATCAGTTTGGTAGTTTCCGAAAAACTGAATATGCAGCTTATGGATGTGGTAATCACATATCTTTATGGGGATCTAGATACGAAAATCTATATGAAAGTTCCAGATGGACTTCCATTGACTGGTTCAAATACTTCTAGACCACGAAACACTCTTGATAGGAGCATATTTATGCGACTTAGTTAGCTTGTTTCCTTGCATTTATTTAGTTAGTTTCTACTTATTAGAGTGTTTTAAGCCATTTTCGTGTGTTTTCAGGTTCAAATGACAAAGTTGGCAAGAAAGTGCAATTTGAAGCATTTTAGAGCAGTTTTGGGCTTGGAATGGATAACACATGCATGGAGTAAGATGGATGGACGTTTTTGAAGTTCAAGAGAGGCTAGGAATGTGCGAAAGATATGGGGAAATTAATTCAAGACAAAGAAGATAAGGAATCAGCTAAAAGGAAGGAACATTATCTGAAACATTATCAAAACAACCTTATCTTATCCAAACCTTAACTTACCTTATCTTACCTTATCCTATCCCAATCTTAACCTACCTTAATTCCAGTTGCAAGGGGGACTCCTTTTTATATTAGGACACCTAAAACCTGTTTTTAGAAGGCCTTTTCCTTCTAGAAACATGCCACAACACTTCTTTCTAGAAGCCCTAAAAATCTGGCGCCTGGACCCTTTCTAGAATGTCTAGAAGCCTGCTGCACCTCTCTCTCTGACACGACCCGACCCCGATATTCTCCGAATATCAGGATAGGCGCGTGCTGGCCGACACCCAAGGGTGACGAAGCCATTTATTGAATACAAGAATAATGATTAGAAGAAAATATTCTTAAATAAATCGTCAGAAAACCAAAGCAATTAAACAGCGTTTAAGAAAGTAGTTAGAGTGCGCAGAGCATGTTCTAATTTAAAGATTTCAAAAAGGAAAGACTATTAGAAGATGTCACACAAGTGACTGATAAACCGCTACTGGTAGGGGAATGCCTCGTACGTTGCGTCGTAGTCCTCGTTTCTAAGACCTGAATGGGGGCGCAAAACAAAGGTGAGTGGACCAAGTTTATATATACAATAATAATAAAACAGTTATCAACATACTAACCCCCACAGTTATATAATGAAAACTACTAGCATAATAAATGATAGGTTTTTCTGAAACTCTAGCATGCCATAAAACATCTCAACAGATATAACGCGGAAAAACATCATATAAATCATCGCGTGTATCGTCTCGTAAGCATGGTGTGCTGCTAGTAAGATCACTGAATAAATATAGCTCCCGGCCCTATGCCAGCACCGTGGTCTCTGCGCCCGTAGCCAGAGATTACCAACTCCTCGCCCAATGCCTGCTCCGTGTCCCTCAACCCGTAGCTAGGGATTATTTCTCCCGGCCTAAATGCCAACACCAGATCCTCGCCCCAGGCGGCATAGTGTGCACTAGGTACGCACAAATAGTTACGTCTCTCATAAATAACCACTTCATAGTATAAAAGTCGTTCATCGTCTATACTATAAAGAGGGGTTTCGAAAACATGTTCTAGCATCCTATCGTCATCCATCAGATAGTCTACCAGTTCATGGTTTTTATAGAAAATACGATATATCAAAATATAGCTCAATATAGGCTAACAATTAATTCCTCACCAAAAACACGAGACGAAAATCAACATATTCAATAAACACGCTTCTCATAAATCAAATCATAAAACTCGTAAGGCATGCTAGAGTTTCAGAAAAACCTATCATTTATTATGCTAGTAGTTTTCATTATATAACTGTGGGGGTTAGTATGTTGATAACTGTTTTATTATTATTGTATATATAAACTTGGTCCACTCACCTTTGTTGTGCGCCCCCATTCAGGTCTTAGAAACGAGGACTACGACGCAACGTACGAGGCATTCCCCTACCAGTAGCGGTTTATCAGTCACTTGTGTGACATCTTGTAATAGTCTTTCCTTTTTGAAATCTTTAAATTAGAACATGCTCTGAGCACTCTAACTACTTTCTTAAACGCTGTTTAATTGCTTTGGTTTTCTGACGATTTATTTAAGCATATTTTCTTCTAATCATTATTCTTGTATTCAATAAATGGCTTCGTCACCCTTGGGTGTCGGCCAGCACGTGCCTATCTTGATATTCGGAGAATATCGGGGTCGGGTCGTGTCACTCTCCTTTTCCTCTTTGGTTGTTACCATATAGCTGACCTTTTCCTTATGGATTTGAAGTGCTAAAATCCTTTTCCTAAGCTACTTTTGTGCCGCACCTAAGCCTATATATATGTATATTTTCTGCTGCAAAAACCACCACCCTCTACCATCAGATCACCACACCATCCACCAAACAGCCTTCATTGTGTCGCAGCTTAGCAAGGAGAAAAGAGAGGAATCGCTTAGTGTCGTGCCTGCCATTCAAAGCCTTGGATTGTTGGAGCGTTTCTAGGTGTATTCTATCTTTTGCTTTCAATGTTTAAATTAATTTATCTTTGTTTTATTGCGAACATGAGGAACTAAACTCGTTTTAGCTAGGGGATAATTCAAAGCCATGAACATATATGTGATATGAATTGATTACATCCAGTTATTGTTTCATAAATCGTGAATGCAATTTGCTTAACTGTTTGATTGAAAACTTATTCTTATATGTTGATTAAGGATGCATACTTAGTTTGCATGCATGAATTTGATGCTCAAATATAAGGGAGTTTCACCTAATAGTTACAAACTTATATTTACAAGTAGTGGAGGTTGCTAGTCACGATCGCGTTAAGTAAATTCCTAGCAGGAGTGTCATGCTTTTCATAGTCATGAATGCCTTGTCAATGCTTATGATTTTCATAGAGCTTAATAATCTTTGATTGTATTTCTATTATGCTTTTCATGTAGAGAACTATTGGAGAATAATTTGGGTTGACGATGCGTATCCCATCCAATTCAATGAATTTAGGAAAATCTGAGAGTTAAAGTAGTGATGTCACAGTTAACTTGGGGCGTTGAGGTTCATGGTTTATAGAAAGAATAACTAGAAATTGATTTGTGTTGCATATGTGTCATGTGTGGAGAAGGACCCTCTAGCTAGCCATTCACCCATTTAAATCACCAATTTCGTGCATACTTAAGTCTACTTTACAATTCTATTTGTTTAAGTTTAAATTCGTTCAAAACCAATCCCTTGCTCTTAGTTTGTGTTAGTAGAGTTTAAATTCATCAACTCTTGAGTCCTTTAGTCTTTTGAGTCAAGTTAAGTCTTAATTTCGTCCAATTCACTCTTAGGTGTTAGTTTTGAGTCTAAAGAACCCGTTTTGTGTGTTTTGAGTCTAATTAGCTTATTTTGAGTGTCTAGAGTCCAGAAACTGTCTAATTTGAGTTCTATTTGCTGTTTTGAGTTAATTGAGTCTAGTTTAGTGTTTTAAAGTCTAGTTTGTGTAGATTAGCATCCATTTTAATCCCCGGCCTAGAACGATCCCTACTTTCATATACTAATTTAATTTCACATCAAATTTTTGGCGCCGTTGCTGGGGATTAATGAATTTGCTAATCCCCCTGTTTTTTTTGTTTTTTTATTTTACTTTTGATATTTGATTTAGTTTTATTTATTTGATTTCAGGTACTACAGAAGTAAGACATGGCAATTGCAAATATTCAAGCTCAAATAGAGAATCTTACTTCTCAAGTGTCGCAGTATATCGAAAGGACCACAATGCAAAGTGTCTCTACGTTTAGGGTGCCCTATGGGCAAGGATATCAAACTCATCAACGTCCTCAATTCACTGCGAACGGAGGTGCTTGGGGTTATCAAGGCCATAACCAATCAAGGGACAACATGTTTTCCAACACTTACAATTCTGATTGGAGAGATTATTCAGATTATATGTGGGGGGAACCTCAACAATTTCAATAAGGTGGATATTGGCAGTAAGATGATGAGTTCTATTCAAGACGTATGCAGCCACCACAGCCTCCCTTACAACAATTCCAATCGAATTCAAGTATGTCCGTGAATTATGATGAAATTCTTGATGTACTGATTTCTTTGACGCAGGGCTCACAACAAGAAGAATATTTGCAGCCATCTGAGGAGTTCTATCAATGGCCATATGCACCATCACAGCCTCCACCACAATCTTCCCAACCACATTTAGGTTCGCTATTTGATAATGATCAAGCTATTCAATTACTAACTTCTGTAGCGCATGGATTACAAAGTCAAAATAATCGAATAGCGAATCAAGACAAGGAGATGAGCGGCATGAAGAAGCAAATATGGCAGATTTCAGAGTTCCTTGGGCAGTTTCGAGAAGAAGGTAAACTGCCTAGTTCAACCGTTGTAAATCCAATGGGAGATTTTGAAATCGCTGAAGCCATCACCTTGGGAAGAAATATGGAGGTTGAAGCTGACCCAAAATAGTCCAAACACAACCCAAACGTGGATGAATTACTGCTGGTAGAAGAAGAGGAAGAGGCCACACCTACGACAAGGGTAGAATAACCCTTGCCGCAGCCCCCTAAAGTCCCTAGGCCATCCAACTCAAGTAATATCGTTCTAAACTCAATTCATTCTAACCCCATTCCACCAAATGTCCCTTTTCCTCGCAGGTTCATGATTTCCAAGAATGAAGAAAGTGAAAAAGACATCGTGGGAGCCTTCCTAAATGTGCAAAGTAGTACCCAAATTCTTGATACACCACAACAAGTCCCAGATTATGTTGAACTGTTCGAAGAGAATTGTACATCAAGAAGAATGATTCAAGAGAAAGAAGTGGCTGGAGATTATTTAGAATGCATCAAAAAGTATGTTCATGAGACAACAAAGCCCAAACGAAGTTGGATTTTATGACACATGACAAGTCACAACCCTCCTACTAAATTTGGCCAAGTCTGACATTCCTGAAACTTTCAAAGAAGTGGTGTTTGTCATTGAGTTCTTGTTGGAGCACACAGGTAAGCCACCCCGAATTTCAATTTCGTTTTATACTTACATGATGTTAATGATTCAGGCACCCACTATAGAATTTAAACCATTGTCGGATCATTTCAAGTATCACCTTCCATTCAAAGATCAACTCCATGTCGTGGGACCTAGTGAAGCATAATTGAAGGATTCGTCCGACTAGAAGATGTTAAAGCAAGCGCTTCTTGGGAAGCAACCCATGCATTCAAATAAAGAAGACCTAGGACTCTCCGGCTCCACAACCAGATTTGCGTTTCTTAACCCTACTCTTTATTGCCCTTATTTTGCCATACTTGCCATGCTTAGTTCATTGTTTGTTTGTTTGCTTGTGTGTGAGTCTATGTTTGAAGCATTAAGGACAATGTTTGGTTTAAGTGTGAGGGGTAAACAATGTGTTTTTAATTGATTTTCGTGAGATTTTATCACCTAGCACTTCTAAGGTTGTTTCTCATTGTTTTTAAGTGTTTTTAGTGTGTTTTTGTTTGTTTTAATATGTTTTGAAAGAAAAATACAAAAATTTGAAAAAAAAATTGGAAAAAGTTTTGAAAAATACGAAAAAGAGTCGTTTTTGTTGTGTGTTGTGTCTTAGGGTACCTTCCAACACAATGATGAGGATTTAGTTTTTAATTGCATGACTGTTAAAGAAAGTTACAAACATGGGTGGAAGTTTGATATGCTCTTTGGTTTATGCTTAGTTGTAGTTGTCGTTTACAAATTCACATGTAATCACAAAAGGAAAAATCAGTTTTTGTAACATGCTTGAAGGAAGAAACTCAAACTAACGCTACAACCCTGAGAGACTTGAGCCTATACTTTATTTGGAGAGTTATTAATCTGTGAATTTTTGTTTTCTAAAGTCATTGCATGATTTCATTATTTCATTGCTTGGTTGCTACTTAGAATGTGTTTTCATCATTATAGATCTAAATACTAGAACTCATGCCCGTTTCATTCAAAGCATAAAATTGAGTGCATAACAAATAACAAGATGAAGTTGTTTAGTTAAAACCAGAGCCAAAAAGCCTCATCGCTGACATATGTATTGTAGGTTTAACCCCTTTTGAGCCTTAGTTAGCCTATTTTCTTTGTTAGCCCACATTATCCTTACCTAGCCTAGCATAGGACTATCCATACCCTTGTTCTTAAAGAATAGTGGAGCATGACTTAGAGGAATTCCTTTTGATGCACAATTTGCAGAAAAACAAGTGTGGGGGAAGGATTTGTTCTTTTGGGGTAAAGTTTGTTTCAAAAGAAAGAAGAAAAACAAAAAAACAAACGTGGAAAAAGAAAAAGAAAAGAAAAAGTTGTGAAAAGAAAGAAAAAAGAGTTGAAAAGAAGTAAGATTGAACTCACAAGTGTTGATTGTTGAAGAAAGGGTCTAAAAGTTTGAATCTGGCCCTAAAAGTTGTGTGAATCTCCCCTTTGTGTTTAAAGTTGGTTTCTACAATCAAAAGTGAATTCTAAGTGTTGATTTCATTGCTTTGCTTGCTATTTCTTTAAGAACTTTTGTTTATCTTTTACCTCTCTTTGTTGGCCAATACCCCTAGCCCCATTACAACCCTTAGACTTTAATCTTGATTGTTATGTGTTTCAATATGTGGAGGTTGAAATTGGTACGAGCATATGGTATCCCTGGTTCTCGCGTTTAAGTAGTGGCATTCCGTTCATGAAATCATATACATGTTATATTAATAATTCCAGAAAGTGCCTTCTTTGTTATAACATATGTGAGTGTTAGTCTACATGTTTACATCAATCTTCTCACATATACCTAGTGTAGGGAGTGTAATCAGAAAATCTGTGTGAAAATAGAGAGTATATCTTGTGAGGAATTGAGGGATTCTCTAAGGCATGTTACTACATTCAAAATGTTGTTTTAATTGATTAAATGAGAGCTAGTGGGTGGCTACTGCGATTAATTATCAGTTAAACGGTAAGGATGACTAAATTCTATGTAAGTAGTGATTTTTAATATGTCATGTTTCATTGGAAATCCCTGAGGTAATTGTTGGAAGGTTTAGGTTATGTTTTGTTTGTTTTGCTTGAGGACTAGCAAAAGCTAAGTGTGGGGGAATTTGATAGAAGCATATTTATGGGACTTAGTTAGCTTGTTTCCTTGCATTTATTTAGTTAGTTTCTACTTATTCGAGTGTTTTAAGCTATTTCCGTGTGTTTTCAGGTTCAAATGACAAAGTTGGCAAGAAAGTGCAATTTGAAGCATTTTAGAGCAGTTTTGGGCTTGGAATGGATAACACATGCATGGAGTAAGATGGATGGACGTTTTTGAAGTTCAAGAGAGGCTAGGAATGTGCAAAAGATATAGAGAACTTAATTCAAGACAAAGAAAATAACGAATCAGCTAAAAGGAATGAACATTATCTGAAACATTATCCAAACAACATTATCTTATCCAAACCTTATCTTACCTTATCTTATCTTATCCTATCCCAATCTTATCCTCCCTTAATTCCAGTTGCAAGAGGGACTCCTTTTTATATTAGGACACCTAAAACCTGTTTTTAGAAGGCCTTTTCCTTCTAGAAACATGCCACAACACTCCTTTCTAGAAGCCCTAAAAATCTGGCGCCTCGACCCTTTCTAGAATGTCTAGAAGCCTGCTGCACCTCTCTCTCCTTTTCCTCTTTGGTTTCTGCCATATAGCTGACCTTTTCCTTATGGATTTGAAGTGCTAAAATCTTTTTCTTCAGCTACTCTTGTGCCGCACCTAAGCCTATATATATGTATATTTTTTGCTGCAAAAACCATCACCCTCTACCATCAGATCACCACACCATCCACCAAACAACCTTCATTGTGCCGCAGCTTAGCAAGGAGAAAGGAGAGGAATCCCTTAGTGCCGTGCCTACCATTCAAAGCCTTGGATTGATGGAGCGTTTCTAGGTGTATTCTATCTTTTACTTTCAATGTTTAAATTAATTTATCTTTGTTTTATTGCGAACATGAGGAACTAAACTCGTTTTAGCTAGGGGAGAATTCAAAGCCATGAACATATATGTGATATGAATTGATTACATCCAGTTATTGTTTCATAAATCTTGAATGCAATTTGCTTAACTGTTTGATTGAAAACTTATTCTTGTATGTTGATTAAGGATGCATACTTAGTTTACATGCATGAATTTGATGCTAAAATATAAGGGAGTTTCACCTAATAGTTACAAACTTATATTTACAAGTAGTGGAGGTTGTTAGTCACGATCGCGTTAAGTAAATTTCTGCCAGGAGTGTCATGCTTTTCATAGTCACCAATGCCTTGTCAATGCTTATGATTTTCACAGAGCTTAATGATCTTTGATTGTATTTCTATTATGCTTTTCATGTAGAGAACTATTGGAGAATAATTTGGGTTAACGATGCGTATCCCATCCAATTCAATGAATTTAGGAAAATCTGAGAGTTAAAGTAGTGCTGTCACAGTTAACTTGGGGCGTTGAGGTTCATGGTTTATAGAAACAATAATTGGAAATTGATTTATGTTGCATATGTGTCATGTGTGGAGAAGGACCCTCTAGCTAGCCATTCACCCATTTAAATCACCAATTTCATGCATACTTAAGTCTATTTTACAATTCTGTTTGTTTAAGTTTAAATTCGTTCAAAACCAATCCCTTGCTCTTAGTTTGTGTTAGTAGAGTTTAAATTCGTCAAATCTTGAGTCCTTTAGTCTTTTTAGTCAAGTTAAGTCTTAATTTCATCCAATTCACTCTTAGGTATTAGTTTTGAGTCTAAAGAACCCGTTTTGTGTGTTTTGAGTCTAATTAGCTTATTTTGAGTGTCTAGAGTCCAGAAACTGTCTAATTTGAGTTCTATTTGCTGTTTTGAGTTAATTGAGTCTAGTTTAGTGTTTTAAAGTCTTAAAGTCTAGTTTGTGTAGATTAGCATCCCTTTTAATCCCCGGCCTAGAACGATCCCTACTTTCATATACTGCATCAATAGGGTTTAAGTTTAAGTGCAATTTAATTTCACATCAACTCTCTTAATTAAATTGAGGAGATCATTGTACGGATTGAAACAATCCGGACGGATGTGGTATAATTGTCTGAGTGAATATTTGACAAGTCAGGGTTATATGAACAACGAACTGTGCCCATGCATGTTCCTCAAGAAGTCACATTCCGAATTTGCGATCGGTGCAGTTTATGTTGACGACATGAACCTCATCGGAACTCTCGTAGAGCTTAAGAAATTGACGTTCACTTTAAATCAAAATTTGAGATGAAGGATCTTGGGAAAACTCAATATTGTCTCGCCTGGAGATGAAGCACTATTCAGATGAAATCCTAGTACATTAATCGAACTACACCCAAAAGGTGTTGCGACATTTTAATGAGGGTAAAGCGAAGCCTTTGAGTACTCCTATGGTTGCTCAGACTTTAGAAAAATAAACGAGATCCATTATGTCTCAATAAGGATGAGGAAAAGCTTTTGGAGGCTGAAGTTCCATACCTAAGTCTAATTGGTGCTTTATTGTACTTGGCTCAATGCACTAGACCTAACATCTCATTGGCTATTAATCTTTTGGCTAGATCTTTTGGCGAGATATAGTAATACACCTACACGCAGACACTGGAATGGTGTTAAAGGCATTTTCCACTACCTCAAGGGTACGAGGTATTTGGGCTTGTTCTACACCCACGAATCCTAGAAAAGAGCCGCCGCCCCCTGGGTCCTCGGGATGATTCCCGCCTTGTTGGTTACGCAAATGCTAGTTATTTATCTGACCCACATAAGGCACATTCTTAAACAGGCTATGTCTTTACTGTTGGAGACACCACAATATCTTGGAGGTCTACCAAGCAAATGCTAGTTGCAACTTATTCGAACCATGCTGAGATTCTCGCCTTGCATGAAGCATCGCGTGAATGTTTTTAGTTGAGAGCAGTCATGGAACATATTATAAGCACTAGTGGTCTTCCTACCATCGTTGACCTTTCTACGACGATCTTTGAAGACAATGCAACATGTATCGAGCAATTAAAGAAGGGATACATCAAGGGAGACAACACCAAGCATATAGCGTCGAAGTTCTTTTATTCTCACCTGTAACAATAGCATCAGAACATTGAAGTCAAGCAAATCCGTTCGCAAGACAACCTGGCCGACCTTTTTACCAAGTCATTGCCTAAGTCTACTTTTCAGAAGCTCGTCCAAGGAATCGATATGCGTAAATTATTTGAGTTGAATTGCTTGTAGTTATCTTATTTGGAAGTTTATGTCTAACTCATGAGGAATATCCTGAAGCATACTCACTTGATCTTAATGTACTCTTTTTCCTACGATTATAAGCATTTTTTCCACTGGGTTTTTGCTACCTAACCAGGTTTTCATGATGCACCCATCCTGGGATGATCATACTCCATTGAGTTCATAACTTTCGTCATGTATGACATTTGTTTTAGACATTATGCATACTTCTCACTTTTTCTCCTTAGTCTATGAGTTTTTACCTATCTTAGGTTTTTCCATAGCAAAGTTTTGTGAGTTTTACTACCAATGCATACTTTCTTTAATTTGAGACTGGCATTCGCCTGTTGTACCAACAACTTCATCAACTGTTCTACCTTAACTGCTCAAGATCTGATGTGATATTTTGTTTGAGTATTTACACACTCAAGGGGGAGTGTTGCAGTCATATTTAGAATAGGAATGTGATTGTGTAAATCCTAGTGTATGGGATATCTTGGAATATTCCCTAAGTTAGATATTATCCTATTAGAGTTGTAATCCTATTAGGGTGAGGATTTAACCTATCTTACTACTATAAATAAAGGCACAATGGGGTGATACAACACACACATCGCAATTAAATCTCTCTCTTATTGCCGCCAGCCTCCCCCTCTCTATTCCCTTGGAATAATTTAGTAAATTAAGCCTACAATAATTCTAATATATTTGTGATTGTTTAATTCATAAGTAGAGATAAATTAGGAATTTTCCAGATCTAAAAAATCCTTCTTATTAAACTTTGTATTGCAAGTTTCTATTCGGAAAATTTTATTTAAACCCATGTAACCTCTTTCTACACCCAACTTATTCTCTACATCCATATTATTTTTTAATTAAAAAATTAATATCTCTTTAAACCCAAATTTATTACCTAAACTACTCTCCCAAACCCAATTCAAAATGTAAAGTTATCTTTACACCCATTTATAATATATGATCTCAAATTGAATTGGATCTAACAGGAAAAAAAAAAAAAAAAAAATTCCCCTCATAGCTAACTAGCTTGAATTTGGGTACGCAACAAAATGTTCTATATGTTATTGGCTTATTGAACATTAATAGTTTGAAGAACTAACAGTTCCACTTGAATGTATATCTATCTATACAGCATGTATACGAGAACTTTAAAATTACAATTATGACATTCGAGACTTAGTTGAACTTTGTTTAACATCGATTTGAAGTGTTGATTTTGAATTCTATATGTACATTTACTGATTCATGAGAGATTGACTCACGACATGCATTTTTGCCAAATAAAATTACGTGCTATTTAGCAAAAGAAGTGTTGTAAACCCTTTTAATGGTGCATAATTAAATTGAGAATGCTCAAGAGCTCCTTGTTGCTAGTGCATCTAGGGGTCTTAAGTTGGCCCATTGCAGACCATTTCTTATGAAATGTTCCAAATTTTTCTTGAAAGCTCCCTTCTCCACAATTCGAAGCTCAAGAGGCCCGATCAAAATGCTTCTCCTCGAGGCCACATAGCCATGATCCAAAAATGATGCATCCATTTCTCTACAACACTCACTAAGAACTCTCTCAAATTTCTCCTTTGATCTCCCAGTATATTATGTAGTGGGCTGGTTGGGACATCAAGTCGGCATGGCTCGTGAAATCGATCATCTCGGCTTTCGACTTGCTCAGTAGTTCAAACCCTTTCTGGACCACCATTTGAAGGTCATTTTCAGTGCTTTTGTCTAGGTTTACTATTAGTATTGATAATGTTTTGTAAAAATGGTGATTTTGTAAGGTAGGGTATCATTATTAGGTGTGGGTTTATTGATATATTTTAGTTATAGTGTTAATTTCATCGTTAACTTGATGACACTTATGCGATAGGGTAAAAAAAGACAATTTCCATTTACAATTTAAGTTGGGTGTAGAGAGAGGTTATGCGGGTTCAAATAAAATTTCTCTTCCTCTTCTCCATATTAATATAAACAAAGGCACAAGGTCAGGGAATAACACAGAATTTCTCAACCCTTTTCTCCATCTCTCTGTTCATGTTGTGCCCCTTCTCTATCTCTCAATTAAATATAGGCCACAACACGGTTTCAGCACGGTCTTGATACTCCGCTAAAGAGAATTCATTCATCTTCAATCACGGTAGTATTACGTTTCAATTATTCTTATTTGATTTAACTTTGGATTTTATTGAATACGTATACTTTTATTGATTCAATATATTTTTTTTAATGATTGAAACAAGATACAACATGCCTTGAAGATGGAAAGCCAAAATTGGAGGAAGAACTCCTACAAACCCATTCACAATACTCATCACGCAATCTGGGTTTGTTCAAAACAATAGTTTTTATCTCGATATTTTTTCAGCCTTGATTACATAAACTTTCACCACAATACATGACCCCAGCTTTACGTTTTACGAATTACAGATTCCACATAAATTGAGCACACATCATATTCAAAATATTGCCATATTATGTGAATGAATATGTGTGAATAGCAAAGAAACAAAAGAAAATAGAAGAAAGAACTAGGGTTTTGTAAACCCTATAAAAATTGACCAAAAAAAGTGTTTTTTAAACCCTAGCCACGCACTGATCCGCGGCTAAAAACCGACAAGCTGGATGACCCAAGTCACCAAGGAGCCGAACTGTTTCTACCCCTGAAACCCAAAAACGACGTGGTTTTCTGTCGTCTCTGTCACCAACCCTCGGGTTTTCTTGAAGACAAACCTCTGCCATCACTTTTCGATGATTTCTGGTGACGCACGATAGGTCGATGTCATCTTCAACCTCAAGATTCCAGTTGAACCTTGATGATTGTGAAATTCCGTTTTAAGGGCTGGTTTGGTATTGCTGTGCTTTGAAAAAAAACTGCTTCTGCTGTGCTGTGAGAATAAGCAGCTGTGAAATAAAGTAGCAGAGTGTTTGGTAAATTTTTTTTGTAAAAGTGCTTTTGGAAAAAAAAAAACAGTATGATAGTGTTTGGTAAACTTTTATGTAAAACAGCTGTGACTATGTGAAATGACCAAAAAGGGTATAATATTATATTATTATTATGATATTTTATTTAATATTATTATTTTTATGTGAGGATTTTGTGTGACCGTGGGGCCCACACCTCATTTCCCTTATCCTTGTGTCTTCCTTTCCCTCTACACTCTCGAACTCTCTCGAAAACTCTCAGCTCTCTCTCTCTCTCTGCACTCTCTCCTCCATCAAGACAACCCTACACACAAACCTTCGATCTCAGACCATCTCACCTCAGCTCTCTCTCTCTGCACTCTCTCTTCCTCCTGCTCGGAATCCTCAGAATCAACCACTTGAGCTTGAGCTGAGTGAATGTATCGGTGAAATGGAGAAATGGGTTTTGGGAAATTAGGGTTCTTGATGGGTTTGAAGCCGTCATAGCTCGGTGGACGAAACGACGTCAGAGGTTGGGTCTATTTTCCTCCGATTTCCATTCAGGACGTTCTCTGCCAGCTCTCACTCGATCCGATCCCGGTAAACGGCGTCGTCAAAGACCGGGTCGATGAGCTTGGCCCAGTCCTCAAAGTCGTAAGCGCGGAGATTTTTGGAAACCCACTTCAGGTAGGCTGAAGGGAAGGTGCCCAGCATCTTGCCCTTGTATTTTCCGAAGTCGATGACTCTGTCTCTGGCAAGCAGCGGTGTTGAGGCGGATAGAGAAGGTCGTTTGGGGGGTTTTGTAGGTTTAAAGGAGCAGGAGAGGCGGAAAAGGTGCAAAGAGATATGGGAGAGTAGTGGGTTTGACGGAGGAGTGTAGAGGCGGAAGAGATAGCTTAGGGTAGGATTGCCAGAAACTTTCATTAAAGGGTCGCTGTTCACCCGTGTTTTAGAGGTTTGCGCAGAAGCTGAAAAGCCAACTTTTCAAAGCTGCATTTTGCTGCTTCTGCTTTTTTGGCTTTTTTTACCCAAAACTATGAAAAAAAGCTGAAGCTGAAAGTTTACCAAACACAAAAATGACCCCTAACCTTTTTTTATACTAGTTTTTTTTTAAAATCACCTCAACCCCATACCATACCTAAGTCTCACTGAACACCCTATCACCACTAACGTTGAGAAGCATCTTCGTCGCGAATCCTAGGGTTTCGGTCAAACCCTGGCTCGTCTCATCATCTGATACCACATTGGTGACAGCGCCACCGTTTTCCCAGACAAACCACACACCCAGCGCAGCTAGGGTGTCCACAAACCAGGCCCAAGCCTTTTTTAGGCCTAACTGTTCTCAGCCCACGCCACAACCCACTTAGGCCTTAGTTTTTTAGTTTTGGGCCCATTGTCCTCTCAGCCCACATCTTTGATGCTGGACTGCAGCTTGACTGCTTCATGGACTACCTTCTGAGGCATGCCCCAAGCCTAAGCCCGATGGGGGCTTCCCATTTTGTCAAGGCTTGCAACCTAGTTTCCTGGGGTTGCTACTCATTCAACCCAAGCTCAATTTGGGCCTGATTTCTTGTGTGGCCAGCCAACATTAAAAATAAATGGGACTATACAAAATTTATTTTGTTTCCAAGATTGACCCCGAATAGTCTCGATCTATTGAATTAATTTAAGTGACCAACAGTTTATTAATTCGACAAAAATCTAAAATTATTGGCCTAAAGTCCGCTTTTCGAATTAACAGTTCAATATTTTATTCTTTTTCTTTGAACCATTGACATCCTTTTGTAGTCCTAAAGCTACTCACCATTGTTATATGTGTTTTCAATTGCTTTATATATTGTCTTGTATATATTGCATTTGTTTGTAGGCATGATGAACCTGAATTTCTTAATCCTGAACCTGAAGTTTCGGAAAAGTGCCATAGAAACCTAAAGTTTCTTAACATGCACCACTCTTGTCTAGACCTGAAGTTCTCCATGATTAATCTATTTAAACCAAACCATGTCTTAGAATCCGAATGTTCTAACTTGGATGCTTATGGAGGTATAATTTCTCAAAGCACCAATCACAATCTTGTTCCCTCCATTTAGCGAATTGTTGAACCGTAACACGCTCGATTTCCTAATTTGGTAGTTTCGAATAGAAACTACTTTACGTTGATACAAGATATGACGCTCCACTTAACTATGAAAGCTGTGAAACCATTTAAGCCAATTATGGCATGGTAGAGCTGAACAAGCTTCTGCCATAGTCTTCATTCGAAGACTTATACCTGAAGCATTCCAAATGGAAGCACCTCACTAACGAGAATTTTATGGCTCTTTGACTCGCTCCTACGGACCGTTCCAGTCATGAAAAATATGATCTCTTGCCCAAAGCAAGACATGATTTAAACATTTACGTCCCTGAATAGGTACAATTATGAAGTTTATATATGATTGAATTTTGACTGGAGAAGATTTTCTCGTCCTTCCATGTCTCTAACTTGCTCCATAAATAGTAGTGTAGAGAGTGGAAGTTTACCAAATTCTCGAATTTGATTGCTACCACACTTGTGAGAAAAAGGTACCCCAGTGATTCGACTGGGAGGTACCAAATGGTATAAACTTAGCTTCGGCTAGAAAAAAATGGTTTACTTTGCGCAATTTGCATGTAGCATGAAAAAGAAATCTAAATGTGTTTGAACAAATTTTTCCGAATAACTTTTTTTTTCTAGGATAAATTAAAATGTGAACTCAATCTATAATATTGGGTGGTAATTACGAGCGCCTAAGCGGATTTTTCAATCTTGATTTATAGGAGAGGTTCATATTTCTTAGGGTAAATTACAAAAAACTACCTCAACTATTGGTGTTACGACACTTTCATACCTCATTTTTTAAAGTTGACAATGTCATACCTCATCTTACGAATTTGTGTTAATGTCATACCTCCGTCAGTTTTTCTGTTAATTTTTCTGTTAACTGCTGATGTGGCTACATTCGGGTCCCACCCACTAATCCAACTGGATTAAAAAAATATTATATTTAATAATTAAAAATTAAAAAAATTAATTTTTTTTATGATATTAAATCTCTATCTCTCTTCTCTCTCTTCCCCCCACCCCTCTCTCTCCTCTTCTCTGCATCATTTCCCACCCATCCCCCCCAAAACCTTCCTCCTCCGCCCTCGCAGAACCTAGCTCCCCTTCTCCCATTACCCCCCCCCAACCTCCCCCCCCCCCCCCCGGCATTAGCCTCGTGCCCCCCACAAACCCCCCCTCCCCCCCCCAAAACACCCGCGGCCACTGTCTCTTCCTTAATTCACCCGTGTTCCACCAACCCGCCCCCCCTCATCGACCCGTGTTCCCACCACCCCCCTCCTGTACACCCATCACCCTCACCAAATTAATCCCTGTAAATATCCCAATTCCACCCAAACCCTAACCCTAGAATTTTGAATTCGCCAATTTCAAAAAACAAGAAGAAGAAGAAACGAAAAGCTTCTGCATCTCCCCCCACTCGAAGCAAATTCAAAGCTTCTGTGATTTTGGGTTGAAGGTTGCAGAGATTAGGAATCGCTGTGGAACACCTCCGGCCACCCGCACAGTTTTACACGATTTTTGGGCTTAAAAATCCCCAAATTTAGGTGGAGATCGTAGAGGGGAGGTTGTGGAAGAGGTTGTGGGTGTTGGATGGTGGTGATTCGACGGAAAAAATGGCGAAAATCGCCACAGTTGGTTGGGTTGGGTGTGCAGGTGCAAGTGCCGACGGGAAGGAAGGAAATCTTCCTTTTTTTTTTTTCTCCTCTTCTTTTTTCACCCCTTGATTCCTGATTGTTCAATGGGATGAGGGGAGCTGGGTTTTAGGGGAGGGGGACACAGGTATCTGGGTTTTTGGGGAGGGTGGTGAAGGAAGGTTGGGGGAAGGGGTTCTGGGGATGCAGAGAAGAAAGAGGTGGGAGAGAAGGAGAGAGGTAGAGAGAGAGAGATAGATTTAATATTATAAAAAATTTAATTTTTTTAAATTTTAATTATTAAAAATTATATTTAATGATTTTTTAATCCAGTTGGATTAGTGAGTGGGCCCCGTATGTAGCCACGTCAGCACTTACCAGAAAAATTAACAGAAAAACTGACGGAGGTATGACATTGGCACAAATTCGTAAGATGAGGTATGACATTGTCAATTTTAAAAAATGAGGTATGAAAGTGTCGTGACACCAATAGTTGAGGTAGTTTTTTGTCATTTACCCTATTTCTTAATTAAGACTTGTGAAATAAAGAAGAATAATATGCGATTAATATATCAATATTTATATATTATTTTTGTGTATAGTGTTATGGGTTAACTTAATAGAGAGTTGCAAAAGTATTTTTTAATGCTTAAGTAGATAAGCATTTCTCATGTCACTAAACAGAGTAAAAGGCTCAACCAAAGGTGTAATGTTGGCTATAATCAGTCTCTAATGCTCCTAGGAATTGGATGCACACTTTGACCCTTAAGAGAACCGATTCCTTGATGAGAATTCTCATCAAGAATTAGCTCGAAAGCTAAGGAAGTGCCTTAGGTGAGATGCTCAAAGTAGTCCAATTCAAGAAGTCGAGAGAGAGAAGGATAAAATGCACCAACGTCGTTGGTGCTATTAATTGAAGAGAGACATCTCACTCGCATTGGTTGAGTTAGTACTGTCATGATCTTGAATATTAACTCTCTACTTAATGAAGTATACACATAGTGCAAATTTCACTCGTACTTCTTTTTATTAGTATTTGAAGCAATTTTGGCAAATGTGGTGAGAATTCAAATGAAGATAAGATAACTTGGTTATCTAATCCTATTCCTTAAAGTAATAAGCGATTGATCCGCGTGGGAAACATAAGGAGATTGTGGATAAGTTCGCATTCCTTAATTTGGACTTAGAATATTTCTTCACCATTTCATGATTGAGCAATATTTTGTTCGGAATATTTGTCCTTTTCGTTGTACCAACATTTGAGAAGTTAAAATACTTTATAATTTTAGGACGAGTGTTAGGTTATGGATTTATTTGTTCCACATTATTCCTCAACTTACATTAATTGTATTTTTTTTTCTTTAAATAGGGAATGCTAAAAGTTAGTTGATCAAAATGGTTAGAGATCGATCATTACTCAACCCACTCACTAAGTGATCAACAAATACTTTGAAATTTTAGTAACTTTTGAAGAAGCCTCAAGAGAGTGCTATTCAAATCTAGCTCAAATTAGTGAGCTAATTCACTACAATTGCAATTTTATTTTAGTTGAGAGTATTAAGAAGGTGCTCCCCATGTTTTTTTTTTCGAAAAACTTATTATTCTTCCTACTACTCAAGGGCAATTATTGTTTAAGTGTACATTGTCATAAAGCCTTGGTTTAATGTCGTACCATTTAGGATGGTGTAGGCGTAATATAACTCTTCCAACCTAGTGGGAGACGTTTCTTGAAAGTTTGCTGCCTACAATTAGTCCGTAAAACCCTAAAGCAATTGAATGAGCGACAAAACGACTTTGAACTTTCAATTAGCTTACACCACTTCTCACATATGGTGAGACTGTTGTCTAGGATATAGAATTAAGGGTTAATTAATTTCTTGTGACATTTAAATTGCAATAGAATTGACTATAAACTTGTTCTTCACATTGGATAGATCTTCTAATCTTTAAGCGAAGGTGGGGGACAATGAAATATCCTTACCTATTGTTGCTAAAAGATTGTAAGTTAGAGGGCGTACAACTAATGGAAGTGTACCACTAGATTTTGGAGATTCTCCAAGCAAAAGGTTGCTAGGCCTAGTTGGAGTAATTTCTAGGATATGGTGAGACGGTTGTCTAGGATATAGAATTAAGGGTCGACTAATTTCTTGTGACATTTAAATTGCAATAGAATTGACTATAAACTTGTTCTTCACATTGGATAGATCTTCCAATCTTTAAGCGAAGGTGGTTGGGGGGGGGGGGGGGGGGAATGAAATATCCTTACCTAGTGTTGCTAAAAGATCGTAAGATAGTGGGAGTACAACTAATGGAAATGTACCACTGGATTTTGGAGATTCTCCAAGCAAAAGGTTGCTAGGCCTAGTTGGAGTACTACTAATGGAAGTGTACCACTAGTTTGAAAGTAGTCTCTAAGTTAAAATACTAGCTTAAGTACAAAAGGTTGTAAGTTTAGTGGGAGTATAAACTAAAGAAAGTGTACCACTAAACTACAAGTAATCTTCCACCTTAGGGAAGTACAACCGAAGAGAATGTACTAAACTGTAGTGGGAGTACAACTAATAGAATCGTATCACTACAATTATGTCAGAAGAACAAAGTTTTCCTTCTTCATCACATTGTTTAGCTTGAGGAAAAGGGAATTCACAAAGCAATATAAATTGTGAATATAATATGGTTAATAAATTGAGTGACTTGTAACAAAAGCCATAAAGTATGAGAATTGAACCTTATTAAAATTGAGTGGTCTTGGAAGGTTCATAATCCCACTTAGTAGTCGAACCAATAAAGTGGTTGGCATTTGTGGATCGTTGAACTTAAGATCCTGGCATTTCGCAAAAATGCTATTAAGTCTTAACGACATTCTCCCTAGATGGTGAGGAATGTTCTTTGTTAAATGTCTTAAAGACTCATTAGGATTAACGTTTTTCAAAGAACGTTATGATTTTACGAGTGTCACCAAGTTAGAATTGGTTCTTCACACGAATGATTCTCATCGGGCGCTGAGGTAGCAAGCGGGATGAGACATATGTGTCTAAAACGCATTGGAGTGCGAGACTGGGCACGTGTATGATTTCACGTATAAAACATACATTAGATATATCTATATATCGCCTCATAAGTGTCTAAGATGAGACCTAACAAAGGTCGAACATGGAGATTTTTCCATTTGAAATCCATAGTAAAGAGCTTATCAAGCCCAATGTGAGTAACTAGGTAGGCGCCAAGAAGGCGACTAGGCTAGGTGCTCAAGTTAGGCGTTTGTGTAACGTTAAACTAAGATCTGTATGGTGTATGTCCAATAGACATGTGACACGCTCATTAAATTGAGAATACACCATAACATACATTTCATACTGTATGTGCTAGTTGTGGAGATAGTGGGAGTGACAAATTGATCCCTACTTCAAGTCACTGTGTGAGTCATTGGATTTATTTGATCTTACCCATATACCATTTAGACTAAAGCCTATATCAGAAGGATAAGGTTTAATGATCGCTACTTTAACACGTTTCTAAGATGGTCAAGTTACCTACTGTCCCTAGAGGAGTGTCTAGGCAAGTAGTTAAACTGAGTTAGACTGACATGAGAGCTTATGGAAGATAGTTTGAAGACTACACTATGTCATGTAATTCATTAGTTGGCCAACGTTTGTTTAATATATATTGCCAAACGTAAGACATGAATACATGATACTTGTGGAGCATGACATTGCTTTTTATTTCATAACGAGGGATACAGAATGTCAAGTTTGGTGTATGATGAATTGTTTGGGGTATAAAGTGATGAACGTCCTAGTGATGCACTCTTGTTAAGTTTGGTGACAGCATAATGATAGTGCTCCTGGATAAGTACGTTTGTTCTTGCAAGGTCGGCGTCCCATATGATGAGCTAAACTATAACGAATGAGAATTAGATGAGCTAATTGAGATGATGCCAACACCCTATGTGGGTGAATGGGAAATGTAAGATCTATATAATAATTGTATTATGTAAAAGACAATATTAATCCCCCAACATAAGGTGTGTTATTGGTATGTGCTCTTTGTCCCACATCGATCATTTCCGTTTTACTTCCCCTCCTAGCCACTATATAAAGAGGACTTTGGGGAAAGGCGAAAACACACCAAGAGAAACTATTATCTTGGCTCTAGAGAGGAGAAAAAGCTTTCCACTCTCAGTAATCTTTTTCTCTCTTGGTTTAGCCTCTAGGGTATCACCTTGGCCTTAGGATTAGGAGGCTACTAAGAACTACGGTGGTTTGATCCTTGTGCATTGGCACAAGTTACATAGACAATCTAGCTGAGCTAGAAGCTACCGCATTCTCCCTTGGGTGACACTCTCCTTCGTGGTTCATGCAACAGTTCGTAGGAACGAGACATCGGTCTAGAATTCGTTAAACCCGCTAGGTATGATCCTAATCGAATTCCTTGTATTATTGTATACATTCCCAACATATGTAAAATTGAGTAAGCCAATATTCATAGCTGAACACACTTTTAGAATCGAAAGCATTAAATTAAATAGAAAGAACCTAATACTAAATTGAGATGTTAGAACTAAAGAAAGGAAGATATTATGGCTCCCAGTATCACGTTTGGAACCAAAACATATAGAAAAAGGGAAGGTGACTAATCTAGATATTCACGTATGTGCTAGGACCACACCGAATAGTTCAATTTTGCTGTTTTGAAATGGTTTCGGTTCTGTGAAGTAAAATGGGTTGGTTCGGTTTTGGTCTTCTGAACCGTACCAAAACCGAACCATATCGCAAAATTTTTAAAAATATTTAATTAAATATCCATATTAAGTATTGTGTTCTGATTGGTTGGTTCCCAGAGTCTATACATTTAATATGGAATCAACCACGCTAAAAATTCATATTTATGTCTCTTAATTAGTAAGCAAATGAATTATAATGTGGAAGCAAATGAACTGGTACTGGTAGTTGTATGAGATGTAGTTGTAAAATTGCTCTGGTACTGGTAGTAGCAAATAATTTATTTGTCCAAGGCTCTTCCAAATTTTCTCCTAATCATTCTTTTATAATTAATTTAATTTCCAACTAGTTTTGGCTTTGGAAAACTGTACGTAAGTTGCATGTAAGCTTAATATTTAGCAGAGTGTGACTTGTGATTTAGAGGGGAAAGACTTTCTTTTAGGAGCAGGTATAAATACAAATATATTTTCTTCATTTTGTTTGCAAATGGTTTGAGATCAAACCGAAACCGTTTGAAACCGAATCGAACCAAAAATCATATTTGGTTTCATTTGGGTTTTAGCTTTAAAACCGCACCGAACCAAACCCCAAAACTTGCAGTTTTAATTTCGGATTCACTCAAAACCACACCGAACCTAGGGATGACAACGGTTCGGTTTTGAGACAGAAATGCTATATCCATTCTTATCACCACGAAAATTAACCATATATAACTACAAATTAACCATCGGGATTATCCATAACCATACCCACTGACTAATGGATTCCCCTTCGATTAACAGTTATGACACACCCCAACCTAGATCGAGGCATGCTGGCCGTCACGTGAGCGTGACGTAAGCCATGTGCACGAAATGGAAGTGTTAAGATAAGGAAATTTCGAATGAATAAAACCAAACATCCAGAATGGCTAGAAAGGAAATAAGTGTCATTACACCTTCAGAGCATAATTAAGTCTAAGTGCAGTCAAGCACAGAAATTACTAAATTAAACAGTATCCAATATTCCTACATGGATGATGTACTGTCAGAACTTCCACCCGAATCCTCGTGAGCCACCAACAAAGCTACCTAATACCTGGAGGGGCGCAAAACAAAGCTGAGTGGGTCAGTAAAATAACGCTTATATAAAACTTTATTTTCCTTTGAATATACTAACCCCTAGCCGTATAACAAGTATAACTTTCCCAGAAAATAGAATACGTAAATATAAGTCAAATCATGCTCAGTATATCAAGATTCATTTGAATGTATGTCATGTATATGTTATGCCCAATATCACAATATAATAAATAATAAGCCAGGTGATGCAATTCAATATAAATCATCTAATAGCCGAAGTCACCTGACGTGATCTATATGGTAGAAACTAGAGCTCAATTCAATCATATCTCAATCTCATATCTCAACATATTTATACATATCTGCACACAAGTCGGTACCACCTCACGTGGTCTGACCGACAGGCTAGGTGTATAATGAATACGCTCAAGTGCTACAATCACATGAAGGCTGTGCGCTAATCGCGGGTCACCTACAAGCCGAACCCACTAAAAGTGGTCTATACGACAGGCTATGCACCTATCTTGGATCCAAGGTGAGCGTGTGGTACGGGAGGTGAACGATCATGTGAAGCTATGCCCCTAACTCTGGGCAGGAGCACTAACACCGGGGTGCAGATTAATGAGCTCAATATGCATCACAATATCACCAACTATTTCATACTCATTACCAGCATAATATACTCACCTGGGCTTACCTGGGCCTCCGCAGCACCATGCAACAATCTGCATAATTATGATAATGTATATGCTAAAAATGCAGGCATAACATGGCATTTAAATCACATTCCATTAAATACGTTTTCTGGGAAAAACGTCAAGTATATACATATATATACTGAAAATAACTGCCCACTCACTGGTATGTAGTCAGGTCGTAACCCCCACGTCTAGCCTGGCTACGCTCGTCCTCCGGATAGGTCTCGCCTATATGAGAAATAACTATAACAACGTTATTTTAAGCACATAACCAATCTAGCTAATAACTTCTCATACTTTGCTCAATTTGGGTATATAAATATACCACAGTGATCTACACAATCTCAGGATCATCCCCATATTTTTAAAATAATTTTCCGACCACCCACGCGCCGCCACGCGCCAGCAAGTGCACGGCCACATGCGCCGGCCACGCGCAGGGGACCCTGACGGAAACCTTAACCGCCGTTAGGAATATTCCACGAAATATTCCGTTATATACTAACAGAAGTTAACGGCGTTACCTGACGCCGTTAGGAATATTCCCTCAACTTCGACGGAATATTCTACTTCCTTCTTTGATGGAGCACGCCGGTCGTCGCCGTCCGCCGTCTGCAACTCGCCGTAAACTGGAAAAATTTCAAATCTTGATATCTCACTCATTTTTCCACCATTTTTCACAAAATTGGTACCAAAATGAAGCTACGAGCATGTAGAACACAACCATACAAGTTTCAAAGCTTAAAATCCACTAGATTTTATCTGAGGAAGTTCGATAATTCGGCAAACTTAGAAACATGTCGATCTCGGTCCTCCGACGTCCATTTCCTTTCAACGAAGTACCCCAAGACTCGTGAGGACCTCTTAGAGCTCACCATGACCTTGAAATTTCCTGAAAAGTCCATATTTACATGTGCATGAACAATGCACCAAAATTGGGGTTATGGTTTCGTGATGAAAACGATAGAGTTCTTACTTGAAAATGGTATAGATGTGTTCCTGGGTTTGCAAGGAACAAGATGGTACCTTTTTTGACCTTGATATGTGAAGTTTGAAAGGGTTTTGGTGCTTGTCCGTACAAAAGTCGAGAGGGAGAGAGAGAAGGTCTGAGAGATAGAGAGAGAGTGTGGGAGTGAGAGAGAGGAAGAGTGACTGTGTGTGTGTGGTGAAGGAAAATTTGTGAAAAACACGTTCATTTGAGCAACATCTATGGCATGCAATTAACATTTAAAGGCGGAATCATGCTTGTATGCATTCAAAACAAAACATTACCCATGAAATTCAAAGCCTAGTAGTTATGGTGAACCATGACTCAACTCAAATCTTAAAGAAAGGAGTTGAGAAACTTTTATACCTTTGAAGCACCTCTTTGCTTAGCAAAGGTTAATCACCCATGTGAGGGCCTTCTTTCCTTTGTCTCCTTGCTCCTTGGCTCTATGGATATGGATGGAAGAATTGATTCTCCAAAAGTCCCCAAGGTAGGAGACCTCTAATTTTCGACACCAAGGATGGTGAAGGAAGAAGATGAGTGACCTTGGAGGAGGAAGGATTGCTAGCTAATCCCCTCCAAGTGGGCCGGCCTCCTAGAGAGAAAGGGAGAGACATGTTCTCTCCAATTTTCTCCAAAAGAAACCCTAATGATGAAATGGCTATAAAGTTGCCTTTATACCACATCACAATGGAGTGGCAAACTTGCAATTAAGCCAAGTTCACTACCCCTCTCTATATGGCCGGCCACTTAAGGGTTTATTGGGCTTTCAAGCCCTTTGTGTTTTCAAGTTGTCATACAACTTGAGCTAATGGGCTTGACATTCAAATCCCATTGGGCCTTGCGGCCCAAAACTAACCCGAGGTCTATAACGAACTTATTCGTTTGATTAATTAACATATTAATTAATCCTAGCCATATATAATTAAACCATTTAATTATCTTTACTCATCTTTGTTGTATCCTTCAATCATTACCTTACACGGTGTGCGATCCATTAGGTTCCTTTTAGCGAGGCAGTGGGCGATTAGAACTCTTACTAATCGATTGTGAATTGAAACTTACTTTCAATTCTCCCTTTAGTGATTATACATCTTTAGGGCTTCCACAAGCCATGAGTGACACCTAGCAGTATGTCATGGCTACCCAAGCTAATCAGAAGAGGTTGGAGAACCTATTCAGTTTGGGATTACAATGCAATACGGTCTTTCTCTAACACAATACTCCTGACCACATTGTTTGGTTTGATAGTTTATTCATGTCTACTATCCAATGTGATTCTCTTACTTATATGATTACCTTGAATGTGATTTGGAACGACTTCCTAAATCTCATTCATACTCTGGCCAGAGATTCTTAATCATATCATAGAGTATTCTCCTTCAACATTTGAAGGTTAGAGATCCCTTGTTGTGCATTCACTTGCCTCCATGGCTAAGTGGCTTAACCCCAACTATGCCGTGGACACCCTCTGACGGAGTGACTTTGACATAGCCAAAGATCAAGGACCTAACCACAAGACAACTATGATGCCTCAGGTCAAATGACTACTTTGCATTATCCCAACCAGGAGTTCTCATGTGACATGAGTATGAGAACTCCTCGTTGATCGCGTTCAGTGGACTCATTCTCTATTGAGCACCTACGTACTTGTCTTGGTGTCAGTCACACCATTAACTCGAGACCAGTCACTCTCCCTAAGAGAAGACATAGGACGTACTGATCTTAACGAACTGTCAATGCCCAATTGGCAATCCTATGATCAGGAACTTTTAAGATATGTATTCGAAAGAGAATGGTCTCATGAATCTAACTTCTTTAGATCACATTCTCCCTATTACATATTCCTTGGACTTATTGTTTAAGCATATAACATTTATATGAGACGGCTTAAAACAATAATCTTTGCCCTTTATATTAAACTAGATTAGTTTAACATGTGAAATGTCCGTAAAGTATCATCATATGATTGGTTTCAGGGCACATTTCCAACAATCTCCCACTTGCACTAGACCCAATCAGCTTGGTCATCAGTGATGATACCTCTTCTGTGGTCATTTCAAAAATGGCTGAGTAGTAGGCCTAGACAATGGATATATATATGTTATCCATAGAAGCAACCTTGAGAATAACGACATCACCATTATACATGATTCTCAATCATGTGGTTCAGTCTCTCATTTGAGTTCGGATCTTGATGAGACCTTGATTCCTTGGCTTGAGCTATCGCCCCATTAGTGTCGTAGTGTCGGCACACTAGAGACACTTTCTGGTTGGAACCGAATGGAGAGTTCATAAATGAACTTTCCCATCCAAACAACATTGTTGTAAACTTCTATATGGCGATATATATTTTGCATTCATGATGGAAGACACTAACGTCATTACCTTTAATGTTTCCACCCAAATATCTCTTCAGTCATAATAAAGAGATATCCAATTATCTCTTCATTCAAAATGAAGAGACATCCAATGATGGATATGATATTAGATTCATAATCTAATACTTTTACGCTTCCATTGCGTTACTCTAATTCTTCCTCATTCTTGAGGAATCTATCCTTTAGTATTTCTTAAATACATAAGGACTCACTTGACAGTTGCCTTGGTTCTGATCCTGGGCTTGCATTGATATCGTCTTGTACCAATCTTGGTACAACTCATATCAACGCTTTTCATACAACATGAAATACATAAATCTCCTTTCTGCGTACGCATAAAGGATTCTATTTACGCATTAATTCTTTGGGAGTCAAAGGGGTACGATCCCTTTGTGAAGAGCAACTTCCAAGTCTTACTAGAATTGTCCTTCTGACTAAAGTTTATCATCATATGAGAAACTTCCTAGCAACTTTTGTCTATCATTAGGGATTGATATAATCAAATTATATATACTGAAATCTATCATTATAGATTTCCATCCCATGTATATAGACTATGTCTCCCATATACATTCTATCATTATAGAATGTTTAAAGTCATTACTTTAACGAAGAAGAATTCCTAAACTTAATATATCATATATATGTTTTAATTTAAGAATACGATTAACTCCCACTAATCTTTTGTAAACTTAGCAAACAAAAGATTCATTTACATCTTTATGAGAAATCAAACAATTTGATCTTTCTCTCATAAGACGCTTACAGCTCCCACTAGCTTGCTAAGATTCATGATGGATGGATCTTTACAACTTACACGTCTTGTGATTCTTAGTTTTAGACATATATTATCAAGACTATCTTGGTAATGGTTACGGAAACCCATATTATGTCCAAACATTCAATCACCGTTTAGTTGTAGTTAGCAATCCTTGAATTAATGGAAACCAAGACTACGTCAAAGATGGTTTCTTCCAAGTCAACCAATCTCTTTGATTGTAGTCACCTTACGCTACCAATTAGCTACGAAGGTTTCATTATTTCGGGTCAAATGGTACTATACCATTTCCTTGAGTATATGTTGTATATACACTCAATGTACTCATAAGGATTTTCATTCTTATTTCTTTCGAATTAAGAGGTGTAACTCTATGACATAGTCATAAAGTTCAAACCATTCAACTGAGATGGTTTTTAAATCCTTCTCAACTACCTTGGAACTAGTGGTGTAGGAACTAGGTTGTTATATTTGTTGATCATCATCTTGTCACTCAAAGAACCCATTCTTTGAGTTCTATCTCTCGTTCATTTGCTCTATCTTAGGCAAATCCTACTGTAGGATTACAATGAACTACCCAACAAATAACATTTATTAGTTGGTTTATATAAGTGATATCCAAAAGTTAATTTAAGGATATCCCACAAGATTGGTCTCAAACAAATATTGCTTATTTGCACACAACCCCAAATCTTAACACGATTAAGACTTGTCTTTCTTTCCAACTACATCCTATGGAGTTATGAAAATTTTGGAAGATCTTCTAATTGACAATCATATTGTCTTAGAAGTATATATATCATATATATATATGGGTAATTTGATAACATCTAACGAACTACATCCTTTTAGAGTTCGTTCTTCTCCCAATGGAGAATTCCATTATCTTATGATGCTCCTTTCCTTGATTTCTATCAAGGAAACTCTTCTAAAGTGTTATATTTCCTTGGATCAAATCTAAGGAGGTAAATACTTTAGACGTCTTACTCATCAACTTACATTCTTGAATTCTTTGAAACCTTTTGCAAAGTATTCGGACTTTTGTTTATTCAAAATAAACGATAGTCCAACCGAGAGCGATCTTCGGTGAATGTCATACAACATGAGTAGTATTATGTTGTGGACAAGTGCCACTAACATCTAAGTGAATTAACCTCAACAACTTTGTGATTCTTTCTTCTTTCCCAAAGAATAAAGTTTCGAACATTTCGCCTCTATACAATTTTAACAAGGAGGTATTGGATCCGGATCTAACGATCCTAAGCATCCATCTATGACCAACTCGTAATTTTATGTTTTAGAGGTATCACAACTCAATTTGGGATTAGTCACTACCTTGCAACCTTTTGGGTTTTAAGCATCGTCATATTCTAAACAGTTAACACTACCACATTATCTCTACTATAGAGACAATCAATTAGATTACAATAATCCAATCTTTGATTAATAAAGAACAATGTTTTGTCAAACAAAACATTCATCCATCTCTTATAGTGACGGAATTAAGTTCCTTTATTCAAACTGGAATGTAAGGACAATCTTTGTTTTTCCAATTCCTTTGGTAGTTCATATGAGGAAGTAAGTACTATCTGCTTTCGCAGAGATCTATATTTGATTCACGTTCTGAATGTGAAGTACTTTCTCTTCTCTCATTAATCTTCTACTTCTTATTAGCCACACTTTTACAACGATTGTAAAAACATAGTTACTAATACGGAATCAAGCATTCAAGTAGAAGAACTAACTGTTTTGAACTATTCAAGAACAATTTACAACACCTTCGAAATATGTGTTCTTGACACTTGCAAGACATTTCTTCCATATACCCCTTCCAATGTCCATCCTTTCATAAAGAAAGTTTGTTCCCTTGGAGTTATTTTGCCTTCTTCATTTGACTTCTCCCTTGACTACAATAGTCATGGTCCCTAAACTCTCATTGTCTCTCTTGAAACTTATTTCAATTGTGTTAAACACATCAAACGATTTGGAGAGCGTACGGTTATTGTTCACTATATAGTTTACTATAAACTTAGTGAACCATTTGGTTAGGGACACAAAGGTGAAGTCATAGCCTAGTTTCCCTCTCGTGAAGTGGTTTAACACTTCAACACTCAATGATTCAAAATCATCATAAGTCCATGTTGATGGACTATTTTTGTCAACCAACCATCTTGTTCTAAACAAGATTACAAACATTCAAGAGTTGTTCAAGGCAACTCTCATTTCTTCATACAACAATTTGTTAGTGAAGAATCATGGCACATGAAGTGTCCATGTCCTTGTGCTTACTTTTCATAAGTTCCTTTGTTCGTACAACAAAGGAATAAGCATTGGTTGTTTGTGTTGTCCTCTTTATGATAGACTTATCTAACATGTTCTTTCAATGATACATTATCAATAGGAAAATTGTGAGGATGAGACTACTTAGGCACATATACAATCCATTCAAGACAATCTATGGGATTGTAGTACCAAGTCCGGAAACTAAAGCCTTTGGCTTTTCTTTGTCAAGTTTTGGATAGCGTTTGCAAATATATTGGTAAATAAATACATAACAAATATAAATTGATTGATTTTAAGCCATTTGATCCGGGTCTTTAAATCAAATAGCACCACCCACTATTTTCGACAAATTCCATATCCCTCATCGGAATTCGAGAGTTTTGGAGAAAACTCTTAGTAGGGTATGGGAGGCTCACTATTACCAAGCCCACCTCACAATGATATGATGTTGGCTAGCAACAATAATAATGAGAGAGAACACTTACTCATTTACATCTAATGTAAGTACCCATCTTATTTGGCCTCTAGAGAATGAAACCTCACAATGATATGATGTTGGCTCCATTGCACTTAGTTAAGTCATTCCCACCATGCAAGTTCGAGTAGGGGTTCAAGAACAACCTCACAATGATATGATGTTGATCATTCTCGTTGCCTACCTTCACAACATCATGTATGCGTATAGGACTCTTCCTGAGTGTAAGCACGCACTTTGTACTCCCCCATGATAGGGTGAAGTCGATGTACGAGTCACAAACGATCGGAGCCTACCACGGTGGAAGGCCACGAAAGAGTGTTCAAAGCACTCTCACGCTTATCAACTTAATAATGGTTTAGTTGAGGGTTTTAGGTCTCATCACATATAAGCATTTATTTTAATCTTATTAAAACAATTCGGTCTTATTACAACTATTGGTCCATTTGATTGATTTAGTAGTATATGACACTCCCCCTAAGCTTGTAAAACGGTTTTTAAAGCAAGAGTATATGGTACTACTAACATAAGCTTTGCATTCATTGATGGACTATATAGTTACCTTAGGGCCTTAGGATGACTATGAACCTTTGATTCGATCCAACACGAGCCTAGTGTTGGACCTCAGTCTAGGGATGGAGATTGATTTTAGTTACGCATTTAATCATATTAAGGCGTGTTTCTCCTATTGGGCGTTGGACCCAACTACTCCAATTTCATGCATATCAAATAAACAAGAAAGGAGTACTTCAAAGTAAAGAAGAGCTTATGCTCTTTCACAACATTTGATCAAAACAAATTACTTTAAAGTAAAGAAGAGCTTATGCTCTTTTACAACATTTGAATATATCAAATTACAACCAAAATTAATCTACACATTCCCATGGTTCAAACAAATTTGAGACGGCTTTTCACATAGCTCAATTAATGTAGGCTTAGGTTCATAATCACCCTTTCTTTAATTAATTAACGCTTTAACTAATTAAACTTGAATGCAACATTTACATTTGGTTTTTGTATCCATAGAATTGATTTAAATAGAGCTAAATAAAATGAAAATCCAATTCTCATTTAAAGATACAAAACTATTTTGTTCTCTTCTAATTTGGGCCAAAAAGCAATAACCTCAACCATTGGGCTATATTGCAAAACATAAACTTTTGGGGTCACTTTGTAAAAACACAAAAGTCCACTACTTCATGTAATTACAAATAGAACCCAAAAATTTCAACAAATACAAAAACTTCATTAAAGGAGCAAAACAATTTGTCCTTTAGTGATTTTGGGCCTTTACGTAAAAACGTAAACTTTCGGGTCAAAGCACAAATGACACACCCCGTCCCGAAGAAGGGCATGCTGGCCGTCACGTAGAGTGACGTAACCATTTACACAGTTCAGAAGCTTTAAAGATACAAATACTAAGATATAACACCCGAAGGTGAATCCTACATTCGTGAAATTCTGTCAGAACACCGTTGGATTCCTCGTGGCCACCAAAGCTCTGCTCTATCTCGAACCTGGAGGGGCGAAAAACATAAAACTGAGTGGGTCAGCAACAATTCTTTTTCAAAACCTTTCCTTTCAAAAGTTATAACCCCTTGCTGTAAAACCTGTATAATTTCCCAGAAATAAAGTATATACTCATATATATCTTTCTCAAAATCCACTGTAAAACAAGTATGTATGAAAGTATGCATATGCCATGCCAAAGTATCAACTGAATGCCGAAGCATCATGTGAATGTGATTGAATACTCAAATATCATCTCAGCCCTCGGCTGTATATAGCTCATATCATACTCAACAATTTATATAACTCATAATCATCATAATCAAATCATATATATACCCTGCACACACATCAATACCACCTCTAGTGGTCTGCACAACATCACTGATAATAAACTAATATGCTCTAGTGCTACAATCACGTGAAGACTGAGCGATAAATCGCGGGTCACCTACGAGTCGAACCCACCTATAGTGGCCTATTCGACAGGACTGAGCACCTAACTTGGATCCAAGGCGAGCATGCGGTGCGGGAGGTGAACAACACGTGAAAGACTAAGCCCCTCTCTGGGCGTGAGCACTAATATCAGTGTGCAGGTTTATGAGCTCTAATCATATCACATCACATCACATTTCATCATTCGTTCTCAATAACTAGCATATAAACTTACCTGCCACTTACCTGGGCATCCTCAGCACCGACATTAATATAAACAATCAATAATGCATAATTAAACAAATAGATACTTTGCATGGCATTTCATATCGCAGTTCATAACACATTTCATTTAAACTGATTTTCTGGGTAAAATTCATTTATATAGGTATATACGGAAAATAACTGCCCACTCACCTGGAGTTCGCCCTACAACTCCTTAGCACAACACATCAAGGCGCCGATCGTCATGACGCCTTGATGTGTTGTGCTAGGGAGTTGTAGGGCGAACTCCAGGTGAGTGGGCAGTTATTTTCCGTATATACCTATATAAATGAATTTTGCCCAGAAAATCAGTTTAAATGAAATATGTTATGAACTGCGATATGAAATGCCATGCAAAGTATCTATTTGTTTAATTATGCATTATTGATTGTTTATATTAATGTTGGTGCTGAGGACGCCCAGGTAAGTGGCAGGTAAGTTTATATGCTAGTTATTGAGAACGAATGATGAAATGTGATGTGATGTGATATGATTAGAGCTCATAGACCTGCACACTGATATTAGTGCTCACGCCCAGAGAGGGGCTTAGTCTTTCACGTGTTGTTCACCTCCCGCACCGCATGCTCGCCTTGGATCCAAGTTAGGTGCTCAGTCCTGTCGAATAGGCCACTATAGGTGGGTTCCACTCGTAGGTGACCCGCGATTTATCGCTCAGTCTTCACGTGATTGTAGCACTAGAGCATATTAGTTTATTATCAGTGATGTTGTGCAGACCACTAGAGGTGGTATTGATGTGTGTGTGTAGGGTATATATAGGATTTGATTATGATGATTATGAGTTATATGAATTGTTGAGTATGATATGAGCTATATACAGCCGAGGGCTGAGATGATATTTGAGTATTCAATCACATTCACATGATGCTTCGGCATTCAGTTGATACTTTGGCATGGCATATGCATACTTTCATACATACTTGTTTTACAGTGGATTTTGAGAAAGATATATATGAGTATATACTTTATTTCTGGGAAATTATACAGGTTTTACGGCAAGGGGTTATAACTTTTGAAAGGAAAGGTTTTGAAAAAGAATTGTTGCTGACCCACTCAGTTTTATGTTTTTCGCCCCTCCAGGTTCGAGATAGAGCAGAGCTTTGGTGGCCACGAGGAATCCAACGGTGTTCTGACAGAATTTCACAAATGTAGGATTCACCTTCGGGTGTTATATCTTAGTATTTGTATCTTTAAAGCTTCCGAACTGTGTAAATGGTTACGTCACTCTCACATGACGGCCAGCATGCCCTCTTTCGGGACGGGGTGTGTCAACAAATACACAAAAGTATCAAAACTTTATGTAATTGCATAAAAGCCCCAAAAGTACCCTACTTGTAGGGTTGGCCGGTTTTGGATGAGAGAGGTGTCATAAACTTTTAAATTTTTCAACAAAAGTGAAAGGTGATGGGTTGGTTTGAAAAAGTAGGTATAGGTGTGTAAGAGAAGTACCAATCAAGTACAAAAATTCAAACACATTTTCAACCATCCATCATTAAAACAAAGACTTTATGTAATCAACCAAAACTTTGAATCAAAATACCCAACCTTTTTGTTCTTGCCAAGAACATAACAAGAACAATGAAGAACATCCATGAAAAACCCATAAGAGCTCCATGAACATTTTTCACCCAAAGACACCCAAAAAAACTCTCAAACTTGAGGGAAAAAACATATTACCATACTAGGGTACTTAGGGGTTCCTAATGTCACTTTAAAACACTTTTAACAAGACAAACATGAACCCAAAAATCCACCCTTTGGATTTGGCCGAATTTCCCCAAAAACATGGCACCAAATTTTAGCTCCAAAATTCATGCTCATATGAACTACATCTACAATGTTTGAGATGGCAAATTTTCTAACAAAATTTACATTCAAAGAAGCAAGAATAAAGCTTGTAACAATTACAACATTCAAATCACAAACTATGAACTACAAAACCCAAAAGGATTCACCAACTACTAGACCTAGGCTCTTGATACCACTTGAAGGAAAATTTGTGAAAAACATGTTCATTTGAGCAACATCTATGGCATGCAATTAACATTTAAAGGCGGAATCATGCTTGTATGCACTCATAACAAAACATTACCCATGAAATTCAAAGCCTAGTAGTTATGGTGAACCATGACTCAACTCAAATCTTAAAGAAAGGAGTTGAGAAACTTTTATACCTTTGAAGCACCTCTTTGCTTAGCAAAGGTTAATCACCCATGTGAGGGCCTTCTTTCCTTTGTCTCCTTGCTCCTTGGCTCCATGGATATGGATGGAAGAATTGATTCTCCAAAAGTCCCCAAAGGAGACCTCTAATTTTCGACACCAAGGATGGTGAAGGAAGAAGATGAGTGACCTTGGAGGAGGAAGGATTGCTAGCTAATCCCCTCCAAGGGGGGCGGCCTCCTAGAGAGAAAGGGAGAGACATGTTCTCTCCAATTTTCTCCAAAAGAAACCCTAATGATGAAATGGCTATAAAGTTGCCTTTATACCACATCACAATGGAGTGGCAAACTTGCAATTAAGCCAAGTTCACTACCCCTCTCTATATGGCCGGCCACTTAAGGGTTTATTGGGCTTTCAAGCCCTTTGTGTTTTCAAGTTGTCATACAACTTGAGCTAATGGGCTTGACATTCAAATCCCATTGGGCCTTGCGGCCCAAAACTAACCCGAGGTCTATAACGAACTTATTTGTTTGATTAATTAACATATTAATTAATCCTAGCCATATATAATTAAACCATTTAATTATCTTTACTCATCTTTGTTGTATCCTTCAATCATTACTTTACACGGTGTGCGATCCATTAGGTTCCTTTTAGCGAGGCAGTGGGCGATTAGAACTCTTACTAATCGATTGTGAATTGAAACTTACTTTCAATTCTCCCTTTAGTGATTATACATCTTTAGGGCTTCCACAAGCCATGAGTGACACCTAGCAGTATATCATGGCTACCCAAGCTAATCAGAAGAGGTTGGAGAACCTATTCAGTTTGGGATTACAATGCAATACGGTCTTTCTCTAACACAATACTCCTGACCACATTGTTTGGTTTGATAGTTTATTCATGTCTACTATCCAATGTGATTCTCTTACTTATATGATTACCTTGAATGTGATTTGGAACGACTTCCTAAATCTCATTCATACTCTGGCCAGAGATTCTTAATCATATCATAGAGTATTCTCCTTCAACATTTGAAGGTTAGAGATCCCTTGTTGTGCATTCACTTGCCTCCATGGCTAAGTGGCTTAACCCCAACTATGTCGTGGACACCCTCTGACGAAGTGACTTTGACATAGCCAAAGATCAAGGACCTAACCACAAGACAACTATGATGCCTCAGGTCAAAGGACTACTTTGCATTATCCCAACCAGGAGTTCTCATGTGACATGAGTATGAGAACTCCTCGTTGATCGCGTTCAGTGGACTCATTCTCTATTGAGCACCTACGTACTTGTCTTGGTGTCAGTCACACCATTAACTCGAGACCAGTCACTCTCCCTAAGAGAAGACATAAGACGTACTGATCTTAACGGACTGTCAATGCCCAATTGGCAATCCTATGATCAGGAACTTTTAGGATATGTATTCGAAAGAGAATGGTCTCATGAATCTAACTTCTTTAGATCACATTCTCCCTATTACATATTCCTTGGACTTATCGTTTAAGCATATAACATTTATATGAGACGACTTAAAACAATAATCTTTGCCCTTTATGTTAAACTAGATTAGTTTAACATGTGAAATGTCCGTAAAGTATCATCATATGATTGGTTTTAGGGCACATTTCCAACATGTTGTCCAAATACCTCCAAGAAACATCCAATGTAGATACACACACATACCTTAATTAATGCCTAGGGGCATTTTCGTCATTTCACGTCCGACGTACAAAAACTCCGGGATAGACTGTCACAAGTTATATCCATTTTTGTCATTACAAAAAATATATTCACTCAATTAACGCATTATAATGTATTAGATACTAATTTCATCATTATAATATAATAGATACATTGGTGATGTTGGCTCATGTTTGATCTCTCCCATAAGCACTACTGAATTCCTATTGGTTTTGATTAAAAACTTTTGAACTTTCTCACAAAATACATTTTTTGGAGGAAATTGTTATTAGTACTCCAAAAATCTCATTCTACACTCGTCACAAGTGTATTTTTCTTTCTAATTATAGAAAGTTTGGACTGCATAATGATATTTTTGGATTGATAATAGTAGTTCCCTTTCTATAATTCTCAAGGTAATGATTTCGGAAATAAAAATAAAAATTATACAATACTATATTTATTATACATAAATTATATTATATATATAATATGTATTTTTGGGTTGGTTTCGGGGATGGAAACGGATCGGAGATTCCGATAACCATATTCGAAACCATAACCGAATATTATTTTAGGTTTTTCCCCATATTCGAAATATAATTGAATTTTGATCCCCAAATCCATTTCATTCGGGCGATTATTTATGATTATCGGGTTTAACGGTTTGAATCTCCATCCTTAACCAAACCAAACCGTGCCCACCCTTCTTCTGATGCTGATTTTGAGGCTCTCTCCAACTGAAATGGGTAAATATAGTCTCGTCTAGAATTATCCCTCTGAAAAATTATTTTTAAATAAATAGTGTTAGACCATACTTATATATCATTTTCAACCGAAGGGACTAAACACAGTCTCTCAATAATTTATTAGTTTTAAGATTATATTTTAAATCTATTAGTTAATTTAATTAAACTACCTTTAGATGTTTTCAAATCTAGCCGTTGAATTTGAATAAATTATTGCAACTGAGAAGTTGGGGCACAAAAAAAGGGCTAAAACGAGGCTACATTTAGCCAGCCTGATGCCCATTTGGCTAAATAATGGACTAGTAAGCTTCATAAAATTATAACTTAGTCATCGGCTAGAGATATATTTTTGAACAAATCATGCCGCTTTTTGAATTTTAGACATTTAATCCTCTGAGTAAATTGTAGCTATGGTCCCTTAACTTTAACTCAATTGGAGCAATGGTCCCTTAACTAAAAATCTATTACCATTGGTCCCTCAACTTATCAAAACGTGCAGCTATAGTCCCTCAACTAAAAATCCATTACCATTGGTCCCTCAACTTTAATTCAACTGGAGAAATGATCCCTTAACTTTAACCCAATTGTAGCAATGGTCCTTCCAATATAACTCGTTTTGACAAAAAATTTGACATAGTTGACGAAAAGAACCATAATTATACACTTTGATGAGTTGAGGGATCCTAATTGTATAAATGGTCATTCCAACATAGCTTATTTTGACAAAATTTTGACAAAATTGATGAGAAAGACTATAGCTACACATTTTGATAAGTTGAGGGACCAATGGTAATTGATTTTTAGTTGAGGGACTATTGCTCCAATTTGATTAAAGTTGAAGGACTATTCGTACAATTTACTCTAATCCTCTCCATTAGAAATGACCTGGAGTGACAAAGTTTAACCCTGGCCTGGCTAACAAAATGAAAATAAAATGAGACTCGAGGCTCCGTTGCGTTTTCGAACTTGAGGCTCTAGTCTTCTGCCTCCTCTTTGAACTCCCTTGGACGGCCGGAATCTTCCTTCTCCATTCTACAAGACTGTAATTTTATTTTCTTCTTTCTTCATCCTCTTCTCTTTCGTTTTCTTTCACTCTTTTTATTTTTTTATTTTTTTTATTGTAATTCAATTTCTATGATTGTTTATGAATTCTAATTTAGGGATTTAGGAGTTGGGCTTTGTTGATTTGGGGGTTTCAGGTCAGTAAGCTCAGCTCTCTATTTAAATGATTGTGCTTGTCCATTACTAGTAGTTAGTGCCTAATTTGTTGGTTGACAGTCAATCATCAACTCAACATTCTTCTCCATGTGTACTCAGTTCATGTTTATTTCTTGTTTTCTTGTTTTTGTCTTTGAGTTTGTATGCATTTTGAGAGCCATATAGCTCGTTGCGTTCCCCCTGGTTAGTTGTATGTTCTTTTGCTTGTCAATGAAATTCACTCAGACCGTCGATTCTGTTCATGTATAATTGGGCAAGTATGTTGAGAGCCATATAACTGACCACCCCCGATTTAATGCCTAGGAGTTTAAAAATTAAGAAAGAATGCCTAGACTTGTTAAGGCGCCCCGCCTAACCCGCTCAGACGTGCCTAGGTTGCAACTCACTTCGATAAAAAAATAGATAACTTTTTTTTTGCATTTTATTTTCTTGAATAAATTGTAAGAGACTTGTTGCATATTTAAATGAACACATATTATGTGCTTGTTCTCTATGTTTTCATTATGTTCCAATACTTCATAATATAGGCAGACACTTATTTACACGAAATATAATAGATTTACTTAAATCCGCCTAGTCCGCCTAGACATCCACCTAGCTGGCTAGGCGCTGGGACCCAGCTAGCCGTCCGACTAGCACCTACCATCTTTTAGAACCTTGCTTTTAAGCATTACTAGAATTACTGATGCGGAAAACAATTTTGATCTACATCATACCTATCCTTCTTCTTTTTCAGGTGATCGGTCCGCAAAGTTTTAATGCAATTTGAGGATATTATGTAGTCTTGAGACTATAGTAGTCATATGTTTGTTGGAGGAACCACAGTTGATATTTGATGAATGGCGCTTCAGCATCTAGTAGCTTAAGGGCAGCTTTCTCATACTGTGTGCAGCAAGTCCGTAGTTATGATTACCATAATTACCATAATTACCTTTGCCTCCTCAAACTCCCCCCCCACACATGCGGAAGGTTGCATTTGCAGTACATGCCTTAAATGTCGAAACAGCTTGTGCTATGGATGTTGCTTCTGATCCCAGGATTGGTCTTATGCGTCTTATCTGGTGGCAGGAAGCCATAGAGAAAATCTATGCTAACAAGTTAATTGAGCACCCAACAGCACAAGCCCTGTTGTCAGTTGTACATGAGAACAAAATCACCAAGGGATGGCTTAAGCGGTCTGTAGAAGCTCAGATCAATGATGCAAGAAAGGAGGTTGGTGAGACCCCAGAAAAAAATTGAAGACTTGGAGAAATATGCTGAAGATAACAGTATCGACTATTCTTTATATGACACTTCAAGCTGGTGGTATGAAGTCCACTGCAGCCGATCATGCAGCATCACATATTGGTAAAGCAAGTGGGCTTCTTGTGCTCATTAAATCACCGCCATACCATGGTAGCCGCAACCGACATTTTTCTTACATACCAATTGAAGTGGCAGCCAAGCATGGATTGTTGGTTAAGTATGGAGGTCATTCGGAGATTCATTTGGACTCTCGTGAGGGCTTATGTGAAGCTGTTTTTGAGATGGCATCAGTAGCTAATATCCATTTGCAGAAGGCCCGTGAATTAGTTGGTATTGTACCCAGTGTTGTTGGCAGCGGTGCCTGGCCAGGCTCTTCTGGACTCCCTGAGACAAGTGAATTTTGATGTGTTTGATCCAAAGTTGGCAAGAGGTATTCATGATATCCCTCCTTTGTGGTATCAGTTGAAGCTAAAGTGGCATTCGTGGAGGGGAAAATACTGAAGAAATTGTATTTCGCGTATGAGAGTTCTGCTATGAATTGTATTCCTTTGCAAGAAGAAACTAGTATACTCACGAGTCCTTGTTAATCAACGTTTCAAGGTATTTTTGACTCTACGTTTTCAGTTTTCAACACAGCATAACGAATTAATGAGGGAGGTTGTATACGGCTTCACAGATAACGAATTCTTCTTGTAGGACTCTCCAAGGTATGAAAACATGTTTTTTATCTTTTCAGTTTTCAACACAGCATAAAGATAGGCATTATGTTGCAGCCCTGACGTTAGCTCCGGCTACTTAGGAGTCGTCACATTAGTGTTTTTTATGACCTTCCATGGTTGTGCTATTTATATATTATCTTTGAAAATTTGTTCTCACTATCTTTCGTATGAAAATTTTGATCTTCCAGAAGTATTATGTAGGCTGATTATTTACTTGATCTTGTTAAGCACGTTAATTAACACTTACGTAATATTCCAATCATCAACAACCACATCATTTGGTTTACAAAATTCGGTTTAAAAATTTGGTTTCTATAGCATTATCCATAAAGTAATGTTCTCTTATAGGCTTGTCTCGCGAATAAATTTTTTAATTGTAGATTTAGACTATAGTTACATTAGCGCTACAAGAAAATCTAGCAATGATAATTACACAATGATTCCACTTAGGCCAGTTTGGGATTGTTGTGCTTTAAAAAAAAAATAAAAAAACTGCTTCTGTTGTGGTTTAGAAATAATCAGTTGTAAAATAAAGCTGATGAGCGTTTGGTTAACTGAATTTTAAAAGTGATGTATGAAAAACAGCGCAAAAGCGTTTGGTAAATTTAATGTAAAAGTGATATAATTATATACAATGACAGATGGATAGTAATAAGAGTGGGGGAGATGACAACAATGGTGGTAATGGTGGTGATGGTTGCAATGGAGGTGGTGGTAGTGCTAATAGTGGGATGTGTTGGTTGGGGTGGAAGGTAATAACGGTGGTAAGGCGATGGCAGTGGTGGCGGTTGCGATTATGGTGGTGTCGGCGGTGGTGGCAATGATGGTGGTAGCAATGGCGGCGGCAATGGTGGCGGTGGCAGTAGTGATGGTGGTGACAATGATGGTAATGATGACAGTGGTGGAGGTTGTGGTTATGGCGGTGTTTGTGACAAAAATGGTGGTTGTAATGGCAATGATGGTGTAAGGTTAATATTTGTAGTGGTAGGTGGTAGCGTTTACTTTATTCTCTAAGAAATAGAATGTGTGTGGCCCAAACAACGTCATTTAAAAAAAAAAAATAATGAAGGTATTACAGCAGTTAAAAATAATTCTTAAAGACCCAACTCTGTTTTTTATTAAAGGAACTTTTAAAAGCAACATGCACTCTACTTTCAAAAGTTGTTGTCTGGAGCTTATTGCTTTTAAAATAAGCAAGATATTTACTTTTACCAAACATTTTTTTACTGTTTAACTTTAAAGTTAAGCAATTTTTAGTGAAAAAAACACAATACCAAACGGGGCTTTAGTACTACGATGTTCTGTTATTCATTTTCACTTGTAAGTGAGAGGTTATAGGTTTTATTCTCGTCAAAATCGAATTTGAATAACATTATTATTAGCCTATTGTGAGGCTTAGCCTCCTCTCCTACCATTTAGCGTAGATAATATCGTTTGTTCAAAAAAAAAAAAATTACACAAATGATGTGGGTAAAAGTAGCAATATAATGTCTCCATTAGCCAGAGAAGTCTTACCCCTGTAGTCATTGATATGCCTTTTGCACATCACATTTTTGGCCATTAATGTCAGTTACTTTTTGATGTAGCATGACAAAGAAAAGGTTAACATAATCTTTTTAATACAAAAATATTGTTACACTAAAGGGTGTCGGAATAAATTTGTATCGAACTCCCCATTTACGAGATTCAAACGTAAGACATCTTATTTACCAATGAAGAAGAATACAACTAGATCGTAATACTAAGTAGCTAAACAAGATTAACTTAAAGAATAAGAATACGTTCACTAGAAGGTATGAGAAGACCTCGAAGTTTAATTTTGAATGATTGATAAAATAACAAAAAATAACACCAAAGCGTCCTATTTCATAATGCCCCTTAACCTTAGAACCTCAAGGAGTTCAAATAGGAAAAAAAAAATTTTTTTTAAAAAAAAAAACGATATTATCTACATTAAGGAGGAAATGGGTGTGCTCAACCTCACAATGAGTTAGTAATAATGTGGTCTAAATTATCGAGAATTAAATATAAAATTTTTCACTTGGAAATAGGAAAAAAAATAAACAAATATAAAATATCGAAATCGTCCTTAAATCTTAAAACCCTAATAAAACAATGTAATTGATATAATTTGGCCTAAAACCCCCATATGTCACAACAACACGGTGGCTTTGATGCGCATCACTGTTCTTTTTTAAATGACGAATCATGGCCACAAATAGTACACTGAAACCCAAATCCGCAAAGCTTTGTTCTTGTGGCCTGATTTACGTTTGACTTGTTCTTCAATTCATTCCCTATTTAATTTCCGTCGCTATTGTCATTCTTGAAGTGTAGGCGCATTCGTGAACAATTTACCTGATATGATATTGTTCCCTTTAAAAACTACAAAGCCTAGATGGCACGCAGACCGAATAGCCAATGAGCTAGCTACGTCATTCGGTTGAATGCGGCGACCGAGCTCCGTCGGTTAGTAGTGAATGTATGGTGGTGGTATCGAACGTGCTACTAACTTCTGTTTCTCACGATTGCGACCAAGGAAGGAACTTGTCTTGACCTTTGGGTTCTAGAGCCTGAAGACAAGACCACTAGTTTCTGTGAAGTTCAATAAATATTCCGCTTTCAATGTGCCGGATGACATAACTTGGTAACACCTCACTCTCTAAGAAGCTAATGAATCTTCCAACAAGGACTCAGAGATTTCTTGTTAACCGAGACTTGGATAAATAATCAATCGGTCTTGAAGCAATGTTGTTAATCCTAACTGAATGTGCTCCTCAGTCGCCTGATTATACGGCTCTAGTGCTGTTAATCCTAACTGAATGTGTCGCTGGTTTCCAACCACAGTGCTGTTAATTCAAACTAAAGATGTGTTTGACAAAGTTAGAAAGGTCAGTGCTAAAGATGTGTTTGACAAAGTTAGAAAGGTAAATGTTTTCTCAAAGATGAGAGGGTTTTGTGTAGAGCGAAAATTTACGCAGGGCAGATTTGTATATTGAGTTGAAGGCGCTTTGAATGTTGCAAACCCTCTTCTATTTATAGAATTAATTTTCACCTGGTGCCAAAGTAGAATCCTACTCGGATTGAGCCTCCTCGGCATATCTTGAACCGATACCAAATTATCTTCTTATCTGGATCGAACTCGGCTAGCTCCTACCAGACATAGAACTCTAAACCTAGTCCGTCCTTGGTACTCGATTCATTCCTTATTTTGATCAAAGTCACACCATGATCCTTTGAATATTTCGAATAACAGAGTCCTATTTCTTGAAGACTCCTAATTAGATCAAGACTTAGCCGAAACCAATCCTAATCCTCAAGGAATCCAATACTGACTTAAACTATCTCCAACCCTTGGGCTAAAAGCCAAATTTTTTAGCCCGGAAAATTTGGCTTTTAGCCCAGAAACAGCTTTTTTGCTCCAACCCTTCTGGCCTAAAATTTTAGCCCGGGATTATTAAAGAATGAACTTAGGCTAATTTTTTTCTTAAATCAATTAAAAAAAAAAATATGTAGACTATTGTAAATTAATTTTACGAACATTTTAATCAAAAAAAATTTAAATTCCGATAAATATTGAAAAATCATTAAATTTTTCACCAAGCAAGTCTTCAACTTTCACCAACCGTTCATCTTTCACCAACCTTTCAACACCAAACTTTCAACTTTGACCAACCGTCCAACACCAAACTTTCAACTTTCAACAACCGTTCAACACCAAACTTTCAACTTTCAACTTTCACCAACCGTTCATCAATCATCCTCTATATAAACACAGGTCCAATATTAGTTGATCACACAATCTTTCAACCTTCGATCATCCTCTATATTCACCAATCTTTCAACTTTCAAAGAGTTTTTGTTTCCTAAAAATCCTCAATATCTCATCAATGGGTGATAGAATAAGGCGTAGCAGGGCAATAGAGATGGCACAATACCAAGCAAGGCTTGACATTGAGGATGCAGAACTGATCAACGCCAAAGTTGAACTTGTAAACTCGTTTATGCAATATGAGCACCATGGTGAATCTAGCCATCGTGGTTCTGTCACGGGGCATTCATTCGTGCAGCGTGATAGAGAATAGTGTCATGACCAAATGATGAATATTGCCGACTTGCGGAGAGTACTGCTATTGGGTGAATTTTGAGTTAAATATTTTTTTTTAATTATTTTAGCCGTTGGATTTAAATTTGTGCCGTTAGATCTTTTTTTTACCGTTAGATTTGATTATATTCAATCTCAACCGTTGGATTCAATGTATTTTAAAATAACATATTTTTTAAAAATAAAATTTGAATATGGACCGTTGGATCAACCAACGGCAACGGTCCTTAAATGATGGCCATCAGATTCTGAAAAGAGCCGTTGGGCTCCGGTGAATGGTCGACATGGCCCTGACACTGGGCCCCCTCCTGTCGGGACGACATCAACGCCAGCCCGCGTGGGGCGCGTTCGCGAGTGGGCGGGCCGAGACTGGCCCAAATTGTGGCGAGTCCACGCGTTTTGGGGGGGGGGGGGGAGAATTCGGCCCAACTTTACCATTTGGCTTTTAGCCCAATGTTTTAGCTTGGGTTGGGTGGTGTTTGGGGGGAAATTTTGGGGGAAAATTTAGCAAATAGCCCAGGTTTGGAGGTCTTAAAATTGGCTAAACCATCTTGGGCCGGGCTCATCTAGACCGACCTCTGGGGAAATAGGAATTCGTCTAACTCTGGGCCGAGTCTATTAATCATACTCAGCCCAAACCCATTATTTTGGGTCCAAACAAATATAAATTAGGATTTCAAATTTAAGGTTTTGGAGTTCAGGATTTTTTTTTAAATTTTTTATTCTTTTGATTGTCGTGGCGGTCCATGACTGAAAACCACTAATTTGTAAAGCAAACTGCGCAAGACAATGAGCAACCATTTTGGCTGCTCGACCTTTTCCAATTACAAGTAAAATTTCGAAAATTGAAAGACAAATTAGCATAATCTCATCAATTAGACAACCTTCCATCTCCCAAGCAATACTCTTTCGAATTAATCATATCGACCATACCCAGTTAATTAGTGTAGGCATATTCAGTAGCATTACTAATACCCCTTATATATATTATTAAACAAGAAACAAAACAAAACAACTTTTGCCACATCTCATCAGTTTGACTCCTGAAATTCTGTTCTTAATTATTTCTTCACCCCCAAAAAATATCAACTTTTGCCACATCTCTATGCATGAATCCAACATCATTCACTTCAATACAGTTCAAGACATACAAGGTGCAGTTAATTTTATTGAGCATGCCAAGCGCAAATCTGAACTCAGTTTTTATTACACCTACCCCAAGAATGAGATCCACCCAGCCGAAAAAATGTGATGCCATCAAATGGGCCGCCATATTACCACCACGGAAGATGATGACAACAATAAACCCCAGGTATTTTCATATTGTTATTCAAGTGTTTTTGTTTTTTGTTTTTATATTAATATTAACAATTGTGAAGAGAGATCGACTAATTCAGTGATGTAAATTTTGCTAAGCCAAGGCTGATTAGTTGATAACTCTGGTAGCACAATTCTGTCTCTTAGGTTTTGACGAATTTGTACCTGCAAAATAATCAATACTTTTGATCAAGGTCGAAGCCTCACACACCCAAGAGGTGGGGGGAGGGGGTTTGGCCAATGGATCTCTGATAGGAGTATATTTATGCGACTTAGTTAGCTTGTTTTCTTGCATTTACGTAGTTAGTTTCTATTTATTAAAGTAATTTAAGTTATTTTCGTGTGTTTGTAGGTCCAATTGGCAAAGGTGACAAGAAATGGCATTTTGGTGCATTTTGGAGCAGTTTTGGGCTTGGAATGGATAACTTATGAATGAAGCAAGGTGGATGGACGAATTTGAAGTTCAAAAGAGGCTAGGAATATGCTACAGATATGGAGAAATTAATTCAAGACATAGAAGATAAGAAATCAGCAAGAAAGAAGGAACGTTATCCAAAACATTATCTAAAACCTTATTTTATCTTATCCTATCATAATATTATCCTAGCTTAATTCCAGCTGCAAGGGGGACTTATTTTCACATTAGAACTCCCAAAAGGGTGCCGCACCCTACCTTTTCTCCTAGGATTCCTTGTTGGAGTAGAATGTGCTCTCCTTTTCCTTGACAACCTGGAGTCATGTAATCCTTTTCCTACACAACAAATTAGAGCCGTGCCCTGCCCTATATATATACCTATATCTGCCGCATATCAAAAAAAACACCACCAAACAACACACAATTGAGATTTCTGAGAGCAATTAAGAGATTTTTAGAGAATTTCAAAGGTGTGCCGCAACAAGAGGAAGGAAGGGAGAAGCCTTTGTGCTGTGCATGTGCCCAAGCTTTTGGGAGTGCTGGAGCATCTCTGGGGTGTCTTCTATCCTTGTTTTAGTTTTACAAATATGTTGATTTCGTTGTTAATTTATGCAAACATGTGGAACTAATTTCTTTTTAGCTAGGGGAGAATTCAAAGCCATGGACATATGTTTTATATGAATTGATTACCTCCAGTTATTGTTTCGTAAATCATGAATGCGATTCACTTATCTGTTTGATTGATAACTTATTCTTGTGTGTTGATTGAGGAAGCCTACTTAGTTTGCGTGCGTGAATTTGATGCTAAAATATAAGGGAGTTTCACCTAATCGTTATGAACTTATATTTACAAGTAGTAAAAGTCACTAGTCATGATTATGTTAAGTGAATTCTTAGCAGGAGTATCATCCAGTTCATAGTTACAAATGCCTTGTCAATGCTTATGATTTTCACAAAGCTTAATGATCTTTGATTGTATCTCTATTATGCTGTTCATGTAAGGAACCATTGAAGAATAATTTGGTTGGCGATGCGTTGTCCATCCAATTCAATGACTTAAGGAAAATTTGAGGGTTAATTAGTGCTATTCACGGTTAATCTGGGGTGTTGAGATTCCTGGTTTAAAGGAATAATAACTAGAAATCGATTTGTGTTGCATATGTTTCATGTGTGGAGAAGGACCCTCTAGCTAGCCTTTTACCCTTAAAAACATCCAATTTCGTATTACCCTTAGTTGTTTATGCAAGTACTTACGTTTACTTTAAATTCGTCAAAACCATTCCCCCTTTAATATTTCGTGTTTGAACTTAGTTAGGACCTGTTTTAATTCTATTTCTATTAGTGTTTTGAGTCAAGTTAGTCAATTTTCGTCCAAATTACTTTATAGTACCTGTTTTGAGTCAATTTAACTTAGTTTTGTGTTATTTGACTCAGTTTAGTTTGTTTTGAGTCATTAGAGTCTAGTTTTTAGTTTTTAGTTTTTAAGTTTAAATTGTGTAGATTAGCAGCCCTAGTTAATCCCCGGCCTAGAACGATCCCTACTTTCATATACTACAACTATCTTAATAGGGTTTAATTTGTGTGTTAGTTTATACCACATCAATCTCTAATGCCTAAGTCAATAACTCTAAAAAGAGTGAGTGTTTAGGGCTTAAGTGCGTAATATAAGCTTACAAAAAAAATGGTGTAGATGGAGTATTTATAGGGAGGTGGCCGGCCATGGGGTTAGAGTTTTTGCCCTATACACAGCGCATTCCCATTAGCCATAGTGTGTTATCTGTAGGATGGACGAGGAAAGTATTCTTCTAAAGATATTAATTATAGGATAATATCTTGCGATTATTAGGTAAGTATCGTTGATTGATTGTGATGAAGATTCCTTAATTGTTTGAGTTGATCTTCAATAAGGAATGTATTAAAGATAAGACTTGGCAATTAATCATATCTTTAATGCCTTTGACTTTTCCATGCCGCAAGAAGTGGAGCTTGATGTAGTCGTCGTCAGCTGCTTGAGACTCTAGGAATGTTGAGCTGTGCGTGAGAATATTTATGTGTCATGCCCATTTAATGAGGGCAATCTTGTGTTCTTCAAAAAAAAGTCCACGTGTCGTCTCCAAAATTTTTGAAATTATTTGTTTCTCCACAATAACATATTCTTTTCTATGGGGCTTTGGCTTCATTCTTTTTAAAATCATCATGTAAGCCATCAAATGAGGTCAAGAACTTAAACGTACACTACAAAGAAAAAGAAAAGAAAAGAAACTTTCCTTGACGAAAAACCCATGTTGATTGGCTAAAATGCAAATTCATCACCGTAAACCTTAATCGAAGGAGGTTCGTAGGAAAAGAATAGTCGGGCAAAACTTGTTGACTGGTGACTTACACGACGGATAAACAAGTCCGTTGGTTAAGTTGTCATTTAACCGACGAAACAAGTCGTCAGGCAAAGGTATGTTTAACCGACGGAATGCTTATTACTCGACGGAATATACCTCGTCTGCTAGGACATAATTAACTAATGGATTGAGCTTATCTTAACGGAAGAGTCATCAGGTAAGAGAAGGTTTTGAGCGACGACAGCTCCATAGGCCAAAAGTCTATAAAATTATAAAAAAAAAATGCTATAAACATTGTATTAAAGTGTGGTTGTGCAAATCCTAGATTGGATTTGAGACTAGTTATTCTTCCCTATTAGGACTTGTATTCCTTGGAAGAGAAAGATTCTTCCCTCCCTTATTACTATAAATAAAGGCATTGCGTGGGAGGAATAACACATCCTCTACACAACCCTACAAACACGTTTCTATCTCTTTACTATTGCTGCCGCACCCCTCTATCTTCTCTTGTCAAATTAAATCAGCCACAATATGTTATCAACACGCTCTTATCGCAGCGCTTAGGAATCTAAAATATAAAAAAAAATTGTTTAATTCTAGAATTTTAAAAATCGTAAAAAATACAAAAATAGAAGAATAAAAATATTGTTTAAAAAAGTAAATATTGTAAAAACAGAAATTATATTTACAATCCAAAAAATTACCTTATAATACCAAAAAAAAAAGTAAAAAAAATAAAAAATGAAATTGTAATGTAATGTGCTAGGGTGTTTGGTGACTACTGGGGCGGCTCCTGGACGGCTGGGAGAATGACTGCACAAGCTCAGGCGGTGGTTGGGGAATCGTAATGGCAGAAGCTGACAAACACTGGGATATGACAATGAAGTACAAGCGCACTAATTCCCTTTTGCGCGCCAGCTCCATCTCCACCTGCTGAAGTCTAGAATCGGTCTCGGTCGATTGAGTGGAGCTGGATGAAGAAGAATACCCAATTACTGAACCCGACCCCGTTCATCAGCATCTGGAAAGACACCTCTGGATTAGGTGTGAGCTCCTCCATAGGCACGTCAGGATACTGCTGGGAGAGGTTAGTGAGGTACTCGTCCTCCTTTTGTACCATAGAAGCCTATAAAAAAAAACAAGGGATACAAAGTTAGAATTATAATTTAAACCATAATTATTGTAATAAAAAATAAAATTGAAAAATATGAATAAATAGTTACATGAACTCCGTCCGCGACCTCGTTGCCATAATTGGTGTGCATCTCCCCCCAAACCATCACCTCTGGAAACTTCTTGACCCTGGTAAGATAGGGGTCGAGAATCGGAGTGGTGATCGTACGGCTTCTTCTCCAGTTTCCTTTATTTGCGATGGATTTTTTCTATCCATTATAAACTATAAATTTAATGTAAGTAAAAAAAATAATAAAAAAAAAATAAAAATTTGATTATATGATACTTTTCACTTTGAAAATGAGTGCAAAGGCACTCCCACTCAGCCACCTTTCCACAAACTCCAGGGGTGTTTCTGCAAGCACTGCCTCAGACGTCGGCCAACTCTCATAGTACTTGTTCAATGCATACTTCCACTCTTTAAACCTGAGCCCCCACACCCGGTGGATGTAATCACACAACCTTTATTCTGGTCGTTCCAATCGAAGTTGGACTTCAATTTCCCAAAAAAAATAAAATAAAATAAACCAAGTAATTGTTTACTTACCGAAAGCTAGAGTTCATCTCCGCACAAACCGGGGCCCGTGCGTAATTCATCAATCGGCGTCTATGAGGCATTTGGTATACAATCTAAATCCTCTACTGTGTTGTCCAAGTGATCTAGTTAGCCTTCAAGCCCAGAAAAATTCCCCGCCCGGGGGGAGGGGGGGAGGGGGGAAGGTTTTGCTCCTCCTTGACTCCTTCCACAGTCCCCGATTCGGCCTTTATGCTGCCCTAAGAAGGGTGGGATGTGCTGGAGGCAGTTGTTGGGGGCGGTTACTGGCGACGGGTACTGTGGAGTCATCTGGTGGATTGGGCTGCCTGGGGAAAATGTGCAGTTGTACTCATGCCAGCGGCCGACTCGGTAGTCGCCTTCTAGGTCTCGGTGGCCGCCACTGTGGCACTAGGCTGACCGCTCACTTTGAGCAGAGGTGGAAGCACAACGGTGATCACTCGTGATTAAACAGGGAGACATCTGTGGAAAACCCATTTCAAATAATTACTAAACCAATATTACAAAGTCAGATTGAAGCTACCATACTAACTATCAACAATTGAAAAATTAATGCAATCTAAGCTACCAATGGCAATAATCAGGCAATTCAAAGTTCATGATTGTATGCAAAATCCCTAAGCACAAGTGCATATTTCTAAGCACCCATTAATTAAAATGTTTTATTCAAATCTTAACCAGAATCCTCTTCTAGGTCTTTTAGAAATACTTCAAGGTCATACAAGCTCAAAGGGGAGAGGTGCGACCTTTTGCTTTCTCTGGTTTATATTCTGCTAATGGGTGATTTTGAAAAGCATCTAACCAAAACTAAATGTGAGTAAGAATGGTGATGGCTTGTTGAATTCTAGAATGCATATGTGATAAGAATGGTAACCAAACTAAATAATCTTGTCCTAAAAATGGCACCCCGACTTGGACCGCACCCATGCACTACTACAAAATGGACTTATTATGGCACTGGGTGATGTCACTTTAATATAATATAGTGGCAGACAAGACATTTGCGACACCTATTGAACATGAAGTCGATTTACTGTCGCTTGTAAGTGTCATAAACTGTCTATGTCGCTTTTAATCGACGTAAACATTTAATGTCGTTTATAACCAACATATATTTTAATAATTTTTAAATAATGGTGTCGCTTTAAAAAAAATAATGTCGCTTTTAAGCGACATAAAGGATAATATTGCAGAGAGTCGTGCAAGTGTGTTATGAACCTATCAAAGATGAGAAGGGGAAGACTGAAGAGAGACAACCAGAAGGGAAGGGTTTTAAAAAACACAATTAATCTGTGGCCGCATGATCTCATCCAACGGACATAATGAAGGCATCCGGCTGCCACCCCAGTAGCACTTGGATCGCCAACGTGGCAAACCCCACTAGATTGTAACAACCCGGTTTTAAAATTTAGGTATGGGACCTACCACTGTGTGGTGTTTGTAAACCGGCCCATTGTTTTTCTTCCCACTCTCGTGATGTCTCTCTAGATCACACTTTATCTTTTTCTAAGTTTCTTCTCAACAATGCTCTATAGCTTTTTCTCTAGTAACCGAGAGCATCATCATCACTACTCTCGAACCCAGCCAAAATTAGAACCTCAAACCACGAATTTAGCGCCACTGTGACTTGGGATTCTGCTCGAGACCATGCATGCGTGATCCATGGTCTGGAACATATCGAACTTGAGCTTATGTGCTCTGTGAGTTCTCCAGTGTGTTTCTTGAGAAATCCGACGAACTTACTATCAATCGAGCTGGCGCTTCCTGCTAATCTGAGGTAGAGTTTCCTCCCTGTGCATGTTGGATTTGAGTTAGAATTCGAGGTATAAACCTCTGTAACTTTTATGTGCTTTTTTGAGGTCTTCGATGTGTGTGTCTTTGGCAACCCCGATGAAATCCGAAAGGAACCCAGTCGCCAATCTCCAACCCTAGGTAAGGTGTTAAATGTTAACCCCTACAACCCTTTTGTGCAACCTCTTCAGTTCCGGTGATGGAATCCAGCGAGGTCTCCTCAAACTCGAGCTAGTTTCAGCTCAAAATTGACTATTCTGGTGTTCTGGGTAAGCTTCTGAGCTTTTAGTAGGGAAAATTACTGAAAATGAGAGAGATTTTAAGGATTAAGCCTCTGCATGTATTGGTGTTATTATTCCCAGAAAACCATCAGGGAAATCCAGTGAAGTCCTATCGCATCGAAATGAATAACACCACACACCAAACCACTCCAGACCAAAATTCAAGTCCGAGCGCATCTCAGTTCCTAATAATTCAAATCTGAGATAGATTTTTTTTTTGTTTTTTTTTTGTTTTTTTAATATTAATAGTTTGTGGTGTCGCTTTTGAGCGACAATATATTGGTTATTTTATATATTAGATTGTCAGTACTTAGTGTCGCATGTAGCTGACATGATGCTCAGTGTTGCTTTTAACCGACGTTACTATCCTTTTTATTTTATATTACTTTACTTCCTGGTGGCGGATTAAAGGAATTAACTGACATTAATACCTTTTTGTAACGGTAGTATCAGTGGCGGTTCTCCAATCCGACATTGCATTATTTAATGTCGGATTTTTAACAAAAATCCGACAATAATTGGGGTTTCTTGTCGGTTTTATACCGCAAGTGATAGCCCCTTTTGTAGTAGTGATGATTCACAAACAAATTCACAAATCCACAAACCAATTCACAAATTCACGGATGGAATGTACACGAAATCCACATACAAATCCACAAACAAATTCAAAGATGGAATAAGACGAAAATGAAAAATTCACAAATCCAAAGACAATTCACAAATGCAAATTGAAATTAAAACTTACAATGACAGAGAGATTCTGGGTTTGAGAGAAAGCATTGTGAGGACTGAGAGCACCAAGAGAACCCAAGAGGATCTAGGTTTGAGAAAGATTAAGACAGAGAGAGAGATTGAGAGAGTATTGAGAGAGAGATTGAGAGATAATTAAGAGCGAGAATGAGAGAAATTGAAAGAGCACTGGTGGTGAGGACGGCGCAACGAGAAAGAAAGAAGGTGGTTTGGGGTTATAGCATTTTAGAGACTTGCCCGATCGAAGGTACGTCAAGCAAAGCCTTTTAAAATTTTGACACGTTTTAGAGCAACTCCAGCGTTGCAAAGGCCCCCTAAGGCAAGTCACTATTGAATAGCCTCTAATGAATAGTAACTACCTTTTGCATCTCCACCCCTACACTGAATAGCCATGGCAATAGACAATAAAATATTAGTATTTTTTTATTTTATAAAATAATACAAAATAATGTTATTTGTAATTTCGGATAAGATTTTTAATTGTTCTTGTTGCGCCATGTGTCATTATCCGAGAAGACAATTTTTGCTTATAGATTTTGATAAGATATTTAACCAATGCCCTCGTGCCATGTGTCATTACCTTTTCAGAATTGTTGAGGATAGATTTCTGATAAGATTTTTAACCAATCACGTCGTGCCACATGTCACAATCTGAAGACAATCTTTGAGGATAGATTTCGATCAGATTTTTAACGAATGACGGCATGCCACGTGGCATTATCTACAACCTAATCCTTTCTTTTTCCTCCATATAACCCACCATCTAGAACCAGAAATCACATGCCAAAATCAAAATCTCTGTCATTATTCATAGTTTCTACTGCCTTCTTCACCAAAATCAAAATCTCTATCATTATTCATAGTTTCTGCTTCCTTCTTACAATGTCTTCTTCTTCAAGGATGTTGTGTGAAATCGAGGAGCAAGAGAAAGAATTGTTTAAGCAAGGGGAAGAAATGTTCAATCTCCAGGTGGCCCAAAATGAAATGGAAGACGAAGAGGATGAGGAGCGTAAAAGGAGAGATGACGAAGCAAGAAGCCAAAGAGCCTCATATTCCCGTCGAGTCATCCAAGTTGTGGCTCAGATCTGCAGGCCCAGCCGTTCCGCAAACCTTGATAGAAGCAGGCAACGACGAGGTACGGATCTCTTGGACGATTATTTTTTTCGTAACAGTGCATTCCCAGATACGTACTTTAGACGTCATTTTAGAATGGAACGACATTTGTTCAACAAAATCATGATTGCTGCTTGCAACCATGATTCTTACTTTGTGCAAAAGAATGATGCTTTTGGTGTTATAGGTCTCATTCCTGAGCAAAAAATTACTGCTGCCTTGCGGATGCTTGCATATGAAGTATCTGCAGACCAAGTGGATGAGATAGCGAGGATCGGGAAATCAACCATTCTTGAGTCCCTGATGAGGCTTTGCTCCGCAATCAAATCTCTCTACACAGTAGAGTACCTCCGGAAACCTACTGAGATGGACTTGCAAAGGCTTCTGAAGAAGGCCGAGATGCGAGGTTTTCCTAGGATGATTGGAAGCATCGACTGTATGCACTGGACCTAGAAAAACCGTCCAAGTGCATGGCAAAGAGCTTATGGGGACAGAAAACGAGCAAAAAGTATCATTTTGGAGGCAGCGGCGTTATTTGATACATAGATTTGGCACACTTTTTTCGGTGTTCTGGGGGCTCAAAATGACCTCAATGTCCTTGCCCAATCCCTAGTGTTCAATGATGTCCTACAAAGAAAAGCACCAAGAGTCAAGTATTGGGTCAACGGACATAAGTACCACGGGCCATACTACCTAGCAGACGGCATTTACCCAAGGTGGTCATCGTTTGTCAAAACAGTGCCATGTCAACGAAATGCAAAGGAAAAACACTTTGCAAGCTATCAAGAGGGGTGTAGGTGTCACATCCCGGCCCGGGGCGGATCACTTCCCGGGCCCGCTCCACCACCATAGCACGATATTGTCCGCTTTGGGCTTACCATTCCCTCACGGTTTTGTTTCTAGGAACTCACGAGCAACTTCCCAGTGGGTCACCCATCATGGGAGTGCTCTGGCCCCTTTCTCGCTTAACTTCGGAGTTCCTACGGAACCCAAAGCCAGTGAGCTCCCAAAAGGCCTCGTGCTAGGTAGGGATGAGAATATACATTTACGGATCACTCCCCTGGGCGATGTGGGATGTCACAATCCACCCTCCTTCGGGGCCGACATCCTCGTCGGCATACTTCCGGCCAGGGATTGGCTCTAATACCAATCGTCACATCCCGGCCCGGGGCGGATCACTTCCCAGGCCTGCTCCACCACCATAGCACGATATTGTTCGCTTTGGGCTTACCATTCCTTCACGGTTTTGTTTCTGGGAACTCACGAGCAACTTCCTAGTGGGTCACCCATCATGGGAGTGCTCTGGCCCTTTTCTCGCTTAACTTCGGAGTTCCTACGGAACCTAAAGCCAATGAGCTCCCAAAAGGCCTCGTGCTAGGTAGGGATGAGAATATACATTTAAGGATCACTCCCCTGGGCGATGTGGGATGTCACAGTAGGAAGGATGTGGAGCGTTGTTTTGGTATCCTCCAAGCTCGGTGGACGATTGTCATGGGTGCTGCCAGAATGTTTGATTTAGAGTCGCTTTGATCCATCATGATGACGTACATCATTCTTCACAACATGATTGTGGAAGATGAGTACAATTATGATGCCGTTAATGAATATGAGCCAGACACGATGAACAATTCTAGAACACAAATATATTATGCTCATGATGCCACTGAAGAACTCGTGCAACACGAGCCATTACAAAGGGATGGACGTTACAATGAAAGGCTCATGTTGACTTGATAGAGCACCAGTGGGAATTGAAACAAGCTCAAGAAACTTAAGTTCATTTAGTGTGTTTGTTTTTATTTGGTGTGTTTGTTTAATTTTATTTGGTGTGTTTTTTAAGCTCATTTAGTGAGTTTTTTTATTTTTTATTTGGTGTGTTTGTAATTTTATTTGGTATGTTTATGTAATTTTATTTGGTGTGTTTATGTCCTTTGAATAAATATTCTCTTAGTTTAAATAAATTACCAAATTAAATAAATATACTTTTAGTTTAAATAAATTACCAAATTAAATAAATATACTCTTAGTTTAAATAAAGTACTAAATTCAATAAATTGGAAAAAACATAAAGTACTCTATTCAATAAATAAGAAATTACAACCCAATGTGATTGGAAAATTATGGGCTCCGATTAAAAGCAAATTCCCTAGTCCCTCATGAATGGAAAATCATCACCTAACCAATTTGTGGTGCTAGGATCATCTCCTCTTGTGGTGCTAGGACCATCTTCTTGCTCTCGCTTCCCTTGCACAGCTCCTTCACACCACATCTGCTTTCTCCGAATTCCAAAAATATTTAGAATTCGGTGACTTCCCCTCTAAAGGCTCCTTCATAATGTCACGATCATGTTGAGCCATTCTTTCTTCTTTAATCTCTTCCCTTTCTTGCCTAAGTAGCTCTCTTTCTCTCTCATTAGGTTGAAATAATCTCTCAACAGCTGCAGCTTTTGCCCCCTCTCTAGTCTTATCAGCCTCAAATTTAACCATTTTCCGCGCCAAAGTCAATTCACCTTGGCGAGAAAGTTCTTCCATATATTTTCCATAATCATTCTTGGAAGCACTCCCTTTTCTCTTTGAAGCCTTCTTACCTAAAGGCCTAATTGGATATCGGGTCGACCTCGACGCTTGTTCAGGGGGCATTTCCGGCACTTTTTCTGGGTCGGTTTCATGAACATGCGAGTCATGAACAGGCGTAGAGTGTAGAGGGGTGCTGTTCATGACAACTTCTGGACCGACATTCACAACTCTGAATTTAGGACAATCTTTGACAATATTCCAACATTCCCACCGGGTGAATGATTTGTTTTTGTTTTTGGTTTTGGCATTATACCAAGCTTGTGCTTGAAGTATCTACACAATGCGGGAGAAGAAATAATTATAATCAAAGTAGCTAACAAATAAATAATACAAACAAATAATTATAATGTAAATTTGGGTATAGTACCACAAATAAATAATATATTGTCACCTGATCTGCTAAATTTTCCCCACTTCGAAGATTAGCACTAGCTTGTGCCAAGGCGTCTCTCCAAAGACTAAACGATTGGCTGAGTATTCTCCAACGACTGGACATCGATTCTTTGGTTCTTTTACCACCAATTTTCTCAAGATAATTGGTATGAATAAGACTCCACATTTCTCGCTACTGAATCTCATTACCCGTAATCGGATCATGAGTAACTTCAACCCAACTAGAACATAACGTAACATCTTCAAGAAGCATCCAATTCGTACCTGCATCATTAGTCATTTTGTTGGAAACCAATTGGATTGAAACTTTGAAAGAAAGATTGGAATATGGTTGAAAGTATTTGAGAAAATATGAAATTGTGGTGTAAGGTAGAAGATAATGAGAAGGTATTTATAGAAAAGTTAAATCAATTTTAAAATTTTTTTCGGAATTTTTTAATTAATTTTTAACATTTTTTTATTAAATTTTTATTAACTTAATTAATTTCTGCCGTTGGATTAAAAAAAATTTGAAATCCAAGCCTCTAGATTGTGCCACGTGGCACAATGGTAAAATTTCATATTTTTTTACTATTATTATTTTTTTTAATTTATAAAGGCGAATAACATGGACCGTTGATCTCAAATCCAACGGCTGAAATTAATGAAGGTTTGAATTTTTTTTTACCGTTGGAAATCCAACGGTTCACAAAAAGTAACCATTGAAATCCAACGGACACGAAGGTGCCACGTGTCCTAGCCAACAGTAACATTTCAGATTCTACTCCTTGGGCCCCACGTCTGAAAACCTGTTGGGGACGCGCCCCCACGCTCTCTTGAAGTGCACGTGCCTGACACTAGAAAATCTGAAACGTGGATGACGTCAGCGTTGCATCACCTCCACCTAGGGCTCTCGGGCCACTGATTCGTGCAGGGCCTGTCGCTCGGGCCCCCTCCGGTGCTGAAGCCCGCATGGGCTAGAGTTCATTGCCCCATCAATTTGGTCCTGTGAAATCCACGGTCCATCAGGCTAAAGCCCCCACTGGACTTGCTCTTAGTTACCCTAATATTCATCGGGCAAATACAAAGATCCATCAGTCAAGGATCCCGAAATTTTTGAAATTTGAGACTTAGCCCGATGGAATATACGAAGTTTACCCTCCCAATACCATTAACCTGTCAAGCAAAGCCTTTTTATTTTGAACAGTATGTTCAAAAGGTTTTAAAAAATTATCGAATTTTATGATTAGGTTTACCTCGTATGTGTGCTTTTACTCTCAATTTCTGGTATTGCAAAAAATGAACCCAATCGGAACTAAAATGACCGTTAAATCATGAATTTTGATTTTTAACCGTTGAATGATTTCGTCCTATTACCTAATCTCCGAACGTTCATTTTTGGGTTATTTTTTGCGTAGGAGATTACCAAGTATATGCAAACATGTTTAATGGTTAGATCGTGGAAACTAGTTTCGTAGAATGCGTGTCCCCTTCTAAAACATCGATACCAAAACACTTGGTGTTTTTTCTATACTTATATTAAGTAGAATGTAAGTTTTTGTTGTATCTGCTTTTTCCAACATTTTTAATGCATGATCGGGAACGTTCATCTTATTCTTGTACGGTTGAGAATTGTATTTGCAAAAAATGAACCCAATTAGACCTAAAACGACCGTTAAATTGTGAATTTTAGTTTCTAACCCTTGAATGATTTCGTCCCGTTACCTAATCTTCGAACGTTTTTCTTGGGTGATTTTTTGCGTAGGAGATCTCCAAGTATATGATAACATGTTCAATGGTTGAATCGTAAAAACTAGTTTCATAGAATGCGTGTCCCCTTCTAAAGCATCGATACCAAAACACTTAGTGTTTGTTCTATACTTCCATTAAGTAGAATGTAAGTTTTTGTTTTATCCACTTTTTCAACCTTTTAAATGCATGATTGGGAACATTCATCTTATTCTTGTAGGGTTGAGGAATGTATTTGCATAAAATGAACTCAATTGGAGCTAAAACATTCATCTTATGCAAATATGTTTAATGGTTGGATCGTGGAAACTAGTTTAGTAGAATGCGGGTGAGTGGTGGGAGGGAAGATCAGAGAACTCAGAGAAGGGTTTTGTTTTGTAAAACTGCTTTTGGAGTAATGAGGTTATTTTTTAGGATATCAGAGTGTGTGGATGAACGGCCTAGATGTAATATGTGGTGAGACAATTGTGGGGATTTAGAGCAACTAAGTTTTTGGAATGATAATATTAGAACTAGTAGTTTGAAAGGATACAAGGATCGCCGTGTGGAGTACTTGAGTAATTCCTATGTGTTGATTAAGATGATGACCAAAAGTTACTCGGATGTCTTGAATGTAGATAGATAATATAAGTATTAAAAATATTAGTAATGCCGCCATATTCCACGGCAAAAATTAAGCTGAAATCATGTATAAGATTAAATGTGGGTTGATTTGGGTAGAAATATGAGTCTTCACCGATATCCAAGATAACGTTGTAATTCGCCAACCAACCCATCAGTGAATGATTAGCCATTCAAATTACGACGTCGTTAAGGATCTTGGTGAAGACTTCTTTTTCTGTCCAAATCAACCTACATTTAATCCTATACATGATTTCAGCTTAATTTTTACCATGGAATATAACTCTATTACCAATATTCTTCAATGCATCTATTATTCTTCCACTTGCAAGACATCCGACTAAATTTTGGTCATCACATTCATCGACACATGGAAATTACTAAAGTATGTCACACAACGATCTTTATATCCTTTCAAACTACTAGTTCTAATATTATATTTCCAAAACACTTAGTTACTCCAAACCCCCACAATTGCCTCATCACAGATTACATCCGGACCGTCCATCCACACACTCCCATATCCCAAGAACAACCTTATTACTCCAAACCCTCCCACCACTTACACAACTTTACAAAACAAAACCCTTCTCTAGTCTTCCTTACTGCCACTCACACGAGGAAGATGAAAGCACGGAGTATGGAAAGGAAGAGAGGAAGGTATTGAGGAGAAAGATGAAGAGGAAGGAAAACATTTATAGTTGAAGAATATGGGTTTACTCGATCGAGGTCCGTCGGGCAGGGATTGTATCAGTGAATTTTTCAGCATCCGAGTGTGGATAGTTGTGACATTTTGAAAATTGGTGCTGGAATTTTGACCTATATAGATTTACCTATGGAGGTCTGTAGGGCAAGGATTGTGTCAGTAAATTTTCAAGACCCGTGTGTGGATACTTGTGACACTTTGAAAATTGGTGCTAGAATTATGACCTATATAGCTTTACCCGACGGAGGCTCGTTGGGCAAGGACTGTATCAGTTAATTTTCAGGACCCGTGTGTGGATATTTTTGACACTTTGAAAATTGATGCTCGAATTTTACCCTATATAGGTTTTACCTAACGGAGTTTCCTCGGGTAAGGGTTGTGTTATTCAATTTTCAGGACCCGGGTGTGGTTAGTCATGACACGTCGATATTTGGAATTGGGCCTATATGTTTTTACCCTACGAACATCTGTCGGCCAATAGTTGTGTCAGTACAAATTCAAGGCCTTCAAGGCCAGTGGGTGGATAGCGGTGACATTTCAAAAATTGGAATTGACCGAATATTGGATTGCACGGCGGACCTTTGTTGGGCAAGGATAAGAATAATTTTTTTACTAAAAATGTAATTTGCAACAGATGGAAAAAAAAAAAAAAAATTTCTACTTAAACTTATAGAATTTTGTATCAATATCAAAACAAAAAGTGATTCAATTTTCTACCTTCATTATTTATTATATATATATATATATTATGTACTCCAATCCAATTTGATACCATAATAAAATTAGAATTGGACTTTTCAATTTTTAACACTAATATCAATTTTTAACCATATGCAAACATGTTTAACAACTGGGTCATGAAAACTAGTTTCGTAGAATGCGAGCATCAATTCCAAAACACTTAGTGCTTTTTATATTCTTTCATTAAGTAAAATGTAAACTTTCGTGAACAAAGACTCAACCATAGGGTTTACAGCTTTGGAATCTATTACAAAATACTAAGAATAAAAAACAAATTTACATTATACCAGCTAATGATGTGATACAAGACAAATTTGACTCTGCAATGCTTAATCCATTTGTTGGAGATTACAAAAATTTTAAAAAATAGTCTGGCCATGAACTCACAAGGAAACACTTTTAAATCTAATTCCGTCTGACCTTTACAAGTAAGGCGGAGCCTTTTTACTTGAACGGCTCATGCTTAGGATTTAGAGCTTTTAACCAATTACAATAGTATCCTCTCCATGTTCTTCCACATGCAAGATCCGAGGTACTTTTGTTCACCACCTTCTTCAACCTTATGGTGGTATCCTCACCATGTTTCTACACATTACACTAGTATCCTCCTCCATGTACTCCCTAGACCTCTGGCCACAATAGCAATGCCTTTGCTACTAGTGTATTTCATGACCTTGTGCAAAGTAATGAAATGGTAGTGGGAACATCAGGTCTTGAACCAAGGAAGAATGCGAGAAGGGAGAAAGATGAATAAGAAGGCACGAAGTAGAAAGAGGAAAATCAAGGTATTGAGGAGAAAAAGGAAGAGGAAGGCACAAACTTATAAAATGATGACTAAGGGTTTGCCCGACGAAGAACTTTGGTGGGAAGTATTCGGTAAATGTCAAGTAAGGTTCATGGCAGTGGATATTTATTACATATCATTAGTGGACTTTTGGCCACCGATAGTGCACTTAGTACTGGTTTGGTACTAAGGTGTTTTTATAAAAAGTGGGTATAAAAAAAGTTGAGCTCAAAAAAGTGTTTGGTAAACACTTAAAAACAGCTTATTTTCACAGTTTTGGGTGAAAAAAAAAAAAGCTGAAAAGATGAAGCAGCAAAAATGAGCTTATTCTCATAGCACAGCAGAATTGGTTTTTTTTTCAAAGCACAGCAATACCAAACCAGGCCTTAGTCGATGAACCACATCCGTCGGGCAAATGTTTCCTAAACGATGACATCTAATTCGTCGAGCAAATGTTTCTCATCTTCACGCCAAAAATTTACCTGGTGACTTACTTCTTGCCCTACAAATCGCTTCGCTCGTAAATGTTTTGAGTAAACCAAATATGTTGACTGTCTTCGCCTTACTAACTAAAATAGCCGTCGGGTAAAGAGGTTTTACCGGATGGAAACCCTTCCATCGCGCAAAGTTTTATAGGGTAATAAACCCTATTTTCTGGTAGTGGTACATTTAACTTTTCACTCTTGATTATGGCACATTAATTATTGTGAATTTTGTCCGGTAGTAGAAGATGGTAATTATCTCAAACTCCATTATCTCACCCTTTATTTATTTTCATTTCTTAATCTTAGTATTCGTGTCATAATTGGTTTTATTATTTTGACGGGGACATATAAACCAAAATGCAATCATAATCTCTGATGCGTTTAACATTATTATTATTAGAGAAATGCTAAATGGAATCTCTCAAAACGAGACTCTTCAAGGACTTTTTGCCACCTCATGTATTTTATACAATGTTTCATAATGTTGACATAAAAATTGATGTTAAACAATACCATTACAAGGAGTCCATAAAAAAGGAATTGGATCCTCGCCGGATCTAATTTATGGGGATTCTAAGGATTAACCCACGTGGACCGTTGATAAAAAATCGTGCGGCCACAATTAAATGTTTTTTATATTTTTAAAAGTAAATTAGTCTCGTTTTGCGTGAAAAATATAAAAAAGAAAAAATTGTGGCCGCACGATTTTTTATCAACGGTCCACATGGGTTGATCCCTAGGATCCATAGGGATTAGATCCAGCGGGGATCCAATTCCCATAAAAAAATTCTAATTTTAAGAGAATCTCGTTAATATTTTTCTTATAATTATTGTTTATTTCAGTTTTGTTTTTCATTTCCTAACTTTGCAATTAACACTCCTAGAAAGAGCCATACCCCACAACCTATGGATATTTTTTTCTTATCAAAATATTTTGAAACTGTAATAATTAGCCATTACGCCTTGAGCAACATAGAGTACAATGCTATATTTTGCATGTGTTTTTGTGCCCCAACAGTTGACCAATGAGGGCAATTTTTGAATTAGCTAATAAAATGTAGACATAATAATTGATAAATTGGTGGGTGGGTGGAGACATGTACATACTATTTAGAGAGTTGTCCCTTCTAATCCAATCTCCATATCAAACGAGCTCAAATTTTTTATAATCGAATCCGGAGAATCGAAGCAGAAGCACCTACATTCGGAAATGCAACATAGCCCCCGTTTGGGTTCTCCAAATTTGATAAAACCATCGGTTCGTCTTAATTCAAAATAAAAAAATGTATACATATCATAACCCACACACGAATTTATCATTTATTATTGTTTGGATAATGCTTTTATCCATAAAATAGCATTAGTTTTCTTACCAGTAATGTTTTTCTTTTCTTCAGTGCAACATAGGAAAATACTTGGCTGCTGAAAGGTTGTGCAAGAGCTTCTGCTTACATCCAATCCTGGGTGGACACGTGTCCAAGTTTTGATTAAAAAAATCAAAACTTGGACATGTGTCCACCCAGGATTGGGTGTAAGCAGAAGTGGCTGTTGAATTTTCAGCAGCCAAGTGTTGTTCTGCAACATATTATAGTTTGGATAATGCTTGTGTTCCTTTCATGGGGAACTTACTTGTCACCCCTTACGATTAACTATTTTCACCATACAAAAATCATAATCATAATTGTTTATTCTCTTTATCATCATCTAAAGATCATATCTGAAAAAAAAAAAAAAATCATTCAATTTGGAGATCGTTTAGTCATTCATATGTGTCAAACCAATCAACGGTTTTGGTAATAAATAGCATGCTTACGATGAACCATCCATTTGTTTTGTGCATATGAATGGCTACAAGATATCCGAATTGAATAGAGAGATCTTTAGATGATGATAAAGAGAATGAACCATTCTAACTATAATGTTCGTACAAGAAAGACGTTAATCATAAGAACATCTCTAAGGGGGCTCTGTCCTCCACATTGCTCTCTAATTTAGGGGTGGAAAAAAAAACCCCCAAAATTCCGAACCGTCCCGATTGTTGAAAAAATATGCATCCTTTGTCACTATCTTGGGACCTGATTGTTGGATCCACGGCCATCTTCTGTAAATATAATTCTGTTTATAGAAATCTTAGACAAACTCATATTTCCATTTTTTGTTATGTTTTCCATAGACGTCTTCTTTATATAGAATAGACGGAGGCCAGCTTCCAAAGTAAAATAAAAGCAGTGATTCAAATTTATCAGAGCTCTGTAAGCAATATTAAAGATCATGTATGTAAAGACAATATCAACATGACTACAGGATTACAGGATTACTATACACCAAAACAATAACCATGTGAAACATGCAACTGCAGATTAGTAGAAAAACCTACTTGAGTTCGAAGCCACTGAAGAAGACATGATGCAAAGGTTGTCTTCAACTCCCAATACTCAATAGCTCCCTTACTGTATCAATAGGTCTCAGTAGTTATTAGGGTTTTTCACGTAGGGAAGCTGGGACTATCACCTCATATATAACGCTAGGGTTTGTACACAACTAGCCTATTAAGAGTTGTATACCCCATCAACTTGATTATGATTGAGTCCTATCATGACACAATATCTTTGCATTGAATCCCTTAATGATTCCTATAAGTTAGCTGCATGGGGTAAGACTTCATAATCCTCACGGTGTAGAGATTTACCGAATCACGTGTAACACAAATAACCCAATAAACAAGTTACTTGCAACCCAAGTAATCTTTCTTAACTCTCATTGTCATTCATTTGAACATTACAAGCTCATCACCGAGCTCCTGAATTTCTAAAGTAAAATAAAAGCAGTGGTTGTAATTTATCAGGCAAAAGATGACTGTGTTCAGTGAATGTATGAGTCATTGAGTTATGCTCTCTATTTCTGGAACAAGCAAAAAGCTTATAGTTCATGATAAATTTCAAAGCACGTGCGAACATTTTAGGTACTCTAATCATGCTTGTGAGTTGTGAGAGAGTGACAGATTATTAGTGTATATTTTGACCAGATAAATCTTTGTCGGCCGCATGTTGATAAGCATGTACTTCCAAAAGTGAATTCAAGTGAAACATCCCATCCCAATTCTCTCTATCGCTTCATAGAATCACACTAATCAGAGATGCTCCGGTCCAAAGTTCTGCTTGAATCTTTGCCCTAGCTAGCATCTAGGGCAAATTAAGATGAGAAATGGAGGGCATAGTGAAAAGAAGAGGAAAAGATGAATGTGAGAATGGTGGGATTAGAGTTGAGATGTAGGTGCTAGGTGGTATGTAAGAAGGTTTGGAGGGGTGAAAAAAATAAAAATAAAACCAAGAAAATAAAAATATAAGAAACTTAAAACAAGACTATGGAGGCACAAAACCCTAAAAGCAAAAGTTCGGGACAACACCATCACTGACTTTCAAAATCCCTACCGCCGTACCAACCCTAACAAAGAGAATTTTTTAAGTAATACTATAGATAATGAACATGTACGGCATATAGATGTATAAAAGGTAACAACAATTAGGGTTAATTGCAATGTCTAGCATATCTTTGTTTTCTTTATATGAAAATAAATGCATCAAAAATGAAATCTCTAGTATATCCGTTCTCAATACAATTAAATAGGGATGTTTTTAAGCGGGAATAGGTAAACACCTATTCCAAATATAAGAGTTCGAAATAGAATGTCTAAATTTGTAATGACACCCACAAGAAGTTTTCCTCTTGGTAAGCATCCAAGGATATTTGTGAGAAAGTAAAATAGTATATACTTGTAAACAAAACAAAAAAACTCTAAACTTTAGATTTATTATCTATTAGCCTTCTTTTTCTTGTGATTGTATAGTTTCTGTTATGTTACCTATTAGTCTACCTATGGAACTAGATCTGTCATTCATGTTGTGTTTTTTGTGTTCATTTCGTATTCGTAACATATCTGATATCGGAACTCAACTCATTAATATTAACGAATAACATGACCTAATGACACACCTCGACCCGAAAGAGGGGCGTGCTGGCTGTCACGTGAGAGTGACGTAACCATGTGCACAGTGGGGAAGCAACATAAGATAGAATTTACGGGTCAATTAAAACCGAAACACTAGCAATACTAGTGTAAAAGAAGTGTGAATTCCACTAATACAGAGCATAAAAGTCTACGTGCAGTCAAGCAGAAGTACTAAATAAAGATAGCACCCGAAGGTGGTGCTATATAGGTGAGTTCTGTCAGAACGTCCGATGAGCTCCTCGTGTGCCACCAACTCTCACTCACTTAATACCTGGAGGGGCAAAAAATAGAAAACTGAGTGGGTCAGAAACGAATCTTTTCAAAACCATCTTTTCTCAAAGATTATAACCCCTCGCCGTAAAACCTGCATAATTTCCCAGAATTAAAGTATATATATATATATGTATATATATATATATATATATTTCTCAAAACCCGCTGGAAAATATGTATGTATGAAAGTATGTATGTATATGCCATGCCAAAGTATCATAACTGAATGCCAAAGCACAACTCTATGAATGTGATTGAATACTAAATAATCATCTCAGCCCTCGGCTATATATAGCTCATAATAATCATCATATCATATAGCTCATCCTTATCTCAATCATATCATCATATATATACCCTGCACACACATCAATACCACCTCTAGTAGTCTGCACAACATCACTGATAATAAACTAATATGCTCTAGTGCTACAATCATGTGAAGACTGAGCGATAAATCGCGGGTCACCTACGAGTCGAACCCACCTATAGTGGCCTATTCGACAGGACTGAGCACCTAACTTGGATCCAAGGCGAGCATACAGTGCGGGAGGTGACAACACGTGAAAGACTGAGCCCCTCTCTAGGCGTGAGCACTAATATCAGTGTGCAGGTTTATGAGCTCTAATCATATCACATCACATCACATCACATCATTCGCTCTCAACAACTAGTAAGTAAATTTACCTGGCACTTACCTGTGCGTCCTCAGCACCAACATCAATATAAGCAATCAATAACGCATAATATACAAATAGAAACTTTGCATGGCATTTCATATCACATTTCATTTAAACTAATTTTCTGGGAAAAACTCATTTATATAGGTATATACGGAAAACAAATGCCCACTCACTGGTAAGTAGATGGGTCGTAACCTCTGTGCCTAGCCTGGCTACGCTCGTCCTCCGGATAGGTCTCGCCTATATGAGAAGTAACTGAAATAACGTTAATTAACGTACATAATCGGAACCTTAGAAATAACTTCTCATACATTGTTAATTTGGGTATATGAATATACCACTATGATTTACACAATCTTAGGATCATCCCCATATTTTTAGAAAATTTTTCCGACCACCCACGCGCCGGCCAAGGCACGGACCTACGTGCCCCCACGCGCGGCCACGTGACAGGCATACTGACGGCGTCAGTTAACGCCGTCAGAATATTCCGTCAACTTCTAACTGTTACCGTTAAATCTAACTAATGGCGTTGGAATATTTCGTCCAACTGACGGAATATTCCGTCTTCGTCTAGCTCTGGACTCCGGCGACCATCGCTGTCGCCCAAAAATTGGGAAAATTTCTAACCGTCTAATCTCGCTCATTTTTCAACCATTTTCTTCGAAATTTGTACCAAACGAAAGCTTAGAGTGAGGAGAATGACGTTATACCTATTTGAAGCTTCAAATCTCACGAAATCACGTCGGAGCAAGCTCGAAAATCTAGCGACCTCTGCAACTCCTCGTATCTGGGCTTTCCAACTTCCAATTTTTACCAACGATGCACTCCGAGCATCGATAGAAGGTCCTTAAGCTTGCTATGGTCCTAAAAATTGAAGAAACTCACGGGTTTAAAAGTTGTTGAACAGTGCCACCCTCGGAGGTTCGATTTCCATGGTTTCCTTACGTTCCAGCTTAACCAAAACTCAACCAAAACCCTTAGGAGGGAGAGAGAATACCTTTAGGAGCCTTGAAATGGTTTGAAACCTCGACGATCACCTCGGTGGTACTGTACCTCGACGGACCTCTCGGTGCTAGGGTTTTCTATGGTTTCACGGCCAAAAACACCATGGTTGTGCTCGTGGACCCTCAAGGATCCCAAATATGGCCTCTGCAACTTCGATCTGGGAGAAATGGGCTTGTTCGTACACTTGCAGAGAGAGAGAGGGAGAGAAACCTAGAGAGAGAGAAGTCCGAGAGAGAGAGAGAGAGTACACGGGAGTGAGAGAAGAGAGAGAAGGGCTCTGTGTGTGTATGTGTGGTCCAAACACCACCAAATATCCAAAGTAATTACACACACATACCTTAATTAAATGCCTAGGGGCATTTTCGTCATTTCACGACCGCCGTACGTAAACTCCGGGACGGGCTGTTACAATCTACCCTCTTGATAAAAATTTCATCCCCGAAATTTACATAACCAAAACCATGCACTAGTACTCATAAAACAACCTCGGGTACATCTCTATCATCCGATCCTCTGTCTCCCAAGTCGATTCTTCCACTGAATGGTTCCTCCACAACACTTTAACCAAATGCACTGTCTTGTTCCTCAGAACATTTTCTTTCCAATCAAGTATTGTCACCGGCTCCTCATCATAAGTCAAATCTGAACTGATCTCTAATGGTTGATGAGGTATCACATGTGAAGGATCTGCCATATAGTGACGAAGCATCGATACATGAAACACATTATGTACCTTAGACAGCTTTGACGGCAACTCAAGTCTGTAAGCAACTTCACCAACTCGCTCGGTGATCTGATAAGGTCCGATGAATCTAGGACTTAGCTTGCCTTTTTTCCCGAATTGTACTACACCTCGCCACGGCGATAACTTCAGAAATACCCAATCACCAACCTTATACACTCGATCAGTGGCATGTCTATCTGCTAAACTCTTTTGGCGATCTTGGGCCGCTTTTATATTAGACTTAATAACCTGAATGTTCTGAGTAGTCTCCTCCACTAACTCAGGGCCCACTAAAACTCGTTCACCAACCTCTGATCAACATAAAGGTGTACGACAAAGCTTGCCATATAATGCCTCGAATGGCGCCATACCAATACTCGAGTGAAAGCTGTTATTGTAGGCGAATTCCATCAAATCCAACCGCTTATGCCAAGTGTCGCCAAACTGCAACATCGAAGATCTTAGCATATCATCTAAAGTCTGAATCGTCCTCTCAGATTATCCGTCTGTCTGAGAATGATATGCCGTGCTGTATAGTAATCTCGAACCCAAAGCTTCCTGGAATGCTATCCAAAACTTAGAAGTAAATCTTGGATCTCGATCTAAAATAATACTCACAGGAACTCCATGATACTTCACAATCTTTGTGATGAACAATTCAGCCAACTTGTTCAAAGAATACTTTTCCCTCACAGGAATGAAGTGCGCTGACTTAGTAAGTCGATCAACAATCACCCAGATTCCATCATAGCTGTTTTGTGTACGGGGTAACTTGTACACAAAATCCAAAGTAATATTTTCCCATTTCCACTGTGGAACGGGAAGTGGTTGTGACAAACCAAACGGCTTCTTGATAGGAGCATATTTATGCGACTTAGTTAGCTTGTTCTTGTGCTTTTATGTTGTTAGCTCTTAGTTATTTAGTCTTTTAAACCAAATTCGTGTGTTTTCAGGTTCTAAGGACAAAGTATGCAAAAAGAAGCAATTTAGTGCATTCTAGAGCATTTTTGAGCCAAGATTGGATAGTGCAAGCATGGAGGCAAGTTGTTGGACGAGTTTGAGGAGAAAAAGGCTTGAAATCAGCCTCAAAACACACTTTCTAGAAGTCCTATCCTTTGTCCTACAAAAGTGGCGCCTCAAATCCTTCTAGAAGCTCCAAAATCTGCTACAAAACACATTCCTTCTAGAACCCTAAAAATCTGGCGCCTCCTTTCCTTCTAGAACCCTTTTCCCTTGCCTTGCAAGGCATTCCCTGCCCTTATCCTTTTGTGCCGCACCTCTCAGGCCTTTTCCCTCTTGGATTCTGATTGTTAAGCCATTTTCCTTGTGGATTTGGGTTCTACAAATCCTTTTCAGAAATTAATTGGACCACAATTCCTTTTCCAAATTAAATGCCGAACCCTAGGGCCCTAATCCATTATTTCTGCTAAGTCCAAGTCTCAATCTGATTGACCTAGGGTTTTGAGGTGCCTGTATATACATGTTTTAGGGTTTTGCTGCAGGGGAGCCAGCCATTCATCACAGAAATTCATTCATCCGCACACACCACCATTCTACACATTCAAAACACAATTCCAGCCATCTTCCAAGCCTTGCCGCAACCCACATCCATCCTAAATCCATCTCTGACCCTTTCATACGTCCATACACACCTTAGAACCCTTGTGCCGCAGCTAGTTGGGGAAGAAGAAGAACCTGTGCGCTTCATGCTTACAGATTGGAGCGTTTTAGGTGTACTTCGTTCTTGTTTTCAATGTTTAATTCGTTATTACTTTCTGAACTTGCTGTAATCATGAGTGGCTAAACCCCTAATTAGTTAGGGGGAAGTTTGAAGCCATGAACATGTTTGAGATATGAATTGATTTCTGCTAATTGTGATTTGATAAGTTATGATTGCAATTCAATTATCTGTTTTATTCATAACTGATCTGTGTATGTTTATTAAGGATGCATACTTGGTTTTCATGCATGAATCAGATGCTAGAATATAAATGAGTTTCACCTAATCGTTACAAGTTTATATTCCTGAGTAGTGAAGGTTGATTGTCACAATCGCGTTAATTGAATTCTTGGCAAACGTATCATGCATTCATAGTTACAATTGCCTCGTCAACACTTATGATTTTCATGAAACATAATGATCTCTGATTGTATCTCTATTATGCATTCATGTAGAGGACTTTTGGGAGAATGATTTGAGTTGTTGCATGCATTCATCCAATTCAATGAGTTAAGGAAAATCTGAGGGTTAATTTGTGCATCACGGTTAATCTGGGGTGTTGAGCATCATAGTTTATTGAAAAGCAATTGGAAATCGATTCGTATACAAGTGTGTCATGTGTGGAAAACGGACCTCTAACTAATCCATCCATCATCTAATTTCCTAAATTCGTTTTAGAATCTGTTTAGTTTCACAATTTGTTTGTTTGATTCAATTTCGTCAAAACCAAAACCCCCATTTACTTTCTTGTGTCAAAGTGTCTAAAATCTGTTTTGTTTGTGTTTTAGAGTGTTTTGAGTCAAGTCAAAATCCTAAATTCGTCCAAAGTTGTGTTTAGAGTCCAAAACTGCCCAGATTGTGTTTTTAGGCAGTTTTGGGTGTTTTTAGCTTGTTTTGAGTCTTTTGAGTTTGTTTTGAGTCCCTTGAGTCTTTCCAAACGTTTTTAACTTTGTTTTTGTATTTTAAGTCAGTTTAGAGGTTTTAGCAAGCCTTCCTAATCCCCGGTTTAGAACGATCCCTACTTGCATTTATACTACAATTTGACAACAAGAGGGTTTAATTTGAGTGCTTAACTTTTATCACATCAAATTTTGGCGCCGTTGCCGGGGATTAGCAACCTTGCTAATCCCTTGGTCCTTTTCTTTTCGTTTAGTTTGTTTTTATTTTAGTTTCTGACTTGTTTTGTTTTCTTGTTTTCAGGTACTAGTGTATGACTCGAAGTTCCCAACCTGTTCGTGAGCACATCTTGGACTTTGACGACGATTTTGAGCGAACTTTGAGAAGGAAAAGAAAGAATCCAGAACCTGATCTACTTAGCTCTAGTTCTAATTCCGAAACTGAAGTTGAATTTGAAGAGGATTCGGAAGAGGAGCAAGACATGGCTGCAGATAATCGAACGATCAAGGAACTTTCAGCCTCGGGATTGGACAATGCAACGCCTCTATGTATCCAATATCCTAGGGCAGCTCCAGATAAGACCGCCGAATTTGAATTAAAGTCAAGCTTGTTACATCATGTTCCAAAGTACCATGGGCTATCCATGGAGGATCCAAACAAGCACTTGAAGGAGTTTGAAGTAGTTTGTTCGAGCATGACCCCGGTGAATGTCGATGGCAGCATCTTGAAGATGAAAGCTTTTCCATTCTCTCTAATGGATAAAGCTAAAGACTGGTTGTATGAACTAGCACCTGGGACGGTTACATCTTGGGAAAGTATGAAACGAGCATTCTTGGAGAAATTTTTCCCAACTTCAAGAGTCATTCTCTTGAGGAAACGGATTAGTGGCATCCAACAAAATCAAGGTGAGTCGTTCCCAGCTTATTATGAACGTTTTAAAACTCTTGTTGCTTCATGTCCACAGCACCAAATGAAGGAGGAGCTGCTCATTCAATACTTCTACGAAGGACTCCTCCCCATTGAACGCCAAATGTTAGATGCTTCGGCGGGTGGTGCATTGGTTGACAAGACCCCGGTGGCTGCCAAGACTTTGATTGCAAACCGAGCCCTCAATGCACAACAATATGAAGGTGTTGGACAGAGAGAGAACCCACGGCAACAACATGTCAATGAGGTAAGTGCAATTTCTGAAATTCAATCACAATTAGCTAATCTTACATCTCTTGTGTCTCAGGTTGTAATTGGGTCCAAAACACAAGAAAATCAAGTTTGCACTGTGTGCTCCATCCAAGGGCATCTATTTGAGAATTGCCCTCAGTTGATCGAGAATGGTGGATGGGAATCTGCCAATGCTATTGGATTCCAAGGCCAAAATCAAACCAAATACGATCCATACTCGAACACATACAACCCCAGATGGAGAGATCACCCTAATATGAAGTAGAGAGAGCCCCAACAACCTGCACAACAAGGGGGATTTCGGCAAAACCCCCCTGGGTTCCCATGGCCATACCAACAAAATCAACCACTTCTGGCCCAACCTAGAACAGGTACGTCCATGGATAATGATCAACTTGTTCAATTATTAACTAATGTGGCGCAGGGCATGCAAAATCAAGCCAAGGAAGTGGAAGATTTGAAGAAACAAGTGGGACAGATGGCTGAATTCATGGGGAAATTCAGTAGAGAACAAGGTAAGCTACCTAGTGCAACAAATGTGAATCCGAAGGGAGGATTCGAATCTGCCCAAGCTATCATCTTGCGTAGTGGAAAAGAAATTGGAACTGAGGCCAACACTCCCAAATCTGCCCAGAAAGAAGATGAAAAGCTGCAAAACGAGGAAGGGAGCATTAGCACACCCATGGCAAGGGTGAAACAACCCTTGCCCCAGGCCCTTATCCTTCCTAACTCGGCCAAACAAGGTAAATTGGTTTCAAATTCACTTAACACTAATCTGACCAATGTTCCTTTTCCTCGTAGGTTCACGCAATCGAAGAAGGATGAGAATGAGAAGGACATTCTTGAAACATTCCGGAAAGTGCAAGTGAACATACCACTCCTTGATGCAATTAAACAAGTCCCGAAATATGCCAAATTTCTCAAGGAGCTGTGCACAACCAAGAGAAGAATGTCGAACAAAGAGGTCGTTAAGGTAAGTGAAAATGTTTCAGCCGTATTGCAACGTAAACTGCCCCCTAAATGCAAAGACCCCGGTAGTTTTACGATTCCTTGTGTAATTAGCACTAATCGGTTTGAACATGCAATGCTTGACTTAGGTGCATCTATAAATGTCATGCCTTATTCCATTTATGCATCTATGAATTTGGGAGAATTGAAATAGGATGGTGTGATTATACAATTGGCTGATCGTTCTAAGAATTGAAATAGGATGGTGTGATTATACAATTGGCTGATCGTTCTAACGCATACCCAAAAGGTGTTTTGGAAGATGTTTTAGTGCAGGTGAACCATTTGATCTTCCCGGCTGATTTTTACGTTCTAGACATAGAAGATTCAGCCCATTCCACATCCTTGCCGATTCTCCTTGGTAGGCCATTCATAAAGACAGCCCGCACAAAGATAGATGTATTCAAGGGAACCTTGACGATGGAATTCGATGGGGAAGTTATTGATTTTAATATTTCTGAAACTATGAGATACCCTAGTGATGATCACTCTTGTTTTTCTATTGATGTTGTTGATTCTTTGGCGCAGGAGTATCTTGAGGGATTGAACGAGGATGCCCTTGAAATAGCCATTACGAAGGGAATAGAACTCAAAAACCAAGAAATTGGAGCAATGCAAACACACGGCCAGATTGGGGAGTCCTTTGCCGTGCCCTTTAATGAAGAAGTTGCAGAGGTTGTGGCTGCCCTTGAGTCATTACCACAACAATATGGTAAGGTCCCGCTCTCAATTTCAAGTTCAGTTTCTACTAAGATTCTACCTTCTGTTATTCAGGCACCCACTCTTGAACTTAAGCCATTGCCGGACCATTTGAAGTATGTGTTTTTGGGAAATGACGAGACATTGCCCGTCATTGTTTCTTCAAGTCTCACGGCACATGAGGAAGAAAAGCTTGTGAGGGTGCTACGAGAGCACAAAACGGCCATAGGGTGGACTTTGGCCGACATTAGGGGAATTAGCCCCACCACGTGCATGCACCGCATACTTCTTGAGGAGGGGACTAAACCATCTCGAGAGGCCCAACGCCGTCTCAACCCTCCAATGATGGAAGTTGTGAAGAAGGAAATAATCAAGCTCTTAGATTGTGGAGTGATCTATCCTATTTTCGATAGCCGTTGGGTTTCACCAATTCAAGTAGTTCCCAAGAAGTCTGGAGTTACAGTTGTCAAGAATGCAGAGAATGAGTTGGTGCCTACACGAATTCAAACTGGATGGCGAGTTTGTATTGATTATAGGAAGCTAAACGCCACAACAAGGAAAGATCACTTTCCTTTGCCATTCATTGACCAAATGCTTGAAAGGTTAGCCGGTCATGCTTTTTATTGTTTTCTTGATGGATATTCTGGATATAACCAAATTGTGATAGCCCCGGACGATCAAGAGAAGACCACATTCACATGTCCCTTTGGAACTTTTGCTTATCGTTGCATGCCATTTGGCCTATGCAACGCACCTGCCACTTTCCAAAGGTGTATGGTAAGTATTTTCTCTGATTTCGTTGAGAAGATAATTGAGGTATTTATGGATGATTTCAGTGTATTTGGGGATTCTTTCGATAATTGTTTGGATAATCTGACCTTGATCTTGAAAAGATGTGTTGAAACTAATCTTGTTTTGAATTGGGAAAAATGTCATTTTATGGTCAAACAAGGTATAGTTTTAGGCCATATCGTTTCTGAAAAAGGAATTGAAGTAGATAAATCAAAGATAGACCTTGTTCGTCACTTACCCTCTCCTACTTCGGTTAGAGAGCTTCGTTCTTTTCTTGGCCATGTAGGGTTTTATAGGCGCTTCATCAAGGATTTTTCCAAGATTTCCAGCCCCCTTTGCCGATTGCTTGAAAAAGATGTACCCTTTAAGTTTGATGAGGAGTGTGAATCGGCATTCAAGCAACTCAAGGAGAAGCTCACTTCGGCCCCTATCATTGTTCCTCCAGATTGGAGCCGTCCCTTTGAGCTTATGTGCGATGCATCCGATTATGCATTAGGAGCTGTTTTGGGGCAAAGACAAGACAAGCAGCCGCATGTCATATACTACGCCTCTCGGACGCTCAATGATGCCCAGTTGAACTACTCTACAACGGAAAAAGAACTTCTAGCTGTTGTCTTTGCTTTAGATAAATTTCGTTCTTATTTAATTGGCACTAAAGTGATTGTTTATACTGATCATGCAGCCTTGAAGTACTTACTAACGAAGAAGGAAGCAAAACCTAGGCTTATTCGTTGGATGCTTCTTCTTCAAGAGTTCGACATCGAAATCCGAGACAAGAAGGGAAGCGAGAATGTGGTGGCTGACCACTTGAGCCGAATGGTCCATGAAGAGCATGAGCATGCCGTGCCTATCCCACAAACCTTCCCCGATGAGCAGCTGCTGTCCATTGAGGTAAGTGAACCTTGGTATGCTGATTTGGTGAATTACTTAGTGTCTAAACAAGTTCCAAGCACTCTCACCAAGCACCAAGGTGAAAAACTTCGAAAAGATGCACGATTCTATGTTTGGGATGATCCGTATTTGTGGAAGTATTGCTCTGATCAGATTTTGCGTAGATGTGTGCATGATTGTGAATTTCATTCAATTCTAAGATTTTGTCATACTTATGCTTGTGGTGGACATTTTGGTACCCAAAGAACGGCTTTAAAAGTTCTTGAATGTGGATTTTATTGGCCCACTTTGTTTAAAGATGCTAGAACTTTTTGCTTAACCTGTGATCGTTGTCAAAGAATGGGAAGTATAGGTGCCAAAGACCAAATGCCGCAGCAACCCCTATCCTTTGTTGAAATTTTCGACGTTTAGGGTATTGATTTTATGGGTCCTTTCCCTCCATCTTATTGTTTCACTTATATCTTGCTAGCAGTTGATTATGTTTCAAAATGGGTGGAAGCAAAAGCCACCCGTACTAACGATTATAAGGTTGTTGCAGATTTTGTGAAAACTAACATTTTTGCTAGGTTTGGAATGCCTAGAGTTCTCATCAGTGATGGAGGCTCCCATTTCTGTAATTGAACCATTGAAGCTTTGCTCAAGAAGTACAACATTACGCATAAGGTTTCAACACCTTAACATCCTCAAACCAATGGGCAAGCCGAGGTTTCGAATAGGGAGATCAAGCAAATACTAGAGAAAACCGTGGGGCCAACAAGGAGGGACTGGAGCTTGCACTTGGATGATGCATTGTGGGCTTATCGTACGGCCTACAAAACTCCCTTGGGCATGTCACATTTTCGGCTCATCTATGTCAAGCCATGCCATTTGCCCGTCGAGTTTGAGTACAAAGCACATTCGGCTGTGAAAACCTCAACTTGGATATAGATGCCGCAGGGGTGCATAGAAAGCTCCAATTGAATGAACTCGAGGAGATTAGGCACGAGGCTTACGAGAATGCCCGCATTTACAAGGACAAGACCAAGGCGTATCATGACAAGATGCTTCGTACAAAGACATTCTCTAAGGGGCAGAAAGTGCTCCTCTTTGATTCTCACCTTCGGTTATTCCCCGGTAAGTTACGTTCTAAGTGGATTGGACCCTTTGTTGTTACTAATGTTTTTCCTCATGGTGCAGTCCAAGTCCAAAGCTTGAAAACCGGACATGAGTTCAAGGTGAATGGGCATCGTTTGAAGCCCTATTACGACCTGTTTGAGGAGCATGTGGTGGAGGACCTACCCCTCCATGCCGTGGGCTCCAAGGAAGCTTGAAAGATGGTATTCGTCCGGCTGCAAGACGTTAAAGCAAGCGCTTCGTGGGAGGCAACCCATGCCAATGAAGAACACCTAGAATCGGCTCTACATCCAGATTTGCTTCCTTTCACCCTTTTTCCTTGTTGCCTTTATCTTTCTATGTTTATGTGTTGCTTGTTTGATTGTTTTTATGTTAGTTTATGTTTGAAACATTGAGGACAATGTTTGGTTTAAGTGTGGGGGGGGTACACAAGTTGTTTTTGCATGATTTTCGTGGGATTTTATCACCTATCACTTCAAATGTTGTTTTCAGTGTTTTTAAGTGTTTTTAAGCTGTTTTGAAGTCTTTTTGTGTGTGTTGACATAAAAATCCGAAAATTTCAAAAAAAAAAAAAGAGTTGTTTTTGTGTGTTTGTTTGTGTCTTAGGGTACCTTCCAACACAATGATGAGGATTCGGTTTTTAATTGCATGACTATTAAGGAACGTTATAAACATGGATGGATGTTTGAATTGCTCTTTGGTTTATGCTTGATTATGGTTATAGTTCATGAGTTCAAGTTTAATCAAAAAGGAAAAAAATCAGTTTTTGTAACATGCTTGAAGGAAGAATCTCCTACTATCGCTACAACCCTGAGAGACTTGAGCCTAAACGTTTTATTTGGAGAGTTAATAATCTGTGCATTTATTGTTTTCTAAAGTTGTTGCATGATCTCATCATTCTTTGCTTGGTTGCTACTTAGAAGGCGTTTCATCATTTAGTTCCAAATACTAGAACTCATACTCGTTTCATTCAAAGCATGATATTGAAATGCATAACACATAACAAGATGAAGTTGTGTAGTGAACCAGTGCCAAATAGCCTTATCCCTGTGCATTAAGTTTTGTAGGATTAACCCCCGTTGAGCCTTGTTTAGCCTATGTTCTTTGTTAACCCACGTTTTCCCTACCTAGCCTAGATTAGGACCATCCTTACCCTTGTTCTTAATGCGTAGTGAAGCATGACCTAGAGTGAATTCCCTTTGTTCGTTATTTGGCAGCAACCAAGTGTGGAGGAAGGGATTTTTGTACGTTCATGTGTGCCAAGGTATCAATGAGGCACGGGTGGAGAAAAAAAATGAAGGAAAAACAAGAAAAAAAAAAAAAGAGAAAACAAAAGAAAAAATTCGTGGAAAAAAGAAGAAGAAAAAGAAAAAGTTGTGAAATGTGTGAAAAGAGTTGAAAAATAAGTGAGAATAAGCTCACAAGTGTTGGCTGTTGAAGAAAGGGTCCAAAAAGTTGAATTCGGCCCTAAGTATATGTGATCTTCCCCTTTAGGTATTAAAGTTTGTGGCTACGTTCAAAGGGAGTTCTAAGTGTCATATTCATTACTTTGCTCGCTATTGCTTTAAGAATGTTTGTTTTCCTTACATTTCTTTGTTAACCAATTCCCTTAGCCCCGTTTCAACCTTATACTTCTATCTTGAGTGTTGTGTGTTTCAATATGTGGAGTTTGGGATTGGTATGAGCATATGGTGTCCCTAGTTCTCGCATCTAAGTAGTAGCATTCCGTTCATGAGATCATATCTAAACATGCTTATTTCACTCCAGAAATTGCTTTCCTTGTTATAAACATATGTGAGTGTTTGTTTTCATGTTTACATCAATCTTCTCACATATAACTAGTATAGGGAGTGTAGTTAGAAAATCTGAGTGAAAATAAGAGTGTACCTAGTGAAGAATTGAGTGAATTCTCTAAGGCATGTTACTACATTCAAAACATTGTTTTAATTGGTTAAATGCGAGCTAATGAATGGTGACTGTGATTAAGTATGTACTAAAGTGTGGGGATGACAAAAATCTATGGTTATGATGATCTTGAATATGTCATGTGTGTTGGAAATCCCTGAGGTGAACGTTGGAAGGTCTAGTTTGTTTGTGTTTGTTTTGTTTTGTTTGTTTTGTTTTGCTCGAGGACTAGCAAAAGCTAAGTGTGGGGGAATTTGATAGGAGCATATTTATGCGACTTAGTTAGCTTGTTCTTGTGCTTTTATGTTGTTAGCTCTTAGTTATTTAGTCTTTTAAGCCAAATTCGTGTGTTTTCAGGTTCTAAGGACAAAGTATGCAAAAAGAAGCAATATAGAGCATTCTAGAGCATTTTTGAGCCAAGATTGGATAATGCAAGCATGGAGGCAAGTTGTTGGACGAGTTTGAAGAGAAAAAGGCTTGAAATCAGCCTCAAAACACACTTTCTAGAAGTCCTATCCTTTGTCCTACAAAAGTGGCGCCTCAAATCCTTCTAGAAGCTCCAAAATCTGCTACAAAACACATTCCTTCTAGAACCCTAAAAATCTGGCGCCTCCTTTCCTTCTAGAATCCTTTTCCCTTGCCTTGCAAGGCATTCCCTACCCTTATCCTTTTGTGCCGTACCTCTCAGGCCTTTTCCCTCTTGGATTCTGATTGTTAGGCCATTTTCCTTGTGGATTTGGGTTCTACAAATCCTTTTCAGAAATTAATTGGACCACAATTCCTTTTCCAATTAAATGCCGAACCCTAGGGCCCTAATCCATTATTTCTGCTAAGTCCAAGTCCCAATCTGATTGACCTAGGGTTTTGAGGTGCCTATATATATATGTTTTAGGGTTTTGCCGCAGGGGAGCCAGCCATTCATCACAGAAGTTCATTCATCCGCACACACCACCATTCTACACATTCAAAACACAATTCCAGCCATCTTCCAAGCCTTGCCGCAACCCACATCCATCCTAAATCCATCTCTGACCCTTTCATACATCCATACACACCCTAGAACCCTTGTGCCGCAGCTAGTTGGGGAAGAAGAAGAACCTGTGCGCTTCATGATTGCAGATTGGAGCGTTTTAGGTGTACTTCGTTCTTGTTTTCAATGTTTAATTCGTTATTACTTTCTGAACTTGCTGTAATCATGAGTTGCTAAACCCCTAATTAGTTAGGGGGAAGTTTGAAGCCATGAACATGTTTGAGATATGAATTGATTTCTGCCAATTGTGATTTGATAAGTTATGATTGCAATTCAATTATCTGTTTTATTCATAACTGATCTGTGTATGTTTATTAAGGATGCATACTTGGTTTTCATGCATGAATCAGATGCTAGAATATAAATGAGTTTCACCTAATCGTTACAAGTTTATATTCTTGAGTAGTGAAGGTTGATTGTCACAATCGCGTTAATTGAATTCTTGGCAAACGTATCATGCATTCATAGTTACAATTGCCTCGTCAACACTTATGATTTTCATGAAACATAATGATCTCTGATTGTATCTCTATTATGCATTCATGTAGAGGACTTTTGGGAGAATGATTTGAGTTGTTGCATGCATTCATCCAATTCAATGAGTTAAGGAAAATCTGAGGGTTAATTTGTGCATCACGGTTAATCTGGGGTGTTGAGCATCATAGTTTATTGAAAAGCAATTGGAAATCGATTCGTATATAAGTGTGTCATGTGTGGAAAACGGACCTCTAACTAATCCATCCATCATCTAATTTCCTAAATTCGTTTTAGAATCTGTTTAGTTTCACAATTTGTTTGTTTGATTCAATTTCATCAAAACCAAAACCCCCATTTACTTTCTTGTGTCAAAGTGTCTAAAATCTGTTTTGTTTGTGTTTTAGAGTGTTTTGAGTCAAGTCAAAACCCTAAATTCGTCCAAAGTTGTGTTTAGAGTCCAAAACTGCCCAGATTGTGTTTTTAGGCAGTTTTGGGTGTTTTTAGCTTGTTTTGAGTCTTTTGAGTTTGTTTTGAGTCCCTTGAGTCTTTCCAAACGTTTTTAACTTTGTTTTTGTATTTTAAGTCAGTTTAGAGGTTTTAGCAAGCCCTCCTAATCCCCGGTTTAGAACGATCCCTACTTGCATTTATACTACAATTTGACAACAAGAGGGTTTAATTTGAGTGCTTAACTTTTATCACATCACTTCTTCCTCTCAGCTTTAACCTGCTGGCACACGATACACCTACTTACATACTCAGCAATTTCCCTTTTCATACCTGGCCAATAATAAAATGGCCTAATGGTATGATACATTTTAGTTCCTCCTAGATGCATCGCATAATCTGAAATATGTGCCTTATCAAGAATTGCCTTCTTTAATTCCTCATTATTTGGCACGTACATCTTATTTCCTTGCATAAGCATGCCATCCGTCTCTCTAACTCTGAGATCTTTCTTCTTCCCTTGATTCCTCAAATGAATTAACTCTTGAATCTTTTCATTATTCATCTGAGTCTCGAGTATACGATCAAGCAGAATAGGCCTAACTTGGAAACTAGCAAGTAAGGCTCTTTCTTGCTTTGCCACAGCTCTTTCTTCTCATTATTCCAATTTCACTCCAGTAGACCTCAAATCTACAAAAAGATGAACACAAGAAGCATACAAAGCATTAACCCGACCTTGAGATTTCCTACTCAAAGCATCAGCCACTACATTAGCATGTCCAGGATGATACTCAATCGTGCAATCGTAGTCACTTAGCAACTCAATCCATCTTCGCTGACGAAGATTCAAATCTTTCTGCGCGAACAAGTACTGGAGACTCTTGCGATCTAAGAAAATCCTACACTTCTCACCATAGAGATAATGTCTCCAAATCTTCGAAGCGAAAATAATGGCTGCCAATTCCAAATGATGTGTAGGGTAATTCATCTCGTGAGGCTTTAACTGAAGCATCGCTGACAGAATATTCCGTCTTCGTCTACCTCTGGACTCCGGCGACCGTCGCCATCGCCGAAAAACTGGGAAAATTTCTAACCATCTAATCTGACTCATTTTTCAACTATTTTCTTCGAAATTTGTACCAAACGAAAGCTTAGAGTGAGGAGAATGACGTTATACCTATTTGAAGCTTCAAATCTCACGAAATCACGTCGGAGCAAGCTCGAAAATTCGATGACCTCTGCAACTCCTCATATCTGGGCTTTCTGACTTCCAATTTTTACCAACGATGCACTCCGAGCATCGATAGAAGGTCCTTAAGCTTGCTATGGTCCTAAAAATTGAAGAAACTCACGGGTTTAAAAGTTGGTGAACAGTGCCACCCTCGGAGGTTCGATTTCTATGGTTTCCTTACGTTCCAGCTTAACCAAAACTCAACCAAAACCCTTAGGAGGGAGAGAGAATACCTTTAGGAGCCTTGAAATGGTTTGAAACCTAGACGATCACCTCGGTGGTACTGTACCTCGACGAACCTCTCGGTGCTAGGGTTTTCTATGGTTTCATGCCCAAAAACACCATGGTTGTGCTCGTGGACCCTCAAGGATCCCAAATATGGCCTCTGCAACTTCGATCTGGGAGAAATGGGCTTGTTCGTACACTTGCAGAGAGAAAGAGGGAGAGAAACCGAGAGAGAGAGAAGTCTGAGGGAGAGAGTGCACTGGAGTGAGAGAAGAGAGAGAATGGCTCTGTGTGTGTATGTGTGGTCCAAACACCACCAAATATCCAAAGTAATTACACACACATACCTTAATTAAATGCCTATGGGCATTTCTATGGGCATTTTCGTCATTTCACAACCACCGTACATAAACCCCGGGACGGGCTGTTACATGTAACCCGCTAAGAAAATATATTTAAATCAATAAATAATCAAATGAAAAATGTAATACTAAAAAGTAAGTAAGATCAAAGAATCTTACGATAAAGATTTAATCTCACATAAGTGAGAATAAATCCTATGGCTATTGTTGTATAGAGGTTTTTATGAGTTGATTACATCCAGTTATTGTTTCATAAATCGTGAATGCAATTTGCTTAACTGTTTGATTTAAAACTTATTTGTTTGTATTGATTGAGGATGCATACTTAGTTTGCATGCATGAATTTGATGCTAAAATATAAGGGAGTTTCACCTAATAGTTACAAACTTATATTTACAAGTAGTGGAGGTTGCTAGTCACGATCGCATTAAGTAAATTCTTGGCAGGAGTGTTATGCTTTTCATAGTCACAAATGCCTTGTCAATGCTTATAATTTTCACAGAGCTTAATGATCTTTGATTGTATTTCTATTATGCTTTTCATGTAGAGATCTATTGGAGAATAATTTAGGTTGACGATGCGTATTCCATCCAATTCAATGAATTTTGGAAAATCTGAGAGTTAAAGCAGTGCTGTCACAGTTAACTCGGGGCATTGAGGTTCAAGGTTTATAGAAAGAATAACTGGAAATCGACTTGTGTTGCATATGTGTCATGTGTGGAGAAGGACCCTCTAGCTAGCCTTTCACCCATCCAAAACACCCAATTTCGTACCTTTGTTACTTTGTTTCTTTAATTTGCTTAGTTTTAGTTAATTTCGTCAAAAACCCAATTCCCTTTACTTTGTTGTGTCAAATTAGTTAGAATCTGTCTAAATTAGGTTTTCTTTAGTGTTTTGAGTCTTATTAGTCTAGAATTCGTCCAAATAACTCCCTAAAGTCTGTTTTGAGTCTAGTTGTTAGTTTTGTGCTATTTTAAGTTGTTTTGAGTCTTTAGAGTCTAGTTAAGTAAGTGTTTTTAAATTTAGTTTTGTGTTTTTGAGTCAGATTTGCGTAGATTAGCATCCCTTCTAATCCCCGGCTAGAACAATCCCTACTTACACATACTACATTGATAGGGTTTAAGTTTGAGTGCAATTTAATTTCACATCACTCGACGTCTCGGTTGACTTTTTAGGTTTAACCGTTGACTTTCCCGTTGACTTTTTGCAAAATTTTCCGAGGACCCTTCTTAGCGTATTTCGACGTCCTGATTCCAAATATGTGCTCTGTTTTCCCAAATTCAATTGTTTTATTTGAGTTTTACTAATGGTTTCCAATATTATGCATAGGTGTGATTGCTATCGGAGACTTAGATTTTCTTAGCTCGAACGGTTACGGCTTCACAAGTATCTGTGAGTGGGTCTTTTCTTTTATATAGTATATATATTAATTGAGTTTCCATACATATGTTAATAATGGATTTTCTAAGTGATGCCATAATTAAATTGACGTTATAAGAATTGTGGCGACGATTGAAATTGTGAGATTATTATGAATTCTACGAGATGCACAGGTATGCATGGATACCTTATTTATATTTACGGTAGTGAATAGTATTATGTCAACGTAAATTATTGATTTACCGCTGTATGATTTTGTTTACGTTATCTGCTCATCGTTGCTGCACCGGTGTTAGTGCTTGCTCGGGCCACGACCAGTCTTTCACGTGTATGTTCACATTGCACCGTATGCTCACTTTGGATCCATTGTAGGTGCTAGTCCTGTCCTAGATTGCTATAGGCAATTAGGACTCGTATGTGATGCGCATAGCGCTAGTCTTCACGTGATTGTAGTACTATAACGTATATCATTATTACACCCAGTCATGTTCATGTCAGAATATCTCTACATGAACTTGTGTGTCAGCATATGTTGATGAGCACTCGATGTAATATGTTTGTTATGTGACATTAATTGATTACCGGACGTTAGGTGTGTATTTACGAACTATTGTGACTTATTGAATTCTTGAGATATTGCAGGCTATGGTAACTACTTTCATACTATACATAATATGTATATTTGGAAACTATACTTGTTTTACGGCGAGTGGTTATTATGTTTTCAAAAAGGTTTTTACAAAGCTTTATTTTTAAGCCCACTCACCCTTGTTTTTTTCCCCCTCCAGGTTTTAGTGGCAGTTTCGTGTCGATGAGGATTTCTGGCATAAAGTTGGTATTAAAGACTACTGTCGATGGTCTAATTCTTATTCTAATTTTACTATACTTTATTTATGCCTTGACATCACGTGTGAAATGGGTTCATTCCCGCTCACAAGCCCACTCTTTCATTTAGGCACTTCTAGGTTTAAATTTACTCACATTTTCCACATCACTACGCTTTATGGCTTCATCACCCTCCTAGTGTCGGCCAGCATAGCTCGGTTCAGAGTCCAGATGGACATTCCGGGTCGGGGTGTGTCAGTTTTGAACTCCCCTAAAAATACTATTCATGAGGTTTTGTAGGTTTTTTTAAATTCCAAACAACGATATACCCATCATCAAAGCGTAGAGGATGCAATCACAAGTGTTTGCATATTTTTTTCACGTTTTTCGTACTTGTAAATTAATTATTATGAATTTTTAATGTGCTTTGGTATTTTTGAATTGCTTTGGTATTTTTAATGTGCTTTGGAAATTGTCTCACTTATGGGAGATTAAATATCATGACTATTGTAGTAAGGTTTCTTAGTAGTTTAAAATTGTCAAACTAACTTTTTTCTTATTGGACTGAAATGGGTTAATGACCCGATTAGTTAACGTGTTGACTTGAACATACGTGTGGCGTACCTTTATTTATATTGCCCAAGCTTTTTCATAATACTTTTAGGTACACACCAATACTAGAAATACTTGGTCCAAACTATATTGTCTTTGCTAGCCTAGCTTCCTAGAATAAGTAATGACTTAGCTATCAAAACCAGAACAAAAAAAAGCATAAGATAAACAAAGGATTCGTATTCAGTAATCCGACATTTTAACAATTTTTACCATTTGTTTACTAGACTGAAGAAATATTGTTTTGATGTGAGAATTACTTGACACTCAAATTAAAACCCTATCGACGTAGTATATGAAAGTAGGGATCGTTTAAGGCCGGGGATTAGAAGGGATGCTAATCTATACAAATTAAACTCTAAAACACTAAAACTGGACTCTAGACAATGAAAACAGGTACTATGGGTCAATCTGAACGAATTTTAACTTCAAACAACTTAAAACAACCTAACTTGACTCAAATAACACAAAACAAACTTAAAACAACAAATAAAACTCAACTAGGCAGATTCTAGACACTAGAGACTCAAAACAGGCTAAATAGACTCAAAACAACCAAACTAACTTAAACAGACTCAAAACAGATTCTAAGGGATGAATTGGATGACTTTTGGACTAGTTAGACTCAAAACACTAAAAGGAGACAGATTTGGACGAATTTAAACAAACTAAGACTCAATTAAGAACTAAGGGGGTTTTTGGACGATTTAAGCAAAACTAAGCAGATTTAAGCAAACAAAGTAAATTGAAAGAGATAAAGGTGAATTCAGGGGTGAAAACTAGTTAAAGGGTTCTTCTCCACACATGAACATATGCATACGAATTGATTTCCAGTTATTCTTTCGATAAACCATGAATGACAATGCTCCAAATTAATTGTATAGAACTAATTAATTCTCAGATTTCCCTAAGTTCATTGAATTGAATGGATAACGCATCACAACCAAATTATTCTTATCAAGTCCCCTAACTATGGAATACGCATGATAGAGATACATATCAAAGATCATTAAGTTCCATGGAAATCATAAACATTGACAAGGCATTCATAACTATGGAAGACGCATGTTAATCCAGCCTAGGGTTTACTTAACATGATTGTGACTAGCAACCTTTACTACTTGTGAATATAAGTTCATAACGATTAGGTGAAATTCCCTTATATTCTAGCATCAAATTCATGCATGTAAACTAAGTATGCATCCTTAATCAACACACAAGAACAAGTTCTTCATAAAACAGATAAGTAAATCACATTCATAATTTATGAAACAATAACTGAAGGTAATCAATTCATATCAAACATATGTCCATGGCTTTGAATCCACCTCTAACTAAAACGAAATTAGTTCCACATGTTCAACATAATTGAAAAGCAAGTTAAATTAAACATAGAAACGAAACAAGAGAAGAAAGAACTCCTCCCTCTCTAATGGAAGCCACGGCAAGGCCTTGTCTTCCCTTCTCTGCAGCAAAATATGGATTTCTGAAGGTGGGTGGTGTAGAATTCGTATGGATGGGTGGTGGTCTGCGGCAAGGCTTGGGAATATGTATATATAGCATGGCAAACCCTAGGGAAATCAGTTTAGGACTTGGACTTAGCAGAAAAATAGGATTAGGGTGCGGCAATTAATTTGGAAAAGGAATTGTGGTCCAATTAATTTCTGAAAAGGATTTGTAGAACCCAAATCCACAAGGAAAAGTCCTAACAATCAGAATCCAAGAGGGAAAGGGCCTGAAAGGTGCGGCACAAAGGGATAAGGCAGGGAATGCCTTGCAAGGCAAGGAAAAGACCTTCTAGAAAGGAGGGAGACGCCAGATTTTTAGGCTTCTAGAGAGAATGTGTTTCTGGGCAGATTTTGGGGTTTCTAGAAGAGTTTGGGGCGCCACTTTTGTAGGGGAATGGATAGGACTTCTAGAAATCAGGTTTTAAGTCCCCTAAACTGAAGAAAACAGGTTAGGATAAGATAAGGTGAGATAAGATAAGGATTGGGTAAGATAAGATAAGATAAGGTTGTTTTGGATAATGTTTTGGATAATTCTCCTTCTTTTGAGCTGATTCCTTATCTTCAATGATTTGAATTTATTTCTCCAACCTTGAAACATATTCCCAACTCCATTTAAACTCCAAATTCGTCCATCTTCATGCCCATTGCTTGTGCTATCCATTCCAAGCCCAGATTTGCTCTAAAATGCTCCAAAATGCATCTTTTTGCCAACTTTGCTTCTAGGACCTAAAAACACACGAAAATGACTTTAAACACCATACTAAGCAACAAATAGCTAAGCAAATGCAAGAAAACACACTAACTAAGTAGCATAAATATGCTCCTATCAAATTCCCCCACACTTAGCTTTTGCTAGTCCTCAAGCAAAACAAAACAAACAAAACGTAACCTAAACCTTCCAACGTTCACCTCAGGGATCTTCAATGATACATAACATGCCAAAGATCATTACTCCCACAGATTTTAGTTATCCCTACCCTTGAGCACATACTTAATCAAAGTTACCACACATTAGCTCGCATTTGCTTAAATCGTCCAAAAACCCCCTTAGTTCTTAATTGAGTCTTAGTTTGTTTAAATTCGTCCAAATCTGTCTCCTTTTAGTGTTTTGAGTCTAACTAGTCCAAAAGTCATCCAATTCATCCCTTAGAATCTGTTTTGAGTCTGTTTAAGTTAGTTTGGTTGTTTTGAGTCTATTTAGCCTGTTTTGAGTCTCTAGTGTCTAGAATCTGCCTAGTTGAGTTTTATTTGTTGTTTTAAGTTTGTTTTGTGTTATTTGAGTCAAGTTAGGTTGTTTTAAGTTGTTTGAAGTTAAAATTCGTTCAGATTGACCCATAGTACCTGTTTTCATTGTCTAGAGTCCAGTTTTAGTGTTTTAGAGTTTAATTTGTATAGATTAGCATCCCTTCTAATCCCCGGCAACGGCGCCAAAATTTGATGTGAGAATTACTTGACACTCAAATTAAAACCCTATCGACGTAGTATATGAAAGTAGGGATCGTTTAAGGCCGGGGATTAGAAGGGATGCTAATCTATACAAATTAAACTCTAAAACACTAAAACTGGACTCTAGACAATGAAAACAGGTACTATGGGTCAATCTGAACGAATTTTAACTTCAAACAACTTAAAACAACCTAACTTGACTCAAATAACACAAAACAAACTTAAAACAACAAATAAAACTCAACTAGGCAGATTCTAGACACTAGAGACTCAAAACAGGCTAAATAGACTCAAAACAACCAAACTAACTTAAACAGACTCAAAACAGATTCTAAGGGATGAATTGGATGACTTTTGGACTAGTTAGACTCAAAACACTAAAAGGAGACAGATTTGGACGAATTTAAACAAACTAAGACTCAATTAAGAACTAAGGGGGTTTTTGGACGATTTAAGCAAAACTAAGCAGATTTAAGCAAACAAAGTAAATTGAAAGAGATAAAGGTGAATTCAGGGGTGAAAACTAGTTAAAGGGTTCTTCTCCACACATGAACATATGCATACGAATTGATTTCCAGTTATTCTTTCGATAAACCATGAATGACAATGCTCCAAATTAATTGTATAGAACTAATTAATTCTCAGATTTCCCTAAGTTCATTGAATTGAATGGATAACGCATCACAACCAAATTATTCTTATCAAGTCCCCTAACTATGGAATACGCATGATAGAGATACATATCAAAGATCATTAAGTTCCATGGAAATCATAAACATTGACAAGGCATTCATAACTATGGAAGACGCATGTTAATCCAGCCTAGGGTTTACTTAACATGATTGTGACTAGCAACCTTTACTACTTGTGAATATAAGTTCATAACGATTAGGTGAAATTCCCTTATATTCTAGCATCAAATTCATGCATGTAAACTAAGTATGCATCCTTAATCAACACACAAGAACAAGTTCTTCATAAAACAGATAAGTAAATCACATTCATAATTTATGAAACAATAACTGAAGGTAATCAATTCATATCAAACATATGTCCATGGCTTTGAATCCACCTCTAACTAAAACGAAATTAGTTCCACATGTTCAACATAATTGAAAAGCAAGTTAAATTAAACATAGAAACGAAACAAGAGAAGAAAGAACTCCTCCCTCTCTAATGGAAGCCACGGCAAGGCCTTGTCTTCCCTTCTCTGCAGCAAAATATGGATTTCTGAAGGTGGGTGGTGTAGAATTCGTATGGATGGGTGGTGGTCTGCGGCAAGGCTTGGGAATATGTATATATAGCATGGCAAACCCTAGGGAAATCAGTTTAGGACTTGGACTTAGCAGAAAAATAGGATTAGGGTGCGGCAATTAATTTGGAAAAGGAATTGTGGTCCAATTAATTTCTGAAAAGGATTTGTAGAACCCAAATCCACAAGGAAAAGTCCTAACAATCAGAATCCAAGAGGGAAAGGGCCTGAAAGGTGCGGCACAAAGGGATAAGGCAGGGAATGCCTTGCAAGGCAAGGAAAAGACCTTCTAGAAAGGAGGGAGACGCCAGATTTTTAGGCTTCTAGAGAGAATGTGTTTCTGGGCAGATTTTGGGGTTTCTAGAAGAGTTTGGGGCGCCACTTTTGTAGGGGAATGGATAGGACTTCTAGAAATCAGGTTTTAAGTCCCCTAAACTGAAGAAAACAGGTTAGGATAAGATAAGGTGAGATAAGATAAGGATTGGGTAAGATAAGATAAGATAAGGTTGTTTTGGATAATGTTTTGGATAATTCTCCTTCTTTTGAGCTGATTCCTTATCTTCAATGATTTGAATTTATTTCTCCAACCTTGAAACATATTCCCAACTCCATTTAAACTCCAAATTCGTCCATCTTCATGCCCATTGCTTGTGCTATCCATTCCAAGCCCAGATTTGCTCTAAAATGCTCCAAAATGCATCTTTTTGCCAACTTTGCTTCTAGGACCTAAAAACACACGAAAATGACTTTAAACACCATACTAAGCAACAAATAGCTAAGCAAATGCAAGAAAACACACTAACTAAGTAGCATAAATATGCTCCTATCAAATTCCCCCACACTTAGCTTTTGCTAGTCCTCAAGCAAAACAAAACAAACAAAACGTAACCTAAACCTTCCAACGTTCACCTCAGGGATCTTCAATGATACATAACATGCCAAAGATCATTACTCCCACAGATTTTAGTTATCCCTACCCTTGAGCACATACTTAATCAAAGTTACCACACATTAGCTCGCATTTGCTTAAATCGTCCAAAAACCCCCTTAGTTCTTAATTGAGTCTTAGTTTGTTTAAATTCGTCCAAATCTGTCTCCTTTTAGTGTTTTGAGTCTAACTAGTCCAAAAGTCATCCAATTCATCCCTTAGAATCTGTTTTGAGTCTGTTTAAGTTAGTTTGGTTGTTTTGAGTCTATTTAGCCTGTTTTGAGTCTCTAGTGTCTAGAATCTGCCTAGTTGAGTTTTATTTGTTGTTTTAAGTTTGTTTTGTGTTATTTGAGTCAAGTTAGGTTGTTTTAAGTTGTTTGAAGTTAAAATTCGTTCAGATTGACCCATAGTACCTGTTTTCATTGTCTAGAGTCCAGTTTTAGTGTTTTAGAGTTTAATTTGTATAGATTAGCATCCCTTCTAATCCCCGGCAACGGCGCCAAAATTTGATGTGAGAATTACTTGACACTCAAATTAAAACCCTATCGACGTAGTATATGAAAGTAGGGATCGTTTAAGGCCGGGGATTAGAAGGGATGCTAATCTATACAAATTAAACTCTAAAACACTAAAACTGGACTCTAGACAATGAAAACAGGTACTATGGGTCAATCTGAACGAATTTTAACTTCAAACAACTTAAAACAACCTAACTTGACTCAAATAACACAAAACAAACTTAAAACAACAAATAAAACTCAACTAGGCAGATTCTAGACACTAGAGACTCAAAACAGGCTAAATAGACTCAAAACAACCAAACTAACTTAAACAGACTCAAAACAGATTCTAAGGGATGAATTGGATGACTTTTGGACTAGTTAGACTCAAAACACTAAAAGGAGACAGATTTGGACGAATTTAAACAAACTAAGACTCAATTAAGAACTAAGGGGGTTTTTGGACGATTTAAGCAAAACTAAGCAGATTTAAGCAAACAAAGTAAATTGAAAGAGATAAAGGTGAATTCAGGGGTGAAAACTAGTTAAAGGGTTCTTCTCCACACATGAACATATGCATACGAATTGATTTCCAGTTATTCTTTCGATAAACCATGAATGACAATGCTCCAAATTAATTGTATAGAACTAATTAATTCTCAGATTTCCCTAAGTTCATTGAATTGAATGGATAACGCATCACAACCAAATTATTCTTATCAAGTCCCCTAACTATGGAATACGCATGATAGAGATACATATCAAAGATCATTAAGTTCCATGGAAATCATAAACATTGACAAGGCATTCATAACTATGGAAGACGCATGTTAATCCAGCCTAGGGTTTACTTAACATGATTGTGACTAGCAACCTTTACTACTTGTGAATATAAGTTCATAACGATTAGGTGAAATTCCCTTATATTCTAGCATCAAATTCATGCATGTAAACTAAGTATGCATCCTTAATCAACACACAAGAACAAGTTCTTCATAAAACAGATAAGTAAATCACATTCATAATTTATGAAACAATAACTGAAGGTAATCAATTCATATCAAACATATGTCCATGGCTTTGAATCCACCTCTAACTAAAACGAAATTAGTTCCACATGTTCAACATAATTGAAAAGCAAGTTAAATTAAACATAGAAACGAAACAAGAGAAGAAAGAACTCCTCCCTCTCTAATGGAAGCCACGGCAAGGCCTTGTCTTCCCTTCTCTGCAGCAAAATATGGATTTCTGAAGGTGGGTGGTGTAGAATTCGTATGGATGGGTGGTGGTCTGCGGCAAGGCTTGGGAATATGTATATATAGCATGGCAAACCCTAGGGAAATCAGTTTAGGACTTGGACTTAGCAGAAAAATAGGATTAGGGTGCGGCAATTAATTTGGAAAAGGAATTGTGGTCCAATTAATTTCTGAAAAGGATTTGTAGAACCCAAATCCACAAGGAAAAGTCCTAACAATCAGAATCCAAGAGGGAAAGGGCCTGAAAGGTGCGGCACAAAGGGATAAGGCAGGGAATGCCTTGCAAGGCAAGGAAAAGACCTTCTAGAAAGGAGGGAGACGCCAGATTTTTAGGCTTCTAGAGAGAATGTGTTTCTGGGCAGATTTTGGGGTTTCTAGAAGAGTTTGGGGCGCCACTTTTGTAGGGGAATGGATAGGACTTCTAGAAATCAGGTTTTAAGTCCCCTAAACTGAAGAAAACAGGTTAGGATAAGATAAGGTGAGATAAGATAAGGATTGGGTAAGATAAGATAAGATAAGGTTGTTTTGGATAATGTTTTGGATAATTCTCCTTCTTTTGAGCTGATTCCTTATCTTCAATGATTTGAATTTATTTCTCCAACCTTGAAACATATTCCCAACTCCATTTAAACTCCAAATTCGTCCATCTTCATGCCCATTGCTTGTGCTATCCATTCCAAGCCCAGATTTGCTCTAAAATGCTCCAAAATGCATCTTTTTGCCAACTTTGCTTCTAGGACCTAAAAACACACGAAAATGACTTTAAACACCATACTAAGCAACAAATAGCTAAGCAAATGCAAGAAAACACACTAACTAAGTAGCATAAATATGCTCCTATCATGTTTAAACAAAAGTTTCTTCTAGTTAAAACATATTATATGTAGAACAATACACTAGTAGAAAAAACTATTTGCGTGATAGAATTTTACGCGACGAAGCAAAATTCGTGGCTATAGGTAGTAAAGCGCAACAAAAAAGATATATCGTCGCGCAAAATTGTCGAACATTGCACGACGACAATTTCGTCGCAAAAAAGATCTGTGCATGATGAAAAAACAACGTTGTCGCGCAAAAACAATGTGCGACGGAACATTTCCCGCTGAAGTGTTGTGCGACAAAGTGTTTTGTCAAAATAGGGAATTTAGGAATTTGGCAATTTGGGGATTAGGGCTCGGGGTTGGTAGGGGTGGAGGTGGTTGGGGGTTGGGTAGGGTTTAATTAGTTTGTTAATTTTCTTAATTTTTGTAAATTTCATTTAAATTGGAATTTATTCAATTTGTTAATATGTTAACATATTAAATTAGCTAAATTGATTAAGTTGTTAACTTGATAATTTTTTGTTTGAATTTTGTAAGTTTAGGGTTTATTTGCTAATGTTAGGATTAACATATTAGTGTTAAGGATTATTTTATATTGTTATTGTTATGTATAACATTAGGGTTTAGGGTTTTTGTATTTTTATTTTTGGATTAAGTATTACTTAGTACGATTAATTTGTTAAATTAGTTTACGATGTTCATTTGTTAACTTTTAAATCATAGGTTTAGGATTTTAGTTTAATTTTTTAATTTTAGGATTAAGATTTTAGTTATAGGTATAATATTATTAATATAGGGTTAAAATAAAAAAGGATTTGGATGAAGTATTACTTGTTGGGATTAAATTGCTAAATTAGTTGAATTTGTTAATTTCTAAATCCTAGGTTTACAATTTTAATTTAATTTTATAAATTTAGGATTAATATTTATGTTACAGGTATAAATTTTAAATTTTTTGTATTACTTTTTTAATTTTAGGGTTGCTTTTACAATTTCATAAATTTTGTGTTAATTGTATAATTATAGTGTCCAATTTTTACTTTTTAAATTTTAAGACTTTGTATTGATTATATAAATTGGTATTAATAACATAGTTTTAAATGTTTGTCGTTCAGTTGGATTTTGTAGATGTCGCAGTTGATTAGGTAGCGTAGGTCAATGAGTAGGTCCTTACGAGCACTAGCCCTGAAGTCGGAGGCTGTCTTACCTCCGCCTCAGGCCCCGATGTTTGTAGTGCCTGAGCCATCTACTTCTTTGGTGACTCATCCGTAATTGAGCGCCCGACGAACTCATTGACGGGCCCTGATTACCGACGAGGTAGAGGAGTTTGCATTGGCTTCCACAGCAGATGGAGAGGGAGCTGACACAGGTAATACATCTTTTTTGTGAAAATTTCTAATTTAACAAATTTAAAATACTATTATTCGGTTCCTTTATGTGTGAATTGTTGAGTACTTGTGTTGGTTGTGTTGTATATTTGTTTGTAGGTTTTGGAAAATGTTGTATTTTTAGGGAAAGTTCTATCGAATTTTTCGTAGATTATTTAATTTGTTTTTACACTAATTTATTTCATTTTTGCAACTCGTAAAAACCCTAGGGGCCCATGCAGACTCATGGGCACCTCACAGCTCACCCGCACCACCCAAGAGCGTATAAAGATTACGTGGGATGCTTGACATCGGGCTGCATCAACAAAGGAGTAGCACAATCGTTTGGTCCATGACATTGGCTCTGTTGTGCATCACCACTGCCCCATGTAGTGGGAGCCTTGGAGATTTGTCCCACAAGAGACCAAGGACGCCATTCTTCATGAGCTATCGGTTAGCAAAGTTTATTTTTTTTCATTATTTTTTAAGTAAATTGTGAAAATTAATAACTGTTAACTTTGATTAATTTTTATCTTATTCGCAGCATCACTATGAGCTCGAGGACCTTGATGCCAATCAAACCAAATACATCCACGAACTTTTCATCGGCCGGTTCACTCAGTGGAAGAGTGACCTCCACAAGTATTTCTAGAAATTCGATGATCCGGCTATCGCTCTAGCACATGGGTGCCCCTTAAAGTTGGTGAAGCGCCTTGAAAATTGGGCCTGGCTCTGCACCCATTTTCAGGACAAAAATACTTGGTAAGTGAATTATATAAATTATTTTAGATTAATAATATTTTATTAATACTTTAATTATGTTTATTAATTTATTTGAGTACTTTATAATTAATATCGTCACTAATACGGTTCGTTTCTTTTTAACAGAAAAGAGCCAAGGCCAACGCAATAAATAGGTCAAAGAAGAAGCTTATCCACCACTCCGGTTCCCGACGCTTCTTATACAGGGTGGAGGAGCGATGTCGGGTAACCACATTTAAAAAAAAAATTATTACTCTTACTCTAAATTACACAACTAATAACTTGTGTCTTTATTAATTTTTAATGCAGACGAGGTCAAAGTTTCCTAAGACTGACACGTTCAAAGAGGTGTATGTGCAGCCTGGCGATGAGTTGGCGGAGGAGCTCCATGTAAGTTTTTGTAATTTTTAAATTTATAATTCTTATTCATTTTAAATAAATGTTATATAAATATTAATTAACTTGCTTTTATAATTATAAGCAACTATGGTCGAGAAAAGTCATGCTGTCCTCGAGGAAGTGGCTTCTCAGCTTCCCCCTGACACCCCGATGCCCACCCCCCTCCGAGGATGCGGTTCTTCGTAGCATGGGAAATGCCCGCCATTGTGAGACATGAGCCTTCTCTTCCACCTCCACCTTAGGACAGGTCACATCATTGACGAAGCAAGTAGCGGAACTCCAGCAGCAGGTGGCGACCCAAAATCAGTACATTGCGACACATATTGCCCACATCGCCACCCAACATGCTCATATTGCTGCCTAATAGTCTAGGATGGCTCAGATCATCGTCGGGCTTACGAGGGGAGGCTTCGTCATCCCTGCCGCTGATAGGAGCATATTTATGCGACTTAGCTAGCTTGTTTTCGTGCATTTATGTTGTTATTCCTTAGTTATTTTAGTGTTTAAAGTCATTTTGTGCAATTTCAAGTTCTAAAGGCAAAGTATGCAAGAAAGTGCATTTTGGAGCCTTTTGGAGCAAAATTGGGCTTAGAATGGATATCACATGCTTAGAGTAAAAGGAATGGACGAAATTGAAGACTTGAAGATGTTAGGATTCCTAATCAACGAAGGATTCCTAATTGAAAAAGGATTCCTAATTGAAGATGGATTCCTACTCAAACAAGGATTCCTACTTGAAGTAGGAAAGTTAAGTCAAGGTTTCCTATTTTGGTTTGACCTTTCCTAATCCTAAATGTCCCTAAGTTCCAGCAACATTGAAGGCCTCTCATGCATTCTAGGACACAAACCAAAGGTTCTAGAACACTTAAATACCCTTGCCGCACCTTGTCCTTGTTTCCCTATCCTTTGCCGCACCTAAATCAGCAAGGAAACCCTTTTTCCTTGCCTTGCAAGGCATTCCCTTGCCATTTCCCTCTCAGCCGCACCTTGTTGCCTAATTTTCTTAGGATTCTGACTTTAATTCCTATTTTCCTTAAAGTTTTGGTTTAATTTCTGTTACCTAAATTATTTCCTAGCTTTAAATACCCTAAAGCCTTTAAATAAACCTTACCATGCCGCACCCTAAGAGGACTGATCCACTTACATCCATTCATTCACACCCATACATATCCATTCACCATTCTACACACTCTTAGCCATTCTCATTTCCTTGCCGCAGCCCCCACTCAACCTAAACACATCTCTAACCCTTTCAATCATCCATACACATCCTTGGTCACTTGTGCCGCAACAAGGTGGAGAAGAAGAAAGGCCTTGGACGTTTCAAGCTTGAAGACTGGAGCATTTTAGGTGTACTTCGTTCTTGTTTTCAATGTTTAATTTATGTTTCTCTGAGTTTGCTATAACTATGAGTGGCTAAACCCTATTTAGCTAGGGGGAATTCGAAACTATGAGCATATATGTGATATGAGTTGATTTCATCCAGTTGTGATTTCATAAATCGTGAATGCAACTTGCATAACTGTTTGATTAAAACTTATTCTTGTGTGTTGATTAAGGAGGCCTACTTAGTTTGCATGCTAGGATTTGATGCTAAAATATAAAGGAGTTTCACCTAATCGTTACAAACTTATATTTACAAGTAGTGGAGGTTGCTAGTCACGATCGCGTTAAGTAAATTCCTGACAGGAGTGTCTGCAGTCATAGTCACGAATGTCATGTCAATGCTTATGATTTTCACAAAGCTTAATGATCTTTGATATGTATCTCTAGTATGCAATCATATAGGGAACTTGATAAGAATAATTTGGTTTGCGGCGCTACGTCCAATTCAATGAACTTAGGAAAATCTGAAGGTTAATGCGTGCAGTCACGATTAATTTGGGGCATTGTCGTTCATGGTTTATAGAAAGAACAACTGGAAATCGATTTGTGTCGCATATATGTCATGTGTGGAAAAGGAACCTCTAGTTCGCCATTCACTTATCTAAATCACCAATTTCGTACAAAATTAAATCTAGTTTACAATTCTGTCTTGCTTAAATTTAAATTTGTTTTCAACCAATCCCCTGCTCGTAAGAACTTGTGTTTTCTAGTCTTTTGAGTCAATTTGAGTCTTAAAATCGTTCAAATCAATCTTAGGTGTTAGTTTAGAGTCTAGATAACTTGTTTTGTGTGTTTTAGGTCTATTTAGCTTGTTTTGAGTCTCTAGAGTCCAGAAACTGTTTAATTGAATTCTATTTGCTGTTTTAAGCTGTTTTGAGTCTTTTAAGTTTGTTTTGAGTCTTGTGAATCTTGTTAAGTGTTTTTAATTCTATTTTTATGTTTCAAAGTCAATTTAGAGGTTTTAGCAAGCCCTCCTAATCCCCGGTCCAAAACGATCCCTACTTGCATCTTTACTACAATTTGACAACAAGAGGGTTTAATTTGTGTACAATTTAATTTCACATTAGCCGCTACACCTCCTCCTACTACACCTTCGACCTTCCAAGCCCTGACCCTGCACAGCCGACTGCCGAAGCTTACTCTAATGACTTTTTATTTTAGTTTTTTTTAATTAAACATTCGTACTTTTAAAAAATTTCTCGGCTTGTACGTACATTTTCATATTTAATTTTAATTAATATTCTTCTTTATCAATTAATGTTCCTAATTCAATGTAACCAAACATAAACAAAATAATTTTTTTTTTTAAAAATTAACAATGGTTTGTGCGATGAAATAATTCGTCGTCCTATTAACAAACGCAACGACAAATTACAATCTTGCAATAAGGAAAGCTTTGTCCCGTAAAACTATAGGCGACAAAAGACTGCTTCATCGCTCTTTCTTGTGCCACGAACATCTCTGTCCCTTTAAACTTCATGCGACGAGTTCTATTTCGTCGCGCTTGTAGGTATGTGCGACAATTGGACTTCGTCCCTATACATTTTATGCGACAAACTCAGTTTTCCTTGCGCAAACAATTTTGCGCGACGTTGTTTTTTTATTCGTCATGCAATACTTTTCTTTACAAGCCTTGCGTGATGGAGTTTTCGTCGTTTATCATTTTACGCGGCGAAATTCTGCTTTACGCGATGATTTCTATTTCGTCGCCAAAGCTGTTTTATGTAGTAGTGATATCAAGTGACAAAACCTTTTTAATGTTCAGAGTATATAGGTTTTTATCCTTTGATGATTTTTGACTAATTAAGGCCATGTTCTTTGATCTTGGTCATGTTGATTAGTTTGACTAATTAAGGCCTCCGTTGACTCCTTGATTGTAACCTCTTTTCTCATGGATAGATTCCAATATTCCAATAAATAAATAATAGTATAGTCATATGTATATGCAACACCAATACTTATTGATGTGTTCAATGACGAAGTCAAGAATTATTCGGTGTGTGGCTAAGCTAAAATTATTACTACGAAATCAAATGCTCTTTTTCTGTTGCCTACAGAAAGTTATATAATACTGAACCTAAAGTAATAATTTGAAACAAGAAATTTATAGCTCTGCATAAATTATTTTTTAACTAAATTTAACAAAAGAAAACATTTAAGGTATCAACTTGCAATAGAAAGAATTAAAGAAAACATACATCATCAATCTTGTTCATAACAACTTAAAATGTAAAAAGAATAAAGACCTGCAAGTGGCCCTTTACCACAGTGGTGAAAAGGTGTTAAGCCCTTGCATGACGACGTGGTTTCAAACCCTATCGGTGGATAATCTAACATCGAATCTAACATAACCTATCAACGTAGGATACTGTTTTTTAGACTTTAAAAATATCTAGTCTGATTTGTAACTCTCTATGAAATTGACAAGTAGCTTTCATATGAGCCATGAGTGAGTGCATTGTGTGCTGAAAGACTACAATCTACGGAGTGCATTGTAAACTTTTAGTGTTGGTTAAAGTGATCAGTTTTTAAGTATTTAAAATACTTTTGATTGTTTTATGTTCTGTAAAAGAAAACTTATGATTCAAACTTTCCATTAGTTGGGTGAGCTAGGACAATAAAAAATTATGTAGTAGCTGATGCATCCATATTATACCATATTTACCCTAATCTTAGTTATAATTTATTGGTTATTTTGGTAGAATTTTGATACTTTGTTATGTATTTTTAATGTAGGATGTTCGACTTCCTCTAGAAAAAAAAAGTGATCAAACGGATGAATTTTGGAGTGATTCCAATTGGAGGATATTCGTGATTCTTTCAAGATGATTGTGTCAAAATTTCAGATTTTTCTACTAAGCTGTTTGACCGTGGCGAAGAAGAAAAGGCCCAGCGCGCAGCTTTCCTCGATTGACGTTTCTGAACGTTTTGGGCATTTTGGAGGTCAAGATGGCATATTTTGAGGAAGATTCATATGAGGATTTGTTAGGGACGTCTCAAGCTTTAAAAAGAGACTTTTTGGAACCAAATCAGAGTTGATTTGGTTGGTCAAATGTCTGATTTTCAGTTCGAATTTCAGTTCAAATAGGAAACCTTTTATTTCCTAGTTATCTTATTCTATTATGTTTCCCAGTTTTTAGAAGACCTTTTATAGGTAGGATTTTATTTTGTAGTAGTATAAATAACACTACTACAAAAGGGGATATCACTAGTGGTTTAAAACCGACAAGAAACACCATTTACTGTCAATTTTTTGGTAAAAATCCGACATTAAATCGTGCAATGTCGCATAGAGGAACCGACACCAATACTACCCTCACAAAAGGGTATTGACGTCGCTTAGCCCTCTTAATCCGCCACCAAGAAGCAAAGTAAAATAAAATAAAAAGAACATCGCTTAAAAGTGACATCGGTGCTTACGTCGCTTATAAGCAACATGGAAATCTGATATAATGGCGGTCCAAACCAATGTTAAGTAACAAATAAACAATTAAAATATCACACTTACTGTCGGTCCAAACCGACATCAAGTAATTTTAATAAATAAAATAGTAAAGCTACTGTCGGTCGTAACCAACATTACCTAACATTTTGATAAATAAAATAATTAGGCTGGTGTCGTCTATAAGCGACACCAGATATATTAAAAAATAAAAAAATTTAATAAATCTTCCAGCTACTGTCAGTTTTTATGCTGGAGCTGATGTCGTCTTTATGAAAAATGTACAACCCTTACAAGTTCTGCTCAAACTCTTGCACTGATTGTGTGGTTCATTGTTTTCAACTGCCTACTATGCTTATTTTTTGTGGCAATCTCTTGAAAATAAAAAGAATTTATTAAACAAATTTCAAGCTATAACAAAACAAATCATAAAACGTTTACCTCTTTCTTTATTCCAATAGGCCACCAAATTAGCCCACTGTTGAGGATCCACATTAGGAGGAGTGTTCTCGTGCTCCTCGACTGGATTTATCAATATAATGTTTTTTTAAAAATTTATTTATGTACTCTTTATGCGCATGCTTCGCAATATGAAGAGTCATGTGACGGATCATTGACATTTTCACCATATCTTCTTCTTGAAAAATAATAGTTTCCTATACTCATCAAAAAATTTAAGCAAATTAATTATCACCATAAACATTGACTTATTCTACTCTCTTCAAGTAACAAAAAATAATTATACCTTTATGTTGGAAATGTGCCCTAAAACCAATCATATGATGATACTTTACGGACATTTCACATGTTAAACTAATCTAGTTTAATATAAAAGGCAAAGATTATTGTTTTAAGCCGTCTCATATACATGTTATATGCTTAAACGATAAGTCCAAGGAATATGTAATAGGGAGAATGTGATCTAAAGAAGTTAGATCCATGAGACCATTCTCTTTCGTATACATATCCTAAATGTTCCTGATCATAGGATTGCCAATTGGGCATTGACAGTCCGTTAAGATCAGTACGTGCTATGTCTTCTCTTAGAGAGAGTGACTAGTCTCAAGTCAATGGTGTGACTGACACCAAGACAAGTACGTAGGTGCTCAATAGAGAATGAATCCACTGAACGCGATTAACGAAGAGTTCTCATATTCATGTCACATGAGAACTCATGGTTGAGATAATGCAAAGTAGTCATTTGACCTGAGGCATCATAGTTGTCCTGTGGTTAGGTCCTTGATCTTTGACTATGTCAAAGTCACTCCGTTAGAGAGTGTCCACGGCATAGTTGGGGTTAAGCCACTTGGCCATGGAGGCAAGTGAATGCGCAACAAGGGATCTCTAACCTTCAAACGTTGAGGGAGAATACTCTATGATATGATTAAGAATCTCTGGCCAGAGTATGAATGAGATTTAGGAAGTCGTTCCAAATCACATTCAAGTAATCATATAAGTAAGAGAATCACATTGGATAGTAAACATGAATAAATTATCAAACCAAACAATGTGGTCAAGAGTATTGTATTAGAGAAAGACCGTATTGCATTGTAATCCCAAACTGAATAGGTTCTCCAACCTCTTCTGATTAGCTTGGGTAGCCATGACATACTGCTAGGTGTCACTCATGGCTTGTGGAAGCCCTGAAGATGTAAAATCACTAAAGGGAGAATTGAAAGTAAGTTTCAATTCACAATCGATTAGTAAGAGTTCTAATCGCCCACTGCCTCGCTAAAAGGAACCTAATGGATCGCACACCGTGTAAGATAATGATTGAAGGATACAATGGAGATGAGTAAGGATAATTAAATGGTTTAATTATTTATGGCTAGGATTAATTAATATGTTAATTAATCAAACGAATAAGTTCGTTTTAGACCTCGGGTTAGTTTTGGGCCTCAAGGCCCAATGGGCTTCGAATGTCAAGCCCATTAACATAAGTTGTATGACAACTTATTGACTAAATACCCAAAAGGGCCCAAACAGCCCATAGCCTTAAGGAGGCCGGCCATATAGAGAAGGAAAGGGTTTCTGGTTCTTTAAGTCACTTAATTGAAGGGACTATATAAAGAACTTTATAGCCAAAATTTTTTTAGGGTTTTCTTTTGGAGAAAATTGGAGAGAACATGTCTCTCCCTTTCTCTCTAGAATAGCCGGCCACCATGGGAGAGTTTACTAGCATCTAACTCTTCCATGGCCACTCATCTTCTTCCTTAACCATCCTTGGTGTCGGAACTTAGAGATCTCCAACTTTGGGGATTTTTGGAGAACCCAATTCTTCCATCCATATCCAAGAAGACATGGAGCCAAGAAGCAAAGTTCCTCCATCCAAATCCATGGAGCCAAGGAGCAAGGAGACAAAGGAAAGAAGGCCCTCACATGGGTGATCAACCTTTGCTAAGCAAAGAGGTGCTTCAAAGGTATAAAAGTTTCTCAACTCTTTCTTTAAGATTTGAGTTGAGTCATGGTTCACCATAACTACTAGGCTTTGAATTTCATGGTAATATTTTGTTTTGAGTGCATACAAGCATGATTCCGCCTTTAATTGTTAATTGCATGCGATAGATGTTGCTCAAATGAACATGTTTTTCACAAATTTTCCTTCAAGTGGTATCAGAGCCTAGGTCTAGTAGTTGGTGAATCCTTTTGGGTTTTGTAGTTCATAGTTTGTGATTTGAATGTTGTAATTGTTACAAGCTTTATTCTTGCTTCTTTGAATGTAAATTTTGTTAGAAAATTTGCCATCTCAAATGTTGTAGATGTAGTTCATATGAGCATGAATTTTTGAGCTAAAATTTGGTGCCATGTTTTTGGGGAAATTCGGCCAAATCCAAAGGGTGGATTTTTGGGTTCTTGTTTGTCTTGTTAAAAGTGTTTTAAAGTGACTTTTGGAACCCCCTAAGTACCCTAGTATGGTAGTATTTTATTTCCCTTAAGTTTGAGAGTTTTTGGGGTGTTTTTGGGTGAAAAATGTTCATGGAGCTCTTATGGGTTTTCATGGATGTTCTTCATTGTTCTTGATATGTTCTTGGCAAGAACAAAAAGTTTGGGAATTTTGATTCAAAAAGGTGTTTGGTTGTTTACTTGTTTTTGTTAGTGATGGATGGTTTGAATTTTCAAACTTCACCCATGCTTTTTCAACTATTCACACCATACCAATCACTTACATATTTCCATCACCTTTCAAACCTAAAAATCAACTCACACACATCACTCTCACCTACCAAAACCGGCCACTCCCTCAATGGGAGTACTTTTGGGGCTTTTATGTAATTACATAAAGTTTTGATACTTTTGTGTATTTGCACATTGACCCAAAAGTTTACGTTTTTATGTAAAGGCCCAAAATCACTAAAGGACAAATTGTTTTGCTCCTTTAATGAAGTTTTTGCATTTGGTGAAATTTTTGGGTTCTAGTTGTAATTACATGAAGTAGTGGACTTTTGTGTTTTTACAAAGTGACCTCAAAAGTTTGTGTTTTGCAATATAGCTCAATGGTTGAGGTTATTGCTTTTTGGCCCAAATTAGTAGAGAACAAAATAGTTTTGTATCTTTAAATGAGAATTGGATTTTCATTTCTTTTAGCTCTATTTAAATCAATTCTATGGATACAAAAACCAAATGACAATGTTGCATTCTAGTTTAATTAGTTAAAGCGTTAATTAATTAAAGAAAGGGTGATTATGAACCTAAGCTTACGATAATTGAGCTATATGAAAGGCCGTCTCAAATTTGTTTGAACCATGGGAATGTGTAGATTAATTTTGGTTGTAATTTGATATGATCAAATGTTGTAAAAGAGCATAAGCACTTCTTTACTTTAAAGTAATTTGTTTTGATCAAATGTTGTAAAAGAGCATAAGCTCTTCTTTACTTTGAAGTACTCATTTCTTGTTTTTTTTTTTTTGATATGCATGAAATTGGAGTAGTTGGGTCCAACGCCCAATAGGAGAAACACGCCTTAATATGATTAAACGCGTAACTAAAATCAATCACCATCCCTAGACCGAGATCCAACACTAGGCTCGTGTTGGATCGAATCAAAGGTTCATAGTCATCCTAAGGTCCTAAGGTAACTATATAGTCCATCAATGAATGCAAAGCTTATGTTAGTAGTACCATATACTCTTGCTTTAAAAACTGTTTTACAAGCTTAGTGGGAGTATCATATACTACTAAATCAATCAAATGGACCAATAGTTGTAATAGGACCGAATTGTTTTAATAAGATTTAAATGAATGCTTATATGTGATGAGACCTAAAACCCTCAACTAAACCATTATTGAGTTGACAAGCGTGAGAGTGCTTTGAACACTCTTTCATGGCCTTCCACCGTGGTAGGCTCCAATCATTTGTGACTCGTACACCAACTTCACCCTATCATGGGGGAGTACAAAGTGCGTGCTTACACTCAGGAGGAGTTCTATATACATACATGATGAAGTGAGGTAGGCAACGAGTTTAGCCAATATGATATCATTATGAGGCTATGCTTGAACCCCTACACGAACTAGGCACGGTGGGAATGACTTAACTAAGTGCAATGACGCCAATATGATATCATTCTGAGGCATCATTCTCTAGAGGCCAAATAAGATGGGTACTTGGAAGAGATGCAAATGAGTAAGCGTACTCTCTCATTATTATTAATGCTAACCAAGATCATATCATTGTGAGGTGGGCTTGGTAATAGTGAGCCTCCCATACCCTACTAAGAGTTTTCTCCAAAACTCTCGAATTCCGATGAGGGATATGGAATTTACCAAAAATAGTGGGTGGTGCTATTTGATTTAAAAACCCAGATCAAATGGCTTAAAATTAATCAATTTATATTCGTTATGTATTTATTTACCGATATATTTGAAAACGCTATCCAAAACTTGACAAAGAAAAGCCAAAGGCTTTAGTTTCCGGACTTGGTACAACAATCCCATAGATTGTCTTGAATGGATTGTATATGTGCCTAAGTAGTCTCATCCTCACAATTTTCCTATTGATAATGTATCATTGGAAGAACATGTTAGATAAGTCTATCATAAAGAGGACAACACAAACAACCAATGCTTATTCCTTTGTTGTATGAACAAAGGAACTTATGAAGATTAGCACAAAGACATGAACACTTTTAGTGTCATAGTTCTTCACTTACAAATCGTTGTATGAAGAAATAAGAGTTGCTTAGAACAACCCTTAGTTAAATGCAAACACTAGTGCTTGTTTCTTTGTTACATGAACAAGGAACTTGAGAAGTAAGCACAAGGACATGGACACTTTATGTGCCATGATTCTTCACTTACAAATTGTTGTATGAAGAAATGAGAGTTGCCTTGAACAACTCTTGAATGTTTGTAATCTTGTTTAGAACAAGATGGTTGGTTGACAAAAATAGTCCATCAATATGGACTTAAGATGATTTTGAATCATTGAGTGTTGAAGTGTTAAACCACTTCACGAGACGGAAACTAGAGAAGGACTTCACCAATGAGTCCCTAACAAATGGTTCACTAAGTTTATAGTAAACTATATAGTGAACAATAACCACACGCTCTCCAAATTGTTTGATGTGTTTAACACAATTGAAATAAGTTTCAAGAGAGACAGTGGGAGTTTAGGGACCATGACTATTGTAGTCATTGGAGAAGTCAAATGAAGAAAGCTTAATAACTCCAAGGGAACAAACTTTCTTTATGAAAGGATGGACATTGGAAGGGGTAAATGCAAGAAATGTCTTGCAAGTGTCAAGAACACACCTTTCGAAGGTGTTGTAAATTGTTCTTGAAAGGTTCAAAACAGTTGGTTCTTCTACTTGAATGCTTGATTCCGTATTAGTAACTATGTTTTACAATCGTTGTAAAAGTATGGCTAATAAGAAGTAGAATATTAATGAGAGAAGAGAAAGTACTTCACATCCGGAACGTGAATCAAATATAGATCTCTGTGAAAGCAGATAGTACTTACTTCCTCTTATGAACTACCAAAGAAATTGGAAAACCAAAGATTGTCTTTACATTCCAATTTGAATAAGGAGCATAATTCCATCACCATAAGAAATGGATGAATGTTTTGTTTGACAAAAACATTGTTCTTTATTAATGAATGATTGGATTATTGTAATCTAATTGATTATCTCTATGGTAGAGATGATGTGGTAGTGTTAACTGTTTAGAATATGACGATGCTTAAAACCCAAAAGGTTGCAAGGTAGTGACTAATCCCAACTTAGTTGTGACACCTCTAAAAACATAAATTACGAGTTGGTCATAGATGGATACTTTGGATCGTTAGGTCCGGATCCAATGCCTTCTTGTTAAAATTGTATAGAGGCGAAATGTTCGAATCTTTATTCTTTTGGAAAGAAGAAAGAATCACAAAGTTGTTGAGGTTAATTCACTTAGATGTTAGTGGCACTTGTCCACAACATAATACTACTCATGTTGTATGACATTCACCGAAGATCACTCTCGGTTGGACTATCGTTTATTTTGAATAAACAAAAGTCCGAATACTTTGCAAAAGGTTTCAAAGAATTCAAGAATGTAAGTTGATGAGTAAGATGTCTAAAGTATTTACCTCCTTAGATTTGATCCAAGGAAATATAACACTTTAGAAGAGTTTCCTTGATAGAAATCAAGGAAAGTAGCATCATAAGATAATGGATTTCTCCATTAGGAGAAGAACGAACTCGAATAAGATTTAGTTCATTGGACGTTATCAATTACCCATATATAGGATATATAGTTCTAAGACAATATGATTGTCAATTAGAAGATCTTCCAAAATTTTCATGACTCCATAGGATGTAGTTGGAAAGAAAGACAAGTCTTAATCGTGTTAAGATTTGGGGTTGTGTGCTAATAAGCAATATTTGTTTGAGAACAATCTTGTGTGATATCCTTATATTAACCCTTGGATATCACTTCTATAAACCAATTGACAAATGTTGTTTGTTGGGTAGTTCATTGTAATCCTACACTAGGATTTGCCTAAGATAGGGCAAATGAATGAGAGATAAAACTCAAAGAATGGGTTCTTTGAGAGACAAGAAGATAATCAACAAATATAACAACCTAGTTCCTACACCACTAGCTCCAAGGTAGTCAAGAAGGATCAATAAACCATCTCGGTTGAATGGTTTGAACTTTATGACTATGTCATAGAGTTACACCTCTTAATTCGAAAGAAATAAGAATGAAAATCCTTATGACTACATTGAGTGTATATACGATATATACTCAAGGAAATGGTATAGTACCATTTGACCCGAAATAATGAAACCTTTAAAGCTAATTGGTAGCTTAAGGTGACTACAATCAAAGAGATTGGTTGACTTGGAAGAAACCATCTTTGACGTAGTCTTGGTTTCTATTAATTCGATGATTGCTAACTACAACTAAACAGTGATTCAATGTTTGAACATAATATGGGTTTTCGAAACCATTATTAAGATAGTCTTGATAAGATATGTCTAAAACTATGAATCACAAGACATGTAAGTTGTAGAGATCCATCCATCATGAATCTTAGAAAGCTAGTGGGAGCTACAAGCGTCTTATGAGAGAAAGATCAAATCGTTTGATTTCTCATAAAGATGTAAATGAATCTTTTGTTTACTAGGTTTACAAAAGATTAGTGGGAGTTAATCGTATTCCTAAATTTGAACATATATATGATATATTAATTTTAGAAATGAAAGGAATTCTTCTTCGTTAAAGTTATGACTTTAAACGTTCTATAATGATAGAATGAATATGGAAGACATAGTCTATATACATGGGATGAAAATCTATAAGATAGATTTCAGGATATAATTGGATTATATCAATCCCTAATAATAGACAAAAGATGCTGGGAAGTTTCTCACATGATGATAAACTTCAATCAGAAGGACAACTCTAGTGAGACTAGGAGGTTGCTATTCTCAAAGGAACGTACCCTTTGACTCCCAAAGAAATAATGCGTAAATAGAATCCTTTATGTACAAGCAGAAAGGTGATTTATGTATTTCATATTGTACGAAAAACATTGATATAAGTTGCACCAAGATTGGTACAAGACGATATCAGTGCAAGCCCAGGATCAGAACCATGGCAACTGTCAAGTGAGTCTTTAAGTATTCAAGAAATACTAAAGGATAGATTCCTCAAGAATGAGGAAGAATTAGAGTAACGCAATGGAAGCGTAAAAGTATTAGATTGTGAATCTAATATCGTATCCATCATTGGATGTCTCTTCATTTTGAATGAAGAGATAATTGGATATCTCTTTATTATGACTAAAGAGATATTTGGGTGGAAACATTAAAAGTAATGACTTTAGTGTCTTCCTCATGAATGCAAAATATATCGCCATATAGAAGTTTACAACAATGTTGTTAAGATGGGAAAGTTCATTTATGAACTCTCCATTCGATTCCAACCAGAAAGTGTCTTTAGTGTGCCGACACTACGACACTAATGGGGCGATAGCTCAAGCCAGGGAATCAAGGTATCATCAAGATCCGAACTCAAATGAGAGACTGAACCACATGATTGAGAATCATGTATAATGGTGACGTTGTTATTCTCAAGGTTGCTTCTGTGAATAACATATAGATATCCATTGTTTAGGCCTACTACTCAGCCATTTTTGAAATGACTACAGAAGAGGTATCATCACTGATGACCAAGCTGATTAGCTCTAGTGCAAGTGGGAGATTGTTGGAAATGTGCCCTAAAACCAATCATATGATGATACTTTACGGACATTTCACATGTTAAACTAATCTAGTTTAATATAAAAGACAAAGATTATTGTTTTAAGCCGTCTCATATAAATGTTATATGCTTAAACGATAAGTCCAAGGAATATGTAATAGGGAGAATGTGATCTAAAGAAGTTAGATCCATGAGACCATTCCCTTTCGTATACATATCCTAAATGTTCCTGATCATAGGATTACCAATTGGGCATTGGCAGTCCGTTAAGATCAGTACGTGCTACGTCTTCTCTTAGAGAGAGTGATTAGTCTCAAGTCAATGGTGTGACTGACACCAAGACAAGTACGTAGGTACTCAATAGAGAATGAATCCACTGAACGCGATCAACGAGGAGTTCTCATATTTATGTCACATGAGAACTCATGGTTGGGATAATGCAAAGTAGTCACTTGACCTGAGGCATCATAAATGTCTTGTGGTTAGGTCCTTGATCTTTGACTATGTCAAAGTCACTCCGTCAGAGAGTGTCCACGGCATAGTTGGGGTTAAGCCACTTGGCCATGGAGGCAAGTGAATGCGCAACAAAGGATCTCTAACCTTCAAACGTTGAGGGAGAATACTCTATGATATGATTAAGAATCTCTGGCCAGAGTATGAATGAGATTTAGGAAGTCGTTCCAAATCACATTCAAGTAATCATATAAGTAAGAGAATCACATTGGATAGTAAACATGAATAAACTATCAAACCAAACAATGTGGTCAAGAGTATTGTATTAGAGAAAGACCGTATTGCATTGTAATCCCAAACTGAATAGGTTCTCCAACCTCTTCTGATTAGCTTGGGTAGCCATGACATACTGCTAGGTGTCACGCATGGCTTGTGGAAGCCCTGAAGATGTAAAATCACTAAAGGGAGAATTGAAAGTAAGTTTCAATTCACAATCGATTAGTAAGAGTTCTAATCGCCCACTGCCTCGCTAAAAGGAACCTAATGGATCGCACACCGTGTAAGGTAATGATTGAAGGATACAATGGAGATGAGTAAGGATAATTAAATGGTTTAATTATTTATGGCTAGGATTAATTAATATGTTAATTAATCAAACGAATAAGTTCGTTTTAGACCTCGGGTTAGTTTTGGGCCTCAAGGCCCAATGGGCTTCGAATGTCAAGCCCATTAACATAAGTTGTATGACAACTTATTGACTAAATACCCAAAAGGGCCCAAACAGCCCATAGCCTTAAGGAGGCCGGCCATATAGAGAAGGAAAGGGTTTGTGGTTCTTTAAGTCACTTAATTGAAGGGACTATATAAAGAACTTTATAGCCAAAATTCATTTAGGGTTTTCTTTTGGAGAAAATTGGAGAGAACATGTCTCTCTTTCTCTCTAGAATAGTCGGCCACCATGGGAGAGTTTACTAGCATCTAACTCTTCCATGGCCACTCATCTTCTTCCTCAACCATCCTTGGTGTCGGAACTTAGAGATCTCCAACTTTGGGGATTTTTGGAGAACCCAATTCTTCCATCCATATCCAAGAAGACATGGAGCCAAGAAGCAAAGTTCCTCCATCCAAATCCATGGAGCCAAGGAGCAAGGAGACAAAGGAAAGAAGGCCCTCACATGGGTGATTAACCTTTGCTAAGCAAAGAGGTGCTTTAAAGGTATAAAAGTTTCTCAACTCTTTCTTTAAGATTTGAGTTGAGTCATGGTTCACCATAACTACTAGGCTTTGAATTTCATGGGTAATGTTTTGTTTTGAGTGCATACAAGCATGATTCCGCCTTTAATTGTTAATTGCATGCCATAGATGTTGCTCAAATGAACATGTTTTTCACAAATTTTCCTTCACTTTATTCTATTCCAGAAAGCTTCCCTGTGTTCTTCCTTGATCATATGCCAATCTCTCACCAACGGAATATTTCTATAATCTCTAACCTCTGCCGCTATATGTTTTGAAAAAGCACTAGAATTTTCACTAATGCATTTTCCAGAAGCATCAAAAGAACACGGTTGTTACTTCCAATTGGGAATTGAGGGTCCCCTTCTTTGTTGAGTTGATCCTTATAAATACAGAAAAAAACAATTAAAAACCAAGGAAAAAAAATCATATTTTCAATTTAGGCGTCATACTAATTGGAATACAAAACAAAAAACTAAAATTAATAACCATAGTAAATAAAAAATGGACCACCTTCCTCTTCGAATTGAAATTCGTCAGCATGTTCATCTTCAAAATGATGATCCATAGCAAAAATTTCTGGAAGGAGAAGTACAAAAAATGAAAAGGGAGAAGAAATGAAGGGTACGGATGAAATTGGGAAGGAGAATGAGAGACTGAAATTAGGCAACAAACGAAAGCACATATCAAATGGGGAAAGAAGGGGTTTAAATATGGATACGAAGTTGGCGTCGGTTAAAACCGACATTAAGTAAAGGACGTCGTATTAAAATCCACTGGCGTCGACATAAGTGAGGGTTGGTGTCGATTAAAACCAACACCAACTTCTGCCACACATTACGTCGAATTGCATCCAACTACTTTCTGACCAAATTTATTGAACTAAACGTGGCGTCGGTTCAGTTAAATTTGGTGTTGGTTTCAACAAACACAAAATTCTAACCCACTCTACTGATATACACGTCCCATTAAATCAAACAACTTCTTTCTGACACAGTTTCTTGAAAAGCATGTGGCGTCGCTTAAAAGCGATACCATCTTCTAACAAGCTTTACTGAAATGCACGTGGCGTCGTTTTGGTTAACTTTGGTGTCACTTTTTAAGCGACAACATCTTCTAACAAGCTTTTCTAAAATACACGTGGCATTGCTTTGGTTAACCTTGGTGTCGCTTAAAAGCGACACCATCTTCTGACTCGTGCAAAACAAGTGGGAAAGTTCCTGCCCAGTGCAGTTCAAATTATTTGACCAATGCCATCGCCTAAAAGCAACAGCAAAATAGTTTTTTAAAAATAAAAAAAATATTTAACCCATACAAAAATAATAACGAGTTTTTTTTTTTTTTGGTATCTCATATAACATTTTAAGATTTTAATTAATAAAATACATAATAAAAAATAAAAATATTGTCTAATTAATACTTAAAACACATAAAACAAAGGTTATGGATGTTCCATGTCATCATCCGTTATGCCGTTGTCGTCGTCAGCATTGACATAACTAGTGAACTTGGTAGGCAACGGTAATGAATAAAATATTTTATGTTATCTCATATAATATTTTAAAATTTTAATAAATAAAATACGTAATAAAAAACAAAAATATAATTTTATGATAAAATATCATCACATACGAATTGAACCATAGTCTAATTAATACATAAAATAATTAATATATTTAGTCTAATTAATGAAAGTATAAATAAACTCTAAGTGTTAATGAATCTGTCGTTTTGATGGGATATGCATCCTACGAAACTAATTTCAACGATCCAACCGTCAAACTTTTTTGTATATGCTTCAAGATAGCATATGCCAAAAATCGCAAAAAGAAAAAACATTCAGAGATCAAGTAACGGGACAAAACTTTTCGATGGTTATAAACGAAAAATCATGATTTAACGGTTATTTTAACTTCGATTTTGATTATTTTTTACAGCTACACTCCTTGATCCTATATGAATACAATGAACTAATTTGATCGTCAATTTAAAATATTTACACAAGTGGATACCACAAAATCTTATGTCATAGTTAATGAAAGTATGAATAAACTATTCAGTGTTAGTGAATCTATTGTTTTGATGGGATACACATTCTACGAAACTAGTTTTAACGATCCAACCGTCAAACATGTTTGTATATACTTTGAGATCGTATATGCTAAAAATTGCAAAAAAAAAAACATTCAGATATCAGGTAACGGGACAAAACTTTCCGATGGTTATAAAATGAAAAATCACGATTTAACGGTTATTTTAACTCTGATTTTGATTATTTTTTATAGCTACACTCATTGATCCTTTATGAATACAATGAATGAATTCGATCTTCAATTTAAAATATTTACACTAGTGGATACAACAAAATCTTATGTTACACTTAATGATAGTATAAATAAACTCTAAGTGTTAGTGAATCTATCGTTTTGATGGGATACGCATCCTACGAAACTAATTTCAACGATTTAACCGTCAAACTTGTTTATATATGCTTCGAGATCGCATACACCAAAAATTGCAAAAAACAAACATTCAAAAATCAAGTAATGAGACAAAACTTTTCGACGGTTATAAACGAAAAATCACGATTTAACAGTTATTTTAACTCCGATTTTGATGATTTTTTTACAGCTACCCTCCTTGATCCTATATGAATACAATGAACTAATTTGATCGTCAATTTAAAATATTTACACAAGTGGATACCACAAAATCGTATGTCATAGTTAATGAAAGTATGAATAAACTATTAAGTGTTAGTGAATTTGTTGTTTTGTGATGTGAAATTAAATTGCACTCAAACTTAAACCCTATCAATGTAGTATGTGTAAGTAGGGATCGTTCTAGCCGGGGATTAGAAGGGATGCTAATCTACACTAATTAAACTTTAAAACACTAAACTAGACTTACAAGACTCAAAACAAACTTAAAACAACCAAATAGACTCAAAACAGACACTAGGGAGTTATTTGGATGAATTCTAGCTTTAACTTGACTCAAAATGCTAAAAGACACAAAATTAAACAGATTCTAACTAAGTTGACACAAGAAAGTAAAGGGGATTGGGTTTTTGACGAATTTAAAGTAAAAACAAACTGATTAAGACACTAAACAAAGGTTGGTACAAATTTGGGTGAATTAAAGGGTGAATGGCTAGCTAGAGGGTCCTTCTCCACACATGACATATATGCGACACAAATCGATTTCCAGTTGTTTTTTCTATAAACCATGAACGACAATGCCCCAAATTAATCGTGACTGCACGCATTAACCTTCAGATTTTCTTAAGTTCATTGAATTTGGACGTAGCGCCGCAAACCAAATTATTCTTATCAAGTTCCCTATATGACTGCATACTAGAGATACATATCAAAGATCATTAAGCTTTGTGAAAATCATAAGCATTGACATGACATTCGTGACTATGACTGCATGACACTCTTGCCAGGAATTTACTGAACGCGATCGTGACTAGCAACCTCCACTACTTGTAAATATAAGTTTGTAACTATTAGGTGAAACTCCCTTATATTTTAGCATCAAATCCTAGCATGCAAACTAAGTGTGCACCCTTAATCAACATACAAGAATAAGTTTTAATCAAACAGTTAAGCAAATTGCATTCACGATTTATGAAATCACAACTGGATGAAATCAATTCATATCACATATATGCTCATAGTTTCGAATTCCCCCCCCCCCCAGCTAAGAAGGGGTTTAGTTCCTCATGATTGCAAATAAACGAAGACAATTAAATTTAAACATTGAAAACAAAGGATAGAATACACCTAAAAATGCTCCAGATTTCTTCCTTCCTCCCTTTGCAAAGCTGCGGCACAATGAGTGTGTGGTGGATGGATGTAGGTGAGTTATGGTAGAGGGTGGTGGTCTGAATGGTACAGCATAAACTTGTATTTATAGGCCTAGGAATTACTTGGCCTAGGTTGTAAAGGAAAAGGATTTAGGACTCCAAACCAACAAGGAAAAGGCCATCTAGAAAGGTTGGGGCGTCAGATTTTTAGGGTTTCTAGAAATGAGTGTTGTGGCATGTTTCTAGAACAAAAAGGCCTCCTAAAAACAGGTTTTAGGCATCCTAATATGAAAATGAGTCCCCCTTGTAGCTGGAATTAAGGTAGGATAAGATTAGGATAGGATAAGATAAGATAAGGTAAGATAAGGTTAGTTTGGATAAGATAAGGTTGGATAAGATAAGGTTTTGGATAATTCTCCTTCTTTGTAGCTGATTCCTTATCTTCTTTGACTTGGATTTATTTCTTCAACTCTTTTGCACATTCCTAGCCTCTCTTGAACTTCTAATTCGTCCATCCATCTTGCTCCAATCTTGTGATATCCATTCCAAGCCCAAAACTGCTCTAAAATGCTCCAAATTGCATCTTTTTGCCAACTTTGCCAATTGGACCTGAAAACACACGAAAATAGCTTAAATCACTATAATAAGCAACAAATAACTAAGTAAATGCAAGAAAACACACTAACTAAGTCGCATAAATATGCTCCTATCATTTTGATGGGATACACATTCTACGAAACTAGTTTTAACGATCCAACCGTCAAATATGTTTGTATATACTTCGAGATCGTATATGCCAAAAATTGCAAAAAATAAACATTCAGAGATCAAGTAACAGGACAAAACCTTCCGACAGTTATAAAACGAAAAATCACGATTTAACGGTTATTTTAACTCCAATTTTGATTATTTGTTATAGTTACACTCCTTGATCCTATATGAATACAAAGAATGAATTCGATCTTCAATTTAAAATATTTACACTAGTGGATACCACAAAATCTTATGTTATACTTAATGATAGTATAAATAAACCCTAAGTGTTAGTGGATCTATCGTTTTGATGAGATACGCATCCTACGAAACTAATTCAACGATCTAACCGTCAAACTTGTTTATATATGCTTCGAGATCGCATACGCCAAAAATTGCAGAAAACAAATATTCAGAGATCAAGTAACGAGACAACTTTTCGACGGTTATAAACGAAAAATCACAATTTAATAGTTATTTTAACTCTGATTTTGATGATTTTTTACAGCTACACTCCTTGATCCTATATGAATACAATGAACTAATTTGATCTTCAATTTAAAATATTTACATAAGTGAATACCACAAAATCTTATGTCATGACGATCGATGAAAATTGAGGATTTTGTAAATGGAATAACATGCAAGCTTTGAGTTCCATTGGCAAGGTTTAAACTTTTGAGAAAGGCTTCACAACCTTGAAAACAAAAACTCTTTCATTTTGCATATCCTTGCACATTTAACATTTTGTAATAGAGTAGTAGTGTATGGATGTTTGTTTATTAGGCTCTTATTTTCGAGTGTAGATGTAGTACTTAAACGACAAATGTGTTTTAATGTTTTGAAGTAATATTGATATGGCAATGTGTGGTATGTGCAAATTTAAGAAGAAAAAAAAATATTTTTCTTAACGGGTCATAATGGGTCGCCTGTTAAGATAATGGGTGAGACATGACACGACCTGTTAAGATAACATGTGTTACATGAAAACGATAGACACGACCCGTTTGCCAGGCCTAGTTGCTTGCCACCTCATAAACTCATCCTTAAGAAAGATGCAAGAGAGGAAGAAGAAAACGCGGGGGATAATATATAAAGACCATCAATCTGTCGCTTACAACCAACACCGGGTTTCAAAATATTAAAAAAAAATAAAATCTATGTCGCTCAGGCTTTAAAATATTTAAAAACAATACTTTATGTCGCTTAAAAGCGACACCAATACTTTATGTCGGTTAAAAGCAACACTATTTTTTTTAAAGCGACACCATTATTTAAAAAATATTAAAATGTATGTCGGTTATAAGCGACATTAAATGTTTACGTCGGTTAAAAGTGACATAGACAGTTTATGACGCTTACAAGCGACAGTAAATCCGACATCATGTTCAGTAGGTGTCGCAAATGTCTTGTCCGCCAGACATCACCCAGCGACACAATAAGTCCATTTTGTAGTAGTGTAAGGCTTTTTAGCCATTAGGGAAAAAAGGCATCAATTTGGAGAACTTAGTTAGGCTTTGACGATTTGTATTTCAAGGTGTTTTCTATCCTTTTGCTAGGGCGATGCCTTGAGCCTTAGCATGAATATGTAGTTTTTATTTAATTGCTTATGATATTATGTATGTATACTTTGAATTATTAATCACTGTGTTTAAACTGTCCATATATCTCAATGTTTAGCTACCATTAGGATGTTTAAATAAGTAATCAGATGCAATTCGGTCGGAATGCCACCGGAGGATTGAGTATTGCTTCTTTTGATTGATAGTTGTAAGTTCACCTAGGGTGAATGCCATGTCTTAGGGATTGCATAGTTTTTCAAAGGGTTTTTACAAAGCGTAATGAGTCATGCATGTTTATATTTGATCTGAATGTCACAAACGGATTGCATGTTTGATATACGGTCTAGCTTGAATGCCACAAGTAGAATATGCATAAGGAAAACCTAACCTTCAATTGGTAAAACTACATAAGATTGTTAAGGTGATGGCGGAATCCTAGTGTCCTTTTATCATTATTTTCTAAGATCGTTCCCTTTCAAATTGGTTTCTTTAATTGTTTTAATTTAAAATTCATTTTTAATATTCTAGGTCATAAAATCAAGATTTTCGAAACTTTGTTTTAAATAGTTAATTAAGAATTAGTTTAAATACAAATTATTCAATCAATTCATATGGAAACGACTTTGCTTGAGCTGCTATACTACAATAACCTTGTACTTTTGCAAGTATTTTTAAGTATTTTTATCCCTACTTTTGCAGGTGGTAAAAATTCCTGTCAAGAAATTGGTGCCGTTGCCGAGGATTGTTTGAAATAATTTGTGTTTATCATATTCTTAGTTAATTATTTTTGTACATAACTTTTTATTTACTTGATTTTATTTTATTTTTTAGGTTACAATTTGTGCAACAATGGAATTTGTTCCTCCTCCTGGATTCAATATACAACTAGGAGGACCGCCCTTATGGGTCAACTTTGCAGAATGAGATTTTTATGAATTTAAACCTACAATTTGTGCATTTTGCTGTTTGAAGGCCCATGATATTTTGCAGTGTCCTAAGGGGTAACATTTTCCAGGGTTTGTTCAAGAACATATCAATATGAGAAACGACTCAAAAAGGAATTGGAACAATCCCTACTTAGAGTTCTACACTCCATGTTTGAAAAAGCATCTTGAGAACTATTTTGAGCAGTCTAATGTGCCGCAAGAGCTTTCGGTGGAGGACAAACTCTCTAAATTGTTGGAATCAACTGAGTTGTACATAGAAATAACCAATCATAGATTTTAGATCCAAGCATTAAACTATGGAAAGAGCTAAGATGATCAATAGGAGATTTGTGCAAAAACTAAGGAGCAATTTGCCAGTTATTCACGACCAAGTGAAGAAAAAGCACTTGCTAATTCTAAAATCTTTCTAGAACCTATGGCTACCCAAGTTTATGTTCCACCAACACCTTTTCCACAAAGGCTGCATAAAGAAATCAGTGTTAATGTGTTGGGGAATGTTCACACAAATTCAGCATTAAGCATGTTACATGGTCAACTTTTCAGCCAGCTAAATGATTTGGATACAGGGCAAATGGTTGTTGATGGGGAAATTTTAGTTGTTGTACTGGACAGTGCACCAACACAGCCGATCATACTTAATGGTATTCGGTGCAAGTCATACAAGCAGACTATGATCCACAAGGAAACAAAGAAAAAGCTTAATGGCAACCCAATTTTTCGTCAAAAAAATTGACCAAAGCAAAAATTGTGGGTGTTAAATACACGGTTTAAATCAGTTCGGCGGAGACATCAGCCTCTTTGTAAAGGGCCCGATGACTGGACATTTTATTGGAGGCCCGGAGAGTCCATAATGTGTGTAATGGGCTGCCCAAAGAGTCCATTACCTTACCATGGGGGCCAGAAAAGTCCATGGTCCGTTAGAAACATAATAACCTAATTACCTTAGAGCACATTATGTCGTATGGTAATCATGTGGTCTACTGATGACGTCAAGGGTAAAACCATCACATTGAGCATATTGTGCACTTGTTCTTCTCCTATTGGATATGGTTAATTTATGTCTCCACAAATGCCACTACATCTACTTGTGTTTAAGTTGAAAACAAAGGGATATGTACTTCCTACTTAATTAGGACCTTCCTAATTAAATAGGACTTTTCTTCCAAGATAAGGTAGGTTTTCAAGTATTAGAAGGAAAATGTTTCCTTTTATTTCCCTCCAAGAACTTAGTATAGACAAAAGATAACTCTTGCTCGAGTTCTCACAAATTCCTTACTTATGAAATTCAGGATTTGCATAGTGAATTCGTAGAGAAAATTAAGTATGAAATGTTCCTCCCTCTTCTTCTTTGGACATGATGGGGCAGCGGAGTTGCCCCTTAGTTTCCTCAAGCTAGGCTGCATGCTAAGTGCAGCTAGTGGATTGTCCAAAAGCTGCAGGTCTACAGCGCAATTGAGCTTGGAACAATACTAGGTTCGTAGGTTCTGGCCTTGTGCAATTGCAGGCATACTAGACAGAGTGTAGGAGTTGGCTAGCAGGGCGCACTAGTTGGAGTTAGAGCCAAGTAGCAACACGGATACGGGTCGCTAATGCTAGTCGTGGGTCGGGCCGATCCAATTGGACCAATCGATATTTTTTGTTTTTTTGTTTTTTTATAGAATACCTTTGTTCTTCCTAATTCGGTCCAAAAGCCCATCCATCTCCAGCGTTACTATCAACATAAGCGGCATTGAATTAAACTAAAGATCTTATGAGCATCTTTTGAGATTTTTTCTTTTCTTTGGCAGGTAGAGCACGACATCGTCTTCCAATAAAATTGCAAGTTACATCGATGTTCCAAAGTACAAGCAGAGAGGAAACCTTATCTAATGTAGAGAAATTTGTACCTAGTCTGTCAAGGCTAGATACGAAAAAAAAGCTTTCAAAGCTTACCTGAAAGACAATGGCGTGACTTTCCTTTCAAACGTTGACGTCTGGCTGGTAGAGGATTACCTCATTCCTTTCAGAACTTTTTGGGCTTCAAGCTTTTAATGGGTAGGTTAATCAAGGATGTCTTCTGTGCAGCGATACGTAAGCGTGCTCAACGAGCATTTCTGGGCATGGCTAGCCTTTCTTCTAAACCGGCAAAGTGAGCAAGTTTGTTGTCATTGAATGTCTTGGCAGAGTGTCAACATGTTTTCTGAAGGGTGGGTGAGCGTTGTGACTAGCGTGCTAAGATGAGCACGAAATTCAAAAAATAATGTCGAGCTAGTAAGAGCGAGAGCTTTGTGACTCCAAGTATAAAGAGTGGCACACAGGGCTCCAACTGTTTTAGATGAGCTTTTGTAAACGTAGATGGATGTTTGGGCCTTATGGGTAGGGCTGGGTTCGGTTTTTTTTTTGTTCGATTTTGTTCCCGTTTTTTTTTTTTTTTTCTTTTTCAAAAAATGAAAAAAATTGAAATCTAAAATTTTAACATCTCCAACACAATAATAACATAAGCATTCCAACTAGGGTGAAAGAAAAGAAGGGGGAGAAATAATATGTTAGAGTTTATAAAGGTTTTTTTTTAATATTTTGAGTTTAAAGTTTGGCAACACATTAGGCTTACAAATTGGGTTTAGAAAATAATACCCAAAACAGATAATCAAATAAAACAAATAAAACAAATATTAATTTAATTAATTCGGTTCGGTTCAGTTTCTAGACCACTGAAACCAAAACCGAACCAAAAGAATTCGGTTCGGTTTGGTTGTTTCAATTCAATTCGGTTTTTTTGTTCGATTCTGTTTTTTTTATTTCCGTTCGGTTCGATTTTTGGTTTTTTTTGGTTTTCAATTTTTTGAACCCACCCTTACTTGTGGGCACAGAGTTTGATAGCTTACTCCCAGCCTATGCAGACAGGGAGATCTTTTGATATGGCTATGCTAAAGATCAGCGGGAACTTAGGAAGGTAGGAAACCGTCAAGTCTGCTGATTTGTGTGGAGTCCACACTCGATAATCTTTGTGCTCTGCTTCCCAAGTTCTGCACGTTTTATTGGTATAGTGATGTTGATTGCTAATCTTATTTCCTTTGCTTCGCATATACGTCTATTCTGAGAAGAATAAGCATGCCAAGTTGATCTTTAATTGGTTCATGATTTAACCATGTTAAGTGTAAGGTTCGAAAGGTGTTGAGCAAGCAGTCATGCGAGTGTCTCAGTAATCAGAGAGGAAAGTCCTGCATAAGTTACTAAATGTTCACGTTGGCAGACTACGGTCCCTATGATACGCGCGATTCTAGTTAATAAGGAATACTTGGATGGCAATAAGGAGGTTCATATCTACGTCTACAAAATCTTCCACACTTTATGGAAGGTCTGAGGAGGCAATTATCAATGCTACCATGGAAATAGACGAGCAGATGGTTATCGCTACCCTTCATGGCGTCACATCAAGCAGAAATGAGGTTTTTGCATGAGTTACTGAATCTTTACGTCATGACAAGAGGGCTATGTCGGCTGTCAGTGAGGTTGCTTCTGTAGAAGGGAGGAATTTGCCTCTTTTAATATTTCGGCAGCCATTGGCTTCCGAAGAAAAGCTACCCTTCATAAAGAATGCAGTGTGTTTACCCAATTTCCCAATAATCCACCGTTAGTTAGCGTTCCAAGAGTTAGGTTTTGCCAATCCAAATCTTTGGTTAATTCATGCCTTGTGAAGCTTAAGGTTGCTACTAAGAGGGTTTAAGAGAAAGGCATAATGGACAATCCCAAAGACAGAGAAGGGAACTTTTACTTTAAAGATTTCGTAGCCTACAAAGAGTGATCTGCATGAAGTTGGGAATACGATGGATACTTTGTGAAGCTTAAGGTTACTGCTAAGAAGGTTTAAGAGAAGAGCATGGTGGACAATCTTAAAGACGGAGAAAAGGACTTCTATTTTGAAAATTTCATAGCCTACAAAGAGTGATCTGCATGAAGCTGGGAATATGATGGATACCTTTCGAGTCATGCGTTATTGACTTGAACTTTACTTAGGCTGAAACAGATGAGTCTGCATCAGCTTGAGGTGACATACTAGAGAAGGTCTACCGTTTGCATGCTTGATAATAACACCTATGTAAGTGACGATGGTAGGCCTTAAGAGTTAGCTGGAGGGGAAGATAATTCTACCTCGGTTACTATTCTTCATGTCGTCATGTTATGTCTTCCCAAAAGTAGCTGTCAGCTGCTTGGTTGACTCTTGATGCTTGTAAAGAACATTTTAAAGTCCATTAAGTTGGCCTAAGTTCATTTTTCCACTTACATGATTAAGGTTGAAAGTTTGAAAAAATATGTTGTCTTCCTCGTGTTTTGTCCCCATATCTTATCAATTGGCGGCGTTTTGATAAGAGAGATCTGCAATCTTCACTGGCTACGACATATGATAATGTTGGTGCAGTCCGTGATGTGGTAGCTGATGAGCTTGACGACACTTGCATATGAGATCTACACTAGGGAAGACTGCTTCATAATCCAAGAGCTTGAGAAAACTCAGACTCAGCTCAAAGGTAGGTCAGCTGAATGTGGTCATAAGCTGTCATCTGCTGGTGCGATCTTGATCTGTTTGGGTAAGTTAGTAATGGAGTAGTTGAAGAAGCCTGAAAAGTTGACTAGATGGGGTTCTTCTAAGGTGTTACTCGGTGCTTGGCCATGTCGTATAAAGTAGCTGAACTGCTTCGAAAGCCATCAAAGCGTTTATTGCAGAAGAAATGGAAGAAAAGGTTAATGCTAATGCTGAGGAAGAAGACAAATCTACTGAAGTTTAAGCCGTTTGCAAACTTCCAAGATGGTGTAGGGAATGAGGGCATGTCGCCCAAGGTAGCGTGGGTGGCGTTTTGTCTTCTTTGTCTTATAGGTAGGATACTTTGGCAAGTTGCCTTTTTAGTTAGTGGCCTCGGGGCCTGCTCTCATTTGTGAGTGAATGAATAGATAACTTTTCTTTTAAAAGTTATGTTGAACATCGATTGCTTCCTTAAACTTCCTTTTCATCTTTCTTCTTCATCCTTTCTCAAGAAAGTTGGAGAAATTAAGCCAAGTTGTCGAGAAGGGGAACATTGCATTGGCTACTAAATCTTCACTTTGGCATAACAGGCTTCCTTCTCAGAAATGTGGGCCCAACAATTATAGATTAAGGGTTGCACAGAGATAGGAATAAAAGCAACCCCGTGTATACTCTTCTATGCAATAAATTGTCTTGCAAGTTGAGACTTGTAGGCGAAGTCTCGAAACTACATAGTGTTGAAAAATATTAGTATTTGGGTTTTCCTTGTTAGTTTATGAATTGGGCCTAGCCCATCCAAGTTAGGGTTTCTTAGGTTTAGTTCTCTATATATATTGCTTGTAATTTAGTTTGAGAAACAAGTTAGTCACAATGTAGCCTCTTAGGGTTTTGTAGCCATTCCGGCATTCTCGTTTGTTTAATAAAATTCTTGGGTAAAGTACAAAAAACTACCTCAACTATTGATGTCACGACACTTTCATACCTCATCTTTTAAAATTGACAATGTCATACCTCATCTTTAGAATTTGGTCAATTTTATACCTTCTGTTAGCTTGACCATTAATTTGTCAATTAAATGCTGACGTGGCTTGATCCAGATCCCACTTTCTATTAAAAAATTAATAAAATATTATAAAAAAACTAAAAAAAAATTATTTAATATTTAAAATAATTAAAATAATTAAAAAGTAAAGAAAAAACTATTAAAGAAATCCGTTTCGTCCTTCACCCCCCCTTCTCCTTCCCCCCTGCATACCCCCCACCCCCCACATCTTCCCCTGCCTGAGTCCTCAACCATCTTCCCCTACCTGAATCCTCAACAAAAAAAGAAAAAGAAAAGGGAAACCTGCCGACCCCCCCCGAAACCCCATGCCTGAGCCCCCGCCCAGATTCTGTCACACACTTCCCCTTCTCAGCGCCCAGATCCCGTCACACCCCCTCCCCCTGCGCCCAGATCCCGTCACACTCCACCCCTCCTTCCCTCTCTCTTCTTCCGTAGAACCAACCCCCCGGGACCCAAATTTGAAAACCCATCTTTCTCTCCTCTTCTTCTGCAGTTTCCCCCCCCCCCCCCCCGCCTCTCTCCTCATCCTCCTACTCTGCAAGTTGGGTGGGGGGGGAAGGAACGGACGAACTGGATTTTTGGGGCTGCTGCTGGGTGTGGTGGGGGGGGAACGGATGGACGAACGGAGGAAGAGAGGCCGGACGCGGGGTGTGGGGGGGGGAGGGAAGGAACGGACGAACTGGGTTTTGGGGCTGCTGCTGCTGCAAGCTGGGTGGGTGGGAACGGACGGACGAATGGAGGAAGAGAGAAAAGGGGTTGGAACACAGTAAATGCAGGGAGATAGGGCGCCGGGGGGAGAGGGCAAACGTGGGGGAGGGGAATAGGTGGGAAGGGTTGGGTGGGAAAGGGTCTCGGGAATGCAGAGGCGAGAGAGGGGAGAGAGGGGTGGGGAAGAGAGAGAGATTTAATATCATAAAAAAAATTAATTTTTAAAATTTTTAATTATAAAAAATATATCTAATAATTTTTTAATCTAGTTGGATTAGTAAGTGGGACCCGAATGTAGCCACATCAGCACTTAACAGAAAAATTAACAGAAAAGCTGACGGAGGTATGACATTGGCATAAATTCGTAAGATGAGGTATGACATTGTCAACTTTAAGAAATGAGGTATAAAAGTGTCGTGACACCAATAGTTGAGGTAGTTTTTTGTCATTTACCCAAAATTCTTCTTATTTTGTAGTCTTGTTCGTTGAGCACTCTGATATTCAACTTGGTATTAGAGCAGATTTGATCTTTCGGGATTTAATCTGTTCTTGATAGGTATCCATGTTATTTGCTTGATATTAGTTTTGAAAAAAAAAATAAAAAATTGAATATGTTTGCTCGAAATCGCTCGCACCAGATCTTGCCCAGAAACCACGCAGCTTGCACTTGCTGCTACATCTGCACCAGTTCGAACCACCGCCCACTACACTCTCTCCGCCTCATCGACCTTCTGCACCATCACGCACCGTTCTGTACCGGATCAACCACCCTCATGATTTTTTACGAAGCCCAGACCCGAGAACCACTTAGATCGACTTCGTCTCTGCCTTGCACAACCACCATCTAAATCCCTGCACTAATCTGACCATTTGCCGCTGCACCGCGAATAAGTTTGTATGCGTGGAAGAAGGACGCAGACAAGGAAGAAGGAAAGAAAAAAAAAATTGGCTATTTGTATGAGGTCCACACGGGCAAGACCTGCATGTTCCGTTGAGTCACTAGTTGGTTTGACTTGAGATTGGAGTTTGTGGTTGCCCACCACAATGTTTGCTCGAGTGTTTGGACTGGTGACCACTCGAGTGAAGTTGTGTACATGATGAATTGGATTTTTTGTTTGTTGGTTCGGAAGTTGGAATTTGCATTGGCATTGGCATTGGTATTGGCACTGGCATTGGAATCTTGCACTGGCACTGGCATGGAATCTTGCACTAGCACTGGCATTAGAAACTTGCACTTGCACCGATGGAACTTCGTATTGAAATTGGCATCGAAAATGAGCATAATAAGCTTGCATTCACATTGTCTGTTGGCAAACTCATGTCGTGTACCGCCATGAGTTTGTTGGGCGGTGTTGGAAAATATTAGTATTTGGGTTTTCCTTGTTAGTTTAGGAATTGGGCCTAGCCCATTCGAGTTAGGGTTTCTTAGGTTTAGTTCTCTATAAATATTGCTTGTAATTTAGTTTGAGAAACAAGTTAGTCACAATGTAGCCTCTTAGGGTTTTGTAGCTGTTCCGGCATTCTCGTTTGTTTAATAAAATTATTCTTATTTTGTAGTCTTGTTCGTTGCGCACTCTAATATTCAACTTTGGGGCTATTATGCTTTCTTTTAGCATTAGGAGACGCAAGTGTTTAATTGTTTTGTACATAGAAATTCATTTAGACAGAAAACGGTGGAATTTTTCTACCACACTTATAGATATGAACTTTGTTTTCACCTCAAAGCTCACTGCTTCGGAGGGCCCGATAGTGTGATACTCGGATTCAGATGTATGAGTATGAAGATACATGAATACATAACAAGGAATCTATCTTCTTCTAGTAGTTGTTCAATAGAAGAAGATATCTGTCGAAGTCACTTGAAGATCCATCTTGGAAATCTCTAGCCAGAATAATTGTTGATTAAGCTATGTTTATAAGAATTGCTTCAACATAAAATGCATCATGGTGATCATACATATCTTATGTGATTTGACTTAATTCCATATCACATAAATCTTGATCAGGATATGGATGATGGAAGAATTGAATTGCTTTGTAAGTACAATCAAGGTTTGAAAAAAGGATCATGATTAGTTCACGTATAATTCTACTAATTTGGGTAGCCATGAAATACAACTAGGTGTTACTCATGGTTTGTTGAGTTAATTATTCATTAATTAATTTCATTGTCAGCTTTAGTTAGAACCTATAAGGTAGTTCTAGCAACGTTAACCAAGATGATTAGATATAATTAATTGTAATTTATATTGGATTAATTATTTGTGCCTGTTGTTGGGTTTGTTTTAATTAAATAGGTTTTCGGCTTTATTTAATTAAAAGGAATACAAGTCACAAGCCCAAGAGGGCAAGTAAAGAAAAGCTTGGCGCATGGGACAAATCACATGGTGTCAAAACCTACTAAAGTGCGGCATAGGGTGTGTGTAAATACCTTGTTTTCTCTCGTATTCCACGTATAATCAGTATTGTCCCTTAGAGAAAAGAGAGAAAAACTCTAAGCTGAAAAACACCTTAATGTCGTCCAACCCGTTGATCTAAGTGAGAGGTATTGCTAGCACATTTAAATCAATCGTTCCATCATTCGTTGCTAGTTTATTAGTGTGGATACTCTTAGAGTGTCAACACTAGGGGAGTTTCATATGATCAATCATGAAAAGGAAGTTTCTACAAAGAGGCACGTGCATGGCTAATGATTCACGTAAGTAATCTTTTCGCCTTTGTTCTTTGTTGCATTATCGATTATAACCAACCAGATATATAATTGGTATAATATATTTTATGTTTGTTCATTACTTTTTGTTGCATATTTAATCATTCGAATTAAATTAATCCCAGTAATATGGCAGAAACCCAACCCAAAGATGGCCCAACGGGATGCTATGACAACACGTTTAGGCTTGCTACTATTTCTAGGCATCATCTGATGGAAAATTGCTTGGAGACTACCGAAGGCGTCTTTTCGGTCACCTTGTCCCAAAGGCTTGTATGGAGCGAACGCCGCAATTAGAACTGCTCAATCCAAAGATTCCCACAGAGCGAACTCTGCGAGTGGACCTGCTTCTCTGGTAAGTACTATGGAGCGAACGTCGTAGATGGGGTCAACCAAATTGTTAAGGACATCCATAGACTTACTGCTTCAAGTCTGATCGAGGTAACGGGATTGAACACACTGTAAACATCGACCTGAAATAGGGCTAGTCAAAAGATTCCATATCCTTAGATACTCATATTGGAAATAATGGCTGGTCAAAAGACTATGTATCTGCTGATACTCCTAATTTAGGCTAATGCCAACGTCACTGAGTGAATCGCCTAAACACCCGAAGGCCTGCTAATCAAGCTTGGACCGAAGAACGGCTTTGATTAACGATGGGATTCTAGTTTCAGCCTCCTAGGGCGCCAAGTAGGTTGGAAGAAGGCTGAATTGTGGTCCTTCAAACTATCTGCCAAAGCAGATGACATTTGAGGGAATAAGCTCTATTTCATATACGAATGCACGTCTGCCAGTTGAGGCTTTTCTGGTCTACTACGTTCTCAGCAGGCGATCCAAGAATCTTTAGCTTGACCGGTACACTGCATACGACGCTTACATTCGTCTGGGTCGTCGTCTTTAGTGGCCCTCCATTCCATGCAATGTCATTCATGGCAAGACTTGACCATATATTATCTGCAATACACCACAATGGGAGGATAAATTAATCATTGACTTTAATAAAAGCCCAGATAACATACCTTAATGAAAATAATGATAAAGTAAATCGAGCATATACTACGAGGGACTAGGTGTAGCGTCTCCTCAGGTTGAATAAGTTCCACTGCCATGGAATGCGTTCCTTAAAATTATATGTACATATATATACTTAACTCTTAAAATAAGCAATTAAGCCCACAAAAAATAAGAAAAAAAGTAAAGTAATAAGAGTTTATGGACATATCAATCTATAATCTAGAAGCAGTTATAAATTTCTTTGTCAAACACAGCTAAAAACAATTTTGGTTGTTAGAAAATACTTTTTACCATTGTGAAAGCAATCTCAAACAGATCCTATATTGTCTTGTATACAATCTTTTTTTAGTAGAGCGATAATAATAGTAGGTTAAATAGTTATTTGGAGAGAATGAGCATCAATGAATATCGAACCTAAATCAAGGTGCATAAGCATGATTATTTTTTTGTCACTGCGATATAACACCTTTTACAAAAGAAAACAAGAAACAGAAATTAAAATAATTTGTGACATAAATGCATGCCCTAATAAGTTCCCTTATCTACTAATAATTTTGTTGTAAAAAGCTCCTGAACATATATATTACACGCACAAATCATAAGAATTTTAATAAAGAATCTACGGGGCACAATGTAGCATGTAAATGTCCTCTATGTTTTTTTCCTAGTTAATGTACAAGTATTTTTTGTTCAAAAAAAAAAAAAAAACTTGTACATTAATAGTGCATTCATGCATGCCAGCTCAAGAATAGTCGCAAAGGTGAATTATATTTATCGATTCAAATATCCATCATAAGCAAATCTGTATATATAAAGCCAGCGCCCTAATTTGGGATCACGGCTTCAACAAAAAAATTTGGACAAAAATGCCTTTAAGTCAAAAAAGTTTTAAAAGCAGCCTAATATAATACATCAAATAATGCATGAGTATTTTCGTCTGACACACCCCGTCCTGAAGGAGGGCGTGCTGGCCGTCACGTGAGAGTGACGTAACCATTTACACAGTTCGGAAGCTTAAAAATACCATTGTGAATTCTGTCAGAATACCGTTGGATTCCTCGTGGCCACCAAAGCTCTGCTCTAACTCGAACCTGGAGGGGCGCAAAACAAAATTGAGTGGGTCAGTAAAACAAGTCTTTTCAAATCTTTTCTTTATCAAAGTTCTAACCCCTCACTGTAAAACCTGTATACTTTCCCAAAAAATAGCATATATAAATATATATAGCTTCAAGAATCTCAAAACACCATTCTTTATCACTTTTCAGAAAATATGCCATGCCATGCGCCAAATACATAATATGGATGCATCAACATAAATCAGGTGAAATAATAAATCAACCGGAGACCCTGCAGTGGTCCTGTACGGCTGATTCTAGAGCTCAATATCCAATCCAGCCGGAGTCACCAACTGTGACCTGTACGGCACTGCCGGAGTCGCCAACTGCGACCTGTACGGCACTACGCTGCACATGAGTCGGAACTACCTGTAGTAGTCTGTACGACTCAGATGGTGTAATAATACGCTCTAGTGCTTCTCTCATCAATCATCTGTGCACATAATCTAGGGTCACCTACTAGTCGGAACCGTCTCTAATGGTCTGTACGACTAGCATGTCGGAACCACCTCCAGTGGTCTGTACGATTAGCATCTACTTGGATCCAAGGTGAGCGTGTGATGCGGGTGAATAACATAAGCACAAACACCAGAGGTGCAGGTTATGAGCTATCAACATAAATCACATCAAACAATTCAATGAACCAAATATAACTCACCTGCGCGTCCGCAGCACCAATTCACATATATGCATCATATATCAATTCACATAATTCATGTAATTTCTATGCATGGCATTTTTAAATCACATATTCATATAAATCTATGCATGGCATTTCAAAATATACTTTCATTCAAAAATCGATTTCTGGGAAACCCATAAGTATATAGGTGTATACGGAAAACAAAACTGCCCACTCACCTGGAGTTTGCCCTGCAACTCCCTAGCACAACACATCAAGGCGTCATGACGATCGGCGCCTAGAACAACCATCAAATCATGCCTCAGAATCATATCGATAGAATATATCACTTATATAAAACACGTCACTATGTAGTTCGATCCGGAAGATCTGCGACTCAGATTTCCAATCCGTAACTTCCAGAGGTCCACAATAAATCTCTAGAACAACATCCTAAAATTTCATGACCATCCAACGGTCGGATCTCCGTCAATTGTCGAACTAAGTGACGATTAACATTATATTTTATGAACTTACAACTCCAATTCCGGGAGATCCGTAAATCGGATTCTCGATCTGTAAGTTCCTATAATCCTCAAATATTACGTATTACTACATATCAAAGTTTGGTGACAATCCAACGGTCCGATCATCAATTCATATTTTGGCCTAACCATGCATCTTAACGAATTTAAGTCCAAATGATCAACCAACGTTAAGCCACTATCAAAACTGAACTCAGGACATCCAATATATTTTAAAAATGACATTGGCATCCCACTGGCCACCCGCCGCCACACGCGCCGCCGTGGGTGGCGGTCGGCCGCCCCGGCTCGCCGGAAAATCCAACTATCTCCAAAAATTACCAAAATTTACAGAAATGAATATCTCAATGAGTAGAACAACTTTCATACCTGTGGCCAAGGCCAATTCGGTCGGCAAAGCCTCCAATTCCAACAAAACCCGTCGGAACCCTAGGTTTGGTGTGCTCCAATTCGACCTCCAAACTTGTTCCAACGCCTCAACCACTGCTTAGGCTTTGTTCTAGGCCTCAAGAGGATGCCATGGGTGGTGGTGATTGGAAGAAATTGCTTCACATCGTGGCGGAAATAAACCCAACCCGTGCGCCCCCTTCTGCACGGTTTCTTCCATTTTTACAACCAAATCTCTCCAAATTTGAGGTGGAATGGGTAGAGGAAGGGTCCTAGAGTGTTTCCCATGAGGTTTGTTGAATCAATTCGCCGGAAAAACGAGTGGAAATCGACGAACATGGACACGGGTGCCGACCGGGTCCGAAAACGGGTCAAGGGGATCCGGCCGATCCCCCGCGCCGCACTCTCCCTCCTTTCCTCCTTTCCCCTATTCCGATTGGCTGGGCTTCTTCCTCTCTGCTCTCCCCATTCGTCAGTCTCTCTCCCTTCTCTCCTGAAGCCTCTTCTTCTTCCTCTGGTTGGGCAGATTTTGCCCAATCCTCTCTTCTTCTTTCCTCTTCCAGTCAGCCACAAACACACACACACACACACATACATAAACTCATATCATTTTTCCTATTAATCCCAGCCATCCATTTATTCCTCATTAAATCTGGGCCGTCCATTTCCATAAAAGAATTTCCAGATTTTTCTAAAATAATAATTCCTAAAATGCCCAAACTTCAAACATCAATATCTTTTTCGATATAACTCCAAATCACGAACCGCTTGAGCCCACGCGTCCGTAGTGACGAGCACTACGAGAATATGCTAAGGAAACAAATCTTAGTTGGCACGACACAACGATTAATCTCGAACAATGCGCGTGCCTCAAAGGGCATTTTCGTAAAATCACTTAATAAATTATAAAATCAATATTTTCCGGGACGGGCTGTCACATCGTCATTTTAACAGTATTTTTTTAATAATTAAATTTTTGTACATTTTTTTTATTAAAATAATTAGTACCACACAATAGGTTAGCAATAATGTGATTCAATCAGTTGTTCATTAAATATTATTTTCTCTAATTTTAAACACGTTCAAAACATCTTAAAAGGCGTGTAATGCTGGTTATAAAAAAAGTTTTTCGCACGCGGATAATAATGTGATTAAATTAGCTGTCAAATGTTTTTTTTTTTTTTTTTGAACAAGCAATATTATCTACATTAAGAAAGAGGGGGTGAGCTTAGCCTCACAATGGACTAGCAATAATGTGATGCAATCAGTTGTTTATTAAATATTATTTTCTCTATTTTTAATATAAATTCAATTGAAACCGATTTTATTATGTGGATTCAGCTGCTTTAATTGGTTTATGAGGGGTTTTTTCTAGCATGATCTTAGATTATTCATTTATTTCAAATATTTGACTTTTCTTTTGTCAATTTACTCATATAAATACATTTAAAACGTGTAAGTCGCACGTAGCACGCTGTGATTTAAAAAATATCTTTTGCATGCTCATGAGCGCGTGCATGAAGGCTAGTGTTATTAATGCTAATAAGTTGCTAACTGCTAAAGTATAAATTTTAGGGTAAATTATACAAAACTACCTCAACTATGGGTAATCACAATCTCATACCTCATATTTTAAGAATTACAATGTCATACCTCATTTTACGAATTTGTTGCAATGTTATACATCCATCGGTTTTTTTATTAATTTCTCTGTTACATGTTAACTTGGCTTGAGGTGAGGCCCATTCCCAACTGGATTAAAAAATAATTAAATATTAAAAAATTAAAAATAAAATCAATTTAAATATTTTTATTTTAAAATGTGAGACCCATTCCTTACAAACCCATCACCCTCACCCTTCTTCCCCACCCGTCTTCGCCAACCTTCCTTCACCACCAAAACCAAAACCCACTTCCCACCGCCACCCTCACCCGCCAATTACTCTCTTCGATGCCAAGAAGGCTGACAATGGCTTCACCTGCAGCCCCTCGAGTTGGTCCTTATTCATGTACAACACAGGTTAATTAAAAAAGTTATCTCATCAAATTAAAACTTTGAGCTACCAATAAAGTATTGATTTTGATTATTACAAATGAAACGAAAAGTGCAACACTATGTATATGATTGAGTTTGTGGATGAGATTATGGGCTCATTTAGATGTGCTTTTAAAATGACTAAAAGTGTTTTTAGAGAAAATATTTTTTTTTGTTCCAAAAGCCTTGAAGTGATTTCTACAAGAAGCATCAGTTATGTGCTTCTTCCAAGAAGCACTTTAACTGCTTTTCCAGGATATACTAGCATTTTTACTGAAGATTGGTTCTAAAAATATTTTCACCAAAAACGCTTTCATTTATTTTAAAAGTACATCTGAACGAACTATATATACCTTTTCTTATGGTTGAGTGGTGACATTTAAACTTAATTAGAGCTTACATAAGAAGAGTAATTAATGAGCTAGTTTTGCATTGGAGTTAAACTTTTTACCACACTCAACTGCCACGCATGCGTGGTGGTTTTTTTTGGTTCAAGTGGAAGACTTTTCCTCCACTTCTTTTTTCTTTTTCCTTTTTTTTTTTTGGTTCAAGTTCCTTCACTTCTTTACTTGTTACTATTAAGCAAAGCTTAATCTGTTTCCACCAAATTATTTTATGATATATTGCCTTTACCCTAAGGCCCTAATTCAATGCGAAGGACCCGGCCGATATACAGGAAAAAAGCAATGTTGAGATCGCCTGAGTAATTAGGATGATTTAAAGGGTAGTGTTATTGTTATTTCAAAAATGACATTATTGTTGTAGCCTATATTATTTGAGAAAGAGGGTGCGGCACCAATAAAGAAAGTGGGAAAATTGTAAAATGTTTCGGGATTGTGTGATTCTCTCTATGTCAGTGTCTTTATTTATAGTAAAACCAAAATGAAAGAATAATTTGTCCTCCAAGTAAATATAATCTTATAGGGAAAGAATCACTAGAATAATGATAATTTGGAATCCAAATCTAACTAGGATTTACACAATCACATATTAAATAATGTCCATAACACTCCCCCTTGATTGTGTTAGTACTCAAGTAGATGTAACATCAGATTCGGCAAAGTTGGGGAAGTCAACTTGTCGACACTAATTTGGGAACACGCTAGTGTTAAACAAAAGGAACTTGCATATGGAAATAAATCTCAAAAACCCGGCTATGGTAAAACCTAATATGGAAAGAAAAAAACCCACAGTTTAAGGAAAAAGATGAGTTGAATGCAAAGCCAATTTAAACGCCTATAGGACGTACACAAGGGTGAGTATACTTCACAATACTTAAGTGAACTAACAATGTTACAGCTCAAAAACTTTACACGTACCAATCCCTTGACCAAGTTTATGAAAAGTAGACTTCAACAATAAGTTTAGTGAAAAGGTCAACTATGTTGTCTTGGGAAAGAATCTGTTTGACATCAATGTTCTAATGTTCTTGTTGCTGATGAGAGAAAAAGAACTTTGGAGCAATATGCTTGGTGTTGTCTCCTTTGCTGTATCCCTTCTCGAGTCGTTCAATACATGCTACGTTATCTTCATAAATTGTTGTAGAGATGTCAAGGACGGAAGAAAGTCCGCAAGTGCTTCGACTATGTCTCATTACTGCTCTTGACCAAAACCACTCCTGAATGGCTTCATGTAAGGCTAGAATTTCCACATGGTTCAAAAAAGTCGCAACTAAAGCCTGTTTGGTTGATCTCCAAGATATTGTGGTGTCTCTAACTGTAAAGACGTAACCCATTTGAGAACGTGCCTTATGCAAGTTAGACAAGTACCCTACGTCAGCATAATCAACAAGGCAAATCAACCCGAGAACAGGGGAGCGCGGCAGCTTCACTCGAGGATTTGTAAGGATAAAACAAACCCAAATCCATCGTACCTTTGAGGTAGCGGAAGATGTCTTTAACACTAGTCCAATGTCTGCGTGTGGGTGCATTGTTATATCTCGCTAAAAGATTAATAGTGAAGGAGACTGATCTAGTGCACTGAGCTAAGTACAATAATGCGCCAATTGCACTAGGGTAAAGAACTTCTAGTTCCAAGACCTTTTCCTCATCGTCTTTAGAGCAGAAAGGATCTCGTTTTTCATCTAGCTTTCAAACAACAATATGACTACTCGAATGCTTCACTTTATCTTCATTAAAATGACAAAACACCTTTTGGGTGTAGTTCAATTGATGGACAAGAATACCATCGAACAATGCTCGATATTCAGGTATGTGGTGGTTCTCTCAAGCTCTTTTGGAGTTTGGATGAGGTTCATGTCATCGACATAAACTACAACAATCGCAAATCTGAAATGTAACTTCTTAAAGGACACGCAACGAAATAATTTGTTGTTCACATATCCATGACTAGTCAAATACTCACTTAGACAGTTATACCACATTCGTCTGAATTGGCTTCAATCCGTAGAGTGAACGGCTCAATCTAATCGAGATGGTGTTCCGTGGTCTAGAACTATTTGATCAAGTCAATGGAAGTCCTTTTGGAAACTACCAAAACTAATAATGTAACATAATGTTATCACAACCATAACTAGCGAATACGTTACCATGTCCATCAGCTGCATGTTCAGTTTTCTTGGAAACTACCAAACTAATAATGTAACATAATGTTATCACAACCATAACTAGCGAATACGTTTCCTCGTAGTCAATTCTAGGGCGCCAAAATTACGTGACCAACAAGGTGTTCTTTGTATTGCACAATTTCGTTCCACTCGTTACATTTTCTTAAGAAAACCCACATGTAGCTAAAGATCTTCACATGTGGCGGTGTAGGAACTACGAGCCTGAACACCTTGCGCAAGCAAATAAACTTCAACCTGGATTGCTTGTATTCAGTTTGACCAATCTATTCGACGTTGATATTTATCAACTGAACGGGTTCAATGTCATCACTTTGCATGATTTCAATAGCTACTACATATGCAAATGCATCGTCGATTATCATCTCATTCCTTACCCAATATCATCTAAGCTAGCAAAAAATTGTCAATGTACTGAAATGATATAACTCGATACAAATGATCTTTTCGTCTTTCCCAATTCTTTCTATAATGGACCGAAATCTCTTGATTTTCGGGAGGTGGATTCATCTCTTCCGAGAAACTTCCATATTCTAGAATAACCTCATGCATTGGATAGAATGAGTAGGCGATGATCGAATTCGAGCTAGTATCACTAAGTCTAGCAAGAGGCATCACAGTTGACACTAAATTGGGCATAACAAGAGACATCATGTTTGATAAAGAATTTTGGCATCATTTAAGGCAAAGCATACAATCGGTAGGGTGACATAGCTCCAGATAATGTAATGTGTATAGCAGTAGTGCCACATTAGTGAGTTGATGTGATGTCTTCTTTAGTTTGTTCAATTACTGTAAGTACAATTTAATTAGTGAGATCAGTTAGTTGAGGTTTTTTTCCTATGTATTGAGCTATAAATATTGTCCAAAAAGGCTGAGTTCTGTAACAATTCATTCTTAATAGAAAAAAAGTTCTCTTGCTCTCTCTCTCCTTTATTCATGTATCAAGGCGTGTAATTTTTTTTTAATGGGGTGTTTTCTTTTGCATTGATTAACGCCATTGATCATGGACCAGTCCTAGTTCATTTTTCATTCATATTACTCTTTTATCTACTGCTCCAAGGCTACAAATTTAACTCCTTCTATACCTATGTAGTCTCATGATGCTTCAAGAGTGGTATATTATACAACTGCTTCTTCCATCCATACTAGTTGTAGTATTCCTTCTACAGTCCACCTAGATTCACTGCCTCCAGTTAATTATACTGTTAACGAGAATCATTTTGGTGCTTCCTTGTCTTCTGCGTTCACTACTTTAATTCCTCACAGTCGTCATCCTATGTTCACTCGAACAAAGTCGGGAGTTACCATGAAATGTGTACTTCATGCCTCAGTTTCTCCTGGTCCTACTTTTGTTGAACCCAAGACATATCGACATGCCATGAAAGTTCATGAATGGTATAAAGCAATGTAGGAAGAATACCAAAGGATATTTGCTTCAAAGAGCTTAGTTGGTTGTAAATGGGTTTTTAAAATTAAGAAGAACGTTGATGGTTCAAGTTCTAGACACAATGCCCGATTAGTTGCCAAAGGATATTTGCAAGAGCAAGAAGTGGATTATGATGAAACTTTTAGTCCGGTTGTTAAGCACATTACTATATGACTTATTATTTCCCTTGCTGCTAATTTTGGTTAGACAATTAAACAGTTAGACGTTAAGAATGCCTTCCTTCATGGCTTTCTTTATAAGGAATTATGTACATACAACAATCCCTTGGCATTGTCAAATCTACTTCCCCTCATTTGGTTTGCTGATTACACAAGTCTTTATATGGTTTAAAACATACTCCACTGGCCTAGATTGAATGTTTCACTACTCATATTTTGGGCTTGGGAATTTAGCAACCACAATCAAATTCTTCTCTATTTGTTTAGCGCACAGATTCCATGGTTATCATTGTATTACTCTATGTCGATGACATTATCATTGTAAACACAAAATTCTTGTGACAACTCAAACAAGAACACATGTACATAGTAAAATACAAGCTATAAATGCTATGAGGGTTTTCTTATTGCAGAGTCTTTATGCAGTAGTGGTTCCTCCAAACATGAGCTTGAGGGGGCTTGTTAGATGTATGAGACAAGTGTCACTAGATGTTAGGATTGTCTGTTAGTCTAGCATAAACAGATAGCATTGGTTGTTATGAAGGTAGTTAGACTAGCGAAGTCTGTTGACAGCTATCTTTGTATAAAGTGAACCAATTGTATCTTCCTCTTCATTAAGTGAAATATACAGCTTTCTCTTTCTTGATTCACTCTGTCTTTCTTTCTCTGAAACTCTGTTCTTGATGTACATTAAATTTCTGCATTATTAGCTTGTATGCTTAACGGTTACTTCTATCACATATCTAGCATGCTTCACAAGGTTCGGTACTTCTGTAAATGCAAGTGGCAGCAATATGACCTTGTTTGGAGCACAATTGACAGATAACAAGATGAGATGCACCATTATGGAGTTGAGATTGATGTTCAAGAATGCCTTATTTGGGCTTCCCAATTAAATTAGTATCGAACTTGCAATTCATGAGATTAGAACTCAATATTTCTCCCTATAAATGACAAGAAGTATTCCTTAACCATAATACTAGGTAGTTTTTTATTGGGAGAAATTAGGTTATCATCCTTCCTTTTGCTACTCCTTTTGATTAAAACCTTATTCCTTTTCATTTTTTGATCAAGGTCCTTGGTATTAATAATATCATTAATTATGTCAATAATAAAATATTTTTTATTTCTAAATATATTCATTTAATGTTAAAAATGTTACAATTAGTATATTTATATTTATGGCTAAATTTTTTATCATATATTTTTATTTTTAGTTTGTACCCATTTTTTATTTGTAACCCTTTTTTTAATTTGTATCAATTTTCTTTTCAGTTTTAATTTTTACCCATATATTAATTTCTTTTTGTGCCTATATTTTATAAAGTTTTATTTGTATTTGTACCCATATTTTTTTATTTATTTGTACCCATTTTTAATTTTGCTAAATGTACCCATGCTAATTATATGTACCATTCATGTAATTTTTTTTCAAATTTGTAATCTTAAAATGTACTCATTCTTAAATATACCAATTTTGTCATAGCCCGTCCCGAAATAAATTATCGATGGCGTGGAAGTTACTAAATTACCCTTGGACGTTGAGATATAATTGAGTTTTATTGTGGTGTTGTGTGGTTTAAGTTTTGGATGGGGACAAATAGGTTAAGTCCCTAATATTATGGAACCAATTAGGGACTTAGACTTAAGTTATTTTTGTTGTTTTGTTTGGTTGGTGACCATTTGGACCACACACGGACCACACACACACACACACCCATACCCTTACCCGTTAACTCTCTCTCTCCCCCCTCTCGCATTTTCTGCCATTTCTATATACAAGTCATACGGATAACTTCCAAACCAACCCTTCCCATCGCAGATCGAGGTTGTGAAGGTGATACTCGTGTTCCTTGCAAGCTCAGGAACATATCTATACAAGTTTTTGGACGTGAAAGCTTGGAAAACCCGAGAAACCCGAAACCCATATTCTGTGCACTGTTCATGCACACGTAAAAGCAAAGGTTTCAGTGATTTCGGAGGCCACAGAGAGCTTTATAAGGTCTTCACGAAGCTCGGGGTATCTCGTTGGGTAGTTTTGGACGTCGGGATCGTAAGTTTCAAGTTTGGCCGGTTTTTCTCGAATTTCTCCTGCAAGATCCCGTGATCTTTGGGGCTTTAAACAGGTAAGGAAATGTTCTACAAGTTAAGAGCTTCAATTTGGTACTGGTTTCATGCAATTTGGTTGAAAAATGAGTGAGATGAAGGTTTTCATGTTTTCCCAGTTTCCGGGGACGGCGACGGCACCGGAGGTTCGCCGGGGAAGAAGAGAGAATATTCCGTCAAGTCTGACGAAATATTCTGACGTCGTCATGTATCTTTAATGGTTTCTGTTACTTTTTAACGGAATATTCATAACGGCGTCACTGTTCCGTTACACGTGCCAGGCACGTGGACCCGCGTGGCGGCACATGAAAGGTCGGAAAATTATTCTAAAAATATGGGGATGTTTCTGAGGATGAGTAGATTTCAGTGGTATATTCAAACATCCCAAATGAGCATTATATGAGAAGTTATTACCAAGTTTCGTTTATGTGCTCTTAAGTGACGTTATTTCAGTTATTTCTCATATAGGCGAGGCCTATTCGGAGGATGAGCGTAATTATTCAAGGCTCGGGGGCTACGACCCTTCGACATATCTGTGAGTGGGCTTTTGTTTTCAGTACACACACACACACACACACACACATGATGTTTTTCCCAGAAAACATATTTAATTGAAAATGTGATTTAAATGCCATGTCATACATGCATGATAATTGAGTATATGCATTAGTATAAATATGCATCCCGGTGTTACAGGTGAGTATATTATGTTGGTAATGGTTATGAGATATGATGATGATGATGATGTTGAGATATTGAGCTCATCAACCTGCACCCCGGTGTTAGTGCTCCCGCCCAGAGTAGGGCACAGTCCTTCACGTGATGTTCACCTCCCGCACCATACGCTCGCCTTGGATCCAAGTTAGGTGCACAGTCCTGTCGTATAGACCACTTTAAGTGGGTTCGACTCGTAGGTGACCCGCGATTAGCGCATAGTCTTCACGTGATCGTAGCACTAAAGCGTATTTATTTACACCTAGTCTTGTCGGATAGACCACGTGAGGTGGTTCAAACTCATGTGCAGGTATATACATGTTGAGATGTATGATTGAGATAAAGATTGAGCTTACCGGTCACAAGAGGTGACTCTGGCTAGATGATGATCTTCAGATTCCGCCGTACAGGTCACGTCAGGTGACTACGGCCAACAGATGATTTATGTTGAATTATATTACCTGGCTTACTTATGTGATATTGTGATAATAGACATGGCGTAAGTACTGGACATGGCATATGCATGGCATTTTTATATGCGGATTTCGATATTTCTGAGCATGATTTTGAGATATATACGTATGTATTCTATTTTTTGGGAAACTATACTTGTTTTACAGCGAGGGGTTAGAATATTTGAGAAATGAAATGATTTTGAAAAGCTTTGTTTTTGCCCAATCACGCTTTCTGTTTTTCTCCCCTCCAGGTATTAAGTAGGAATTGTTCGTTGGTAGCTTACGATGGCTTGACGGAGGTTCTGACCGTTCATCTTCCATGTAGGATCATCTTCGGATGCTGTATTATTAATAATTGTTCTGCTAGACTGCAACTAGGTTACTTATGCTCTGAATGGTGAATTCACGCTTATTCGCACTAGCACATTATCTTAGTTAGTATAGCTAGTGATTTGGTCTTTAGTTATCCGCATTTCTCTTTATCCTTCCGCTTCCGCAATGCGCACATGGCTACGTCATCCTCACGTGATGGCCAGCACACTTCGATCTCGGTCGAGGTGTGTCAAATTTGTTATATGTAAAATGTACCATTTTTTTTATATAAAATCTATTCAATTTTTTTCTAATCCATTTTTAAACTTATATGGGTACATTCTTTTTTCTTTGATTTGAGAATGTATCCATGTTAAGTTTAATCGAAGAAATTTACTAATTTTATTAAGCCTAATATCTTCTTTTTTTTTTTTTTGTTGTGATTTTGAAGAATGTACCCATGTTTTGATACAATAATTTTTTGGTTAGTTTTGATGAATGTACCCATGTTTATAGACACACACACACACAAAATAGTATGTTTATATTTTAATATTTTTAATCCTACAAATTATGGTTTTTTATTTAAAATCTCATTAATATAAACAACTATAAATTTCAATTTTTAATTTAAAAAAATATAGTAACGTACATAGAAATAAATTATTACATTAATTTCAGGAACCTGGATCAAAAATTGAAAACCAACAAGGTTTTAGTCAAAGAATATTCATAGTTAGTGACCGCATCCAAAGTCTCCCTTTTTATTGATATCATATTCTCTCACATCATATTCACCTCGATAAATAAATGACGTTTCGTTCAGATCAAATTCATATGCTTCTTCTTCTTCTAAAAGCAATTGTGATTGTCATTACCATAAAAAAGGTAATTTTGATTACTTTAAACAAAAAATATTTAAAGGACTAAGAAAGGTCAATGATAACAAGTGTTTGCTCCATAAAAAAAATAAAACAAGTGTTTACGGGTAATTTTTTTTAATAAATGATATTATTTACATTAAATGACGTTTCGTTCAGATCAAATTCATAGGCTTCTTCTTCTTCTAAAAGCAACTGTGATTGTCATTACCATAAAAAAGGTAATTTTGATTACTTTAAACAAAAAATATTTAAAGGACTAAGAAAGGTCAATGATAACAAGTGTTTGCTCCATAAAAAAAATAAAACAAGTGTTTATGGGTATTTTTTTTAATAAACGATATTATTTACATTAAAGGGATGAAGAGTGGGTTAAGCCTTATAATAGACAAACCTTAATATTGTGGTTCAAATTCTCCTTTAACGATAATTGAACCTAACACTTTTCACTTACAATCGAATCAAACAAATGTTTAAGATATCCTTGTGTAATATAAAGAGAGACAGTGGGCAACGCGTAAGCTTCTTCTTACAAAAAAGAGAGACAGTGGGTCCATCCATAGTAGGCCCAGAACGGGATAACGAGAGTGGGTCCCAGAAGCATAAATCGTAAGCCTAATGAACGTGGTGCTAGCCCACGCCGGACCATCAGCCGCCACGTACTGAACTCTGGGCATCATTCCTAGACCTGGCATTCGTGTCGTGTTTCTCGTGTTTGTGTCGTTTTCGTGTCATACCCGATAGCTTAACGGATTGTGTCGTGTAATACCCGTTAAAGTAAACAGGTAATATGACCCAACCCAAAATCAACCCGTTAATATTATCAGGTAATATGACCCGACTTGTTACCCGTTAAGAAAAATATATTTTAAATCAATAAAAATGAAAATGAAAAACATAATTTGACCCAAAAAAATATAAAACATAATACTAAATTAGTATATACATACTAAATTTCGGAATTGACCCCTTTTATGAAAGTTGTAAAGCTTTTCATTACGGGTGATTACATTTTTCACACTTCTACAATAATTATTATTAATTTTATTAATTTTGCACTCAAATAAAAAAAAATGTTAATGAGATTTGGAGGGTTTTAAAAATCTAAACGACCATGTAACCATCATCTAAGCATTGAGGATGCAATTATGAACGTTTATTATGCTTTCACATCTTTCAGACTTATACATTAATGATTATGAATTTTGTTTATTTTGAACTCCCTTAAAAATACTATTCATGAGAGTTTGTATGGTTTTAAAAATTCAAACTATCATATATCCATCCTCAAAGCGTAGATGATGCGACTACGAGCGTTTGCATATTTTTTCATATTTTTCGTACATGTAATTTAATTATTATAATTTTTTTTAATGTGTTTGGTATTTTTAAATTACTTGATATTTTTATTTTTAATGTGTTTTATGATTTTTAATCTCAATCTTTGCCTATAATATACTATAAAAATAAAAAAATAAATAAAAAATAAATTTTAAAATTTATATAGAATAATAATTAATAAAAAATATATACCTATTCATTATATGTATTGTATTTTTATAATAAGTTTTTTTTGGTAGTTCACAAAATTAAAATCATCAAAATAACTTTTTTCTTATCGTGTCGAAACAGGTTAGCCGCGTGTCACTTTCGTGTAAGCCTGTTAAGGATCCGTTATTAAGGGGTTATTATTGTGTGACCCGATAATGACCCCATTAGTTATCGTGTTGACCTGAAACCTATTATTTTCGTATCGTTTACGTGTCGTATTAACGAATCGTGTAAGAAATTACCAAGTCTAATCATTCCGTCCGTTGGGCCCACCTTCCACCACCACAGGCACAGAAAAACACAAACACAACCCAGCTGACTCAACTGTGACGCTGTCACTTTGCTCGTTATTCACCGGCGCAGTGGCGGAGCCGAGCTAATTGGAGCCAATTATTTTAATCGTTTTGTTTTTAATATTATGTATTTGAATAGGTGTCGCTATGGTATTCTCCAGGGTCGGTCTGTGGGGCCCAGTTTATGATAAAGAAATAAAATACAGTAGAAAGTAGAAACAATTGCGGACCAACCAACCAGAGTCCGCGTGCAGTTGCTGGTGAATAGAGGATAATACTAAAATATTTGATTTTATTGTATTAATTCTTTTTCCAAACCTTAAAAAATTTTCTTTCCCGAGCTGTGGCATTAATTTATTCGCACTTTTTGGGTGAAATTTATTTATTTTTTCCTTTGTAACGGGATGGCCTGGAACTTTGCTTGTTTATCTGATACATGTTTATCATTTTGAAAAAGTGAATCACTCATTTAATAAATGTTAATTTTTTTTAAAAAAATCACGTTCAAGTAATAAGTAATTCATGTACTTGAATATTTTTATTAATATATTGAGGTAATTCTTCTAAGTTAAATATTAATAATAACTATGTACATGTTATTTTACGAAAAGAAACCATCAATTGCAGTGATCGGTAGATCAATTTAAGTCATTTGACAAGTATGCATGTTCTAAAAAATAAGAGAGAATGTAATCACATATGGGATGAGTGTTATTTTCAATGCTTATTTTATTTGTCCGTTTTTTACTTTTAAAGAAACCCAAGAGAACAGGCACACATTTGGACGAGTTAAATTTCTTAATATATGATGAGATAATTAAGGTTAAAATGTGTGTATATACAGTATAGTTTTTCTCACTTAGAAGTTAGGAAAAGTTTATCATTTTAAGTACGGAGTCTCAAAGTAACCATCTAGAAGGTAACTTTGGTACCATGATTAAACTGGACGTGCAGATCACGCGGTGTAGACTCAACTCAATGAAACAGTACTATATACATATGTGAGAGAGAGAGAGAGAGAGAGAGAGAGAGAGGTACACTAGCTAGGGCAGGTGTTACTTTTTGGCGAGAGAATGTTCACCACAGCCTCCCCAGGTATGGAGAGGGTTGGGTCACCACCAAAACATCCTTCCATTCATTACAAATATCTCCACATATATATTTATATCATCAGTCATCATCATCCTACAATATTACTAATAGTCAATTAATTTGTTTAAGACACTACTAATTAAACCCTTTGTTATTTTGTGCTTCATTGTTCTTCAAGATTTAAGACCATCCAATCCTCACCTTCCAATCTCCTCCTTTCGCTCTCACATTGATAGGATGGACAGCGTCAAAGAAGCTCAACTTTAATTTCTCTTCTAGTCTCCATCACTGGTGGGTGGCAAGCTCTCTGGAGGTTACCACCCCCCCTCCCTCCCTCTCTCTCTCTCTATATTCATTGATTGATTTCATTCACTTTCTTGAGCCATTTGAGCGCCTCCCTTTTTTCTCGGGCAAAGCTTTTGCAGCAATCAAGCCACCCATCCACCATCCCACACAGAGACTCTGAAAAGATAAGGAGAGAGAAAATGTACATTTGAGGAGAGGGATATAAAAGATTATTAGGGCATGTGTTTTGTTTGTTAATATATGTTTTGCTTCCTTCTTATTTAACTCCACTTGCTTCTCTATTTTTCCATTCCTAGCTATACTCCACCTTTCCCTTCCCTATTTTCGCTTCCTCGGGATCCGATCTCTCTCTCTCTCTCGGACTCAGTACAGCAGCAGTTTGGAGGGGGGAGGGGGGAGGGGGGATCAGTTAGTTCAATTCCCAAGGATTTGCTTTCTTTGTTTCTTGTTTGTTTGTTTGTTTGCTGTCTGTTGTTCCTTTCTTTCTGTGCTTCTTTTTTGTCTGCTTCAGTGGGATTTTTCACAAACAAAAAGTTAAAGGGTGACGAAAGAAAGCCATGCTTTTTCTTGTCTTGTCGCCTTCTCTGTAAGCTGATTGGTGATTGGACACGAGGTTTATGGTTCATCAACCAGATCTGCGTGCAGCAATTCCAACTTCCATAGGGTCACTGTGTACCAGATTACCAAGGTTTTTACATCGTCCTCTCTCCTCCTCCTTCACCATCATCATCTTCTTCTTCTTCATTTTTCTTTTGGGTTTGCTTTATCTTCTTTGTTCTAATGGTTCCATCTGCGGTGCGATCACTGCTGGTAAATGCATTGAATGATCATGAATTATTTGGTATTAAAGCTCATTTTGTAGGGTGATCATGTTTCTCTTGCTATGGATTGGCATAAATCGATCGATCTGGTTGTTTTCAATTTTCAAGATTTGTGTGCTTCATTTATAACTATATATATATATATAGATATATATAACACTTGGCAAAATATTATAACATGTGGAAAAACATTAGTCTTCTTTGATTAGTAAATATCTTCCAACGAGCTTTTTAACATCTTTCAATACTGGGTTTACCCGAGTGATCAAAATGTCTTCTCTCTTTTGATCAACTTGATGGAGTTTTCATGTCCTTATACAACATGGATCTATACTCTCTATAACATGTCATACCATTTTGGTTACATGAAAAACAAATTCATTTTTTTAAATTTGTTATTGGAATATTAGAAAAACAAAATCATTAAGTCGTACATGCATAATCATTTTGTTTCTGGTTATATGGTAACTATTCTTTTAACATTTTTTTTTTATCATCACATAGTTACATGAATTATAGTTGAATGTGTATCTTTTTTCAATTCACACAAGGAGCCATTTTGCGTATGATTAATACACATCTCTAATTTATGTGTTTGGGGGTTTTTTTTTTTTTTTTATGGTTTTAAATGATCTTTTATTATGAGCTGATCGATTGAAAAAAAAAATAAAGATTTTACTAATCATCATCCATTATCTATGGATCGAATGAAGTAAAAGAAAATAATAGCTCCGATCCCGGGTCTTCCATATCACTAAAATCTTGTATTCTGTAATTTATCATGCAATTAATTACTACACTTTTTCTTTCACATCTTCTTTTTTATGTAATTGAATCTAAGGTCAACTTTTTTTTCATTAAACATATCTTTTTTATAGGTAAATTTTGTGAATACATTTTTCAGTTCAACAGATATATTTTTTGTTAAAATGGATGATGCCTCAGTGTTTACAATGTTAAACTGATTTACATGTAACAGTGAGTACATCATGTCTTAAAAAAAAACCAGTTAATTAGTTCATCAAGATATTACAACACTAATTTTCTTCATCTTCATCACCAACAATATATAATAGTAGCCTTATGCTTTGATGGCCAGTCATATTAATTTTCTTTTTTGATCTTGTTCTCCGGTACTCCTAGCTAGGTGCTGGCTTTTTATTTAGTAATACCAAGTTCATGGCCTTGTAATAATTTATTGGTTGTTACTGAAAATATTCTTGTTGCTAATTGTCTCCCGTTTTGAATGTTATGTATCTAGCTTGTTGTTTGTTAAGAATCTATTGCCATGTTTTATAATCGGTAAAACAAAAGGTAGAACCGTAGATTAATTGATAGCAGATTAATAGATTAATTGATAGCAGATTAATAGATTAATTAACGCGCCAACTGGTTTCCCATAATCTCTCTTAACAATATCTAGTGACGAGGGGAGATTTGATAGGACGATATCTTCTCTAATTTGGTAAGTTTTAGGTTTTCTTTTGATTCCCCCCTTTTTGTCAAAATTCTTAATTAATTTGCCCCTAGGGTTCTTCTCTAGCTTTACATATATCTATTTATTTTTATCAATTCTCTGGGTTTATATACAGATGCTATGTATTTTAGCCATTCGACATAAAATTTCTTAATCATTGTAACATTGGGTTTTTTCCGTTTTCTTGTTTTCTGTGGAACCAACTAGAAAATAGAAGGCTTCTTTCAAATAGTACTCCACTGTAAGAATCAACAGGATTGAAAGTAGTTGTGATTCTCTGGTTCCTACGCTTCATATATACCCGCTACCTGATGCATTTTTTTCCTAGAATCATATGGTGCATATTTTATTTGAAAGATAGGAACATGACATGAAAAAAAAAAAAAAAACCTTTGCAGCTATGTGTGATCGCGTATTTACACAGTTATACTACAATATTGGTCTATAACGAAACAATTTGGTACGTTATTTTGGCTCTAATGTATGTGTAATATTATTCTTTTCCTAAACTACGATCCAAATTATTCGTCTAACAGGAGAGCATTAATCATATATGCGTGTGTATACTTTATGGATATGAAATTTGTATTAGAACTTTAGATATGCAAACCTAATTTTGAAGCCAGTAAAAGATATAGTCTTCTCTCACTTCGCACATAATCCTCTCACAACCCGGAGAAAAAATTTGTAATATACCTTAATCATATTGCTTATGTTTTTTATTTTAGTTTGAATGTACCGTTCAAGTTTAAATTAATGCAGGTTTTCATCATTATCCGAAGAATATGGATACGCTTTCACATGTACCCCCGGGCTTTAGATTCCATCCCACAGATGAAGAACTTGTTGATTATTATCTTAGAAAGAAGACTGCTTCGAAACCAATTGATTTTGATGTCGTCAGAGATGTTGATCTCTATAAGATTGAGCCTTGGGATCTTGAAGGTACTAACTAATTAATTCATGGTTTGGTTATACTAGACGAACTTGATTTATTATCCGCTGTACATGTTCACCAGTATAATATTGATTTGGACAGATTTGTGCAAAATAGGAAGTGGTGATCAGAATGAATGGTACTTCTTTAGCCATAAAGATAAGAAGTACCCTACCGGACATCGATCAAATAGGGCAACAAAAGCCGGGTTTTGGAAAGCTACAGGAAGAGATAAGGCTATTTACAGAGGAAAATTCCTCGTTGGCATGAGAAAGACCTTAGTCTTCTACAAAGGCCGTGCTCCAAGTGGACAGAAGTCAGATTGGATCATGCATGAATATCGACTAGAAACTAGTGAAAATGGAACTCCTCAGGCAAGTACATATTAAGTTTTGTTTTTTGTTTTAAGCTATGAGCTTATTGCATGTTACATGTTGTGCATTAGTCCAACGTACATCGATTGTGCCTAATATACTTTAGAACATATAGATATAGTTACATATCTATTGACCCTCTCCCCCAAATAACTTCAGTTTATATTTGGTATAGTATATGGTATCCGAGCTAAGCGTATCAATTTATACAACTATATTTCAAGCTTTTACTTATTCTTTCCATGCATATGTAGAAATTTAAGCAAAAATTAAGACAATCAAGTATTGTTTTGTTGCTGCTCATACCATGTATGCGCTGTACTTTTTTATCAAACAGGATCGATGAATTTTTGCGCCTTCACAATTATATATGTTCCTTTGCCATAAAAGCACCAAATATTCCTATATGATTGCACCATGCAGGAAGAAGGATGGGTTGTGTGTAGAGTGTTCAAGAAAAAATTGCCAACAGTGAGGAGAATGGGAGATTACGAGTCACCAAATTGCTATGACCATGTCCCATTCATGCAACAACTTGATAACTCTCCAAGAACATCAATTTCCCACACTTACGTATCATCACAATATCAGCAGCAGCTACACTATTCACAATGCAAGCCAGAGCTTGATTTGCAGTACAACATGCCACATCATCATCATGACTCTTTTCTCCAGCTCCCTCAATTGGAAAGCCCCAAAGTTCCTCATCAGGCAGCTACCCCATATGGTAATTATGTTATGCAGTCTTCCACACTCACACAAGAGGAGCAATTGCATTACTTCTGCCAGCAAAATCCTTTCAACTCATCTGCGTCGTCATCAGGACATATGCATTACAACAACACTGATTATCTACAAGCTGTTGATCAAGTGAAGGATTGGCAAGCCCTTGACAAGTATGTTGCATCACAGCTCAGCCATGACCAGCAAGATGCTTCCAAGGAAGTCACAAATTACTCCAATGCAGAAGAAACATTTCATGTGGCTGAACACATTAATATGCTTGCCAATGAAGCTTCCAGAAGGCCAGACTATAATAATAATGGACAGGAGTACTATGCCTCAACATCAACCTCTAGTTGCCAAATTGATCTCTGGAAATGATCCAAGAACATGAATATTACAGTAACTATTAGCCACTACATGAAACTAATTAATCGTAGGAGGTACACTTTAAAGGGATCGATGCTGTACATAAGAAAACACAATTATGGTGTTAATTTTACCTATTCGACTTTAAATTTGTGACTTTTTGTGTTGATGAATACTAGGGCAACTAGGGTGACCAGTTATATGTATACTTGCAAAATAACTTAGTGAATCAATTTCTAACCATCTGCTAGAGGTTGTAACAATCCGAACGATCCCACTACATCAGAACCCTTTCGACGTTGCACAAAAGCCATTACTTTACGTTCAGCTAGCACTAAAAAGACTTCTCCCTATATATAGTATGTGGACTGCAATATTTGTTGAATGTATTTTTGCCTTATTTCACATGGCTAATATTCTGTTTGAAATGCTACTTTAGTAAGTAAAACTCCTTACAATCTTCCAGATCAGATATGCTGTACTTGAAGTCAGCGTGTATTAATTGTGATCATGTATATAGGGCAGGTGGCATGAGTACATATGTTGAAGTTGAATGTGTACCACTTTACCACGAATGCATGAAAAGAAATTGTTTGGTACACGACAACAATTTACGGTATCTGACACGGTGTCGATATACTTGGTACTAGTCAATAGCTGCCCTTTTGAGAGAGAGTTTGAGAGAGAGGTTGCTACGCCATGTTTACTGTTTCAGACTAGATGAACAGCTGGCACTTTTAATATCTCCTGAGAGATTTTTGAAAATGACAATTTCATTCTGTTGAAAGAACATGATCATGCTCATATAGCCATTACTTACGATTGGACATTAATTGAAAAGATAATTCTTAGTGAACAGATTGCCTTAATTGTTTGTGATATACAGTGATTAGAAAATGCTTTTCTAATCGTATTTCAACAAGGCCGATTGGAGCTGTTGTGTCGTTTGCACAACTGAAAGAGGAAACAAAAGGATCATAACCCAGAATGTAGCTGTCCAGCGAGTTTTGTGTTTTAACTTAGCACTTATATATCATGCACGCCATGTGGAAGGGAGGTGGTGGAAAAGCATAAGTAATTTGGGACATATGCACAGCAGCTGAAAGATCACGGTCCACTCAGTAGCACAAGTCAGCAGCTATAGACCATGCATGATTGAGACCTTGTTAAATGAATCTATATTTAATACACTTTTAAATCAGGATAGTTAAAGTTATATATAGCTAACTATATTTTATAAATAACCAAACGACTTTACAATTTGTGTGACGCTTCGCAGGGGATGTTTCAATGAGAACCTGAATTATGAACGGTTTGGATCATAGGATATCTTATATATATAGTAGTCCCAAGCAATTGTTTAGCACAAAAAATATTACTAACTGGTTAGCACTTATTTAAAGGGAGGCTTTGTATTGAACGCCTTATTGTGAGCTGTTTCATTCTTCCGTTTGGTGAGGCGAATAAAGGCTTGAAGATAAATCTTTTCTGATCTTCCACGAATGAATAACAAAGGTACGTTTGAATCAAAGGCACTAACTTTTCCTGGTGAACTATACTCTTACAATCCCCAAGGGCTCTTACCAACGGTATATGTAGTTTTTGGAATAAATACTGAATTTTTGGTTTCCTTTCTGGTTGTAGCACACACATTTGGAAGAATTGCAATTACTAGACAGAAAAGAATATGGCGCTTTTTGTGCTATAGAAGCAACCATATATATATAATGGTTGATCTTGGCCGCACAACTCCATGGAAATACTGATATATAGAAGAAAAATAAAGCTATACATAAATATGTTGAAATAATGGTTATAATTAGAATTTGCATGTCATAGCAAAGAGACTAATTTTTCTACTTTGCATACCTTGCAAAAAGATGACTAGATCGAGCAGCAGAAGCTATTCTTGAACAAGTGTGGTTCCCTTAATAACAGAAAACTTTCAAACATGCATATGCAGCACGGCGGTGCTTATAAATTTAGGTATTGATTGTCTCCCGCCTCAGCTTCCCGGCCAGCCAGCAGCAGGTTGAGCAACAAGTCTTGCAGATTTAGACTTGATGAACCCGCTCTGTTTACTTTAAATTTTACCTGGTGTGGGACGGGAGGGATTTAAATAGCAATAAAACAAGACAAAGTAGTTTCTTTTTTTAGAGTAGTACTACTGGATGGAATAATGAGTGATATATTGGGACATAGTAACAAGAATGGACATAGTAACAAGAATGAATATATGTAGATATAAAAGGATAGATGGTTACTACATGTAATATGACCTAGCTAACTAAATGAGCATCTACTCTTACTTGAGTTGAAGTCAAGCATCGAACTCCCTTTTAAGCAATGAGAAAAACATCATTGAGCGTGCTCTCATCGACTCATAGTTGGGGAGAGAGAGAGAGAGAGAGAGAGAATGCTTGGGATATGGACTCACCAGAGAAACAGGAAGGGAGTGCTTGTTTTCTGACCAAGGTTGACGTGCTGGGTTCTTATACCTTTTTTGTTGCGTCACTTAAGATAAAAGAACAAACTATAAAAAAGGCATGTATTCATTGTATTTTATATCGGCTGGCCAGCATATATGTGTGCGCGCGCGCGCGCGCGTGAGAGAGAGAGAGAGAGAGAGAATTTGGTTTCAACCTGGCCTGCATGTTTCTGAAAACTCCAAACCAAGCAGACTATGCGCAATTATGCTTGCAGTGTATATAGTTGAATAATTAGGGTTTGTTAAGAATGTTGTTTGGTGACTAAATTAAACATCATTCTCTTTTTATTTGTCCAACAAAATAAAACATTATTTACAAATAGTGTCAAGTGTGAAACAACGGCATGTGAAGCAGCATCATTAATCAAATACTTTCCTTAGACGTTTAATTAGTCACAAATTAAGGTCCACAGTTCCCGGAGTCCGGATCTGCTTTTTACTACTTATTTGTTCTACTTCCACCTTTGCAATATTTCTGAATCAAGATCTCATATGTGGAGCTCAGAGCCTGGGGATTAAGCTATACTGATACTATTCACCATATTCCTTGCCTGGGAAAGAAGTGACATTACATGAGCTTATGAAGAGTTTGGCTACTCTCCATATTGACAATTGATTCTATGATGAAACTTCAACCTTTTTTCTGTCTCCCCTATGCACTTTTTCTCTACACAAACACAAAATTACAAAACTAAAAACAAAATGGTTAACAAGCGGATCGTAAATGTAGATACTCTTGAGCTTGCACATGTCAACTTACTCCATGATGACCTATCTGCCACCTGTTCCACATTGAAGCAAGGAAGTGCATGTAGTAGGCAACTTATATATTGACACGCCCCGATCCCGGGGTCCCACAGAACACCGGGATGGAAACGTGCTGGCCGACACCCAAGGGTGACGAAAGCCATTAATTGATACAAAAGCTAGGAATAAGAAATAAATAAGGGTTATGAACTTGAATACAATGAATTAACAATTTAGGAACGTGTTCAGAGCATACAACTAAACCTAATCACTAAAAAGAATTAAGATAAAATTGAATGAATAAAGGAGTGGGTCCTACATCGAGAGGATTCGAAGATGCTGCTGCGGAAGTGTCTTGACGCCGGGATTATGTGCCTTGATCCTAAGTCCTAAATGGGGGCGCAAAACAAGGGTGAGTGGACCAAGTTCATATATAGAATAATAATAAAACAGTTATCAACATACTAACCCCCACAATTTATATAATGAAAACTACTAGCATAATAAGTGATAGGTTTATTGAAAACCCTAGCATGCCAAAAATATCTCAAAAGACATATCGCGGAAAAATATCGTGGAAATCAGAACATCAATCGTCTCACAGATTGTCTCGTAAGCGCGGTGTGCTGCTAGTAAGATATATCAAAATATAGCTCAACATAGGCTAACAATTATTCCCTCACGAAAATGAGACGATAAATCAACATTTTCATTAAACATGCTCATCATAAAAATCAATTCATAAACTCGTAGGCATGCTATTCAATTATGCAATTTAACTATAAAATCATGCAATTTTAGAAGGGGTCCACTTACAGTACTTAGCCGCCAAAAGCTGCGCCACTAGCGAAGATAGAAATGCCCTAAGAATTGCACCTAAGCACATAAAGGGGTACATTTAGTCAAACTCTACTCAAACGACTTAATCTGGGAAAACGGACGTCGGAAACGGGTTCAAGATGTCAAAATTAGCCTAGGAGAGGTCTCGAACGAAAACCCGAAAAGTCAACGGTCAAAGTCAAAGTCAACGTTGACTGTTGACCGAGTCAGTCAACGGGTCAGGATCTGGGTCGGACCAGGTCAAACGAGTCTGGGCTTAAGGTTGGACCAGGTTTAGGGCTTAGGTTCTAAACCCCAAAGGTTTAGAGATTGGGCTTAAAGCCCTTATCAGAAAATGGCCCAAGGGACCCTATTTGATTTAAAACAAATTAAATAAAAGAAAATGGGTTTTGGGTTGGATTTAGGGTAAAAAGGGTGGCTTAGGCTCGAGCCCAAACCCACACACACACACACATACACGCAGCCCACATACACACATACACATAGGCCGGCCCTAAGGCCTCACAAAAAGGCTGGGTTTTTAGGGTTCCTAGGCTGGTCCAAAACGGGCTTAAGGGCCCGTGGGTTGAAACTGGCCTGAAAGGCCTTGGGTCGCCGGATCCAAACGAAGAGGAAAACCGGAGCTTCTATAGCTCCGGTCAACTGCAATGTACGCCCTAGACCCCAATCTAGGTACCAAACGAAAGTACAAGGTGAGAGGAGAAGTGTACTACCTTTGGTTCGCTGTAGAACGGTCAGAAGTGACTGGAAAATCCTTCGAAACTCATGGGTTCGCTGGGAAAAATGGTGAGTTTCCCCCGTGCTGTTCCCGTCTTCAAAACCTTAGGAAAAACAATGTAAAATTCAGAAATCACATCCAAGCATCGATTAAAAACGAAATGGAGGTAAACCTGAAGCTCACCTAACCGAAAAATTTAGGGAAACTCCCCGAAGCTTCCTGGGTTCCACTGACCTCGTTGCGACGGAAGAGAGTGAGAGACGAAGTTTGATGATGATGATGGGTTTCCTCGAGCAGGTATGCAGTTGGGTGTGTGCGTGCATGGTCATGGGGAAGAGAGAAAGGAAGAGATGAGAGGGTTTCAGGATGTAAAGGGAAAGAGAGTACAGAGACAGAGAAAGAAGAATGGAGTGCAGAGACAGAGAGAGTTGAAAGAAAGGGACCGGGAGACAAAATAAAAGGAGTGGGCCCCTTGGGCTCACCAATCTAGGTCCAAAAACCATTTTTAAATAAAAAATGGGGTTGGGGTGTTTCATATATAATATGTAACATTAGGCTAGCTAGCTGATAGGAGCATATTTATGCGACTTTATTAGCATGTTTCTTTGCATTTACTTAGTTAGTTTCTATTTATTATAGTAATTTAAGTTATTTTCGTGTGTTTGTAGATTCAAATGACAAAGTTGGCAAGAAAGTGCAATTTGGAGCATTTTAGAGCATTTTTGGGCCTGGAATGAATAGCATATGCATGGAACAAGGTGGATGGACGTTTTTGAAGTTCAAGAGAGGCTAGGAATGTGCTTAACATCTAGAGAAATTAATTCAAGACTTGGAAGATAAGGAATCAGCTAAAAAGAAGGAAACATTATCCAAACCTTATCCAACCTTATCTTATCCTATCTTATCTTAATCCTATTCTACCTAAATTCTAGCTGCAAGGGGGAGTTATTTTCATATTAGGATACCTAAAAGCCTGGTTCTAGAAGCCCTATTCCTGGTCCTAAAAGAGTGCCGCACCACCCTTTCTAGAAGCCTAGAAACCTGCCGTGTATCTTATCCCCTTTTCTCCTAGGATTGTGCTATCGTTCTCCTCTACAAATTATGCCGTGCAATCTTTTTCTCTTCATAAACTATGCCAAATCTAGCCCTATAAATACCACTTAGTGCCGCATAATTCTACCAACACACACAAGAGCCTAAAATCAGGAAAACACACTTGTGCCGCAGCTTTGCAAAGAAGGAGAAGAAGAAGCTTGGAGCCGTGCTTGCCATTCAAGATCTTTGGATTGTTGGAGCGTTTCTAGGTGTATTATATCCTTTGTTTTCAATGTTTAATTTTAATTGTCTTTGTTTAATTGCAAGCATGAGGAACTAATTTCATTTTAGCTAGAGGTGAATTCAAAGCCATAAACATATATGTGATATGAATTGATTACATCCAGTTATTATTTCATAAGTCGTGAATGCAATTTACTTAACTGTTTGATTGATAACTTATTCTTGTGTGTTGATTAAGGGAGTTTGCATGCATGAATTTGATGCTAAAATATAAGGGAGTTTCACCTAATAGTTATGAACTTATATTTACAAGTAGTGGAGGTTGCTAGTCACGATTGCATTAAGTAAATTCCTGGCAGAAGTATCATGCAGTTCATATTTATGAATGCCTTGTCAATGTTTATGATTTTCACAGAACTTAATGATCTTTGATATGTATCTCTATTATGCAATTCATGTAAGGAACTTGATAAGAATAATTTGGTTGCGTCGCTAAGTCCAATTCAATGAATTTAGGAAAATCTGATGGTTAATTTGTGCAGTTCACGGTTAACTTGGGGCATTGTCATTCATGGTTTATAGGAATAATAATTGGAAATCAATTTGTGTTGCATATGTGTCATGTGTGGAGAATGATCCTATAGCTAGCCTTTCACCCCTTAAGTTACCTTAATTTCGTGCAACCTTTACTTAGTTTTGCAACTTATTAGTTTTAAGTCGATTTTCGTCCAAACAAACCCCCCTTTATTGTTTTGTGTTAATTTAGTTAGAAATTCGTCCAAATCACCCCTTAGTTCTTAATTGAGTCATTAGAGTCTAGTTTTGTGTTTTTGAGTTAAATTTGTGTAGATTAGCATCCCTAACTAATCCCCGGCCTAGAACGATCCCTACTTACACATACTACAATTGCATAATATATAGGGTTTAATTTGTGTGTTAGTTTCTACCACATCAAATTTTGGCGCCATTGCTAGGGATTAGCAAAATTGCTAATCTCCCATTTGTTTATGTTTTTGTTTTGTTTGTGTTTCTGATTTTGTTTTGTTTTGTTTTCTTTGTTTTAGGTACTAGTTTATGACTCGAAGTTCTCAACCAGTTCGTGGGCATATATTGGAGTTTGACGACGATTTTGAACGAACTTTGAGAAGGAAGAGGAAGCAGCCAGAACCTAATCCACCTAGTTATAGCTCTGAATCCGAATTTGAAGAAGAGGAACAAGAAGAGGAACAAGACATGGTTGTAGACAATCGAACAATCAAGTAACTTTCAGCCTCGGGATTAGAAAATGTCGTGCCCTTATGCATTCAATATCCTAGGGCGGCTCAATGCAAGACCGATGAGTTTGAATTGAAGTCTAGCTTGCTGCATCACATTCCCAAATACCATGGGTTGTCTATGGAAGATCCAAACAAGCATTTGAAGGAATTCAAAGTAGTATGTTCGAGCATGACCCCAATTAATGTGGATGGGAACATTTTGAAGATGAAAGTCTTTCCATTCTCTCTTTTTGAAAAGGCTAAGGATTGGTTATTCGAATTGGCACCTGGAATCGTCACTTCTTCGAGAAATTCTTCCCAACTTCGAGAGTCATTCTTTTGCAGAAGAGGATTAGTGGAATTCAACAAAGCCAATGAAAATCCTTTCCAGCGTATTATGAGCGTTTCAAGACTTTAGTTGCATCTTCTCCATAACATCAAATGAAGGAAGAGCTTCTAATTCAATATTTTTACGAAAGACTTCTTCCAATTGAGAGAGAAATGCTAGATGCCTCGGCAGGAGGTGCTTTGGTTGACAAAGCACCAGTTGATGCAAAGATCTTAATTGCAAATAGAGCCTTGAATGCACAACAATACGAAGGAGTTGGACAGAGAGACCCCCCACGGCAACACCAAGTTAATGAGGTAAGTTCAATGGCCAAAATTCAATCTCAATTGGCTAATCTCACTATTCTTATGTCACAGGTTGTTGAAGGATCCAAAATGCAAGGAACAAGTACTTGTGGCGTGTGCTCTATGCAAGGACACCCTTCTGATCAATGTCCTCAATTGATAGAGAATGGGAGATGGGAAAATGCCAATGCCATTGGTTATCAAGGCCAAAATCAGCCAAAGTATGATCCATACTCTAACACTTACAATCAGGGCTGGAGATATCACCCAAACATGAAGTGGAGGGAGCCTCAACAACCTCAACAACAAGGCGGATTTAGACAGCCACCTCCCGGGATATTTCAGAGGCCATTCGCACCAACACAACCTCATCCACAATCTGCCCAACCAAATTCAGATTCGTCAATGGATAGCGATAAAATTCTTCAAATACTAACTTCATTGACGTATGGATTACAAAATAAAGCCAAAGAAGTGGGCGAATTGAAGAATTAAATGGGGCAAGTGGCGGAATTCATGGGACAGTTTAGAGAACAAGGCAAACTACCTAGTTCAACCGTTGTAAATCCAAATGGAGGATTTGAAACCGCCAAGGCAATCACGTTAAGAAGCGGCAAAGAGGTTGGAACCGACCCACAAACATCCAAATCAAGCCAAGAGGAGGACGAAAACTTGCTGCAACAAGAAGAAAGAGCCATGGCAAGGGAAGAACACCCCTTGCCCCAGCCCCCTAAAGCTTCTAAGCCGTCCAATACAGGTAAGTTAGGTTTGAAGTCAGTTAATCTTAACACTATTCCGCCAAATGTGCCTTTCCCTGGCAGGTTTATGCAATCTAGGAACGAAGAGAATGAAAATGACATTCTAGAGACCTTCAAGAAGGTGCAAGTCAATATCCCGCTCTTTGATGCGATAAAGCAAATTCCGAAGTATGCTAAGTTTTTTAAGAAGCTTTGTACAACAAAGAAACAAATTCGGGAGAAAGAGGTGGTACATGTAAGTGAAAATGTCTCTACAATGTTGCAAAGGAAGCTGCCACCTAAATGCAAAGATCCAGGTAGTTTCACTATCCCTTGTGTAATTGGTAATACAAGGTTTGAACATGCTGTGCTAGATTTAGGTGCTTCCATTAATGTCATGCCATATTCTGTTTATGCATTTATGAATCTAGGAGAGCTTAAAAATGATGGAGTTATTATCCAATTAGCCGATCGTTCTAATGCATATCCGAAAGGAGTTTTGGAAGATGTTTTGGTGCAGGTTAACCATTTGATCTTTCCAGCCGATTTCTATATGCTTGAGATGGAAGATTTAGCCCACTCTCCACCATTGCTAATCTTACTTGGACCACCTTTCATGAAAACAGCCCAAACTAAGATTGATGTGGCCAAGGGAGCATTAACGATGGAGTTTGGTGGCGATATGATTAAATTCAATGTTTCTTAATCTGTTAAGAATCCTAATGATGTTCGTTCTTGTTGTGCTATAGATGTGATTAAAAATTTAGGGCAGGAACTTTCAGCAGCACCAATCAAGAATGATGTATCTAGAACCACCATCGAAGAAGAAATTGGAGTGGAGCACAAGGAACACACCACTACCCTCAAAATACCCAATCTGGCCGAGAGCACACCTAGTGAATTTGTTGACAGTGCTGCTACTTTTGAGCCTTCGTCGCAGTATATTGGTGAGCCACCTATACCAATTCCAATTCCCATTTCAATTAATAGGTTGTTACCTTCTTTGTGCAAGTACCCAATCGAATCCAATGTGGTGGAACAGTTTACGTTGACTTTTGGAAATGTAATGCCAAAATTAAGAAGGATCACTATCCCCTTCTGCTCATAGATCCAACGCATGGAAGTTTTGAGGCGCATTGATAGGAGCATATTTATGCGACTTAGTTAGCTTGTTTTCTTGCATTTATGTTGTTAGTTCTTAGTTATTTTAGTATTTTAAGCTATTTTCGTGTGTTTGTAGGTCCATAGGGCTAAGATGGATATCACATGCTTGGAGCAAGGTGGATGGATGAAATTGAAGGCCAAAGGAAGCTAGGAATGTGCCAAAGAGAGGAAGAAAATAAATTCAATACAAGGAAGACAAGGAATCCAACAAGAAGAAGGATTGACTAGTCAAACTTACCTTATTTTGACATAGTCAATTCCTAATCCTAATCTACCAAGGTTCCAGCCACAAGGAGGCTTCCTAAAGATATAAGGACACTTAATTACAAGATTTTGGAAGATTTATCCCAGTCAAAGAGGGATGCCGCACCACCCTTTGTGTTTCCTCTTCTTTGCCGCACAATGGAGACCATTCCCTTTCCTATTTTCTGTCATAAACTACTTTCCCTTTCTTTTTAGGTTCCCATTTCCCTTTTCCTTTCCTTGCTGCACCCTTTTTCCCTTTTCCCTTTGGATTTTGACTTTGACTTAGCCTTTTCCTAGTAGATTTAGAGTTACAAATCCTAAAACATTAATAAAAACTTTCTTTCCCTTTCTCTTTGTTTTCTGCCGCACCTTAGCCTTTATTTCCTAGGGTTTTTACATACTCTAATAGATATTTAACCCCTTGCTGTGGCTTTTAAAGGGGGGCTGGACCATTCTACACATCTTACATCATTCACCACCATTCAACACAACAAAAAACACATCCAATTCATCCTTGCCGCAGCCACTAACCAATCCCTTCACATCTATTCATCTTCTCAACCATTCTTCCATACAAATCAACCCTCAAACCTTACCCCAATCCTTGTGCCGCAGCAAAGAGAAGAAGGAGGACCCTTGGAGTGCTTGCTATTCAAGTTTGGATTGCTGGATCATTGTTAGGTGTAATCTATCTTTTGTTTTCAATGTTTAAGTTTATTTATCTTTGTTTTGCGAACATAAGGAGCTAAACTCGTTTTAGCTACGGGGAAATTCAAAGCCATGAACATATTTGCAATACGAATTGATTAATTCCAGTTGTGATTTCATAAAGTGTGAATGCAATTTGCTTAACTGTTTTATTCAAAACTTATTCTTGTATGTTGATTAAGGAGGCTTACTTAGTTTGCATGCTTGAATCTGATGCTAGAATATAAGGGAGTTTCACATAATCGTTATAAACTTATATTCACAAGTAGTGAAGTTCGCTGGTCACGATCGCGTTAAGTTAAATTCCTAGCATGAGTATCATGATGTCATAGTTACAAATGCTTTGTCAATGCTTATGATTTTCATAGAGCTTAATGATCTTTGATTGTATCTCTATTATGATGTGCATGTAGGGGACTATTGAAGAATAATTTGGGTTGATGATGCATATCCCATCCAATTCAATGACTTAAGGAAAATCTGAGGGTTAATTAGTGATGGCACGGTTAATCTGGGGCATTGTCATTCATGGTTTATCGAAAAAGCAACTAGAGATCGATTTGTATGCAAGTGCGTCATGTGTGGAGAATGACCCTCTAGCTAGCCCATCATCCATTTAATTCACCAAATTCGTCCAACTTTGTTTAAGTCTTTAATTCACTTGTTTTCACTTTAAATTCGTCCAAAACCCAATCCCATTTATTTTCTTGTGTCAACTTAGTTAGAATCTGTCTAAACTTGTGTCTTTTAGTGTTTTGAGTCAAGTAAAGTTAGGAATTCGTCCAAAGTACTCCTTAGTGTCTGTTTTGAGTTTATTTGCTTGTTTTGTGCTGTTTTGAGTCATTCTAGTTAGTTTTGAGTCTTTTCAGTTTTTCTTGAGTCTTCAGAGTCTAGTTAAGTGTTTTTAGACTAGTTTTGTATTTTTGAGTCAGTTTTTAGTAGATTAGCAATCCCTCCTAATCCCCGGCCTAGAACGATCCCTACTTACATATATATTACAATTGTCAACAAGAGGGTTTAATTTGTGTGCTATTACTTATCACATCACGCATGTCATGGAGGAAATACCCCTCCGTGCCAACCTAATGGAGCTTAAAATGAGGTATCGTCCGGCTGGAAGACGTTAAAGCAAGTGCTTCTTGGGAGGCAACCCATGCGTTCAAATAAAGAAGAGTTAGGATTCTCCAGCTCCAAAACCAGATTTACGTTCCTTAACCCTACTCTTTATTGCTTTTACTTTGCCATGATTGTCGTGTTTGCTAGTTGTTTTGATTGCTTTCGTGTGTGAGTCTATGTTTGAAACATTGAGGACAATGTTTGGTTTAAGTGTTGGGGGGGGGGGGGGAAACAAGTTTTTTTCATTGATTTTTTGTTGTTGAATTTTATCACCTATCACTTCTAAAGTTGTTACTCACTGTTTTTATTGTGTTTTGAAGTGAAAATTTGAAAATTTGAAAGAAAAATTGGAAAAAGTTTTGAAAAACCCAAAAATAGTCGTTTTTGTGTGTTGTGTCTTAGGGGTACCTTCCAACATAATGATGAGGATTTGGTTTTTAATTGGATGACTGTTAAAGAAAATTACAAACATGGATGGAAGTTTGATATGCTCTTTGGTTTATGCTTAGTTGTAATTGTCGTTTACGAATTCACATGTAATCACAAAAGAAAAAAAATCAGTTTTTGTAACATGCTTGAAGGAAGAAACTCAAACTAACGCTACAACCCTGAGAGATTCTTTGTTTGGAGAGTTATTAATCTGTGATGTTTTTGTTTTCTAAATTCATTGCATGATCTCATTATTTCTTTGCATGGTTGCTACTTAGAATGCGTTTTCATCATTATAGATCCAAATACTAGAACTCATACCCGTTTCATTCAAGGCATGAAATTGATTACATAACAAATAACAAGATGAAGTTGTTTAGTTACCACCAGAGCCAAAAAGCCTTATCCCTTGCATATGTATTGTAGGTTTAATCCCTTTGAGCCTTATTTAGCCTATTTTTCTTTGTTAGCTTGCATTATCCCTACCTAGCCTAGTATAGGACTATCCATACCCTTGTTCTTAAAGGATAGTGAAGCATGACTTAGAGGGAATTCCTTTTGATTGACATTATGCAAAAAAACAAGTGTGGGGGAAGGTTTTTCGTTGGAAATCTATGAGGTTGTATGTTTTGTGTGCCAAAGAGGAAGAGCACGAAAAAAAAAAGAAAAAGAAAAGAAAAAAAAAACGTAGAAAAGAAAGAAAGAGAAAAGAAAAAGTTGTGCAGAAAAAGAAAAAAAAGTTTGAAAAGAAGTAAGATTGAGTTCATAAGTTTTGGTTGTTGAAGAAGGGTCCAAAAATGTGAATCTGACCCTAAAAGTTGTATGAATCTCCCCTTTGAGTTTAAAGTTGGGTGTTGCAATCAAAAGTTAAATTTTAAGTGTTGATTTCATTATCTTGCTTACTATCACTTTAAGAACCTTTGTTTATCCTTAACCTTTCTTTGTTAGCCAATACCTTAGCCCCGTTACAACCCTTAGACTTCTATCTTGATTGTTATGTGTTTCAATTTGTGGAGTTTGAAATTGGTACGAGCATATGGCATTCCTGGTTCTCGCTTCTAAGTAGTGGAATTCCGTTCATGAGATCATATACATGTTGTATTAAGAATTCCAGAAAGTGCCTTCTTTGTTATAACATATGTGAGTGTTTAGTGTACATGTTCACATCAATCTTCTCACATATACTTAGTATAGGGAGTGTAGTCAGAGAATCTGTGTGGAAATAGAGAGTATATCCGGTGAGGAATTGAGGGATTCTCTAAGGCATGTTACTACATTCAAAATGTTGTTTTAATTGATTAACTGCAAGCTAGTGAGTGGTTACTGCGATTAAGTATGAGCTCGAGGGTAAGGACGGCTAAAATCTATGTAAGTAATGATTTTTAGCATGTCATGTTTCATTGGAAATCCCTGAGGCAATTGTTGGAAGGTTTAGGTTGTGTTTTGTTTGTTTTGTTTTGCTCGGGGACTAGCAAAAGCTAAGTGTGGGGGAATTTAATAGGAGCATATTTATGCGACTTTATTAGCTTGTTTCTTTGCATTTACTTAGTTAGTTTCTATTTATTATAGTAATTTAAACTATTTTTTGTGTGTTTGTAGGTCTAAATGACAAAGTTGGCAAGAAAGTGCAATTTGGAGCATTTTAGAGCATTTTTGGGCCTGGAATGGATAGCATATGCATGTAGCATGGTGGATGGACGTTTTTGAAGTTAAAGAGAGGCTAGAAATGTGCTTAACATCTGGAGAAATTAATTCAAGACTTGGAAGATAAGGAATCAGCTAAAAAGAAGGAAACATTATCCAAACTACCTTATCTTATCCAAACCTTATCTTATCATATCTTATCTTAATCCTATTCTACCTAAATTCTAGCTGCAAGGGGGAGTTTTGGAATATTCTCTAACTTTTGTGTACATGAAATTAATGGGTGGTTACATAGCATTTATTAATTTTTAATTTTTAATCAAAAAATAGATCTAACAAAAAAAAAAAACTAATGAAAAGGGTTTGAAAACTTTGAGTTTTAACGATAAAGACAAAATAAAGGGTAAAGTGAATAGTATCAGGATTGACTGTGTAGTGTAAAAATGTGGTTTTTTTGTTAAAGTGAACAGTACTGGGAGCTTTTCGTTAAAGTTCCCAAAAAAAAAAAAAGATTTTTTTTTAATATTTTAATTAATATAAAAAAAGGTCAATTGCCACACGTGTAGACATGTTTCAAGAAGTTAATATAAATGTGTGTTTTATATAAAAACAATGAACAAAATGTATCAAAAACACTAGTTGTGCAACGAAACAGGAACTTCGTCGCCCAAAGTATGCGCGACGAAATTTTCACAACGAAAACAATATACTCGTGGCACAAAGTCAGTAAGAAAAAACGCTGGTAATTTTTTTTTTGTGGTTTTTCCCGCAGAACCTTTGCGCGACAAAGGCTTCTTCGCACAAAGCTCGTTCAGTTTTTGGGTCAGAGCATTCAACACATGAGAAACCGAGGAACACTTGCGCGACAAAGGCTTCGTCGCACAAGTTACAGTCAGTTTTGAGTCAGAGCATTCATTGCATGTGAATTAGATGAAGAAATACTGTATTTAGTGCATATGTTTGCTCGACAAAGCTTTCGTCGCGTAAAGGCTCTAACCTTCCTATAAATATGCACTTTTTCTCTCCTTATTCTTCACAATTTTGTTTGTGCTGGGATGGAGGATAAAAACCGGGACGAGAGCGTTCCCGCCAACCCATATGATTTGAGGCAACATGTGGAGTTTGCGCATGCGATTGGTGTAGCCATGCAGAATAATTGTCCTACTGCTGAGTGCTGTTCTTGGAAATATATGCTCGAGAATGTGAAAAGGGCGGTGATGGATCAATTATTAGTAAGTATACTATTGATGGATCAATAATTAATTTTGTGAAATTTTTTGTTATATGTTGGAATTAATTATTTGCATATATGTGTAATAGTGTAAGTATACTCTTGATGATGATGCGAAGGAAGAGTTGATGAAGTTGATGGAGGAGGCGTTGAAGGGAGGTTACAAGCGATGGCGTTATGATGTGGAGCGGAATGGAGGACCATCGAAACAGTAGTTTTAAATTTATGTTTTTGAGGACAATATTTAAATTTAAGGTTTTTTATAGGTTATGTATTTGAACTTAATTAGGCTTTAATTCCTGTTTGGTTTTTTAAATAATTGAATGGATTAATTCAATTTATTTAAGGTTTTAATTATTTTTAGAATAAATATTATAACTGAATATTTGTTCGTAATTATGAAGTTTACGTTGATGTGGTAGAAACTAACACACAAACTAAACCCTTCAATGCAATTGTAGTATGAGCAAGTAGGGATCGTTCTATTCGGGGATTAGAAGGGATGCTAATCAACACAATTTTGACTTAAAAACCTAAAAACTAACTAACTAACGCTAAAACAATGACGAGGGGGTTTTTGGACGAATTTAAGAAACTAAAGTAAATTGCATCAAACAAAGTAAATTGTGAATGAAAATTGGGTGAAGGCTAGCTAGAGGATTCTTCTCCACACATGAACCATATGCATACAAATCGATTTCCAGTTATTATTCCTATAAACCATGAATGACCATGCCCCAAATTAATCATGAACAGCACTAATTAACTCTCAGATTTTTCTAATTTCGTTGAATTGGACTCAGTGATGCAATCAAATTATTCTTATCAAGTTCCCTATATGAACAACATGATAGAGATACATATCCAAGATCATTAAGTTCTATGAAAATCATAAGCATTGACAAGGCATTCGTAACTATGAAAAGCATGATACTCCTGCCAGGAATTTACTTAACGCAATCATGACTAGTGACTTTTACTACTTGTGAATATAAGTTCATAACGATTAGGTGAAATTCCCTTTTACTCTAGCATCAAATCCCTGCATGCAAACTAAGTAGGCCTCCTTAATAAATAGACCAGAATAAGTTCTCTATAAAACAGATACGTAAATTGCATTCATGTTTTACGAAACAATAACTGGAGGTAATCAATTCATATAAAGCATATGATCATGGCTTCGAATTCACCTCTAGCTAAAAAGAAACTTAGCTACTCATGTTCATAGTAATTGAAAAGCAATATAAAATAAACATTGAAACTAAGAAAGGATATAAAGAACTCTGGAAATCTCCAAGGCTTGATTGCAATTTGTGGCACAAGACTTGGGTTTATCTCTGCATGGCACAAGCTCTCATTTTCCTAATTTTAGGTCACGGCACACTTGATTTCTCCTTTGAATGCTCCTAAAACCTGCGGCACAACACACCCTGAATACTGCGGCACAATTCAATTTATAGGGCAATGGTGCGGCTGAAACCAAGGAGGAAAATGATTGATGTGTTTAGATGGATTAGGACTCCTAAATTCAGATGTGAAGGATTAAGAATAAGATAAGGAGTCCTATTGTAACTGGAGATAAGTTTAGATAATGTTGGATTAAATAGGATAATGTTTGAATAATATGGGATAAGATAAGATAAGACTAGATAAGATAGGATAAGATTGGATAAGGTTAGATAAGGTTGGATAAGATAATGTTTTTCCTTGTCTTCCAAGCTTCAATTTTGATTTCTCCAGATCTTAGCATATGTTTAACACATGTTAAACACCTTTTAAACCTCAAAAACGTCCATCCCACTTGTTCTCCACGCATGCTATCCATTCCAAGTCCAAAACTGCTCCAAATTGCTCTTTTTGGCCATGTATTTTCATCTTCACCAATTGAACCTACAATAATACAAAAATAAACTAAATCACTACAATAAATGGAAATTAACTAAGTAAATGCAAAGAAATAAGATAACAAAGTCGCATAAATATGCTCTTATCATACGTAAACATAGATATCTATGTTTACGTAAACTTCATAATTACAATCATTCACGTTCGTCCCTAAAGAGTTTGCGCGACAAATGCTTTGTCACTAGAGAGTCTGCGCGACAAAGTCTCTATCGCTGTGCAAAACTTTGCGCAACAGAATTTTCGTCGCGCAAAGGGCATTCAGTTTTAGGTCAAAGTATTTCGTGCATCTGAATCAGAGGAATTAATATCGTATTTAGTGCAGATGTTTGCGCGACAAAGTGTTCGTTGCGCAAGTCCCTAACCTTCCTATTAATATACTCTTCTGCTCTCCTTATTCTTCACAATTCGTTTCGGAAACGCTTAACAATTTTGCATATTATAATCAGTTCGTTCTTTGATTGTTGGTACGATGGCTGATAGTGGTGCGCGTTCGTCAAAGACAACGGATGGCGAAGGTTCGGAAAAGGTTTGCGTTGTAAATTTTTCATTTTGTATAAAAGTTTTTATTTAGCTTCTGTATTATGAAAATATATTTTGTTGATAGACAAGAAGAAACTTGTTGCGGTACAGGGTCCGACACACTTATGGTGGCAGCCGTTGTTAAATCACTACTGACGAAATAATAGAGGTTGTGAAGTCAAAAAAGCGCGCCAGCTTTTGGTCTGACGTTGGAGCATTTGTGTGTATGAAATATGCTGCGGATTGGGAGTCTTGGAGAGCCATCCCCCGAGGAGCTGAAGATGCACATGATTGATGAGTTAGCTATATATGTTAATTTTATTAATTAAATAATAATGATGTTTGTTAAATATAATATAATAGTGAGATTTTAATTTAATCATTTTTGCATGACAGCCTAATTGGGACATTGACAAAAGTAACCCAAATCTGATGAAAGCTATTGACAACATGTTCAAGTCTCGTTTCCAAGAGTGGAAGTTTGATAATCAATGCGCGGCAGAACTATTGTGAAAAACATAACTACCGGCGCAGTAGTAGAATAGTGTTATTTTATTTTATTTTATTGCTTATTTAATAATTAGATTTGAATTTTAAGTTTTTTTAGTATGAACGGTTTAATTAAATATGTATTTAATGTTTATTATGAATAAAATTAATGCATTTTAATAAATATATATATTAATTAATTATGTACAAACGGTATAATGAAAAAAGTTCTTGATTTATTAAGTATTTATGTGGTTTGAAAAAATTTAAAGAGTGAATGAAAAAATTAAAAGTTTTTTTTTCAAAAAACGAACTTTCAAAAAAAAAAAAAAAAAAAAAGGAAATGCGATGTGTTATAAAAACTCGGCAAAGCGTAGTTGGATGGTGCCAAAAAGTTGAAGCACCATGTTTTGCGCGACGGTGCTTTCGTCGCGCAAAATCTTTCACTTTACTGAACTTAACCAGAATACAGGAAAGCAGAAGCTGCAAAACAATTGCAGCAGCTGCCTTCTTCTGCTGGAATTTCCAGCCGTCGGGATTGTCATTAGTCTCGGAGCTATAATTTTGCTTAACTAATTTAATTAATTTTCATTCATTTAAATTGTGTTGTATGTAGTTTATAGGTGTTGTGAGTTTATGTATTTGTATGCAAACATTTTTGTATAGATGTACAAAAAAATGGTTTGCAATTTTCATATGAGCTTAGTTTCTCATTTGAGATTAGTTGGATTTTGCGAATGGATGCGAAAGCATGACTACGATCCAATTAATTCTTGAATTGTCCCAAAATTTTGGATAGTTTTAAGAATGCATAGTTGCATGTTGTATTTTGCGGTTCAGGCATTAGAGTTTGAACGTGACAAATTTGGTAGCATCTCTTTGCGTTCTTTTTTTGTATCTACGTTGTGCACTTGAAGAACTATAGGGAGATGCTGCCGAAATTTTCGCACAATCGAACTCTAATGTGTTGGAACCGTAAATTACAACACGTAACTGTGCATTCTCGAATGTGATATGACCCATACCGGAGGCATATGGTGGCATGTCATAATAGAAGTTGTTGTAACCTTTGTAAATTTTTTATTTTTTTATTTTTTTATTTTATTTTTTTTTTTTGCAAGTGAAATGGACAAACAGTGGATACATAATCCTAACAGATGTGCTGATGATTATTTGGATGGAATAAATTAGTTCATTGATTTTGCAGTTGCAAACAACCATGGTTCAACTCAAATTTGGTGTCCTTGTAGAAAGTGTAACAGCTTAATGATTGAATATTTTGAAAATGTTCGATACCATTTAGTCAGAAATTGGATGATGGAGACCTATACTATATAGAATCGTCATGGAGAACAAATACAATATGCTTCATCCTCCCACATTACACGAGCAGTGGATACAGTTGAATTTGTTGTGGACCCAAATGACCAAATTATGGACATGATCAATGATGCTTTTCCAAACCCTAGTTCGAATACAAATGAGGAAGTAGAAGATGACATCCCTCCCACCATGGACAATGAAGCATTTGAAAAATATGAAAAACTATTAAAAAGTGCCAAGCAAGAATTATACCCCGGTTGCGAAGGATTTTCGGTGCTCATGGCCATTGTTGAGTTGATACATCGCAAAATAAAGTTTCGTATGTCAAACCAGTGTTTTGATTACTTTTTGGGGGTTTTCAAGAGAATGCTTCCAAAGGACAATTGCCTACCTAAATATCATAAAAGTGCAAAGAAGGTGCTGAGTGGTCTTGGATTGGGATATGAAAAAATTAACGTGTGTAAAAATAATTGCATTTTGTTCTACAAAGAGAATAAAGCGTTTGATAAATGCCTATATGTAATGAATCGCGGTTTAAAATGACCTCTTAGAATAGAACAACGAAGATTCTACAAAAAGTTATGCGTTATCTCTCATTAAAGCCCAGGTTGCAGCGATTGTATATGTCGACGCACACTGCAAGTGACATGAGCTGGCATAAGGACAGATGAGTGGATGACTATGTTATGAGACACCTTGCAAATGGAAAGGCCTGGAAAGAGTTTGATTAGCTGTACCCCGATTTTGCACGTGAGCCCCGAAACGTTAGATTGGGACTTGCGACAAACGGGTTTAATCCGTTCGGGGTTCTAAACCAAAACCACAGTTGGTCAATCTTCGCAATTTTGTATAATTTGCCGCCTTGGAAGTGCATGAAAAAAGAATATATGATGACGACGTTGTTGATAACCAAAGATCCGGGCACGTCTATTGATGTGTATTTACAACCGTTGGTCGATGAACTAAAAGAATTATGGGAAAATGGTGTTCCCACGTACTATAAATCTACCGGGAAGATGTTCACTTTAAGAGCAGTAGTGATGTGGACTATAAACGATTTTCCTGCGTACGTTATGATGTCTGGCTAGAGCACTAAGGGTTATTACGCATGCCCAGTTTGCAAAGACAACACAACGTCTAGTTGGCACGCAGGAAAAGTTTGTTACCTAGGGCATCGTAGATGGTTGCTGTGGGACCACGAGTGGCATCAAAATGAGATAGCCTTTTTCAACGGCACAGAGATTCGGCCAAGACCTAGAGAAAAGTCTGGAGATGATATTTTGGCTCAGGTGAATAGGTTGGATTTTGCTCCGTTGGGCAAATTCATAAATAGGACAAGACTAGACACACATCTGAACTGGACACACAAGACGAGGTTGTTCAAGTTCCCGTATTGGTCCAAATTAAAATTGAGACACAACATCGATGTAATGCATGTTGACAAAAATGTGTTTGATACACTGGTGGGAACTATACTAGACATCGAGGGCAAAACAAAGGACACAATAAAAGCTCGGATCGATCTGGAAAAAATGAGCATTAGGCCAGGTTTATGGATGACGAGGGACGGAGACATAGCCAGAAAGAAACTTGCATCATTTTCGGAGAAACTGAATAAGAGGAAAGAGTTTTTGCAGTTTCTATCTTTTGTAAAGTTTCCAGATGGGTATGCTTCAAACATCGACCGTTAAGCAAACGTGGATGGATGCAAATTTTATGGCCTCAAGAGTCATAATTGTCATGTCATACTTTAATGCCTTCTCCCAGTGGGAATTCGACACCTCTTGCCCGAAGACGTGGTGAAGCTGATTATGTTGTTGGCGAGATATTTTTCTCAATTAACTGCAAGATCTGCGCAAGTCCTATGTTAAATAGTTGTGCGACAATATTATTGAAGTGTTATGCAAGTTTGAACAAATATTTCCTCCAACTTTCTTCACAAACATGATCCACATCATGATTCACTTGCTGGAGGAGGCACTTTTAGCCGAACCCGTCAACTATCGACGGATGTATCCAATAGAAAGGTGTATAATCACCATAAATACTTTAGTTCGTGATGCAAGGCTTCCTTTGACTAATTTTATACGATATTTTGTTTATTGATGCAGACTACTGGGTGAATTAAAAAAAAGTGTACGGAACAGGGCAAAGCCTGAAGGATCAATCGTGGAGGCATGGGTCGTAATTGAGTCGCTTACATTTTGTGCAATATACCTACAAGATATTGAGACTATGTTCAATTGACAGCAACGCAATAATGACGGTGGTGTGAGAAGTGAAAAACTTTCTATTTTTGTCCAAATTGCACGACCCTTTGGCAAACCAATCAGAGGGGAGTCGTTTAACAAAATGGACATGGAGGTAGCACATTAGTTTGTACTTAACAATTGTGATGAGACAATTACCTACCTAGATGAGCATGAAGAGTTGATGAAGCGGGAACGTCCTTCACATTTATGTGCCAAAAAGCACCGTGAATTGTTTCCTCGATGGTTTCGTGAAAATGTAAGTTGTTCATGTTTTGGGTTATTTGCATAATTGTAAATGTTAGACTAACACGGCAACTTTTTTCTCATTTATTTAGGTGAAGAAATTGAAGGAAATGAATTCGCCTGCTTACACTGAAGAATTGTACAACTTGGCTATTGGGCCCCTAAGCGTAGAATTGTACTCTGGTTGTCATGTAAATGGCATCAAGTTTTTGGCAGCTGATCGCGATGACAAGCTTTGTACGCAAAATAGTGGGGTACATATCCTAGGTGTAGGCGACATTGCAGACATTGATTTTTATGGAAAACGGACAAGTGTTGTGCAATTGCTTTACAAAGACCTCTGTCAAGTTATCCTATTTAAGTGTCGCTAGTTTGATACAAACCCACGTAGGGTTGGAGGTGTTAAACTAGACGATGGTTTATTATCAGTCAACACTAACAGATGTTGGTATAACGACGACCCTTACATTTTGGCAACGATGGCCAAACAAATTTTCTATATAGATGACCCTAAGGGCGGGAGGGGATGGAAAGTAGTTTAAAAGATTGAGCACAGATGGCTGTATGATATTCCGGATTGAGATCCTGCTACCGATGACGATTGTGGTGACGTTGCTGACCAACAACTTCAGACTTCAACGGAACTTGGTACAGATACACTGCGGGATATGACTATTGTACAAGAACCGTATCAGGTAGGCGAAGGTCCTGAAATTGAAATACTAATCGACTCCATTATGATTGACCTCGGGGATTTACCGTGATACAATGCACCTAAGCGCGCGACTAACGATGTTGACGTACCTACAGACGAGGAGGAATGAGAGTCTGAATCTGACAAAAATGATGATATTTATTCTAGTTCAAACGAGGATTAATGAAAAATTGTGATGTATATGTATTGAATGATATTTATTTTGTAAACAAGTTTCCTTTAAAATTCGTAAAAAATTAATTTAAATTTACAAATATACGCGATGACGTGTTGGAAATGTTTGTCAAGCAAATATTTAAAATTTCATTTTTTTATTCAAAAATTGTTGCGCGATGAAAATTTAAACACTCTCGTTGCGCAAATATGTAAAAATTTGATTTTTTTGTTGCCACAATTGGGCGCGCATTTATTTCGACGACTAGCTTCACTTTATCTCTCTTTATCTTAGACTCACTCTATCTCTCTCTCATTCTCTGCATGCGATTCTCTCCGAACTTACTGTCCTCTCTCTCGATTCTCTCCAGCTCTTGCTCTCATCTACGTACGCTATCTCAGTGTCTCCCTCTCTCCCTCTTTTGCTCTCTCTGTGTTTTTGTCTCTCTGTCACTTTCCCTCTTGCATCCGCCGCACTCCGACGGCACACCATCTCCCCGTAGTCGCAATATTACTAGGTAAGCACCCACTATCCCTTAATTCACTCTCCCTTAATTCAATTATTTATTACTGCAATTTTTCAATTTTTCTGTTCAATTGGTTTAATTAGAACATGTAGGGATTTAGGGTTCGAATTGGGAATCCTGGGTTAGGGATTTAGGGTTCGAATTGGGAATCTTGGGTTAGGGTTTTCGAATTGTGGCTATTGGGCTATGGTTTTCGAGTTAAGAATATTGGGTGATGGTTTTCGAATTAGGAATTCGGAGGAAAGAATTTTTTTTTTTCTTTTCCATTTTTTTTGTTATAAACAAAACTGGGTATCGAATTGGAGTTAGGGTTAATGAGTTTATCAATTATATCTCTACCTCATCCATGCTTCATTATTTTCGGATTTGGAGTTAGGGTTAATGAGTTTATCAATTATATTTGTATTTTTCTTGAAAAAAAGGATTTTGACTTGTGCTTATGAGTTTTTCTTTTTCTCTTATTTTGATTGTGTTATATGTCTTGGTGCTTATGAGTTCTTCTTTTTCTCTTCTTTTGATTGTGTTATATGTCTGGATGAAGCTGTTATTAGGTTTGGGGAATTTCCGTAACACTAAATCTGTAATCATAAAGGCAAGACATTTATTTGGGTGGTTAAATTGGTGAGGTGGATGGTTAAGAATTCTCATGTTTTTTTTATTTCCTTGTGTATTGTAGTCAAAATATTTGAGCATATTGATTGAGCCGCATAATGTTTTGGCCGCTCTCTAAGGAATGGATTTGGATTGGTTTTGAATTTATCATATGAGCACACACACCTTATTAGTTTTGTACATATGGTGGTTAGTTTTCATTATACTAGGCCTTTGGATTCCTCCGTATATGAATGGGAATAATTCAATTTCCCTGTTTGTATCTGAATGTTGAAATGTGATTATTTTATTTGGCTTATCTTAGGTTAATTGACAAAGAGAAAGATAACTGACTTCTATGAAGCATGTGTTTGCATCTTTAATATAGAACTTGCATTAGCTCCTTTGTATTGTTTGAGGCCATATGTCCATTCACTATGTACATGAAAGCATAAAAATAGACTTGTGTGTGTGTGTGTGTGTGTGTATCATGAATGGAATTAAATTGGTTTGGGTGTAGTCTTGGGTGTAAGGTTTGTTGTTGTTGTGGGTGTAGTCTTGTTGGCAACATTCATATATGCTGGCATTATTATATGTATGTCCAGATAGCTACTGAATCATTCTTCTTTTTCTGTATATACGTCCAAAACTTGTGAATGCTTATTAAGTATTTTTGGGTGGATTTCTGATTGTGAATGGATTTGAACGTATGTTCTCGAATTTGATGTTTAATTTGTCTATAGTATTTTTTTGATGAGTAAGGAAAAATGGTAAATCTAGTTGCTTTATATGGAAGTAGGTTAAAGGTTGTCCCTTTTGTATTAGGTGGTTTAATCACAAAGTAATGGTTGAGATCCAAGGGACAATTAGTCAAAAACAAAAGGTTAAAGGCTTGAAAATCACCCTCCCCTCCCCTCCCCTCTGTTTTCTTAAAGGCTTGAAAATCACAGTTGTAGTTGGTAAATAATGCAGGTTAAAGGCTTGAAAATCACAGTTGTTTTGCAAACTGTGATTAAGAATGCACGTGAATGATTACATGTTGATCTTTATAATGATTTTGCAGGTTATAAGACCTAAAATTATTCATACATCTCCTAAAATCTGCATAATAACTTTTTGTAACAAGTTCTATAATTGCTATTACTTTAGAGACAGTTGCATGAATTGGTTTTGTTTTGTGCAATAGTAACTAGCAAGTCATTTATACATGCATATTAAACAATGCATGATGGCATCAACTAGCTTTCGAGTGATTATAAAAGTTGTAGTCAAGGTTGCATTTCGAAAACAGCAAAACCATAAATTATATCTCTATTGGTTTTATTAGCTCTTACTGTTGGATTATTTTTGGTATGATTTTGAGTATCCATCATACATGTTTAAACGAATGCTGAGGAATGGATGGGATATCTTGTGGAGGAAAGATTGTGATATTCTTTCATTGAGATTGTGATTAATTTGCATGCTAAGGAAATTTTATGGTATTTTGTACAAACTGATGGATGTGCTACCAAAGCATGCATGTTTCAAAAAATTTATAAAAAAGTGTTTTCTGCAATCAAGATATGATGTTGTAGATTAATGGTTCATTAATTCTATATTGTTTTGTCTTACATCTTGCATATTAATCTGTAATGTACGCGCTTATGTCGTAAGGTTCCTTTTGGTTTGTTTAAAGGATGCGTGCAATAAATAATACTTGTGGCTAACCAGTTAGAATAATTGGCTAATTCTACACATATAAGAAAGTCTTTTAGACATTAAGTTGTTGATATGCTAAATTAGTGAGAGTGTTGTTCGCACTATGTTATTTCTGTTTAAAACTATTGTGTTGCAAACTATTTTTCAAGTTACATTGTCTTGAATATGATACATAAGTACACACACACACACACACACACACACACACACACACACACACACACACACACATATTCATCCTTACCTTCACCCAGAATAAGTACATGCTTGTCCTCTTCCATCATTCATCGATTCCTTGCAAGTTGCATTGTCTTGCAAACTGTTTTTCAATACAAGGTTTATTAACTGCATGCTTCCTTGTTCTGGAAGAGCTCATCAGTTCAACTAACCGACAAGGAGAACCTTTTCTAAGGTTGAATGTACTGTTTCCCTACATTTGCATGTTTTGTCCTTTCAACTTTTCTTTTTCATGTTTATCATATAGGTTTGCATAAGGCATGTAAATAGGTTATACATATAGGCATGTGGGATACTATAGATGTTCCTATTGTGCATGAATATATATTTTGCGCGTATAGGTAATTTGATAATTTGATTCATTCTTTAATGGTATTAATGAAATTAAAGATATATCTTATTTTGCTTCAAGGTTAGGATATTTTCTAGTATGTCCAAACTAGATTAAAGTAGTGGAATGTAACCTTTTTATTAATTGTTTTTGTAGATGTGAAACTTGATATCAAACTAGCGGCCAGCTAGTAGGGGCAGTTAGACACCTTTTCCAAGAGGTGGTGCTGATGCCACCTTCACATCTAATATGGGCACGACGGGTGTCCTCCTGGTCACGCCTTTGGGGCCAACGGTGTCTACAGCTCTTGCATCATCGACTTCTTCCGTGACGCCTCATGTACTAAGCGCCCAGCGGACTCATCGACGACCCTAGAGTTCTGAGGAGGCTCAGCAATCTGGTGAGGCTTCCTCTGTCTATGGAGAGGGGTCCCAGACAGGTAAGCTTGCTTCTGGTTTCATGATGGTCAAAGCAACATTGACATTAGTCTTTAGGCATGCTTGAACCTTCAAAATTGTCACTTTCCCATTAATTAGAACGAACTTACTAAGAACTTCGCTTTGAGTGCTTTGCCTCTATTGTTGTGCGTTTGTGTAATCCCACAAACAGATGCTCTCTATATTAGTAGAACCACTACTATAAACAATTTAAGTTGGCACACCTGGCCTTGGAAGCCAAAACTTGTTGCAGACTTGCAATGTGAAGTCAAATCAACAAGTTGTAAATTTTGTTTTAACGTCCCAAATTGGTATAAACTGTTTGAATTGTTGGGTGGATGTGTTGTTTTTGTTGTTATATTGTCTACAGGTTTTAGGAAATGTTATAGTTTTACGGGAGGTTCTGCTGAATTTTCAGTAGAAAATAGAATTCGTCTAATGTTTACTTTGTTTATTTGGTAGTTAAAAAAAAAAAAACAGGGGCCCTTGCAAACTACTGAAGACGTCATAGACCACTTGAACCACACCCGAGAAGATCACCATTACATGGGATCCTTGACATCGTGCTGCTGCAACAAATGAGCAACATAGTGGGTTGGCCAGCGACATTGGGTTGGTGATCAGGAATAATTACCCCCTCCTGTGGGAGTCATGGGAAGCTGTACCACATAAAGTCAAGGAAGCAGTTCTTCATGAATTATCGGTAAGTATTTTCAACCTCAAATACTAAATTTATTAAAGTATACAAATATTATAAATTTTAACTACTATTTATTTGTTGAGTTTTGCAGCATTACTATGACCTCACGAACCTCGATGTCAATCAAACCCAGTACATCAACGACCTTTGCGCCGGTAGGTTCACTTAATGGAAGAGCGACCTCCACAAGCATTATGAGTTATATGACAGTCTGGAGGTTGCTCTAGCAGTTGGATGCCCTATAAAGTTGGTGGACAGCCGGGATGAATGGGAGTGGCTCTGCGGCCATTTTCAAGACGAGAAATGCCTCGTAAGTATAATACATTAATCAAAATTTTTACAATTTTAAAAATAAATTTCATTTTTTCATTCATTTGTTATAAATATCTAAACTAATATGTTTTTTTTAATTCAACAGAAAAAAGTGAAGGAAAACTCGATCAATCGATCGAAGAAGAAACTTCTTCACCGCTCCGGCTCACGATGCTTCTATTATAGGTTGGAGGAGCGACGTAAGGTAACCGTATATTTATTTTAAGTTTTCATTTTTTTTACTCTTTATTACACAATTGGTAATCTATGCTAACAATTTTTAAATTTTTTCAAGGGGGTCAAAGTTTCCTGAGATTGACATGTTCAAGGAGGTGTACGTTCGGCCCGGGGATGAGCTGAAGGAGCAGCTTCATGTAAGTTGTTTCAATTTTTTAATATTCAATTAGTATTAATATTAATTACATGTATATTCAAATTAATTTGTTTATTTCATTTTTCTAGGCCACCATGGTGGAGAAGGGCCAGACCGTTATGGAGGAGATGGCTTCCTAGCTTCCCTTATAGACCCCGATTGAGAAGGTGTTTCCCCCTAAGGATGCCGGTTTTCAGATCATGACAGACACACTCGATCAGACCCTCGGTTGTAGGCATGGGAATGTTCACCGGGAGCTTGGGAAAACCCACATTCGGGACCCGTCTACCTCATCCTCCAGGCAGAGACATAAATGTCGAAATGCTAACATCTGAAGTGGTGGACCTGAAGGAGCAGATTGCTGCCCAACAGTCTTAGATTGTGGCCCAAAATAATTTGATGAACCAAATCTGTCGCGCACTTCAAATCTCTAGCATTCAGTTCCCCAACGTTGAACCACCTCCAGAAACGACTTCCCAGCCCCCCGTCGCAGCAGCTACGACCTCCCAGCCCCCCGACGCAGCAGCAACACCACCAGCAGGCGATTGTGATGTGGACGACTACCTATTTTAGTTTTGTTTTAAATTGTTTTCAAATTTAAAAATACTTTTTTCCATTGTACGTACATTTTCAATAATTTTTTAATTCAATATTCTTCTTTACATTTTCTATTTTTAATTCCATTAAATTAATTTTTATATAAAATAATATTAGAAACATTTAAAAGGAAAAATAACAATAAATAAATAAAAATTATTTAAAAAAATTAAGTTTAAAATCTTACTACGACGGCCTCTATGTTCGTCGCGCAAAAGTTTGGGGGTCGAAACTCTATGTCCGTCGTGCAATAGTTTGGGGGTTGAACCTCGACCTCAGTTTCGTTGCTCGATCACGCGCAACGACCATCAATTCCGTCACACAACCTTCATTTGGCGTGACGAAGCGCTTTCCTCCGTCACACAATGTCTGACGTCACGAGCTTTGCGCAACAGAATTTGCGCGAGGCTCTCTTCGCCGCCCAATGTTTCAGGCGACGGTATTGGCCTTTGCGTGACGCTTGCCTCTTTGTCGCCCAAGCAGTTATTCTTAGTAGTGAAACTAACAATAAAATACAAAAGTTAATTACAAAATATATAATTTAGACCTAATTTAACTTAAATTAATGAAATAAATCACCATAACACATAAATGCATGTGGAGATGCTTCATGAAGTTTTTGGTGACCATGTTCATATGGATAAGCCAAACCATGTAGGTGAATCTTCTTCCACCAAAAATCAAACCCCTGTTGAGCAACAAATTATAACATTATACAAGAAGGAGACCATAAATTGTATCCAGTTAGTATTAAAAAAAATGAACTTTGTGGTGAATTTATATCAGGCAAAATTGTTATATCAGATGATTGATATTTCATTTGCTACAATGCTAGAAATAATAAAAAAAGCATTTTCCTATGTGCGAGACTCTGTATCCAAATTTATATTATACAAAGAAGATCATCAAGGAATTGGGGTTGGATTACTTATGATGAAATTATTGCATGCTCTTTTGGAACGATTACGCAAATGACATTGTTCTGCAAAATGTGAAAATAATATATTGCGAGGTTGGGAAGGAAAACTACATAGGTACCAAAAAATGTTTTATGCTACTTCCCTATTGGTCATAGACTACAAAGGATGTACATGTCTAGTTACTACGCGACTGAGTCCATGATATGCATTGAAAGATGAGAACCCACGGTGGTGCTTTTAGGCACCCTATGGATACCACTATTTGGAAGAATTTGGATAAGACATCCAGATTATTCAAGGGAGTGTTGCAATGTCCATCTTGGGCTTGCAAGTAAGCCCTTGGATCAAATTCCAAGTGTGCATTTCAGATTCATTCTTAGTTAAGTAACAGATTTTGACACTTGTAACTATCTCATAGGATATATTACAAGAATGGCTGGATTTGGTTGATGTAAGAGCAAGAAACTCTTTTTCTCTCCTTGTGATGGTAATAAGCTTAACACACATTGTGTGTGAGTTGTAAGTAATTGGAATCCAATTCTTGATTGTTCTCTCTGCAAGCATTCATCCATTTTCCCATAAATTCAAAACCTCACACTCTCAATCACTCAAAGAAATAAACCAACAAATTCACAAACTCTAACATGGCCTCAAAGCCAAGTTCCTTCGTCTAATCTGGGCATTTGAATATGTGTATTCCTGCTTGGAAAGCTCGAAAAAATTGCTCAAAGTTGAGCTCGTGTTTTCTTCATATCCAAGTCTAACATGGTAGGATCTGGTAGTGGTGAGCTGAGAGCATCAATTTTCAACGGTGACAACTATGAGTTTGGAGTATAAGGATGAAAACCATCTTTAAATCTCATGGGCTCTGATAATTTGTAGAGAATGGGTTTGACAACCCAGAATCAAAGAAAAATGAAGGCATGGATATGAAAAAGAAGGATACGGAAGAAGCTAATGGTTATGAGAAGCTATCCTTAGTTGAAAGACTAATGAAAGAATGCTAAGGCATTGGGTCTTATTCAGAAGCTATCTCAGACAAATATTTCCTAGAATCTCCCATGAAGAAACTTCAGAAGGAGCATGAGATGTTTTACAACAAGAATTTCGTGGAGATAAACACGTCAGAAGTGTTAAATTGCAAGGCCTTCAAAGAGAATTTGAATATACTCGAATGAAGGATGTTGAACCATTATCTGTTTATCTTACAAAACTTTTTTATTTAATAAACCAAATGAAGAGCTATAGAGAGGAATTGTCTACAGAGGATTGTACAGAATCTACTTATTAGCTTACCATATTTTTATGACTCTATGCTTAATAATTGAACATTCAAAGGATTTAGATGTGATTGAAGTATAGGAAGTTGTTGCTTCTTTGAAGAGTTTTGAGCAAAGGTTAGAGAGGCATACTGAAAATAAGACTGAAAGAGCTTTTGCCAATCTAAGTGTTACTTCCAAGCAACCTAAGGTTGGTGGTTATCTGAATATGAAGTCTAAAAAAGAATTGGAAAGCAAAAGGGAAGAAGTGGTAAAATAAAACTAATCATCAGCAAGTGAAAGCTACTAGTACTGGTGATGCAAGTAAAAAGGCTTGTAAAGTATGTGATAAATTACATTTGGAGATTGCTGGTTTAAAGGCAAAACCAAGTGCCATAACTGTGATAGGTATGGACACATTGCCAAGGATTGCAGCAGTAAGAAGGCTGTTAAACTTGTAAATTACGCAATTCATGTTGATGACACTCCGATCATGTTTTATGCATGTAATGCTGCAACTATGAAGTCTATTGAAGATGTTTGTTATGTGGATAATGGCTGTAGTAACCACATGACTAGCAGAGAAGATTTGCTAGTTGACATAATATAACAGCTAAAGTTGAAATCGGTTTTGGACAACTTGTGGATGTTATAGGGAAGGGAAATCTCATTGTAGAAACCAAGATGGGTAGAAGATTCATTAGAGAGGTTATGTTTGTCCTTGGTTTGAAAGAGAATCTACTAAGTATAGGCCAGGTCATGGAATATGGCTATTACCTTATTTTTGGTGGAAATAAGGTTGAAATATATGGTGATAGTTCATTTACAACTCTTATTGTCAAGATACCAATGAAAGGAAATATAAGCTTTCCACTGAACTGCAACCTAGAATGCAAATGGCATTAAGGGCCAATGTGTGTCAATTTACATTTATTTGTCATAGAAGGTTTGATCACCTAAACATGAAGAGTCTCAGACAATTGCAGGAAGAAGAAATGGTGTTTAGACTTTCTAAAATCAAATTAACAAATGAGATTTGTGAAAGGTGTGCATTTGGGAAGCAAAGTAGAGATGCGTTTCTCAAGGAAGTATCGTGGAGGCCTACTCTTCCACTAGAACTTGTTCACTCTGATGTATGTGGGCCTATAAAAACACCTACAGAGGCTAGAAACAGATACTTGCTCACCTTTATAGATGATTGCACATTTATGTGCTGGTGTACTTTCTAAGATACAAATTTGAAGTGTTCAATGTATTCAAGAGGTTCAAAGCCACTGTTGAGTTTCATATAGGTTATGAATTGAAAAAGTTGAGGAGTGACAGGAGTGGAGAGTTTACTTCCTTGGAATTTAATCAATTTTGTGAAAGCATAGGCATGGAAAGACAACTCACTGTTGCTTATTCATCTTAGCAAAATGGTGTAGTTGAGAGGAAAAATAGAACTATAGTTGAAATGGCTAAATGCATGATTTTGGAAAAGAATATGACATTTGAATTTTGGGCTTGAGCAATAAACATTGTAGTGTACATCTGAATAAGTGTCTTACAAAAACACTTGACAAGAAAACTCCCTTTGAAGATTTTAGTGGGAGAAAACTAGGAATTAAGCACTTAAAGGTGTTTGGATCTCTGTGTTACTCTCACATTCCAAGTCAGCACAGGCAGAAGCTGGATGAATCAAGCACCAGATATATTTTCTAGGGTATGAAACATGTGAGAAAGGTTATAGGCTTTATAACCTTAGCTTTGGGAAAATCATTATTTCTAGAGATGTGTTATCTTCAATGAAAATGTTTGCTAGGATTGGAATACACAAAATGAAAAAACTACCAGTTTGTCCATGATTGAAATAACAAGTGCAGTATAAAGGGAAGAAGAGAGTTCATTGGTACAAGAAGAAGATCATAATTTGATGCAAATGTCTCAGACATCCTCCATTGGTGAAGGTTAAATGAGTGAAGATCAATCTGAGATATCACTTACTCCAAGAATCACAGGTCCATATGAGTATGATTATACTCGTATCAAGTTCAAAAACTTATCATAAGTGTACCAGAAATGTAATCTGTATATAATAGAACTATAATGCTTTCAAAAAGCTATCAAAGATGAGTCATTACAAAGGCAATGGAAGCAGAAATTAGCATGGTAAAAAAAAAAATTGCACCTGGGAACTTGTTGAGACCATTTATCAAACCAGTAATTGGAGTTAAATGGATCTACAGACCAAATTGAATTTAGATGGCTCTATGCAAAAGAACAAGAAAAGATTTGTTGCAAAGGGGATTCTCAGAAGCGAGGGGTAGATTTCAATGAAACATTTGCCCATGTGGCAAAGCTTGACACTATAAGGACTTTTATTGCCCTTACTGCACAGAAAGGATGGAAATTATTTCAATTGAATGTGAAGTCTTCTTTTCTTAATGATGTTCTGCATTAAGAAGTCTATGTGGATCAGCCACTTGGTTTTATGGTGCCGAATAAGAAAAACAAGGTATATACACTTCAGAAGCCTTTATATAGTTTGAAACAAGCTCCTAGAGCTTGGTATGAGTAAATCAACTCATATTTCACCAAAGCTGGTTTCCACAGAAGCCCAAGTGAAGCTACCTTGTACATCAAGGCACTAAGACATGTATTTTGATTGTCTCTATATGTGTATGACATCATCTATAATGGAAGCTCAAGTGAGTTAATGTATGAATTTAAAATTGAGATGACGAAGTAATATGAATGACAAACATAGGTTTGTTACATCATTTCCTTGGGTTTAGGTGTGACTCAAACTGAAACCAGTATTTTGCTGTACAAGAAGAAATATGCAAAGACCTTACTTGAACATTTTGGGCTCAGAGATTGCAAGTCTGTTGCAACTCCTCTTTCATTGAATGAGAAGCAAATTGAAGTTGATGGAAGTGAGATGGCTGATGAGTATCTTTATCGGAAGATAGTTGGAAGCATACTATATTTAACTGCTACTAGGCCAAATATCATGTTTGCAGCAAGCCTACTTGCTAGATTCATGCATAATCCTACTAAAAAGCACATGGGAACTGCCAAAAGGGTGTTGACATTTATACTAGGCACATTAGAGTATGAGATTACTTATGAGAAAGGAAAAGAAGCTATGATAATTGGTTATTATGGCAATGACTGTGTAGGTAGTAAGGATGATATGAAAAACACTTATGGATATGCTTTTAGCCTTTGTTCTGGAGTGTTTTCTTGGGCATCTATGAAGTCTAGTCTTAAGGGTTTGGCTTTCCTTGTCAAATGTTGTATTTGTGTACCACCTACTCATTTTAGTTTTAGACTACATTCTTTGGTTATGGTTTGCTGCTGCTGGGATTAAACGTTCAAGTATGTGGCTCACTTCACTTCAAAAGGTTTGGTCATGCATATGCATTTCACGTCTATATTCTTGGTGCATTCTGTTTAGTGTTGTTGTCTAGCTAGAATTGCTCGTTGATTTCCAGCTGGCTGGGCACGCAAATTAAGAGCTGCCTATATGGGCTTCCTGACAGCTTTCTATTGATGGTCAGATCTCAGCCTTTAATCTTTTCTAATCATTTTGTAGTATGACAACTGTCCTTAGTTGGTGAGAAAAACAAACTGATACTTTTGGGGGTTAAATCCCTAGCTAGGGTTTCTTTTCATTTGGGGGTTTCCAGGTACATTTCTATCTAGAGGGAAGTTAGAGAGAGAAAGAGCATTTATGCTTCTACCTTCTTCCTCTTCCTCATTTATGAAACCCTAGTTGCAAAACTAAGTTTATGCATTAAACACCCAATCATTGTATATTAGGGTTGTTGGAAGTATTCCCACAAAGCCACTCATTTGATGTAATAGCTTTTGGAATACTTGTTGTGTTAAACTATTATATGTTTAATGAAGGGCAAAGCTTATTTTTATTCACTATTTATTGTCTTATGTGTTTAAGCAATAAGGGAATCCAAGGAATGTATTTAATCTAAGAAAGAAGTGGTCTAAGTAAGTTAGATTAACGAGACCTTTCTCTTATGCTCATTCCTAAAACGTTCCTAGCCATAGGATTGCCAATTGGGCATTGACAATCCGCTAAGGTTAGTATGTGTTATGTTAACTCAAGCGTGAGTATGACTAGTCTCAAGTTATTTAGTGTTGGGCACTGAGACAAACACATAGGTGCTCAAAAGGTAATTGAGTACACTGAACTACGATAAAAAAGGAGTTCGAACATACATGTCATGTAAGAACTCGTAAGTTGCAATATGCAAAGTAGTCATTTGACATGAGGCATCATAGATGTCTAATGGTTAGGTCCTTGATCTTTGATGTCAAAGGCATTCCATCGAGAGTGTCCATGGCATTGTTGGGGTCAAGCTATCTAGTCATGTAGGCATATGAATGCACAAATGAAGGAAAATTTGTGAAAAACATGTTCATTTGAGCAACATCTATGGCATGCAATTAACAATTAAAGGCAGAATCATGCTTGTATGCACTCAAAACAAAACATTACCCATGAAATTCAAAGCCTAGTAGTTATGGTGAACCATGACTCAACTCAAGAACAAAGTGAGTTGAGAAATCTTATACCTTTGTTGATTCCTCTTTGCATAAGCAAAGGCTAATCACCCAAGGAGAGGGCCTTCATTCCTTGCTTCTTAGCTCCATGGATTTCTTAAGGAGGATGGTTGAAAGGATTCTCCAAGTTCCCAAAATAGAGAACCTCTAATTTTTCCACACCAAGGAAAGCATTGATGAGGAGATGAGTAACCTAGAGGAAGGAAGATTGCTAGCTATATTCCTCTAGGGTGGCCGGCCTCTTAGAGAGCAAAGAGAGCTTTGTGTTCTCATCTTTTCTCCAAAAGAAACCCTAAGGATGAAATGGCTATAAAGTTGCCTTTATACCACCTCACAATGGAGTGGCAAACTTGCAATTAAGCCAAGTTCACTACCCTTCTCTATATGGCCGGCCATTACGGGTTCATTGGGCTTTCAAGCCCTTTGTGTTTTCAAATTGTCATACAACTTGAGTTAATGGGCTTGACATTCAAATCCCATTGGGCCTTGCGGCCCAAAACTAACCCGAGGTCTATAACGAACATATTCGTTTAATTAATTAACGTATTAATTAATCCTAGCCATAAATAATTAAACCATTTAGTTATCCTTACTCATCTCCGTTGTTTCTTCAATCTCTACCTTACTCGATGTACGATCCATTAGGTTCCTTTTAGCAAGGCAGTGGGCGATTGTTACTCTTAACGATCGATTGTGAATTAAAACATACTTTCAATTCTCCCTTTAGTGATTACTCACCTTTAGGGCTTCCACAAACCATGAGTAACACCTAGCAGTATGTCATGGCTACCCAAGCTAATCAGAAGAGGTGGATAACCTATTCAGTTTAGGATTACAATGCAATATGGTCTTTCTCTCATACAATACTCTTGACCACATTGTTTGGTTTGATAGTTTATTCATATCTAATATCCAATGTGATTCTCTTACTTATATGATTACCTTGAATGTGATTTGGAACGACGACTTCCTAAATCTCATTCATACTATGGCCAGAGATTCTTAATCATATCATAGAGTATTCTCCCTCAACGTTTGAAGGTTAGAGATCCCTTGTTGCGCATTCACTTGCCTTCATGGCTAAGTGGCTTAACCCCAACTATGTCGTGGACACTCTTTGATGGAGTGACTTTGACATAGTCAAAGATCAAGGACCTAACCACAAGACAACTATGATGCCTCAGGTCAAATGACTACTTTGCATTATCCCAACCATGAGTTCTCATGTGACATAAGTATGAGAACTCCTTGTTGATCGCGTTCAGTGGACTCATTCTCTATTGAGCACCTACGTACTTGTCTTGGTGTCAGTCACACCATTGACTCGAGACTAGTCACTCTCCCTAAGAGAAGACATAGCACATACTGATCTTAACAGACTGTCAATGCCCCAATTGGCAATCCTATGATCATGAACATTTAGGATATGTATACGAAAGAGAATAGTCTTATGAATCTAACTTCTTTAGATCACATTCTCCCTATTACATATTCCTTGGACTTATCGTTTAAGCATATAACATTTATATGAGACGGCTTAAAACAATAATCTTTGCCCTTTATATTGAACTAGATTAGTTTAACATGTGAAAGGTCCGTAAAGTATCATCATATGATTGGTTTTAGGGCACATTTCCAACAACAAGGGATCTCTAACCTTCTATGGTGGAGGGAGAATACTCTGAGATATGATTCGAGAGTCTTTGGCCAAAGCATATGAATATGACTTAGGAAGTTTGTTCCAAATCATATTCAATTGAATCATATAGAGAAGTATCACATTGGATAGTAGACATGAAACAAACTATCACTCAAACAATGTGATTAAGAGTATTGTATTAGCGAATGACCGTATTGCATTGTAATTGCAACTGGATAAGTTCTCCAACCACTTCTACTTAGCTTAGGTAGCCATGACATACTGCTAGGTGTCACTCATGATTTGTGGAAGCGCTAAAGAATAGCAAATCGAAGGGAGAATTGAAATGTAATTTCAATTCACAATCGATCGTTAAGAGTAACAATCGTCCACTGCATCGCTAATTGGAACCTAATGGATCGTACACCGAGTAAGGATGAAAGTGAAGAAATATAAATGAGATGGATAAGCAATTAAATGGTTTAATTGAGAATGGTCAAGATTAATTAATTAGTTAATTAATTAAACGAAAGGTTCGTATTGGGCTTTTAAGTTAGTTTCAGGTTTCGGGGCCCAAAAAGGTTTTTGGTCCATAAGGCCCATTAAGTTTATGTTGTGTGACAACTAAAACTAAATGGAAAAATAGCCCAAAAACAAAGCTAAAACTGGCCAGTTAGGGAGAGTGAGTTGATTGACGTATTACAAGTTTGCCTTGCCACTCACTTGTGAGGTGGTATAAAGGCAACTTTATAGCCATTCCCTCATTAGGGTTTTCTTGAGGAAAAGAAGAGAAACATTTTCTCTCTTTTTCTCTATAGAGGCCGGCCACTTAGGGGAAGGATAGCTAGCAATCTTTCTTCCTCTAAGTCATCCATTTTATCTTGACACCTCATCCTTGGTGTGGAGACTTAGAGACACCAAACCTTTGGTGTTCTTGGAGATCCTTTCCTCACATCCTCAAGGAGCAAATGAGTATCAAAAGGAAGAAAATCACAAGGAAAATCTAAGGAGCTAGGAGGTGACTTGAAGGCCCTCCACTTGGGTGAATCCTTTGTGTAAACAAGGATGAGCTTCAAGGGTAATGAATCTCGAAATCCTTCCTTCTCTTTAAAGTTGTTAAAGAGTCTTGTGGTTCACCATTCACTAGGCTTTGAAAGTCATGGGTTTTAGAATTTTTTTTTAATGCATGCCTACTTTAAAGTGTTATTAGTTTGCTTATGTGTTCAAATGTTCTCACATGTTTTTAGCTAGGACAAAAATTTTCCTTCAAGTGGTATCAGAGCCTAGGTCTAGTGTATGGAGAATCCTTTTGGGTATTGTGTTTTTCATGGTTTGTGATTTAAAGGTTGTAAATGTTACAAGCTTTGTTCTTGCCTTTTGAATATAAATTTTTCTTGAAAATTTAGCATCTCAAATGTTGTAGATGTAGTTCATTTAAGCATGAATATTGGAACCAAAATTTGGTGCCATGTATGTGGGGAAATTCGGCCAAATCCAAAGGGTGGATTTTTGGGTTCATGTTTGTCTTGTTAAAAGTGTTTTAAAGTGACTTGGAACCCCAAAGTACCCTAGGATGTTAACCCTCTTTTGAGTAGTGAAAATTTGAGTTTCATTGAGTGAAAACACTCATGGAGCTCTTATGAGTTTTCATGTATGTTCTTCAATGTTCTTGATGTTCCTACCAAGAACAAAAAGGTTTGGTGTTTTGATTCAATGTGTTTGTTGTTTTTCATAAAGTTTTGGTTTGTTATTGATTGGTGATGGATGATTGATGCGATGTAAAACAGCACACAAATTAAACCCTCTTGTTGACAATTGTAGTAAAGAATGTAAGTAGGGATCGTTCTAGGCCGGGGATTAGGAGGGATTGCTAAAACACTTGAAACTGACTTAAAAATGTAAAACTAAGTTTAAAACACTAAACTAGACTCAAAGAATGCAAAACTAGACTTTAATGACTCAAAACAACTAAAATGACTCAAAACAACACAAAACAAGCTAATTGACTCAAAACAGACACTAAGAGTGATTTTGGACGAAAATTGGTTTTATCTTGACTCAAAACACTTAAAAACACAAAGTTGGACAGATTCTAACTAGTTTGACACACAAACGTAAAAAGGGGGATTGGTTTTGGACGAATTTAAGTAAAAACAAAACAGAAACTAGAACTAGACAAATTTGCACGAAATTGGGTGTTTTTGGATGGATGATGGGCTAGCTAGAGGGTTCTTCTCCACACATGACACACTTGCATACAAATCGATTTCCAGTTGTTTCTTTCAACAAACCATGAAACTCAACACCCTAGGTTAATTAAGTACGCTTAAATTAACCCTCAAGTTCTCCTTAAGTTATTCAATTGGATGGGAAAGCGCATACAACAATTCAAAACATTCTTTAAAAGTCCCCTACGTGAACAGCATAATAGAGATACAATCAAAGATCATTAAGCTTCATGAAAACTATAAGCATTGACGAGGCATTCGTAGCTATGATGAGCATGATACTCCTGCCAAGAATTCACTTAACGCCAAGGTATTAAATATCGACGATATCGGAAATATCGGTGGTCCGAAAACACGGAAATATCAATGGAAATATCGGGATAATATCGATATCGATAAAAATATATGGAAACCACGGAAATTGTAAGAAAAACTTGGAAATTTTTATTGAAACTTTGCAGGATGTCTATTTAGTCAATTATCTATTAGTTTATCACAAAAAATTGGAAGGAAATGTATTGCATGATGGATTTAACATTATCAAGTTGATTATATAGTGAGCTGACAAACATTGTGAGTGTAGAAAATATGTAGTAATTAATGAAAGAAGTTTAAACACACCATAATCATTTATATATAATGAATTAGTACAATATTTTACACTTTATACATTGCATGGTAAGATACATGAGTGACTTAGTACCACATAGAGTTCCTATGAGGTTCAAAATTTTCACTATCTTCATCATCTCTATGTGTAGAGTGAGTGTATTGTGAAGAGTAGTTATCAAATGATAAATCCCCAAAATAGTTTTGCAAGTAATTGTTAACATGCCACCCATATGGATCCGAGATTGGTTGACGTTGTCCATGAGCAAAATCATTTGAAGATTGAGTCTCGGATTGTTTCCATGAGTCACTCGATTCCATCCCAACAGGAATGGGATATGAAGGGTAGGGAAATGGTTGGTTATGAGTATAACCATAGTTACTACTTCTCATTCCAACAGAGTCCGAAGTTCTACATAACGAGTCATCTTCTTGACTTGACAAAATCCCCTTGCCTCTTTCTCTACGAGTTGAAGGAAAATTTGTGAAAAACATGTTCATTTGAGCAACATTTATGGCATGCAATTAACAATTAAAGGCGGAATCATGCTTGTATGCACTCAAAACAAAACATTGCCCATGAAATTCAAAGCCTAGTAGTTATGGTGAACCATGACTCAACTCAAATCTTAAAGAAAGGAGTTGAGAAACTTTTATACCTTTGAAGCACCTCTTTGCTTAGCAAAGGTTAATCACCCATGTGAGGGCCTTCTTTCCTTTGTCTCCTTGCTTCTTGGCTCCATGGATATGGATGGAAGAATTGATTCTCCAAAAGTCCCCAAGGTAGGAGACCTCTAATTTTCGACACCAAGGATGGTGAAGGAAGAAGATGAGTGACCTTGGAGGAGGAAGGATTGCAAGCTAATCCCCTCCAAGGGGGCTGGCCTTCTAGAGAGAAAGGGAGAGACATGTTCTCTCCAATTTTCTCCAAAAGAAACACTAAATGAATTTTGGCTACAAAGTTCTTTATATAATCCCTTCAATTAAGTAACTAAAAGAACCACAAACCCTTTTCTTCTCTATATGGTCGGCCTCCTTAAGGCTATGGGCTGTTTGGGCCCTTTTGGGTATTTAGTCAATAAGTTGTCATACAACTTATGTTAATGGGCTTGACATTCGAAGCCCATTGGGCCTTGAGGCCCAAAACTAACCCGAGGTCTAAAACGAACTCATTCGTTTGATTAATTAACATATTAATTAATCCTAGCCATAAATAATTAAACCATTTAATTATCCTTACTCATTTCCATTGTATCCTTCAATCATTACCTTACACGGTGTGCGATCCATTAGGTTCCTTTTAGCGAGGCAGTGGGCGATTAGAACTCTTACTAATCGATTGTGAATTGAAACTTACCTTTCAATTCTCCCTTTAGTGATTATACATCTTCAGGGCTTCCACAAGCCATGAGTGACACCTAGCAGTATGTCATGGCTACCCAAGCTAATCAGAAGAGGTTGGAGAACCTATTCAGTTTGGGATTACAATGCAATACGGTCTTTCTCTAATACAATACTCTTGACCACATTGTTTGGTTTAATAGTTTATTCATGTCTACTATCCAATGTGATTCTCTTAATTATATGATTACCTTGAATGTGATTTGGAACAACTTCCTAAATCTCATTCATACTCTGGCCAGAGATTCTAAATCATATCATAGAGTATTCTCCCTCAACGTTTGAAGGTTAGAGATCCCTTGTTGCGCATTCACTTGCCTCCATGGCTAAGTGGCTTAACCCCAACTATGCCGTGGACACCCTCTGATGGAGTGACTTTGACATAGCCAAAGATCAAGGACCTAACCACAAGACAACTATGATGCCTCAGGTCAAATGACTACTTTGCATTATCCCAACCAGGAGGTCTCATGTGACATGAGTACGAGAACTCCTCATTGATCGCGTTCAGTGGACTCATTCTCTATTAAGCACCTACGTACTTGTCTTGGTGTCAGTCACACCATTGACTCGAGACCAGTCACTCTCGCTAAGATAAGACATAGGACGTACTGATCTTAACGGACTGTCAATGCCCAATTGGCAATCCTATGATCAGGAACTTTTAGGATATGTATTCGAAAGAGAATGGTCTCATGAATCTAACTTCTTTAGATCACATTCTCCCTATTACATATTCCTTGGACTTATCGTTTAAGCATATAACATTTATATGAGACGGCTTAAAACAATAATCTTTGCCCTTTATATTAAACTAGATTAGTTTAACATGTGAAATGTCCGTAAAGTATCATCATATGATTGGTTTTAGGGCACATTTCCAACAATCTCCCACTTGCACTAGAGCCAATCAGCTTGGTCATCAGTGATGAAACCTCTTCTGTAGTCATTTCAAAAATGGCTGAGTAGTAGGCCTAGACAATGGATATCTATATGTTATCTATAGAAGCAACCTTGAGAATAACGACATCACCATTATACATGATTCTTAATCATGTGGTTCAGTCTCTCATTTGAGTTCGGATCTTGATGAGACCTTGATTCCCTGGCTTGAGCTATCGCCCCATTAGTGTCGTAGTGTCGGCACACTAGAGACACTTTCTGGTTGGAACCGAATGGAGAGTTCATAAATGAACTTTCCCATCCAAACAACATTGTTGTAAACTTCTATATGGCGATATATATTTTGCATTCATGATGGAAGACACTAAAGTCATTACCTTTAATGTTTCCACCCAAATATCTCTTCAGTCATAATAAAGAGATATCCAATTATCTCTTCATTCAAAATGAAGAGACATCCAATGATGGATACGATATTAGATTCATAATCTAATACTTTTACGCTTCCATTGCGTTACTCTAATTCTTCCTCATTCTTGAGGAATCTATCCTTTAGTATTTCTTAAATACATAAGGACTCACTTGACAGTTGCCTTGGTTCTGATCCTGGGCTTGCATTGATATCGTCTTGTACCAATCTTGGTACAACTCATATCAACGCTTTTCATACAATATGAAATACATAAATCACCTTTCTGCGTACGCATAAAGGATTCTATTTACGCATTAATTCTTTAGGAGTCAAAGGGGTACGATCCCTTTGTGAAGAGCAACTTCCTAGTCTTACTAGAATTGTCCTTCTGACTAAAGTTTATCATCATATGGGAAACTTCCTAGCATCTTTTGTCTATCATTAGGGATTGATATAATCAAATTATATATACTGAAATCTATCATTATAGATTTCCATCCCATGTATATAGACTATGTCTCCCATATACATTATATCATTATAGAATGTTTAAAGTCATAACTTTTAACGAAGAAGAATTCCATTCATTTCTAAAATTAATATATCATATATATGTTCAAATTTAGGAATACGATTAACTCCCACTAATCTTTTGTAAACCTAGTAAAAAAAAGATTCATTTACATCTTTATGAGAAATCAAACGATTTGATCTTTCTCTCATAAGACGCTTACAGCTCCCACTAGCTTGCTAAGATTCATGATGGATGGATCTTTACAACTTACACGTCTTGTGATTCTTAGTTTTAGACATATATTATCAAGACTATCTTGGTAATGGTTTCAGAAACCCATATTATGTCCAAACATTCAATCACCGTTTAGTTATGTCCAAACATCCAAACATTCAAACACGTCTTGTAGGATATGTATTCGAAAGAGAATGGTCTCATGAATCTAACTTCTTTAGACCACATTCTCCCTATTACATATTCCTTGGACTTATCATTTAAGCATATAACATTTATATGAGACGGCTTAAAACAATAATCTTTGCCCTTTATATTAAACTAGATTAGTTTAACATGTGAAATGTCCGTAAAGTATCATCATATGATTGGTTTTAGGGCACATTTCCAACATTAGTATAGTCCTTCCCTATGGCACCAATTCCTGGTCCTGCCCGCCTACTGCCACGGTCATCATCCTATGTTGCATGCGTGAAGTTTGCCTCACCAGTGAAGGGGCTCATAAATCCGGGAGGTGGTCCAACATAGTTTCCATATCCACCACCACTACCTCCAGCTCCACTATATCCTTCATCATTCCCACCTCCGATGGTAGGTGAGTCTCCTGATCTTGTACTAGAGCTATCATTAGTATCAGCACGATGTTGTGGTTGTGTAGGATTGGAAGAAGGTGGAATTCCAGTGTTTCTTGGTCTTGGGCGCAAAAGTTCTTCCAAAGAGTCAGCGCTGCTAGATCTCACCTCCTCATGTAATACTCTTTCTACATTTATCCCTTCATTACGTGCTTCTTCAACAACTCTGGGAGCTGGGTTGCTTTCATCATCATCTAAATGAAGAGGTCTAATCCATTGATAAAGTTGGTTACCCTCTGTTTCATCATCTTCAGCAACAATATCAAACACATCTAGTGGGTCACCATGGTCGACATGATCTATTTCTGCTTCCTTATCTCGAATTTGAAGCTTCATGTTGTAGTAGCAATAAACTAATTTTTCCAACCTACTATGAGCCAACCTATTTCTTTGCTTTATGTGTATAAGTGCAAATGTGCCCCAATTTCTTTCATAAGCAGATGAGGAAGTTGTTTGTGATAATACCTTGATTGCTAACTTTCTCACAGTTGGTGCATCGGTCCCATACATGATCCACCATTCAGCTACAATGAAAAACAATGTTGATAAGCCTAATAACTCCAACAAATTCTATTATAAACTTATAGTGAAATATGTTTACACTCACTAGGAGACATTTTTGTTCGAGTAGCAACTGATGTTGGTTCTCCAAAAGTTCTTCTTGCATCTTTAAACCATGTTACCTGAATTCAATAAATCGTGTTAGTTTAATCCAACAAAGTAATTATTATAATTTAAGTAATTGTGTACCTTATTTCCAAATTGGCCAACTGCTGGTGATGCAGGGTCTAATTTAAAGTATACATTATGTACAACACGTATAAGGGTACCATCATCTCCAACACTGGGTCTGTATTGGTATCGAGGATTCAAATAATATGCTGTTCAAAGAAACACATACTCTAATAAGAGAAATAATACTTATGCAACTAAAGAAATGAATTGCAAATTATGATATAATTTATACCTGCTGCATGCAAATCGTGGTATAATGTTTTATACCATCGGTCTTCAATTATCTTTATGACCCACCTTGCACCATGTTTTCTTTCCAATTCATCCTTCACTACACGCATCAACTCATATATTGCCCCCATAGTAGGATACACTTCTGTGTCAACGATCCGTAAAACTTTGTAAAGAGGTTCAAACACTTGGCACACATGTTCTGATTGAGTCCAAAAAGCATGATCAAGCACTATACTTTCCACCATACGACCTGCATTTGAGCGGCTCAAATTGTGGTTGGCCCAATCGTCACTAATGAATAGTTGCTTCAACCCTGCTTTCTTCTTAAGTAGGCTGTCTAATGCAATATAGTTGGTGGCGAATCGAGTGGTAGCTGGACGAATAATTTCTGCTTTGCAAAATTCACACATCTTTGACAACAACCAACCATGATTGTAAATATAATTTGTGATCGTTCTAGCTCTTTTTACCACAGTAGCAACATTCTCTCTCTTCCCCATTGCCTCCAACATGAGATCAATACAATGTGCTGCACATGATGTCCAAAACACATTATGACGCTTCATTAACGTTTTTCCTGCTTTGACAAATGCAGAACCGTTGTCGGTCACGACTTGGACAACATTATTCTCTCCCACCTCCATGATTACATCCCTCAATAATTTGTAAATATACTTGTAGTTCTTTATATGGTCTGAAGCATCAACAGACTTCAAAAAAATTGTCTTTCCCTTGGAGTATACCATGAAGTTTATGATAGGCAATCTGGTCGGGCCAGTCCATCCATCACACATGATTGTGGAACCATTAGTTTCCCACTTTGACCTCAACTTGTTAACATACTCGCCAATGTCTTTATACTCCATATCCAAAAATTTGTTTCTTATCTCATAGGGAGTGGGAGGTTGTACTCCAACACCGGCCTGTTGACATCCCACTACCATATTTTTGAAATGATGTGATGATGCTTTCTGAGCAGGGACATTTTCATAGATAAAGAACTTGCTAATTAGACGCTCTATTCCCTCCTTCACATTACCTCTAGTGAAATAACTCCAAACACTCTTTTGACATGCTTTGGATGACTTATATAAACTTGGGGCTATTGGTGGTGTTGGTTGTGATTCTCTAAGACTGCCTCCCCGTCTCATTTGTGCACCACCACTTGTCCCGGAACCTTGTGCTCTATCAGGAATTTTATAAAGGTGTTCTTTTTCCCATGCTGACTGTTTGGAGGCACGTAATGCTTGTTTCAAACTACATCGTTCTTCAGGTCCCATGTCATCATCACATTCATCCTCATCGTCATCATCATCACTGTCAACCGCTTGGCCAATGACTTCTCCTCGTAGCCCAGCTCGAATATTTTCCATTCCATGTGTTATCTTTTCCTTCTGCTGTTTTTTATTTTTTTAATAATGTGCTACTCGCCTTCACTTCTTGGGGGACATTATCGCATCGTTGGACATTTTTTGCTGGATCTAATCCACTAAGATGGTACTTAAGTCGTGTCACTCCGCCACTCTTCATTACCCGACCACAATATTTGCAAATTGTGCCATGTTTGTTTCCGTCTATTGGGTCTCCATGTTCCTAAGCTGGATCACGTTTAGTAACTCCACTGGACATCTTAAACGTACCTATATTTATTTTTCATGAAAATTAGACAATTATTTTTTGGCCAAAAAATATAGTAGTGATGACGGTTATATAAGAGAACCTAAATAATAAAGTTATTCTACAGAAGAATTAAATACGAAGTAAAGAAAATGATTGTAAAAATTTAAGTAATTATAAAAATAATATGAAATAATAAAACCTAATATTAATGAATAATAATCCAATTTGATAATAAAACCTAATATTAATAAAATAATAAATAACATTAAACATATTAAAATTATCCTAGGGAATAATTATACAACATTACTTAATTACTTAAAAAAATTAACATGTAATTGTTAACATTACTTAATTACTTACAAAAATTAACATGCAATTATTAATTACTTAAAAAATTAACATACGAGTCCACACAATTTTTTTTGTTGTTGTATAAATTACAATAATATAAATATAAGTTTGTAAACTTACCTTAAATATGGAACCCTTTGTGTTCAAGCTCTGGAATGGATCTGGAATGGCTTTGAAAAGGGTAAGGGAAGAAGAAGAAACGAAAATGCGCTGAATGGCTCTGATACTCCACCTCTTTGAATGTGAAAGAATATAACAGACAGTGGCACACGGTTTTGAATGTGAAAGAATATCACAGACTCATAGTGGCACACGGTTTCATTATGAAATCACTATTATTTTTGTCCATGGTCTGAAATTGTAAAAAGTGATTGTAAAAGTTGTCAGGTGAGGTGAGTCAGATGACCCAACCACACACACACACGCACACAACACACGCACACAGTCTCTCTCTCGATCATTCTCTCTTCTCTGAGCTCCCTTCTCCCCCTTCTCTATTCTCCCACACACACGCACAGAGACCCAAGGTCTCTCGATCCTTCTCACACACACAAGCACAGAGACCCACATCGCCTTCTGTTCCTCCCTCGTCGGCGCCGTCTCTCTCCTTTCTCTCTGCACCGAGGGTCCGAGACCCACATACACATACGCACACCATCGCACCTGCTTCAGGAAGACACCCATCATTATCAGCAACCTCGTCTTTCTCCCTCTCCTTCTCGTCTCTGCAACTCGGCAAACGCAGGAACTCCGGCGAGTTTCTTGAATTTCTTCGGTTAGGTAAGCTTCTGGTTTGCCTCTTTCTGTTCTAGATTGAACCTTATATGTGAAATTTAAGTTCAAAATCGTGTTTTTGCAAGGTTTTTGGGACGAAATTGGCTCGGGAATAGGCACACCGATCTCCGGCGAGGCCTTGGGTGTCGACGAACTTTCCGAACACCTCCGACCGTTTCACGGCAAACGGAATATATAAAAACATTCATCTCGTCTTCTATTTCATTTTGATACCTAGATCGGAGTCTAGGGTCCTCTTTTATAGTCGGCCGGAGCTGTAGAAGCTCCGGCGTTCTTCTCCGAGCAGCACAGTTCCAAAATATCGCGATATTTTGATGAAAACCCGTTGGATACCTATTAAAATATCGGTCCCGTAAAAAACCGATAATATCGGCATTTTGTTCCTTGCTTAACGCGATCGTTCATAAGCAACCTCCACTACACATGAATATAAATTCATAACGATTAGGTGAAATTCCCTTATATTCTACCATCAAATTCATGGATGAAAACTAAGCGTGCACTCTTAATCAACATACAAGAATAATTTATCAATCAAACAGTTAAGCAAATTGAATTCACAATTTGTGAATGCTCAAACGATCCAAATTGAACAGCAAGCACGTCCAAGAACTTTCCTTCTCTTCCTTTGCTACGGTACAAGGTATGGTTGATGGTTTGAGTGGTGGAATGTATGAGAGAATGGATAAAAGGCTGAATAGTTGAAGGAATGGGATGATGGTTGGGGCAGAAAGTGAATTGGGATGTGTATGGGAGTGAATAATGATCCAAGGCTGCGGCAAAGAAGGTTTATTTAAGGGTTTTAGGAAATCAAAAACCCTAACCTATTTTGGTTAACAAAAATTAATTCAAATCCCCTAGAAAAAAGGGAAATAAAATCAGAATCCTAGAGAAAAAAGGTAAGGATATGCGGCAAGGCTTTTAATTTAAAAGGGAAGGCGATTTGGTTCAGAAAATAGGAAAGAACAAGGTCTCCTTGCACGGCAAGGAAGGGGGAAAAGGGAAAGTGTTATGTGTTTGTGCAGATTTGGTGCGGCAAGGAATTAGCAAGTCCTAGGGTGGTGCAGCATGGAATTTAGGGCAAGTTTAGGACTTCTAGAACAAGTAATTAAGTGTCTTAACATATTTTGGAATCCTTTTGTGGCTGGAACATAGGTGAGGATGGATTAGGAAACTTCCAAGCCAAGAATAGAAACTTTCAAGAATGGAAATCTCCAAGAATAGAAACTTCCAACTTTAGAAACTTTGGCTTCCAATTTTGAACTCTTCATTCTTCATTTGTCTTGAATCCAATTCTTCACATCTTCATTCAATCCTAAGCCCTTTTGATCTTCAATTTCGTCCATCCATTTAGCTTCAAGCATGCGCAATCCATTTAGTGCCCAAAACTGCTCCAAAATGCACCAAAATGCACTTCCTTGCTTAATTTGCACTTTAGACCTACAAACACACGAAAATAACTTAAAATACTAAAATAACTAAGAACTAACAACGTAAATGCAAGGAAACAAAGCTAATTAAGTCGCATAAATACGCTCCTATCAAATACCCCCACACTTAGCTTTTTGCTAGTCCTCGAGCAAAACAAAGTAAACAAAAGAAACAAAACACAACCTAAACCTTCCAACATTTACCTCAGGGATTTCCCACAAACATGACATATTAAAAATCATCACTTGCACAGATTTTGGTCATCCTTACACTTGAACTCATACTTAATCACAGTCACCATTCACTAGTTCGCATTTAATCAATTAAAACAACATTTTGAATGTAGTAACATGCCTTAGAGAATTCCCTCCATTCCTTACTAGATATGCACTCAATTTTCACTCAGATTTTCTGACTACACACCCTACACTAGGTATATGTGAGAAGATTGATGTAAACATGAAAACGAACACTCACATATGTTATAGCAAAGAAAACACTTTTCTGAGTTATTAATGCATATATGAATATGATCTCATGAACGGAATGCTACTACTTAGATGCAAGAACCAGTGACACCATATGCTCATACCAATCCCAAACTCCACATATTGAACACATAACAATCAAGATAGAAGTATAAGGGTAGTAACAGGGCTAAGGGTATTGGCTAACAAAGAAAGGTAAGGAAAAACAAAGGTTCTTAAAGAAATAGTAAGCAAAGCAATGAAATCAACACTTAGAATTCACTTTTGAATGCACAAATCAACTTTTGACCAAAAAGGGAAGATTTACACATTTTAGGGCCAGATTCAATGTTTTGGACCCTTTCTTCAACAATCAACACTCTTAAACTCATTTTCACTTCTTTTCAACTCTTTTTCTTTCTTTTTCTTTTCTTGCTTTTCTTTTCTTCTTTTCACACGTTTTTCTCTTCTTTTTCTTTTCTTTTGAAACCCAAAACGTACAATTGAGCTTAAAACAACCATTCCCTCCCCCACACTTGATTTACTGCATAATGTAGATCACAAGGAATTCATTTTAAGTCATGCTTACTATCCTTTGAAAACAAGGGTATGGACATTCCTACACTAGGCTAGGTGAGGTTAATGTGGTTAACAAAGAACGTAGGCTAAACAAGGCTCAAACGGGGTTAAACCTACAAAACATATGAAGTAGAAGGGTATGGCTATTTGGCTGTGGTGGTTCACTAAACAACTTCATCTTGATATGTGTTATGCAATTCAATGTCATGCTTTGAATGAAACGGGCACAAGTTCTAGTATTTGGTTCTATCATGATACAAATGCATTCTAAGTAGCAACCAAGCAAAGAATAATGAGATCATGCAACGACTTTAGAAAACAAAAATCACAGATTAATAACTCTCCAAAAGAAGTATAGGCTCAAGTCTCTCAGGATTGTAGCGTTAGTTTGAGTTCCTTCCTTCAAGCATGTTACAAAAACTTATTTTATCCTTTTGTGATCACATGTGAATTCGTAAACAACAACTACAACTAAGCATAAACCAAGAGCATATCAAACTTCCATCCATGTTCGTAACTTTCTTTAACAGTCATGTAATTAAAAACCAAATCCTCATCATTGTGTTGGAAGGTACCTAAGACACAAACACACAAAAACGACTCTAAAACAACTCTTTTTGGTATTTTTCAAGACTTTTTTCAAATTTTTTTTTCAAATTTTCGTATGATTACTTCAAAGCACACTAAAACACTCCAAAACACTCTAAAAACACTTAGGAATAGCGAGAAACAACCTTAGAAGTGATAGGTGATAAAATCCCAAGAATTTGCATAAAAAACACTTTGTTTACCCCCCACACTTAAATCAAACATTGTCCTCAATGTTTCAAGCATAAATTCACAAAAAGCAAACAAATAACACAACTAACTAATCAAAGTAAATGAAAGTAGTAAAGAGAAGGGTTTAGGAACGCAAATATGGTTATTGGGTGATTCCTAGAACTTCCTTCGTTGAATGCATAGGTTGCCTTCCAAGAAACGCTTGCTTTAACGTCGTGCAGCCAGACGATACCTCCATTTAGGTTTCCATGGAGCCCACAGCCTGGAGGGGTATTTCCTCCACGACATGCTCAACAAAGTTCTCATAGTATGGTTTCAAACGGTGCCCATTCACCTTGAATTCTTGCCCAGTTTTCAAGCTTTGGATTTGGACTGCACCATGAACAAAAACATTAGTAATAACAAACGGACCAACCCACTTAGAACGTAACTTACCAGGGAATAAACGAAGACGGGAATTGAATAGCAACATTTTCTGCCCTATTGAGAATGTTTTGCCTCGAATCATCTTGTCATGGAATGCCTTGGTCTTCTCTTTGTAAATTCGAGCATTCTCATAAGCGTCATGCCTAATCTCTTCAAGTTCATTCAATTGAAGCTTTTTATGAATTCCAGCCTTGTCCACGTCCAGATTGAAGGTCTTGACAGCCCAATGTGCCTTGTGTTCTAATTCCACGGGAAAATGGCATGGTTTGCCATAGATGAGCCGAAATGGAGACATACCAATGGGCGTTTTGTAAGCCATACGATACGCCCACAATGCATCCTCCAAACGCAAGCTCCAATCTTTCCTATTTGGCCCAACAGTCTTCTCCAAAATCTGCTTGATTTCTCTATTCGAAACCTCGGCTTGGCCACTTGTTTGGGGGTGATAAGGCATTGAAACCTTATGCGTCACATTGTACTTCTTAAGCAGCGCCTCAATGGTTCGATTGCAAAAATGAGACCCCCCATCACTTATGAGCACTCTAGGCATCCCAAATCTGGAAAAGATGTTAGATTTCACAAAATCTGCAACAACTTTAGAATCGTTAGTTCGGGTAGCTTTGGCTTCCACCCACTTCGAAACATAATCAACCGCAAGTAAAATGTAATTGAAACCAAAAGATGAAGGAAAATGACCCATAAAATCGATACCCCAAACATCAAAAATTTCAACAACAAGGATTGGGGCCTGTGGCATTTGGTCTCTTTGGCCTATATTTACTGTCCTTTGGCAACGATCACATGTTATGCAAAAAGTTCTAGCATCTTTAAACAAAGTAGGCCAATAAAATCCACATTCAAGAACCTTAAAAACTATCATTTGGGTGCCAAAATGACCCCCACATGCATAGGTGAGACAGAAACTTAAAATTGAATGAAATTCGGACTCATGCACACACCTACGTAGAATCTGATCTGGGCAATATTTCCACAAGTATGGGTCATCCCAAACATAAAATCTAACATCCTTTTAAGTTTATCATGTTGGAACTTATTGAAGGTGTTGGGAATTTGTTTAGACATCAAATAATTAACCAAATCGGCATACCAAGGCTCACTTACCTCAATGGACAGTAGCTGCTTATCTGGAAACGTTTCTGGAATGGGAATGGATTCTTCTTCATGCACCAATCGGCTGAGGTGGTCAACCACCACGTTTTCACTCCCTTTCTTGTCCCTAATTTCAATATCGAACTCTTGAAGTAAAAGCATCCAGCGAATGAGTCTTGGCTTGGCTTCCTTCTTCGTTAGCAAATACTTCAAGGCTGCATGGTCAGAATAAACAATAACTTTAGTGCCAATTAAATAAGATCGAAACTTATCTCTTGTAAATCCTCAAAGTATTCCTGCGCCAAAGAATCAATTATATCAATAGAAAAACATGAATGATCATCATTAAGGTACCTCATAGCTTCAAAAATTTTGAAATCAATGACATCCCTATCGAATTCCATTGTTAAAGGCACTGTGAACACATCAATCTTTGTACGAGCTGTTTTCATGAATGGCCTTCCTAGAAGGATCGGCAATGGAGGAGAATTGCTTGAATCATCCATGTCAAGCACATAGAAGTCCGCTGGAAATATTAGGTGATTGACCTGCACCAAAACATCCTCCAAAACACCCTTTGGATAGGCATTAGAACGATCAGCAATTGGATAATCACACCATCATTTTTCAACTCTCCTAAGTTCATAGATGCATAAATAGAATAGGGCATAACATTAATTGATGCACCTAAGTCTAACATAGCATGTTTAAACCTAGTATTGCCAATTACACAAGGAATGGTAAAACTGCCAGGATCTTTGCATTTAAGGGACGGTTTTCGTTGCAAGACAGCCGAAACATTCTCACTTACCTTGACCACTTCTTTGTTCGAAATTTTTCTTTTTGTGGTGCAAAGTTCTTTCAAAAACTTAGTATACCTTGGCACTTGCTTGATTGCGTCAAAGAGTGGAATGTTGACTTGAACTTTCCTAAACGTCTCTAGAATGTCCTTTTCAGCTTCCTCTTTCTTTGTTTGCATGAACCTTTGAGGAAAAGGTACATTCAAAGGAATAATGTTAGTAGGAATTGAATTTGACACGTTCTTACCTTTATTGGACATAGTGGATGGTTTAAGACCACTTGGGGCCTGCAGCAAAGGTGTTTCCACCCTTGCCGTGGGTTGAATGTATTCTTCCTCTTCAAATTGCAACCTTTCATCTTCCTTATGACCTGATTTTGATGGTTGTGAACCTGCCCCGACTTCCTTGCCACTTCTTAAGATGATTGCCTTGGCATTTTCAAAACCTTCATTTGGATTTGCAATGGTTGAACTAGGGAGTTTTCCTTGGTCTCGAAACTATCATACAAACTCTGCAATCTGCCCAATTTGCTTTTCCAATTGATCCACCCTTTTGTCTTGGTTTTGCATTGCTTTGGTTTGATTTTCTTACCCCTGAGACAAATCGGTGAGTAACTTAATAAGTGTGTCATTATCCAAAGAAGTACCTGAAGTGTTTTGGGCAGATTGTTATGGGGCTTGTGTTGGTGCGTACGACTTTGTGTAGAAGCCCGGGGGTTGCTGCCTAAAGCCTCCTTGTTGTTGGGGTTGTTGAGGCTCCCTCCACTTGAAATTTGGGTGGTCTCTCCAACCTAGATTGTAAGTATTAGAGTATGGATCGTTCTTTTGCTGGTTTTGGCCTTGAAATCCAATTGCATTAGCATTTTCCCATCCACCATTCTCAATCAATTAAGGGCACTTCTCGGAGGAGTGTCCTTAGATAGAACACACGCCATACACACTTGGTCCTTACATCCTCATCCCTTCGGCCATCTGAGACACAATAGAAGTAAGATTAGCTAATTGAGATTGAATGTCCGATATGGAACTTACCTCATTTAGTTGCTGCCATGGGGTGTCCCTTTGCCCAATGCCTACATATTGTTGTGCATTCAATGCACGGTTTGCAATTAGTGTCTTTGCTGCCATAGGTGTCTTGTCAACCAATGCACATCCCGCTGAAGCATCTAGCATTTGCCTTTCAATTGGAAGAAGACCTTCATAGAAGTATTGAAGTAGAAGCTCTTCTTTCATTTGGTGTTGAGGACATTATGCGACAAGGTTTTTGAAACGCTCATAATACGCTGGAAATGACTCTCATTGGCTTTGTTGGATTCCACTAATCTTCTTCCTCAAAAGAATGACTCCTGAAGTTGGGAAGAACTTCTCTAAGAATGCCCTCTTCATGGTCTCCCAAGAAGTGACGGTTCCAGGGGCCAATTCATATAACCAATCCTTAGCCTTCTCTAGAAGAAAGAAGGGAAAGACCTTCATCTCAAAATGTTGCCATCGACATTGATTGGAGTCATGCTTGAACACACCACTTTGAATTCTTTCAAGTGCTTGTTTGGATCTTCCATAGACAGCCCATGGAATTTGGGAATGTGCTGCAGCAAGCTAGACTTCAATTCGAACTCATCGGTCTTGTCGTGGGCAGCCCTAGGATATTGAATGCACAAAGGAACGGCATTGTCTAACCCCGAGGCAGAAAGCTCCTTGATTGTTCAATTGTCAGCTGCCATGACTTGTGGGTCTTCTAAATTCCTTGTCGTGGGGTCTTCTTCCTCTTCTATCACTTGCTCTTCAAGCTCAGGTTCAAGGCTAGGTGGATTAGATTCTTGCTAGTTTCTCTGCCTTCTCAAAGTCCTCTCAAAATGGTCGTCAAAGTCCAAGATGTGCTCACGAATTGATTGAGAACTTCAAGTCATAAACTAGTACCTAAAAACAGGAAACAAAACAAAGTCAAAAACAACACACACAAAATAAACAAAAAGAAACAACGGGGGATTAGCAAAGTTGCTAATCCCCGGCAACGGTGCCAAAAATTTGATGCGATGTAAAACAGCACACAAATTAAACCCTCTTGTTGACAATTGTAGTAAAGAATGTAAGTAGGGATCGTTCTAGGCTGAGGAATAGGAGGGATTGCTAAAACACTTGAAATTGACTTAAAAACATAAAACTAAGTTTAAAACACTAAACTAGACTCAAAGAATGCAAAACTAGACTCTAATGACTCAAAACAACTAAAATGACTCAAAACAGCACAAAACAAGCTAATTGACTCAAAACAGACACTAAGAGTGATTTTGGACTAAAATTGGTTTTATCTTGACTCAAAACACTTAAAAACACAAATTTGGACAAATTCTAACTAGTTTGACACACAAAAGTAAAAGGGGGATTGGTTTTGGACGAATTTAAGTAAAAACAAAACAGAAACTAGAACTAGACAGATTTGCACGAAATTGGGTGTTTTTGGATGGATGATGGGCTAGCTAGAGGGTTCTTCTCCACACATGACACACTTGCATACAAATTGATTTCCAGTTGTTTCTTTCAATAAACCATGAAACTTAACACCCCCGGTTAATTAGGTAAGCTTAAATTAACCCTCAAGTTCTCCTTAAGTTATTCAATTGGATGGGAAAGTGCATACAACAATTCAAAACATTCTCTAAAATTCCCCTACGTGAACAGTACAATAGAGATACAATCAAAGATCATTAAGATTCATGAAAACTATAAGCATTGACGAGGCATTTGTAACTATGATGAGCATGATACTCCTGCCAAGAATTCACTTAACGTGATCATTTATAAGCGACCTCCAGTACACATGAATATAAGTTCATAACGATTAGGTGAAATTCCCTTATATTCTAGCATCAAATTCATGCATGAAAACTAAGCGTGCACTCTTAATCAACATACAAGAATAAGTTATCAATCAAACAGTTAAGGAAATTGAATTCACAATTTATGAAATCACAACTGAAGGTAATCAATTCATAACGCAAGTATAATCATGGTATTGAATAGCCCCCTAGCCAAAAGGGCTTAGTTCCTCATAATCGCAAAACAAAGGTAAATAGATTTATACATTGAAAACAAAAGAAAGAAAACACCTAAATGCTCCAGCGATCCAAATTGAACAGCAAGCACGTCCAAGAACTTTCCTTCCCTTCCTTTGCTGCGGCACAAGGTATGGTTGATGGTTTAAGTGGTGGAATGTATGAGAGAATGGATAGAAGGCTGAATGGTTGAAGGAATGGGATGATGGCTGCGGCAGATAGTGAATTGGGATGTGTATGGGAGTGAATGATGATCTAAGGCTGCGGCAAAGAAGGTTTATTTAAGTGTTTTAGGAAATCAAAAACCCTAACCTATTTTGGTTAACATAAATTAATTCAAATCCCCTAGAAAAAGGGAAATAAAATCAGAATCCTAGAGAAAAAAGGTAAGGATATGCAGCAAGGCTTTTAATTTAAAAGGGAAGGTGATTTGGTTCCGAAAATAGGAAAGAACAAGGTCTCCTTGCACGGCAAGGAAGGGGAAAAAGGGAATGTGTTTGTGCAGATTTGGTGCGGCAAGGAATTAGCAAGTCCTAGGGTGGTGCGGCATGGAATTTAGGGCAAGTTTAGGACTTCTAGAACAATTAGTTAAGTGTCTTAACATATTTTGGAATCCTTTTGTGGCTGGAACATAGGTGAGGAAGGATGAGGAAACTTCCAAGCCAAGAATAGAAACTTTCAAGAATGGAAACCTCCAAGAATAGAAACTTCCAACTTTAGAAACTTTGGCTTCCAATTTTGAACTCTTCATTCTTCATTTGTCTTGAATCCAATTCTTCACATCTTCATTCAATCCTAAGCTCATTTGATCTTCAATTTCGTCCATCCACTTAGCTCCAAGCATGTGCAATCCATTTAGTGCCCAAAACTGCTCCAAAATGCACCAAAATGCACTTCCTTGCTTACTTTGCACTTTAGACCTACAAACACATGAAAATAGCTTAAAATACTAAAATAACTAAGAACTAATAGTGTAAATGCAAGGAAACAAGCTAATTAAGTTGCATAAATATGCTCCTATCAATGATTGGTGATGGATGTTTTGCGTGTTTATTGTTTGACAAACCTACATCTTACAACCCATGCCAATCAAACTTTTCAACCATGTCAATCAACTATTCAACCCATACCTTTCACTTTCTCAACACACTTTATGAAATTTTGAATTTTTAACAAAAACCAACCCATCATTCAACTACCAAAATTGGCCACCCCTATAATGGGGGTACTTTAGGAGCTTTTATGCAATTACATAAAGTTTTGATACTTTTGTGTATTTGCACTTGGACCCAAAAGTTTACATTTTTACGTAAAGGCCCAAAATCACTAAAGGACAAATTGTTTTGCTCCTTTGATGAAGTTTTTGTTATTGTTGAAATTTTTGGATTCTACCTGAAGTTGTGGACTTTTGTGTTTTTACAAAAGAATAAAGCACAGAGAAGAAGTAACAAGAATGAAGCCAGCCATGCTTATTTTACCTAGAAATTAAATCATCCTAATAAAAGGTCTTCCAATCAAACTAGGAAACTAAATAACTAAAATAAAATAGGAAACATAACCCTAAATTAAATGATAAAATTCGCCTAAAATCTGAACAGCCACGTTTTGGATCCTTAAACTGCTTCAAACCCGGCCCAATATAGCTGGATTTAAGGTTTGGAATATTTTGAACACTTCTCCAGAAGGCCACGAACCTATCAGAGGTCATCTCAAGCTCCAAAAACGCAATTTAAGCCCAGAAACGTCATTTTCCAGCATTGCACACTGCTCATTAATTCCATCACCAGAAAATAACTGCTTGGTAGAAAAATCCTAAATTTTGAAACGAACACACCAAGAGAGACACGAACGTCCTCCAACTTGAATCACTCCAAAATTCGTTTGTTTGATCATGTTTTGCTCCAGAGGAAGTCGGATGTCCTATATTAGAAATATAAATCAAAGTATCAAAATTCTACCAAAATAATTACCAAAACATACTAAGAATAAGGTAAAATATATAATATGAAATTGACTCATCAAAATACCCCCAAACTTAGCTTTTTGTTTGTCCTCAAGCAAAATAAAATTAGAAAACAAAAATAAAAACTAACTGACAAAAATTTTCACCTTCAAAGTTGCAATTCATAGGACACGTTAAAAATCAGAACATATTTTCAAAAGTTCCAACCAATCCAACCACAGAGTCTAAGCCATTTAGAATCAATTAAAAAAGAATTCACAAACTTCCTTTGGTGTAAAGTGAACCCTCATACTAAAGAGACTCGACTAAAACTCTCACCTCTTGTCCTTCTTTATTCCACACATACTAAATTTAAATATAACTATTAACTTTTTTTTTCTTTTCGATTTTTTTCTTTTTTTTTTCTTTTTTTTTATATATTTTTTGTAGTAACAGTAGTGGTCGTGCAATGTCAGTTCACTTAAGCTTTCGATCTAATCCATGTAGCGAGTTTTAGGGCAATGACTCCCAAACCACAAGGGCTTTAGGGCACTAGGTGTAAAACACCCCTAAGGACTTATTAACCCGAGCTGAAAAGGCTACAAAATCAACTAGCCACCCTGCCCCATACCAAAACTCTACCGTTTGACGCGAGAATCACTGCTGATTAGGCAGGACTGGCCCAGTTACTAAGCAAAGTCTCGGATGGAACAATTATTACTTCATTCATAACAAGAACTAACTTTACTTAAAACAAAAATTAAAAATAAACTTAGACTAAAAGTAAGTGTTTCAATCTCACTCCCCACAAACAATGCTGATGTGAATGTGCAAATTGTCAAAGTATAATTTATGAATTAGTGTCTAAGCAACGATAAATAGAAAATGCTCTATTGTGGGATTAATCTTCATCATGTCCATTTGTAAAATATTCTATAGATATTAACTTAGAAAGAATAAAAAGTTTAACTTGACACAAAAATTAAAATCCTAAAATTTTACTTTCCCATCACACATTGTCCTCAAGGTGTGGAAAAATAAACAAAAGACAAATAAAACAACAAAAGAAAAGTAAAACATAAACCTAAATGACTCTAAAAAAAACGACAAAATTGTAAGAAGAAACATAAAATAGAATAAAAGAAAACACAAAACAAAACGAAAATAAAGGTGATAGAGACACCTGGGCTGTAATGGGAAACCACCATGGCGTGACAAACTTTGGGCCTTGAAAAACTACACACGTGGCCGATTGAATAGCCTTTGGGTGTGAGCCCAACCCTCAAAGCAAAGGTCCAAGAAACAATAGCCCATCACGGTAATGAGATGCAGCTTGATGATAATGGGATGCAGCTGGCATGCCATGTTTAAGATAGTGGTTGCTGATTTCTCATTTCTCAACATTCGATTCCCCGCAAGTGCCCTCGAGCCCAGAGCCAAACGGCTCTCTATTACCCCATATCAAAACAGTGGAGATGGATTATCTGCTCTTCCACTTTCCATCCCCTTCTATTCCTTTTTGTTTGTGCTGTCACGGTTAAGTCACGTCAATATTTTATATTCTTATTATTTTTTATCTTATTACCTCTATTAAAAAATTAATATAAAATGTTGGCATGGCTTAACCGTGACCCCACAAATAGGAAGGGATGGGAAGGGGATTGGAAGTGGGAGGGCAGACAATCCATCTCCCAAAATAGTCGTCTCGGACAGACATGGACGGCTCCAGATTTGTACACGTGGCACACATCCGTGCGGTTAACGTCTTAGGATTCCAAAATAAAATTTAAACTGTCCCCATTTATCTCATTTCTGAGTGCTTTTTAGAAACCCTAGGCCTCACTCTTTCACCCATGCGGCACCTCCTGAGTATTCCTCTCTAGAAACTAAAATAGCTCCATGTCTATCCCATTTTCTCAGCCCTCTCGCTTCAAATGTCAGAGAGCCACACCTCCACTTCATCACCTAAACCCAAATCCCTCATAAACAAACATGGAAGGTAAAAAAGTGTCTCACTCTCCTCCTTCAATCTCGTCTCCGTTATTAGCTCAAGGGAAAACAAATGCGAACGATCTCATGCATGCTATTTCTGTGTGCAGGAATCTCAAGTGAAGCCATGGCGACCAGAACGATGGAAATGAAAGCAAAACGGAGAGTTGTCCGTCAAGAGCGTAAGGGGAGCATCAAATCATCAGATTTGCAACTGAAAAAGTATAACATTCATTTCTTCAATAGTTTAGAGTCTGAGTTATGTGTTCACTTGTCTATGTTGTTGCTTCTGTGAATATTCTCATGCTCCATGGTTGAAGTATTTGGACATTCACTGATTTGAGACAGCCAAATAAGAAGACTAACGCATGTTTGTCTGTTTTATGTACGAGGGTGTGGATTCACGAAGAAATAATGGAAGAAGGCAGAAAAACACTATAACAGTTCAGATTCAAAACAAAAAAGGTAAATTCACTAGCTTCCATAACTGATCTCTCACTGCATGTCTCATATAAACTTCACCTTGCAAGTGTATAATCTGTGCATCGCGTTTGTGTGCAGGATGCTCGGATCCATGTGAGACCCAAGGGAAACAAGAGGCATATACCAGCTGCAATGGACAAAAACAGGAAAAGCTTCCAAGAGGCCAGATCGGTGCATCTGGGAGGTAACATTTAATATCCCTACAAGTTGTTGTAGATCTGGTAATAATAGTTGTACTCAGTTCTGTGGTGTATGCATCTGTAATTTAAACGTGCTCCTCATCCATGCTTCGCAAAACTGAGCTGCAGAAAATTAATTGCTCAAAATTATGCGTCGGTGCTGGATCTGCAACAACCACCCCCAAACTTGCATCTGTGAATGTGCTCATGTTAATTGTTTTAAATTTCAGCATAGGGTGAATGTGGTTGATGTTAATGTAGACTTGTTGCTGGGTGCATGATTCCAGTATAGGATGCTCGTTATTTTCCTTGTATGCAACCTGCAATTAACCAATAATTGTGAAAATTAAAAACAGAGCTAAAGGACAAAGTAAATAAAGACAGCAAAAAATAAAATAAAAAAAAAAAATATATATATATATATATATATATATATATATATATATTGTAGTGTAAAATTAGATATGTGAATGCATCTAGTAAGTTAAGCCAAAAATAAAATGGAAAATTAAACAAAAAATAAAATAAGGAAAGAGTTTAGAAAGATTGGGTTACCTCCCAATAAGTGCTTTATTTTAAGTCTGTAACTAGACATCGCAGAAGCCTGGTGGTTAGATTACTGGTTCATTCAGAGTCAGTGACTCGCGTGCACTAAACTTCCTTAAGAATGGCTTTAGTAGATACTTCTTGATCTTGAGCACACCGCCCCTGCCCTCTGGTTCAATTTCCACGTTACCGTTTTGAAAAACCTGCTTAACCATGTAAGGGCCTTTCCACCGAGACTCTTGTCTCCCTGGAATTAACTTGAAGCTGGAATTTAACAACCACACCTTTCTACCAGGGTGTATTTTCTTAAAATTTGGGCTGCCTGGCAACGTTCCATGTTTTTTCTTAATGTTAATTGGCTTGTCATCATGTAGCACTATTTGCTGCTGCAATTTAGGACTTATGCAATCACTAATCAAATTTGGAGGCTTTATGGACATATGGTCAGTTGATGATCTGCTCATAAATTTGGCACGAGGTAAACCATCTAGTGCATCAACATGCATGCATTCTTGCTATCACCTGGATGTGTGGTGGCTTCAAACAACCATTTGATCTTCAACTCGGAATGTTAGTGTTCCGGCTTCAACATCAATAAGAGTTCGGGCTGTTGCCAGGAATGGGTGGCCCAAAATGATGGGTGTTGTCAAATCCTCATCCATGTCCAGCACCTTAAAATCAACTGGTAAATATAAATTGTTAACCTTAACAATAACATCTTCAATGATTCCTTTATGATAGGTAATTGAACGGTCAGCCAATTGAATAATGCTGGAGGTTGGCTTCAATGACTCCTTTAGCTCACCTTCACCTAAACGTTTAAAAACAAAATAAGGCATTAAGTTTACACTAGCACCTAAATCAATTAAAGCACTACTAAAATCACAATTTCCAATGGTGCAAGAGATAGTAAAACTCCCTGGATCTTTCTTCTTTGGAGGCAATTTATGTAATAAAACTACATTGCATTGTTCCGTTAGAATCACTTTTTCGAAATTCACAAGCTTCTTTTTCTTTGTGCAAATGTCCTTCAATAACTTGGCATAAGATGAAATGTTCTTGATTGCATCAATTAATGGAAGATTAATTTGAACTTTATCCAAAGTCTTCATAAAATCTGTCAATTGTTGATCCTTAGCTTTAGGCTTCAACATTTCGGTATAAGGCATTGGAGGCACATAAACTCGCTCAGAAACCTGTTTTGGGACTATTTTGGCATCAGCCAGATTCTGTTTTGCTGTACAATTGGCAGGTTCTGTTGCTATTTCTGCAGTTTCTGCAGAATTTTGCATTGCTGGCTGATCTTTAGTGCAATTTTGACGATTGTCATAACTTTTACCACATCGTAAAGTCCGTACAGCGTTGCATTCTTCTCATCCTCTTGGATTAGGTACTGTTTGACTAGGAAATGTACCTGATGCTCTTTCTGAAACCTGCAACGCAATCTGCCCAATTTGTTGTTCCATATTTTTCATTGTTGCATGCATATTTTGGATTTCTTGATTGGTCTGTTCAAATCTTGCATTTGTAGTAGTTCCCAAGCTGCCTTAGGTGCAGCAAATTGTTGTACCTGTTGTTGAAATTGTGGTTTAGCATGTTGATCTCTATCCCACTTTAAATTAGGATGATCCTTCCAACCCGGGTTGTAAAAATTTGAATATGGGTCATTTCTTGGATGTTGAAAATTATTAAATGCATTAACATGTTCCGTTGTAAACTCTAGATAAGCATCTTTATGTGGACAACTAAAAAAATCATGAGTTGTCATGCTGCAAATGCTGCAGGCAGCTAGTAAGTGCTACTGTACAGCAGCCTGTGAACCTGGTAGTCTTTGTAAAAGCATGTCAAATTTGGTATCAAAATTTTCAAGCCTTTTCTCCATTTTTTCAATTTGTGCTGACATATATGGAGACCCATTAGACATTTCAAAAACAGACCTAGAGTGAGCCTGCTCTACTGCCCATTCTTGTGTATCTACCGCCATTTTTTCAAATAATAAACAAGCCTCTTGTGCATTTTTATCTTTGTACGAACCTTCGCATAAAGCATTGACAAGAGTTTTTGTAGTCATATTTAACCCTCTAAAAAATATATGCATTTGACTAGTACTATCAATACCGGAATGTCAACATTTTCTAATCAACTCTTTGAACCGTTCCCACGCCTCATGAAACTCTTCATTTGGTTTTTGGGCAAAAGATAAAATTTGAGTTTTCATGTCAAGAGTCTTTGAAGCTAGATAATACTTGCTTAAAAAATTTCACTGAGTTGAGCCCAGGTACTAATGCTTCCAGATGGTAGTGTAAGGAGCCACCTCCTTGCTTGATCTTTCAGAGTGTATGGAAATAAACAGAGCTTAATAGATTCGGCTGAAAATCCTCTCGCCAAAATATTCTTATATCCCATTAAAAATTCTGCAATGTGCATGTTAGGATCGTTGGTTGATAACCCATGAAATGTAAGTAGAATATTCAACATGTGTTGCTTTATTTCAAATGTAGACCATTCCTCCACTTCTGGATAAGTAATGCAACTTGGTATGTTTGTGGCATGAACTGTTAATGAATCCCCTAAAAGCTGACCAGCCTCTAGAATAACAAAAGCCATTGTTTCCTTACTGCATAAATCCCCAGAAAATAAAGACTGCAGAAAAGTCCCCGACAATGAAGGAACCCACTGCAAATTTTGCTCCCTGCATCTCCTTAAAATCTGCTCTCAAGTTCTGGATCAAATGGAAACAATTTCTGCTCTGCTGATCGTGTACTGACCATGCACAGATTGTTATAATATGCACTCCACTGTTGTAATCTGTAAAAAAAATAATAACGAAAATTAATTTTTTTTATATATTTAAATAATCCTCAGCAGCGAAGTCAATTTCTTGATAGGGATTTTACTGCACATGCAAACTGGTTAAAAACTCCTATAAAACTTGCAAGAATGACAAGGTTATGGTAGTATAAATGGATCTCGCAATGTCGTTCTCCACATGGATTATTAAATAATTTGAAGCAAAACCAAATTCCAATTAATTATTGTAAAATAGAAACATGAGATGATTGATTTTTAAAACCTAATTTAATAAAACGAATTTAATTAATAAAAATAAGACAATCTGCGATATTAAAGTTGAAGGAAAAGAAAACAGTTTTGGAGAAATCAAATTAAGAAAGCATTAGGGACTTGCCGTCACCTTAACAATTTTATATAGTTCTCCTAATTACTTATGACCTATACATGCATATTTCGAAGGTTAGGTTTTCCTAATATATGTCTACTTGGACCCCCAACATAGAGCGTATATCAAACATGCAATCCGTCTGTGGTATTCAGATTAAATCTAAACATGCATGACTCATTAAGTTCTGTGAAACCTTTTGAAAAACCATGCAACCCTCAAGACATGGTATTCATCCTAAGTGCATATTAATCACAAGAAGCATTCGTTAATTTCAGGGACCGACCTCCGACCAAAATTGCATCAAATTACTTTTCTAAACATCCTAATGGTGATCAAGCATCAAGACCATTAGATAGTTTAACCCAGTATTAATAATTCGAAAACCTGCATGCATATAATCATAAGCAAATTGAAGAGAAACTACATATTCTTGCTAAGGATCATGGCCTCATCCTAGCAAAAAGAGAATTAGTTACGCATATTCATAATAAAAATCATAAAGTTCCTTATTGAAATAATAAAAGATCGAAAACACCTTGAATGGAAAAAGTCTGAAAATTTCTACGCTTGGCCAATTTCCTCTCTTCAAGAACGCACGAAGAAGAAGTAACAAGAATAAAGCCGGCCAAGCTTATTTAACCTAGAAATTAAATCATCCTAATAAAAGGTCTTCCAATCGAACTAGGAAACTAAATAACTAAAATAAAATAGGAAATATAACCCTAAATTAAATGATAAAATTCGCCTAAAATCTGAACAGCCACGTTTTGGACCCTTAAACTGCTTCAAACCCGGCCTAATATAGTTGGTTTCAACGTTTGGATTATTCTGAACACTTCTCCAGAAGGCCATGAACCCATCATAGGTCATCTTGGGCTCCAAAAACCCAATTTAAGCTCAGAAACGTTATTTTCCAGCACTGTGCACTGCTCATTAATTCCATCGCCAGAAAATAACCACTTGGTAGAAAAAATCCTAAATTTTGACACGAACACGCCAAGAGACACACGAACGTCCTCCAATTTGAATCACTCCAAAATTCGTCTGTTTGATCATGTTTTGCTGCAGAGGAAGTCAGATGTCCTATATTAGAAATATAAATCAAAGTATCAAAATTTTACTAAAATAATTACCAAAACATATTAAGAATAGGATAAAATATATAATATGAAATTGACTCATCACTATTTTCAATATTAAACCTTCTCTGTTTCCCAAACATAACTGACCCAGCATTCCCAACTTAAAAGTGTTCACTCCCCTAGTCTGCACCGACGATAGAGGCACCGCTCCCCACCGTCGTCACTGCTCTTTCTTCCTCTCCCAATCAATCTCCTTTCCCAATTTGGCTAAAATGTAGAAATCAAATTTATGAGGCGGTGGTGATTGAGAGAGGAGATCGGGATCGGGGTCGATGTCGGAGAAACGACTCAGAAAGACCCAAACTTTTGAATACTTTGATTTGAAAGGTGGCTGTTTTAACAGATAGTGGTGAATTTAGTTGCTAATTTTCAAATATTCCATGGAAACTGAGCAATTAAGCTTGAACATAAGCTTTGTCCTTGGTGGGGAAGAGGTGAGGCTAGGGGTTTGAATGATTAGAGTGAAAGGTTGGTGGCCGGGAATTGGGAGGGATCTGTGGAAACATTTCTCAGTCGCCGACATCTCTGAGTCGGATGCTCCGTGCCTATGGACTCGACGCCAATGTCATGCATACATCGCGTAAAGAATAGCTCGCGACTGAAGGAAAAAGAAGTACAAACTGAATTGTCTTGTTCTTAAATATTGGATTAGTTTTTGAGTTATTATTGAGTTCAAGTTTTTGAGAAGGGGCTCACCAAACAAGTTCTTACACTGAAAATTGAAAAACAGTTTTTGAGTTAAAAAATTTGAACTCAAATGGAGTACTGAACGGACTCTTAGATCCTTAAGATTGAGGAGAAGTTCTTCCTCATAATATTTTATTACCGATTCACAAAATATTGTGATTATGATTAGAACCGTTCATACTATAAATATCTCTACAAAAAATTAATTAAAAATAAGGTTGTTTAGTTAATCAACTTTAGCAAATAGACAGAGGATTCGTAATATTTTTATCATATTCGACCATTTATCTCTATCTAGTTCGATGATTAAAAGATCAAGTATTTTATTAATTTTTTACAAAAATAATATTTACAGAGTTATTTATAATATAGATAATTTCAAACGAAAACTAATGAAAATGATTTGAAAAGAGTTTTAACGATAAGGACAAAATAAAGGGTAAAATGAATAGTATGATGATTGACTTTTTAGTGTAAAAATATGATTTTTCGTTAAAGTGAACAGTACTGGAAGCTTTTCATTAAACTTCTCTAATTTCAATCATATGACAAACTTCCATTGATCGATAACAAAATATCTTACGGAATAACTCCTCCTTGTATAAATTGAGGAGCCAAACTAGAATAAAAAAGTGGCCCAAACCCAAATATATTACCAAACCCAAACCCAGTCTGAACAAGAAGAATGACCAGAATCCACCACCTCAATGTCTTCAGCCACAAAACCATCAGAAACGGTTAGATATTTAATCAACGGTCCATAACCCGAATCACCAGTACAGACAATGTACTCTATCACACGCAACACCCACGTCATAAACCTCATCTTTCTCTCCTCCAACTCTTCCCCGCGAGCCTCCGAAAATGGTCGTGTCACTGATGGGACTCCCTTCTCTGAGCTCGCTCTTCTCCCCCTCCATCTCCCGCCGTTCTCCGGCACTTCTCCGCCGTCGCCACCACCACATCCGAACACCCGTATGCTCCGCCTCTTTCTCCGGTCAGAGCACGGTGTACAAAACCAATGACCGAGTCGACACTCCGACTCAGAAGAGCAACCGAGTCGTGGACCGAGCCGTCACTCCTCGGTCGCAGGACTTCAATGCTTGGTACCTCGATGTCATTGAGCAAGCCGAGCTCGCCGATTACGGTCCGGTTCGCGGCACCATGGTCATTCGTCCCTACGGTTACGCCATTTGGGAAGCCATTCAGGTAATTCCAGCTCCGCCGCCTCTGTTGGTTGTTGTAAATTTGTTGGATTCAGGGGTTTGAAAGTAATTTTATCTATTCTGTAGGATTATCTGAATGTGAAATTCAAAGAGACTGGCCACAGTAACATGTATTTCCCACAGGTATTACAAGTTTACAGTGATTTTTCAATGTTATTGTAACCTTGATTAGTTAATGCTTAAGAGTTAAACTTTGATTTTTTGGATAATGTGGAATGCTGCAGTTTATACCGTATTCGTTTATAGAGAAAGAAGCTAGCCATGTTGAAGGGTTTAGTCCTGAATTAGCAGTGGTGACAATAGGAGGAGGGAAGGAGCTTGAAGAAAAACTTGTGGTATGTATCCTCTATCAAGGAATCTTGTCGGCTTTCTGGTTTTGATTGTAAACTATAAAGCGAACTATTGTGTTAGAACAAGCAAAGTTACTGAATAACTGTGACCGAAGGTGTGCAGGTTCGACCCACAAGTGAAACCATAGTAAATCACATGTTCACTCAGTGGATTCATAGTTACCGTGATCTTCCCCTTATGGTTAACCAAGTAAGATTGTTTCTCACGTCTATTACAGCACACTTCAACTTTCGACAAAATTTCAGATTAAACTTTGGTCTTATTTCATTTCTAATCAATCCAGTGGGCAAATGTGACAAGATGGGAGATGCGGACGAAACCTTTTGTGAGGACACTTGAATTTCTCTGGCAGGAGGGACATACTGCTCATGCTACTCCAGAGGAGGCAGAGAAAGAGGTTTGCTTCTGGCATAACGAATGCCTCTAAACCAGTTGTGAAACGAGTACCATTTTTTTTTAATGCATTAGTGCTGAACTGCAGGCTATACAGATGATTGACGTGTATACAAAATTTGCTTATGAGGAAACTGCAATACCTGTTATTGCAGGTCGAAAGTCCAAAATTGAAACATTTGCTGGTGCTGTTAGGACCTATACAATAGAGGCTATGATGGGTGATAGGAAGGCACTACAGGCTGGCACCAGCCACAATCTTGGGCAGAACTTCTCTCTTGCCTTTGGAACACAGGTATTTAAATATGTTAGTGCGGTTCTTTGTTTTATTCCAAATGCTTCAACAAATCAAAGCCTTATATGATCGTAATTCTCCTTTTTATAGTCTTCAATTTGTATATTTTTTTTGTGGTGATTGGCTACTGGTCTTGCATGCTTTAATTGTACATGACCCATTTGACCAAAATGCGTGCTTGCACAGTTTACTGATGAAAGTGGACAGAGGCAACATGTGTGGCAGACTTCTTGGGCAGTTAGTACCCGTTTTGTTGGTGGTATTATCATGACCCATGGAGATGATACCGGTTTAATGCTTCCCCCAAAGATTGCACTAATACAGGTAAGCTAAAGTTGGAGACCTTTTGCATTTTATGTTGCTAATGCATATTCCTAAAGTTGGTGCTTTGCTTATATGGATATGTATCAAAAGCTGCAGTAAGACTGTCTATGGTTCTAGACTTTTTTTTTTTTGAAGTATATCTATTATACATAAATGTCATTATAATTTCTGCTTTCTGGGGATAATGTGCTGTTGTAGACTGAGGATAGCTGGAAACTTTTCTTTACTTTGGTTAAACTTAAAACTACTATTTATAGACATTTCATCATTGCTACTTTATATTCTGCAAATGCAATGGATGTGAACTGACTAAATGCGAATATGAGCAAAAGAATGTTGATGTTATCTAAAGTTATCTAACTATAGAATATGTTCTAGATAAGCAATTTTGTCTATTCTTCGTCTTGCTATTATATAGTGAATTTTGAAGGTGTATCTCACAGCTTGGAAAGATCTGAGTATGGAGAGAAAAAGTACACTCCATTCATGACGTTGCAATGCAACAAACTCTGTTTTGATAACTGAGAACTCCACTGACTGGGTTCTTTTTGTTATAGAATATATCCTAGATAAGCAATGTTGTCGATTCTTTGCCCCCTCGCTATTGTATAGCAAATTTCAAAGATGTATCTCACATATTGGAAAGTTCTGAGTATGGAGAGAAAAAGTACATTCCATATTTATTCGTTGCAATCCAAGAAACTCTGGTTTGACATGTGAAAACTTCACGGACTTGGTTCTTTTTGTTATTGCTTAATAAAATAGCAAATGGATGATGGCTCATCTATGGATGTGGCCATCTAATCCATCAATGTATGTCTCCTTCTGTTTGAGAGTCTTTATCCAGATTCTGTATTTGTCCACTTTGTAATGTATAGCTTGTTCTTTGGCTGAGAAAATTTTGGGACAAATTAATCTTTCTTTTGGTCTTCTGATGTATAGTAGTTGGATTGCTATTTCTCCCGCTCTACAAAATCATGTAGTTGTAGTATTCTTTGTTCTGTTAAGAATGGATGCCTTGTTAAAGTTCAATTTTATTGTCATTGTTTAGAGTGTTTCAAACTTTCACGTGCCCAGTTTGTTGGCATGCATGCCCTTTCTTCTCAAAAACATCATTGGTTGTTTCTAGGTGGTGATCACACCAATTTGGAAGAAGGATGATGATAGAGAAGGAGTTCTGAATGCTGCATCATCCGTAAAAGAAGCATTGCAGACTGCAGACATTAGAGTTAAACTCGATGACTCTGATCAGAGAACCCCAGGATGGAAATTCAATTTCTGGGAGATGAAGGTTTGTTTCATTCTCATGACTCAAGAGCATATTTTATATTTACGAGCTCTCGTAGAGATGAGTTGAAATGCTATCATCTATTAGCCATCTCTTCATTCTTGTTGCTTGACTTGACTTGCCTGAGATAACACTGGGATGTTCGCCGGACACTTGTATGAATAAAATCTACCTTTCCTCATTCTTAAACTGGCATTGGTCAAGTGTGAATGTATATTTCCGGTGAGTTTAGGTGCTTATTCTGGTGCAGGTACAAATAATATATTGGATCTATTCTTGTAAGATAAAAATGGATGCCTGACAATGTTCTCTTACTGTCAATTATCTCATCAACACCCCTTGATTTTGTAGGGAGTCCCTTTAAGAATTGAAATTGGTCCTCGTGATTTTTCAAGCCAGACTGTGGTTATATGTAGAAGAGATGTTCCTGGAAAACAAGGGAAAGTCTTCGGAATATCAATGGAGCCCTCAGTTTTGAAGGCTTATGTCAAGGACAAGTTGGATGAGATCCAGTCATCACTTTTGGAAAAAGCAAAATCATTCCGAGATAGGTGTGTTCTGGCTCCGTTGTCAGTTACTCTTAATAGTCTTAAGATGCTACTTGCATAGAATATTATGAAACATTAGTAGTAAAAAAGGGGAAGTGATTTTTCACACCCCTGCTTATTTTTCTCTTGATTTATTCAATCCAATGGCCAGAAATAAACAGGTGTGTGTAGGAGAGAAAAAGTGTGCGTGAAAGTCATTTCCCTAAAATGAATTGATAGTAACACGCATTACTTCTCTTTATAGTCTTAAGATGTTTTCTCCTTTATACGACCTTAACACGTAATACTTTTGCACTTAGTTGGAAAAACTATGTAGGCATTGATAAGAAGACTTTTTTTGTTTTTTTTGTTTGCAGTAATATCATGGATGTCAGCTCATATGACGAACTCAAAGTTGCAATCTCCCAGGGAAAATGGGCAAGAGGTCCTTGGTCGGCTAGGTATTTTTATCCCTGGCTTATTTTAATAATTGACTGATTCGCTTTATTATGTATGCTAGCTGGGGTGAATTGTGTTTCTGTTATTAATATGTATCTCCAATAATTGGTGCAGTGACAAAGACGAGTTAAAAGTAAAAGAAGAAACAGGGGCAACCATTAGGTGTTTTCCTTTCGAACAGCCGCAAGGGATTAAAACATGCTTGATGACTGGTAACCGTGCGGTGGAAGTAGCTATTTTTGCAAAGTCCTACTAAAAGAGTTCCCACTCTTCCTTGAAACTGATATTGTCTGCTGTGCAGATGATCTTTGTTCTCTGTTTTGTCATACTTCAGATACTGTCTTCTAAATTGTAGTTTACGGTAAGTGACGTGGTTTTGTAATTGTGTAACATATCATTTGCTATGAAATGCCAAAGTGGTTCATTTGCTAGTTTCCTTGGTTCTCATCTTTGGATTTGTTTAGTTTGTTGTGTTGTGGTAAGGAACTCGTAGCTGCCCCGATATAGATTGATGTTCATATCGAACTTTCTGATAGATTGGTTGCCTTAATTAGCGGAGTTTTTCACGATATGATCATAACCATCAACTGATGCCTGCTGTTTCAATTGTGTTGCATAGTTACGGTTCTGTGATGTTTGGATGTACCGGTGTTTCGGATGCAAATATATACTGGATGATAAGTAGCTAAAGCTATTTATACTTGTAGTCATTCACTTGTTCAAAGTGGGATTTCGATTAATTCTTACAACGCAATGTTCTTTCCTTGCAAAGTTTCCTCGTATGTGACAGCTTTCTCCATGTATGCACCATCGGGAGCAAGGTTCTAAAAGATACTAGACGCTAGTCGGGCGGTAGGTTGGGGCCTAGCGCCTAGGCGGTCTAGGCGGGTGCCTAGGCGAACTAGGCGGATTTAATTAAATCTATTATATTTTAAGTAAATAAGTGTATGTTTATGCTTAAAATATATATGATTTCATCATAAACTACAAAATAGAATGACATATCTATTATGAGCTATTGGAACATAATGAAAACGTGGGGAACAAGCATATAATGTGTGTTCATTTAAGTATTCAACAAATCTCTTACAATTTATTGAAAAAATAAAATGCAAAATGAAAGTTATCTATTTTCTGTCTAAGTGAGTCGCAACCTAAGCGGGTGCCTAGGCGGTCTAGACGGGCGCCTCAATAGGTCTAGGCAACCTTTCTTAATTTTTAAACGCCTAGGCATTAATTCGAGCAATGGTCAACCGCCTAGCGCCCTGATAGAAGCATATTTATGCGACTTAGTTAGTGTGTTTTCTTGCATTTACTTAGTTATTTGTTGCTTATTATAGTGTCTTAAGTCATTTCGTGTGTTTATAGGTCCAAGAAGCAAAGTAGGCAAAAAGATGCAATTTGGAGCATTTTAGAGCAGTTTTGGGCTTGGAATGGATATCACAAGATTGGAGCAAGATGGATGGACGAATTTGAAGTTCAAGAGAGGCTAGGAATGTGCAAAAGAGTTGAAGAAATAAATCCAAGTCAAAGAAGATAAGGAATCAGCTACAAAGAAGGAGAATTATCCAAAACATTATCCAAACTACCTTATCTTATCCTTATCTTATCCAAACCTTATCTTATCTTATCCTAATCCTTTCCTAACCTAATTCCTAAATCCCTTTGGTTTTTGACCTTCTAGATGTCCTATTTCCTGCTAGGATTACATAACCTTTTCCCCTTAGGATTGTGCTTTTATTTTCCTACACAAACTACATTTTGTAATCCTTTTCCTACACTACATGTTTGTGCCGCACCTCCCCCTATAAATTGACCCTTTTGCTGCACCATTCAACACACCACTATCTATCATTCACACATCTCTACACCACAATCAGCCATTCAACCTCATTGTGCCACAACTTTGCAAAGAAAGGAAGGAGTCTGGAGCGTTTTCTAGGTGTTTTCTATCTTTGTTTCAATGTTTAAATTTATTTATGTTTGTTTGCTTGTGGACATGAGGAACTAATTTCTTTATAGTTAGAGGTGAATTTGAAGCCATGATTATATGTTATATATGAATTGATTACGTCCAGTTATTGTTTCTTAAGACTAGAATGTGATTTGCTTAACTGAGTTATTAAAACTTGTTTGTGTACGTTAATCGGGGTTCGACACTTAATTTGCATGCATGAATTTGATGCTAGAGTATAAGGGAGTTTCACCTAATCGTTATGAACTTATATTCACAAGTAGTAAAGGTTGCTAGTCACAATCATGTTAAGTAAGTCCTAGGCAAGAGTATCATGCTGTCATAGTTACGAATGCCTCGTCAACACTTATGATTTTCAAAGAACTTAATGACCTTTGATATGTTTTCTATCATGCTGACATAGTTAGGAGACTTGATAAGGATAATTTGGTTGTAATGCGTCTTTCATTCAATTCAATGAACTAAGGAAAATCTGACGGTTAATTTGTGCAGTCACGGTTAACTTGGGGTGTTGTCATTCATGTCTAAAGGAATAATAACTGGAAATTGGTTCATATGCATATATCATGTGTGGAGAAGGACCCTCTAACTAGCCTTTCACCCTTCTTAATTCATCAAAATCGTTTTTTCTAAAGTTTTTATGCAAAGTTTCTGTTTTAGTTTTAAATTTGTCAAAAACAATCCCCCTTTCATTTCAACTTGTTTTCAGAGTCAAAATCTGTTTTGTTTTAGTCTTTTGAGTCTTTTAAAGTTCTATTTTCGTCAAAATTACTTGTTAGGTCTAGAATTGAGTCTTGTTGATTGTTTCTTGCTGTTTTTAGTGTTTTAAGTTAGTTTTGAGTCAATAGAGTCTAGTTTAGTGTTTTTGAGTCTAATTTGTGTTGATTAGTATCCCTAGTTAATCCCCGGTTTAGAACGATCCCTACTTACATAATTGCTACAATTGTCATCAATAGGGTTTAATTTGTGTGTCAAGTTAATTTTCACATCACGCCCAGGCGGGGATTTTTAGAACAATGATCCGGAGTTGAACCACTAAAACCAGATTCCCTTATATTCGCCCATGTGAAATTGAGTTGGCCTCCAATGATGTCATCACACTTACTTTAATTTTTAGAATGTTTATCACAGTTTGGGTGTTAACCCGAATATGCACTCGACTTGGGGTCGCGGAGCCGTTGGGTGTTAACCCAAATCGAGTTCGGGGTTTGATTTTGGGCTTCCATCTTGATGTGCAGACCAGCCCAAGAAACTTTGTCCACAGAGAGGACGGGCTTTGATTTTGGGCTTTCATCTTAAAAGTGCTTTTGTAACAAACATGATAATTTCACTTAAAATCCAAGTTATATTCTAGAAAAGCATTGGAGAGCTTAAACAATATACTTCTTGAATTAGTACTTTTTAAGTTTTTCTATTAAAAGTTGTTAGAAGACTTTAAACCATTCAAAACTACTTTCAAACATTAAATAAATCATTAAATGGATATTCCACCCATATGAGGAAATCAAGAGTAATTCAGACTGGAATATGCTTGAAATTTTTTGGGCATTTTCAGTCGTTGAATCCTATTTCCAACCATTATATAAGAAGACTTGGAAAAAGAGAGAAACAACACAAGAAACACAAGCTTTTCCAAAGTTCAAATATTCTAGTTAGGTCTCTAGGGCTATCACTTTCAACCCTAGGTCTTGGGAGGTGAAAACCAAGGGGCAACTCGATATACTGTAGCTAACCCGATGACCTTCGAGGTTCTAGATGTACACAGAGGGTCAAAGCAATTGTTCATGTTTGAAGGAGCGTGTCGAGATTCAAGCTTACACACGTCCTTCCGAATTCATTTATAGTATTCCACAGTTCATAGAAAGGACTGGCTTGATTTTGGGTTTTCATCTTAAAAGTGCTTTTGTAAGAAGCATGATACTTTTTCACCCAAAATCCACGTTATATTCTAGAAAAACATTGGAGAACTTAATCAATGTACTTCTTGAAAGTTGTTAGAAGACTTTAAACCATTCAAAACTACTTTCAAACATGTTTATGGTGTTTCGTTCGGGTGAGATTTCCGCTTTTTGGGATTCTGAAGTTGCGACTCTAGTACTTCAGATACTATGTTCTGAATTGTATTATACAGTAGTGATGTGGTATATACAGTTTGCGCGTATGTGACCAATGGCGTTTGTAGGACCGATTAACATGGATTTTCGGGTTAGCACATGGATGTACAATTCAGTTCGCGCGTAGTATACAGTAATTGTGATGTTTGGATGTACAGTTGTTTTGGTTCTGCATTTTCATTTTCCTCACATGGATATCAATACAGGATATGGTATGTGATCAATGGCGTTTGTAGGACTGATTAACATGCCTTGCTATCATTTTACATCACAAAGACCAGTGCCTTGATCACAGAATCCATCCCGGTTAAGCAGCTTCTGAGGCGGAGCACTTAGCAGAGGGGAAGAGGGGCTGCCATAAGCATTTCGGCGACTGTTCCCACAGCCTAGGCTTGCTCTTGTGCTCACCCCTGTCGTTGGGTTCGTCCCACTTGCATACTTGCAAAGAGCCTGTATGAACAAACCCTAGAATTAGTAGGAATATGCGTGCTAAACAAGACAATGTTACTGCTGGAGAAAACTGAAGGATAAGGTTCTGATTTTGAAGAAAATATATTCTAATTGGACATAAGCAATATGCAGTGCCTGCTTCTGGAGGAGGTCCAAGACGGCGTCACTGAAATCAGCTCCTTCAATGAGGGCACCCCCGAGATCACTGCGGGTGAGAACCGATCTAACTAGCACGGCGTCTTTGAGATTAGCTTCATTAAGGACCTGCGATCATTATAGTTCTTGAGCAATGGAATTGAAACAAGGTATTGTTTCAGCTAATTCTTAAGATTAATCTCAAAAGAATGCCTAAAAACATGGCAAAGTTAAATGCTTGAGAGTTTATGCTCGGCTTTCAGGCAAATACCATACGATCCATCAATGTGTCGCTCAAATCCGCACCTGTGAAATGTCAAAAGAAATTGACAAATATAAGATTTCTTGTATGTACAGTTGTGAAAAATCTGTTTAGTTCTACGGCAATATGCAAAAGGATCATAGAAACGACACCAATCCTGGATCACGATAAGCAAACATGCATTGTTAAGCGAGGTTCTTTTTTGTTGTCTTTATGCTTTGGTAACAAATTACAGGTCTTCCTGTTTGCTCTGGGAAACAATTTGCCAAAGCAGCGAACACTCTACGTTCAGAAATCAATGGAGGCTCTCCAAAAACGAATTGAATAGAGTTCCAATGGCGAATGGCAAACGATTTCATATGCAAAAATCAAGAAGGCTTTCAAGTAATGCTAATTTTAAAACTGAAAGTTTGGGAAACAAGATAACTGGTGTAGAAACAGAAGATGGTGTCTGAAGTACTAGGAAAAGTAATCTGATTCCCGTGATTGATATGCAGGACTAGACTAAACTAGATGAGATTGGCTAAATAACTAGATTTCATGTGAAATCGAGTACCATAGATGTTTTTCTAACTTGGAGGATTAAAATGGAGTAATATAAAAGTAAGAGGTTGATGTCTAAAACATATACCTAACCTCATTAGTCCTTCAAGTCTAGTATGGTCATGCATATTATACATGGCCTAGATGGGGAACTTGACGAGTAGATTCGCCTACACGTCTTGCTTTTACTGCTATACAGCGAGTTACTACACATATTGCTTGAGTAAAACAGAGTGGATTTTTTTCTGTCTTCTAACATTCCGGGAAGGACAGCTATAACTTCAATGGAAATGAACTAACTATGCTTCTAGTCATTCAATTGTTCATGTTGGGATTTCGATTCATTTGTATAACGCGATGTTCTTACCTGCGAAATTTGCCTTATATGCAACAGCTTTCTCCATGTATGCACCATTGAAAGTTGAACCACTGAAATCAGATTCCCTCATATCCGCAGATGTGAAATTGGCTCTTCTGTATAGGTCAGTTTACATTGATGTGACAATGCAGATACTAAATAATCTTACTTATTTCCCTTACATCCGTATCGGTACAAAAGCAGTTTAAATTGTGGACTAAATCATTCAGAGATTAAAAATTACCTAAAATTTTCGTTCACATGCACAGCTTTCCTGCAAAACAAGAATATGGAAGAGAAATTTTCAACCCACTATTCAAAACCCAAAAATGGTTACAACAAACAGCTTTCGAAAACAGATAGGAGTGATCACCTGAGGTCTGCAGATCCAAATTGGGCTGCTGATCCAATTCCAAATTCACCAGGTGTCTCAGCTTCAAATTTATTGAGATCAGCAATGGCAGGCACATTGCCAGAGCTAAAGCTAATAACTGCAGCTGCCAATGCTGCTGAAACAATATTTTTCCAGTTCTTTGACTCTGCATTATTGGTCTTGTTTTGCTTGTTGGAACAACCTACCTTTTTAAGGCAATTCAGCAAGCTAGTATGCTTGGAACACAAGACATAATAAAAATGGGGAAATGATTTCCACGCTCCCTATAACTCCCTTCGCACTCCCCCTCTCGTTTCTTGCCACTTGATTGAATAAATCAACGGCGAATCAAGAGATAGAAACAAGAAGGGGAGTGCAGCAGGAGAAAATGAGAGTGAAAATCATTTGGTTATAGAATATAGAAAAGTAGTAGTTACCATGAAAATGGTGTCTCTTTGCAGGGTCTATCTGACAGACTACAAAAAAGTGCTTGTTGGAGAGGGATGATAGCCGAACTGGAGGAGCCTTTGAACTGGAAGAACAACTTGTTAAGGATTTAATGGATAGCGGGGAGATAAAAGTGAGTGCCATTACAAATTGTTCATCCAAGGATGTAAAGGAATTGGATTAGAAAGGTTTAATTCGAACTTGGGATGAACCACATCTGTATCCTTTCTTTTTGTGGTTAGGATGAGCACACATACGTGTTTTTGTTCTTTGGTTGCTGCTATGCCACTTGTTGCCAAGTCAAATTACTTACATAAAGGCCTTGTTTGGCAGCTCGGACTGTACTGACTATTTCTGTCGGATAGGATAAATAACCACCGAATAGTACTGACTAAATTAGTCGGGCGTTTGGTGCAGTATCGGACTAATGACCGTATTATTTATACTGTGTTTGGCTTTATACCGGATAAGAGGAATCAAACTTCAAATAAAATTAAACTTAAAAAAAAAAAAAAAAAAAAAAACTGAAGCCATCACTTTTGTTCCCAGTTCTCTCCGCCGCACCCCTCAAACTCCCTCCCTCTCTCTCCCTTCTTCTTCTTCCACGACTGCAGAAAAATCCCAAATAATTGTTCCCCATATCTCTCTGTCGCACCCCCCAAATTCCCTCCCTCTCTCTCCCTTCTTCTTCTTCCCCGACTGCAGAAGAATCCCAAATTGAAATCATCTCTCCGCCGCACCATGCGTCTTTGCAAGACCCAGTTGCAGGGGAGGACGGCGAGTAAGCGATGAGGAAGGCCACAAGGAGAGGACGACGAGGAAGGCGACGAGGACTAGGAGAAAGCAACGGCGACAGAAAGTGACGGGGAGGACGACGATGGTGAGAGAAGGTGATGGGGAGGACGGCGATAGTGAGAGAAGGTGACGGGGAGGACGACGACGCCGAGAGAAGGCGAGAGAGAGAGGGCCGACTAATAATCCGAGCCTTTTGGTTGGTTTTATTAGTCCGGCGTATACCGTATTAAATAAGCAGACCGGTTAATTTAATTCGGCGCTTATTTAGTCCGAGTGAACGCCAAACACCCGTGTCCGTATAACTAGTCCTATTCGATCCTTTATCCGATCTGCCAAAAGGGTTCTAAAACATTGAGATAAAAATCATGTTTTAGGAATCACGGCAAGTGATCCAGTGAGGGGCGCGGATTGCGACTTTTTAGTAAACAAAAAAAATGTGAAAGGTTTTAGGTTCGATACTTTGAGCTGGTGAGTCTGCTTGACTGTCCACGGGTAGGGTGAAATTCCTAATAGCCTCTTCGGACCCAAAAGGAGTGGATAACTGTGACTTGCCACTAGTTGCCCCTTTTTTAAAAAAAAAAATAAAAAAAATAAAAAATCATGTTTTGGACAACGAAATGAAATGGAAAAATAAAGTCCTTACTGTCACTACATTCTCATTTTTACAATTTCATCAAGTTAATTTGTTCAATGATAATGTCATTACTACTTATTAGATGTAGTATTTTTCTACATGGCGTTCCAATTCAATAATACAACAAGAAGTTTCTAGTTTACCTCATGTAAAAACGAGCGTTTAAACTAGGAAATCATTTATGTTGTGATTTGTGTAGGCGGGACAATAGCCTTCGGAAATGGGTTAAGTCCGATCAACGTGTTTGTGTAGGGTTTTGAACCTTAAGCTAAATTAACTGGTTGATCCCCATTTTTTTAGCTTGCAATTTGTTACCTATAGAAGTGGTAGTCTGAGTTTGTATAGGAAATTTATTTTCAGTTGAAACAAATTGGGACTTCACTTAGGGTGTGATTGAGGAGGAGATGAGACCGAGAAGCTTTCTAAATGATGCTGGTTTTGCTTGAATGCAAGGCGAGGATAAAGCGGGGGTGATAAGACCAGAACACTAATTAGACTTGGTAATTTCTTGCATGACTTGTTAATTCGATACAAAACGACATGAAAATAACGGGTTTTGGATCAACACGTTAACTAATTAGGGTCGTTATCGGGTCACCCTTTAAGAATCCGTTAATAATGAAGTTTTAACATATTTACTCGCGGGTAACCCATTAAAAAAATGTTTGTTTGGTAATTTTCAACTACTCAAAAAACCCTTACTACATTAATAGTCATAGAACTTAATCTCGCATAAGTGAGAGGAAATCCTTATCGTTGGTTAACGCTAGTGAGCAATAGTCAACGACGATCAATGGTTAAGGGTGGTTAATGTGGGACCATGATTTTTCAGGGCTAGAGTAAGGTTGATCTGAATATAGTTATGTCAGACGTTCGGTCATGGACTCACTAGCTATGGGCAGAGCTGGATCAGATGGAGTAGCAGTGCCACCATCACCCTATTCCGAGGCAGTAGGCGGGGTCCAAGCGATTTCGCCAGATGACTATGCTTGTTCCCCAAGACACGCGATCTGATCTTGATACAGACCCAATTCGGTCCTTATAAGTCTTGGAGTTTCTACAATCTAGGGATTGATGTGCGCCGCAAGTAACCATAACCTAAGAGGGTGCAATATCTACTTCTAAATATCCTCTAGGATTCTCCCGGCTTAGAACCAGGATTCTATCCTAAAAAGGTCTCTCTCCCTAAGGTATAAGTACACCAATCTAGGGTTCATCTATGGTAGTGCAATCTAAACACTTCAATTCTCTTGCCCACTGCTTGAGTATAAAATTATTCGCTAACTTAACCGTCGGAAAACCTTTGGCTGGCACACACACCTACCCCTTGGCCTCAGGCTTGGTCACAGTTGTTTACTGTTTTGCAGGTTGCTTGAGTTTGTTGTGCACAACCATCATTCATGGCGGTGCGCGAATTTGGTTCCAACGATTGATACTTTCATTGAGAGAGAACTCTTATTCCTCTTGACTAGATCACTCTACGCTATGGAAGTTATATCTAGACGATCACCTTACGGTCAAGCCACCAACTCAAATGAAAAAGATGTCTCTTTTATGGATTAGGTCTGCAATGGTGTACTAAAGATACGCACATTAGTGAAGGATATCCGTATGATTCTAAAAGACACTAGGCACTAGTCGAGTGGTAGGCTGGGGCCTAACGCCTAGGCGGCTAGGCGAGGCCTAGGCAGACTAGTCGGATTTAAACAAATCCATTATATTTCATGTAAATATACTTAAAATATATATAATTTCATCATAAACTACAAAACAAAATAGAATGACATATATATTATGAAGTATTGGAACATAAAGAAAACATAGGGAACACGCATATAATGTGTGTTCATTTAAGTATTCAACAAGACTCTTACAATTTATTGAAAAAAAATAAATGCAAAATGAAAGTCATCTATTTTCCTTCTAAGTGAGCCGCAACCTAGGCGGATACCTGGGCGAGTCTGGACGGGCTAGGCAGGTGCCTTGGCGGTTTAGGCAAGCTAGGCAGGCTACGCGGGTGCCTAGGCAGTCTAGGCACGTCTTAGTAGGTCTAGGCGCCTTTTCTTAATTTTCAAACGCCTAGGCATTAATCGGGATGGTGGCCAACTGCCTAGCGCTTAGGCGGCACTAGGCGGGGATTTTTAGAACAGTGGATCTCCAGAAGAATCTGCGATCCAAAGAACGGGCAAGACTTACCAAGCTAGAAAAAAAGATGAAGATTATCAAAGACATAATCGCCCGTTTTGAAAACTCGACTACTCAGGCTACCCCAAGGGTGACAGGTCAACATCTAAGCAGGCTGACCCAAGAACTAGTTTCAAAGGTACGCCAGGAGAAACCACAAAACCCCTAAGGCTTACCCCTTGCCTGGTATCTAGGAGGGAGGTTGTTCTCCGGCGTCAACGTATAGACGGAAAACATGAACACTTCCAAAAGGCATGGAAGGGAAGGAAGATGATGCCAGAAGGAAAACACCCCAAGATCCCCATGGTCTCCAAACTAGAAACTGCCCACTTTTTCCTCGATGACGCTTTTATTGTCAAGATGCAAATCTTTAACGCTAAGATATACCGAGTTTTAATAGACAATGGACTACATCAAGGCCATCGTAGAAATGAAGTTGCCCAGAGCTATGAAAGAAATATAAAGCCTAATAGGACGATTGGCAACCCTTCAACAGGTCCATTTCATGATCCACCGACAAGTGCAAGCCGTTCTTTACGGTGATCAAGAAGAGCAAGGGATTGCTTTAGATCGACAAATGTGAAAAAGCCTTTATGAAGCTAAAAGAATACCTTTCTAAACCCCAGTTGCTGGCCAAACTAATCAATGAAGAAGACTTATACTTATACCTCGCTGTATTTGACTGTGCGATGAGTGCAACTCTGATTCAAGAAGACACGGGGGAGCAAAAACTGGTATGTTATATACCAAACGCTATTTTAGAACTAGAGACAAGATATTAGAAAATGGAAAAGCTCATCTTGGCATTGGTAACAGCACCCAAGAAACTTTGACCTTATTTTCAGTCGTTTAGAGTGGTTTACATGACTGAGTACCGATTGCGATCTTGCACAGCCCTGACGCCTCAGTTAGAGTTATTAAATGGGCTATTGAACTAGGACAAAACAAGATAGTTTACCAGCCCAGGACATCACTAAAACATTAAGCACTGACGGACTTCGTGGCTAAGTTCACACCGGCAGCCCAAGATACTACGAATACAACAAACACCTAAAGCTTTCCAAGAAAATCTCTGCCTCTGGAAACTTTATGTTGATTGATCGTTGAATATAAACGGAGTTGGTGTAGGAATGGTTGCAGATGCCAGATGACTCCATACTCGAACAGGCTCTAAAACTCAAGTTTAAAGCAACAATGAAGTACGAGGCACTTTTGGCAGAACTCAGAGTCGCGGAAGAGCTCTGGGTATAAAAACTACTGATTAATTATGATTCTATGCTCATAGACTTATAATTAATCAGGTCATAGGGGATTATGTCGCGCGACCATCCTAAAATGGGGCTCTACCTAAGCAAGGTTAAAACATTCCTCGAAAGATTAAAAAAAAATGAAATTACACAGATCCCTTAACGAGAAAATAGCCACGTCGATGCACTCGTCGAGATAGCTTCAAATATGGATTGCTCTTCAAATATGGATTGCTTTTTCCGATGAACAATCCTTTTTGAATATTTGTAAGTCTCCAGTGTCCACGAAATGGAGTTGGAGGTGGCCGCTTTCATCGATGCTCGAGAAAGCTGGATAGACATAACCATCGACTACATACGAGACGGAAAACTACCGGAGGATCGCCACTTGGCCAGAAAGTTACAATCATCCGTAGAATGCTCTACCGCTGCTTATACTCAAGACCCCATAATTTGTGTGTCACACCAAAAGTCAGCCTGCAAGTCTTAAGTGATATCCACTCTGAAGTATGTGGAAACCATACGGGTGAAAGATCGTTGTCTCATAAAACGATGACCACAAGATACGATTGGCCTACTATGCGGCAGGATGTGACTAGCTGTACCCAAAGTTACAACAAATGCCAAAGGTATGCCTCTATGAAGCATCAACAAGCAGAAGAACTCAATACTCTTACAAGTTTATGACCATTCATGTAGTGCAGGATCAACGTGTCAGACCCCTTAAGAATGCTCAAAGGAACAAACAATGCTTGAGAGTAGCAACAAATTACTTCTAAAAGTAGATAAAAGCAGAGCCTTTAACAAGAATCACTCCACAATCGTTAAATCCTTCGTTTGGAAGAACACCAACTACCGATTCACAATATTCATAGACAACGGGCTACAGTTTACCAGCTCCGAAGTCACAGATTGGTTCAAAGAGCTTGAGATCTATCATCTTACCTCCACTTTGAGGTACCCACAAGGCAACGGTGAGATAGATGCCTTGAACAAGACCATTCTGCAATGTTTAAAGAAAAGAATAGAAAAGAAAAGCAAATGGCTAAAAGAGCTGCCTGGAGTTCTAGGCGTATCGCACGACAATCTGGAGAGCCAAGAGGGAAACACCATTCTCCATGGCCTATGAAACGGAGGCCATAATCCCAGTTCAAGTCACAATTATGCCGAATTTGCATACTGAAGAACATACCATCCTAGAAAATGCAGGGATCCTGAAGACTGATCTCGACTTTACGGATGACAGTCGAGAATGCACTCAAGTCCGGCTAGTAGCCTATTAGTAGCAAATCTGATCATATTACAATAAAGGCGTCTAGCCTAAGAGCTTGCAAGACGGGGATTTAGTCCTAAAAGAAGCTTTTGAGAACACCGAAATTCCAGGAAAAGGCAAACTCAAGGCAAACTAGGAACGATTGTACAAGATCGCCAAAGTAGGAGGCAAAAGAACCTATCATTTGGAACACATGGATAGAACTCCAATCACCAAAAAATACAACATTGCCAAGCTAAAAAAGTACTGTCTATAAATGCACTATTCGAACTATATGCGATTTGATTCCCTTCCAGGATATGTAGGCAGTCTGATTCGAATTCAATCACAACACTACCGTCTGCGTGAACAACTCATCTCTTAACGCCCTATCATAGGCTTATCATCAAAAGTGATCCTTGATGTAATTGTTATATTATATCATCTTTTTCTTAGAACTACACTAGTGATTTGATTCTCTGTCCTGGAGATATGTAGGCAATCATTTCCGGATTCAATCACACCCCCTTATCAATCAATTCGATTCAACAAAGAAGTTACAAAGTTCACTTGCTTTATGATTCAACGTTTTGCTGTCTTTCCCTTTTCAGTGATACAGGGAATATCTCACTCACCACAAACAAGGCATAAACTTTGAAAACTTTGCATGAATGCAAGTCTAAAAAAGTTCAAAGTAATACTGTCAGAGGAGCCTTTCTTAGCCCATCCTGCCTTGAACGGTTAGCAACTTAGGAGACTCGAATTGTAATAAGCACATTTACGATTGGCGAGGGCTACGGGCACATAGCGCTCTAACCTAGAAGTCCAATGTATCATCCGTCATCCGGAAAGTTTATACAACTAGCAAGATTGTGGGTTATAACATTCAAACCTAGGCTTTACGCCATTTAAAGGAATAGTCAAAAGGGCGATCTGGAAATCATCTTAAGGTGGCTTTGAACTCTGACTTTGAGTATCACTACTTCTATCCCGGATCGACATACTTAGTCAAGTATGTTATGCAACATCATATATTAGCATGTTTGAAGAGGGCATCCACACTAGGAAATCCCTAAGAGGAATTTTATTCCAATGAAGTTCCGATAAGCGGAAATGCTTTGGCTAAGCCAGCCAAGGTAGTTTGATCGAAAACACTTAGGTTCAACGCATAAGGTCTGACAAAAGGATTTAAAAAAGTGTTTCCGACCCACATGCCGATGACCAAGTCTGGAAGAACTTTTGTGTAAGCTTCATTGAAGATGGACGCACAATCCAGTCTAGGAAGAGAAAGCCCTTCCTAGACTACATTACAAGTATTGAAATCCTTGACCCAAGAACTGAGGTAAGGTAAAGAACAATTGTTGTTATTAAGTTGCTCCTTGTAGACCATTTCAAATATAAAGTGAACTTCTTAAATCCTATAAATGCATAGCTGAGCATGGAGAAAAGGATTCTTTATGGGTTTAATGTTTAATTTCTGGTACCAGAGTAAGGTGGTACTTTGACTATCACGATGAAAATACTTTACGTAAAAAAATGTTTGGGAGGTGATGTTTTTTTGAATTAGCGTTACCGAGAGGGGCTTTTGAGCTTTGCCCCAGGCCCATAAACTTACTTACATTCTGCTTTGTTGCTTATTTAATTTCTCAAAGTTTGTTTACTTTAGAAAAGTTTATCGAATTAAAATTTTTTCATAGATCAGAAGACACCAGACAATTGCGTACTATGCCTATCTTGCTGCGTTTCGAGAAAGATACTACATTGAGGGCGAGTATTCTGATGGAGATCAGCCACCGTCATCGTCCACCAACAGAGGATGGAGGAGAAAGTGGTGACGAAGAACTCACTAAGGAATGTCAACACCGCGCTAAGATTCCACCCAATAGCGAAGATGGCATGAGAGTGCTATGTGGGGAGAAACATTATGGAACAAATTGCAAAAAGCGAGGGACATTAGGATAGAATTATGGCTAAATTTGGTATTACTTAGCTTTATTTGGCATAAATTGGTAAATGCAAGGAAGGTTTTTGGTTTAAGGATTTTGGACGTTAAAAGATAAAGGAAGAAATTGGGCATGGAAAAGAAGATTTGGTTGAAACATGGAGGTTCCATGGTTTAGGAGTAACAATGACTATGAAAATCTCATAGGGGAATCAGTTATTTAAAGGCAGATCACTGGACGATCTCACCATTGAAAATGAAGAGTCTTTTGCCTAGAGATCGATGTGTGCAAGGATTGAAGCCATTCAATAAAACACGTGATTAATTCTTTGAAGAGCATGCACGTGAAATGAAGGCGTATCATCATTGCAGTTGACTAAAATGGTGCTAAAAGTCAGATCAACGCATGAAGATTAAAGACTAAAACAGTGCGTATTCCAGCTTACTTCGAAAGGCATGGTCTTTGGATAACAATCCATCCTCGAGGGGAGCAGGTTCCCTCTCAGATGCATAGTTAAGGGAAATTGTGGGGCTGTGACATTCTAGTGCTGGTGTAAGGCTGATCCGAATCAGTTACCTCAAACGTCCGGTTATCGACTCACTAGCTCCTGGCGAAGCTGGATCAAACAGAGTACCGGTTCCACCATCATCCTATTTTGGGGCAATAGGCAGAGTCCAAGCGATTCCGCTAGATGACCATGCTGTTGGAAGTATGCCCACAAAGCCACTCATTTGATGTAATAGCTTTTGGAATACTTATTGTGTTAAACTATTATATGTTTAATGAAAGGCAAAGCTTATTGTTAGTCACTATTTATTGTATTATGTGTTTAAGCAATAAGGGAATCCAAGGAATGTATTTAATCTAAGAGAGAAGTGATCTAAGTAAGTTAGACTAATGAGACCTTTCTCTTCTGTTCATTCCTAAAACGTTCCTAGCCATACAAGTTCTACATAATACTTCTAACATGGTTCTTAGCTCAGCTTTTCATACCAGAAATTGTACATTGTCCTTACTATCCTCTAGAAGTCCAATATATACTTAAATCTTAGTAAGGTGCCACTTACATGCAAAAGGAGGAGTACATCTCCAGGATGCCCGCTAACCAAAGTAAGCCCACTAAGCTCCATTGGGTCTCTAATTATACGAATCTTGGTAATAATGGTTGATTAGATACATGTTGACCAGATGTTAACCTTCGGTCAACACTGTCAATTGTAGGATCAATAACCCTAGTAATCCAATTCGAAAGATTTGCATATCAAATTTACGATTCGTAAATCCTAGGATCCTCAAATAGCACGCACAACAACATGCTATAGTTTCATAATGATCCACCGGTTGATCTTCGCATAATACAAAGGTCAAGTGGTGGCCATTTACGAAACTAAGCTCTAACAGTGGAACCACAACCAACGGATATTACAAATGGACTCAGAGCATCAAATTTAGCTTATAAGGGCAAGATCAGGTCACTAACCACGCGCCCCACCTTGTCGGAGTTTTCAATAGTCACAAAAATGGCTCAAAATTTACCAAAGGATAGATTTCAACGAGGTGAGTAAATTTCATACCTTCGCTGGAGTCCAGAATTATGGACGAAAAAAACGGTCGTCAAAGTTGCGGATCGCTAAATTATTTGTGGCTTCGTCGTGCCACCGTGGCTGCTTGCTACGGATCGGGGCCGAGGGATCTCTTCCTGGAGTTAGAAGCTATCAACTGGTTGTGATGGTTGGCGTTGCAGTGGACAAAGATGACGAGGTTGTCGTTGAGACCACTCGGCACCACCGAGTTCCACTCGCTAGAAACGAAGCCCAAACGTAGTCATATTAGGGTGGGTTATGTTTGTCGTGGCCCGCCCGGGGGGAGGGGGTGGGGGTGGTGGGATTGAGTGCTGGTGGTGGTGGGAAAAGCTTGGGAATACTCCCCAAGAAAAGGGGTCCAACATAGTCAATTGGGTCGTGTAATAGGATCAGCCTTTCTAAAAAGGGTCTGTCTCCAAAAATTCTAGGGCCTTCTATTTATAGAAGGACCAATTGATCAATTGCCCCTAATTTGCAAATAATAACTTTTTCATTACAATTCTGATTCGCGAACGATTTTTTCGCCTACACGGTCGTGAAATCAATCTATATCTATAAATACTAAGAGTGATCTTATAAGGTCTATGAATTATTGACTAATACAAAAAGCTACTTTGTACTAGCCAACTAAAATTCACAAATTAATAAAAAGAACTTTGCATACGTACGAATTACAAAATGTAAAATAGTGAAGTACAAGGACCAGATTTCACATCCCCCCTATAAAAAATTTTCTTCCTTGAAACTTTCACTACCTTTCACACTTCAAACCGTTTCCCAAAATCAGCGAACACCAATAACCAAGATTTGAATGAAAAATCATTCTCATTACACACGAAGTAATATGATATATGCGAATTTCATGGCATCATTCCAATATAATATTTTGAGTCTGGCTGAATAGCTTTCATTAATCTTTTTGCAAGGAATAATATAAGATGATATACTAGTCTAGGAGTGACTTTACACGGAAAGTAATAAATGTAAACAGGTAATTAGCAGCAGCTATATATACAAATTAACAATCAGAGATTATGTAAAAGTCAACGGTTGATTTGCCTAGCTGGGATGCTTGATATCTGGAGGAGATGGTGTCGTCATGGCTGGTGTGGGAGTGATAGATGGAGATGATGAGACTTCCCTTTTACGCCCCCGCAAGACGGTGGAGCCGTCGGTTACACCGATCTTGGACCGAAGAAATTGAAACCGAAGACGAGACAGTGGCTTAGTCAAGGCATTTGCAAGTTGATCAGTGGTGGAGACGTGGGATACTTGAAGAAGGCCACGAGTGACACGATTACAAACAAACTGAAAGTCGATATCAATGTGTTTCATTCGAGAGTGGAGTACTGGATTGGCACAATAGAAGGTTGGGCCAATGTTGTCACAGAAGATTGTAGGCTTGGTGGAAGAAGAAACACCCAGTTCGCGGAGCAATGATTGAATCCATGCAAGTTCAGCAGCGCTGCAAGCAATGGCGCGGTACTCCGCTTCAGTGGAAGAGCGAGCAACGGAACGTTGTTTTCAGGAACTCCAAGATATTAGATTTCCGCCAAGGTATATAACATATGCTGTGGTGGAGGTGCGGTTATCACGATTGCCAGCCCAATCCGCATCGGAGAAGGCATATAAAGTGGAAGAGACGGACCGTCGAAGAAAGAGGCCATGATAGAGGGTACCTTTCAAATAGCGAAGTAGACGTTTGAGAGCTTGCCAATGAAGAGATGACGGCTGGTGCATAAATTGTGAGAGCTTGTTAACCGCAAATGAGATGTCGAGACGAGTAAGACTGAGGTACTGGAGACCACCAACAAGTCGACGAAACATGGTGGCATCGGTGGGATGAGAACCATCATGAAGAACCAAGGAATCAGAAGTAGACACCGGTGTGCTAACTTCCTTGGCACCATCCATATTGACTTTAGTCAGAAGCTCCCTTATAGACTTATGTTGGGAGAGAAATAACCCACCATTAGTGGGCACAACCTCAACGCCAAGAAAGTAGTGAAGGTCCCCCAAGTCTTTGATTGAAAACTTTTTAGCAAGAGCATGGACAAACTGAGAGATAACCGAACTTTGGTTTCCTGTAACAATGAGATCATCAACGTAGACAAGAAAATATATAACAGCACCACCATTGCGAAAAATAAAAAGGGAGGCATCTGAGATAGCATTAGTAAAACCATAAGAGAGCAAAAATGAACCCAATTCCTTGTACCACGCACGGGGAGCCTGCTTGAGACCATAGAGGGCTTTACGAAGTTTGCAAACATGAGAGGGAAAATTAGAGTCGACAAAGCCGGGGGGCTGAGACATATACACATCTTCAGAAAGGGTGCCATGGAGAAAGGCATTATTGACATCAAGTTGACGAATAGGCCAGCCATGTGACAAAGTAAGGTGCACGACCACCCTGATAGTGGTAGGTTTCACAACCAGGCTAAAGGTGTCTGAAAAATCAATGCCAGGGCGTTGATGAAAGCCCTTGGCCACCAAGCGAGCTTTATATCTTTCAATGCTTCCATCAGGACGGCGTTTGATACGAAATATCCACTTACAACCAATAAGGTTTTGCCGAGGGTGAGAAGGAACAAGTTCCCAAGTGCCATTTCGGATCAATACATTAAATTCATCGGACATGGCAGCACGCCAATGAGGGTCACGTACAGCTTGAGAAACACACGTTGGTTCCAATGAGGGGAGAAGAGGGTGTTTGGTGGCAGCATATAGGTGTTTGGGTTTGAAAATGAGGTTTTTGGAATGGGTGGTCATAGGGTGATTATTGTGAGGGTTAGGTGGAGGAAAAGGTATGGGATTTTGTGAGTGAGTGGGTAGGGGAGGCGGGGCATCGTGTGGGAAAGGAGATGAAGAAAGTGGATTTGGGGAAGATGACTCTAAGAATAGGGATGGGGCATGCAAATGGCGAGACTCCTCCGAGGCAGATGATGACGTAGAATGAGAAATGGCCTGAGTAGGAGATGGGATGGCATCATGGTGGGGTGGTGTTGTGGCATGGATGAAAGGAACCGGGGTGACCGGGGGAAGAAGATAAGACCAAGTGGCAAGACTCTTTGATGACACACGAGGATAATTTGGAGCATGGGAGGAAAATGGAAAAGTGAACTCATCGAATTTGACATGACGGGATATAAACAGACAATTAGTAGACAAATCGAGGCACCGATAGGCACTTTGAGAGGTGGAGTAGCCGAGAAAGAGACAAGGGCGTGAACGGGGTTCTAGTTTATTTGAGTTGTAGGGTCTTAACCATGGAAAACATTGGCATCCAAATACACGAAGTTTGTGATAATGTGGAGTTTGTCCAAAGAGAGTGGTATACGGAGAGACGTTGGTGAGTGTTTGTGTAGGCATACGATTGATAAGGTAAACGGCAGTTTGGAAGGCATATGACCAATAGGAGAGAGGCATGGAGGCATGATGGAGGAGTGTGAGACCAGTTTCAACAACATGGCGATGCCGACGTTCAGCCATGCCATTGTGTTCGGGAGTATGAGGTGGGGTAGTAAGGTGAGTAATACCATTTGTGGCAAGGAAGTTTTTGAGTTTAACAAACTCACCACCCCCATTAGAATATAAAGATACAATTTTTGTTTTGAAGTAATTTTCAACAAGGGCTTTGAATTTAGTAAAAATAGAAAAGACATCAGACTTAAGTTTAATTGGATAAAGCCAAATATATTTGGAATAATGATCAACAAAGATAACATAATAACGAAACCCATCAATAGAAGAATAGGGAGCAGGACCCCAAACGTCACTATAAATGAGATCTAGAGGACCCTGAGTAGTGAGAGAAGAGACACCAAATGGAAGCCTATGGCTTTTATTACATTGACAAGAAACATAAGTAGACTCGACATGGGACTTGGATGACACAGGTAAGGAATTAGAGGTGATGATGTGTTGGAGAGTGCGATGATTGGGATAACCGAGACGACGATGCCATAGAGGTTGAGAGGCCACCACACCCACCATAGCACGAGGTTGAACTGTTGAATGGAAGGAAGAGTGTGGCCATACATATTCATCATCCTTATTCGGGCCTCGAAGAAGGCTCGCCCCCGTGCTTAGATCCTTCACAAGGAAAAAATCAGGAAACAATTCAATAGAGGTTTTGTTTTGTGTATTGAATTTGGAAATAGAAATTAAATCCTTCCGAATCGAAAGAACGCACAAAACATTAGATAAGGAAAAATTGGAGGGCGAGGGGGAGGGAAGGGGGTAGAACCAACATAGGTAATATGCAAACCCGTACCATTACCAATTATGATTTCATCAGGTCCTTCGTAGCTTGAATGAGAAGACAGGTTATTGACGTCCGATGTAACATGATGCGAGGCCCCTGAGTCAAGAATCCAATTAGGGGCACGAGTGTAGTTGGCAAACAATTTGTGCTGTGGAGTCAATTGAGGGCAGAATTTGGCGCTATGACCTTGTTGGGCACACCATTGACAAGTCCCATGATACCCTGTGCCAGAAGGATTAGAGCGGCGGGAGGTGGAACCATTTGAGGAACCCCGACTTGAGGAACTAAAACCAGAAATATCTCGAACGTTATTATTGTTGCATGGACCAGAGGATGATTGGGGCTGATAAATGTTGCTGTTGCGAGAGCCACGATGGAAAGAACGGGAAGTGGTAGAGTGTTGCGCAGTGTTGGCAGTGATGGGACTGGAGGAGCCAATATGGTTTTCACGTTTAAGAGCAATTTCACACTCAATAAGTTTATCATGGAGGTCCTCAAAGGAAATAGGCAGCTGCAAGTTATTTGAACTCAGGTCCAACACCGTTTAAGATGTGTATGACGAGGTCATCATCACTGATGGGAGCATCAATAAGAGCGAGTTCATCGGCAATGGCTTTGACGGCTTGGAGATATTCAGAAACGGGCTTGGAGTCATGACGCATGAGAGTAATGCGTTCTTTGAGACCCATGACACGAGATCGAGCTCGATTGGCATAAAGTTGTTTAAGTTTGTCCCAGGCAGCCTTGGAGGTTGAGGCAGATGCAATAAGAGAGACAACTTGTTCGAAAACGGATGCGAGGATGGCATGGAGCAGCAGCTGATCTTGGCGTAGCCAAAGATTATACGCCGATGTCAACGACAAGGTGTTTGATTTTTCTGGGCAGGGATATGTTCCATCGACATATCTCAGGAGATCATACCCTATGAGGAAGGCAATAAATTGAGCACGCCAATAGGGATAGTTCATGGGCGTGAGTTTGACAGGCAGTTGGGCAGCGGCGTTGATCGTAATCAACGAGTTGGAGTTGTCAACTGAAAGCAAAAAGTTGGATGGGTGGGCAGCGGAACCAGATTTGGTTGATTGCTCGTCTGACATTGTGAGCGCACAGGGTAAAAAAAAAAAAAATTGAGAAACTGCTCGTTAGAGCTTAAGGCTCTGATACCATATAATATTTTGAGTCTGGCTAAATAGCTTTCATTAATCTTTTTGCAAGGAATAATACAAGATGATATACTAGTCTACGAGTGACTTTACATGGAAAGTAATAAATGTAAACAGGTAATTAGCAGCAGCTATATATACAAATTAACAATCAGAGATTATGTAAAAGTCAACGGTTGATTTGCCTAGCTGGGATGCTTGATATCTGGAGGAGATGGTGTCGTCATGGCTGGTGTGGGAGTGATAGATGGAGATGATGAGACTTCCCTTTTATCTAACACTCCAAGGTACATGTGCTAAAACATAATACCTAAGTTCTGATACCACTAAAAGTTGTTACGCTTCGATCCCGAGATACCTCATGGACCTATACGTGATATCAGAACGTACCTATCTAACTGTCATCCCTCACTTCCGAGACATGACAAAAAACAAACTAACAGGTCAATATCGTAAGTTTTCTTTTATCACATGGCTGTATCTAACCTTTGCGTTAGATTGCCTACGTACCCAAAGACAGAATCAAGCGATTCATAATTCATATTTCTATTAAGTTGTAAAATTTCTCAAGGCATTAGCTGGCAAGAAACATAGAGTTTCAGAATCACTTAATGGAACTCAACGAGCATGATTCACTAGATTACATACTACATAACGAAACCATACAGGGTTGTGTGGGGGTGGGTTGTGTTTTTGGTGGCGAGGGGAGTAGAGTGGTGGTGTGGAGGAGCCTTGCCGTCAGACATCGCAAGGAAAAGCTCGGGAAGACTCGCCTAAAAAACAGGTCAAAACACAATCAACCAGGTCATGTACTCAAGCCAGCCTTTCTAAAACGGGGCGGTTTCAAAAAATTATGGGCCTTCTATTTATAAAAGGTCCAAATGACCAAATTGCTCTTGACTTTGCAAGATAATAACTTTTTCATCACAATGCGTTTGAGGGATCAACCTATTTAAAATATAAAAAAATACTAAGAGTGACCCCAAAAGGTCTATGAATTTTTAATGAATAATTACAAAAAAAAAAAAAAAATTGTAACTAAACTAAAATTCTCAAATTAATAAAAATAAATTCCCGTACATACAAATTACGAAATTGAAAATAGTTAAATACGGGGACGAGATTCACATCCTTTCCCCACCCCTCCATATAAATCTCATCCTCAAATTTTTTTGTACCTTTCACACTTCGAACCGTTTCCCGAATTCAGAGAACATCAATAACCAAGATTTGAATGGGAAATCATTCTCATTACTCATGAAGTAATATGATACATGCATATTTCATGGCATCACTCCCAACACTCGAAGGTATAGCTAATTGCACATAATACCTAAGCTCTGATACCAAAGTTGTCACGTCTCGATCCCAAGATACCTCCAACACCAACACGTGACATTAGAACGTACCTATCTAACTATCATTCCTCGCATCCAATAAACAAGCAAAAATCAAACCAACGGATCGAATGTGTAGTAACGTTTCTTTTCCACATGGCTGCATCTAACCTTTGTGTTAGACTGCTTACATACCCAAAGATTGGATTAGGCCATTCGTAGTTCATATTTCTGTTTTGATATTTCCCAAGGCATTAACTGGTAAGAAACATAGAGTTCTAGAATCACTGAGTGGAACTCAATGAGCATGACTCACTAGATTCTAGACTACATTACAAAATCATATGACAACTAGGGTTGCCATTTCGTCAATCACATTTATCACAATGTTTTGCACCACAATTCCACAATCACAACTAATAATTGATTCAAGGAATCAAATATGCACAATATTAACATTTAACTACGTTAATCAACCAACAAGATCAAGTACCATTTCACGAATTTAATAAGTAAATCTCCCTATTACCCTGCCTAGATTCCAAGAAATGACATTGTTACCCTAAATTCCAAACACAAATGTCTACTGTGAGCAATTTCTATTCACCAGAATCTAAGGTTATGGACTAACTCAACAAAAAATGAGTCGGGAAAGAGATATCAGACCACTCAAAGTAGTCCAACAAAGATAGGGTTCAAAACCACTCAATGAAACCAAACATGAATGGAATTCCGGACTACTCAACGGAATCCAACTAGGAAGTGGTCGCCCATCGTGGATTTACCCAACACAATCACTCCTCACAACCCTAGGTAGGCAATGATCACTCGTCACATATATACCAAACATGATCACCCCTAGAATGTGTATGGTCCCCCAAAGGGGATTAATTAATTTTTTTTAGTTTAGTATTTTTTTACATACAATGCTACGAATAATTTATTTATAAAATTATTAAATAAATTTATTTAATATTGTGATTTATTTTAGCTTTTCAAATTAATATAATTAGAGTTAAGTTATTTAAATTAGCTATTATTTTAGTTTAGAACTTTTTAAAATTTATTTAAAGACTTTGCCCAACGAATATTTTGTCGAGCAAATATTTCTTGTATTTTTTTATTTTTTTCTTTAAAACAATTGCCCAATGAATATTTCGTTAGGCAAAATATTTTTTAATTATTTTATTTCTAGAAACTCGACGAAACTGTGTCATTGAACATGCTCAATTCGTCGGGTCAAATCGTTCAATGCTCTTTTACCCGATGACTTTATTTCGTCGGGACAACTCTATTTGCCTGACGAATGGTTTTATCCGTCAGACAAACGTATGAGTGATGAGTTTTGCACGACGATCTTTGCTCGAAGGAATGTTGTCGGGCAAAATTGTAGGTGATGAAAAGGTATTTTGCACGACAAAGTTATTTTGTCTGGAAAGGGGTTTTTTTTTTTTGTGGTGTATGGATGGTTGAAAGGTCACCAAATTAAATAAATGATTTTTAGGTATGATCAAGAGATGAACGATTCTGATTATGATGTTTGGGTTTGAACACTTTTTATTTGTAATTTCTTTGTAATTCCTATAGTTTGTATGGTGAAATGATGTCACGCCGTCATTGAAGGATAAATGACTCCATACATGTAAGGATTCAAGTATAGTCATGATTTACCCACATGAAGGCTTTGTACTTGAGTGAATCGTATGGAAGAAAGATAGTATTTTTTAGATTCGAAGATGCACATACATACATAAAAATTTTTTTTTTCCATATAAAACCCAACATAATTTTTTTACTAAAAAAAAACCCAGTGACTAGGTTCCACCTAAGTGAATTCATTAATTATATATTACTTTACACATTTTACATTTTTTAGATGCCTAAAATACCCCTATTGCATATTTGATGTGCACAATTAATTCTATGCAGATTGTCAGTGACACACCTCGACCCTAAAATGGGGCGTGCTGGCCGTCACGTGAAAGTGACGTAACCATGTGCACAGTGCGGAAGTAATAAAGAATAGAAATTTACGGATCAATTAAAACCGAAACACTAGCAATACTAGTGTAAAAGAAGTGTGAATTCCACTAATACAGAGCATAAAAGTCTACGTGCAGTCAAGCAGAAGTACTAAATAGAAATAACACTCGAAGATGGTCCTATATAAGTGAACTCTGTCAGAACGTCCGATGAGCTCCTCGTATGCCACCAACGAACACTACCTAATACCTGGAGGGGCGAAAAACAAAGTTGAGTGGGTCAGAAACAAATCTTTTCAAAACCTTTCTTTCCTAAAAAGTTATAAACCCTCGCCGTAAAACCTGTATAATTTCCCAGAAATAAAGTATATACTCATATATATAATTCTCAAAATCCTGATGGAAAATATGTATGTATGAAAGTACGTATGCAATGCCAAAGTATCATAACTGAATGTCAAAGCATAACTCTGTGAATGTGATTGAATACTAAATATCAACTCAGCCCTCGGCTGTATATAGCTCATAACAATCTCATCAGATCATATAGCTCATAATCATCTCAATCATATCATCATATATATACCCTGCACACACATCAATACCACATTTAGTGGTCTGCACAACATCACTGAATATAAACTAATATGCTCTAGTGCTACGATCACGTGAAGACTGAGCGATAAATCGCGGGTCACCTATGAGTCGAACCCATCCATAGTGGCCTATTCGACAGGACTGAGCACCTAACTTGGATCCAAGGCGAGCATACGGTGCGGGAGGTGAACATCACGTGAAGGACCGAGCCCCTTTCTGGGTGGGAGCACTAATATCAGTGTGCAGGTTTATGAGCTCTAATCATATCACATCACATCATATCACATCATTCGTTCTCAACAACTAGTAAATAAATTTACCTGCCACTTACCTGTGCGTCCTCAGCACCAACATCAATATAAGCAATCAATAACGCATAATAAATAAATAGATACTTTGCATGGCATTTCATATCACATTTCATATAAATTGATTTTCTGGGAAAAAAACATTTATATAGGTATATACGGAAAACAAATGCCCATTGATTGATAAGTAGCCGGGTCGTAACCCTCGTGCCTAGCCTGGCTACGCTCGTCCTCCGGATAGGTCTCGCCTATATGAGATGTAACTGAAATAACGTTAATTAACGCCCATAATCGAAACCTTAGAAATAACTTCTCAAACATTGCTCAAATTGGGTATATGAATATACCACTGTGGTCTACACAATCTCAGGAACATCCCCATATTTTTAGAAAAAATTTTCGACCTCCCACGTACCGCCACACGCCGCCACGTGATCTGCACACTGACGGCGTCAATTAACGCCGTCAGGAATATTCCGTTAAAATCCAACAGTAATAGTTAAAGATGACTGACGGCGTCAGCATATTCCGTCAAGACTGACGGAATATTCCTTGTCTTCTCTGGCGAGTCGCTGGTCACCGGCGACTGTTCGCCGGTTTCTGGAAAAATTTCCAACTATGGTTTCTCCTTCATTTTTGCACCATTTTCTACATACTTTATACCAAAATGAAGATCTCACAAAGATGAACACATCCATACCTGACTCAACCCCCAACTCGCTGGCGATTCGCTGGAAAAACCCTCGATAATTTCGGCCAAAACGAAAACTCCCTGATCTCGCTATTCCGACGTCCAAAAGCTTCAAACGAACTACTCCGAGCTTTCTTAGGACCTCATAAAGCTTCATATGAGCTCAAAATCCCCTGAAAAATAACATTTCATGTGTGCATGAACAGTGCACAAATCGGAGGGTAAGGTTTCACGGGGTTTTCGAAGGTTCCAGGTTCTAAAACTTATACTAATGGCTTTCTAGTACCACAAGGAACACAAATATACGTACCTTAGACTCGATCTGCCAGGTTTAGGGAGGATTTGTGTCTCGTCCGTACAAAAACCAAGAGGGAGAGAGAGAGTCTGTGAGGTAGGGAGAGAGTGAGTATGGGAGTGAGAGAGAGGTAGAGTGACTCTGTGTGTGTGGGTGTGGTCCAAATACAACCAACACTCAAGGTAAAAACACACACATACCTTAATTAATGCCTAGAGGCATTTTCGTCATTTCACGTCTGCCGTACAAAAAACTCCGGGATGGGCCGTTACAATCTACGCTCCTTATAAAAATTTCATCCCCGAAATTTACACAACCAGAACCATCCACTAGTATTCATAAAACAACCTCGGGTACATCTCTCTCATCCTATCCTCTGTCTCCCACGTCGCTTCTTCCATCGAATGGTTCCTCCACAAGACTTTAACCAAATGTACTGTCATGTTCCGCAGAACCTTTTTTTTCCAATCAAGTATCGTCACCGGCTCCTCATCATAAGTCAAACCTGAACTGATCTCTAAGGGTTGATGAGGTATCACATGAGAAGGATCTGCCACATAGTAACGAAGCATCGATACATGAAACACATTATGTACCTTAGGCAGCTCTGACGGTAACTCAAGTCTGTAAGCAACTTCACCAACTCGCTTGGTGATCTGATAAGGTCCGATGAATCTAGGACTTAGCTTGCTTTTCTTCCCGAATCGTACTACACCTCGCCACGGTGATAACTTCAGAAATACCTAATCACCAACCTTGTACACTCAATCAGTGGCGTGTCTATCTGCTAAACACTTTTGGCAATCTTGGGCCGCTTTCATATTAGACTTAATAACCTGAATGTTCTTAGTAGTCTCATCCACTAACTCAGGGCCCACTAAAACTTGTTCACCAACCTCTGACCAACATAAAGGTATACGACAAGGCTTGCCATATAATGCCTCAAATGGCGCCATACCAATACTCGAGTGAAAGCTGTTGTTGTAGGCAAATTCCATCAAATCCAACCGCTTATGCTAAGCGTCGCCAAACTGCAACACCGAAGATCTTAGCATATCCTCCAAACTCTGAATTGTCCTCTCAGAATGTCCATCTGTCTGAGGATGATATGACGTGCTGTACAGTAATCTCAAACCCAAAGCTTTCTGGAACGCTATCCAAAACTTAGAAGTAAATCTTGGATCTCGATTTGAAATAATACTCACAGGAACTCCATGATACTTGACAACCCTCGTGATGAACAATTCAGCCAACTTGTTTAAAGAATACTTTTCCCTCACAGGAATGAAATGCGCTGACTTAGTAAGTCGATCAACAACCACCTAAATTCCATCATAGCCGTTTTGTGTACGAGGAAGCTTGTACACAAAATCCGTAGTAATATTTTCCCATTTCCACTGTGGAATGGGAAGTGGCTGTGACAAACCAAACGGCTTCTTTCTTTCGGCTTTAACCTGCTAGCACACAATACACCTACTTAGATACTCATCAATTTCCCTTTTCATACCTGGCCAATAATAAAATGGCCTAATGGTATGATACATCTTAGTTCCTCCTGGATGCATCGCATAAGCTGAAATATGTGCCTCATCAAGAATTGCCTTCTTTAATTCCTCATTATTTGGCACGTACATCCTATTTCCTTGCATAAGCATACCATCCGTCTCTCTAACTCTGAGATCTTTCTTTTTCCCTTGATTCCTTAAATGAATTAGCTCTTGAATCTCTTCATTATTCATCTGAGTCTCGAGTATACGATCAATCAGAATAGGCCTAACTTGGAAACTAGCAAGTAAGGCTCTTTCTTGCTCTACAAGTAAGGCTCTTTCTTGTTCTACCACAACTTTTTCTTGTTCTTCCAATTCCAATCTCACTCCAGTAGACCTCAAATCTACAAGAAGAGGAACATGATAAGCATACAAAGCATTAACCCGACCTTGAGATTTCCTACTCAAAGCATCAGCCACCACATTAACACGTCAAGGATGATACTCAATCGTGCAATCGTAGTCACTTAGCAACGCAATCCATCTCCGCTGACGAAGATTCAAATCTTTTTGTGTGAACAGATACTGGAGACTCTTGTGATCTGAGAAAATCCTACACTTCTCACCATAGAGATAGTGTCTCCAAATCTTCAAAGCGAAAATAATGGCTGCCAACTCCACATCATGTGTAGGGTAATTCATCTCATGAGGCTTTAACTGACGCGAAGCGTAAGCAATTACCATACCATGCTGCATCAACACGCATCCCAAGCCATTCAAAGAAGTATCACTGTAAACCTCAAAATTACCACTATCATAATAAAAAGTCAAAACAGGTGCATGAGTGAGATAATACTTCAACTGCTGGAAACTCTGCTCATAATTATCATCCTACTCGAATTTAACTTCCTTCCTGGTCAACCTCATTAGTGGTAAAGCTATAACTGAGAAATCTTTAACAAATCGCCGATAATAACCCGCTAAACCAAGGAAACTCTGTACCTCGGTGACGATTCGCGGCTGTTCCCAATTCTCCACAGCTGCTATCTTCTGAGGGTCTACCCGAACACCCTGAGTTGAAACAACATGCCCCAAGAAAGCAACTTGATCTAACCAAAATTGGCACTTACTGAACTTAGCATATAACTGATGTTCCCTCAGCTTCTTCAACACCAAAGTAAGATGTCGAACATGGTCTGCTTTTGACTTAGAATACACCAGAATGTCATCAATGAAGACAATGACAAATCTATCCAAATACTGTTAAAACATCTTGTTCATCAAACCCATGAAAGCTGCTGGTGCATTCGTCAATCTAAATGGCATCACAAGAAACACATAATGACCATAACGAGTCCTGAAAGCAGTTTTAGGAACATCGTCGCTCCTGATCTTCAACTGATAATAACCAGACCTTAGATCAATCTTAGAAAATATGCAGGCACCTCTGAGTTGATAGAAAAGATCATCAATACGAGGCAAAGGATAACGATTTTTAATCGTCATCTGATTCAATTGCCTGTAATCAATGCAAAGCCTCAAAGTACCGTCTTTCTTCCTTACAAACAAAACTGGAGCTCCCCAAGGTGAGGTACTAGGTTGAATGAAACCTTTATCAACCAATTCTTGTAATTGAATCTTCAATTCTCTTAACTCGACAGGAGCCATACGATAAAAAGTTAAAGAAATAGGATCAGTACCTGGTAATAAATCAATAGCGAACTCCACCTCTCTGTTTGGCGGCAATCCAGGTAAATCATCAGGGAAAACATCAGAAAAGTGTCTGACCACCTTGACATTTTCCACGCTAACCGGAGCATCATCATCTAGTACCACGTGAGCCAAGTACCCTTAAGAACCTCTCTTTAGTAACTTTTTGGCTCTCACGGTTGATATGATTCCATGCCTCAATCCATTAGGTTCACCAAAGAATGTAACCTCAAGTAATCTATGACGATGAAAGGCCATTGATTTCCCGTAACAGTCAATCTTAGCATGATTGCAATGCAACCAATCCGTGCCTACGATAACATCAAAATCCACAATGTCTAGCGGAGTGAGGTTAGCAGGCATAACCACATTCTCCACTATTATGGGACAACCTAGATACACATAATCTACATAACACTTTTCCCCTATAGGCATAGCAAACTCTAACTCATACCCAAGAAGGGAAGATTGAGGTTGTATCAATTGAGCAAACGTATGAGAAATCACAGAATGAGTAGCACCACAGTCAATCAACACTTTAGCATAATGACCAAGAATATTTAACGTACCCATGATCAAATCTGGATTGTTCTGAGCATCCGCAGCAAAATGTTGTTGATATGTCCCTGGTTCTGCTGCCTCCCTTTGCCTCTGCTGGTATGAACTCCTCGCCCCTGAGGATTACCCCCTGTCCAGACTGACTATACTATCTCGAAGACCCAACTCCACTAGTAGTAGCATCAACCTGCTGAGACTGTCCTCCAGAATGCCACTGGGATCCACCAGCTGAAAACTGCTGCTGAGGCATATATCATCCAGAATACTGCTGTGGAGGCATATATCCTCCAGAATACTGACCATGACTGCCCTGCTGATAGGGATCCTGGGGGTACTGGTACTGTCTCGAAGAATAAGGAACAGAATCCCCCTGATAGTGGTATGCACCACCACGACCTGTATAGGTATAACCACCATGTCTTGAAAACTGCTGAGCTGGAGCTGGCGGTGGTAAAGGAGGCTGCTCAGGTGTCTGCTGGCTTTGAGGACAAAACTTAGCTTGATGTCCCTCCTAACCACAAGTAAAACAACCACTGCTACTATTTCGACATTCCCCTAAATGTCGACTACCACACCTACGGCACCAGGGTACATTTCCTCTACCAAAGTTCCCCTGCCTCTGGGATCTGGAATCTCTGAAGAACCTACCACCTTCTCTTTGACTTGTGGAACTGAAACCTCATTGGAAGAACTAGAACTAGTCCCACTGCGCTTAAAGCTCTGAGTCTGGCGAGGCCTTTGTAAGAAATGACTTTTACCCTTATCCTTATTCTGATTCCCATTTTTCTCTTCCTCTTCGCTATCCCTAGGCAAAGTCTCAGAATCCTCAATCTGAAGTAAAGCTTCATAAAACTCATGATAAGTAGTACAAGGAATCGCAGTCGTAATGGTACGCCATTTCTTCTTAGTGCCTAACTTAAAACGACGTAGCATCTCAATCAGATTAGCAGCACCTTCCGGATGATAACGAGATAGATCAGTAAATTTCCTATAGTACTCATTAGCTTACAGCTTCTTCTGCCTCAAACTAGTGAACTCCTGTTTCTTACGATCAATGTAAGCATGAGGAATAAATCTCTTGTAGAACAACTGCTTAAATACTTCCCAATCTCTAGATTCTTCCTAAGGTAACTCATCAGCCAACTGCCCCCACCATGAAGCTGGTTCCTTACCCAAAAACTATGAAGTCGTCTCGACCCATCTGTCCGGAGACAGTTTCTCCTGACTCTGCATCAGCCTAAAAGTCTTCTCAATATGCATCAACCATTTCTCTGAACCCTCAGGACCTTCATTCCCCACAAAAGTGGTTATTTTCAAATTATGAATCGACTCCAGAGGGGTCCGCTGAGGCAGGCGAATAACTGACTGAATAGTATTCGTTATAGCTTCCCCTAACTAAGCTATATCAGGGAAACTAGGTTCAGCTGAATGACGTGGCTCTCTACGAGGCGGCATAGTTCTGACAGAAACACCAAGATAATTAGAATATTCACAAGATATGCAGGACTACCAAACCTATGCTCTGATACCAAACTGACACACCCCGACCCTAAAATGGGGCGTGCTGGCCGTCACGTGAGAGTGACGTAACCATGTGCACAGTGCGGAAGCAATAAAGAATAGAAATTCACGGATCAATTAAAACCGAAACACTAGCAATACTAGTGTAAAAGAAGTGTGAATTCCACTAATACAGAGCATAAAAGTCTACATGCAGTCAAGCAGAAGTACTAAATAGAAATAACACACGAAGATGGTCCTACATAAGTGAATTATGTCAGAACGTCCGATGAGCTCCTCGTATGCCACCAACGAACACTACCTAATACCTGGAGGGGCGAAAAACAAAGTTGAGTGGGTCAGAAACAAATCTTTTCAAAACCTTTCTTTCCTCAAAAGTTATAAATCCTCGCCGTAAAACCTGTATAATTTCCCAGAAATAAAGTATATACTCATATATATAATTCTCAAAATCCTAATGGAAAATATGTATGTATGAAAGTACGTATGCAATGCCAAAGTATCATAACTGAATGTCAAAGCATAACTCTGTGAATGTGATTGAATACTAAATATCAACTCAGCCCTTAGCTATATATAGCTCATAACAATATCATCATATCATATAGCTCATAATCATCTTAATCATATCATCATATATATACCCTGCACACACATCAGTACCACATTTAGTGGTCTGCACAACATCACTGAATATAAACTAATATGCTCTAGTGCTACGATCATGTGAAGACTGAGCGATAAATCACGGGTCATCTACGAGTCGAACCCACCTATAGTGGCCTATTTGACAGGACTGAGCACCTAACTTGGATCCAAGGCGAGCATACGGTATGGGAGGTGAACATCACGTGAAGGACCGAGCCCCTCTCTGGGCGGGAGCACTAATATCAGTGTGCAGGTTTATGAGCTCTAATAATATCACATCATTCGTTCTCAACAACTAGTCAATAAATTTACCTGCCACTTACCTGTGCGTCCTCAGCACCAACATCAATATAAGCAATCAATAACGCTTAATAAATAAATAGATACTTTGCATGGCATTTCATATCGCATTTCATATCACATTTCATATAAACTGATTTTTGCATGGCATTTCATATCGCATGTCATAACCCCCGTGCCTAGCCTGGCTACGCTCGTCCTCCGGATAGGTCTCACCTATATGAGATGTAACTGAAATAACGTTAATTAACGCACATAATCGAAACCTTAGAAATAACTTCTCATACATTGCTCAAATTGGGTATATGAATATACCACTGTGATCTACACAATCTCAGGAACATCCCCATATTTTTAGAAAAATTTTCCGACCACCCACGCACCGCCACGCGCCGCCAGGTGATCTGCACACTGACGGCGTCAGTTAACGCCATCAGGAATATTCCTTGGAATATTCCGTGAAAACCCAACGGTAACAGTTAAAGATGACTAACGGCGTCAACATATTCCGTTAAGACTAACGAAATTTCCAACTATGGTTTCTCCTTCATTTTTGCACCATTTTCTACATACTTTATACCAAAATGAAGATCTCACAAAGATGAACACATCCATACCTGAGTCAACCCCCAACTCGTCGGGGATTCGCCGGAAAAAGCCTCGATAATTCCGGCCAAAACGAAAACTCCTCGATCTCGCTATTCCGATGTCCAAAATTTTCAAACGAACTACTCTGAGCTTCCTTAGGACCTCATAAAGCTTCCTATGGGCTCAAAATCCCCTGAAAAAAACATTTCACGTGTGCATGAACAGTGCACAAATCGGAGGGTGAGGTTTCACGGGGTTTTCGAAGGTTCCAGGTTCTAGAACTTATACTAATGGCTTCCTAGTACAACAAGGAACACAAATATACGTACCTTAGAGTCGATCAGCCAGGTTTAGGGAGGATTTGTGTCTCGTCCGTACAAAAATCGAGAGGGAGAGAGAGAGTCTGTGAGGTAGAGAGAGAGTGAGTACGGGAGTGAGAGAGAGGTAGAGTGACTCTGTGTGTGTGGGTGTGGTCCAAATACAACCAACACTCAAGGTAAAAACACACACATACCTTAATTAATGCCTAGGGGCATTTTCGTCATTTCACATCCGCCATACGAAAACTCCGGGACGGGCTATTACATTGAGGAGAGAGTTAATGATTTTGCAAAAAGGAAAATAAGATACAAACATGTTATTTGATTCAAAATGTGTGTATATATATATATATATATACAAACATGTGTGTGTGTGTATTTATATAATTAGACCATATTAATTTACCTACCTACTATTTGAAATGTTCATCTCCAATGATGCAAAATATTGTATACCAACAACAAAATATTGCATAAACTTAGGAATTGGATCGTGCTTTTGATTTTATCTTTTACCTAAAAACAATCATATACATATTATGACACACCCCGACCGAGATCGAGGCGTGCTGGCCGTCACGTGAGCGTGACGTAACCATAAGCATAGTGTGGAAGCAAGATTAATAAGGGAAATACGAACAAATTAAAACCGAGCAACTAGCAATCCTAGTTAAGATAGCATGCTAGTGCGAGAATAAGTGTGAATTACACATCCAGAGCTTAACTAGCCTAAGTGCAGTCAAGCATAAATGTACTGATTAAACAACACCCGAAGGTGGTCCTACATGAAGGATGTCTGTCAGAACCCCCGTTGAATCCTCGTAAGCCACCAACAAACGCTACCTAATACCTGGAGGGGCGCAAAACAAAAACGTGAGTGGACAAAAACAAAGGTTTTCTACGATATCAAAAGCATTATCCCCTCGCTGGAAAACTTGTATACTTTCCCAGAAAAATAGGATACATATATATGTATATAAATATAATTCAAAACCATGCTCAATGTATCCAAAACCACATAAATATATGTATGCCACCCTTATGCCATGCCCAATGCCTCATAATATCACAAATATAAGCCAGGTGATGCAATTCAATATAACTCATATACTACCGAAGTCACCTGACGTGATCTATACGGCGAAATCTAGAGCTCATTTCAATCATATCTCAATCTCATATCTCATCACATAATTCATCATGTATATATGTCACATATCTCATCATATCTCATCAAGTATATACATATCTGCACACGAGTCTGAACCACCTCACGTGGTCTGACCGACAGGACTGGTTATAAAAATAATAATACGCTCTAGTGCTACGATCACGTGAAGACTATGCGATAAATCGCAGGTCACCACGAGTCAAACCCACTGAAAGTGGTCTATACGACAAAACTGTGCACCTAACTTGGATCCAAAATGAACGTGTGGTGCGGGGGGTGAACATCACGTGAAGGACTATGCCCCTAACTCTGGGCGGGAGCACTAATACCAGGGTGCAGATTAATGAGCTCAATATGCATCACAATATCACCATCTACCTCATAACCATTACCAGCATGATATACTCACCTGTAGCTTACCTGGCCTTCGTAGCACCATGCAACAATATGCATTATTATGGTAATGCATATGCTAATATATAATACGAGCATTACATGGCATTTCAAATCACATTTCCTTTAAAATATATATACTGAAAACAAAAGCCCACTCACTGGTATGTCGTTGGGTCGTAACCCCCGTGCCTAGCCTGGTTACGCTCGTCTTCCGGATAAGTCTCGCCTATATGAGAAACAACTATATAGGCGTTATTTTAAAGCACATAAACAAAACTAGGTAACAACTTCTCATACAATGCTCAAATTGGGTATATGAATATACCACCATGATCTACACAACCTCACGAACATCCACATATTCTTAGAAAAATTTTCCGACCACCCACGCGCCGGCCAAGGCAAGACCAGACGCGCCCTCACGTGCGGCCATGGGCCAGGCACACTGACGCCGTCAAGTTTATACCAGGGAATATTCCGTTAAGTCCTAACAGAATCCGTCCAAACTAACTGATGGTGTCAGAATATTCTGTCACCTTCAACCTTCAGACTCCGGCGACCGTCGTCATCGTCAAAAAACCAGAAAAACTTTAAAACTTTATATCTCCGTCAATTCTCATCCAAAAAGCATGAAACTTGTCCCAAATTAAAGCTTATAACGAGAGGAACAAGATTTTACCAATTTCAAACTCCAATGATCACGGGATCTCGTCGGAGAACCCTCAAAAGTCCGGCCAAAACTTTAAACTTGGATATCTCGATATCCCGAAGTCCAAAAACCTCCAACGAACTACTTCGAGCTTCGTAAGGACCTTCTTAAGCTCCCTATGAACTTGAAATTTCCAAAAACACAAGGTTTAAGGTTTGCATAAACAGTACCCCAAATCGGGGTTAAGGTTTTCACGGGATTTCAAAGGTTTCCTTACTTGAAAATGGTACCAATCGATTCGTCTGAGCTTCACGAACACAAAGGTGACCTTAGAATCCTCGATCCATCACGATTCAAAAGGTTTTGGGTTTGAGTCCGTACAAAAGAGAAGAGAGAGAAAGAGAGCACGGGAGAGGAGAGAGAGAGAAGGAGTTGGAGTGTGTGTGTGGTCCAAATTGAGTCACCAATCAAAACCAATAATTCTCTAACTTCTAATTGGGTCCAACTAATTAGGATCTACAATTAAATGGCCCCTAACAAAGTTTAAACCACACAACCAAATTTAACGTCCAAGGGCATATTCGTCTTTTCACATTATCGCTACGAAAATTCCGGGATGGGCTGTTACATATTACTTTATATATTTTTACCAAAAAAAGTCCCTAATAGGCTAATATATGTAATAATACATGAAAAATAATTTACCTACCATGTGTACAAAAATGTTATTTGATTCAAAATATATAATCTAGGTTTTCTCAAAAAAAAAAAAAAAAAAAAAAAAAAAAATATATATATATATATATATATGTGAGATCCCACATCACCTAGGGGAGTGGATCATGTGAGCCTTATATGTATATTCCCATCTCTACCTAGCGCAAAGCCTTTTGGGAGCTCATTGGCTTCGAATTCCGTAGGAACTCCGAAGTTAAGCGAGTTTGCGCAAGAGCAATCCCAGGATGGGTGACCCACTGGGAAGTTCTCGTGTGAATTCCCAGAAAAAAAACCGTGAGGGTGTGGTAAGGGCCCAAAGCGGGCAATATCGTGCTACGGCGGAGTCGTGCCCGGGATGTGATGGAGGCCCGGGCCGGGATGTGACTATTTGGTATCAGAGCCTAACCCTGGCCGCGTGTGTGCGGACGAGGATGTCGGGCCCCTAAGGGGGGTGGATTGTGAGATTCCACATCGCCCAGGGGAGTGGATCCTATGAGCCTTATATGTATATTCCCATCTCTACCTAGCGCGAGGCCTTTTGGGAGCTCATTAGCTTCGGATTTCGTAGGAACTCTGAAGTTAAGCGAGTTCGCGCGAGAGCAATCCCAGAATGGGTGACCCACTGGGAAGTTCTCGTGTGAGTTCCCGGAAACAAAACCGTGAGGGTGTGGTAGGGGCCCAAAGCGGATAATATTGTGCTACGGCGGAGTCGTGCCCGAGATGTGGTGGGGGCCCAGGCCGGGATGTGACATATATATATATATATGTATATATATATACACATATATATATTATATAATTGGAACAAATTAATTTACCTACCTACAAATTAATTTCCAATAATTTACCTACAAAACATTATACCTCGTGTGTAATATAATATCTTTTTTTCACTAATACGTGGAGAATAATTTATCCATAACAACAAGAAATATAATTTGATGTATTATATTGAAATATATTATGTCATACCTATATTTATACAACAATAAAATGTGCCTAATATATGTAACAATACATGAAAAATAATTTACCTACAAGTTAAATGACACACCCTGACCCGAAAGTAGGGCGTGCTGGCCGTCACGTGAGAGTGACGTAAGCATGTGCACAGTGCGGAAGCAAGATTAATCTAAAAGATACGAACAATTTAAAGCCATGCAACTAGCAACCCAAATCAAGATAGTGTGCTAGTGCGAGAATTAAGATGGTTTACACAACCAGAGCATAAATGATCTACGTCCAGCCAAGCAAAAAGTACTAAATAGAGATAACACCCGAAAGTGGTCCTACATAAGTGAATTCTGTCAGAACGTCCGATGAGCTCCTCGTATGCCACCAACGAACACTACTTAATACCTGGAGGGGCGAAAAACAAAAAGCGTGAGTGGGCAAAAACAAATATTTTCAAAACCTTTCTTTTCTCAAAAGTTATAACCCCTCGCCGTAAAACCTGTATAATTTCCTAGAAATAAAGTATATACTCGTATATATAATTCTCAAAATCCTGCTGGAAAATATGTATGTATGAATATATGTATGCCATGCCAAAGTATCATAACTGAATGCCATATCATAACTCTGTGAATGTGATTGAATACTAGAAATCATCTCAGCCCTCGGCTGTATATAGCTCATAACAATCCCATCATATCATATAGCTCATAATCATCTCAATCATATCGCATATCTCATAATCATCTCAATCATATAGTATATCCTGCACACACATCAATACCACCTCTAGTGGTCTGCACAACATCACTGTATATAGAATAATATGTTCTAGTGCTACAATCACGTGAAGACTGTGCGAATGATTCGCGGGTCACCTACAAGTTGAACCCACTTATAGCGGCCTATTCGATAGGACTGTGCACCTAACTTGGATCCAAGGCAAGCATGCGGTGCGGGAACTGAACATCACGTGAAAGATTATGCCCCTAACTCTGGGCAGGAGAACTAATATCAGTGTATAGGTTTATGAGCTCTAATCACATCACATCACATCATTCATTCTCATCATAACTAGTATATAAACTTACCTGCCACTTACCTGTGCGTCCGCAGCACTATCATTATTATATGTAATCACTAATGCAAAATAAAATATAAAGATACTTTGCATGGCATTTCAAATCATACTATTCTTTAAATTCACTTTATGGGAAAAGCAAGTATATAGGTATATACGGAAAACAAAAGCCTACTCACTGATAAGTAGCCGGGTTGTAACCCCCGTGCTTAGCCTGGCTACGCTCGTCCTCCGGATAGGTCTCGCTTATATGAGAAGTAACTGAAATAACGTTAATTAATGCACATAACCAAAACCTTAGAAATAACTTCTCATACATTGCTCAAATTGGGTATATGAATATACCACCATGATCTACACAACCTCACGAACATCCTCATATTTTTAGAATAATTTTCTGACCACCCACACGCCGGCAAGGGCACTGCCCTACTCGCCCCTACGCGCGACTACGTGATCTACACACTGACGGCATCAATTAACGCCGTCAGGAATATTCCGTTAAAACCCAACGAAATCGGTCCAAACTAACTGACGGTGTTAGCATATTCCATCAAAATTGACGGAATATTCTCTTTCTTCTCCGGCGACTGTTCGCCGGTTTCTTGAAAAACTTCCAAATATGGTTTCTTCTTCATTTTTGCACCATTTTCTACGTACTTTATACAAAAATGAAGATCTCACAAAGATGAACACAACCATACTTGACTCGACCCTTAACTCGCTAGGGATTCATCGGAAAAAACCTCGATAATTCTGGTCAAAATGAAACTCTTCGATCTCGCAATTTCGACGTCCAAATTCTTCCAACGAAGCAGTCTGAGCTTCGTAAAGACCACATTAAGCTCCCTATGAGCTTAAAATCCCATGAAAAACAACATTTCACGTGTGCATGAACAGTGCACAAATCGGAGGTTAGGATTCACGGGGTTTTCGAAGGTTCCAGGTTCTAAAACTTGTACTAATGGCTTCCTGAGATCATAAGGAACACAATTATACTTACCTCAGTCTCGATCTGCAAGGTTTGAGATGGTTCTTGGGTGTGTCCATACGAAAAAGCCGAGAGGGAGAGAGAGAGAGAGAGTCTGAGAGATAGAGAAAGTACGGGAGTGAGAGAGAGAAAATGAGTGATATGAATGTGTGTGTGTCTGTGTGGTCGAAATACATCCAACCAAAACAATTGGACCACCCCCAAACTTAAAAACACACGTACCTTAATTAACGTCCAAGGGCATTTTAGTCTTTTCACACATTCGAGAATAATTTTCCAAGACGGGCTGTTACAATCTACCCACCTCATAAAAATTTCGTCCCCGAAATTTACATAACCAAAACCATCCATTAGTACCCATAAAACAATCTTGGGTACATCTCTCTCATCCTGTCCTCGGTCTTTCACGTCGCTTCTTCCACTGAATGGTTCCTCCATAAAACTTTCACTAAATGCACTATGTTATTTCTCAAAACCTTTTCTTTCCAACCAAGTATCATCACCCGTTCCTCATCATTGGTCAAATTTGAACTAATCTCTAAGGGTTGATGAGGTATCACATGCGACGGATCTGAGACATAGTGACGAAGCATTGAAACATGAAACACATTATGTACCTTCGATAGCTTTGACTGCAACTCAAGCCTATAAGCAACTTCACCAACTTGCTCGATGATCTGATAAGGTCTGATGAACCTAGGACTTAGCTTGCCTTTCTTCCCGAATCGTACTACACCTCGCCACGTCGATAACTTCATAAATACCCAATCACCAACCTTATACACTCGATCAGGGGTATGTTTATCTGCTAAACTCTCTTGGCGATCTTGGGCCGCTTTCATATTAGACTTAATAACCTGGATGTTTTGAGTAGTCTCCTCCACTAACTTAAGGCCCACTAAAACTCGTTCGCTAACCTCTGACCAACATAAAGGTGTACGACAGGGCTTGCCATATAATGCCTCGAATGACGCCATACCAATACTTGAGTGAAAGCTGTTGTTGTAGGCGAACTCCATCAAATCCAACCGTTTATGCCAAGCGTCGCCAAACTGCAACACCGAAGATCTTAGCATATCCTCCAAGGTCTGAATCGTCCTCTCTGATTGTCTGTCTGTCTAAGGATGATATGCCGTGTTGTACATTAATCTCGAACCCAAATCTTCCTGGAATGCTATCCAAAAATTAGAAGTAAATCCCGGATCTCAATCTAAAATAATAATAATACTCACAGGAAGTCCATGACACTTCACAATCTTCGTGATGAACAACTCGGCTAACTTGTTCAAAGAATACTTTTCCCTCACAGGAATGAAGTGCGCTGACTTAGTAAGCCGATCAACAACCACCCAGATTCCATCGTAGCCATTTTGTGTACGAGGAAGCTTGTACACAAAATCCATAGTGATATTTTCCCATTTCCACTATGGAACGGGAAGTGGCTGTGTCAAACCAAACGGCTTCTTTCTTTCGGCTTTAACTTGCTGGCACACGATACACCTACTTACATACTCAGCAATTTCCCTTTTCATACCTGGCCAATAATAAAATGGCCTAATGGTATGATACATTTTAGTTCCTCCTGGATGCATCGCATAAGCTGAAATATGTGCCTCATCAAGAATTGCCTTCTTTAATTCCTCATTATTTGGCACGCACATCCTATTTTCTTGCATAAGCATGCCATCCGTCTCTCTAACTCTGAGATCTTTCTTTTTCCCTTGAATCCTCAAATGAATTAGCACTTGAATGTCTTCATTATTCATCTGAGTCTTGAGTATACGATCAATCAGAATAGACCTAACTTGGAAACTAGCAAGTAAGGCTCTTTCTTGCTCTGCCACAGCTTCTTCTTGTTCTTCCAATTCCAATTTCACTTCAGTAGACCTCAAATCTACAAGAAGAAGAACACGAGAAGCATACAAAGCATTAACCCGACCTTGGGATTTCCTACTCAAAGCATCAGCCACCACATTAGCACATCCAGTGTGATACTCAATTGTGCAATCGTAGTCACTTAGCAACTCAATCCATCTTCGCTGACGAAGGTTCAAATCCTTCTACGTGAATAGGTACTGAAGACTCTTGTGATCTGAGAAAATCTTACACTTCTCACCATAAAGATAGTGTCCTCAAATCTTCAAAGCAAAAATAATGGCTGGCAACTCTAAGTCATGTGTAGGGTAATTCATCTCGTGAGGCTTTAACTGACGTTAAGCGTAAGCAATTACCCTACCATGCTGCATCAACACGCATCCCAAGCCATTCAAAGAAGCATCGCTGTAAATCTCAAAATTACCACTATCATCAGGAAAAGTCAAAACATGAGCATGAGTGATATAATACTTCAACTGCTGGAAACTCTGCTCACAATTATCATCCCACTCGAATCTAACTTCCTTCCTGGTCAACCTCATTAGTGGTAAAGCCATAACTGAGAAATCCTTAACAAATCGTCGATAATATCCTGCTAAGCCAAGAAAACTCCGTACCTCGGTGACGGTTCGTGGCTGTTCCCAATTCTCCATAGCTGCTATCTTCTGAGGGTCTACCTGAATACCCTGAGCTGAAACAACATGCCCCAAGAAAGCAACTTGATCTAACCAGAATTGGCACTTACTGAACTTAGCATACAATCGGTGTTCCCTCAGCTTCTTCAACACCAAAGTCAGATGTCGCACATGATCTGCTTTCGATTTAGAATACACCAGAATGTCATCAATGAAAACAATGATGAATCTATCCAAATACTGTTGAAACACCTTATTCATCAAACCCATGAAAGATGCTGGGGAATTCATCAATCCAAATGGCATCACAAGAAACTCATAATGACCATAACGAGTCATGAAAGCAGTTTTAGGAACATCGTCCCTCCTGATCTTCAACTGATAATAACCAGACCTTAGATCAATCTTAGAAAATATGCAAGCACCTCTGAGTTGATCAAAAAGATCGTCAATACGAGGCAAGGGATAACAATTTTTAATCGTCATCCGATTCAATTGCCTATAATCAATGCAAAGCCTCAAAGTACCGTCTTTCTTCTGAACAAACAAAACTGAGGCTCCCCAAGGTGAAGTACTAGGCTGAATGAAACCTTTATCAACCAATTCCTGTAACTGAGTCTTCAATTCTCTTAACTCGACAGGAGCCATACGATAATGAGTTAAAGAAATAAGATCAGTACTTGGAAGCAAACCAATAACGAACTCCACATCTCTATCTGGTGGCAATCTAGGTAAATCATCAGGGAAAACGTTAGAAAAGTGTCTGACCACCTTGACATTCTCCACACTAACCGAAGCATCATCATTTAGTACCACGTGAGCCAAGTACCCTTGACAACCTTTCTTTAGTAACTTTGTGGCTCTCACAGCTGAAATAATACCATGCTTCAATCCACTAGGCTTACCAAAGAATGTAACCTCAGGTAATCCAGGACGATGGAATGTTACTGACTTCCCATAACAATCAATCTTAGCATGATTGTAATGCAACCAATATGTGCCTAAGATAACGTCAAAATCCACAATGTCTAGCAAAATGAGGTTAGCAGGCATAACCACATTCTCCACTAATACGGGACAACCTAGGTAAACATAATCTACATAACACTTATCCTCTCTAGGCATAGCAAACTCCAACTCATACCCAAGAGGTGAAGATTGAGGTTGTGTCAATTGAGCAAACATACGAGAAATTACTGAATGAGTAACACCACAATCAATCAACACTTTAGCATAATGACCAAGAATATTTAACGTACCCATGATCAAGTTTGGATTATTTTGAGCATCCTGCAGTGAAAGGTTGTTGATACGTCTCTGGCTGCTGTCTTCCTCTACCTCTACTGGCATGACCTCCTCGCCCCTGAGGATTATGCCTTTGTCCTAACTGACTATACTGTCTCGAAGACCCAACTCCACTGGTAGTAGCATCAACCTGCTGAGACTGTGCTCCAGAATGCTACTGTGATCCACCAGCTGAATACTGCTGCTGAGGCATATATCCTTCAAAGTACTGCTGTGGAGGCATATATCCTCCTGAATACTATCCATAACTGCCCTACTGATAAGGATCCTGGGGGTACTGGTACTATCCCGAAGAATAGGGAACGAAATCCCCCTGATAGTGGTATGCACCACCACGACCCATCTGGGTATAGCCACCCTATCCTGAAAACTGCTAAGCTGGAGTTGGCGGTGGTAAATGAGGCTGCTGAGACCTCTGCTGGCCTTGAGGACAAAACTTAGCTAGATGTCCCTCTTGACCACAAGTGTAACATCCATTGCTACCTCTTCGACATTCCCCGAAATGTCGACTATTGCACTTACGGCACAAAGGTGCATTTCCTCTACCAAAATTTCCTTTCCTATGGGATCTGAAATCTCTGAAGAACCTACCACCTCATTTCTGAACTGCAGAACTGAAACCTCCATTGGAAAAACTAGAACTAGTTCCACTGCGCTTAAAGCTCTGAGTCTGGCGAGGCCCTTGTGAGAAATGACCTTTACCCTTATCTTTATTATGATTCCCATTTTTCTCTTCTTCTTTGCTGTCGCTAGGTAAATTCTCAGAATCCTCAATCTGAAGTAAAGCTTCATAAAACTCATGATAAGTGGTACAGGGAATCGCAGTCGCAATGGTATGCCATTTCTTCTTAGTGCCCAATTTAAAACGACATAGCAGCTCAACCAGATTAGCTGCAACTTCCAGATGACAACGAGATAGATCAGTAAATTTCTTGTAGTACTCATTAGCTGACAGCTTCTTCTGCCTCAGACTAGTAAACTCTTGTTTCTTACGATCAATGTACGTAGGAGGAATGAATCTCTTATAGAATAACTGTTTAAATACCTCCCAATCTCTAGATTCCTACTGGGGTAACTCATCAGCCAACTGTCCCCACCATGAAGCTGGTTCCTTACCCAAAAACCATGAAGTCATCTCGACCATCTGTCCGGAGATAGACTTCCCTGACTCTACATCAGCCTAAAAGTCTTCTTAATATGCATCAACCATTTCTCTGAACCCTCGGGACCTTCATTCCCTACAAAAGTGGTTATTTTCAAATTATGAACCGACTCCAGAAGGGTCCGCTGAGGCGGCCGAATAACTGACTGAATAGCACTCGCTATAGCTTCCCCTAACTGAGCTATATCAGGGAAATTAGGTTCATCTGAACGATGTGGCTCTCTACGAGGCGGCATAGTTCTAACAGAAACACCAAGATAATTAGAATATTCACAAGATATACAGGACTGCCAAACCTATGCTCTGATACCAAACTGACACACCCTGACCCGAAAGTAGGGCGTGCTGGTCATCACGTGAGAGTGACGTAACCATGTGCACAGTGCAGAAGCAAGATTAATCAGAAAGATACAAACAATTTAAAGCCATGCAACCAGCAACCCAAATCAAGATAATGTGCTAGTGCGAGAATTAAGATGGTTTACACAATTAGAGCATAAATGGTCTACGTGCAGTCAAGTAGAAAGTACTAAATAGAGATAACACCCGAAGGTGGTCCTACATAAGTGAATTCAGTCAGAACATCCGATGAGCTCCTCGTATGCCACCAACAAACACTACCTAATACCTGAAGGGGCAAAAAACAGAAAGCATGAGTGGGCAAAAACAAATCTTTTCAAAACCTTTCTTTTCTCAAAAGTTATAACACATCGCCGTAAAACCTGTATAATTTCCCAGAAATAAAGTATACACTCGTATATATAATTCTCAAAATCCTGCTGGAAAATATGTATGTATGAATATGTGTATGCCATGCCAAGGTATCACAACTTTGTGAATGTGATTGAATACTAGATATCATCTCAGCCTTCAGCTGTATATAGCTCATAACAATCTCATCATATCATATAACTCATAATCATCTCAATCATATCGCATATCTCATAATCATCTCAATCATATAGTATATCCTGCACACACATCAATACCACCTCTAGTGGTTTGCACAACATCACTGTATATAGAATATTATGCTCTAGTGCTACAATCACGTGATGACTGTGCAAATGATTCGCGGGTCACCTACAAGTCGAACCCACTTATAGTGGCCTATTCGACACGACTGTACACCTAACTTGGATCCAAGGCGAGCATGCGGTGCGGGAGGTGAACATCACGTGAAAAGACTATGCCCCTAACTCTGGGCAGGAGCACTAATATCAGTGTATAGGTTTATGAGCTCTAATCACATCACATCACATCATTCATTCTCATCATAACTACTATATAAACTTACCTACCACTTACCTGTGCGTCCGCAGCACCATCATTATTATATGTAATCACCAATGCATAATAAAATAAATAAATACTTTGCATTGCATTTCAAATCATACTATTCTTTAAATTCACTATCTGGGAAAATCAAGTATATAGGTATATACGGAAAACAAAAACCCACTCACTGATAAGTAGCTGGGTCGTAACCCCCGTGCCTAGCCTGGCTACGCTCGTTCTCTGGATAGGTCTCGCCTATATGAGAAGTAACTGAAATAACGTTAATTAACGCACATAACCAAAACCTTAGAAATAACTTCTCATACATTGCTTAAAATTGGGTATATGAATATACCATCGTGATCTACACAACCTCACGAACATCCCCATATTTTTAGAATAATTTTCCGACCACCCATGCGCCACCACGCGCCGGCAAGGGCACCGCCCTACGCGGCCCCACGCGCGGCCACGTGATCTGCACACTGATGGCGTCAGTTAACGCCGTCAGGAATATTCCTCAGAATATTCCGTTAAAACCCAACGGAATCCGTCCAAACTAACTGACGGCGTTAGCAGATTCTGTCAAAACTGACGGAATATTCTCTTTGTTCTCCGGCGAGTCGCTGGTCGCCGGCGACTGTTGGTCGATTTCTGGAAAAACTTCCAACTATGGTTCGTTCTTCATTTTTGCACCATTTTCTACGTACTTTATACCAAACTGAAGATCTCAGAAAGATGAACACAACCATACCTGACTCAACCCCTAACTCGTCGGGGATTCGCCGAAAAAAGCCTCGATAATTCTGGTTAAAATGAAACTCTCTGATCTCGCAATTCTGACGTCCAAATTCTTCCAACGAAGCACTCCGAGCTTTGGAAGGTCCTCCGTAAGCTCCCTATGAGCTTAAAATCCCCTGAGAAACAACATTTCACGTATGCATGAACAGTGCACAAATCGAAGGTTACGATTCACGAGGTTTTCGAAGGTTCCAAGTTCTAAAACTTGTACTAATGGCTTCCTGCGATCACAAGGAACACGAATATACTTACCTTAGTCTTGATCTGCAAGGTTTGAGATGGTTCCTGGGTGTGTCCGTACGAAAAAGCTGAGAGGGAGAGAGATAAAGAGTTTGAGAGATAGAGAGAGTATGGGAGTGAGAGAGAGAAAATGAGTGATGTGAATGTGTGTGTGTGTGTGTGTGGTCCAAATACATCCAACCAAAACAATTGGACCACCCCCAAACTTAAACACACACGTACCTTAATTAACGTCCAAGGGCATTTTAGTCTTTTCACACCTTCGAGAATAATTTTCCAGGACGGGTTGTTAAAGTGTTATTTGATTCAAAATATATAATACGGATTTTGTATAATTTTTTTTAATAATTGGAACAAATTAATTTACTTCCCAATTAATGCAAAATATATATATATATATATATATATATATATTACAAAAAAGGTAAATTTTTGGTATGATATGGATACAATTAATGCAATACAATAGTTTATATATTTTATTTCACTTTTTCTACAACTTTTAATTTGGAATAAATTTAGGGATTTGGGAAAGTGGCATGGGTGTAAATAAATTGTATTAGTAGGTCAATAGTGTACCGATGTGGTTGTAGATTTTAAACTTGGGCTTTTATTGGACGTTTATATGTAGATTGACACACCCCGTCCCGAATGAGGGTGTGCTGGCCGTCCTCGTGAGAGTGACGTAACCATTTACACAGTTCGGAAGCTTAAAAATACAATTGTGAATTCTGTCAGAACACTGTTGGATTCCTAGTGGCCACCAAAGCTCTGCTATCTCGAACCTAGAGGGGCGCAAAACAAAATTGAGTGGGTCAGCAATAATTCTTTTCAAAACCTTTCCTTTCAAAAGTTATAACACCTCGCCGTAAAACCTGTATAATTTCCCAGAAATAAAGTATATACTCATATATATATATATATATATATATATATATATATATATATATATTTCTCAAAACGCGCTGGAAAATACGCATGTATGAAAGTATGCATATGCCATGCCAAAGTATCAACTGAATGCCAAAGCATCCCTGTGAATGTGATTGAATACTCAAATATCATCTCAGCCCTCGGCTGTATATAGCTCATATCATACTCAACAATTCATATAACTCATAATCATCATAATCAAATCATATATATACCCTGCACACACATCAATACCACCTCTAGTGGTTTGCACAACATCACTGATAATAAACTAATATGCTCTAGTGCTACAATCACGTGAAGACTGAGCGATAAATCGCGGGTCACCTACGAGTCGAACCCACCTATAGTGGCCTATTCGACAGGACTGAGCACCTAACTTGGATCCAAGGCAAGCATGCGGTGCGGGAGGTGAACAACACGTGAAAGACTAAGCCCCTCTCTGGACGGGAGCACTAATATCAGTGTGCAGGTTTATGAGCTCTAATCATATCACATCACATCACATTTAATCACATTTCATCATTCGTTCACAATAACTAGCATATAAGCTTACCTGCCACTTACCTGTGCGTCCTCAGCACCGACATTAATATAAACATTCAATAATGCATAATTAAACAAATAGATACTTTGCATGGCATTTCATATCGCATTTCATATCATTTTTCATTTAAACTGATTTTCTGGGCAAAACTCATTTATATAGGTATATACGGAAAATAACTGCCCACTCACTGGTATGTAGACGGGTCGTAACCTCCGTGCCTAGCCTGGCTACGCTCGTCCTCTAGATAGGTCTCGCCTATATGAGAAGTAACTGAAATAACGTTAATTAACGCACAAAGATGAAACTAGGTAATAACTTCTCATACAAAGCTCAAATTTGGCATATGAATATACCAACGCGATCTACACAACCTCACGAACATCGTGATATTTTTAAATTATTTTTCCTAGGGCTCACGCGCCCTCACGCCGGGGAGGCCACGGCCTCACACGCCCCCCCACGCGCATCATCTTCAACCTCCAGACGCCGGAACAGTGCCACCGGTGCCGGATTCTGGGCAGACCTGCAACTGCCCTTTTCTCGTTCGTTTTTGCATCATTTTCCATGAAATTTTCACCAAAATGTCACAAATCATGAGAGGAAGAAGGTTATACCTTCAAAAACCTCGAAAAAGCTTCGAATCACGACGGAGCAAAATCTCAAAAATCGGCCACTTTCGAACTGGGGTTTCCGACATCCAACTCGAGCCAACGATACACTCCGAGGTTCGTGAGGGTCTCACAAAGCTCCCTATGAGCTTGGATTGTCCTAAAACAAAGCCAATAAAAAGTTGATGAATAGTACCTAAATCAGACCTCGAGTTTTCGACGTGAAAATGTACGAGTTCTTACCTAAAACTGGTGTCGATGGGTTCGTATGGACCTCAGGAATACAATGGAGTCATTTTCTGCTTCGATCCGTGAAGATTCTGGGGTCCTTGGGCATCATCCGTACATGAAGGAAGAGAGAGAGAGAAAGTCAAGTTTGAGAGAGAGAGAGTGACGAATAGAGAGAGAGGGTGAGTGTGTGAGGTGTGCTATTAATCAACAATCAATTGTCAAGGACTTTGATTGGCTCTAATTAATTTGGGTAGTGCACCGTTGGACCAATTTTCACACACATACATACACACATGTCAATAATCTCCGCTAGGGTATTTTCGTCCTTTCACATCCCTAGTGACGTAAATGTCGGGACGGGTCGTTACAATCTACCCACCTTATAAAAATTTTGTCCCCGAAATTTACATAACCAAAACCATCCACTAGTACTCATAAAACAACCTCGGGTACATCTCTCTTATCCGATCCTCTGTCTCCCAAGTAGCTTCTTCCACTGAATGTTCCTCCACAAAACCTTAACCAATTGCACCATTTTATTCCTCAAAACCTTTTCTTTCCAATCCAATATAGTCACTGGCTCCTCATCGTAAGTCAAATCTGAACTAATCTCCAAGGGTTGATGAGGTATCACATGTGAAGGATCTGAGACATAATGTCGAATCGTCGACATATGAAACACATTATGTACCTTAGACAGCTTTGACGGCAACTCAAGTCTATAGGCAACTTCACCAACTCGCTCGATGATCTGGTACGGCTCGATGTACCTAGGACTCAACTTTCCTTTCTTTCCAAATCGAACAACACCTCTCCAAGGTGATAACTTCAAAAATACCCAATCACTGACCTTGTACACTCTATCAGTGGCATGTCTATCTGCCAAACTCTTTTGGCGATCTTGGGCCGCTTTCATATTAGACTTAATAACCTGAATGTTCTGAGTAGTCTCCTCCACTAACTCAGGGCCCACTAAAAGTCGTTCACCAACCTCTGACCAACATAAAGATGTACGACAAGCTTTCTCATAAGGTGCCTCAAATGGTGTCCTACCACTACTCGAATGAAAGTTGTCGTTGTAGGCAAATTCCATTAAATCCAACTTTTTAATCCAAGCGTCACCAAACTGCCATACCGAAGATCTCAGTATATCATCCAAAGTTTGAATGGTCCTCTCTGTTGTCTGTCTGTCTGAGGATGATATGCTGCACTATAAAGTAATCTTGTATCCGAAGTTTCTTGAAAAGTTACCCAGAACTTAGAAGTGACCAACATACCCAAAAAGCTCAACAGATCCGTAAGTCCAAATCTCTTTTCCATAAAACAAATAATTAACCGTTGCACTTGTCTGGAAAGGTTGCTGATCTTCACTGGAGTAAAATACTCTGACTTAGTAAGCCGATCATCTACCACCTCAAATTCCATCATAACCGTCTCGTGTACGAGGAAGTTTGTACACATAATCCATAGTAATATTTTTCCATTTCCACTGTGAAACGGGCAGTAACTGCATCAATCCAAAAGGCTTATTTCTTTCCGTTTTAACTTGCTGACATATGATACATTTACTTACATACTCAAAATTTCTCTTTTCATATCCGGCCAATAGTACATGATCGAATGGTATGACATATCTTAGTACTCCCAGGATGCATTGTAGAAGCTGAACAGTGTACTTCGTCCAAAGATTGCTTTCTTTAGTTCCACATCATTAAGCACATACATCTTGTTCTCTTGCATAAGCATGTCATCTGATTCTCTAACTCTGAGGTCTTTCTTTTTTCTCGATATTCTTTGCCTCAATTAATTCCCGGTTTCTTCATCAATCATCTGGGCATCGAGTATACGATTAATTAAAATAAGCCTAACTTGGATACTAGCAAGCAAGGCTTCTTCTCGTTCTTCTATTTCCAACTTTACTCCAGTAGATCTCAAATCTGCAAGAAGAGGAACATAACAAGCATACAAAGCATTTATTCTCACGAGAGTCTTCATATTAAGTACATCAGCCCAAACATTTACATGATCACCTGGTCGTGCAATCATAATCACTAAGCAACTCAATCCACCTTTGTTGCCTAAGATTAAGATCTCTCTGAGTAAACAGATATTGGGGACTCTTATGATCCATATAAATCTTACACTTTTCTTCATAAAGATAATTTCTCCAATTCTTCAAAGCCAAGATGATAGCGATTAATTCCAAATCATAATTAGGGTAATTCACCTCAGTGAAGAATAAGCAATTACCCTACCCTTTGTATCAATACACATCCCAAACCATTCAAAGAAGCATCCTTATAGACCTCATAATTCCCGTTATCATCTGAGAGTGCTAACACAAGTGCATGAGTGAGGAAATACTTCAACTGTTGAAAACTTTGCTCACCATTTTCATCCCACTCAAACTTAACCTCTTTTCTCGTCTATCTCGTCAATGGCAAGCCAATGACTGAAAAATCTTTCACAAACCGTCCATAATAGCCTGCTAAGCTAAGAAAACTCCGAATCTTAGTCACGGTTCCCGATTGTTCCAAATTCTCAACTTCTGCTACCTTTTAAGAATCCACTTGAATACTTTAAGTAGATATAACATGTCCCAGAAATGCCACTTGATTCATCCAACATTGGCATTCGCTAAACTTAGAATACATCGACGATCCCTCAATCTTTGTAATACCACTTTAAGATGTCTAGCATGCTCTGCTCTAGTCTTAAGTATACCAGAATATCATCAATGAAAATGATAACAAACCTGTCGAGATATTCCTGGAATGCTTCATTTGTCAAACTCATAAAATTCGTCAATCCGAATGGCATCACCAAAAAACTCATAAAGACCATAACAAGTTCTGAAAACCGTCTTAGGGACATCATCACTCTTAATCTTCAATTGGTAATAATCAGACTTCAAATCAATCTTTGACAATACACAGGCACCTCTAAACTGATCAAACAATCATTAATACGTGGTAATGGATAACGATTCTCAATCGTTACCCGATTTAATTGTCCATAGTCAATGTATAGCCTTAATGTCCACATTCTTCCTCATAAATAAATTGGGCTCTCTACGACGACATACTAGGTTGAATGGAATCTTTATCAACCAATTCTTGCAACTGACTTTTCAATTCCCTTAACTCATCATGAACCAAATCTCTAATATAAGGTCCGTACCTAGAAACAAATCAATAGAGAACTCCACATCTTTGCTTGGCGGCAATCCAGGTAAATTCTCAGGGAAAATGTCTAACCACCTTGACCTCTTCCACACTACTCAGAGCAATATCTCTTAGTACTGCATGAACTAAATATCCTCGGCAGCCTTTCGATAACGATCTCTTTGTTCTCACAGCAGATATAACGGCATGCCTCACTCTATTTTGCTCACCCACAAAGTAACCTCTGGTCATTCAAGTCGATGGAAAGTAACTAATTTCCCGTAGCAATCTATCTTGGCACGATTATAATACAACCAGTCTGTGCCTAAAATCACATCCAAATCCACAATATCTCACGGGATATGATTCACTGGCATAACAATATCTTCCACCATCACTGGATACCCTGAATAACACCATACCAATGTAGGATGACCTACCTGCTTACTCGCTTAACGAATCCAACAATAAGTTATGGATATTACGGTCTGCAGCCTGCAATAACGATAACTCACTGTTGTCTCGATAAGTAAGCAACAATCCTCAAGGGTGCAACATTACCATCTTGCTTTTCATTAGAAATACATATGCACGACTCGATCGTGCTTCATCATTACTCTCTTTGGCAACATCATCAATAACAAGAAATATATCAGCCGGAGTCAGCTAGTATGACCTGTATGGCTGAATCTATAGCTCGTCCACCCAGCCGGAGTCATCTAATGTGACCTGTGCGGCTGTACTCATAACTCATCGATCAATGCTAGTATATAAGTCGGAGTCACCTCTTGTGACCTGTACGACTCTAATCCTGCACACCACGGCTCATCTAACCATAATTACTAGATCCAGGTACCTGCTGGATCAGCGCTAGTGGTGGCAAAGAAGACTGTTGGGGCATTTACTGATTATGGGGACAATTTGCAGCTCTATGTCCCATTTATCCACAAGTAAAGCATCCACTACTTTCCACTTACACTCTCCAAAGTCTCTACTATAGTACCTACGGCACAAAGGCACATTTCCTCTACCAGAGTCACCCTGCCTCTGAAATCTAGGACCTCAGTAAGTCTACCACCTCGCCTCTGACCAGTGGTACTAAAACCTCCGCTGGGAGAACTAGAACTAGCTTATCTTCTTTTTGAAGCTCTGAGTCTTTCAAGGTCCTTGAGACGACGGATCTTTACCTTTATCATCTTTCCTCTGATTCAATTTTATAAACTCTTGCTTCCTACAATCAATATATGCTGGAGGAATAAACCTTTTCTTAAACAATTCTTTAAACAACTCTCAAACAGCTGTTTCCTCCGATGAGGTCTTATAAAACTCCTATCTCCACCAGGATGCAAATTCAATACTCAGAAACTAGGTAGTCATCTCGACCTACCTTGCAAAAGAAAGATTCCCTTGACTTTGCATAATCCGAAACGTCTTTTCCAAATGATTAAGCCATCGACTTGCTTCCTCAGGTCTTTCATTTCCATAAAGTGATTCAGCATCAACTTATAACCAGTCCTAAGAGAAAAATCCTTTGGGTAATAGACTGAATCACATTAGTACTAGCTTCCCATAACTGAGCTAAATCGGGAAAACTAGACTCAACTGAACGACGTGGCTCTCTACGAGGCGGTATAGTTCTGACAAAAGACACTAGGAAATTCTCAAGATACACAGGACTACAACCTAGGCTCTGATACCAACCGACACACCCCGTCCCAATGAGGGTGTGCTGGCTGTCATCGTGAGAGTGACGTAACCATTTACACAGTTCGGAAGCTTAAAAATACAATTGTGAATTCTGTCAGAACACCGTTGGATTCCTAGTGGCCACCAAAGCTCTGCTATCTCGAACCTGGAGGGGCGCAAAACAAAATTGAGTGGGTCAGCAACAATTCTTTTCAAAACCTTTCTTTTCAAAAGTTATAACCCCTCGTCGTAAAACCTGTATAATTTCCCAGAAATAAAGTATATACTCATATATATATATATATATATATATATTTCTCAAAACCCCCTGGAAAATACGCATGTATGAAAGTATGCATATGCCATGCCAAAGTATCAACTGAATGCCAAGGCATCCTTGTGAATATGATTGAATACTCAAATATCATCTCAGCCCTCGGCTGTATATAGCTCATATCATACTCAACAATTCATATAACTCATAATCATCATAATCAAATCATATATATACCATGCACACACATCAATACCACCTCTAGTGGTCTGCACAACATAACTGATAATAAACTAATATGCTCTAGTGCTACAATCACGTGAAGACTGAGCGATAAATCGCGGGTCACCTACGAGTCGAACCCACCTATAGTGGCCTATTCGACAGGACTGAGCACCTAACTTGGATCCAAGGCGAGCATGCGGTGCCGGAGGTGAACAACACGTGAAAGACTGAGCCCCTCTCTGGGCTGGAGCACTAATATCAGTGTGCAGGTTTATGAGCTCTAATCATATCACATCACATCACATTTCATCATTCGTTCACAATAACTAGCATATAAGCTTACCTGCCACTTACCTGTGCGTCCTCAGCACCGACATTAACATAAACAATCAATAATGCATAATTAAACAAATAGATACTTTGCATGGCATTTCATATCGCATTTCATATCATTTTTCATTTAAACTGATTTTCTAGGCAAAACTCATTTATATAGGTATATATGGAAAATAACTGCCCACTCACTGGTATGTAGACGGGTCGTAACCTCCATGCCTAGCCTGGCTACACTCGTCCTCTCTCGCCTATATGAGAAGTAACTGAAATAACGTTAATTAACGCACAAAGACGAAACTAGGTAATAACTTCTCATACAAAGCTCAAATTTGGCATATGAATATACCAACGCGATCTACATAACCTCACGAACATCGTGATATTTTTAAATTATTTTTTCTAGGGCTCACGCGCCCTAATGCGCCGGGGAGGCCACGGCCTCATGCGCCCCCCCACGCGCATCATCTTCAACCTCCAGACGCCGGAACAGTGCCACCGGTGCCGGATTCTGGGCAGACCTGCAACTGCCCTTTTCCCGCTCGTTTTTACATCATTTTCCATGAAATTTTCACCAAAATGTCACAAATCATGAGAGGAAGAAGATTATACCTTCAAAAACCTCGAAAAAGCTTCGAATCACGATGGAGCAAAATCTCAAAAATCGACCACTTTTGATTTGGGGTTTCCGACATCCAACTCGAGCCAACGATACACTCCGAGGTTCGTGAGGGTCTCACAAAGCTCTCTATGAGCTTGGATTGTCCTAAAACAAAGCCAATAAAAAGTTGATGAATAGTACCTAAATCGGACCTTGGGTTTTCGACGTGAAAATGTACGAGTTCTTACCTAAAACTATGGGTTCGTATGGACCTCAGGAATACAATGGAGTCATTTTTTGCTTCGATCCGTGAAGATTCTGGGGTCCTTGGCCGTCATCCGTACATGAAGGAAGAGAGAGAGAGAAAGTCAAGTTTGAGTGAGAGAGTGACGGATAGAGAGGGAGGGTGAGTGTGTGAGGTGTGCTCTCAGTCACCAATCAATTGTCAAGGACTTTGATTGGCTCCAATTAATTAGGGTAGTGCACCATTGGACCAATTTTCACACACATACATACACACATGTCAATAATCCCCGCTAGGGTATTTTCATCCTTTCACGTCCCTAGTGACGTAAATGTCGGGACGGGTGGTTACATAGATGGATTTTTATCTAGGAATCATGAATTGTGAGGGCCAAAATCTAAAACACCCTTTTTCCATTTTAACCAGCTTCATTGCTATATATATATATATATTGTTGTAGGCCTATTTGATTGAACGATCTAGGGTTTAGAGAGAGAGGGGGGGCCGGCCACAATTAGAGAGAAGAAAGATTGATTTAATTGTGAGGTGTGTTTGATTCACCCCATTGTGCCTTTATTGATAGTAGTAGGATAGGTAAATACCTTTCCTTTAGGATTACAACATTTAATAGGTAATCTACTCCTAATAGGAATATAAGATATTGTCCCATATTCTCTAGGATTTACACAATCTCATTCCTATTCTAAATATGACTGCAACACTCCCCCTTGAGTGTGTAAATACTCAACAAACCATCGCATCAGATCTTCAGCAGATAAGCTAGAATAGTTGATGAAGTCATCAGCACAACAGGTGGTCGCAAGTCTCAAATTTAATTTGAAGTATGCATTTGTAAAAACTCACAAAAACCTTACTATGGTAAAACCCAAGATAGGCAAAACGCATAGGCTAAGGAGAAAAGTTGATAGGAGCATATTTATGGGACTTAGTTAGCTTGTTTCTTTGCATTTAGTGAGTTAGTTTCCATTTATTATAGTGATTTAAGCTATTTTCGTGTGTTTGTAGGTTCAAATGGCAAAAGTTGGTAAGAAAGTGTATTTTGGAGCATTTTAGAGCAGTTTTGGGCTTGGAATGGATATCACATGCGTGGAGCAAGGTGGATGGACGAATTTGAAGTTCAAGAGAGGCTAGGAATGTGCAAGAGTTGAAGAAATTAATTCAAGACATTGAAGATAAGGAATCAGCTCAAAAGAATGAGACATTATCCAAACTGCCTTATCTTATCCAAACCTTATCCTAACCTTATCTTATCCTTATCTTATCCAACCTAGTCTTATCTTATCCTAATCCTTTTTCACCTTAATTCCAGCTACAAAGGGGAGTTCTTGTCAGACTTGGACACATAAAAATATGATTCTAGAAGCCTTATCTCCTCTCCTAAAAATCTGGCGCCTGGACCCTTTCTAGAATGTCTAGAAGCTTGCCGCACCTCTCTCTCATTTTCCTCTTTGGTTTCTGCAATATAGCTGACCTTTTCCTTATGGATTTAAAGTGCTAAAATCCTTTTCCTAAGCTACTTTTGTGCCGCACCTAAGCCTATATATATATGTATATTTTCTACCGCAAAAACCACCACCCTCTACCATCAGATCACCACACCATCCACCACACCTAAGAGCCATACAGAGACAAATCTAGTGAAATTAAGCACTTTGTGCTGCTGCTTTGCAAGGAAGGAAAGAGATGAGACCCTAGGAGTCGTGCCTCCCATTCAAGACGTGGGATTGTTGGAGCGTTTCTAGGTGTATTCTATCTTTTGCTTCCAATGTTTAAATTAATTTATCTTTGTTTTATTGCGAACATGAGGAACTAATTTCTTTTTAGCTAGGGGAAAATTCAAAGCCATGGACATATGCTTTATATGAATTGATTACCTCCAGTTATTGTTTCTTAAATCATGAATGGGATTCACTTATCTGTTTGATTGATAACTTATTCTTGTGTGTTGATTAAGGAGGCCTACTTAGTTTGCATGCATGAATTTGATGCTAGAATATAAGGGAGTTTCACGTAATCGTTATGAACTTATATTTGCAAGTAGTAAAAGTCACTAGTCATGATTGTGTTAAGTGAATTCTTGGCAGGAGTATCATGCTTTTCATAGTTACAAATGCCTTGTCAATGCTTACGATTTTCACAAAGCTTAATGATCTTTGATTGTATCTCTATTATGCTGTTCATGTAGGGAACTATTGAAGAATAATTTAGTTGCCGATGCGTTGTCCATCCAATTCAATGACTTAAGGAAAATCTGAAGGTTAATTAGTGCTGTTCACGGTTAATCTGGGGCGTTGAGATTCATGGTTTAAAGGAATAATAACTGGAAATCGATTTGTGTTGCATAAGTTTCATGTGTGGAGAAGGACCCTCTAGCTAGCTTATCACCCATCTATTCACCCCAAATTCGTGCAACTTTGTTTAAGTTTACAATCTGCTTGTTTTTACCTTAATTTCGTCCAAAACCCAATCCCCCTTTACTTGGTTGTGTCTTTTAGTTAGAATATGTCCAATTTTGTGTCTTTTATTATTTTGAGTCAAGTTAAAGTTAGAATTCGTTCAAAGTTTTCTTTAGTGTCTAGTTTGAGTCTATTTGATTATTTTGTGCTGTTTTGAGTCTCTTTAGTTTGTTTCGAGTTCTTTGAGTCTAGTTAGGTGTTTTTCAGCCTAGTTTTGTGTTTTTGAGTCAGTTTTAAGTAGATTAGCAATCCCTCCTAATCCCCAGCCTAGAACGATCTCTACTTACATCTTTACTACAATTGTCAATAAAAGGGTTTAATTTGAGTGCTAGTTTATAACACATCAAAAGTAAGAAAATATGCATAATGTCTAAAACAAACTTCAAAATGGACGAAAGTAGTGAGCTCAACGAAGTATGATCATCCCAGGATGGGTGCCTCATTAAAACCTCGTTAGGTAGCAAAAACCCAATGGACGTGCCTAATCGTAGGAAAAAAAGTACATTAAGATCATGTGAGTATGCTTCTAGATACTCCCCCTGAGTTAGACATAACTTCTAAATAAGAGAACTACAAGCGATTCAACTCAGATAGTTTACGCATACCGATTCCTTGGACGAACTTCTAAAATGTAGACTTGGGCAATGACTAGGTGAAGATATCGGCCAGGTTGTCCTGGGAACAGATTTTCTTGACTTCAATGTTCTGATGATGTTGCTGCTAGTGTGAGTAAAAGAACTTCGGTGCTATATGCTTGGTGTTGTCTCCCTTGATGTATCCCTTCTTCAACTGCTCGATACATGCTGCATTGTCTTCAAAGATCATCGTAGGAAGGTCAACGACTGATGTAAGACCACTAGTGCTTCGAATATGTTCCATGACTTCTCTTAGCTAAAAGCACTCACGATATGCTTCATGCAGGGCGAGAATCTCAGCATGGTTAGACGAAGTCGCAATTAGCGTTTGCTTGGTAGACTTCCAAGATATAGCAGTGTCTCCAACGGTAAAGACATAGCCCATTTGAGAACTTGCCCTATGTGAGTCAGATAGATATCCAACATCTGCATAACCAACAAGGCAAGAATCAACCCGAGGACCATAGGGGGCAGCAACACTAGGAGATTCATGGGTATAGAACAAGCCCAAATCCGTAGTACCCTTGAGGTAGCGAAAAATATCTTTAACACCATTCCAGTGCTTGCGTGTGGGCGCATTGTTGTATCTAGCCAATAAATTCATAGCGAAATAGATGTCGGGTCTAGTGTACTGAGCCAAGTACAATAAAGCCCCAATTGCACTTAGGTAAGGAACTTCGGGTTCCAAAATCTCTTCCTCATCCTCCTTTGGACGGAAAAGATCTCGTTTAGCATATAGAGTCTGAACGACCATGGGTGTGCTCGAAGGCTTCGCTTTATCCTCGTTAAAAAGACACAACACCTTTTGGGTATAGTTCGATTGATGTACTAGGATTCCATCCGAACAATGCTCGATCTCCAAGCCGACACAGTATCGAGTTTTCCCAAGATCTTTCATGTCAAATTCTGATTTCAAGTGTGCAGAAATTTCCTCAAGTTCTGCGGGAGTCCTGATGAGGTTTATGTCATCGACATAAACTGCAACGATTGCAAATCCGGAATGTGACTTCTTTATGAACACGCATGGGCATAATTTGTTGTTCACATAACCCTGACTTGTCAAATATTCACTCAGATGGTTATACCACATCCGCCCGGATTGTTTCAATTCGTAGAGTGACCTCCTCAACCTAATTGAGAGAGTGTTCCATGGTCTAGAACTATCTGAACCAGTCAATAGAAGTCCTTCTGGAACTTTCATGTATATTTCCGTATCTAGATCCCCATAGAGATATACGGTTACCACGTTCATAAGCTGCATATTCAATTTTTTGGAAACTACCAAACTGATTAGGTAGCGGAACGCTATAACATCCATTATGGGGGAATACGTCTCCTCGTAATCAATTCCAGGGCGCTGAGAAAAGCCTTGCGCTACGAGGCGTGCTTTGTATCGTACTATTTCATTCTTCTCATTATGCTTCCTCATGAAAACCCACTTGTAGCCAACGAGCTTCACGCATGGTGGTGTAGGAACGATAGGTCCAAATACCTTACATTTCGAGAGCGAATCGAGTTCAACCTGGATTGCTTGTTTCCAATTTGACCAATCGGCTCTACGTCGGCATTCATCGATGGAACGTGGTTCAATGTCATCGCTAAGCATGATGTTAGTAGCTACTGAGTACGTGAATGCATCGTTGACGATCATCTCATTCCTATTCTAAACCTCATCCAATACGGCGTAGTGGACCGAAATCTCGCGATTCTCAGAAAGCCGGCATGTTTCGTCTGAAGCATCACTGTAATCTAGAATAACTTTATGCGTTGGAATGGATGAGTGAACGATGGTCAGATTCAAACTAAGGTCACTACTTGGTGCCATTTTCCTCTTCCGGGGTTGTGAATCCTTTGAACCAAGGGGTCTGCCACGCTTCAGGGTCGGAGCAGATGATTGGCTAACCGCCAATGTACCTTACCATGTGGAGGGTGCGGCCTCCCCACCTTCAGGGACGGTCCAGCCTTCCCAGGCGGGTTGTTGACGTACAAGGGGTACATCTATCCTTGCAAGTGTGTTTACAGCAGGTATATGTGATCTTGTCACCTTTGCTAGATCATTAAAAGCATCCGGCATGCTTTGAACGATGCTCTGAAGATCTATAATTCGACACACCTCAGTTTCAGATTGAGCAGTACGAGGATCTAAATGAGACATAGTGGGAGCATACCACGACAATTTACGTCGTTCTATGGGAACGTTAGCATGCTTATCTCCCCTTAACGACAGGAAGACTGTTTCATCGAAGTGACAATCCGTAAAACGTGCGGTAAAGAGATCTCCTGTCAAGGGTTCTAAGTAGCGAACAATTGATGGTGAATCATAACTGACATAGATTCCCATTTTTCTCTAAGGACCCATTTTGGTACGTAGCGGCGGTGCTATTGGCACATAAATGCCACACCCAAACACTCGTAAATGCGAGACATTAGGCTCGTATCCAGTAACCAACTGTAACAGTGAATGTCGTTGAGTAGCGGTGGGCCTCAGGTGGACCAACATAGCTGCGTGCAATATTGCATAACCAAAGTCCGAGCTATCATTTGAAGGCGCTTTATGAAAGCTTCTTCCAGGGCGTTTTGGGTGTGAACATAGGGCACAAGATGTTCCACATCAATCCTTACTGACATGCAATAATCGTCAAACTTATGTGACGTAAACTCTCCAGCGTTATCCAGTTGAATCAACTTAATCTATTAATCAGGGTGATGAGCCCTTAGCTTTATGATTTGAGCTAGAAGTTTAGCAAACGCGGCGTTGCATGTGGACAACAAGCAAACATGTGACCATCTTGTCAATGCATCAACCAACACCATAATATATTTAAATGGTCCGCAAGTTGGTTAGATAGGTTCACAAATGTCCCCTTGAATCATCTGAAGAAATTTAGGGGGGTCGTGAATAATCTTTGTATATAAGGGTTGAGTATTCAACTTCCCTAAAGAACACGTTTTGCATGGCGGGAGTCCAACATAGGGATGTAACTTATGCCCGTGAGAAGATTTGAGGATACGGCGCATCATGTCACGTCCAGGATGTCCCAAACAATCATGCCAAACAACAAAGTGTCCTAGAACTCAGGCATATGGTCGGCCACACTATGGGCTTTTATGTCGCGAATGGTTGTGATGTACAACCCACTCGGCAAACGTTCCAACTTCTCGTGAATATGCTTCTAGCCATATTCGTATGAAGTGATACAAAGAAATTCAGAACCATTATCTTCAGTGGTTTCACGATGATATTTATTATCTTGAATGTCTCTAAAACTTAGCAACGTTCTTCCGAAACATGGAGAATAGAGTGCCTCTTTAATGCTCAAGATTGTACCATTAGACAACATGATACGTGCTTTTCTGTATCCTTCAATCAGGTTGGATGGGCCTAAGAGAGTTGTTAAAGAAGCTTTCTTGGGTATTAAGTTAGTGAAATAGTGTCGTTCACGCAAGATGGTGTGCGTGGTTGCACTATCTGCCAAACAACTAACTTCCCCACTAGACATACCTAGAAATAAATTGATTGAATTGGTCACATGTATAAATATAAGTCCATTCATTCAATTAAGCAATTCGAGAAAATAATATCCATTCAAATGACAATCCATAATTCAAAACAAACCAAAACCAAACAAATTATTCCAAATACTTAGAAAAATTGTTCAAAATGAAACCATAAACCTAGTAAAATAAGGGGGTAGGGTCGGCCACTCCTAGTGGGTTCGGCCACTAGGGGTAAACACTCTAAAAACATGTCTAATTTATTCATCCATAGGCGTTGACGCCTCCTGAAAATCTGATATCTCCATTGATGTAGTTGCATTTTTCGGATGATCCACATGTGCAAAGTTAGACTCACAATGGGAATGATAATTGGCAATAGCCTCAAGGGAAGCTCGGCATACGCGTGACCAATGATCCTTTGATCCACAGTGATAGCACATGTCCAATTTAGTAGAAACGGGCTGAACGGGAGCTTTGCCCTTGTTCTTGAAGTTTAGGGCCTTAGGGGCGAGTGGTGGATGCTGCTGGGTCACAATTCTTCCCTTACGTGTGGCACCCTGTTGACATTGGGCCCGTGGTTGGGCTTGCCTCCCATTGCCACGGCCACGATGATTCTGTCATCGTTTATGGCTGCGAGAATTAATCGCATGCGCTTGAGGCACAGCGTTCGTGCCAGTGGGTCGAGCTTAATGATTCCTCATCAAAAGCTGGTTCTGTTTTTTAGCGATAAGTAAAACAGAGATCAAATCTGAAAACTTGGTGAATTTTTGTGCCCTATATTGTTGTTGCAAGACAATATTTGTGGCATGGAATGTCGAATAGGTCTTCTCCAAGAGATCTGATTCAGTTAGTTCCACTTTGCAGAATTTCAACAAAGAACAGATTCTACAAACTTTAGAGTTGTATTCATTCACGGACTTAAAGTCTTGGAAGCGAAGATGCTGCCAGTCGTGTCTTGCTTCAAGTAAGTATATGTCTTTCTGGTGATCAAAATGGTCAGCCAGAGCAAGCCAGAGGGTGCGTGGGTCCTCCTCAGCGAGATACTCAGTCTGCAGTGCATCATGGATGTGTCTTCGAATGAAGATCATTGCAGTAGCCTTCTGAGCTTCGTCAACAGGCTTGTCGGCGATAGGTGTCTCAATGGTGGCTCTAATACCCTTTGCAGTTAGATGGAGCTTCACGTCTTGAACCCACTTCACATAGTTTCTTCTAGAGACTTCTGAAACGATGAAATCGAGCTCGTTCAAGTTTGACATATCCCTAAGACGGAGGGAAAAAAACGTGATTAGTCATATGGTAAGCCATAGACATATATCGTAGAACATACAATTTCTATAGACATGTATTGGTTTAATTTATGCATGAAAACTACGGGTTTCATGTGGTATGTTTTGAATGAAAACTTCGGGTTTCAAAGGCACTAAATTTGAAACGACAGGTTCAATTTAGTTTTATGAACAAGTAGTTCATAATGAGAGGTTTTTGCAAGAAACACAGAATGCAATATACTAATTTGAATATAGTGGATTTGAGGTTCTTCGGGAACTCAAGTGTGAGAGCTTCGTTACTACGAAAGTACGTTGCGGTTCAAAGTATAAAAATAAATTATTGAATCGTTAATGTCCAAAAGTGATCTTCAGGTCAATAATTTTGGATTCATTATTAGATTAATGGACTACAGGTCATTTTTAATTAATTCAATAAATTGGGCCATACGGGGTCGATTGTAGAAGCAAATAATATTAAAATAATATTATTGGATCGAAAATATAGCCCCAAAATAATTTGGGCTTGGTGCCGTGGGTAAGGGGCACGGGTTGGGTGCCTTAAGTAGAAAAGGCATGCCAAAAAGGGCCTCGGGTTGGCTGCAGGAAAGCAGCCCATGGTGGTTGCAGGGCCTAGGTGGGGTGGCACGGGGACAAGCCCAGCTCATGCTGGCTTGTGGGCTAGCACACGGGGAGACCCAGAAAAATCGGGACCGTGGTCTTTAGCGCGAGAAGCCCAGCCGCATGGCTAGCTTCAGTTGTTGTGGGCCAAGGTGCAGGTTGCGGGCCTGGCAACACAAAACCTAGCAACCTTAAAGGTTGCAGCGTGCAGGGAATAGGGCCCAGCCAATCTGGACTGGATTGGATGGTTGTAGACCGTAATGCAGGCGGGAGAAGGCTTCAGGTCTCTCAGATTTACCCTAGGCCGAAGCCTGGTGTCTGTGTGTACAGAGATGGTGCGGTGGTAAGCCGCACCATGTCCAATTCCCATATATTTTTCAAAATCCCCTAGGGTTTAGGAAACCCTAAATATGCTTCTAATTTAATTTTGTACTTTGACTCACAAATTCCACATAACAATTTAATTGTGCGATGCATGAAACAAATATATATGTTGACAAATATATGAACATATACAATATATATATCGAAAGGAAAATATAAACATAGAGGGGTTCATGCATCATGGGGAATGTTTTCATGCTTCGTGGACGTTTCAAATATCTTCTTTTATTTTAAGCGTACCTGATACGTCAGTTCCTCAGCTTCTGGCAAGAGCGTGCTGATAACGTGTTGTAGGCCTATTTGATTGAACGATCTAGAGTTTAGAGAGAGAGAGGGGGCCGGCCACAATTAGAGAGAAGAGATATTGATTTAATTGTGAGGTGTGTTTGATTCACCCCATTGTGCCTTTATTTATAGTAGTAGGATAGGTAAATACCTTTCCCTTTAGGATTACAACATTTAATAGGTAATCTACTCCTAATAGGAATATAAGATACTTTCTCATATTCTCTAGGATTTACACAATCACATTCCTATTCTAAATATGACTGCAACATATATATATATATATATATATAATTCCAAGCATATAGTTAATTGGAAGAAATAACACCTCATATTGTGGAGGGGACAGAGGCTCGGGTCCAAGAATACCCATAATCAATCCAAGCAGTGCCCTTTGTCTTTATTCTTCGAGTTGAAAGTAGTGTAGGAGGAGAGGACTGATTCACAAAAGGGCAATAACCCCGTGCTGGTTTCCTCTCTTTCTCTCTCTCTTTAGCTCTAAACAGTACTCCCATCCCTTTTGTTTTGTAGGAGAGTACATATACATGCCCCATTCTGTCCTTTTTGTGGTTCAGAAACACCAAGAAATCGCCCGCGCGCTCTTGCCCATGCAAACATGGCTCGAGGAGTGCAAGCATGTGGGGTTAGGTTAGATGTGTCGGATCTAAACTTAAAGGATCGATAATCAGCCAAAGGCCCTTCACCACCGCCCTCTCCCTTTTATTATTATGATCAGGTAAGTGCTGAAAGCAGGGGGGTTAATGATCTGTTGATATAAGCGTTGATAGATTGTTGGATTGCCGTCGCAATCACAGGGTTTGGACTTCAGACTTGCATCTATACAAAGGCACAAAATGCAGACAAACTTCTGAAAAGGTTCACCGTCTCATATTCTTGCGGCTTTGTTTCAATCTCTCAAGCTGTATACTTCGGAAGGCTAGTAGCAGAGGATTGGATGGTAACATAAAGCAAAGAACTATGGATTAAAAGGCATCATATTCCTCCTTAGTTGAGTCATATGGGTTCCAACAATGGTATGCCTTGTAGCTGCATTAAGTCTGTTACTACTATTCATTGATTAGGAATATTGGGGCAACTTTTGTACAGTTTGGGGTTTCATTTTTTGTTCCAACCGTTTGGTTTATTGACATGTGACATCATCTTGTGCATTGGATTAATATAGTTAGAAGTGGTTAAGTAGTCTATTTGTATAAATAGCTTATGAGTAAACGATCATGCAATCAAATACCCACAAAAAAAAAAATAAAAAAAAAACACTTTCTTCTTTATTTTCCTTTTCAGTTTTCTCTCTCTAGCTACTTCATCTTTCTCAATTTTTCATCCTTTGATTTTTCTCAATGTGGCTAATACTAACGTCGTCCTTGCATTCAGTGGACTAGTGGAGGCAAAGCCAAAGCCAAAGAGGCCAGTTTGGAGATGCTAAAATACTTCAGACACCAGAGCAACACTCGATTTCAACTTTATCGGTGTTTACCCCACCCCACCATACCCCCATCCACAAAGAAGAGAGAGAGAGAGAGAGAGATTCAAAGATCCGCATATCCCCACAAACAGCAACAAATAGCTCTCAGCAGGCTTTTTACAGTGATGGCTTTACCTCATTCGTACATATGAATACAGTCATGTATGTATTAATGCATGCATGCATGTGTCTGTGTGCATGAATACAGTCATATATGTATTATTGCATGCATGTGTGCATAATTTCATGCATGAAGATGCCATCGTATACATATATATATATATATAGCAGTAGTGGACGCTACAATTTTATATGAGTCGTGAATGATACCCAATTGAATGGAACTAATGTGTGTCCCAGTTCCAATGGATTCATTCATCTGAACCCTTTGTTTTAGATTCTCGTTTATTTATTTTTTGTATAAGTAAAGTAAAATTAAAATTTGGATAAAAGTTAAAAATACTAATTGATGTAATTCAGTTCGTTTATTTGAATTTATAATGATAGAAATTAAGAAATTATGTGTGAAAAGAAAAAACTTATAATTTAGAGGTAACAATTCCAACTCTAGCAGAAGCATGTATTTAATTATCAACCATCGCCGCTGCCACTACCACTACCACTACCATCACCACCATCACCACCACCACCACCAAGATTGTTCACTACAAGAAAAATGGGCTTTGGGTACAAAACTAAGGACACAATTGAGAATTTTGTGTCTGTTTCACTACCAAAAGACTCAAACAGTTCCCATTCCATAGAGAGCACTGTCTATGGTGCCCAATGTAAAAAAAAGATGACACAACACAGTAATGGGCACGGAAACCGTTCCGAGTGGGGCCAACTAACAATTTTTTTACTGAAGCTAGACATCAAAAACTTTTTGTGTCTATAAAATTTGTTTGTCAACACCACTATATGTATTTTTTTTTCGTTTGTCTTTACATCTAGCACACACACAAAATTAGATTATAAATTAAATTTATAAAATTGTGATAAATAATGGTATGGAGCTGTTTATTAATGTTCAATGTTTTAATCTCAAATTAGGCTAGCAATAATGTAGTTCAAATTTGCATTTAGCGAGAATCGAACCTAAGATCTCTAACTTACAAATGAAGAAGAATACCATTAGATCGTAGTACTAAGTGACATGTTTTAGATTTATGATGAATCATTTCCATCTGCAATGAATACTTCTTAGGTTCTTATCTTTTTCGGTTGCTTTTTAGATTCTAATCTTTCTGCAAATTGCTTTTTAATCTCAAAATAAACTAGCAATAATTTGATAATATTTTCTTTCTAATTGGTCATGATATAGATAGTAGATACTCCCAGCATTATATTTTTTGTTATGGTTTATAATTTTGTTTTCGTCTGAATGCTGTTTTTGGTTCGTACTTCATGCAGCACAATTCACAGCTAGTTTGAAATATCTGTCTGCTATTTGAATTATTTTAATATTATTTCTGTTTGAGTGGTGTGCCGTGGGACCCATCCACGTGTGAGTCCCTCTTCCCCGTGCAAGCCCCCCCCCCCCCCCCCCCGGCCCAACTTTCCCCTCGCTCTCTTTCTGTCATCCCCACACTCAAACTCTCCCTCTCTTTCATCTCTATCCCTCGCCTCTGCAACTCACTCTCTCGCCGCTCTTATCAAGTCTAGGGAAAAATCAAGAAAATTCACCTCGACATGCAGAGCTTCACCTTACCCTTAGTTCCCAGAAAATCGAACGGGAAACCAACGAACCTACGAGCCCCATCGCGGCTCGACTTCCCGACGATAAATATCGTCGATTCCAGCGAAGGTTAGCTTCGAAAACACCTTAAATGGTTTCCAATCGTTGTTTAGGCTTGTATTCATGTATTGTTTCCATTCGTTGTTTAGGATCGTGCTCATGTACTCCATGCATATTTTGGTGAAGGTTTAGCACAAATCGACTCGGAGAAATGAGCTCAGATCGAGCTCTGGAAGGTTTCCCCAGAAATCGGCCACTCTTGGCCTCGTCAGAAAAGGCGAATGCAAGCTATACTCGCGGCGCGTCGGCTGCGCGTGGCGCTGCAGTGGCCAGCGTGTGGCCTCCAGATTGGTCTGAGGTAAACCTAAAAGCCTTCCAACAACAGATTATGAAGGATTCTAATTTGATAACACAGTTGAATAGCTTGCATGTTTCCCAATTTATCCTTCTTGTGTTTCAGCTGTGTGAAGCTCAAAGTTATTCTGATGGAGAACGTTGGAATTTTAGGATTATAGAATTTCCATGATTTCCACATTTATATGAAATATTAGGATTTGGGCAATTAAAAATAGTTTATTATCTTGATTTTTGCTGTATGGGACTGTAAATTTGATAATCTGGTAAATTATGCAGCATTTCCACTATTAGTAATTTGATAAGCTTATGGTTTTTTTTAGTTAAAACTTCCCTAAATTATGTCGCATGTCTTTGGTTTTCTTAATCATTGTGTATCTGAACCGTTGTTGGCTCAATTTCTTGTTCGAAATGTTTTTGGAGTTGAATTTACTATGTGATTGGTGCTATGTTCATCAACTATTTTGATTCAGGAGAAGTCAGTTGTTGAGCCAGGCTCTGGCAGTGATAGCGGTAGTCAAGCTACGAGTTCCTCTGAGCTCTGGCCCTCCGGAATTTCTTTTTCTTTTTCTGGTTTTGGTTGGCGTTTGCGTCCACACTTGTTACATAGTGTTTGAAAAGAAACAGCTATAAATTGAATGAAATCTTAGTTTTTAAATTTTGCATTGCTATTCTGAGGTTATAAACTGTTTGTTGTAGAGTCTTTCACCTCTCTTCCAACTTATAAACTAATAAATGATAACTTACGATGATCTTGTATGTTATATTGTTGAATGTTGTGTAGTTCCCCTGCCAAGTAGAAGCATGAAAGACACAGCACTAAAGCTAGAACCTATTTGATTATAAGCAAGGTTGGATTTCAATATACTTATTTATTAGCTTGTGCTTTGCAGAACCTAGAAGGTTTTTAGCAGATGCTATCTTTCTTAGAAATTAATGTTTTGTACATCTTGTTTGCTAGTGATGATAATTTAGCTGCTCATTTTAGTTGCATATTTTGTCTGCTGTAATTTGGTATAACAAAGTAGCAATGCATCAGCATCACTGCTTTTACTGCTTGATACATTTCTTACTCATGTTCATTTTTAGAGGCTGGAGCCAGGGGCTGAAGGTTGTTTGGCTTGAGAGGAACTCAAAGAGTAATGGTATTTGTTTCGTTGTTATGTTCTTAGGTTTAGTTGAGTTTTTCATGGAAGAAAAAATGTATTAGGAATTGTTTTCATTATTTGTATTTATAATTTCTTATTGATGGTATTACTATTTGATTTTATTTTGTAATATTTTTTTTTTATTTATATATTTAACCTATTAGGCACAATAACAAACTTGTGCTAACATGACTTGGGTAAGGCATCTGACACGGGTGTCAGAAAAGAGGCACAAAAAGACCCTTATTTGTGCTTACCTTTTGAGCACAAGACACCATATTGTTCCCAATGGTCAAAGGCAGCGCTCTTAGTGAGCACGCATAATATTGTAGTTGTTGCACTGTTGCTATTGGTCTATGGGCACATATGTTGGTGCCCTTTGGCCTTAAAGGGCACAAATAATTTATTGTGTGCATTGCCCATATTTTTTGAGTGGTTGTTCTCGTCGCCACCGCCGCTCACCACATAACCACTACCAGTGCCACCCCTTCTACCACATCGCTGCCCGTTACCCCCACCCCCACCATGACATTAATATTAATTTTTCCACCATTAATTGCCTGCATTACCTTCCAGCATGGCTTCCACCATTACCCCACCACCAACAACGCTAACGCCACCGCGCATCATCACCATCACCTGCATTGCCGTAGTCGCCGTCACACAATCCTCTTCAAAACGAGAAGTTAAGGAAATTTGTACCAACACTACCCAAAAAAAAAAAACCCTTCCAGACGAAATAATTTGGTCGGGCAAAATAAGGTTTCATCGCCCAAGGTATGCCTGACAAAACTTTGTCGAGCAAAGTTCTTCGCGCAAAGCTTGTTGCACGAAGTTTTGTTCGATTAAAAAAATAAACTTTCGGACAAATAACGTTTCCCGACCAATATTCCAATGAAACTTTCGTCAAGTAAAAGTGCATTGACTAACTTTGCTTGATGAATCTGTGATGCCTGACTATATAATTTCATCAGCCAAAATTGTATTTATACAAAAAATAATAAAATATATTTAAGATTGTATTTTTTGAGAGATGATCCTCGCCGGATCCTCTTTGTGAGGATCTCAGAGATTTTCCAATCACATTCATTTATCGTGCATCATGCGGCCAATTTTCTTCAGGCACTGTTTATATTCAATTTTAAATAAAAAATTTACAATGATTTCTGACCGCATGATGTACAATGAATGGATGTGATTTGAGGATCCTCGGGATCTTTACAAAAAGGATCCGGCAAGGATCCTTTCTTGTATTTTTTGTCGGCTAAGCTTTATAAAGGAAACAAATTTAAAAATATATAAAATACTTGGTCCACGACTACTTTCGTTGGGCAAACTGTGTAAGTTTTTTAAAAATAATATTAATTATATTTAGTTTAAATTAATTAAATTTTATTATAATAAGGGAATTGTTATTAGCACTTTAAAAATCTCATTTGGCACTCCAAACTTTCCATAATTAGAAAGAAAAATACACTTGTGAAGAGTGTAGAATGAGATTTTTGGAGTGCTAATAACAATTCCCTATAATAATCTCAAATCACAATATAAAAAAAATATTTAATTATTAAAACTAAAATTTTCGTACACTTGTATTAAAATTCAAAAACAAATTTATTGTTGGTGGCGCATTGTCTCTAAGTAAATATCCAACTGCTTCACTCTGGAAGACGTCCATCTCTAGAAATTATAAATTCTAAAATTAACTGCAAAGCCAGTGCCACTCGTCCATCCTATGCTCAAAATTTTGGGGTGGATGGGTTAGAGCTTCATCATGAGCTTCAAAAGTCTTGTAGTGCCTGCAGAACACGTGCATCCACTACATAAATCGCAGAGTCGACAACAAGGTTATGTAGTCGGACATACCTGGCTCTTTCAGTTCGATCTCGAAGTTGTTCTAAAATAGACAAAAAAAAAATACCAGTATTAGTTTAAAAAATACACTAAATAAGTAAAATTATTAAAAATAATATTTTTTTTTTTTTAAAAACACACTTACCTTGGTTGGGCAAACATGGTCAATGTTTTTGTTTTTTCAGAGGCTTTGCACGATGGAGACTTATGCGTCGGGCAAACATTTGGCGCCAAGGGAAAAAAATGCTAGGAAACTATGAAATTTTGCCCGACAAACTTGAAAATGTTTTGTCATGTAAAGGCTTAATTACGTCTTAGGCTTAATTAAGTTTTAGGGTTTAGGGTGACCATCCTTTCTCGATGAACTTCCATCAAACTGCCACTACTATTTGCTATAATACCTCTTTTCCCACTACCCAAATTAGAAGAAAAAAGCTCATCTATCACGATCAATGCCCGTGGTAGATTGCAATCCACCACGGGCATTGTGTCCGTTAGTAATTTAGATGTAATAAAGCTCAGTTTCTACCACGAGCTATGCTCGTAGTCAAATGTGATACAACCACAAATTGTGCCCGTGGTAAACCAGGATCTAACACCACGTGCACTATGGTTGTTGTGGATTACAAAATGACCACGACCAATGCCCGTTATAAAAGAATTTCCAAAACTAAAAAAATAAAAAAAGACATTTATTTTTATTTAATAAATGTAATATTTATATACAAGATTGCACATTTACTACAATGTAATAATTACATAAAAAATCACATTTAAAATCAACGAGCTATCCTAAGAAATATGAAACTATCTATCAAGTATGAAATATGTCTCCATTTACAAACAAATTGTCACTTAAAAGACTTCACTTTTCCTTGAATTGTATGAAAAAGATTCGTAATTTGATAACCATCGATGCCACTGGCCCTTCCTCTTGGTTGAATAATTCACCTAAACACATAAGGAAAAATAAGTTGATCAAACGATTACTTCTAAGAAAACAGATGCTTAACAATTTGGTATATAACACTCTAAATTCTGGCTATGCCAATAGACTTATTAAGCTCATGAATAGAAATGAATTGATTCCATGAAAACGTTGACATCTGAATGACATCTTAGAAGAAAGAAGATTGAAGAAACAACATGCCATCAATCCACATTAACAGAAAAAGAATGGAATGATCTTTAATTCTTGATACCGAATCCCATAGAGATTGTCTAATAACTGACCATAGCCAACAAAATATCCAAATAACACTTAGCATTGAAATATTCAAGCATTCATCTTCAACCAAATGACCTTAAAAATGCCACAACACCAAACCCCACACATATTTAAGTATAGAGGTACAAATTACAAGCACAAACCCAAAAAATTATAATAAAGCAGATACAAGGGCAGATAGTTCATCAATGTTGACAATAGTGCAAATGTAAGTATGGGAACTCTCTAACAATTGAATACCCAAAGATAAATGCAATATGCCTTAAGAATTCGCAATAGATGCATAACTACATATGAGAACTGACAGGACTTTCAACAAATAACAAGAAATTTGCCTGAATCCAATGAACATTTTGAAACGAAAGCAAAAAACTCAACAACTTATCACAAAAAAAATCAAACCTTGAGTGCATTGTGAATGACACACCCCGTCCCGAAGGAGGGCATGCTGGCCGTCACGTGAGAGTGACGTAACCATTTACACAGTTCGGAAGCTTTAAAGATACAATTACTAAGATATAACACCCGAAGGTGAATCCTACATTTGTGAATTCTGTCTGAACACCGTTGGATTCCTCGTGGCCACCAAAGCTCCGCTCTATCTCGAACCTGGAGGGGCGCAAAACAAAGTTGAGTGGGTCAGTAAAACAAGTCTTTTCAAAACCTTTCCTTTCAAAAGTTATAACCCCTCGCCATAAAACCTGTATAATTTCCCAGAAATAAAGTATATACTCATATACATTTCTCAAAAAAATCCGCTGAAAAACATGTATGTATGAAAGTATGTATATGCCATGCCAAAGTATCAACTGAATGCCAAAGCATCCCTGTGAATGTGATTGCATACTCAAATATCATCTCAGCCCTCGGCTGTATATAGCTCATATCATACTCAACAAATCATATAACTCATAATCATCATAATCAAATCATATATATACCCTGCACACACATCAATACCACCTCTAGTGGTCTGCACAACATCACTGATAATAAACTAATATGCTCTAGTGCTACAATCACGTGAAGACTGAGCGATAAATTGCGGGTCACCTACGAGTCGAACCCACCTATAGTGATCTATTCGACAGGACTGAGCACCTAACTTGGATCCAAGGCGAGCATGCGGTGCGGGAGGTGAACAACACATGAAAGACTGAGCCCCTCTCTGGGCGGGAGCACTAATATCAGTGTGCAGGTCTATGAGCTCTAATCATATCACATCACATCACATTTCATCATTCGTTCACAATAACTAGCAATTAAGCTTACCTGCTACTTACCTGTGCGTCCTCAGCACTGACATTAATATAAACAATCAATAATTCATAATTAAACAAATAGATACTTTGCATAGCATTTCATATCGCAATTCATAACACATTTCATTTAAACTGATTTTCTGGGCAAAATTCATTTATATAGGTATATACGGAAAAATAACTGCCCACTCACCTGGAGTTCGCCCTACAACTCCCTAGCACAACACATCAAGGCGTCATGACGATCGGCGCCTAGAACAATCATCAAATCATGCCTCAAAAATCATATCGATAGAATATATAACTTATATAAAACACGTCACTATGTAGTTCGATCCGGAAGATCTGCAACTCAGATTTCCAATCCGTAACTTCCAGAGGTCCACAATAAATCTCTAGAACAACATCCTAAAATTTCATTACCATCCAACGATCGGATCTCCATCAATTGCCAAAACTAAGTGACTGTTAACATTGTATTTTATGAACTTACAACTCCAATTCCAGAAGATCCGTAAATCGGAATCTTGATCCGTAAATCGGAATCTTGATCCGTAAGTTCCTATAATCCTCAAATATTACGTATTACAACGTAACAAAATTTGGTGACCATCCAACGATCGGATCGTCAATTCATATTTTGGCCTAACCCCGCATCGTAACGAATTTAGGTTCGAATGATCATCATACGTCATTCATTCACCAAAACTGAATTGAGAACATGAATTATGGCCTAAAAATATCATTGGCGGCTCATTGGTCACGCGCCGCCGTGGGTGGCGGTCGGCCGCCCCGGCTCGCCGGAAAATTCAACTTTCTCCAAAAATTACCAAAATTTTCAGAATTAAAGATGTCAAAGAGAGGAACAACTTTCATACCCGTGACCAAGGCCAATTTGGCCTGGAAAGGCTCCAATTTTGCCAAAACCGTCTTGAATTTGGGTGTCTTCGATCTGACTCCAAAACAACTCCGCCGCTCCCAAACTTGTTTGGGCTTTGTTCTAGGCCTCAAGAGGATGCTATGGGTGGTGGTAATTGGAAGAATTTGCTTCACATTTGATGGATGTTCGTCACGAACCCCGTCGCACCCCCTTTGCGGTTTCTTCCATTTTCAAGACCAATTCTCTCAAAATTTTAGATGGTATGGATAGAGGAAGGTTCCTAGAGTGTTTCCCATGAGGTTTCTTGAAGCAATTCGCAGAAAAAATGGGTGAAAATCATCGAAAATAGGCATGGGTGCCGACCGGGTCAAGAACGGGCCAAGGAGATCCGGCCGATCCCCCGCGCCACTCTCTCCCTCCTTTCCTCCTTTCTCTGTTCCGATTGGCCGGGCTTTTTTCTCTCTTCTCTCCATTCGTCCAGCTCTCTCTCCTTTCTCTCCCGGAGCTCCTGCTGTCTTCCTCTGGTTGGGCAGTTCTGCCCAATCTCTTCTTCTTCCTTTCCTTCTTCCACCAGCCACGCACACACACACGTAATCTCATTTCTTTTCATCCCAGCCATCCATTTATTTCTTTATTAAATCTGGGCCGTCCACTTTCATAAAAGAAATTCCAGATTTTACTATTATAATTCCTAAAATGCCCAAACTTCAAACATCAATATCTTCTTCGATATAACTCCAAATCACGAACCGCTTGCGCCCACGCATCCGTAGTGACGAGTAATACAAGGATATGTCAAGAAAACAAATCTTAGATGGCACGACACAACGATTAACCTCGAACAATGCGCGTGCCTCAAAGGGCATTTTTGTAAAATCCTTTATTAAAACTTTAAAAACTCTTAAAATCAGGGACGGGCTGTCACAGTGAACGCCAACAATGTCTTCATATTCAACAAAAGAGTAGCAACTCCAATTTCCTGCATGCACCAAATTCTACTTTAGCTCCGATCCAGTTCATAGTTTTAGAGACAAACTCACCTTGCCAGCCCTCATCATGTATAATTTGACCGAAGTTTTTAAACTCCTCCTCAATCTCATCTTCAGTAACCGTAGGAGGCAAATTTCTTATATTGGTTGTGCATAGCACTTTCAAAGAATAAATACCAAAACCTAGATTTTGAATTTCTAATAAGAGATTGAACAAAAGAAATTCATATTTTCGAAATTAAACAATCGGTTAGTAGAGAGAGAGAGTGAGATTCCATACGAAAAGAACTTGAATGAAAGGAAAACATATAAGATTTAGAAATCGAAATACTATCAACTCGGAAATTAAGAATCATAAACAACAACTTCAAACTATTGCTACAATTATTCATAATTTTAAAAATTGATTAAGAATAATTAGAGAGATTGAGAAAATAAAGGACCTGGTCATGACCAATCGAACCATAGGTGGACCATCTCGGCGAAGAGAGTGTAGCAACATTATTGCATTCGCTCCCACTACAAATATTTTCCTTCTAGTTGAAGCGCCTCAGTTTCCGGAGTGACACGGTGAAGGGTTGGTTTCCGCCGTTGCGATGAGGCAGAGGAGGAGAGCACATGAAGGTTGTGTTGGGGTTGAATTGTTGGGTTGCTGATGCTATTGCAGGAGGAAAGTGAGAGGTTTTTGAGTGGGCGACATCATGAGGGGAAGAAATTGGTGGTGGTGGTGAGGTGAGGAGTCATGGATGGAGAGAGGCGAAGGGTGGAGAGAAGATAGAAAAATGAGAGAAAATTTTGGGAGAGAGAGGTAAAGTAATAGGAAATGGAGGATTTCATTTAAATTTTGAGAATTGCGGGAATACAGTGAAATTTCAAAGATTTGAAATTTTGAAAAAAAATTCAATCCCGCCTCCTAAATTTTTTTTAATGATGTGTGTAATTTCACCATATTGAATTTTTTTATCTACCATGAACATTAAATGTAGTTTAAAAAAATATTACCACGGATCAAGCTCTGTGGTGGTTTAATATTTTTACAACGTGCTGATTAAGTATGTGGTATTAAATTGTTTTAATATAACGGGCCACTACTTGTTTGTTGTAAAATATTATTATCCATAACGTGCTGACTAAGACCGTGACAAATGTTCACTTTTTATAACAGGCGCATAAAGCTTGTGGTAAATTTGTCGTGGTAGATGAGCTAATGTCTAGTACCCTACCGTTTCACCATGTTGCACAAGGTCCCCAAGTATCTCATAAAAAACAACAGTAGCAAAGTCATGGCTGTGGTGAAGTCTACAACCAGAAGATGATGGTGTCTCGGCCCACACAACTAGGTAGGGGAAGGAGGTGCACCTTCAATTATGGAGGTCTAGGGAGTAGTATTAATGATAAAAATTAGAGGAGTTAGTACTAGAAGAGGAAATAGTCGAAGCAATTGTGCGGGTTCGCATCAGCTATAAGATTTCTAATGGTAATATTATAACCATTAGTTGGAAGGGATATTAGGATCGCCGTGTGGAGGACTTGAGTAATTTCTCTATGTCGAAGAAGGTGATGACGAAAAGTTACTCGGATGTCTTGAATGTAAAAGAACATGGAGAAGATACCACCGTCATGATCAATAAATACATAAGCCAATGCACAATCATATTTATCTTGTATCACAACATTGACTGATAGCTTTTAGTGCATAAGCCATGATGAGTATAAGCGAAGTCCATATTTTCACATTTCAAGGATCCCATATCTAGATATGTGAAAACAACACCTATACTTTGCTTCCATCCCTACCGTTGGATTCATCTCCACCTCTACTTTATAAACACCCATTTGTCCTCCATTTTCACTCAAATCCACTGTTTTGAAAAATCTCATTCTCTCCACTCTAAGTGTTTTGGAATCTATTATTTTGACGAGACATGCATTCTACGAAACTAGTTTTGACGATCCAATCGTCATACATTTTTGTATATACTTTGAGATCTCATACCGTCATCCGCTAAAAACACTAAAAATAGACGTTTGAAGATTATGTAACGGGATGAAATCATTTGACAGTTAGAGATGAAAAATCTCGGTTCAATGGTTGTTTTAACTCCGATTTGGATGTTTTTTTACAAATACAATCCTCGACCTTAAAAGAGTACAAGGAACGAACCCGATCATCAATTTAAAATATTTACACTAGTGGATAAAACAAAAGATTAAGTTCTACTTAACAGAAGTATAGAATAAGTTCCAACTGTTTTGGAATCTATTATTTTGATGGAACACGCATTCTATGATTCACACACTAAAATGAGAGTAAAATCACACAATAAGCTGACATGATCATCAAATTCAATGATTTTTTAACTGTTTGAATTTAATATTAAAAATTTGAATTTTTTTTTTCAATTTGCCTAACGAATTAGGAGTATTCGTCAGGGCATAACACAACTTCGTTAGGCAAAGCCTAAAACTTCCCCTCAAATTTTTCCCAAAAACTCATATTTGCCCCCAAAAATAGGTTAGCAATGAAGTATTCCAAAGTTTCATCGGGAAAACTTTATTTCCCACCAATTATTTCACCAAAATTAAATATTTCAGATGACTTTGCTTGACGAACTATTCACGGTCATGTAGCTATTAGGAGACGGAGCGCTCTCCACTAGGAAGAAGAGCAAAACTCGGGGGATCTGTAAAGGGTTGGCGAGCAACTAGATCACCGAGTCACACATAAGCGGATCTAGGTTATTTACCTGCCCGGTCACCAAAGAGCGAGTGATAGTCAATGGTTTGTTGACTTGCTACATGGTCGCATCATCTGCACCAAATGCCCCATGGTCGTTGATTCTTGGAAGACGCACAACCCTTAAATCCATGCAAATATGGAAAGACAGTGTGAGAAGGGGGGTTTGGCCAATAAATCTCTGATGCCTAAGTTAGTTTCTATGAAAAGAGGGAGGGTTTAAGGCTTGTATAGCAGCAAAAAGCTTACCAAATTTTGGAGGTGATGAGGGTATTTATAGGAGGTAGTGGCCGACCATTGTGATAAGGTTTGGCCCTATACGTGGCGGCTTCCTATTGCACAATGAAAGGATATTTCCAAGATATTAATTAGGAGATAATATCTTGAAATGATGATGGGAATATCCTTAATTAATTGTGACAAGGATTCCTAACTTGATATGGTTAATCTTCAATTGGAATTGTTTTAGAGATATGATTTAGTAATTAATTCTATCTTTAATGCCTTTAACTTTTCCATGAAATGAGTAGGGGAACCTTAAGTAGTCGTAGTCTGCTGTTAAACTTCCAAGTATGCTAACCTGCGCGTGGGAGTATCTAAGAAGTCTGCCCATTTAATGAGGGCAATCTTGTCTTGCTTGAGCAAAAGTCCACGTGTTGCCTTCTGGATTTTTGAAATTATTTTTTGCTTCAAAAATGCCACCACACTTATTGGGCTGCTTGCAGGAAAGGGCAGTAGGTGTAGAAGTCCCAAGTTGCCGAGATGGCCAAGTCGGTAATCTGTTTAGTGCATCTCCGTCAAGTTGGTAGTCTGCCGGGACGTCATCTGGAGCGGAGCAACACATCTAAAGTGTATCTTAGTGAGTGGTGGAAGTGTAATGGACATCAGGCGCGAACTTTGAGCTTCAAAGAGCGAAATTTGCATAAAAAGAGGTCAAGAACACTGAAAAACAGGTAGAAATGGATGCCAAAAAAATTTCGGGGTCGTCGATGGATCGACCGTTCTAGTTAAAACTGAGTCAAGTCCGGCGGCCGACCGGCGGCTAAACCCATTTGCATTCCAATTTCGACGTTGGGCCGCGTTCCAAGTCATTCGATAGGTTCTGAGTGCAGGTCGACCCACTGGGACAGATGGGGCGCATGCTGGGCAGGTGCAAGTTAGGCTCCCTAGATGGGCCTGTTCCTTGCCTGGATTTGGGCTTGAGTGCCTCGGGGCCTGGGCTTGAGTGCCTCAAGGCCTGGGCCTGCCCACTACTATTGCAGTTTGCGTTGCTTTTGAGCTTAGCTCATGGCTTGCCTTGCTGCCAAAGGGGCTGCTGTAAGGGTCTCTCTATGGGCCTTCTGGTCTTGGGCTTCACGTTATTGCTAGAGATGCTACACTTGCCTGTCGGGTATGGGTAGCATGGGTTGGACTTGCTGTAAGCCTTGGCTTGCATACCTAGGCTCCTAATTGGGCAACAATGATGGCTACGCCGATCCGTTGTGTGGATGAAAAACCAAGTATGTATAGAGCATTGTTCGTTGTGATTTAGGAATTTTCCGTCATCGTATTTCTTCCTCGAGTATTCAAAAAACTTATAGAAGTTCTAGGAACAAGAATGCATGGAAAAGTTTACATAACGGAAGAATTCGAAACGTAAATGCCAAAGCCTTCTTCGAGCGTTTGAATCAAGCTTGCAATGAAAGCACCAATTTGTGGTAGAAAAAATCCGCTGTCTTCAGTCTTGACGAATTTGTACCTACAAAACAATCAACACCTTTGATCAATGACCAAAGCCTCACACGCCCACAAGGTGAAATGGGGCTTTGGCCAATGGATCTCTGATGCCTAAGTTAGTTTATCTAAAAATAGTGAGCCTTTAGGGCTTGTATAGTTGCAAAAAGCTTACCAAATTTTGGAGGTGATGATGGTATTTATAGGAGGTAGTGGAAGGCCATGGTGATAGGGTGCCCTACACATGGCGGCTTCCTATTGGCCGAGTTATGTAAATTATGTCATCCGTAGGATGCGCAAGGAAATGATATTTCCAAAATATTAATTGGGAGATAATATCTTGGAATAATGATGAGAATATCCCTAATTGATTGTGATAGGGATTCCTTACATTCAATTCTATCTTTGATGATTCTACATCTTCAAGGCTTCCACAATCCATGAGTGACACAAAGCAGTATGTCATGACCCCAAGCTAATCGGAAGAGGTTTGGAGAACCTATTCAGTTTGGGATTACAAGTGCAATACGGTTTTTCTTTTTCAATACTCTTGATGGTTTGATAGTTTATTCATGTCTACTATCCAATGTGATTCTCTTGTCTATATGATTACTTTGAATGTGATTTGGAACAACTTCCTAAATCTCATTCATAATCTGGCTAGAGATTCTTAATCATATCATAGAGTATTCTCCCTCAATGGTTTAAAGGTTAGAGATCCCTTGTTGTTGTGTTCCTTCCTAGTGCAAAAATATGGTTAGTATAATGGCACAAGTAAAGGTGTTGAACCACATGGACTAATTGGACCTCTATAAATTACTAATTTTGAAAGAACCTTAACTAAAGAATGAAAGTAACCAATTGAAAGAAGTTTTTGTGTTGTAAACGAAAATAACTTAAAATTCAAGAAGAATATAGCAGCAAGAGATCTATTGATGTAGAAGCAATGTAGGTGAGGCAAGAGATTTTGAATTCACCATTACAAAACCCAATTCCATGTTCATAAAGTTAAGCCGTATTCAACTACCAACCTATTTCCAGAGTTCGTTTTACATATATATGATCAGCCTTATAATGTGTGGTTTTGATCAAATTCTCCTAATCTACAACCTAATTAGGATATTTAACTTCGATTCCTAATTAAGAATCTTTAGCATGCAAGAAAACATTAAAGAACCAAAGAAAATACATGGCAGGATGTTTGCATAGCATTCTCTTCATTCATTCACATGTTTACCAAGATTAAGCATGATGTTTACTATAATCTTGATCAAATGATTTGTAGTTAACCCCAATGGTGATCAGACATTAAAATTAACAAACAAATTTAATAATAGATTCAGTGAATGAAACGAGAAGTAGATTGACGAACTAAATACTTTCACTTAAAAACATGTATCAATTTTGCAAGGCTACATCGAAATTCGTAGCTATGAATTTAGTTACACATCATGTTCACATAAATTAAAATGAAAATACACAACATGAGTGAAAATAAATTCAAGAGAGGAAACCCTTGAAGCAACTCTGATGTAGAACTTCTCTAAGAACAGCCTTCTGCGACGAGTCTTCGGTAATGGTGGAGTGTATGGAACGGCTAGGGTTTTGAGTGTGGATGAAAAAAGAGGAAAATCGATGATTAGAATTGTGTAATTTGTCCAAAATATAAATTAAAAAAAACATGTAAAAGTGGCTACAAGGCAAGTTTTTATGGGGTAAAAGAGGCTGCAAGATATTCCAAAGTGATCCCAGCAACTTAGCCTTTATTTTGCACGTTTTTGCCTTATTTGGCACCTCCAAATCAGGCTAGATATCCCAATTCCTTTCCCATTTTGTTCTTGGTCTTCTAACTAGCCAGATTCATCTTGGATTCTTTATTTAAACTTCAAAACAAGTAACAACTTTATTTGGGCTCCAAACCATGCCACCAAACTTCTCTCCACGTTTGGACAAGGGTCAGCTCCAAAAATGGCATGTTTTCACTTCTTTTGCCTTCAAATTGATCCTAAAGTACATGTAACTGCATACTAACACAAAATAGGGTAAAATGCAACTAGTTTAACTTAAAAACAACACAAAGAGACTAGAAATGGATGGTATAAATGCATGAAATATATGAGATATCACTTGTTGCACATTCACATGCCTCCATGCTTAAGTAGCTTAACCCCAACTATGTCGTGGACAACCTTTAATGGAGTGCCTTTGACATAGTCAAAGATTAAAGACTTAACCACAAGATAACTATGATGCCTAAGGTCAAAAGACTACTTTGCATTATCCCAACCATGAGTTCTCATGTCACATGAGTATGAGAACTCCTTGTTGGTCGAGTTCAGTGGACTCTCTTTATTGAGCACCTACATACTTGTTTGGGTGTCATTCATACCAATGACTCGAGACCAGCCACTCTCCTGATAGAGAAGACATAACATGTATTGATCTATACAGATAGTAATGCCCAATTGGCAAGGATCTATCATCATGAATGTTTAGGATACGTGTACAAAAGAGAATGGTCTCATGAATCTAACTTCGTTAGATCACATTCTCCTAATTAAATATTCCTTGGACTTATCGTTCAAGCGTACAACATTTAATGAATGACTTTAAACAATAACCTTTGCCTCTACATTAAACTATTTTTTTTTTTACATTAACCTTTGCCCCTAAATTAACTCCATTCACGTGACAACCAGCATATGTTTTGACTCTAATGAGACAACCTACCAATTGGAATAATGCTTCATCAAACAAGGGCTATTTGTTTTTCTCTTAATTGTCACATCTAGTAAAGTCCAACGACCACTGAATATGTAAGTTTTTGTAAAAGACAATTAATTTAAACTTTTTTTAATTTAAAAATACTTACATACTCAGGAACCCAATACGGAAATAATTGTATGCGCATTTTAACCCAAGTTGAAGGATATCAAGTCTTCATCAATGCCTATCTTGTTTGCTAAATGGCTTGACATCATCACATTTGTTTTATATGAACCCATGAGCCATCTTTAAGTCGACTTCTTTGAAGGGCTTAGACGAAGTTCCTTCGTCGAATAGGCGAGCAGGTTACACAAAGACAAATAGCTTTTCAACCTGCTCACCCTCGTCAAATTGTGCAGTCGCTTGTTATAGGATGTTTCAACATTCCAGAGGTACCTTGCACAAAAGGTAAGAGATTCTTGTACACTAATCGCCTCTGCTATGGATCCTACAGGTTTTGCCCTGTTATAGACAAACTACTTGTAATAGGCCAACAGTCTGAAAAAGTATAAACATTACCAAAAACCAATCACTTGATAAAGAATATTAACAAATTAACGTACTAACAAGATTGCCTCTCAATTGGATACATCTAACGATTATGCACCAGCCCAATCAGTTTTGCCTCATACAACAGATGTATCATTACGTGACCCATACTCGTGAAAAATTCTAATGGATGTATTTCCTCTAGCTGACATAGGATGCACACAATATCTTCAATCATGTCATCTATGTTCGACTTCCGCAACGTTTTAGCACATAGTTCCTAAAAGAATCGAAATAAATAATTATCTCAACAACCTCGGAGTTCAAGTGCGGTTGAATACCAATTGGAAAGAGCCGCTGCGGTAAAACATGACATTCATGACTCTTCAAACCCAACAGTGTCCACTTTAAGGTGGCAAAATATATTACTAACGTACCCGTCTGGAAATTTCACACCGTGCATGCCAATACGAGTCTTCATGGTGTCCTTCGATTTTGCCTCAATAGGTAGAGTCATTCCCACCACATTGTGACAAACATTCTTCTCAATAGGCATGGGATCATCAATGTGTCTGATTTTCAATTTCAACTAGTATTCTAAGTCCAAGAATATACTCATGTTCATCCAATTCAGCTATTCCACTGGTCTCAAGCCTTCCTTAAATTGAAGCGTATTCAACTTGGGCAATATCTCATCTTCGGATAATTCTCTTGGTCTAGGTCGCTACTCTATTGTCTCATCAAATGTTTCATGCTTGTTACGACACTTATGATTTGGAGCAATTTTCGGTGACCCAAGTAGCATATCTTTCCAACATGCCCAAAGGACGATGTGTCCTCACCGCATGTTGGGCATGCCATATAACCTTTGGTGCTCTATCCCGACAACATACCATAAGCTGGGAAATCATTAATTGTCCACATAATTGTGGCTCTCAGAGTGAACATTTTCCCAATTTACCTATCGTACTTTCGTACGCCATTTGATCATAAATCTATCAACTCATCAATCAACGACTGCAAATAAATATCAATGGAGTTACCTAGTGATCTGGGCCTTAACATTAGAAGACTTATGATCCTAAATTCTTTCTTCATGCATCTCTAGGAAGCAAGTTATAAGGAAAAACAAGCATTGATCCAGTGTTGTGCTCCTTCGAAAATTTCCAAACAGATTAAAGCCATGAAAAGCAAGTCATAAACTTTGGTGCTCCATCCCGACTACATACCATAGGCTGTGAAATCATTAATTGTCCACATAATTACGGCTCTCAGAGTGAACATTTCTCCAATGTACTTGTCATACGTTCGTACACCATTTGTCCATAAATCTATCAACTCATCAATCAACGACCACAAATATATATCAATGGAGTCACTTGGTGATCTGGGCTTCTGCATTAAAAGACTTATGATCCTAAATTCTTTCTTCATGCGCCCCTAGGAGGCAAGTTAAAAGGCATAAGTTAAAAGGAAGAACGATCATCGGTTAAGTGTTGTGCTCATTCCAAAAATTCACAAATAGACTGAAGCCATTAGAAGCAAGTCATAATATGACATTCCTTGGCTCAGCCATTAGATCAAATTATTTCCACACTTCGTCATCTATCGAATGTCGTAGAATGTCATCATCATCATCATAAGCCCATTTCTCCTTATGTCACCTCATATCACATGCAGTATATGTCGACATATACAAACTTTGTAATTTTGGCATAAGGAGAAAATGACGCAACACCTTATTTGGAATCATGTTGTTTCAATATCTCAACTCAAGCACTTGGGACATTTATCTAACTTCTCAAGTTCACAGTAAAACAATATACAATTATTCGTGCATGCATGTTGAAAGTATGCCCACAAAGCCACTTATTTGATGTAATAGCTTTTGGAATACTTATTGTGTTAAACTATTATATGTTTAATGAAGGGAAAAACTTATTGTTAATCATTATTTATTGTCTTATGTGTTTAAGCAATAAGGGAATCCAAGGAATGTATTTGATCTAAGAGAGAAGTGATCTAAGTAAGTTAGATTAACGAGACCTTTCTTTTATGTTCATTCCTAAAACGTTCCTAGCCATAGGATTGCCAATTGGGCATTGACCATCCACTAAGGTTAGTATGTGTTGTGTTAACTCAAGCATGAGTATGACTAGTCTTAAGTTATTTAGTGTTGGACACTGAGACAAACACATAGGTCCTCAAAATGTAATCGAGTACACTGAACTATAATCAAAAGAGAGTTCAAACATACATGTCATGTAAGAACTCATAAGTTGCAATATGCAAAGTAGTCTTTTGACCTGAGGCATCATGGATGTCTAATGGTTAGGTCTTTGATCTTTGATCATGTCAAGGGCATTCCATCGAGAGTGTCCATGACATTGTTGGGGTCAAGCTATCTAGTCATGTAGGCATATGAATGCACAACAAGGGATCTCTAACCTTCCATGGTGGAGGGAGAATACTCTGAGATATGATTCTGGAGTCTTTGGCCAAAGCATACGAATATGACTAAGGAAGTTTGTTCCAAATCACATTCAATTTAATCATATAGAGAAGTATCACATTGGATAGTAGACATGAAACAAACTATCACTCAAACAATGTGATTAAGAGTATTGTATTAGAGAATGACCGTATTGCATTGTAATTGTAACTGGATAGATTCTCCAACCACTTTTACTTAGCTTGGGTAGACATGACACTGCTAGGTGTCACTCATGGTTTGTGGAAACCCTGAAGATTGCCAACACTAATCTTCATCAAAGGGAGAATTGAAATGTAGTTTCAATTCACAATCGATTGTTAAGAATAACAATCGCCCACTGCCTCGCTAATTGGAACCTAATGGATCGAACACTGAGTAAGGATGAAAGTGAAGAAATATAAATGAGACGGATAAGAAATTAAATGGTTTAATTGAGAATGGTCAATATTAGTTAATTAGTTAATTAATTATATGAAAGGTTGGTATTAGGCTTTCAAGTTAGTTTCGGGTCTCGGGGCCCAAAAGGGCTTTGGTCCACAAGACCCATTGAGTTTAGGTTGTGTGACAACTAAAACTAAATGGAAATTAACCCAAATACAAAGTCAAAACTAGCCATAGGGTGAGTGGTAGTAAATTTGGGTTAATTGCAAGTTTGCCACTCACATGTGAGGTCGTATAAAGGCATCTTTATAGCCATTCTCTCACAAGGGTTTTCTTGAGGCAAAGAAGATAAACTTTTTCTCCTTTTTCTCTATAGAAGCCGGCCTTCTTAGGGGAGTTTACTAGCATCTAACTTCCTCTGGGTAATCCATTTCATCTTTACACCATCATCCTTGGTGTGGAGACTTAAAGGTACCAAACCTTTGGTACTTTTGGAGTTCCTTTCCTCACATCCTCAAGGAGCAAGAGGAGCATCAAAAGGGAAGAAAATCACAAGAAAGATCTAAGGAGCTAGGAGGTGACTTGAAGGCCCTCCACTTGGGTGAATCCCTTGTGTAAACAAGGATGAGCTTCAAGGGTAATGAATCTCAAAATCCTTTCTTCTCTTTAATGTTGTAAAGAGTCTTGTGGTTCACCATTTACTAGGCTTTGAAAGTCATGGGTTTTTAGAATTGTTTTTTAATGCATGCCTACTTTAAAGTGTTAATAGTTTGCTTATGTGTTCAAATGTTCTCACATGTTCTTAGCTTGGACAAAAATTTTCCTTCAAGTGGTATCAGAGCCTAGGTCTAGTGTATGGTGAATCCTTTTGGGTTTTGTGTTTTTCATAGTTTGTGATTTAAATGTTGTAAATGTTACAAGCTTTGTTGTTGCTTTTTGAATATAAATTTTGCTTGAAAATTTAGCATCTCAAATGTTGTAGATGTAGTTCATTTAAGCATGAATATTGGAACTAAAATTTGGTGCCATGTATGTGGGGAAATTCGGCCAAATCCAAAGGGTGGATTTTTGGGTTCATGTTTGTCTTGTTAAAAGTGTTTTAAAGTGACTTTTGGAACCCTTTGAGTACCCTAGGATGTTAACCCTTTTTTGAGTAGTGAAAATTTGAGTTTTATTGAGTGAAAACATTCATGGAGCTCTTATGAGTTTTCATGTGTGTTCTTCAATGTTCTTGATGTTCTTACGAAGAACAAAAAGGTTTGGTGTTTTGATTCAATGTGTTTGTTGTTTTACATAAAATTTTAGTTTGTTATTGATTGGTGGTGGATGATTTGTGTTTTTATTGTTTGATAAATGCTACTCCTTACCTATATCTTACAACTCATACCAATCAAACTATTCAACCATGCCAATCAACTTTTCAACCCATACCTTTCACTTTATCAACACTTTATAAAATTTTGAATTTTCATGAAAAACCAACCCTCCCTTTTCACTACCAAAACCGGCCACCCCTATAATGGGGGCACTTTTGGAGCTTTTACGCAATTACTTAACGTTTTGATACTTTTGCGTATTTGCACTTTGGCCCAAAAGTTTACGGTTTTTACGTAAAGGCCCTAAATCACTAAAGGACAAATTATTTTGCTCCTTTAATGAAGTTTTTATAATTGTTGAAATTTTGGGTTCTAGTTGTAATTACATGAAGTTGTGGACTCTTGTGTTTTTACAAAATGACCCTAAAAGTTTTGTGTTTTGCATTGTGGCCCAATAGTTGAGGTCATTGCATTTTCGGGCCAAATTATGATGAGAATAAAATGGTTTTGTTTCTTTAATGAGAATTGGATTTTCATTTCATTTAGTTCCATTTAAATCAGTTCTATGAATCCGAAAACCAATTGTTTAAGTTGCTTTCTTAGTTAATGTGATTGATCAATTCTATGAACCAAGGGCCTCGATAATTGAGCTGTGATTGGCCACTTTACATTATGAATGTTTGGGTTAAGTAGTTTAGATTTGAATGTAATTTGATTAGTTCAAATGTGTTGTAAAAGGGCATAAGTCCTTCAAATGTGATGTAAAAGGGCATAAGCCCTTCTCTTTATTTCAAGTATTCCCTTTTGTTTATTTGCATGCAAATTGGAATAGTTGGGTCCAACGCCTAATAGGAAATGACGGTTTAATTAGATTAAATGCGTAACTAAAATCAACAACTACCTACCTTTGACCCAAGGTCCAACACAAGGCTCGTGTTAGATCAAATCAAACGGTTCATAATCATCCTTAGACCTAAAATGACTATATAGTCCATATGAGGATGCAATGCATTCGTTAGTAGTTCCATATAGTCTCGCTTGTTTCATCGAAATAGTGGGAATATTATATACTACTAATTCATATAAACTTGGACCAATGGTTGTGATAGGCCCAAGTTCTTTTAATAACATTAAAATGAAATTGATGTAGCCCAACACTACTCCCTCAACAAAACAAATATTAAGTTGATAAACGAGAGATGCTTTGAACATGTCTTCGTAGGCCTTCCACTATGGTGGGCTCCAATCGTTTGTGACTCATACACCGGCTTCACCCTATCATGGGGAAGTACAAAGTATGTGCTTACATTCAGGAGGAATCCATATGTACATACATGATGTGGTGAGGTAAACAACGAGGATGGCCAACATCATATCATTGTGAGGCTATTCTTGAACCTCCTACATGAACTAGCATGGTGAGAATGACTTAACTAAGTGCAATGGTGCCAACATCATATCATTGTGAGGCATCATTCTCTAGAGGCCAAACTAGATGGGTAATTACAAGCGTTGTAAATGACTAAAGCGTTATTCTCTCATCATTATTGTTGCTAACCAACATCATATCATTGTGAGGTGGGCTTGGTAATGGTGAGCCTCTCATAGCCGGCTAAGAGTTCAACATAACTCTCTGATTCCATTGAGGGATGTGGAATTTGCCAAAAATAGTGGGTGGTACTATTTGATTTAAGACCCAATCAAGTAGTTTTAAAATCAATAATCTAATATGATTTATGTTATGTTATGTAGTTAACGACACGCCTAAAATTATACCTACCATTATACTTGACAAAAGGGGCCTTAGGGGCCAACGTTTCCTTGCTTGGTATCATCACATTGAGAATGTCACAAAGACGAATGACATATCGTATGTGCTCAAGCAATCCCCTCCTCATGTAGCTCCTACGAAACTAGCTTCAAAGGAGGAGTGTCAAAATTATACTAGACACTTTGAGGATGACTTACAAGCCAAATGCTTAATCCTCACTTCACTTAGTGAGGAGCTTAAGAAGCTACATAAGCACATAGACACTTCTTGTGCCATGGTTGATAGTTTGCATAAGATGCATGACATTGAGACTAGTAATCTACGATTCTCAAATGTTTGTAGTCTATTGAATTAGGGAAGGACTGTATTGCATTGTAATTGTAACTGGATAGGTTCTCCAACCATTTCTACTTAGCTTAGGTAGCCATGACATACTGCTAGGTGTCACTCATGGTTTGTGGAAGCCCTAAAGATTAGCCAACACTAATCTTCATCAAAAGGAGAATTGAAATGAAGTTTCAATTCACAATCGATAGTTAAGAGTAATAATCGCCCACTGCCTCGCTAATTGGAACCTAATCGATCGTACATTGAGTAAAGATGAAAGTGAAGAAATATAAATGAGATGGATAAGCAATTAAATGGTTTAATTGAGAATGGTCAAGATTAGTTAATTAATTATACGAAAGGTTCCTATTGGGCTTTCAAGTTAGTTTCGGGTCTCGGGGCCCAAAAGGGTTTTGGTCCACAAGGCCCATTGAGTTTAAGTTGTGTGACAACTAAAACTAAATGGAAATTAAACCAAATACAAAATCAAAACCGGCCATAGGGTGAGTGGTAGCAAATTTGGGTTAATTACAAGTTTGCCACTCACATGTGAGGTCGTATAAAAGCATCTTTATAGCCATTCTCTCACAAGGGTTTTTTAGAGGCAAAGAAGAGAAACTTTTTCTCCTTTTTCTCTATAAAGGCCGGCCTTCCTAGGGGAGTTTACTAGCATCTAACTTCCTCTAGGTAATCCATTTCATCTTCACACCATCATCCTTGGTGTGGAGACTTAGAGGTACCAAACCTTTGGTACTTTTGGAGTTCCTTTCCTCACATCCTCAAGGAGCAAGAAGAGCATCAAAAGGGAAGAAAATCACAAAGAAGATCTAAGGAGCTAGGAGGTGACTTGAAGGCCCTCCACTTGGGTGAATCCCTTGTGTAAACAAGGATGAGCTTCAAGGGTAATGAATCTCAAAATCCTTTCTTCTCTTTAATGTTGTAAAGAGTCTTGTGGTTCACCATTCACTAGGCTTTGAAAGTCATGGGTTTTTAGAATTGTTTTTTAAATGCATGCCTACTTTAAAGTGTTAATAGTTTGCTTATGTGTTCAAATGTTCTCACATGTTCTTAGCTTGGACAAAATTTTTCCTTCAATGCCTGGATCTTGTCATATCCCAACCTGAGATCTTTTAAGATCTTCTTCGAGTCAGAATGATTTACAGGCAAGGCATTTGGTTTTGGAAGCATATGTTTAATAATCCCCATCATTGTATCGTAGTGTTCCCATTGGTTATACTACACTCTACTTACATGTACATCAACTTTACAATGGTTATTAGGACAAAAAAAATCTTCACAACTAGGGTACAATTCTTGATGAGCTTCCTTCAACAATTTATCGTACTTCTCGGGGTTTATGGACGGTTCTTCATCCATATTGAGCAAAGCATTAGGAAAAGCATCATTCAATATGTCCATCAGTTGGTCATCATCAACACAACCAGATGAAGATGGTTCATGCCTAACTGTCCCACTATCGGGAGACGTTGATGCTGTAATGAGCAATTCTTGATGATATGTCTAGTGAAGTAACTATGTACCATCCCATTCATATACAAGTGACATCAGACTTTGTCCAGTGTCATCCAAATACAGTTGTTACATTTCACACGGGACACCTCATATGATTCTGAGCATTGACATGGTTGCTTGCAATTGGAATAAAATTGTTGATTCCCATCTAAATATTGGTCACAACTTCTGTCTAACAACTTGATCCACTATTTGTCCATTGTACCTATTTTTAGAGAACTTTGTCACCATAATGATTTGATATACACTTCATCACTTCCTTATGCCTTCGATAATGATCCTATCCCATTCGCGATTTGAGATTCTGCTACTATTTTCGATCGTAAGAAGTTTGATAGCATCTCCTTAAAGTTCCCCAAGTGTGCTATGTGGATATTACAAACAAATATCTAGTATGGACTCGAAGAACACTAGGGGGATACTACCAAATTTTCACGAAAGAAACTTAGCCACATTCACCGCAAACCCTAAGCACATATCAGTGGACTCCCAAATTTTCTGAACTAGACAATTCAAGATTCAATTAGATCGCAAAGCCACATATTGCATCTACACGTGTATCCAACATAATTTCAAACGGGTCTAAGGTTCTTTTCCTAATCTAATGTTGCACAAATTAAATTCGCCTAATCTATATATATTTCAATAACATACAAACTCAAAATTTCATATAACACACAATTTCAACATTCATAGATATCACAATTAAACAAATTCAAACTTACTATTTATAATTAAGAGACAAATAATACATTTCCTTTAATTTACTTCCAATCCAATCACAAACCTACAATAACCAAAATTAATTAATCACACATTCAAATAAAAAATCATTCAATAAATAACTACATTTAACCTTCAATTAATTGGGAGAGGGAGATATGAAGGATAGGGTGTAAGTGTGAGAAAGAAAGAGAGAAAGTGAGAAAGAGACAGAGAGAGAGTTTAGGAAGCAGAAGTAGCCCCGGGGATGGGGGGCGGTGTGGGGGTTGGGTGTGAGTGGAGAAGAAAAGAAGAAATGGGGAGAAAGAAGGCACAGATTGAATTGATGAATAATGTTTTTCCGACAAATCATTCCGTCGGACAACTACTAGTATAGTGCAAAGGCTTTGTCACTGAATTTTTTAACATGTCATCGTGGGACTTTGTCTAACGGAACGAATTAGTGGGCCGTTGAATCTGTCCATTGGGTAAAGTTCTTTTACCCGACGAAATATGGTTCGTCGGCAAGATTTTGTAAGCCAAGCCCTATTTCCCGGTAGCGTGAACATATATATATGCATCAAGCACACTTATAAAAAATAGAAATAAATATATGTAGGTAGATATACTCATACAACCTTTTAATTTCTAGACAAATCTTAAACAACTTGTTCAAACCCACCATTTTTTGTACCTTACAAACACTCAGCATATGGATCGAGGGGTTTGAAATTTGTTAATGTTAGCTAGCCAAGTACCTGTACTTACGTTGATCTACTGTAGTTTTTTTAATTGTTTTTTCTTTTTACATTTTAGTTAGGTTTATTTTGGCCGTCAAATAAATTGGGTGATCGTGTTTCAAACTCAATTTCTAGGGAGAGTACTGATCATTCAAGTTTGTGTCTCAGATTCTCAGGCTCACTTCGCCTTCAACTTGTTTGTTAATGGGCAGGGTTTGAAACTTTGAATGGGTCATTGTGATGGTCTGTAAAAGGTACAACTTTTCCCCATTACCACACATTTAATTTTTGCATAGGAGTTGCATACAGGACCCATTCTCATTTGTGATAAATAAAGGGAAGTGTTATTGGCACTCCAAAAATCTCATTCTATACTTCTCACAAATGTATTTTTCTTTCCAAATATAGAAAGTTTGGAGTGTAGAATGAGATTTTTAGAGTCCCAATAACAATTCCCTAAATAAATGAACAATATTATTGATCATCGTCACTTTCTGGGAAAGAGGAAATCCAAATTAAAGGGTAGTCTTAACTGAGTAAGATGGTGACAGTTCTAATCATAAGATAAGAACCTAATACACACACACACATATGCTCTTTATGCAAATGGATCCTCATTTTTTGAAAAAAAATAGAGATTAAGTGTGGGGCCTGCTCTACATCGAATTTCATCGATCCGAACATCTATTTTGTAGGTCTCGATTCATGGATTATCCGTGCAAAAATTCAATTCAATCCAAAACCATTTGCCTATTTAATTATCAAGATCAAATTTCATTGTTTCTTATATAACAAAGTATTCATTCATTTCTTTGAACGCAATTAGATGTCTTAAATATTTTCGCTTTGGCTAATATTTTGCAAGGGTGATCTATAAGGTACAACTTGAAAAATAGACGGTTCGGATCGTTAAAGTTCGATGTGGTGTGGACCCCACAACTAATTCCCATTTTTATAAAAAAAAAATGGGGATCCCTTCCCTTAAAGGCATCATATATATATATATATATATATATATATATATATATATATATATGGGTAATGCTAGAAAGGCTAAATTAGAATTAATTTGTAGATTAAATATTGTAAACTAAATAACATTGAAGTTGATGATTAGATTATTAGTTAAGTGTTGATTAACGTGTTTATTTCTTATTGATGACACATTATTTGGTTTGCAAATTTAATTTTCCTAGCATTAACCAATATATATATATATATACGCCTTTTAATGAAAGGGTAATGCTAGGGAGACTAATATTTTCTTAGAACATAATGTTTGTCAATTTCTTTGAACTCAATTAGATGCCTCAAATATTTCCGTTTTGGCTAATATTTTGTAAGAATGATCTATGAGGTGTAACTTGAAAAATAGATTGTTCGGATTGTTAAAGCTTGATGTGGTGTAAACTAATACCCATTGTTTGAAAAAAATGAGATCCCTTCCCCTAAAGAATGTGGGTATATATATGCAAAACATATAATATATATGAATTTATCTTCAGAGACGGTGTATTTAAACCATTGAGAAGATTGATGTTTTTCAAGTATGCAGTTACTCACCGGCAACACAAGCAGTTGTCTCTCGGAACATATGTCTCGCAACAATCCGTTAGGAAACTATCTTTTTCTTTTTCTTTCTTCCAACTAAGTCAGGGTAGGGTAGGTTTTCAGAATTTGTAACGAAAGCCCTAGAGATGTGTAGATATGTAGACATTGCAGAGGGAAGAGATGTGTAGATATGTAGACATTGCAGAGGGAAGGAGTGGGAAAAGATTCTAACAAAATTAGCTAGAAAATAAGCGAAAAAAGAAAGTAGAAATTTTAGGAAATAAGGACAAAGGTGGTAAGGAAAGAATCGAGATAGCTAGCTAGCTAGCTGAGAGGCTGAGAGATCGATAGTGTTTCTTTCTCACTGAACTGAAATACGTATCTGTCTTCTGTGTGCGTAAGACGAGGGAGAGATTGAGTGGTCAAATCACTGAAAAATAAACATAAAATTCCATTAAATTTTGTAATAATATTATTAAATAATTTTTTTGGGATTACACACAGAATTGGCATTACTATGTAAGTATGATTGCGTTATGATGGTGTTGGGGTTGGGTTGTCACGGGCCAATGAAGAGAGAGAGAGAGAGAGAGAGAGAGAGAGAGAGAGAGAGAGAGAGCGCCAATGGAGGCGGAGAGGGAGGCGGAGGCTGTAAGTAATATGGAGTATAAAAGGGCTTTATGGGGTAACTGTATTATCCAGGAGGTAGAAGAGAGGGCCGTGACTCATGGGGGTTCGGAAATTGAGGTAAATCGACGTTCAATTTATTGAGAGAGAGAGAGTGGGTTTTGAAAGAAAGGCAGGCCACACCAACAACACAACACACAAGACAAGAGGCTCTTTAACTTGTGAAAACAACAGGTGAGTGTGTGAAAGCTATATCACCCCCATGCACACGTCCCTTTCTTGCTCCTCTCTCTCTCTCTCGGGAATGCCAGCCACATACATGTGTTTATCATATATACCCTATAATTAACACCATGCGCATGTTAGACACATTTTTTGGTGGTACTCATTCATATGGTAAATATCATAAATGTATGTAAGCACGCATGCATGCATGTATGCATGTATGCATGGACCGTATGTATATCAGAACATTATGTGCATGGCATGCATGTATCGTGCATACATATGATCATGGTCGTCATGACCTTATAAACAAAACTGGGGATGGGGGCCAGGGCAGAGGAGCACACCAATGACCAGGAAGAGAATTTAAAGGGTCTCAGATCGATCTTTTATCCCACAACAGCCCTCTCTTATATCTATCAGACCAAATACATCACCTTCCAAACCCCTCTCTCTTTCTCTATTTCACTCTCTCTCTCTCTCACCTTTCTTTCACACAGAACTCATATTCAAAGAAAAAAAAACAGATCCAAGGTGGTGGTTAAGCTGTCATCCGTCAATCAATCAATTAAACACTCAAGAGACCAATCATCAATCAAAAATTATTTTCCTTTTTTTGTTATAAAAGTAAAGGAGGAATCACATCGAAAAAATCATGTCATCCTCTTCTGCTTCAACCTTGTCCCTCGACCACCTCCCTCCTTCCGAGCAGCTCTGTTATGTCCATTGCAACATTTGCGACACTGTCCTTGCGGTACCGTTATATATACTCTCTTCGTATTAGTATATTAATTTGATATTTGAGTACCCTTTTTCCAGAATTATATATATCTGCTCTTTAATTAGCCCTAGTTTTTGCCAATGATTTAATTCTTTGTTTAATTTAGTGATGCTTGATACTGTTTGATAATGGTGGTCGAATCAGGTGAGTGTCCCTTGCACAAGTTTGTTCAAGACTGTGACGGTGCGATGTGGGCACTGCACCAATCTGCTTCCAGTGAACATGCGTGGGCTGCTTTTGCCTTCCCCTAATCAGTTTCATCATCTTGGTCACTCTTTTTTCTCTTCCCCTAATAATTCCCACAATCTTCTGGTAATTAAAACAATTAATTTTTGCTTAGTTTTATTCGGGAAGTGATTTAATTATTTGCTTAATTCTTTTTGGGAAGTCAAACTATCAAAGGATTATTAAGGGAAAAAAGGGTTGTATATATGGATATTTCCCTCTTATTCTTACCCTTTTAAGTATTGTATGTTTATATTTTAATTTCCAATGAATCTGGGGTTGTGCAGGAAGAGATACCAAATGTTCCGACCCCAAATTTTCTGATGAACCAAACAAGTGTGAATGACTTTGCTGCAAGACCAAGAGGTGGACCTGATGAACTTCTTCCAAGGCCTCCAGTGATCAACAGACGTAAGTAACTTTACTTTTGTTAATTCCTTAATGTGTGTACCTCGATCAATCCTAGACCTCCTTCCGATTGCTCTATGCAATAAGAGCCTCCCTAACTAGCTAGCTTTCAGTTTCAGTCACGGAAAAGTATTGATGAAAGACATCATGTAATACTTGATCATATGGCGTTTCTCACACAATACATATATCTGCCCTAAAGAAACTCACACTTTTATTTTTCAGTGATGGTGAAAGATATAGACCAGCCACTTTTGATTTATCCTTCCCTCCAAATCCTTGAAGTAAAGATATACGATCAAAGGTCCTTTTGTATATATGGTGGTGGAGGAGAAAAGATCTTAGGATGAGATAACCAACTCCTCTTATGCTTCCACTTCCATTTCTGGGAAGCTATCCACTATCATATATCTAGTATATATAGTAATCAACTTTGATCTTATACCCCAATACGTTCTTCTTCTTTTTTCAGCAAAACCTAACAAATGCAGAACTCTTCTTGATTTCATGAAGTCCTTTTTCATACAACAAATAAATATCTTCGTTTCAATGATTAAATGAATATATTAACCAGAGGATGGCAAGTTGATATGTTTTAAAGCCTAATCTTCTTGACAATATATCCCACCCATGTTTTTGCCTTGCACCTTGAAAGTTCTTTGAACATAGAAGGCCATATACAAAATATATACATATTGTTGCTGCGATTTTCCGAGCACACTAACTAACCATGTTTTTGAAGTCCTTTTGATAAAGAACATCATAAAAGGGTATTGTCCGCCGCCCCCACCCCCCATTGTAGATGGAAAGATTGTCGGACCACCTTCGATCTCCACCGCAATCATAGTTAGTGATGAAAAACATTTTTAGATGGATCGATGATAAGAGTGCATAACATTTTGACTAGAGAAAGAAAAGATAACTACTGAAGTGACAGTACATGCAAGATAGGGTTTGGCGAAAGACCCCATAAAGTAGATCAATTCCCCCCACCTATGATTTTCTAATTAAGAAATGATGATTTAATTTAACTTGAATGTTTTTTTGCTCTCTCTCTCTCTCCCCCTCTCTCTGCATGTTTGTCTGTCTGTGCATGCCATCTCCAGCCCCGGAGAAGAGACAGAGAGTCCCCTCTGCATACAACCGTTTCATCAAGTATGTCAACTATCTTTCATTTCTCTCTTTATCTCACACACAAACATACGTAAATACATATAGAAGATATATGTAGTTGTTAATTAATTGATATATAGAGTCGCCAAATTGATGCAAAATATATGAATGATCGATTCATCTGAATGTGTATCTATGCAGGGACGAGATCCAACGCATCAAGTCTGTGAATCCCGATATATCCCATAGAGAAGCCTTCAGTGCAGCTGCTAAGAATGTAAAATTGTTTAATAATATTTTCTGGTGTTATGTCTTCTTTACCAAATTAAGGTTTTTGGATTTTGTTATAACACTAGGTCCTTGTAGTGTGGGGTCCTTTGATACATGAACCTCTTAATTTTTGCATTTCTTTTTGTCAGTGGGCTCACTTTCCACACATTCACTTTGGTCTCATGCCTGACCAGACTGTGAAGAAGACAACAGTTCGCCAGCAGGTTACCCCCCATGCAGTATATTAACCCCATTCTACTAATTTGGGTTGCATAATTAATTTGCTAGCAAGATTAACTAACTAATAACATTGTTTTTAATTATCGTATAATTTAATACTAATGTTGTGGTTTTAACTGGGTTTGTGCAGGAAGGAGAGGATGTTGTGATGAAAGATGGGTTTTTCTCTTCAGCTAATAATGTGCGCGTCTCACCTTACTAAATCAGAGCTGCAAGCTGCAGCTTGATGTCTTTGTGATGGTGGGAGACATGTTTGAGGTTCAAATGCTTAATTGTAATGACGCCTAAGGACTCTATCTAGAGATCCTTTTAACGTTGATAACTGATTAGATGTAGTTTTAAGATTTTAATATCTAAAGTTTGCTTAAAACAGAACCCTTGTATTTTGAAGACCTTATCCTTTATTATGTTATGATCAATCCAGTGTAGGTAGCTAGGTGCGGATGAACAATCCACTACATTTCCGTTCATCTTGTTGATTTTAAAATCTATTTTTGTGTTGTTTGTTTTCTTAATTATTTAGTGAGTTGATATTAGCACTTTTAAAAAAATCATTATGTAATTTTTTACACGTTTAGATTGCATGATGATTTTTTAGAGTAACATCTCCATCTTTTAATCTATATGTTATCATGTCACACTAGCACATAATTAACATGATCATGATGCATATATATATATACACACACACACACAAGCGATATCGAAGAGTGAGTATGAGCCACAAAGTCTCTTGCATGCATTAATTAGCAAGTAATTTCTCATGCTTTGTCTTGCTTTCTTAATCTCTGCACATACATGTATGCTGCTTCTTAGAAATCCCATAAATATAATTAATGTCTGACGTTATTAATGTTTTCCAATTGGCATGAAGTTATGAACTTAATCGAGTCAGACCAATGTAAATGGAATTTGAATTTGTTTAACTTAATGCCATGAAAAGAAAAGATATTGCTGTTAAAATGATACGTTTTCACGTGAAGACTTACGTTTAACTAAAGGGCAGTTTGATAAAGGAAGATGTTAGAGAGAACTTCTTTTCATACTATCCTTTATAAATTATAGGGGTTTTTTTAACTTTAATCCTTCAAGAAGATTAAAATTTAAAATAAACCTGTTGTCAGATTACATATTGATTATAGTCCCTTGATGTGTCCTTAATTCAAAATAATTAATGCGCATTTTATTTAATGTCTCATTAAATATTGACCAAAAAAGAGTTTTTTTTATTTTTTTATTTTATTTTTTTTAATTTATTAATTTTATTTAACGTTTTTCAAACTTGAAAGACTCAATTAATGTACCTAAATGTTAGTATCGGAATGTATTATATTGAACTAATATATTTAAAAGTTAGTACCGAAATGTATGTACCGAAATGTATTATATTAAATTAATGTACCTAAATGTTTGTATTGAAATGTATGTACTGAAATGTGTGTACCTAATGTAGGCACTAAAATGTATAACAAAAATGAAGAACACAAAGTACATCAAAATATATTGTATAACAAAAATTAGTTTATCTAAATGTTTACAACAAAATATATTATGATAAATGAAATGAAAATTAATACGTTAAAATTAGGAAGAAAAAGAGAAATAATTAAAAAATAAAAATTAATAAATGAGGTTATTAATGCATCAAGGGACTAAAATTATATTTTGATCTTACTCATGATTTTAGTGTAAAAGTCATATTTGTCAAAGATTAGAATAAAGTTTTCTATAAATTGTGATAGCCTGTCCTGGAAAATAATTCTCGTTGGTGTGAAATGACTAAAGTACCCTTGGACATTGAGACGTGTTGTGTGTGATTTATATTTAAGTTGGATTTAATTATCATTTTCCTAAGTGTTGGACCCAATAGGAAGATTTAGATCATCCTCACGAAGCTCGGAGAAGAAAAACCAAGTGAATTGGATGTTGGGAAGTTGAGATTGGCAAGTTTGAAGTTTGGCCGGATTATCGAGGAATTTTCCGGCTTGATTCCGTGATTTTTGGAGCTTGAAATTGGTAAGGATGTGTTCTATTTGTCATAAGCTTCATTTTGGTTCAAATTTCATGAGATTTGGTTGAGAAATGGTCGAGATATAAGGTTTTGAAAATTTCCCAGTTTTTAGACGAGTTGCAGACGGCGGCGGACGGTGGTCGCCGGCGAGGTACATCGGAGAAGAAGGAAGAATATTCCGTCAGAGTTGACGGAATATTCCTAACGGCGTCAGGTAACGCCGTTAACTTCTGTTAGCATATAACGGAATATTCCTAACGGCGGTTAGGGTTTCCGTCAGGGGCCGCATGTGTGGCCGTGCACTTGCTGGAGTGTGGCGGCGCGTGGGTGGTCGGAAAATTATTTTTAAAATATGGGGATGTTCTTGAGGTTGTGTAGATTACGTTGGTATATTCAAACATCCCATTTGAACAATGTATGAGAAGTTATTACCTATTGTTGGTTATGTGCGTTAAATAACGTTTTTCGGTTATTACGCATATAGGTGAGGCCTATCTTGAAGACGAGCGCCATCAATCGAGGCTCGGGGGTTATGACCCTTTGACTTATTTGTGAGTGGGCTTTTGTTTTCCGTATATACCTATATAAATGAGATTTTTCCCAGAAAATCAATTAAGTGAAATGTGATATAAAATGTGATATGATATGCCATGCAAAGTATATATCTATTTTATTCATGCATTAGTAGCTATATAATGGTAATTGGTGTTGTGGACGCACAGGTAAGTATCAGGTGAGTATATATATTGATGATAGAGAATGATTTATATGAAATGATGATTATGTGAGATGTATTGAAAGCTTATAAACCTGCACCCCGGTGTTAGTGCTCCCGCCCAGGGCTAGGGCGTAGTCCTTCATGTGATGTTCACCTCTCGCACCATACGCTCACCTTGGATCCAAGTTAGGTGCATAGTCCTATCGTACAAACCACTATAGGTGGTTCCGACTCGTAGGTGACCCGCGATTAGCGCACAGTCTTCACGTGATCGTAGCACTAGAGCGTATTTATTTACACCCAATCTTGTCGGTGAGACCACGTGAGGTGGTTCCGACTCGTGTGCAGGATATATATATATATATATATATATATATATATGTGTGATGATGAGATATGATGAGATTGATTATGAGCTATAGTTCAGCTGAGCTGATCACTCGGTGGACACGTTATCATCTATGATGAGTTATTTCACCTGATATAGTTATGTGATTTGATGAGATATATTTGGCATGGCATATACCTTGCATATCACTACTTTTGGCATGATTTGAGTTATGAGTTGAGATGAGTATATATGTATATGCTATTTTTCTGGGAAATTATACAGGTTTTACGGCGAGGGGTTGTTTTTGCCCACTCATGCGTTTTGTTTTTCGCCCCTCCAGGTTCTAGGTAGCAGTGCTTTGGTGGCCACAAGGGATCCAACGGTGTTCTGATAGAATTCACAAAAGTAGGATTCACCTTTGGGTGTTATATCTTAGTAATTGTCCTTGACTGCAACTAGACGTTCTTGTTGCTCTGAATGTGTATTTTTACACTTAGACTCTCATTAGCATGTTATTTGGATAGTACGGCTAGTAGTCGGTTTTTATTTGGTCGTATTTCTATTTCTCTTATTAGCTTCCGCACTGTGCACATGGTTACGTCACTTTCACGTGACGGCCAACACGCCCTCCTTGGGACAGGGTGTGTCATAAATTATATGATGTGGTGGTTGATGGTTGTACTCTATTAAAGAAGGAGTCCAACCATGAACCCCGCATCATGTGGTTTACCAAAGATGATTTTAAAATATGGTCTTTCTAGCATTTTCATTTCATAAATATTTTTGTTTTAATTTTTTAATTTTTAACTTTTAGTTAGTAGTTTTTATTTTTTATTGAAAAAAAAATACATATTTTCTGATTTATGATTTTCTAGCTAGTTACCAAAAAAGTTTCATTTTTCAATTTTTATAAAAGTGAAAACAAAATTAAATTGAAAACGAAATGATTATTAAACAACCCCAAAGTTAATAAAAGAGATCAAGCGTTCAATAACATGTAGATTTTTCTTGAAATTGTAGAGAGGAAAAAAAATCACATTGGTTGAAAATTCTTAAGAACCAGCATAATATTGTATGGTTTTTTGTAATGTATCTGACGGCAAAAGATTTTGCGTTGGACTTTGTCAGACATGTGGACAATAAAACTTGAATGTGCATGAAGCACTTGTGATGGATGATTAAACTTCAACATAGAGTGATCATTGAGGTTCCATCCTATAATTAATTGGCAATATAATGAATGTCAACTCACTATAAATTCTTACAAGATTTTATTTCTTCTGAGGTTCTTGCCTTTGACATCCTTACAGACAGGCAAACTTAATTTCTCTATGTTCATTAGTTAAGCACGTTTACTTACTAGTTATATTTTATATCCACGGCATTCACCAATCAAAGAAAGAAAGGATCATGTAAATGTGTGGTGTATTTTAAAAAACATTATTTTGTCTTCACATTCACACACGAGGAACCAGAATTTGCAGGATTTTCCATTTGTTTGTTGACGTGATAAAAATTAAGTACTCAAATTAAACCCTCTTGTTGTCAAATCACAGTATAAATGCAAGTAGGGATCGTTCTAAACCGGAGATTATGAGGGCTTGCTAAAACCTCTAAACTGACTCAAAACACACAAAAAAATGTTAAAAACGTTTGGAAAGACTTAAGGGACTCAAAATAGGTTCAAAAGACTTAAAACAACTAAAAAACCCTCAAAACTGCCTAAAAACACAAACTGGGCAGTTTTGGACTCTAAACACAACTTTGGACGAATTTAGGGTTTTGACTTGACTCAAGACACTCTAAAACACAAACAAAACAGATTTTAAACACTTTGAAACAAGAAAGTAAAGGGGGTTTTGGTTTTGACGAAATTGAAACAAACAAACAAATTGTAAAACTAAACAGATTGTAAAGCGAATTTAGGAAATAATATGATGGATGGATTAGTTAGAGGTCCGTTCCCCACACATGACACACTTGTACATGAATCGATTTCCAATTGCTTTTCAATAAACTATGATGCTCAACACCCCAGATTAACCGTGATGCACAAATTAACCCTCAGATTTTCCTTTACTCATTGAATTGGATGAATGCATGCGACAACCCAAATCATTCTCCAAAAGTCCCCTACATGAATGCATAATAGAGATACAATCAGAGATCATTACGTTCCATGAAAATCATAAGTGTTGACGAGGCAATTGTAACTATGAATGCATGATACGTTTGCCAAGAATTCAATTAACGCGATTGTGACAATCAACCTTCACTACTCAGGAATATAAACTTGTAATGATTAGGTGAAACTCATTTATATTCTAACATCTGATTCATGCATGAAAACTAAGTATGCATCCTTAATAAACATACACAGATCAGTTATGAATAAAACAGATAATTGAATTGCAATCACAACTTAATAAATCACAATTGGAAGAAATCAATTCATATCTCAAACATGTTCATGGCTTCAAACTTCCCCCTAACTAAATAGGGATTTACCCACTCATGATTACAGCAAAATTAGAAAGTAATAACAAAATAAACATTGAAAACAAGAACGAAGTACACCTAAAATGCTCCAATCTGCAAGCATGAATCGCCAAGGTTCTTCTTCTTTCCCACCTTACTGCGGCACAAGAGTCCAAGGATTGTATGGATGTATGAAAGGGTTAGAGATGGGTTTAGGTTGGATGTGAGTTGCGGCAAGGGAATGAGGATGGCTGGAATTGTATCTGGATGTGTAGAATGGTGGATGGAGTGCGGCTGAATGAATTTATATGGTGAATGGGTGGTCTCTGCGGCAAAACCCTAAAATATGTATATATAGGCATCTCAAAACCCTAGAGAAATCAGATTGGTACTTGGACTTAACAGAAATTAAGGAATAAAGGCCTAGGGTGCGGCATTAAATTTGGAAAAGAAAATGTGGCCCAATTAATCTCTAAAAAAGATTTGTAGAACCCAAATCCACAAGGAAAAGGGCCTAACAAATCAGAATCCAAGACGGAAAGGGCTTGAGAGATGCGGCACAATAGGATAAGGGCAAGGGAATGCCTTGCAAGGCAAGGAAAAAGGATTCTAGAAGGGAAGGAGGCGCCATATTTTTAGGGTTCTAGAAAGAATATGTTTCATGATAGATTTTGGGACTTCTAGAAGGGTTTAGGGCGCCATTTTTGTAGGACAAGGGATATAACTTCTAGAAAGAGTGTTTTGTGGCTGATGTCAAGCCTTTTTGTCTTCAAATTCGTCCATCAACTTGCCTCCATGCTTGCACTATCCAATCTTGGCCCAAAAATGCTCTAGAATGCTCCAAATCGCTTCTTCTTGCCATTTTGACACTTAGAACCCACAAACACACGAAAATAGCTTAAAATACAAAATTAACTAAGAACTAAGGACGTTAATGCATGAAAACAAGCTAACTAAGTCGCATAAATATGCTCCTATCAAATTCCCCCACACTTAGCTTTTGCTAGTCCTCAAGCAAAACGAAACAAAACAAACACCAAACAAACTAGACCTTCCAACGTTCACCTCAAGGATTTCCAACACACATGACATATTCAAGATCATCATAACCATAGATTTTAGTCGTCCCCACCCTCTAGTACCTACTTAATCACAGTCACCATTAATTAGCTCGCATTTAACCAATTAAAACAATGTTTTGAACGTAGTTACATGCCTTAGAGAATTCACTCAATTCCTCACTGGGTACACTCTTATTTTCACTCAGATTTTCTAACTACACTCCCTATTCTAGGTATATGTGAGAAGATTGATGTAAACATGAAAACGAACACTCACATATGTTTATAACAAAGAAAGCAATTTCTGGAGTTAATAAGCATGTTTAGATATGATCTCATGAATGGAATGCTACTACTTAGATGCGAGAACTAGGGACACCATATGCTCATACCAATCCCAAACTCCACATATTAAAACACACAACACTCAAGATTGAAGTCAAGGGTTGTAAAGGGGCTAGGGGTATTGGCTAACAAAAAAGGTAAGGAAAACAAACGTTCTTAAAGCAATAGCGAGCAAAGTAATGAATTTGACACTTAGAACTCCCTTTTGAAACGCAGCCACAAACTTTGATACATGAAGGGAAGATCACACATACTTAGGGCCGAAATTCAACTTTTTGGACCCTTTCTTCAACAACCAACACTTGTGAGCTTAATCTCACTTATTTTTCAACTCTTTTTCATTCTTTTCACAATTTTTTCTTTTTCTTTTCTTTTTCCATGAATTTTTCTCTTTTTTTTTTTTTTTTTTTCTTTTCTGCCCGTGCCTTTTTTGATACATTGCCACACAACCACACACAAAAATCCCTTCCCCCACACTTGTTTGCTGCCTAATAATGAACAAAGGGAATTCACTCTAGGTCATGCTTCACTATGCCTTAAGAACAAGGGTAAGGATGGTCCTAATCTAGGCTAGGTAGGGAACATGTGTGTAAACAAAGAAAATGGCTAAACAAGGCTCAACGGGGGTTAATCCTACAAAACTTAATGCACAGGGATAAGGCTTTTTTGGCACTGGCTCACTACACAACTTCATCTTGTTTATGTGTTATGCACTTCAATATCATGCTTTGAATGAAACGGGTATGAGTTCTAGTATTTGGAACTAAATGATGAAACGCCTTCTAAGTAGCAACCAAGCAAAGAATGATGAGATCATGCAACGACTTTAGAAAACAATAAATGCACAAATTTTTAACTCTCCAAAGAACGTTTAGGCTTAAGTCTCCTAGGGTTGTAGCGTTAATTTGAGTTCCTTCCTTCAAGCATGTTACAAAAACTGATTTTTTTTCTTTTATGATTGCATGTGAATTCATAAATTATAACCACAACCAAGCATAAATTAGAAAGCAATTCAAACTTCCATCCATGTTTATAACTTTCCTTAATAGTCATGCAATAAAAATCCGAATCCTCATCATTGTGTTGGAAGGTACCCTAAGACACAAACAAACACACAAAAACAACTCTTTTTGGGTTTTTCAAATTTTTATGAAATTTTCGGATGATCTTTTCAAAACACACTAAAATGCTTCAAAACACACTAAAAACACTTAAAAACAGTGAAAAACAACATTCAAAGTGATAGGTGATAAAATCCCATGAAAATCATGCAAAAACAACTTGTTTACCCCCCCCCCCCCACACTTGAACCAAACATTGTCCTCAATGTTTCAAACATAAACTCACATAAAAACAATCAAACAAGCAACACATAAGCATAGAAAGATAAGGGCAGCAAGGAAAAAGGTTGAAAAGAAGCAAATATGGATGTAGAGCCGATTCTAGGTGTTCTTTATTGGCATGGGTTTCCTCCCACGAAGCACTTGCTTTCACGTCGTGCAGCCGAACGAATACCATCCTTCAAGCTTCCTTGGAGCCCACGACATGGAGGGGTAGGTCCTCCACCACATGCTCCTCAAACACGTTGTAATAGGGCTTCAAACGATGCCCATTCACCTTGAATTCGTATCATTAGTAACAACAAAAGGTCCAATCCACTTAGAACGTAACTTACCGGGGAATAACCGAAGGCGAGAATCAAAGAGGAGCATTTTCTGCCCCTTAGAGAACGTCTTTGTACGAAGCATCTTGTCATGATACGCCTTGGTCTTGTCCTTGTAAATGCGGGCATTCTCGTAAGCCTCGTGCCTAATCTCCTCGAGTTCATTCAATTGGAGCTTTCTGTGCACCCCAGCGGCATCAATATCCATGTTGAAGGTTTTCACAGCCTAATGTGCCTTGTGCTCTAACTCGACGGGCAAATGGCATGGCTTGCCATAGATGAGCCGAAAAGGTGACATGCCAAATGGGGTTTTATAGGCCGTGCGATAAGCCCACAATGCATCGTCCAAGCGCAAGCTCCAATCCCTCCTTGTTGGCCCCACGGTTTTCTCTAGTATTTGCTTGATCTCCCTATTTGAAACCTTAGCTTGCTCATTGGTTTGAGGATGATAAGGTGTTGAAACCTTATGCGTAATGTTGTACTTCTTGAGCAAAGCTTCAATGGTTCGATTACAAAAGTGGGAGCCTCCATCACTAATGAGAACTCTAGGCATTCCAAACCTAGCAAAAATGTTAGTTTTCACAAAATCTGCAACAACCTTAGAATCGTTAGTACAGGTGGCTTTTGCTTCCACCCATTTTGAAACATAATCAACCGCTAGCAAGATATAAGTGAAGCCATAAGATGGAGGGAAATGACCCATAAAATTAATACCCCCAACATCAAAAATTTCAACAAAGGATAGGGGTTGCTACGGCATTTGGTCCTTGGCACCTATATTTCCCGTTCTTTGGCAACGATCATAGGTTAGGCAAAAAGTTCTAGCATCTTTAAACAAAGTGGGCCAATAAAATCCACATTCAAGAACTTTTAATGTCGTTCTTTGGGTGCCAAAATGTCCACCACAAGCATAAGTATGACAAAATCTTAGAATTGAATGAAATTCACAATCATGCACACATCTACGCAAAATCTGATCAGAGCAATACTTCCACAAATAAGGATCATCCCAAACATAGAATCGTGCATCTTTGCGAAGTTTATCACCTTGGTGCTTAGTGAGAGTGCTTGGAACTCGTTTAGACACTAAGTAATTCACTAGATCGGCATACCAAGGTTCACTTTCCTCAACGGACAGCAGCTGCACATCAGGGAAAATATCAGGGATAGGCACGGCATGGTCATGCTCATCATGGATCATTCGGCTTAAGTGGTCAGCCACCACATTCTCGCTTCCCTTCTTGTCTCAGATTTCGATGTCGAACTCTTGAAAAAGAAGCATCCAACGAATAAGCCTAGGTTTTGCTTCCTTCTTTGTTAGTAAGTACTTCAAAGCTGCCAATTAAATAAGAACAAAATTTATCTAAAGCAAAAACAACAGCTAGAAGTTCTTTTTCCGTTGTGGAGTAGTTCAATTGGGCATCATTGAGAGTCCGAGAAGCGTAGTAAATGACATGCGGCTGCTTGTCTTTTCTTTGCCCCAAAACAGCTCCTATTGCATAGTCGGATTCTTCGAAAGTTTAATGGTTAAGACATTATCACAATAAACTACTGTTGGACCACTTTGCCTCAAACTTAAACTCCCCATAATTCTTCTTAACCACACCACTTGACATGCACTTGAAGCTGCAGCTATAAACTCTGCTTCAGTAGTAGAGAGAGTAACCACTGGTTGTTTCTTCGAAGACCATGAAACTGCACCTGAATTCATTATAAAAACATAACCTGAAGTACTCTTTATGTCATCTTGATCACCGGCATAGTCACTGTCTGTGTAGCCAATAAGCTCTTCATCTCCTCCCTTCTTGTAAAACACCCTAAGACTAGCAGTGCCTTTCACTTACCTTAAAATCCTTTTAGCTGCCATTAGATGAGATTCAGTAGGATGCTCTACATACCTACTAATCAAACTTACAGTGAACATAATATCAGGGCGTGTAGCTGTTAGGTACATGAGACTTCCAACCATTTGTTTATAAAGCATGATATCAACCTTCACTCCCTCTTCATCACAGTCAGTTTAAAACCAAGAACAACAGGATTGTGTACTGAGTTGCATTGATCCATATTAAACCTTTCCAACACTTCATGTGTAAACTTTCGTTGACTAATGAATATTCCATCCGTTGTCTGCACCATTTCTATGCCAAGAAAGTACCTCATTTTTCTGAGATCAGTCATGTCAAACTCATCCATCATGGACCTTTTAAATTGCTTAAACAATGACTCATCATTCCCAGTGAATATAAGATCATCAACATAGAGGCATACAATTAAAATCTTACCTTCATTGGCTGCTTTAATGAACAATGTATGCTCGTAGGACATTTATTGAAACCCTCATTGATGAAGTACGACTCTATTCGACTGTACCATGCCTGTGGAGCCTACTTGAGTCCCTATAGTGCCTTTTTGAGACGATATACCTTGGACTCACTCCCTTTATGTTCATAACTAGGTGGTTGTTCAGCAAAAACTTCCTCATCAATTTCACCATGCAGAAAGGCTGATTTGACGTCGAGTTGGTAGATCCTCCAACTCTTTTGCGCAGCAAGAGAAATGACCACTCGAATTGTATCCAATCGAGCCACTGGTGCAAACACCTCAGAGAAATCAACTCCATATTGTTGACTATATCCTTTTGCAACAAGCCGAGCCTTGTACTTGTCCACCTCCCCATTTTCATTCAATTTTGTCTTGAAAACCCATTTCACTCCAATAGTTTTTCCCCCTGATGGCAGATCAGTCAACTCCCACGTATTGTTCTTCTCTATAGCTTCTATTTCTCGATCCATTGCTTGTCTCCACTTTTCACTTTTCATGGCGTCATAATAAGTTATAGGATCACCATTAGTAAACAAGGCTAGGTGGGCCAAGTTCACACTTCCTTCATCAGAGAGACCCTCGCCAGTTTCATAATCTCTCATCTAGGTTGGTGGTCTTCGAGTTCGTCCCTCTTGAGATGCACTGCCTTCAGTCGTGGCTTCTCTTACTTCAAATAAATCACTACCATGAGACTCATTATTTCCCATATATTCAATAGCTTTAGATCCTTCTTCATCTTCTGTGATTGTTTCTTCATCAGTTTCCCATTCAAGATTGGTTAAGATGGCCTGCTCATGAATGTCATCCCAATTCCATTGTTCATCTTCCTCAAAAACTACATCTCGACTTACAATAATTTTCTGTGAAATGGGATCAAACAATCTATAAGCTTTGGATTCTTCACTTACCCCCCAACAGTATGCATTTGAGGCTTTTGTCATCAAGTTTCACTCTTTTGCTATCAGGTACATGCACGTGAGATACACATCCAAAGACTCTAAAGTGATCCACCGATGGTTTGTGCCCACTCCAAGCTTCTTCAGGTGTCTTGCTTTTTACGGCAAGAGTTGAACTTTGATTCAATACGTGCACTACCCAGTTCACTGCTTTGGGCCAGAAAGTTTTTGGAATTTGCTTCTCTGATAGCATGCACCGAACCATATTCATGATAGTTCAATTTTTCCTTTCAGCTACGCCGTTTTATTGAGGTGTGTATGCAGCCGTCAACTATCTATGAATGCCATTCTCACTGCAGAAACTTGTGAATGCATGTGACATGAACTTACCTCCTCGATCTATCCTTAAGCCTCTCATGAATGCTCATGTTTCCTTCTCCACTCTAGCTTTATAAATTTTGAACATGGCAAAGGTTTCTGATTTCTCCACCAGAAAATAAACCCACGTTCTTCTACTAAAATCATCAATAAAAGTGATGAGATACCTCGTCTTACTATTTAAGATTGGACTTATCGGACCACATATGTCAGCATGTATCAACTGCAATATCTTGGAGGCTCTCCATACACTTTCCCATGGAAAAGAGTCACGGTGTTACTTTCCCACAAGGCAGTCTTCACACACTTTTTGAGGAGTTTTGAACTTTGGCAACCCTTCAACCATATTCTTTTGTTGCAGCACTTTCAGTCCATTCCAGCTCAAATGCCCATACCGACAGTGCCAAAGAGTTGCTTGATCAGCGGTTGTCATGGTGAGACATTTTTGTTCCTTCAGTGAACAGCGAACAACCAAGGCAAACATTCTATTGCACGTCATTTCAGTCTCAAGAATTAAACCTTTCTTAGGATGAAAGATCTTACATCTTCCATGTTGTATGAGCACTACGAGTCCCTTCTCTTGCAATTAACCAATACTCAACAGATTATTCTTTAACTCAGGTACAAAGAAAACCTCTGTAATGACATGCACGATCCCATGCATCTCTATTCGCACATTGCCCTTGCCCTTCACACTGAGACTGAAGTCATTTCCCAGCTTCACTGACTCTTGGAAACTGCCATCCATCTCGATAAATACTTCCCTTCTGCCACACATATAATTACTATATCCAGAATCAAGAAACCAAATGTACTCCTTCTCAGCTTCCTTAACATCCACTTGCGCCATCAGCAACATTTCTTCCTTTGTTTATGCAAAATTTGCCCTTGAATCCCTAGCTTTCTTTGGACATTCCCACTGAAAATGCCCTAGTTCATGACATTTGTAGCATTCTATGATAGATTTGTCCAACCCAAATCTACCTCTTCCTCTTCCTCTTCCACGGTAAGAGCTATGACCACCACTTCTTCCTCCTTGTTGAACTCCAGAAATGACTTGGAGAGCTTGTTTATCCATAACGTGCCAACTGACTCTTTGTTCATGCACAATAAGACTGCTTAGGAGTTCATCAATGGATAAAGCATCCAAGTCATTCGACTCTTCAATCGAGCAAACAACATAGTCATATTTTGAAGTCATGGACCTCAAAATTTTCTCAATGATCACCACATCCTCCATTCTTTCTCCATGAAGCCCCATCTTATTGGCTATAACGAGCGTTCTTCCAAAATAGTCATTGACAGGTTCCCAAGCCTTCATATGCAGTACTTCAAACTCTTTTCAAAGTGCGTGCAATTGAGCACGTTTCACACGTGCTATTCTCTGATACTTCTGCTTCAAGGATTCCCATATATCCTTCGCAGTGTCCTTTTTCAAGATCGTTTCTAAGATCGAACGATCAATGGCCTGGAACAAATAGTTCTTGGCCTTCAAGTCTTTCAATTTCTGCTCCTCCAGCGCCTTCTTCTGCAAGTCCCTATATTCAGCCCCTCCTGCTACTGCAGTGATTCCTGTCTCCACCAAGTTCCAATATTCTTTGGAACGTAGAAAATTCTCCATAAGCATACTCTAGTGATCATAGTGCCCATCGAACCTTGGGATGGTAGGTTGTACAAAACTGCTCTCAGACGTCATTTTTTTTTTTTTGTTCTCTCATGTTGATAACAGGTTTGGTCAGGCCCCGTGATGAGGCTCTGATGCCAGATGTTGGAACTGAACTAAGTTATCAAGAGCTTTGAGACTGCAAAATATGAAAGCACTAGTATACTCAGGAGAATTCTTATTTTATTGAAACAAACAACTTTGGCTATTTAAATAGCCTTACATGAAACAGAAAATCCAATAACAACCCACGATTATACAGGACCTAAAATCGTGGTGAGTGACTAGGTTAAAATAGAAAACAACTTGTCCCTCAAGTATAGGAGGGTTATTAGCACGTCCAGGAATAAACCCTAGAATAAAGGAACCCTAACGACTAGACTTTTGACTACTTCAATAGTAGGGCAAGTAATATGTCGTCAGGCAAACTTTTGGCACGAAGATGGAAAAAATGCCACACAACAGGTTTGCCCAACGAGTTGGGTATTCGTCAGCTAGGAAGCATTTGCCTAACAACACGAATTGTCGGCTGAGTGTACTGTCGGTGTTCAAAAGTCCGATAATGACATGTAATAAATATCCATCGACATAACCTTTGCTTGACATTTATCTATTACTTACCCAACGGAAGGGTTCGTCCGGCCAAACCTATATTTATCAATTTATAAACACGAGCCTTTGTATTCCTTTTTCTCCTCAATACCTTCATTTTCCTCTTCCTACTCCGTGTCTTCTATTCGAATGGCTAATCATTCACTGATGGGTTGGTTAGCGAGTTACAACGTTGTCAATGATCTTGGTGAAAACCTATTTTTCTTCCCAAATCAACCTACATTTAATCTTGTTGATGTGATAAAAGTTAAGCACTCAAATTAAACCCTCTTATTGTCAAATCGTAGTATAAATGCAAGTAGGGATCGTTCTAAACCGGGGATTAGGAGGGCTTGCTAAAACCTCTAAACTGACTTAAAACACAAAAACAAAGTTAAAAACGTTTGGAAAGACTCAAGGGACTCAAAACAAACTAAAAACACTCAAAACTGCCTAAAAACACAATCTGGGCAGTTTTAGACTCTAAACACTACTTTGGACGAAAATAAGGTTTTGACTTGACTCAAAACACTCTAAAACACAAACAAAACAGATTTCAGACACTTTGAAATAAGAAAGTAAATGGGGGTTTTGGTTTTGACGAAATTGAAACAAACAAACAAATTGTAAAACTAAACAGATTCTAAAACGAATTTAGGAAATAAGATGATGGATGGATTAGTTAGAGGTCCATTCTCCACATATGACACACTTGTATACGAATCGATTTCCAATTGCTTTTCAATAAACTATGATGCTCAACACCCCAGATTAACCGTGATCCACAAATTAACCCTCAGATTTTCCTTAACTCATTGAATTGGATGAATGCATGCGACAACTCAAATCATTCTCCAAAAGTCCTCTACATGAATGCATAATAGAGATACAATCAGAGATCATTACGTTTCATGAAAATCATAAGTGTTGACGAGGCAATTGTAACTATGAATGCATGATACGTTTGCCAAGAATTCAATTAACGCGATTGTGACAATCAACCTTTACTACTCAGGAATATAAACTTGTAACGATTAGGTGAAACTCATTTATATTCTAGCATCTGATTCATGCATGAAAACTAAGTATGCATCCTTAATAAACATACACATATCAGTTATGAATAAAACAGATAATTGAATTGCAATCATAGCTTAACAAATCACAATTGGCAGAAATCAATTCATATCTCAAACATGTTCATGGCTTCAAACTTCCCCCTAACTAAATAGGGATTTAGCCACTCATGATTACAGCAAGTTCAGAAAGTAATAACGAATTAAACATTGAAAACAAGAACGAAGTACACCTAAAACGCTCCAATCTGCAAGCATGAAGCGCACAGGTTCTTCTTCTTCCCCAACTAGTTGCGGCACAAGGGTTCAAGGGTGTGTATAGACGTATGAAAGGGTCAGATATGGATTTAGGATGGATGTGGGTTACGGCAAGGTCTGGAAGATGGCTGGAATTGTGTTTGGATGTGTAGAATGGTGGTGTGGAGTGCGGCAAAGGGTTTCTGTGATGAATGGCTGGGTCCTGCGGCAAAACCCTAAAACATGTATATATAGGCACCTCAAAACCCTAGAGAAATCAGATTTGTACTTGGGCTTAACAGAAATTAAGGAATAAAGGCCTAGGGTGCGGCATTTAATTTGGAAAAGGAATTGTGGTCCAATTAATTTCTGAAAAGGATTTGTAGAACCCAAATCCACAAGGAAAAAGGCCTAACAATCAGAATCCAAGAGGGAAAGGGTCTGAGAGGTGCGGCACAATAGGATAAGGGCAAGGGAATGCCTTGCAAGGCAAGGAAAAAGGATTCTAGAAGGAAATGAGGTGCCAGATTTTTAGGGTTCTAGAAGGAATGTGTTTTGTGGCAGATTTTGGGGTTTCTAGAAGGATTTGGGGCGCCACTTTTGTAGGACAAAGGATAGGACTTCTAGAAAGTGTGTTTTGAGGCTGATTTCAAGCCTTTTTCTCTTCAAACTCGTCCAACAATTTGCCTCCATGCTTGCACTACCCAATCTTGGCTCAAAAATGCTCTAGAATGCTCCAAATTGCTTCTTTTTGCATACTTTGTCCTTAGAACCTGAAAACACACGAATTTGGCTTAAAAGACTAAATAACTAAGAACTAACAACGTAAAAGCACAAGAACAAGCTAACTAAGTCGCATAAATATGCTCCTTTCACTTGTACATAATTTCAACTTAATTTTTGTCATGTAATATAACTTTATTACTAAGATTCTTCAATACGTCTGTTATTCTTCCACATGCTAGATATCCGAGTAAATTTGGGCCATCACCTTCATCGACATAGAGAAATTACTCAAGTACTCCCCAAGGCGATCCTTATAATCCTTTCAAATTACTAGTTCTAATATTATTATTAGAAATCTTATAGTTGTTGTGAACCACCACAATTGACTTTTTAATTTGGTACCAGGCAGAATATCCTGCAAATAAAATTTAACTTCGCACAGTAGACTAGTCAAATGAGCTAGTCAACTAGTTACAAGTTAGTCAATGATAGAAAATGTAGTTGCAAGAATGAATCCTAATTGACCAGTACGCCCAACTAATTAGAGTCTGCCCAGATCAGTTTCACAACAATTCCTAAACTTGAATACATTTACATATCAGTTCATTATGCAATTGACAATGACAAAGCAATTACAAATTAAAGTATGCTGGATTGACTAGTTAAGTTCACCAGTCAACTAAGTACAGATTCATTAGTTAATCAAACTCAAATTTACGAATCAAACTTAGTTCACTACAAGTTATCCTGGTCAACAACAAATCAGTTCATTGCTCATCATGTAGTGTAAAGATAGTCGCAAACACATCTCAAATAAAAACTCATAGGATGTACGAAACTTATGCTAGTAAATTAGATATGTGAACAAGTTTATGAACCAAAGAACGCATGAAGTTTTTTGCCCGAAAAACCCACCTCTGGGTTAAAAAATGAGGTACTCTCCATTGAGTCCAGTCCACTAATGCAAATAAGGTTCTAACAAAGTACCACACAAAGCTCAATTCCTAGACCTAGTCTACAGAGCTGTTTTACCTTTGTGCAACCTTACTTTGCACGAGATGAGATTCCTTGGGTCTTCACGAGGTGGCAACTCCTCCTAAACTCTTCACCTTGTGCCACCGAAATGGAGTCATCTCTAGTCTTCATAAGATGGTAGCTTTTCCTAAACTTTTCACCTTGGGACACCGATACCAGCACCAACAAATGTACATGATATGATAATGATGATAGTGTGCAATCTGGATTCAATGACTACTCAGTTTCTTTAGTCAAACAGTTGAAGGAAGAAACTGACTTGAATCCGAAAATAGGGTGAATTTAAAGATTTGAAACTTGATGAACTTGACCACCAAATTAAAACAAAACCATGAAGACAATGGTACCCTAATATGCAATGATTGGGTGTTTGGTGCATGAACATGGTTTTGTGGCTAGGGTTTCAATGAAGAACATAAGAGGTAGCTCAAAGCTAAAAACACTCTTTGTAGAAAGTGTAAACTTCCTAGCCAAAACAAATGAGCATATAAAAAGGATTTAAGCAAGCAATTTCAAAGATAGATTTAGAGATATTCGATGAGAACATTACCCATAAAATATGTTTGATGCTCCTAGGGGATTTGAGATGGAGAAGAAAAAGTAAAGCTCTCAAAATTTTCCAATCTCAGTCCCAAAAAAAAATGAACCCTAGATTTTGTTAAGGAAGGGTGAGTTTTAGACAAGAAGGGGACCAAAAAAACACGTGTCAAGTTCACAAACAATCAGGAAAGATCTAGGGTTGAAAATCCACTTTTGGAAAAAAGTTGTTAGATGGCCCATATGGGTCATCATAAAGTGTTCCCAACTTGTGTGAAAGCAGCGAGAAGTTATGACGAGACAGAACCACTAGACATAATGAACTGGAAATATTAGCATGAAATGCATATGTATAAACAAACCTTTGATGTGAGAAGTTAAGCTCTTGAGAGAATATTTCCAGTAGCAAGATCCAAAAATTAATATTGAACCCTAAATCTATCTAGAGCATGTGTGGTACAATTTACAAGATTTGACAAGGAATGCCAAATAATAATTCCAAACTTCACAATCTCCCCCTTTGGCTTTCCTTGACAAAATAACCCAAACCTATAACTAAATTTACTCCCCACACCCATGAGAACCCAAGGAACAAATCCTACATAAAAGTACTCTTGGCAAGAACAAGTGAAAAGTTATCATGGTAAAGAATTTGCAAAGAATGTAAATTGTAACATTGTGAGTGATTGTGAATTTCAGTTTCAATTTTGTCTGCCCTATTTGGTCATGGCAAAGATGAATGATTTAAATGGAATGACATGCCAATCACAAACAGAAATGTAAAAGAACTAACACAAACACATAACAATCAAGATTAAAAACAAGGTTCACAATATAGCATGGCCACTCAAGAAAGACCAATAGATGATTTTGTAGTAATAGTAAGAACAATCCAAGAACACAAGTACAATAAGAGCATGATAGTCAATGCAAACCATAAGGTACAATTATCAGTAGCAAGACAATTAAAGCAAGTAACTTGTCCAAGGAAACTGTTAAAAAAATAAAAATAAAAAACTAAACTAAACTAGGAGTAGCTCAAGCAAAGTACATCAGAATAGTGGTTCAAAAACAACAAGACAAAAATTTCTTCAACGTCATCCTTAGAGTCATCAAACAAATTCGAACTAAGTGAATCACCATCCTACCATTCTTTAGGAATATACACACGCACCATTTTGTTGTCAAAAGAATCGTATCGGGCTTTAGGTAATCTGACCCATTTCTTTTTTGGTGCAAAGACGGTAGGCATCTTGGCCTCAACAAAGACCGAAAGAATAAAGTGGACGGTGGAGATGAAGGAAGATGGAGATTTTGATGCCTTAAAGGATTAAGGATGATTGGAAGGTTGGGAATAAACTTCAAAAGCAACAGTTTCAATTTTCGAGGATTCAGAGTGTGTTCTTCGGGAAGGAACCAGAGACGGAGTCCTGGAGCTAGGAGACAGAGCTTGATGAGCCGACATGGTGGTAGAGGAACGAAGCTAGTAGTGGAAGGATTCAAAAGGAGAATGAAGGCACATTTAAGCAAAAGAGACTAATTGAGACAACACATAGAAGCAAAAGAGATCACAAAAGAAAGTCATAATCTTAGCACTAATAAAGTACAGCAAACAAGACAAACCACAAAGGAAATGAATGAAGAAGTAGCTTTAATATCTCTGCTTCCAAGAGAGGGTAATCAGAAATAAGACTTGAATTAGAAACATGCAATGCAACTCTCAAAAGACAAATCTTCAAGGTCATACAAGGACAATAATCTTAAGATTAACACTTGCTCATGATGCAACAATGAGGTGTCAAGGTATAGGAAGATGGATAGGTGATAACTTTCTTGAAATCATAGCTCCATGCCACTAGGCCCAAGGTTAATTCAAGGGCTAACCAAACTTTTAATAATCTATTAAGCTTAAGAAACAGCACTTACTACAAAGTATGAAGAAAGGACAAGACTACAAAAAGCAAGACACAGGCCTTGAAAGAAAAGTAAACTTTGGTGTGGAACTTTAAGTGAGGCACCAATTTGAGATATGTCAAGGTCAATTGAATGAAGGTGAATATTTTATGAGACGTCACGTGATTTTTTTTTTTTTTTTTTTCTTTTAGAAATTTGAATCCGTGACCTGTAGAGGGGATCTTGAAGCACAACCTCATGACATTGCATGGAATGCCAAATTGATGGAATTTTCCCATTTTTGAAGATATATGATTTCTTTTCAAAGAAACCCCTCTCATACAACACTCTCCCATTTGAATTTTTTGTTTTGATTTGGGAAGAGGAAAAAAAGAAGAGAAATGACACATGGTTCAGATTATAGAGTAAGTAAAGTCGCTACAACTTAATCAAGACCACGGTCAACGTAACCCTCAAATCAACCTAAGCTTTTGTGAGGTAAGAAAAATGATTTTTCAAAGGCTATCTGAAGTAATAGGGAGAATCTTTGACATCATAGTGAAAAATTCTACAAGCCTAATCCACAAATTACTAACAATGTATGATAATCATGAGATGCATAAAGAGAGCAAAACAATATTATCTAATGAATTGATAGACAAGACAAACACAATCACAGAGACAGAACATGCTAGAAAAACTTGGAAGCATAGTTATTCAACCTATTCAATTAACATCACAGAAACCAATAGACCGTCTAAGTTTTGTGTACCTTCGATTATTCAATGCATTTGTGAGATAGCCAGCTAGCTATTTTTCAGTCGGCATAAAGATTAAGATAAGGAGTTTACCAACCAAAATATCTCTAATGAAGTGAAGTTGTGTGCCAATATGTTTGGATCTTGAATGTTGGATAAGGTTCTTCAAGACGTCAATTTCACACATATGATCACAATGAACATGAATGACAAATCAAAAGACTCTGAAGTTATTTAGCATTTCAATCAACCAACTCACCAAGACACAACTTCTCCTAACAGTAACAAATATTGCATTTACAGTTAAGAGTGGAACATATCATTGCTTTTCACTGTATCCAGCAAATAAAATAGACCTCACCTTGCCAAGGAACAATATTTGAGTTTGATCAACAAAGTCCAGTTTCATCAGTCGAGGAGCTTTAGAGATTCCAGTGTAAGACTCTCTTGTGAGACTCCACAATATGCTTTACATGTTGTATAACTCACACATGTAACACACCTTTAGGAATATCAAGAGTGTAGCAATTGTTATTTGATCTTCGAATGACCAACATGTTCTCCTCATCTTTATCTACAATCCTGCAACCCCTTTTTGAAAAGCAAACTTTATCAGCCACGTCATCATATAACTGGCTAATGCAGAAGAGTTAACTTCAGTGGCTAGTCGATCAACTAGATTCTTCAAGGTGTCCTTCATAGTGTGAAGTATTCTACACTTGGGTTTAATATGACCCACTTTCCAACAGTGATGACATGTAGGAATGAACCTTTCCAATGAACTAGGATTGACTTTAGTTGCCTCGAGTCTTGATTCCTTTACAAACTTTGTCTTGGTAACCACAGAGGTTGAACCACTTTCAACAAAACCAATACCACTTTTGTCACCATATAGTTTCCCACAACTCAGCTTTTTTGTCAATTCTTTCAGCATTAATGGTAAAAGGAATGACTTTGTTGTTCGCCACATTTAGCGCGGACAATTGCTTCAAGATTAACTTATAATATTGTTTGCCTTCAACACTTGAACTTGATTTAGCAAGTTTTCTTGAGATTTCTTCAGCTCTTGATGTAGACATGTAAATTTTGTTGCATCACAAAGATCCACGTGGCATATGACTCATCACAAATAGGTAAGTCATCAATGACATGTGGTACAAATCAAGCAAAGGAAGAATAAAACTTCCCCAAATTTTGGCAAAGGGGGGGAATCTCTCCTTAAAATTGGCAAGGGGCCCAAATTGCTCCCAAAACCGGAAAGAAAGCTAAAACATCTTCCCAAAACAAGCAAGAATTGAAGATTGCTCACAAATTAGGCAAAAAAGCCCTATAATTCGGCCAAGCAAGGGAAAGCGGCTTAAATTAAGGCACAAAACATGCCTAAATTATCCCATGGATGAATCAAGACACAAATCAAAACCAAATCCATCCAAAAGGCAAGCTTTGAGAAGTCTATAAATACAAGGTCGACAATTTCTACATTCAAGGTCGACAATTTCTACATTCAAGGACGACAATTTCTACATTGAAGGTGGACAATTTCTACATTGAAAGGCCAAAATTCTCACAAAAGGAGAACCTCTGCCAAATCTTTGAAGACTAATACGCTCCCAAAGCTCTCTTTGAAGAATGTACAACCAAGCCGAAGCTTTCTTTCGACCAAAGCCAAAGCATTTCCTTGAAGAATCAACAAGCACTTGTGCCGATTCCTTCAAGACTTTGTTGCAAGCTCAAAACTTGTAACGACGTTCAATTCAAGATCAAGTCGCGAAGGCCCTTGAATCAATGAAATCCTATATCAACACTACCTTTGCCGCAACTTTGAGGTGAAAACCATCCAAACATCGTTTCAAGCTCAAAACTTGAAGTAATCATTTAATCATTTGTCCGAGATCAAGGAATCGCGACCCTTGGATCAACAACCTACGCATCTACATCAAATTTGAAGACTGAATCAGAGGAAAATTGTAAACATGGATTGTAACCTAGAAATTCAAATCATTACAAATCTACTTTGTACACGTGTTCTTATTTCATTTGTTACAGAATTTTCGTGTTTACAAATTTGGCACGCGCGGTGGGTCTTCTATGCCTTCCATCTCTATCTTCAAATCCACAAGAAACATAAATGGCATCAAGAAAGGATCAAGCTATTCCCGTAACCATTGCAAAGAACAAGAACATCCTTGCCGCAAGTGGTGGCCCTTTGGGCGTTACAACCTGAAGCAAGGCAAGAGCTTTCTCTGCCGTGTCCTCTATTCTTACATCAACCCTGCCGAAGAAGTAAGAGCACTCGAGGCACGAGCCCGTGATCACCTTGACCTCGCTAAGGGCGCCAAAAGAAGTAGCTGACTCAAATGAATGAAGCAATTGCAAGGCTAACAAGGATTGTGGAGGAAAAGGTCTTGCAAATTGCCACACTCGTCAACCGACTAGAGGCGCAGCATGATGAAAAAGTTGACCACGACCCAAAGGTTAACCCACAAAAGAAGGAAATTGACAAAGATGAGGAGCCTCCGATAGAAAAAGCTGAGGAGAAGCTGGACCAAGCAATGACGCTTATGGGATCTCTCTCAATCTAGCAGCTGTAAGGGATAATCACCAGTACCATCAAGGCATAGTACGAAGGGAGTTTACATGACTTCGTGCTATATTCAAAACCTTACTCTAAGAAGATTGAGGCCTTGAGGATGCCAAGGGGTTATCAGCTGCCTAAATTCATGCAATTTGATGGAAACGGCAATCCTAAACAACATATTGCCCATTTCATCGAAACTTGCAACAACGCTGGGTCGGAGGGAGACTACCTCGTTAAGCAATTCGTGCGCTCGCTAAAAGATAACGCCTTTGACTGGTACACTGACCTCGAGCCCAAATCTATCAACAGTTGAGATCAACTTAAAAGGGAATTCCTCAACAGCTTCTACAGTACTTGCCGCTTCTACAGTCATCGACTACATCAACAGATGGTGTTCATTAAGTCTAGATTGCAAAGATTGGCTTTCTGAAACCTCCGCCATTGAGATGTGTGTTCAAGGCATGCACTAGGGGTTACATTACATCCTCCAAGGCATAAAACCAAGAACATTTGAGGAGTTGGCAACACGATCCCACAACATGGAGCTAAGTATCGCCAATCATGGGAAAAATGAGCCAATCATCGACTTCAAGAAGGACAAAGTGTTTACTCCGAAGGTGGACAAGACTGGGAAGAAGCCTGCTGATGAAGCTTTTACTATCAACGCTACCCTCATCAAGACCTCATCCACGCCCGTCAAAATCTCCTCCAAGACCAAAGTAAATGAGATAAAGAGAGGTGAGCCTCCTCGCACCCAAGATAGGTACAAAAACACCTTGAGGGAACTAGAGCAAAAGATGTACCATTTTCTGGACTATGACGTGGCCGCAATGCTAGATGACCTGTTGGAGAATAAAGTAATTGAGCTGTCTGAATACAAGCGTCCCGAAGAAATCAATTGTGTTAACGATCCTAAGTACTGCAAATACCAATGTATCATGAGTCATCCGGTTGGCAAGTGCTTCGTCCTCAAGAAGCTCATCATGAAGTTGGCACAACAAGGGCAAATTACGCTTGACCTTGACGACACGGCTACAACGCATACTACTATGATTGCATTTGGATCCTACAATCCCGTGCGTCTTCAAGTAACGCCTGACCACTCCCTTCCATGCTTAAGCTACACGGCACCTTCTGCACAACCATCATTGGGGTAAGCGAAGAAAATGCACTTACCGATGACGAAGAAGGGTGGACACTGGTGACCTACAAAAAGACAAGGAAGCCAAGACCAAAAGCCATAAGGTCAAAGGTGGAGCAAGGGATGAAGCATCGCCGCCGCAACAATAAGAAGCCCAAAAGAAATGTAAAAGCTGCTAAGCTAACATACATTAGGGGACCTATGAAGCAAGAGCCACGCTCATCTTCTTGCACGAGTACTTCCCGAAAGACTTCTTTCAACAGTGCACTGTCATTGCCTGCCACATGGTTGAAATAGAGATGGAAGAGCCCTCAAAAGGCAAAGCTATCATTGTCAAGGAAGAAAAGACCCTTACTCCCAAAGAGACCTGATGACATACTTTAGCATCGAGGAAGTAATATGGTTGCCCAAGGAGATGCGAAAAGCACTAGTAGCAGTCTTGGCGAGTCCCGACGACCACGAGGTGCAAGAAAGCAAGGAAGAAGACTTGAAGCTTTGGCCACATAAATATGCCACATGCAGTGCCACCCATGACGTAATCAACTTCATTGACGAAGACTTGCTGCTAGGGTCAAAGCCTCACAACCGTCCTCTCTTCGTTTCTGGGTACGTAAGGGAGCACAAAGTCAACCGCATGCTTGTCGATGGTGGATCGGCCATAAACATCATGCCGAAGTCAACAATGACCGCAATCGGCATCAAGATGGATGAACTATCCCGAAGCCACTTCCTAATCCAAAGTTTTAACTAGGGAGGACAAAGAGCAATGGGTATGATCCGAGCCGAATTGGCCATTGGCGAACTCAAATCAAGCACGCTATTCCATATGATTGATGCAAGAACTTCTATCAACTTGCTCTTGGGAAGGCCTTGGATCCACGAGAATAGAATGGTGTTATCCACCTTCTACCAATGCCTGAAGTTCTTCCGAGAATGAGTGAAGGTTATACAAGGTGACACCAAGCCATTCACCGAAGCTGAATCATACTTCGTCGACGCCAAGTTCTACATGGAGGAAGAAATGGTGCCTGAAGCTCTTCCAAAGGAGATCAGATACACAGGTAAAGTCGCACCCAAAAAACAGGAGTGGCAAGTCGTGCCCAAAAAGCAAGAAATGGAAGCCGTGCCATCTTCAAGCAAAAATGACGATGAGCTTGCTAAGCCCACAACAATCAAATGGAGTGTGACGCCCTCAAAAGGACCAAACACACCCGTCTTCCAATACATCCCAATGCCGAGAAGAAAGAATGGCAAATCCCTATTCAAAACTGGAACAAGCAAAGCCGACACACAGTTGCACAAGGACGATGTAAAGCTGCGCAAGACAAATGCAGTTTTCCCTCTGACACAGTTAGGTAGCGCTAAAGTTTCAAAGCCACCACAAGGTTTCATAAAACCCCTGCCAAAGGGGGCAGAACCAAGCTCTCTTCCAACCAAAATGACCGAATAAGGTTTCGACCCAAATGCCTATAAACTCATGTCGAAGGCTGGGTACGATGTTGCCTCATCTTCAAATCTTGGAAAGAAGAATGCAAACACCGTTAACGAAAAAGAACGTGACCTCACCTAAACCCGCCCCTCGAACGTGCTGAATCGTTCAAATCCCAGAATTTCGGCACTTGATCGTATTGGTGGTCAAGACCGAACTTCCGTGTTCAAGCGGCTTAACACGTCAACACCCTAAAGATTTATTTTCGAAAGGTTATCAAAACCTAAGAAACAAAGCAACACGGCTAGCTCTCCTTCACGACGGTCGGCCTTCTAGAAAGACTTGAAGAAACCAAGCAGCCTTCTAGAAATAGGAAGACAAGGTCAAATGAAGAAAAGCTCGATGGTTTAGCAGAAAAAGACGACGTTCGAAGCTCGATTCCTTTAAGGATGAAACGCCAAACAACCTTGGAGGTTAACACAATAGGACAATTGAAGGTAAAGAGGCGCACCATCATCCACACTGGCTAAGCTTTACGTCAACAAGCACAAGAGGCTGGCACTGAAGAAGAGGTCCAAGACGTCTTCCATATCACGATCCAAGAAGACAAAGAAGACGAAATCCCTGAGGAACACGTCACTGCTGCACCTCCATAACTCGAGAATAGGGGGCAAGCCACGGTTGATGATCTCAAGGAGCTCAACTTAGGCATAAGCGAGGAGCCGAAGCCTATCTTCGTAAGTGCACTAGGAATTACGGATGAGATCGAGGAGTACTACCAACTTCTCTTGGAGTACAAAGACGTCTTTACTTGGACCTACAAAGATAAGCCTGACCTTGACCCTACCATCGTCGTGCATCATCTTGTAGTCAAACTTGGGACGCGATCGATAAAGGAAACTCAAAGACGTTATCAATCCGAGCTCATTCCAAAAATTGAGGCCGAGATTGACAAGCTAATCGAAGCAGGCTTCATTTGAGATGTGCAATACCCTAAATAGATCTCCAACATCGTTATTGTCCTTAATAAATCTGGACAAATGCTTGTTTTCGTAAACTTCCAAGACCTCAACAATGCTTGCCCGAATGATGACTTTCCTTTGCCAATCATCGAAATCATAGCGAACATCATAGGACCAATCACACCAAAATCATCTACAGGAGAAGCCTACATGCTAGCCGCAACGAATTACTTCTTTTAATAGGCTGAAGTCGTACCCCTAAAAGAAGTCAATAAGGAAACTGTCGTATGTTTCATCAAAGAGCATATCATCCATCGATATAGTGTGCCTCGCTACGTCATCACCAACAATGGAAAACAATTCTCCAACCGACACATGGACGAGCTCTACGATAAATACAAGTTCAAGCAACACAAGTCTTCCATGTATCATGTTTTAACCAACGGTCTTGCTGAAGCATTCAACAAAACGTTGTACAACCTTCTAAAGAAGGTAATCGGCCGAACAAAGAAAGACTGGCATGAAAGAATAAGTGAAGCACTGTGGGCATATAGGATGACACATAAGACTTCTATCCAAGCTACGACTTATTCTCTTGCATATGGCGTAGAAGCTGTTCTACAGCTCGAAAGTCAAATCCCCTTAATAAGGATGGCTATACAAGAAGGCTTGACTGAAGAGGAAAATGCAAAGCTACGACTTTAAGAGTTGGAAGCACTTGACGAAAGGACGCTCAAAGCCGAACAACACTTGGAATGCTACCAAGCATGGCTATCTAAGGTATTCAATAAGAAGGTCTGCCTAAGGTCTTTCCAAACTGGAGATCTTGTCTTGGCATTACGAAGGCCCCTCATCACAACTCACAAAACAAAAAGCAAGTTCATATCAAAGTGGGATGGACCTTACGTAATACAAGAGGTCTACACTAACGGCATCTACCTAATGATGGCAGAAGATGGCTTAAAGATTGGCCTCATCAACGGTAGATTATTGAAACGTTACTACCCCAAAACCAAACAAACAAAGCTCATCGCCTGCATGAGCCTAAACTACACACTGCACAATGCTTCTTGTTCGCACGAGCTTAAAAGGCGACACTCAATGCTTCTCGCCTGCATAAGCCTAAACTACACATGTCAACAGTGCTCATTTCTCAAACTCAACTTCTTTGGGCTTTGTTGTCTCATGAACACCCTCTTTGATGCATTCTACATATTCGCCAGCCACTTCTTTCTCTTGAATCGTTCTTCTTGATGTACAAAGTTCTTTGAACACTTCAACACAATCTAGAACTTGATTTGGTGTGCCAAGAATTGGGATATCACTTTGCAACTTTGGAATGGCTTCCACAATGTCTTTTTCACTCTCATCTTTCTTGGGAATTAAAAACCTGCGAGGAAAAGGTGCATTCGGAGGAATAACATTAGAATGAATTAAATTTAGGACGTCCTTACTTGTGGTGGGTGGGTGAGAGGGCTTAGGGGGCTGCCGCAAGGGTTGTTCTTCCCTTGCCGTGGGTGTGGCCTCCTCCTCTTCTTCTAGCAGCAGCAATTCATCCACGTTCAGGCTGCGTTTGGATGGTTCTGGGTCAGCTTCAATCTCCATAGCACTCCCCAAAGTGATAGCATCATGGATTTCAAAATTTTCCTTCGAATTTGCAATAGTTGAGTTGGAAAGTTCACTTTGCTCTTGAATCTGCGCCATGAACTCCATAATCTGCCCAACTTGCTTCTCCAATTCGTCCACTCTTTTGACTTGGTCTTTCATCTCATTGTTTTGATTTTCTACTCCCTGTGTCAAATAGTTGATTAATTGAATAATGTTATCATTACACAAAGACATACCTGAGTTTGTTTGGGCAGATTGTGGTGGAGGCTGTAATGGTGCATATGGCCATTGATAAAACTCCTCAGATGACTACAATTGTTCTTCTTTTTGTGAGCTCTGTGTCAAAGAGATTAGTCCTTCAAGAATTTCATTATAACTCATGGGCATACTTTAATTCGATTGGAATTGGTGTGGGGGAGGTTGTGGTAGCTGCATAGGTCTTGAATAGAACTCCTCTTCTTACTGCCAATATCCACCTTGTTGGAATTGTTGAGGTTCTCCCCACATGTAATCTGAATAATCTCTCCAATCCGAATTGTAAGCGTTGGAAAACATGTTGTCCCATGATTGGCTATGGCCTTGATAACCCCAAGCATCTTTATTCGCAGTGAATTGAGAACATTGATGAGTTGGATATCCTTGCCCATAGGACACACCACATGTAGAGACACTTTGCATTGTGGTCCTTTCGGCATATTGTGACAATTGAGAAGTAAGTTTCGCCAATTGAGCTTAAATGGTAGCAAAATCCATGTCTTACTTCTCTAGTACCTGAAATCAAGGAAACAAAACTAAATCAAATATCAAAAGTAAAAATAAAAGACATAACAGAAACAAAGTCAGCAACTAAAACGAAAATATATGAAAAAGAAACAAAAAGAAACAACGGGGGATTAACAAAGTTGCTAATCCCCGGCAACGGCGCCAAAAATTTGATGCGATATAAAACAGCACACAAATTAAACCTTCTTGTTGACAGTTGTAGTAAAGATGCAAGTAGGGATCGTTCTAGGCCGGGGATTAGGAAGGATTGCTAATCAACTCTAAACTGACTTAAAAACACAAAAACAAACTTAAAAATACAAAACAAGACTCACAAGACTCAAAACAAACTTAAAAGACTCAAAACAGCTTAAAATAGCCAAATAGACTCAAAACAGACTCTAAGGAGAAATTGGACGAAAATAAACTCAAAGGACTAACTAGACACAAATCTAAACAGATTCTAACTAAACTAATACAACAAAGTAAATGGGGATTAGGTTTTGGATGAAAATAAGGTAAAACAAAACAGAAACTAGAACTAGACAGATTTGGACGAATTTGGTGAATTGGATGGATGATGGGCTAGCTAGAAGGTTTTTCTCCACACATGACACACTTGCATACAAATTAATTTTTAGTTGTTCTTTCAATAAACCATGAACCTCAACACCCCAGATTAATTAGGTACGCTTAAATTAACCCTCAGATTTTCCTTATGTCATTGAATTGGACGGAAATAGCGCATCGTAATTAAATTATTCTTCAAAAGTTCCCTACATGAAAGCGCATAATAGAGATACAATCAAAGATCATTAAGCTCTATGAAAATCATAAGCATTGACAAGGCATTCGTAACTATGAAAGCGCATGATACTCCTGCCAGGAATTTACTTAACATGATCGTGACCAGCGACCTTCACTACTTGTGAATATAAGTTCATAACGATTAGGTGAAACTCCCTTATATTCTAGCATCAAATTCATGCATGCAAACTAAGTATGCATCCTTAATCAACATACAAGAATAAGTTCTGAATCAAACAGTTAAGCAAATTGCATTCACAATTTATGAAATCACAACTGAAGATAATCAATTCATATTGCAAATATATTCATGGCCTTGAAATTCCCCCTAGCCAAAAGGGTTTAGCTCCTCATAATCGCAAAACAAAGATACATAAACTTAGACATTGAAAACAAAAGAATGAAAACACCTAAGAATGTTCCAGCAATCCAATCTTGAATGGCAAGCACTCCAAGGGTCTTCCTTCTTCTCTTTGCTGCGGCACAAGGTTTGTTTGAAGGTTTTTAGTGATGAATTGTGGTGGTGGATGGATATAGGTGAGTTATGGTGAAGGGTGGATGGTGGATTTTCGGCAGAAATTGTGTAGCGCGATTTAAATGGTGCAACAAGCTTTATTTAAAGGGCTAGGGTACTCAGAAAATAATAGGAAAGGTTCAATACTTAGCTATTTTGGTTCCATAATTTAATAGGTAAGAACGAATCAAAAAATCAAAGAGAATAAGAATGTGAAATTCGGCAGAATATGTAGGAGAGAAAAGGAATGTGTTTTAAAGGTCAAAAATTAAGAGAGAAATGGAAAGAAGGTGTGGCATCGATTTGTAAGAGAAAGGGAAGTATTTTTGGGCAGAAAATAAGCAAGAAAACCTCTCCCTTGTGAAGCAAGGATTATAATAAAAGAGGAAAGTGTTTTATGACAGAAAATAGGCAAGAAAACCTTTCCCTTGTACAACAAGGATTGAAACAAAAGGGGAATGTGTTAGGCACGGTTTTGGGCTTCTAGATTGAGTAATTAGGCAACCTACATGTTTTGGAAACCCAAAAAATGGAAACCTTCACAAATGGAAACCTTCACAAATAGAAACTTCCAACTTTAGAAACCTTGGCTTCCAATTTTGAACTCTTCATTCTTCATTTGATCTTAAGCTCATTTGATCTTCAATTTCGTCCATCCACTTAGCTCCAAGCATAAGCTAACCATCTAATGCCCAAAACTGCTCCAAAATGCACCAAAATGCACTTCCTTGCTTACTTTGCACTTTAGACCTACAAACACACGAAAATAGCTTAAAATACTAAAATTACTAAGAACTAACAACAAAAATGCCAAGAAACAAGCTAACTAAGTTGCATAAATATGCTCCTATCAAAAAGGCGACACCCAACACTCCTAGCCCGCAAGAGCATAAACTGTGCACGACAAAATCACCATCAAAACCATCAAAACAATCAATCACTCATTTGAACTACATCATGACTTGATCCCTCCTCAACCGAGGGTACGTAGGTAACTTGAAACTTCAAAACTTCAAGTACAGTCACATCATCAACAAAAACACAAACACTTTGAAGAATAAAGAGCAAATTCAAGAACATGAATACTTTATTTCTTTAAAGGAAGAGTTTGGCTACAAAGCCTTATTAAAAAATGAGCAAAAAGAAACAAAAAACAAAGAAGGCTTCAAGCACAAAAAATGGAAGACACTACTTGAGAGCTATGTCCCTAGAACTACGGCGACGATCTTCAAGCAAGTCTTCCAAAGTCTTTCAAGTCTCTACATCGACGGGAGACAAGGTGGGCATTTCCATGGCCGCACATTTCTCTTGCTCTAGGCGTGAAACCTCTTCTTGATGCTGAGAAAGTGTAGCTTCCTGCTCCGAGAGAACACCTTGAAGACGTGATGCTTCGGTTTCCAACTGATGTCGCTCACGCGCCAACGCTTTTAGACGTGCTTAGATGGAAGCCAAAGAAGTCCCTGTATCTTGATAACCTTCTGAAGCAGCTTGCTGAGAAGACTGAACTTGGGCAATTGATAAGTCTATTGCTGTAAGCTGTTGAGCTCTGACTTCTAGACTCAATTTTTTCGAGGAAATAACATGCAAGGAAGAATACTCAGTAGAGGCAGCCATAAGTTCAGTAATCTTGACTCTCAAGAGCGAGGAATCAACGTTAAGGTTGTCAATCGCAGAAACAAGCCTTAAAAAGCCCTCCTTAAGCAGCGCAAGATCCTCTAATAGGTACTTTGCAATCTTCTTCTCAATATGGTTTGATGTCCATAGTTGCGCGAAGGCTGATGCGATGGATGAGCTGCTCAGTGCCATTAAGGTTCGGCCCTCTAAGAGAAATCTCAGAGCTAGCTGGCAAAAGGTGTTGGACGTATGGCGGGCTCTTGCATGCCTTCACCCACACACGGTAAACTTAGGCAAATTGACGGATTCGGAACAAGCTGTGCACCAGGCGAGTCCCCAATCTCCTCATCTCTAGGTAGATTGCCTCCAAATAGCATCTCCGTGAAGGAATGAACGCCCATGTTCACCAAGTCGAAAGAACAAGAGGGCCCAGCCTAAAGAAGACAAAGAAATGTGTTAGAAACAAAAAGCTAAACCAATAAAAAAAACAAAAGAAATCATAAGAAAGAAGGAAATACATACACTTTTGTCAAGCGACACACGACCATCAAACTGAGGAGGTCTAAAAACTTTCTTCTTCTTATGACAGAAATTAACGTCATTTTCATCTGGAGCACCCTCGAGCGGTCGCTTGTTCAAAACTTGTTGACGCTACCGCAAAACAAGTTCATCCTCATGCGAGTCAATTGTCACCCGCTTCTTCAGAAGCATCCGAAAGATAAGAAGACAAACACGGGCGTTGAGAAGTTAAAGCTACAGGTCCATCTTACAAAGGAGTTGTACTCGCATAATCAAAAGGTGCCAGCTGCGTAGGAACCATCGAACAACGTTCTCTCGACACATCACTGCATGAACGAGAAGAATTGGCACAACTTACCGTCCCTAAGTCTTCACGACGTACCTTTGACCACCAACCTATGTAGGCACGAGTCACTGGATTACTCTTGAACTCGTCCTTGGCTGGCAAGGTGATGAAAGCATTTATGCATGAACAAGTACAAGACTCCCAATGCATATACATGGCTTGCAAGGATTCCGACTGTGCATTTTTCTTTAGCTTGCCTGGCCATTTTGGACAAAACCAAACTGCTTGTTGAAACGGTGAAGACTATACTGGTGAACAATACATCGGTCTCCTTGCCGCAAAGACACATACCCCGAGCGAAGACTTATGAAATAAGACAAGTCTGAGAAACGAATGTGTGAATCATCTATGAGGCCTCGCCGCGCCGAGCCAACCCTTGCTAGATGGTCCATTCTCAAACCTTCACAGCTTCTAAACAAAGCTCACACTTGAAAATCTTCAAAGCTCTTCTCAGAAAGCACGCCACAGTACTTTGTCATCAAAGGCCCCAGCTTGACTGAAGTTGGTGAGAAGGTCCTGATTTATCTAAAGTCGATGAAGAAAAATGAGTGCTAAAGTATTCACCCAACCAACCCGTACACATAATGATAGAGAAATACTGCAACACAATCTTCAATGCTCGCTAAGTTCAAAACAATACTCAAGCCGTTGTAAATGTTGGCTAAAACCGGAATAGCTAGGCTGAAAGATCCATCTGCAGCCATCTTGTTAGCCACTTTGAAGACTTTGGGACGGATAAAGTTGACGTAGTCTTTGGGGAAAACAAACTTACAAAGCCAACAATCTAAGAAAGCGGCGCCTAGCTGAACTAATGACACTTGACGGGTATGAGTCTCCCTTTGGCTTAGTGGTCTTGTTGCGGCCATTTTTCTTCGAAGGATTCTTATACTCCATGGCATCCCAATACCAAAATCGCATGAAGAAATCTGCACGCCTGACTTACCTTGAGCCTCCTGGGAAAGCTTGTGATATGCGCAAAACAAATAGTGGCAACTCGCAGGCAATCCTTGACTATTGCAACGTGAAAATTCTTCCACACTAGGAACAACCTCGTCGTAAAACTTACCCTAGATCGGCATGCCTCCTACCTTGTGGAGATCCCAAAGTGAAATCGACATCTCCCCTTGAGCTGTGTCAAGTGCGTTAGTCCTTGAACATCAATGCTTAAAGAACGCACAAAGGACGAAAAGATGGCGATCATAACTAAACAAAGATACGTACAAAGCGTGATAAAGGCCCACGTTGGTAAGTACATCTTTAGATTGGCTCAAGACATCTTCAAGCCATTCCCAATAAAACTCAACACAGACGGCTTCTCCAATAGTCGGCAAAGTACTATTCCAAGTCGCAGCTCCGTTACTAACGCGATCGCCAAGAAGCTCAAACAAAGTCGGTGAATTGTCACGAGTATGGTACGAAGGATTCAAGATAAGAATTCTCGATGTACACCCCTTCTTCTTCGTATTTGGTCGACCAAAATCTATCACCTCCTAAGATGCGTCAGAAGACCACGACTTGATGTGCATCGAGTTATTTTTTTAAGGAAGAACAAGCGCCTTAGGACCAGTCAACAGCGCACACAGCTTCAACGTTGTTCCCCTATCTTGCAAATCGCCTTCCTTCATAAGAATGATGATGGTATTGCTCTTAAAGCACTTAAAAAACACCACAGCTGCAACAAAACAAACAAGGCCACATAAGCATAAGTGTGGGGTGGCAAAGAAACAAAATTGCTTCACTAAAAGCGAAAGACATGCGAGACAAACCTCATAAGCATTGAAGGATGACGATGACAAAGTCAGAACAACGAAAAGAAATCAGCCACAAAGCTAGAGCAACACGGCAAAGAGGGCAGCTACAAGACGGTCCTTCAATGCACGCTACAGTAGCAAAGAAAACCAAAATGCTACGTAATCACACTACGCAAACCCGCAGCGATTATGCAAGCAGTTTCTTGCACTACATGGCAAAAAGGGTAGCTAAAGACGGTCCTTTATCGCATGCTACAGTAGCAAAGAAAACCAAAATGCTACACAATCGCACTACGTAACCCAACAACGATTACGCAAGCAGTTTCTTGCATTGCACGACAACGTCACCACTGAGGGAAAACTGTGACCAAAAGACACTACACAGTGCAAACCCGGTGCAGTCTTTTGCACAGCACCTCACGGTAAAAGTGACGCACTGCAACAAACTTCAAGCAGCAACCAAAACTCACTGTAAGTAGTCGCAACAAGGCACGGCAACAAGCACAATGGTTGTGCACGGCAAAGATGTGAATTGTGAAAAACCACATACCCAATTGTCCTATAAATAGGGGTCAATTGCTTCCTAATGCAATAAGGGAAATACATATCCAAATAACAAAAGGAAAATCAAAACAAGGAAGCACATTCCAACAAAAAGAAGGAAACAAATTCCAAACAAAAATTGCAAGGTTATACAGGGCACAAAGGAAAAACATGTTATTTTTTGCAACAAAAAAAAAAAGTGAAGAAAAGTAAACAAAAAAAATAAGGAAAAGGCTTTAAAATTTCTAAAACATCAAAGGAAATAGCCCCCTTGCTAAAATTCAAAGAAGGAAACCCCTCCAAGGCAAGGACAAAGTCTTCAAGTTTCCCAAAACAAAGGGGAAATCCCCTCCTTACTGTGGAAATCAAAACGGGAAGGGAAAAATACCCCTCCTTGCTATGGAAATCAAAAGGGAAAGGAAAATACACTCCCTCCTTACGGTGGAAAAGAAAAGAGGAAAGGAAAAATTGCACATCCTACTTACCCAAGGACAAGCATTAAATCTTTCCAAAACCTGGAAGGAAATCATCAAGGCTTTCCAAAATCTTAAAGGAAATCATCAAGGCTTTCCAAAATCTTCAAGGAAATCATCAAGGCTTTCCAAAATCTTGGAGGAAATCACCAAAGCTTTCCAACATTTTGAAGGAAATTGAAGGAGGTGCATACCTAAGAAAGGGAAAACATTTTTTCCTACGGCCACAAGGAAAAAAAATTCAAAATACACCAAATGTATTTTGCCAAAATTATGGAAAAAAATCAATACGCACAATAAATGTGTCGATTTATTCATTTCCAAATTTTCTTTCAAGATCAAGCCTCTACGGCCCTTGAAGAAAAAAATTTCATTTCATTCAAGATCAAGCCTCTATGGCCCTTGAAGAAAAAATTTCATTTCATTCAAGATCAAGCCTCTACGGCTCTTCAAGAAAAATTTCATTTTTCATTCAAGATCAAGCCTCTATGGCCCTTGAAGAAAAAATTTCATTTCATTTTTCATCCAAGATCAAGCCTCTACGACCCTTGAAGAAAATTTTCGTTTAATTCAAGACCAAGCCTCAATGGCCATTGACGAAATTCATCACTTCAATTCAATACCAAGCCTCAACGGCCCTTGAAGAAATGTTTCGTTAAAGAAATACGCCTCAATGGCCCTGGACGAGATTCATCATGTCAATTCATGAAATACACCTTTACGACCCTTGAAGAAACAAACTAATTCAAGATCAAGTCTCGACGACCCTTGAGTTAGAACATTTACATTGCAGGACTTCAAAACACGTTTCCTACATGTGACAAGCACATGCCTACAACGTGCCTTGAAGTGGGGGAATTTGTAGACATGTAAATTTCCTTGCATGCAAATAATGCATCCCAAAACTCCACATGGCATATGACTCATCACAAATAGACAAGTCATCAATGACATGTGGCACAAATCAAGCAAAGGAAGAATAAAACTTCCCCACATTTCGGCAAAGGGGGGAATCTCTCCTTAAAATTGGTAAGGGGCCCAAATTGCTCCCAAAACCAGAAAGAAAGCTAAAGCATCTTCACAAAACAAGCAAGAATTGAAGATTGCTCACAAAATAGGCAAGAAAGCTCTCTAATTCGGCCAAGCAAGGGAAAGTGGCTTAAATTAAGACACAAAACATGCCTAAATTCTCCCATGGACGAATCAAGACACAAATCAAAGCCAAATCCATCCAAAAGGCAAGCTTTGAGAAGTTTATAAATACAAGGTCGACAATTTCTACATTCAAGGTCGACAATTTCTACATTGAAGGTCGACAATTTCTACATAAAAAAGGCCGAAATTCTCACAAACGGAGAACCTCTGCCAAACCTTTGAAGACTAATACGCTTCCAAAGCTTTCTTCGAAGAACGTACAACCAAACCAAAGCTTTCTTTCAACCAAAGCCAAAGCATTCCCATGAAAAATCAACAAGCACTTGTGCCGATTCCTTCAAAACTTTGTTGCAAGCTCAAAACTTGTAACAACGTTTGATTCAAGATCAAGACGCCAAGACCCTTAAATCAGCGAAATCCTACATCAACACTACATTTGCCACAACTTCGAGGTGAAGACCATCCAAGCAACGTTTCAAGCTCAAAACTTGAAGCAATCATTCGATCAGTCGTCCAAGATTAAGTTATCGCAACCCTTGTATCAACAACCTATGCATCTACATCAAATTTGAAGACTGAATCAAAGGAAAATAGTAAACAGAGATTGTAACCCTACAAATTCATCAATACAAATCTATTTTGTACACGTGTTGTCGTTTCATTCGTTACAAAATTTTCGTGTTTACACTTAAACTTGGGCTTCAAGAGCAACAACAACACCAACATTGTCTTCTTTATCATCACAAAATGACTCATATTTTATTAGTACTTTGACATGAGCTTCTAGAGTGACAACATTTTCATCCAATTCCTTTATGTCCAGACAGAAAGACTTATTGGCTTTCTGGTGTACAGCAAGCTTTTTGTTGAGCTCAATATTGTTGCCAATGACGTTATAAACCTCATCAAAAATGGAGTTTGACTTGAGAGACAATTCATCATATGTTAACTCCTCAGTATCATACAATACAAGTTCGTGATCACAAGGAGACACTTTTTCAGCCGAGGTAACAAAGGTAATGGCTTTCTCCTCATTATCTGATGATCTGTCATAACAAATAGATTCTTCACTCTAGGTACACATCATTGCTTTGTCACATTTTTTATTTGGTTTCTTGTTGTTTGCACACTCAGTAGCCCGATTTCCAATGCTACCATAAGATAAACAAGGTCCAGGTTCACTAGTAGAAGGCTTATCCCTATGATTGATATTTTTTTCCTTGCAATAGATTCACCATCAACAATTCCTAAAGGAGCCCTTCATTGAATGGTGAGGTAATCAACTGCATTTGAATCTTGTGCCTTCAAAAAGATTTCAAACTTGTCACACCATGAAGCATAGTCCATTCTGTTAAAGAGTGAGGTGAATTACAAGACCCCTCAACACAATTGCGATCTATGGTTATATTCCACCCAATACCAATCACTCACATAGATCACTTTATGTATCTAGTGCAAGGCTCCGATACCATTGCAATTCGGTACTAAGTGGAATATCCTGCAAATAAAAATTCAACTTTGCATAGTAGACTAGTCAAATCAGCTTGCCAACTAGTTACAAGTTAGTCGGTGACATAAAGTGGAACTGCAAGAATGAATCCTAATTCATTATTCAATCAATAATGACAAAACAATTATGAATTAAAGTATGCTAGATTGACAAGTCAAGCTCACCAGCCAACTAAGTACAAATTCGTCAATTAATCAAACGCAAATCTATGAATCAAACTTAGTTCACTACAAGTTATCATAGTCAACAACAAATCAATTCATTGCTCATAATATGGAGTGTAAACATAGTCACAAACATATATCAAATAAAAACTCATAGGATGCATGAAACATATACTAGTAAATCAGATATGTGAACAAGTTTAAGAACCAAAGGACGTAAGAAGGTTTAGGCCAGAAAACACACACCTCTGGGTTAAAAGACTAAGGACTCTCCATTGAGTCCAATTCACTAAAGCAAAAAAGGTGGCAGCTCCTCGTGAACTCTCACCTTGCGGCACCTAAATGGAGTTGTCTCCAGCCTTCACAAGATGGCAACTCCTCCTGAACTCTTCACCTTGTGGCACCGAGACCAACACCAACAAATGCACATGATATGATAATGAAGATAGTGTGCAATCTAGATTCAATGGCTAGTCGGTTTCTTTAGTCCAACAATTGAAGAAACTGACGTGAATCCCAAAATGGGGTTAATTTAAAGATTTGAAACTTGATGAACTTGACCACCAAATTAAAACAAAACTATGAAGACAATGCTACCTTAATATGCAATGATTGGGTGTTAGGTGCATGAACATGGTTTTGTGGCTAGGGTTTCAATGAAGAACACAAGAGGTTACAAAAAGCTAAAGACACTCTTTTTAGAAACTTCCTAGCCCAAACAAATGAGCATATAAAAATGATTTAAGCAAGCAATTTCAAAGATAGATTAGAAACATTCAATGAAGAACATTACCCATAAAACATGCTTGATGCTCCTAGGGGATCTAAGATAGAGAAGAAAAAGTAAAGCTCACAAAATTTTCCAATCTCAGTCCCAAAAACAAATGAACCTTAGATTTTGCTTTTAAAAATGGCTGAGTTTCAGACAAGAAGGGGGACCACAAAACACGTGTCAGGTCCACAAATAATCAGGAAATATCTAGGGTTGAAAATCCATTCTTGGGAAAAAGTTGTTAGATGGCACATGTCGGTTATCTTAAAGTGTATGCCCAACTCGCGTGAAAGCAGTGATAAGTTTTGACGAGACTGAACCACTAGACAGAATGAAATAGAAATATTAGTATGAAATGCATATGTATGAACAAACCGTTGATGTGAGAAGTTAAGCTCTTGCAAGCATATTTCTAGCAGCAAGATCTCAAAAGTAACATTGAACCCTAAATCTATCTAGAGTATGTGTGGTACAATTTACAAGATTTGACAAGGAAAGCCAAACAATAATTCTAGACTTCACAGGCTTCCACTCCTTGCTTTAATCGTACTTACCATTCTAATTTATATAAAGAATACTACTCCCTCGACCTCCATAAATGAAGGTGCACCTCATTTCACTAACTAGCCATAGAGGTCTAGACATCGTCATGTTCAAAGATTAGGTAACACTATGTATAGAAACTAGGTTCCATCCAAATTATCCATCCACACACCCTGATATGCTTAAAAACAACATCATCACTCCAAACACTCCCACCACTCACACAACATTCTGATCGTAAAAGTAAGGGCCAAAAGCAACTTTACGAAACAAAAACCTTCTCTGAGTTCTCTATCTTCTCCCCCATGGCTTCCTCTAGTTATAATCCACAAGCACAAGGTTCCTAGCTGAACCCATATACATAACTATGGCAACAGTGCCAATATTATTCATGTACAAACCCGATAATGAATTAAAAATTTGTAAAGTAGCGTATACAACAAAATCTTATATTGTACTTAATGGAATCATAGAAAAACACACTTAAAACACTAAGTGTTTTAGAATCGATTCTATACAAGGGGACACACATTCTACGAATCTGGTTTTCATGATCCAATTGTCAAACATGTTTTGCTTATCCTTCAAGATCTCCTATGTAAAAAATCACCCAAAAAACAAGTTCGGAGATTAGGTAATGGGACAAAACTATTTGAAGGTTAGAAACTAAAATTCATGATTTAACGATCGTTTTAGCACCTATTTTGTTCATTTTTTTTCAAATACAATCCTCAACCCTACAAAAATAATGAACCCGATAATGAATTAAAAAAAATTTAAAATAGCGGATACAACATAAACTTACATTGTACTTAATGGAGTATAGAAAAAACACTAAGTGTTTTTGAACCGATTCTTTCCACTGAGATTCGCATTCTAAAAAACTAGTTTCCACAATCCAACCATTAAACATGTTTGCATATACATCGAGATCTCCTACACAAAAAAATTACCTAGAAAACACGTTCGGAGTTTTGGTAATGGGACGAAAGAATTGGATAGTGAGAAACAAAAAGTCAATATTTAACAGTAGTTTTAGCTCCAATTTTGTTCCTTTTTTTGCAAGTTCAATCCTCAACCCTACAATAATAAGATGAATGAACCTTATCATGAATTAAAAAAAAAAATTAAAATAATAGATGTAACATAAACTAACATCATACTTAACGGAAGTATATAAAAAAAACAATAAGTGAAATTGGTACTGGGTGGAATATACTGCAAATAAAAATTAACTTTGCACAGTAGACTAGTCAAATGAGCTAGTCAACTAGTTACAAGTTAGTTAGTCATATAAAGTGCAGTTGCAAGAACAAAGCCTAACTGACCAATACGTTTAACTAATCAGAGTCTGCCCAGATTAGTTTCACAACAATAATTCTTAAGCTTGAACACATATACATATCAGTTCATTATGCAAACAACAATGATGAAGCAATTATGAATTAAAGTATGTTGGATTGACTAGTCAAGCTCACCAGTCAACCAAGTACAAATTCGTCAGTTAATCAAATGCAAATCTACGAATCAAACTTAGTTCACTACAAGTTATCCTAGTCAACAACAATTTAGTTCATTGCTCATAACATGGAATGTAAACTTAGTCTCTAACACATATCAAATAACAGTTCATAGGATGCATGAAACATATGCAAGTAAAAAGATATGTTGACAAGCTTAAGAGACAAAGAACACAACAAGTTTTTGGCCAGAAAAACCCACCTCTGGGTTAAAAAATCAGGGACTCTACACTAAGTCCAATCCAGTTGTGTAAACAAGATTCTTTCAAAGTACCACGCAAAGCTCAATTCCTAGACTTAGTCTGTGGAGCAGCTTTACCTTTGTCCAACCTTGCCTTACACGAGACGGATTTCTTCGGTCTTCACGAAGTGGTAGTTCCTCCTGAGGTCTTCACCATGTGGCATCGAAATCATGTTGTCTCTAGTCTTCATAAGATGACAGCTCCTCCTAAACTCTTCACCTTGTGGCACCGAGACCAACACACAAACTATGCATATGATGATATGAAAATGATATATAGATCTGGATTCAAATGTCCAGTCAGTTTCACCAGTCAAACACTTGAAACATGAAATTTACGCAAACCCAAAAAAAAGTCAGTTTGAAGATTTGAAATTTGAAAAACTTGACCACAAACTTAAAACAAAATCATAATGACAATGCTACCCTAATATGTAAGGATTTGGGTGTTAACTACATGAGTGTGATTTTGTGGCTAGGGTTTCTGATAACAAACTCAAATAGGTCAAAGCTAAAACAACTCTTTTCTGAAAATATAAAACTCCTAGCCAAAAGAAATAAGCATACAAAACAAATTTAAGCAAGCAATTTCAAAGATAGATTTAGAAATATTCGATGAAGAACATTACCCATAAAATATGCCTGATGCTCCTAAGAGATCTGAGATGGAGATGAAAAATAAAGCTCTAAAAAACTTTTGCACTCTCAACCCTAAAAACAAATGAACCGTAGATTTAGCTTTTAAAGATGACTTGATGTTCAGATGAGAAAGGGGACCAGAAAAGCCAGGTGTCATGTCCACAAACAATCAGGAAAGATCTAGGGTTAATAATCACTCTCGGGAAAAAGTTGTCAGTTGACCCATGTGTTGAGCCATTTTGTTGACTTCCACGTTTCAGTTGAGCCATTCTATTAACTTCCATGTGTCAGTTAAGCCATTTTGTTGACTTTCACGGCTAGTCAGTCTGCCTAATCCTTCAAGTCATCTTTCTTGTCTGAGAAGGGTTTCCTGCACTTAGGTTGAATATGATCAAGTATATCACAGTAAGAAACGTGGGAACACAACTTGTCTATGAGAAATGAATTTCCTCAAGAGTCACATGTAATGATTCATCCATGACTTATGATGTTGTGTCTAAAGAGCACAAACCTTTTTCCAGACAACTAAGACCTCTTTTGTCACACACTTGTTTTCCAACACAAACCTTTTCAACAAATCTTCCAGTACCAAAAGATAGGCAATCTACCTTGTCGTTTTCCTTATTTAGCTCAGATAACAACATCAAGTTAGTCTCATAATACATTTCATTTTTGGCCCCCAACACACGAACTTAATGTAACTTGTTTTCTTGATAAATCATCAAATCCTGAACATAAGCTTCAAAAGTAGCAATAAGATCGTCTCTTTTATCCTGAACAGCATACACAGAGTGCCTTTCATTTAGAATATTGACTTGAGCCTCAAGAGAAACAACATTTTCTCGCAGTTCCACTCTGACTAGTCGAGATACTCGATTTTCTTTTGCTGCTCAGAAACCTTCAGATTCAACTCAACATTGTCCAATTTCGCAACACAAGTCTCATCAAATAGAGTAATACATAATGGAAAGTTCCTAATAAGTTATCTTATTACTATCATTCAACACAGCCTCATCATCATAAAAAGAAACTTTTTTGACAGATGCAAAAAAGGCAACAACATTTTCTTCATCGTCTGATGACATATCAAAACAGACAAAATCTTCATCTTCACTATCACTCTAGGTGGCCATCATGGCTTCATCACATTTTTTACATGACATTCTGTTATTTACACACTCAACAGCTCGATGTCCCTACACATGTGAAACAAGGTCCCAGTACATTCGAAGATGACTTGTCCCTCCTACCAAAAAACTTCCCTTGTTTCCTTCCAAAAATGATTTTTTTTCATGAGGTTGGCTCAAGTGATTATTTGATGACTCCCCAAACTTATTGACCTATTTTCCTTTATTCTGGAGAATCCTTCCAAATTGTTTAACAAACAAAGCCAAATCCTCCTCAGGAGATAGATTTTTTGATCTTTCAATAGATTTAGCTTTTTGAACCCCTTGGAAAGCAATATCCTTCCCCTTTTGTTTTTTCAGTCTTTCTTCATCCATGTCAAGTTCTATCTTATCTGTGACTAATTTTCCCAACAAGATTTCCAAGCTTAATTTCATTTAAATTTAGAAACTCCTCAAGCCAATCATAGAAAGCAGAAAAAGACCCTGACTCGTTCATTCTCAACTCTTCAAACATAAAATGGGTCATTTGAAGTTTGAGTTCCCTTACTTGCTTGTAACCTTCATGAATAAGTCTAAGTTTATCCCATGCATGTATTGCCGTCGTGCAATATCGAATGTAGTCGAATTGAGTCGGTGAGATGGTAGTGAATAGCATTCCTTACTCTCCTATTAACCATGGCAGATGTGACTTCACCTTAGGTCCAATCACACTTTGCTTTTACTATAGATTTACCATCCATAATCCTTCAAAGAGCCCTCCATTCAAGGGTGAGGTAATCAACTGCATTTGAATCTTGTGCCTTCAAAAAGATTTAAAACTTCTCACACCATGCAGCACAATCTATTTTGTTAAAGAACAGAGGTGAATTACAAGACCCCACAACATGATCGTGATCCATGCTTTGATTCCACCCAATACTAATAACTCCCAGAGATCACTCTATGTATGTCTAGAGCAAAGCTCTGATACCAATTGAAATTGGGTACTAGGTGTTGGAAATGTGCCCTAAAACCAATCATATAATGATACTTTACGGACATTTCACAAGTTAAACTAATCAAGTTTAATATAAAGGGCAAAGATTATTGTTTTAAGTCGTCTGATATAAATGTTATATGCTTAAACGATAAGTCTACGGAATATGTAATTGGGAGAATGTGATCTAAAGAAGTTAGATTCAAGATACCATTCTCTTTAGTATACATACCCTAAATGTTCCTGATCATAGGATTACCAATTGGGCATTGACAGTCTGTTAAGATCAGTACGCGCTATGTCTTCTCTTAGGGAGAATGATTGGTCTCGAGTCTTTGGTATGAATGACACCAAGATAAGCATGTAGGTGCTCAATAGAGAATGAGTCCATTGAACGCGATCAACAAAGAGTTCTCTTACTCATGTCACATGAGAACTCAAGGTTGGGATAATGCAAAGTGGTCCTTTAACCTGAGGCATCATAGTTGTCTTGTGGTTAGGTCCTTGATCTTTGACTATGTTAAAGTCACTCCATCAAAGGGTGTCCACGGCATAGTTAGGGTTAAGCCACTTAGCCATAGAGGCAAGTGAATACGCAACAAAGGATCTCTAACCTTTAAACTATTTGAGGGATAATACTCTATGATATGATTAAGAATCTTTGGCCAGAGTATGAATGAAATTTAGGAAGTTGTTCCAAATCACATTCAAGGTAATCATATAAGTAAAAGAATCACATTGGATAGTAGACATGAATAAACTATCAAACTAAACAATGTGGTCAAGAGTATTGTATTAGAGAAAGACCGTATTGCATTGTAATCCCAAACTGAATAGGTTCTCCACCTCTTCTGATTAGCTTGGGTAGCTATGACATACTGCTAGGTGTCACTCATGGTTTGTGGAAGCCCTAAAGGTGTATAATCGATAAAGGGAGAATTAAAAGTAAGTTTCAATTCACAATCGATTTGAAGAGTTCCAATCGCCCACTGCCTCGCTAAAAGGAACCTAATGGATCACACACCGTGTAATGTAATGTTTGAAGGATTTAACAGAGATGAGTAAGAATAATTAAATGGTTTAATTATTTATGGCTAGGATTAATTAATATGTTAATTAATCAAACGAATAAGTTCATTATAAACCTCGGGTTAGTTTTGGGCCGCAAGGCCCAATAGGATTTGAATGTCAAGCCCATTAACATAAATTGTATGACAACTTATTGACTAAAGACCCAAAAGGGCCCAAACAGCCTATAGCCTTAAGGAGGCCGGCCATATAGAGAAAGAAAGGGTTTGTGGTTCTTTTAGTCACTTAATTGAAGGGACTATACAAAGGACTTTATAACCATTTCATCATTAGGGCTTTCTAATGGAAGAAAAGAGAACAACTCTCTTTCTTTTCTCTCTAGAACAGCCGGCCACCATGGGAAAAATTTACTAGCATCTAATTTTTCCATGGTCACTCTGATAGGAGCATATTTATGAGACTTAGTTAGCCTGTTTTCTTGCATTTACATAGTTAGTTTATGTTTATTAGAGTGTTTTAAGCTATTTTCGGGTGTTTTCAGGTTCAAATGACAAAGTTGGCAAGAAAGTGCAATTTGGAGCATTTTAGAGCATTTTTGGGCTTGGAATGGATAACACAAGTATGGAGCAAGATGGATGGACAAATTTGAAGTTCAAGAGAAGCTAGGAATGTGCAAAAGAGTTGAAGAAATAAATTCAAGTCAAAGAAGATAAGGAATCAACTACAAAGAAGGAGAATTATCCAAAACCTTATCCAACCTTATCCTATCCAAACTAACCTTATCTTACCTTATCTTATCTTATCCTATCCTAATCTTATCCTACCTTAATTCCAGCTACAAGGGGGACTCTTTTTCATAATAGGACACCTAAAACCTGTTTTTAGGAGGCCTTTTTGTTCTAGAAACATGCCACAACACTCCTTTCTAGAAGCCCTAAAAATCTGGTTCCCCAACCTTCCTAGATGGCCTTTTCCTTGTTGGTTTGGAGTCCTAAATCCTTTTCCTTGACAACCTAGGCCAAGTAATCCCTAGGTCTATAAATACCCCAATCTGCTGCACCATTCGGATTAACCACCCTCTACCATAACTCACCTACATCCATCCACCACACACTCAGTGTGCCGCAGCTTTGCAAATGAAGGAAGGAAGAAATCTGGAGTGTTTCTAGGTGTTTTCTATCTTTGTCTCAATGTTTAATTTAAGTTTTCTTTGTTTAATTGTGGACATGAGGAGCTAATTTCTTTATAGTTAGAGGTGAATTTGAAGCCATGAATATATGAATTGATTACGTCCAGTTATTGTTTCTTAAGACTAGAATGTGATTTGCTTATCTGAGTTATTAAAACTTGTTTATGTGTGTTAGTTGGGGGTCGACACTTAATTTACATGCATGAATTTGATGCTAGAGTATAAGGGAGTTTCACCTATTCGTTATGAACTTATATTCACAAGTAGTAAAGGTTGCTAGTCACAATCATGTTAAGTAAGTCCTAGGCAAGAGTATCATGATGTCATAGTTACGAATGCCTCGTCAACACTTATGATTTTCAAAGAGCTTAATGACCTTTGATATGTTTTCTATCATGCTGTCATAGTTAGGAAACTTGATAAGGATAATTTGGTTGTAATGCATCTTTCATTCAATTCAATGGACTAAGGAAAATCTGATGGTTAATTTGTGCTATCACGGTTAACTTGGGGTGTTGTCATTCATTGTCTAAAGGAATAATAACTGGAAATTGGTTCATATGCATATGTCATGTGTGGAGAAGGACCCTTTAACTAGCCTTTCACCCTTTTCAATTCACAAAATTCGTTTTTATAAGTGTTTTATGCAAAGTTTCTGTTTTAAGTTTTAAATTCGTCAAAAACAATCCCCCTTTCATTAAGTCTTGTTAGTTGAGTCAAAATCTGTTTTCTTTTAGTCTTTTAGTCAAGTTTAGTTTAATTTTCGTCAAAATCACTTGTTAGGTCTAGAATTGAGTCTTTTTAATTGTTTGTTGCTGTTTTAAGTGTTTTGAGTCAGTTTTAAGTTTATAGAGTCTAGTTTAGTGTTTTTGAGTCTTATTTGTGTTGATTAGCATCCCTAGTTAATCCCCGGTCTAGAACGATCCCTACTTGCATCTCTACTACAATTGTCATCAATAGGGTTTAATTTGAGTGTCATATAAATTTCACATCAAATTTTTGGCACCGTTGCCAGGGATTAGCAAATTTGCTAGTCCCTCGTGTTTCTGTTTGTGTTTTTGTTTTTATTTTTAGTTTTTTATTTTGTTTTGTTCTGTTTTCTTTGTTTCTGGTACTAGACATGGCAATTGCCAACATTCAAGCTCAATTGGCGAATCTTACTTCTCAATTGTCCCAGATTGCCGAAAGAACCACAATGCACACTGCCCCTACATTTGGGGTGCCCTACGGGCAAGGATATCAAACTCATCAACGTCCTCAACTCACTGCGAACGGAGGTGCTTGGGGTTATCAAAGCCATAACCAATCAAGGGACAACATGTTTTCCAACGCTTACAATTCGGATTGGAGAGATTATTCAGATTATATGTGGGAGGAACCTCAACAAATTCAACAAGGTGGATATTGGCAGCAAGATGAGGAGTTCTATTCAAGATCTGCGCAGCCACCACAACCTCATATACAATATGCCCAACCCAACTCAGGTTTGTCAATAGATTATGATCAAATTCTTGATGAATTAAATTCTTTGGCGCAGGGTTCACAAAATCAAGCTAAGGAGGTTCAACAAGAAGGATATTGGCAGCCATATGAGGAGTTTTATTCAAGACCTATGCAGCCACCACAGCCTCCCCCACATTAATTCCAAGCAAATTCAAGTATGTCCATGACTTATGATGAAATTCTCGATGTACTAACTTCTTTCACGCAGGGCTCACACCAAGAACGGTATTGGTAGCCATCTGAGGAGATCTATCAAAAGCCATATGAACCACCACAACCTCAACCATATTCGACCCAACCAAGTTCAGGTTCATCAATGGATAATGATAAAATTCTTGAGTTACTAACTTCTTTATCTCAGGGACAAGAAAATCAAAACAAAAGGGTGGACCATTTGGAAAAGCAAATTGGGCAGATTGCAGAGCTCATGGTACAAATTCAAGAACAACGTGAACTCTCCAACTCAACTATTGCAAATTCGAAGGAAGATTTTGAAATCCATGATGCTATCACTTTGGAAAGTGCTATGGAGGTTGGAGCTAACCTAAAAACGTCCAAACATAGCCTAGAAGTAGATGAGGAGCTGCTGATTGAGGAGGAGGAAGAAGACATGCACACGGTAAGGGTAGAACAACCCTTGCCGCAGCCCCCTAAGCCCTCTCAACCACCCACCACAAGTAAGGACGTCCCAAATTCAATTCATTCTAATGTTATTCCTCTGAATGCACCCTTCCCTCACAAGTTTTTGATTCCAATGAACAAAGAAAGTGAAAAAGACATCGTGGAAGCCTTCCCAAAGGTGCAAAGTGATATCCCAATTCTTGATACACCAAATCAAACTCCAGAATGTGTTGAATTTAGAACCTGGTACATCAAGAAGAATGATTCAAGAGAAAGAAGTGGCTGAGGAATATGTAGAATGCATCAAAGAGGATGTTCGTGAGACAACAAAGCCCAAAGAAGTTGAATTTTATGACACGAGACAAGTCACAACCATCACATTCAATCTGGCCAAGTGCAAAGTTCCTGAAACTTTCAAAGATGTGGTATTTGTCCTTGAGTTTTCGTCGGAGCAAACAAGTAAGCCACCTCCCCGAATTTCAATTTTGTTTTATACTAATATGTTGTTAATGATTCAGGCACCCACACTAGAATTTAAACCATTGCCGAATCATTTCAAGTATCACCTTCCATTCAGAGATCAATTCCATGCCGTGGCCTCCAATGAAGCATAATTGAAGGATTCGTCCGGCTGGAAGACGTTAAAGCATGCGCTTCTTGGGAGGCAACCCATGCAAATAAAGCATCCCTAGTTAATCCCCGGTTTAGAACGATCCTTACTTGCATCTCTACTACAATTGTCATCAATAGGGTTTAATTTGAGTGTCATATAAATTTCACATCAAATTTTTGGCATCGTTGCCAGGGATCGAACTCGGGTCACCCGCGTGACAGGCAGGAATACTTACCACTATACTACAACTAGATTTGCATTTCTAAACCCTACTCTTTATTGCTTTTACTTTGCCATATTTGTCATGTTTGTTAGTTGTGTTATTTGCTTGCTTGTGTGTGAGTCTATGTTTGAAACATTGAGGGCAATGTTTGGTTTAAGTGTGGGGGGGTAAACATAGTGTTTTTCATTAAAATTCGTAGGATTTTATCACCCATCACTTCTAAGGTTGTTTTTCACTGTTTTTAAGTGTTTTTAAGATGTTTTGAAATGTTTTAATGTGTCTTATAGCAGAAAATACGAAAATTTGAAAAAAAAATTTGAAAAAAGTTTGAAAAATACAAAAAGAGTCGTTTTTGTGTTTTTGTGTTTGTGTCTTAGGTACCTTCCAACATAATGATGAGGATTTGGTTTTTAATTGCATGACTATTAAAGAAAGTTACAAACATGGATTGAAGTTTGATATGCTCTTTGGTTTATGCTTGGTTATAGTTGACATTCATGAATTCACATGTAATCACAAAAAGGATAAAATTAGTTTTTGTAACATGCTTGAAGGAAAAAACTCAAACTAACGCTACAACCCTGAGAGACTTGAGCCTATACATTCTCTGGAGAGTTATTCATCTTGACATTTTCTGTTTTCTGAAGTCGTTGCATGATCTCATTATTTCTTTGCTTGGTTGCTACTTAGAATGCGTTTCATCATTTAGTTCCAAATACTAGAACTCATGTCCGTTTCATTCAAAGCATAAAATTGATTAGCATAACATATAACAAGATGAAGTTGTTTAGTTAAACTAGAGCCAAACAGCCGCACCATTTTCTCATATGTATTGTAGGTTTAACCCCTTTTGAGCCATAATTAGCCTATTTTCTTTGTTAGCCCACATTATCCTTACCTAGCCTAGAATAGGACTATCCATACCCTTGTTCTTAAAGAATAGTGGAGCATGACTTAGAGGAATTCCTTTTGATCTACAATTTGCAGAAAAATACGTGTGGGGGAAGGTTGTACAATATTGTGTGCCAAAATAAACAAGAAGGGCACAGGTAAAGGAAAAGAGAAAAAAAAAAAAAAAAAAAATTTGTGTGAGAAAGAAAAGGAAAAGAAAAGTATGTGAAAAAGTGTGAAAAGTGTTCAAAATAAGTGAGATTAAGCTCACAAGTGTTGGTTGTTGAAGAAAGGGTCCAAAAAGTTGAATTCGGCCCTAAGTATGTGTGATTTTCCCTTTATGTATCAAAGTTTGTGGCTGCGTTTCAGAAGGGAGTTCTAAGTGTCATATTCATTACTTTGCTTGCTATTGCTTTGAGAACGTTTGTTTTCCTTACCTTTCTTTGTTAGCCAGTATCCTTAGCCCCGTTACAACCCTTGACTTCTATCTTGATTGTTATGTGTTTCAATATGTGGAGTTTGGGATTGGTTTGAGCATATGGTATCCCTGGTTCTCGCGTCTAAGTAGTAGCATTTCATTCATGAGATCATATCTATACATGCTTAATAACTCCAGAAATTGCTTTCTTTGTTATAAACATATGTGAGTGTTTGTTTTCATGTTTACATTAATCTTCTCACATATACCTAGTGTAGGGAGTGTAGTCAGAAAATCTGTGTGAAAATAGAGTGTATATCTTGTGAGGAATTGAGGGATTCTCTAAGGCATGTTACTACATTCAAAATGTTGTTTTAATTGATTAAATGCGAGCTAGTGAGTGATTATTGCGATTAAGTGTATGCTCGAAAGTAAGGATGGCTTAAATCTATGTGAGTAATGATTTTTAACATGTTATGTTTCATTGGAATTCCCTGAGGTAATCGTTGGAAGGTTTAGGTTATGTTTTGTTTCTTTGTTTTGCTCGAGGACTAGCAAAAGCTAAGTGTGGGGGAATTTGATAGAAGCATATTTATGCGACTTAGTTAGCTTGTTTTCTTGCATTTACATAGTTAGTTTATGTTTATTAGAGTGTTTTAAGCTATTTTCGTGTGTTTTCAGGTTCAAATGACAAAGTTGGCAAGAAAGTGCAATTTGGAGCATTTTAGAGCATTTTTGGGCTTGGAATGGATAGCACAAGTATGGAGCAAGATGGATGGACGAATTTGAAGTTCAAGAGAGGCTAGGAATGTGCAAAAGAGTTGAAGAAATAAATTCAAGTCAAAGAAGATAAGGAATCAGCTACAAAGAGGAGAATTATCCAAAACCTTATCCAACCTTATCTTATCCAAACTAACCTTATCTTACCTTATCTTATCTTATCCTATCCTAATCTTATCCTACCTTAATTCCAGCTACAAGGGGGACTCCTTTCAATATTAGGACACCTAAAACCTATTTTTAGGAGGCCGTTTTGTTCTAGAAACATGCCACAACACTCATTTCTAGAAGCCCTAAAAATCTGGCGCCCCAACCTTTCTAGATGGCCTTTTCCTTGTTGGTTTGGAGTCCTAAATCCTTTTCCTTGACAACCTAGGTCAAGTAATCCCTAGGTCTATAAATACCCCAATCTGCTGCACCATTCGAATTAACCACCCTCTACCATAACTCACCTACATTCATCCACCACACACTCAGTGTGCCGCAGCTTTGCAAATGAAGGAATGAAGAAATCTGGAGTGTTTATAAGTGTTTTATGCAAAGTTTCTGTTTTAAGTTTTAAATTCGTCAAAAACAATCCCCCTTTCATTAAGTCTTGTTAGTTGAGTCAAAATCTGTTTTCTTTTAGTCTTTTGAGTCAAGTTTAGTTTAATTTTCTTCAAAATCACTTGTTAGGTCTAGAATTGAGTCTTTTTAATTGTTTGTTGCTATTTTAAGTGTTTTGAGTCAGTTTTAAGTTTATAGAGTCTAGTTTAGTGTTTTTGAGTCTTATTTGTGTTGATTAGCATCCCTAGTTAATCCCCGGTCTAGAACAATCCCTACTTGCATCTCTAGTACAATTGTCATCAATAGGGTTTAATTCGAGTGTCATATAAATTTCACATCACACTCATCTTCTTCCTCAACCATCCTTGGGGTCGAAACTTAGAGGTCTCCAACTTTGGTGACTTTTGGAGAACCCAATTCTTCCATCCATATCCAGGAAGACATGGAGCCAAGAAGCAAAGTTCGTCCATCCAAATCCATGGAGCCAAGGAGCAAGGTGACAAAGGAAGAAGTCCCTCACATGGGTGATTAACCTTTGCTAAGCAAAGAGATGCTTCAAAGGTATAAAGTTTCTCAACTCACTTTGTTTTTTAGTTAGTCTTGGTTCACCACAAATACTAGGCCTTGAATTTCATGGGTAAAGTTTTATTTTTGAGTGCGTACAAGCATGATTCCGCCTTTTAATTATTAATTGCATGCATATATGTTGCTCAAATGAACTAGTTTTCACAAATATTCCTTCACTAGGTGGAATATCCTACAAATAAATATTAACTTTGCACAACAGACAAGTCAAATGAGCTAGTCAACTAGTTACAAGTTAGTCAGTGATATAAAGTGCAGTTGCAAGAACAAAACCTAACTGACCAATACGTTCAACTAATCAAAGTTTGCCCAGATTAGTTTCACAACAATAATTCCTAAGCTTGAACCACATTTACATATCAGATCATTATGCAAACAATAATGACAAAGTAATTATGAATTAAAGTATGCTGGATCAACTAGTCAAGCTTACCAGTCAACTAAGTACAAATTCGTCAGTTAATCAAACTTAAATCTACGAATCAAACTTAGTTCACTACAAGTTATCCTAGTCAACAATAATTTAGTTTGTTGTTCATAACATGTAATGTAAACTTAGTCTCTAACACATATCAAATAACAATTCATAGAATGCATGAAATATATACAAGTAAAAAGATACGTGGACAAGCTTAAGAGACTAAGAACGCAAGAAGTTTTTTGTCGGAAAAATCCACCTTTGGGTTAAAAAATCGAGGACTTTCCACTAAGTCCAATCCACTAGTGTAAACAAGATTCTTACAAAGTACCACACAAAGCTCAATTTCTAGACCTAGTCTACGGAGCAACTTTACCTTTGTCCAAACTTCCCTTACATGAGACGGATTCCTTCGGTCTTCACGAAGTGGCTGCTCCTCCTAAGCTCTTCACCTTGTGGCACCAACAAATCGTGTCATCTCCAGTCTTCACAAAATGGTAGCTTCTCATGAACTCATCACCTTGTGGCACTGAGCCCAACACACAAACTATGCATACGATGATATGAAAATGATATGCAAATTTGGATTCAAATGTCCAGTCAAACACTTGAAAGATGAAACTGACGCAAATCCAAAAATAGGTCAGTTTGAAGATTTGAAACTTGAAAAACTTGACCACAATCTTAAAACAAAATCACAATGACAATGATACCCTAATATGCAACGATTTGGGAGTTTAGTGCATAAGTGTGATTTTGTAGCTAGGGTTTCTGATGACGAACTCAAAGAGGCAACTCAAAGTTGAAACAACTCTTTTATGAAAATGTAAAACTACTAGCCAAAACAAATGAGCATAGAAAACAAATATAAGCAAGCAATTTCAAAGATAGATTTAGAAATATTCGATGAAGAACATTACCCATAAAATATGCTAGATGCTCCTAGGAGATCTGAGATGGAGATGAAAAATAAAGCTCTCAAAAACTTTTCCAATCTCAGCCCCAAAAACAAATGAACCCTAGATTTAGCTTTTAAAGAGGGCTTGATATTCAGACAAGAAAGGGAAGCAAAAAAGCCACGTGTCATGTCCACAGACAATCAGGAAAGATCTAGGGTTAAAAATAACTCTCGAGAAAAAGGTGTCAGCTGACCCATGTGAGCTGTCTTAAAGTGTGTACCACTAAACTGGAAAGCAGCAGGAAATTTTGACTAGATAGAATGAACTAGAAATATTAGCATGAAATGCACATGAATGAACATGAATGAACAAACCTTTGAAGTGAGAAGTTAAGCTCTTGAGATGAATATTTGTAGCAACATGATCCCAAAAGAAGCATTTTCACCCTAAAACTATCTAAAGGATGTGTGGTACAATTTACAAGGTCTGACAAGGAAAGCCAAACAATAATTCTAGACTTCACACTAAGCGTTCTGAAATCGATTCTTTACCAGGGGACACACATTCTACAAAACTAGTTTTCACGAACCAACCGCTAAACATGTTTGCATATACTTCGAGATTTCCTATGCAAAAACAAAAAAACAAAAAAAAAAAACCCAGAAAACACGTTCAAAGATATGGTAATGGGACGAAACCATTCGACGGTTAGAAACTAAAGTTCATGATTTAACGGTCTTTTTTGCTCTAGCTTTGTTCAACTTTTACAACGCCCCAATTTGAGATTGAAAGCACAAAACAAATTTAACTGATCATCAAATTTGATGATTGTTTTAAACCTTTTGAACTTAATATTCAAAATAAAATAAATAATATTTTTTAAAGTTTGCCCGATGGAATACTTGAATTGGTTAGCCCAACATCCTAAATTATGTCGAACTAAGCTTCTATTCTATCGGGTAATGTCCAAAAAAAAGATGCCTAATTTTTTCCAAAAATTCAAATTTTCCCCAAAATAAAGGTAGAGCAAGTCTAGTGCGCATGTACTTTAATGCCATACCTCATTTCTCATTCTTTGTCCGCTTCTGCAACCATTCCCCTAGCCATTCTAGGAGGCCTCCCCCTCCCTCTCGGAACAACCATTCCAGGGGCTCCACCCCCCCCCCCCCCAGCAGTCGTCATAGGAGCCCCCCCCAGCACAGTAGTTTCTAAATTTAGAATTTAATAAAAAAAAAATTTTTATCCATTTTGCTTTTTTTTTTTTTAGAATTAAATAATTTTTTTAAAAAACTTAGCCCGACAGAGGTGTCGTCACATAAAACGTTTACCAGTAAAGTTTACCCGACGACGGTGCCGTCAAGCTAAGCTCACAAAATTATTTAGTTATGTCCTAGCTGACGAGGTAGATTTTATTGGGTAAGATGACTTCCGCTCGGGTTATTTACTCTCACCCGACGGCGACCTTCGTGAGGTTAACCTTTGTTTACCCGACGAAATAGTGTATCCGCCGTGTAAGTTCCCGCCTGACGATTTTTGCCCTAGTATTCTTTGCCGATGAAGCTCCATTAGTTAAAGTTTCTAGTGATGAATGATGCTTTTACCCAATAAAGTTGTTTCGTCTGGCAAAGTGTTTTTTTATTTTTATTTTTTTGAAGTGGCTGCTCCGTTCGCTAAGGTGTTGTTGTTTCTATCTCTTCCAAATCAAGATTTCCGCTAAAATTGGAATTTAGCTTTTTATTTTAGATTCATTATGTTGGTTATCTACATTACAATATTGATTTATGTTGTGATGAAGGCCGATGCTTGGAATGTTTAGTTTCTGTCAAATTGATGTACTTGATTATTGACGAATTGTATCTAAAGGCCGATGCCATTATTCGTCTTTTCTTGATGAATTATAGTCGATAACATTTTTTTCATTAAGATCTGGAAGTGTTGATTGTTGAATTCTGTTTCTTAGAAAGTTTCTGAGATTTTCTCATCTGCTTTATTTTTCTGTGCATCTGAAATTCTAGTGTCTAATTTGATTGGAATTTTTTCTGCATAACCAGTACTAAATGTTTTTGTCAACAAAGAGATATTGACCACAACTACAATCTTAGATTGAAACATTAATCATTGATTTGAAAACTTTGATCGAATGAAAAACTATTAAATTTCAATATGAAAGCTCGATGTCTGTTGTAGGTGACTCATATTGTGATATCCTGTCGTGAAATTTATTATTTATTTATTATGTTTTTTACATTCAAGGTGTTTTTGAATTTTATTTATTATTTTAAAGCTCTGAGAAAATGAAGTTAAGGTGCATGACCACTTTAGTGGTATAGGTTTTGGAACCCTACTTTGTGTATGCTTTTTATTTGGTTCCATGAGAGGTTTTGGAATGTGAAGCTTTAAACTATATTGCTATATATGCCCTATGATTTTATTATATATAAGAAAGAGATGATTAAATGCATGTGTGGATCAATCATGAAAGTTGGTTGAATTCTTGTGTGGATTCAATTGAGATTTATGAGTGGGGATTACTTTATATATGCAAAGGATTTTATGAAATGATGTTTTAAACTGAGATCAATTGACTTTTTAAATTTATGTCGTAATATTGTCACTCACACAAGTTTCGCAACTTATCTAGGTTTATCTTCGCTCGTTGCACCATCTCATGGTTTACGGCTATTTCTTGCAAAGTATAGGTAGAGGTTAGTGAAAGGATTGGAAGTGGTGTAGTTATTGCGGGTAGTACACTCAAGATTAAGGTAGGTTACTTTTACTATAATTTTAGTTTCGCTGAATATGTGATGTATATTGTCGTTGCAAATTTTCGCCGTCTTCAGTCTTGACGAAAATGCACCTGCAAAACAATCAATGTAAGATCCCACATCGCCCGAGGGAGAGGAGGTGATGTGCCTTATATGTACATGCCCACCTCCCTATAGTAAGATGTGTTTTGGGTGGAAGCCTAAGAACAAACCTATGAGGGAGTGGCACAAGGCGGACAATATTTTACTATGCAGACTGGGATGTGACAATTTGGTATCAGAGCCACTCCCAGGTCAGAAGTGTGCCGATGAGGGCGTCGAGCCCCTAAGGGGGGTGGATTGTAAGATCCCACATTGCCTGGGGGAGAGGAGGTGATGTGCCTTATATGTACTTGCCCACCTCCCTATAGTAAGACGCGTTTTGGGTGGAAGCCCAAGAACAAACCCGTGAGGGTATGGCCTAAAGCGGACAATATCTTATTATGCGGACTGGGATGTGACAATCAACACCTTTGATCAAAGACCTAAGCCTCACGTGCCCACAAGGTGAGGGGTTAGGCCAATGGATCTTTGATACCTAAGTTAGTTTCTCTGAAAAAGAGTAAGTGTTTAGGGCTTGTAGGCAAAAGCTTACCGAAATTTGGTAGAGATAGAGGTATTTACAAGAGGATAGGCCGACCATGGTGTTAGGGTTTTACCCTACACATGGCGGCATCCTATTGGCCAAGGTTTATGGAAAAATATTCTCAAGATATTAAATAGGAAATAATATCTTGAGATAATGGAGTAATTGTCTCTAATTGATTTAAATAAGGATTACTTACTTGAATGGAGTCAACCTTTAATTGGGAATGTATTAAAGATAGGATTTGGGTAATTAATATTTATCTGTAATGCTTTGATCACTTTTCCTTGCCAAGGGCAGGTGAGCTGTGGGCAGTCGTATTCAGCTGCAGGAATCTAAGGGTGGATTCATACGAGAAGCTTGCTCATTTAATTAGGACAATCTTGTCCTTCTTGGGCAAAAGTCCACGTGTCGCCTCTAGAATATTTAGGATTATTTTAGGCTCCATAAATGCCCCCACACCTACTAGGCTGCATGTAGGAAAAAGGCAATAGGTGTAGAAGTCCTAAGATGCATGGGTATGTAGAGTTGTCTCCCAATTTGATTTAGATCTCCTTCTTTGACTTGGAGATAGACTCTTCTAGGAAAAGGAAACCAATTACCCCTAATACCTATTTAATTCTGCCTTAAGCAGAGGATTAAATAAATTTGGAGAACAATCTTCATTCCAACAAGGAAGAGAGATAAACTAGAGGAAATTTGTTCCCCTTCCCCTAGCTCTCTTCTTCTCTTACCCTAACAAAGAGTCGTTTCTCGTTGTTGTTCTTCTTCTCTATGCCGCACTAAGGTAAGAAAAAGGTAATTTTCTTTGTCTTCTTGGGTGATCCTGTCACAAGACATACGTCTCATTGAGTAGTGGAAGTGTAATGGACTCCAGTTGCGAGATTTGAGTTGGGATTTGTCAAATCTACGGAGAAATGGGGTGAAAATACGCCGGGTTCAATCGTCGGTCTAGAAATCTGAAGCTGGGACTGTTGAACCGGTCTTGGAACGGTTGAACCGGTCTTGGACCGGTTGGGATTGCTTGTAGGGCCACGAGACTGAGCTAGGCCATATGTGTGGGCGCGGTGCAGCTTGGTTTGCTTGGTTTGAGCCGAGGGTGAATTGGGTTTTCGATGGGCTTGGAGCGCGCTAGGCTTACGTTGAGTCGCGACTCTAGCTACTTTTTGCGCGGTACGGGCCGACCTATTTGGAGAAATAGGGACCGGCCACTTATGGTGGTATTTTGAATATAATTGCAAGATATTATGTCAAATAATATCTTGCAATTAATTTGGTAATTAATCAATTAATTTGGCATTTAATCCAAATTTAAGAAGAATAATTGGGAGTTACCTTGTGGGTAAGGATTTGATGAGGAGTGATGAGAGGGGTTTGAATAAATACCATTTTGATCATATTTGACTCTTCCTTGATTGAGTCGTTATTGTTCGTTGCATGCGCCTGGGAATCCCGGTGTGCCTTGAAGGTAATTTTGTCCTTTTCACCCTGAAGTACACATGTTGCCTCCATAATTTTCTTGATTATTTTTGGCTCCACAGGCTCAGCTTCTCTCAGTTACTGAAAAGATCGAGAAGCTGAAATCTGAACTTACCGTTTTGAAGGGGTCTAATGTCTTTGCCCCCACTTTTGTACAGCTAGAGACCGTTCATCAGGAGGTCATTGATTTGAATGCTAAGCTTAGCGAGACTCATGCGATGTTGGAAGTTACGGAGAAGGAAGTCAGTCGTGTTGCACTGGTGGTCAAAAACCTTGAGCGTGTCAATTCGGAGCTACAATCTGCTTGTTTTGCCAAGGACAAGGAGCTTGTCATCATGCATGTTGAAGTGTCTCGTCTCAAGGATGTTGCCAGTAAGCTTGAGTCCAAGGAAGTAAATCTGCAAGGTCTGTTATCTGCTTGTGAGAACCTGAAGAAGAAATTAGATAAGCTACAGGATGCTCACACTAGGCTTGTTAAAGAGAATGTGCAGCTGAAGAATGAGAAGGTCGGTCACGAACTGGCGTTTGCTTCTTGTCAAGTCGATTTCTACAAGTTTGGCTATGTAGACCATCTCTAGGGTAAACCATTGGATTATGAGTTTTTTTAGAAGGACTTCGAGACTTTCTCTATTTCTCCAGTTGATCTGCTTGATTTCTCGTTTGAGGCTGCCTTTGGTGGAGCAGCTGAGGGTCAGTTTGTCTAGGCAGGGGCAATTGAGGATAGGCTGATGGAAGCTTTGGCTGCTGAGAGCAGTGTGGCTACTGAAGGCGTGCCAGTCGAGGAACCGGTGGTTGTGCAGGCTACCGATGAGTAGTCTTTTGCTTAGACTTAGAAATTTTCTTCTTTTCCTTTTTGTTCTGCTTTATTTGAACGTTGTCGGTCTTCGAGCCAGTTTATCAATTTAATAAACAACTTTCCTCGCTTTGCTTTATCCTTGTTATTTTGCTATGTCTTTTGCAAAAGTTTACCCTAGAACAATCAGCTAGGCAAGCTGCTTCGAGGAAGCAGACAATCCCACGCTGTCACTTAGGTTTTAGTTTCGACTTCAAGGATTTGGCAGCCTTGCCTGCCCGATGTGACTTTCAAAACTTTACCATAAGACAAAAGGCTGGGTGAGCTCCTTCGATGAAGTAGTTAATCCCACGTCGTCACTTTAGGCTTTAGTCTTGGCTTTGATGGTCAAGAAGCTTTACCTACAAGGGGAAATATGCGAAGTTTCTAACTTATAGAGCCGGGGCCAGGCTTGTGGCTTTCGTAGAAAGCAGACAAGTCTGCATAGCTACTATAGTTGTGAACTTCGGCTTTGATAGCTACACGAGCCTTGGCCCTCCCGGGGCATGTTGCGAAATTTTTAACTTATAGAGCCAATGACAGAACACATGCTTTTTTTAGAAAGAAGAAGAATCTACGTAGCCACTATAGTCGTGCATTTCAGCTTTAGCTCTTGCAAAACTTAAACAATAAATCGTCGGCCGAAAGCACTGCTTTTGAATAAGCAGACGAGTCCGTGTAATCATAGTAGGTGTAAGTTTTGGCTTACAAATTGCCTAGGGCTGCTAACCATTGGGTTGTCAACTCGAGCGTCTTACTTATAGAAGTACACGACCTGTGTAACCACTTTAGGCGTTAGCCTTGGCTCTCGTACGCATTTTAGGCTTAAGTTGTATACGAATTCGCGACTCAGTGGCCATATCCTTCAGAGGTGCTTGTCCCTTGATATTCTAAGCTGCACGCAGCTCGATACGGATCTCTTGGGCAGCAATTGTAACTGATTTCTCATGTCGCTTGACTAGTATTGCAACACTTTAGAGCCGAGTTACATTCATGAAGATTGCACGTCGTGGGCTAACCATCTAGTCACGTGAATCTTTCATGGGCAAGGATCCTGGACTTAACGTCTCAACTGGTTAGAGACCCGGGCTCTCACGAAAAATGAATCCTTCAGTCGGCTAAGTCTTTTTAGGAAAAAGTCTATTGTGGCCAATTCTAGGAGTGTCCCGGTGTAGGTGGTCGAAGCTTTTAGGGTAACTGAGCAGTTGAACAACCCATCCATGTCTGGATATTTCGGAGCAGTTTACCTTCTCGCGCTGAAGAGCAGACCCAAATAGGTGTCAGGGAATTAGTTTACCTCTCGCATTAGAGAGCGTACCTAGATGGGTGTCGGGAGATTAGTTTACCCTCTCTCACTGGAGAGCATACCCATATGGGTGTTGGGGCATTGGTTTACCCTCTCGCACTAGATAGCATACCTAAATGGGTATCGGGGAATTAGTTTACCCTATCGCACTAGAGAGTAGACCCAGATGGGTGTCAGGGGATTAGTTTACCCTCTTATGCTGGATAGCAGACCCAAATGGGTGTCGAGGAATTGGTTTACCCTCTCACACTAGAGAGCATGGAAGTCATTGTCGTGAGTACAGCTGAGAAAAACCGGGCTGCTGGATAACTGAAATAATCCTCAGCCTGTGATGACTTGTTCGGTGATCTGCTTGAGATTTGAAATTACTTGTGGAGCCCACGTAAGGGTGTGAATGGGGAGCGCCATGAATTGCTCCAAAACTTGGAAAACTTGACCCAAGTGTTGCATCATCCTTGGATGTTTCGCTGTGTGCTCCCTAGAGGCTTAATCGGTGATCAGTTGTGAATCTGAATAGATTGTGAGCTTTTTCACCTCTAAGTCTTTCGATAGCCAGGGGCTGCTGGTAAAGCCTCGAATTTTGCTCTGTTGTTGGATACTTTGAAATTAGGAATGCCTTTGGCATGATCGGCGTGATAGAGAACAGCAGAGCATGGGTCGACACGGCGGGGAGCCGTGAATAAGTTTGGCATGAGCCAATGTGCATGATTGGCCCAACTGGGAGTCACAGAGCTGAGGCCAGCAGCGACCGTGTTATGCGCGGTAGGAGGCGGTGCTTAACTGTTAGTATTGGCCCATTATAAGGCTGAGTTGTGCGCAGCGGGAGGCGGTGCTCGACTGCTGGCACTGAGCTGCTCCATGTATGGAACCGTCTAGGTAATGAAAACTAGGCACGCTTCTGATCCCTGGTAGTTGGAGGAACTCTTCTGCAGGTTAGGCTGATGCGTCCTTCTAGTGCTCATCTGCCCCCAGCATGGCTTTGGGCTAAGTTGTTGCGTTCGTCAGAATGTTTGCTAATGTATACGCTTTTATCGTCACTCATATGGATTGTAAAGAATATTGCGTCATGACGAAGACTACGTGCATCTAAAAGGGTAGAGCTTTCAAATATCTAGTTTTCCCATCGATGAGAGCTTTCAAATTGTGGAATACAGGTAGTCGGGCCCCATGCTCTTCTCGTATAAGGGTAGAGTTCACTATTACTTCAGATACCGCCAGATAGATGTACAGGTCATCTGCTGCTTCTGGCTTTGGATAGTAGAGAAGGTCATGTCAGGTACTTATTCAAGTCCTAGAATGTTCTCTTGCACTTCGTCATTCCATTTATCTCGTTGTGTCTTCCTGATCGCCTTGAAATTGCATCAGTCGGTAGATCGCGAAAAGAAATGGTTGAGTGTTGCTGCTCGCCCAGTCAGACCTTGTATCTCCTTCAGAGTAGTTAGGGACTTCATTTTTTGGATGTGCGCCTAATGAGGTTGAGCTTTGTCGATGGTTTCCATGCGCTGGAATTCACGCAGCTGGTTTACTACGAGCCTTTGTACTTCCTTCTGGATTTGTCACTGCTAGGGCAGCAGAGCCTTCGGCTGCCTCCGGTGTTGACCTCCTGGCCTGTGTTGCTCTTCTGTATGTCTTGTTCATCTGTGTCGCAGCTACGGTGCAGATGGTTCATTTCTGGCTGGTAAAGGAGCTGTTCGCTACTGCACTTGGTGAGGGCTACCAGTTAAACTCGAGCTAGACTACTCTCGTGCTCTCCTCGGTCTGCCTTGCAGCTGCCTATTCCAGTGCCTCGCAGGAGGATCTCCTTGTGGGGCTTAGCCTTATGTGGACCCTTCGCCTGGAATGAGCGGAGTGCTCGTCGAAATGTGGACCAACCTCGAATGTACACTGACTCGTGGGCTGAGTCAGGAATGAACGTTTCTCTGTACATTAAGGCAAGAGAAGATGTTTTCCCGAGGGCCAAACCGAGAGTATACAGTACCTGAATGCTCCATTCGTGGCAGCTTGAACAGCTGCTTGCTGGGATGTCCTTGGAAAGAGTCACAATCATCTGCCCTTGTCTTGCTTTGGGACACCTCGTCTGGAGGGCGTTGTGTCTCAATGTGTTTAAAGAGCTAATTCACCAAGATGGTTTGCTGCTCGAGGGCACTGGTTAAGTCGGTAATCTGCCAGGGCAGTGATGTTCACAAGAGTCTGGAAGATGGGTATCTCCATATATGGTGAAAACATAATGAACTGCAAGTACAAAACTTAGGCCCATAGCAGGCATGCCTACTAAAAAATAGGGTGAAAGCATCCTTAGGTTGATCGCCGGTCTGGTAGCCAGAATCTAGACCACCTGAATTGGCCTCGAATTGGACTAGGCTGTAGGCTGGGTAGATAGAGCGAGTCACGGGGCGGGTCAACCTACCTGGGGGTCGGAGCACGTGCTAGGGGAGTGTTGGGCTCGGGCGTGTGGCGGCTAGCCTTAGGCTTGTACTGCGCGCTTAGTCGGCGCTAGCTTCTTGCGGGTTTGGGCTCAACTGGCAGCGAGTTGGGCTTGGGCCGCCTGCCCTTATGTCCTTTCTACTGGCTCAAATGCTACATGCTCCTCACAGACCTTAGCTGCCATCGCATCAAAGTGGGCTTGGCTCTAGGCCTACTGTGCAGCAGAGGTAGCTGTTGTAGTGGGCTCTACCTCTTGCCCTAAGCCTCTTGTGGCAATTGCCACATCGTGGGCCTCCTGCCCTTGGGTCATGGGCTCATGTGCAGCGCAGTGGGTCGTTGTAGCTCGCATCTAGGCTGCTGTTGCAGTGCTCCTTACCGTGGGCTGCAAAGTGATGGCCACGGCGATGAGGTTTCTCTTGCCGTTGCGTTGAGTCTTGAGGATCGTCGTCATGGGGCTACGTCCTCATCTCTGCTCTCCAGTCCAAATCCTAGAAAGTACAGGGTTCCATTCGTCGTGGTTTTGAATTTCCTACCATTGTATTCTTTCTCCAGGGATTGATCAATAAACTTTTCTAGGAAAAATTAATTGATAAGACGTGTGAGAAATTCAACGTAACAGAAAATTCAAGAAACCAAATGCGAGAGTCTTCTTCGAGTATTTAAATTAGCTCTCCATGAAAACACCAATTTGTTGATGCAAATTTCCGCCATCTTCAGTCTTGACAAAATGCACCTGCAAAACAATCAACACCTTTGATCAAAGACTTATGCCTCACATGCCCACGAAGTGGGGAGGGGGATTAGGCCAATGGCTACCTAAGTTAGTTTCTCTGAAAAAGAGTAAGTGTTTAGGGCTTTTAGGGGTAGCAAAAGCTTACCAAAATTTGGTAAAGATTGAGGTATTTATAGGAGGAGGGGTCGGCCATGGTGTTAGGGTTTTACCCTACACATGGCGGCATCCTATTGGCCAATGTTTATGGAGAAATATTCTCAAGATATTAAATAAGAAATAATATCTTGAGATAATGGAGTAATTATCCCTAATTGATTTAAATAGGGATTACTTACTTGAATGGAGTCAATCTCTAATTGGGAATGTAATAAAGATAGGATTTGGGTAATTAATCCTTATCTTTAACGCTTTGACTTTTCCTTGTCAGTCGTATTTAGCTGTAGAGACCTTCATGGGTGTGAGCTGCGCGTGGGAGTATCTGAGAAGCCTGCCCATTTAATGAGGGCAATCTTGTCCTTCTTGGACACAAGTCCACGTGTCGCCTCTAGAATATTTGAGATTATTTTAGGCTCCACATATATTATGTATGGGTCCCAGTTGACTCTATGTATTATTGTACCATTACTTTCTGTTGTCATGTGTCAATCATGGGCATATCTCGGGATTGGGCGTGACACATATAACAAGTTTTTTGAACGATTGCAAGATCATCAAGGTTGTGTGGTCCTTTATGGTTTGAGAAGATTTATAGCCGTGTTTTTCCGTTGTTTGTTTTTTCGATGTTTACCTTGTGTGCTTTGAAAGTGTTTAGTCTGACTTTGTAAGTTTAGACAATGTGAGCTTATATTTCTATTGGTTAGATGTGGGTTTTCCATGAGGAATCGTATTTTTATGAAGTTTATTTTGTGTCTGTATTTTTATGAAGTTTAGACAATGTGAGCTTATATTTCTATTTGTTTGCTTGACAAAGGACTACGAAAGTGAAAAGCTTATGCGTTGCACCAAAGACTATGAAAGTGAAGGGTAATGCTAGATAGACTAAATTTATAAATTAAATTTACAAACTAAATTATGTGTCACTAATAAGAAATAAGCACATTAATGAACACTTAAGTAAAGAGATGGCAATTCAAACCGTTAAACCCAATAACCGTGGATAACCGTCCGAATAGAACGGATTTGGGTATGCAAATTTGGGTATATTATGGATATGGGGAAAAATCATGAACTTTAATCGGCTATGGTTTTGGATATGGTTATAAGGGTCCCCAATCCGTATCTGTCCCCGAATCTGAACCGAATAATATATAATATAATAGTTTATGTAATATATATATAGATAGATATATATATATATATATATATATATATATATATATATATATTGTATTTAAGTGAAGCTATACCATCATTACCATATTCATTACGCACCGCATAACATATTTAGTATATAATATAATAGTATTTCGCTCAAAAAATATAATAGTATTCAACGAACCCTGTACGATATTCTTTATGCATCAAACGCTATACTATGTGCATTATGCATCAAACATAATGCTTATGGGAAATATCAACAGATCACTTCATCAATGTTTTATTCAATGCTCTTACTTTTATACTCTACAAAATTTCATTTATTGTTATGTTTTTTTTTTTAAATTATTAGACGTACGTGGCTATTTAATGACGAAATTAGTATTCACTAAATTATTGTGCGCCAATTGGATGAATATAATTTTTTGTTTTTGACGAAGATGGATATAATCGTTAATCGATAGGAAATCCGTTACCCGATGAAGATGGTTATGGATAATCCCCGATGGTTATTTTGCGGTTATGGAGATGGTTAATTTTCGTGGTTATGGGGATAGATATAGCATTTCCGTCCCCACACCGAACTATTGCCATCCCTAGTAAAAATCCAATCATCAATTTCCATGTCATTTAATTTACAAAATTTTGTCTACATATTTAATCTCTCTAGCATTACCCGAAATTGTGTAGTTTCGCACCAAATGAAAGTGAAAATCCCCACTAGCAATAAAGAATGTGTTTCCTTGTTGAAGACAGTGGAACACGTTTTTAGCAGAGTGCACACACACACATGGTCTAATACAAGTAATTTGTAATATTAATACATCCGCCATGTCTCGTGATGGTCATTGCACATAATATGTTTTCGTTCCAATTGTAGAAATGCATGGCCGGCCCGTATTTTTGATGTCAAAAATTTAACGGATAAAACGTTCAGCTAGAACAAAACAAAGCGAAAACTATTTTCCAAATTGATTAAGGTGGTTTTAAGGTTAGTGCTCTGGAACAAAATCTCCCTAACCTAATCCCAGTAGGGTGGAAAGAACTTTGATAGGACACTTCAACATTATGCCCTTTATAAAGTAACTGTTACACGTCTTGGCAGCTAGAAGAGCAACACAAACATATATAGTCAAAGTGCATGATAAAATTGAAAGATAAATGGCATGCATATAATATAAAGGAGAAACGAGGTTCTTATCCTTCCTTTTGCTACTTCTTTGATTAAAATCTTATTCATTTTCATTCTTTGATCAAGGTCCGTGGTATTAATAACATCATTAATTATTTCAATAATAAATATTTTTCATTTCTAAATATATTCATTTAATGTTAAAAATATTACAATTAGTATATTTATATTTTATGGCTAAATTTTTTGTCATATATTTTTATTTTTAGTTTGTACCCATTTTTAATTTGCAACCCTTTTTTAATTTGTACCAATTTTCTTTTTCAGTTTTAATTTGTACCCATATATTAATTTATTTTTGTGCCCATATTTTATAAAGTTTTATTTGTATTTGTACCCATATTTTTTTATTTATTTGAACCCATTTTTAATTTTACTAAATGTACCCATGCTAATTATATGTACCATTCATGTAATTTTTTTCAAATTTTTAATCTTAAAATGTACTCATTCTTAAATATACCAATTTTTTATATGTAAAATGTACCATTTTTTTATATAAAATCTATTCAATTTTTTTCTAATCCATTTTTAAACTTATATGGGTACATTCTTTTTTCTTTGATTTGAGAATGTATCCATGTTAAGTTTAATCGAAGAAATTTACTAATTTTATTAAGCCTAATATTTTTTTTTTTTGGTGATTTTGAAGAACGTACCCATGTTTTGATACAATAATTTTTTGGTTAATTTTGATGAAAGTACCTATGTTTATATATATACACACACACAACACACAATAGTATATTTATATTTTAATATTTTTAATCCCACAAATTATGATTTTTTATTTAAAATCTCATTAATATAAACAATTATAAATTTCAATTTTTAATTTAAAAAAATATAGTAACGTACATAGAAATAAATTATCACATTAATTTCAGGGACCTGAATCAAAAATTGAAAACCAACAAAGTTTTAGTCAAAGAATATTCATAATTAGGAACCGCATCCAAAGTCTCCTTAATATAAATAAATAAAACGCTATTTTACTGTTACAATTTCCCAGGGACGTATATGCATAGCTTTGCATAGGCAGGGATGGAACCAAATGCATTTTTCCGTCCACAATCGTAGGGTCAACATGAAGAAAGCTTTATATAGCAGGCAAGCGTGAATCGTAAAAGTAAAAAATGTTTTTGTATTTGTATATATATGCATAGGATGCGACCATTACCAAAAGGCAATTTATGGTCCCAACATCTAACACTGTTAATATCATGAAGACGTGGAAACAAAACCCTACAAATCTCTGTTCAAAAAAGGCTGATATCCATCTGAATTTGTCCCTCCATTTTACCTCGAAAAGCACCAACTTCAGCTGACTCAGATCCATAAACCAGCAAAATGCAATCTTCGTCTCCAACATTGCAACATCCCATGCAGCAGCACCGGCCAGCACCCGCTGTTATTAGCTTTTACGAAAGCACTTGCATGCATATTTACTATATCAAAAGTAGCGTCCATATATAACCAAGCAATCTTTTAGGCGCACATTGAGACATCAATTTCACTTCCACATATATTGTTCACAAGACTCACCACTGAGAACAAGTATGAAAAGAAGAGAACAACGTGTGTGTGTGTCGATATATATATATATATATATATATATATATATATATACACACACACACATATGTATGTATGTATGGTAAACTGTCAATTTAGTCTCTGAATTATCACCTTAGTGAAAATTAGGTCGCTAAAAATTAGTCCCTGAATTATAAAAATCTGCCAATTACATCCCGAATGTTATATTCAAAGCTACTATATTCAATTTTCTGCCAATTTAAGTCACATTACTTGCATGTGATACACATTGGAGGGTAGATTGATACTTTTCATAAAGAAATAGTGTATGGAGTTAACTTTGGAGGATAAATTGGTAGTTTTTCATAAAGAAATAATGTAAGTTAACTTTTGAGGGTAAATTAGACATTAAATTAGCAACCTATATGAAATGTTAATGGCTTACAAACAAGAAAATGATGGTATTACACTCCAAAGTATGTCAAGTGACTTAAGTTGACGAAAAATTGGATAAAATAGCTTTGAATATAATAGTAGGGATGAAATTAGCAATTTCTAATGAATTTAGGGACTTATTTTACCGAAAAAATAATTCAGGAACCTAATTTTCACTGAGGTAATAGTTCAGGGACTAAATCAGCACTTCACCCATATATATATATATGTATGTATGTGTATATGTATGTATGTATGTATGTATATGTATGTGTATGTATGTGTATGTATAGCTTAGCTTTGTAAATTAAAGCCACTTCCTATAAACACCATGCCATATGTAAAGTGGATGTCTTAAAAAGTAGGAGAGCAACTTATATGAATAGATTCATCACCATGTGACGTTCTGATCCAATAATACATTGCCATGTGTGTGAAGAAAAATTTGCACATAGCAATGCATTATTGGTTTAGAGACGCTATGTGGCAGTGAACCTGTTCTATGTAAGTCCTTCTGAAAAAGTAGAGGTGGAAAGAATTTCATTCACCACGTTTTATTGGATCCCAACCCTAATTCAATTGATTCAAAGGTTTTTTGAGCGAAAAGTAAATTTAACCCAAAACCTACACATTTTCATCCCACCTAATGAGCGAGTATTGAATATTCTAGTAGAGTGATTCACTTTTTGAACGCGTGTTTCTCTTGTTACTGCTCATAAGTTGTAGTCTTTTTAGATTAGGTAATTGTCTTGGCAATTTTGTAGATTCTTTCTTGTCTTTTGATTTTTTTTTTAATACAAGCTTCACATCACTACAATAGAATTTACAAGGTTGCGTATGTCCGTTGCATATAAGTTTCTTGCATCCTTATAGCAATTCTTTTTGTCATAAGCAATATTTTATATTAACCTACGCTAAAGGTAGACCTGTAAACGGGTCGGGTTTATTGGGTTCAGGTCGGGTTCAACCTGATCCGTTAATTTAACGGGTCACCCAAACCCAACCCGTTAAGCTAACGGGTCACCCAAACCCGACCCGTTAAGCTAACGGGTCTTAACGGGTCACCCGTTTCATGTTTTTTTTTTTTTTTTTTTTACACATTTCATCCAAATCAATTACAACCCCATTTTATATAGTAGAATTCGACTTTCTATGTGACAAAAAAGAGAGGGAAAGAGATGAGAGAGGGGAGACGAGTGCTAAATAAAGAAGCGTGTTTTGGTGGAAGAGATGGGAAACGGGAATGTGATGGACAGTTTGGTTTGGCTGCTCATTTTGTGCAATTAAATCAAAAACGTTAATCCGGCTACCGTCCAGTGATATTTATTTTCGAAAGTAGAAAGTTTTTAAATTTGATTCTCGTCTATTGCAAGTTTGATATCGAATTACAACTAACTCATTGTTTGATTCAGCACAATATAATTTACGTTTTACATATCAATTAATTCGTAGCGTATACTAAAGTTTTGTATATAAGTAAATAAGAAATCACATCAAGCAATACGTAAACTACTGTTTTATAGGGTATATGATTTATATGGTATAGTATTTTTCTACATCACATGTATCACTTTGTTCCAAACAAAAGTTTTTCAATTAGCTCTCTTTCTTCTTCTTGCATTACATCCTCTGCTGCTTTTTTGCCAACCTTCTTGTATTGCATCCTCTGCTTCTTTTTTGCCTTCAACATTCACCTCTATGTAACAAATGTTTCTGATAGACATGCTTGCATGCATAAACATCAAATGATAATTAAAATAAATATTACATGCAGATTAAGTAGAAAAATATCTTTAAAAGAACAAGTTAAAATACATACCATGCTTAATCAAGACTAATACTACTAGAGCATTGTCCCGAGTTTTCGTTAAGGCTCATGTCAAAAATTTCTTCAGTAAGTTCAAGTCAGCACCCTCTTTCTCTAAAGCTAAACATAAAAAGAAAAAAGGAAAAGCAATTATAACCTATTATATAAGCAAAAAAAATACAAAGAAATATGAAATTTACCTTCTTTGCCAAAAAGCCAATCTCTAGTACATAGCAAGGCTTGAACGGTTTTAGGCAACAAAGAACTTCGATATTGATCAAGCACCCTACCACTAATACTAAATGCTGATTCCGAAGCAACGGTTGAGATAGGAATTGTTAACACATCAGAAGCCATACGAGAAAGTACGGGATAACGAAATTGCTCCAGTTTCCACCATGAAAGAATATCCAACTCTTGTTTTCTATCGAGTCTCTTTTCTTCAAGATATAAATTTAATTCAGTTTTTTCAACTAAAGTTGACCCATCTTGATAAATATTATCAAATTCCTACATATAAAAACAAAATAGAAACAAAGATCAACGTACAATATAAAGATGCATATAAAAAGTATAAAAAGAGGAATAACAAATATAAATACTACCTCAAAAAGTTTGTCTCCAACTTTTATTTGAGTAGGAGTTTGATTAACTGGGTTGGATACAAGAAGATGAGAGAACTTGTCCATGTAACTACCGAAGAGTGCAAACAATGTGCCACTAACATCCTTCAACTCTCTTTACTCCTTACCATAAAGCTTGTCATAACCCCACTCTACAAATTGCGATTTATAGCGAGGATCAAGAATCACCGCAATGGCAAGGATCAAACTATACTCTGACCAATACTTTTCAAACTTCAAATTCATATAACTCCCCATCCGTCTCATGAAATCATCACAATCTTCCATAGCATCTTTAATACAATAATGGACTTTGAACACTTTCGGGAAGAACAAGTTTGATGTAGGGTAATTTGTTCCGGAAAATAAGCAAGTAACTTCATAAAAATACCCCAAGAAATTGGAAATCTTCTCTATTTTATCCTACTCTTCCAAGGAAGGACATGAACTAAAATTAGAATCAACAAGTGCCAATTTGAGAAAAGCACGACGATAGAAAATAGCACTATCAAGCATTGTATATGTTGAATTCCATCTAGTAGGCACATCTTGTCTCAACCCTCTTTTACTACCTGCCAACCCTACTTGTGCAACGCAAGCAAAAAACTTTTTTTTTCTCCCTTCTGAACACTTTATATATTTGATGCACTCACGAACTTTAGTCATTGATCCATCAATTTCCTTTAGTCCATCTTGGACTATCAAGTTTAGAATGTGAGCACAACAACGAACATGGAAGAACTTTCCATCCATTAATAACAAACCTCTAAAATTTAATTGTTTCTTCAATAGCTCAACAGAACAATCATTTGCAGAGGCATTATCCAAAGTAATGGAAAACAGTTTCTTTTCAATCCCCCACTCAACTAATAAGGCATTAATTTTTTCAGACAAAGCAACCCCGGTATGTGGAGGAGGCATATGACAAAAATATAAAATTTTTTTGTGCATTTTCCATTCTTTGTCAACAAAGTGAGCCGTGAGCGTGAGATATCCATCAGTTGTAGCAGAAGACCATAGGTCAGATGTCAAACAAATTCTTCCCACAACCGTATTTAACCAATCTCTAAGTCTTATCTTTTCATCTTCAAACATCCTCAACACATGTTTCTTAACTGTATTTCTATAGGGCAGTTTGATATCAGGAGATATGTATTTAAACAAAGTTCTAATGCCCTCATATTCAACAAACCTAAAAGGCAAATCATGCTTAACTATAGCCTCAATCAATAGCTCACAAAAACTAACATGGTTAAACTGAGGAGAACGCAATCCAACTTGAGATTTCTTCATTTTTTTACTACACGTATCCATATGATTCAATAGGTTTTTCGTCCCACAATTACTATCACATACGTAAACTATCCCACAGTTTTTACACTTCGCATGTTGTTTATTATCAGGACCAATAGGCAATTCTTCAAACAAAGTCCAAACACGGGATCTCTTTTGACGTATCTTACCCACTCGCATACCTTTAGCCTTTCTCTTTGAAGGACTTGGTGCACTTATTGTACCTTGCGTATCACTTAGATTGATTGTTGACATTTCCATGGCCTCAGTGTTCTCTTCATCAATATCCATCTGCACTAACCATAAACAAATATACTGTGTAAATGGACAGGAATGTAATAGCCTCAGTGTTTTCTTATTAAGTAATTACTGTGTAAATATCTAGGAAAACATTCTACACACTACCATAGTAGCGCAAAGTGAATGCACAAAGTAACTCCAACACTACTGAATGCACAAAGTGAGCCACATATACAATGCCATGCATTACCCAATTAACTTTTTGTTTTGATAAGTGGCAGGTTATCAACATGTAGCAACAACAATTGTAAAATAAATATGCAAAACATGTATCAGACAGCACACACTAAAATAAACAATGATAACTCTTGCCATTTGAATGAATCAGAAGATGTAGAGTGAAAGATGAAACTGAGATGTGCCTCTACCACAATGAGTCAGATAAAACTTATAGGGTCCCATAGCTGATCTCACTTTAAACAGAGGAATTCACAAAAATATCCATATATATAACTCAAATTCTGGTAACTTCAGCTTTACAGTCAAGGTTGCAGTTATGATACTTGGTTCTACACGCTGAAGCTCGCAATAACATATAATAGTGAAAAGTATATACCCACATTCAAAATTTGACAAATGATAATGGCTGGTTGATTGTTATACTGGACTCTCCAATCGTCTAACAAAACTCCCTTAACAGTAGCAATTGTAATTTTCATCAAATCAGCTACTATGGTAGTGTGAAATGCTAGGTGTATTACGGTACAGCAACAAGGACATAATCAAACCCAATTCTGTCCCCCAGAAAGAAAACTAGGATCTTTACAGACTAAAAGAAAAATCAGTGGCTACAAAACAAGAATCGTGAAACTCTACAAACCAAGAATCCTAACACAACTCAGAAGACACAGGATAAATCCTTACAACGACAACTCAGCCAGCCCTTGGTTTTTCTTTTGTACTTAAAACAACATTATAAGAACACAAACAGGAAGTAAGCATCGCACAACCAATGCATATCACCACCGAAGACTGCATTACAAATGGTAGCCCATGAACAAAAAGCAAAACCCATTATCCAAAAATGGAAATTTTAATCGGAGAATATACAAATGAACAAATTTTACACAAAACCCATGAACAAAAAGCAAAACCCATTATCCAAAACACAACCAAAAAAAAAAACGAAAAGGGTCAAATCTAATATGCAGAGACCACCTAAAATCAAGCTCAAGTAAAATTTGAGAAAAAATAGACAAATCTAATCTGCAGAAACGAAAAGTAATCGAAATGAAAGAAGAGGTGGAAGGGAATCGGAGCTTACCAGGGAGAGAGTGGTGGAGTTCAGTAAAATTTTTGAAGGAAGAAGATGAGGGAGATAACCGGAGCCAGAAGAAAGGAGCACATGCTGCACAACGATCTCAGTGAGCAATGGCGTGCGACTCCACCATGGTGCGAGAGAGATTGAGAGAGTGAGGAACCTGAGGGTTTTGGATTAGGGCTATTGAAATTACACAAAAGTCCTTACTAACGGATGGTTAACAGGTTTCGTGGGTTCACTCAAATCGACCCGTTATTTAACGGGTGATTAACGGGTTGACCCGTTAACCACCCGACCCGTTAACCATCCACCCGAATACTCATTTTAACGGGTCGGATCGGGTTAACGGGTTGGGTTGAAAATGCCAAGCCTAGCTAAAGGTTAGGGGAAGGAAATCCTATATACCAAAACTCAAATGGGGTGGTCACTGTGGATGACCGGGGTGCAAAAATGCCGATTTTATCCATGTTGGGCACGTGTTGATCATCGGCTGCTCAACCTTTTTCTACTTTTCTTCTCTCTTTCTTTCCTGGCCTTTTCATTTTTCTTCGTTCTTCTTCTCAACTTCTCCTGCTCTCCTCTGTCGCTTTCTTTCATTTTTGAACCCTTGCTGCCTTTTGTTTTGCTGATCTTCGTGTTTGCCAGTGTGGAGTCAGTTTGTTGGGGAAAAATTCGTCCACCAGTATAGGTATTTGGGTTGTTGGGTTGGGTTCAACGGATCTTCAAGTTGCAAAAGCTAAATTCTCCTGGTGAGTTGTTTGCCTTTCTCAGCGCATGTCTTTGGTTTTGTTTTCTGTGGTTTTCGATTCTGCCAATGGGTTTTCTGTTTGGATATGTGCTTTCAAAATTTGGGGGTTTTGTTGCTGTCCTCAGTTTTTGGGTATGGGATTTCAATTTTGTTCCGTGTGGATTTTTTCTATGGTTTTGTTCTTGGTTTCGTTGGAAACTGATCTTCAGTTGTGTGGTGCTTTTGTGTGGAGGTTTGGAAGCTGTGTGTGTTAAAGGTGAGTGTATTTGCATTCTCCCTTTGGGGGTTTTTGTGTGTTGTAAGTCTTGATTCAGCACTGTAAGATATGATCGATAATAATTTTTTTAAGAAATCCCAATTGAATCTAAAGTGAGCAGCTTTACACACACGCCTTAAATTTATATATGGAGAATAAAGTTTTATATTGGGAATCTATGATTTGTTTTTCTCAGTCTGTTGTTCTTCTTGATAGGAAGAGCTTGGTGAAAAATGGTTTCCTGTTTGTTTTCAGAATTGAGATATGTGTGTATTCGTGTTTTTGTTGACGTTTTCTGCGTTTTAATTTTTTTTTTTTTGGTACAAAAATGGTTTCTCTTAAAGATTTTAAGCCATAGTAAGAGTTTAGTTGCCTTATAAGATGAAAAATACTGATTGAGAGATGGTTTCACAATTTTATAGTCAAATTTTTGTTGGGAATTGCTGTCTGAGAATACTGTCGTCTCAACATTTGTTTTCTTATGAAAAAGGCTTTTAGAACATTTGTTTTCTTATGATTTCTAGGCTTTTAGATTAAAAATGTTAGTTTTGATACTTCGAGTTTTCAGGTGTTTTCCATGTAGATGAGACATCTAGCATAATAAAGATCCAAGTATATCGAACATAAGACCATCTTCAACCTTGGGCTATTTGCCAAATTTCCCCCCAAAATTTCCCCCCAAAGCCAACCCAACCCAAGGGAAATCTTTGGACTAAATGCTAAAATGCTAAACCTAGGCCAAATTCCCCCCAGAATTTAGCCCAAAAAATGGTGTGGGCACCACCAGCAGGACCCCACCCACATGGGCATGTCTCCCATAATTTATTGAATCCAACGGCTGAGATCGAATATAATTAAATCTAACGATTAAAAAAAATCTAATGGCCCAAATTTAAATCCATCAGCTAAAATAATTAAAAAAATTATTTAACTCAAAATTCACTCAAATTTAGTGATTTTTCAATATTTATCGGAATTTAAATATTTTTAGGTTAAAATGTTCATAAAGTTAAATTATGATAGTGTACATAATTTTTTTTTTTTTTTTTAAAAATCACTTTAAAAGAAAAAATTAACCTAAATTTATTCTTTAATAATCTTAGGCTAAAAAATTTAGGCCAGAAGGATTGGAGCAGAAAAACTGTTTCTGGGCTAAAAGTTAAATTTTTCGGGCTAAAAAATTTAGCTTTTAGCCCAAGGGTTGGAGATGGTCTAAGGATATTTTTTATTTTTTATTTTTTATGTTAGCATATATTCAAATAAAAAAGCGACACGAAAAAGGTATAGCAATATTACATCAGTTGTCATTGTTAATCAATATTACATTGTGCTATTATTTTTTCGTATAAAAAAACTTGGATTTACCTCTGTTATCTATTGTGTTTAGCATTTTTTAAAATAGGAAAATTTATAATTTTTGACAAAATTTCTGCTGTTTGGGGATGAATGCAATTTGAACTAGCTCAAACATATCTTCTTTCTTGCTCTGACTTTTGATATGGACAACATGTATTTTCTTATGGGATCTAAGTTTTTATGATGCACTTTGTGAAAAACTGATTTTGAACGAGGTGCTTAGATTTTTTAAAGGTCGTGCAGGTTTTATAAGTATCAAATGTTTTAGATGCAGTGTTGTTTCTTTGAATTCTTAAAAGTGTTCTTTATTTAAGTATCTTTTTTGTTGAGCACGGTATTCCTTTTAGGTGATAGGTTTGATGATAGCGAGGTTTAGTTCATATTTGTTTGTGTAATTTGATCTTCAAAATTTATATAACTCAGCTGGGTGGTTATTGTAAGAATGAACTTACAGGTTTTCTTTTGTTTTAAGTTCTGTCAAAGTCTGAATTTTGTTTTTTGGCTGCTTTTATGTGCAGGTTTGGAATGGATGTGTGCTGAAAGTAAGTCCTTTTGTCTTTTCGATTTAGGCCTTTTGCAGAGGAAATTTAAGCCTTTTGCAGAGGAAATTTTATGCTTTTCTGTGTTCTGAAAGTCGTGTGTAGTCTTGTGTTTAGTTTTTATTCGGTGTTTTAATATAAGATGTCTTTAATTGGTAATGAGCTTGGTAATGGTGAGCTTATCATTATATTTGTTTGTAAGAAACTGATTTTAAAAGATGTAAACTGTTTGAGATATGGTGTTGTTGTGGGTTATTGGCTGAGTGAGTAATGACTGCCATCGGTGTTGGCAAAATGAAAGAAAAGAAACACATAAGAAATGGTGTATTTCAACGGAATGATCACCTAATTTGTACACACAAAAAGTGATTGGTGATAGTATGTTTTTTAGGAGACATAATATTTGTATGTTCATATTTTATAAATTATAGTATAGATCATAAAAATAGCTAGAAACATATTTGTGTCAAAAGGAAAGAAAAGTATATATGCACCTGTTTACAAGTAGCATGGGCCAACCGTTTTGGTTGTGTAATTATGCCCTTCTATTAGTTTTTCTCTCCATTTAGTGATGATCAAATTTTTGTTTCGTTTTTCAAGTGTTTTCCACTTTAAACATCAGCTGAGGATTTGGCTTTACTAATGTTTGCAAACTGTAGGTTTCATACTAAATTAACTCTGAAGGTTGGTCTTATCATCGTCTGAGTTATTTACTTTTCAATTTCTGCTAATTTTTATCTTATGTAACTCCGAATTGTACCTGTAATTGTTTCTTTGAATTTGTTCATGTCCCTGTTGTAACAAACTGCGTTTAAGTGGTAAATCCTATGCTTGATAAGGCAAGTTCATTTTTCTTTTGAATTTGATAGTATTGTTATTGATTAAGTATTACAAGTTTTTCAATTTTTTCACAGCATATACTGTTCGTTGGTTCGAAATTTGTAACTTTGTTATGGTGCATTGTGTAAACAAATAAATGGCAACTCTTCAGTTTATAAAGTCATATTTCTAGATGAAAAAGAAAAAAAAAACACTCTATGTTTATATCGTCTGAAAAACATGGAAACCTTTTCTTTCTTTGTTAACTTAATAAAATTGAGTTACTGAGTGTTTTTCTTTTTGGTTTATGCATTTGTAGTGTGGGAAAGTAGTTTATTATCTGCTTCACCCTATTTTTCCTTTTTGGACAAGTGCTTGACATTTTTTTCGTAGTTTTTGTAAGTAATGTTTTAGTGTTTGTAATATTTGGTTTCTTTTTTAGTTTGCCTTTTCCAACCGTCGTTTTACTGCTTTTGTAAATTGTTGACTGTTTGATCATACTTATTGTATGTTATCTGTTAATATGTATCCGTTTGTGTTAATGTCTTAATCTCAAGTGTATTTCTTTCTCAATTTTGGTTCTTCAATTGCTTATGGTTGACTTTTTTCTTTTTGAACTTCTTTGTATTTTTGAAGTTCTTAGTTTATACTGTCGTTATTGATTTTGTAACAGTTGTGTTGGAAATTATTTTGATGGGTTGCTAAATTAGGAATAAAAAATGAAACAAACCAGTCATTTATTTCATATTTGTTTTCAAATTTGTCTTATGCTGATTCTTAAGTTTATAACATTTATATTCTCTTTGAGCAGGTTAAATGGAAACCGTGAAGGTCACCCGTATTACTGAATTGCGTGCCTCCACTAAAGCAGACAAAATAAAGATTCGTGTGTGTAGGGTATGGAAATCAAGCATTCCTGGAACTGTTCAGAAATACGTGACACTACACTGTATCTTAGTTGATGAACCAGTGAGTGATCATTGTCTTATAATTTTAATTAGGAATTTTAACAGTAATAGTTATGTCATTGGTTTTCTTTTCATTTGTTAGTTTGTTGATTTGTATTTACGTTTTTATATATTTTTTTTGTTTCATTTTTATGCATGTATAAAGTGTTTTATAAATCTTTCTTATGATAATTTACATATTTTCAGTGAATCTATTTACATGTGCCAATTTAATCTCTCTATCAAAATAGAATGCTTTTTTTTCGTTTTTTTGTTGTTACCTTTTTAATTCTGCTCCTCTTTTGTTCCTTTTTTTTTCTTCGGATGTGATCAGTTGCGAAGAACAATGCGGTTGAAGCTTTTGCATCAGACATTGATTATGATGCCGTTTCATCAAAGATTCAAGCTGGTGATTGCTACGAAGTCATGAATTTTTGGTTGGTCAGGATCAGAGGGTAGTATAAAGTCATGCCACATAATACCCAGCTTATATTCACTGCTAAAATAGTGTTTAGAAAACTATATGCCGTCTTTCCGCCCATTCCTCGACATCGGTTTTTCTTGCTAGATTTTAACATGCTTTATCCCCGTCTGAACAGAGATGATATTCTTACAGGCAATATTAAGACACATATATGTCTCTGTGTGCGTGTGTGTCTCTGTGTGCATTAATTGAAAACATTTCTGTTTTTTTATTTTTTTTTATTGAATGAAATGAGTTTTGACATAGTTTTTGTAGTAACCTTTTAAATTGTAAGATGTAAATGTGATTGGCCATGTAACTGCAGTCCAGCGTCTGGAACCAAAACAAATAAATCAAAGAATAGTGCAGAAGTGTGATATACACATTGAGAATATCATGTCATTCTTTCGTCTCAGCACTGCAGTTCTAAACTATTAACAGCATTTCATTTGTTAGGGTGGGAAAAAAAAAATTAATCTTTGTTTCTCATTTGTTTTTGTACAGAAAAGAAGAGTTGTGTGTTATGTTGTGGGGAGATGTTGCAGAAGCTTTGTCTTCTTGATCGGTCCACACATTGTCTTTGCCCATTATCATTATGTTTACAAGTTTAAAAGTCAAGCTTTACCTAGGTAACTCATTTAACTGAAACCCACTTTTTCTACTTTTATTTTATGATGTTCTTACATTACTTGCTATGCGCTATTCCACTATTTTATCATTATGTGATTTTAGTGTATTAGATTCCTATCCTTTATGACAAAACATTTGTTTTGTTTCTCATCTGTTAATTAGCAGCTATTTAAATGTGTTCATTGCGATTAGTGTTTCGTTTTTAGCCATGCATGTTCAAATTTTTTGGCCACGCTCTTAAACCTATTGATTATAATTTCTATCTCACTTTTAAACATGTATCATCAAATTGAAAATATTTACTCATCTCTGTTATTTACTGATGTTTGTTTTATAATTTGTTATTATTTTTTGGGATCAACAGACAAGGTCGTCTTGAATAGTACTGGTTCCTCACTTTTTTCATTGACCCAGACATCCCAGAGGTTAACTCATACAAATTAATGTGAGTGGATATCTAAAATTGTGCTTCCTATTTATACCTACAAACAAACTCATTTTTCAAAATTGCTTACTCTGTTTTTAAACTTACAGGTTCTCAGCCTGTAAAGGTCCTGTGCAAGTACTGCCTCCTTCAAGACAAGGAATGAGGCTGAAGCTCTGCGCACTGCAAGGAGAGTAACAATAGATGAGCTGGTCTTTTTAGATCCTAATCTATATAAGGTATAAAAATGATTTATGTGAAAGTATCTTTTTTTAAGAGCAAGCATTTAAATTGTTACATATTTAACAAAAACTAAGTTTGTTCTTACTTTTTTGGCTGAACATGTGTGACAAAACATTTTACAAAATGATACATTCCTGTGTAAGGCATCAGTGAAACGTTTTGACACACGTTATAATTGGTGGTATAGTGCATGCCCCAACTGTGTCAAGCAAATGCATAAAGATCCAGCAATCGGACGACTCATTTGTCAGAAAACACCCCAACAAGATACCAACACCTTGAAAATGTTTAATATGCAAGTTTATTGTTCTCTCTTTCTTTCCTTCTTTTTTTTTCTTTTTTTTGGGATTTTCGACACTGTTGTTTCTTTAGAAGTCAAAAATCGCTTCAAATACGTAACCTCTATTGTTTCAAGTTCTTTATTCTGTTTGTGACTAATGAGTTATAAAGCATGAAAAACTGATGCAATTCAATTTTTAAATATAGGTATACAGTTAATTTAATTCTTGAAGACAACACTAATGAAATCAATGCATTGATAATTGGCATGTCTGGAGAAAAACTGTTTGGTATGCCTTGCAAAGATTTAGTCCTGAACCAGAGATTGGTTAACCAACAGCAGTTGCCAAATGAGTTTTTGAGATTGATTGGCCAAAAGAGCTTTCACTTGCGATTCGAAAATAGAAGGAATACTTTTCAACTCAAGTGATGTGCTAATTTAAAATGTCTCTGACGATGCAGCTATGGAACCAATAACCCCACATATGTTACCAAGAGAAACGACAATATCTTCCACTATTGTATCATCTTCGACCTCACCACCTGAAACAAGCGGTCAATCACATAAACGAAAGCGGGAATCTGTGAGGAGAGCCCTTTTTATTGGCAGTGAACAGAGGTTTGGATTCGACTTCCATGCTATCATCAAATCTAATGTTTTCGTCTTACTTCTCTGCATTAAAAAATTGACATCTTTTATCCATCTTGCATTGTTTGAAATATACCTGTGAAACATCTCTTTTTTTTCAAGAAAAATTTTCTAAGTAAACAATACAATGAATTACACTTCGGCAACATTTTCTGTCTTCTAGCAATCAAATGTGTTCATTTGGTATACACATTTAAAACAATGAAGCAGAAGAAATTTCAGAAGTTGACCCAAAAGAATTTGATGAAATCCTTATCAAATCGCTAGAAAAAAAATTGCCTATGACTACTACAAAAACAGATTCCGTCGTTTCAAAAAAGGACCAAGTATACTTTCATTTTGCTCTTTTTTTTTTGCTTCATATCTGCTTCAATGTGACTCCAATCACTGTCTAAATGCTTTCCATTCTTTTTATATCTGTACAGCTTGGTTTGGTAATATTAACACTCATGAAACTGCTGCAACAACACTTCTCCTGCTCTGTTGAAGGATATTTTGCATCTTTTGTTATTATATGTTGAACAACATCTAACATGTTTAGCAGTTTGTAAATATCTCTTTCTACTCAGAACTAGACAATTTTGTTTGCACCTCCACGTACCAGCATTTGTTAATTTTTTGTGTACAGAAGCTGGTTTAGTTTTTAGGACACATGGAACTGTTAAAGCACCATATATAGCTGTAATATTTATTTTTTGTATCTGCATATGAAAGTATCTGCTCATTTTGTGTGTGTAAATATGATGATGCTGGTCCAAACACAATTCTAACCACTGTAATCCAATTGAAAACTTTCATGTTTGTCCCTAATTTGACAAAATTGAACATGTTCTTTACAAAGCTTTTGCAATTCATCTATTATCAGTATTGTTGCTGTTTTGGAAAACCTTTTTTCAAATCTTTGATACACAATTTCATTGTGTTTTAAAACCCGCAGCAACGCGTGGGTACTTATAGCTAGTATATTCCAAAACGCAGTGGGTTATAGTATTTAGCAACTTTCTTTTGTGCTAACCTACGCTAAAGGCAAGCGGAAGGAAAGATTCAAAGAGTGTTTCAAATTGTATAGATATTGGGCTGCTTGGGAATATCAAAACACATGCATGTCTCCATGGGCCCAGTTATCATTTAGGTAGCCATGAGTTGAGAGGCTTTGTCTAACGTTCCATTTTACAAAGAAAGTCATTCAAAATCAACCAATATCAATTTCAACTAAGTATAGAGGTATGTACAAAAGCCTGATGCTAGAAAACCTTGAGCAAATCTATTTCCTCCGCTCAGCTTTTCAAAAGTCTAAGTGATTTTCCCACACTTAGCCTTTAAATTTAAAATAAAAGGAGATTCAATGAAGACGAGAACAAATATGATTGTGTACATAAAAAGAAAAATGTGTGCGGAAATCATATCATTTTTAAAGAATTCATCGTGAAGGAAAGGAGAAAACTTTGCTAAGAAGCCTTAGGCCTCGAGAAATTGGGTAGCATTACTCAAGAAAAAAACCAAATGTTTCAGCTGCTAACATCCAAACCTTTTTTAGCGTTTGTTGACCAAATTATTTCGGACTGAACTAGCTTTAGAGGCTAAGATGGTCTGGCTTGACTTGGACTAAGCAGGATAAGAATAGTGAAGTATTTGGCGTAGACTAAACTATAGACTTGTTTTTTTTTTTCATTTTTAATTATTTTTGCCTTAAAAATAAACAAATATATAATAAAAATTAACGTAATTAATGTTTCACATAATCAAGGGCGGAGCCAAGTACAAGGTTCCTTAGTGACACACCCCGACCCGAAAGTGGGGCGTGCTAGCCGTCACGTGAGAGTGACGTAACCATGTGCGCAATGCAGAAGCAAGATTAATCAGAAAGATACGAACAAATTAAAATCATGCAACTAGCAACCTAATTAAAGATAGTGTGCTAGTGCGAGAATTAAGATGGTTTACACAACCAGAGCATAAATGGTCTAAGTACAGTTAAGCAGAAAGTACTAAATAGAGATAACACCCGAAGGTGGTCATACATAAGTGAATTTTGTCAGAACGTCCGATGAGCTCCTCGTATGCCACCAACAAACACTACTTAATACCTGGAGGGGTGAAAAACAAAGTTGAGTGGGTTAGAAACAAATCTTTTCAAAACCTTTCTTTTCTCAAAAGTTATAACCCCTCGCCGTAAAACCTGTATAATTTCCTAGAAATAAAGTATATACTCATATATAAAATTCTCAAAATCCTGCTGGAAAATATGTATATATGAATGAATGTATGCCATGCCAAAATATTATAACTGAATGCCAAATCATAACTCTGTGAATGTGATGGAATACTAGATAATCAACTCAGCCATCAGCTGTATATAGCTCATAACAATATCATCATATCATATAGCTCATAATCAACTCAATCATAACATATATCTCATAATCATCTCAATCATATCGTATATCCTGCACACACATCAATACCACCTCTAGTGGTCTGCACAACATCACTGTATATAGAATAATATGCTCTAGTGCTACAATCACGTGAAGACTGTGCGAATGATTCACGGGCCACCTACGAGTCGAACCCACTTATAGTGGCCTATTCGACAGGACTGTGCACCTAACTTGGATCGAAGGCGAGCATGCGGTGCAGGAGGTGAACATCACGTGAAAGACTATGCCCCTAACTCTAGGTGGGAGCACTAATATCAGTGTGCAGGTTTATGAGCTCACATCACATCACATCATAACTAGTATATAAACTTACCTGCCACTTACCTGTGCATCCGCAGCACCAACATTACTCTATGCAATCTCTAATGCATAATAAAATAAATAGATACTTTGCATGGCATTTCAAATCATACTATTCTTTAAATTCACTTTCTGGGAAAAGCAAGTATATAGGTATATACGGAAAACAAAAGCCCACTCACTGATAAGTAGACGGGTTGTAACCCCCGTGCCCAGCCTGGCTACGCTCGTCCTCTGGATAGGTCTCGCCTATATGAGAAGTAACTGAAATAACGTTAATTATGCACATAACCAAAACCTTAGAAATAACTTCTCATACATTGCTCAAATTGGGTATATGAATATACCACCGTGATCTACACAACTTCACGAACATCCCCATATTTTTAGAAAAAATTTCCGACCACCCACGCGCCGCCACGTGCCGGCCAAGGCACGGCCAGACGCGCCCCCACGCGCGGCCACGTGATATGCACACTGACGGCGTCAGGAATATTCCATTAAAACCCAACGGTAACAGTTAAAGATGACTGACGGTGTCAGCATATTCCGTCAAGACTGAAGGAATATTCCCTGTCTTTTCATGACGAGTTGCCGGTCGCCGGCGACTGTTCGCCGGTTTCTAGAAAAACTTCAAACTATGGTTTCTTCTTCATTTTTGCACCATTTTCTACGTACTTTATACCAAAATGAAGATCTCACAAAGATGAACACAACCATACCTGACTCGACCCCCAACTCGCCGGGGATTCGCCGAAAAAAGCTTTGATAATTCCGGCCAAAATGAAACTCTCCGATCTCGCGATTCCAACGTCCAAATTCTTCCAATGAAGCACTCCGAGCTTCGTAAGGACCTCCTTAAGCTTCCTATGAACTTAGAATTCCCTGAAAAACAACATTTCACGTGTGCATGAATAGTACCTCAAATCAGAGCTAGGATTTTCACGGGTTTTCGAAGGTATCCTCACCTGAAATGGGTTCTAATGTGTTCGTCTGGACCTCAGGAACACAATCGGGTGCTTCACACCTTCGATCTATAAGGTTTACAAGGGTTATGGGTGTGTCCGTACAAAAGCCGAGAGATAGAGTCTGAGAGATAGAGAGAGAGTACGGGAGTGAGAGAGAGAAAGAGTGTGTGTCAATGTGTGTGTGTGTGTGGTCCAAATACAACCAACCAAACACCCCCAAACTTAAACACACACATACCTTAATTAACGTCCAAGGGCATAAACGTCATTCCACTTAAAAATGAAAGGCTGTTTTTAAGAATAATAAGAGCTAAGAGATGTTAAATAAACTCATCACTTTAACCAATATTATATTTATAGTAATAAATTAAAACTTCTATACCACAAATGGTTCCTTATTTTATTCACTTGAAAGCTTTGAAGGCTAGAAACCTAGAAAACATAGCATAAAATTCTTGCTTCAAATTACTACATTCAAGTTTTTACTATTATATAACTTTATGTAGGCAACATAGGATTTAAAATTTGATTTCGTAGTAATAATTTTAGCTTAGCCCACCCACCAAATAATTTCTGGCTACGCCATTGCACATAATATTATCTACCATTCCATTAAAATGAAACTATTTTCTGCCATTACGTTTTTAGAAGAGAACGACTTTTTTGTGTGTCAATCTCTCTCTCTTTCACTCTTCACTTCCTCCCACAACTTCTTAATCAACTACAAATTTTTAAAATCAAACCACAATGCAAGAAATAGATTGAAAATTTAAGAATTGGGGGGCGGGTGCATGTGTGATTGGCTCAAAGGTGGGAGATGAGAAGGTCGGCGATCAGGGTTTTCTAGGAGATGGGGAAAGTCTGCAGTCGTCGATTTCGAGCTCATCCCACTGCAGATTTATTTTTTGTTTCAATTTTGAGAGTTGGATTTGGTTTTGAAAATATAACGACTGTAGATTTTTTTGCTTTTTTGTTTCGAATTTTCCGAAATCTGGATTTGAAAATGATTATGGGAAGCGAGGAAGAAGTAGATTGGGGAGGCAAAGCAGAGCAAAGTTGGTTTTAGCAGTCCACTAGATTTCGGGGGTCTCGCTAAGACCCTTTAGCGAAGCGTTTAGTCGAGACGAGTCTCATTAAAGCTAGTCTATGCAAGAAACAAACACAGGACTACACTAACACTTAATCCAATCCAGTAAAAACTATTGAGGTCAAACGAACACAATTATTCTAGTCCAGTTTCTAAGCCATATAACCTACAATATTACCCAACAAAAAGAGTGGTTTTTTGATATTTTACCAGATCATCTAGGATTTTTTTATTTTTTATTTTTTATTTTTTATGAATGTTAATTCCAGATCTCTGCATTTGTCTACATTTGCAAGACAATTTTGATTCCAGGCAGAGCCAGAGTCCTGCAAGTTGCGATGCAAGCAAAATTCGAATGTTCCGATCGCCCACCCCATCCTCATTCCTCCCACTTGGATTTACCAATCATGTTTCTTCAAAACCAAATTTTTTTTTTCTGGATCAAAATACAATTATACTTCAGATATCATCAAGATCTATGCTTGATGACACCTTTTTTGGCCAAGATATGAAAGACGAGCTGCTTAAAACATGAAAAGACAATAAAGCATCCCAGGACCACAAAAAAAAATAGCAGAAAGAGACCCGTGAACTTCAATGGGAAGGGCCAAAACGGTAAAAACAACAAATCTTCTGTTCAGCAAATTTGAATTATACCAGTGGGGTCAAAGGAATTAAGGTAGGAAGTTGCATTGTATTTGAATTGATGAGTTCATTGTCAACATTACACAAGTTTTAGGTAACAAAAGAATCATAAATACTTGACCACAAAAAAAAAGAAAGAATCATAATCCCAATAAATTAAACGAAGAAGCCGTGGTGCATCGACAGCGTACCAAAAAAAAAGAGAGAAAAGAATGTCAAACTTACTGAAGATTCTTATCAACAAGACTAATCTTACAAACCTAAACAACACTCAACCGCAAGTCTCTCTCACTAAGAAACCATGCTCCAAGAAAACATATCTGGGACACAGCCACGGAAAACCAAAACCATTAACGGAAAACCAAAACCATTATTGGAAAAAGGGAACCAAAGTGTAGATGATCATCAGCAACGTGAAGAAAATCTTTGATCTATTGGCGGTGATTGATGTTGCAGAAGAGATATCTTGCGGCCTGCAAAACAAAAGAAAATGTGTAGTTAGAATTGGTATTAATCATTAATGACTTGCGAGGGTTTAATACATTCAGCCACAGCACATACTTCTGCAATTTGTTGAGGGCACCGCAATATAGAGAATTGTCTGGTATGGGCAGCTCGGTTTTGTTATTCGCTTCCGGATTGACAACCCGCATATAAGTTTCTTGGCCAAGATGCCATGAGTCAAGGTTTTCAGTTCTAATGTTCCAGATTCCAACATTGTCAAGAGAAATCAAGATGGCTGACCATGCCCCAGGATAAACCTACATACACGCACAGAGGGAATCAAGATCGGATACCACATGATACAAATATTTACAGCATTAACCAAAGAAATGTATGTTCCAAGACCCCTTATCTCTTTACCATAATACAGTAAATGCAATTCAATATAGTTCACACAATCATCTATAGGTGTCGAGCACCATCAGGTATCATGTTATTATATTAGAAATTATATAAGGACTTATGATTAATGTCTTTTTTTATTCGACAATGAAACTATATCGAGTTTTCTGTTTTGGCTGTGAATACTGCATCTTCAATTCCGTCAATAAATATAGCTTTTTTCCACGTGAGTACTACTTTAAATAAGAATGCTCGTTCTTACTGTTCATACATTATGAATCATGCTTATTTTTAATTGGAACAAGGAAAACAACTATAGAAGTAGTGAGCACGCATATTCTACATACATAATATCAAAGATAAGTATGAAAGAGTTGACAGACAAACCAGGTAGGGTTTTAGGAGGAACCAAATTAGATTGAAGCAGAATCGCAGTAATATACCTGTATTGTGGCCCGGGCTATTCCATCCCATTTATTATATGTACCCCTGCTATTCTCTGTCCACTCACCGTAGTCCATCCTGCGATTAATGAATGCATATTAAAGCATTGAAGGGAACAAGAACTCTTATTTACACATGTTTGATGCATTAAGTGCAGAAATTCCTACCCGACAACAAAGAATGCATATCCATCCACGTGGTAGCTCTGCATTTTGGTGTCGTTGTTCTGCAGTATGATTTCTATAAATCCTCTAAATGTTGCATTAATCACAGAAGTTTCCAGTTTTGGTGCTCCTGTAAGTGGCCTCGTTGGGAAGTCAAGCGTATAAGCATTCTTCACTTTGAACCAATCAGCTAGCCTGATTGGTGTGGAAGGATTTTTAAATGAGATTCCACTGAGTGTTGCTCGCCGTTTCCCATTGATCATTACAGGTGGCTTATTTTTCAACACATAAACATCAGTTACATTGATTGATCCATATCTGAAAGACCCCTGTGGATTAGGACGTGCACCACTAGCTGATACATTCCATCTGCAAAATTAGCCCACAACTGTTTCGGAAAGAGGTTTGATGTGGAAAAACCAGTTAGGAAATTCTTCAATTTCGATCATAGTTTCCTGTCTTATATCATATCATATCCTGAACTTTTATTTATGAAGTTTTGAAAATGAATTCAAGGATATAAAAACATCCAAACCGTGGAAATGTCGTGGCACTGAATCTAAATATAAAGAAGAGAAACTGAAAACAAACCTGATAGATCTTGCCTGGTTCATTGAGTATGTTTTATCAAATTCATCTTGTGGTCCCACTGGAAGGGGGCCAGCTGCCTTTCCTTTGGAATTAGTATAGTGCAGGATCCCAACTCCAGTAACTCTTTTCCAATTTGACTCGTTGACAAATCTAGCACTCGCTACAATGTAATAATCAGAACTTGCATTCTGATCCATGGTTACTAGAAAAGAATAAGATTGTCCAATGTGTATGTCTAAGCTTGTATAATTCTGTTGCACTGTATATGAGCCCTCTGACTCTGCTAGAAGCAGATTATGGTTCTGGATCCTGAAATTTAGAGTAGTTGAGATCCCAACATTGTGTACGCGAAGACGGTAAGTTTTCCCTGTACCAATATTACGTCATTGTCCTTAAGTCTGTATAATTCAACTAAATGTATACAAGCTTATAGAAATCACATTTTCGAAATTACTTATTGACATATGAAATACTTGGCAAGTCTTTATGCTTAGAAATAAATTTTCAAGTCCCATCCTGTCATGAATCTTTCCCTTAAAAAAAACCTAATTATGACTGGCGTGCCAGCCTTAAAACAGTTTTAAATGTTACTATGAGCATGACTACAGCAACAAAATAAACTCCACAAGATTCTCATATGGTATGGCATGCGCAGATCAATTCCAAATTTCGACTTGCAACATTCAAAGTTAAATTATTACTCAGTACATGATTATTCATAAAATTTCAAGCTAAAATTTCCCACCTGGATGTACTTCAAGTGTTTCGTATTCAATGCCATCAGGAACAAGTGTAGTGTTGTATTGGTAAGGCCCTTTCCCATTGATAAGAACGCCATCGGGCATCCCAAGCTCTTTCCCCTCATCAAGCATCTTCCTCAAAACCTACAATTCCGAAAAAGAACCATCATTGTCAAACATGTTACACACTAATCTCAAATATGTACTTTGAAGAGAAGAATCCCCCAAGCACTAACCGTATGGTTCTTTGTGTACCAGTCACCAATCAAGATAGTAATATCCCCATCCGGGTTTGCAAAAGGAATTGGAATTATAGCCCGGTTATTAATAATAAATCCGCCAAATCCTCCAGACGCTCTCTGCATATTAAGGGACGGGAAGTAAAAGAAGCTCCCAATCTGATCCTTAACCTGAAAATTATAAGTCCAATTCCACTTTGGCAGAATGGGACAGTTGGTTCCGAGAACCCCATCTTGCCATGAACTATGTCGTTGCTGAATTCCGGCCCTGTTGAACAGAATCAACTTGAAAAAACCAATCCATGTGCACTAATGTAATGCATCTGCTTGAAATTCATGTCCACATTACAATAAGCAAATCATACCAGGTCATGAGGAGATTCTCGTCCAATTTGTTCCGAACATTGACAATGACATTGTTGTTAGTTGTCACATTAATAGTTGGACCTGGGAACTTGCCATTAATGGCAATAACCTACAAGGTAATGCAGATTTAGAAACAATTAGCTCAAAAGCTCACTACTTTATATCACTGTAAGTTTACAAGTAAAACCCTAATCTCAGATTTTGAAAATTTAAGCATATTTAGCAGAGCTGAAGCTAAAGATTCAAACTTTCAGAAATCTAAAGGCAACCCTCTTTTCGTTGATGAAAAATAAGCAGACCACACCAAAAATTAAAAAGATTAGCTAAAAGTAGTGAGAGAAAGTAAATAATCTAGAGAGAGAGAATGCAGCTAGAGTAGAAGCATACCTGTTGAGGGACACCGAGAGGAGAAGCAGTAATATATGAGACCTCAAAGTTATAGAAAATATTTGGATCCTCAGCAGAAGAAAAGCTCACAAACAAGCCAATGTGGATGAGAAGCACAGTCAAAAAGCTCAGGGAAGGCATTTCTTCCAACACTTTAGAGTGCGTTTTTCACAAATTTAAAGCCAAAATCTTTCTCCTTAGCTTTTCCTCGATTTACATTATCACAAAGAGAGAGAAAGGAAGAAGAAGAAGAAGAAACCAGAAGCTATAGAGAGTGTGTGACAGAAGGGAGAGAAACGGCTCTTTTTCTTTACTTTTGTGTGTTGAGTAGAGCTGTTGTATTTTTGGGTTGAGTTAAGAAAATGGAGAGGGAGAGAGAGAGAGAGAGAGAGAGAGAGAGAGAGAGAATGGGTTGGTTTTGAGGTCTGATCCGAAGCTAAGGTTTTTGTCGGTCACCAGTCATCAGCCATGGGAGCATATGAGAGATAATTAAGCATTTTGAGACGGAAAGTTTATATCGTACGAGTTTACGTTATATGGTGTTCAGTATTAATAAAACAGAGATATATATTATTAACTTTTATAAATATATGCGTGTTATTGGTAATAAGCATTACTATAGCAATAAATACATGTCATACAAATCGTTCTCGATAAAAAGAGAGTGACAGCGAATAGCCAGTTCATCTCTCTATCTACCACGCACACGCCCCATACGTATGTGCTTTTATTTTTTTTACTCTTGTCTGTCTTGGAAAAAATACCAAAAAGCAAAAATAAATAAGAGAGAAAAATGATAAACGGTTAGAGCAACTCCAGCGTTGCTGGTTGCTCGGGGGAAGGTGGAGAGCAAAGGGCCCGAGGCCCTGTGAAGGAGGTCCAGCGGTGGAGGAGGCCGAGCAACGGTGGAGGCCCGAGCAAGGGGCCTGTGAACTGCTGCCAGCCCGAGAGCCCGATGGGTGTGACGCCAGCGCTGGCGTCAGCCTGGCGTCTGCCCCTTTTTTTATTTTTTTCTGTCAGGCGCGTGCACCCCACTCGCGCGTGGGGGCGCGTCGCCCGACCAAAAATAGAAAAGTCAGCCCACTTTTCAGATTTAAATGTTACCGTTGGGAAGCCACGTGGCTTCCCACGGTCCGTTCGATCCCAACGGCTCTTTAATACGAACCGTCCGATTTCCAACGGTAATAAAAAAAAAAAAGCTGATTTAATATCAACCGTTCGATCTGAGATCAACGGTTGATGTTAATCTGCTTTATAAATTAAAAGAAAAAGAAAAAATAGTTTTGAAATTAAGAAAAGTTACCGTTGTGACACGTGGCACAATCTGGAGTGTTGGAATTCAATTTTTTTTAAATCCAACGGCAGAGATTAATTATTTGAATAAAAAAATTTTAAAATTTGTAAAAAATCCGAAAAAAATATCTGAAAATTTAAAAAAAAAATTGTTTCTACTTTTCTATAAATACCTTCTCATTATCATCTACCTTACACCACAATTTCATATTTTCTCAATTACTTTCAACCACATTCCTATATTTCTCTCAAAGTTTCAATCCAAAATTTTTCAACAAAATGACTACTGCTGCAGGTACGAATTGGACGCTTCTTGAAGATGTTGCGTTGTGTAGTTGTTGGGTTGAAGTTACTCATAGTTCGCTTACGGGTAATGAGATGCAGTTGCGAGAAATGTGGAGTCTTATTCATACCAAGTATCTTGAGAAAATGGGTGGGGAAAGAACCAAAGAATCGATGTCCAGCCGTTGGAAATTACTTAGCCAATCGTTTGGTTTGTGGAGAGACGCTTTGGCACAAGCTAGTAATAATCTTCGAAGTGGGGAAAATTACACGAATCAGGTAACAATATATTATTTATTTGTTTGTACTATACCCAAATTTACATTGTAATTATTTGTTTGTATTATTTATTTGTTACCTACTTTAATTATAATTATTTGTTTGTATTATTTATTTGTTACCTACTTTAATTATAATTATTTGTTTGTATTATTTATTTGTTACCTACTTTAATTAATTATTTCTTCTCCCCCATTGTGTAGCTAATTCAAGCACAAGCTTGGTATGGTGCCAAAACCAAAAGCAAAAATAAATCATTCAACCGGTGGGAATGTTGGAATATTGTCAAAGATTGTCCTAAATTTAGAGTTGTGCCTGTCGGTCCAGAAGTTGTCATGAACAGCACCCCTCTACACTCTACACCTGATATTGGCTCGCATGATGATGATACAGAAGAAGTGCCCGAAACGCCTATCCCTGAACAAGCGTCGGGTTCGACCCGTTATCCAATTAGGCCTCAAGGTAAGAAGGCTTCAAAGAGAAAAGGAAGTGCTTCCAAGCATGATTATGCAAAGTACATGGAAGAACTTACTCGCCATAGTGAATTGACTTTGGCGCGGGAAATGGCGAAATTTGAGGCTGATAAGGCACGAGAAGATGCAAAAGCTGCAGCTGTTGAGAGAGAATTTCAAGCAAATGAGAGAGAAAGAGAGCTACTTAGGCAAGAAAGGGAACTGGGTAGACAAGAAAGAATGGCTCAACGAGATCGTGAGATTATGAAGGAGCCTTTAGAAGGGAAGTCTCCAAACTCTAAATTTTTTTGGAAGTCGGAGAAAGCGGAAGTGGTGCGAAGGAGGCTTGCAAGAGAAGCGAGAGCAAGAGGAGATGGTCCTAGCACGAGAAGAGAAGATCTTCCTACCACTACAAATTTTATAAGTGATAGTGAATAGAGTATTTGTTTGTAATCGGAGCCCATAGTTTTCCAATCACCTTGGGTTGTAATTTATTATTTATTGAATAGAGTATTTTATCTTGTTTCAAATTTATTGAATTTAGTACTTTATTTAAAGTAAGAGTAAATTTATTTAATATGGTAATATATTTATACTATAAGAGAATCTTTATTCAAACTTCCATAAACACACCAAATAAAAAACTCACGAAATGAACTAAAATAAAACACACCAAATAAAATTACATAAACATACCAAATAATAAAAAACACACTAAATGAACTAAAATAAAATACACCAAATAAAATTACATAAACATACCAAATAATAAAAAACACACTAAATGAAGCCAAATAATAAAAAACACACTAAATGAACTTAATTATCTTCAGCTTGTTTCAATGCCCACTGGTGCTCTATCAAGTCTTTTTGCCGGGCATTGTGCATTTCTGGCCTTTGAAATGCAGTATATCGTTGAATGACCCTTTCATTGTAACGTCCATCCCTTTCTAAAGGCTCATGTTGCACGGGCTCATCGGTGGCGTCATGAGCACAATATATACGTGTTCTTGAATTGTTCATTGTGTCTGGCTCATATTCATCAACGGCTTCATAATCGTACTCATCTTCCACAATCATGTTGTGAAGAATGATGCACGTCATCATGATGGAGCGAAGCGACTCTACATCAAACAATCTGGCAGCACCCCTAACGATCGCCCAACGAGCTTGGAGGATACCGAAACAACGCTCCACATCCTTCCTGCACCCCTCTTGACAGCTTGCAAAATGTTTTTCCTTTGCACTTCGCGGACGTGGCACTGTTTTGACAAATGTTGACCACCTTGGGTAAATGCCGTCAGCTAGGTAGTATGACCCGTCGTACGTACGTCCGTTCACCTCATACGTGACTTTTGGTGCCTTTCCTTGCAGGACATTGTTGAACACTGGGGATTGGGCAAGGACGTTGAGGTCATTTTGAGCTCCTGGAACCCCGAAAAAGGCGTGCCAAATCCATGTATCAAAAGATGCCACCGCCTCCAAAATAATACTTTTTGCTCCTTTTCTGTCTCCATAAGCGCCGTGCCATGCACTTGGACAATTTTTCCACGTCCAATGCATACAATCAATGCTCCCAATCATCCCAGGAAAACCTCGCATCTCGGCCTTCTTCAGAAGCCTTTCCAAGTCCATGTGAGTAGGTTGCCGGAGGTACTCTGCGGTGTAGATAGATTCAATTGCTCCGCAAAACCTCATCAGGGACTCAAGAATGGTTGATTTCCCCATCCTTGCTATCTCATCCACTTGGTCTGCAGATGCTCCATACGCAAGCATCTGCAGAGCAGCAGTAAGTTTTTGCTGGGGAAGAAGACCCATAGCACCACAAGCATCATTCTTTTGCACAAAGTAAGAATCATGGTTGCAAACATCAGTCATGATTCTGTTAAACAAATGTCGTTCCATTCTAAAACGACGTCTGAAGTACGTATCAGGAAATGCACTGTTATGGACAAAGTAATCGTCCAACAGCTCTTCACCCCGTCGTACCCTGCTTCTATCAAGGTTTCTGGAACGGCTGGGCATGCAGATCTGACCCAGAGCTTGGATGACTTGACGGGAATGTGAGGCTGTGGCCATTCTTGCTTCGTCATCTCTCCTTCTACGCTCGTCATCCTCTTCCCTCTTATTTCGGGCCACTTGGAGATTGAACATTCTTTCAGATTGGTTAAACAATTCTTCCTCTTGCTGATCGATTTCCCACATCATCCTTGATGAAGAAGAAGACATTGTAAAAAGGAAGCAGCAACTATGAATAATTATACAGATTTTGGTGATGAAGGAAGCAGAAACTATGAATAATGATAGAGATCTTGAGAAAATTGGTGTGAGATTTGTGAGGCTGGATGGTGGATTATATGAACGATTCAGAAATGATTGGCTTGTAGATAGGGCCACGTGGCATGCCGTCATTCGTTAAAAATCTGATTGAAATCTATCATCAAAGATTCTGAAAAGATAACGACACGTGGCACGATGACATTGGATAAAAATCTTATCGAAATTGATCTCCAATAATTATCTTTTCGGATAATGACACGTGGCGCAACGAGAACGATTTAAAATCTGATTGAAATCTATCGTCAAAGATTCTGAAAAGATAACGACACGTGGCACGATGACATTGGATAAAAATCTTATCGAAATCCATCGCTAAATATTTTTTTTTTATAAAATGACACGTGGCGCAACGAGAACGATTTAAAAAATCTTATCCGAAATTACAAATAATTTTATTTTGTATTATTTAAACAAACAAAAAAAAGTAATATTTTATTGCCTATTGCCAGGGGGAGGGCTCCAAGGGTGGAGATGCAAATGACAATTACTGTTCATTAATGGCAGTTACTATTCATTAAAGGCAGTTACTGTTCAATAGGGTGGATTGAATAGTGGATTGCCAGGGGGGAGGGCTCCAAGGGTGGAGTTGCTCTTACAACGACCGAATTTCTCTGAAACCGCCACATGATTGCCAGCCGTTAGGCACTGCCCACGAATGTAGAGTGCGGTGGGGTAATGCTGGATGGATTGGAGCGCGGCTCTTCACCGTCTAATTCTTGATACGAGTTTGACCTAGTTGTCTTTTTATTTTTTTATTTTTTTTGAACAAAGGCCTAGTTGTTTTTTGTTTCGAAAAAATTGGCGCACTAGTTCTAAATTTTAGTCGAATTGGAAATTTGGTGGCTGAATAAAAATTCACGAGTATTGATCACTTAATTTGTCATGATATAAAATATTTAGCTTTTTTTCAAATAAAAATTGTATTCAAAATAAAGAGGGTAAAAAGATAAATAAGAGCATTTCTAACGAAGATGTTAAAATATCCAAATCAGCAATACCGGCTAAAAAAAGGCATCAAAATGTTTTCTAATCAAGAAACGAAGTTTGATGTGACATAACATGAAATGACATCTCTTCCCTTACTATCAAATTTAACAGCAGCTTCAAAAAATAATTAGTTAATTATTAAAGGCTTGTTATTAATTTTTTTATTGATTTAAAGCATTGCCCTTTTATTTCTTTTCATTACTTAAATATCTTTATGCTTTTATTTTATTTTCTTTCACTACCAATGCAAAGAAAATAAATATGAATTTTTATTTTATGTTTAAAATTTGACTCATTGGATGGAGAGCAAAACTTTAAAAATGTTAAAGTGTCACATAAGCTATCAAATTTAAATTTTATGTTTAAAATTTGATATCTCCTTTGGATTTATGTGCTTCTTGCAATAAGCACTTCAAGTGTTTTATTTAGGATTCACTTGTATTTTTACTAAGAATTGATTCCAAAGGCACCTTCATAAAAAGCATTTTCAATCATTTTAAAAATACTCATCTTTAAAACTAACCCATCAATAATTAGATTGTTATAGTCTTATAGATATTATATTAAAGTGTGATTGTGTAAATCCTACATATATTTGGTTACTAGTTATTCTTTCCCTACTAATATTGTATTTTCTTTGAGGACAAGTAATTCCTCTCCTCTTTACTACTATAAATAAAGGCACTGTGTAGGAGGATAACACATCTCATACACACAGAGAAGTCCCTACACTTTCTCCACTCTCTTTCTCTTGTTGCACCTTTTCTCTCCCTTGTCAGATAAATTGGCTTAGCATGCTCTTTTATTGTGCTAAGGAATTTGATGTGGAATATTCTGCATCAAACCAATTCATCAATATCATCATGCAATCAGATTCTTCCAAAACAACAGGCTTTATCTCGATATTTTTGCAGCCCTAATAGCATGACCATTCACCATAATGCATGACTCAACTTTACATTTACAAATTTTAGACTCTACATATATTGAATATGCATGCAATTGAAATTGAATTTCGAAAACAAAATTAAATTAGGGTTTCAGTAGAAACCCAACGAGCTGCGGCTTGAAGCATCGCCGCCGAGCTCTTCAACCCGAGCCACGAGAACAAACCACAGAATCACGGGCTTCAGGTTTTGAAACCGAGAAACTCGAAGCCATCCATGGCATCCCCATCACTGAATCGTCACGGGCTTTGGCCTGCAGCCATGCCTCGACCCACAGGTCATTGTCCTCGATGATTAGAAGCTCATCCTTGATGAATCTTGACCGTGATTCCTTTGAATTTCGGCTGTGATTCCTTCGAATCTCGGCCGTGATTCCTTCGAATCTCGTCAAAATTTTCACGAAATTCCAATTTGAATTTCTAGGGTTTTGGTTTGAACGTCGAGATTTACCCATTTCTCTATTCATATTCGTGATCACCGTTAACCCACAAACTCACCTCGAGATTTCTCGACCAAAATACTGTAGCCTAAAGCGGCGACGTCGACTTTCTTGCCCGGCGAGCACACCCAACATTGTTGGGGTGTTACTGGTTTAATTCATGCCTCTAGGCCTGGATTCCTCTCGGTCCACTGCTGCACAAACTTTTGTGGGCTCGCTTATAGCAGCTGCCCTCACTCATCCACGTGACATTAGACCGTGTGACTGTGGTGTCCCCTCTGCTCCAAGCCGCACAAGATCCCAGACCGTGTGTTGGTGTATCGCTGTCCGCGCCACACATGATCCTAGCCCTTGCGCTGATGTATCCATTTTCGTGATGCATCAGATTAGCGCGTAGTTTGGGCTTTTATCCTTTGGACCTGGGTCTGCAGCCCATTTCTTTGTGTAAAAGGGCTTGATGCCCTGGCCTGCTTAACTCGTGTCTATCCTAGCATAATTTTGGCTTGGGCTAAATGGTTTCCACAGTTTTTAACCCATTGGGGCTTTGGTTTAATAATATATTTTTTTTGCCCACTTTAAAAATTTGGCCCCAAGTCCAATAATTAATTCAATTATTATGTAGGCCCTAAAGACCTACATGCATATATTTGTTGCATATTTTTTTGTATATCTTTGTGTTTACTTGCAAGAACCCATGAACTTAAAATTCATAAAATTTTCAAAACCCGAAGTCATCGAAAATATGCCTTGAAAACCCGAAGTTTTCTTAAAGCATTACACTCATGAAAACCCGAAGTTTTTCATTAAATTTAACCAATACATGTCTAATAGAACTCGAATGTTCTACTCCTATGCGAATGGATTGATTTTGTCTCCATTGCACTAACCACAATCTTGTCCATTTACTTTGTGATAGGGATATGTCGAATTTGAACAAACTCGACTTTACCGCTTTACAAGTCTCTAGAAGAAACTACCTCAAGTGGGTCCAAGGTGTGAAGCTCCACCTCACCACTTAGAATCTTAAGGCATCCATAAAGGCTGAGATGGATAACTCGGTTGGTGAAGCTGAGAAAGCCACTGCCATAATTTTTATTCGAAGACACATTCATGACGCACCCTGTAAACCGAGTACCTCGTTGAGAAAATTCCACGAGTTTTATAGGTCGTTTTGGCAGGTCATTTCGATCACCAAAAAGACATTTTATTGCCTGAAGCAAGACACGACTTGCAGCACTTGTGCTTCCCAGACTTTAGGTATGTGAATGAATACAATTCTGAAGTTTGTCGAGTCCGATCACTTCTCAAGTTCTATAACGAGGACTTGACCGAAGAAGATCTCTTGGAGAAAACCTATTCGACATTCTTTGTGACCAATATTGTCTTCCAGCAACAATATAGGGCTCAGAAGTTCACTAAGCTTTCGGATTTGATCTTGTTTGCAAAAGCAGAATCAGCTGTCGATAAAGAAACATCAAGCTTGACTTACTAGTGCGACTGCTATGCCTAAAGCACATAATAGCGGGAATCGACGCCTAAACACCATTATAGGCGTGGCCAGAAGCCTTCCAACCAAGGTTAACAGAGACAAGGCCTATCTAAAGGAAGAAACAGAGCCCATAAGCATTCTAACCTTGCTCTCAATGCCTCAAACTTCAAGAATAAGGGCAAAGCACCTCACACTATGGATACGGACATGTGTTACCGTTGTGATTCAAATGACCATTAATCCCATGTTTGTCGAGCTTCTCCTAAAGTCGTAGCTGAGTATCATTCTCGTCGTAAGAAGGTTGAATCAAACTTTGCTCAAGTTGATGAAACGGAGAATACAAAGATTGAGGTTTTTGACTTTCAGGAGGAAGTTGTCCCGATGGAAGATTAGATTCTTAGACATGGGCCTACATACTGGCCGAATTTACCCCTGGGTTGAATTCCCTATGTTGGCCAAACCCTATGTTATTTTTTTGTTTAAGTTTTGAACAATTTCCTTTAAGTTTATTTGTTGGTGTTTGTTTTAATTTTGGATATTAAGTTTTATGGAGTATTTTCTCAAATAATTAATTGAATTTATGTTTCCGAACATTTTATGCATGTGACAAATTCAATTAATTTATTTCTAGGTATGACTAGTGGGGAAGTTAGTTGTCTAGTATATAATGCAACCACGCACTCCGTTTTGCGTGAACTCACCAATTTCACTAACTTCGTACCTAAGAATGCACCTCTGACAACCCTCTTAGGTCCATCTAACATGATCAAAGGATACGGACATGCACGTATAGTGTTGTCCAATGGCATTGAATTGACCATTAAAAAAGCACTTTATTCTCCTACCCAGAAGTGTGGCAGACCCATTGGTTGAAAAGATTCACAACCTTGGGGAAACCTACAACACAAGCTGTTGATCCCACCGCGAATACAACCATCGCCTACTCATTCTATCTAATGCATGAGGAAATTCTAGATTATAGAAGCGTCCTAGAAGGGACGAATCCACTTCCCGAGAATCGAGAGATTTCAGTCCACTATGCTAGCTTGGATGATGTTTGATATAGAAATGAGATGATAATTAACAATGCATTAGCATATGTAGTAGCTACTAGGGTCATGTTAAGCAATGACATTAAATATGTCGACGTAGAACTGTTTAGTCAAATTGGAAACAAGCAGTCCAAGTCGAACTTGATTTGCTTGTGAAACGTAAGGTGTTTGGATAGCTCATACACCACCACATGTGAAGCTCGTTGGCTACAGGTGGGTTTTCGTAAGGAAGCGTAATGAGAGGAATGAAATATTGCGATACAAAGCACGTCTTATGGTGCAAGGCTTCTCTCAACACCCTGGGATTGATTATGACAAAATGTATTTACTCGTAATGGATGTGATTATGTTCTGTTACCTTATCAGTTTAGTAGTTTCCAAAAAACGGGATATGCAACTTATGGACATGGTAACCGCGTATCTTTATGGGGATCTTGATACGGAAATCTACATTAAAGTTCATGAAGGACTTACATTTACTGGATCAAATAGTCCTAGACCACGGAACACCCTTTCCATTCGGCTGAGGCGTTCACTCTTCGAATTGAAGCAATCCGGGCGGATATGATATAACTGTCTGAGTGGGTATTTGATAAGTTAGGAATATGTGAACAACAAACTATGCTCTTGCATGTTTATTAAAAAGTCATATTCCATATTTGTGATTGTTGCAGTTTATGTCGACAACATGAATCTCATTGGGATTCTTAAAGAGCTTAAGAAAACTATCGTGCACCTGAAGTCAGAATTTGAGATGAAAGATGTTGGGAAAACTCAATACTATCTCGGCCTAGAGATCCAGCAATGTTCAGATGGAATCCTAGTACATCAGTCGAACTACAACCAGAAGGTGTTGCGTCGTTTTAATGAGGATAAAATGAAGCCTTCGAGTACTCCTATGGTCGTTTGATCACTAGATGCTAAACGAGATCCCTTCTATCCAAAGGAGAATGAATAAGAGATTTAGGAACCCGAAGTTTCATATCTAAGTTCGATAGGTGCTTTATTGTACTTAGTTCAGTGCACTAGACCCGACATCTCCTTCGCTGTCAATCTTTTGGCAAGATACAGCAATGCACCCACACTAAACAAGGAGCAGCTTACTTACTTCTCAAGCGATAGTTCCACGATATGTAGACACTGGACAAGTGTTAAAGACATCTTCCGCTATCTTAAAGGTACGACGAATTTGGGTTTGTTTTATCCCTACGAATCCTCAAGAGGTGTCGCAACCCCCCTCAATTCTCAAGTTGATTCCCGCCTTGTTGGTTATGCTAACGCATGGTACTTATCCGACGCGCACAAGGCGCACTCTTAAACGGGTTACATCTTTACCGTTGAAGGCACCACAATATCTTAGAGGTCAACCAAACAGACCTTAGTTGCCACTTCTTCGAACCATGTTGAGATACTCGCCCTACAAGAAGCTACTCTGGAATGCTTTTAGCTAAGAGTAGTTGTGGGACATATTTGAAGCACTTAGAAACTTTTTTCTATCGTTCAAATCTTTCCTGAAGACGACATTTCAGAAGCTTGTTCAAGGAATTAGTATGCATAAACTTTCTGAGTTGTAACATTGTTAGTTCTCTTTGGAATTATGTCAAACTCAGGGGGAGTATCCCGAAGTATACTCGCTTGATCTTAATGTACTCTCTTTCCTTACGATTAGGAGTATTTTTCCCTTTGGGTTTTTGCTAGCTGATGAGGTTTTGACGAGGCACCCATCCTGGGTTGGTCATATCCCTGATGTACCTCCCGTAGATGTGTAATTTGACTTTACACTCTCTCACACACTTTCCTTAGACTATGGGTTTTCGTCCTACCACGAGTTTTACCATAGCCTTTGCGTTTTTGTGAGACTTAGTTCCATATGCAAGTTTCTTTGTCTAAGACAAGTGTAGCCCCAGATCAGTGCCAACCAGCCGACTTCCTCAACTATACCTGATGAGGAATCTACTTGAGTATTTACACTCAAGGGGGAGTGTAATAGATCATATATTAAAGTGTGATTGTGTAAATCCTAGATTGATTTGGTTACTAGTTATTCTTTCCCTACTAGGATTGCATTTACTTGGAGGACAAGTAATTCCTCTTACTACTATAGATAAAGCATTGTGAGTAGGGGGATAACACATCTTATACACACAGAGAAATCCCTACACTTTCTCCACTCTCTCTCTCTCTCTCTCTCTCTCTCTCTCTCTCTCTCTCTCTCTCTCTCTCTCTCTCTCTCTCTCTCTCTCTCTCTCTCTCTCTCTCTATTGCCGCATCCTCTCTCTTCCTTGTTAAATAAATTGGCCACAACATAAACCATTTTTTTAGCAACGAAAAAACACCAATTATTAAGGACACAAAACAATGCCACGGCAACAATCCAACGCAAAGGATAATTTTCTTAAGATAATATTATTTACACGCTCATTTTTACCTCTCACATACCCTTATTAATTTTTTTGTCATTCATTTTCTTCAATTTATTCGATTCGACGACCAAAAATTAACAAAAGTGTTAAAAATAGTTGTGTTGATATCACTACCCTTTTCTTATAGTATATGAGTTGTGAGGTTCTCCTGCATGCATGCTCCAAGCATGTACGATAGATTCAGGAAAGAAGAAAAAGGGCACAGATTTTCTGGCAAGTAGGGACCAATTAAACAGAAATCATCAATTCCTTCAAAATATAAAAAACGAGAAGAAAACGATCGATGATTCAATTTCTATATAATTTCTAAACATAGAAAATTTGCTTAGATGACAATGTTAAGACAAGAAAACTTTCTCTTGGAAGCATTCAATTTGTATAAGAAATGTAATTAATTATGGTTTATTATATTAACACCTCACACATTGTTGAATACACCCCACATACTTAATAAACCCCACATTTGTTTTTTTCAATTAAAATTTTTCTTAATACACCCCACATACTTTTTCATAAATACCCTCACACTCCACACTCTCAACATAAACCTTACATTTTCTTCATTCACCCCACTTTTCTTCATACACCCCACACTCTTTACAATGATTTCGTTCTTTTTTTCCTTTTTTTTATGTGCTATGTACCGTTTGATACAAAATCATTCATGTCATACAAGTATTTTCTTACTGTACAGAAGATTCAAATAGAGGAAAGTAGAAGCTGCTTTGGGGAACCTTTCAAAAGTGAAAGGTAGAAGTTTCGACACGATAGAGAGGGTTAAGAGCATAGATGGTGAGAGTAATCTGTTGGAATTTTTTTCCTTAACCTTTTTCCATCTAATCAACATTGATCTGCGAGGGGGTGTATCTCAAAAATTATAATTTAGGAAATAAGATGATGATGTGAGGAGCTTAGGCTCTCTATGTCCATTTGGTAGTTAAATTCGGCAGTATAAAGTATTGGCGTTGGCTGAGATGCACACTAAATGATATTTTATGCATCATATATCATACGCGAACACCATGTTGTAAATACAAAAATTGTCTCTTGAAGGCACAAATGCAATTTAGTATTATCTGATCATTAGATTATTTTTAGAACATGGCTTTTGTGAAACAGCATCACCATTGTCTGCTTTGCGAAAGAAGGGGAGGACTGTAATCTGACACCAATGAAGTTTAACCTTCATCCACCTGTGAATGTCTACTGGACGTACACAAAGGTATGACTATCCTGTAAGGGCCATTCCAGGATAGGTTCCTCGTTAAAACCTAATCAGGTGAGCAAAAATCCAAAAGGAGAAATGCTCTAAATGGTTAATTTAGTACCATAGGACAACATATACATGCAGTGCCATACCTCTCAATTAGGTTAAAAAGGCCTGAAAGGATTGTCAGAGGTGATATTTTAGGTATGAAGTTAGTAAAATAGATGCGTTCATGAAAATGGTGTGCATGGTTGCACTATCAGGTGAGCAAAAATCCAAAAGGAGAAATGCTCTAAATGGTTAATTTAGTACCATAGGACAACATATACATGCAGTGCCATACCTCTCAATTAGGTTAAAAAGGCCTGAAAGGATTGTCAGAGGTGATATTTTAGGTATGAAGTTAGTAAAATAGATGCGTTCATGAAAATGGTGTGCATGGTTGCACTATCAGCTACAAAACTAACTTCCGAATTAGACATATCTAGAAATAAATTAATTGAATTAGTCACAAGTATAAGGAAATTTAAATTTCATTCATTCAGTTAATCATTCAAGACATAATATCCTTAAATTTAATATCCAAAAATCAAAACAAAAACCAAACAAATAGACCAAACAAAGGAAGTTGTTCAAAACTTAAACCAATAAAATAACAGGTAAGTTGGGCCAACATAGGGAATTGGCCATTGACCTATGTCTAAGAATCTATTATTGCATTGGAGCAGATGCCTCTTGAAAGTCAAAAATCTCCATCTTAGCATCTTTTGGATTCTCCACTTGAGCAAAATTTGTCTTAAACTTTTGACGACGAGAATAATAATAAGCTACAATCTTAATGGAAGCTTGGCAAATACAGAAACAATAGTTTTTCGAATCACAACGGTATCAGTTTCCATGGTTCAGGTGCTTGTTTGAGGCTTTGGGATCGAGGGTGTCGTGCTTCGGGGCTTTGTTTCCTTCCTTGGATGGGCCATAACTTTGTCAACCTTAGGATTTCGGCTTCTGGCCGTGCCTACCATGCCTAAAACGGCGGTTTGGGCGTCAATTTGAGTTGGCATGTGCTTCAGGCACAGCAGTCGAGCCACTAGCTTGGTGATTTTTCATCAATAACTGGTTTTGCTTTTTAGCAAACAGTAAGATAGAGATCAAATTCGAAAACTTAGTAAACTTATGTGTCCTATATTGTTGTTGCAGGACAATATTGGTGGCATGGAAGGTTGAATATGTCTTCTCTAAGAGATCCTATTCAGTCAAGTCCTCTTTACAACATTTGAGAAGTGAATGGATTCGACAAATTGCAGAGTTGTATTCATTTTCCCTACATCCTACAAGTGAAAAGGAATATAGTTAAAAAATGAAAAGTAAACTCTTCATATCTCAAACTGAGCGAGGATCCTCTCCGGATCCACTTTGTGGGGATCCTAGGGATCCCTACATCCTAACCGTTTATCGTACATCGTGCGGCCAGTTTTCGTCCGATACTATTTGTGTTTAATTTTAAATAAAAAAAGTCAAATGATTTCTGACTGCACGATACACGATAAATGGTTAAGATGTGGGGATCTAAAGTGGACTTGGATGGGATCCAATTCCTCTCAAACTATTATAATGAGATTGAGTAATAGTCGTGTTCGGTAACAGTTTCTCTTTCTTGGTCGAATATGCTCAATGCCAGTTCAATTGTGACTTGATTTCTTTAATACGGCGATGGCAGCAAACGCAGAAAAATAATTATTTGGTTTCAATCAAACAACAGGCCTATTAGCTCAGCTGGTTAGAGCGTCGTGCTAATAACGCGAAGGTCGCAGGTTCAAGACCTGCATGGGCCATTTTTTATTTATTTTTATTTATCCCTTTTGTTTTCTTTCTTTTATATTTCTTAAATATAATTCTCAAACCAGAAGAAGAAGAACTCCATCTCATCATCTCATCAATCCAAATCGCCTTCGAAGATGGTAATGATCTCCCAATTTCTCATCCAATTTTTCCATCAATTTTCACTGTTTAATTATGTTTCTCCCTCTTTTCATTAGGTTTGCGTGGCGTGTCTCTTACCGCTTTTCCTCGTCCCAATCGTCAATCTTCTGCCCCTCCTCTTCGATTTGATCATGGTAAATCCCTCCCTCCTCTGTTTGGCTTCCTGGAAGGGTAAATGGTGTCAGTCTTGTCTTGCTTCAAGCAAGAATATATTTCTTTGGTTATCAAAGATATCTTCCAAAGCGATCCATGAAGTTCTTGGATCCTCCTCAGCAAGGTACTTGATTTGCAGTGCATCACATATATGCCTTCATATGGAGAAAAAAGCATCCATACAGAAGGAGTAGAACAATCAAGTTCTATAAGACATATTGTCATGCCCTGACCCTTGAATAAGGACTATTCACAAGTTAGGGTGTGGCCATATCTTAGCTATAGAAATAAATTCTATAACCAAGACATGGTAAGAAAAAAAAATTAAATACAACTGTTTGTAACGATTACATAGTATATCGTATAACATTCACTAATAACTTTTACATAGTAAAAACACTTTAGTTTACCACATACAATTTATTGAATATGCGGCGGAATAAAATTAGTGCACAAATTACTTCACAACAGAAAAGTATCAACAAAATAATTGAAATGAGTGAACCTTGCAAATGCATCATATATATGCAAACGAGAAGGATGAATGTACTCACTCCCTTCTAACCCCGCTAACACATACCTTAGACATCCAAACTTGCACGTCCCATACCATACTTATACCACTTGGCTCCAATTACCTTAGAATATGAGTTAACTTTGTTCATACCTTAAGCCTAATTTTCAGAAATAAATTCTCAATTTTCTATTTATTATATAAGCACTTCCCCTGACGCCCAATTGTATACTTAAGTCCTTATCTCGACGCTTGACATATACAAGATTTCATTAGTTTACAATCAACCAATTGTATACTCAAGCCCTTCCCCCGCCGCTTGACATATACTAGATTTCATTATTTTATATTCATAGCATTCTCCAGCCGTTGAATATATACACAACTCTACAACCCAACTCTTGAACACAACAATATTTTTTCTTGCTTTGCAATGCTTATTCATATGTACTGCATCATTGATGTCATTAATCACTTGCTCTATTTACAGCACTAATCAAAGTAGTTAGTAACCAAAATAATATTACACTATCAATAACAAAGTAATGATAGCTAACAACAAAATAAATGAGAAAATATCACTTTAACAATTGTCTCCTTTTGTTGATCGTCCTTCGGATGACAATTTCCATTAGGTTTCTATCTTGCTTTGTTTCTCTAAATAATTCATTTTCTTTTTTTTTTCTTTAAATGTATCTCAACTTCCTCTCTCTTTATCTACTCTACCAAAGCCATCTTATTATCCCACCGCCACACCTAAACACACATAAACCCATCTCATCATTAGGCCATCTCCAATGATCAGGCCATAGGGCTATGGGCTCTTTTATAGCTTGAAATGAGAAAAAAAAAAAAAAAAATCATCTCCAATGGAGGTCCAGGCCAAAGGAAAAAGGGGACCCACTAGCTACTTGATGTCAGCATGATGTCATGTAGCCATTAGATTTGAAATTTTTTTTAAAGGACGAAATTTAAAAAAAAAAAAATTAGTTCTATTTTTTTTTTCTATAAATATCTAAATCATTTCTACACCATTTCTCACATTATTTCCACTCTTCAATACTATCTTACCTCATTTTATTTCAATTCTTCACATTCTATTAACCTCAAACACTCTTTTCATACACACTCATCTCTCACCTCTTCCAATAATCTAAATTTAAAATTTTCCAATATTTTTCAAATGGCCACATCTTCAACTAAAGAAAGGGCTTGGACACGAAAAGAAGATGAAGCTCTTTGCAAGGCTTATAGATAAGAATCATATCTGAAATTTGCATAACCAATTACATCTCGACACATGGCACTCGAAAATCTTATCCGAAAAATGATTAAGATTACATAAACATACGAAATATGGAGAATTACTCACTTTAGCGACACGTGTCACTCGAAATCATATCTGAAAAATTATTGAAATTATATAAAGATAAGAAATATGGAGGTTTATTCATTTAGTGACAAGTGGCACTCAAAATATGTCCGGAAACCTTATTTTAATATGGTAGTTTAATTCAAGTAACCGATAAAATTAAAGAACAAACTTAAATAATAAATTATTGAAGTGGCTAAAAAATAGCCCACTTCGGTTGGAGATGATATATAAATATGGCATGATACTATTCATTAAAAAATAATTTTTTGCAGGACTATAATTTAGATTAGGGCTAAAAATAGTCCATTTGGTTAGAGATGACCTTACTTAAATCAAAACCTGCACCCCACTCTAGAGCATCTAACCAATTCCCTCAAATCCACTGCTCAACCTTTTTATTTTATGAGTACTAATCTCCTCCCTTTTCTACAACCGACCCCTCGTTCTTCTCTCTCTCTACACATTTCACTCTTCACCAAACACCCCGCCTCTATCTCGTCATCTCCCTCTCCATCAATTCCACATCCAACAATGATCGGCACGTTGCACATGGAGTGATTCTCTTGAGGGCTTAGCCATGGCGTCATCCGCTGTCTCGTCTACCATGGCTTCCATTGGTGCGGGTGACTGGCCAAAACCGAAGTTGCTACTGCTGCATCGTGGTGGTGATCAGACGCCGGTGGGTAGATGGAGAAAAATGGGTGTTGAATGTCTGGATCATTCATGTATAAGTTATAGTCGGTTTCTAATTAAAACTCAGTGTTCTATTAATAAATGGTTTGCTCAACTGAAATTCGGTTTAGAGTTTGAAATGGGCTTAAATAATTAGAGCTTGAAAATACTGCAATTAGAAAACGAACATGGAGATTTAAGTGGTTCACCAAATCAGCTACGTCCACTGAGATGATATTTGTATTTGTATTTCTATTCACTATATAAGTATTTCTGTTTCTTTTCACTATATATGAGAGACTAACAAATACAATGCAAGATAGCTTATAATGCCTTTACATAAGTTAAAAGAAATGGATGATGGGAATGGTTAGGGATGGCAACGGTTCAGTTTGGAGACGAAAATGTTATATCCATCCCCATAACGACGAAAATTAACCATATCTATAACCGCCAATTAATCATCGGGTATTATCCATAACCATACCCACCGGGTAACGGATTACCCATCGGTTAACGGTTATATCCATCTTTGTTAATACAAAAAATATATTCGTTCAATTGACGCATAACAATTTAGTAAATATTAATTTCGTCATTAAATAATTTAATGCATGAAATGATTTAATGAATGGATCTTGTGGAGCATAAAAATTAAAGCTAAACATTGATAATGTTGGCTGATCTTTGATATCTCCCATAAGCACTATTGGTCTGGATTCTCATAGATTTTGATTCATATCAAAACTTTTTAACTTGCTGATGCGATGTAAAACAGCACACAAATTAAACCCTCTTGTTGACAATTGTAGTATAGATGCAAGTAGGGATCGTTCTAGACCGGGGATTAGGAGGGCTTGCTAAAACCTCTAAACTGACTCAAAAACATAAAAACAAAGTTAAAAACACTTAACAAGACTTACAAGACTCAAAACAAACTTAAAACTCAAAACAGCTTAAAACAACCAAAAAGACTCAAAACAGACACTAAGGACTGATTTGGACGAATTCTAGACTAGTAAGACTCAAAACACTAATTTGGACAGATTTAAACACACTTCTAACTAATCTAACATACTTAATTAAAGGGGGATTGGGTTTTGGACGGAATTAAGCTAAAAACAAAACAGAAACTAAAACTAAACAGATTTGCACGAAATTGGTGAATTGGATGGATGATGGGCTAGCTAGGAGGTTCTTCTCCACACATGACATACTTGCAAACAAAACGATTTCCAGTTGCTTTTCAATAAACCATGAATTCTCAACGCCCCAGATTAACCGTGAATTGCACTAATTAACCCTCAGATTTTCCTAATTTTATTGAATTGGATGATTGCATACAACAACCCAAAGCATTCTTCACAAGTTCCCTACATGAATTGCATAATAGAGATACGAGCAAAGATCATTAAGTTCTATGAAAATCATAAGCATTGACAAGGCACTCGTAACTATGAATTGCATGATACTTATGCCAGGAATTTACTTAACACGATTGTGACTAGCAACCTTCACTACTTGTGAATGTAAGTTCATAACGATTAGGTGAAAATCCCTTATATCCTAGCATCAGATTTATGCATGAAAATTAAGCGTGCACTCTCAACCAACACACAAAAATCAGTTTTAATTCAACAAATAAGTAAATTGAATTCACAGCTCATGAATCACAACTGGATGTAATCAAATCATATTGCAAGCATATTCATGGCTTTGAATAGCCCCTAGCCAAAAGGGATTTAGCTCCTCATGTTCACAGCAAAATAAAGAGAAATTAAATTAAACATTGAAAACAAAGATAGATTACACCTAGAAATGTTCCAGCAATCCAACGTCTTGAATGCAAGCACGTCCAAGGGTCTCATTCCTTCTCCTTTGTATAGCTGCGGCACAAGGGGTTAAGGTGTGTAGAATGGGTGGTAGAGGATGGATAGGTAGATAGGTGGATGGAATGGATGCAGAGAATCTGTTCACAGAGAGAGAGAGACTAAATGGTGCGGATGGCTTTATTTATAGGGCTAGGGTTGAAAGGCAATCAGAAAATAATAGGAAAGGTTCATAACTTAGCTATTATGTCTCACAATTTAATAGGTAAGAAAGAATCAGAATTTAAAGAGAAATAGGAATGTGAAATTCGGCAGAATTGTGTAGGAGAAAAAAGGAATGTGTTTAAAGGTCAGAAAATAGGAAAGAGAGGCCTCCCCTTGTGCTGCAAGGCTAGGTACTAAAGGGGAAGTTGTTTTCATGATAAAAACTAGGAAAAGCACTCTCCCTTGCACGGCAAGGAAGAGGAAAAGTCAAGGGAGGTGCGGCTAGGTGATTTAAGTGCAAGGAAGGTTCAATTTGTGTCCTAAAATGCATAGGAGGTCTTCATTGTTGCTGGAACTTAAGGACATTTAGGATTAGGAAAGGTCAAACCAAAATAAGAAACCTTGGCTTAACTTTCCTACTTCAAGTAGGAATCCTTGTTTGAGTAGGAATCCATCTCCAATTAGGAATCCTTCTTCAATTAGGAATCCTAACATCTTCAAGTCTTCAATTTCGTCCATTCCTTTTGCTCCAAGTATGTGATATCCATTCCAAGCCCAATTTTGCTCCAAAAGGCTCCAAAATGCACTTTCTTACATACTTTGTCTATAGAACCTGAAATTGCACGAAAATGACTTAAAAGATTGAAATAACTAAGAACTAACAACCTAAATGCAAGGAAACAAGCTAACTAAGTGATGTAAATATGCTCCTATCACTTGCCCACAAAATGCAACTTACACAGTGCAACTTTTGTATTCTCAAGATAATGGATTCGGTGAATAATATATACATATATATATATATATATATATATATTATATAATACAATTATATTATATATAATTTGGTTCGGATTCGAGGAAGGAAACAGATTGGGGACTCCTATAACCATATCCAAAATCATAACTGAATATTATTCACGGTTTTTCTCCATATCCAAAATGTGACAACCCGTCCCTAAATTTACGTTTTTATTTATTTTAATCGAGGGAATTGATGAAAATGCCCTAGAGGCAAGGATTTTGACTTCTGTTGACCATTGTCTAGAGGAACGTATGACTTATTCTTTTGGCGTATTTGTGTAGTACTCGTTGGTACGAACGCATAGGCGAAAGCCGTTTGCGAGTTCGGATTATAACGGTATAGTTACGGACGTTTGAAATTGATTACTTACATTTTAGATTACTAAATTATTTGAATTCCCACCTTGTGGGAAAGAAGCCAATCAGCTTCAAGGATAGAAAATAGGGCCCAATTAGGTGAGAGAAGGGAGAGCCAACTAGGAGAAATGACCTCCCCTTCTCGTGGACTGAACACCCGTGCACATCACACCAAACCGTACCAAAAATCCAGCCAATTTCTGCCATTTTTTTGTTGGAACACCATATCCACCACCTGTAACCTCTTCCCCAATCTTTCTTCTTCCATCTTCGCCCAAGATTGAAAAGTTTTAGGCCAAAAAACGTGAAGAACATCGCCGAAGCACCGGAGGTGTTCGACGGTGATTCCTCTGATCCGTCGAGTTTCACCACCCACCACCACCCTTAATCAACTCCTCTTGGACCCAGGAACAAGACCCAAGGAGTTGTAGGGGTGTTGGAACATCAAGGAAGTCAAATCGAAGAACACCCATATTAGGGTTTTCAATGGGTTTGAGTGAAATTGGAGCCTTTCTCGGCTAAATTGGACTTGGCCACAGGTATAAAACTTGTTTTACTCACTGAGATCTTCATTTTTGTTAAATTTGGTAATTTTTAGAAATAGTTGAATTTTCCGGCGAGTCGGGGCGGCCGACCGCCACCCGCGGTGGCGCGTGGCCAGCTGATTGATGTTGTCGTCCCAAGTCCTATTTAGATGCCCTGAGTTTATAGTTGATATACATATGATGTGATTGATTATTCTGAACCTAGTTTGATTAAAGTGCATCACTTGGTAGAAGTATGAATTGACGATCCAACCGTTGGATCGTCACCAAACTTTAATATGTTATAGTACATAATAATTGAGGATCATAGGAACTTTTGGATCAGGAATCCAACACACTAATCTTCCCGAATTGGATTTGTAAGTTCATAAAATAAAACGTTAACAGCCACTTGATTTTGCAATTGGCGGAGATCCAACCGTTGGATCGTAACGAAATTTTAGGATGATGTTTTAGAAGGATAATGTGGATCTTTGGAAGTTATGGATCGAAAATCTGAGATGTGGTTTGATAATTGTTCCAGGTGCTGATTATTCATGACGCCTCGATGTTTGTGCTAGGAAGTCGTAACGCGGACCTCAGGTGAGTGGGTCTTTTTCCTTTTATCGTATATATATTTATGTGATTCATAATTCCACAAATGCTTTTAAATTGATTTACGCAATTTATGCCCTGTTATATATATTTATATATTCTAAAATACTATGTTATGGCTAAATTTTAGATTACATTATGGCATATCTATATGCATATTATCTACATATAATTACTGTGAATGCTTTGAAGTACTAAGTTGAACTACGAATGGCTTGATCCCGTTTGAGGGTACGTAGGCAGTCTAACAAGACAGTTAGATGCAGCCATAAAACAACCCAAATTTAACATGGTACTTGATTTCTTTAAGGAAAGAAATTTATGATGGTTAACAGCGTAGAGATTAACCATGATTTTATTTTGGCCTATCATCTGGTTTAGTTCCGACTAAGAATTTTGGGACGTTAATGTGGTTATGCCAAATATCCTACGGAGGCGTAGGTAAGTTCAGGTGAGTTATTATGTGATTGTTGTACAGGTTGCAATGATAGGCAACTTCGACGTTGTCGTACAGGTTGCAACGATAGGCAACTCCGACGTTGTCGTACAAGATGTAACGATAGGCAACTCCGATATGGTCGTATAGGTTGCAATAATAGGCAACTTCGACATTGTCGTACAGGTTGCCTATGAGTCGTATAGGTTGCATTAGGCAACTTTAACTTGTGTGTCAGCATAAACTGATGAGCACCTGATTTTATTATGCTACTGCCGATATGTAATGATTTGAAATATTTATGGATTTACTGTTGATATACTTTTGATTTCATACTTATACGTGGTGTGATTTTCTGGAAACTATATAGATGTTACAGCGAGGGGTTATAACGTTTTAGAAGGTTTTATTAAAATTTTATTCCAGGCCACTCACCCTTGTTTTGTTTTCACCCTCTAGGTTTTATTAGTTGAGCTTTCTTATCAATGAGGATTTGTGGCAAGTCTTGGTATTGGAGATTACCTTTGATGGTATGATTTTCAATCCACTCTACTGTACTTGACTTATGCTCTGACGTCACGTGTGAAATGGGTTCATTCCCGCTCACAGCGCACTCTTGTATTTAGGCACTTTTAGGTTTAAATTTATTCACATTTTCCACATCACTACACTTTATGGCTTCGTCACCTTCCAGGTGTTGGCCAACACAGCTCGATTCGGAGCCTTAGTGGACGATCCGGATTGGGGTGTGTCACAAAATATATACAAATTTTCATACCCGAATCCAATCCATTCGGGCGATTATCCATGATTATCAGTTTTAACGGTTAGAATTACCATCCCTAGGGATAGTGGTCTAAGAAAAAGAGTTCTCTTTTGTTGTTGTTTTCTTGCTCCCCCTTCGTCCCCTTCGTCCCCTTGTTCATATTCTTTTATGGAGAAAGAAATGAAATCTTCAATTAAGCCTTCAATGACACGTCTCATATCTTGTGCTACACTTGGACATTTAGCATCGGAAACATTAGTAACTAAGCATGATTATAATCATTACCATGCATGTGCACAACTACCCAAATGCCACATCCATACTCTAAGAGATATAGAATCCCACCTCTCCAATTTTGGGGGGGGTGAATAAATCACCATACATTAAGTCCCAACTTGCCACCTCACCATTTGATAAAAAAATATCAGACCAATTCTAGCTAGATAAAATTCCACCTTAATCTTGTCTCTCCAATTAAACTGAAAACATCTCTAATTAAATATGAATATGAAATAATACTAGCTAGTTTTGAAATAACTTTGTAGCGAAAGAATGTTACTTTGAGATTAGTTTACATATCAAAAGTACGAGTTCTTGTATAAACAGTGTAATAAAGAAACCTAAAGAAAATCATTTCATTTGAAATAAAAATAATTACCCACCAACAAACATGCATATTACTTTCTTTTTTTAACACGGGGTATTACACATGTTTTGGTTTAAATTTTGATGAAAAACTTCAGGTTTTCTTGGTACTTAATCAAAACTACAGGTCATAGGTTCCAACAAGTAAATGCAATACACACAAAACAAATATATACATACAGGAGATAAATTAACGTAGGTCTTTAGGGTCTACTATATTTAGTGGTCTATTGGACCAAGCCTACCTAGGTTGCACAAAAGCAGATGTGTGCTCAAGCCCAGATACTAGGCTGGATTTGTCATGCGGGTCGACCAAGAAACAAGAGCAATAGAAATAGCCTGACCTATCTGTTTGGGTTGGGCTGCTACAGGCAGACCAAAACAGAAGCCTATAAGAGCTCTGTTGTTGCAAACCGAGCAAGACAGAGGCCAAACTGGGCTCAGGTTCGTCGGGGAACCAGTAGAGGTGACGAAGAAAAGTATCTCAACATTGAGGTTCCAAAACCTGTAGAGATTCGATAGGGATCCCACAAAACTTGACGAAATTCATGATGAATTTCGAAGAACATCATTGGGGACGATGATGTCAGACCTATTTGACGAATACATATCGTCAGAAATAGGTTGTGTTATAAGAAAAAATAGTGAAGCCATAGTGGTGGGCTTGGCTTCAAGCGAGTTTGATCTATGTGTTTGGGACGACACTAAACGGCATCGTTTTAGGTTCCATGGAAGCTGTTCATGCTCTAGTGGCTCGACTTAGTTGCACAAGCTGTAAGCCTAGCGCTGGTGGCGTGGCTCGACAACATGGCTCGAAGCCTTGACTCACTTAGGTTAAAAAAAATTAATTTCTTCTTTTGCTTCTTTGTTCTCTTCATAATTGTAAATACAAAAATTCTGTATCAAATGAAATGAGAACATGTGTGCAAAGTAGATTTGTATTGATGAATTTGTAGGGTTACAATCTTTGTTTACAATTTTCCTCTGATTCAATCTTCAAATTTGATGTAGATGCATAGGTTGTTGATCCAAGGGTTGCCATAACTTGATCTCGGACGAACGATTGAACGATTGCCTCAAGTTTTGAGCTTGAAACAATGCGTGGATATTCCTCACCTCAGGTTTAGGGCTACGACAAAGAGAGTGTTGATGCATAATTTCGTTGATTCAAGGGTCTTGGTGACTTGATCTTGAATCAAACATCATTACAATTTTTGAGCTTGCAACAAAGTCTTGAAGGAATCAGCACATGTGGTTGTTGATTCTTCAAGGGAATGCTTCGACTTTGGTTGAAAAAAGCTTCAGCTTTGGTTGTGCGTTCTTTGAAGAAAACTTTGGCAGCCTATTAGTCTTCAAAGATTTGGTGCAGAGGTTCCTCTGGATGTAGAATTCCCCTTCAATGTAGAAATTGTCCACCTTGAATGTAGAAATTGTCGACCTTTATCCTTGTCTGAGGACCTTGTATTTATAGACTTCTCAAAGCTTGCGTTTGGATGGATTTGGCTTTGATTTGTGTCTTGATTCATCCATGGGAGAATTTAGGCATGTTTTGTGTCTTAATTTCAGCCACTTTCCCTTGCTTGGCAGAATTATAGAGCTTTCTTGCCTATTTTGTGAGCAATCCTCAATTGTTGCTTGTTTTGTGAGGATGCTTTAGCATTCTTTCCTATTTTGGGAGCAATTTGGACCCCTTGCCGATTTTAAGAGGGATTTTCTCCCTTTTGCCTACTTTTGGGAAGGTTTCATACTTCCTTTGCTTGATTTGTGCCACATATCATATGCTGCATTGTAGGCATGTGCTTGTCACATGTAGGAAACGTATTTTGAAGTCCTGCAATGTGAATGTGCTAATTTAAGGGTCGTTGAGACTTGATCTTGAATTAGTTTGCTTCTTCAAGGGCAGTAGAGGCTTGATCTTGAATGAAATGAAAATTTTCTTCAAGGGCTGTTGAGGCGTATTTCTTGAATTGAAATAAAGAATTTTGTCAAGGGTCGTTGAGGCGTATTTCTTGGATGAAACATTTCTTCAAGGGCCATTGAAGCTTGGTCTTTGAATGAAATGAAAATTTTCTTCAAGAGCCGTAGAGGCTTGATCTTGAATGAAATGAAAGTTTTCTTCATGGGCCGTAGAGGCTTGATCTTGAATGAAAAATGAAATTTTGCTTCAAGGGCCGTAAAGGCTTGATCTTGAAAGAAATGAAATTTTTCTTCAAGGGCCGTAGAGGCTTGGTGAAATTCTACTTCAAGGGGCCGTAGAGGCTTGATCTTGAAAGAAATTTTGGAAATGGATAAATCGGCACATACTTATTGTGTGTATTGATTTTCCATAATTTTGACAAAATACATTTGGGGTATTTTGAATTTTTTTCCTTGTGGTTGTAGGAAAAAAATGTTTTTCCCTCCTTAGGTAGGAATCCTCCTTCAAGTTTGGTAATGAGGGTGATTTCCTTCAAAGTGTTGGAAAGCTTTGGTGATTTCCTTCAAGGTTTTGGAAAGATTTAATGCTTGTCCTTGGGTAAATAGGATTTGCATTTTTTTTCTTTCCTCTTTTCTTTTTTTTGGCCAAGGGGTATTTTCCCTCTTGGTTTGGGAAACTTGAAGACTTGTCCTTGCCTTGGAGGGATTCCCTTTTGTATTTTGGCAAGGAAAGGTACTTTCCTTTGATGTTTTGGAAGTTTTAAAGCCCTTTCCTTATTTTTTTTTTGTTTCCTTTTCTTCTCTTTGCTGATTTTTGGTGCAAAAACAGCAATGTATTTCTCCTTAGTGCCGAAATTACATTGCCTTGTTTTGCTTGGAATTTGCTTTCTTCTTTTGGTTGGAATGTCCTTCCTTCTTTTGATTTTCCTTTTGCTATTTGGTACATATTCTCCCTATAGCATTAGGAAGCAATTGACCCTTATTTATAGGACAATTGGGTGTGTGTTTTTGTCATAAACCACCATTGTCGTGCATTGCCATTGTGATTGCCGGGTGTGCTATTACTATTGCTGCCGTGGGCTGCTTGCTTGGAGCTTGTTGCAGTGCGTTACTTTTTACCGTGTGGTGCTATGTAAAAGACTGCATCGGGGTTTCACTGTGTAGTGCCTTTTGGTCACAGTTTTCCCTCGGTGCTGACGTTGTTGTGCAGTGCAAGAAATTGCTTGCGTAATCGCTATGGGGTTGCGTAGTGCGATTGCGTAGTGTTTTGGTTTTCTTTGCTACTGTAGTGTGCTTTGAAGGACTATCTTGTAGCTGCCCTTTTTACTGTGTTGCTCAAGCTTTGTGGCTGATTCTTTTCGTCATTGTGACTTTGTCATCGTCATCCTTCAATGCTCACGAGGTTTGTCTCACATGTATTTTGCTTTAGTGAAGCAAAAAAAAATAATCTCTTCTTACTGCCCCACTCTTGCTTATGTTGTCTTTTCTCCTTCTTTTTTTTGTTGCAGCCATGGTATTTTTCAAGTGCTTTAAGAGCAATACCATCACCATTCTTACGAATGAAGGTGATTCGCATGATAAGGGAATGACGTTGAAGCTTTGTGTGCCGTTGACTGGCCGTAAGGTGCTTGTTCTTCCTGCAAAAGACAACTTGATGCATATCAAGTCGTGGTGACAGAATTTGGTCGACCAAATACAAAGAAGAATGAGTGTACATCAAGGATTCTTATCTTGAATCCTTCGCACCATGTTTGTGATAATTCATCAGCTTCGTTTGAGCTTCTTGGTGATCGCATCCATAGCGGAGCTATAACTTGGAATGGCATCCTGTCTACTACTGGAGAGGCCGTCTTTGCTGAGTTTTACTGAGAGTGGCTTGAAGATATCTTGAGCCAATCTAAAGATGTGCTTACTAACGTGGGCTTTTATCACGCCGTATACGCATCTTTGTTTAGTTATGATCGTCATCCTTCCATCCTTCATGAGTTCTTTGAGCATTGGTGTTCAGCGACCAACACATTTCACACGTCACAAAGGGAGATGTCAGTTTCACTTTGGGATCTCAACAAGATAGGAGGTTTACGGATCTAGGGTAAGTTTTACGACGAGGTTATTCTTAGTGTGGAGGAATTTTCTCATCGCAATAGCCGAGGATTGCTTGCGAGTTGCCACTATTTATTTTGGGTGTATCACAAGCTTTCCTATGAGGCCCAGGGTAAGTCAGGCGTGAAGATTTCTTCATGGATCCGGTCTTGGTATTGGGATGCCATGAAGTACAATAAGCATTCGAAGAAAAATGGTCACAACAAGACCACTAAGCCAAATAGAGACTCAGACCCATCAGGTGCCATTGGTTCAACTAAACGTCGTGCCCCTGTCAAGTTGAAAGCATTTGAGGATCCTGCCGTAGCATCAAAGCACGTGGAAGAATCTTGCCTAGCCGATTTCTTAGCTTATTGGCTTTGTAAGTTTGTTTTCCCCAAAGATGACATCAACTTTATCCACCCAGGAGTCTTCAAAGTGGCTAGCAAGATGGCTGTAGGTGAATCTTTCAACCTTGCTATTCCGGTTTTAGCCAATATTTATGATGGCTTGAGTGTTGTTTCGAACTTGGTGAGCATCGAAGATCGTGATGCAGTATTTCCCTGCCACTATATGTATGGTTGGTTGGGTGAGTATTTTGGCACTCATTTTTCTTCGTCAACTTTAGACAAGTCGGGGTCTTCTTCAACAACTTCAGTCAAGCTGGGGCCTTCGATGACAAAGTACTCTGGCGTGCTTTCTGCGAAAAGCCTTAATGATTCGCAAGTGTAGCGTTGTTTAGAAGCTGTGATGGTTTGAGGATGAACCATCTGGCGAGAATTGACTCGGCTCGGTGAGGTCTCATAGATGATTCACACCTTCATTTCTCAGACTTGTCTTATCTCACAAGTCTTCGCTCGGGGTATGTTTCTTTGCGGCAAGGAAACCGATGTATTGTTCAGCCGTATAGTCCTCACCATTTCAGCAGGCAATTGGTTTTGTCCAACATGTGCCAGGCAAGCTGAAGGAAAATGCACAGTCGAAATCCTTGCAGGCCGTGTATATGCATTAGGAGTCTTGTAACCGCACATATACAAATGCTTTTATCACCCTGTCAGCCAAGAACAAGTTCAAGAGTAATCCAGTGACTCGTGCCTACGTAGGTTGGTGGTCAAATGTACATCGTGAAGACTTGGGGACGGCAGGTGACACCAATTCTTCTCATTCACACAATGATGTGCTGATAGAGGGTTGTTCTGCAGTTCCTACGCAGCTAGCACCTTTTGATTATGCGAGTGCAGCTCCTTTGCAAGATGGACTTGCGGCTTTAGCTTCTCAACGCTCGTGCTTGTCTTCTCAACATTTGGATGCTTCTGAAGAAGCGGGTAACGAAGTTGATTCGCACGAGGATGAACTTGTTTTGCAGCAGCATCCACAAGTTTTGAACAACCAACCGCATGAAGGTGCTCTGGATGATAGCAACATTAATTTCAGTCATAAGAAGAAGAAAGTGTTTAGGCCTTCTCAGTTTGATGATCGTGTGTCACTTGAGAAAGATGCATGTATTTCCTTCTCTCTTGTGGTTTCTTTTGCTTTCATTGGTTTAGCTTTTGTTTCTAACATCTTTCTTTGTCTTCTTTAGGCTAAGGCATCTTCTTTTTTTGATTTGGTGAACATGGGCGTTCATTTCTTTACGGATATGTTATTTAGAGGCAATCTACCTACAGACAAGGAGATTGGGGATCTGCATAGGAGTTTGCTATAAATCCGCCAAGTTGCCCAAGTTTGCCCGGTGTAGGTGTAGGTATGCAAGATCCTGTCATGTGTCCAACACCTTTGCCAGCTAGCTCCGAGATCTCTCTTAGAAGGCCGAACCTTAGTGGCACTGAGCAGCTCATCCATCGCATCAACCTTCGTGAGGTTATGGATATCAAGAGCCACATTGAGAAGAAGATTTCAAAGTGCGCACTGAAACACCCTTGCGTTGCTCAAGGAAGACTTATTGAAGCTTGTTTCTGCAATCGATAACCTTAATGTTGATTCCTCACTCTTGAGAGTCAAGATTGCTGAACTTATGGATACCTCAACTGAGGATTTTTCTTTGCATGCTATTTCTTTGAAGAAGTTGAATCCAGAGGTTAGAGCTTAGTAACTTGCTGCAATAGACTTATCAATTGCCCAAGTTCGATCTTCTCAGCAAGCTACTTCAAAAGGTTATCAACCCACATGGACTTCTTTAGCTTCCGTCCAGGCACATCTAGAAGCGTTGGCGCGAGAACGAGAGCAGTTGGAAATCGAAGCATCACGACTTCAAGGTGTTCTCCCAGAGCAGGAAGCTACATTTTCCCAGTATCAAGAGGAGATTTTACACCTAGAGCAAGAGAAAGGCAAGGCCATGGAAGTGCCCACCTAGTCACCCACCGATGTGGAGACTTTGAAGACTTTGGAATGCTTGCTTGAAGGCCGTCGCCGTAGTTTTAGGGACATAGCTTTCAAGTAGTGTCTTCCATTTTTTGTGCTTTACCTCTTTTTTGTTTTTGCTTACTTTGTAATAAGGCTTTGTAGCCGAATTCTTCCTTTAAAGAAATAAAGTATTCAGATTTTGAATTTGCTTTTTATTCTTCAAAGTGTTTGCGTTTTGTTGGTGATGTGACTGTACTTGAAGTTTTGAAATTTCAAGTTGCCTACGTACCCTTGGTTGAGGAGGGATCAAGTCATGACGTAGTTCAAAGGAAATGATGGATTTTTTTTTTTTATGGTTTTGATGGTTTCAATGGTGATTTTGCTATACACAGTTTATGCTCTTACGGGCTAGGAGAGTTGAGTGTCGCCTTTTAAGCTCATGCGAACAAGGAGCATTGTATGTTGCCTTTTAAGCTCGTGCGAACAAGGAGCATTGTATGTCGCCTTTTATACTCGTACGAATAAGGAGCATTGTGCCGTGTGCAGTTTAGGCTCATGCAAGGATGAGCTTTATGCCATGTGCAATTTAGGCTCATGAAGGCAAAAAGCATTGCTTGTTTGGTTTTGGGGTAGTAACGCTTCAAGAATCTGCCATTGATGGGGCCGATCTTTAAGCCGTTTTTCACCATGATTAAGTAGGCGCCATTTGTGTAGACCTCTTGTATTACGTAAGGTCCATCCCACTTAGATGTGAACTTGCTTTTTGTCTTGTGAGTTGTGATGATAGGTCTTCATAATGCCAAGACAAGATCTCCAGTTTGGAAAGACCTTGGGCGGACCTTCTTGTTGAATGCCTTGGATAGCCGTGCTTGGTAGCATTCCAACTGTTGTAGAGCTTCGAGCCTCCTTGCATCGAGTGCTTCCAACTCTTGAAGTCATAGCTTTTCATTTTCCTTTTCAGTCAAGCCTTATTGTATAACTATCCTTAGTGGGGGGGATTTGACTTTTGAGTGGCAGAACAACTTCTACGCCATATACAAGAGAATAAGGCGTAGCTTTGGTAGGATTTCTATGTGTCATCCTATATGCCAAAAGTGCTTCGCTTATTCTTTCGTGCCAGTCTCTCTTTGTTCAGCCGATTACCTTCTTCAAGAGGTTGTACAACATTTTGTTGAATGCTTCTGTGAGACCGTTGGCCAGAGCATGATACATGAAAGACTTGTGCTGCTTAAACTTGTATTTCTCACAGAGCTCATCCATGAGTCGGTTGGAGAACTGTTTTTCATTTTCGGTGATGATGTAGCGAGGCACACCATATCGACGGATGATATGCTTTTTGATGAAACGGACGACAGTTTCCATCTTGACTTCCCTTAGAGGTACGACTTTAGCCCACTTAGAAAAGTAATCCATTACAGCTAGGATGTAAGCTTCTTCTGCAGATGATTTTGGTGTGATTGGTCTCACGACGTCCAATCCCCATGCATCAAATGGCCATGAAAGAACCGTATGGTGTAATGGCTCAGGCGGTTGATGTATAAAGTTAGCGTGGAATTGGTAGGCTTGGCACCTTTTAGTGTATTCCAGGCAATCCTTCACCATGCTTGGCCAATAATAACTCATAAGTACTCATTCAAAAGAATGTTAGTAGAGTGTTCCTTTGTAGTAGAGGAAGCGAGGTTCTCGTCGACGTGTTTTAGAACGGTGTCTAAAATTGTCTGGAAGCTTTCCATGCTCCAAGTAGTCGATCAGCGGCTGTCTCCACTCTTCAGTGTCGACTGGAAGTATTGAGATGACATTTGTATCTCCAATAGCATTTCAGTGACTAGCGAGATCACCCATCTTTGGAAAACTGGCATGTCCGCAGCTCCGTCTTCTCCTAGCATCATATTGAGGCTAGGTTAGCGAGAGCATCCGCCATTTGATTTTCTTTTCTTGGCACATGTTCTAGCATCACGGCCTCGAACTTTTGAAGCAGTTGGGTTGCTAGCTGAAAGTATGGGACAAAATCATCTTTCCTCACTTTATATTCAGTCAGGAGTTGATTGATTATGAGCTTGGAGTCGCCATACACTTCTAGCGTTGTGATTTCTATGTCGATCACCATTTGGAGTCCAATAATTAGTACTTGGTACTCAGCGACGTTGTTAGAGCATAGCTCGCTTAGTCGAAAGGAATAGGGTAGTACTTGTCTTTGTGGCGACATGAACACTACTCCTGCCCTTGTTCCGTCTGTTCGTGCAGATCCGTCGAAGAACATTTTCCGTGTTAGGAAGATGTCAACGTAGAACACCTCATTGTTAGCCAAGTCGTCTGAGATTTTCCAATCGGCTGGGATTGGATGATTGGCAAGGAAGTCTGCTAACGTTTATCCCTTGACGGCTTTAGCTGAGACGTAGATGATCTCGTGTTGGTTAAGAAACAATGCCCATTTAGCTAGTTACCCTGTTAGAACCGGCTTGGACATAATGTACTTGACCAGGTCGATTTTAGCAACCAAGTGGTTGGTGTAAGCATGCATGTAGTGTCTTAGTTTTTGGACGACAAAGACTATGGCAAGGCATATCTTCTCGATTGGTGAGTAGTTGAGCTTAGCACCAGTGAGAGTTCTACTTAGGTAGTAGAGTAGTAGAATGCTATTTCCTTTTGGTCTTCATTTTCTTGTGCCAATAGTGCTCCAATATAACTTTCTTGTGCAGCAATGTATAGGATGAGCAGCTTTCCAGGCATGGGAGCTCTTAAGACAGGTGGGCTTGCCAGTTACCTTTTTTATGTACTTAAAGGCATTGCGACAGACGTCATCCTATATGAATGGAACATCTTTCTTCATAAGTCGAATGAAGGGTTGACAACGTCCAGCAGGGTTAGAGATGAAGCACCTAATGAAGGCTAGCCGTCATTGTAGACTTTTTAGCTCGTGTAGATTCCTTGGCTTGGGCATGCTTTGAATGGCCTTAATCTTCGATTGGTCCACTTTAATGCCACGGTGCTTGACAATGAAGCCGAGGAACTTCCTAGAGGTGACGCCAAATGCACACTTCAACGGGTTCATCTTAAGGTTGTAGTGTCGTAGTTTGTCGAACACCATTCGTAAATCCTTCAAGTGATCAGATCTCTTCTTGGTCTTGACAACTACGTCGTCTACGTAACATTCTATATTTTTATGTAGTATGTCATTGAAGATCTTCTGCATTGCACGTTGATATGTAGCCCAAACGTTCTTCAAGCCAAAGGGCATTACCTTGTAGCAGTAGATACCTTTTGGAGTGCGGAAGGCTGTTAGTTCCTCGTCTTTGGGAGCCATGCGGATTTGATTGTACCTAGAGGAGCCGTCCATGAATGATAACGCTTCATGGCCAGTGGTCGTGTCCACCATGATTTCGATGATTGGTAAAGGAAAGTCATCATTCGGGCAAACATCGTTGAGGTCATAGAAATCTACGCAAACACATATTTGTCCAGATTTCTTAAGGATAATGATGATGTTGGAGATCCATTTAAGGTATTGCACCTCTTGAATGAAGCCTGCTTCGATTAGCTTGTCAATCTTGGCCTCAATTTACGAGATGAGCTCGGATCGATACCGTCTTTGAGTTTGCTTTATCAATCGCGTTCTAAGCTTGACTGCATAATGCACGGTGATGGTAAGTTCAAGGCCTGGCATTTCTTTGTAGGTCCAAGCAAATACGTCTTTGTACTTTATTAGCAGTTGGCAATACTCCTTGATCTCGTCTGCACTTAGTGGTGCACTTACAAAGATAGGCTTATGTTCCTCGCTTGTGCCTAAGTTGAGCTCCTTGAGATCATCAACCGTGGCTTACCCCCCATCCTCAAGCTGTGATGGCTCAGCGGCGACGTCTTCCTTAGGGATTTCATCTTCTTTGTTTTCTTGGATTGTGATGTGGAAGACTTCTTGGACCTCATCTTCAGTGTCGTCCTCTTGGGCTTGTTAGCGTGAAGATTAGCCAGTGTGGATGATGGTGCGCCTTTTTACCTTCAGTTGTCATTTTGTGTCAACTTCCAAGGTTGATTGGCGCTTCATCCTTAAAGAAATCGAGCTTCGAAAGTCATCTTTTCCTACTAAACCGTCTAGCTTTTATTCCTTTAGCGTTGTCTTCCTCTTCCTAGAAGGCTTCTTGGTTTCTTCAAGTCTTTCTAAGACCAACCGTCATGGAAGAGAGCTAGCCATGTTGCTTTGCTTCTTAGGTTTTGACAACCTTTCGAAAACAGAGCTTTGGGGTGTTGGCATGTTAAGCCGTTTAAAGACAGAAGTTTGATCTTGTCCACCAATGCGATCAAGTGCTGAAATTTTGGTTTTGAATGATTCAGCCTATCAAAGACTAACGTTCGAGGGGCAGGTTTAGACTCCTCTTGATTTTGTTCAACGCTCACACTGATGTGTTGAGCGCTAACGTTTTTCATTTTGCTTCAAATCTTCACGAGTGTATTTGGTGTGAAGCCAAGTCCAACTTTGTTGTTGTCAACTCCGTAACCATGCTCATTCAACTTCTTTTGAGTCTCGGTGAGGTCACGTTCTTTGTCGTTGACGGTGTTTGTATTCTTTTTTCCAAGATTTGAAGAGGAGGCAAAATCGTACCCAGCCTTTAACATGAGTTTGTAGGCGTTTAGGTCGAAACCTTCTTCAGTCCTCTTGTTTGGAAGAGAGCTTAGTTCTGCCCCCTTTGGCAAGGGTTTTATGAAACCTTGTGGTGGTTTTGAAACCTTAGCATTGCCTAGCTGTGTCAGAGGTAAAACTGCATTTGTCTTGAGCAGGTTTACATCGTCCTTGTGCAGCTGTGTGTCAGTTTTGCTTGTTCCAGTTTCAAATAGGGATTGCATATTCTTTCTTCTCGACATTAAGATGTATCGAAAGACGGGTGTGTGTGATCCTTTTGAAGGCGTCACAGTCCCTTTGGTTGTTGCGGGCTTAGCAGGCTCATTGTCGTTTTTGCTTGAAGATGGCACGGCTTCCTCTTCTTGTTTCTTGGGCACGGTTTGTGACTCTTGTTTCTTAAGTGGAGCTTTGCATATGGATTTGATCTCCTTTGGAAGAGCTTCGGGTACCATGTCTTCATCCATGTAGAACTTGGCGTCCGTGAAGTGTGATTTGGCTTCAGTGAATGGCTTGGGGTCGCCTTGTATCACCTTCACCCCTTCTCGGTAGAACTTTAGGCATTGGTGGATGGTGGATGGCACTACTCCATTCTCGTGGATCTAAAGCCTTCCTAAGAGCATGTTGTATGAAGTTCTTGCATCAATCATATGGAATAGCGTGCTTGACTTGAGTTCGCCAATGGTCATCTCGACTCGGACCATTCACATCATTTTTTGTCCTCCTTGGTTAAAACCTTTAATTAGAAGGTAGCTTCGGGACAGTTCATCCACCTTATTGCCGATTATGGTCATTGTTGACTTTGGCATAATGTTTATGACTGATTCACCATCCACAAACATGCAGTTAACATTGTGCTCCCTTACGTACCCAAAGACAAAGAGATGACGGTTGTGAGGCTTTGACCCTAGCAGCAAGTCTTCGTTAGTGAAGTTGATTGGTCATGGGTAGCACAGCATATGGCATACTCATGTGGCCAAAGCTTTAAGCCTTCATCCTTTCTTTCTTGCAGCTCATGGTCGTTGAGGCTCGCCAAGACTACTACTAGTGCTTTTCGCATCTTCTTGGGCAATAGTAGTGCTTCCTTGATGCTAAAGTACGTTGGCAGGACTTCTTTGGGCGTAAGGGTCTTCTCTTCCTCGATGGCGATAGCTTTGCATTTTGAGGGCTCTTCTATCTCTACTTCAACCATGTGATAAGCAACAATAGTGCACTGTTGGAAGAAGTCCTTCAAGAAGTACTCGTGCAAGGAGACCGGAATGCATGGCTCTTGCTCCATAAGTTCCCCAGCGTACTTTTGCTTAGTAGCTCTTACATTTCTTTTGGGCTTCCTACTGTTACGGCGGTGATGTTTTCGCCCTTGCTCCACCTTTGGTCTTGCTGTTTGTGGTCATGGCTTCCTTGTCCTTTTGTAAGTCATCAATGTCCATCCTTTTTCATCGTCGGTAGGCGCATTTTGGTCACTTACCCCCAGTTATGGTTGTACGGAAGGTGCTGAATGGCTTAAGCATGGACGGAAGTGGTCATGCGTCACTTGGAAAGGCACGGGATCGAAGGATCCAAACACAATCGTGGTAGTGTATGTTGTGGCTGTGTCTTCCAGGTCGAGTTTAATTTGCCCTTGTTGTGCTAACTTCATGATGAGCTCCTTGAGGACGAAGCACTTACCAATAGAATGACTCACGATACGATGATACTTGCAGTACCAAGGATCGTTAACGCGATTCATCTCTTAGGGCCCTTACATTTAGGTAACTCAATTACCTTATTTTCCAACAACTCGTCTAGCATTGCAGCGACGTTAGAGTCAGGAAGAGGGTACGGCTTCTGCTCCAGTTCCCTAAAGGTGTTTTTGTACCTGTCTTGGGTGCGAGAAGGCTCACCTCTCTTTATCTCCTTCATTTTGTTCTTGGAAGATATCTTGATGGGTGCAGAGGAGGTCCTAATGAGGGTAGTGTTGACAGTAAAAGCTTCATTAGTGAGCTTCTTCCCATGATAGGCTTCTTCTTCCCATAATCGGCTGTATGCCTTGGAGGATGTAATGTAGCCCCCAGTGCATGCCTTGAACACACATCTCAGAGGCGAAAGTTTCAGAAAGGTAATCTTTGCAATCCAGACTTAATGAACGCCATCTATTGATTTAGTCGACGACATGTTCATCCTTCCACGGCTTCGTACTTGTCAGCTCCAGCATGCTTACGGTACGACAGGTGATGTATAAGCGGTTAAGGAATTCCCTTTCAAGCTGGTCCCAGCTGTTGATGGACTCAGGCTTGAGGTCGGTGTACCAGTCAAGGTGTTACCCTTCTACGAGTGCACGAGCTGCTTGACAAAGTAGTCTCCCTGATAGGAGGATATTTATGGGACTTAGTTAGCTTGTTTCCTTGCATTTATTTAGTTAGTTATTGCTTATTTAAGTGTTTTAAACTATTTTCGTGTGTTTTCAGGTTCAAATGACAAAGTTGGCAAGAAAGTGCAATTTGGAGCATTTTAGAGCAAATCTGGGCTTGGAATGGATAGCACAAGCAATGGGCAAGAGGATGGACAAATTTGGAGTTCAAATAGAGCAAGGAATGTGCAAAAGAGTTGAAGAAATTAATTCAAGTCATTGAAGATAAGGAATCAGCTAAAAAGAAGAAACATTATCCAAAACCTTATCCAACCTTATCTTATCCAAACTTACCTCATCTTAGCTTATCCTACCTTAATTCCAGCTGCAAGGGGGACTCCTTTTCATGTTAGGACACCTAAAACCTGTTTTTAGAATGCCTTTTCCTTCTAGAAACATGCCACAACACTTATTTCTAGAAGTCCCTAAAAATCTTGCGCCCCAACCTTTCTAGATGGCCTTTTCCTTGTTGGATTGGAGTCCTAAATCCTTTTCCTTGACAACCTAGGCCAAGTAATCCCTAGGCCTATATATACCCCAATCTGCTGCACCATTCAGATTCACCACCCTCTACCATAACTCACCTACATCCATCCACCACATAACCTCTTGGGCCGCAGCTTTGCAAGGAAAGAGAAGGAATGAGCCATCTGGAGCCGTGCTTGCCATTCAAGACGTTGGATCGTTGGAGCGTTTCTAGGTGTATTCTATCCTTTGTTTTTAATGTTTAAATTAATTTATCTTTGTTTAATTGCGAACATGAGGAACTAATTTCTTTATCGTTAGAGGTGAATTTGAAGCCATGATTATATGTTATATATGAATTGATTACGTCCAGTTATTGTTTCTTAAGACTAGAATGTGATTTGCTTATCTGAGTTATTAAAACTTGTTTATGTGTGTTAATTGGGGGTCGACACTTAATTTGCATGCATAAATTTGATGCTAGAGTATAAGGGAGTTTCACCTAATCGTTATGAACTTATATTCACAAGTAGTAAAGGTTGCTAGTCACAATCATGTTAAGTAAGTCCTAGGCAAGAGTATCATGCTGTCATAGTTACAAATGGCTCATCAACACTTATGATTTTACAAAGAACTTTTGATATGTTTTTCTATCATGCTTTTCATAGTTAGGGAACTTGATAAGGATAATTTGGTTGTGATGCGTATTCCATCCAATTCAATGAGTTAAGGAAAATCTGATGGTTAATTTGTGCTATGACGGTTAACTTGGGGTGTTGTCATTCATAGTCTAAAGGAATAATAACTGGAAATTGGTTCATATGCATATGTCATGTGTGGAGAAGGACCCTCTAACTAGCCTTTCACCCATCCAAAACACCCAATTTCGTACCTTTGTTACTTTGTTTCTTTAATTTGATTAGTTTTAGTTAATTTCGTCAAAAACCCAATTCCCTTTACTTTGTTGTGTCAAATTAGTTAGAATCTGTCTAAATTAGGTTTTCTTTAGTGTTTTGAGTCTTATTAGTCAAGAATTCGTCCAAATAACTCCCCAGAGTCTGTTTTGAGTCTAGTTGTTAGTTTTGTGCTGTTTTAAGTTGTTTTGAGTCTTTAGAGTCTAGTTAAGTGTTTTTAAGTTTAGTTTTGTGTTTTTGAGTCAGATTTGCGTAGATTAGCATCCCTTCTAATCCCCGGCTAGAACGATCCCTGCTTACACATACTACATTGATAAGGTTTAAGTTTGAGTGCAATTTAATTTCACATCAAATTTTTGGCGCCATTGCCGGGGATTAGCAAATTTGCTAATCCCCCGTGTTTGCTTTTACGTTTTAGTTTTTTATTTTGTTTTGTTCTGTTTTCTTTGTTTCAGGTACTAGACATGGCAATTGCCAACATTCAAGCTCAATTGGCGAATCTTACTTCTCAATTGTCCCAGATTGCCGAAAGAACCACAATGCACACTGCCCCTACATTTAGGGTGCCCTATGGGCAAGGATATCAAACTCATCAACGTCCTCAATTCACTGCAAACAAAGGTGCTTGGGGTTATCAAAGCCATAACCAATCAAGGGACAACATGTTTTGCAACGCTTACAATTCAGATTGGAGAGATTATTCACATTATATGTGGGAGGAACCTCAACAAATTCAACAAGGTGGATATTGGCAGCACGATAAGAAGTTCTATTCAAGATTTGCGCAGCCACCACAACCTCATATATAATATGCCCAACCCAACTTAGGATCGTCAATAAATTATGATCAAATTCTTGATGAATTAAATTCTTTGGCACAAGGTTCACAAAATCAAGCTAAGGAGGTTCAACAAGGAGAATATTGGCAACCATATGAGGAGTTCTAACAACGCCTATGCAGCCACCACAACCTCCCCTACAACAATTCCAATCGAATTCAAGTATGCCTATGAGTTATGATGAAATTCGTGACGTACTAACCTCTTTGAAGCAGGGCTCACAACAAGAAGGGTATTGGCAGCTATCTGAGGAGATCTATCAAAAGCCACATGAACCACCACAGCCTCAACCATATTCGGCCCAAACCAATTCAGGTTCGTCCATGGATAATGATCAAATTATTCAATTACTAACTACTTTGGCACATGGGCAGCAAAATCAAACCAAGGAAATGCAAAATCAAACCAAAAAGTGGGGTGAATTGAACAATCAACTTGGAGAGATGGTAGAGTTCATGGCACAGATTCAAGAACATAATAAACTCTCCAACTCAAACATTGTAAATCCAGTGGGAGATTTTGAAATCACTGAAGCTATCACTTTGGGAAGTGCTATGGAGGTTGAAGCTGACCCAGAACCGTCCAAACACAGCCCTAACGTGGATGAATTGCTGCTGCTAGAAGAAGATGAGGAGGCCACACCTACGGCAAGGGTAGAACCACCCTTGCCGCAGGCCCCTAGTGTCTCTAAGCCATCCAATCAAGGTAAGTTGGGTTCAAATTCGATTCAATCTAATGTTATTCCTCCAAATGTACCCTTCCCTCGCAGGTTTTTTTATTCCAACGAATGAAGAAAGTGAAAAGGACATCGTGAAAACCCTTCCCAAGGTGCAAAGTGATATCCCAATTCTTGATACACCAAATTAATTTCCAGAATGTGTTGAATTTCTTAAAGAACCTTGTACATTAAGAAGAATGATTCAAGAGAAAGAAGAATGATTCAAGAGAAAGAAGAATGATTCAAGAGAAAGAAGTGGCTGGAAAATATGTAGAATGCATCAAAGAGGATGTTCATGAGACAACAAAGCCCAAAGAAGTTGAATTTTATGACACGGGACAAGCCACAACTCTCAAAACACCAAATCTGGCTGAATTTTCTAGTCCTACAACTTTTGAAGGGGTGTTTATTCTTGAGTTCATGTCGGAGCACACAAGTAAACCACCTCCCTAAATTTCAATTTTGTTTTATACTAATATGTTGTTAATGATTCAGGCACCCACTCTAGAATTTAAACCATTGCCGGATCATTTCAAGTATCACCTCCCATTCAAAGATCAATTCCATGCCATGGACCCTAATGGAGCTTAAAAGGAGGTACTGTCCAACTGGAAGACGTTAAAGCAAGCGCTTCTTGGGAGGCAACCCATGCGTTCAAATAAAGAAGACCTAGGAATCTCTGGCTCCCCAACCAGATTTGCTTTCTCTTACCCTACTCTTTATTGCTTTTACGTTGCCATATTTGTCATGTTTGTTAGTTGTGTTGTTTGCTTGCTTGCATGAGAGTCTATGTTTGAAACATTGAGGACAACGTTTGGTTTAAGTGTTGGGGGGGGGGGGGTAAACAAAGTGTTTTCATGAAAAATTAGTGGGTTTTTATCACTTGTCACTTCTAGAGTTGTTTCTCATTGTTTTTAAGTGTTTTTAGTGTGTTTTGAAGTGTTTTAATGTGTCTTCTAGCAGAAAATACGAAAATTTGAAGAAAAAAATAGAAAAAAGTTTTGAAAAAATACCAAAAAGAGTTGTTTTTGTGTGTGTTTGTGTCTTAGGGTACCTTCCAACACAATGATTAGGATTTGGTTTTTAATTACATGACTGTTAAAGAAAGTTACAAACATGGATTGAAGTTTGATATACTCTTTGGTTTATGCTTGGTTATAGTTGACATTCATGAATTCACATGTAATCACAAAAGGATAAAATCAGTTTTTGTAACATGCTTGAAGGAAGTAACTCAAACTAATGCTACAACCTTGAGAGACTTGTGCCTATACGTTCTTTGGAGTGTTATTAATCTTGACATTCTTGTTTTCTAAAGTCGTTGCATGATCTCATTATTTCTTTGCTTGGTTGCTACTTAGAATGCGTTTCATCATTATAGTTCCAAATACTAGAACTCATACCCGTTTCATTCAAAGCATAAAATTGATTGCATAACAAATACCAAGATGAAGTTGTTTAGTTTAAGCTAGAGCTAAAAAGCCGTACTCCCTTTGCATTTGTATTTTAGGTTTCACCCCTTTGAGCCTTAGTTAGCCTATTTTCTTTGTTAGCCCACATTATCCTTACCTAGCCTAGTATAGGACTATCCATACCTTGTTCTTAAAGGATAGTGAAGCATGACTTAGAGGGAATTCATTTAGATTGACATTATGCAGGAAAAACAAGTGTGGGGGAAGGATTTGTTCTTTTGGGGTAGAGTTTGTTTCAAAAAAAAGAAAAAAATTCGTGAGAGAAAGAAAAGGAAAAGAAAAGTATGTGAAAAAAGTGTGAAAAGTGTTCAAAATAAGTGAGATTAAGCTCACAAGTGTTGGTTGCTGAAGAAAGGGTTCAAAAGTTTGAATCTGGCCTTAAAAGTTGTTTGAATCTTTCCTTTGTGTTCAAAGTTGGTTTTTGCATTCAAAAGTGAATTCTAAGTGTTGATTTCATTGCCTTGCTTGCTATTTCTTTAAGAACGTTTGTTTATCTTACCTTTCTTTGTTAGCCAATTACCCCTAGCCCCGTTACAACCCTTAGACTTCTATCTTGGTTGTTATGTGTTTCAATATGTGGAGTTTGGGATTGGTATGAGCATATGGTATCCCTGGTTCTCGCGTCTAAGTGGTAGCATTCCATTCATGAGATCATATATATACATGCATTAATAATTCCAGAAAATGCCTTCTTTGTTTTAAACATATGTGAGTACTAGTTTTCTTGTTTACATCAATCTTCTCACATATACCTAGTGTAGGGAGTGTAGTCAGAAAATCTGTGTGAAAATAGAGAGTATATCTTGTGAGGAATTGAGGGATTCTCTAAGGCATGTTACTACATTCAATATGTTGTTTTAATGGATTAAATGCGAACTGGTGAATGGTGACTGTGATTAAGTATGCTCGAGGGGAAGGATGACTAAAATCTATGTAAGTAGTGATTTTTAATGTCATGTTTCATTGGAAATCCCTGAGATGAATGTTGGAAGGTTTAGGTTGTGTTTTGTTCTTTGTTTTGCTCGAGGACTAGCAAAAGCTAACTGTGGGGGAATTTGATAGGAGGATATTTATGCGACTTAGTTAGCTTGTTTCCTTGCATTTATTTAGTTAGTTATTGCTTATTTAAGTGTTTTAAGCTACTTTCATGTAATTTCAAGTTCAAATGACAAAGTTGGCAAGAAAGTGCAATTTGGAGCATTTTAGAGCAAATCTGGGCTTGGAATGGATAGCACAAGCAATGGGCAAGAGGATGGACAAATTTGGAGTTCAAATAGAGCAAGGAATGTGCAAAAGAGTTAAAGAAATTAATTCAAGTCATTGAAGATAAGGAATCAGCTAAAAAGAAGGAACATTATCCAAAACCTTATCCAACCTTATCTTATCCAAACTTACCTTATCTTATCTTATCCTATCCTAATCTTATCCTACCTTAATTCCAGCTGCAAGGGGGACTCCTTTTCATATTAGGACACCTAAAACCTATTTTTAGAAGGCCTTTTCCTTCTAGAAACATGCCACAACACTCCTTTCTAGAAGTCCCTATAAATCTGGCGCCCCAACCTTTCTAGATGGCCTTTTCCTTGTTGGATTGGAGTCCTAAATCCTTTTCCTTGACAACCTAGGCCAAGTAATCCCTAGGCCTATATATACCCTAATCTGCTGCACCATTCAGATTCACCACCCTCTACCATAACTCACTTACATCCATCCACCACACAACCTCTTGTGCCGCAGCTTTGCAAGGAAGGAGAATGAACGAGCCGTGCTTGCCATTCAAGAAGTTAGATCGTTGGAGCGTTTCTAGGTGTATTCTATCCTTTGTTTTTTAATGTTTAAATTAATTTATCTTTGTTTAATTGTGAACATGAGGAACTAATTTCTTTATCGTTAGAGGTGAATTTGAAGCCATGATTATATGTTATTTATGAATTGATTACGTCCAGTTATTGTTTCTTAAGACTAGAATGTGGTTTTCTTATCTGAGTTATTAAAACTTGTTTATGTGTGTTAATTGGGATTCGTATAACCAGTCATCCGTCCTTGCATTGTTGCAGGTTTTAATGAAATAGGCAGCATGTTGTTTAGGATTTCCTTTTCCATCGAATTGCATAAATTTGGGCGGCTGATAACCCCTTTCGCATCCTCAAGGCGTCAATCTTTCTGGAGTAAGGTTTTGAGTATAATGCGGAGTCATCTGAGCATCTTTCGTACTGCGCCTTGATCGTGCTAGTGATCATCTCCTACAGTTGCTGGATAGAGAGAGATCTCATCAGTGTCGTTGCTTCGTTTGGCTTCTCCTCAACTTTTTCCATCGGAAGCTCCTCATCCTCGCCGATTTCCTTCTTTTGTAGATCAACCTTTGGGTCGTGGTCAGCTTTTTCATCATGCTGCGCTTCCAATCAGTTGACGAGTGCGGCAATTTGCAAGTTCTTTTCCTCCATAATCCTTGTTAGCCTTGCAATTGCTTCATTCATTTGAGCCAGCTACAACTCGATGGAAGTCGCACCAGTAGTCAAGACTCTCATGGCTACGGGATAAGAGCTGCTACTTGAGTCGGCATCGAAAGTCAATGACTCAGAGCACCACCTCAGGCTTTCTTCCCTTGGTGCTCTTAGCGAGGCCAGGGTGATCAAGGGCTCGTGCCTCGGGTGCTCTTGATCATTCGGTAGAGTTGATGTAGGGGTGGAAGGCACGGCAGAAAGAGTTATTGCCTTGCTTCTGGTTGTGACGCCCAAAGTGCCACCACTTGTGGCAAAGATGTTCTTGTTCTTGGCGTTGGTTGCGAGAACAGCTTGATCCTTTCTTGATGACATGTGTGTTTCTTGTGGATTTGAAGACAGAGATGAGAGGTAGAGATATCCTACTGGGCGTGCCAAATTTGTAAACATGAAAATTTTGTATCTAATGAAACAAGAACACGTGTACAAAGTAGATTTGTATTGATGAATTTGTAGGGTTACAATCTTTGTTTACAATTTTCCTCTAATTCAATCTTCAAATTTGATGTAGATGCGTAGGTTATTAATCCAAGGGTTGCGATAACTTGATCCCGGATGAACGATTGAACGATTGCTTCAAGTTTTGAGCTTAAACCAATGCGTGGATAGTCTTCAGCTCATGTTCAGGGTTGCGGCAAAGGGAGTGTTGATGTAGAATTTCGTTGATTCAAGAGTCTTGGCGACTTGATCTTAAATCGAACGTCGTTAAAAGTTTTGAGCTTGCAACAAAGTCTTAAAGGAATCGGCACAGGTGCTTGTTGATTCTTCAAGGGAATGCTTCGACTTTGGTTGAAACAAAGCTTCGGCTTTGGTTGAAACAAAGCTTCGGCTTTGGTTGAAACAAAGCTTCGGCTTTGGTTGTGTGTTCTTTGAAGAGAGATTTGGCAGCGTATTAGTCTTCAAAGATTTGGTGCAGAGGTTCATCTGGATGTAGAATTGCCCTTCAATGTAGAAATTGTCGACCTTTATGCTTGTCTGAGGATCTTATATTTATAGACTTCTCAAAGCTTGCCTTTGGATGGATTTGGCTTTGATTTATGTCTTGATTCATCCATGGGAGAATTTAGGCATGTTTTGTGTCTTAATTTCAGCCATTTTCCCTTGTTTGGCCGAATTATGAGGCTTTCTTGCCTATTTTGTGAGCAATCTTCATGTTTTGTGAAGATGTTATAGCTTTCTTTCCGGTTTTAGGAGCAATTTGGACCCCTGCCAATTTTAAGAGGGATTTTCTCTCTTTTGCCGACTTTTGGGAAGGTTTTGTATTTCCTTTGCTTGATTTGTGCCACATGTCATCGATGACTATTTGTGATAAGTCATAAGCCACGTGGAGCTTTATGATGCATCATTTGTATGCAACGAGATTTACATGTCTACAATAATAACCAATTCACAGTAATATATAAAATAATATATTAATAATGCAAATACAATTTAAGCAGAATTTATAATTTGGAACGCTTAAAAGTTGGGTTCATGTGTCATGGTGAATATTCATGCAATTAAAGCTAACAATATTGACAATTAAGATCCTATTTTTGAAGAACATGGATTATGTGATGATAATTGTGAACTAGTTTGTAACCGAAAATTCCCTTTAGATTCCTTAGCGCAGCGTACAAGCGTGTTGATAATGTGTTATGGCCAATTTTCATAAGAGAGAGAAGGTTCGGCAAAAGAGAGAGTGGAGAGAATAAGGCATAGGAAAATTGTAGGATGATATTTTCCTTATGCCAGTGCCTTTATTTATAGTAAACCATGAGGAAAGAGAAACATGTTCCCCAAGTAAATATAAAGTCTAATAGGAAAGAATCACTAGAATAATGACTAATCCTAAACCCAATCTACCTTGAATTTACACAATCACACATGTGCTAATATTAATCACAACAGTTTATTGATCATTGATTTAACTATTGACGTGGCTCATATGTTAGTCTATTCAGCATTGCATATAGATCATTTCGATATTCAAGTCAATTATCGATAAATAACTTAAAGCAGTAGGCTTAGATTATGAAATTGTGCAATAACTTGTATCAACAATCAGAATGGTATTTATAGCTCTAGTTTTCATGTGGGAGTTGTTAACCACATTCGAATCATAGTTGGGGCTCCCAGAACTAAGGTAGTGTTTGGTATGCAGACGGGACAGACCAAGATGGAATAGGATGGAACAGAAAGGGACTGAATGGAGGTTCCATTTTATGTTTGGTACGCGCAGGATGGAATGGGACAGTTGTACTGTTTTGCGTTTGGTAAGCGCATGGCGAATGGAACCAAAAGATTAAATGACTAACTTACCCACATGCATAAAATAAAAAAAACAAAAAAAAACTCGAAGACTCTCATTCCAAACCCACTTCACCCCTGTTTTCAACATTTCAGATCAAAACCCAATTTCACAATTCGAATCAACCCACGCCGTCTTCTTCTTCTTCGCCCAGATCAGCCATTTCTACCGCAGAATCTTCTTAGTCGTTGACAACTCATCCACCATCTCCATCCCGTCTTCCTCTCCTCCAAACCCAACTCCCTCAAAGTACCCATTTTCCAATTCCTCCCTCATCGTCCCCTATCCCACCAAAAACCCCAACTCCCTCAAATTCATTTCAATCAATTTTTGCAGCGTAGTCGTTGTCCTCCCTAGGCTTACGGTGACGGCGCCGGAGAAGAAGGTGGAGTACAGAAGGACTGAACAGGCGGCGTCGAAGGAGCTTCAACATCGTCGACGACATCATTGGTCTCCTTTTCGTGCTTTTGCTACTGTGACAATAACGGTGGCGGCGGTGCTTGTGGCGCATGGACGACTTCTCGACCACCTCGTCGTCGTTGGAAGAGGCCCGACGGTGCTTGCTAGGCAAGTCATGGGCGTCGTTGGCGACGGTCTCGTCGTGGAACTAGCAGGGATGAGGGATGCGACGAGAGGAATGTGGGGTTGGGTTCAGATGGGTTTGCTGGGTTTGTGGTGGAGGAGGAGAAGGCTACAAAAGAGATGGAGGGTAGAAGCAAGGTTCTAAAAAATGCTAGGCGCTAGTCGGGCGGCGGGCAGGGCCTAGCGCCTAGGCGCCTAGGCGGGGTCTAGGCGAGCGCCTAGGAGGCCTAGGCGGATTTATGTATATTTATTATATATATTATAAAATATGAGTATATTTGTAAAAAAATTTAGGGCTTTTTATGTTAGTTTTATAAACAACCTTATTTCTTTATATAAAAATAAATTTTCTATTCCTTAGTGACATAGACGTGGCAAATAGACAACCACAACTATCTTCCCACCTTAATTTCCTATCAGCCCGTGAAACACAAAATCCCATAAATCTCTCTCTATCTCTATCTCTCTTATTTCCTATCAGCCCATGAAACACAAAATCCCAGAAATCTTTCTCTCTCTCCCTCTCTCTCTTTCTCTCTTTCTCACTCACTCTCTCTCCCATTTTCTAGAAACCTCTAGCAAAGCAACCATGGCTATCTCTCTCTCGTTCTTTTTCTAGAAACCTCTAGCAAAGCAACCATGGCTATATTCAAATGCGGATGCAGATGGGAGTTTCAATGTAGATGCAGGAATTAGAGATACATATCTGATGAGAGTTCGAGACAGCAAAAGTTGCAGAGCAGCAATGCTCGGGCTTGTTCTTGGCAATGCTAGTGTCGGTTCGGCTTAGTACGGCTCGAAATGGCCCTCGCAGTGCACTAGCATGTTGAGTGCGGGTTCGCGCGGCGGTGGTGAAGAAGCTTGTCCCTCGTTTGACGGTCAAGAGGGGTTCAAAAACAAAGTTCGTGCTTGTTCTAGGCGTGTATAGATAAGAGGTTGGTGCTATGTGTTAGGTACGCTAGCAAGAATTTCAAACTGCCTTGAGCACCACCTAGCAAGCGCCTAGGCGGCCGCGTAGATACCCACCGACTTTTGTAACGATTTCCCCCAAATCGGATCGGGAGACCACTGCCGAACTCCTATGTGCCGCCTAGGGCGATTTTTAGAACATTTGGTAGAAGAGATGGAGGGTAAACAATGGAATTAATGAAAAAAAGAAAAGGTATTGTTGTCCAAAAAAATTTATAATTTTGTGTTCCATGGGCTGGAACAAGTCGTTCCAGGGGGAAGGTGGAACAAAAAAATGATTAAAATTCGTTCCACGGGACAACACGTCCCAGACAATTTGGTGCACCAAAAATGGGACGAGTGCGTTCTGTCACGTCTCACATACCAAACGGTACCTAAAAGACCTGGCTCGTTGGGCTCTTACTTGCACACTTTGCTTTTAAGGGTGATTTCGCCTTTTTGGGTTTTGGATGCCATGAGCGATGGTCAAATTTGATCTCATATCTAGTAGGCTCCGCTCCCTAATGCCACTTCATTTGCCGTATTAAGAGTATACGGCATGGTAAACCTACGTTCATCGCCGACCTCGATTCTCTTCTATTTTCCTCTTCTTGTTCTTTTAGTTTCCACCTCATTTTCAAACCCTAATCCTAAAATTGAAGCCCATTTCCCCTCAACCCCTTTCGTTTCCATCATCTTCCTCCCCACCTTTTTACCTCCACCCCAACCAAAAATCAAAACTTAGTGTTTTGGACCCGACTAAGAATCTAGATTTGCTACCTCACAATATCCATTACTTTACCGCCATGCCGAAATATTTGAGTGAAGTGTTCTACAACTCTTGTCATAGCAAGGTGTTTTACACATCCCTTTAGTCATCCCCACCCCTTTGTTATTGTGTTGTTTTGCTATTCTTCCTGCAGGTGTGGTTGCTTGTGGTACAAATCTCGATGGTTCGGTCGGTTGCGACACTCTTAAGATTTGATTTTTGCTTCGGGTGTGCTTGGTTTTGCTTCGAGTGTGCTTGTTTTTTGGGGTTATTTTGGCAATTCTTTGCTCACTGCGGATTCTTCCATTTGGTTCCTACATGGCGGCTACTCCAATGGTTAATGGCAAGAGAATCTGGTGGCGGGCTGCTTCTCCTTGATGGGAATTAAGGTTTTCTCCAATCTAATTGGAAACCATAAATGAATTTCGGATTTGATCTGTTCAATGAGATAATGAGACAAAGACACAATAATTAGATCGTACTAAACTTTTTCGCAAATTCAATAGTTCATTGTTAAAAAAATGGTAAATTACATTTTACCTTCTCAGGTTTGAGGTCGATTTCAATTCCTTACAACATCTTTAAAACATTTCAATTTCATACATTTACTTATCATTTTATTTCAATTTCATACGTCTGTTAAAAAATCTGTTAAGTTAACCATTAAGTGATGACGTGATGAATAAGGGGTCCCTATTTGTACTGACGTGGCTGTCACATTTACACCACGTGGCTAAACATTTAATAAAATATTAAAAATATTAAAATAATTAATTAACGAAAAATTAAAAAAATTAAAAAAAATAAACCAAAACCAGATCGTCTTCCCCACCCCCTTCTCCCCACCCGAGCCCACCCCCAAATCACACTCCCTCTCTCTCTCTAATCCCTAAACCAGAAACCTATCTTCACATTCCCCTCGTGCCTCCTTCCCTGCAAAATCAGAATTCCAAATCCACATCCAAAGATGACTCACCCCGCTCGAATACCAGTTCTAGCGGTGGCGGTGGATCCAGTAGGCAGAGTCTAAGAGCTCGACTGGCGCGACTACGAAGAAGTCGTCTGTGTCCGCATCGGGGGTGGCAGAGCCGGTAGCTTCGGTGACTCCCATTCTGGCTTCGTCGCTGGGGTTGAATAAGATAAAGGCGAGATCGGGGCCGTTGCCGCTGGAGATCCTTTTTGGGTTTACGGTTTAGGTGTTGGGAAATTGAAGAACGTTGGGGCGGCGGTGGTGGACAAGTTGAAGAAAATGGGTATTTGCAAAAGGGTGGAGGAAGTGGAGGTGCAGATAGAAAAAGAATGAATGAAAGGTTCAGATCTGAAATAGTTGAAATCTTTCTGTATTTTAGTTTGTGTTTAATTAGGGTTTACTTGGTGCCTCAAAATGACATAGTTGAAATCTTGAATCTCTAAACCAGAGAATTAAAATAAATTATAAAATAAAATAAAAAGAGAGAAAGAGAGAGAAAGAGAGAGAGGGAATGTGAAGATAGGTTTCTGGGTTTAGGCATTAGAGAGAGAGGAGGGGGAGTGTGATTTTGGGGTGGGCTCGGGTGGAGAGAAGGGGGTGGGGAAGAAGATCTGGTTTTGGGTTTTTTTTTTTTAAATTTTTTTTAATTAATTATTTTAATATTTTTAATATTTTAATAAATGTTTAGCCACGTGGCATAAATGTGATAGCCACATCAACACAAATGGAGACCTCTTATTCGCCACGTCATCACTTAACGGTTAACTTAACATATTTTTTAACAGATGTATGAAATTGAAATAAAATGAAAATTAAATGTATGAAATTGAAATGTTTTAAAGATGTTGTAAGGAATTGAAATCGATCTCAAACCTGAAGAGGTAAAATGTAATTTACCCTTAAAAAAAATTCCCACTCGGTTGTTGTTTGCTTATCGCTTGGGCCTAAGTGGGCTAGGTTGCTGCTTTTGTTGTTATTGTACGTGGCCTGTGTTTTTCTTAAGTATTGGGTTTGTAATATTTAGATGGGCTAATTTTAAGGTTTGTGGCTTTTGGATAAACTTTTTTTTTTGTTTAAAAGTATGTGATCAGAATCCTCAAACCTTTTTTTTTTTTTTTGGTTTGGTGCGGTTTAACCCTCAAATCGGAACAAAAACCGGGAAATGTCAACGGCTCGATCCAGTGCGGTTCCACCTAAATTTATTATTAAAATCATATGGTTTGGTTCACATCTGTTCTGGTTCGGTTCATGCCGGTTTACATTTCCGAATGCTAAACCATTTGAATACCAAATCAAAATGGTATTTAAAGTTTACTTATTTTTGTTTTCTTGTTTTTTGCATGCTTGCATTCAAATACGACTTCCAAAATAGTTATACAAAGTTACAAACAAAACATATCCTTTTCGAAAACTAAATCAAAATGGAAATTGACACCAAGCAAACAAAAAGAGAAACACAATTCAAATGTATATTTTTTTTTTGAAACAAATTCAAATGTATATATACATTCATAAAACATATATACGTCTACACATCCAAATATATCCACTATGTAGTAAGAATTTTAGTATGAATACAATAATTTAAGCCCAAACAGAGACTTATCAAGAGATTAAAAAAAGGCCCAGGAAAAAGGGAAAGAAAAAGGTAGGATATGTTGTAGGCCTATTTGATTGAACGATCTAGGGTTTAGAGATAGAGGGGGGCCGACCACTTTAGAGAGAAGAGAGATTGGTTTAATTGTGAGGTGTGTTTGATTCACCCCATTGTGCCTTTATTTATAGTAGTAGGAAGGGTAAAACATTTCCCTTTAGGATTACAACATTTAATAGGTAATCTACTCCTAATAGGAATATAAGATACATTCCCATATTCTCTAGGATTTACACAATCACATTCCTATTCTAAATATGACTGCAACACTCCCCCTTGAGTGTGTAAATACTCAACGAACCATCGCATCAGATCTTCAGCAGATAAGGTAGAATAGTTGATGAAGTCATCGGCATAACGGGTGATCATGAGTCTCAAATTTAATTTGAAGTATGCATTTGCAAAAACTCACAAAAACCTTTCTATGGTAAAACCCAAGATAGGCAAAACCCATAGACTAAGGAGAAAAGTAAGAAAATATGCATAATGTCTAAACACTCGTCAAACTGGACGAAGGTAGTGAACTCAACGGAGAATGATCATCCCAGGATGGGTGCCTCGTTAAAACCTAGTTAGGTAGCAAAAACCCAGTGGGAAAAATGCTCCTAATCGTAGGGAAAAATAGTACATTAAGATCATGTGAGTATGCTTCTAGATACTCCCCCTGAGTTAGACATAACTTCTAAATAAGAGAACTACAAGCGATTCAACTCAGATAATTTTCGCATACTGATTCTTTGGACGAGCTTCTGAAATGTAGACTTGGGCAATGACTTGGTGAAGAGATCGACCATGTTGTCCTGGGAACGGATTTGCTTGACTTCAATGTTCTGATGCTTCTGTTATTGGTGTGAGTAAAAGAACTTCAGCGCTATGTGCTTGGTATTGTCTCCCTTGATGTATCCCTTCTTCAGCTGCTCGATACATGTTGCATTGTCTTCAAAGATCGTCGTAGGAAGGTCAACGACTGATGTAAGACCACTAGTGCTTCGAATATGTTCCATAACTTCTCTCAGCCAAAAGCATTCACGTTATGCTTCATGCAAGGTGAGAATCTCTGCATGGTTAGACGAAGTCACAACTAGCGTTTGCTTGGTAGACCTCTAAGATATAGTGGTGTCTCCAACGGTAAAGATATGACCCATTTGAGAAAGTGCTCTATGTGGGTCAAACAGATATCCAGCATCTGCGTAAACAACAAGGCGAGAATCAATCTGAGGAACATAGAGGGCGGCAACATTTGGAGATTCGCGGGTATAAAACAAGCCCAAATCCGTAGTACCCTTGAGGTAGTGAAAAATGTCTTTAACACCATTCCAGTGCTTGCGTGTGGGCGCATTGCTGTATCTAGCCAATAGATTCAAAGCGAATGAGATGTTGGGTCTAGTGCACTGAGCCAAGTACAATAAAGCCCCTATTGCACTTAGGTAAGGAATTTCGGGTTCCAAAATCTCTTCTTCATCCTCATTTGGACGGAAAAGATCTCGTTTAGCATCTAGAGTTCGAACGACCATGGGTGTACTCGAAGGCTTCGCTTTATCCTCATTAAAACGATGCAACACCTTTTGGGTGTAGTTCGATTGATGTACTAGGATTCCATCCGAACAATGCTCGATCTCCAGGCCGAGACAGTATCGAGTTTTCCTAAGATCCTTCATCTCAAATTCCGATTTCAAGTGTGCAGTAATTTCCTCAAGCTCTGCGGGAGTCCCAATGAAGTTCATGTTATCGACATAAACTGCAACAATTGCAAATCCGAAATGTGACTTCTTTATGAACACGCATGGGCATAGTTCGTTGTTCACATAACCTTGACTTGTTAAATATTCACTCAGACGGTTATACCATATCCGCCCGGATTGTTTCAATCCGTAGAGTGACCTCCTCAACCTAATTGAGAGAGTGTTCCATGGTCTAAAACTATTTGAACTAGTCAATGGAAGTCCTTATGGAACTTTCATGTAAATTTCCGTATCTAGATCCCCATAGAGTTACGCAGTTACCACGTCCATAAGCTGCATATTTAGTTTTTTGGAAACTACTAAACTGATTAGGTAGCAGAACGTTATAACGTTCATTATGGGAGAATACGCCTCCTCGTAATCAATCCCTGGGCCCTGAGAGAAGCCTTGCGCTACGAGGCGTGCTTTGTATCGCACTATTTCATTCTTCTCATTACACTTCCTCACGAAAACCCACTTGTAGCTAGTAGTGTGGGAACAATAGATCCAAACACTTTACGTTTCGCGAGCGAATCGAGTTCGACCTGGATTGCTTATTTCCAGTTTGACCAATCGATTCTACGTTGGCACTCATCGACGGAACGTGGTTCAATGTCATCGCTAAGCATGATGTCAGTAAGTACTGAGTACACGAATGCATCATTGACGATCATCTCATTCCTATTCCAAACCTCATCAAATACTGTGTAGTGGACCGAAATCTCGCGATTCTCGGGAGGCCGGCATGTTTCATCTGAAGCATCACCGTAATCTAGAATAACCTCATGCGTTAGAACGAATGAGTGAGCGATGGTCGGATTCAAACTAGGGTCACTAGTTGGTGCCATTTTCCTCTTCCGGGGTTGTGAATCCTTTGAAACAATGGGTCTGCCACCCTTCAGGGTCGGAGCAGATGATTGGCTAGCCGCCAATGTACTTTGCCGCGTGGAAGTTGCGGCCTCCCCACCTTCGGGGACAGTCCGGCCTTCCCAAGCGGGTTGTTGACGTACGCGAGGTACATATATCCTTGCAGGTATGTTTGCAGCAGGTATATGTGATCTTGTCACCTTAGCTAGATCAGTAAAAGCATCCAGCATGCTTTGAGCAATGCTTTCAAGATCTATAATTCGTTGCACCTCAGTTTCAGACTGGGCAGTGCGGAGATCTAAATGAGACATAGTGGGAGCATACCACGACAATTCGCTGTGTTCTACAGGAACGTTAGCATGCTTATCTCCTCTTAACGACGGGAAGATTGTCTCATCAAAGTGACAATCCGCAAAACGTACGGTAAAGAGATCTCCTGTCAAGGGTTCTAAGTAACGAACAATTGATGGCGAATCATAACCGACATAGATTCCCATTTTTCTCTGATGACCCATTTTGGTACATAGCGGGGGCGCTATTGGCACATAAATGGCGCACCCAAACACCCGTAAATACGAGACGTCAGGCTCGTATCCAGTGATCAACTGTGACGATGAATGTGGTTGAGTAGCGATGGGCCTCAGATAGACCAACATAGCTGCGTGCAATATTGCATAGCCCCAGGCAGTTTGGTTCTCATAACCAAAGTCTGAGCTATCAATTGAAGGCGCTTCATGAAAGCTTCTGCCAAGCCGTTTTGGGTGTGAACATGGGGCACATGATGTTCCACATCAATCCCTACTGACATGCAATAATCGTCAAATGTCTGTGACGTAAACTCTCCAGCGTTATCTAGTCGAATCAACTTAACCGGATAATCAGGGTGGTGAGCCCGTAGATTAATGATTTGAGCTAGAAGTTTAGCAAACGTGGCATTGCGTGTGGACAACAAGCAAACATGTGACCATCTTGTCGATGCATTAACCAACACCATAAAATATTTAAATGGTTCGCAGGTTGGTTGGATTGGTCCACAAATGTCCCCTTGAATCCTCTAAAGAAATTTAGGGGGGTCGTGAATAATCTTTGTATGGGAGGGTTGAGTATTCAACTTCCCTAAAGAACACGCTTTGCATGGCGGAACTCCAACATAGGGATGTAACTTATGCCCGTGAGAAGATTTGAGGATAAAGCGCATCATGTCACGTCCAAGATGTCCCAAACGGTCATGCCAAAGCAACAAAGTGTCCTAGAACTCAGGCATAGAGTTGGCCACACTGTGGGCTTCTATGCCGCAAATGGTTGTGATGTACAACCCACTCGGCAGACGTTCCAACGTCTCGTGAATATGCTTCTGGCCATATTTGTATGAAGTGATACTAAGAAATTCAGAACCATTATCTTCAGTGGTTTCAAGATGATATTTATTATCTCGAATATCTCTAAAACTCAGCAACGTTCTTTCGGAACGTGGAGAATAGAGTGCCTCCTTAATGGTCAAGATTGTACCATTAGACAACATGATACGTGTCTTTCTATATCTTTCAATCAGGTTGGATGGGCATGAGATAGTTGTCAAATGAGCTTTCTTGGGTATTAAGTTAGTAAAATAGTGTCGTTCACGCAAGATGGTGTGCGTAGTTGCACTATCTGCCAGACAACTAACTTCCCTACTAGACATACCTAGAAATAAATTGATTGAATTGTCACATGCATAGATATAAGTCCATTCATTCAATTAAGCAATTCAAGAAAATAGTATCCATTCAAATAACAATCCATAATTCAAAACAAACCAAAACCAAACAAATTATTCCAAATACTTAGAAAAATTGTCCAAAGTTAAACCATAAACCTAGCAAAATAGGGGGGTAGGGCCGGCCACTCCTACTGGGTTCGGCCACTAGGGGTAAACACCCTAAAAACATGTCTAATTTATTCATCCATAGGCGCTGACGCCTCCTGAAAATCCGATATCTCCATTGATGTAGTTGCATCTTCTGGATGATCCACATGTGCAAAGTTAGACTCACGACGGGAATGATACTTGGAAATAGCCTCGGGGGAAGCTCGGCATACGCATGACCAATGATCCCTTGATCCACAATGATAACACATGTTCAGTTCAGTAGAAGCAGTGGACGCTGCTGGGTCACAATTCATCCCTTAGGTGTGGCACTCTGTTGACCTTAGGCCCGTGGTGGGGCTTGCCGCCCATTGCCATGGCCACGACGATTCTTTTGTCGTTTATAGCTTTTAGAATAGGTCGCATGCGCTTCATAAGCGGCGTTCGAGCCAATCGGTTGAGCTTGATGGTTCTTCAACAAAAGTTGGTTTTGCTTTTCAGCGAGAAGTAAAACAGAGATCAAATCCGAAAACTTGGTGAATTTATGTGCCCTATATTGTTGCTGCAGGACAATATTGGTGGCATGGAAAGTCGAATAGGTCTTCTCTAGGAGATCTGATTCGATTAGTTCCACTTTGCAAAATTTCAACAAAGAACGGATTCTACAAACTTCAGAGTTGTATTCATTCACAGACTTAAAGTCCTCGAAGCGAAGATGCTGCCAGTCGTATCTTGCTTCAGGCAAGTATATGTCTTTCTGGTGATCGAAACGATCGGCCAAAGCAAGCCAGAGGGTGCATGGGTCCTCCTCAGCGAGATACTCAGTCTGCAGTGCATCATGGATATGTCTTCGAATGAAGATCATTGCAGTAGCCTTCTGAGCTTCATCAACAGGTTTGTCGGCGATATATGTCTCGATGATGGCTCTAATGCCCTTTGCAGTTAAATGGAGCTTCACGTCTTGAACCCACTTTAGATAGTTTCTTCCAGAGAGAGCGGAGAAATCTAGCTTGTTCAAGTTCGACATGTCCCTAAAACGAAGGGAGAAAACGTGATTAGTCATATGGTAAGCCATAGACATATATCGTAGAACATACAGGTTCTATAGACATGTATTTGTTTAATTTATGCATGAAAACTACAGGTTTCATGTGGTATGTTTTGAATGAAAACTTCAGGTTTCAAAGGCACTAAATTTGAAACTACATGTTCAATTTAGTTTTTATGAACAATTAGTTCATAATAAGAGGTTCCTCCAAGAAACACAGAATGCAATATAGTAACTAAGTGTAGTGGATTTGAGGTTCTTCGGGAACTCAAGTGTGAGAGCTTCATTATTACGAAAGTATGTGACGGTTCAAAGTATAAAAAATAAATTATTGAATCGTTAATGTCCAAAAGTGATATTCAGGTCAATAATTTTGGATTCATTATCAGATTAATGGACTGCAGGTCACTTTTAATTAATTCAATAAATCGGGCCATATGGGGTTGATTGTAGAAGCGAAATAATATTATTGGATCGAAAATATAGCCCCAAAATAATTTGGGCTTGGTGTCGTGGGTAAGGGGCACAGATTGGGTGCCTTAAGTATAAGGCAAGGCCCAAATGACCTCGAATGATGGCTACAGGCCATAGGGTGGAAAAAAAAAATCCCTCAGCCGCATCTAGGTTTCAAATTTAGGCTGAAGGGGGTCCACGGGGTTCAGCCGCAAATGGGCTGTGGGTTTGTCGCGGGGAGCCTAGCAAAAGCTGGCTGATGCGTGCGAAGGGGAAAGGCCCAGCCGACTGGGCTGGTGGATGAAGGTTGGGTGGAGCCTAAGCCGAAGGTTGGTGCATTCCGAGATGGAGCAGCAGGCCACGGTTCAAACTGCAGACAGGCTTAGGGCTTAAACCATTATTTTGACTTCAAGCCGAAGCCTGATGATGGCGTGCATAGTGATGGTGTGGTAAATGTGCCGCACCATGCCCAAATTCCCTTCTTTCTTTTTTTAAATCCCTTAGGGTTTAGGAAACCCTAAATATGCTTCTAATTTAATTTTATACATTGACTCACAAATTCCACATAACAATTTAATTGTGCGATGCATGAAACAAATATATATATATTGACAAATATATGAACATATACAATATATATATGGGTGAAGTGCTGATTTAGTCCCTGAACTATTACCTCAGTGAAAATTAGGTCCCTGAATTATTTTTTCGGTAAAATAAGTCCCTAAATGCATTAGAAATTGCTAATTTCATCCCTACTATTATATTCAAAGCTATTTTATCCAATTTTTCATCAACTTAAGTCACTTGACACACTTTAGAGTGTAATACCATCATTTTCTTGTTTATATGCCTTTAACATTTCATATAGGTTGCTAATTTAATGTCTAATTTACCCTCAAAAGTTAACTTACACTATTTCTTTATGAAAAACTACCAATTTATCCTCTAAAGTTAACTCTATACACTATTTCTTTATGTAAAGTATCAATCTACCCTCCAATGTGTATCACATGCAAGTAATGTGACTTAAATTGGTGGAAAATTGAATATAGTAGCTTCGAATATAACATTAGGGATGTAATTGGCAGATTTTTATAATTCATGGACTAATTTTTCTGAAAAAATAGTTTAGGGACCTAATTTTCACTAAGGTGATAATTCAGGGACTAAATTGGCAGTTTACCCTATATATATATATATATATATATATATATATATATATATATATATATATATATATATATATATATCGAAAGGAAAATATAAACATAGAGGGTTCATACATCATGGGGAATGTTTTCATGCTTCGTGGACGTTTCAAATATCTTCTTTTATTTTAAGCGTACCTGATTAGCAGAAATCGAATAAGCCTTTGAATGTGGTGGATGATAGCCTCCTCCTACGATGCGTCAATTCCTTAGCTTCTGGCAAGAGCGTGCTGATAACGTGTTGTAGGCCTATTTGATTGAACGATGTAGGGTTTAGAGAGAGAAGGGAGCCCGCCACTTTAGAGAGAAGAGAGATTGATTTAATTGTGAGGTGTGTTTGATTCACCCCATTGTGCCTTTATTTATAGTAGTAGGAAGGGTAAAACCTTTCCCTTTAGGATTACAACATTTAATAGGTAATCTACTCCTAATAGGAATATAAGATACATTCCCATATTCTCTAGGATTTACACAATCACATTCCTATTCTAAATATGACTGCAACAGGATATAATTTAACACCTTAAGATCATTATGTTCAAGAAAAATATGAAATCGAAACCTGAATGTCAAATTTGGAGATCTATGAGAGAAAATGACCTTTTTTTTTAAAATATGTGCCTTATCTTAATAGGTGAACCGTGCACGTGAAAGACCTAATTAAGAAATTCTCATATGCAGTCGCACTAGGCAAAACCAGTTTGATTTTCACCACTCATTTAGTGACACTTGTATACAATTATTAAATTTAGTTAATTATTTATATTCACGGTTCAGTTCTATTTTAAGTGGTTCTACCAACATGAGAACCAGAACCGGTGTGAACGGTTTGGTCCGGTTCTTGAATCTATGTTGACTTTTTTTTGCCAACACAGTTTTTAACGATTTATTTTGTCGCAATTCAATTCAGTTTCGTGATTTAACGGTTTTTATGCCCACCCCTATTTATCACAAATTGTACCTTGACTATTTTATTGCAACATAATCAAGACCTAAAATTATAATTCAAAGTGAGGGAAGAAACACAATAATTGGATATAAAAATACAAATAAATTGTAGCTTTAATGGTTAAAACGTTATATCTACAATTTTTTATCAAACATTATTAAGAAAGAAAAATTCAAACGCAGAACATCAGATGCAAAATTAAATGTTTTTATTTATGTAAACTAAAACCTCCTTGCAATATTTGCTGCTACTTTTGAGATATCGTGTTCGATTTTAAAATAGAACTTAGCATACTATAGGATTATAGTGAGTCATATACACATGCATCATACACAATTAAATTTTGCCTTCAGATATTTCATGCCGAAGCGCAAGGTCTGGGACCACAAAAGAAATTGAATCCTTGTGGTCCAACGTTTTGGAAAGAAGCAAAAATATGTGCTATATGGATGATATGAGTTTGTCTGGCCTAGTTTGCAGCCATTGTGTTTTATGTAATTAATGTCAAAGCAAAGATGATCATATTCCTCATTGTTTTGGACATGGTAAAAGACATCTTGAGTGAGAATAGTTCTATTAAGTGATTACATTTTTATTCTCTCTTTTTTCTATAATGGTGGCTTCTTTTTCCCTTAATTTCAGTTTGAAAGTCGTAGTAACGTTTTTTTTGCAAGTTCACTTATTTTTTATGTTCTATCACCTTGTACATATTTTATCGACATACTTTTAATGACCATCTCCAACCCTTGGGTTAAAATCTAAAATTTTCAACCCTGAAAATTTAGGTTTTAACTCAAAAATATTTTGTTTTTGCTCCAATGATTCTGGGTCAAAATTTTAGTTCAAGATTATTAAAGAATAAATTTAGGCTAAAATTTTATTCAGGTAACTTTTCAAAATAAAATTTATGTAGATTATCATACTTTATTTTTATGAACATTTTAACCTAAAAATATGTAGATTCCGAGAAATTTGAAAATTCACCAAACCGACCATTGGATTGTTTTAGCCGCTGGATTTAATCTTGGACCATTGGATTTAACTTTGGATCGTTAGATCTTTTTTTAACCGTTGGATTTGATCATATTTCATCTCAGCAATTGGATTTTGTGAAATCCCATTCCTGGATTTCACTATTATAATCTATGTATTTGTATTATTAAGATTTTATATTATTTTTCGGGAATTTATATTAATTTATTTGAATTTAGATTTTAATTAAACTAGTTACGAAGTTTGAAGTTTGGAAATTAGTTATTTAAAATCCGTAGGCCTTTCAAGGTCACAATTTATATTTTCGAATAGAGCTCGATCTCATGAACGTGTAGCTGCAAACCGTTCATGAAACGGAGCTATAACGAATGAGTTATTAACGTTTAAAGTTAAGGACATTTTGGTAATTTTAATTCAATCTAGAAGGCTCCAGATTTGTTGGATCAGGATGAGAGGAGATGGCGCCACGTGTGTGGCCAGGATGGAGAGTGGAGGAGAGAAATGAGGGATTGAGGGCTACCCATTCAGAAAGGGGGAAAGGAGAGAAGGAGAGGGAAGAGAAAGGAGGGGAACTCGGCCGGATCCTCATTGACCCGGTTTCTTGACTCGGTTGTATCTCTTCCGTCCGACATCCGATTGAGGTGATTTTGGTGTCTTTGGAAAGCACTCAGTGAGCCCAACATCTCTGTGGTATTATATTTCTCAATTTTTAACCCAATTTTACAAACCAAAGCCACAAAGTCCACGGTTTTCTGGTGGTTTTCTCATTTTTTCGATGATTTCGACAATGATTATAGTCGATTGCCACCATCAATAGACTCCCCTCAACCCCAGGAACAAAGCCCAAGCAGTGGTAGAGGTGTCGGAGCTCGTATGGAAGCCAAATCGAAGCACACCCTTTTCTAGGGTTTCCAGCGGTCCAAGGCCGATTTCAAGCGTTTCCCGGCCGAATTGGACTTCGGCCCAGGTATGAAAATTTCTCCTCTCATTGAGATCTACAAATCTGTAAATTTTGGTAATTTTTGGAAATAGTTGAATTTTCCAGTGAGTCGGGGCGGCGCGTGGGCCGAAACCTCACATGACCTTTCTAGGATAAATTTTGATGCCCCGATTCTATATTTGACATCCCTTTAGTGAAAGTTTGATGCTTTAGTATAGTTTTGTAGTTGATCGCCTATTTGGTCGTCACTTGTTTATTATATAAATTGACGATCAGACCATTGGATCGACATCAAACTTTAATACGTAATAGTATGTAATATTTGATGACATTAGGAACTGAAAAATTGGGAATCCGACGTACGGATCTTCCCGAATTGGATTTCTAAGTTGTAAAATCAAACGATGACTGCCACTTGAATTTGTGATTGGTGGAGATCCAACTGTTAGATCGTTCTGAAATTTTAGGAATTGATATATAAGATTAATGAGACTCTTGGGAAGTTACAAATCAAAAATCTGATAGGCAGATCTTCCGGTTTAGATTTCTAGGGTTGTGGACCCTACTCTCGACCTTGATCGACGGTTGGCTTTTTAGTCAACAGGCCCGAGTTCTTGTAGCGTGTCGGTTATCTTAGAGTGCGGTTGAGATTTCATGTAGCTTGATGGGCTCATCGTGATTATGTGTCTCCTTGGTTGACGTGTGACTCGATTCGCGTACTAGTGTCATCGTATTATATTATACTTGTTTATTAAGTATGTTTTGATTTGTGCATTGAAAATGTTTGTGGAATATGGTTTGATTTGTATGATTGATTTGATGTGATGAAATGTGAAGGCTAGTAGTGGACCGTTAACCCACTGTCATGGGGATTCGTTGCTTTGAAAGTAGTAAAGTTAGTTTAAACTCGTTGTTCGATCATTTGAACCTAATTTTATGCTTTTGTCGAAAAAGATGTCTACTAGCATTTGCTATGAAACTGAAGTGTTTGTAGATTCACTTTCTCGTAGATGTTCGATCCTGCATTCTATTTGAGAAACCTTGTCAAACTAATTTCTCTCCCACTTCGTTAGACGAAGACAAAGATGAAGGAAGACAGCAGCCACTACCCACCCATCTGCTTCTCTGTTCCACCCTCTGTCGGAATTCCTCTCCGTTTCCTCAATTCCGAAGGTCCCTTCACATCTCTCTCTCAACGTTTTGCTAGGTCCAGATTTCAATTTTAGTTTGTGTAATTAGATTTCAATTTTAGGTACATCAAAATCGGAATTCAGATTTCAATTTTAGTTTGTGTAATTAGATTTCAATTTCTGGAAATAGGTTGCTGTAAAATTTATGGGGTAGTAGAATTTGGTATGCTGTAAAGTGTTTCTTGATATTATGAATTTCTGGAAATAGGTTGCTGTAAAATTTACTGATGTTTGTTTTGTGAATTGGGTGTATGAATGATTTGTGGGTTTTGGTTTTGCAGGAGGAAGCTTGGGGTGTGGGGAAGTTGCGGCATCGGCGATTTGCAAATTTGATTGGGTATTGCTGTGATGGGGATGAGAGGCTGCTTGTTGCTGAGTACATGCCTACTGATACTTTGGCTAAGCATTTGTTCCACTGTATGTCAAACAAAATCAATCTTTATTTACTATTCATCTTTCGACTTCACCTGGTTTATTAAGAATGCTATTTTTAGCTCAGCTTCTAAGATTTCTCAGTGACCCTTTTGTGAAGTACCTCTAAATATATAGCTTTTTAACAAGCAAACATTGAAATGTAAGATGGTATTGACATTAGTTTTCTACAACATGACACGTTCCATTAACCTTTTTTTTTTTTTTTTTGTTAATGGTTTGGTCATTGATCTTAGTTGGCCACTATTCTTACCTTGTAGTTTTGTTAATCCCAGATAATATTAAACATTGCCTTTCATTTGGAGAAGTCATGGCAAGGTGGTTTTTACTTTTTAGTATACTCTGGTATCTAGTGCAGTATTGTGCTTGTCTTTGTACTGCTAATTTATTAAGTTTTGCATAAGCAATCAATTCAATGTTTCGAGTTTTGTTCCTACAAATTGAGAATTAGTTGCTGTGTTCGTCAAAAATAATTTTTGGGCTCTGCTTGTTTATACAAGGGAGAATCAAACCATTGAGTGGGCCATGTGTTTAAGAGTGGCTCTTTATATTGTTGAAGCTTTAGATTATTGTTGTACCGAGGGCCGCCCGTTATACCACGATTTGAATGCTTATAGGGTCTTTTTTTACGAGGTATTCGATTCTCAAATTCAATCATCTTAGTTTAAAATGTGTTTTCAGTCACTTCAGTGTTCACTACTTTTTAGGGTGATAATGTAGTATCTGAATGGACTTGTAGGATGGTGATCCTCGTCTTTCATGTTTTGGCTTGATGAGAAATAGTATGGATGGGAAGAGTTACAGCACAAATCTTGTTTACACGCCACCTCAATATTTAAGAAATGGTAATAACTTCTCTAGCCTACATATCACCTATCCCCTTGATCATTTTTCTTGTTACTATTCTAGTTTTCCTATCTAAACGACTTCTGCTTAGTTTATGCTGACTTTACTGGTTGTTTATTTACTTTGTAGGAAGGGTCACTCCAGAAAGTGTTGTTTATAGCTTTGGCACCGTCCTTCTAGATCTGCTTAGTGGGAAGCACATCCCTCCAAGTCATGTAAGTGGACTGCTATAAATGTGTGGCATCCACATTTTACAGCTAGTGTGTCCTACTCATTTGCTTTACTTATTCAAACTAGAGTCTTTAGTGTTGTACAATAGTCATGTTGGAGTGTGTCAACTTGTAATTGTTCGCTCAAAGTGGAAGTTAATTGATTACAAATAATCTTTAGTGGATATGTTTATACTAAACTTGAGTAGTTCAAAAATAAATGTTAAACGTGGTACTCCTTTTGGTTCGTCTATAATGGCTCTGTTTGATAGCTTATTTCAAAGTATTTGGTATGGTATTTATTACAGCTTGTGTATTCGTTTCATGCCAACTACTCCATTCTGATGATGCAATTTACTTTGGATTTACAGCTTGTGTATATAAGGACAGGTCATCGCCCTGACGGAGGAAGTGGAAACCCTAAAAGATAAGATTGTAGCCCAAGAAGCAGCCCGGGATGCTCGGGAAGCCCAGATTGCTGCCCAGTTTTCAGCCCGGGACGAGAAGATGAGCATGAACTTATGGGCCTTATAGATGTTCGGCCTCCAAATCCCGATGTCGGCACCTGATCTTGCTCCACCTTCGACCTCCCAGCCACTTCGCCCAGCTGATATCCAGTAGCCTGATGTATCAAACCTAGAAGACTACTTGTAGTTTTTTCTTTTTTGTTTGGACATCTTGTATGTACATTTTCATATATTTTATAATTAAATACTTTTTCTTTGTTTATTAATTATTGTTTAGAATTTAATTACAAATTAAATAAAAAATATTTTTGCCAAAAAAAAGAAAGTGTCTTTGCGCGACGCAAGTTACTTCTTCATCGTGCAAACATTGCTTTCCCTACCTTGGCGCGACGGTTGGTGTGCGACGAAGGTTTCGTTGGGCTAATTTTTACGCGACGTTTTTTGACTTTGCGCGATGAAGAACCTGCGTCGCGCAAATTGTTTTTTGTACTAGTGTTGGATTTGATTTATTTGAGAAAGCTTCAGAGATGTAGGCTTCGGCCGAACTGTGTCGCTCTAGCCCTGCATTTCGGTGTATGATATGTGTTATTGATTGATGTGATTGTGGAATGATGTTGGTTGTGATTGTTGTCATTATGATTAGACTTGTTGACCAATATGACTAGAGATTATGTTGCACCTCGTCGAATGTTCCTCATGATGTTGCATGCCTGTTGTGTGGTATTATGTTGAGACATGGTGATTTATGTGATGATTGTTCGAGTGTAGTGAACGACGAACTACTAATGGCTTGATCCCTGTTTAGGGTACGTAGGCAGTTTAACGAAGAGATTAGATGCAGCCATAAAGTATACGAAAAACTATTACGCATTTGGATCTAGAGTTGTGCTTTGCCTATATCCTGGAGGCAGGGTATGTTTGAGATACGGGTATTTGGTGATGTCACGTGTCGATCCTGGACGTATGTCGGGATCAGGGCGTGACAAATGTAATGTATTTAAATTTTTAAAATTGCCCAATTAGGTTTTAACTTAAAACTTATTTTAGACTCAAATATTGAAGAATGATTGAGTTAGTTTAAAACCTAAATTTTGTTGGGCCATCCTTTTAAATCCTCGGCCTAAATTATAGGTTAAATTTGCCCAAACTTTAGATTTTAACTCAAAACTTATTTTAGGCCTAACTGTTGGAAAAATATTGGGTTAGTTTAAAACCTAAATTTAGGTTTTAACTCAAGGGTTGGAGAATGTCTAAAAGGAGGAATCTCTATTTTTTCGAAAATTAGGGATTATTTTGGGATCCATTCCACATCAAACTTCAACATTCTGAACGTCTATTTTGTAAATATCAAGTCATAGATCATCTATACAAAACTTTAGTTCAATCCAAAAGCATTTTCCCATTTAATTGTGGCGATAAAGTTTCTTTAATTTTTTTTTTGGAACAAACAATATTATTTACACTAATGGGGAGGAGGGTGAGCTTAGCCTCACAATGGGCTAACAATAATGTGGTTCAAATTCGTCTATGGCAAGAATCAAACATAAAACCTCTCACTTACACGTGAAGAGGAATAGTAATGAGGAATTATGCTATGCCTAATAATGAGGAATTAAAGAAAGGAATTTTGGATGAAGCTCATTGTTCGGCTTATGCTATGCACCCAGGAGGAACTAAGATGTATCATACCATTCGACCATTTTATTATTGGCCGGGTATGAAAAGGGAAATTGCTGAATATGTAAGTAGATGCATCGTCTGTCAACAAGTTAAAGCAGAAAGGAAGAAGCCATTTGGGTTGATGCAACCACTTCCCGTTCCTCTATGGAAGTGGGAAAACATTACTATGGATTTTGTATATAAGCTTCCTCGTACGCATAATGGTTTTGATGGAGTTTGGGTGGTCGTAGATCGGCTTACCAAGTCAGCGCATTTCATTCCAGTGAGGGAGAAGTATCCTTTGAACAAGTTGGCTAAATTGTTTATTAGAATGATTGTGAAATATCATGGGGTACCGGTGAGTATTATTTCTGATCGAGACCCAAGATTCACTTCTAAGTTTTGGGTGGCTTTTCAAGAAGCTCTTGGTACGAGATTGCTTTACAGCACTGCTTATCATCCTCAGACAGATGGTCAATCTGAGAGGACTATTCAGACGTTGGAAGATATGTTAAGGTCTTCAGTGTTGCAGTTTGGTGATTCTTGGCATGATCGCTTAGATTTGATGGAATTTGCCTACAATAATAGTTTTCATTCAAGTATTGGTATGTCACCTTTTGAGGCACTTTATGGTAGAGCTTGTCGAACGCCTTTATGTTGGTCAGAGGTAGGTGAGCGAGCTTTGGTGGGCCCAGAGATAGTGGAGGAGACTACTCAGAATGTTCAAGTGATTAAGTCTAACTTGAAAGCGGCCCAAGATCGGCAAAAGAGTTTGGCGGATAGGCATGCCACTGATCGAGTATATAATGTGGGTGATTTGGTATTTTTGAAATTATCACCTTGGAGAGGTGTGGTGCGATTTGGGAAAAGAGGCAAATTAAGTCCTAGGTACATAGGACCTTATGTGATTGTCGAAAAGGTTGGTGAGGTTGCCTACAGGTTGGAGTTGCCTCCGGAGTTATCTAAGGTGCATAATGTGTTTCATGTCTCGATGCTTCGACATTATGTTTCGGATCCTTCGCATGTGATTCCTCCTCAACCTTTGGAGATTAATCCGGATTTGACGTATGATGAAGAACCAGTGACTATTTTGGACTGGAAAGACAAGGTTCTAAGGAATAAGACAGTGAGCATGGTGAAAGTATTGTGGAGGAACCACTCGGTAGAAGAAGCTACTTGGGAGACTGAAGATCGAATGAGAGAGATGTATCCGAGGTTGTTTTATGGCTACTAGTATTGGTTTGATTATGTGAATTTCGAGGACGAAATTCTATAAGGAGGGTAGATTGTCACAGCCCGTCCCGGAATTAATTAATCGAGGATGTGAAATGACGGGATTGCCCTTGAATCTACTACGGTATGTGACATTTCATTGGGTTTTATTGTCCTATCCTAAGTTTATTTTGGGAAAATTGTTGGAAATTAATTTGGAATTATTTTATGTGGTTGGGGTGTTTGTTGACCACACACGCACACCATTATTTTTTTTCACTCTCTCTCTCCCTCTCTCCCGCATGTTCTCGGTCTCTCTCTCCCTTTTCATTCGAATTGTACGGACAACCCCAAAGATTATCAAACCTTCACGGATCGACGTGGTTGAGACCACCATCATACTCCTAGAGACCATACGAACCCATTGGTACCCATTTCAGGTAAGGTTTCATACGTTTTCACGCTGGAATCACGAGGTCCGTGATTGTCACTATTCACCAACTTTTAAATGGTTGCATTTTAGGACAATCCAAGCTTACCACGAGCTTAAGGAGGTCCCCACGAAGCTCGGAGTGCTTCGTTTGAAGGTTTGGGACGTCGGGATCACAAGGTTCGAAGGTGGCCGGTTTTGGTGAAATTCTCCCGACGCGATTTGGAAGGTTTTGAGGTTCCAAAGAGGTATAGCCTTCTTCCTCTCATGATTTGTGACATTTTGGTGAAAATTTCATGAAAAATGGTGCAAAAACGAGTGAGAAAAGGGCAGTTGCAGGGTTGCCCAGAATCCGGCGCCGGTGGCACTGTTCCGGCGTCGGGAGGTTGAAGATGATGCGCGTGGGGGCGCGTGAGGCCGTGGCCTCCCCGGCGCGTGAGGGCGTGTGGGCCATAGAAAAATTTATTTAAAAATATCACGATGTTCGTGAGGTTGTGTAGATCGCGTTGGTATATTCATATGCCAAAATTGAGCATTTTATGAGAAGTTATTTCGAATTGTTGGTTATGTGTTTAAAATAACGTTTTTATAGTTGTTTCGCATATAGGTGAGATCTACCCCGAGGACGAGCGCAGTCAGAGGCGTCACGGGGGTTACGATCCTGCGACATACCAGTGAGTGGGCAGTTTTGTTTTCATTATACGCCTATATACTTAATGATTTTTCCCAGAATTTGAATTAAAATGAAAGTATGTTTTGAAATGCCATGCATAGATTTATATGAATCATGTGATTGAAGTGCCATGCATAGTAATTACATGAAATATGTGAATGGATATTATATGATGCATATATTTGAATTGGTGCTGCGGACGCACAGGTGAGTATCAGGTGAGTTACATTTGGTGTATTGAATTGTTGGATGTGATTTATGTTGATAGCTCATAACCTGCACCCCTGGTGTTAGTGCTTATGTTATTCACCGCATCACACGCTCACCTTGGATCCAAGTAGATGCTAGTCGTACAGACCACTGGAGGTGGTTCCGACATGCTAGTCGTACAGACCATTAGAGACGGTTCCGACTAGTAGGTGATCTTAGATTATGTGCACAGATGATTGATGAGAGAAGCACTAGAGCGTATTATTACACCATCCGAGTCGTACAGACTACTATAGGTAGTTCCGACTCATGTGCAGCGTAGTGCCGTACAGGTCGCAGTTGGCGACTCCGGCAGGGCCGTACAGGTCACAGTTTGGTGACTCCGGCTGGATTGGATATTGAGCTCTAGAATCAGCCGTACAGGACCACTGCAGGGTCTCCGGTTGATTTATTATTTCACCTGATTATTGTTGATGCATCCACATTATGTTTATGGCTCATGGCATGGCATATTTTTCTGGAAAATGATGATTAAGGGTGTTTGAGATTTTTGAAGCTATATATATATACATGCTATTTTTCTGGGAAAGTATACAGGTTTTTCTAGCGAGGGGATATTTATGTTTTTAAAGGAAGGTTTTTGATAAAGCTTTGTTTTACTGACCCACTCACCTTGTTTTGCGCCCCTCCAGGTTGTAGTTAGGAGTGTTTGGTGGCTCTCGAGGATTCCCACGGCTGTTCTGACGGACTTCACTCATGTAGGATTCACCTTCGGGTGTTGTAACTTAGTAATTGTCCTACTTGACTGCATTTGAACCTTATGCTCTGATTATGCGCATTTCATACTTTAACTCTCTCTCTTTAGCATATCATTAGGAGTGTACTGCTAGTATTCAGTTTCTAATTATTCATACTCTTATATTATTGCTTCCGCATTGCGTAATGGTTACGTCACGTTTGTGACGGCCAGCACGCCCTGATTCTCGGGTCGGGGTGTGTCATATAGCGTGTATAAAGAAAGCTCAATACCCTGTTTAGACAATTATTGACAATAAACTCACGGGCCAAGTCCAATAATCCTGTTGAGTTGTCGAAAATAAAATGAATAAATCAAATAAAAATATATCCGAAGAAATAGTGGGTTACCAAATCAAACAGTTCAATGCATTCTCCAAATATCTTTTGGTTTGGAGATGAATAATTCAGTTTCAAGATTTTCGTGGAGTCAGCAAAGACTTAGACACGAGGACGGACGAGTCTTTTCCAATCAAGAGAGTCAGATGCTATATTAATCAAGGGGTTCCTCTTTTATATTCTATTTAAATTGTTATTACTTGTTCAAGAGTTTTTGTACCTGCCACTTAGTACTACGGTATAATAGTATTCCTCTTTACTTGTAAGTGAGAGGTCTTAGATTCGATTCTCGCCAAAAGTGAATTTGAACCGTATTATTGTGAGGCTTAGCCAATCCCCCCTCCCCTTAATGTAGATAATATCGTTTGTTTAAAAAAAAAAAAAAACAAAAAATAGCTTTTGGACCTTCTCTTCATGAGAACAAGTTAGAGAGTCATTTACTTGTTCAAGATCATTTGATTGTTCTACAATTTAGTTATTCTTGTACGGTACGTACATTCTTTTTAGTTAAGAATTTCGTATGTATTTTTATTATTATTACAAGCAATATTATTACTCTAAGCTAGACTAGAAGTAGATTTGTGTCATTGTTCAATTGTAGAAACTGGTATTAAAATTCGCCACTTAAAAAAAATGCATGTCTCAGATATATTATTTTCAATAAATCAATTACCTTCCCTATCTAAGAAAAGATAAAAGTAAAAAAAATAAAGAATGTGACAATGAATTTGATGTAGGTAACAAGGTTTAAGCTTGCGTTGCTCGTTTCGTCCGGATGGTACGGGCGGATAAATGCAGAGTTCATCTGCCATACTTTGAGGGAGGCAGTAACACTGGTCTCGGTAGCATTGTTGAACAAAAATAGCCTAGTAGCCCCATAAATTGCCTTGGTTGGGTAAACCCTAGATGTGATGGTTGTTCTTCCACCTTGAGCAAAGCTTTCGACGATCGAATGGTCAACCAGAATCCTCACTGATAATTTTTCGTCTTTTAGAACTGGAACATAGCTGCCAGTAACTTTTTTCTTAACATCATTAGCCACAGAAGACCTATATAACAGAAAAAGTTATCTTTAGTTCTACGTAGTATATAACAAGTTGACGAAAAACTTATATATGTTGTTAGACAGAAGCTTATGTTGACAGGTTGTGAATCTCAACAGTCCATTTAACATATAATTAACCCGATCAATTGTCCAGATTCACAATCTACGAAGAGAACATTTGTGATGAAAAATCTACCTTGTTTGATCGGCGCAGAAGAAAGTATCAAAATTGCCACCAGGTCCTTTGGCTACGTAAAAGTAGACAGGAGTCTGCTCTGAGAGGGTCTCATCTGCAAGAACAAGAAGACCAAATGGTCCTAAAGCACCACGATGGGAAGCTCCAGCGCTGGTGTTGCAACTGAACACCTCATTAGATTCAGCTACGCTCTCCAAAACCTTCTTGTCCAACTCGAACTCGGCAACAATGTCCAACTGTTACATTGCCAATCATTTCTTTTAAAACTAAACAAACGTTCTCGGAATTTTACCATATTAATCAACATAAATCTAATTAAGAACGGAACACAAACCTGTGTGGCTGTGCCAACTTGAAGCGGCAGCACTGAGCCTGCCTTGACCTCAACCTTGTTGAAGCCCGTAATGCTCAATCTCAATTTCTCGACCTCCTCCACTGGCCATTGAAGTAGATTGCTTCCAGTCTTCTTATCAAACACCACTGTCCTTGGAATTCCCTACATTAAATTATCGAACAAACATTATAGCTCCAGCTAAAGATACATGCGCCAAAAGAAAAGAATGTTTGGTACCATGTACTAAAATACTGTAGCACATTATTCTGTTGACACACTTTAATACTTGATCGACATCCATATTACCGACATAATTTAAATAATGTGCCAGATACTGTGAATTCCTGTAAATATCGAGGAGAGAAAAGAAACCAATTTACCTGAACGGAGGCCCATCCCTTCTTCATGTCAGCATTTTCACTATCAGACTCTCCAATCCAACCCCACAAAACTCTCCTCTCCTTGTTTTGGTCATAGAAAGTCTTGGAGGCATAGAAAATGCCATAATCATACCTAATTCCAATACCAACATCAATCTTTTGGTTATCAGGAACCCATTTGCCAGTCTTCTCCTCATAGGTCCCCAATGAATAGTAATCATTCCTATCATCATCAAGACTAGCCTTCACCACATGCTTCACATCAGGCCCATTCACCGAAGTATCCAGTCCTTTGTCACTGGTTTTCGATACCGGATAAAAATCCACACACTCCCACATTCCAGTCCCAGGGACAGCATGAAGCACCCCATTCAATTGCTCATAGGTTTTGAAGTCCTTGGTATCATAAACCAAGGATATGCCTGTTTTGTTAAGCTTGGACCCAATAGTAATGCGCCATTTTCCTTGGGACGTGTACCAAGCGGTTGTCGGGTCACGGAAGTCCTTGTATCCGATGCCCGGGGGCGGGACTAGAATCGGGTTGCGGGAGTACTTGACCCATTTGGTGAGGAGAGGGTCATTGTGGTCAGCAGGATATGCAAGGTTTTGGACTTGGACCGACTCATTGGTTGAGCCAGTGTAGAGCATGACAATTTTGCCATCAGGGAGAATGGTGGCTGAGCCAGTCCAGACTCCATTGATGTCGTACCACTGGTCAGCCACCATGGCTAGAGGGAGGTGAAGCCAATGGATCAAGTCCTTGGACACTGCATGGCCCCATACAATGTCTCCCCATACTGCACCATTGGGATTCCACTGGTAGAAAAAGTGGTACCAACCTTTGTAGAATAATGGACCTGTTTAATTTGCATGTCACAAAATTAGATGCTGCAAAAATCTATAACGGGAAATTCGTTAAATTGGCATGTTTTTATTGACACATTTAGAACTTTTAGCCTCTATTTTCTTCGTTATTAATTAGGAATATAACCACTTAGAAAGCAATCGAGCAATGCTTTGAACCAAGACTCTTCGAGTGGTTAAAATTTTAAGACCTTCTCCAATCCTGGGCTAAAACTCAAATTTCCCCTCCCCCCCCAAAAAAAAATCCAACCCAACCCAAGTTAAAACCTAAAACTCAAAGAGGGCCAAATACCAGTATGTTTTTAGGCCATAAATCGATGTGGGGCCCACCGGTGAGAGTGAAAAGTGGGATGTGAAGGCCACATGCTGAGCGCTCACTTGCCCAACGCGCTGCACACACCAGGTCGAATCCCAGCGGGACCCCACCCACGTGGGCGTGTCCCCTCGCGTGTCAGGCCGGTCGGTAGCCTAATGGCTACTTTTGTGATCCAACGGCCAGATTTAATTAGACCGTTGGTTAATCCAACGGTCCACTTTCAGAAAAAATCAAACGGCCCAAATTTAAGTCAAACGGTATGTGTTTCACATGTGTTTGGTATGTGTTTCATGTGTGTCATGTGTTTTGTATGTATTTGGTATGTGTTTGGTATGTATTTGGTATGTGTTTCATGTGTGTCATGTGTTTTGTATGTATTTGGTATGTGTTTCATGTGTGTCATGTGTTTCACATGTGTTCTATGTATGCTTTATCTCTATCATGTGTTTTGTATGTCCTTCACATGTGTATGTGCTTCACATGTGTTTTGTATGTCCTTCACATGTGTTCTGTGTGTCTTATGTGTTTCATGTATTTTGTGTTTATGCATCTCTATCATGATTTTCATATTCTTCCATAGTGTTTCATGAGTTTCACGTACCGATTTAGTGATTTTTCAATATTTATCGGAATTTAAATATTTTTAGATTAAAATGTTCATAAAATTAATTTACGATAGTCTACATAATTTTTTTTTTAAAAGTTAATTTAAGAAAAAAATTAGTCTAAATTCATTCTTTAATAATTTGGGACTAAAAATTTTAGGCTAGAAGGGTTGGAGCAGAAAAATTGTTTCTGGGCTAAAACCTAAATTTTCTAGACTAAAAATTTTAGGTTTTAGGCCAAGAATTGTAGATGGTCTAAGGAATGGAAAAATGGGTTAAAGACTTTTGATAAACAAACTGTAGGCTGACGTACAAAATTTTCCAACTATAATCTACTGTAGAAGAATAATTTGCGTCAACTTATCCCATTAATCTTGATCTCCGGAACTTTTATGATTGAAATGGTCAATGATTGAATATTTTTCCTTTTTTTCCATGTGAAATTCATGGAAAGTTAAAAGGTGGCGTAGGGTTGGCAAAGTTTGACTGTAAAAGTTGGAGAGGGAGCCACAAGATCATGTCAAATATTTCATACAAAGTTGGGTTGTATTTTTGTATTTTGATGAAAAACAATGCTTACTTTTTTAATCAACTGCCCTGATGAGATCCAAAATGGATTAAACTAGTTAACTACGGATTATACTATTCCAGATAGGGTGCAGAAGAATACAAGATGAACAGGTAATGATTTAATAAACAGAAAATTAAAGGTTGCTTACCATTTGGATCTGAAGCAGCCGGAAGAGAAATCACCAGTCAGAGCATTGGCAATTGAAAAGGCCAACCATGAAAAGAAAGTAGAAGTCAATAAAAAATTAAATATAATTTAATTTGAAAATAAAGTGAAGAAAAACACTAAGTCCCACGCAACAACTATCCTAGCAAGAATCATTTGCAAGGGAAAACTTCTATCAAGTTTTCTTTATAAATTTTAAATAGAGATCCTAAATTTGACTTTCATAAATAACGAGTTTGATTTCAAATTATTAGTAGATCGTTGTATCACTTAGTCTACAACCCACGGTCAATATTGTCGTATAAGAAAAAAAATTACTAATCAATAATATGTGAATTGTTCCAAAGGATAAAATTATGACTATGTTAATGTAAAATATTCTTATTTCAACTGCAAAAATCATGTTTTATTTTTACAAACAATGTAATAATTATATTAAATGAATCTAAACTATGTAAAGGAAGTGTGCATTGCAAAAAAAAAAATCATGTTAAATTAGATAGATCGAGTACACTATTACAATGGTGTCACATTCTAATAAAACAATATCACATGTTAATCTAACTCTACATGGCATTGTGTTATTGTACTCAAACGCTATCGCAACAGAATACTCAGTTCATCTAAGTCCTTCCTCCAAAATATACTAAATAAAGGCGCCAAAAATAAAAGTAAACTTCACTTTTTGCAACACAAATGAATAGAGAAACAATTGACAATTGTAAATGTTCATCTTTATGAAAACAACGTGTTTTGATTAATCCATCTCATAATTCTCATTTATGGACAAAAAGTTAAAAGTATAAGAAAGAAAAAAATCAGCCAATCATTTTGTCCAGTCAAAATCATCCAATTTGCAACCAAAAGAAAAGAAAAAAAAAAGAGAATTAGAAAAAGAAAATATATGTACCATTCATCCAGTTCTTCTCGGGCTGGAAATGGAAAGCAGTTCTCTGCCATGACAGCATGCTATTGTTCCATGGAAATGCCGACCCGTCCACAGCATCGGCCAACCGATTCGATTTCTCGGACACTCCGGCTGCTACGCCCCGAGAAACCGGGCGCAGTTTGGCGGGCCTTGTTTTATAAGGCTCTTTAGCCAAAAACACTGGCTCATTTTTATTTGCATGGGAATCAGAATTGTTGCCACTACTAATAATGACCACCAACAAAGAAAGCATCAGCAACCCAGAAAAGACTGCTAGGAGCTCCTTAAACTGCCTCTTTCGGATTTCCGAAGCTTCGTCCGGATTCGGGAGAGGAGTGTAGGTGTACGGCAGGGCATCGGGATCCGATGGAAGAAAAGGTCTAGGGTCTGCCATGCAGGGATTGCGACCTCAACTTGAATTTTTGATATATTTGTTTAGAAAATGAATTGGGTTTAGTTCATTCAAATTGGTAAACTTGGTTTATCAGAGAGCTGATGAGTTTTTCTGACGAAGTGCAGGTTCATGTGGTGTGTTTGATTATATATATATATATATATATATATATATATATATATATATATGCATACATGCATGAAAACAAGTGGACAAAGAGAGTTTTCTCTTTTCTGCTAAAGAAGAGGACAACAGAGTTTGAAGCGAGTCTCGTGGGTGTTTGTTCTAATTCTACTGTTTTTAATTTAATAATATTTGAGTTTTTTTTTTTCCTAATAAATGACATTATTACACTAAGACCAAACCCAACATTTGGCTAAAAGCTAAATTTTTCCATTTATTCCCCCCCCCCAAAAAAAAAACTCAACCCAACCCAACCTAAACGTTTGGGCTAAAAGCCAAAAGCCAAATTCCGTCCAAAAATTAGCCTAGGAATCGGCGTGGGCCCCACACACCCCACCCACTCGCCAGGCGCGTGCGACGTGCAAGCTATCAGCCCGACTAGGACCCACCCAAGTGGGCTTGTCATCCACGTTCCCCAGGCGCTTCAACGGCTCTATTGATCCGACGGATGGAATCAACAGGGTGTTGGTTGATCCAATGACCTAGATTCAAACTTTTTTTATTTTTTTATTTATATATTTGTTGAAACCAACGGCTGAGATCGAATATAATAAAATCTAACGGTAAAAAAAAGATCTAACGGCCCAAATTTAAATCCAACGGCTAAAATAATTAAAAAAAATTATTTAACTTAAAATTCACCAAAAAAACTCTATAAGTACTTATGTATTTGTTCAAACATTCACACAAAACTCACTTTTCTCCTAAAATTCTTCCATTTTTTCTTTCAACCATTTCTTCCCATTTCCAAATTTATCATGACGGCAAGAGAGCGTATTAGAGGTCGTAATTGGACCTGTGAGGAAGATGTTGCTTTATGCTTGGCATGGGTTTCTATTAGTGAAGATGGTGTAGTTGGCACGAATCAAAATAAAAAGCTTTTGTGGGATAAAATCATTGAAAAGTTCCATGAAAACTGCAACGGCGGCGGGATGGAAGGTGGTGGTGTTTACGATCGGTGGAAGACTATCAACAAAGCATGCACTTTATGGAAGGGAAGCTTGGAGAGAGCCGTGGCTGACATGGCTAGTGGAAGGACTGCCGCAGAAATTGTGAGTTTTTTTGTTGATATTTTATTTGTCATGTACATAATATTATTTTGCAACTAATTATTTTTATGTATTTTTTGCATAGGGTGACAAAGCAATGGCAATTTACAAGACAAGAGTAACACCAAAAAAATCAACCTTTTAAGTTGCATCATGCTTGGGATGTCCTCAAGGATTGTTCAAGGTGGGCAACCGATGCAGACCAACAATGGAGAAGATTATTTCAACATGAAGCCGCATTGACAAATGATGGAGATGAAGGTGTCGATGAAATGACTTCATGATGGAGGATCTCAACAAATACATTCCAGAGAGGAAGAAGTTCCTACGTGGTAAGCAAAATGAAATTTTACGAAAGTGTGCCACAATGAGTATATTTCAAGATGATGAATCACCTGAAGGCTATATCCCAAATCCACCATCAAGTCAAGATGGTGAATATCATTATTAAGTTTATGTAGTTTATGAATTATCGATTGTATTAAGTTTATGTGGTTTATGAATTGTCGTTTGTATTAAGTTTATGTACTTTATTAATTGTTGTGTGTATTAAATTTATGGCTTATTAATTATTGTTTCTATTAATCTAGATGCCGTCAATAAATATTGTACTTATTATTGCACACTTTGATGTACAATAGATGCCGTCAATAATTCAAACGACATTCAAGAATTTTGACAACGTACTAGACAAAAGACTTTGCACAAGAAAACACTTCAATTTATTACTAGAAAATACCAACATAGTACACTTAAAATTATTACATAAAATAACAACATAGCACACTTAAAATTAACACAAGAACACATTAATACACCAACATCATCAACGTTCACCTTCTCGGCGCCATATATGCTTAACCAAATCCTTGCGGAGTGTGTAATGACCTTGAGGAGCTTGAATTCTATTTAAACGTCTCATATACTCACTCAATGTGACCCTATCCTGTCGGGTCTCATATGTGGTTGCAACGAGATATTCTACATCTCTTGTCGTAGCTCTCGCATGTGTTGGTTGGTCATCATCCACATCTTCATCTGATACTTCTTCAATTTTGATGTACTCATCTTCCATAATCATGTTGTGCAAAATTATGCACGTCATTCTGATTGAATGGAGGTCTTCGATATGCCACAATCGTGCAGCCCTTCTAACAATGGCCCATCGAGCTTGTAAGCTCCCGAATGCTCTCTCCACATCTTTCCTGTAAGACTCTTGCCTCTGCAAAAATAATTTCTTCTTCGCACTATCGGGATGAGAATAACTTCTTTTGACAAAGGTAGACCAACTAGGATAAATACCACCAGTTAGGTAGTAACCTAGCTCATACCTATTACCATTTACCTTGTACTGATATTCTGGTGCCCATCCATTGACAACATCATCAAACAGAGGAGAAGACCAAAGAACGTTGATATCGTTGTTTGATCCAGGAGTGCCGAAGAATGCATGCCAAATCCATTTGTCGTAAGACGCCACAATGGTTGGCTTGTTATGACGACCCTTGAATTGGCCAGCCCAAGCAGTAGGACAATTCTTCCACTCCCAATGCATACAATCGAGACTTCTTGTCATGCCAGGGAAGTCTGTTTTGTCTGCCTTACGTAGAAGCCTATTCAAATCTTCACGATTTGACTTGCGGAGGTATATGGCTCCATATATGGCTTCAATTGCCTTACAGAAACGCTTCAGGTTCTCAATAGCAGTAGTCTCCGCAAGTCGACAATACTCGTCAGTTGAGTCTACAGAGCACCCATTAGCTAGCATTCGAAATGCAGATGTGAGCTTCTGATGAGGTGATAGACTTTGTCGGCCTAATGCATCTATCTTCCTTGCAAAGTAGTGGTCATGATTGACAACTACGTTCAAGATGCTTTCAAAAAGCTCTCTCCTCATCCGAAACCGCCTTTGAAAATCTTGAGCAGGATATCTCAGACGCTCGATGAAATAATCTTTCGTCATTCGGTCATGACACTCTTCTCTATCACGCTGCACAAATGAACGCCCCATGACAGAACCACGATAGCTAGATTCGGCATGGTGCTCATATTGCATAAGCGAGTTTGCAAATTCGGCTTTTGTATTGATCATTTCTGCATCTGCATTGTCAAGGCTTGCTTGGTATTGTGTCATCTGCATTGCCTTGCTACGCTTTCTTCTATCACCCATTGATGAGATATTGAGGATTTTTAGGAAACAAAAATACTTTGAAAGTTGAAAGATTGGTGAATATATTGTGTGATGGTTTGATATTCAACCTGTGTATTCACATGTGTTTTGCATGTCTTTCACATGTGTTTTGTATGTGCTTCACATGTGTTTTGTGTGTCTTATGTGTTTCATGTATTTTGTGTTTATACATCTCTATCATGATTTTCATATTCTTCCATAGTGTTTCATGAGTTTTATGTATTGATTTGGTGATTTTTCAATATTTATTGGAATTTAAATATTTTTTGATTAAAATGTTCATAAAATTAATTTACGATAGTCTACATAATTATTTTTTTTTAAAGTTAATTTAAAAAAAAATAGTCTAAGTTCATTCTTTAATAATTTGGGGCTAAAATTTTAGGCCAGAAGGGTTGAAGTAGAAAAACTGTTTATAAGCTAAAAATTTTAGCTTTTAGCCCAAGAGTTGGAGATGGTCTAAGGGGTCGGGAAGGGGCTAAACCTCATAATGAACTAGCAATAATGTGGTTCAAATTCGTCTTTAACGAGAATCAAACCTAAGATTTTTTTACTTATAAATGAAAAGGAATATCACTAGACTGTAATATTGAGTGATAATAACGTTTGAGTTTTGTTATTTTGTTTCACAATGCAAAAGGCGTTTTGGTCGTTTAACCAATTAGGGCTATAATAAACGTGAAGTAGCAGTAATCCACGTGGTAAATCTGTTGAGGTTCAGTGCCTGTTCAGTCAGAGAATTTTATGACATCCATAGGCTTCCTAAGACTCAATTCTCGTTAAAGCATGTTTTTAGGAGAGAGATTTTATTTCTTGTCAAAGCGTGTTTAGAGGAGAAAATTCTCGTTACTCGTTAATGTGTGTCATGAGAATTTCAAGACTCAATTCCTCATGCAAGCACATATGTATCACCTAAATCAAAGTGCAAGTTTAAACTGAATAATATGTCTTTTGCATTACCTATAACAGCAACGAGAAATTGGTAAGTTCTTGGTAAATTTCTTTTACATTTTGCGTATTTTGTTTAAGCTATGAATCTAAGCCAAATTAGAGAAAGTAGAAGTTCAACATCCCAAACAACAAAGCGTGATGTAGTTCTAACTTCAAAAAAGTTGTCACGCACTTATTTCAGAGTGTAAATAACAGTTGAATTTTGAGAATGATCATATTATTTACTGGTTTAGGAAGGTGAATTAAAGTTAACAATTGAGACACATCTAATTTACCATTGGTTTGTAAGCTCCAAAAGACCTCCTTGAGCAGTTCCTGTTAACATAGATAGGTGTTGATGTGTTAGTCCGGCTGATTCAGATTTAGACGGTGACATGACAGCTACCATATCCATTAAATTACTGGACAACATGATGACTCAGCTTCGGGTCATTGAGCCATTAAAATGTTTTGTTTCCCACAAATAATGATCATTATTGTGCATAAAACAAAACCCTTTCAAGCAAGATGATTATTCTGTTGGTTCTCCATGTTGCCACATGCCAAACCCAGATGCTGAATTGCCGATATGATAGATCTTGCAGCGTCCACATGCAGTTGACTCCAAGAAAATTGAGAAACAGGAATAATAGTTTGGAGGAATTTTAGGTCTTGTTTGGTGTATAGGATTAAAGTGATTGGATAATTCATTAAATTCAATGCATATTAAGAGAACGAAATTAATGTCACTTTAACATTTTGTTCAAATTGAAAGTTGAAAAATGATTAATTATGAATAAACTTATCTCTTATGCGAAGGATAAATTTCTTCACGAGTACTCGATTTTCTACTTTCAACTTGTACAATTAAAAACTTGACATATATTTGTTCATTCAAGAATACCTAACGTTTTACATCCCGACCAGGGCTCCACCACATCCTGAGCTCGGCTCCGTCGTAGCACGATATTGTCTGATTTGGGCCCCGACCACGCCCTCACGGTTTTGTTTCTAGGAACTCATGCGAGCAAAACTTCCTAGTGGGTCACCCACCCTAGGAATGCTCTGGCCCATTCTCGCTTAACTTCGGAGTTCCTACGGAATCCGAAGCCAGTGAGCTCCCAAAAGACCTAATGCTAAAGGAGGTGGGCATGTACATATAAGGCATAGAGGATCCACTCCCATGGGCGATGTGGGATCTAACAATCCACCCCCCTTAGGGGCCCAACGTCCTCGTTGGCATACTTCCGGCCAGGGTTTGGCTCTGATACCAAATTGTTACATCCCGACCCGGGCTCCACCACATCCCGGGCTCGGCTCCGCTGTAGCACGATATTGTTCGCGTTGGGCCCCGACCACGCCCTCACGGTTTTGTTTCTGGGAACTCACGCGAGCAGAACTTCCCAGTGGGTCACCCATCCTGGGAATGCTTTGGCCCATTCTCGCTTAACTTCGGAGTTCCTACGGAACCCGAAGCCAGTGAGCTGCAAAAAAAGCCTCGTGCTAAAGGAGGTGGGCATGTACATATAAGGCATAGAGGATCCACTCCCTTGGGCGATGTTGCTTAACTTCAGAGTTCTTACGAAACTCGAAGCCAGTGAGCTCCCAAAAGGCCTCGTGCTAAAATAGGTGGGCATGTACATATAAGGCATAGAGGATCCACTCCCTTGGGCGATGTTGCTTAACTTCAGAGTTCCTATGAAACTCGAAGCCAGTGAGCTCCCAAAAGGCCTCGTGCTAAAGGAGGTGGGCATGTACATATAAGGCATAGAGGATCCACTCCCCTAGGCGATGTGGGATCTAACAATCCACCCCCCTTAGGGGCCCAACGTCCTCGTCAGCACACTTCCGGCCAGGGATTGGCTCTGATACCAAATTGTCACATCCCAGATTGGCTCTGCCGTAGCAAGATATTGTCCGCTTTGGGCCACGCCCTCACGGTTTTGTTTCTGGGAACTCACGAGCAACTTCCTAGTGGGTCACCCATCCTGGGATTGCTCTAGCCCAAACTCGCTTAACTCCGGAGTTCTGATGGAATCCGAAGCCAATGAGCTCCCAAAAGGCCTCGTCCTAAAGGAGGTGGGCATTTACATATAAGGCATAAATGATCTACTCCCCTGAGCGATGTGGGATCTAACATAATGAGCTATACAATTAATTCTAAAACACCAACCTTTAACATTCAATAATGCAGTTGACAAAATCACTCTGTAGGGTAGATCCCTTTGGGTAATTGGAGCATTTATATAGGGAGGCAGATTGTCTACCCTTCTAGTTGTGGTGCTCTTCCATGCCCTCCTATTTGTGCGGTCACGGTTAAGCCACGTCAATATTTTATATTTTTATTATTTTTTGTCTTATTATCTCTATTAAAAAATTAATATAAAATGTTGACGTGACTTAACCATGACCGCACAAAATAGGAGGATATGGAAGGGCACCACAACTTGGAGGGCAGACAATCTGCCTCCTTTATATAGGGCCAGTTTTGACAAACTCGAGCTAGCACCTCCCACTCTTTTGTTCCTTTTCTGTTTCTTGTTGCAATAAGCATCAATTATGTGTTTCTGACGTGAAGCAATAAAGTATTTTTTTCATGATTCACTTGTCATTTTACTAAGGATTGATTCCAAACATTTTCACTAAAAACACTTTCAGCCGTTTTAAAAAACAGTTTCAAACCAGCCCTTAGTTTTATAATAAAAAAATGTGCTCTTGAACTAAATTGAATCAAACTATAATTATTTTGGCTCGCTTTAATTGTTCTTTCACAAGGAATCTTCTTACTCAGTTATCATTATTTCTTATTATGCCGCATCCCGCACATGGTACAAACTATGTAAACCAAAATATTAACGGCATGTTTGGTATCCCTTTTTAATTCAATTTCTTGTTAGAAAAATGATGAATGTAGAATACTTATTAGTTTTAAAAACGAAAAATTTGATCCAAAAAAAAAATGACCAAACAACTCCTAAATTCTGAACCTGTTCAAGTTTGACAGATCTCACTCTCATAATGTCACTTGGTACTACTATTTAGTGATATTCCTCTTCACTCTTAAGTGATAAGTCTTATTAAGGTCGAATCTTGTAAATGACAATTCAAAACCAATTTATTTCCTCATCCCTTAATGTAAATATATTTGTATAAAAAAAGTAAGAGTATATAGATTTATTTTTGAAAAGGACCTAAATTTCACACATCGCTTTTAACCTTTAACATAATCCTTGTTTATTTTTTGTTATTGAATTAAATAAAGGGTCTTTTTTTTTGTTAACAAACGATATTATCTACGCGAAATGGGAGGGGAATGGACTTAGCCTCACAATGGGCTAGCAATAATGTAGTTCAAATATGCCTTTGGCGAGTATTGAACCTAAGACCTCTCACTTACAAGTGAAGAGGAATACTACTAGACCGTAATACTAAGTGGCAAATAAAGGGTCATTTAGATCCAAGTCCGAAAAGCTTGAGTTGTTTTCAAAATGAGTCTAGTTCTTATTATGCCTGTTTGGCCCCTATAGTAAAAGTAAAATTATATTTAAATTCCTTAAGCTACCTACTTTCTAATAAAATAACATTTTAAAATTTTGTATATGTGGGATTGTGATTTTCCAGGGCTGGAGTAAGTCTGATCCAAATACAGTTATCTCAAAAGTCCGCTCATAGGCTCACCAGCTCTAAGCGAAACTATATCAAACGGAGTAGTGGTGCTACCATCACTCTATTCCATGGCACTAGGTGGAGTCCTAGTAACTCTGCTGGATGACTGTAACACCCCAACCCGAAAGTTTTATTTCGGAAACTAATTTCAGTGATAGGCCAAAATTAAACTCTTGTTTAACTAACTACTGTTAATCACAATTCTTTAATAAATTTCTTAATCACTCACAAAATCTATTACCAAAATTTACTTACCAAAAACATAAGGTTAAATTTTCAAATTAATCACCAAATCTCTTTTCTTAAAACAAACTCCCAACAAAAGATTAATCTCGATTATTTAAGGCTGCATCTAACCCCTGTTAGACTGCCTACATACCCTTGAGCGAGATCAAGCCTCTCGTAGTTCACCATTCATTCTTTTATCCAATTCTGAAAATATTCTAGTAACGAGAATATTCAACATTAGCTTTCATAATCGAATCACATCAATTGGGTACCAATTACGAACTTAAAATATCAAAATTTGCATGGAAAGGCAGCGTTGGCCCACTAGCCACGCGCTGCCGCCGGTGGCGAATTCTGACGAACGGAAACCCAATTTTTTGACTAACTCTAAAAATTATCAAATTTTACAGGAATGAAGATCTCGATGAGTGGAGCAAGTTTCATACTTGTGACCAAGGCCAATTTGGCCAGGAAAAATCCCAATTTCCCTCAAACCCACCGGAAACCCTAAAAAGGGTGGCCTTCAATTCGACTTCTCCAGTGCTCCACCGCACCAACCAAGGTTTGGGACTTGCTCCTGGGTTCAATAGGAGTCGACCCATGGTGGTGGTCAACGAAATTTGCTTCAGGATCGGCGGAATTGCCGTCGTGTATATCGAAAACCCTACGAGCTCGTTCTCTGTGAAACGGGAACCAAAACCCATGAAATTTGGGTGGAGATTGTAAACACGAATATTCCTGCAATGTATAAGAAAAAAACACGTGTATAAAATAATATTTTGTATTAATTTTGGGGTTACAATCTCTTTTACAATTTGATCCTCTGATTCTGTCGTCATAAGGTGTAGATCTGTGAATGGGCTGTTGATCTAAAGGGTTGTCGGGGCTTGGTCTAGGGATGAACAGTGGTGCAGATTTGTTGATGTTGTTGATCCAAAGGGCCGTCGGGGCTTGGTCTAGAGATTCAATAAAGTCCTATTGATCCAAGGCATTACCTAAATATTGATAGCGAGCTAGGTGGACAAGCAAGCTTATGGCAGCATGTACAATGAGATCACTTGAGTGAAACACATTAACCAAAACTTATGTGTGAATGAGCGTATGTCTTGTGAGAAGCTCACATGTTTGCATATGATGATTTAAGGGAGCTTGGAATTGCATTGACATGACTAGCTCACTGATAGGAGCATATTTATGCTACTTTGTTATCTTATTTCTCTATGTTTTACTTAGTTAATTCCCATTCATTTTATTTCATGTCCAGGGGCCAAAATTCTCCAATGAAGGTTAAGTGTGCAGAAATGAGCTGTTTTGTTCTTGATTGGATGACAAGTGTAGACAACACTCTGGATAGCCATTTTGGAGTCTAAATGCTGTTAAATATCTGTAGAAAGCTGGAGGATGAAAGGATGAGAGTGATTGATACAAGTGGAAGTTGTCACATGCAAAGTTGTTACATGCTCGAATTATGAGTTCTTATTCGTCAGTCAAGTTCCAGGCATTAAACCGCCAATGTAGACAGCTCAGATCAAGACGAAGTCTTCATGAAATTTGTTTCAAATCATGTCTACATTAACATATCCAAATTTGGTAGCCATCTAAGCTCTGTAACCTTCCCAACTCATCTCGAACTAACAGTTGTCCAGATTCGCTATTTTTGGTCATCAGTCAGGTTGGAGAGTCTAAAACGTCAAGATAACTTGCTCCAATGACAACGACTTCTTCATGAAAGATATTCCAAAATGTGTCTACATTAACATATTCAAATTTGGTAAAAATATATTCAAAGAAGTGGCCAAGGTGATCAAATAACTGAGATCTATTTAAAGTACTTTTCTGGCTGGCCAAGTTGGAGATGCATTGGTCTAACCAGGTTGTAGCTATCACAAGCGTGTTGTTGCTGTCCATATACCTGGAATTAGCTGTAATTATAGTTCCTTGGATGAGAATTAAACATGTGGAAAGAGCCAAAAAGAAGAAGGTTGAATCTTCAATCACAATTAAAGGTGCAAGCTGGACATTGGACTGAAGGAAGAAAAGTTTGACCTGCAAGCTGCTACTTGGACGAATTTCTACCCAGCCTTATTCTCATTTCCTCTATAAAAGCAGGGTAGCTGCAGCAAGGAGAGAATGTTATTTTTAGGTGTATTTTTGTGTTTGTAGTTTTAGAGTGCAAGAAACATAGGTTTAGACAGATTTAAGGGAAGGAAAAAGCCTAGCCTTGGCTTTCCTTCACTTACATCTGTTTTCTTGTAATCTTTTTTTTTTTTTTTTTTTATGTCAATTCAATATGCTAGGTTCTATGCCTAGCTAATTTTCTACAGCTAGGGGCTGTTTGAAGCCACAAACATGTTTAATTATATGCAATGAATTCAGTTTGCATTCCTTTTGATTCCTGATTGAAGTTTTGTTTCACTGAACGTAATAGCATGATTTCTATCTTGTTTGTTTAGGTGTACAACTAGATAAGCATGCTAGGACTCTAATGTTAGTATTATATGTCTAATACGTAATCGTTATGCATATATACATCAAGTAGCAACTGTTAATGGTCTTAACATGTGAAACAAGCTCTAGGTGGAGCAAGACTGCTCCAGTACTTGTGAAACCTTGTATTGTCTCAGACCCTTTTTCATGTGTATTGATTCTAACTTGTTAAATCTTGCGAGCTTATGTCTTGATTTCATGTTTATAAATGGATTAAGTGTCGAGCTTGTGTATACTTAACAATTAACTAAGAAAAGGGTAATAAACTAGTTTGATCTTGTCAATTAGTTTGGGATGATTTCAATTGGCTTTAAAAGGAATGTAATCTGGATGTTGCATGTAATTGAATGTGTTTAGTGGTGGATAATATATTCCTAGTTACTTCTCTTCTTAGTTTCTTCAAAAACACTCAAAACCCCCCTGTCACACTTTCATTCTAAGTTACTATTTTATTGTTGTTTTCTTTCATTCTAAGTTTGTTCTTTTGAATGTTTTAGAGAATTCGGTTAACAATTTTCAACAATCCTCTGCGGGAAAGACCCTTGCTTCAATCTATACTACATAACAACTTAATAGTGCAAGGTTAATTGTCTGTCTACTTTAGGCAGATCACTCACATATGACATTTCAAGGTTTTGTTTGAAGGAAATTTGGCTAACAATTGGATGATGTTTTGAGCTCTTATTGCTTTGTTCTTGGCTGTTTGTTTCATGGTTGGCACTTATCTCTGAGATCAAAATTGAGAAGTTTGCTACTAAGTTGTTGAGTCAAGTCTTAGTTGAGTAGTTTTGTTTTGCTAGAGGACTAGAAAAAATGTAAGTTTGGGGGTATTTTGATGAACCAATATTTATACTATATATTTCCCCCTTTTATATTTCTTTTCTTGTCTAGTTTAGTTGGAAGTTTTAAGTTTGTGTGATAGTTTTGCCATTTTTGTGTTTCTAGGAGTAGCAGGATCAAGTTTGGTGAAAAAGTATGCAAATGGTGAAATTTTTTAGTGATTCTAGTTGGAGCTAATTAACAAGAGATTGAAGTTGATTCCCAGCCAATTGTTCCCAGTTTAAGAATGAAGAAAGCAGACGTTTCGAGCTTTCTAAGGACATCTCATTCATTGAAATCTAAGGACTTTTGGTCTACCAAGCGTTATGGCCAATTCTGCCCACTCTAGCTAATAAAATAAGAAAGTAAATGCACCTTGAGCTTTGCTTTGTCATCAATACTCGACAGAAAATTGGGTTTTAATTCCACTCATTAGCCTTTGGAGCAAAGGAAAAGCCCAGAGGAAAAAGTGGAGAGCACAACTGCCCACTCCATTAACTAATCAAATCAGGCAACGCACGGCAACAGGGGAGTGGGTAGAAGACGAATAGATGGATGAGAGTTTTCTACAGAGAGTGCAGAGCACGGAAGAGAAATGGAGAGACAGGGGGAGCAGAGAGTGAATAGAGCAGCAGAAAAGTAGGGAATTGCAGAGAGCAACGGGGAAGAAATCAGAAGGGGTGCCGCAGCTCCAAAATTGGAAGAGAAGAAGAAGCATGCTCCTCTCTTTAAGGAGAAGATGATCAGAGAACTCCTCTTGTAAAAAAAGGGTTGTTTTCTTTCTTTGCTTTTGAATGGATAATTCCTTATGTATTAAAACAAGTATGTGTAACTAATTTCCATTTTGCTAGAGTGAGGCCATGAACCTCAACATGATTACGTAGATTTCTCTTTCAATTGCTTAATTGTTGTTACATGCTTGCTTTGATATTTTCAATCACTAAATTAAACTATCTATGTGCCTTAATGCTTGATCACCATTAGGATGGTTAGAAAAGTCATTGGATGCAATTTTGAACGAATGTCATGTTAAAATTGGTTATGCTTCTTGTAATTGAGGATTGTAATTTCTCCTAAGGTAAATATCATACTTTTAGGGATTACATGGTTTAACAAAAGGATTTTCACCAAGATTAATGAATCACTCATGTTTATATTTAATCCAAATGTCATGGATAAATTGCATGTAGTGGTATGCGTTTTAGCTTGAATGTCACAAGTAAAGAATACACAAGGAAAACCCAACCTTCAAAGCAATCGTGTTTTCGATTACTTAAGCAATTGGAAGAGCTACATAGGAATGTTGTTGGTAAAGGTTGAACTCTAGCGCCTTGTCAATCTAATTTTCTTCAATTATTTGTATTATCTTGAGTTTCTATATTTACATTGTTTTGTTTAGTTGGATCACTATTCCTATAAGCCAATTCCCATTTTAGATATTTGTTTAAGTCACGTACAGTAGTATTTAGTTTCATCGAATTAGTGTAGTTCTTAGAGTTAACTAAGTTAAATACACAAAAACGCGTAAATTGTTTATATCAGTCCCTGAAGAGATCGACCTTGCTTGAGCCATTCTATACTACAAACACTTGTTCTCTTGCAAGAATTTTCTATGGTTTAACCCTTATTTTACAAGTGGTAAAATTGCCATCAGGAGGGTTTTTTGGATTCCTCCAAAGGTTGATTTTCCATAGGCTTAATCTTGAACTGGGCTGGAGGGCTTTTTTTTCTGCCAGACTTTCTCCAAAGGTCTGAATTTACTCCTTTTATCTGGAGCTGAATTTGATTCAAGGGTGGTGGACACTTGATCTTTATTCGGACTTGTGATTCCTTCAAGGGTCGTCGAGGCTTGTTCTTGAATGAAATGGGACCATGAGCAACTTTACCTGGCAAGTGAGATTTGGTTTTGTTGGGAATGAATCAGCACGTGCAGTTGTTGCGTTTGTTGATTATCCACAAACTTGATGTTTCATTGTTACTCATCTTATCTGTTCTCCAGGCAGATGTGGTATCTTCTCTAGAAGTACATCAGCAGTTGAAGGTGAGTACTCGAGAGCAATGCTAGGTAAGCAATCAGGGAAGGGGTTCCAGGCAGTCAGTTCCTGACTGGAAGCTTGATTCCAAGTGCCGACTGATTGTTCTTCTTCTCATTATCCTGCAAGTAAGAACAAGGACAAAGAAAAAGACATGGAGAAAGCATGATATGAGATACTTTTGTGGTGATTTAACGGCGTTGCACGACAAGGCTTTGCTCTTTGACGACGGTTCTAGCGAAAGGCTGTTGAAGCTTCTCGAGCTTTTTGATTAGAGTAACGACAACGGGCGAGGATTTGACTTAGACTCCTCCGTCTAGATTATGCAGTTCTGCAAGGAAGGGCGTCGTGCTATAGTGATTTGTTCCAGCTCATCGTGCCGCATTCTTCTCTGCTTGTTTCTTTTGTATAGCAGAAGTGGTGCGCAACCTTTTGCATTTGAATGGTCATTCAGAGAATCATAGCAACTCATCCATGCTTGGTAGCTTCAGTGTAAAGAGCCAATATCATATCAAATGTTTTGAGGTATTTGCTAAGGAAATTCGAGACCTAACAACAGCTGAAGATGAGTATCTGAAAGCAACGCAAGGTAAGCAACTAGGCAAAGGTTCCGGGCAATCAGTTCCAGATCGGAAGTTTGATTTCAGGTTCCGACTAATTGCTTTCTTTCTCCTTGTCTTGCAGGCAAGAGCAAGGGCAAAGTAAAGGACAGGGAGATTGCATGATATGAGATACTCTTGCTCTCAGCCCTAATGATATGAGATACTTTTGCTCTTGAACGAAAAAGTATAAGATTTTGATGCTGGTGTAAACCATTTCGATCGAAAGGGGTTTCTTGCTGAGGAAATGAGTTGATCATTTTGAGTGACTTGATTCAAGAGGTATTCTCGGAGGGGAAGGAAAACTGAGTATGTTGAAAGGTTTGGTTGTAGATGCATTCTTGGCAAGGAAGAAGAGTCAGGCGTTTTGGATGTGTGCCTTGCCAAAAAGGATGAAGGTCAACATATATAGGGATTTCCCAATAGCAGGTAGTGATGCGAATGCGGCCTTATTACCCACGCTTGTCGGCAACAACGTTGTAGTTGGAATAGTGAAATTCACGCATTTTCAACTCTGTCAGTGATCTTTGACAAAGTTGCACGTGATATCCGAAAAGCTGAGATTGCGTCTGAAAAGTGTTGACGGACTTTGTGCAGGAAAATCTGGCTTTTGAAATTCGAAGAGTGGTGTCTCTTCGATTTTTGAACAGAAGGTTGTGTTACCTCTCCTTTTATAGAGGTATCGATTGTATTCAAAATGCACTCTTTGAAGATTGCCCGCCTGTGAAAATTGTCTCTGCTGTATTTTTGAGATTTTACTCTATCCAACCTTTTTTTTTATCATTGCTGAAAATGGCTTACCCATCTAACATTTGCTTAGATTTGAGTCTCAAGAGTGATACAGACGAGTCGTGTCAGGATAATATATGGCACATGTCCTTCTTATCTTCTAATGACCTTCTTACAGTTGGAGACTCTGTGATTAAGGATGAAATAACGGCTACAGTAGTAGCTAGGAACCTCCTCATTTCTAGAGATAATAGGTTACTTTCAAGACGGTCCGATGAATTGGTTGTCCAATACTCCCTGGCTCTTAGTGTTCAGTGTGCAGGCTCTGTGTCCAATATGGGCCAACCCTTACTTGCTCGAACTCGCCAAGTCGAATCATTGACGGTCGAGGTGGCAAACCTTAGATGAGAGATCAGACAGCTCAAGCATGAGAATAGAGAGTTGCACATGCTTGCAAATAATTATTCAACAAGCATGAAGAGAAAACTTGATCAGCTGCAGGAATCTGAAGGTCGGATTCAAAGTGACCATCAGAGGTTTGTGGCTGTATTCTAGAGGCATTTTTTGCGTTCGCCATCTGGAGTTCGACCAAGTATTGAGGCGTCACATGATCAATCTCCAGTGCCTCCTTCTTCTGGGGTTCTGCCAGGTGCTGAGGCTTCACATGAGCAACCTTTGGGAAGGCTCTGTCTTTTTTTTTTCTTTTTTTGTGTGTAATTTCTCAGAGATATCAATAGACAGGCTTTATTTCATTCGGCGTATTGTGCTAAATACAATAGAGCATATATTTCAGTAAGATGTGGTACTTTTTTTTTTTTTCTGATTATATCTTCAAAATGCAGTGCACCATCCCATAACCTTTCTCCCCTTTTTTTTTCATAATTATTTTTTTAGATGGTGCCTGATGCACCATCCTCCCCTTTTTTTTCTACTTTTCAATTATTTTGTTGCCACCATCTCCCTTTTTTTTCCCTTTTTTTTTTTTGACTTTCCAATAGTAGCATGCAATTGTGAGTGACTTGAAGATGGCACTGCTGAGTTCCTCGGTGGGTGCTTGAATTTTCATAGGATACCATTTCTCTTTAGAAAAAATGTGAGCTCCACCTTTGAATTGGCATGCGGGAACTCACGTCAAATGTGTTGATGGGTCACTTTCAAACATGTACGTTTGTCCTGTAGCTTAATCCCACCTAGAACCCTTCACATGGTGCCGTGCACCATTCCTGAAACCTTATATATATATATATATATATATATATATATATATCCCTTCTTTTTTTTCTACTTTTCAATTATTTTGTTGCCACCATCCCCCTTTTTTTTCTTTTTGACTTTCCAATAGTAGCATGCAATTGTGAGTGGCTTGAAGATGGCACGGTTGAATTCCTCGATGGTTTTCTGGAGACCATTATTTGCACAGTCACCGCACTACAGTTGCCTATGGGGATCAGTTTCATTTGCTTCTCTAGAGACCGTTACATACATATATATATATATATGATTGCACCGTCGCTGCACAACCATTGCATAGCCACTGCATTGCTTGTTGCCTTGTCACCGTAACCTTGTCGGTCTTTCCGAGCCTATGTCATGCTTCTCTTGTGAAGGTCATCAACCATTATTGAGCCTTTCTCCATGTTATGCACGCCCTTCCTCCGTTAGCCCATTAACGCTCACCGAGCCCAATAACCTTCTATATTGAAGGCAACTGGATGAGCTCTTCGATTTCTTTAAGCTCTGGTCCTTCAACTTCACCACCCATCAATGGTGTCGACTGAGCAGTGGATGCAGCAGCCAATTGAAGCCTCAAAACAACAGCGAGCAGCAGTCGCGGCAAAGCGACATCGAGCAGCAAGCAGGCCATAAGACGAATGAGTGGAGTTTGTGGTGCGCGCAGAAGGTGTTGGAGTTTGCAGCTGGGTGTCGTCGTGGCGCAGCAACAACAGGGGCGGCGCTATGCTAGGGTGTTGATGACGGAGGATGTGTCGCAGCCCAACCCTTTGAAGGCACGATGGAGGAAAAAGAGAAGGCAGTCGTCAACAAATTCCTTTGTGAAACCTTTACCATGTGAGGCCTATTTGCTTTAAGCGAAGGACGGCTTCGATCTTTTGGGCCATATATATATATAAGGTGATTGTCCTATCACCGTATATATGTAAGGTGATTGTCACATCACCGTGTACATATATATATATATATAATATGTGTACCCCACTGATGGATTTCTTTGTTGTAATGCTAGAAATCTTTAATTTTGAGAAGACAGAGCATGGTGCCGGGACTCTCACAGAGCTTTCAGAGACGTGGTAGTTGATGGCAAAGTCAGCAGGACGTGGGCGTAACTGTGCTTTTTGGCTGCCTGGTGCTTGTTGCAGTGTGTCAGTTTTTACTGTGCGATGATGTGCAAAAGACTGCAGTAGGGTTTTGTTGTGTATTGTCTTTTGGTTATAGTTTTCCCTCAGTGGTGTGCTGCCGTGTGGTGCTATGCAAAAGACTGCAACGGGATTTTGCTGTTTAGTGCCTTTTGTCACATTTTTCCTTCGGTGGTGACGTTGTCGTGCACATTGACCTTGCTGCTTGCTGTGGGCTTTTTGCCGCTGCTGCTTGGAGTTTGTTGCAATGCGTCACTTTTTACCATGTGGTTCTGTGCAAAAGACCGCAACGGGGTTTCGCTTGTAGTGCCTTTTGGTCACAGTTTTCCCTCAGTGGTGACGTTGTCGTGCATATTGACCTTGTTGCTTGTTGTGGGTTTTTTGCTACTGCTGCTTGGAGCTTGTTCCTGTCGTCCATGATGTGGAGCACGACGTGGTCCGTGAGTAAGTGGGAGGGGAGATGGAAGTATCATGACTTCAAGGTGTTCTCTCGGAGCAGGAAGCTACACTTTCTCAGCATCAAGAAGAGATTTTACGCCTAGAGCGAGGGAAAGGTGTGACCACGGAAGTGCCCACCTTGTCTCCCACCAATGTAGAGACTTTGAAGACTTTGGAAGGCTTGCTTGAAGATCGTTGCCGTATTTTTTAGGGACAAAGCTTTCAAATGGTGTGTTCCATTTTTTTGTACAAGCCTTCTCTTTTTTCTTGCTCTTTTTGTAATAAGGCTTTGTAGCCAAATTCTTCCTTTAAAGAAATAAAGTATTCACATTTTGAATTTTCTCTTTATTCTTCAAAGTGTTTGTGTTTTTGTTGATGATGCGACTGTACTTGAAGTTTTGAAGTTTCAAGTTGCCTACGTACCCTCGATTAAGGAGGGATCAAGTCATGACGTAGTTCAAGTGAATGATGGATTTTTTTGTTTTGTTTTTCCGTACACAATTTATGCTTTTGCGGGCCAGGAGCATGTCTTCTTCTCAGGCATAGTACCGCTTCAAGAACTTGTTGTTTATAGGGCTAATCCTCAAGCCATCTTCTTCCACAATCTTGTAAGCACTGTTTGTGTAGACTTCTTGTACTACTGTTTAGGCCCAAAATATCAGGTTGGGTCGAATTAGAATTGTTCTCGGCCCATAAGGTTCTATTTGGAGGCTTGTGGTTTATTTAGCCCATGGGCCGAGATCGGCCAGGTCCTGTCAGGAAGAGTGTTGTTTGGATAAAGGTGAAGCAGGCAGAGTCCTACGGATAACATGAATCCTGATTCATTAAGGGGTCTCGGCAAGGATGAGGTTGACGAGATATAGAGATGTGTGCGGCATGATAAAGGCTAGGTTCAAAGTTCTGATTGAAGAAGGATTAATCGAGATAGTTTTAGATCAAAATACGGAGTCCTAATCCAAGTATAACTTGATTGCAGAGACGCTCCTATAAATACAGAGGCAGTGGCACAATTCAAAGCCCTCTCCAACTCAACACACAAATCTGCCCTGCGCAAACCCTCGCTCTACGCGAAACCTCTCAACAACCTTGAGATTTTTATTTTCCTTTTAGCCAACACATCTTCAGTTTGGATAAACAACATTGTGAAGGCAACCGGTGATACCTTCAGTTTGGATAAACAGCACTATCGCCGTAGAATCAGCCTACCGCAGAGCACCTTCAGTTTGGATAAACAGCACTGCGAAGAGGCCGACTGGTTACCTATCCAAGTCTCGGTCGAGAAGGATTTTCGAATCCTTCTCGGCGAAGTGAGGTGTTACCAGGTTACTACATTCGGCACATTGACAGCCGAATTTGATATTGAACTTAGCAAATTAGCAGCCTTGTCTTCAAGCTCTAGAACCCGAAGGCCGAGAATTGTTCCTTCCTCGGCCGCAGTCGTAAGATCAAGAAGTCAGCAGCGCGACCAACGCAACATCAACAAATTTTACTCCTCGGTCGAGCTCGGCCGACGAGTTGGCACGCCCCGCACACAACCGAAGGACGTAGTTAGTTTATTAGTTACTCGGCCTGCGCGCCACGTAGGTTTGGTCGTTTTTAGGGTCAACATTTTGGCACGCCCAGTGGGACCCAGTGCTAAAACTACGAAGTTCACATGATAGATCAAGATGTCGATCCGGCTCCATTTACCCAATTGTACGAGTTCCTAAAGGAATTGAAAAAACACAATGAGGAAAGTAAAAGATCTTTGGAAGTGGAAAAAGTTCTTCGTGGCCATAAAGAGATGCTAAAGTCATTCGCTTACATGTTGAGAATAAAAGCTCCTGTTACCCTGCAAGAGCAATGGGTAAACGAAGACAAGGCTCGGTTTAATGCCTGGCTAGATGACGATCGTTTTCCTTACATTTCTGATTATAGATCAATTCCATTTGAAAAATGGTTAAGTCCACAGGCCGGGGGGCAATTTTTCGCTCCGGCCACAAACAACATTCGGCCTAAGAAAATTGTCGAGACGGCCGAAGAAGAACCTAGGCCACCTGTTTTGTCGGTCGAGACTGAAAGTTTGGTAGGCCTAGAAGAAAATGTTCAAGTTTCTGAGTTAAAAATTGACTCAGAAAATGATTTGTCAGAGTGTTCCAATGACGAACAAGACCGATATACGACTTCAATGGTCTTAGACGCCAAAGCAATGCCAATCGATATGATTATTGGCGATAAAGCCGATATGGAGAAATCCCGTTCGGCTCAGTTGTTCGAGTTAAAAGCCGAAATTATGCCTGGGGGGCATAATAATTGTTCAACACATTCGGCAACTGAAAGTGAAAAATATTTCGTCAAGTCAAAAATATTTGAAGAAAATTCTTTATTCGGCCTAGGATCTCGGCTTGGAATAAAGCATCGTTGGCCTCCTCGTCTTTATTAGTTCGGCCACTTTTGCTTTATTTTGTTAAAAAAATATTTTCTTAATCATCTGGCTAATTAAGCTGATGCATAAGAAAATAGGGGGGCAATACCTTCGGCTGTCTAGGCTGAGAGAATTAGGAGGATGCTATGGTGGACATAGCGTTGGTCGAATAAGAAGAGGCGTTGGCCGCGTTGGCCGCCCGAATAAGAAGAGGCGTTGGCCGCCAAAACAAAAAAAAAACAAAAAAAACAAAAAAAACAAAAAAAAAAAAAAAAGAAGGAAAAAAAACTTTCGGCCGCATAGGCCAAGAGTAGGCAAGTAAGGTGGTGTTGTCAGGCCGAGAATGACTAGTCAGTCTCATGTGTGTATATATATAGCTATATATAACCAATCGGTCATGTAAAGCTAATATATATATATATAGCTAATGATGAGTTTCCTCGGCCATTTCAAGACGTTCCTCGACCAGCGCATGTTCCTCGGCCGCTCTTATTAGTTGTGTATATGTGTGTGTGTGTGTGTGTGTGTGTGTGTGTGTGTGTGTGTGTGTGTGTGTGTGTGTGTGTGTGTGTGTGTGTGTGTGTGTGTGTGTGTGTGTGTGTGTGTGTGTGTGTGTGTGTGTGTGTGTGTATATCTATACACACATGTGCCAATTTTTGCCTACACATGCTAGCCAAGGTGGTTGGTCAATAACAGATGTTGTGGAAATTGCCGAACTGGGCATGAGGCTATTCATTTGTAAGCCTCGCCGAAGAAGAATATTTGATGCGTTGCTGCTTGCCTAATTCAACAAGACCAAGTGGTAGATTTCGGCGGTTTCGACGGTTAAATTATTCTTAGTTTCGCCGAGAGTGAGTATATATAAAGAGCTACTTGGTGAAGCCTGATACTTGGTGCAGAAGAGGAGGAAGGGAAAGAATCATCATTTTGTGTTCTCAGTTTATCAGAATATCAATGGTAAAAGAAAAACATGGGGTATTGGGTGATAGGCCACCCATTTGTGGTAGGCCAAGTCGCTACAGTTCAGTTGATATCAAGGACGTGCTCTCAATGATCGAGGTTATTGGTCGAGCTCGACCATGGTATAGTTTGGCAAAGCAAATCCTGTCGAATTGGAGTCTCGGCAAAAAAGTATGGCATGTAGAAATTAATCATGGTATGCAAAGACTTAGTGATGATAGTTCATTTGGTATTTGGGTGTGATTATTGCCGAGAGAGATGTTATTAATGGCAGTTCTTCAACTGGTGTATAGTCATTCGGCGACTGTACTCAGCCAGTTATTGATGTGACTTCGACTGGCTGTAAACTTCAAGCAGTTTGTTTTGTTGGTTCTTAGCGGTTACGGCTTGGTTTTGCCGAATCAATATGTATTCGGTGGAGTTATTTGGCAACTGCAAAAATTCACATGCAAGTGTAAGTTTCCTTAACCATTCGGCTTACTGGCTGAAGCTTAAGGAAACTGGGGGGCAATGTTTAGGCCCAAAATATCAGGTTGGGCCGAATTAGAATTGTTCTCGGCCCATAAGGTTCTGTTTGGAGGCGCGTGGTTTATTTAGCCCATGGGCCGAGATCAGCCAGGTCCTGTCAAGAAGAGTCCTACGAATAACATGAATCCTGATTCATTAAGGGGTCTCGGCAAGGATGAGGTTGACGAGATATGGAGATGTGTGCGGCATGATAAAGGCTAGGTTCAAAGTCCTGATTGAAGAAGGATTAATCGAGATAGTTTTATATCAGAATACGGAGTCCTAATCCAAGTATAACTTGATTGCAGAGACGCTCCTATAAATACAGAGGCAGTGGCACAATTCAAAGCCCTCTCCAACTCAACACACAAATTTGCCCTGCGCAAACCCTCGTTCTACGTGAAATCTCTCAACAACCTTGAGATTTTTATTTTCCTTTTCGCCAACACATCTTCAGTTTGGATAAACAGCACTGTGAAGGCAACCAGTGATACCTTCAGTTTGGATAAACAGCACTATCGCCGTAGAATCAGCCGACCGCGGAGCACCTTCAGTTTGGATAAACAGCACTGCGAAGAGGCCGACTGGTTACCTATCCAAGTCTCGGTCTAGAAGGATTTTCGAATCCTTATTGGCAGAGGTCATCTCATTAGCCTTCTCGGCGAAGTGAGGTGTTACCAGGTTACTACATTCGGCACATTGACAGCTGAATTTGATATTGAACTTCGCAAATTAGCAGCCTTGTCTTCAAGCTCTAGAACCCGAAGGCCGAGAATTGTTCCTTCCTCGGCCGCAGTCGCAAGATCAAGAAGTCAGCAGCACGACCAACGCAACATCAACAAATTTTACTCCTCGGCCGAGCTCGGCCGGCGAGTTGGCACGCCCCGTACACAACCGAATGACGTAGTTAGCTTATTAGTTACTCAGCCTGCGCGCCACGTAGTTTTAGTAGTTTTTAGGGTCAACAACTACGTAAGGTCCATCCCACTTCGAGGTGAATTTGCTTCTCGTCTTGTGTGTCGTGATGATAGGCATACGCAAGTCATCCCAACGACCTTCTTCAAAAGGTTGCATAGAGTTTTGTTGAATGCTTCTACGAAGCCATTGGCTAGGGCATGATACATGGAAGACTTGAGCTGCTTGAACTTGTATTTCTCGCAGAATTTGTCCATGAGTCAGTTGGAGAACTGTTTTCCATTATCAGTGATGATGTAGAGAGGCACACCATATCGATTGATGATATGCTCCTTGATGAAACGGACGACAGTTTCCTTCTTGACTTCCCTCAAGGGTATGGCTTTAGCCCACTTGGAGAAGTAATATGTTGCAGCTAGGATGTAAGTTTCTCCTGTAAATGACTTTGGTGCGATTGGTCATACGACGTCTAATCCCCATGCATTGAACGGCCATGAAGCAACTGTAGGGTGTAATGGTTCAGGCGATTGATGTATGAAGTTAGCATGGAATTGGTAGGCTTGGCATCTTTTGGCGTCTTCCAGACAATCCTTCACCATTCTTGGCTAGTAGTAACCTATTCTTTTGAGCTGGAAATATAGCTTTGGCCTACACTGATACGCCCCGCATAGACCTGAGTGTGCTTCTTCCATGGCTTGATTAGCTTCTTCCTCACCTAGGCATCTCAGAAGTACTCCTTCAAAAGAATGTCGGTAGAGTGTTCCTTTGTAGTAGAGGAAGCGAGGTGCTCGTCTACGTATTTCAGAGTGGTGTCTAGTATCATCTGAAAGTCTTCCATGCTCCAAGTAGTCAATCAGCGACCGTCTCCACTCTTCAACGTCGACCGGAAATACTAAGATGACGTTTGTATCATCTAGTAGCATTTCAGTGACAAGCGGAACCACCCATCTTTGGCAAATTGGCACGTCTGCAGCTTCGTCTTCTCCTAGTGTTATACTCAAGGCTAGGTTGGCGAGAGCTTCTGCCATTTGATTTTCTTTTCTTGGTATATGTTCTAGTGTCATGGCCTCAAACTTTTGTAGCAGTTGAGTTGCTAGCTAGAAGTATGGGATGAGATCATCTTTCCTCACCTCATATTCAGTTAAGAGCTGATTGATTATGAGCTTAGAGTTGCCATATACCTCAAGGGCTGTGATTTCCATGTTGATTGCCATTTAGAGCCCGATGATTTCCATGTTGATCTCCATTTCCATGATTGATTATGAGCTTGGAGTCGCCATCTACCTCAAGGGCTGCTTGGTACTCAGGGATATTGTTGGAGCATAGTTCGCTTAGTTGGAAGGAATAAGGTAGTATTTGCCTTTGTGGCAACATGAATACTACCATTTCCCCCGCTCTGTTTGCTCGTGCGGATCTATCGAAGAACATCGTCTATGTCGAGAATATGTTGATGTAGAACACCTCCTCGTCAGGCAAGTGTTCTGAGATTTTCCAATCGGCTAGGATTGGATGATCAGCAAGGAAGTCTGCTAGCATTTGTCCCTTGACGGCTTTAGCTTGGACGTAGATGATCTCATATTGATTAAGAAGCAACGCCTATTTAGCTAGTCGCCCTGTCAAAACTGGTTTGGACATGACGTATTTGACCGGGTCAACTTTAGCAACCAAGTGGATGGTGTAAGCATGCATGTAATGTCTGAGCTTCTGAATGGCAAACACCAAGGCAAGGCACATCTTTTCTATCAGCGAGTAGTTCAACTCAATGCCGGTGAGAGTTCGACTAAGGTAGTAAAGCGCTCCTTCTTTCTGGGATTAATTTTCTTGTGCCAAGAATGCTTCTACTAAACTTTCCTGAACGGCGATGTACATTATGAATGGCTTCCTGACCACAGGCGTCCCTAGGATAGGTGGACTTGATAAATACATTTTTATGCCTTCAAAGGCATTGTGGCATGCTTCGTCCCATACGAACGAAACATCATTCTTCATGAGTTGACTGAACGGTTGACAATGCCCTGCCAGGTTAGAGATAAAGGGTCTGATGAAGGCTAGTCGTCCTTGTAGACTTTTCAGCTCGTGTAGGTTTCTTGGCTCAGCCATGCTTTGAATGGCCTTGATCTTTGATTGGTCCACTTCGATGCCATGGTGCTTAACAATGAAGCCAAGGAACTTTCCAGAAGTAACGCCAAATGCACACTTCAACGGGTTCATCTTAAGGTTGTATTTTCGAAGCCTTTTGAACACTATTCGCAAATCCTTCAAGTGATCTGATCTCTTTTTTGTCTTGACCACCACATCATCTACGTAACATTCTACGTTTTTGTGTAGCATGTCATTGAAGATTTTCTGCATTGCGCGTTGATATGTAGCTCCAACGTTCTTCAGACCAAAAGGCATCACCTTGTAGCAGTAAATACCTTTTGGAGTACGGAAGGCTGTTAGTTCCTCATCTTTGAGAGCCATGCGAATTTGATTGTATCCAGAGGAGGCGTCCATGAATAACAGTGCCTCATGGCCAATGATTGCATCCACCATGATTTCGACGATTGGCAAGGGAAAGTCGTCATTCGGGTAAGCATCATTGAAGTCTCGGAAGTCTATGCAAACACGTATTTGTCCATATTTCTTAAGGACAATGACGATGTTGGAGATCCACTTGGGGTATTGCACTTCTCAAATGAAGCCTGGTTCGATGAACTTGTCAATCTCGGCCTCAATTTGTAGGATGAGCTCATATCTATAACATCTTAGAGTTTGCTTTACCGGTCACGATCCAGGCTTGACTGCAAGATGATGCACAACGATGATAGGGTCAAGGCCGGGCATTTCCTTTTAGTACAAGCAAAGATGTCTCTATACTCTAATAGCAGTTGGTAGTACTCTTCTATCTTGTCCGCACTTAGCAGTGCACTTATGAAGATAGGTTTCGGCTCCTCTTTTATGCCTAAGTTGAGCTCCTTGAGATCATCAACCGTGGTTTGCTCCCCACCCTTAAGCTGTGGTGGTGCAGCAGTGACATCTTCCTCGGAGATTTCATATTCTTTACCTTCTTGGATCGTGATGTGGAAGATGTCTTGGACCTCCTCTTCAGTGCCGTCATCTCCGCCTTGTTGGTGTGAAGATTAGCCAGTCTGGATGATGGTGGGCCTTCTCACTTTCAATGGTCCAATTATGTCAACCTCCAAGATTGCTTGGCGCTTTATCCTTGAAGGAATAGGGCTTCGAACATCATCTTTTTCTACCAGACCGTCGAGTTTTTCTTCCTTTGGAATTGTCTTTCTATTTTCGGAAGGCTTCTTGGTTTCTTCAAGTTTTTCCCAAGCCGACCGTCGCGGAGGAGAGCTAGCCATGTTGCTTTGTTTCTTAGGTTTTGACAACCTTTCAAAAACAAAGTTTTGGGATGTTGGCGTGTTAAGCCTCTTGAAGACGGAGGTTCGGTCTTGACCACCAATGTGATTATGTGCCGAAATTCTGGGTCTTGACGATTCATCCTATCGAAGATTGACATCCGATGGGGGGTTCAGGCTCATCTTAATCTTGTTCAATGCTCACGCTGATGTGTTGAGCACTAGCGTTTTTCGCTTTGCTTGAAATCTTCACTGGTGCATTTGGTGTGAAGCCAAGTCCAGCTTTGTTGTTGTGCTCCTTCAACTTCTTTTAAGTCTCTATGAGGTCACGTTCTTTGTCGTTGACGATGTTTGAAATCTTTTCTCTAGGATTTGAAGAAGAAGCGAAGCTGTACCCAGCCTTCAACATGAGTTTGTAGGCGTTTGGATCAAAACCTTCTTCGGTCCTCTTGATTGGAAGAAAGCATGGTTCCACCCTCTTTGGCAGAGCTTTTATGAAGCCTTATGCTGGTCTTGCAACCTTAGCATCGCCTAGCTGTGTCAGAGGCAAAATTGCATTCGTCTTGAGTAACTTTACGTCATCTTTGTGCCGCTGTGTGTCAGCTTTGCTTACTCCAGTTTCGAATGGGGATTGACCATTCTTTCTTCTCAACATCAGGATGTATCGAAAGACGGGTGTGTTCGGTCCTTTTGAGGGCATCATACTCCCTTTGGTTGTTGCAGGTTTAGCAGGCTTATCATTATTTTTGCTCGAAGATGGCACGACTTTTCCTTCTTGCTTCTCGAGCGCAGCTTGCCACTCCTGCTTTTTAGGTGTTGCTTTGCCCATAGATTTGATCTCCTTTGGAAGAGCTTCGAGCACCAGCATCATGTCTTCCTTCATGTAGAAATTGGCGTCTGCGAAGTGTGATTCGACTTCGATGAATGGCTTGCTATCACCTTGGATCACCTTCACTTCTTCCCGGTAGAATTTTAAGCATTAGTGGAGGGTGGATGGCACTACTCCATTCTCGTGGATCCAAGGCCTTCCTAAGAGCAAGCTGTAAGAAGGTCTTGCATCAATCACGTGGAATATCGTGCTTAATTTGAGTTCAACAATGGTCATCTCCACTCGAATCATGTCCATCGCTCTTTGACCTCATTAGTTAAAACCCTGGATTAGCAGACGGCTTAGGGATAGTTCATCTACTTTGATACCGATTGTGGTCATTGTTGACTTTGGCATGATGTTTATGGCTGATCCATCATCCACAAGCATGCGATTGACTTTGTGCTCCCTTACGTACCCCGAGATGAAAAGATAACGGTTGTGAGGCTTTGATCCCAGTAGTAAATCTTCGTCAGTGAAGTTGATTATGTCATGGACGGCGCAACATATGGCATATTCATGTGGCCGAAGCTTCAAGCCTTCGTCCTTGCTTTCTTGTACCTCATGGTCGTTGGGACTCGCCAAGATCGCTATTAGTGATTTTCGCATCTCTTTGGGTAATCGTAATGCTTCCTCGATGCTAACGTGTGTCAACAGACCTTCTTTGGGGGTAAGGGTATTTTCTTCCTCGATAGCAATAGCTTTGCCTTTTGAGGATTCTTCCATCTTTATTTCGACCATGTGACATGCAGCGGTAATGCATTGTTGGAAGAAGTCCTTCAGGAAGTACTCATGCAAGGAGACGAAAATGCATGGCTCTTGCTCCATAGGTTCCCCAGCATATGTTGGCTTAGCAACTCTTATGTTTCTTTTGGGATTCCTCTTGTTGCGGCAGCGGTGCTTTCTCCCTTGTTCCCCCTTTGGCCTTGTGGCTTGTTGTCTTGGCTTCTTCGTCTTTTTGTAGGTCACCAATGTCCACCCTTCTTCATCATCGGTAAGTGCATCTTGGTCACTTTCCCCCATGAACGGTTATGCAGAAGGTACCATGTGACTTGAGCATTAGCAGGAATAGTTATGCATCATTTGGAGAGACACAGGATCGAAAGATCCAAACCCGATCGTAGTAGTGTGCGTTGCAGCCATGTCTTCTAGGTTGAGTTAGATTCGCCCTTATTGTGCCAGCTTCATGATGTGTTCTTTGAGGATGAAACACTCGCCAACATGATGACTTACGATACGATGGTACTTGCAGTATCTGGGATCGTTAACGCGACTCATCTTTTTGGGAAGCTTGCATTTAGGCAGCTCGATCACCTTCTTCTCTAACAGGTCATCTAGCATTGCGGCCATGTCAGAGTCCGGAAAAGGGTATGTCTTCTACTCCAATTCCCTCAAGGTGTTTTTGTACCTATCTTGGTTGTGAAAAGGCTCACCTCTCATTATCTCCTTTGCTTCGTTCTTGGAGGAGATTTTGACGGGTGCGGAGGAGGTCTTGGTAGAGGTAATTTTGATGGTAAAAGCTTCCTTAGCGGGCTTCTTTCCATGATTGTCCACCTTCGGGGCAAACACCTTATCCTTCTTGAAGTCGGTGATTGGCTCTTTTTTTCCATGATGGGCAATGCTCAACTCCATGTTGTGGGCGCGGGTGGCTAATTCCTCGAAGGTCCGCGGTTTGATGCCTTGAAGGATGTAGTGTAATCCTCATTGCATGCCTTGGACGCACATCTCGATCGAGGAGATCTCCGAGAGTCTGTCTTTGTAGTCGAGGCTTAGAGTGCGCCACCGGTTGATGCAGTCGACGACTGGCTCGTCCTTCCATTGCTTCGTATTTGTCAGCTCTAGCATACTTACAGTGCGGCAAGTGTTATAGAAGCGGTTCAAGAACTCCCGCTCCAATTGCTCCCAACTGTTGATGGATTCAGGCTCTAAGTCTGTGTACTAGTCGAATGCATTCCCCTTCAAAGAGCGGACAAACTGCTTCGCGAAGTAGTCTCCTTCCGTCCCTGTGTTGTTGCAAGTTTCGACGAAATGGGCGATGTGCTGCTTTAGGTTTCCCTTTCCATCAAACTGCATGAACTTTGGTGGTTGATAACCCATCGGCATCTTCAGGGCGTCAATCTTCTTGGAGTAGGGCTTCGAGTACAACACGGAGGTATGTGAGCGCCTTTCGTACTGCGCCTTGATGGTGTTGGCGATCATCTCATGCAGCTGCTGGATAGAGAAAGATCTCATTAGCGTCGCTGCTTGGTCTGGCTCCAGCTTCTCTTCGACTTTCTCCACTAGAGGCTTCTTCTTCGTTGGCTTCTCTTTTTAGTGGATCAACCTTTGGGTTGACTTTCACGCCGTGCTACGCCTCTAGTTGGTTGACAAATGTGGCGATTTGCAAGTCTTTCTCATCCACAGTCCGTGTGAGTTTTATGATCGCTTCATTCATTTAAGCCAGTTACTCCTCGATTGAAGTCGCTCTGGTGGTCATGACTTGCATGGATGTGCTGCTGCTTGAGTCGGTATCAGAAAACAGGGACTCGGAGTACTTCCTCGGGCTTTCTTCCCTTGGCGCCCTTAGCGAAGCTAGGGTGATCACAGGCTTGTGCCTTGGGTGCTCTTGTTCTTCCGGCAAAGTTGATGCAAGGGTGGAAGATGAGGCAGAAATAACTCTTGCCTTGCTTCGAGTTGATGCCCGAAGTGCCACCACTTGAAGCGAGGACACTCTTGTTCTTCGCTTTGGTTGCGGGAACAGCTTGAACCTTCCTTTATGCCATTTGTGCTTTTTTTTTTTTTTTGAGGATTTGAAGATGAAGATGAGAGGTAGAGATGGTCCCACTGGGCGTGCCAAATTTGTAAACATGAATATTCCTGCAATGAAAGAGATAAGAACACGTGTACAAAATAATATTTTGTATTAATTTGGGGTTACAATCTCTTTTACAATTTGATCCTCTGATTCTATCTTCGTAAGGTGTAGATCTATGAATGGGTTGTTGATCCAAAGGGTCATCGGGGCTTGGTTTAGGGATGAACAATGGTGCAGATTTGTTGATGTTGTTGATCCAAAGGGCCGTCGAGGTTTGATTTTAGGATGAACGAGGATGAAAGGATCTTCAAGGGCCTTCAGTTGTGTGGATTTCTTCAAGGGCCGTTAGGCTTGACCTTGATGAACGAGGATGAACGAATCTTCAAAGGCCTTTGGGATTGATCTTGATGAACAAGGATGAACGAATCTTCAAGGGCCTTCGGGGCTTGATCTTGATGAACAGTAGTATGGATTTCTTCAAGGATTTGACGAAGAACGAAGAGAGCTTTCTTGATCCTTCGAGATTCTTAGGACTTTGGGAGGTTGGATGGTTGAAAGCTTTAAAGTTTCATAGCTTCAAGGATTTGGGGAATTATCTTCCAATTTGGGAGTAGAGAAATGTATATGTGAATTGGTCCTTTGAAATGGATGAAATGGCCTTGTATTTATAGAATTTTTCAAGGCCTAATTTTGAATATAATATTCAGATGAAATAAATCATTTCTGTCAGGTGTTGATGCATGTCCTATTTGATGACTTTTCTGATTTTTTTTCAATTTTTCGTTGAGTCACACGACACGTGTAAAATTTATGTGACACGTAAATGTTGAAATTTTAATGCATTGGTCAACATTTATTTCACCGAAATTTTGATGTCTACAGAGATACAAGCTGGAAGGTCGCCGAGCTGTATGCAAGTGGTGGATCGAGGTGGTTCATCGGAAAAACACCATGAAAAGCGTTGGAAAAGATACGGAAAATCGGGTCTCGACTGTAAACGAGTTAGGGTCCGGTTTGGCTACACCTTCCTTCCCTCCTTTCTCTCCCTTCCCTTCCTTCTCATTGGTTAGTCCCCCTCCTCCTTTTTTCCGATTGGGCCTCACCTCTCCCTCATTTCTCTCTTCTCCTTTCCATCCCAACTGTCCACACCTCTTCTTCCTCCAATCTTGGCCACACACGTGGCTTCCCAAATTTTGCTCCAAAAATCTGGAGCCTTCTAGAAAATGATCAATTGACCATTTTGTCCTCGACTTTAAACGTTAATATCTCATTCGTTATAACTCTGTTTCACGAACAGTTTTCGCCTACACGCTCGTGGAATCGTCCTCTATCCAAATATGTCAAGAAATACGATAAAATATATGAGGATAAAATACATCCTTGTAAAATTACGTTTAGTCAACTAGGAGCATTTTCATCATTTTCACTTATCAATACATTTTACGACGTAAATTATAATAATTTCCGGTAATAAAATTTAAAAATTTCTCAATTAAATTTTTCATAACCATAAATCGATTTATTTTTCAATTTTCTCCACATATTCATAATTATGAATATCAACTCATATACTTAAATTTTTCAGGGTATTACAATGACCATGCTTATTCTGCAAGACACGCGATCTGATCCGGATATGAACACAATCAGATCCTATAAGTCTTTGAGTTCCTACAACCTAGGATTGGTGTGCCCCGTAAGTAATCACAACTCCTAAAAGGGTGCAATATCTAGGGTTCATCTATTGTAACGCAATCTAGCTATAGATGAAGTAAACAGAGAGATCATATTGTAGGATAATATTAATAATGACGACCACAGAACACATGTAAATTCACTTAATTAGATAAACTCATATGCTTCAAACACATATATCAATTAACAAAACAGAAAATAGAAAAAGGATTAATCTGGCATGTGATATCAAGAGAGGCGTGTTGTCACTGTCCTAAAGCCGTAGACGCCTCCCTACGTACCGGTTATAACCGCTATCTACAACTCCAAGATACAACCCTTGAATCTCACAGTGTCTAATCCATAAACATGATTATGGCAGACGGGGTGCCAAGTAGTGATCAATTGCCCATTGATGATGATTGATGAAGATAAATAGGAGGATAATACGAAATATATATAATAGGAAGAGAAAGGAAATCTTTTGAACGGATTTGTTCTGTTTGAGGAGTTCTTTATTTATAAAACTCTACACACCCCTTAATAAAAGGCATGACTTCTCTAATAGATATGACTCTTCATATTTATTTTTTTCAATAATAATAAATAAAGTTTTGAATCTTTAATAAATAAAATAAATAACCAACACATTTTCTACGGTAGAATTAAACTTATTAAGGTCTCAGACTAATTAGTTCAAATCCTACACTTATGGCATTTGTTCAACTATTTGTAGAATTATCATAAAGACAGGCCGAAGGCCCACTACCAACACTATCGATATTGTTCCGAACTTGGTAATTACCACCTGTACAATTCGACAGGTGTGATGTTTATCATAAAAGAGCTTGGTATTAGTTGGAATGAAGTTAGGATATCTGAACTCTTCTTTTATCAGGAATATGGTCTATGTAGGGTATTTCAACACGGCCCCTCATGTGGGACCTAATTAGTGGGTCACACGTGGGAGATCCACATATTGACAACCACGTGAAGCCAAAGGGACTCACCCTACACGCAGAGCCAAGGGACCAACCATCATCGTACCGGCCATTGGGACCCACCCATCACGTGGCAGTACTTGCCCGTTCCCCGACTCTAGTACCAAAAATTGAAAATAAAGAGTTTAGTATAAATTTAGAATTCTCAATTCTCACATACAACTTCAATACTTCATTCTTCTACATAAGAGGGTATTTATAAGATTACAAAAGAACAATACTAGAAAATAAATCATATCCCTAAAATACATCCTCCCCCCCCCCCCCCCAGGCGTCCTCAAACTCATGATGTGAATCATGAGTTTGCTAAGAAGGAAATCTTCATTGGTACGCGGAGACTAACGGCAATCTTTTCAAAAGCTCAGCAAATCACAATCCTTCAAAACTAACGCCTTTTTTTTTATTGCTTAACGCCAATCTTTTCGAAAGCCCAATTAGAACAAACGTCTCTTTTTGAAAGCCCAGTTGGAACTAATGCTAATCTTTTCGAAAGCCTAATTGGAACTAACGTCTTTTTTTGAAAGCCTGATAAATAAATATCTTGATATGTTCGAACCAACACCTCTTTTTTAAAGTTCAGTTGGAATAAACACTAATCTTTTCGAAAGCCCAATTGAAACTAACGCCACTTTTCAGAAGCCCCAACCAACAAATCTCTCTCTTTTTTTATATCTTTTTTCTCATTTTTTTTCATCCACCTTTTTTCTCTTCTTCAAACTCAAAACCAACTAAACTTACTAGAAAAATAAAATAAAACACAAAGACGCACATGATTAAGAAACGGATCCTACCACGACAAAAAATTTATTTATTTTTCTAATCTCTTCTCCAAGGCAACGAAACCATACTTTTTCTTCCCTTTTTTCTTCTTCATGGCAGCGAACATTTATTTTCTTTTATTTTCTTCTCAGATTCATGGCCTGTGGGTGCACGAAGCTACCAAAGATTGAACTCTGCTCTAATACCATGTAAAATTATCAAAGAGATGGGCCAAAGACCCACCACCAACAACACTAATGTTGTCCTGAACTTGATAATTATCACATGCACAATGTGTCAAGTGTTGAGGTTTTATCACCAAGGCCTCGGTATTAGTTAAGAGTAGGATTAGGATATTTAAACTCTTTTTTTCTCAGAGATACTATCGATATGGGATATTTCAACCCTATTAATTCTATAACTAAGGGATTATGTACATTTATGTATTTATACTAATTTATAAGTTTCGTTTAAAATAAAACAAACGGAAACAACTAACAAGCTTAAACAAGATTGTAAGAGAAGAGAAAAGGTATGAGTTATTTTTAAAAAGGGCGTTAAATTCACACTCCATTTTTAACCTCTGACACAATGTTATTTACTTTTTGTCATTGAATTAAATAAATCAAACGGAAACCATGAATAAGATTAAACAAGAATGTATAACAAGAAAAAAGGTATGGAATTATCGTTAACATCAAACACGAATCTTTTGCTCCTCCCATTGGTATCAAATTAAATGGTAGAAACTACTATCTAATGTAACCAAAAAGAGAGTATAGGTGACCACTTGAGCAACTATTTGTTTTCATTTTTATCTACACCATTGGTCCTACGGAGCAAAATGTTGCAATGTTGGCAAAATGTATCGAAACATTGAAGGTCGACAACTAAACGACCTGCAAATGTACTAAATCCATCCATCCCCTCCCCTCGCGTCACAGAGGCTAGGTTCATTCACATGTATAACAATATTTACTGGCATTTATGAAAAGGGAACGGGGGTGTAACTTCATTGGCATTATCATCTCATGTGTTTACGATTTTACTTCGCATTTTTATGATCAAATAAAAGTCTTTTTCGGTGAGATCAAGTGTTTTCGGGATAAAAGTAAAACAGTACAAGAGAGGAAAAGAGAAAGGGACAGGAGAAACGAAAGCCAAACCGGTATTTCCCTTTTATTCCACGAAAGGCAAGATCCCCTTACCAATAGAAGAAAGCACTTGTCTTCATACATTTGGAGGTGGCCAAATCTTCTCAAATAACTCCTCAACTCGATTTGCTTGATTAGCATAACCGTCCAGTCCGCTGGCAAGAAGTTCCACGGCTGCAGGTCCCACAGCTGATGCAAAGCTTAATTGATCCCACTTGATAAGCTGGACACAAGGAAAAGATTAGTTATTAAACGTAAAATGAAACGCACTTTGATAGTCTCTTCAAATTATATTTTCCACTGGAGAGGTCTATCAGGTTGAACCAGTAACAATTAGACAGACATCTAACTGATATAGATTAGTCTAAACCCTTTCCAGAACTTAAATTCTAAAAACAGAATCACTATTTGGTTGAGCCTTGAGGAATTATTCATGAAAGTATGAGAAACTTCTTATTCACGCTATAACAAAAAACACGTTCATGTGACCTGGTTTAAGCCTAAGCAATCCAATCGAAGAGAATAACCTCCTACGTGAAAGCAGAAAGCATGCGGCACACACACCAAGAGGAAGGGAACCAAGAAGTAGAAGCCAAAAACGTGAAGAGAATCACCAAACATAACACACACGTGATAATTCCTTCAACACCAAAGCAGAAGATTACTCACCACTTGGCACTTCTTGGGGTCCTGACATGTTCAAGGTCAAGTCTTGCCACCCTTGAATCAATTACGGGAGTATTCTTGTTAAAGAATAAACCGCCGAGGTTGTAGCTCAAAAATTATTTTTATGTACACGTTTCTGTCTGATTTGAAGCAAGAAAATCGTTTTGGCATGCCTGGTGGGACATCTCTAAACAATCCGCTAAGATCAATGGCTTCCCAAAAAAGTTGAGCCATTCCCGCAACCAAGGACAGGAACATGAGTGCTTCCACCACAAGCCTAGACTCTACCGGTGTTATCCTCAACTCAACATGTCAACTCCTCACCACTTCCACCTTAAGTCACAAAGCATGCACCAAAAGCATGGACCAGTCATCGATCTAGCTTTCTTGGGGGCAGATAAGCATGCCCTTGGAAAGAAGTGGATGAGTTCCCATGAAAATAAGAAGGGTTTAAAGAACTCAAGGGAGAGATCACTCTCACCACTTCCAGACAATGAATTAAACACAGGGTCATACCATGGATCACTTACTGATGACCAAATTAGTGAGTTTCCCATGATACCCTCGGTATCAATGGGAGGTTCAGATTCTATGGCTATGCAGTTTACGTTGACAGGAGTCATTTCTGTTGAAGAAGAACTGGCCAAGAAGAAGTATGTGATTGCCAAATTAGCAAATATGCTCAAGGAAAAAGACATACAGATCACCTCACTTAGGAAAAAGCTAGAATTGCAAAAAACTGGAGAATATAGTCAAGAACCAGAGAAGTGTGTCATGACTCTGAATACAGTGCTACATGACTCTGAAAAAGACATACAGATCACATCAAGAAACTAAACCTAGCAAGAAATTAAAGCTAAAGTTCGAGCCTGCCTCAACAGGTTCCTCATATGTCCAACAACTTCAAGACATGAATACAAACACCATTAGGGCTCTGTACGGGCCTCCCTCTCAAGATACTCTGATGTATACCATGCATTACACGAGAAGGATACATAGCTTGTGGTTTCCGATAGGACACCAGCCTCCAAAGTTCATGCAATTTTCAAGACATGAATACAAACACCATTAGGGCTCAGTACGGGGCTCCCTCTCAGGATACTCTGATGTATACCATGCATTACACGAGGAGGATGGATAGCTTGTGGTTTCCAATAGGACACCAGCCTCCAAAGTTCATTCAATTCGACGGAAATGGCAACCCAAAACAACATATTGCTCTAGGACAGAAGGTGACCTTCTTGTAAAACAATTTACGTGTTCCTTGGAAAGGAATGCATTCAACTGGTTGGAGCCCAAATCTAGATCCTGCTTCTATAGCACTCGTCGTACCACGATGGAGCTTGCGAATATGAAACAATGGGAGGATGAACTGGTCATGGATTACATCAAACGATGGTATTCGTTACGCATTAGTTCCAAACACGTGTTTTCTTAAGTGTCAGCAGTTGAGATGTGCATGCAAGGTATGCATTGGAGATTACTCTACATCCTCCAAGGGAATAAGCCCCAGACCTTTGAAGAGCTAGCCACTCGTGCTCATGACATGTAGTTGAGCATTGCCATCCATGGCGGGAAGAAATATTGTATCACCAACTTTTGAAAAGACAAGGTTTTCGGACATAAAATGGACAAATACACGAAGAAGCCTACCAAAGAAGCACTGACTATCAAATCAATAGAGTTGTGGACACAATTGTCCTTCTTCAAATCAAAACAACAACGCGTGACCAAAAATAATTTGTGAAATCCAACCTTTGTGGTTATTCTTTTGCAAGAAAACCAAGAGGAAGGGTACCAAGAAGTAGAAGCCAAAGAGAGAAAGAAGGGGGGAAATAAGAGAGAGAAGAACTTCATGAGGGAAAGAAGGAAAACTTAAAGCCAGAAAAGCCCTCTACCCAAACCAAACACAAAACACCCAAAAAGAAACCCCTTGTATTGTGTTCTTTATCAAGCTTACAGAGAATCACCAAGGACAACACACACATGCCAATTCCTCTCACCAAAGCCAAAGATTACTCCACTTTACACTTCTCATGGTCCCGACGGGAAATCAAGCCTCAAATTGAAGTAGGAAAATTGTGTCCACAATAGTGACATTCCTATATATGGGAAAGATGATGATGGTGGGTGTGCAGCCATACATTGGTGATTCTAGAGGTTCAGAGGAATTCCATGTCCGAGTTCAATGTATTTCTAGTAGTTATAATAACGTCCGAGCTGTGGAGCTTTGTTTCCAAAATGCAAGACTTTAAAACATTAAGATACTGCCATGGGTAACCATGCACTCTCATCACCAATTGGCAAGGTTTATTGAAACTAACCGCTCAAGAAGAAAAGAGGTTCAAACAAAATATTTAGTAGTTTTGCACACAGCATCCACTTCTCAAGGAAATAGAGTCACTCATAAGTTTACCACTACTTGTTTAACGGCATCCTTTTGCCTTTGTCACATGAAATAAGAGACTGATATTGAAATACCAACAGGCAGCAGCACTACACACAACACGCAGGTGAACCTATTAACCTGATTCACCTTTGCTTCACGTATATTATAGAGGAACCTTGTAAAATTCATTTCATTTCTTTGTGTACTACCCCCCAACCAACAATTTAGAATAAGAAACTCCTGATGCTGAATAAATAAACCGAGCACAGGAAGAAAGTTACCTCTTCTTCATTGAACTTGTAGGTGGCAGCAGTTTGTGGAGATAGCCTCCTGATGAAAGAGTACTTATCTTCAGGGGTAGTCACAGATTCTTTGAGTGATTGCAATACCTTCAGCGGTGCAATGATGTAGTCAACCCTGAACACATAACAGACAACATGAGCAGGAAGTTCATACCTTAATTTTTGTAAGAATTCGTAGCTATATAAAAAATACAAAATTAAAAGGTCACTGATATAAATTACCCCAAGAGACTGAATAGATCCTGCTTATTACGAACTGCTGCTGCCATCAACTTTGATTTATGCCCATTTTTGTGAATGTAGTTATATGCCTTTGTGACCTGCAAAACCAGAAGACATCTTATTATTATATAGGAACAGTTTTATACTCAATATCTTCCTATATCAAAGCTCCACTGTCACATGAGTAATTCATGGCATAGCCAGAAATTAAAGCATCTAGAAGACTTCAATCAGTGATGGGGGAAAGCGAGTCTGGGAACTAAGCTTCAGTTACTCAATATCTTGTGATTGAGCTACCATCAACCTGTTTCAATCAGTGATGGGCCGAAGACCTGCTAGCGAAGGAATGCATCCAACAGTGTTCTGTCTCATTGGTCTTTGAACAAATTCTTTAAGCTCATTACTAACTGGTTGTCAGATTTTGGGATATGAAACTTTAAATTGAAAAACAAAAACTACCAGTTTATATTTGGTAATCATATAGAGGTCAAAAATCAAAATTCATACTATAGTTTTTTTAAAATAAAATATAAAAAAAACCACAAGATGAGAACTTTCCAACTTACCAAGGCTAACCCAGGATCCTCCCCTCTTTTGAGAGCAGCTTCTATCTCAGGGTCACCAGAATGGTTGCGAGACCAATCCTGAATGATAAATTTGACCTTTAGAAACTTAGATAAACTGAAGTTGAACTTAAAAAAAATTCCATTATACAATGTCGCAGAACAGTACCCTAAGACGACCAACAAAAATCTGGATAACAGAAGCGCCAGCTTGGGCTGCAGCTGCAGCTTGAGCAAAGCTGAAGAAAAATGACCAAACCATCAACAAACACAAGAATTATAATTGAATTCATCTTAGAAGGCCATGGTGTGGTGTGTCTTCTACAAGCAAGGGTAATGGCAAAGTCGGCTTACATATTTTAATAAACCACACATGATAAAAATCACAAAGCAGCATTCTGATTTTTTTTTTTTCACCATCAAAACCTAATAGCTTCTGCTACAGGATTATAGATTGACATTCATGCATTTTTTATTGCCACAACAAGAAAACATGTCATCCACATAATACCAATAATGGCTCCTCTAGATATCACCCAGATCATGGTTCTGGAACCATTTTCAACAGATAAGCAAGCTATCTTGTCTCCTGACCAAAGAGGAAGAGGGAGAGGGAGAAAGGGAAGGAGGGGTAGCATGAATAATTATCTCCACTAAAACGTAAAACTCGGGCCCTTATAGAAGTTGGGGCAACATCAAACATCACATTTCAAACCGGTTTTTCAAGCATATATGAAGCATAGTAAGATCATGTATTCCTTTGCATAATACAATCAATTGTTTCAAACAGGTTTATCAAGCTTACACCAATTAATTGTAAGAAGCTTACCTATACACAAATGTCAAATGTGTCTGTATGCCCTCAGATTCCAGTAATCTTGAAGCCTCTATTCCCTGTACATAAACCCAACAACCAATGAAACAAAATGATGCAAAACAATCATGGCCTTATTGTATCAAGTCAACACAGAATATTCACTACACGTATAATTTTATCTGACACTCACTTGCCAAGTTGAAGGAATTTTGAACAGCAAACGCTCAGGAGGAACATTAACTTGATTGTACAACTTCAGCAAGTCATGCACCTGCATATATACATACCAATTGTAACAGACTGCAATGAAAAGATAGAAAATAGCATAATGATGTCATAGTAGAAAGGATATGCCTTTGGATAATAAGCAAAAAAAACATTGGCACTTAAAGTAACAAAGCGCACAACCATAAGAAAATGCAACAAAATTTCAGTATCGCATTCTTCTCACACATTTTATCCTCTAATTACTAGAAAAGTTTGTTTTCAGGAAAACAGTGGTTTGCAATGAAAAAGTCATCTCGTTAGAAACTATCAAATCTATACATTTTATAGAAGTTCTGAAACTTCAATGCAAAACATTGCACCAACCATTATCATTAACAAGTCATATAGCTGCTCTAAAAACAACTAAGACTGAGCTGAATGCATACACAGTTAAGATAGAAACCAAAAAATTATAATTGAACATCCGCAATTAATTAAGCAATATGATTAATTTCCCAATAATGTGTTAGTCGAAAATAATAGATTGAACCACCAGGAAGAAAGGATTACCTTTCTGATAATTCCATGTGTGTCATAAGCAAGACGAGCATCCACCTCAGTAGACACTCGGCCAGGAACTAGTTTTGCCAAATCACCACCAACATTCACTAAAGCCTACACACCCAGAACTAAATTTAAAACCCTATGATCAATCTAACAAGGCATATGCATACTAATGAATAAGATGGAGAAAACCAACCTTGTTGAAGAAACATGACAATCTCACGTCGGAGTTTTCATGCAGATTACACTCCGAATCTGCCAGCGCCATATCCACGGCATTCTACACCAAAGAAAAATAAATCAGAATATACAACATGTCTTCCCATATTAGCATTAGAAAGTAACTTTAAGTTTTCTAATTTTCCAATTAAATGCTTACTCTAAAGATAGTATCGGGGAGGCTACATATACCCAAGAGTAGAGAGGAGCTCACAGTTGCAGCAGTTGGAGGAAACCTATTGACAAACAATCAGTAAAAAGCCAAAATATTCAAAAACATAAAAATCAAAAGAAGAAAATCATTCATGTAATTTATCTTGCGAAGGATAATGGTTATGTATGATCAATTCGAAACGACATTATCATCAATTCAACAAAATATCCAATTCATAATTTATACAGCATGATCATCGAATTTTCAAATTCCACTTCTTTTTCATTTAAGGAAAGCTTATAAGAAAACCTAAAATTAATTATAGACCTCTCGAAGCCACTTAGTATGCGTTCTAGTGGTATTTCTCTTCACTTGAGGTCTTAGGTTCGATTCTCGCCAAAGACGAAACTAGATTATTAGGTTCAATTCTCGCCAAAGGCGAATTTGAACCATATTATTGCTAGCCCATTGTGAGGCTTAACCCACTCTCCCACCCCCTTTAATATAGATAATATCGCTCGTTACAAAAAATAACAATAATTACAGACCTCTCGAAGTCATCGAAAATCACGGTGTCAGGAACGATCTCGCTGTAGCTAGAAACGGCATCCAATTCAGTGGTTGAACCTGAAAATCCAATTAATTCAACAACAAAAGAAAATGGAAAGCTGAGGAGTGAGAGCAGTGAGCGAGACTAACCGGTGTCGAGAGTGGAAGCGCGAATGAGAGGAAAGGATCGCTGCAAGGTGAAGTGTAAATTGGAAGGTGGGGATCCATTGGAGAACCTCAGCCTCGTCCCCTGCCGTGATTTAATTTTATAGTTCGTACAGTAGTTAGTCAGCTAGCAGTAAGAAAATCTGAGAGTCTAGAGAGAGAGCAGAGAGAGAAAGTGTGGAGTTGGTGGAGTTTACCTGGAACGAGGAGGAGACGGCTGAGGAGGGCGGAGATTGCAAAGAGATTGTCATTTTTTTTGGTTTTGGTTTCGCAGAAATCGGTTGGAGTTGGAAGTTATTTGGGCGGAGGATCAACGGTTCTTCCTCTTATATGGACAGAAAATTTGATGTAGGTGAGAATAACGAGGAAGGATAATAGACGCTAGACGCTGAGCAGATAGAGAGTGTTCTTGTATTGTAATCTCCGCTACCCAAATATTAATTTGGGATCTTTTATATGCTCGCCTCGGTTTTGAATTTTTTATATTAAATATTTATGTTTTTTCGTGATTTGATTAAATATTTTTTGTTATAATTTTGATGCTATATGCATTTTATATTATAACATATTTCTCATAATCTAACATTTTGATTACACTCTCGTTAGAGATAATTGTAAAAAAAAATTGGTTAGATTCAATTTATTTTCACAATAATGCTATAATTTAGCAATAATTATCTACGATTAAGATATTTTCTTTTCAAAATAGTTTAAAATATTTTTAAATCTCCCAAAATTAAACGTACCGAAAAAAGTTTTTCTTTTAGTACATTAAGTAAAAATAGTATTGAGAATAATATAAATGTACCAATACACAATGTGTACAAAATAAAACGTACCAAAATAAAAATAATGTATCAATATTAACAATATGTATCAAATCAAATGTACCAAATTTGCAAATAAACTTACCAATTAATGATTTTTGTAAATTCAAATGTACCCGCAAATAATATATACGTAATGTATTGTACCTAATAATAATTCGTCAACAACTATACTTCCAAAAACAACAACAAAAATATAATTTCACGAAAAAATTGAAAAAAATTACACCGAGCTTTTATGTTGATCATCAACTATTTGATAATAAAAAAAAACCCATTTGGAAAAAGAAATAATATTAAACGTTTGCATAACTAAAAAAAACTGTGATTGAAAAAACATATTTGGAAGAAGGGAAAATATAGTTTAATTACTAATATCTCCATTAAATAAAGAAAAGTGCATCATGCAGATAAAATGATAAATTCAAATATTATTTTAATTTTAAAAATAGAGGTGACTATTGATCAAAGCACTTTAATCAAATTTTAAAAAGTCACAGATGTTTAATCTAAATGATATAGAAAAACTGTAAGCGATTCTAATTTTCCCTATTAATTTTTCTATATCCATTTTATACATAATAATGTTACATTTATCATCTATTTGTACAATTATTTATAGGGTTTTAATCACAAATGGTCCCTGACATTGATCAAACACATCATTTTGGTCCCTGACATTGAAAATCAATAGAAATTGTCCATGAGATTGTCCACCATCCATCATTTTGATCCTTCCGTTAAAAACTCCGTTAAGTGTCTCGGAGCTCTTGGCCGGAAGTTTGGGTAATTTTCAAAGCTTCGTAACTCAATTGTTTCTTAACCAAATTTGACCCATAATATATCAAAATGAAGATACGAAAGTGTAGAATAAGATTATACCTATTTGGAAGTCCAATGGTTGCCGGACATGGCCGAAAAATAGCCTCAAAGAAACTGGTCCGAGTGAAAACTTGAAAACTCGCCGGAAACTGTGTAAACTTTAAACTTTCATAACTTCTTCAATACTCAACAAAATCAAATGATTCAAAAACAAAAATCATACTTCTCGACAAGACGAAGAGAATGGTACCTTTTTAGATGGCTAACTCACCCTGGTTTGGCCGGAAAACGGCTCGAAAGTGGCTATCTTGGTCTTGAGTTACCCACTTTCGAGCCATTTTCAGGCCAAAAAAGAGCGATTTAGCTGTCAAAAAAGGTACCATTCTCTTCATCTCGTCGAGAAGTATGATTTTTGTTTCTAAATCACTTGATTTTGTTGAGTATTGAAGAAGTTATGAACATTTAAAGTTTACCCAGTTTCACGCGAGTTTTCAAGTTTTCACTTGGACCTGTCAACTTTGAGGCTATTTTCCGACCATCTCCGGTAACCATTGGACTTCAAAATAGGTATAATCTTATTCTACACTTTCCTATCTTCATTTTGATATATTATGGGTCGAATTTGGTTAAGAAACGATTCAGTTACGAAGCTTTGAAAATTGCCCAAACTTCCGGCCAAGAGCTCCGGGACACTTAACGAAGTTTTTAACGGAATGACCAAAATGATGGATGGTGGACAATCTCATAAACCATTTCTATTGATTTTCAATGTCAGGGACCAAAATAATGTGTTTGATCAATGTGAGGGACCATTTATGATAAAAACCCTTATTTATATCTTTCTTTAATAAAAGTGGACCCGCCACCATGCTATCATCACCAACCTCCAAAACAAGCACTGAGGTACCACCCCTAGACTCACGCACGCCAAGTTCTGCGGAGAAAGGATTGAATCCGTGAATTGCCTGGCCCTCTTAACCCAGTACGGCGATGAAATTAGTCACTCGCTTCCTCAGCCACGAGGACGACGAATTTGAGTGATCGTGGTGGAGAATTTCACATCATCTCATCCAACCCCACCACCTGTTTACAAATCAGCCGTTTTGCTCCGTCTTGCTCGAAATTTACTGACTCCACAACCATTTTTGTACATAAAACATCCAACTTTGCATCAAAATCTTCCAACTTTGTGATTTCCCAATGTATAGTCTGTAGCAGGTCATCCGGTGACACTTATCGACCGCACGATGATATTTGACGGCCACATTTCGTTGGGCACAAAAGCCCAATGATAGGAGCATATTTATATTTTATTTCTTTGCATTTACTTAGTTAATTTCCATTTGTTACAGTAATTTTAATTATTTTCATTAAACTGTAGGTCCAATTAGTAAAGTTGACAATTAGAGATCAAATGAAACAACTAGAAGCAATTTTGGACTTGGATTGGATAGCATATGGACTTGATGTTTTTGGAGTTTAAAAGGTGTTAAACATGTGTTAAGATCTGGAGGAATTAAAGTTGATGCTTGGAAGACAAGATATTGCACAAGTAAGAGGAGTCCTAGTTGGAGTGAAACATTATCTTATCCTATTTTATTTTAGGGTAAATTACACAAAACTGCTTTAACTATTGGTCTCATGACACTTTCATACCTCATCTTTTAAAATTGACAATGTCATACCTAATCTTTAGAATTTGATCAATTTTATACCTTCCGTTAGCTTGACCGTTAATTTGTCAGTTAAATGCTGACGTGGCTTGATCCAAACCCCACTTTCTATTAAAAAATTAAAAAAATATTAAAAAAAATCATTTAATATATTTTAAATATTAAAATAACAAAAAAAAGTGAAAAAAAATTAATAATAATCCAAAACCCAATTTGTACCCACCCTAGCCCCTCTCTTTCCTCCCTCATCTTCTTTCCCTGCTTGCCCAAAAACGAAACTTCGCCTGCTTGCCCAGAAACGAAACGACAAAAAAAAAAAAAAAAAATCCAAAACCCAATTCGTCCCCACCCCACCCCCTCTCTCTCCTCCCCCATCTTCTTCCTCTGCTTGCCCAGAAACGAAACTTCCCTTGCTTGCCCAGAAACGAAACGACAAAAAAAAAAAAAAAAAAAAAAAAAATCCAAAACCCAATTCGTCCCCACCCCACCCCCTCTCTCTCCTCCCCCATCTTCTTCCCCTGCTTGCCCAGAAACGAAACGAAAAAAAAAAAAAAAAAAAAAAACCCAATTCGTCCCCATCCCACCCTCTCTCTCTCCTCCCCCATATTCTTTCCCTGCTTGCCCAGAAACGAAACGAAAAAAAAAATAAAATAAAATAAAATTCAAAACCCAATTCGTCCCCACCCCACCCCTCTCTCTCCTCCCCCATCTTCTTCCCCTGCTGCCCAGAAACGAAACGAAAAAAAAAAAAAAAAACTAAAAATCAAAACCCAGTTCGTCCTCACCCGAGACTTGGGCTCGCACACCCATGGCTCGCCGGACCTGGGTTGGGTGTCCTCTGGGTGCCCCGGAGCTTCACAGAGATGAAAAGCGAGAGGGTTGACGCCAATGATGGTTGTGGTATCGTCGTCGGTGGGTGTGGGTGTGTAAATGGGTGCGTGAGTGTAGATCTGAGAGAGAGGTATAGTCTGTGCGAGAAAGAGAGGGGGAGAAAGAGTGAGTGAGCTAAAAGAGAGGGAGATGTTGGGATGGGTGGGGAAGGGTGGGGGGTTGCACGGAAGGGGAACGGGAAGGGGTCGGGGTTGGGGGGGGAGATGGGAATGGGTTCTGGGATGCAGAGAAGAGAGAGGAGAGAGAGAGGAGAGAGACGGGGAGAGAGAGAAGAGAGAGAGAGTTTTAATATAAAAATAAAAAATTTTAAAATTTAAAATTTTAATTATTAAAAATATATTTAATAATTTTTTAATCCAGTTGGATTAGTGAGTGGGCCACGCATGTAACCACGTCAGCACTTAACAGAAAAATTAACAGAAAAACTGACGGAGGTATGACATTGGCACAAATTCGTAAGATGAGGTATGACATTGTCAATTTTAAAAAATAAGGTATGAAAGTGTCGTGACACCAATAGTTGAGGTAGTTTTTTGTCATTTACCCTTTATTTTATCTTATCTCCAGCTGCAACGATGAGTCCCAATCACATTCCAACACTTTCCAACTATTTCCTTATAGTCCTAAAACAATTCAAACGCCTTTTCTTCCTTGGATTCAGCTAGGCCCCATTCATATTTAAAGTGTCGTGCAATCTTTTAACACAAGTGTGCCGCGCCTACCATTCATCTAATGAAGTTGTTGAAATTTTCAAAGTTTTTCCTATCTTTGTTATAAGCTTCAATGTTTACTAAGGATTGCTTTTCGATTATGGTGAACATGTGTAAAAAAAATTCTTTTTGGTAGAGGTGAATTCGAAGCTATGAACGTATGTTTTATATGAATTAATTACATTTAATTATTGTTTCATAAAACGTGAATGTGATTTACTTATTTGGTATATAGAGAATTTTATTCTTGTACGATTTTATAAGTAACGCAGCAGAGCAAAACAAATATAAAATAAGAGAGAGAGAGAGAGAGAGAGAGAGAGAGAGAGAGAGAGAGAGAGATGTAAACTAGATAAGATGAAGAATTTGAGAATTTGGCGAAGGATAACATTTAGAAAGGAAAGGGGCAAGTAATTTCCTTGAACAAGGACAAACAGATTGCAATGAGAGAGAGGGGGATGATAAATATGAACAATCTGAGATGAGGATAAGGTATAAAAATGAAACAATATTAAAGAGATAAAGCAAAAAAAATGGCCAAGTTGCATATATATAGGTTTCGTTTGGTTGTCAAATTCCAAAGAGCATGACTTACTGATTCTGCAGCAGATCAACGTTGAGACAATTTGCATGTCTGCATATATTTCTTTGTCCTAATGAGTTGGAATTCAATGACAACGTGCAATCAAATTTTTCTAGTTTTATGATCCAGCTGTTGTATGCAGAACTGAAGGAGTCTTTTGTTTTCATGTCCCTCATAAAACCTTTTATTTTTATTTTTATTTTTATTTTTATCTACACTAATAGAGTGACGGGTAAGCTAAGCCTTGTAATGGGCTAACAATAATATGATTCAAATTTGTCTTTGGTGAGAATCGAACTTAACCTCTCACTTACTAGTGAAGAGGAATACCATTAGACCGTAGTACTAAATGGTCTCAAAAAAACCCTTATAAAATTAAGAGTTAAAGTTAATTGAAGCGATGATCTACGAAATAAAAATTCGTGATTATTGGTCCTTCAACTTATTACAATGTGCCATTAGAATTTCCATACGTTATTTTTTCCTATAAATCCTTTATGGATGAAAATTTTAATGATGTCAGTCAAAATGATCATTACTCTACATTGCGACAAGTTACTAATACTCATGACTTTTTAATTTAGAGACTAAAACTCCAATTAAACTAAAGTTCAAGAATCAATGCTCCAATTATAATGTGACAAACTATTCTAGTAGGAACCTCCAACCAAATAGAATTGGCTAAAATTCCTCTCGACAAGCAGATGTAAGAGTGCGCACTTGGAACCAAAACATGAATTAAATAGAACTACACCGAACGGTTTGATTTTTGCTGTTTTAAAATGGTTTCAGATTGAAGCCGGACCATGGAAAAATGGTTTTTTTTTTTTTTTTGAACATCTAAAACCACACCGAAATCGAACCACACGGCAAAAAATAAATAATATTTAATTTCATATTAATATTATGTAGTTTATATTGTATGCTTTCTTTGTTTTATATTTTCAATGTAGTTTGTTACTTTTGTAAGCTTTCTAAAGTTTATAACAACTAATGTAATTTATATTGTTTATATATTTGTATTATGTAGAGTGGCCAATTTGAATTCAAGCGTCGCCTATATTACTCTTTAGCCTTAATCCAGAACCACAACAAGAAGCTCTGATGCTATCTCAAGTTTCTAGTTCACAAGGTTTAGTGGCTTTCATCCATCGATTTCAATTTCACAAGGTCCAAGGTATTCCCGAGTTTCGCCTTTTCAGGCCCGTTCACAAGCTGAAATTCCTTCTCAACCTTCGAAGAGCAAGTGTCCAAAAGGAAAGTGAAAGAAAAAGAGTTGAACAATGCAAAGTAGTGACTTGAAACTTGAAAGCACCAAAACCCTTTTGTTGAATTGCATGACACTTATTTTTCCGGGTTGTACTACTATTGCAAGGCATTTTAATGTTGAAGCTTGTTTGAACTTTAGTTTCAGTACGGCAAAGTTAACTTTTTCAATTGGATTGTGCTAAAGTAATGCCATAAGACATTTTGATCTTGAATTTGAGTATGGTGATCATGAATTTTTTCTTTCAATTGGTTTTGTAATAAAGCATTTAGTTTGCTTATAGTTTGAAGTAGAAACCAAAACCATTTAAAATCGAACTAAACCGCAACCAAAGGTTTGGTTTCATTTCGGTTTAAGCTTCCAAATTGCATCAAACTGAATCACAAAAAATTTGATTTTAGTTTCGGTTTCACCCAAAACCGTACTGAACTAAACTGTGTCGATCCCTAAGGAGATGAGCCTTCTTAAAGTGGAACGGAAAAGATTTGAGTTGGTAAAGAAAGACCTTCCCCAGCTAATCTAGTAGGAATCTCGTACATAACTATATAATAAAATATGGTTTTTACTCTTTAGTTTTGTGTTATGAACCAGGTGATTTATTTTTAATTGATATTTTTCTGATAATTGAAAGAAGAAAATCATGCACTTGACTCTGTTGTTGTTGCAAGAGAATCCACATTTCGTCAATTGTTTCTCCATATTTTTGTAAGTAAAATAAGGTCTCGTTTGGCAGCTCGGACTGTATTGACTATTTCTGTCGGATAGGATAAATAGCCATCGGATAGTACTGACTAAATTAGTCGGGCGTTTGGTGCGGTATCGGACTAATAATCGAATTATTTATACTGTGTTTGGTATTTAACCGGAGAAGAGGAATTCAAAGTAACTTTGATATTTCACTTCATATTTGTCCCCTGTTTAAATCAGATTACTAAAAAAAAAAAAAAAAAAAAAAAAATTGAAATCTATCTCTTTCCCAGAATCCCAGCTCCATCTGTCGCACCACCCCCACAAACACCCTCATTTCCTTACCTGTTCTTGGCCCAGATCCCAGATCCCTCTGTCACTCATTTTCTTACATGTTCTTGGCCCAAAGAGGCTTGAAAACACCATCAAGCAGATGGAATCTTAAAACCCAGAAATTAAAGAAATTAAAAACCCATATGAAATCTTAAAACCAGAAGAAATCTTTCTGAATCGTAAAACCCAGATGAAACCTTTCTGAATTTTCAAATCCTATTATCGATTCCCAATCAAGGTTCTAAAACCCAGATGAAATCGTTCCGAATTTGTGCGGTGGTGGTGCGAGTCGTCTCTCTGTGGGTGTTATCAGATAACAAAGGTGATGGGGAGAATAGAGCCGCCGAGAGGAGATGCAGAGAACAGAGCTTGCCAAAGGAGATGGGGAGAACACAGCCGGCAAGAGAAGGAGATGGAGCAAGCGGCGGGGATGGCAAGAGAGAGTGCCCAGTTCGCGCGAGAGAGAAGAAAGGGAGCCGACTAATTAATACGCCCATTTTGGACTGGTTTGCTAAGAGGGTATATGCCATATAAAATAAGTGGATCGGATTAAATTAGTCCGGTCCAATTTAATACGAGAGAGCACCAAACATCTGATTCCGTATTAATAATCCTATCCGGTACTATATACGGCGTACCAAACAAGGCCTAAGTGAATATGCCATCTGGATTGCAGTTTTGCACGCTACACCTCCCTTCCTTTGGTCAAATGGATATATTCTGCATCACTAACTACACTGATTGCAGTTAGAGAAGTTTAAATTTTGAAATTTGTGTAGTAGATATATTAAACAACACTTATCTAGCGGCAATCATGTTTTGGTGATCATTAGAGTGGTGTGCAAAAACGCCTCCAGATTTTGGTTAACGTCTAGTTATAATTATTGCCATGCTTATTGCTTTAGTTGTATAATCAAGCGTGGCATGGAAAAAGACACTGAAATAATGGAATCAGACTCAACCCAGATTTTGTTATTTTTACAAATTCCTTTTGGAGGAGAGTTGAGAAGGGACACAGCTATTAGTTGCATATGAGCCAATTTGGGGACGTAAATATTTCCACAAACTCCTTTCTTTATGCACATTCTTGTTTAATTTTATGTTTTAATTCTCTTTAATTTATTTAATCCAAAAACCATAAATAAATAAGGGCATGCATAGAGAGAAACTGAGCGTATAGAAATCATTTCCGATAAATGTTATTTTGCTCTACACTAACAAATTTTGAAGACTAACTAGCTGAATATGTCAAAGGATTTTGCTTCAATTAATTTTTTTTAAATCAAATATAACGTTAAAACACTCATACCATTGAAGCCAAACTCCTAATCTCCAATAATAAGTTAAAAACTTAAAACTAATGGTATTTGAATTGGGGTAAGTGGAAGGAGATGGAATTATGTGGGAATTGAGATGGGTTTGGGCCTTGTATTTTCTTGAAGTGAGCCTAAAACTGACACAGTAGCAATTCAATTTGCATGACACAATCATTCAAGTCACAGCCTTGTTAAACAAGAAATTTGGAAAAATAGCCCAATTATTCTGAATAAAATATTAGCCAACCATTATATCATTTTATAATTCTAACCAAAATTTGATGTGAAAATACTTAAAACACCCTTGTTGTTTGAAAATTGGCTTAAATGTCAAAATGATCCATGTGTTATAGCCATATAGCCAATTTAGTCCCCATGTTTTCGATTTGGCTAATTTAGTCCTCGTGTTTGATCTGTTAGCTAATTAAAGATATTTCATTCAATCTTTTTTTTTAAATTCACAAGAAAAATCATATGAGAAATAATTACCCTTTCTCTTTATAGAAAAATGCAAATCAATGAAAAATAACACATATAAGAAATAAATCTTCCAATCTACAAATGATTAAGGTTGTGACATAAAAAAGAGAGGGGTAATGTTAGGGAGGAGGTTGGAGAGTTGGGAAGAGAATAATTTTTCTTTTACTTTTTAATTTTATTTCATTTTAAATATTTTAAATCAAATAAATTATAATTTTATAAATAAGTTTATAATAATTTATAGAACTTTTTTTTCTTTTCAAAAATTAGATAGAAATGTTTTTAATTAGCTAAGGGAGATAAACACAAGAATCAAATTGGCCAAGTTTAAAACAAGGGACCATTTTAATATTTAAGCCTTGGAAATTGCTAAACCTATGTTCTGCAACTTCTATTCTTTCATCCCAACCGGCATCAAACCAAAATGTTCGATTGATTCCACGATCATATGGCTAGCTTTTTAATGCTTTTGCTACAGATCTTCCAACGATCATCAAGGTTAGTGAAGCCTCAAAGCTCCAAAACCTCCAAATTGGACCAACTAAATATTAAATCCTCCATCGTCCGATTGAGTCCTAATTTCTCTACACACCCGTTCTAAACTAAAAATCGTAATACCTGACTATCTTGTCAGGAGAATCAAAGAATTCAAATTCGATTTCTCAACCTTGTTTGCAATGGCTTGCCACTGCAGCCATTTCTTCTTAGCTTCCCTAAATTCACACTTCCAAAATTTGTCGCGGCGGAGAGGGTTAATCGCAAACATTGAAAGTGAAGAACAGAAAAGGATGGTATGGTGGAAGAAGATGAGGCAAAGCTTCACCTTCTTCTTCTTCTCCCCTTGAGATTCTTGGCCGCTTCTTAGCACCGCTGCGTTTTGGAACTCTTTCTCATTCATTCATCCTTTTGTTTGTTTCCCAAGAAAATTTGTCAGAAAATTATAAGAAATCTTGCGGCTTCGAATTTTGATTCGAAATTGATTGCAATGAGTTCAATTAAGTCTGAATATCAATTCTTAAGAGTTTTACAGAAACTGGGTTGAAATTTTATGTTGGTAATTTTCAGTCAACAAGGACATTTTAAATATTTTTAGATCAAATTTTGGTTAGAATTACAAATAAATTAAGGTGATACACAAAACTATCTTAACTATGGATCGAACAAGAATCTCCCCCTACTCTTCTCTTCCCTCCCCACTCTTCATTTAAATTTTGTTTAGATAAAAAATTATTAGTTTATTTTTATGTAATTATTTATTTAATTCAATTAGGCAAGGAGTGGGCTTCTTGTCTGTTACGTTAGCATTGATAAAAAAATAACAGAAAAGTTAACAGAGATTTGACATTGCAATGAATTCATAAGACGATGTATGACATTATAATGTTTAAAAGATGAGGTATGAGATTGTAGTGCGATCCATAATTAAGGTAGTTTTGTGTAATTTACCCAATTAGGGTACATTATAATGATCGGCTAAAATTCTATTCATGGATCAAAGTTTGGCTATTTTTCCAAATTTTCCATGTTAAACCCTAAACCCTATTCTGCATAAATGGACAAATCAGTTCACAACCAACATCCATTTTTCAGCACAAAATTTTCTGATCAATAATCTCTGGCTGGTGTTGCAAAGATGTCAAAAGACAACAACAACATTGATTCACCAAGCTTCTATCTTGACATCTTCAATGCCAAATCAGATTACATGAAAAATTGTACCTTAACAAATGCAAAAGAGCAAACTTTACAAACTCACTCACTCACTGGATGATATTTGACCTGCAATTTCTCTACTCCCCTTTGAAAAATTGCAAATTAAGTTCATACCAGCACACAGTAAGCATGAAATTAATCTGAAATGTCAACTTCATTGCCAAATTAACAAATTTAAGATGATCATAACCTTGAAAAAGAAGAACCCATATCAAATCGCCAAGCGATTCTGCTTCCCGAGAGGCGTTTTGCAGAGATCAAACTGAGCAAGTAACTCAGGGTCTCTGAACCCAACAAGAAATTGGGCCAACCCTTCAAGAAACAGAGCCGCCTGGAACACGCTGGTGGCGCCAAGGATCTCCACAAGAACGCTCCTTCTCAGCCGATTCGCATCCACAAAAACCCCCACCATCTCCTCATTCTGCTCCGCCATAGCTTCCGCCATCGCCGCCTTCTGCAGACCGCTACCATAATCCCAATTCCTCCCCACGTGCTCCAAGAACCCGGCCTGAGCGTCCCTCGCGCGCGCCACCAGCGCCGGCACCATCAGCCTCAGCCCACGCTCGACCTGCTCGAGCTTGCCCATCAGATCGTACGACGGGCTCCTCCACGCAGTCGCGATGTGCCAAGGGCGGTCGAAGAGGACTTCGAGTTGGTCCCTGTCTCTGTCTTGGGCGTCGGCGAATTGAACGGTGAGGCTGTCGTTGTCGTAGTCTTCATCGTCGTCGGAGTCGTTTTGGTTGAGGAAAGAGCGGAGGAGGTTGGTGAAAAGGTAGGGGTGGAGGTCGCCGAGGAAGAGGAAGGGCTTCTCGAGAGGGTTTCGCCAGTCGGGGTAAAGGAGCTGAGCGACGTCGTTTGCGGCGGCGGCGTCGAGGGCGTCGTAGTAGGATTGGAAGTGGCGATGGAGGGTTTCGACCTGAGTGGAGAGGTAAGTCAGGGACGAGTCGGACTCGGACATCGAGTTCTGAAGCGAAGGGAGGAGCGTGGTATTGAGTGTGTTGAACCAATCGGCGTAGAAGTCTTTGAAATGGCGGTTGCCGCCGCTGCTGCCGCTTTTCTTCCGGCCGAAGAGACCTGCAATCAAGATTTGATTAATCGATTGGGATTATGACAGAGAAATGAACTTAGGAGATGAATTGATGTGGGTTTTCTGAGAGGGATAGGAAATTGGATTCAGAAATTACCTACGGCTTTGAGCATCTTGTGAGAAATTATGGGTTTTCTGTGCTTTGTAGTTGTGGTAGTTGTGGGAAAGAAGAAGAAGAAGAAGAAGAAGAAGAAGAAGACGACGAAGGTTTCGGAGTTTGAGGAGGGAAATGTGAATTTTAGGAATATACGGGGGGTTTCGCTATTGGCCTTTACAAAATTTAAAGATGATTTGGGTTCCAATTTCCAAATATGAAATCTGTAAAACTTACGTGTAAGAGTAAAGAGGGCACTGTGACAGTTTATAAGTGGTTAGTTTGGACCCCACGCAATCTGACCCATTTAGGCAACAGCAATTGATTATGAGAGACGTCACGATGGAAATTAATCTGGAGTCCTGTTTAGGGATGTATTTTGATGAACCAGGAACCTCTTTGGATCCATTTCCTAGGAATCCTAGGGATTCCACAATTCTTTCCGTTCATCGTATATCGTACGGTTAAAAATTATTTAAAATTTAAAATTCAAATATAAATAGTACCTAACGAAAACTGACCGCACGATATAAAATGAACGGACAAGATTACGGGATCCCTAGGGAAAGATCTGGCGATGATCCTGGTTCTATTTTGATAGCATCAATGATCATTGCCAATGTGTGGGGCATGATTATATGGATCATTATCTCTTGAAGATTTTGTTGGATCGAAGGAGGATTGTCTGCCCTTCCAGTTTCGATGCCTTTTCATGCCCTCCTGGTTGTGTGGTCACGGTTAAGCTACGTTAATATTTTATATTACTATTTATTTTTGTCTTATTATCTCTATAAAAAATATATATATATAAAATATTGACGTGGCTTAACCGTGACCATACAAAACAGGAGGGCATGGGAGGGCACTGGAACTGGGAGGGCAGACAATCCTCCTCATGTTGGATCTTACCATAGCAGACTCTTCTAGGCTAAACTTATCTACTTAGCTTGTTGAGCCCATTTACTCTAGGCCTTGCAATTTCTGACACGACCGGTTAATCCAACACGGTAGGACACGAAATTAATAGGTTTTTGGGTTGACATGATAACAAATCAAGTCGTTATCGAGTAACCCGATAAGCACATGTTAAGATAACGGAACGGTCCAAGTATACACGTGGGTAATCCATTACACGATAAAAAAATATTAATTTAATAATTTTATACCACTAAAAAGAAATATTATAATGGACAACAGTTGGATTTAACCCCTAACCGAACTGAAAGTTAATATATATATATATATAAATTAAATTTAAAAAATTGATGACCGTTGGATCGACTGAGATTTAATCTCAATCGTACAAAGTTTTTCTCAACCCTATATCAGACTCTCTCATTCTCGAAGTGAAGTAGTCACGCTCTCTCTCGAATTGAACTCTCGGATCTCAATCTCGAACCTCAACTCCAGCTAGCCACGAGTCCACGAACTCTCTCTCCAGCCTCCCTCCACCACACCACTGTCACCATATACGACCTAGTAACCCACCACCAGTCGATCTGCTACTTTTGTCTCCGATTCTCTCTGGGTCGAGCGAATCTCGAGGCCTAATCAAGGTAATTGTTGATTCTTTCGAATTACTCTCAAAATATAGGGTTTTGCTTCGAATTAGTCTTCGAATTAAGATTGGTTTCGTTTCTTCAATTTGGGGTTTTTCGTTTCTAGGGTTTGTGAAAATTAGGGTTTTTCATTTTGAATTAGTTTTCGAAATAATATTTATGTGGCAATGTAGTATGTGCAAATTTAGAAAGAAAAAAAAAATTTGTAACAGGTCAGGTCATTTTACCTGTTGGGTAAAATGACCCGACTTGTTAAGAACCCGTCTAAATAATGGATGTGACACGACACAACCCATTAAGATAAAATGTATTACACGAACACAACAAACATAACCTATTTGCTAGGCCTAATCTACTCGGCTGAGTCTGAAAGCCCAACACCTTGATTATCGTGAATCCGTCACATGAGGCATAGAAAGCACGATGGTCTAGCATATGTTGTTACCTCTATTGGGTGAGATTTACGGGGGAGACATCCCATCTTGCATTTAATGTCTAACTCATGCGAAGGTTAAGTGCTGGTTAACCACTAAGGATAATTTCGTCTAGTAGGTCTACTTTACAGACGTGGCATATGTTGCTTACCACACAAGTTTTGTTGTTTAAAAAAATTGATTGAACAAAAGGAGTCAATTTCCATGTCATTAAGCATATCAGTTTGAATAAAGTTTGTTGCCTTTTACTCATATTTGGCATTCCACGTGTCTTATGACATTATCGGTTGGAGATTTACACACACTGACTCAAAAAATTCAAGTGGATACTCGAAATGACTCAAATATATAAGTTGATACCTGAACTGAAGCCTTTTGGTCGACACTCGAAATGTGATGAAATCATAATGTAAAAGTGAAACGTAAGATGAAAAGAAAATTAAAGAAAGTGTAGAGTATAAAATAAATTTGTGATAGTAGAGTGCGCATAGAGTGTGTTGAACTAAATCATCTAATTAAATACATAGTGGAAGTAAACTAATGTAGCACACCTGAAGGCAATTATTACAAACTTACTAAGAAATCCCTACACTGATGAGGGAAGAATATGCCACCACGCCACGACGTCAAGATCTTTGAAGCCTACTAAATTCTGGAGGGCGCAAAACAAAAGGTGTAAGTAGACAAAATAAAGATTTAGTAAAACCTTTGCTTTTCGTAAAGTACTAACCTCTCGATATAAAAACTCGTATAGCTTTCGAAATCATAGTTGTAAACTAGAAATATAGCCCGCGCGTTGCTGCGGGATTAGAAACCGTATGCAAAAATATATTTCAAAGCTATAATATATATTGTTACAGAATGTTAATGTTATCTACACTGAAAGATGTTTGAGCTTTTTGAAAGAATTTTTACATGAAGAGCATAAATTGGGTGAATGAAGCTCTTGGAATTTTTTGAACCACTCTATGAATAGCATTACCTGTGAATGATTGATTGTGTAACAAAAAATAGTAAAAGAGTAATATATGAAACTTTCATATGTATAATTCAAACTTCTACACATTTATGCATACTTTACCAATTGTTAGAAACTGCTAAGATAACAATTGGTATCATATAATTGGTATGCTATTAACATAATGAATTCCGTGAAGCAAAAAAATGATATGCAATTTTAACTTACGATGCTAAAGAAGCTCTATAAGAGTAGTCGGGTCCTCTGTGCTTTATCCATCAAATGCATTGTAACTGTAGATCCTAGAAACTATAAAAATCCATCCAGTCAAGAGACAAAATTTAATAGTTATAGGTAAGGTGAATATGGTACCACGAATGTAAGATATACTTGACAAATTTGCAAATTCATTACAATTTCATAAAAAATACCAAAACTCAAGATCTTAAATTCATAAAATATCCAAAATTTGATAAGTTTGTCAAAATAAATATTCATCACAACAACAGTACTGAAATTGAGTTCTTTTGTTTGCCAACATTTTTCCAACAACCAAACAGATGAAAGTATAGATAATGAAACAATCAATTCAATCAAAGACATTGAATTCCATCTCTATGACAACAAAGAAGACAAACAATTGATGTCGTTGTAGGTCATTTTAAATGAAACGAAGAACATTGTCTTACATAGTTGGATGAAGGTAGCTGATACGAAATCTGTCATCTATGTATCCTACAAAACATTACGGAAGTAGTAAAAAACAATTCTCACAGATGACAGTAAAATAATAAGAAGACTCGTACAAACGAGACAAATACATATTAAAGGGAAAATAACCAAGAATAAAAAGATGAGGCTGATAGGAGCATATTTAGGCGACTTAGTTGGCTTGTTCTTGTGCATTTATGTTGTTATTCTTTAGTTATTTTAGTCTTTTAAGCCATTTTCATGTGTTTTCAGGTTCTAAGGACAAAGTATGCAAGAAGGTGCATTTTGGAGTTTTTTTGAGCAAAATTGGGCTTGGAATGGATATCACATGCTTGGAGCAAAAGGAATGGACGAAATTGAAGATTTGAAGATGTTAGGATTCCTAATCAACGAAGGATTCCTAATTGACAAAGGATTCCTAATCAAAGAAGGATTCCTAATTGAAGAAGGATTCCTAATTGGAGATGGATTCCTACTCAAACAAGGATTCCTACTTGAAATAGGAAAGTTAAGCCAAGGTTTCCTATTTTGGTTTGACCTTTCCTAATTGTCCCTAAGTTCCAGCAACATCGAAGGCCTCCTAGGCATTTTAGGACACAAAGTGAACTTTCCTTGCACCAAATCAGTCTTTGTCGCACCATCCCTTTATTTCCCATCCTTGCCATGCAAGGGATCTCTCACTTGCCTAATTTCTGGACCTAAATCAGCAAGGAAATCCTTTTTCCTTGCCTTGCAAGGCATTCCCTTACCTATTCCATCCTTGCCGCACCTACTTGCCCAATTCCCTTAGGATTCTGACTTTAATTCCTATTTCCTTTAAAGTTTTGGTTTAATTTCTGTTTCCTAAATTGTTTCTTAGCTTTATTACCCTAAAGTCTTTAAATAAAACTTCCTTGGCCGCACAAAAGGTTCCATTCACTCACCCATTCATCCATTCATGCCAGAATTCATCCCTACACCTTTGCCGCAATTTCCATTCACCCTAAACACATTCCTGACCCCAAAACACATCCCATACACTTCACCCATCTTTGTGCCACAGCAAGGAGGAAGGAGGAGAGCCTTTGGACGTGCCTACCATTCGAGTTAGGATTGCTGGAACGTTTTAGTTGTAATCTTTCTTTTGTTTTCAATGTTTCAATTCAATAATCTTTGTTCTGTGAGTATGAGGAACTAAACCCCTCTTAGCTAGGGGGAATTCGAAACCATGGTTATACTTGCAATATAATTTGATTACATCCAGTTGTGAATTCAATTTACTTATCTGTTGAATTAAAACTGATTTGTGTGTGTTGGTTGAGAGTGCACGCTTAATTTTCATGCATAAATCTGATGCTAGGATATAATGGAGTTTCACCTAATCGTTACGAACTTATATTCATAAGTAGTGAAGGTTGCTAGTCACAATTGCGTTAAGTAAATTCTTGGCATAAGTTTCATGCAATTCATAGTTACAAGTGCCTTGTCAATGCTTATGATTTTCAGAGAACTTAATGATCTTTGCTTGTATCTCTATTATGCAATTCATGTAGGGAACTTGTGGAGAATGCTTTGGGTTGTTGTATGCAATCATCCAATTCAATAAAATTAGGAAAATCTGAGGGTTAATTAGTGCAATTCACGGTTAATCTGGGGCGTTGAGAATTCATGGTTTATTGAAAAGCAACTGGAAATCGTTTTGTTTGCAAGTATGTCATGTGTGGAGAAGAACCTCCTAGCTAGTCCATCATCCATAGTTTTACCTAAATTCGTGCAGATTTCATTAGTTCTTTAATTTACTTGTTTTGTTTTCAAATTCGTCAAAACCCAATCCCCATTTACTTTGTTGAGTCATATTAGTTAGAAACTGATTTAGTTTGTGTTTTTAAGTGTTTTGAGTCAAGTCAAAACCTATTTTCGTCCAAATTTACTCTTAGTGGCAGATTTGAGTCTTTTAGCTTGTTTTGTGCTGTTTTGAGTCTTTTGAGTTGTTTTAGTGTTTTAGAGTTTAGTTTTACATTCTTTGAGTCTAGTTTAGTGTTTTTAACTTAGTTTTACGTTCTTGAGTCAGTTTCAAGTGTTTTAGCAATCCCTCCTAATCCTCGATCTAGAACGATCCCTACTTGCATCTATACTACAATTGTCAACAAGAGGGTTTAATTTGTGTGCTTATATATTTCGCATCAAATTTTTGGCGCCATTGCCGGGGATTAGCAACTTTGCTAATCCCTTGGATCTTTTCTTTCTGTTTATTTTTAATTTGTTTAAGATTCTAAATTTGTTCTGTTTCCTGTTTTTAGGTACTAGTTTATGACTCGAAGCTCTCAACCTGTTTGTAAGAATATTTTAGACTTTGACGACGATTTTGAGAGGACTTTGAGAAAGAATAAGAATCAGCAAGAGTGTAATCCACATAGCCCTGAACCTGAGCTTGAAGAACATCCCATTGAGGAGGAAGAGGAGCCCACGACACAAGTTGTGAAGGAAATACAAGTCATGGCAGTGGACAATCGAACCATCAAAGAGCTTTCTGCCTCGGGTGTGGGCAATGCTATACCCCTATGAATCCAATACCCCACAGCTGCTCAAGGCAAGACTGAGGAGTTCGAGTTGAAGTCAAGCTTGCTGCACCACATTCCAAAGTACCATGGGCTGTCCATGGAGGATCCAAACAAGTACTTGAAGAAGTTCGAAGTGGTTTGTTTGAGCATGACCCCAGTGAATGTTGATGGCAGCATCTTGAAGATGAAGGCTTTTCCTTTTTCTCTCTTGGAAAAGGCCAAAGATTGGTTGTATGAATTAGCCCCCGGAACTGTCACATCTTGGGAAAGCATGAAACGGGCATTCTTGGAGAAGTTTGTCCCAACTTCTCGAGTCATTCTTCTACGCAAAAGGATTAGTGGCATTCAGCAAAATGAAGGTGAATCATTTCCCACTTATTATGAACATTTTAAAACTCTTGTTGTTTCATGTCCATAGCACCAAATGAACCCACGGCAACAATGTGTGAATGTGGTAAGTGCAATCTCTGAAATTCAATCATAATTAGCTAATCTCACCTCTCTTGTGTCTCAGGTTGTAATTGGGTCAAAACCACAAGAAAATCAGGTTTGCACCATGTGTTCTATCCAAGGACACTCCTCTGATAAGTGCCCGCAACTGATTGAGAATGGTGGATGGGAATCTGCCAATGCAGTGGGTTTTGGAGGCCAAAACCAGCCAAGGAACGATCCATACTCTAATACCTACAATCCAGGTTGGAGAGACCACCCAAATTTCAAGTGGATAGAGCCCTAACAACCCCAACAACAAGGAGGATATAGGAAGCAACTCCCGGGCTTCTATTCAAATCAATATGCACCCACACAAGCCCCACAACAATCTGCCCAAAACACTTCAGGTATTTCTTTGGATAATGACACACTTCTTAAATTACTCACCAATTTGTCTCAAGGGTAGGAAAATCAAACCAAAGCAATACAAAGACAAGACAAAAGGGTGGACCAATTGGAGAAGCAAATTGGGCAGATTGCAGAGTTTGTGGGACAGTTTCGAGAACCAGGCAAGTTGCCTAGTTCAACCGTTGTCAACCCAAATGGAGGATTCGAATCTGCCAAAGCCATGAGTTTGCGAAATGGAAAACAAGTTGGATCTGATCCCCAACCTTCCAAATCATGTTCCAATGAGGTTGAGAAGTTGCTGATTGAAGAGGAGGAGCAAGCACAACCCACGGCAAGGGTAGAACCACCCTTGCCGCAGCCTCCTAAGCACCATTTGCCGTCCTCTTTAATTAAGGTAGGTCGAAATTGGATTCCTTCTAACGTTATTCCATCAAATGTGCCTTTCCCTCGTAGGTTTTTACAAGCTAAGAGTGATGAGAATGAAAAGGATGTTCTAGAGACCTTTAGGAAAGTGCAAGTCAATATTCCGCTTCTTGATGCAATAAAGCAAATTCCAAAGTATGCTAAGTTTTTGAAGAAGCTTTGCACAACCAAGAAACGAATTCACGAGAAAGAAGTGGTGCATATGAGTAAAAATGTCTCAGCCATCTTGCAACGTAAACTGCCCCCTAAATGCAAAGATCCGGGTAGTTTTACAATTCCTTATGTTATTGGCAATACTCGTTTTGAATCTGCCATGTTAGACTTAGGTGCATCAATTAATGTCATGCCTTATTCTATTTATGCATCTATGAACTTAGGCGAGTTGAAAAATGATGGTGTGATTATTCAATTGGCCGATCGTTCTAACGCATATCCAAAAGGGGTTTTGGAAGATGTTTTGGTGCAGGTTGATCATCTGATTTTTTCGACGGATTTCTATGTACTTGACATGGAGGACTCAGCCCATTCTCCACCATCGCCACTCTTACTTAGACGACCTTTTATGAAAACAGCTCAAACCAAGATTGACGTGGCCAAGGGAGCAGTAACTATGGCGTTTGGTGGTGATATGATCAACTTTAATATTTCTGAATCTGTTGAGAATACTAATGGTGTTTGTTCTTGTTTTGTCATTGATAAAATAAAAAATAAAGGGCAAGAACATTCAGTATCATTCAAGAAGGATGCATTTCAACCCACCAACGAATAGGGACTTGGAGTGAAGCACAAGGATTACACGGCCACAACCCTCAAACCTCCAAATCTGGCTGAGAGCATCCCACATGCATTTGTTGATTGTGCTGCCACTTCATTGCAGTGCATTGGTAAGCCACCTATTCCAGATTCGATTCCCATTTCAACTAATAGGTTGTTACCTTGTAGGGTGCAGATTCCCAATCAAATCCAAGCTGGTGGGCATGATTACATTAATTTTAGGATGTTCAACGCCACAATCCGGAATGATCAATATCCCTTACCATTCATTGACCCAATGCACTTTGAGGAGCATGCTGTGGATGGCATCTCTCTGCATGTCGTGGGCTCCAATGGGGAGTGAATGAGGTCTTCGTCCGGCTGCACGACGTTAAAGCAAGCGCTACTTGGGAGGCAACCCATGCATTCAACAAAGGAAGACCTAGGAATCACTCCACTTCCAGATTTGCGTTCCTAAACCCTTCTCTTTGTTGTTGTTTCTTTTCTGCCATGTTGAGTGTGTTTATTTGTTGTTTGTTTGTTTTCTGAGTTTATGCTTGAAACATTGAGGACAATGTTTAATTTAAGTGTGGGGGGGTAAACAAGTTGTTTTGCATGAAATTTGTGGGATTTTATCACCCATTACTTCAAAAGTTGTTCCTCGCTGTTTTTAAGTGTTTTACAGTTGTTTTGGAGTGTTTTAGTGTGTTTTGGCATAAAAATCCGAAAATCTCATAAAAATTTGAAAAATTGTTTTGAAAAACCCAAAAAGAGTTGTTTTTGTGTGTTTGTTTGTGTCTTAGGGTACCTTCCAACACAATGATGAGGATTTGGTTTTTAATTGCATGACTGTTAAAGAGAGTTATAAACATGTATGAAAGTTTGATTTACTCTTTGGTTTATGCTTGGTTGTGGTTAAAATTTATGAATTCACATGTAATCATAAAGGAAAAATCAGTTTTTGTAACATGCTTAAAGGAAGGAACTCAAATTAACGCTACAACCCTGTGAGATTTGAGCCTAAAACATTCTTTGGAGAATTGATAATCTGTGCATTCTTGTTTTCTAAAGTTGTTGCATGATCTCATTATTCTTTGCTTGGTTGCTTCTTAGAAGGCGTTTCATCATCTAGTTCCAAATACTAGAACTCATGCCCATTTCATTCAAAGCATGCTATTGATTTGCATAACACATGATCAAGATGAAGTTGTTTAGTTGCCACCAGAGCCAAATAGCCGAACCCCCTTTTGTCATTTGTTTTGTAGGTTTAAACCCCATTGAGCCTTGTTTAGCCTATTTTCTTTGTGAACCATATCATCCCTACCTAGCCTAGATTAGGACCATCCATACCCTTGTTCTTAAAGCATAGTGAAGCATAACTTAGAAAGAATTCTTTTTGATTGACTTCTTGCAGAAAAACAAGTGTGAGGGAAGGGATTTGTGTGTGTGTGTGTGCCAAGAAAAAGAAATAAGGCACGGGTTTAGAAAAAGAAAATGAAAAAGTTATGAAAAAAAAGGGTGAAAAAGAGTTGAAAATTATGAGAAAAAGAGTTCTAAAGTGTGATTGTTGAAGGAAGGGTCCAAAACATCAAATCTGGCCCTAGAATGTGTATATCTTCCCTTTTGTGTTTAAGGTTGATTTCTGCAATCAAAATTGAATTCTAAGTGTCAATTTCATTACTTTGCTTGCTATTGCTTTAAGAACCATTGTTTTCCATATCCTTTCTTTCTTAACCATTTCCCTTAGCCCCGTTTCAACCCTTAAACTTCAATCTTGAGTGTTAGGTGATTCAATATGTGGAGTTTGGAATTGGTATGAGCATATGGTGTCACTGGTTCTCGCATCTAAGTAGTAGCATTCCATTCATGAGATCATATCTAAACAAGCTTATTAACTCCAGAAATTGCTTTCTTTGTTATAACATATGTGAGTGTTCGTTTTCATGTCTACATCAATCTTCTCACATATAACTAGTGTAGGGTGTGTAGTCAGAAAATGTGTGTGAAAATAGAGAGTATCTTGTAAAGAATTGAGCAAATTCTCTAAGGCATGTTACTACATTCAAAACATCGTTTTAATTGGTTAAATGTGAACTAGTAAGTGGTGACTGTGATTAAGTATGTGCTCAAGTGTTAAGTTGACTAAAATCTATGGGAATGATGATTTTTAACATGTCATGTGCGTTGGAAATCCCTGAGGCAAATGTTGGAAGGATTAGAGTGTGTTTTTTTACTTGGTTTTGTTTTGTTGTTTTGTTTTGCTCGAGGACTAGCAAAAGCTAAGTGTGTGGGAATTTGATAGGAGCATATTTAGGCGACTTAGTTGGCTTGTTCTTGTGCATTTATGTTGTTATTCTTTAGTTATTTTAGTCTTTTAAGCCATTTTCGTGTGTTTTCAGGTTCTAAGGACAAAGTATGCAAGAAGATGCATTTTGGAGCCCTTTGGAGCAAAATTGGGCTTGGAATGGATATCACATGCTTGGAGCAAAAGGAATGGACGGAATTGAAGATTTGAAGATGTTAGGATTCCTAATCAACGAAGGATTCCTAATCAACGAAGGATTCCTAATCAAAGAAGGATTCCTAATTGAAGAAGGATTCCCAATTGGAGATGGATTCCTACTTAAACAAGGATTCCTACTTGAAATAGGAAAGTTAAGCCAAGGTTTCCTATTTTGGTTTGACATTTCCTAATTGTCCCTAAGTTCCAGCAACATTGAAGGCCTCCTAGGCATTTTAGGACACAAAGTGAACTTTCCTTGCACCAAATCAGTCTTTGCCGCACCATCCCTTTATTTCCCATCCTTGTCGTGCAAGGGATCTCTCACTTGCCTAATTTCTGGACCTAAATCAGCAAGGAAATCTTTTTTCCTTGCCTTGCAAGGCATTCCCTTACCTATTCCATCATTGCCGCACCTACTTGCCCAATTCCCTTAGGATTCTGACTTTAATTCCTATTTCCCTTAAAGTTTTGGTTTAATTTTTTTTTCCTACATTGTTTCTTAGCTTTATTACCCTAAAGTCTTTAAATAAAACTTCCTTGGCCGCACAAAAGGTTCCATTCACTCACCCATTCATCCATTCACGCCAGAATTCATCCCTACACCTTTGCCACAATTTCCATTCACCCTAAACATATTCCTGACCCCAAAACACATCCCACACACTTCACCCATCTTTGTGCCGCAGCCAGGAGGAAGGAGGAGAGCCTTTGGACGTGCCTGCCATTCAAGTTAGGATTGCTGGAACGTTTTAGGTGTAATCTTTCTTTTGTTTTCAATGTTTCAATTCAATAATCTTTGTTCTGTGAGTATGAGGAACTAAACCCCTCTTAGCTAGGGGGAATTCGAAACCATGGTTATACTTGCAATATGATTTGATTACATCCAGTTGTGATTCATAAGTTGTGAATTCAATTTACTTATCTGTTGAATTAAAACTGATTTGTGTGTGTTGGTTAAGAGTGCACGCTTAATTTTCATGCATAAATCTGATGCTAGGATATAATGGAGTTTCACCTAATCGTTACGAACTTATATTCATAAGTAGTGAAGGTTGCTAGTCACAATCGCGTTAAGTAAATTCTTGGAATAAGTTTCATGCAATTCATAGATACAAGTGCCTCGTCAATGCTTATGATTTTCAGAGAACTTAATGATCTTTGCTTGTATCTCTATTATGCAATTCATGTAGGGAACTTGTGGAGAATGCTTTGGGTTGTTGTATGCAATCATCCAATTCAATAAAATTAGGAAAATCTGAGGGTTAATTAGTGCAATTCACGGTTAATCTGGCACGTTGAGAATTCATGGTTTATTGAAAAACAACTGGAAATCGTTTTGTTTGCAAGTATGTCATGTGTGGAAAAGAACCTCCTAGCTAGTCCATCATCCATAGTTTTACCTAAATTCGTGCAGATTTCATTAGTTCTTTAATTTACTTGTTTTGTTTTCAAATTCGTCAAAACCCAATCCCCATTTACTTTGTTGAGTCATATTAGTTAGAAACTGATTTAGTTTGTGTTTTTAAGTGTTTTGAGTCAAGTCAAAACCTATTTTCGTCCAAATTTACTCTTAGTGGCAGATTTGAGTCTTTTAGCTTGTTTTGTGCTGTTTTGAGTCTTTTGAGTTGTTTTAGTGTTTTAGAGTTTAGTTTTGCATTCTTTGAGTCTAGTTTAGTGTTTTTAACTTAGTTTTACGTTTTTGAGTCAGTTTCAAGTGTTTTAGCAATCCCTCCTAATCCCCGGTCTAGAACGATCCCTACTTGCATCTATACTACAATTGTCAACAAGAGGGTTTAATTTGTGTGCTTATATATTTCGCATCAGAGGCTTTTCAAAGCCTACCAAATAGAATCACCAAGGAATTTTCCAAAGCATTAAGTGATTTTTGTAATCCTTCTTCGTAATTCTACAAAAAAAAAAAAAAAAAAAAAACACAGGAATAACTATATAAGTTCCTAATAAATTAAAAAAAATATTTGTACAAATTGAATGATTCAAATCTTTGTATACCTATCAAGTAATGATAGTGATTTTTTCCTATTTGTCTTTTCTAGTAGCTATCTATAGACTAATTCAAAAATCTGTTCTTCCTGGATATCTAGGAAAAGGAATAACATCTCTAATGTGGTCAATGCCGGTAGCAAATAAAACCATCCGTTCGAATCCTAAACCAAAACCACAATGTTTGATGGTCCCAAAGCGTGGCAAGTCAATGTACCACTCACATGGCTCAGCAGGTAGACCCATTTCCTCAATCCTGCAATAACACATCCATTACACAATAAGTAGAATATTTTATTGTACTTACCATTTTTAATTAGAGAACTTTAATAAAAAGCTCCTGATATTGTTCACTTTAACGAAAAATCACATTTTTACACTAAAAAGTCAATCATGGTACTATTCACTTTACCCTTTATTTTGTCATTATCGTTAAAACTCAAAATTTTCAAGTCCTTTTTGTTAATTTTCCTTTTTAATTAACTATAAAGTTAAACAGGTTTGAAAAAAAATTAAACGGGGCCTTTAAATTCCCACGATGCACAGAACGCCGCCATATTAGTCGAGCCATTATCCCCCAACGCCCCATCGACATAGAAGGGTCAAACCCCACGTCCCATGCACTCATGCAGTTTATAAAAGGAGTAGGATTCTCTCACCTCTTATTCCTATTTCTATCCCTTTCTCTCCCTTCCTCTCACATATTACTTTTTGTTTTCTTCTAGCTATTAAAAATTGACGTGGTTTAACCGTAACCGTTCAAATAGGAGAGAAGGCAAGGCAAAGGAGATTAGAAGACTAGAGAATCCTACTCTTTATAAAAAGCCCCTCATCATTTCTCTCTCCACACGTGTTTTTCTCTTGTTAAAAACAATTTGACCTTAACGGCCACATGATGGCTAGTGGTAGGGGAATTCCTCTTATGGCCGTATTCCATACATTACGTTATGTTTTCAATTTATAATGTTAATGAATTGGATGATGGTAGTCAGAAAAATACAAAAGTACTTTTGTAAATTTTTCTGGCTTTTAAAAAAATAGACTGCCACCAATTAGTCACCTCTTAAAAAAAAAAAAAACAATTTATTCTTTTTTGTTGTTGGATTTCCATTTTCCAACCCAAAAAATAAATGCAGTCTTAACAAACAAAACAAAAAACAAAAAACAAAAAACAAAACTAATGGAAAGATAAAACCAGCGTCAAAACAAAACAAATCAGAAAATTAACCAAAACTTCAACACCATTTCAAAACTTAAAAAAAATCTAACCGCAAAATCCATCCTCATAAATAACCCCGTTTCTCTCCATCCTCTCCATCTTTCTCTCTCCCCATCAATGGCCTCGAAGTCCACTTTACTAATCTCCACCTCTTTCCTCCTCTTCTTCTTCTCCACCAACACCACCGTCCGACTATGCTCCGCCCAAATCCCCGGAAACAATGTCGACCGTCCTCAATCCGACTCCGACTGCACCGGCCGTTGGATCCACATCCGACGGCTCCCCCCGTCCTTCAACCTGGATCTCCTCTCCAATTGCTCCGGCTACCCTCTGTTCGACGACTTCTGGCCTCACTTGGCCAACAATGGCCTCGGCCAGAAAACCCATAATCTTTCTCACAGCTGGTACCGAACCGACCCGTTAATGCTGGAGCTTATTTTCCACCGTCGGATGCTCGAATACCCATGTCTCGCCTCAGATCCCCAATCTGCCGACGCTGTCTACCTCCCCTACTACGCCGGCATCGACGCCCTCCGCTATCTCTACGGCCCCGATTACAATTCCAGCTCCGAGCAGGGCCTCAATTTGTTCGATTTTTTGACCCGGGACGACCCGGTTTCCTGGTATAGGCACATGGGTCAAGACCATTTCTTGGTTTTGGCCCGACCCGCTATGGATTTCTCCCAGCCGTTGGGGAACGATCCGCCGCTGTGGGGGACTTCGCTGCTCGAATTGCCACAGTTTTTTAATGTCACCGCTCCGACGGTGGAGGCGCGTGCCTGGCCATGGCAGGAGCACGCTGTGCCTTATCCGACGTCGTTTCATCCGCCCAATTTGTCCTTATTGGAGACGTGGTTGCAGCGGGCGAGGCGGTCCCGCCGCACCACGCTTATGATGTTCGCCGGTGGAGGCGGTGTCGGAAATAATCCGAACATTAGGAGGAGTATCAGGAACGAGTGCGAAAACAACACCAAAGCAAATAATGCGACGTCAAATAACAATTTGGGGAGGTTTGGAAGTGGGGGTGCCGGGTACACAAAGCTGTGTGACATTGTGGATTGCTCCCATGGGATATGTGAGCATGACCCAATTAGGTTCATGAGGCCAATGTTGCAGGCTAGTTTCTGCCTGCAGCCTCCGGGTGACACCCCGACGAGGCGGTCCACATTCGACAGCATTGTGGCCGGCTGCATCCCCGTATTCTTTGAGGACTCGTCCGCCAAAGCGCAGTACAGGTGGCACTTGCCGGAGGATCAGTACGGGGAGTTCTCGGTGTTTATACCGAAGGAGGACGTGGTGTTCAAGGAAACTAGGGTTTTGGATGTGCTTAGGAGCATTCCTAGGGCTAGAGTGAGGAGGATGAGGGAGCAGGTGTTGGAGATGATACCAAGAGTTATGTATAGAAGGCATGGGAGCTCAATGGGATTGAGAGCTAAGAAGGATGCTTTTGATCTTGCAATTGATGGTGCTTTTGATCTTGCAATTGATGGTGTTTTTGCCTTTCTTAGCATTGAAGTTATTGTAATTATTGATTATGTTGTACATATATTTAGTTATTTATGCAAGTGTAGTGCCACTTGATTAAAGTTAAAACACTATGTTTGGATAAAGGAAATAAACTTAGAATTTTGACAAAAGTCAGAATTTATAAATTAACATGCATCAATTCCTTTATTTGGATTCATAAACATGAAAATTTAGAATAAAAATAAATAAAAAGTCAGATTTTGAGACCTCAAATTCCCAAGTTTAAATATATGTCATTTTTTAATTTCTATGAGTGAGAGTTTAAAAATAAAAGATTCCATATTCAAATTCCATTATTTTTTTAGGTTAACCAAACAAGAAAATTCACAAATTCTAAAACATAGAATTCTGTCATTTCAAAATTTCTTAATAATAAATTTCTTCATCCAAACAAAATCTTAAGGAAAATGTTCGTAGATTTGGATTTGGCCAAATCAACTAGAGCAGTGTGCTCCGCTGTCTGCGCCAAGTTCAAATCCCGACCCTTGGATGATTAAACTTCAAATTACGCTATCATCATATTGTTTGTCAAAAACAGAAGTTTTGAAAAATGCTCAATTCAAACATGAGATGTAGAGTAGCTGTCTTCGCTGCAGTATTAGAATTGTTATTTTAGCCTTGGCTTGTGACTCAAGAAAAAGAAAAAAAAAATTATTGGACCGACGAAAAACAATACAATCTTATTGAGGGTGCCAAAAACTAAAGAAAAACAAATGAAAGGATGCTGATGGAGATTATGATGCAACAATACCTAATACATTTGGAATGTGATGCAAGAATTGCAAAACAGCCCTTCATACGGCTAGGACGACGTTCTTGTTCTGTATTGGCAGGAGGCGAGGTTTCGAGTTTCAACCCCATCTGAAAATGGTAGAAGCCCAAGTCAGACCTGCTCCAAAACCGGCAGCTGCAATAGTATGGCCTGGTTTCACCTTCCCGCTTCTCACAGCTTCGTGCAATGCCAACGGTATGGAACCAGCGCTCGTGTTGCCATAGTTTGCCAAGTTTGAAATCACATGTTCTGATGGGATTTGCATGCGAGTAGAAACCGCATCAAGGATCCTCTGGTTTGCCTGCATTATTGATTTGTCTTATCAGAACAAAATGTACTACGTCGCTTGTTTACTAGGAAAACCTTAGGTCATTAAGAAGCTACCTTGAAGTGCTATATTCGTTCAAACTTCCCATTACGAAGAAAATGAAAATGTAAGCATTATTTAAAATGAAAATGTAAGCATTATTTCTCAATAGTGTACCAGTTTAGTTCACTGGACATATATGACAGGCTGGTATAGTTTTGGAAATAAAAAATTATTAGGCTGAAGTTACTTGCCGTATATGTCTATTTTCCACGCCTAAATATTTTCTGAAATTAAACGTAATGTGGGAAAGAAATTGTAGTTAAATGATAATCGGTAGCTATAAGTGACGGTAGAGCAGAGAAATCGTTTAATCAGTAAAACCTGGGGTAAACTTTCCCAAAGATATCATTCGTCATACCTGATGGAGCAGTAACCAATCAATGCTAGATGCAGGGAGACCAGCCTTTGCAAGGGAATACTCAATTGACTGCGGCACAACACGCACAGCAAAGCGAAAGACCTCTTTACCATTCATTTGAAGGCAGGAATATGAAGCTTGTCTTGGAGGGAAGCCTAGGACTGAACCATTAGAACCCAACTCATCGTCTGTTTCAGTTTCTTTCAAGGCGGCATTTAGATGTCTGCAAAGAGGGTGATCCGTCAGTATCAGAAAAAACTGTACTTGCTGAAAAGGTGCATAAAACAAACATAGAAATCGAGAAAATGCAAACCTGTATCCTTCACCATCACTATGCACATCAAAAGAAAGCAAACCATCATCCTCACCATCGCAGGCCTACACAATTATGAAATTTCTGCTAAGTGCAATGAAATATGTGGAATGAAATCTTTGCTAATAATTTATTAGATCAATTCTGGAAACGACAATATTAAGATAGTATGGTATGAGTTTCTGAAAAATGGAGACAAAATTAACTGCCAAATAAAGCAAAGTCCAAAGTTAGAAGCTGAGAGGGACTTCAATGCCCTTATATAGAAAACCAGTGCTTAGATATATGCCAAAAATTCATTATGCAACGTAAACACACCTGTATTAATACAGCCCCAGCAGCATCCCCGAAGAGAATACACGTTCCTCTATCGGTCCAGTCAACAATCCGAGAAAGAGCATCAGCCCCAATAACAAGAACATTTTTAAATCCACCAGCTGCAGTTTGCACAATATAGTTTAATCAATTAAACATGGGAAATAACAGTGGGCATCCTTAGAGCAAAGTAAACCAAGTCGTTACCCTTAATGTGACAAGACGCTGACACTAGACCCAAAATAAATCCACTACAAGCAGCTGTAATATCATACGCTAAAGGATTCCTTGCGCAGCCAAGTGCTTTCTGAACCTGAAATTACAATATAATACAAATTGAAAAAATGTAAGCATTTACTGTACTAATTAAACAACATAAGCACTAAGAGTTTGAATTTTTGCTCAAGCATTCATTAAAATGCGAAGCTCAACAACATCAATATTTAGCTCCACATGCACTACACGGGTTTCTAACATGCAAAATAGAGTAACACTCAGTTGTTCGCTCTATATCACGTGTGAATCGTGATCAATATAGTCCAGTATAGTTCACGTAGTTGGTCAAAGTTAGTGCCATGGAAAAAGCATAAAACTATATAAGCACAACAAACTTAATCAATAAAATAACCGACTAGGAATATAAAGAAGAGACCTTAAAAAGCTACAGTTTTTAAAAGTCAGCCAGCGGTAGTTTGACCAAATACTGAACAAACCAAAAAAAGCATGTCACATCTAGTACAAAACTCCAGTCCAGTCAAGATGAATCGCGCTAATGGGAACTCTTCTAAAGTTCTTAGACATAGATGCCCACAAGGATACAAGAATCTACTTCTGTCTGAAATAGAACCCCTTTATAAATTAATGAAACTTGCAACAATCTGTTACTTTTTATTTTTCTTCTACATAACAAATAAATACACCTAGATAGATGAAATTTTGTTCATCACCTAAAGATTTATAAGCCCCTAAAAACATGGAGAATAAAATATAATAGGAATCAATATTGGCAAAACAATCATATAATGCACACCACTGTGAAGCTCAATCCCTTTTTACATCCTGACGACTTAATCCAGAAACCACCCAATGATCTACATACCTTAGGGGCACAGCCAAAGATATCATCAGGTGTAGATGTGCACACCAAGATTAGGTCCACATCATCAACATCAACCTGTGCCATCTCAAGAGCTTTATGCGCTGCCTCGACCGCTAACGTTGTCAGGCTCTCTTTGCCTGTAATTTTACAAGAAGAACGTCATTATATAGAATGGGTAACATAAAATATCCACTAGACCTAAAAATGAGGACGAGAAAAGAGACACATATTTGACTAAAATAAGTGTTCAGATAAAAGGTAAAAGCATTCAAATATCCAGTACAACATAGGAAAGTCCCTCTTAGGCTCTTACACATCTTACACTACCAGCATTAATCAGGTCAAACCTCGCCATATGCTTATAGTTTCAGTTGTCCGAATAGAATGGTGAAGCCATGGTATTATGTAACAGATTTTGTTCAATAGCGACAGAAAGAAGGTCATACAAGCCGCTACCTGACGAACCTCATCCTAGGCAAGATTCAAATCGTCAACCTGAGAGGTCCAACAGATTGTTTCCTCTTGTAATGCTGTGCATATGCACCACAAGTATGAGACTATGAAGCTGAATTTCCGAAGTTAAACTCATAGCATGCGATTTAAAAAAAGAGGCTCGACACAGGCTAAGCTACCTCAAACTGTTTACCAAATTTATGACATTATCATGCACAGAAAAGTATGACCTGACCTGAAATAACTCGTCGATTACGAATCCCAGTGCGAACAGATATCCATTCATCGTTAGTATCTACTACTTTCGCAAGATCGTCATTTGAAATCTTAAGACTAGGTACTGCTGAGCCGCATCCAATTAACTTGCAGCCTTTACTGACAAGCCTGAAATAAAATAGAGATTATTTAAGATCAGACAGATTATCATTTACCAGCTTGTATTCATACCCCCCATTTAACCAAAATGCAATCCCGGTACTGACAGTGGCTCTGGGCAAAGGCACTCTGTTTATTACATAAAACACATAGCAGTGGCCACGGTCCAACCTGGGATAGCTTTAACCAAGAACAATTATAATTAGATGCAGGAGACAATTTTAAAAGATCCATCCAAAGCCATGCGCCACTGGTAGGAATTAAATTTTAGATTTTACAAAAACAGAAATAAACAACCAATTCATTCAGGACAAAGTTCAATAACACACTAGGCATTCAATAAAGGAATTTGGTAATTTGGTCATGTTCTACATTTAGCACCCTTTACCAAGCCATTAAAGAAGATAGCTACAGAGCGCAAAGACAATCCAAATGCAAGAAAAGGAAAAAAAAAACCTTAATTTGATAAACAAATTTTTTTTCTGGGGTTCATAAGATAAACAGACAACAATAGGCAAGAAAAAGTCACTTTAAGTGGGTCTACAAAAGTGGTAAACTGAAAAGATAAACTTTTAGTTTTGTTCATGATTATTGCCTTTATTTCCCTTCCATCATCCAAAACATTCTCTTATTTTAAGTGGGAGAGAGAGCAGACAGATGGCAAAGCCATCGGAAGAACAGTGATACAAGCAACCTTTAAAAACCAATACAAAACCTCATCTAGAAGTATCATCAAAAGGAAATCTAATATTTTTGCCAAATACTGATTCACAAGCTCATGCCTGTAATCTGACTTACATCAATGAAAACGCTTCTAACTTAGTTGCATCCTCTAGTTAGTCCTAAAATTGAATTGTATGACAGTTACTTTACTGTGCCTTAATCATCTATGTATATGTGTACTTCCCCAAATTTTAGCCTTAAATTGATTGTAGTTACTAAAAAGTCAGCTTGATTTTGGATCGGTTGTAGCTGGCTTCGTTGCTTAAGCCTTGTAAATCCTACTGCAATGGAGATGAATAAGATATCCAATTCCAAATCCTCAGTGATAATATATCCGAACCAAAATTTAAAAACTTTGTGCAGCAGTTTACACATGGGAATTTATTCCCCATCCCTTTCATACAGAAAATGGCTATGCACTGGCATGCTATTGCCAACCATAACTCGAATCCTACTTATCTAAACAAATCTAGCATATACAAGTAAAACCAGAAAGCTAAAGAACTTTATGACTAAATGCAAATCATGAAGCTTTCCAACAAAGATAATAAATCAAATGCAAAATCCAACATACAAAACAATAAGGGGCAATATCACCAAAAAGAATGAAAGAATGGAGATTGAACTCACTTGGGTGATCGAGATTCAGAAGCGGAAGCTCCAACATGCTTCTCTGCGCCTTCAAAAGTGCTGGAGCAGAATACCCTCTTGGAGATTCCCTCAGGGGAACGAAACCCAGATCCAAAAATGCGTATTGAAGGCTGAATCTTCCTCCTCTGGCTCGGAACTGTAGGAGCAGTGAAGAACCCAGATGCATTGGTGGCCATTTATTTAAACCCACAAAGCAAAATTTCAGACCCACAAAAAAATATGCAGAGCCGGAGAGAGATTGAATTCAGCTAATATATGAGAACCAGAAGCATGCGATGAATGAAGTAAACAAAACCCATGAGAGGAAAAGATCAACGGCTATGGCGGAGAGACGGAGAGACAGAGAGACAGAGTGGTATCAGAAGACCCTTCTTTCTTCGGAGGGTCCAAGGCAAGATATATAGAAAGAGAAAAAGATGAAATTTTTAAAAGAAATGAATAGTCTTTTTGGGCGATTATGTCAAACCCAATTGAGCAAACTCCAATGCTTTCATTTTCTCTCTCTAAAAGTTATTAGCAGGGGGAGGAGAGAGAAAGGCAACCAGTCACTCGTATGCCATGCTTTGCTTGCACCTTTCGAGATGTTGTTCTACAACAAAATTTTAAAAGGTAATGAAGGCTTTGACACAACCAAAGAAAGTGGTAGCAAATTTGTAGAGAATAACTTATACGAAATGAACAAATTTAGTGTCCTTGTAACATATCGATTCAAAAATGTGATGTTTTGTGTGAGTTTATTTTGACATAATATTGTATTATAAGATTAGACGTAAGTGAACGGTAAATTGTTTTTGGAAACTAACATGGATCTTTCTTAGTTTTTCATGTGGCTCAATGTTATTGGTCCATGCTTGACATTTTAATGCGTGGGAATGTAGGGGAGTGCAGCAGCTCTAAAGTAGATGGCAACGATGCGGTTTGGAAACATAAATGCTATATCATTCCCCACAACTACAAAAATTAATCATATTCATAATCGCAAATAAACCATCGGGAATTATTCATAACCATACCCATTGGTTAACAGATTTTTTATCGGTTAATGGTTATATCCATCTTCATCAATACCAAAAATATATTCGTTCAATTGACGCATTATCAAGAGTGTACGCCTGAATCTGGAATATCTCTATTACCTTGCAATGATTACGAAGTTGGAATGCCACGTGGCAGAAGAACTCAAACGGTGTGTATTTTGTTTTACTCAAAAGTGCATGGTCTTTAAATAACTATGCATCCTTAAGCGGAACAGCCCTTTTAGATACCTAGTTAGGGGCACTTGTGGGACCATGATTTTTCAATGTGGAGTAAGACGGATCAGAATGTGAATACTTCGGACTGAACAACTTCTATCACAGAACTAAACAAGCAAATCATTAGTGCCACCATCATCCTGATCTGGATAAGCGGACGAAGTATGTCGACTTCGCTGAGAATGACCATTCTTGTTCTGCACGATACGGAAACCTGATCTAGTATGAAATCAGTCAGGTTGCTATATTCTTGGAGATTCCTACAATCTAGACATTTGACATGTGCCACAAGTAATCACACTCTAAGAAAATGCAGTATCTACTCCTTGATATCCTTTAGGATTCTTCTAGTTTAATACGGTCCTAAAAGAACTTTCTCTCACCTAGTATAAATATACTGTATTCTCTAGCCACTGCTTGAGCCTCATAAATTGCTTATTAATTTGATCGTCGAAAAGCCTTTTGCCGGCATCCCACTAGTGCCAAGGTTACTTTACGGTTGTTTGTTATTTACAGGTAGTCAATTTTGTACATCTCCTCCCCACATGGTGGTGCGTAAATTTGATTCCAGCACTGCTTATATTCTCTCTTGTGTATGCTACCCATCATATTAAAGCTTGCCACTTGTTTTTGGGTAAAAGAGAGTGTAATTGTGAGATCACTCCAAGTAAGGATTCTCTTTTATAATTATTGCATCAGAAAAAAATTAACTAAAATTAATTAGTAGGACAAGTGGCAAGCTATTATAGGATGGATAACATACACATGAGAGAGAATGTGAGTAGCAAAAATGCACCCTTATTCCTTGTACATTTTCATTCTTCTTGCTTAAATGTACCCCCGTAGATCTCCCAAATTGAGTAGAAAACCAATTTGACCACTTCTATCTTCATCGGTAAGTCATCTACTGGAATTCTATTTGGGGAAGTTCTTCTCTTTCACTTACTGAATACATATGAAATTATCTATATTAGGAGATGGAGGAGTGAGTACTAAGTCTCACAATGAATTAGTCATACTAATTTTGTTCGACCGCATTTGACGATAATCGAACTCATGTACAAGTGAGTATGTAGTCTTGTTCTTGATAGGGGAAGTAAGATGACGTTCTTACACTTTATTCACTAGTTGTCTTCAATCTATGAAAATAAAAAAAATTAATAATGCTAGGCGCATCTAATGTTTGCACTAAATAATGTGGCGCCAATCAAACTTGTACTTTATTTCAAGTTGAAATTTGATTAATAATTATCATAAAAATTTATATGGTATAGAGTGTTCCACATTATTTAGTGCATAAATTCGGTGAATGTAGCATCACCTATAAATAATAGATATTACGAGAGGGAAGTCAATAAGCAACTATAGACCAAATAAAAATAGGAAAAAGTAATGTGAGTTAACATAAGTGAAAACCAAACACAATCCAACCAGATCCCCTTTATTCCTTGTTATTCCCGATGAAGGTATATATGAATGCACTCTTGCAAATTGGACATAAGTCAAATAATAATTGACATTTATACACTTTTTAAACAATAAATAACTCAATTGACACAAATTATATGTAACTAGTCTCTATGCAAGAGCTCATGCGCGTGTGAAAGCTCTTTTTTTATATCACAGTCCGCTACTCGTGTGTATTTTCCATTGTATTTTTTTTTCACGCATAAAGACATTTTTATAAGAAAAGTGTTATTGGCACTCGAAAAATCTCATTCTACACTCCTCACAAGTGTATTTTTCTTTCTAAATATAGAAATTTTAGAGTGTAAAATGAGAAATTTGGAATGCCAATAACAATTCCCCTTTATAATTATAGCGCAATATGTGCGTCAGACAATGTTTAATTTTTAATATTTACATTTTCACTTGTCAATAAACATTTATTAGAGTAAATTGTATGAATGGTCCCTCAACTTTAATCAAATTGGAGCAATGGTCCCTCAACTAAAAATCCATTACCATTGGTCCCTCAACTTATCAAAATATGTAGTTATAGTCCTTCTCATCAATTTTGTCAAAATTTTGTCAAAATAAGCTATGTTGGAATGACCATTTATACAATTAGGATCCCTCAACTCATCAAAGTGTATATTTATGGTTCTTTTTGTCAACTATGTCAAAATTTTTGTCAAAACGAGTTATATTGGAAGGACCATTGCTACAATTGGATTAAAGTTAAGGGACCATTTCTCTAGTTGAATTAAAGTTGAGAGACCAATGGTAATGAATTTTTAGTTGAGGGACCATATCTGTACGTTTTGATAAGTTGAGGGACCAATGGCAATGGATTTTTAGTTGAGGGATCATTGCTCCAATTGAGTTAAAGTTAAGAGACCATAACTACAATTTACTCACATTTATTAATTGTTTTAGTTAACAGACTATGAACTTTTACCATTAATGGTTTATTATGCGGATATTGGTTTGTCATTTTAAAGGATGCTAAAAGAAACCACAAATGTTATTAGCTTACTTTTCAATATTTTTCTTCCTTTGTTGACAATGCGAAAGGTCTCGTTGAAGTTTTCCTTAGTAAAACAATCTTTGTATATTTGAAAACCTTATATTAATATCCAATTCAGAAGAAACCAACAATCTCACCAAAAAATAAAAGTTTGTAGTGAAATATAATGTGAATGCCACATATATGAAAATATGAGGAAGCAACCAAAATGAACTTTGGTGACAACAATTAAATGATTTAGATGAAAAGTCTTAGGGAGGTGAAAAGTTTTCTTCATGCATGTAAGGTGTTATTGGATTAAGACCTCTATATATAGAGGTATGTTTGTATCCTCGTGATAGCACAACAAGATCAAAAGTGGAAGTAATTATATCAATTTCCCTCCCCTCTCTTTACCTCGATTCATTGTTTGATATAGTTACAAAATAAACAGTATGACACATCGCTCCCGTTCCGCTTGAGTTTCTAGCAAAGGTTTCCTTTCTCACTTTTGCCTATTTATAACAAATTACCAGCACGACTCTCTAACCTTAATTAGTTTCATTTCCCTTGTTGAAGAATGTTTCCCCCAAGGATCTTAATGTTCCTCTTCCTTCTCTTCCTCACCTGCTTTGTGATCCCTCGCCACCACAATGAAGAACTGCTACCACATGCCTTCTCTTAGTCCTTAATTTAATAATTACTTATATTTTTTTTTATTTCTTATTGGTGTAGCTCCTGATTACTAATCTAGTGTTTATTTATGTTAATTTTACTGCAATTTTAGTTGGTGCCATATATCACCCATCGTGCACATCATTTTAGATGATGCGGTATAATCGCTCATCCTGCACTGCATATTTAATTTTTCCACTACTTAAATGGTGCAATATAATTGCCCATTCTGCACTACATTATTTTAATGAGCGTGGTGCGGTACAATCACTTTCCTCATTAATTTTCTTTCTTTCTGGTAGTAATATTTGTGATGGCAGTGCCTGTGTAGTGACTATTATTAAATACCTAATATGTTAGGACCCGTCCCTAATTTTACAATATTTTATTACCAAAGAAATGAACTGACCAAAATGCCCCTAGAGGCAGCATGTTGACTTTTGTTGACCATTGTATTGCGACATGTATGATCCATTCTCTTAATGTATTTTGTAGTACTTGACGTTACAAATGCTTGAGCGCAAACGGAATCAAATTTGAAGCTACGATGGTGATTTTATTGACTTACGAAGTCGAAGGGTATTTTAGAAAATTCATTATTTTGGATATTCCTCTTGTATTATTTTATTATTTTAATTCTAGATTTTTTATTGTGGGTCCCATGACCCATTTCTCCCCTCTTGCTCCGTGTTCCTTCTCCCTCAACTCTCAGACACTCTCGAACTCCCTCTTCCCTCAGCACTCTCGTCTCTCTCTCATCTCTCCTGTCATTCTCCTCTGCAACAACATCGACAACATCACCACCAACTCGCCACTCCAGCGAGCATTGCCACCACAACCCAAACCATCACATCGTCCCATCTTTATCCCTGAACCCAAAAGCAAGGACAAATCCAAGGAAAACCCTCGAATCAAAGAGCTCCGACATCGAGCGGGATGTTTGATGAACTCCTCAATTTTTTCGACTTGGATAAGGATTGGGAATGCTTTTAATCACATTTTATTGACTTTTTGGTATGATTTCTAAACTCCCTGTGTGATTTGACGATGAATTGATATAGAAATACCTCGGGGGAACTTTCCTAGTTTTCCAGCGAATGACCTACGAGTTTGTAGACTTTTTCCAGCCAACACCGGCCATGGCTCAGTCCCACTTAGGTATATTCTTCTTCCTTACATCCTTAGCTTCATTTTGGCTTTTAAATCGTTGAAAATGGTTGAGTTTTGAAGCTAAACGTAGCTCGGGAAGTTTCCTGATCAAATCCCCAGAATCCGACTGTTGCAGTGACAATCGGCCTCAAATCGAGTCGACCTGACCCGATAACCTAGAACCCGGATCCGCAAGCCGACACGAACCAGATCCCGACCTGTCCGACCTAACCCGTTTAAGAAACCGGATCCAAAATATTCCTGGAATATTCCCTGTGTTGGTTTTACGAGTTTCGTCGAGATACCTCCTAGGCTAATTTCGATGCCCTGAATCTGTTTTTGGCATCCGTTTAGTGAAATTTCAAAGTTTAGCATAGTTTACCGCCTTGGCAGCTCATTTGACTTTTTGGTTAGCCATTGACTTTTTGTTGATTTTTTACAAAATTTGATGGGACCTTTCTTAGGGTATTTCGACATGCTGACTCCAAATTCACTATCTGTTTTCCAAATTCAAATGTTTTAATTGAGTTTTACTAATGGACCCCAATATTATACTTAGGTGCGATTATTCTCGAAGACTCTTGCTTTACTGGTTCGAACAGTTACAATCTCGCAAGTAACTATGAGTGGGTCTTTTCTTTTAAATAGTATATATATTTATTTAGTTTATATATATATATATATATTATATTTAATAATGAATTTTCTACGTGATGCACATTTATGCATAATTTCATATAATGCCAAGATAATATGTATGTGTAGAGGTATTGTTCTAACGTTGAGAATTACGAAATTACCATGGCATGATCATACTTATATTATTGCTCATCATACGTGCTTAAACTGGTGTTTGTACTCGCCTGGGCTAGGGTCAGCCTTCACGTGTAAGTTCACATCGCACTGATACACTCACGTTGGATTCATGGTAGGTGCTAGTCCTGTCCTAGATTGCTATAAGCAATTAGGACTTGTATGTGATGCGCATAACACTAGTCTTCATGTGATCGTAGTACTATAGCGTAATCATTATTACACCCAATCCTGTTCATATTAGAATATCTCTACATGAACTCGTGAGTCAACATATGTTGATGAGCACCAGATGTTATGTGTTTTATTATGAAATATTGTGAATTATTGCATTCTTGAGATATTACTGTTCACGGTTAGTATTTTCATAATATACGTAGTATGCTATTTTTGGAAACTATACTTGTTTTACAGCGAGGGGTTATACATTTTCAAAAAGGTTTTACAAAGCTTTATTTTTAGGCCCACTCACCCTTGTTTTTCGCCCTTTCAAGTTTTAGTGGCAGAGCTTTTATGTCGACGAGTACTACTGGCAAATGCTGATATAGGAGATTACTTTTGATGATATAATTCTTATTTACTTTTATTGTATTTTACTTATGCTCTAACATCACGTGTGAATAGGCAGTGCGGAAACAGAAACAAACTTGGGATTCATGAATGCTTACAGTGGGGTTTGTTGGGAGGCTTCTGCACATTTGGATCCAGTCATTCCACTCTCTCCCATGAAATTAATCTACATATCATTCAACAAATTTCTAAGTACACGGTTCTACAATCGGGAATCTTAGTTTGCATAAGGTTCCAACTATTGCAGGTTCAGTTTCATGCAAATTTTTGCTCACTGACTCCTCATGGCAAACATGCAAAGCACAAACACAAACCAAGTACATGAGCACAGTGGGCAAATTAAAAGATTTATGGATCCATGCTTGTAATAGCACATAGAATATGACATGATGAATTTGTAGAGCTCTGCATGCAGGACGACAAGCCAGTCAAGCACACTGAGTCGTTGAGACCACATATAAATTTTTATTCACAAATGTTTATCGACATAGTTGCAGGGATATAGAAGCATACATTTTCATTGCGGATCCTGGAAGTATGGGTTTTTCCAATGCCTGTATTTCTTCAGCATTTGGGATCTATGCTAGGTGGTTGCATCTCTCTCTCTATTGTTATCATCGTTTCCGATCGAACTCTACCACATAGGAACCACACATGCATTAGGCAATTCTCATTCATTTTTCCCTAATCTAAGCATCGGCAACAAAATCGAAGGGAGATGAGGATAAAAATTACCTGTAAAAGTGTCGGACTCAGAGAAAGATGTGATATGTGGTTTGTCCTTTGCAAGCTGTGTATTGCTGCTCTAGGGTGCTGAATTTCTGAGACATAGAGGCAGCGCGAAGATAAAGGAGGACGTCGCACTGGAGTGGCGGCTGGTTTGGATTAGCATGGATCTTTCTTCGTTAGTCATGTGGCTGAATGCTATTGGTCCATGCTTGACATTTTAACGAGTGCGATTGTAGGGAAGTGGGGAAGCGCTAAAGTAGATGACAACTGTTCGGTTTGGGGGACAAAAATGCTATATCCTTCCTCACAACTACGAAAATTAACCATATCCATAACCGCAAATAAACCATTGGGGATTATTCATAACCATACCTATCAAGTAACAGATTTTCCATCGGTTAACGGTTATATCCATCTTCGTTAATACCAAAAATATATTCGTTCAATTGACGCATTTTCAAGAGTGCATGCCTGAATTAGGAATATCTTTATTACCTTGCAATGATTACGAAGTTGCAATGCTATGTGGCAGAAGAATTCAAACGATGAGAATTTTGTTTTACTCAAAAGTGCATGGTCTTTGATTAACTATCCATCCTCAAGCAGAACAACCCTTTTAGATACCTAGTTAAGGGCACTTGTGGGACCATAATTTTTCAGTGATTGATTAAGACAGCTCCAAATATGAATACCTAAGCAGTCCGATCATGGACTCAACAACTTCTTTCACAAAACTACACAAACGGACCAGCAATAACACCATCATCCTGATCTGGTTAAGTGGACGAAGTTTGTCGTCTTTGCTGAGATTAACCATTCTTGTTCTGCACGATACAGAAACCTGATCCAGTATGAAATTAGTCAGGTTTCCTATATTCTTAAAGATTCCTACAATCTAGAGATTTGGCATGTGCTACAAGTAATCACACTCTTAAAAGAATGCAATATCTACTCCGTGATATCCTCTAGGATTCTTCTAGTTTAATACCGATTTAATATCCTAAAAGAACTTTCTATCAACTAGTATAATATACCCTTCTAAGGTTCACATCTGGTAGCATAATTATAACATACTGTATTCTTTAGCCACTGCTTGAGCCTCATAAATTGCTTACTAATTTGACTGTCGGAAAGCCTTTGGCCGGCACCCCACCTGTGCCAAGGATACTTTACGGTTGTTTGTTATTTATAGGTAGTCAATTTTGTGCATCTCCTCCCCACACGGTGGTGCACAAATTTGATTTCAACACTGCTTATATTCTCTCTTTTGTATGCTACCCATTCTATTAAAGCTTGCCACTTGTTTTTGGGTGGAAAGAGAGTGTAATTGTGAGATCACTTCAAGTAAGGATTTTTTTTTTCATAATTATTGCATCAGAAAAAAAAATTTAACTAGAATTAATTAGTAGGATAAGTGGCAAGCTATAATAGGATGGGTAGCATACACATGAGAGAGAATGTGAGTAGCAAAAATGCACCCTTATTCCTTGTACATTTTCAATCTTCTTGCTTAAAAGTGCCCGTAGATCTCCCAGATCAAGTAGAAGACCAATTTGACCACTTCCATCTTCATTGGTAAGCCATATACTGGAATTCTATTGGGGAAGTTCTTCTCTTTCACTTGCTAAATACATATGATATTATCTATATTAGGAGATGGAAGAGTGAGCGCTAAGCCTCACAATGAATTAGTCATACTAAGTTTGTTCGATTTCGCATTTGACGATAATCGAACTTATGTGCGAGTATGTTGTCTTGTACTTGATAGGGGAAGTAATGTGACGTTCTTACACTTTATTCACTAGTTGTCTTCAATCTATGAAATAAATAATGAATAATGCTAAGCGCATCTAAATTTTGCACGAAATGATAGGGTGTCAATCAAATTCGTACTTTATTTCAAGTTGGAATGTGATTAATAGTTGTCATAAAAATTTATACGGTACAGTGTGTTCACATTATTTGATGCATAAATTTAGTGCATGTAGCATCGCTTATAAATAATAGATATTAAAAGTCAATAAACAACCATAGACCAAATAGGAAAAAATAATGTGTGAGTTAACATACGTGAAAACCAAACACAATCCAACTATATTCCCTTTATTACTTGTTATTCCCAATGAAGGTATATATGAATAGCTAGCCATATATAACACTATTGCAAATTTGAAATAGCTAGCCATATATGAAAACCAAACATTCATATTATAGCTTGCCATATATATGAATAGCTAGCTAGCCATATATATGAAAACCAAACATTCATATTATAGCTTGCCACTTGTCCTACTAATTAATACACTATTGCAAATTTGAAATAAGTCAAATACTACTTGACATTTATACACTTTTTAAACACATAAATAACTCAATTGACATTTGACACAATTTATATATAGCTAGCCTTTATACAAGAGCTCATGCGCGTGCGAAAGCCTTTTTTTTAATATCACGGTGCGCTATGCGTGGTGTGTAAATTTTTTTCCATTATACTTTTACTCACGCATAAAGACATTTTTATAATTATAACGCACTATGAGCGTCATACAACGTTTAATTTTAATATTTACATTTACACTTGTCAATAAACATTTATTTTAATTGTTTTAGTTAACAGACTGTATGACCTCTACCATTAATGGTTTATTATGCGGATATTGGTTTGCCATTTTAAAGGATGCTAAAAGAAACCACAAATGTTATTAGCTTACTTTTCAATATTGTTCTTCCATTGTTGGGAATGCGAAAGGTCTCGTTTGAAGTTTTCCTTAGTAAAACAATCTTTGCATATTTGAAAACCTGATATTATCCAATTCAAAAGAAAGCAACAATCCTACAAAAAAAATCAAAGTTTGTAGTGAAATATAATGTGAATGCCACACATATGAATATATGAGGAAGCAAACCAAAATGGACTTTGGTGACAACAATTAAATGCTTTAGATGAAAAAGTCTTAGGAAGTTGAAAAGTTTTCTTCATGCATGTAAGGTGTTGGATTAAGACCTCGATATATAGAGGCATGTTTTTATCCTCGTGACAAACAACAAGACCAAAAAGTGAAAGTAATAATATCAATCTCTCTCCCATCTCTTTACCTGCATTCATTGTTTGATACAGTTACGAAATAAACAGTGTGATACAGTACTCCCGTTCCACTTCAGTTTCTAACAAAGGTTATCTTTCTCACTTTTGCCTATTTATGACACGTCACCAGCACGACTCTCTAACCTTAATAAGTTTCATTTCCTTCGGCGAAAAATGTTTCCCCCAAGGATCTTAATGTTCATCTTCCTTCTCTTCCTCACTTGCTTTGTGATCCATCACCACCACAATGAAGAACTACTACCACATGCCTTCTCCTAGTCCTCAATTTATTGCTTATTTTTTTTTATTTCTTATTTGGTGTAGCTCCTGATTACTAATTCAATGTTTATTTATTTTAATTTTATTGCAATTTTAGATGGTGCGGTATATCACCCATCATGCATTGCATTGTAGATGATGCGGTATAATCGCCCATCCCGCACTGCATATTTAATTTTTCTGCTACTTGTATGGTGCTGTACAATCGCTCATTCTACACTACATTATTTTAATGAGAGTGGTCTGGTACAATAGCTTTCCTCATTAATTTTCTTTCTTTCTAGTAGTAATATTCGATACTGATGGCAGTGCCTGTGTAGTGACTATTACTAACTACCTAATAATTTTTAATTAATGTCTAAATTATGTAAATCTCGAGCTTGAAGTTTCAGTTTTTTTGGCATGACGTTCAAAAATGAAAAATTTGTAAGAACCAAAAGTTTTAACACTACATTCCTCCAGAATCCAGATTATGGTAAGTTCTTGCACATCTCATTTTTCTTTTAGAAAAAAGAGAAATGACAAACTTGGCAAAGCTTGATTTTGAGTTGCACTTGACACCACTGGAAAGAACTACCTTGCCTGGGTTGTGGATGCCAAGATCCATCTTGAGGTTGGAAATCTTGGAGAAACCATTAAGGAGGGAACACTGCATCCTCCCAAGATTGGGCGAAAGCTATATCTTTATTCATCGCCACATCCATGAAGGATGGATACTTGATGGTTGAAGACCCACTGGTTCTCTGGAATGCATTGAGAAATAGATACAATCATTAGAAAACAGTGATTCTCCCAAGAGCCTGTTATGAGTAGACTCACCTGAGAATCCAAGATTTTAAGTGGGTCGCTGAGTATAACTCTACAATGTTTAGAATTAGCTTCCAGATGAAACTTTGTGTGAATGATATCACTGAAGCAAACATACTGGAAAATACATTCAATACTTTTTATGCCTCTAATTTACTCATGCAACAGCAATATAGAGAGCGCAATTATATAGAGTACAACCAGCTGATATCAGTATTCCTTGTAGCCGAGCAGAACAGTGAGCTTCAGATAAAAAATCATCATACCTGACCAACTGGATTGGCGCCATTCTTAGAAGTGAATGTTGTTTCCCTTGAAGCAAACACCACCTCATCTCGTGGCAATAATTACAGACAAGAACATGGCTATAAGCAAGGCCGATGGAATGGAAAGGGCAAGAACCATGGTGTTTAATTTTACAATTAGGGTCTGAGGCATAATCCAAACCCAAGCTTTAAAAATGTAAACCGCTACAAGGGTAAAACTCTTACGAATAACACTCCTAGAAATCCTGAAAGAGTCTATCATAGGTGTGGCGGCAATGGGCAATGGACACGTACATAACAAAACATCAAAACATCTTGTGGATCTATATCAAGCCCCCCCTCAAAGAAAAGTGTGTCATACTAATTTGATCTAATGGATATAACTGATCCAGTAATTGATTTATCAGGTCAATTGAATACAGCTCGTCTGGATGTTTAGACATTGTTGTGGAAATAGGGAATACAGTTTATTGGTCTAATCAAATCATCTTTATTTTTAATGTACTCTTGTTTTCACTACCTGAACTTGTCGTCTAAAGATTGTATTACAAATTCAATAAAAGTGGCATTGAAGTTTCCTTTTTATTATGAATAAATTTTTTTTAACTTTGATTATCTTACTCAGAAAGCATGAATAAAAATTATGGTTGTTTTCAAAACAAGAACAATGGCAAAGGTATCTGTCTTGCAGACAATGCAACCACGCATACAGTATTTTGAGATGGAAAATATTTCTCAAACTTGATGCTTACAAAAGTAAACGTAACAACAATATTAGGCCAATCAGTTGTAATTGAAGGCTCAAGAAAAGCACATGTCATGTTACCAAATGGAACAATATTGTCCATACAAAATGCGTTATACGCTGCTCAATCTACAAGAAATTTGTTGAGTTTTAAAGATATATGTTTGAATGGGTACCGCATTGAAACCAAAAATGCTGATAATGTGGAATATCAATGCATTACCTCCAATGATATTGGGAAGAGTACATTGGAAAAGTTGCGTGGTTTATTGAGTAGATTGTATTATAACACATACGACAATTGAAGCACATAATGTCATGAACCAGAAGTTCATTGATCCAAAAATTTACATGCTTTGACATGACCGTCTGAGTCATCCAAGATCCCCCATGATGCGTAGGATACATTACCAATCATAATGGGCACCCATTATTGAGCAGACATATTGCTATATCAAATGATAACCCTTCCAAGGCTTGTTCTCAAGGAAAGTTGAAAATTAGACCAGCAAAATGAAAGATTGATGTTGAATCCCCATCATTTTTGCAAAACATTCAAGGAGATATTTATGGGCTTATTGAACTACCTTGTGGACCATTTTGATATCTTATGATTTTGGTTTATGTATCTACTCGATGGTCACATACTTGCCTCATGTCTATTTAAGATGTAGCTTTTGGGAGACTTCTTGCTCAGATAATTAAATTACGAGCACAATTCCCATATCATCCTATTAAGTCAATTCGACTTGATAAAGTTGGTGAATTTACATCTCAAACTTTTGATGATTATTGCATGACATTAGGCATTGATGTTGAACGCCTTGCTCCTCTTGTCCACCACTTAAAATGGTTTAGCATAAGCATTTAACAAGTGGCTTCAATTAATCGCTCGCGCTCTTCTTATGAAAATAAAATTGCCAGTTTTTACATGAGAACATGCCATCTTACATACTGCATTATTAGTTCAATTGAGATATCTTGTCAACCATCAATACTCTTTAATACAATTCGTGATTAGGCTTCAGCCAAACATTTCACATTTACGAGTTTTTGATTGTGTTGTTTATGTGCCTATTGCACGGCCACAACATACTAAAATGGGACCTCATCATAAACGGGGAATTTATGTGAGTTGTGATTCACCATCTATCATTAGATATTTGGAACCCTTGATGGGTGGTATTTTACTGTTTGTTTTGTGGATTGTCACTTTGATGAGATAATTTAGAAGAACAACGAGAATTGACATGAGATGTACCCACCTTGTCCCATTTTGATTCACGAAGCACTCAATGTGAAAATGAAGTAAAAAGAATCGCTCATCTTTAAAGTATTGTCAATCAAATGCTAGATGCATTTAATGATGCAACAAAAGTGATAAAATCACATGTAGCAGCTGCAAATGTGCTTGCAAGAATTGATGTCCCTGTTGGACAAAATAAAATAGTAGCACATGATTCATCAGTTGCACACCTGAAGTGTGGTAGACCCTCAGATTCAAAAGATTCAGCTTCTCAAATGAGAAAGGTGAAGGTGCATATTTGTTTATTGGATTCGGGTGTCAATATGTTAAGAGAAGAAAAACATGTAGAGGTATTCGCAGGCTCTAATGGTGATGAGTACCTTATTGTTATTCATTCCTCCTCTCTAATATTTCTTTCACTTTTCCATATTTGATTGATCGGTTAAAAAACATAATAGTAATGGAGATGAACATGAGATGAGGAGGTTGCACTTCAATGGTTTAATACTACAGCCCGATCGAACAACAACCCTCTAGTCATTTCCTAGCCTATATCTTTCCTAAAAGCCACCTTCGTCACAATTCTCTTTCAGCTTCCTTATCGAACATCTATTAGGACTCTAGTCTGGAGATTGTTTCTTATCAAAACCCCATGCTCCCAAACCATCTATATACCAAAACCCTACTCCATCACAAAACGCCAATCTCAAAGCATGTTTATGAAACGGGAATGGAATAGCAAGAATAGGAATTGCACTGTGTTCGAAACATTCATGAGTTCACAAACATTTCAGGAATTAGAAAAGTAGTGGGGTCCACTTCAAATCAAGAATCCAATTCCTAAATCTCCCGGAATTGAATTCCGGAGATGGACAAGGTATTTGGATTATGGAGAAAAGACACTTTCAAGAATCCAACTTTTCTCCCGAGACTATCAATCTACCGTCAGCTCTTCATCCCTCTTCGTATTTGTTTCTCTTTATCAAGTTTGCCGACTCGCTTACACATTGTCCATCGGTGATGACTAGCCTTAAGTTGCACATTCTCCCGAGACTATCAAAGCCGGAGTTGTTGAAGAATGGGCTGTAGTTGGTGAACACTAAATCTAAAACCTATTTGGTGTGACATCTGACATTAGAACGACACTCCGGCATCTGGAATTGAAGTTCGTGGTGGTTGATCTACATCTATGGTGGTTATGGGGTGTATTGTGGTGTCTATGTGGTTGGAGAGAGATAAGAAACATATGGGTGGTTGGAGAGAGAAAGAGAGAGGTGGTGCAGACTTCACAAGAATGAAAAAAGAAATTTGGAGATGGGAAAGAATGAAAAAAGAAATTAGAAAAAATATTAAAGCTTCTCACAAAGTTTTAAAAAATAAAAAAGAACTAAATTATACTAAAAAAATATATAAAAAATAGATTACTTGGCACATAGGTATTTTAGTAATCACATTAGTTTTCATTTCGATTCATGCGTTTTAGTAAACAACTAATATGAATAAATACGATTTCTACTTTGATTACAAGAAATTTTAGTAAACAGTTTCAACATGAATCTGATTCTGATTCCACCTCATTCTAACTCCTCCTCAATTCAATTCATTCTCAATTCAATTCCCCTTGTTTTGATTACAGATTGCTAAACGAGCAATCAGTGAACATCTTCTTTTTCTCTTCTAATGGTCTCCAAAACCCATCATGTACCACTAATCACAACAACAATAATACTGAACATTCTATTCCAAGTTTTGAACTCCATCTTCCCCAGTCTCCAAGCGTGCCAAAAATGTGGAGGTTTGAATCCCACCTTCAACTTTTTTTTTTCTTTTTCTATTTATGTATATTTCCTTCCTTCCTTTTTCTATTTTCAATTGAAAAAAATTATCGTTGTTAATATTTACCTCTTATATTTGGTTAACTTTGTTGTGGCCTATGTTTAACTGACAAAAGAAAGGGGCCGACAACACACACAGAGAGAGAAGAGAGATATGTGTTTGTAGAATTGTGTAGAGGAATGTGTGTGTTATTCCCCCTACATAGTGCCTTTATTTATAGTAAGAAGAAGGAGAAGAAATCCTTCATCCCCAAGGAATACAAGTCCATGTAGGAAAGAATAACTAGAATCAAATCTAATTTAGGATTTACACAATCACACTTAAACTAGGAAAGTTTATAACACTCCTCTTGAGTGTGTAAATACTCAAGGTAGATTCGGCATTATGTAGAAGTTGAGGAAGTCGACTCGTCTGCACTGATTCTGGGAACAACGCTATTCTCAATAAGGTAAGAACTTGCATAAGGAAGTAAGTCGCAAAAACTTGAGTAGTGACAAAATCCATAGTCCAAGGAAAAATGCATGAGTAGTGCAAAGTCAAATGAAATGTCTATGGGACATCATCATGGATATGATCAACCCAAGATGAGTACCTCGTTAAAACCTAGTTAGGTAGCAAAAACCTAGTGGGAAAAATGCTCTTAATCGTAGGGAAAAAGAGTACATAAAGATCAAGCAAGTATTCTTCAGGATACTCGCCCTGAGTTTAACATAATTCAAAAGAGAACTAGCAATGTTACAACTTAGAAAGTTTACGCATACCAATTCCTTGAACAAGCTTTTGAAACTTGGCCTTCGATAGTGATTTGGTGAAGAGGTTGGCCAGATTGTCTTGTGAACGGATTTGCGTGACTTCAATCTTCTGATGCTTTTGTTGTTGATGTGAGAAGAAGAACTTCGGCGCAATGTGCTTGGTGTTGTCTCCTTTGATGTAACCCTTCTGGAGCTGTTCGATGCATGCTACGTTGTCTTCATAGATCGTCGTTGGGATATCCACGACGGGGTAAAGATCGTAAGAGCTTTAAATATGGCCCGCAACTGCTCTTAACCAAAAATATTCCCGAGTTGCTTCATGTAAGGCAAGAATTTCAGTATGGTTAGACAAAGTGGCAACTAAGGTTTGTTTAGTTGACCTCCAAGAGATTGTAGTGCCTCAAATGGTAAAGACATAACTCGTTTGAGAATGAGCCTTGTGCGGATCAGATAAGTAACTTGCATCGGCATAACCAACAAGAATTGACTCGAGAAGCAGGAGGTGCATCATCACTCGAGGATTCGTAGGGATAGAACAAGCCCAAATTCGTAGTACTCTCAAGGTAACGGAAGATGTCTTTAATGCCAGTCCAGTGTCTGCGTGTTGGTGCATTACTGTATCTTGCCAAAAGATTAACAACGAAGGAGATGTCCAGTCTAGTGCATTGAGCTAGGTACAATAAAGCACCTATCGTACTTAGATAAGGAACTTGAGGCTCCAAAATCTCTTCATCATCATCTTTCGGACGAAATGGACCATATGAGTACTCGAAGGCTTCACTTTATCCTCGTTAAAGCGGCGCAACTCCTTCTGGGTGTAATTCGATTAATGTACTAAGATTCCATCTGAACGGTGCTCTATCTTGAGACTGAGACAATATCGAGTCTTTCCTAGATCTTTCATCTCAAATTCTGACTTCAGGTGCATGACAGTTCTCGCGAGCTCTTTAGGAGTTCCGATAAGGTTTATGTCATCGACATATACTGCACCTATCGCAAAACCAGAATGTGACTTCTTAATGAACACACAAGGGCATAATTCGTTGTTCACATATCCCGAGGCATTATGAGAAGACTTGTGCAACAAGACGAGCTTTGTAATGCACAATTTCGTTCTTCTCATTATGCTTCCGAACAAAAACACACTTGTGCCAATGGGCTTCACATGTGGAGGAGTATGAGTTATAGGTCTAAACACCTTACGTTTCACAAGTGAATTGAGTTCGATTTGGAATGCTTATTTTCAGTTTAACCAATCGGTTCTACATTTACATTCATCAACGGAATGGGGTTCAATGTCATCACTCAACATGATCTCAGTAGCTACTATATATGCTAATGCATCGTCGACAATCATCTTATTTCTCATCGAAATCTTACAATTCTCGGGAGGTGGATTCATCTATTCAAGGATGCTTCCATAATCTAGAATTTCCTCATAAGTTGGATAAAATGAGTAAGTGACAATCGGATTCACGGTAGGCTCTTCAGGGGCCTGTGCCGTGGGTTTCCTCTTCTGGAGGTGTGAATCCTTTGAACCAAAAGGTCTGCCACGCTTATGTGTAGGGGCAGATGATTGGCTAGCCGCTAATGTACGTGGATTACCAAAGTTGGCATCCCGGGCCTCTAGGAGGGAAATTCGTTGTACATTTGGTACATTCATCATTGCAGGCACATTCGCAGCTGGAATATGTGATCTTGTTACTCGCGATAGATAGGTGAAAGCATTTGGCACGCTCTGAAGATTTAATATGCGCTGCACTTTAGTTTCAGACTGAGCAGTGAGGGGATCTAAATGAGACAAAATGGGAATCGCCCAAGATAATTCACATCGTTCTTCAGGAACATTGAAGTTCTTATCTCCCCCTAACGACGGGAAGACTGTTTCATAGAAGTGACAATCTGCGAAATGAGTGGTAAATAGATCGCTTGTCCAAGGTTCTAAGTAACAAATGATCGAAGGAGAATCATATCCGACATAGATTCTTATCCTTCGTTGAGGCCACATTTTTGTACGTAAGGGCGGTAAAATTGGCACATAGACCGCACAACCAAAAATGAGCAGATGCGATATGTCGGGTTCGTATCCGGTAACCAACTGAAGGGCGCTATATGGTTGGGTCGCAACAAGCATTAGGCAGACCAACATGCCTACCTGTAATATTGCATGGCCCCAAGCAGCGATCGAGAACTTAGTACGTATAACCAATGATCGAGCAATCATTTGTAAGCGCTTAATGAATGCCTCTGCCAGGCTGTTCTGGGTGTGAACATGGGGTATACGATGTTCAACTTCAACCTCAATCAACATGCAATAGTCATTAAAAGTTTCAGATGTGAATTCTGCAGCATTGTCCAATCGAATAAATTTGATCGGATAATCAAGGTGGTGAGCCCTGAGCTTGATAACATGAGCCAACAGTTTGGAGAATACAGTGGTCCTTGTGGACAACAAGCACACATGTGACCAATGTGTGGAAGCATCAACCAAAACCATAAAATATCTAAATGGTCCGCATGGAGGCTGAATCGGTCCACAAATGTCCCCTTGAATCATTTGTAGAAAAATAGGAGAATTTGAATGAATCTTGTCATAAGAAGGCTTAGTAATAAGTTTTCCCATTGAACATGTTTGACATGCGATTCCTTGAATTGAACCTAAACTTCGGGTTAGTGAATGCTCGTGTGATGATTTGAGGATACGTCACATCGCTATTCATCTAGGGTGTCCCAAATGATCATGCCAAAGTGTAATTTCATGCACGGTCCCAGAGGTAGGGCCGACCACATAGTGGCTCTCTATAAGGCGTATGGTCGTAGTATACAGACCACTCGGGATACGCTTCATCTTCTCTAGAATACGCTTATGGCCATATTCGTAGGAAGTTATGCACAGAAATTTAACTCCATTTTCTACATAGGTTTCAGCATGAAAATTATTTGTCTCTAATATCGTTAAAGTTAAGAACATTCTTCCAGAACGTGGAGAATAGAGTGCCTCATCAGTGGTCAAAATTGTACCATTGGACAACATTATATGTGCTTTACCGTATCATTCGATCAGGTTGGATGAGCCTGAGAGGGTTGTAGAGGTGCCTTCTTAGGTATAAAGTTAGTGAAATAGATGCGTTCACGCAAAACAGTGTGCGTGGTTGCATTATCTGCCAGACAACTAACTTCCCCACTAGTTATACCTAGAATGAAAAAATTAATTTGAATCGGTCACATGCATAAAAGTTTGTAAAAACAAATATCAATTCAAAATAATTTTAAGTATTCAAGGACAATAATTAATTAAAAACTTAATATCCAAAAACAAATCACCAACAAATAATCCAAACATAAAGGAAAATTGTTCAAAATTAACCAAAAAACAAAAAGGGGTTCGGCCACTACTGTGGAATTCAGCCCTAATGTCTAATTGCAACTAAAAAGAATAGTTTATGTCTAAGATTCTAGTCTTCCATAACAACCTCTTGAAAGTCAGAAACCTCTATCTTGGTACTCTCCGATTTGTCCACTTGCACAAAGTTTGATTTAAACTTCTTATGACGAGAATGATATTTAGCTACAACCTTCTGGGGAGCTCGGCAGACACAGGACCAATGGTCCTTTGAGCCACATCGATATCATATATCTGCATCCATGGTTTTAGGTGTTTGGCCCTTATTCTTGAAGTTTGGGGCCTTGGGAGCGAGGTTAGGGCGCTTCTGGGCTTTGTTTCCTCCCTTAGATGGGCGTTGACTCTGTTGACTTTGACAAGGTGGCTTCTGGCCGCCCCTACCATGCGTCTTTTGGTGTTTTGGGCGTTGGTTCGTGCTATAGTATGCTTCAGGCATAACAGTCACCACAGTAAGTTGAGCTTGATGATTTTTCATCAACAATTGATTCTGCTTTTCAACAAGAAGTTAAACAGAGATCAAATTCAAAAACTTAGTGAACTTCTTAGCTCTATATTGTTGCTGCAGGACAATATCAGTAGCAAAGAAGGTCGAATAGGTCTTCTCCAGGAGATCATCTTTGATCAAAGTTTCATTACAAAACTTGAGAAGTGATTGGATTCGATAAACTTCAGAATTATATTCATTCACAGACTTAAAGTCTTGGGAGCGCAAATGCTGCCAGTCGTGTCTTGCTTCAGGCAAGAAGATGTCCTTTTGGTGATCAAAACGATCAGCCAAAGCGACCCATAATGCTCGTGGATCTTTCTCAGCAAGGTACTCGGTTTGCAGTGCGTTATGAATATGTCTTTGGATAAAGATCATGGCAGTGGCTTTCTCAGCTTCGCCAACCGAGTTGTTTGTCTTATCTTCAATGGCGGGACACAAATTCTTTGCAGTGAGGTGAAGCTTCACATCTTGGACCTACTTGAGGTAATTCCTTCCAAAGACCTCCAAAGCGGTGAAGTCGAGTTTGTTCAAATTCGACATGTTCCTATCACAAAATAGATGGACAAGATGTGGTTAGTGCAATGAAGAAAAATATAATGAAGAAAAATATCAATCCATTCACATAGGAGTAGAACATTCCGGTTCTAATAGACATGTATTGGTTAAAATTCGCATGAAAAAACTTCGGGTTTTCATGGGAGATGTTTTTAAGGAAAACTTCATGTTTTCAAACAAGGCATGTTTTTAGAAACTTCAGGTTTTGAAATATTTATGAACTTTAGGTTCATATGTTCCTGCAGACAAACACAAATATATACACAGAAATATGCAACAAGAAGATATGCAAATAGAACTTCAGGTCTATAAATATAATTAAATTAATTATTTGGACTTCGGGCCAAATTTAAAGTGTGGGTGAAAAAATTATAAAACCCAAATTGTCTAAAAATAATAAACAATTAAACTGGGGGCCCAAAAACATAGGCCAAAGCCCATGGGTGGGCTGAGCAAATTTGAGTCGTACAATCCAGGCCTAAAGTTAGGCTGGAATGGGTTTGGCTGGGCTGCAGGCCCACGACAAACAGGAGATGGGCTGGATCCAAGGGAGAGCCTGTGAAAAGGCATGGATTTGGTGCTGCTAGGACACCAAGAACCTGGGTTGGTGTTAATTTTTGGGCCGGGCCGTTTCAGGCGAGCCTAGTTTTTAAAAAATCCTTTTTTTTTTTTTTTTTTCGTACGGGCCGAACTAATGGTTTGGGCCACTGCAGGTGAGCTCAAAGAAGGAAAAAAAATGTAGGTCGAGAAATCAAAGCCCAAATTGGGCTCAGATTGGGACTAAAGACACCCCAGCCATAGCTGGGTGCGCTCGCCGGGGAAGAAGACCTGCACCTCTGCTTGAGGCTGCCGTGTTATGTTGCAAAAAGTCATGGCGAAGGTAGTGGGTTCAACAATAACCCATAATTTGAACGGAGAGTGAAAAACTCTCAACGTAGGAAAAACCCTAGAATTTTCGATTTTAATTTCAAAAGAAAAAAATCGAATTATAGACAAGAATTTGTCAGGGACAACTTCAGGTTGTCGGGGGAATAGCCGGAGGTGGCTGGGCATGGTTACAGGCCATGTTACTCGACGATGTCAAGGTGGACGACGCCTTCTGGGCGTCGGGTCTGGGTTTTGGGTCTGGAGCCGTAGCTCCAGGGTGGGTTCTCGGCTCAAGGGTGGCCCATCGACATGGGTGGGTTTCGATGAAACCCTAAAAGAAATCTTGTATAATTTTTTTTTCAATTTCAGATTAATTCAATGCATATGTATATAATTTAATGCATGAGCAGTTATTTAATGCAATTCATGGCAATATCAAATTCACATAATTCAACAATTATGAATATAATCCAAACACAATTCATGTAGAATCTAAAATTCGAAAAACGTAAAGTTGAGTCATGCATTATGGTGAATGTTCATGCTATCAGGGCTGCAAAAATATCGAGATAAAAATCGTTGTTTTGGAAGAACCTGATTGCGTGATGATATGGATGAACTGGTTTGATGCAGAAAGCTTCCACGTCAGATTCCTAGGCGCAACGGTAGGAACGTGCTGATAACGTGTTGTGACCTATATTTAACTGACAAAGGAAGGGGGTCGATGGCACAGAGAAAGAGAAGAGAGAGATGTGTTTGTAGAATTGTGTAGAGGAATGTGTGTTTTATTCCTTTACTTATAGTAAGAAGAGGGAGAAGAAATCCTTTATCCCCAAGGAATTCAAGTTCATATAGGAAAGAATAACTATAATCAAGTCTAATTTAGGATTTACGCAATCACATTTAAACTAGGAAAGTTTATAAGAAACTTTTTTTTTATTTTTTTGTTTCACGAGCTTTTTAGTTCAAACATTTTTTTTTTTTTTTTTTGTGAAGCATTGTGACTTGACTTTCTAATAGTAAAGACAAAATAGTAACTATATAAATTTAGGTCTATTTTTAGTCATGCTGTCTGGAACTCCCTTTTGAGCTCAGATTGGCCCATGTAACTCAAAGGTCACCACTTTAATCTTTAAAACTCAAAATTCGTTCACTTTGACATGTGGACTCTCTCTTCCCCTTTAAACTTATAAGTCACCTCCTAAAACATATGTGGAACCCGACACCCAATAAGACTATGCCATATATGCAATAAATTTGATTATAAATCTTCATTATGTGTTAACGTTCAACAATAAGAGAATACTAAGTTTAGAAAATTTTGAAGAGATGAAAAAAAAGAAAAGAATTGATTAGCCTGGTGCACCCAAATCAAACCCACATAAGAAATTAATAGATCTAAGGTAATGTTGAGCCATTTTTGAGTTTTATAGAGACAACTTTCAAGTTTCAGGGAGAAAAATGAGATCAAAATCAAGATCTATGGGGGTAAAGTGAATCAAACTTTGAGTTTCAGGGAGTAAATTGGTGACTTCTGAATTACAAGGAGTAAAATAAGATTAAAATCGAATTCTAGAGGGTGTAGCTAAAAATAAGCCTAAATTAAGTGACAGCAAATGTTATTATGTCTCCCAATGTAGGATTCTTTGCCCTCTTATTCCCCTCTCATTCCGTCCTCTCATCTCACACTTTTTATTTTGTCTTTCTCTCTATAAAAAAAAAATAGTGTCTGAGTATTTGGTAAACTTTTATATAAATTGTTGTGAATATGTTAAATTACTAAAAAGAATATGGTATTTAGTGATATAATAATTGTCAAAGAAAATAATGTAGGGACAATGATTGTGATTTTGTAAAATATGTGGGGGTATTCTTGGTATTTAAAAATTTCATTAAATGCATACTGATTACTATGCTTTGAAAAAAAAAAATTTTTTTTTTAACCCGACTTTTGCTTTTGTATGTTTTTCTACTGTCATTGATATCAGTTAAAAAAAAAAAACACTTTTTTTTTTTTGTTTTACCAAACACATTTAATGTTCCAGATTTTTTAATAAGCTGTTTTTTTATAAAGCGCCACACCCAAGCCAGACGTTAATGACAAGAAGAAGAGAAAGAAAAAGAAAAAAGAAAATACTAACTAAAGGTTGTACGCCACCTAACGTTTTAATCGAAACCTAACGTTCATTATGTCCTACAAAACCATAAACATTTCAGATAGAAGGAAGATTGATTAAATTACATAATGTATGGTGTCAGCCTCTCCTTTGATGTTGCCCATAAGTTAAAATTCTACCTGGCAAATTCAGACAGAACAAAATATGAACAAAATAGATGAATTTCCAATGGTGCAATGTTAGCCGTATGGAATGTACAAATTTGGTAAAACATTCTTCCTATTCAATTAATCGAATCAAATGGATTTCTCTCCTTTGTCTTTGAAAAGAAACAGCTAACTGAAAAACAAAGAAAATTTGTCTTGATGGTCGTTAGTCCTTTTAGAGAGATACCATATTTAGTTTAAGAAATACTCAGTGCACGTCAATCTGTGTTTAATTTTAGAAATAATGTCGTGTTCAGTTTCAAAAATAGTGTAATATCTGTGTTTAATTTCAAAAGTAATGTAGTACTCGTGTTTAGTTTAAGAAATAATTAGTCTTCAATTTTCAGAAATATTATTCAGTTTCAAAAATAATGTTGTACCATTCAGTTTCAAAAATAATGTGTGTGATGGATGTGTGCGCATGTCAGTTTTTTATTACATTTTTTTCTATTTTATTTTTTATTATATTAAACTTTTATCATTTTTATTAAAACTTAAGTACTTTTCATTAAATTTTATGTCTTTTTTACTAAATAAAGCTATAAGATTTTTTTTTTGTTAAAATAAACTTAGCCCAAGCTATTTTCATTAAAGCTCTAAAAAATAATTAATATAAAATGTTGACGTGATTTAACCGTGACCCTTTAAATAGGAGGGGAGGAGAAAAAAGGGAGAAAATTATGCTCCATGTACGTGAACTACCATTTGAAAACACCACATTTTAATACTGCTTAGGCCATCTCCAACCAAAGGGTCTAGAGGGCTAAAAATAGCCTGAAAACCGTCTCCAACCGAGGGCTAGGCCAGAGGGCTCTGAAATCTGGGAGGGCCCCACGGAATCAGAGAGGGCTGATTGCATGCAGCCAGCCAGCCCGGGGCTGACCATTTTTTTGTTAATGTTTTGTTATTTTTGTCGGTTATAGCCGACAGAAATAATATATACTATATTATTAGTGTCGGTTATAACCGACACTAATAAGGAATTAAATATAACGGCTAGCAGGGATATTTTGTTAATTACTATGAGTGTCGGTTATAACTGACACAAATAGTAATTTGAATTGCAAATAGTGTCGGTTATAACCGACACAAATAGTATGAAAAAATTTGAATCCAACGGCTAGCTGACGTTAGCTAGCCGTTGCTAGCTGGCACCAGTTACCGTTGGATTCAATTTTTCTTTTTTTTTTTGGTTTTTTGGGCCTTTTTTTCCCTATAAATACCTAAACCATTCATTCACCATTCCTCACAAAATTTTCACCATTCCTACACCATTTCAATTCTCAATTTTCTTTCCTCTTTCAAAAATCTATCCTTCAATTTTTTCAATAATTTTCAAATGGCCTTGTCTGCAATGAAAGGTAGGGGCTTGGACCCGAAAAGAAGATGAAGCTCTTTGCAAGGCTTATAGATGGGTGTTGGAAGATAGTGTGAGAGGGAATTGTCAAACAAATGATAGTGTTTGGACTCGTGTGTCCAAAAAATATTTAGAGTTCTATGAAGGCACCACTCCAATGAATATTCGAAACCATGAGAGTTGTTCTTCAAGATGGAAGAAACATCTTCAGCCAAGTTTGAACAAATGGCATCAAGCATTGTTAGCAGCAGCAAGTAGACATGAAAGCGGCGCTAATTACTACGATGAAGTAAGTGTTTTCACAATTTATTTTAAATATTTAATTATATTACATTTAATTTTATAAATTAATTTCCTTTAATTTTTTTCTAGGTACGCCAAGCGGAGGAATTGTATATCGGGAGCAGCTCGAAACCCTTTCAGTTTCACAGTTGTTGGGAAATTTGTAAAGGGTGGGTGTTATTTGAAGATCCACCATAGAGAGCTCCTACGCCGGTGTTCGGAACTACATCCTCAGCTGCAGATATGGATGAAGCTGGATCTCCAATCATTCAACAAACAAGGGTAGAAAATCCGTCTTCGGGTGAAGGTTCCATACCTAGGGCTATGGGATGAAACAAGGCGCGAAGGTTGAAGGAAAAGGGTAAGGCAAATGATGATTACGCCGCTCAACATGAAGTGGCGGCCTCATTGCAATTATTGGCAGAGCAAAATGCCCTTGAGGCAGAAGAAAGGAAGTGTAGGCATGAAGAACGGGCCAAACAAATACAAGACGAGATGGATGATAAGAATATGGAAAGGAACACTTCGAATTACACTCCTACGATAGGAAAAAAAAAGAAATTATGAGCCGACGGCAGTTGTTTACCTCTGACTATACTCCTACGATGGCGGATGATGATGTTGATTATGGATATTAAATTTAAGTTGTTGTAGTTTTTAAATTTAATTTGTCGTTTTTAAATTTTAGTTGTAGTTTTTAAATATAAGTTGTAGTTTTTAAATTTAAAGTGTTGTTGTTTTTAAATTTAAGTTGTTGTAGTTTTTAAATTTAAATAATAAATTATGTTTGGCCCTCGGTTGGAGACGGTTTTTTGTGACAGCCCTATGGCCCTTTGGCCCTCGGTTTGAGTTGGAGGCAAATATGACCATATACTGTTCATTTTGAGCCCTCTGGCCAGCCATCGGTTAGGATGGCCTTAGCTCTCAGCCCAAAGCCATGATTAAACCCAACCCACCCAACTTCTAAAACCCAAACCCGACCTAGCCTTCTCTTACGATCGCGCTTGCGAGAGTGAGGGGGAGAGAGAGAGAGAGAGAGTTTTGGAGAAACAGACGGCTCTGCCACAGCTACCAGAATCTTAGTTCTTCTCCGTCCGTCAGGTTTTGCTTGCTTCTTATGGAACCAAATACGCTTAACCATTGAGATTGTTGCACCCACTTTCTACTCATGTGGAAGTCTCCTGCCATGTCCTTACTCGTAAGTACCTGCTCTCTCTCTCTCTCTCTCTCTCTCTACTGGTTTGATATAGGATTTTGAGTCTCTGATTGTCATATGTTTTGTTGGTTTTCGCTTCCGAGTGCAATCAAAATTTAGGATTTTGAGTCTTGGTCCTTTCATTTGTAGATTCTAACTAATTTTCATTTGGGAGTCGTTTTCTTTGCTTCATTTGTATTGGGAAGTCAATCATTTGTTTAAGCAGGTGAAACTCTTTGAAAACGGATGATAGGCTACCCATATCGAGAGTCTCGTAAGTAAGTTCAATAAAGGGGTTAGTTACTTAGTTTCGGTTTGGGCGGGTTGTTGTTCACTCAGGGAGTCAAACTACCACTGAATTCCAACCAATGTGCCGAAATAAATGTCTTCTTGTGGACGAGATTAGTTTCGGTCTAATTTAAACTTATAACTCGACCAACTGCAAAATTGAACTTCAAAAAGCTGGATAAGCTTGAATTAACTTAAACAGATTTAGTGTAGTCAGCGGTGTAAATGCTTGGGCCACTGATGTTTTTAGATTATTAATCAATATTATGAACACTAACAAATGTACCTTATATCGAGGTTTTAATTAAATGGATGCAGTTGAACTTCTATAGAATTACTAACGGATGTCTGTAACTTGTTATCAAAACCAGGTTGGGCGGTTGACTCAGCTTGGAGTTACTAGGGCCCAAATTCTGAATTCGACTTACAGTACTGTGGTGCAAGCTCAAATATCTAACCAAAGAGCTGCAAAGACTACGGTGGCCTTGGAGGTATCTTAGAGCTATTCCCTGCACATAATAAATGAAAAGAACTGCAAATTTTCTTAAAAGAATCTCGAGAATGTTAGAATATGGACAATATTGTATCTTGCATGTACATTGTTAAGTTTTGGGAAAGGATCCATTCATTTGATAGTTTCCTGTTATAATACACACCCACACACCCACACACCCACACACCCACACACCCCCACCCCGCAAATTGATATTCATTAAATGATTGCCTTATCGATTTGCATATTGCAATGATCTAGGATCAACACAACCACCAAGGTAACAGTTCCGATCCAGAGAAGAATGCTGAAGACGAGAAAAGGGACCAAATAGGATGGAATGTTCCTAGAAAGGATAAGGTTAACTTTCTTGTAAAAACTGTAAGTATTCATATCTCAACCCTTTTTCGGTCATTTACAGTTATTGAACTTTGTGTTCTTAGTTGAATCTTTGTAATAGAGTGAAAATTTGTGGATGTTAACTATTGTAGCCGGCTGATACTGGATTTAATCAAAAGCTCAAGCCATTTTTGCCTTCTTTTTTTTTTTTTTTGCATTTGATTAACACCTCATGAATTTAATCAGAAATATCCAAAGCAACAGAGATACAACCAAGATAGGTGTATCAGCATGCCAAATAGTATTGGTAGCTGGTTGGTTATACATGAGCGGCCAACTTGTGGCTGCTCTACGGACATGTCTCAAAGAGAAATGCCTAAAATAGGGTAATCAGTTCCAAATATCACACAAAGTGCTTCTTTGGAAATTTGTGCTCTTGTGTGTTCGTTTTTGTATTTATTTTTCTGAATCTTTATATACAAACACTGGCGGAGCCAGTTAAGGCCAAGGAGGGTCATATTACCTTCTCAGAATTTGGAAATGTTGTATTTATATGTGCTATATTGATGTAGCTTGGCTTTTATATTTATAGCTGACCCTCCTCACAAATGTAATTTCCTCATAGTTGAGGGTCCAACACTTAATTTCATAATTTCATTCTTTGCCTCTTAATCAAATAAAAGATATTTAGTTTCATGTCCTCATACTCATATCCAATTACTTCTATTCGAATTCGCACCAAGGTGCATAGGCATGATTGCTTTCCGTCATTGTTGTAAAGCGTCATTTGCTATAATGTAATTAATTAAATCAGAACGATATCAAGGTTGGAAACTCGGAATATTTTTTATGCTAAGTAAGATGATACTTTTGATCATTTCTTAAGTAATCTTCATTTACAAGCTCAATTTATCATAATTTATAGTCACTTAAAATTGACCGCTCCTTAAATTTTTACTTGCAGTGGCAACAATCCCCTCCGCTACTACATTGATATGCTAATTTTAATGCTTGTATTTATCGTCTAAATGTTGAGTGGTGTTTTTGTTCGATTCTTGTTTTGAGCCCAGAATGGGAAAGTTGTTAAATAACTTCCACATTTTGCAGCTTCTAGATCTCAGTGACAGTAAGGAGGCTGTTTACGGTTCTCTTGATGGATGGGTTGCATGGGAGGAAGACTTTCCCATTGGAAAAATTAGGATGGCGTTAATTGCTCTTGAGAAGGAACAGCAGTGGCATAGAATAGTTCAGGTACGATCAATTCTGTCTTTCTCTATGGATTAAACAATTGCAAGCATACTTCTACACAAAGTACTCAATTTGGGAATACTTTTTCTAGAAAAAAGTTTCCATCATGTATTGAAGTTCCTATAATCGTCGCAGCAACAGACTTCTTACCATTCGGGAAGAACCATCTAGGAAGAGCGTAGTGCGTCAAGGCTAGCTTGTTTTCTTAGTTATTAATTTTGAACCTCCAGTCCCAGTATTCGCATTATTTTTGGAGTGCTTGCATAAGGATGTGTGGAAACTTATTTTTCCATCGTAGCTCTATGATTCGGATTAGGTTTATCGTTGGATGAACTGCATTGCTGATTTTGACCCTAAAAAAGAAACGGTAGGTACATCTAGTCAGAAATTGTCGAAGAAATAACAAGATGTTTCTTTTGTCCCTTCCAGGCGATCGGAAAATAAAGAAATAGTTAATATATTCAAGATAATTACGTATTTACAACATACTGTCTCAATTCATCCTATTTTAGCAGATCCAGGATGTGATATGGTTCCGAAGGATGAATTGGATGTGGACAGTTCCAATAAGACTTCATTTTTGAACAAAAAATTTCGTGATTTAAATTCACTCAATATTCAATTGACAATTACAGACGAAACGGAAGGACTTCCATTGGAAATGGAGAAATTTGAGAACATGATTATCTTTCAGAATTCGTAGCGACTAGGAAATTTAGAAGTTTTGAGTGTGTTAATGGTTTTAACTTGTGCTTTAAAAAAGAAGAGTGAGGCCTCCTTTTTATTTACTTTTGTGATTTGTAAAGCATGGTTTTATTAAAGGGAACTTTAACGAAAAGCTTCCGGTACTATTCACTTTAACGAAAAACCACATTTTTACACTAAAAAGTCAATCCTGGTACTATTCACTTTACCCTTTATTTTGTCCTTATCGTTAAAACTCAAAGTTTTCAAGCCATTTTCATTAGTTTTCCTAACCCTGTTAGGTAATCAAATGGATGCTAAGCAAGGGACAAGGAAACACAATGGGAACATATGGGCAAATGATCCGAGCTTTAGATATGGACCAGAGACCCGAAGAAGCACACAAGTTTTGGGAGAAGAAGATTGGCATGGATTTGCATGCAGTTCCATGGCAGTTATGCAAAAGTATGATAGCTACATATTATCGAAACAACATGTTGAAGAATCTTGTAAAGGTACGATTTATTTAATTCAGACTCAGTTAATCAAGTGTTGTGGAATCGGTTGATGCTTGGCTGTTGCAATTTTATGTCTTTTTGAATCAACTACTTCGTATATTATACTAGACTAACCTGACATAATCATGCTTGCATTCCAAAGCTTTTTGAGGGCCTGGAAGCTTTTGATCGGAAACCTCCAGAGAAGTCAATTGTCCGGAGAGTGGCAGATGCATATGAGATGTTAGGCATGCTTGAAGACAAAGAGAGGGTGTTACAGAAGTACAACTATCTTTTCACAGAAAATGTAGCACTCAAGAAATCCAGAATGGCCTTGTCTAAGAAAAAGAAGAAACACGGTTAGAACTTTCGATCAATGATTTACGGCTCATTTGAAAATGCTTTTAAAATGATTGTAAGCGCTTTTAGTGAACTAGCTCGTTTGTATGTGCTTTTAAAATGATTGAAAGCGCTTTTGGTGAAAATATTTTTAGAACCAATCCTTAGTAAAAAAGCAAGTAAATCGCACCTAAAGTGCTTCTTGGAAGAAGCACATAACAGATGCTTCTTGCAGAAAGCACTTCAAGTGCTTTTGGAACACAAACATTTTCTCTAAAGCGCTTTCAGCCATTTTAAAAGCACATCCAAAAGCACTTTTTAAGTGCTTTTTGGAAGAAACACCAGATATGTGCTTCTTGCAGGAAGCACTTAAAGTGCTTTTTCAAAATCCCCTGGAATTTTTTTGAGGATTGGTTTAAAAAACATTTCAACCAAAAGTGTTTTCCGTCATTTTAAAAGCATATCCAAACGAGCCCTTAAACGAATCGGTCAATTTGTATGAGAAATTATACAACTGTAGATGCGGTTTTGAGAATAAGGCAAACAAAATTGTGTATCTTGTTAAATGAAATGCCCTTGGGGGAATTTGGATGGTTGAACCTGAGTTGGTGTGATGGTTCTGTTACTGTAGAACCGATCTCAACTCTCAAGTCGCCATTTTTGTAGCTCGTTTGGTTTGATTTTTTGTTCCAAATATGCGATTCATTTGTAAAGTTCGATTCGAAATGAATCAAAATGTTTTGATTTGAAAGAAATACAAAAGGACACAGAAGATCTTGCGGCTCATGATGTTGTGTCAAATATAAGATCTTGGGTAAAAGTATAAGGTTGAACACAAAAGATTATACAGGACATTCTTGAAAGACAATTTGCTTGGGTAAAGGTTCTGGTCATTTGATATCACTTATCCATTGCTCACTCCATTTAAGGTGTATTTCTTGAAGTCCTCATAAGCTTGCAGCACCAAATGGTCATCTTCCCACTCATCCCGATACGCCTCCGGTCGGGCACGCCTATTTTTTGACACTTCCGAGTACATTTGCTTTCTCCATTCTTCTGAGACTGGACACCCACACTGAGCTGCAATCCAATCATCATATTCGAACTGCAAACACAACACCGAATGATTTACTCTGTTCATGACATAGACAAAGACATCGGTACCGGGACTAGAACAGTGGAGCTTTAGCTAAAACTATCGTTCGCCAACAACTCACATTAAGCAGCGTTTCAAAAAAGAGACCTCAGATTTCATTTAGAATCATAAGTTCATTAATCTGAAACCAGATTTCATTTAACAGTAATTCCGAAGCCAAGGCAGTGCTCAACCAACTCAATGAATGAACTTCAGGTAAGGTCATAGGCACTAGGCAGGCAACAATATATATCGAATTACCTGACAACCACCCAAGTTGTGAGTGTATCGTTTAGGTGTGCCAGAAGCTTCAAGTAAAGAGTAGAAAGCTTTGACATCCTCCATCATCTCCTCTTTGGAAGGAAGTGCAATTCGATTAGACAAAAGACCCGCTATCCACTTGCTTTGAAATTCAAACAGTGGGAAAGGAACAACCTGCCACCCCAATATTCAAATACATTCAACGATTTACTCCAAATTCAAAACAATGAACCAAAAGATTCAACCAACATATGGCAAATGATTTATAGTAGAGAAACACCTTCCATGGTATCCCGACAAAGGAAAGTGAGGGAGCCGATGCTGGTGGGAGTACATGCTTGTACAGTGGCCCCACGCGGTTATCATCCACAGTCACAGTACCATTGGTTTCAAGAAAAGGGAAATGATACTTGTACCTTGAAGGGAACAAAGGAGATTACATTCAGTACTCCATTTTCGTCCCATTTTCAATTACTTCACATTTAACATGGAACATTACACAATAGCATCGAGTCCTAAAACAAGTCGAAGCAAGTTATACCCTGTGCAATGGAGAATGGTATCAGCAAGGACAACACTTCCATCTTTGAAAACAACACTGCCATCGTCATGTGCGTTTTCGATCTGCAGGAGTTCAAATAATATCAAAACACTCCATCTACCCATCTTCCGGCATCGGGGTTGAAAAAAATTGCGTTGATAAAATTCTCATCATAGCCACCCAGCTCTTACCATGGGTGACTTCTTTTACCATAGAATGAAGCCACATGTTATCATAGCCAGGCTGCTTTTGCAAGGTTTCATCAGCAACAGATCTAGAAGCAATGTGGACTTCTTTAGCAACTCCAGCTATTTCTCGTGAAATGTCAACAGCACTGGCTGAGCTCCCTATCAAAATTACAACCTATGCAAAGCAGGAAATTGGTGAGAAGCTAATCTCTACCTAGAGGTGAAAGAAAGAAAAACCGAGGAATCAACCTATAAATTGCGAGCTGCTCATTAGTACTAGAAGCTGTTTTGACCATATGTCTTTTTCTTCCCCAGGAACAAGCACAACAGCAAAAATACTTGCTACAAAAGGATAACTCTCAGAGTGTGTAAGGAAGTCTCCTCTCTGTGGTGCTTGTTCGTGGTGAAGAAGACGATGTGCGGTGTTTCTAGGGTTGTGCAGGGATCCTAAGTCTTGCGCATTTGAGGTAATCACGTCCACTATTTTGTTAATAGTTAATTTCAACAATAGCATTGGTAAATCAAGAGAACACAATCTACAAGTTATGACAGAATGCAGAAATGAGACGGACCTGATCTCGAAAAGGCTCGGGATTACGGTAATTATGGCTGTGAAATTGCTTCCCCTTCCATGTATTGATGCCTGAAAAGAACGTGTTGAGAGGAAGGAGAAAAACTAAGAACCAACTTTATTTTTGTTATAACTGAAAAATGGATTGCATAAGCACAAACTCAACATAAAGATGCGTCCATATTAGTTTCGTAGTTTGTCCTAATTTTTTCTACACATATTAGGGCAGTAAACATATTTCTTTTCCCTGCTGTACTTACAAGCTAGTCCACCATTTCCGGTCTATGAGTTAGTAATGCAATTCAAATTTGCAACCTCAAAAATTCCTATCCTGAAGATTTTCTTGGATTGCACTCTACCAAAAGTAATTTCTTACCATCGGTCGATACAATTTATACTCGCATAATGCAGAATCAATCAGGCAATTAAACCAATAATCCATGTCACCAATCCCATCATCCAAATTATATTTTTCAATTGAGAATCGAAAACTGAAAATAAAATGGTTATCAAACTGCCTTATAAACCAACTCATCAAAAGATTCGAAACCACAGTTGATACCTGGAAATTGGGGAAGACGAGGCTCAGTAAAATGCCCATTACACACAACCACCGCATCATAGATTTCATCTTCCACACCCCCACCTCCCTTACTCCTCGACTTCACCTTCCACCTCCCACCCTCCGCCGCATCCACCACCACCACCTCCGTTTCCAATCTCACCATCTCCGATACCCCAAACTCGCGGGAAAAATCCTTCAAGTACATCAGCACCTCTTTGTGACCCGGAAACCTTCTCGGGTCTCTCTCTTCGTCTCCTTCCCTGGCCACAAATGGGTAGTCTCTGAACCCCATTACCTCTCTCGGGAGGTTGGTCCTCAGCGACTCGTACATGCTCGAGTGGACCGTCGTCCGATTCGGGTGGATCCCAATCGGGTCGGACTCCACCTTCGGAGTGTAGACCCACGTGCCGCCCACTTGGTCTTCTCGCTCGAAGACGACGACTTTGTGACCTTCTCGCCAGAGCTCACGTGCCGCGATCAGGCCGCCGGCGCCGGCGCCGATCACCGCCACGTGGCGCGAGGCCAGCGCGGGTTGCATTGTCGAATTGTGGACAACAGAGTCGGACAAAAAACGGCACCTTGTTTTGAATATAGGCCGTATTGTTGCGGATTGCGATAAAACGAGGCTGTTGTGAGATATTACCATAATCTTTTGTAAAATTTTCATCATTAAGCTAATAGAAAATTAAATCTTAATAGAAAGTGCTAGTGAATCTTAAAATTGATGTTTAAGTCTTTACCTAATACTTGTAAGTTTTTCCATCTTTTCTTAATCAGTGTTTAATGTTCTATATCATCACAATTTATTACAAATAGTGTTAAAAGTTTTCTATTACCACGCCTGCAAAAGCGATGCCATTTAACGCATTATTGGGTAGAAATGAAATTTGGATTGGGTCAACCTGAACTCGTCTGTATTCAATTCGAATGTATGAATTAATGATTTAAAATCAATGTGCAAAACATGGCAAAATGAAACTATCCAGTAAACATTCACGAAACAAGACAAAAACCAACAATGCAATTCACCAAACCTTTCCATTGACAAGTTTAGTACACTTAATAGTCTTGAATTAAACACAGATTTTACACGTCTTATTAATGTTGGAGAATAGAATCTCACACCAGTTATATAACAAAATACAATAAACATCTTATTATTTGAGATATTTTACACAAAATATAACAGAGATCTTTTATGGTAAAACCACTCCTAATGAGAAGTTGTTAACAGGGGACAATACTGATAATTTTAAAGATGAACTTGCATGGGCCCATAAATTTAGAGTACATTGTACCAATGGTCCCTTAACTTTAATCAAATTGAAGCAATGGTCTCTCAACTAAAAATTCATTACCATTGGTCCCTCAACTCATCAAAACGTGTAGCTATGGTCATTTTCATTAACTCTGCGTCAAAATAAGTTATGTTGGAAAGATCATTGCTACAATTGGGTTAAAGTTGAGAGATTATTTCTCCAGTTAGATTAAAGTAGATAGACCATTAATACAATTTTTTTTATTTGATTTTACATATTTGTCTCTTGATTCAGCCATACGTGCATAGCACGTGATTTATTTTGACGGAAGTTCTAACGGTGTTGACGAAAATGATCATAACTGTACGTTTTGATGAGTTGGGGAACCATTGGTAATTGATTTTTAATTGAAGGATCGTTGCTCCAACACAATTTACTCTATAACGTATCAATTACAGAGTAACATTTTCATTATTGTACAATGCAAGCTAAGAACCCGTGAAAATAGCCCGGAACTCGAATTGAGTCGAGTGAAACACGTAAATCTTTGTGTGGTTGTGGATTCCACGGTCTTAGTTAATCACAAATGTTGGTCCACTTTTGGATGCCAACGAACGACATCAACATTCATTTTAGTTTTGCCTACGAAATTACGTACATCTGTGATTTGAAGCTGAACTCAAAACCTTCTGAAGGACAACAACACGCCAAGATTTCGTGGGATATCTGTTTTCGCGGGATATCTGTTTTCGCTTGTTTCAGCTTGATCATATCAGGACAGCGTTCGATATCACTTGTCCATTACCCCAATTCCATTGAAGGTGTATTTTCTGAAGTCCTCGTGAGCTTGCAATACTAGATGGTGGTCATCCCACTCGTCCCGGTAGGTCTCTGGTCGTTTAATCAGGTTCTGTGTTGCTGCAACGAACATTTGCTTTCTCCATTCTTCAAAGACTGGACACCCGCACTGAACTGCTAGCCAATCCTCATATCCAGACTGCAAGAAATAACACCGAAATATTTGTTCTTTGATACAAGCATGGGAACTACTGAAATCTGATGGAAAAAATGAATTCACTAGTGACTGAGAAAACCTACAGTTGTCATGATGATTGAGTGCGAAAGATGAGAGATACTAAACGATGGGAGGTACGATTTGGGAAACAAGTGTTAGTGAACATCGTGATGTTTGATTAGCGAGAGCGAAACCAGCAGCAACATAGATTATACAATTATTCAGATTTGATTTTTCATTTGTATCCCGGATAAATATGACATGCGGATTTAATTAGTGCAATTTAACTCCAAAAGATAACACAGATGACGCTGCATTCTGCCGAAGGCCAAGAACTGTAGGAAGTGTAGAAGGATGGAAATACTTAACAAGTTTATGGGAAATCTGAGTTGCTACAGCAGAGCCCTTGTATTAGCTCTTATTGTAACTCTCTTGATACAAAATGATATGCCAAAGGCTATATATAGAGAATACAAACTACTAGAGAGTTCTAACTAGAGAGTTCTTCCTAGATAACTTAACAGACATAGGCTAGGAACTCTAATACAATAACTCTAGAATAATTGTTCTTGGGAATGTCTAGAGTCTTACATTTAGGGTAGTGCATTCATTCCAACACTCCCCCTTAATGCACTTTCTTCACAACTCCAATGAGCTCTCTAAGATACCAAAACTTTCCTTTCGGAAGTGCCTTGGTGAGTAAGTCGGCTAGCTGCTCATCCGTTCGGCAATATTCAAGCTGAATTTCTTTCTTCTCAAAAACTTCTCTGACAAAATGATATTTGACTGCAATGTGCTTGGTACGATCATGATTGACTGGATTTTTGCCAATTGCAATGGCTGACTTCTTGTCACAGTACAATACAGTGCCTCCTTCTTGCTTTTCTCCAATATCTTCAAGAATTCTCCGAAGCCATACAGCTTGAGATGCTGCTTTTGCTGCTGCCACATACTCTGCTTCGGCAGATGATTGCGCCACCACATTTTGTTTCTTCATATGCCAAGAACATATCCCTGAGCCAAGAGAGAAAACATAGGCTGACATACTTTTCATATCATCAAGACAGCTAGCCCAATCACTATCGATGTACCCGATAAGCCTTGAACTTCGTGCTTCAGCCTTGTACATAATTCTATAGTCAAGCGTGCCTTGCACATATCTTAACACACTTTTTCTGACACCAAAGTGAAGCTGACTTGGTTCCTCCATGTATCTTGAAAGCATATTTGAAGCAAACATAATATATTCGGCCTAGTGGCAGTGAGATATAAAAGACTACAGACCAAACTTCGATACTTTGTGGCATCTGATTTCTTTGCACCATCACTTTTCTTCATCTTTTCATTCGACATCAAAGGAGTAGCCACTGTTTTGCAGTCAAACAAATTGAACTTCTTGAGTAGATTTTCTACATATTTCTTTTGAGAAATAAATATCCCAATTGGTTTGAGAAACTTCAATTCCCAAGAAATAATGAAGCAAACCTAGATCACTCATCTCATAAGTGCTCATCATATCTTTCTTGAACTGCTGTAACAAACTTTGATCATTTCCATCGAAGACTAAGTCATCCACATATAAGGAAACAATGAGAATGGAAGCTCCTCTCTTCAAAACAGAGAGTGTAGGCTCACTTTGGCTCTTTTTGAAACCACGCTTGGCAAAATACTTATCAATTTCAGCATACCACGTTCGAGGTGGCTTGCTTTAACCAGTAAAGGGCCTTTTTTAGCTTGTAAACTTTGTCTTCTCCCCCTTTAAGCACGAAACCTGGGGGTTATTTAACGTAAACTTCTTTTTCCAACACTCCATTAAAAAATGCAGACTTCTCATCAAGTTGATAAATTAACTAGTTCTTTTGAGCAGCAAGAGCAATCAAAGTTCTAATAGTTTCCAACCGTGCAACTGGAGCAAAGGTTTCAGAAAAATCAATACTTGGCTTTTGAGTAAAGCCTCTTGCCATGAGCCTAGCTTTGTTCTTTTGAATGCTTCCATCTTGATTGAATTTCGTCTTGAAAATCCACTTCACGTCTATGACATCTCTATCTTGTGGATAATCAACCAGCTCTCATGTTTGATTTTTCTCGATCATTCTCATCTCCTCCTTCATGGTTTTCACCCATATTTCATGATTTTGTGCCTCTTCAAAGCTTTCCGGCTCTACACCAACAAAATTGCAAGTCTCATACACTTCTCGCAAACTCCGAGTTCTTAATGGAGGACTTTCTGATGAGGAGTAGTTCGGAGAAACAGGTTCTGCATTCGAACTGCCTCCAACATCATTTGTACTTCTTCTTCCGGTAACTACTGGAGTCTGAGGCGTGACTTCTTCTTGCTGCTCCTCTCTTGAAATTTCACCTTTTTCTTGCACAATTGCATATGGCATCTCCTGCACTTTATTTTCATTCCAATCCTAGCTAGCTTTTTCATTAAAAATCACATCTCTACTCACAATCAATTTCTTAGTTTCTCTACTCACAATCAATTTCTTAGTTTCAACATTATAAAGCCTATAACCTTTGGTGTTGGAACAATAGCCAAGAAAGATACATTTTTGGCTTTTTTCAAAATTTTCGGTTCTTTCTTTCGGCAATCCCATTTTGCTGGGGACCGTGCCATGCTGTCAATTGCTTCCAAATGCCTTCATCTTTGTGGTAGTCTTCAAATTCATGAGAGGTATATTCGCCTCCTCGGTCACTTCGAATGATTTTGATGCTGCAACCACTTTGCTTTTCCACTAAAGCTTTGAATTGTTTGAAGACAGTGAAAGTTTCTGATTTCTCCTTCAAAAAATAAACCCATGTCATCCTCGAATAATCATAAATGAATGTGAGAAAGTACCTGGGTTGGCTTAAGGAAGGAGTTGGCATTTTGCCTCAAATATCGGTATGCACAAGTTCCAGCAGTGCCTTTGCTCTCCACGTGCTTTGACTTGGGAATGAATTACGGTGCTGCTTGCCCATGACGCACCCTTCACAAGCATCTATTGTTGCTTCAATTTCCGATAACCCTTTCACCATGCTTTTCTACTGGAGAAGCTTTAGCCCCTGGAAATTTAAATGATAGAACCTCTTGTGCCACAACCAAAAGTCTTGCACAACATCAACCTTCAAAGAAACTTCATTTCCACAATGCATTGAAAGGGGAAAAGTTTGATTTGTCTCCATCGGAACCGATGCAACGAGCTGCTCATTATCCTTCTTGTCATAAATAGTGCAACCCACATCTTCGAAAACAACTTTGTAGCCATTTCGCATAAGCTGCCCAACACTTAATAAATTTTGAGCTATGTTTGGAACAAGCAAAACATCACAGATATATTTAACTCCCCTTTTTGTTTGGACGGGAACAGTGCCTTTCCCCAACGCTTGGTGATAATAATCATCTCCCATCTTTATTCTGGGAGTAATGGAAGTGTCCAGATCAACAAATAATTTTTCATTTGATGTCATATGATTGCTGCAACCGCTATCCACGTACCAAACATTATTTCTTTCTTCGAATTTTGATTGACCAGCATAAAATAAAATTCTTTCTTTTGCATCATCCTTCTCTGCAAAATTTGCTTGATTAGAATTCTTGAATCTACATTCCTTTTCAACATGTCCAAATTTGTTGCAATAATGACATTTTGGCTTCCCACGGTTAAAACAATAAGCTGTATCATGGCTACTTTTGTTACAAAACTTGCAAAAAGGCTTATTACCTTTGTTGCTTTTGGCATCATCTCTTTTACTAGACTTGCCTTTCTTCTATCTTCTTTGCTCCCCGCCTTGCTGGTCATCTCAAGCATTGCCTTTCTTGAAGAACTTCTTGGATTTGAATGTGAGCTTCGATTGGAAAGCATTTTCAACAGATTGCTCATTATTTTGTCTCAACCTTCTTTGCTCATGAGACTTTAGAGAACCCATTAATTGCTCTAGTGATAAAGTGGCGAGGTTCTTCGACTCTTCAATGGTCAAAACAATTGAATCGTATTTTTCCGGCAAGCTGGTCAAGATCTTCTCAACAACCTGCTAGTCAGACATATCTTCTCCAAGTGTTCTAATTTGATTCACCACTTCAACAACTCTGGAAGAGTAGTCTTGGATGCATTTTGATTCCTTCATCTTCAAATTGTGGAACTCCTTGCGCAACGTCTAGAGCTTGATGGTTTTTACCTTGTTGTCACCTTGTTGTCACCTTGGAACTCCTTTTCTAATATCTCCCACGCTTCTTTTGCTGTTTGGGCTCTTGTGATTCTTGGAAAAATGTTGCCAGTGACTTCGTTTTGAATTTTTGAGAGAGCCTTGGCATCTTTCATTACATTTGCTTCAAACTTTTCTTTCTGTGCAGCTGGAACTTCGGCGTCAGCAACAAGTTCTTCAAGTCCTGTTTAAACTATGCTCCAGAGTCCTGACCGAATCAAAGTCCTCATCTTCACCTTCCAGAAATCATAATTCTCTCCTCCAAAAATTGGAAGAATAAAGTAGGAAACTGATGGACCTTCTTTCCCACCAGAAGCCATCTGCTAGAGAAGTTTTGAAAGCCCAGATATGAACGAACACGGCTATGGTACCAATTTGTAGGAAGTGTAGAAGGATGGAAATACTTAACAAGTTTATGGGAAATCTGAGTTGCTATAGCAGAGCTCTTGTATTAGTTCTTATTGTAACTCTCTTGATACAAAATGATATGCCAAAGGCTATATATAGAATACAAAGTACTGCAGAGTTCTTCCTAGATAACTTAACAGACATAGGCTAGGAACTCTAATACAATAACTCTAGAATAATTGTTCTTGGGAATGTCCAGAGTCTTAACATTTAGGGTAGTGCATTAATTCGAACAGAATAATTGTTCTTGGGAATGTCTGGAGTCTTAACATTTAGGGTAGTGCATTAATTCCAACAAGAACCACATCGCTTGGTTAGTAAAGACTTTATCTTTTATGTTTAGATGGACGCACTTAAAGTATCTTATCTTCTTAAGTTTATCATATGCAGATCCAGTCAAGGAAATCTGAAACAATACTTCATTGACTGATCACTCCGAACCCAGCATCCTAAGTCTTAACCACTAAGAAAGCTCATGAGGGTAGAGAGACTAGCAAACAAAATAGGCAGGGAAACAAAGAGATTGAGTTTACCTTATAAGCATAAATGTTGTGAGTAATGCTTAGGGGTGCCCGAAGATTCGAGTGAAGAGTAGAAAGCTTTGACATCCTCCATCATCTCCTGTTGTGACGGAAGTGCAATACGATTCGACAAAACGCCTGCTATCCACTTGCTTTGAAGTTCAAATATAGGGAAAGGCTCAGCCTGGCACCAAAATGTTCAACCATTTACTTCAAACATAAAAAGAAGAATGAACCAAAAAGAGTCAAAAGACCCAACAAAAATATGGCAGAAAATTGAACTAGGCAATATTTATGGAACTAGACCAATAAGGAGACACTATTTATGAAACTGGACCAATAAGTGGATAATATTTATGAAACCAAATAAAAAATGAGACACTATTTATAAAACAGAACCAATAGGTGGAAACTATTTATGAAATTAGACTAAAAAAGAAACACTATTTATGAAACTGAACCAAAAACTAAGCATTACTTATGAAACTAGACGAAGAACTAGGCATTATTTATGAAACTGGACCAATAAGTAGACACTATTTATGAATCTGGATCAACAAGTAGACACTACTTATGAAACCAAACAAAAAATTAGGCACTATTTCTAAAATTGAACAAATAGGCGAATACTATTTATGAAACTAGATCAATAAAGAGATACTATTTATGAAACTTTACCAATTATTGTACACTGTTTATGAAATTGGATCAAGAACTAGGCACTATTTATGAAACTGTACTATTTTCTATACATTATTTATGAAACTGAACCAATAAGTACACATTATTTATGAAACTAAACTAATAAATTTATGAGCTAAAGCATTGGCAGATGAAAAATATTTTATGAGCTAAAGGATTGGTAGATTAAAAATATTTTCATTTTCAATGCTAGAGAACAGGTGTCCATCACATGCATGCCTATGCATGTGACTTGACTTGCACAAGTGCACTTGCAGGCTCAAGAGGTGTATATAAATATATGCAAGAGAAACTTTGGATGTAATAAACAACGCAATGTATACAAATTTTTCTCAACGATACAGTGAGATATATATATATATATATGAAGCCTTTAAGGAAATGAATCTCTATTTTTTTTTATTTAATTTTTTATATAAAAATAGGGATTGGTTATGGGGTCTACATCACATTGAACTTTAACGATCTGAACCAACTATTTTTTAAGTTGTACCTCATAGATCATCCTTGCAAAATATTAGCCAAATCGAAAATATTTAAGACATCTAATTTGGTTCAAAGAAATGAACGAGTACCTTATTATACAAGAAACAATAAAATTTGATCTTGATAATTTAATCTATCATAAACTAAAATCTACTTTTTTCTAAGGTTATGGCCGATTGATTTCTTAGAAACTCTCTTTCTTCTCTCAAGGTATCTAAAGTATGATATGTTGCTCTTTTTGCTTCTAATACGTTATGCTGCACTTCTGTGTTTTTATATTTACTAATAAATAAAGGTTGTTCAAGATAACCATGATAAAACTTCTGCTTCTTTAAAGTCTTGCTAATTCTTTTGAAAATATATGATAATCTTCTCTTTATTCTAGTTATAGTTGGGTGTCTAGGACAATAATTCCCTGGTGGTTGTGGTTGACAGAGTCTACAAGGACAATATTATACAGTATTCATACAAATTGAACAAGTATGTGATATCAGTTGTGTTGATGAGTTCCGTCCTCAAGGTACTTTACTATTATAATTATACTATTAAAATGCTAAACTTGGTTCTGATACCAAATTCAAAGAGTAAGGTCCTGCGGTTAAATAGTCAGATGACTATTATAACAACTAGACATAAAGCCTTGCACATGAAACTCGACATGTTTCAGCATGATAGCCACTCACAATGCAGGTATAAGGCCTTAAAGGCTGAACTCAGAGGTACGAAGAACTCAGAGGTATCTTGGTTAATGTCCAGTTATTTGTATGACAAACATTCAACTATAACAGAGTGCTCGACCAAAGTATAATCATCAATTTAGCATGTTAATAATATAACTACGATAGTACTTTCCAGTTTTAGATTGGAAGTCTAATTAAACAAACACACTAAAGAAAGAAATAAAACTTACTTAAGATTGTATACTTCCTTGAATGTGTACACTTAAACTTTTATTGATATACAAAGTACTACAAAGGAAAATAAGTGTTAACAAACGATGGAAAGGATGCTAGTAAACTTGGAAGCCTATGTATGCTTCTTCGTACGCAGGTTGTGGTGTATATACAAATGCATTAGCTAGTCTACAAAACAACTTTTTCAAAAAGTAAATATTATTTACAACTGATTCTGAAAATATTTGTTACTGTTTTTGAATAGTGCATTTTCACTATTTTTAGATCTTGTCATCTTGCACTGCTTTTGAAAATGTCGGTGCTGTCATTTCTTTTGATTAACTTGTCGTTTCATTTTTTTGTGGTTGTATCTTATTTGTCTTCTTTTATATTTGCTTTGATGAGGATTACGAGAACTTTGCTAAATGTTGGACCACTATTATTTTCTTCTGCCTTTTTGTCTAACTGGTTTAAAGGGTAGGCTCAGTATTTTTGAAAACTTTTGTCTTAAAGATTAAATGAAAGTTTTTAAGAATTCTTCATTAGCTTTTCCAAGAAAGAAAGAATAAACTTATATAGTTCTCTGTCTTCAAAATCTTATGTAAGTAGTATAAAATAACTTGTACATAAAACCATTTACCAACATGATAAATCATTTATAACTTAAACCATATATAGTGAAAAAAGCTTAAGACTTAGTATGGTTCCAGTATATACAAATGGATATGAAAATAGCTATATATATATATATATAAAAGAGACCAGGAAAGAGGGGAGAGAGACCAGGCAAGAGCGGAGTGGGTTCTACAATTAATCCCTATTTTTTGAAAAAAAATGGAAATCCTTTGCATAAAGGACTATATATATATATGGGTGAAGTGCCGATTTAGTTCCTGAACTATCATCTTAGTGAAAATTAGGTTCCTGAATTATTTTTTCGGTAAAATAAGTTCCTAAATTCATTAAAAATTGCTCGTTTCATTCATACTATTATATTCAAAATTATTTTATCCAATTTTTTGTCAACTTAAGTCACTTGACACACTTTAGAGTGTAATACCATCATTTTCTCGCCTATTTAGCCTTTACCATTTCATATAGGTTGCGAATCTAGCATCTAATTTACCTTCCAAAGTTCACTCCATACACTATTTTTGTATGGAAAATTATCAATCTGCCCTCCAATGTGTATCATATGCAAGTAACTTGACTTAGTTTGACAAAAAAATTGAATATAGTAGCATCAAATCTAATATTAGGGATGTAATTGGTAGATTTTTATAATTCAATGACTGTTTTTCTAAAAAAATAGTTTAGGGATCTAATTTTCACTCAGGTAATAATTAAGAGACTAAATTAGCAATTCACTATATATGAAACACCCCGTCCCAAGGAGGGTGTGCTGGCCGTCACGTGAGAGTAACGGAACCATGTGCACAGTGCGGAAGCTAAGAAGATAAATAGAAATACGAATAAATAAAAACCGAATCGCTAGGAAATACTAGCTAAGAAAGGATGCTAGTGAGAGTCTACGTGTGTAAATACACATTCACAGCAATAAGAACGTCTAGTTGCAGTCAAGGACAATTACTAAGATAAAACACCTGAAGGTGAATCCTACTTTTGTGAATTCTGTCAGAACATCGTTGGATTCCTCGTGGCCACCAAAGCACTACTACCTAGAACCTGGAGGGGCGAAAAATAGAAAACGTGAGTGGGCAAAAACAAATATTTTCAAAACCTTTTCTCTTTTCAAAGGTTCTAACCCCTCGCCGTAAAACCTGTATACTTTCCCAGAAATATATAATATGTATATACTTATCTCAAAACCATGCTCATAAATAGTGATAAGCAAAGTATATGCCATGCCAAATATAGCTTATCATCATATATATGTATATCAGGTGAAATAAACTCATCATAGATAATATCATGTCAACCGAGTGATCAGCCCGGCTGAAACTATAGCTCATAATCAATCTCATCATCATATATATGTATATATCCTGCACACAAGTTGTACCCACTTATAGTGGTCTATATGACAGGCTGGGTGTATAATAAATAAATACGCTCAAGTGCTACAATCACATGAAGGCTATGCGCTAATCGTGGGTCACCTACAAGTCGGAACCACCTAGTGTGGTCTGTAGGATAAGCTGGCACCTGCCTTGGATCCAAGGTTGAGCGTGTGGTACGGGAGGTGAATGATCATGTGAAGCTATGCCCCTAACTCTGGGCGGGAGCACTAACACCGGGGTGCAGGTTTATGAGCTTTCAATACATCTCACATAATCATCATTTCACATAAAATCTCTGTCATCGATATATACTCACCTGATACTTACATGTGCATCCACAGCACCAATCACCATTATATGCAACTACTAATGCATGAGTAAAATAGATATATACTTTGCATGGCATTTCATATCACATTTCACTTAAATTGATTTTCTGGGAAAAAAATTCTCATTTATATAGGTATATACGGAAAACAAAAGCCCACTCATAGATATGTCGAAGGGTCATAGCCCCCGAGCCTCGAATGATTACGCTCGCCCTCGGGATAGGTCTCACCTATGTGAAACAATTATATAAATGTCACTTTAAGAGCACATAACCAAAACTAGCTAATAACTTCTCATATATTGCTCAATTTGGGTATATGAATATACCACAGTGACCTACTCATCATCAGAAACATCCCCATATTTTTAAAATAAATTCTGACCCCTCACGCGTCGGTCAAGGCATGGCCAGATGCGCCGGCCACGTGCCTGGCACGCCTAACGGTAACAGTAACGGCGTTAGGGAATATTCCGTTAAAAGATAACAGATTTCGTTAAAACTAACCTGACGCCGTTAGAATATTTCATCGGACTTGACGGAATATTTTCCTTCGTCTTCCTTGGTTCGCCGGAGACCGTCGCCGGTGCCGCTGCAACTTGCCGGTTTCTGGAAAAACTTTAAACCTTAATATCTCTTCCATTTCTCAACCAAAATTCACAAATCTTATACCAAGATGAAGCCCTTGACTAGTAGAACAAGATCTTATGACTTTGAAGCTCCAAAAACCATGGAATCTCGTCGGAATATTCCTCGATATTCCTGCCAAATTTCAAACTCGTCGATCTCGACTTCCCGACGTCCAAAACACCTGGTTTTTCCTCTCCGAGCTTCGTGAGAATGTCCTTAAGCTTCCTATGATCTTAAAATTCCTTGAAACCTTCGTAATCATGAATGCATGAACAATGCATGAAACTGGGGTTAGGGTTTCTCGGGTTTTCGAAGCTTTCAAGTCTCGAAACTGTATAGATGAACTCAGAAGTTAAAGAGGAACTTGAATAATACCTTGTTGACGTCGACCCGTGCCTGAAGCTTGAGTTCGAAGGTTGTTCGTACGCTTGTATGTAATTGGAAGGAAAATCCGAGATAAAGTACACGGGAATGAGAGAGTGTGTGTATGTGTGGGGTCCAGCTGGGTCACCAATCAAAACAAACAAATCCCTTGGTTCTAATTGGGCTAAAAAACTTAGGAAAATCTTTGAATTGGTCCAATTTCTTAGCCCAAAACACACACACAACCAAACGTTCAAGGGTAAAATTGTCATTTCACATCCACGATAATTATTTCTCGGAACGGGCTGTCACAATCTATCCTCTTTATAAAATTTCATCCCCGAAATTTGTACAACAATCACAATCCACAAATAATCATAAAACAACCGAGGATATATCTCTCTCATTCGATCCTCCGTCTCCCAAGTAGTCTCTTCTACTGATGGGTTTCTCCACAAAACTTTTACCAACTGCACGGTCTTATTTCTCTGTACCTTCTCTTTCCAGTCCAATATAGTCACTGGCTCGTAATCATAAGTCAAATCCGGGCTAATTTCCAATGGTTGATGAGGTATCACATACGAAAGATCTAAAACATAATGACAAAGCATCGAAACATGGAAAACATCATGTACCTTAGACAACTCTGGAGGCAACTCAAGCCTTTAAGCAACTTCACCGACTCTTTCAGTGATCAAACACGGCCCGATATACTTAGGACTTAACTTGCCTTTCTTTCTAAACTGTACCACACCTCTCCACGGTGACAACTTCAAAGATACCAAATCACCAATCTTATACTCTCGCTTAGTAGCATGCCTGTCTGCTAGGCGCTTTTGACGATCCTGGGCCGCTTTCAGGTTAGACTTAATAGCCTGAACATTCTGAGTAGTCTCCTCTACTATCTCAGGGCCCACTCAAACTCTTTCGCCAACCTCTGACCAACATAAAGGTGTATGACAAGATATCTCATAAAGTGCCTCAAATGGTGACATACCAATACTTGAATGAAAGCTATTGTTATAGGCAAACTCCATCAAATCCAACTTTGCATGCTAATCTTCACTAAACTGAAGTACACAAGATCTTAGCATATCTTATAAAGTCTGGATCGTCCTCTCAGATTGACCATCTGTTTGGAGATGATATGCCGTACTATAAAGTAATCTCGAACGAAGAGCTTCCTGGAATGCTATCCAAAAACTTAGAAGTAAATCTGGGATCACGATCCGAGATAATACTCGCTGGAATTCCATGATACTTCACAATCTTCGATATGAATAATTCAGCTAATTGGCTTAAAGAATACTTCTCCCTCATTGGAATAAAATGTGCTGACTTAGTAAGCCGATCAACAATCACCTAAATGCCATCATAACCGTTTCGTGTACAGGGAAGCTTGTACACATAATCCATAGTGATATTTTCCCATTTCCACTGTGGAACGGGAAGTGGGTGCATCAATCCAAAAGGCTTCTTTCTTTCCGCTTTAACTTGCTGACATATGATACACCTACTTACATGCTCAGAAATTTCTCTTTTCATACTCGGCCAATAATAAAATGGTTGAATGGTATGATACATTTTAGTACCTTAGGATGCATCGCATAAGCTGAATTACGTGCTTCATCCAAAATTGCTTTCTTAATTCCATATCATGAGGCACATACATCTTGTTCTCTTGCATAAGCATGCCATCTGATTCTTTAATTCTGAGGTCTTTCTTTTTCTCGTCGTTCCTTGCCTCAATTAATTTCTGGGTTTCTTCATCAATCCTCTGTGCATCAAGTATTCGATCAACTAATATTGGCCTGACCTGGAAATTATCCAATAAAGCTTTTTTTCAATCTTTCACCTTAAGTTTCACTCCAGTAAATCTCAAATTTGCAAGAGGAGGAACATGGCAAACACATAAGCATTAATTCTTACTAGAGTCTTCCTGCTAAGTGCATCAGTCACAACAATTGCATGATCATGATGATACTCAATCATGCAATCGTAATCACTTAGTAACTCAATCCACCTTTGTTAATGAAGATTAAGATCCCTCTGAGTAAACAGATACTGGAGGCTCTTATGATCTGTAAAAATCTTGCATTTCTCACCATAAAATAATGTCTCCATAACTTCAAAGCAAAGATGATAGCCATTAATTCTAAATCATGAGTAGGGTCATTCATTTCATGAGGTTTCAATTGCCGTGAAGCATAGGCAATCACCCTACCTAGTTGCATCAACACACATCCCAAACCATTCAACGAGGCATCACTGTAGACCACAAAATTACCGCTATCATCTGGGAGTGTTAAAACAGGTGTATGAGTGAGATAATACTTCAGCTGCTGAAAACTTTGCTCACAATTTTCATCCCACTCAAACTTAACTTCTTCCTCGTCAATCTCGTTAGTGGCAAAGCAATGACTGAAAAAAAATCCTTAACAACCGTCTATAGTAGCCTGCTAAGGCAAGAAAGCTCCGTACCTCAGTCACGGTTCGCGGTTGTTCCAAATTCTCCACCGCTGCTACCTTTTAAGGATCCACTTGAATACCTTGAGTAGCTATCACATGTCCCAGAAATGCCACTTGATTCTTCCAACATTGGCATTTACTAAACGTGGCATACAACCAATGTTCCCTCAATTTCTTCAATACCAAGTTAAGATGTCTAGCATGTTCTGCTCTAGACTTAGAGTACACCAGAATATCGTCAATGAAAACAATAACAAACCTGTCTAGATATTGCTGGAATACTTGGTTCATCAAACCCTTAAAAGCAGCAGGCACATTCGTCAATCCGAATGGCATCACCAAAAACTCATAAAGACCATAACGAGTCCTGAAATCAGCCTTAGGAACATCCTTACTGCTAATCTTCAGCTGATAATAACCAGACCTCAAATCAATCTTTGAAAACACATAGGCACCTTTAAGCTGATCAAACAATCATCAACGTGCGGCAATGGATAACGGTTCTCAATCGTTACCCGATTCAATTGCCTATAATCAATGGGTATAGCCTTAATGTCCCGCCTTTCTTCCTCACAACAAAACTGGGGCTCCCTAAGGTGACGTACTAGGTTGAATGAAACCTCTATCAACCAATTCCTGCAACTGAATTTTTCATTCCCTTAACTCAGCAGAAGCTATTCTATAATATAAGATCTGTACCTGGAGACAAATCAATAGTGAACTCCACATCTTTGTCTGGCGGCAATCTAAGTAATTCATCCAGAAATACAACAGGAAAATGTCTAACCACCTTTACATCTTCCACACTAAAGGGAAATAATGAGATTTATGTGGGATTTCTAGTGACTAGCATGCATATACAATTCAAAATTTATATACAAGAGCAACGGAAGCATGTTATCACATAATATCAAAGCTATAGTCATGCAAATCCCCTTCAAGAAGCATAGGTTCATATATGATGCATCTAAGAAATTATTGAAGAACAAAGTGAAGGTATAGTTTTATACCTCTTGATCTAGACTTGAGACCAAGGATGGACCACCTCCAAGTTCTTTGTTCTTGGAACTCCTTGAGTTTAGCCTCCCTCCTTGCTTCCTCCACCATGAAAGATTTAGAGCTCATTTCTCCTTTAGTCTCCAAAGTAGAAGACCTCTAAAGATCCACACCCACTAGTGTAGTGAGATGGATGATGGAATAACCAAAAGGGATGAAAGATGATTAATTGTTTTTCCCTTATGGTGGCCGGCCTTGTGTGTTAGAGAGAGAGAGAGACTTGTTTTCTCTTTTGTAAAAAGAACACACAAAACCCTAATGAAACTTTTTCACTAAACTTCCTTTATAAATGTCAAAGAAGTGAGTCAACAAATTGACTTCCTCTCTCTCTCTCTCTCTCTCTCTCTTTCCTCATCCTTGGCCGGCCCCCTTTGTGTCGTTTGGGCTTTGGGCTTTTATTAATTCAAGTCATCCTATGTTTGTATAAAAGCCCAATGGGTTTGGGCCCGATGGGCCCGAATAAACCCAAACTCTTCTTTAAGCCCAAAACGATCTTTTATCGCTTCTATGATTTCTTTAGACTTTCTAATTAATCATAACACTTAATTAATCCAATTAATTTAACTCCATCATCCTTTAGTTGTCTCACCACAAGAGTGCATCGGTGTACAATCGTTTTAGGTTCTAATTAGCAAGGTAGTGAGGTGATTGGTACCATTCCAATTGATTAGTATTTATCCAATCACTTAGTGAATTAAAACTTAATTTTAATTCTCCTTCTTCTTTAATGACTACTTGTTTAATCATTTTAGAAGAAGTCACAAGCCATGAGTGACATCTAATTATATATCATGGCTACCCAAGCTAATGTAGGATTTGTTCGGAGAACCTATTCAATTGGAATTACAACGTAATTCGATCCTTCTCTAACACAATACTCACAATCACATTACTAGGGTATGGATACTTAATGTCAAACCCCTAATGTGATCATATCAAGTTATATGATTCTATTGAGTCGTATAGGAACGCTTTCCACCATTACGCTCGATACTTCGGCCGAAGATTCCCGAATCATATCTTAGAGTATTCTTCCTCTCATAACGAAGATTAGAGATCCCTTGTTGATCATTCACATGCCTCTGAGAATAAATCGCTGACCCCAACAATGCATAGAACACATCCAAGATGAGATGTGATCACGTCTCATTATCAAATGATCAGCAACGTATCCCCAAGACAACTATGATGTCTCAGGTCAAAGGATTACTTACATTATTCCAACCAGTAGAGTTACTTGCTTGACATGTGAGTAGACCTCCATGCAAGTACTCTAATTTGATTGTATTCAGTGAACTCATTCCCTTAATGAGCACCTACATACTTGTCTTAGTGTCACTACACGAATGGCATGAGACTTGCCATCCTTCTACCTTGGAAGAGGACATAGTATGTACTGGTCTATGTATTGTCAGTGTCCCTCTGACAATCCTATGACCAGGAACCTTTTTGGACATCATGGTTATGAGAAGAAGGTCTCTGCAGTCTAACATCATTAGATTAGTTCTTCCATCGATCCATTGTCCATGGATTCACTATTTAGGACGTATATCGTTTATTTGAGATAGTCCTAATGAGTGACTTTGCCTTTTTGATGTATTAGAGTTATCTATACATATAGACATTGTCCTGAAAGGTTTCTTCCAAAGATTGACTTTCAGGGCATATCTCCAACACACACTACTCAGAGTAGCATCAATTAGCACCACATGAGCTAAGTATCATTGGCAGCCATTCGATAACCATTTCTTTGCTCTCATAGCAGAAATAACGTCATGCCTCACTTCACTTTGCTCACCCACACAAAAGTAATCTCTGGTAATCCAGGACGATGGAAAGTAACTGATTTCCCATAGCAATCTATCTTGACACGATTATAATGCAACCAATATGTGCCTAAATAACATCGAAATCCACCATATCTGACGGGATAGGATTCGCTGGCATAACCACATCTTCCATCATCACTGGACACCCTGGTTAAACACAATCAATATAACCTAGAATGACCTACCTGATTACTTGCTTAACGAATCCAACGAATAATTTATTGATATTACGGTCTGTAGCCCGTAATACCGATAACTCACTGTTGTCTCGATAAGTAACAATTCCCAAGGGTGCAATATTACCATCTTGCCCCTCATTGGGAAATACATATACATGCCTCGATCGTGCTCATTCATTACTTTCTTGGTAACATCGTCAATAACATAAAATTTCTGCATCACAATCAATAAACTCTAGCAAAGTGACCAAAAATGTTTAACGTACCCACAATCAAGTCCGAAAGATTCTGAGCATCTTGTAGTGATATGTTAACACGTCCCTCGCTTGTTGTCATCCCTCACGACCTCTATTAGCTTGATTACTTTGCCCCAGCACACCACGGCCCATCTGACCATAACTACTAGATCCAGAAACCTGCTTAATCGGTGCTAGTGGTGGCAAAGAAGACTGCTGGGCATCTACTGATTCTAGGGACAATTTGCAGCTCTATGTCCCATTTATCCACATGTAAAGCATCCACTGTTTCCCGTCTACACTCTCCAAAGTGTGTGGTATTGCACTTACGGCACAAAAGTACATTTCCTCTACCAGAGTCACCCTACTTCTGAAATCTAGGACCTCCAGTAAATCTACCACCTCGCATCTGACTAGTGGCACTAAAACCTCAGCTTGAAGAACTAGAAGTAGCTTCACTTCTTTTGAAGCTCTGAGTCTTTCGAGGTCCTTGAGATGACTGACCTTCACCTTGGTCATCTTTCCTTTGATTCACATTCTTTTCTTCTTCTTCTTTACTCTTGCTGGGCATATTCTCTTTAATCCTCAACAAAATCTCGTAAAACTCCTGGTAAGAAGTACAATGAATAGTGGTTGCCACAAAACACCACTTCTTTTTTAGTACTCAGCTTAAAACGACATAACATTTCCGTCGGATTCGCAGCAACATCCGGATGATAACGAAACAAGTCCGTAAACTTTCTGTAATACTCATTCGATGTCCTCTTTCCTTGTCTTAAATTTGTAAACTCTTACTTCTTACCATCAATATATGCTGGAGAAATAAACCTTTTCTTAAACAATTCTTTAAACAACTCTCTATCAGCTGTTTCCTTTGATGTCAACTGATAAGCCTCATGTTTCCACCAGGATGCAGATTCAAGACCCAACAACTAGGTACTCGTCTCGACTCACCTGTCGGGAGGAAGATTCCGTTGACTTTGCATAATCCGAAACGTCTTTTCCAAATGATTAAGTCATTGCTCTGCTCCCTCGGGTCCTTCATTTTTCCATAAAGTGATTCAGTTTCAACTGATAACCAGTCTCAAGAGGAGTTCTTTGGGAAGGATGGATAATAGACTAAATCACAATAGCAATAGCTTCCCTTATCTAAGCTATATCGGGGAAACTAGGCTCATCTGAATTACGTGGCTCTCCACGAGGCAGCATAGTTCTGACAGAAGACACTAGGAAATTCTCAAGCTATACAAGACTGCAACCTAGGCTCTGATACCAATTGACACACCCCGTCCCAAGGAGGGCGTGCTGGCCGTCACGTGAGAGTGACGTAACCATGTGCACAGTGCGGAAGCTAAGAAGATAAATAGAAATACGAATAAATAAAAACCGAATCGCTAGTAAATACTAGCTAAGAGAGGATGCTAGTAAGAGTCCAAGTGTATAAATACACATTCACAACAATAAGAACGTCTACTTGTAGTCAAGGACAATTACTAAGATAAAACACCCGAAGGTGAATCCTACTTTTGTGAATTATGTCAGAACATCGTTGGATTCCTCGTGTCCACCAAAGCACTGCTACCTAGAACCTGGAGGGGCGAAAAACAGAAAACATGAGTGGGCAAAAACAAATCTTTTCAAAACCTTTTCTCTTTTCAAAGGTTCTAACCCCTCGCCGTAAAACCTGTATACTTCCCCAGAAATATATAATACGTATATACTTATCTCAAAACCATGCTCAGAAATAGTGATAAGCAAAGTATATGCCATGCCAAATATATCTTATCATCATATATATGTATATATCCTGCACACAAGTTGTACCCACTTATAGTGGTTTATACGACAGGCTGGGTGTATAATAAATAAATACGCTCAAGTGCTACAATCACATGAAGGCTATGCGCTAATCGCGTATCACCTACAAGTCGGAACCACCTAGTGTGGTCTGTACGACAGGCTGACACCTGCCTTGGATCCAAGGTTGAGCGTGTGGTGCGGGAGGTGAACGATCATGTGAAGCTATGCCCCTAACTCTGGGCGGGAGCACTAACACCGGGGTGCAGGTTTATGAGCTTTCAATACATCTCACATAATCATCATTTCACATAAAATCTCTGTCATCGATAAATACTCACCTGATACTTACATGTGCGTCCACAGCACCAATCACCATTATATGCAACTACTAATGCATGAGTAAAATAGATATATACTTTGCATGGCATTTCATATCACATTTCACTTAAATTGATTTTCTGGGAAAAAAAATCTCATTTATATAGGTATATACGAAAAAAAAAAGCCCACTCATAGATATGTCGAAGGGTCGTAGCCCCCGAGCCTCGAATGATTACGGTCGCCCTCGGGATAGGTCTCACCTATGTGAAACAATTATATAAACGTCACTTTAAGAGCATATAACCAAAACTAGCTAATAACTTCTCATATATTGCTCAATTTGGGTATATGAATATACCACAGTGACCTACTCATCCTTAGAAACATCCCCATATTTTTAAAATAATTTTCTGACCCCTTACGCACTGGTTAAAGGACGGCTAGACGCGCCGGCTATGCGCGGCCACGAGCCTGGCACGCCTAACAGTAAGAGTTACGGCGTTAGGGAATATTCTGTTAAAAGATAACAGATTCCGTGAAAACTAACCTGACGCCGTTAGAATATTTCATCGGACTTGACGGAATATTCTCCTTCGTCTTCCTTGATTCGCCGGAGACCGTCGCCGGCGCCGCTGCAACTTGCCAGTTTCTGGAAAAACTTTAAACCTTAATATCTCTTCCATTTCTCAACCAAAATTCACAAATCTTATACCAAATTGAAGCCCCTGACTAGTAGAACAAGATTTGACCACTTTGAAGCTCCAAAAACCACGGAATATTGTCGAAAAATTCCTCGATATTCCGGCCAAATTTCAAACTCGTCGATCTCGACTTCCCGACGTCCAAAACACCTGGTTTTTCCTCTCCGAGCTTCGTGAGAACGTCTTTAAGCTTTTTGTGATCTTAAAATTCCTTGAAACCTTCGTAATCACGAATGCATGAACAGTGCATGAAACTGGGGTTAGGGTTTCTCGGGTTTTCGAAGCTTTCAAGTCTCGAGACTGGTATAGATGAACTCAGAAGTTAAAGAGGAACTTGAATAATACCTTGTTGACGTCGATCCGTGCCTGAAGCTTGAGTTCGAAGGTTGTCCATATGCTTGTATGGAAATGGAAGGAAAATCCGAGAGATAGTACATGGGAAGGAGAGAGAGTATGTGTGTGTGTGGTCCAGCTGGGTCACCAATCAAAACAAACAAATCCCTTGGTTCCAATTGGGCCCAAAAACTTAGGAAAATCTTTGAATTGGTCCAATTTCTTAGCCCAAAACACCACACAATGCTCAAGGGTAAAATTGTCATTTCACATCCACGATAATTATTTCTCGGAACGGGCTGTCACAATATATATAGGCCCTTTATGCAAAAGGATCCCTATTTTTTGAAAAATGGGGATAGGTGTGGGCAGTGGCGAAGCCACGTGAGGGCGAGGAGTGGCGGCCGCCACTCCCCTCGCCGGAAAACAAGACTGGAGCGGTGGTTCAGCCCCTCCCCTTGCCGGAAGACTGATTTTGCTGCTGCTGCTTTCCTTGGAATCGAGGAAACACGGGGGAATTCTGCCGAAGGTTGGAGTGGAGTAGGAGCAGAAGGATGGGTGGTGGGTGGTGGGTGGGTGGCGTCTTCCTTCGTCTTCGTCCAAGGTAAGAAAGGGCAGTTGTTTTTGTATGCCCTTTGAGCAGAAGGTTTTGATTGGAAAGGTAGTCGAATAGGAAGGAAGAAGTGAGGAGGAAGGGGAGTGCGATCCCACATGTCAAAAGGAATGTGGCAGACTTGTAATAACATAAAATGAGCAAGGGTAAAATAGGAAGAACACTGCTTAAACATCTAGGCCAATTTAATACGAATTTTGAATCCCTAAATTTATAATCTCTAACCCTAATTAATTATTTAATACGAATTCTGTTTAATTGGTATATAATCAAATGGTAATGCACTAATATGGTTATTGGTTATTGATTATTGATATGATTCTATAATTATTGATATGAAATTATGAAATTATTTTTTAGGGTGAAAATTAAAATTTGAATTCTTGATTATTGATTAATTAATTGAATTATTACATAATGTATACAATTATTCATATGATTAGTTGAATTGAATATTTATTTATTGAATAATTTGTATGCTTATGGGTATTGATTAATTGAATTGTTGGTTGGATTAGTTATTATGCATATTAGTATAGTCTACTCTAGAGTACAAGAAGTTTTTTTCTTTCTTATCATTTTACAGTTACGTAATGGAATGATACTATAAGAAACAATGCTTAAATCATCATTCAAACATTTCGAATAGTCCTTCTCCTTCAAATATTCCAAATATTTTGAGTAGTCCTCCTCCTCCTTCAAATATTTCAAAAAGCCCTCCTTCGAATATTCCGAGTAGTTCAAATATTTCAAAAAGTTCTCCTTCGAATATTTCGAGTAGTTCACAACAAAGTGATGCCACTTAGTTGGATGAAATATTGGCTAACCTTCCAGTAGACCCTGGACATAGACGTCGAATGCTTGATTATCCACCTAATTATCGTGAAGCAATTCGTAGACACTATCTCCAAAATGATCCTTGTCAACCTTGCACTCTTTTAAGTTTGCCCCTCCCCCCGAGAAATCATGGCTTCGTCACTGGGTGTGGGGCCCACTCCATATCGAATTTCAACGATCTGAACCGTCTATTTTGTAAGTCTCAATTCATAGATAATCCTTGCAAAAATTCAATTCAATCCAAAACCATTTGCCTATTTAATTATCAAGATCAAATTTCATTGTTTCTTATATAACAAATTATTTGTTCATTTCTTTGAACCCAATTAGATATCTTAAATATTTCCGATTTGGCTAATATTTTGCAAGGAACTTGAAAAATAAATTGTTCGGATAGTTAAAGTTCGATGTGGTGTGGACCCCACAACTAATCCCTATTTTTATAAAAAAATAGGGATCCATTCCCTTAAAGACTTCATATATATATATATTAAACATTTCTGATTTGGCTAATATTTTGCAAGGATGATCTATGAGGTGCAACTTGAAAAATAGATGTTGGATCATTAAATCTCGATGTAGTATGGACCCCACAACTAATCTCAATTTTTATAAAAAAATAGGGTTCCCTTCTTCACTTAAAGATTTCCTATTTATAGGCATACCCCAATACTAACTTACACCGCCTAAAGCTACAGATAACTCTTAATAAAATAATATAAAATAATCTTCATTTTTAATTACCAATGAAATAATATAAAATATATATAGCGTATGTACATAAATCGGTGCAATATGAACTTGATATAGGATACGTTATTAGAAACTAAAACTATATTTAACACTTAATTAACACATAAGTATTATTTTTAAAATACAGGTCTTCACAGAGAAGTTTCAACATGAAAAATCAGATCAGCTTATTTGGTACCCTTGTTTTAGTTTTGCCTACGAAATTACATACATCTGTGATTTGAACGGTTGAACCTCAACTCAAACCGTCTGAGGGACAGTAACAAGTCAAGATTTCGTGGGATATACGTTTTCACTTGTTTCAGCTTTGATCATATCAGGACAGCATTCGATATCACTTATCCATTACCCCAATTCCCTTCAAGGTGTATTTTCTGAAGTCCTCGTGAACTTGCAATACTAAATGGTGGTCATCCCACTCGTCCCGGTAGGTCACTGGTCGTTTAATCAGGTTCTGTATCGCTACAACGAACATTTGCTTTTTCCATTCTTCAAAGACTGGACGCCCGCACTGAGCTGCTAGCCAATCCTCATATCCAAACTGCAAGAAATAACACTGAAATATTTATTCTGTGAATGAATGAGAAAACCTAAAATTGACATGATTGAGTGTGAACGATGATCAATACTAAACACTGGGAGGTACATATGATTTGGGAAACAAGTGTTCGTGAACATTGTGACATTTGATTAGCGAGAGAAGGCAAATAATGATAATTATTACGCGTGAAAACAGCAGCAACATAGATTATTACAATTATTTGCATTAGATTTTTCATTTGTATCCCGGATAAATCTGACTGATTTAATTAGTGCAATTTAACTCCAAAAGATAACACAGATGACGCTGTATTCTGCCGAAGGCCAAGAACCACATCGATTGGTTAGTAAGGACTTTATCTTTTATGCTTAGACAATAGACGCCCTTCAAGTATCTTATCTTCTTAAGTTTATCATGTGCGGATCCCTGTCAAGAAAATCTAAAACAATACTTCATTGACTGATCACTCCGAACCCAGCATCTTAAGTCTTAACCAGTAAAATAGGCAGGGAGACAAAGAGATTGAATTTACCTTATAAGGAGAAATGTCGTGAGTGTAATGCTTAGGGGTGCCTGAAGCTTCAAGTGAAGAGTAGAAAGCTTTGACATCCTCCATCATCTCCTGTTGTGACGGAAGTGCAATCCGATTAGACAAAACGCCTGCTATCCACTTGCTTTGAAGTTCAAACATAGGGAAAGGCTCAGCCTGGCACCAAAATGTTCAACGATTTACTTCAACCATAAACAAAGAATGAACCAAGCCTCAACAAAAATATGGAAGAAAATTTACAGAAGAGAAATACCTTCCATGGTAACCCAACGAAGGAAAGTGCCGGAGCCAAAGCGGGTGGGAAGATGTGCTTGTACAGTGGTCCAATGCAGTTATCATCCATGGTCACAATGCCATTGATTTCAAGAAAAGGGAAATGATATTTGTACGTTGAAAAGAAAAAATAAATATTACCAATTGCTCTTTCATTCAATACAGAAAACTACTTAATAGCTTGAAGTCCTAAAATTAGCCAAAGCAAGTGTACACTGTGCAGTGAAGAATGATGTCAGCACGGACAATGCTCTCATCTCGGAAAACAACTCTACCATCTTCATGGACACTTTTGATCTGCATTTGTTGAAACAATATCAGCACCTTGGATATAACTATTTCCCAGTATCAGTCTTAAACAAAATTAAAAATTCCGTTGGTGAACTTCTCGTCATAGCACCCAATTCTAACCCTGGGTCAAGTCTATTACCGTAGAATGGAGCCACATATTATCGTAGGCGGTCAGCTTTTCATTGGTTATATCCGGGAGAGATCTAGATGCAATGTGAACTTCTTTTGCGATTCCAGCTATGTCCCGTGAAATATCAATGGCACTAGGTGCGCTCCCTATCAAAATTACATCCTATGCAAAGCATGGAAAGGGATAAGATAAGCTAACCACTACATACAGATTACAGAGAGTAAAGGAAAACAAAAACAAGTATTTTAACTTTGAGTGTTTGACATGCTTCCATTAACAGTTTATCTGCAACTCAGGATAAAATAATCTAGAAGTGCCTACAGGACACAGAAGGGGACACAGACTTGATCTTGAAATGGCTCTGGGGTACGATAACTGTGGCTGTGAAGTTGCTTCCCTTTCCATGTCTTTATACGCTTCGGGCCGGATTGTTGTAATACAAGCTTCCTATTGATATTCAAAGGTTGAATTGTATTTTTTACTCATATGATTATTACAATTGTACATCAATATATAGGAGGGATATAGGGACATAGGAAGGGTTGCAGGAAACCCTAAATCACACAGAAGACCCTTGTGCCAGATCAACTCACACGCTGTTGAAGCCATTGCACGGTACTCAGCTTCGGCACTGGATATGGCGATGACAGTTTGCTTCTTACTTTTCCAGGTGACCAAGTTTCCACCGACAAAGGTGCAGTAACCACTTGTGGACTTGCGATCGATGGCATTTCCTGCCCAATCTGCATCGCAGTACCCCATGATGTGAGTGTGGTCGTTCTTCGCCATGAGAATGCCACGACCAACAGACCCTTTTAAGTAACGTAAAATCCTTTTTACAAGGTTCAGATGCTCGATGGTGGGAGGATGCATGAATTGACTGGCAATACTCACTGAATATGAGATGTCTGGTCTGGTGATCGTTAGGTAGATCAACTTACCAACAAGCCTCTGATATGAGCTGATATCCGAGAGTGGAGTGCCTCCCAAGTCAATTTTGAGCTTGCTATCGAGAGGAGTAAGGGCAGGCTTAGCATCACTCATATTAGCATCCTTGAGGAGGTCCATGACGTATTTCCGTTGATTAAGAAATAAACCCTTATGGGAAGATGCCATTTCGATCCCAAGAAAATACTTTAACACCCCAAGGTCTTTAATAGCAAATCTTTGTTGAAGTGACTGTTTGAGTTTGGAGATCTCTGCAGCATTGTCACCTATAATTATTAAGTCATCCATATATATCAACACAACTAATTTCCCACCAGCTCCAGTGCGAACGAATAATGATGAATAGGCACCACTCCTTTTGAAACCAACACTATGAAGAACTGAACTTAGTTTAGCATACCAAGCACGAGGCGATTGCTTCAGTCCATAAATTGACTTATGTAACTTACACACCAAATCAGGGTCCTGGCTTTGAGGATGTCCGGGGGGCAATCGCATGTAGACTTCTTCTTCAAGATCACGATGTAGAAAGGCGTTCTCCACGTCCATTTGGTACATGGACCAACCCTTATTGACAGCAACAGACAATAAAACCCTAACTGAGTTCATTTTTGCAACAGGGGCAAATGTTTCTTTGTAGTCCACCTCAAATGTTTGAGTGAATCCGCGAGCCACTAGCCTAGCTTTATGCCTCTCAATTGAACCATCTGAATTAAACTTGATCTTATAGATCCATTTGCAACCCACTGTCTTTTTTCCTTTTGGAAGTTTGGTGATGCTCCAGGTGTTGTGTTGGTGTAGAGCTTTGAGTTCATCTCGCATTGCTTCTTGCCACACAGCATGGTTATTAGCCTCATGGAAATTTTGAGGCTCAGTGTGACTGGAGATGGTGTTAAGGAAGGCAGCATGAGATGGAGTCACCTTTTGATACGACACGTAATTTGATATTGGATGCCTCGGTTTATATGTTTCAAAATCTTGAAACCTTGTGGGAGGCTGCCTATCACGCCGAGGATTGCGTCGAGGTTCTGGAAGAGTTGGCCCACTCTCGTTCAAATTATCAGCCACACTTTGAAGGTTTTCTTGGTTTCCGCTGCCATCATCATGTATGGAACCATCAGGATGAGTGTCTTCATGGTCATTTTCATTAAGAGAAGCATCAGTGTTGGCATGACTGAGCTCTCGTTGTTGCGAACCCTCAGGTTCGATTCTTGGTAATGGGAACAAGTCCAAGATGTCATCCCCTTGATCTGTGATTTCACTTGTCTTGCCAAAAAAAGGGTTAGTCTCATGAAATCGAACGTCTTTGGACACAATCAATTTCCTTAGTTGGGGATTATAACACTTATATCCCTTTTGAGTAGATGAATAACCAAGAAAGATGCATTTAGCAGCTCTAGGATCTAGTTTACCTCGATGATGAGATTGAACATGTACAAAACAGATGCAACCAAACACTCTAAGATGTGAGAGATCAATTTTCCTTTTTTTCATGACCCCTAAGGGAGACTTGAATTCCAAGACTCGGCTAGGTAACCTATTGATGATATATGCAGCTGCCATAACACCTTGGGACCAAAATCTCTTTGGTACATTCATTTGCAGCATTAGTGCTCTTGTTTTCTCAAGTAGGTCACGGTTTTTACGTTCGGCTACCCCATTTTGTTGAGGGGTTCCAACGCAACTTGTTTGATGCATGATGCCATGAGTGCTCAAATATTGTTTCATGATATGGGACATGTATTCGGTGCCATTGTCAGATCGTAAGGTTTGAATTTGAGATGAGAAATGGTTTTTAACAAGGTTATGGAAGTCCTTAAACACTTCTATAACTTCATTCTTAGACTTTAGGAGATACAAGCATGTGACTCGAGAGAAATCATCCACAAAAATCACAAAGTACTTGTAGCCATCAAAAGATTCACTAGTTGGTCCCCATACATCTGAATGAACTAGTTCAAAACACTTACTAGTTCTAGACAAAGAAGAGTTAAAAGGTAATCTAGTGGCCTTAGACAAGTGGCATGTTTCACAAAAAATAGCATCCTTCCCTAAGTTTGGAAATAAAGATGACAAAATGGGTGAGGAAGGGTGAGCTAAACGTTGATGCCACAATTGATTGTCTTGAATGGGGTTGAACTTGGCTTGACACCCTCTGGGATTGCTCTTTGACATGTAATAGAGACCATCTAAATAAAACCCTTCACCAATCGTCTTCTCGGTGGCACAATCCTGAAAGATCACGTTGTGAGGAGAAAAAATGGCTAAGCAATTCAAGGTATTTGTGATCCTTCCCACAGATAGAAGTTGAAATGGGAAGGAAGGAACATACAAAGCTATTGATTCAATTTCATCAGACATCAACTTTATCTTTTCTTTTCCTAAAACCTTTACATGCTCTCCATTTGCAATTGAAACTTAAGAGGGTTTTGCAAATTTTTCAAACTTTTGAGATTTAGACACATGGTTGGTCATATGATCTGTGGCACCTGAATCTACAACCCAAAAATCATGCAACATATTTAATTTAAGAGCAGTTTTAAAGGCTTTCATGATACCTTGCATGTCCTCTTGGGGTACAGGTTTCGTGTCTGCCAAGAAACCTGCAAACTTGCCGAGCAATGCCGTCGAGGTCCTTTCTTCCATGCTATCTGCACAATCAATTCCAGCCCCTCATTTCTTGCCTTGAAGGTACGACATAAACTCGTTCATGAGTTCTGCTGGGTTTGCTGTGAAGTTCTTGAATAGATCTGACCTATTGGAGATGGAGGTAGACGCATGATTTGCTTGATGTGGAGTACGGTTCACCCTTTGTACGCCCTTGTTGTCCTTCATGAAATCAGGCTTTAACCCTGGATGTAAAATCCAGCATGTGTCTTTAACATGACCGGTTTTGTTGTAGTGTTGACACTTCAAGTGCGGATGCTTTCCTTTGTACTTTCTCTCGTTGGTTATATATGCCCTAGCCTCAGGCACGCTAGTCATTGTACTCATGTTCATGACTTTCTTCCTTACTTCTTCACGTTGAATCGTTGCACACACACTTGTGAAGGAATGAAGTTCTGTGTTCATGAGTATGTGACATCGTAGATCTTCATATGTTGAGTCAAGACTGGACAAGAGTTGGAATATCTTGTCTTCTTCTGCTCTCTTTCGTAGCAGTGCTGCATCGGTTGTATGAGGACGATAAATTTCCAACTCATTCCACATGTTTTTCATGCTTCCTAGGAGTTGGACAAACGGCTTGCCATCTTGTTGCAGATCGGAGATGTCCTTCTTTAATTGAAAAACCCGAGCAGCATTACTCTGGCTGCCATACATTTCCTTGACCGCTTCCCATAGCTGGTACGAGGATTCTGAGTAGCTGAATATTTCAGCTAACTTTCGTTCCATGGAATTCAAGAGCCATGACATAACTAGCTGATCTTTGCTAAGCCAGGATTCATAGTTTGGTGAGGAAGCATCAGGTACTTTGATGCTTCCATTTATGAACCCTAAATTGGACCTGCCACCCAGCGCTAAAGACACAGCTCTTGACCATGGCAAGTAATTAAACTCATTCAGTACGACTGAGCTTAACCTTTGATTTGGGTTGACGTCCACCTCATGCACATTCACGAAGGAAAGCTCCGGGGAACTTTCAGCTTCTGATGCTAAAGGATTGTCTTCAGACATTTTGGAGATTGAATACTCTCGGATAGCAGCAGGTTAATTTCCCTGCTTTGATACCATATTGATATTCAAAGGTTGAATTGTATTTTTTACTCATATGATTATTACAATTGTATAGCAATATATAGGAGGGATTAACCTTTGCTTTACGCCACAACCAGCGGCTTAGGGAAGCTAAATAACAACTCCTTGAATTAAGGGAGTTGACAACTTAGATTAGAAAGTTGACAGCAAACTACTCACAAGGGAACCAGACTCTTAACCACCTAGGGAACAATCAAGAACAATCAATAGCCATGAGAAACATAGGAGATTAGTTGACCAAACCCCTTATTATCCAGTTAATACCGAAGCCTTCCCAAATATTCAGGAAACCCTAATATCCACTAGGTAACTTCCAATACTTCCTGTTGGAAATCAAATCATAAAAATCCCCATGATTGTTGTAATCATCTTGTTCTACGGGTCAACACCTTATTAGCTCCTAAATTAGAGTAGAAGAATTCTCTTTCCTAGTTTGGCTAAATGTAATCAGTATATATTTGTATATCCTTGTACAATTGTAATCAATCAAAGAAATTCAATCATTCCAAATCGTCATATTATACTAAATTAAGATGGTATCAGAGCTAGGGTTTCCCTAGCTCCTGATTACCTGTCGGTCTACCTATTGGAGGCTCTTCTCTTCATAGCCTTTTCAACTTTTCATAGCTTCCATAGTCTTTTCATTCTCGTTTTCCAGATTTCAACATGGCTGGAAACGATAACACCAATTCAACTTCAGATGTTTCAAGTCCATACTATATTCATCATTCTGATAACCCAAACAATTCCTTAGTTTCCCAACCACTGAATGGGGAAAATTATGCTACCTGGAGTCAGGCTGTCCACATCGCCCTTGTCGCCAAGAATAAGATTGGTTTCATCGATGGAACGTTGAAAGCACCATCTCCAGACAAGAAACCCACTTAGTATGCTTTATGGGATCGCTGCAACAAGATGATATTATCCTGGTTTGTCCTATCCGTCACGCCTGACCTTGCTCCGTCTGTGATTTTTGCTGAGACCGCTCAAAAGGTGTGGGAAGATTTTCACGACAGGTTCTCACGCGAAAACGCTCCCCAAATCTACCACATTTAGAAGGCAATCGCCTCTCACTCTCAAGGTTCAATGTCTGTGGCTACTTACTTCACAAAACTACAAAATTTATGGGATGAACTAGCTTCATATAGAACTCCACCCACGTGCCAGTGCAAGGAAAAATCTGCTTTTGAAAAATACCATGAACAGGACCAAACCATGCAATTTTTGATGGGATTAAATGATTCCTATAGCGCAGTTCGAGGGCAAATCCTACTGATGAATCCGCTTCCAACTGTTTGCAAGGCTTATTTGTTAGTCAGTCAAGAAGAAGCCCAGCGTGAAATTGGTTCCACCAACACCGAGAACTTCTCAGTTGCTGCCGCGGTACGAAAATTCAGCAACACTCCTAATTCGAATAATCGTTCAAATTCGAATTTAGGACGGAGCAGAGATAATATACACTATAATTACTGCAACAAAGATCGTCATATGATTGAAACTTGCCATAAAGTTCATGGATATCCTCTAGGACATCAACGACATCGTGACAATGGTGGCACCAACAGGTCAAGTAGCAGCACTGCCAACAATGGTGGACGTTGCCACAATGGTGGGTGGAAAGGCCCAACATCCTCTTTTGCCAATCAGGTGAGCCAACCATCCCATCAAGACTCCATTGATCATCAACATAAGGACCAAACTGGACAGACATTACATACAGATCATTCGGCACACAATTTCCAGAATATTCTTGCTGGCCTTTCCGAGGAACAGTGTAAGCAATTAACAGCGGCTATGGTAAATTTCGCCAAATCAACTTCTGCCAATTCCAATTCCAATTCCAATTCCTTTGAAAACACCGCAGGTCCGTCATTTCCTCCGTCCATTAATTCCATGTTTTCTAATTCTTGGATTTTAGATAGTGGAGCCACTGGCCATGTTACTTATGATTCTTCTTCTTTTATTCATACCAATAAGTCATCCATTCTTACCATTAATCTACCTACACGGTCCTCGGTTCCAATTGATTCCACTGGAACCATTCTCTTCAATAAAGATATAAGACTTGATAGTGTTCTCCATGTTCCCTCATTCCGGTTAAATCTTATGTTTGCTAGTAAAGTAACTAAATCCTTGCATTGTTGTATAATTCTTTTTCCTGATTTTTGTGTCATCTAGGACTTGGCTTCGGGGCAGATGATTGGTTGGGGTAAACAATGCAGAGGTTTATACTTCATGTCGCCGGTCAACCACAACTCAATCACTTGCCATGCCACCATCTCCACCCACACCTGGCACCATCGTCTTGGCCACCCATCTTCAGCCCGTTTGCTTTTGCTTTCTTCTTCTATTCCTATTTTATCTAGAACTTTGGATAATAATAATTGTGTTGTTTGCCCTACGGCAAAACAAACGAGGAACCCTTTTGTGAACAATTCTATTTATTCTAATGCACCATTTGAGTTAATTCACTGTGACATATGGGGTCCACATAAACACTGTACACATTTGGGGGCTCGTTATTTCTTAACTATTGTGGATGATTATACACGGTTCACATGGTTTTTTTAAAGGTTCATAAATCTGAGTCTCCCTCATTAATTCAATCTTTCTTTCAATTAATTCGCACACAATTTAGTACCACCATCAAAACAATCCGCTTTGATAATGGCTCTGAGTTTTTATCTTTAAAACATTTTTTCCTTACCAATGGAGTCGAATTTCAATGTACTTGTGTCTATACACCTCAACAAAATGGTGTTGTTGAAAGAAAGCACTGTCACATCCTTAATGTAGCCCGTGCGTTACGTTTACAATCCAATTTGCCCATCTCTTTTTGGGGGGAGTGTATTCTTATTGCCTTTTACTTCATAAACCGAATACCTACTCCACTATTATCCAACAAAACACCTTTCGAGCGACTTTACCTTCGTCCGCCCTCTTACGATCATTTAAGGGTTTTTGGATTTTTTGTTACGCCACTATTGTTCACCCCTTACATAAGTTTGATTCTCGCGCTCACCGTTGTGTTTTTGTTGGGTATCCCACTGGGCAAAAGGGTTACAAGTTATTCAATTTGGACACTCAAAATTTTTTTTGTTAGTAGAGACATTTGTTTTCACGAAGAAAACTTCCCTTTCAAACATATCAATCCAACTTTTGACCATGTTCTTCCACTACCTCAATTAGATATCCCTCAGCCCATTATTCCTTTTGTCCCATCCAATCTCATCTCTACCACGCTTGATGTTTCCCTTACATCTCTATCTACTTCAGTTGATGCACCCCCACCAACTCCTCATGCACCCACACCAGCTCCCATAGACGAGTCATCCCCTGACCCTCCACTCTCTCCACTTATTGTGCCTTCTCCACAAGCATCTCCACCACTTGAAGCTTCTCGTCGTTCTAATCGTACCGTTTACCCACCTTCATGGAACAAGGACTATCACATGTATCTCGCAACGGCGCAACCCGACATTTCATTAACCTCGGCGCCACCTCCTTCTCAAGGTACTCGTTATCCGCTGTCTAATTTTCTTTCTTATTCTTGTTTTTCTCCTTCCCACCATGCATTTTTAGCTAGCATTACAGGTGTCACTGAACCCACTTCCTTTTTCAAGCTGTTGTTGATCCCCATTGGAGAAATGCCATGAAAGCTGAACTTGATGCCCTAAAGTAGAATAATACCTGGATTGTTCCTTTACCACCTAGTCATAAGCGCATTGGTTGCAAATGGGTCTATAAAATCAAGAATAATTCTGATGGGTCCATCGAGCGTTACAAAGCTCGTCTTGTTGCTAAGGGTTATACTCATATTGAAAGTGTTGATTATTTGGAAACTTTTTCTCCTACAGCCAAACTTACCATTGTCCGTTGTCTACTTGCCATTGCTGCCTTCGAAATTGGTTCCTTCATCAATTGGATGTCCAAAATGCATTTTTACATAGGGACCTTGATGAAGCATATGGAAATTCCACCTGGTTTTCGCCGACAAGGGGAGAATTTGGTATGTCGGTTCAAAAAGTCCCTACATGGATTGAAACAGGCTTCCCGAAATTGGTTTGGAAAATTTTCGCATGCTATTCAAGGAGCGGGTTTTCAACAATCCAAGGCAGATTATTCCCTTTTTACACAGATACATGGAAACTCTTTTACTGCCGTTCTTATTTATGTTGATGACATAATTGTGGCATGAAATGATGAAAAGGCAATAAAAAATCTCAAAGACTGCTTCATGCGACAATTTTGTATCAAAGATTTGGGAAACTTAAAAATATTTTCTGGGCATTGAAGTATCACGATCAAGAAAAGGTATCTTTATATCCCAACGAAAATATGCTTTGGATATTTTAAAAGATGCAGGTTTATTGGGAGCTCGACCAAGTACTTTGCCAATGGAGGAACATTTGAAGTTGAACCCTGATGATGGCGATTTTCTCCATGATCCTACAAAATATAGAAGATTGGTAGGGAGATTAATTTACTTAACAGTCACAAAGCCTGATATTGTTTATTCAATTGAAATTTTGAGTCAGTTCATGCAAAATCCACGGAAGCCACATTGGGAAGCTGCCTTACGAGTATTAAGATTTATAAAAGGGGCTCCAGGTCAAGGGTTATTCTTCCCTTCTTCTAATAATCTCACATTACGTGCCTTTTGTGATTCCGATTGGGCAGGTTGTACCACCACGAGACGTTCCATTTCCGGATATTGCATATTTTTGGGAGATTCCCTTATATCTTGGAAATCGAAAAGGTAGACAAATGTGGCACGCTCATCAGCAGAAGCAGAATACCGTTCTATGGCATTGACATGTTTGGAATTAACTTGGATACGATATATTCTTGAAGACTTGAAAGTCCCATAAAATCAAATGGCATCTCTCTTTTGTGATAATCAAGCAGCTCTCTACATTGCAGCAAATCCAGTTTTTCATGAATGCACAAAACACATTGAAATTGATTGTTATATTGTGCGAGAAAAATTGCAAGCCGGCATGATTTCGCCATCCTATGTTCCTTCATGCGCACAAGTAACAGACATATTTACGAAACCATTGGGGAAGGAACAGTTTCATGCTTTAAGTGGCAAGTTGGGACTTCGTGATATTCACTCTCTAATTTGAGGGGGAGTGTTGGAAATCAAATCATAGAGAAATCCCCATGATTGTTGTAATCATCTTGTTCTACGGGTCAACACCTTATTAGCTCCTAAATTAGAGTAGAAGAATTTTCTTTCCTAGTTTGGCTAAATGTAATCACTATATATTTGTATATCCTTGTACAATTGTAATCAATCAAAGAAATTCAATCATTCCAAATCGTCATATTATACTAAATTAAGACTTCCAACCATTTTCTCCTTAAGGATTTTACAATGCAATTCAAATTTGCAACCTCAAAAACTCATTTGAGGAATATATTCTTAAACCACCTCTAGTACTGCAGCTGATTTTCTTCCTTCAATCAATGAGAGATTCTAATATATATAATCGATGTATATCCCACTATTAGCATCTATTAGAATAGGAATGTAAACTTTATAATTTGACTGTGTTTAGGATTTCTTTTCTTAAATAGGTTTCCTATATTATTTTTGAGATTAATTGTGATTAGGATTGTACAATTGAGCCATATGTCAATGACATATTTTTGTTTTCCACTTAATCAATGATATATTTTTATTAATTAGGCTTAGGTCAATGATGAATGCAACTTAGGCTTTGTTTGGGTTAATATTTGAATATTGGGCTTAGTAGAAGGGAAGCCCAAAGGCGTTAAATCAGGTCACATTTGCCCGAAGCCCAACCTTGAAGCCTGAATGCGGGTTTGAAGCCTTCTCAGCAAAAACAGAAGCCACGTGTCTATAATAGAAGTGACAAGTGATGGAGACCAACCTACTATCAGCCAATAAGCACTTTTTAGTGGCACTTCAAGTAAAAAGATGATGATTCACTACCCTCCAAAAGCTTTCGAGCAAGAGTATAACTAAAGGGAGTCGGGCCAAACTGCCTATAAAAAGGGAGGCAAGCATCTGAGACAAGGACACTCAACCAATCAAACAAACAAGCAACAAGCATACAAACTCTACTCTCAAGCCAGATTTGCATCCAAAAAGCTGAAATCAACACAAATTTAGTCCATCTAGAAATAGTTTCCTTAGAAAAAGCTATCTTTTGTCTAGTGTAAAAGCTCTGCTACCTTCCTTGGTGTTGTAGTATCGATTCCCTCGTATAAAACCTGTTTACCATCCATGCCTTTTAGTGCACAACCTTTGTAAACTTAAAGAGAAGTGGATGCAAGAGGTTCAACCTTGCCCTACAAGGTGAAATGTTGTCTCTTTGTTTGTCCTTTAAATTAGTAAGATCTACCATCTAAATGTACTTTTTAACATGTATTCAAATTATTTCCATCTATTTTCTATTTAAGAAACCCATTTGCATATGGATTTGGTTAACTTAATAGATCTGCTTTCATTAAGAGCAACTTGGAATCAAGCAAATGATTTAAAGGGCTCTCTGAACTCCCTCTATTCGAACATACAAGATCATGAACTAAAAGTCCTTGTTTACAAGGCAATAAAAAGAATTAATGTAGACTTAATCCATCTCCGACAATCCTTTGATAACAAGGAGTTTGAGTAACTTGGGGCGCAAGTAATCGACTTAAAACACACTTGTTGTACATCTACTATATTGAGATAGTAGTGGCATGCCTAGCACTTTGTTAATTTTGATTGCAAGCCTCAAGGCCTATACCTAAGGCCCTACAAAGGCACCTTTCAAAATTAACTTTATACTTTTCTTGTAGCACACCACCAAGCAAGAGCCCGACTACCAAACATCAAAGTGCCAATCCCTTAGGGAGCTGTGCTAAGGTTCAGAGACCTTCTCCAGAGAAATCTTTGCCCGAACATAGTTTTGGCACGCACAGTGGGACATTGTTAGTCTTGTATGCCAAGAAGGAAGAAGAAGGAGCTAACATTCAGGTGGAACACGGAGTACGGGCCACCCTAGTGTCTACCAAGATCAGACATGACTGATCACCCAGAAGATTTTCCCTCCGTACCAGGACCAGCTATTCTGGAAAGCCCGACTTCATCTGAAAAGTTAGGAGGAAAGGTGATCAATGAAGACTTGCAAGCCACCATGGTGCAAGTGTTGAAAAGTATGGAGAATATCTCTCTGGAAACCAGAGGAGAGGTGAACAGACTTTGTTCTTTAATAGGAAGTTTGCAGAGAAGACTAGATTTGGAGTACTCTACCCCAAAAGATAGTTATGCTCAAGAAATGATAAGGGAGGCAAGCCCTAAGAGGGAACCAGTTATTCCTCTATTTCCTTTGCTTGAGGAAATGAACCAAATAGGAAAGGAGAAAGTAAGGCCTGGAGCCAGTTAGCCAATATTGGAAGAGATCTTGGAAACAGATTTGCCCGACCTGCTACTATTTTCACTAGATAGTAGGGGATAGGCCGGGTAAGAAAAGAAGTACGAAATGAACCAACAAGTTGGAGAATCCAGTGGAAAAGCTATGTCCATAACTGCGGGCAAGCCTCATTTTTAGGCCACCACTATTGGCTAATAAGGGATGAGGGACCGGATGGAGATAGTCTGAACCAAAGAAGGAGACTTTCTCAGGCAATGTTTGTAGCTCGAAGTGGGAACCTCCTTACACCCCACATAATAATACAGCTAAGCAGCAACTCAGAAATGAGTTGGCCGAGTTAAGAAGGATGGTGGTCCAGAATGCTTAACCCCATGCTCGCCCGCTGTTTAGAATCACATATCAGAAGCTTTACCTTGAATACATTGATGAGCAGAATCATTTCCCCTTAACTTCAAGATGCCCGCGTTTCTAACATTTAGTGGAGAAGATGGCAATGTGTCCTCTAAAGATCATATCTTCAAGTTCTCCAATCACTGGGTGGCACTTGAAGACAATCCTAACTATAAGCTAAAGTTGTTTGGGAATTCACTGGTTAGCTTAGCATCCCAGTGGGACTCTATGTTGCCCCCAAATTCTATTGCTAATTGGGGGCGAATGAAGATGGCATTCCCTGAGCAGTTCTATAGGGTGAAGCCCAAGATGTCTATCAACGATCTAGTTGAGGTGAAGCAATATGAGCATGAATCCACAGAGGACTTCATGATGAGGTTTAGAAAGACAAGGATGAGGTGCCAATTCCTATTCAACCATGCCCAACTTAAGTATATTGCTCAAAAGGCGTTGAGGTTGCCTTTGAGAAATAAGTTTTATGATGTACAGTTCAATGAGTTACAAGAGCTGGTAATTGCTGCCACAAAGTATGAGAAGCTGCTAATTGAGGAACAACAAGTGAAGCACTCATCCAAGTTACCACCTTTCTACAAGAGCAAAGCTATGATTCATCAATTGGAGTTTGAAGGATTAGAGCTTGGAGAGAGTAATGACAATGGAGTAGAGGGGATTGAAATGTGTGTAGTAGAGATGACCACTCATTTCAAACCTTTAATACTGATGGGTTTAGTCCAGCCAGTTAAAGATCAGAAAGTAGTGATGAATGATGGTGGATTTGTCCCTATGAAGCCCCTTAAATACTAGAGTTACTCATTTGATTTAACCAAGGCTGCGGAGATCTATGAAGAGTTGGTGCGGGCAAAAGTGATTGTGCCTGGTAGCACCAAAAATATGCCTAAATCAGAAGAATTAAGAGGAAAAAAGTATTGTAAATTGCATTACACTTTTAACCACTCCATAACCAATTGTGTCCAGTTCAGGGACTAGTTACAAGACCTCATAGTCAAGGGAAAGTTGTTGTTCGAAAAACCCCAGGCTAATATGATGATTGACACAAATTCCTTCCCAGAGGCCCCAATAAACATGATCAACCTGACTTGGGTTGAGAAAAGGAAGGGAAAAGCCATGTGGGAAATGAAAGCAGAAATGAGGTAAGTTGACAGACCTATAGAAGGAGCTATCAGGTTGCTTGAGAGACCCAAAGTAGCCATAGTTAAAGGGGTGGTGTTGTGTAGCAAGTACCAAGGTGAGTGTGAGCTAGAAGTGCTAGCATCATGAGTTATTATTGATCAAGAGTTGATTAGAAGAAGAGAGGAAGGAGAGCAGGAAGCTTGCAGAAGCATCATGCAGGCAGCTGAGAAGGAAACCTCCAGAAATATGATCCAAAGGTTAGGAGGGGACTCTGAACCAAAAGGTTTGTCCGAGGTATTCAGAAACTATGAAGCCTCAGAAGAAGTAGAGGATAGAAAGGCCAAAATGCCAAAATGGATAGATGTAAGGCCTCCACAACCAAGTTATAATGATGTCAGAATGAAAGGAAGAACAAAGAACCCAGTATCCCCGGTCACTAAGAAGGATTCTACCTGACTCAGGCGGAAATGGTATGTAGTAGGGAAGGATGGAAAACCAGAAAAAGAAATAGGAGCTTCTATGATCAAAAGATTCTAGAGGCAACACAAAGCCCACATGAAATCATTAAAAGTCCCTGCTGCATCAGAAACCTCTGAAAATGTGAAGTTTGAAAAAGTGCCTCATGGGTGAAGAAATCAACTTCAATGAAGAAGCAAAAATGAGGTGGAAAGGGCTAATAGCAAGACTGAGAGAGAATGAGATCATGTGCCACAAAACCCTTATCCTGGAAAGTACAGAATCTTGAGGAGAGCTGAAGAAGATATGATAATGATACCAACCCCAAGATGGAGTTCAGAACCAATATGTTTTGGAACTATTTCACTTTAGAGGGGAATACCTTCACCTTTATTATTTGATACCCTTTGTGAGATCCTAGGGCAAATGCCAAACTTTGGTATAACTAGGGAGGAAGAAGTACCCGAACTAATGTTACCAAAATTAGCATTGGCCTAGTTAAATGGGTTCACGAACCATATTAGAGGGAAGAAAGAAGATTTACCTAGACCTAGCAACTTCCACGTAAACATGACTTATGTTCTATCTGCCATGTTTTGTGCCGATCCTGATCAGCTTGCCACAATGGACGGTGATTACTTGGCAACATAACTTATGATGGCATATGTTAGTGTTGAGAAAACTGGAAAAGAAGAATCTAGCTGGACATGTTTGCCTAAACTCACAAAGAGGGAGCCCGAGAGAGTGTATTTAGATAGAATGGTCTTCAGTTGCCCAAGTATGGCCCTAGCTAGCCATCTTAAACCTATATATGTAACTGCTTATCTGGAGGGAGTACCCTTCATGAGGGTTTTGAGTGATGGAGGAGCTGCGGCTAATGTAATACCGTTAAAATAGATGAAGAAATTGGGAAGAAGTGAGGAATATCTTATTCTTACTGACTTAACAGTTTCTAGCTTATTTTGAGCCATTACCAGAATGTATGGGATATTGCCCTTAGAAGTTGACTTGGGATCCAAGCAAATCATGCTAGCTTTCTTTGTGGTGGATAATAGTTCCACTTATTGAGCCTTGCTTGGCAGAGATTAGATCCACCAAAGTCTCTTCGTGCCCTCCACACTGCATCAATAAATAGCTGTTTACCACGAGGTAGGGGCCATGAGACTAGGATTTTGTGAGAGGGTAGAGGATGAGTCACGAGCATTTCTTCCTACAACCAGTGTTGCAGAGGTCAGCTTTTACAATCCCAGTGTTGGGATTCTACAATGCTTAGGAGCTGATGAGAACGGCCGCCCGACTAAGGTGACGATTCAAAAGCTCTTGGAACAAGGATTGTTTCTCACTAGGGAAGAATGGAATAGGCCCCATATCGTCCCAACTCCCCAACACCAATAAATGTTAGAATAAAGAAGAAAGGACCAAGTAGTTGCAGTCAGGTCCTTAATTAAGAGACTGTTGATGTATGGGAGAAAGAGAGCAAGAAAGGGAGAGCTCAGCCAAGAAAAAAGAAGAATGGAGGAAAGAAGCTTCAACCAGTCAGAATAGAGAAGAAGAAGAGGTTTTTTAGAAGGAGATAGAAGCAGCCATACACATGGTTGAGTGTATATACGACTTAGATTGGCCCGATGACCTGCCTGAGGGTTCAGACTCAGTTGAATTTTTGTGTACAGAACTTGACAAGCCTGCACCAGAGGTACAAGGCCCCTCAGAAACCATTGATTTGGGAACTAAGGAGGATCCAAGGCCTATACAGATCAGAGGCCTATTGGAAGCTGAGGATCGGGCAAAGATAGTTAACCTTTTACACGAGTTTAAAAATTGTTTTGCTTGGCATTACATTGAAATGCCAGGTTTAGATTCAACCTTAGTAGAAGATAGAATGCCTATTAAAGAGGGATAAAAACCTGTGAAGCAAGCACTACAAAGAATGTCAAAAGAGATAGAAGAAAAAGTCAAAGAAGAGATCGAAAGGCTGGTGAATGCTAGATTTATTAGGCCTGCCAAATATGTCGAGTGGTTGGCCAACATTGTACCTATATTAAAAGCTATAACTAATGAAGTTCGATGTTGTGTTGACTATAGAAACATTAATGGAGCCACACCTAAAGATGAATGCCCCATGCCCATGGCTGACCTATCTATAGATGCAGTTGCAAAACACAAAGTTCTATATTTTATGGATGGGAATGCTGGTTATAATCAGATAAAAATGGCTAAAGAAGATATACATAAGACAACTTTTAGATGCCGAGGACATGTCGGAGCATATGAATATGTAGTCATGCCATTCGGACTAAAAAATGCTGGTGCAACATATCAAAGAGCAATAAACGGCATTTTTCATGACTTAATTGACCATAGCATTGAAGTATACATTGATGACATTGTGGTAAAGTTTAAAACCGACGAACAACACTTAGTAGTCCTCAGACATACCTTAACAAGAATGAGGACTCATAAGTTGAAAATGAATCTTAAAAAATGTGCTTTTGGGGTAAAATCGGGCAACTTTTTGGGATTCCTTGTTCATCAAAGAGGGGTAGAGGTAGACAAAAACAAAGCTTGGGCAATAATGGAATCACCCACTCTCACCAATAAAATATAACTGCAAAGGCTGCAGGGAAAAATCAACTTCCTAAGAAGATTTATTGCTAACTTGGTGGGCAAGATTTAGCCGTTGACTCATCTGTTAAGACTGAAAGATAAAGAAGAGTTTGATGAGGCCCACCACAACAAGAGGCCTTTGATAGAATAAAGGCTTACTTGTTCTCTCCACCAGTGCTCATGCCACCTCAGAGAGGGAAGCCTTTAAAACTTTATATTTATACCTCTAAAAAATCAACAGAGAGCCTATTGGCCCAAAACAATGAAGGTAGGAAAGAGGAAGCAATATACTACCTCAGTAGAATCCTTACTGAGGTAGAGTCAAGATATACCCCAATGGAGAAATTGTGTTTGGCTCTGTATCAAAACCAATGCTAATTGGAAGGATTGGGAAGTGGATTCTAGCATTATCGGACTTCAGTTTTCAATATGTACCTCAAAGAGCAATAAAGGGGCAAGCGATTGCAAACTTCTTGGTAGAGCACCAAGAATCACAGGATGAACTTATCAATATCTCAGGGACTTTAGAAGTGGCCAACCTTTGAATCCCACTAAGCAAAGCCTTATCGGGCAAGGAGGAATGGATTTAGCAAGAAGTAAAAAGAATAACCAGCCTTTGGATCACTCTTTGGAGGCTGTATTTTTATGGATCTTGCACTCAACATGCTACTTGGGCTAGGGTTGTCATCATTAATCCTAAGGGTGTTCAACATTGTTATTCATTTCTTCTGGATCATCAAGATATTACCAACAATCGGGCAGAGTACGAGGCACTGATAATTGGCCTGGAAATCTTGATAGAGTTAGGGGCATTTGAAGTTGAGGTGTTTGGTGATCAGAATTAGTGATCAATTAGTTAAATGGAGATTACAAGTGCAGACACATCACCATGGCTGGTTATTACTTAGCAACAACACAACTATTGAACTATTGGGGCACTAAAATATCAGTCAATCATATCCCGAGAGAATCAAATTTAATTGCCAATAAGATGGCACAGTTAGCTTCTGGAGCATAGATTTAGGAACGAGGATTTGAAGTAGATGTGGAAGTACAAATGAGGAATCTCCCTTCTATCTTTGAAAGATGATTTAGCCTAGATGTGATGACTAAAGAACCAGAGATAGAAGACTGGAGAACACTTATTACTCAGTACTTGAAAGATCCTTCTTTCCCCACAAGTAAGAAGGATAGACGACAAACAACTAAGTATGTCATGTGGGATGAATCTATGCTAAGGAAAACTCCAGATGGACTTTTGCTGAAGTGCTTAGGCTAAGAAGAATCAATGAGAGTGATGACCGAAGTACATGAAGGAATTTGTGGGGTATATCAAACTGGAACTAAGATGAGATGGTTGCTCAGAAGATATGGCCATTTTTGGCCCGAGATGGAGAAAGATTTCAAAGCTTATGCCCGAGGGTGTGAGGAGTGTCAAAGACATGGACTAATTCAACATGTGCCCTCATTGCCCTTGAATCCTGTGGTGAAGCCTTGGCCCTTCAGAAGATGGGCCATGGATTTTATCGGGCAAATGTACCCAACTTCTAGCTATTGAAACAGAAACTTCCTCTGTAAGTTTCTTAATTGTATTCAGTTACACAGATATTAATATATATAGCCTTAGCTGCCTTAGGCTAGTTTCAAAAATACCCTCAACTACCTTCACTAATTACAGTTACTAACAGAACTAATTATATTTAGCTTTGACAAACTACTTAACAGTAACTGTATTGGATGCTTGTCATTCTTCCTAATACACCCCCTCAAGCTAAATGACGAATCAGAGAGGATTCCAATTGGAAGCTTGGAACACAGAGAAGAGAATCTACTTTTAGACAAAGACTTGGTGTGGAGATCAACCAATTGGTCTTCACTGCAAACATAGTGGACTTTGATGAGATTTGCTAGTACCAACTCCCAGATGTAGTGATAGTCAATCTCAACATGCTTAGTTCGAGCATGAAAAATAGGATTAGAGGCTAAAGAGATTGCTGAAATATTATCACACCACAATGTAGGCAGTGTAGGTAGAGGGAAATGAAGATCTTTAAGAATTTTGTAGACCCAAGTAAGTTTTGCAGCAGTATGTGCTAAAGAACGATATTCAGCTTCTGTAGAAGAACGAGCAACAGTGCTTTGTTTCTTTGCACTCCAACTGATGAGATTAGAGCTAAGGAATACACAATATCCACTGATAGACCCCTATCAAATGTGGAGCCAGCCTAATCAGCATCAGAGTATGCAGAAAGATTGATAGGACCTTTAATGAACCATAAACCATGAGAAATAAAACCTTTTAGAAATCTAAGAACCCTTTTTGCTTCTTAAAGATGTTGTTCTCTTGGAGCATGCATAAATTGACATATCTGATTGACAGCAAATGCAAGATCCGGTCGAGTCCAAGTGAGATATTGTAACCCACCAACTATAGAGCGATATTCAGTGGGATTTGATAAGAGAGGCCCACTGTGATCCAGTTTCTTAGAACCAAGAGGAGTGCAACAAGGTTTTGCACCCTCCATATTTGTCTTCTTGAGAAGATCAAGTAAGTACTTGGTCTGATGTAGAAAGAGTCATTTGTTAGATCTGTGCACTTCCAACCCTAAGAAATAGTGTAAAGGACCAAGATCCTTCACTAGAAACTGAGTGCTAAGTTGTTGTATAAACTGTTGACAGAGTTGAGAGTTGGGTCCAGTGACTAAGATATCATCCACATAAACAAGGACAATGACCAACTGAGGTCCATTAAGAACAAATAAAGAAGCATCAGATTGGGATTGGTGAAACCTGAGGGTACGAAGAGCTTGAAACAATTTATCAAACCAAGCTCGAGGAGCTTGTTTAAGACCATATAATGATTTCTTCAGCTTGCAAACAAAACTGGGAGAGTTAGGATCAAAGAAACCAGGAGGTTGTTGCATGTAAACATCCTCCTTTAAATCTCCATGAAGAAATGCATTGCTAATGTCTAATTGGTTCAAAAACTAATTATATTGGACAACAAATGTAAGGAGAATCTGAATAGTAATCGGTTTAGCAACATGACTGAAGGTTTCTTCAAAATCAACCCCTTCTTGCTGATGGAAACCCTTTGCCACCAGGCAAGCTTTGTGTCTGTCAATGGTACCATCAGGATTTTTCTTAACCCGGAACACCCATTTACAACCGACTACATTTTGAGAAGGACGAGATGGAATAAGAGACCAAGTTCCTGTGGTGCTTAAAGCATTATATACAGCCTGCATTACAACTCTCCAATGAGCATGCTTTGATGCTTGCAAATAATTACTGGGAACAAATTCAAGATTAACTGGAAGTGGATGTTTAGTTGCTGCATAAGCTCTTGACTTGTATAGTCTAGCCTTAGATCTTGTAATCATAGGATGAATTGTCTGAATTTGAACTGTGGAGCTGCAGTGACTTAAATGGATAAGATTTTTCATCAAAGATGATATGTCTTCATATGTAGATTTTATTGGTGATGGGATCAAGACACCTATAGCCTTTATGTTGAAGATTATAGCCCAAAAACACACAACTTTTGCTCTTAGCATCCAATTTACTGTGAATGTAAGGTTTAAGCCATGGATAACATTGACAGCCAAAGACTTTCTGTTTAGAGTAATCTAGGTGTTGGTGGAAGAGAAGTTCCTAAGGGGACTTTGTAAGACTAGAAATAGGAAGTCTATTAATAAGATATATTGCAGTGGAGAATGCTTCAACCCAAAAAATCTGTGGAACATGAGAAGCAACAAGTAATGTTCTAACTGTCTCAACAAGATGTCTGTGCTTTCTCTCTACACAGCCATTTTGTTTAGGAGTATGTGGACAGCTAAACTCATGTAATATACCATGTGCACTAAGAAATGAATAAGTCGATCAATTTGACGAGCGAAAGAGAATGTCAGTGCTGTGAAGCAGAATGGCGAAATACCACATTGAAACAGAAACTTCCTCTGTAAGTTTCTCAATTGTATTGAATGAAGAAATAAGCTACATAGATATGAAAATATATAGTCTTGGTTTCCTTAGGCTAGTTACAAAAATACCCTCAACTACCTTCACTAATTACAGTTACTAACAGAACTAATTATATTTAGCTTTGACAAACTATTTAATTGTAACTGTATTGGATGACTTGTCATTCTCCCTAATACTAGCAAGGGGCACACTTTCATAATTGTGGCAACATATTATTTCACCAAGTGGGTGAAAGCCTCAGCTGTGAAGACTGTTACTTCAGCTGCTGTTAAGAAGTTCATTGAAACCAAGATCTTACATAGATATGGGGTGCCCGAGATGATTGTTACAGACCGCGAGACATCATTTATTTCAAAAGAAGTAGAAAAATTTGCAAGCAAGTTCAAGATAAAGATGATCCAGTCTAGCCCTTACTATCCCCAATCAAATGGTCAAGCAGAGGCCAACAATAAGATCTTGGTGAATATTTTAAGGAAAATGGTAGTAGATAGTCTAGAGAAATGGCACGAGAAGTTAGGAGACACTCTTTGGGCTTACAGAACTTCCAAGAAAGTAGGAACTGGAACTACTCCTTATGCCTTAACCCTCGGGCAAAATGTTGTACTTCCTATGGAAATCAATGTAAGCTCTGTTGGAATTCAAAACTAGTTTGGGCTACACAGTGAAGAATACATTCAAGCTATGTGTTAAGTAGTTGAAGATTTGGATATAGCCCGAATTGAGGCCTTAAACAAGATCTTGGAAGAAAAAAAGGTTGTTGCCCGAGCATACAATAAGAAGGTACAGTTAAAAACTTTCAAGGAAGGATGACTGGTATGGAAGGCAATTTTTCCCTTGAGAGCTCAAGTCAAAGGCTTTGGGAAGTGAAGTTCTGCTTAGGAAGGCCCCTTCATTATCAACCAAGTACTGGATAGGGGAGGATATTACTTGGTAGATTTGGAAGGAAACTTGCAAAGGCATCCAGTCAATGCTAAGTTTTTGAAGAGATATCACCTAACTTTGTGGGATGTCAGAGATTGTTATATCGAGGAAATTTGAGCATGTTGAGAAAAGATGAAGTCAGTTTACTACAGTTAAAATTTCAAAGAGTAATAATACAAGTAAAGGTAAAGAAGGGATTCATTTCATTTCAGAAGAAGATTACAAAGACCCTAGCCTAACAGTTTTACATCTTTGGCCAAGGCAGCTATCCTAAAATAGTAGGTTTGCATAATAGTGAAAATCCTGCCAGGCTCTTCTAGATACATGTTGTTGCTGGCAAGTTGGGCTTTTGAGGCTTCGACTTCCTGGTTAACCTTCTCCACTTTTTCTATTTTCTTGCAAAGATGATTGGCTATGTTCATCTTCTTGGCTTTCAAACAAGAAAGCTACTCCTCTAATTTTTGAATTTCAGAATCTACCACTGCAATCATTTCTTCCATGGCTGATCTTTCCTCTACTAATTGTTGGAGTATGGCAGAAGTCCTCGTGTGTTTTTCTTGGAAGCATTTCACTCTGTTGGATGCTTTTTCCGCCCACTGATGTTGATCCCTCAACGCCTGTAGGTTCTCAAAGAATCTGAGAAAAAACTCGTATTCAGCCTTTGACAGTAACTGAGCCTTGTAAAGCCCGGTCAAGACCTTCTCAGCATCATGAAGGGACTTGAGACTGAAGGATGCACTGAAGTCCCTCCTCATCTACTCCTTGAAGACCTGTCGTGTGTTTTGAAGAAATTGGGGCTCGGAGGAAGATGGGGGAGACTGCAATTTAGTTTTGATTTGCCCGAACTTTCTAACAAGTTCAGGCAAAGAAGCCATTGCAGGGATAGATACAAGGGGAGGTTGCCTTGTTCCAACTCATTCTGAAGCTTTAGCAGTATAGACAGTCTCAGCAACGATAGGAAGAGAAGGCCGAGGAGTAGAGGCAGCAACGGTTGTCTTGGTTTTCTTCTTAGGCTGAGGAATAGGGATCCCCAAGACCCCAAAAGCCAAGGGAGATCTTGGAAGAGCTGCTTCACGCACCAAGGGCGAAGGAGATTGGCCCTAGCCCTTTCCAGGACCCTGTTGCAAACCAAGGAAAACAAATTAAGAAGAAAGTCTACAATTCAAAATAAAGGAAAGCGAGATAAGAGAAGTTAATATACCTGAGTTGAGCTCGGAGCCCTGGAAGAAGATGGAGGAGTCGTTGTTATTTTTGGTAGTGGAGAGGGATTATTTGGACTCACTGAAGGAGGAAGAATGATGCCCGAGCTCAAACAAGAGGCTTGTAAACATCAGAAAAAGACAAGTGTCAGCAAGCTAATTTATACCAAGCAGAAGAAATAAGTGTAAAAACTAGTATACTTGAGATGAAGCTTGAGGTTGGGAGACAGGCACTTCTGTTCCCACGACTACATCAGAACAAGCAGGTGAGTTGGCCCGAGCAGCAGCCTTAGGAGCCCGCGGGCTAGTCACTTTTGAGAACACCTGGATCTCAGGGACTATTGGCTCCCCGAATGAAGTTGATGGTGGTTAATTGGTCTTCTGTGCTGTAGAAGACTAAAAAGGGCAAAATAGATGACAAGTATAAATGGAGAGAAAGCTTAAAGACAAAAAAGTTCAAGCTAAGAATATTCACTGTGTTACTGTCATCCTCCACAAAGTGCAGCATTCCCCAGTTCTTGGATCAAACTGAGAAGTTGAAGTTACTACTAGCGTTGGAGGAAAAGTCGAAGAAGTAGAACCAGAACTTTGCCCAACTGAAGGTGCAGGTTCTCCAACCTTGGCCTATGAAGGAATGGAAGTTGGTCGTTAATTTCAAAATTTGTAAAGTCATAAGCCTTAACCAGAAGCAAAAGAAAAGAAGTATACCTTGGAAAGTTTAGCCTGAGGAAGGGAAGCATGCACTACTCGGGCAGAAGGAGAAGAAGCCTCAGCCTGGGAGATTCCTTATTCTCTAGTGTCCTATCTCAAACAAATTAAGCGAAGGGTCAATACAAGGGTTTAAAGGAGGTAAAAATATAAAAGGGTGACCTAGTACTCAAAAGAATGAAGACCATACCGTCAGTTCCTCAATGATAATGTCAAGAAGCTTCTGGTCCCTCAGGTGCATCTCTGTGCCCAATGGTTCATCCCTTGAAACAAAAGTAGGCTTTTTGGTTGCTTGAGGCCCTAGTTACAAGATAAAAGAAGGTATTAGTTCATGCCTCAAGAAAATTGAAACTGCAACTAAACAGAATAAATGGGGATAACTTACTGAAAGACTTCTGCTTTTTTCTGCCCGCCTCAGCTAGAGGAGCAGTGGAGGACTTAGAAGATTGGGAGGTCTGAGCTCTAGTCCTATTATTCGTCGGGGTTGCCCGTGGACCTGGAATAGAGAGTGGAGGCTAAGGCTGCTCATTGGGCTCAGACTTAGAGGACTCTACCACAGTCGTCCTTGCCCGTCAAGTGGTCCGAGTCTCTACTGCAGGCTTAGCTTCATCCTCAGAATCTCCAAACAACTCTAAGAGGTCCAGCTTCTTGTCTTGAAGCCTCGGCTGCAGCCTCTTAAACGACCAAGGCATCTGTTGCTTCTTCGTCCAGCCCGACATCTACTTCTTCAGTGTTGCCTTGGGCTACAAAGATCAAGTTAATCAAAGAAGTGTTAAGAGAAGATAGATTATGGAAACATAATAAAATACAGGCTAAAGCAATGGAAGATACCTATCAGAAGAAGTTGGTTCTTTTGGTGAACCATCTCTTTCCAGTTTTCAAGTTCACCTGGCTTGGGATAGGACTTGATGGTTAGCTGCCTGAAAAGATGATCGTGGGCCTCCAGCAAGTCTTCCCCATACTTCTTGGTCTACTTGGCCTCCTACCAAGTGGAAAAAGAGGGAGTGCATTCGAAATTTAGCGCCATGGGCTTCCGGGCGATCTTACTCATTACTTTAAGACTGCACCGGGCTGCCCGAAAAGTGACTTCTTGGGGAAAGCGGAAGCGGTAGGAAGCGCCATAGGGCACTGAGTTGAAGAGCGGGACTACAATGGCTTGTTCGAACCCCATCTGCCTAACACAGAAGTTAGGATGGTAAACCTACAGGTCGCACTCGTAACCCGTACGGCCGCTTCGAACTCTTCATGCTAGATCATGCTGCTAAATGCAGTTGATGAACTTCTCCTTGCATAATGGGCTGGCATTTTCTCAAAATATGTCCTGGAAGATTTGGTCTGAGAACCATGGGTATCTTTGCAAGATAGATGCACCCTACTACAAGCCTCCCCTAGTCTGGCACATTCTGAAGAAATATAGGCAAGAAAATGTGGAGTGATTGGTAGGGGATGCCTTAGCCAGATTGCGGGCAGAAGCTACTTCTTCAGGGAATTCTAAGTTAGGTGCCAGCAGCTTAAGGAAATACCACTGTAACCATAACTGGACCATCCAGGTTGGCCCGTTGACGTTAGTTTCAAAAGGTTCACCCTTGGTCATCTCATATAGGAGGTGATAGAGGTGGGCAAGAAGGAAAGGGCCAGTGGCCACGTCATCAAAAGAGTGGAGGGCCTCATCCAAGGAAACCCACTCCAGTTTTACTCCCTTGGACTTGTTGGGGCAGATTTGTTTGTTAAGCCAGTACAGACGAAAGTACATATGCTCCTGATCCCTGTTGGCAGTAGAGGAGGTCAAGCCAAAGTTCTTTTTAGCAAACGGGATGAAGCCTGCAAATGAGGTCTCATAACTCTTAAATGCTGAATGATTATACTCCAACTGAGTAATGGAGTCGGAGACGTCCGAGCCTTCAACAGTCGGGCGAGAGAAATAAGACTAGTCATGGGTAATATTCACGACTTTGCCCGAGGGCCTTAGCTTGAAAACTTGAGCCATGACGAGGATGGTTGGGGACATGGGACCCATCTTGAAATCGAAGTTGTTGGTCCTCGAATTCCAGAAATGAAGAACAGTGATCATAAGCTCGGGCTTGGCAACCACGGTGACTTTTAAGAGCATGATCTCGTAGATGCCATTATTGATCTACTTCTTCTTGAAGATAGGTTTGAGTTCATTTACCTATTGTGCCCAGGCCTCATCCTTCATCAAGGGAAAACCTATCTGATGAGTTAACCACTTGGAGGAAGAGATGCTAGCTTCCGCAAAGTATGGGTTAGAAGTGAACCAATTACCCTTAGAAATGTTGTTCTCCATAGTAATTGGGACTCGAGAGATCCAGGCAGGCCTGAGGGAGTGTATTCCTCCCTATTCAAAGAAAAGTGAAATGTTCAGGCCTGCTCGAGGGTGATGAAGGCTATTAAGGAGACGGCGCATGTTGGCAATGCCCTTGCCAAATTCACAAGAAGATTGAGTAGCTTTGGGTGCCATTAGATGACATTAGAAAGAAGACATAAGGAATTTGAAGGCAGAAAGCAAGAAAGAGCAGAGAGCAAGAGAATTTTGGAAATTCTGGGAATTCTGGAAAATTCGAAGATTAGAATTGCTAAGGTAGTTGGCCGAGAGGTTTAAGTGAAGTTTATATAGTAAAGTAGTTAGTTAACGTTGTGGATCGTAGGTTAGTGCAAAGGTTTAGTTAAAGCGGCTGTTTAAAATGGTGCAAGTCCCAAGTAAAAGGATGCAGTTTGTTTTTATCATCGTTAACGCCTCAGATTGCAGACTTAACAATGATTAAAGGGGGCACTGTCTGGGTTAATATTTGAATATTGGGCTTAGTAGAAAGGAAGCCCAAAGGCGTGAAATCAGGTCACATTTGCCCGAAGCCCAACCTTGAAGCCTGAATGCAGGTTCGAAGCTTTCTCAGCCAAGACACAAGCCACATGTCTATAATGGAAGTGACAAGTGATGGAGACCAACCTACTATCAGCCAAAAAGCACTTTTTAGTGGCACTTCAAGTAAAATGATGATGACTCACTACCCTCTAAAAGGTTTCGAGCAAGAGTAGAACTAAGGGCAGTCGGGCCAAACTGCCTATAAAAGGGGAGGCAAGCATCTAAGATAAGGACACTCAACCAATCAAACAAACAGGCATTCAAACTCTGCTATCAAGCCAGATTTGCATCCAAAAAGTGATGTGGTAGAAACTAACACATAAATTAAACCCTATAAATTATGCAATCGTAGTACGAGTAAGTAGGGATCGTTCTATTTCAGGGAATAGAAGGGATGCTAATCAACACAAATTAAATTTATAAAACTGAAAACTAAGTTAAAGTAACAGCAAAACAATGACTGGGGGAATTTTGGACGAATTTAATTAAAACAGAAGTAAAGGGCAGCAAGTAAATTAAGTTGTGAATGAAATATGGATGAAATGATAGCTAAAGGATTCTTTCCCACACATGAATCATATGCATACAAATCGATTTCCAGTTATTATTCCTATAAACCGTGAATGACAATGCCCCGAATTAATTGTGAACAGCAATAATTAACTCTCAGATTTTCCTAAGTTCATTGAATTGGACTCAGCGTCACAACCAAATTATTCTTCTCAAGTTCCCTAACTATGAAAAGCATGATAGAGATACATCTCAAAGATCATTAAGTTCTATGAAAATCATAAGCATTGACAAAGCATTCATAACTATGAAAAGCATGATACCCCTGCTAAGAATTTACTTAACTCAATCATGACTAGTGACTTTTACTAATTACAAATATAAGTTCATAACCATTATGTGAAATTCCCTTATATTCTAGCATCAAATCCCTGCATGCAAACTAAGTATGCATCCTTAATAAACATACAAGAATAAGTTCTCTATAAAGTAGATAAGTAAATCACATTCATGTTTTATGAAACAATAACAGGATGAATCAATTTAAATAAAATATATGATCATGGCTTCGAATTCACCTCTAGCTAAAAGAAACTTAGTTACACATGTTCATCATAACTGAAAAACAATCTAAAATAAACATTGAAACTTAAAACAAAGATAGAAAGAACTCTGAAAACTCCAACAACTTCAATGGATGAATGGTAGGTGCGGCACTCCTTAAATTGGTGCATGAATTTCATATTTATAGTGGGGAACAGCTAAATCCAAGGAGAAAAGGGATTAGGTGTTTTGAGTTATTTTAGGATTGCAAGAATGAGGTAGAAAGTGTTTGAATGTGATTAGGATTCCTCCTTGCAGCTGAAGATAAGATAAGATAAGATAGGATAAGATAAGATAAGGTAAGATAAGGTTGGATAAGGTTGGATAAGATAAGATAATGTTCCTTTCCAACTAGGATTCCTTTTTTCTTGTCTAATTCCTTATCTTCCAAGCCTCAACTTTAATTTCTCCAGATTTTAGCACATGTCTAACACCATTTAAACACCAAAAACGTCCAGCCCATATGCTCTCCAGGCATGTTATCCAATCCAAGTCTAAAACTGCTCCAAACTGCTCCATTTTGCCATTTATCATCATCTTTACCAATTGGACCTTCAATAATACGAAAATAACATAAATTACCAAAATAAATGGAAATTAATGAAGTAAATGCAAAGAAATAAGATAACAAAGTCGCATAAATATGCTCCTATCAAAAAGCTGAAATCAACCCAAATTCAGTCCTTCTAGAAATAGTTTCCTTAGAAAAAGCTATCTTTTTTCTAGTGTAAAAGCTCTGCTACCTTCCCTCGTGTTGTAGTATTGATTCCCTAGTGTAAAACCTGTTTACCATCCATTCCTTTTAGTGCACAACCTTTGTAAACTTAAAGAAAAGTGGCTGCAAGAGGTTTAACCTTGCCCTACAAGGTGAAATCTTGCCCAAGTCTTTTTGTTTGTCCTTTAAATTAGTAAGATCTGCCATCTAAATGTACTTTTTTAGCATGTATTCAAATTATTTCCATCTATTTTCTATTTAAGAAACCCATTTGCATATGGATCTGGTTAACTTAATAGATCTGATTTCATTAAGAGCAACTTGGAATCAAGAAAATGATGTAAAAGGCTTTGGACTCCCTCCATTCGAACATACAAGATCATGAACTAAAAGTCCTTGTTTACAAGGCAATAAAAAGAACTTAATGTAAGTAATCAACTTAAAACACACTTGTTCTACATCTGCTATATTAAGATAGCAGTGGCACGCCTAGCACTTTGTTAATTTTGATTGCGAGCCTCAAGGCCTGTACCTAAGGCCCAAAAAAGACACCTTTCAAAATTAACTTTATACTCTTCTTGTAGCACACTAACAAGCATGAGCCCGACTACCAAACATCAAAGTGCCAATCCCTTAGGGAGCTATGCTGAGGTCCAGAGACCTCCAGAGAAATCTTTGCCCGAACAGGCTTTAAGTCATTATAAATAGTTAGAATTTGGATTTTCTATCATTTTCTCTCTTTCATTCTGTATGAATGTCATATGGGCTTAAGCTATTATAAATACGAATTTAGATCTTCTCCGGATCAATTTTGTGGAGATCCTCCGAACCGATGGATCTCTTCCATTGATAGAAATCCAACGGCCAAAATCCCTATCCTTCATCTTTTCCCCTTAACTTTTCTCTTTCTCCCTTACTTCGAAGCTCTCAACCTCGAACCACCAACTCCCCAAATTCCAAATTAAATTCAACCCCAACTTACAATCAGCCCCAACACTGCCACAACCCACCCAACCCACAACCACCAATTGTAGGTCCCTCCCCTTACCCTTTCCAAAATTAGCCTCAGCACCGCCACATCCCTCAATTGCAAGTCCCTCAACCTTAAAATCTCAGCCGATGTTAACGAAACAATAAAGAAAAAGGTCATGCAAATCAATGTCTTTTGGTTGCAGAGATCTTTTGCATAACTATGGAAGAATTATAGAGAGAAAAATCTCAAAGATGAAGAAGAAGAAAAAGAAAGAGATGACAAATAAAAAACTAAAACAGTAAGGGATAGCGAAAAAATAAATCAGATTGAGAGCCCAGATGACCTGCAATTGAATTTGGGGTTTGTTAATAATGGTGAGGTGTGGAGGTGCGAGGGAGAAAGAAAACTTGAGGGGGAAGAGAGGCGGAGGAAGAGGCTTTGACTGTTGGATTTCTATTCCTATGGAACTAGTCCTGAGAGGATTTGAATCTTCTAAATAGTTAGAAAATGTAAATTATATCACTCTCTCTCGTCCTTCGTTTACATGGAGGAGTCTGCTCAACTAAAAAAAGGGGAACTGAACAAATCAGGAGTCGCATGAGGTGTGAAGTGTAGCAGACGTGTAAGTGATGGAAAAAATAGAACCAGGAAATGGACACTGCAACATAGTGTTTGAATTCAAAAGTAAAAAATAAAACTAGGAAACGGACATTGCATTGCAGTGTCTGAATCCAAATGTACAACGGAACATGTATGAGGTGTATGAGTGAAGGAAAAAATGAAATTAGTAAATGGACACTGCAACGTAGTGTCTAAATCCAAATTTAAAAAATCGAATCAGGAAACAGACACTGCATTGCAGTGTCTGATCCGTAATGACTTATTTCAAATATAAAACTATGAGAAAGGAAGTGTTAGTAGAAGTGGGTGCCAGCTGTAGTGGTAGATTTTGTAATTTTTGTTTATTTTAAATGCATTTAAGTATCACAATACATGATTGACCTCTTTATAATTAACATAAATATTGTTGATCTATTGTTAATATTGTAACTTATTATTGATTTTTCACAAAATGACCCTATATATATACTTCCTTCTAGTGAGAAGAAGAAAGTTGAAACATTCACGAATTCTAAGTGCATTTGTCCCGGATGTACACAAGAATTCACAGTTGACAAAGATCACGTGATGAGAACAATACTAATAGCGACATATACTAGGTGCAAACTTAAATGAAGTACATAAAACATTACTATAAAAGGTGCAAATAAGGGTGGGTTCGGTTTCAATAGGTTTGGTTTTTTGTGGAAACCAAACCAAAATTTCGGTCCGGTTCGGTTCTACTTTTTTTGGTTTATCTTCGGTTCGGTTCGGTTCAGTTATTTTTATTATTTTTTTATTAATAAAACTTTAAAATGATAGCGATTAACGACAATCAGATAAGGAACGCAAGACTCTACCCTAATGAAAAACTTACCATTAGTAATTACCATCATTGTTAATTTTGAGCTTTTTGGGTCACAAATTGGTTGTTAATTTTATAGTTAGGTACTCATTTTTTTTCTTTTCAACTTCCTCTATATTTTTTTCCAGTACGCCATTGACAGCAATTGCAATGGAGCTGTTTACTCAATTGTAATGGAGGAGATCATTGAGCCATAACTGTCCAAATCTGTAGGTATAAAATCTATACAAGAATAAATCCAAGAAAACATGCATATAAAATTAAAGGAAAACTAATGAAAAGGACTTCAAAACTTTGAGTTTTAACCAAAAGTCACCTAATAACTTTATTTAATGATAAGGACAAGAGATAAAAAAGACAAAAAAACAAAAACTTATTCAACCCAAAGCGTGTGCACACGCGAGTAGTGTGAAAGTAAGCATCTACCAATTCAACAGAAAACCAACAGTGCAAAAGCAACACACAAATTACTTTTAAAATATTTCATCGGGAAGGAAAAGGTTCAGAGAGAGAGTGAGAGAGAGATTGTGAACGTAGATAGAAGAGAATAGGGCTGGGCACGAGCCGGGCCGGGCTTAAATTTGGAGGGACTGGACCGGATCAGACCCATTTTAAAATGGAACTGGAGGGGCCGGGCTGGGTATAAGAAATTTGAACTTTGGAACTAGACCTAACCCGGCCTGTTAATAACGGGCCGGTTCGGAGAGGTCCATGGGTCCAATATATATATATATATATATATATATTTTTTTAAGAATGGTTTAACAATTACAGAACTTTGAGCCTTGTAAACAGTCTTTAAATTACAGAACTTGCAAGCAGTTTCCACTATCAATAAAATACTCAATTTTCCTTCCAAATTTGTAGATTCAAGCTTGTAGATTCAACGCAAAGATTGCACAGGTTGCTGAAATGCCCAATAGGTTCAACGCAAAGCTTGTAGATTCAAGCAAGTATGCAAATTTAGACAATACATAAATAATAAATTCCCAATTCAAATTTCAAACAATATGAAATGCCCAATAGGTATGGTATGAACATTTGAATCCTAATCCCTAAATCCCAAATTCCCAATTCCTATGAAGGCAAATTTATGAACTGGGTTTGGGGTATTAAGAACTGCTCAATAGAGTGAGAGATTGCAGAAAACCCTAACTCCCAAATCTAGAAAATTAATCACAGAGAATCAAAGATTGCGGAAACCCTAAATCCCTAAATCCAGAAAATTAACAAGAGCATTAAAAATTAAGAGTTTAGAAATTATATTACCTTAAATTGGGAGGAGATGAGAAGATGGTTGCCGATTCCGATTCACAGTATGGTGGTGTTCTCGACGGCGGTGATGGGTTGGTTACAATCTGGAGGGATGACAGTGATATTGGTTGTTGATGGTGGTCGCCACTCACGATTCGCCAGAAAGAGGGAGACAAAGACGAAGTCGAAGGCTGTGGTCAGAGATGGTGGTTGTTGATGGATGGTTGTGGTAAAGGACTCGACTCGGGCTCGAGTCGTGAATGAATGATAGAAGGGGTCTAAGAGTCAGACTTTGAGATGAATGCAAACTTCCAATCAACGGTGGAGGGAGAGTGTATGACTTGATAATCATAAAATCCCATCCAATTACCTCAAGTTAGAAACAGGCCGGGTCTGGGGACCGTTTCTTCCTATTTTTAGATCTATCCCGCCCCGTTAATTTTGTATACTCGCCCCGAACTACGAATATCCACCCCAACCTGCGGGTACATGACCCATTTGCCCACCCCTAGAAGAGAATGCCAACCAAATCCATTCAAAATGACATCAATAAACCCCAAAATTTTTAGAGAGAGACAGAGAGAGAGAAATTTGAGATAAAAAAAATATTGCTGACATCAATAGATGACTATCACTTAGCCCTACACGTGGGGTAGTCTCTCATCATTACCCCATGCTCAAATTATGGAATTCTTTATTAATTTTAACCCTAACCAGCTCAAAACCTAAAAATAAAAAATATTAGATTATGATCCTCAATGAAAGCACATTAGCTTTTCTAATCTTTCATTTATGCTTTTGTTGTTAATTTTGTATTGAATAAATTAAGGGAAAGCCAAATAAATTGTTTGAAGAAATGTTAAAGAACAAATAGGAATGTGAAAATCATTATTCTAACTCTGTAAGAATATAAATATTATTGTCAGTTTTTCATATGATAATGAGAAGAGAGCTCCAAATTTTTAACCTTTTAGTGTTCAATTTATAAAATAATCATTGTTTAGTTTAAAAAACAGTGATAGTGCTAGTGTTCGATTTTAAGAAATAGTCAATGTTTAGTTTACGAAATAGTGATAATACTAGTATTTGGTTTAAAAAATAGTCAATGCTTGGTTTACGAAATAGTGATAGTACTATTACTTGGTTTAATAGATAGTCTATTTAGTTTACGAAATAGTGATAGTACTAGTGTTTGGTTTAAGAAATAATCAGTGTTTCGTCTACAAGGTGTTCGGTTTAAGAAATAGTCAGTGTTTAGTTTACGAAATAGTAATAGTACTAGTGTTAAGTTTAAAAAATAGTCAATGTTCAGTTTAAGAAATAGTCAATGTTTAGTTTAAGAAGTAGTGATAGTATTAGTGTCCCGTTTAAGATAGAGTCTGTGTTTAGTTTAAGAAATATTGTTCAGTTTAAGAAGTAGTCAATGTTCAGTTTAAGAAATAATGTTCGGTTTGAGAAGTAGTCAATGTTTTGTTTAAGAAATAGTGACAGTATTAATGTTCATAAAGCTGAATAATGAAGTTTTTCTTTATTTTTGATCTTGTAATATTATTACTTAGTTTGTTCTAAAAAAATTGAAAGAATAGTCAGATAAACAAATCATAAAGGGTTAATCTCAGTGTACTACCATGAAGTTTTGTGGTTTTCAACATTTGGTACATGAAGTTTTTTTCATCCTAGAGTCATACCTCAAGTCTTAATTTTGGGACAGTTTCATACATCCGTTAAGTTGGTTGTTAAGTAAGCCGTTAACTGATGACATGGTGCCCACGTGAACAATGACTAGGCACTAAATATTAAAAAATTAAAGATTTAAAAAATTAAAAAACTAAACCAATAAAAAAATGGCCTATGGATGCAAGCCTTCCCTTTCCTCCACCCACACTAACCCTTTTTCTTCTTCTCTTCGACAGCCACCAAAGCTGATCTGAAAATTAGCACCACCACGATGAAGGAGAAAGAAAGAGAAGAGAGAGAGAGAGAGAGGAGAGAGACAACCCATATAGGAAATGCAAAAAAATGGAAGTCTTTGTGACCACAAAGGTATTAATCAAGGAGTGGCATTTGGAAAGCAATCTCAGTGAGGATTTTATGCAAGCGCGTGTCGTGGAATCTGCCCAACCTTTCCAAACCCGAAGGTAATCCAACAAGTAAATTTGAAAATATTAGATCTTGGATTGCCAAAGATAAACCCTAGAATCCGATTCAAAAACACAAATACATCACAAAAACACCAAAACCCGGATCAAGTTTTCATGAAAGATTGAAGCTTGCACAGTGATATGGACACTTTGGAAGATTATAATGAAAACCCAGAAAGGAAAACAAGAACCCAATTAAGGAAAGTGAGAAAAATGAGAGGGATTTTACAGAGCTGACCTGATCAACCCCTTTTCTTCTTCTCTTTGACAACCTTTTTTCTACCCTGGTTTGAAATGTCCGCAATGAATGCCTCGTTGTTGTTGTCGACGGAGGAGAAAGAGAGAGAACCCAGGCCATGATGGTGCTGATTTTCAGATCAGCTTTGGTTGTTGCCGAAGAGAAGAAGAAAAAGGGTTGATGCAGGTGGAGGAAAGGGAAGGCCCGTATCCATAGGCCATTTTTTTTATTTGTTTAGTTTTTTAATTTTTAATTTTTTTTAATTTTTTAAATCTTTAATTTTTTTTAATATTTATGTGAGCCCATATTATCATGTAGCGCCTAGTCATTGTCCATGTGAGCGTCATGTCATTAGTTAACAGCTAACTTAACAGCCAACTTAACAGATGTATGAAACTGTCCCAAAAATAAGACTTGAGGTATGATTTTGGAATGAAAAAAACTTCATGTACCAAATGTTGAAAACCACGAGACTTTATGATAGTAAACTGAGATTAACTGACACACCCCGACCGAGATCGAGGCATGCTGGCCGTCACGTGAGCGTGACGCAAGCCATATGCATGAAGCGGAAGCGTTAAGATAAGGAAATTTCGAATGAATAAAAACCCAAACATCCAAAATGGCTAGAAAGGAAATAAGTGTTACTACACCTTTAGAGCATAATTAAGTCTAAGTGCAGTCAAGCATAGAAATTACTAATTAAACAGTATCCAATATTCCTACATGGACGATGTACTGTCAGAACTTCCACCAGCATCCTCGTAAGCCACCAACAAAAGCTACCTAATACCTGAAAGGGCGCAAAACAAGTTGAGTGGGTCAGTAAAACAACGCTTATACAAAAACTTTATTTTCCTTTGAATATACTAACCCCTCGCTGTAAAACAAGTATAACTTTCCCAGAAAATAGGATACGTAAATATAAGTCAAATCATGCTCAGTATATCAAGATTCATTTGAATATATGCCATGTATATGCTATGCCCAATGCCACAATATAATAAATAATAAGCCAGGTGATGCAATTCAATATAAATCATCTGATAGTCGAAGTCACCTGACGTGATCTATACGGTAGAAACTAGAGCTCGGTCAAATCATATCTCAATCTCATATCTCAACATATTTATACATATCTGCACACAAGTTGGTACCCCCTCACGTGGTCTGATCGACAGGCTAGGTGTATAATGAATACGCTCAAGTGCTACAATCACATGAAGGCTATGCGTTAATCGCAGGTTACCTACAAGTCGAACCCACTGAAAGTGGTCTATACAACAGGCTATGCACCTATCTTGGATCTAAGGTGAGCGTGTGGTGCGGGAGGTGAACGATCATGTGAAGCTATGCCCCTAACTCTGGGCGGGAGCACTAACACTGGGGTGCAGATTAATGAGCTCAATATGCATCACAACATCATCAACTATCTCATAATCATTACCAGCATAATATACTCACCTGGGCTTACCTGGGCCTCCGCAGCACCATGCAACAATATGCATAATTATGACAATGTATATGCTAAAAATGCAAGCATAACATGGCAATTAAATCACATTCCATTAAATACGTTTTCTGGGAAAAAGGTCAAGTATATACATATATATATATTAAAATAACTGCCCACTCACTGGTATGTAGTCGGGTCGTAACCCCCACATCTAGCCTGGCTACGCTCGTCCTCTGGATAGGTCTCGCCTATATGAGAAATAACTATAACAATGTTACTTTAAGCACATACACAATTCTTGCTAATAACTTCTCAAACTTTTCTCAATTTGGGTATATAAATATACCACAATGATCTACACAATCTCAGGATCATCCCCATATTTTTAAAATAATTTTTCACCTTCCCACGCGCCCTCACGCGCAGACGAGTGCACGGACCAACACACCCCCACGCGCGGCCACGTGACAGTCACACTAACGGCGTCAGTTAACGCCGTCAGGAATATTCCGAGAATATTCTGTCAAATCCTAACGGTAGCTGTTAAACTTAACTAATGGCGTTAGCATATTCCGTCAACTTTAACAAAATATGCTCTGTCTTCTCCAGTGATTCGCCGGTCGCTGGTGACTATTCGCCAGTTTCTAGGTAAACTTCCAAACATGGTTTCTCACTCATTTGTCAACCATTTTTCATAAAATTGGTACCAAAATGAAGCTACGAGCATGTAGAACACAACCATAGAAGTTTCAAAGCTTAGAATCCACTAGATTTTACCTGAGGAAGCTCGATAATTCGGCAAACTTTGAAATGCTTCGATCTCAATCCTCCGACGTCCAAAACCTTCCAACGAACCACTCCGAGCTTCCTTAGGGCCTCCTTAAGCTCTCTATGAGCTTAAAATCTCCAAAAACACAAGGTTTTTTGTGAGCATGAATAGTGACAAAATCGGGGGTTACTGTTTCGTGATGAATCGAAGGCATCCTTACCTGGAATGGGTACCAATCAACTCTACTGAGCTTCACGAACACAATGGTGTCCTCTTTGACCATGATCTGTAAGGTTTCGACGGGTTTTGGTGTTGCTCGTACAAAAGCCGAGAGGGAGAGAGAGAGTAACCAAAACTGTGGTGAGAAAGACGTCTTGTCAAGTTAAAACCAAAAGTTGAACGATTCCCTCCCGATCGTGTCTCTTTCTATTAGAACAACTGAGCACCACTTCATCTCTACCCAAACAACTTTCCCCTGGTTTGTAAGTACTTTTAAAATGATTAAAAACACTTCTGGTCAAAACATTTCTGAAACCAATTCTTAGTAAAAATTCAAACGGATACTGGAAAAGTAATTTTCTGTAAGAAGCACATATCAAGTGCTTTAAAGTGCCTTTGGAATTTATAAACCAATTATACCATAAGCGATTTTAGTCATTTTCAAAAGCACTTCTAAACAAACTCTTATATGGATTACGTTAACCTGCTTACTTTTGTGATGTCTCGTTTAAATAGTAAAATGTAATTTGTAAGTTTCTCTTTCATATGATATTGCATTAGTATTATTTAGTGATCAACTCGTTTATGTAAGTTGGGCTCCTATCCACACACGAAAACATTAGCGTCCCGCTCAACTACACCAGAGTCGCTGTGAGTGACCGCACCATTAACGTTAGGCATCATGTTAGTAACAAGATTATCTTATTTAGGAACTAGAAATAGTTATAGAAATTATACCTATCACATTTTCAATACCAGATGACTAACAAGATTATCTTATTTAGGAACTAGATATAGTACACACACACTTGTGATTTAAAATTTTAAAAAGAACTAAATTTAATTCATGTAAAAAAAGTAGTGGATTAGGGAAGTTAGAAAAAGTGGGAAAGAAGTAGACGTGGGTGCAAATGAGAGAGAGAGAGTCATTACCACAAAAAAACACTTTGCGCGACCAAATAAGTTCATTGCACAAAGTACAATTTTATCGCGCAAAACTTTGCTCAACGAAATTTTGGTTGTGCATGGCTCGTTGCACAAAGCTCGTGAAGATAGGGTTTGCGAGACGAAAATTAATTTCATCTCGCAAAGTTTTTTTTTAATTTTCAATTAAATTAAATTAATTTAATGTTTTGCGCGACAAAATATTTTGTCACGCAAGGTTTTTGACTTTTTGTTTTATTATTTCTCTTATATTAATTTAATTATATCAATTGTTTGCACGACGAAATATTTGGTAGCGCAAGATATTTCAAAATTTTACTTTTTTAATTTAATTTAATTATATGATTTTATTTTTTAATTACTTTAATTTAAATTGACATATTCAAAATAAAATTACATATGAAAAATAGTTGTCAAATTATCCAATATATATAATATATTCAAAATGTACACATAAATTAACAAAGTACAATAATAAAATCCTAATACAAGTCTATTGTGGTGGTAGTGGCGGGCAATATGGTTCGATAACGTCTTAATCCTCAACTTTAGCTGTCAAGGTCTCGACGATTCCCTACAAAAAAAAAAAACATGGTCAAATAACCAAAAAACAACATAAAATAACACCAAAAAATTTGCATACACTAGTACAAAAAACTACTTGCGCGACAAAGCAAATTCCGTTGTGCAATGAGACCTTGCGCAACAATGAATAGACCATCGTCGTGCAAGGGTAGTGAACTTTGCATAATGGAGCACTTAATCGCTCAAAACCCTTTGCACGACGAAAAAAAACATGTTCGTCACGCAAAGCCAACAAGAAAAACGCGGTTTTTTTTTTTGGAGGGAAACTTAACGAGCGACGAAGATTTTCGCGCTATATCTTTGAGCGACAAAGGCTTCGTCCCGCAAAGCTTGTTGTATCTTTGCACAACAAAGGCTCCGTCGCACAATGCTTGTTCATTTTCTTGGGCAGAACATTCAACGCTTGGGAAACTGAGGAACACTTGCGCGACAAAGGCTTCGTCACGCAAGTTACAATCAGTTTACAGTTAGAGCATTCAGTGCATGTGAATCAACAGAATCTGAAAGTATTTACTGAGGTCTTTGCGCGACAAAGCCTTCGTCGCGCAAAGGCCCTATCCTTCCTATAAATATGCTGTTCTGCTCTCATTTTTCTTCACAATGATGTTCTCCTTATTCTTCAGAATTCTATTCGTGCTAAGATGGAGGATAAAAACAAGGATGATAACGTGACCGATGCCGACTCGAATGATTTGATGTAGCATTTTCAATTCGCGCATACGATTGTTGTAGCCATGGGGAACAATTGTCCTACTGTTGAGTGGCGTTCTTGGAAAGATGTGCCGGAGAATGCGAAGAAGGCGGTGATGGATGAATTATTAGTAAGTATACTGTTGATGGATCAAAAATTAATTTTGTGAAATTTTTTGTTATGTGTTAGAATTAATTATTTGCATATATGTGTAATAGTGTAAGTATACTCTTGATGATGATACGAACGAACAGTTGATGAAGTTGATAGAGGATACGTTAGATGGAGGTTACAATAGGTGGCGTTATGAAGTCCAGCGGAATGAAGGACCATCGAAATAGTAGTTTTAAATTTATGTTTTGTATGACAATAATTAAATTTAAAGTACTTTTTATAAGTTATGTATTTGGACTTAATTATGTTTTAATTCATGTTTGGTTATTTAAATAATTGAATGGAGTATAATATCAATTTGTTTAAGGTATTAATTGAATGAAATATAATACTAATTTATTTAAGGTATTAATTGAATGAAATATAATATAATTTATTTAAGGTATTTATGATTTAGTGTATTAAGTGAATGGAATATAATATCAATTTATTTAAGGTATTAATTATTTAATGTATTAATTGAATGGAATATAATATCAATTTATTTAAGGTAGTAATTATTTTTAGAATACATATTATAACTGAAAATTTGTTGGTAATTATAAAGTTTATGTAAACATAGATATCTATGTTTACGTAAACTTTAAAATTACAATAAGTTCGTCACTAAAACCTTTGCGCGACAAAGCTGTCGTTGTGCAAATTCTTGCCCGAAAAAGGTTTCGTCTCGCAAGGGCGTTCAGTTATAGGTCAACGTGTTTTGTGACTGCCCATCCCGAAAAATTATTCTCGAAGGTGTGAAAAGACTAAAATGCGTTTGGACGTTAATTAATGTACGTGTGTGTTTAAGTTTGGGGGTGGTCCAATTCACTTGGTTCCTAAATTAGTGGACCCAATTAGAACAAAACTTATCCTTGTTTTTGGTTGGTTGTATTTGGACCGCACACACACACATCCACATCATTTTCTCTCTCTCACTCCCGTACTCTCTCTCTATCTTAGACTCACTCTCTCTCTCCCCTTCTCTTTCGTACGGACAACATCAAAACCATTCTAAACCTTACAGATCAAGGGTGTTAAGGACACCATTGTGTTCCTGAGGTCTATACACACACATTCATACCATTTTCAGGTAAGAACTACTTCAAATTCACGTGAAAACCCCAGATCCGATTTGGTCACTGTTCATGCTAACGTGAAAACATTTGTTTTTGGGAATTCTAAGTTCATAGGAAGCTTAAAGAGGTCCATACGAAGCTCGGAGTGCTTTGTTGGAAGGAATTGGACGTCGGAATCGTGAGATTGAGACTTGGCCGGTTTTCCTCAAAATTTCACGGCGAGATTCCGTGGATTTTGGGACTTGAAAGAGGTATAAACTTGTTCTATTCTTTGGATGCTTCATTTTGGTATATAGATCGTGAAAAATGGTGAAAAATTGGAGAAGATAGGACGAAAATACGAAATCCCCAGTTTCCGGCGACGACGATGGTTGCCAGAGTTCTAAGGCTGAAGATGACGGAATATTCCAATGCTGTCAGTCATCTTTAACTATTACCGTTGGGTTTTAATGGAATATTCAGAGGAATATTCCTGACGGCGTTAACTGACGCCGTTAGTGTGCTCGTCACGTGGCCGCGCGTGGGGGCACGTAGGGCCGTGCCTTGGCCGGTGCGTGGGTGGTCAGAAATTTTTTCTAAAAATATGGGGATGTTCGTGAGGTTGTGTAGATCACGGTGGTATATTCATATACCCAATTTGAGCATTGTATGAGAAGTTATTAGCTAGAGTTGGTTATGTGCTCTTAAGTGACGTTATTTCAGTAATTTCTCATATAGGCGAGGCTTATCCGGAGGACGTGCGTAGCTAGGCTAGACGTGGGGGCTATGACCCTTCGACATATCAGTGAAGGGGCTTTTGTTTTCAGTACACACACACACACACACACACACACACACACACACACACTTGGCGTTTATCCCAGAAAACGTATTTAAAGGAAATGAGATTTAAATGCCATGTCATACTCGCGTCATATTGTAGCATATGCATTATCATAATTATGCATATTATTGCATGGTGCTGCGAAGGCCCAGGTAAGCTATAGGTGAGTATATTATGTTGGTAACGGTTATGAGATATGATGATGATGATGATGATGATGATGATGATGATGATATATATTAGAGCTCATAATCTGCACCCTGGTGTTAGTGCTCCCGCCCAGAGTTAGGGGCACAATCCTTAACGTGATGTTCACCTCCCGCACCACACGCTCATCTTGGATCCAGGTTAGGTGCACAGTCCTGTCATATAGACCACTTTTAGTGGGTTCGACTCGTAGGTGACCGCGATTAGCGCACAGTCTTCACGTGATCGTAGCTCTAGAGCGTATTATTTTACACCCAGTCCTGTCGGACAGACCACGTGAGGTGGTTCTGACTCGTGTGCAGATATGTATATACATGATGAGATATGTGATGAGATATGTGACGTATATACATGATGAATTATGTGATTGAGATGAGATTGAGATATGAGCTCAGATCTTGGTTCTTTGAAATATTTCCTTGGGATTGAAGTGTCGAGATGTAAGTCCGGGATATTTCTATCACAAAGGAAGTATGTTCTTGACTTGTTGGAAGAAATCGATGTGATGGCGTACAAGCCCATGTCTACTCCGTTGGCCGAAGGAATGAAGTTGGGTTTCGATCAGAACCAAGTACCGGTTGATAAAGGGAGGTATCAAAGGTTAGTAGGAAGATTAATGTACTTGCCTCACACTAGGCCGGATCTTGCTCATGCCTTAAGTGTTATTAGTCAATATATGCACAATCCAGGAGAACAACACATAAGTGCAGTTATGAGAACATTAAGTTACTTGAAAGGGAGCCTTGGTAAAGGAATTTTGTTTCAGAAAAATGGGCATTTCAAAATTGAGTGCTATACGGATGCTGATTGGGCAGGATTAACGGATGATAGGCGCTCGACATCTGGGTATTTCACCTTCGTTGGGGGCAATCTAGTAACGTGGAGAAGCAAGAAGCAGAATGTTGTATCAAGGTCAAGCGCAGAAGCCGAATTTCGAGGCATGGCACTCGGTATTTGTGAACTGTTGTGGTTTAGGTTTCTGTTACAAGATTTGGAGGTCAAACATGGTCAGCCGATGAAGTTATTTTGTGACAATAAAGTTGTTCGTGATATTGCTCATAATCCCGTGCAACATGATAGGACCAAGCATGTAGAGGTTGATCGGTTCTTTATTATAGAGAAGTTAGATAGTAAAGTAATTAAGGTTCCTCCTATAGGAACGGACGACCAAGTAGCAGATATTCTCACGAAGGCAGTTTTTAGTGACAAGTTCTCTAGATTTCTAGACAAGTTGGGCATGTGCAACATCTATGCACCAACTTGAGGGGGAGTGTTGACTTGTATTAGGATTCCCATAATTGTGGGATTCTTACCATATTAGGTTTCCTAGTTTAGGATGTAATTATTCTTCCCTTATTCTTTCCCATATTTGTATAAGGTTGTATATATACCTTTGTTTGAGGTGAAATACAATTATCATTGAGGAACTCCAAGCAGCGGCAAGGGGCAAGCCAACGTCATCATGAAGGAGAGTTGTGACCAAAAGGCACTTCATAGCACAAAAACGCTGCAATCTTTTGCATAACCCCACACGGTAAAAGTGACGTACTGCAACAAGCTCCAAGTAGCAATTGCAGGGTACAATAGCGGCAAGAGGCATGACTACGTCACCCCCCCCCCCACCCCCTGAGGAAAGTCGTGACTAAAAGGCACTACCCCACACGGTAAAAGTGACGCACGACAACAAGCTCCAAGAAGTGGCAAGAGGCACGACTACGTCACCCCCCCCCCCCCCCCAAGGAAAGTCGTGACCAAAAGGCACTACACTACACGATAAAAGTGACGTATGGCAACAAGCTCCAAGTAGCAGCTATTGGGCACAGCAGCAGCAGCAAACCCACGGCAAAAGCTTCAAGGTAGTCCACGGCAAGCAATTGTGTGTGTGAAAAAAAATACACACCCAATAGTCCTATATATAGGGGTCAATTGCTTCCTAATGCTATAAGGGAAATGCATACCCAAATAGCAAAAGGAAAAAAAAGAAAAAAAACAAGGCAGTACATTCCCACCAAAAGAAGGAAGCAAATTCCAAGAAAAAATGGCAAGTTTCAGCCAATCTGCGCAGGCAGGACTTTTTTGGTGATAATTTAACTTTCCAAAAGCGTTTTGATGCAAGGCCAATTGGAGAAGGAAGCTAAGTGGCTGAGGATCATTGTATCCAAATTTCATAATTTTACCTAAAGCCAAACGTTCCAGTTTTCAAAATCATTCTTATAGAAGTTGCTTTCCCGTCAGGATTGCGCAGTTGTAGGAAATTGCAAAGTTGAAGGCTTTCCCGATTTTTCCTAGTGGAATACGATAGATACCTGAAAAGATAAGAGATAAAGCTACGTTTCCCATATTTTTTCAGAATTTTCCAGAAGAGAAATCGGCCTCAAACTGGATGTGCAAATCAGATGACATGTTTCCCAAAACAAAAAAAAGGAAAGGAGGATACCTCCTTGCCATGGGGAATCAAAAGGGGAACAAAAATACTTCCTCCTTTTCGTAGAAAACCAAAACAAGGAAGGAAAAAAAAACTCCTTCCTTGCCGTGGAATCAAAAGAAGAAAGGAAAAAAAAATCCCTCCTTCATGCCATGGGAAATCAAAACAAGAAACAAAAAAAAATTTCCCCCTTGCTGTGGGAAAAGAGAAAAAAAAAAGGAAAGTAAAAATGCACATCCTACTCACCTAAGGACAAACATTAAATATTTCCAAAACCTTGAAGGAAATCACCAAAGCTTTCCAACACTTTGAAGGAAGTCACCCTCGTTACCAAAATTGAAGAGGATTCCTATGAAGGAAAAACATTTTTTCCTACAACCACAAGAAAAAATTTAAAATGCGCCAAATGTATTTTGTCAAAGATTATGGGAAATCAAATATGCACAATAAGTATGTGCCGATTTATCCATTTTCGAGATTTCTTTCAAGATCAAGCCTCTACGGCCCTTGACGAATTCATCATCTCAATTCAAGATCAAGCCTCTACGGCCCTTGAAGAAATGTTTCGTCTAAGAAATACACCTCAATGGCCCTTGACGAAATTCATCATCTCAATTCAAGAAATACGCCTCAACGGCCCTTGAAGAAATGTTTTGTTCAAGATCAAGCCTCTACGGCCTTTGACGAAGCAAGCTAATTCAAGATCAAGTCTCAACGACCCTTGAGTTAGAACATTCACATTCCAGGACTTCAAAATACGTTTCCTACATGTGACAAGCACATGCCTACAACACGCCTTGAAGTGGGGGTATTTGTAGACATGTAAATTTCGTTGCATAGAAATGATGCATCGCGAAGCTCCACGTGGCATATGACTCATCACAAATGGACAAGTCATCAATGACATATGGCACAAGACAAACAAAGGAAGTATAAAACTTCCCCAAAATTCGGTAGTAAGGGAGAATGCTCCTTAAATTCAGCTAAGGAGTCCAAATTGATCCTAAAACTGGAAAGAAAGCTAAAGCATAAAACAAGTAAGAATTGAAGATTGCTTACAAAATAGGCAACAAGGTTCTTAACTTTGGCTAAAGCAAGGAAAGTGTCTGAAATTAATACACAAAACATGCCTAAATTCTCTCATGGACAAATTAGGACACAAATCAAAGCCAAATCCTCCCAAAGGCAAGCCTTGAGAAGCCTATAAATACAAGGTCCTCCCACAAGCATAAGGGTTGAAAAAATCTCTACACAGAAGAACCTCTGCCAAACCTTTGAAGACTAATACGCTGCCAAAGCTCTTTTCGAAGAACATTCAACAAAAGCCGAAGCACTCCCTTGAAGAATGAACAAGCGCTCGTGCTGATTCCTTCAAGACTTTGTTGCAAGCTTATAAACTTGTAGCAACGTTCGTTTCAAGATCAAGTCACCAAGACCCTTGAAGCAACGAAATCCCGCATCAAACACTACTCTTTGCCGCACCCTTGAGGTGAAGATCATCCACGCGTTGTTTTCAAGGTCAAAACTTGACGCAATTGTTCAACCGTTCGTCCGAGATCAAGTCATCGCGACCCTTGGATCAACAATCACGCATTTACATAAAATTTGAAGACTGAATCAGAGGAAAAGTTGTAAACAGAGATTGTAACCTACAAATTCAAATTAATACAAAGCTACTTTGTACGCGTGTTCGATACAGAATTTTCATGTTTACAACATTTTTAATCATTTTTAACACTTCCAAACGTGACCTTATAAGGAACATAAATACATGCTTGACTACTTTTGTGATGTCTTGTTTAAATAATGCAATGTAATTTATAAGTTTCTCTTACTTATAATATTGCGTTAGTATTATATAACGGTGGACTCGTTTATGTATGTTGAGCTCTTGTCCACATGCGAAAACATTAGCGTCCCACTCAACTACACCAGAGTTGCTGTGAGTGACCGCACCATTAACATTACGCATCTTGTTAGTCATATATTACGCTGGGACTTAAAACTCTCAAGAAAGTAAGACAAATTGTAATAGAACTTATCCCTACCAAATTATCAATACCAGATGACTAACAAGCTTATCTTATTTAGGAATATAGGGAATTTGATTTTGGTTGTATAAGTTAATGATAATTTTATCTTCTAATATAGATCAACTGACGTACTTCTCTTCAATTAAGATTAGTAAAAACAATGTTCCTCTCCAACTAAAGCTTAATACCACTTGGTAAAATTCTTTTTCATTGGATATTTTTAAAGCACAAAATGTTAATGGATTAAATCACAAAGTAAAAAAATACAAAAAATCCTAGCCGCTATCTTAAGAGAAACTTAAAGGAAAAATCCCTCAGTCGCCGATATGGCCGTTGGCTTGGGGTTGGCGGCAATCTCTCTTGGTCTTTTCTATTTATTTTCTTCCGTCTTTCTTTTTTTGTTGTGGTCACTCTTTTGCTTTGGCGAGAAGAGTTTTCGTGATTGTGATCGCTCTCTCGCTCTGCTGGAGAGAGCTTTTGTTATATCTATGGCTTACGGATCAAACTCAGATCTTTAAGCAGTGGCTATTATTCAGAGTTAAGGTTGTTTTTTTTTTTCTTTTGATTTGTATATTGTAAAGAACTATGAGGAGGCAACTTGATATTTGTTGGAGGCTAATCCTAGCAGTGCGTTCTTTGCCGACAATTGCAAGATCATCATATTTGGTGCGGCTTTTTTCTTGTGATGCTATTTCGGTGGTTCTATGGCTCGCACAAGATTGTTATATTTCTAATTGGTTAGATGTGGGTCTCCTGGTGGTTAGGGAATTGTGTTGTATTCATGATGATTTTTGCAATTGTGGATTCCTGTGACATTTTTTTGGCGTGTGAGACCTCTTGATTACGTTCGACATGTTTGTCCTATACACGTTCTTGATGGTTTGTTAATAAATTTTTATTGCCTTCAAAAAAAATTATAATGTTAAATATCTTGTGACATTAAACTTGTATAGCACGAGTGCACCGGTGAGGTGATGTTCGGTGTCAATATACAAGGATCGGAGGAGAAGAACTAATACATATCCTTGTATATTGTTAGTACTAAAGACGTTGTACTTGTGTGATACAAGTCACTGTCCGCAAAAAGGGCAGGAACTAGGCTGAGACTTAAATATTTATTTAAAGTTTTTTCTGTTTTTTTCTTTCTCTTTCTTCTCTCCTAACTTCTTGTTTTTCTACAGCAGCAACGAAGCTATAAAGTCGAAATGAATTCTAATTTTAATTTTTGCACTGCCAGCTTCTTCCTTAAGGTATTTTTCTCAACAGATTCTCTCGCGGCTTCTAAATTTGCTCCTCAAACTAATGGCGCTTATAAATTTTTATCTTTTAATGTTGTTTGCTGCAAATGAGAATCTTTTTCCGACCCTTTTGTTGTTTTTCGATGCCCTGCTTTCTGGATTCAAGTTCTATTGGCACCATTGTTTGAAATTTAGGATGCTTGCTAATCCTATTTAGTAATTATGTTGTGATCTGTTGGATTTTTAGTGTGAAAAGTGTTAATGTTGGCCACTTTTGGCCCAAGGAAGATCAAGAAGCCCAAGGCCCAATGAGTATAGTAGAGGATACTCCCAAGCGCTAAAGTTGACTGTCGACTAGCTTATCCCGACTAGATTATGTAAAGTACTTTTTGACCGCCCGAGGCACGTGGGTAGCCTAACAACTTTATAGTGCAAAGTTTTAGGAGCAAGTCTACTCAAACATCAATCAGGGCACGTGGCGAGTTGTGACAAAAAGGAGAGGCCTGGGATGGGATATAAAGGTGGTCCATGTGCTGCTTGGAGGGGGGTTGGATAAGCAAGGGCAAGCAAGCCGCTCGGCATGCATCTCTCTGAATATGTGTGCCAACTCGACTAAGCACCTGACACTTCACCGCTGAATACCCTGTCAATAGGTGAAAAGGTGTCGGTATGCTAGGTAACATAGGTGGAGCATTAATTGCCAGATTAGGGAAACCCAAGGCTTCGGGGTTCATTGATGCCTATATAATTCGTTGGGATCCTCTTGTAAGGGGGTCGGACAACTAAAAAGATAGAGAGTTCATATAACTAGCCGAGCGCTATTTGTAGTCTTGAAATCAATACAACCCGAGCACACTGTGGATGTAGCTTATTTTTAAGGGGTTAACCACTTAAATCTTTGAGTTCATTTAATTTTAGCCCATTGGTGATCGCGCTCTGTCTAGCATGATGACCGGCAGAAGAAAGAGATAGGGCCTTTTCTGGTAGGCCTGAGACGACCTTCCCAAGGAGAAGACGAGAAGAAAAGGCCAGGCTTGCCAGCTAGAACAGAAGATGAACGACAAACTTGCTGGTCTTGGAGTGATAAGTGACGTAGGAAACCTCCATCGTGCCCAAAACATCCTACTCTTAGAGAAGCGTGACGACCTTCTGGAACAGATTAACTAGACAAAGGAGATGATCGACAGAATGTTCCAAATTAGGGTTAATCCTCATTTTCCTCCTCCCCTAGGAGACGTTGGGAATGGGGTGGAGGATGCCAACAAAGTCAACAACAAAAAGCTTTGAGCAGAAGAGAGTGTTTAGGGAAAAATAGCATAAGCCGTTGAACATGCAGCAATGGGTTCGACTGAAACTCCACCCTATCGTTCTGACTTATGGAGCACCTTAAGGGAAGTCATGCGTGAGGAGATGAAAAATGTATGGGACCGACTGGGAGACATAGAGCATCCAAGCCCAAAAATCCTAACTACTTCAAGAAAGAAGTTCCCCTGCCATTCTCCAAGGAATTACTCGACAAGTCGACGAGTGTAGATACCCGAGCACTCAAAATGAAAGCTATCAAGGGCTTTCCGATCCATACAACTACTTGGATGGGTTCATTTACCTGTTGAGGGCCGAGAGAATAATAATGCCATTAAATGCAGGTTATTCCTGACCACCCTCAAGGGAGCAGCTAGGGATTGGTTCAAACAGACAGTTCTAGGGTTCTTAACTTCACTCTCAGAGCTAAGGAAAGTCTTCCTTGACATATATATGATCACTTCCTAGAGGCAATACACACTGGTTAACCTCACCTTAGTGATGCAAGGCCTGGACAAGACTTCTACTTTCATTTGACCCGAAAACCTCCCGAAACCTTTAAAGACTTGCTCTGTGAGGCAACCAGCTACTCTTGAGTCAAGCAGCTGAACAAAACAAGGATAGAAATCACCACCCGATAGCAAAGACAGATCGCCTAAGGGGATTTAGACTTTGTCCATGGGATCTACTATGTCATGGGATCTACTATGCCCGGGTGTCATCTCAGGCAATATCACATTTTTACTCAACCAGGCCATGGGCCGACCTGCGAAGATGGGAACGCCTTCCGGGTAACCTGTTGTGTTCAACGAGGCAGATGGGTTCAAAGTCTTACAACCTCATGATGACCCTTTGGTCATCTCGATTGAGATAGCCAACTGTGAAGTCACTTTGGCTATATGATGATACTTTACGAACATTTCACATGTTAAACTAAACTAGTTTAATATAAGGGCAAAGATTATTGTTTAAAGCTGTCTCATTATAAATGTTATACGCTTAAACAAGTACTCCCAGACATATGTAATTAAGAGAGTGTGATCTAAAGAAGTTAGATTCATGAGACCATTCTCTTTGGTACACATATCCTAAACGTTCCTGGTCATAGGTTGCCAATTAGGCATTAACGGTCCGTTGAGATCAGTACATATTATGTATTCTATTCGGAAGAGTGACTGGTCTCAAGTCATTCGTGTGAATGACATCAAGACAAGTATGTAGGTGCTCAATAGAGAATGAGTCAACTGAACATGATCAATAAGGAGTTCTCATACTCATGTCATATGAAAACTCATGGTTAGGATAATACAAAGTAGTCATTTGATTTGAGGCATCATAAAGACACTCCATCAGAGAGTCCACAACATAGTTGGGGTTAGGCTACTTAACTATGGGGGCAGGTGAATGCACAACAAGGGATCTCTAACCTTCAAACCGTTGATGGAGAATACTCTATGATATGATTAAGAATCTCTGGCGAGAGTATGAATGAGATTTAGGAAGTCATTCTCTAAATCATATTCAAGGTAATCATATAAGTAAGAGAATCACGTTAGATAGTAGACATGAATAAACTATCAAACCAAACAATGTGGTTAAGAGTATTGTATTAGAGAAAAACCGAATTCCATTTGTAATCCCAAACTGAATAGGTTCTCCAACCTCTTCTGATTAGCTTGGGTAGCCATGACATATTGCTAGGTGTCACTCATGGCTTGTGGAAGCCCTGAAGATGTACAATCACTAAAGGAGAATTGAAAGTAAGTTTCAATTCACAATCCACTTAGAAAGAGTTGTAATCGCCCACTGCCTTGCTAAAAGCAACCTAATGGATTGCACACTGTGGAAGGTAATGATTGAAGGATATACTGAAGATGAGTAAGGACATCTAAATAGTTTAATTTTATGTAGCAAGGATTAATTAATATGTTAATTAATCATACGAAAGGTTCGTATTGGGCTTTTAAGTTAGTTTCAGGTTTTAGGGCCCAAAAGGGTTTGGTCTACAAGATCCATTGAGTTTAAGTTTTGGTGGTGGACAAGAGGTAGTGGTGGTGGACTTATTACAAATTCTCCACTCACTTAGAAAGAGGTATAAAAAGCAACTTTATAGCCTTAACCTCTTTAACAGTTTTCTCTGAGGAAAGATGAGAGAAATTTTGCTCTCTCTTTCTCTCTAGGAGGCCAGCCATGTAGGAGAGGGATATTAGTATCTTCCTCCTCCTACATCACTCATCTTCTTCCTTTAATCCTTCCTTGTTGTCAGAACTTAGAGGCCTTCAACTTTGGAGGCTTTTGGAGAATCCTTTTGTTCCATTTAAATCCAAGAAGACATGGAGCTAAGAAGCAAAGTTCCTCCATCCATATCGATGAAGCCAAGGAGCATGGAGACAAAAGAAAGAAGGTCTCACATGGGTGAATATCCTTTGCTAAGAAAAGAGGTGCTTCAAAGGTATAAAAGTTTCTCAATTCACTTTGTTTTAGAGTTGAGTCTTGGTTCACCATAACTACTAGGCTTTGAATTTCATGGTTTAGGCTTTGTTTTAAAGTGCATAGAAACATGCTTCCGCCATCTAATATGCATGTATTATGTTGCTTAATGAACTTATCTTCCCAAAAATTTTCCTTCATGTGGTCTGTCCTCCTTTGCATTGAATTAATCCTTCCCTTTTATATGCGCATGTATCTTTCTACATTTCCTTAAGGAATGCCTTGCTTTCCATGCTCCTTCCTAGCTAAGTCTTCCTCTCTTTTTCCCTTGGTATAGCTATCACCTTCCTTTTTAGCGTAACATTTATGAACTTCATTGCTCATCTGAAGACTAAATTGTGCACTCTGTTTAGAATGCCTTTTTTCCTAGTCAATTTCCACAGGTGTTACTTTTGGCAACGCTCATCCTTATTTTCCTTCCTCATTTTTGTGTGTGATCTAGGAAGGGAAAGATCCCTTCTCTCCTCATTAGTGGACGCTTTGCACTAAACCTACATGTGATTCTAAAGTTTTGAATCCTAGTTTCTTCCTAAGTGGATTGGTTGGCTTGCAAAGGGAAAGGGAAACTTAGTTTGTTCTCTCCCAAACCTACCAACACCCGTGAACACAATAAAAAAAGGCAAAATAATAACGGGTTCGGGTCAACACAATAACTAATTGGGTCGTTATCGGGTCACCCATTAATAACGGGTCCTTAACGGGTTTACACGTTGGTAACCCATGGATAACACGTTTCGACCTATTAAGAAAACAATTATTTGATGATTTTAAAGTTAAACTACTAAAAAAACTTACTATAAAATATAATAGTCATAGTGTATATTGTATACTAAATATGTATTATTGTATTATTTGACACACCAGAACCCGGAATGTCCACCTATCCACCCAAATCGCGATGTGCCGGCCGATACCTAGAAGGTGACAAAGCCATAAAGTGTAATAATGAGGAAAATGTGAATAAATTAAAACTTAAAAGTGACTAATTTAGAGTGCGCATGTGAGCGGGATTTAACCCATATCACACAAGTGATGTCAGAGCATAGATAAATTACAGTAAAAGAAGAGTAAGGACTTTTATACTAAAAGGAGAAGTCTCCTACATAATAGCTTTTACCAGCAATCCTCGTCGTCACAAAACCTTTGCCACTAAAATCTTGGAGGGGTGAAAAATTGGGGTGAGTAGGCCTATAAAATAAAGATTTGTAAAACGTTTTCGAAAAGTGTAACCCTCATTGTAAAACAAGTATATAGTTTTCCAAAAATATTATAATACTAAAATGTAATAAGGTACCCTGTAGCACAAGTGAGTCAAAGGATGTAGGGTACTACATCAAGGTATCTCAACATCAAATCTCAAATCGTTTTCACAAGAAATCAATGCTTATTAATTTATGTAGGCACACAAGTCCATTGCCGAGCTATTCAGACAATGGAACAGGCTAGGTATAGGTTTCACATTCTGGTACTACATCACGTGAGCTGCACTAGTTGCATCATATACGAGTCCAAAACATCACACAAAAGGACATGCTGACACCTAACTCTAGATCCAAAATGATTGTAAATATGCATGTGAACTACACGTGAAGTTGGTCCTTGGCCCATTACAGAACAAATATCCAAGAGACACCGTGCAAACATGTAATAATAAGCAGATAAAAAGGAAGTATGTCATGCCACAAGTTTATGCTCACAAATAATATTATAAACATAAAGTGTACAAAAAGTCTATTTGTAAAGCTAACATGGCATGTCACATTATACTATATAAAAGCAGTTGTGGGGGGAAAATCACATATACATAAATATACGTAAAAATGAAAAGGCCCACTCATAGGTACATGTAGGTCGTAGTCGTCCAACTATCCTGCCGCGGTACACCTTTGGATGGTCCTCTCCTATATAGGAAACTACTACACTAATCATTAGACTAATAATAATTAATGCAATAAACTTAATTTCCCCTAGTTTGCACACAAATGGGATTTTCGTCGAAATTTTTTAAAGTAACACATCCATCAGACATCATTTCTTTTCCCACTTTTAATACTCTTCTTTCTCTCCCATTACCTCATGTCTCTCCCTCTACCTACTCGCTCAATCATCAATTTTCATCATCACATCCCCATCACTTTTCCTTCACACCTTTCTATCTCTCTCCCAGCTCTCTCCTCACTCCCTCCCTCTCGGTGAACATCATAACCTCTACCACTCCAAAGCTCCACCAACACCTCCCAAATTCTCCCAAAAATTTTCTAGGTCCCTCTGCACCTCCTTGGAGGTACCACACTCAGATGAAAACAAAGTTCCGTTTCGACGTTTGACGAACTCTGGTGAATTGAAATTTCTCCTACCACGGTAAGCTCAACATTTTCACCCTCAAGTTCTCCCTTGAGTCTGACTAGTCAGCAACACCACTCAACTAAGATCAAATGATTAGTTTAACAATAACGGAAGCAATGTATTTAAAGACTTGAATTATTGAAAAGATCCCAGTTAACTAGGATCTAGTTTAGTACAAATTGAAACACATATTATCTTAGTTGCAAAGACAGGTTATGGTCATCGCATCTCATACACAAATATTGAGATATGAAATCTAATAAACACAATAATCAACACAAGATGTTTTGGCCAGAAAAACCCACATCTGGACTAAAAAACTAGGGACTCTCCACTGAGTCCAATCCACTAGTGTAAACAAGGTTCATACAAAGACCACACAAACTCAATTCCTAGATCCCTATCTATGGAGCAGCTTTACCTTTGTCCAACCTTGCCTTACACAAGATGAACTCTCTCGGTCTTCATGAAGTGGTAGCTTCTCCTGAGCTCATCACCTTGTGGCACTGAGAACCAACACGATCAATGCAAATGATATGATGATGAAGGATTTAAAAACCAGTCAGTTTCTCCAATAAAAAATTTGAAGGAAAAATTGACTATAATCTAAAACTTGATCTAATTGAGAATTTAACTCAAAAAAACTAGATCAAGAACACAACACAAAACATGAGAACTAATGCAACCTAGATGCACAATGATCTTGGGGTTTTATTCCATAAGAATAGTTTTGTGGCTGTGCAACTCAAAGAGGAAGCACAAAGCTCAAACTCACTCTATGATAAATGTTTAATGTTCTAGCCAAAAAATAACAAAGAGGGCAGCTAGGGTTTTAACATGGGAGCTACCAGATTCTCTGTCCAAATAAGGACAAAAGACACTTGTCAATGCAAAGCTCAATCCGAGCAAATCTAAGGCTAAGATTTCAACCTAAACAAAGTTATCAGAAAACCCATGTGGGCGGACTTAAAAAGCATGTCCAGACAGCTGATGACAATTTATGACTAGACAAAAAGAAAATAGGTTTATGCATGGAATGTATATGAATGATTGTCTTCGACTAATGCCTTCGGACACAATATCCAGCAAGATGAACCCATACTAGAGTTGTAAAACACTACAAACAATCCAAGAGCATGTGTAGTAACATTCATAACTTTTGACAAGGAAATCCAAATAACTAAAACTAGACTTCACAGTCTTCCAGTGTAGTTTACTAGCATGCATGGAAGTTTTTGTGCGTATTGAAGTATGATTCCTGACCCACCATGTTTTTCGGCAAGTTTGTAGGATTCCTAAGCAAAACCTAGCCAAACTTCGTTGGCTTGGTTGAGTTGAAGGCTTAGGATGATTTCGCACAACCCCTTGACCACTTACTTGAACTTGCATGTTCGAGTCTCCCTCTGTCTAGAAAGTCCCAAATTTGGTAGTGGCTTTTAAGCTAATTTCCGATCATCTCTAGCAAATTTTTGGTCCCCAAAGAGGTGTAAAAACGTTCCTTTTGTCCTAAGTTTCATTTTGATACCTCTTGTGCAAAAAATGGTTGAGAAATGACTCTGTTAGGTTACTTTAGAAATTTCCAATGAAAATCTCGTTCTTGTGCAAACTAGAGGAAATTAATTTTATTGCATTAATTATTATTAGTCTTATGATCAGTGTAGTAATTTCTTGTATAAGAGAAGACCATCCAAGGGTGTCCCACGGGTAGGATAGTTAAACAATTATGACCTGCATGTACATGTGAGTGGGTCTTTTTGTTTTTACGTATATATACATATACATACATATATATATATATATGTATACGTGATTTTTTCCTAACAACTACTTTTATATACTATAATGTGACATGCCATGTTTAGCTTTACAAATAGACTTTTCGTACACTTTATGTTTATAATATTATTTATGAGCATAAACTTGTGGCATGACATCTTTGCGTTTTATATGTTCATTATTACATGTTTGCACAGTGTCCCTTAGTTATTAGTATTGTCCTTGGCCAAGGACCATCTTTACGTGTAGTTCACATCCACCATTTACATTCGCTTTGGATCCAGAGTTAGGTGACAACCTGTCCTTTTGTCTAACGTTTTGGACTCGTATGTGATACGACTGGTGCAGCTTACGTGATGTAGTACCAGAATGTAAAACATGCACCCGACGTGTTCCATTGTCTGAATAACTCTACAATGGACTTATGTGCCTACATAAATTAACGAGGATTGATTTCTTGTGATAACGATTTGAGATTTGATGTTGAGATACCTTGTTGTAGTACCTTACCTCCTTTGATATAGATATTTTAATACATGCTAGTCATTTATATTTTCGGGAAACTATATACTTGTTTTGCTACCAGGGGTTACACTTTTCTAAAAGGTTTTGCAAATCTTTATTTTATAGGACCGCTCACCCTTTTTTTTTTTTGCCCCTCCAAGATTTTAGTGGGAAAAGGTTTCATGACAACGAGGATTGTTGGTAAAAACTGTTATATAGGAGACTTCTTCGTTCAGTATAAAAGTCCTTACTCTTATTTTACTGCAATTTATCTATGCTCTGACATCACTTGTGTGATATGGGTTCAATCCTGCTCACATGCGCACTGTAAATTAGTCACTTTAGGTTTCAATTTATAGAAAACTTCATTCTAATCCTTAGCAAAGATGACTTTTAGATTAAAACCATGACTAAGATCAAAATATATTTTTAGTCCCTTGATACATTAATAACCTCATTTATTAATTACATTTGCATTTTTTAATTATTTCTCTTTTTTTTCCCTAATTTTAATGTATTAATTTTATTTCATTATAATTATAATTTTCATTTCATTTATCGTAATATATTTTGCTGTAAACATTTAGACAAACTAATTTTTGTTATACAATATATTTTGATGTACTTTCTCTTCTTCATTTAGGTACATTAAATTCATTATAATACATTTCGAGGCATACATTTCGGTACATACATTTCGATACAACATTTAGGTACATTAATTCAATATAATATATTTTGGTACATACATTTCGGTACTAACATTTCGGTGCATACATTTTGATACACACATTTCATTACAGTAATTTAATATAATACATTTCGGTGCATATATTTTAGTACATACATTTCGGTACTAACATTTAAATACATTAGTTCAATATAATACATTTCGGTACATATATTTAGGTACATTAATTGAGTCTTTCAAGTTTTGAAGAATGTTAAATAAAATTAATAAATTAAAAAAAAAAAAAAACTATTTTGGTCAAAAATTAAATTAAAATTTGTATATTAATAAATTTAAATATTTAATGGGAGACATTAAATAAAATGCACATTAATTATTTTGAATTAAGGACCCATCAAGGGACTATAATCAATATGTAATCTAGCACCAGGTTTATTTTAAATTTCAATCTTCTTGAAGGATTAAAGTTAAAAAAACCCCTTTAATTTATTCACATTTTCCACATCACTATACTTTATGGCTTCGTCACCTTCCAGTTGTCGGCCATCACATCATGATTCAGGTGTCCAAGTGGACATTTCGGGTTAGGATGTGTCATTATTTTTCTACATAAGTTAAAAAAATTTCAAATTTTATTTAGTTATTTATTTTTATTATGGGATTTTCTTACTATCACTACTGGAATAAATTTTACTTAACTTGTCCAAAATTCAAATCAACTAGTGTAATATTGGTATAGGTAAAAGGACTAACTTTCATATTTGGTGTCAACAACCTAACAAAGTCTTTTACTCCCTCTTATACAGTCATACTCATAACTGTTTTATCCTCTTAATAAAAGTGAGATTAAAACATTATTGATGTGGTCATATTTTCACATAATTTTATGTTATATTTTCTTTTGATTTTGCATATATGAAAGGGTTAAATACACTAAATTATGTTGTTTTTTATCGTTAGGCACTCAATACCAGAGTTATGAAAACAAGAAGTGGAAAATGAGTTTTTTGGATGTCCAGAGTAATCACAATGGAGCAAGAACCTAACTGACTACGCCAAGACATGTGCATAACAAAAAGTAGTGGAAACATAGCAGTTTTGGAGATCAAAATGGACATGAGAATGCTATTCAATTGATTGAAGGAGAGACATTATTATGTGTTTTTATTATTTCTGTTTATTTATTTTTATTTAATAAAGACTTAAAGTGAATTAGTTAGAATTGTAGTGGGGTTTTAATTAGATTTTTAAGAGGATTTATTTCCTTGCCGTGGGTTTAGCTTTTATATAAGGTGAATCATTCTCCTTGTGAAGGGAGTTGGCCACCAAAACAAAACCAAAAATCATCTATTCTACATAGGCGGTTGCAGCAAGAGGCAAGAGGGAAGAGTTCATTCTTTGTTTTTTTTTTCTTTGTTAGGGCTACGATGTAGCTTGATCACGTATACTTAATTTTCTTGTTGCATTGTTATATTCAAGTTTTTCTTCCTTATTGAGTATCTTTTTCTTTTCTTAATGTGCTTGATTTTTATTTAGATGCTTGATCACCATCTAGGTTTTAATTGAGTTGATTTGATGCAAGTTAGAGTAGATGTCATACTTAACTTGGGTTTAGCTTTTTACAATTGATACCATAAACACCTATTTGTAGATGCCTTACAATTAGGGTTTGTGTGATTTTCCAACGATTTCCATAGAGCTTAATGGGTTCTTACTTGTTTAAATTCATCTAGATGTCATAGAGGGTAAACATGTACGGATACTTTTAATGCAACCAAATGCCATTGCCATTGAATAATTTAGGAAAATCAATCATCAATATTGGAGAACTACTTGAGCATAACATATTAAGGGAATTAAGTATAATTGGTTACGGTGAATTCGGATGCCCAAGGTTTTCTTATGTTTTCATTTTATTATTTACATGCATATTATTTTCAAGCTTTATTTTGATTTCAGTTTAATGCAAAATCTTCTATCTTTTTTGTTAAAACTTCTCAATTGTAATTTGTTTCAATTCAGTTAGTATGACTTTTAGAATCAATTCGATCTTTGTGGGATGATATACGTGCTTCAATGCTATACTATCATCTGATTCGTATACTTGCGAGCACTAAAATTCGAGACTTAATGACGTTAATTTTGGTTATCTATTTTTCGCAACAAGTTTTTGGCGCCATTGCGGGGATCGAATTTGATTCTATGACTTACTTAATTGGTTTGTTATATTTTTAGTTGCTTTAGCTTTAATGTTTATTTTTAGTTTTTTTAATAATAAATTATTTTCCTAAGTCTCTTGTTTAGCTGACCCATTGTTTTGTATTTTTGTTGAAAAGTGGAGCCACTTAACCTTGTTGCCTATACAAAATTCAAGTTTGGGGGTGGATACATCTACATCTTCGGTTGCCGCTTCTCCTTTAAACCTGGGAACTTTCTTTGTCCAAGAGCTTTAATCATTTTTTTAACCTTTATTGTCTATTTTACTATTCCATCTTCAATTTTGTTTTCATTCTTTTTGTTTTAGTTCTGACAAAAAAAAAAAAAAATTATATACCATTGAAAAACTCAAAAATATTTTATTTTTCTTTGAGTCTTGTTTTTATTGACTACTTCCCAATTCAATAATTTGATTTATTTTCTCATAACTTTCAAGAAATTTAAGCTTGACATTAGTTATTTACATTATCTTTGTTGAATCATAATTGTTATGATCATGACTTGGAAAACATATACAAATTGCCTTGTTGATGTGAAACTAGAGCATTATTTAAAGCTTCATATGTGAATATGGTGATCCTATGTAACCCTTACGAGTTTTTGGGACTATATGATTGAACCACTATGCATCAATCTCTTTTATTCTTGTACGCATGATCTCATTTTGCATGTATCTCTAGAACTTGCTTTATACCTCTCGTTGCATTCACCAATTCTTATAAAAACTTGGAAATGACATTGGCGTTCTTTTTTTCTTTCTTTTGTTTAAGCTTTTCTAGCCAACCCTCATAATTATATTTCCTAATTAGACCCATTGAGCCTTTATGTGAGCCTTTTTTTTGTGAGAAAAAAAAAAAGAGAAATGTGATGTAAAAAAACAAACGTCTCAAGGTTTAACCAAATGAATAAAGTTCTATTGTGCTCAAGTTCTTAAGTGCTTTATGGGTTTAAAGTTTCCCTATCTCTCAAATACAAATGTAATGCTCTACAAGTTATTTAGACTTTGTGTTTTCCATACTCTTTTCTTGTGTAAGCAATTACCCCTCAGCCTCGTTATAAACCTGTGAAAGACATTTTGATCCAGTAAGTTACTTGATATTGATAGCGAGTTAGGTGGACAAGCAAGCATATGGCGGCATGTTTTGTGAGATCATTTGAGTGAGACACATTAACCTACAAATATGAGTGAATGAGTGTGTGCCTTGTGAGAAGCTCACTTGTTTGCATATGATGATTTTAAGAAGCTTGGAATTGCATTAACATGGCTATTACACACACTACACTCCAGGTTGGTTAGATTCAAATTTGGTTAGCGCTTGATATTGTCATTAACTATTGTTGTTTATTTCTTGAAAATTATCACACAGTTGGTGTTATCTTAAATATTAAAATTTGGGAAGTTAGCTATTAATTGTTTTTGTCGAGTCTTTGTGTTTTCTTTTGTTTTGCTCGAGGACAAGCAAAATCTAAGTTTGGGGGTATTTGATGTGGTCATATTTTCACATAATTTTATCTTATATTTCCTTTTGATTGTGTATATATGAATGGGTTCAACGCACTAAATTCTATTGTTTTTATCTTTAGGCATTCAATACCGGAGTTATAAAAAAAGAAGTGAAAAATATGCTTATTGGGTGTCTAGAGTAATTCCAATGGACCAAGAATCTAACCAACTGGGCCAAGACATGTGCATTACAATAAAAAGTCGAAACATAGCAGTTTAGGAGACCAAATGGACATCTGGTGGAATTTTTGAAGCTCGTGGGGCCCACACCTGACTAACCTCCCTCTCTTGCCACGTGTCACTCTGTCCCAACTCTCTTGGAACACTCTCGAGCTCTCTTCTCTCTCACCTCACTTCATCCCTCTCCAACTCTCCTTTGCCGCTCTCTCTCTCTCATACTCTTCTCTCTTCCTCTATTAAACGCAGCCCCACCACACAGTTGCCACTTTGGCATGACGACCATCATCACTGCCATGCTGTAGGACACTCTCTCTCTTTGTTTACAAAGACACTACACCACCAAAACTACCCACCATCCTCTCCGACGAGTTTGGCTTCGCAATCAACGTAATTGAGGTGAGCTTGAATTGAATCATACCTATTTTAGTTCTAGTGATTCTTCCTAATGGTCATGGTTGTTTTGGAGTTAAAAATTGAAGGCTTGAACCCTGCCTTTCATTTTCGAGTTTTCTGGCGAAAACCGCAGGTTTCAGGCCTTTTTCTAGCCATTTTTCGGCCACGGCGATACTTTATACCGGTATATTTCTCTTCCTCTCGGCTTAAGATTCAATTTGGTAGGAAGAATGTGAATAATGGTTGAGATTTGAAGCTAATCAGAGCCGTTGAAATTTCCTAGTCAAAAAGCCCATATCTGACTTTCTGCTTTGCTAGATTCGACGGGTTTTGCGACCCGCAAGGTTAACAGGTCAACCCAACCTGATACCCAACAATCCAGATTCGAAAAACCAAATCCGACCTAGATCCAAAATCTAGATCCGCGAACCGACCTGACCTATTTATAAAATCGGATATGGAATATTCCCTACATTGATTTTTTCGGGTTTTTGTCGGGACCTTTCTTAGGCTAATTTCGATGCCCAAGCCCGTTTTTGGCATCTATTTAGTGAAATTCCAAAGTTTTAACATAGTTGACCGCCTGGATGGCTCAGTTGACTTTTTGGTTGATCGTTGACTTTTCTGTTGACTTTTTACAAAATTTGCCCGGAACCCTTCTTAGGGTATTTTTATGCGTTGATTTCGAATCCGCTATCCGTTTTTTCCAAATTCAAACGTTTAAATTGAGTTTCACTAATGGGGCTCTATTATGCTTAGGTACAATCAGTATCAATGATCCGTATTTATTAGTTCAAACGGCTACGACTTCGCAAGTATCTGTGAGTGGGTCTTTTCTTTTATATAGTATGTGTGTGTGTGTATTTATTTAGTTTCCATATATACTTAATAATGCATTTTCTACGTGATGTCATAATTAAATTAACATTCATAAAAAGTGTCGTAATGATGAGAGTTATGAGATCATTATAAATCCTACAGGATGCTTTAGTTATATTTACAGACATGAATAGTATTATATTGACTAGAATTATCGATTTATCGGTGCATGATCATATTTACGTTATCTGCTCATCGTGTGCTACCATTGCATGATCATATTCATTTCACACCGTACGCTCACTTTGGATCTATTGTAGGTGCCAGTCATGTCCTAGATTGCTATATGGAATTAGGACTCGTATGTGATGCGCATAGCGCCAATCTTCACATGATTGTAGTACTAGAGCATAAAACATTATTACACCCAATCCTATTCATGTCAGAATATCTGTGCATGAACTCGTGTGTTAGCATATGTCGATGAGCACTCGATATGATATGTTCGTTTATGCGAGATATTGTGATTACCGAATGTTGTATGTTTTATATGCTAAAATATTATGAATTATTGCATTTCGATATATTACTGTTTACAGTAAGTATTTTCATACTATACGTAGTATGTTATATTTGGAAACTATACTTGTTTTACGGTGAGAGGTTATTACGTTTTCGAAAAGATTTTAGAAAGCTTTATTTTTTTGCCTACTCACCCTTATTTTTCGCCCCTCTAGGTTTTAGTGGCTAAGCTTTTGTGTTAATGAGGATTCTTGGCAAATGTTGGTTTAGGAGAACACCTGTGATGGTACAATTCTCATTCTACTTTTACTGTACTTTACTTATGCTCTGACATCACATGTTAAATGGGTTCAACTCCGCTCCCATGCGCACTCTTGCATTTAGTCACTTATAGGTTTAAATTTACTCACAGTTTTCCACATCACTATACTTTATGGCTTCGTCACTTTCCTCGTGTCGGCCAACATAGTTCGATTCGGAGTCCAGGTGAACATTCCGGATCGGGGTGTGTCAAGAATGCTATTGATGTGAAAATTAACTTGACGCACAAATTAAACCCTATTGATGACAATTGTAGCAATGATGAAAGTAGGGATCGTTCTAGACCAGGGATTAACTAGGGATGCTAATCAACACAAATAAGACTCAAAAACACTAAACTAGACTCTATAGACTCTAAACTAACTTAAAACACTCAAAACAACAAGAAACAATCAGAAAGACTCAATTCTAAACCTAACAAGTGGTTTTGACGAAAATAAAACTTAAAAGACTCAAAAGACTAAAACAGAACAGGTTTTGACTCTAAAAACAAGTTTAAATGAAAGGGTGATTGTTTTTGACGAAATTAAGACTTAAAACAGAAATTTTGCATAAAAACTTTAGAAAAACGAGTTTGGTGATTTAAAACGGGTGAAAGGCTAGTTAGATGGCCCTTCTCCACACATGAACATATGCATATAAATTGATTTCTAGTTATTCTTTCAACAAACCATGAATGACAATGCCCCAAATTAATTGTGTGGAACTAATTAATTCTCAGATTTCCCTAGACTCATTGAATTGGATGAAAAGCATACGACAACCCAAATCATTCTTTATTAAGCTCCCTAACTATGAAAAGCATGATAGAGACACAAAACAAAGATCATTAAGCTTTGTGAAAATCATAAGCATTGACAAGGCATTCGTGACTATGAAAAGCATGACACTCATGCCAGGAATTTACTTAACGCGATCGTGACTAGCAACCTCCACTACTTGTAAATATAAGTTTGTAACTATTAGGTGAAACTCCCTTATATTTTAGCATCAAATTCATGCATGCAAACTAAGTATGTTTGAGTCCGAAAGATTCATTTGTAGCTTTTGATAAACCAAAGTTACTTCGTCTTGCTCAATTTTATCCTCAAGACTTTTCGGATGAGGATCGTTTGGCACTTGAAGATCAACTTGAGATTTATATTCATTATGTGCGTTCCAATAGTGATTTCTCTCAATTGGAAGGGATTGGTGATCTTGCAAAAAAAAATGGTGGAGACAAGGATGCATCAAGTATTCAATTATGTATATTTGCCCATTACATTGTCTTTAGTTTTACCAGTTGCAACTGCTTCAGTGGAGAGAGCATTTTCTGTCATGAATATTATTAAGGGTCCACTTAGGAACATTGTCACATCCCGGCCCGAGGTGGATCACTTCCCGGGCCCTCCCGGGCCCGCTCCACCATCGTCAGAGCAATATCTCTTAGTACCGCATGAACTAAATATCCTTGGCAGCCTTTCAATAACAACCTCTTGCTCTCGTAGCAGAAATAACGGCATACCTCACTCCACCTTGCTCACCCAAAAGTAACCTCTGGTCATCCAGGTCGATGGAAAGGAACCCAACCCGTGCGCCCCCTTCTCGCTTAACTTCGGAGTTCTTACGAAACCCGAAGCCAGTGAGCTCCCACAAGGCCTCGTGCTAGGGTGGTAGAGCGGGTCCAGGAAGTGATCCGCCCCGGGCCGGGATGTGACAACAAAATGGGAGATCAATGGTTGAGTGATAGCTTGCTTGTTTATATTGAGAGAGATATTTTTGCTTGTATTGAAAATGAAGCTATAATGCTTCGTTTTCAAAATATGAAACCTCGTTGTGGACAATTATAGCTTGTAATATTGTTTCCGTTATGAATTATGAATGAAAGTACTATGATTTCATTTTCAATATGTTTTTCCATCCTAAATTTTTATTTGGACTTTTACACTAAAACCCCTTGTGGTAAGATTCCTGGCTCCGCCACTGCTTGTTCAACACGTCATGTGGTCTGAAATGAAAGCTGCCGAAACCTTTGAATCAATGTATATTGGGTATTGACATTTGACTTCACAAAATAAATTGTTGCCCAAATTTCCTAGTGTTCGTAGTTATACGTTTTCAGCACACAGAATGAACTAGCCTAAATTATTAGTTATGGGTAAGAACATATAAATACAGGAGGCATCATATCTCAACTTATAAATAGAAACGCCACTTATGTGTTGCACAATAACAAAGAAACAGAGAGATAACTATGGCATTGAGGATCACATCTATACTAGCATTCTGCTTCCTTCTCTTTGCCTTTTCAGCCAAGCCAAGGTCCGTTGCAGCCGATGCTGCTCCTTCCCCAGTGCTTGACATTGCCTGAAAGAAGCTCTGAACTGGAGTTGGTTATTACATCTTGCCTGTATTTCGTGGCCGAGGCGGCGGACTGACCCTTGCCAACACTAGCGTTAACGAAACTAGCTGCCCCTTTGATGTTGTTCAAGAACAACATGAAGTCTCCAAAGGCCTGCCACTAATATTTACTCCCGTGAATTCCAAGAAAGACGTGGTTCAGGTATCTACTGACCTAAACATCAAGTTCTTGGCATCTACAATCTGTGTTCAATAAACTGTGTGGAAATTGGACAACTTTGATGAACAAACGGGACAATGGTTTGTCACAAGCGGTGGGGTTGAAGTCAACCCGGGTCCTTGAACCACAAGCAATTGGTTTAAGATTGAGAAGTATGACGAGGACTACAAGCTCGTGTTTTGCCCAACAGTGTGCAATTTCTACAAAGTAATATGTAGAGATGTTGGCATTTTTATTCAGGATGGGAGTAGGCGTCTGGCACTCAGCGATGTACCATTCAAAGTCATGATCAAGAAAGCATGAACTGAAAAATAAGAATGTACTAATTAGTGTACAATGTATGATATTGATTATGCTCTACTTAATATAAATTTACTTCCACTTTCATGTTTGCTTTGCTACATGATTGTCTAATTACAGTATACATAATTTACTATACCGGGTTCAATTCGTCTTGTTTTGGATAATACTAATGTTGAGTTTGCTGCAGCGAAAACAGCAGCTTGCTGCTGGTGTAAATCACAGGAAGTAAAACACAAGGAAACAGAAATTATAAGTGAACAAAAGGACACCAGAATTTTGTGGAAAAAACCATCCGATGTGAAGGGAAAAACCATAGGACAAAGTCCAAAATACATTCACTATTTGAATGGGATTACATACACTAATCTCTCTAAACTTTAGAGGCTGACTAACTCAAGAGCACACACACTCTTGGATGAACTCACTATTTTTCTGTTACTCACACTCTGTAGAAGAGCTACATGCTAAAAACATATAAATATTCATAATCAACTCCCTTCTAGAAAACTATGGAAGGGGATAGACAAAGCAATCAATATTTGGCTACTTTACATTTACTCAGTTCTTGAAACTGGAAAGACCTTTCTTTGTCAAAGGATTTTGCTTCTTAGATAGCTGTGCATTAAAGATAGGCATTTAATTTCATGATGAGGGAATTCTAACAATCTCCCCCTTCCCGACCAGGGCCGGTCCAGAGATTTTGAGGCTCGGGGCGACACCAAAAAATGTGTCATCACTTCATATAAAAAAATTATTTGTTTTTACACGTAAGACATCAATAAAATTATATTTAGAAAAGCACTTCAAACTCAGTAATTTAAAAACACGGAAAAACTAATTTATTTTGTATCGTGATAAAAAAACCAAAAAACTTCAGGCTTACAAGTAGATAGATTATGTGTTTTGTCTTCCATCTGAACTTTTAAAGTTTTTTTGTATAAATCATGAGGTGTTTTTTCTTATTTACTAACCTCGTCAATATAAGACTAAAAAAAATAATGATATTTTCAAGTCTTTAAGGATATGTAAAAGTAATGAATGGGCACCAAATTAAACCTTTTAATGACATGTCATATGATTTGCAAATTTAGTCTACGCATTACCTTTTGTTGAAGATTAGACTTGAATTGGAACGAATGTTTAAATATAGCAACCCATATAGTTATTAGCTAGTAATTAAAAATAAATTAACAACCAAACAAAAAATCATAAAAATTGAAAAAATAAACATGCACATAGCATTTCGAACTTAGGAGTTGTCGTTAATTTTTAATACAGAAACCATTGCTTCTAATTAAACTTCTAATCATTTAGCCAAATTTTATAAATTTATACTATTATGAAAAGAAATTTGTAAAAATTGGAATTTAAATAAGCACACATGGTGTTTTGAACCCAAGACCTCTTTATTAATTTCAGACAACAAAATCACCGGTTCTAGTTAAATTTCTTTGTCATTAAACCAAATTTTATAAATTTATACTCTCATGAAAATGTATATAAATATGCGACACTAATAATTTTGGTGCCCCTAATTTTTTTGGGCCCCAGACGGTCACCCTGCCTGCACTAGGCCTAGGCCGGCCCTGTTCCCGACTCATGTCGAAGAAACGTAGACCTCCTGATGTTGTGCACTGCTCATGTTTTCCTTTAGGAAGAGCCTTCATCAACATATCCGACTTCTTGTTGTTGGTATGAACTTTGTCCAGCTGCAACAATTTTTTCTGAATCACATCTCGAATCCAATGATACTTGATATCAATGTGTTTAGACTTATAGTGAAAGCTAGGATTCTTACTGACATGGATGGCACTTTGATTATCGCAGTAGATGACAAACTTTTTTCTGGTGTAGACCAAATTCTTTGAAATATCTCTTCAACCACAACATTCTGTAATGGCCAATGTACTCTGCCTCTGTCGTAGACAAGGCCACACATTTTTGCAAATTAGATTGCCAAGACACCGTTCCCCCTGCAAAAGTAAATAAATAGCCTGAAGTTGATCTTTTTGTGTCTCTGTCTCCTGCTAAATCTGCATCCGTGAAGCCTTCGAGAATAGGATTATTATTTCAAAAACACAAACATAACTTTGAAGTACCTCTAAGGTACCTTAGAATCCATTTAACTGCTACCCAATGCTCATTCCCAGGATTTGCAAGAAACCTGCTCACCACTCCTACCGCATAGGCAAGGTCTGGCCTAGTGCAAACCATTGCGTACAGTAAACTTCCTACGGCTGAAGCATAGGGAATTTTCTTCATTTCTTCCATTTCTTCCTTTGTTGAAGGGCATTGGCTGTTGCTTAGCTTGAAGTCAACAGCAAATGGACAACTTACAGACTTGGCTTTGTCCATGTTAAACCTTTCAAGTACTTTCTCAATATATCTTTCTTCAGACAACCATAGTTTGTCCTCTTTCCTGTCTTGAGAGATTTGCATGCCAAGAATTTGTTTCGTAGGTCCCAAATCCTTCATATCAAAGGATTTCCTTAACTTCTTCTTCAACTTGTCAATCTTATCACCATCCGGATCAACAATTAACATATCGTCCACATATAGAAGCAATATAATGAAATCCTTACTGGAATATTTTTTAATGAACACACAATGATCAGAAGCTGTCTTCTTGAACCCATTATCAACCATGAAGGACTCAAATTTCTTGTACCATTGTCTCGGAGCTTGTTTAAGTCCATATAAACTCTTTTTTAGCTTGCAGACCATATGCTCCTTCCCTTTCATTTTAAAACCTTCCGGTTGCTCCATATAAATATCTTCATGCAAATCACCATGTAGAAAAGCTGTTTTGACATCTAATTGCTCAATCTCCAGATTCATGCTTGCTTCCAATCCCAGAACAACACGAATTGAAGTCATTTTCACAACCGGGGAGAATATCTCATCAAAATCAATGCATTTCTTTTGTGCATACCCCTTCACAACCAATCTCGCTTTGTACCTTGGTTTTGAGTTTACAGTTTCTTTTAGCTTGAAAACCCATTTGTTTGGAAAAACTTTCTTTCCCTTTGGTCTTTCCACCAAATCATACGTATGATTCTTATGCAAGGAATTCATCTCCTCTTGCATAGCTTTCAACCATTCTTCTTTGTGAACATCAGACTGCACTTCTTGGAAGCATTCGGGTTCGCCACTATCTATAAGTAGGACATATTCGTGCGGCGAATATTTCACGGATGGTACATGTTGTCTGCTGGACCTTCTTAAGTCCATATCTTGTTCAGGCGTGGGTTGTTCTTCTTGACTCTCTTCGGTATTAGAATCTACAGGTGCATTTTCTTGGCCATCATGATCATCATCTGTAATTTCTGGTTTAGCTCCCCTTTCAACATCGTGAGCTACAACAGGAGAAATTGGATTGAAATCAATCAGACTATCAAAATAAGGTTGATGACATTTTACATTCTTCTCAAAATCTTCAATTGTTTGGTCTTCAAAGAAAACCACGTCTCGATTTCGAACCACTTTCTTACTTACAGGATCCCACAATTTGTAGCCAAATTTTTCATCTCCATAACCCAAGAATACACATTGCTTGGCCTTGTCATCAAGCTTTGATCTCTCCTTCTTGGGTATATGCACAGATGCTCTACAACCGAATGTCTTCAAGTGTCCATATGAGATACCTTTCTTACTCCATACCTTTTCTAGAACATCTCCATTTAAGGGTGATGAAGGAGACAAATTAATCAAATAACATGATGTTCTCATCGCCTCCCCCAAAAAAGTTTTGGGCAATTTCGTATGAGACAACAAACATCTTATTTTTTCCATAATGGTGCGATTCATCCTTTCCATAACACCATTGTGTTGTGGAGTTCTCGGAACAGATTGCTCATGTCTAATGCCATGCGTTTTACAATACTCATCAAATGGCCCCAAGTACTCACCGCCATTGTCGGTGCCAATGCATTTCAGTTTCACTTCTGTCTCTCTTTCCACCATAGCATGAAAGCTTTTAAATGTTGATAGCACCTGGTCTTTTGTTTTTAAAGCATATGCCCAAACTGTTCTTGAATGATCATCTATGAAAGTGACAAAATAAGAAGCACCACCCAATGATTTAACTTTCAATGGCCCACACACATCCGAATAAACCATGTCTAAAATATTTGATTTTCTTTCATGATTTCTTTGAAAAGAAACTTTATGATGCTTGCCAATTAAACAATGAAAGCAGCTGTTTATGTGCGTACCTTTAATTTCAGGGAGGATTTCTTTCTTTGCAAGAATCTGCAAACCCTTCTCACTTATATGACCCAGCCGCTTTTGCCATACATCGATCAAACCATCCTTTTCCATTGCATTTAGCTCCCTCTTCCATAGTTGAGCATGGGTTCTGTATATAGTGCAACATTTTCTTCCTCTTGCAATTATGAGGGATCCATTTTTGAGCTTCCATCTCCCATTTGAAAACTTATTCTTGTATCCGACATCATCTAACTTTCCGACAGAAATGAAATTTAGGCGTAGGTCTGGCACATGTCTAACCTCCTTAAGCATGAGTTTGTTGCCACAATCAGTTTCTAGAATCACTTCACCAATCCCTGCAATTTTTTATGTATCCTTATTTCCCATCTTCACTAAGCCAAAATCACCAGCCTTATATGATGAAAAGAATGCCTTGTTCGAAGTAGCATGAAAGAAAGCTCCGGAGTCTACTGTCCAAGTGGTATCTTCATAAGACATATTCAAGCATGATTTTTCACACTCCAAGAGAACAATAATATTACCATCTGAGGATATAGCAGCAGTATCTTTGTCTTCTTGTTTTTCTTCATTTTTCTTCTCCTTCTTGAGTTTTCTGCATTCTCTTTTGTAGTGACCTTTTAGACCACAATAATGACATACAATGTCCTTTCTTGGCCTTCATTTGCTTCTTGACCTCCCATGAGACTATGGATAAGCACTTCTATTTTTATTCCTCCCCCTCTTTTCTACAACCAAAGCTTCTAAGTAGGAAGAATTTGTGGATTTTCTTCTCGTTTCTTCATTCAGCAAACTAGCAATGACTCGATTCATGGACAAGACTCCATCTGGAGCAGAGTTGATCACAGAAATGGCCAAGGTTTCCCAACTGTCTGGAAGAGAAATGAGAAGCAGGAGAGCTTGTAGTTCGTCATCCAACACCATATTCATTGAAGAGAGCTGATTGACAATGTTTTGCATCTTATTCAAGTGTTCGTTGACAGAGGTGCCATCTTTGAACTTTAAATTGACAAGTTTTTTCATCAAAAAAACTTTGTTGCCTGTTGTCTTTCTTTCGTATAAGCTTTCAAGCTCCTTCCACAACGAAAGTACGTCAGTCTCCTTTGAAACATGATGATACACACTATCATCAAGCCATTGCATGATAACTCCAATGGTTCTTCGGTTTTGTTTCTTCCATTCCTCACAGGAAGTATACACACAAGTAAACAGAAATTATAAGTGAACAAAAGGACACCAGAATTTTGTGGAAAAAACCCTCTGATGTGAAGGGAAAAACCACAGGACAAAGTCCAAAATACGTTCACTATTTGAATGGGATTATAGACACTAATCTATCCAAACTTTAGAGGCTGACTAACTCAAGAGCACGCACACACTCTTGGATGAACTCACTATTTTTCTGTTACTCACACCCTGTAGAAGAGCTACAGGCTAAAAACATATAAATATTCATAATCAACTCCCTTCTAGAAAACTATGGAAGGGGATAGACAAAGCAATCAATATTGAGCTGCTTTACATTTACTCAGTTCTTGAAACTGGAAAGACCTTTCTTTGTACCAGGATTTTGCTTCTTAGACAGCTGCACATTAAAGATGGGCATTTAATTTCATGAGGAGGGAATTCTAACAACTAATACTTGGGGTGGATGCTCTCGTTACTGTCAAACTCTTTCACGCTGAAACTAATCCATCCGATAATCGCAATCCACAATCTCTCTCTCTCTCTCTCTACGTTTTGAATTTTCTCCCAAAAACAAGCTAGAATGACTAGCGTTTTCTCGGACTGATAAATGTCAGAGGTTCAGAAGTTCACATGGCTGACGTTGAGACCTTCTCCTTCTAGGGAGCTTCTGAGCTTGATCATCAACACTTTCTATGAAGACAAGGAGATCTTCCTCTGAGAACTCATAAGCAATTCATCTGATGAGAGTCTCTATCTCTCTCTCTTTTGCATTTGCATGTCTTCATTTTGATTCGTTGTTTCTTGTGATGAACTTACATCTAATATTAATTTGATCCACTTTCTTCCGCAATTTTGTGTTAATTCCTGTGTTTTGTGTTAGAAACCTTAATTTCCGAGTAGAATCAATTAGACAAGTAATTAATAGTTATTCTGAAAGTGGCAAATGGCTTTACCCTGAAACCGTTAATTTTGGTGATTTTAATTGAATGGAAATTAGAAGTGGGTTTTTTTGGTGGAAAGATGTGTCTATTCTAAAGAAGAGTCGTAACGTTTGACTCTTCATAAATAGTCATATGTTTCCCAAAAAGGTATCTCAAATTCTATAAAGGGAAGCTCTCTATAATCATTAAACATAACTTCTATATTCAAATGGTGCACTATTGTTAGAGAGTTTTGTAGTGTCTCATTGAGTCCATATGGGAGAGTATTCAACAAAATCGTGGTTCATGGGAGCCTTGTGAGATGTCGTTGTATCCTAAGAGAAAAACGCCAATCAACCATGAGCATCATAGTGGGGTGTAAATTTATTTTAAAGACAGACTGTCCAACTTTATCTTGACCAATTTTCATCTTTTTCTAATCCATTATGTCATGTTCATTTAACATTGGTTACTCATGTGCATGCATTACTTTGATATATAATTGCATGAATTATTTCATGATTTTCTATATGATTTAAGGGTGATTTCGTGTAAAATCAATAAAAAGTAACAATATTAACAATATATCAACATTATTTATGTTAATCATAAATAAGTCCATCATGTATTGTGATACTTAAATGCATTAAAAATAAACAATAACTACAAAATTGTTGTAAACATTCCTAGTTTAAGTGTGATTGTGCAAATCCTAGATTAGATTTTATTAGGGTTTATTCTCTCCTACTGTATCTCATATTCCTTGGAGAACAAGGAATATACTTCTCTTATTATTATTATAAATAAAGGTGCAATGTAGGAGGGAAACAACACACAATTCCCCTACAATTCTACAAACACACATCTCTCTTCCCTCTCTCCCTCTGCCGCCGACCCTATTCCTTTGTCAGATAAAAATAGACCATAACACATTATTAACACGCTCCTACCGCTGCGCTTAGGAATCTGACATTGGAGAAAATTTTTCTGCATCAAACCAGTTCATCCATACCATCACGCAATCAGGTTCTTTCAAAACAACGGCTTTTAACTCGATATTTTGCAGCCCTGATAGCATGAGCATTCACCATGATGCATGACCCAACTTTACGTTTTACGTATTTTAGATTCTACATAAATTGTGTATGCCTTATAACCATAATTGTTCGATTATGTGAATTTGATATTTGTCATGAATCGAATCATACATATGTATATGCATTGAAAATATTATTTTGCATATGCATCAAATTACATTTGTGATTCATTAAAATATATATTGAATTGAATTATATATCAAAAATTGAATTGAAAAAAATATATAAAACAATTTTGGGAACCTAGGGTTCTTTCGAACCCGTGACCACCATCCTGCAGATGGGCTCTTTCACCCAAAATCGAGAGCATGCAGCCCTCTTTCTTCCCAGAAACTAGTGCCCACGATGGGCCACCCCCATGCTTTCCCGAACCGACAACCCATCCTAGAACTACGGCTCCAGGCCCAACACTGAAACCCGACGCCCAGAAGGCGTCGCCACCCATACAATCGTCAAACAAGATGGCCTGCAACCATGCCCAGCTACCCCCGACGACCTGCAATCGTCCCCGACGAGTTGTCGTCTGAAATTCGATTTTTTTTCTTTGAAATAACAATCGAAATTCTACGGTTTTGATATCACGTCGAGATTTCTCCAATCTCCGTTCCTAGTTGGTTCCCCGTGCTCCACCTTGCCATAAACCCCTGGAGGACAGTCGCCTGAAGCGACGCCAACGTCTACCCTGCCGCGCTCCGACACCCAGCGTCGCTGGGGTGTCTTGAACCCTCTTGACTCGAGCCCTATGGGGCTTCATATTTTGGCCTGCACCAGCGCCCTGTTGGGCTTGCTGCTGCTGTGTGTTGTCACGGCCCAGCCAGTGTGAGAAACAAAAAAAAAAAAAAAATTTAAGGCCTCCTATTTTTGGCCCAACTGTTTTTCCACGGCCAACGAAAAAAATAAAATAAAATATTCTTTGGGCTTGCCTGAAGTAGCCCTCGAAGAAAAAAAGAGATTTTTTTTTTTTGCTGCCTACAGCAGCCCAGCTTTTTCCCGTGGGCCTGCAGCCTCACTCGAGACTCTCCTTAGCCCAATTTTTGGGCCTATGTCTCACGGACCAATTTTTTTAGCCACCCGTGGCTTCATATTTTTTTTTTGGGTCCTGAATTTTATTCGCCTAATTATTTTAGGCCTAATAGGGTTTTATATTTTTTTCACCCACACTTTAATTTGGCCAAAAGTCTAAATAACTTAAAATTCAATTATAATTATACACCTAAAAGTTATATTTTTGCATATACTTGTTGCATATTTGCTTACATATATATTTGTGTTTGCCTGCAGGAATATATGAACCTGAAGTTCATAATTATTTTTGAAACTTGAAGTTTTTTATAAACATGCCTTGTTTGAAAACCTGAAGTTTTCACTTAAACATATCACCCATGAAAACCCAAAGTTTTTCATCCAAAATTAAACCATTACATGTCTATTAGAACCTGTATGTTCTACTCCTACGTGAATGGATTGATTCTTTCTCCATTACACTAACCACATCTTGTCCATCTATTCTGTGACAGGAACATGTCAAATTTGAACATACTTGACTTCACAGTTTTGGAGGTATCTGGAAGGAACTACCTCAAGTGGGTTCAAGATGTGAAGCTCCACCTCACTGCAAAGAACTTGCGTCCTGCCATTGAAGAAGCAACAAATGAACCTGTTGGCGAAGCTGAAAAAGCTACTGCTATGATCTTCATCCGAAGACATATCCATGACGCTCTGCAAACTGAGTATCTTGCTAAGGAGGATCCACGTGCATTATGGGTCGCTTTGGCTTATCGTTTTGGTCACCAAAAGGACATATTCTTACCTGAAGCAAGACATGACTGGCAGCACTTGCGCTTCCAAGACTTGAAGTCTATGAATGAATATAATTATGAAGTTTGTCGAATCTGATCACTTCTCAAGTTTTGCAATGAAACTTTGACCGAAGAAGATCTCTTGGAGAAGACCTATTCGACCTTCTCTGCTTCTAATATTGTCCTGCAGCAATAATATAGAGCTCAGAAGTTCACCAAGTTTTCGGATTTGATCTCTGTTTTACTTCTTGCTGAAAAGCAGAACCAGCTGTTGATGAAAAATCATCAAGCTCGACCAACTAGGGCTAGTGTTGTGCCTGAAGCAGATTATAGCAATAATCAGCACCCAAAATGCCAAAAGAGGCGTGGTAGGGGCGGCCAGAAGCCATCCTACCAAGGTCAACAGAGTCAAGGCCCATCCAAGGGAGGAAACAAAGCCCAGAAGCGCCCATACCTCGCTCCCAAGGCCCCGAACTTCAAGAATAAGGGCAAAGCACCTGAAACCATGGATACAGGTATGTGCTATCGCTGTTGTTCAAATGACCATTGGTCCCATGTTTGCCAAGCTCCCAAGAAGGTTGTAGATGAATATCATTCTCGTCGTAGGAAGTTTGAATCAAACTTCGTGCAAGTGGTCGAATCGGAGACTACAAAGATGGAGGTTTCTGATTTTCAGGAGGATACCACCCCTATGGAAGATTAGAATCTTAGACATAGACTTATTTTTTAGTTGAAATAAGACAATTGGAGCCAAATTCCACCTAGTGGCCGAACCCCCCCTTGTTTTTGGTTGATTTTTGAACAATTTTCCTTTATGTTTTGGATTATTAGTTGGTGATTTGTTTTGGATATTAAGTTTTAATCCTTGAATAAATGAAATTATTTTGAATTGATATTTGTTTTTATAAACTTTTATGCATGTGACCGATACAAATTAATTTTTCATTCGAAGTATGACTAGTGGGAAAGTTAGTTCTCTGGCAGATAGTGCAACCACACACACTGTTTTACGTGAACGCATCTATTTCACTAACTTCGTACCTAAGAATGCAGCTCTGACAACCTTCTCAGACCCATCTAACCTGATAGAAGGATACAGTAAGGCACGTATAATGTTGTCCAATGGTACAATTTTGACCATTGTTGAGGCACTCTATTCTCCACGTTCCGGAAGAACGTTGCTAAGTTTCAAGGACATTAGAGATAACAATTACCACGCTGAAACCTACGTAGAAAACAGAGTTGAATTTCTGTGGATAACTTCCTACGAATATGGCCAGAAGCATATTCTAGAGAAGATGGAGGGTATCCCTAGTGGTCTGTATACTACGACCATACGCCCCACAGAATGCCACTCTGTGGCCAGCCCTACTACAGGGACCGCGCACGAAATTACACTTTGGCATGATTGTTTGCGACATCCTGGATGAATAGTGATGCGCCGTATCCTCAAATCTTCACACGGGCATCCACTAACCCGAAGTTTAGGTTCGATCCATGGAATCGCATGTCAAACATATTCAATGAGAAAGCTTATTACTAAGCCTTCTTATGACAAGATTCGTTCGAATCCTTCCATTTTTCTACAACGGATTCAAGGGGACATTTGTGGATCGATTCACCCTCTCTGCGGACCATTTAGATATTTTATGGTTTTGGTTGACGCTTCCACACGTTGGTCACACGTGTGCTTGTTGTCCACAAGGAACACTACATTCTCCAAACTGTGGCTCAGGTTATCAAGCTCAGGGCTCACCACCCTGATTATCTGATCAAATCTATTCGATTGGATAATGCTGGGGAATTCACATCTAAAACTTTTGATGACTATTGCATGTCGGTTGGGGTTAAAGTTGAACATCATGTACCCCATGTTCACACCCAGAACGGCCCGGCATAGGCTTTCATTAAGCGCTTACAAATGATTGCTCGATTGTTGGTCATACGTACCAAGCTCCCGATCCCTGCTTGGGGCCATGCAATATTGCACGTAGCAAAGTTGGTCCGCCTGAGGCCTGTTGCAACATAACCATTTAGTACCCTTCAGTTGGTTACCGAATGCGAACGTGACATATCGCATCTGTGCATTTTTGGTTGTGCGGTATATGTGCCGATCTCGCCCCTCTTACTTACAAAAATGGGGCCTCAGCAAAGAATGGGAATCTATGTCGGATATGATTCTCCTTCGATTATTCATTATTTAGAACCTTTGACAGGCGATCTATTTACCGCTTGTTTCACGGATTGTCACTTCTGTGAGACAGTCTTCCCGTCGTTAGGGGGAGATAAGAACATTAACGTTCCTGAAGAACGACATGAATTATCGTGGAAGACTCCCACTTTGTCTCATTTAGATCCCCGCACCGCTCAGTCTGAAACTGAAGTGCAGCACATATTAGATCTTCAGAGCATGCCAGATGTTTTCACCGATCTAGCGCGCGTGACAAGATCACACATTCCAACTGCAAATACACCTGCAACGATAGATGTACCAAATGTATGACGGACTGCCATCCTGGAAGCCCGGGACTCCAATTCTGGTGATCCACGTACATTAGCTGCTAGCCAATCATCTGCCCCTACACAAAAGCGTGGCAAACCCCTTGGTTCAAAGGATTCACACCCCCAGAAAAGGAAAACCATGGCATAAGGTCCTGAAGAGCCTACCGTGAATCCGACTATCACTTACTCATTCTAGCCAACTCATAAGGAAATTCTAAATTACGGAAACGTCCTTGAAGAAACGAATCCTCCTCCCGAGAATCGTGAGATTTCAGTCTATTATGCTAGCTTAGATGATGTGTGGCGTAGAAATGAGATGATTGTTGACGATGCATTGGCATTTGTAGTAGCTACTGAGATCATGTTGAGCGATAACATTGAACCGCGTTCCATTGATGAATGTCAACATAGAGCTGATTGGTCAAACTAGAAACAAGCAATCCAAGTCGAACTCGATTCGCTTGCGAAACGTAAGGTGTTTGGACCTGTAGTTCCTACTTCTCCACATGTGAAGCCTGTTGGCTACAAGTGGGTTTTTGTTCAGAAGTGTAATGAGAAGAACGAAATTGTACAGTACAAAGCTCGTCTTGTTGCACAAGGCTTCTCACAATGCCCCGGGATTGACTATGACGAAACTTATTCACCCGTTATGGATGTGATTACTTTTCGCTACCTTATCAGTTTGGTAGTTTCTGAAAAACTGGATATGCAGTTGATGGACGTAGTAACCGCGTATCGCTATAGGGATCGTGATATGAAAATTTATATGAAAGTTCCCGAAGGACTTACATTGACTGGTTCAAATATTTCCAAACCCCAGAACATGCTCTCAATTCGGCTGAGGCGTTCACTCTACGGTTTGAAACAATCCGGAAAAATGTGGTTTAACCGTCTGAGTGAGTATTTGACTAGTCAAGGATATGTGAACAATGAACTATGCCCTTATGTGTTCATTAAGAAGTCACATTGCAGATTTGCGATTGTTGCAGTATATGTCAATGACATGAATCTCATTGGAACTCCTGAAGAGCTTCCGAGAACTGCTTCGCACCTGAAGTCCAAATTTGAGATGAAAGATCTATGTAAGACTCGATACTGTCTTGGTCTCGAGATAGAGCATTGTTCGAATAGAATCCTAGTACATTAATCAAACTATACCCAGAAAGTGTTGCGCCAATTTAATGAGGATAAAGCGAAGTCTTCAAGTACTCTTATGGTCGTTCGTATGCTAGATGCAAAACGAGATCCCTTCCGTCCGAAGGAGGATGATGAAAAGATTTTGGAGCCTGAAGTTCCTTATCTAAGTGCGATAGGCGCTTTATTGTACTTAGCTCAATGCACTAGACCCGTCATCTCCTTCGATGTTAATCTTTTGGCAAGATACAGTAATGCACCAACACGCAGCCACTAGACTAGCGTGAAAGACATATTCGGTTACCTTAAGGGTACTACGGATTTGGGTTTGTTCTATCCTTACGGATCATCGAGTGATGCCACAACCTATGCTCCTCAAGTTGATTCTCGCCTTGTTGGTTATGCCGACGTAGGATACTTATCTGATCCGCATAAGGCGCGTTCTCAAACGGGTTATGTCTTTACCATTGGAGGCATCACAATATCTTGGAGGTCAACTAAATAGACCTTAGTTGCCACTTCGTCTAACCATGCTGAAATTCTCGCCTTACATGAAGCAACTCGGGAATGCTTTTGGTTAAGAGCAGTAGTGGGCTATATTCGAAGCTCCTGCGATCTTCATCCCGCCATTAATGTCCCGAAGACGATCTTTGAGGACAACGCAGCTTGCATTGAACAGCTCAAGAAGGGTTACATCAAAGGAGACAACACCAAGCACATTGCGCCAAAGTTTTTCTTTTCACATCAACAACAAGAGCATCAGAAGATTGAAGTCATGCAAATCCGTTCACAAGACAATCTGACTGACCTCTTCACCAAATCACTACCGAAGGCGACGTTTTAGAAGCTTGTTCATGGAATTGGTATGCGTAAACTTTCTGAGTTGTAACTTTGCTATTTTTCTTTGGAATTATGTCAAACTCAGGGAGAGTATCCTGTAGATACTTGCTTGATCTTAATGCACTCTTTTTCCCTACAATTAGGAGCATTTTTCCCATTGGGTTTTTGCTACCTAACAAGGTTTTAACGAGGCACCCATCTTGGGCTGGTCATATCCCTGATGACGTCCTGTAGACGTTTCTTTTGACTTTGCATTTCTCATGCATTTTTCCTTAGACTATGGATTTTGTCCCTACTCGGGTTTTTGCCATAGCCTTAGGGTTTTTAGTGAGACTTACTACTTATGCAAGTTCGTACCTTATTGAGAATAAGCGTTGTTCCTTGGAATCAGCACTGACGAGTCGACTTCATCAACTTCTGCATGATGCTAAATCTACCTTGAGTATTTACACACTCAAGGGGGAGTGTTGTAAACATTCCTAGTTTAAGTGTGATTGTGTAAAGATTAGATTTGATTAGGGTTTATTCTCTCCTATTGTATCTCATATTCCTTGGAGAATAAGGAATATACTTCTCTTATTATTATTATTATAAATAAAGGTGCAATGTAGGAGGGAAACAACACACAATTCCCCTACAATTCTACAAACACACATCTCTTCCCTCTCTCCCTCTGCCGCCGACCCTATTCCTTTGTCAGATAAAAATAGACCACAACAAAAATATGCCATTATAGATGGCACCCACTTCAATTGACACTCTTTTTCTCATAGTTTTATATTTTGGAATAAGTCAATACGGATCAGACACTGTGTTGCAGTGTCCATTTACTGGTCTCGTTTTTTCCATCACTCACACGCCTCATGCATGTTCCTTTTTAAATTTGGATTCAGGCACTGCAATGCAGTACTCCATTCCCTGGTTCTGTTTTTTACTTTTGGATTCAAAAGCTGTGTTGCAGTGTCCTTTCCTCGTTTTGTTTTTGTTATCACTCACATGTCTCTTACGTTTAACACCTCAAGCGACTCCTGATTATTACATTTAGATTCAGACATTTGATAACACAATATTTATACATTTATATTGCCCATATTTCCTAAGTTTTATGCTATGTTCTCTTGTGAAATTGGTTGTTTGATGTGTCTAGTGCGTATTTTGTAGATAATGGACCGTAGAGAAGACTTTGGAGTCTTTTGGTGATTTTAAGGTTAAAAAGGATCAAAGCTGAGAAGAACTGAAGTCAAGAAGTATTCCAACAATCATCAGATGCTAATTTGTTCAATCCACAATTTAATGGCTGCTATTTTGGAATTGTACCTGGAGCTGGAAGGTGCTGCGCATAACTGTCAGTTTCGTTGGGACGTTACAAATTTATCAGGACGAACTGGGTGTTGTATCACATATGCATGGAAAGCTCTGGATGTCTAGTTTCGGCAGAATTTTACAGATCATGATTTGGATGTTTCTAGAAGAAGTTATACCTGTTTTAGTGCGAGAAGGTCAGCTCAGGAATTCTACGCGGAAGTGGAGTCCAGTTTGGATCAGGAAGCATGTTGGGATTCTTGTATGGGCTGGGATTCGATAATTGCGGCAAAGAAAAGCCTAACCTAAACCCAACTATATATTCCTTGGATGGTTGTAAAAAAAGGGGGAGCAACGTGGAAAGAAAAAAGAGGAGTCGCACTTCATCATACGGTTTTAGCGAATTGACCTAAGGAAGACGCCAACGCCAAGGGGTCCTCCAAGGGTTTTCTTTTACATATTTTCAGACTTTGTTTCATGATTATGTTTTGTTATAATTTGATGGTCGTGATGAACTAATTCCTTTATTAGGGATCCGATGTAGCTTTCATGATAATTGTATGCCTTAGTTAACTTTATTTTTTTATCAATTCAAGGTTTCTAGTTTCATTCATTTTGCTTAAATCATTCTTTATGTTCATGTTATTGATTAGCTACCTTTAATATGAATTTTTAGATGTATGAGACAAGGTTATAGTAGACGCCATATGCTTAGCCTTGAGATAGCTCTTTTGAATGAATGAACTGATGTTGATGCAGACGCCATGCTAAGACACTTTTTGGTTTTCTTTGTTCTTCTTGCATTTAATGGATTTTTGATTATTGACTTAGACTAGACGCCATGGTTAAGTTGATGATTAAGAATACTTGGTTACACCCGAACGCCTAACGGATAATCATAATAAAGAGAGAACGAACCCTAGAACCTGAATTGAATTGTTCTTACTAAGTTATCTAATGACATAGAATTGGATTGATATGGTGAAGTCAGATACCTAGTGTTTCAACCATTGTTTTCAGAAATTATTTACATAAATTCTCTTTAATTTACTGCACTTAAGATTACTTGATCAACTTCTCTTTGGTTAATTATTTGAATTTCGTAGTTTAGTTGTTTTCATTATTTTAATTCTAGTGGGAACTACAAAATTGGATTTAGTTAGGTGACTTTACAAATCCTTGTGGGTACAACACTCGTATTTGCTTGCTATACTATCATATTGATTCGTGCACTTGCAAGAAATATAATTTGTTCATCAACAGTGTAATGCAATGTCAGCTTCCTGGCTCTGTTTTTTTTTTTTTTTTTTTAACATTTGGATTCATACACTATAATGCAGTGTCTGTCGAGAGAGGGGGAGAGAGAGTCATAGAATATACATGTTCTAACTATCTCTCTAGATCAATCCCATGGGAATAGAAATCCAACGGCCAAAATCCCTTCCCCATTCTCTCTTCCCCCTCAACCACACTTTCTCCACTGCACCACCACACCTCACCGTTGTTAACAAACTACAAATTCAATTGTAGGTCATCTGTGCTAGTCTGATTTACATTTTTTTCTCTCTAACTGTTTTAGCTTTTTATTAGTCCTCTCTTTCTTCTTCTTCATCTTTGAGATTTCTCTCTCTATTGTAACTTTGCTTCTTTCTCTATAATTCTTCCATACTTACGAAAAATATTTCTGCAACCAAAACACACTGATTTGCACGCCCACTTTCCTTGTTGTTTCGTTAACATCGACTGAGATTCTAGGGTTGAAGGACCTGCACTTGAGGGGTGTGGTGGTGCTAGAGTTGATTTTGAGGAGGGTGATAGGGGCATATTTATGCACCTTAGTTAGCTTGTTCTTGTGCATTTATGTTGTTTTTCCTTAGTTAAAGTAGTCTTTTAAGCTAGTTTGATGTATTTTCAGGTTTTAAGGGCAAAGTATGCAAAAGGATGCATTTTGGAGCCTTTTGGAGCACATTTGAGCTTGGAATGGACATCATATGCTTGGAGCCAAGAGGATGGACGAATTTGGAGTCCAAATGGAGTTAGGAATATGTTTCAAGGTTGGAGAAATAAATTCAAGTCATTGAAGATAAGGAATCAGCTCAGAAGAAGGAGAATTATCCAAAACATTATCCAAACAACCTTATCTTATCTTATCTTATCCTATCTTAACTAACCTTATCCTATCCTAATCCTTTTCTAACTCAATTCCTGGTACAATGAGGGTTTATTTTCTGATTGGGGGACATTTAATTTAGGATTCTAGGAACCCTAAGTCCTTGCCGCACCTAGCCTTCTAGAATATCTGATTTCCTTGCCTTGCAAGGCTTTCTAGAAGCCTTATCCCTCCTTATCCAAACCTGTCGCACCTTAGGCCTTTTCCCATTAAAAATCTGATTGTTTTAAACTTATTTCTGGATGGATTTGGCTTTCTAGAAGTCCTAATCTGATTCATCTAGGGTTTTTGGTGCCTATATATATATTTCTACATCCTTTGCCGCAGGTACCACCCTCTATATACATCATTCATCCATCCACACAACCTTTCTCGCCAGAATTCCTTCCCCAACCTTAGCCGCACCTATCCTTCACCATTCTCCATAGTTTCTGACCTAATTCACTCCCTGCCGCACCATACATCCATCCTAACCAAAAATCCAACCTTCTACACCATTCATAACCCCAAAAAAACTCACCACCAATCCTTGTGCCGCAGCAAAGAATAGGAGAAAAAGCCCTGGACGTGCATGCCATTCAAGTTCGAATTGCTGGAAGTTTTAGGTGTTTCCTTTCCTTTGATTTCAATGTTTAAATTCAATACTCTTTGTTATGTGAGTATGAGGAACTAAACCCCTCTTAGCTAGGGGGAATTCGAAACCATGATTATACTTGCAATATGATTTGATTACATCCAGTTGTGATTCATAAATTGTGAATTCAATTTATTTATCTGTTCATATTATAACTTATTTGTGTGTGTTGATTAAGGTGGCCAACTTAATTTGCATGCATGAATTTGATGCTAGAATATAAGGGAGTTTCACCTAATCGTTATGAACTTATATTCACAAGTAGTGAAGGTTGCTAGTCACGATCGCGTTAAGTAAATTCTTGGCATAAGTATCATGCAATTCATAGTTACAAGTGCCTCGTCAATGCTTATGATTTTCATAGAACTTAATGATCTTTGCTTGTATCTCTATTATGCAATTCATGTAGGGAACTTGTGGGGAATGCTTTGGGTTGTCGAATGCAATCATCCAATTCAATAAAATTAGGAAAATCTGAGGGTTAATTAGTGCAATTCACGGTTAATCTGGGGCGTTGAGGATTCGTGGTTTATGGAAAGCAACTGGAAATCGTTTTGTATGCAAGTGTGTCATGTGTGGAGAAGAACCTCCTAGCTATCCCATCATCCTAGTTTTCACCCAATTTCGTGCAGATTTCATTAGTACTTTAAGTTTCTTGTTTTGTTTTCAAATTCGTCAAAACCCAATCCCCCCTTTACTTGTTGAGTCATATTAGTTAGAAACTGTTTTAGTTTGTGTTTTTGAGTGTTTTGAGTCAAGTTAAAACTTATTTTCGTCCAAAATTGTGTTTAGAGTCCAAAACTGCCCAGTTTGTGTTTTTAGGCAGTTTTGAGTGTTTTAAAGTTGTTTTGGTGTCCTAGAGTTTAGTCTTGCATTCTTTGAGTCTAGATTAGTGTTTTTAACTTTGTTTTTATGTTTTTGAGTCAGTTTAGAGGTTTTAGCAAGCCCTCCTAATCCCCAGTCCAGAACGATCCCTACTTGCATCTATACTACGATTGTCAACAAGAGGGTTTAATTTGTGTGCTTATATATTTCGCATCAGAGGGTAAGGTGAAGGCCTGCAATTAGGGGTTGTGGGTTGGGTGGGTTATGGCAGTGCAAGGGCTGATTTTAGGGTAGGGCTGAATTTAAACTGGAATTTGGGGGCCTGGTGGTTCGAGGTTAAGAGCTTCAAAATGAGGGAGAAAGATAAGAAATGAGGGAAGAAAGGAAGGAGAAGAGATTTTGGCCATTGGATTTGTTTCAATTGATGAGATCCATCGGTCCGGAGGTTCCCCACAAAGTTGATGCGAAGAGAATCTAAATCCCTATTTATAATAGATTAAAGCCCATATGACATTCGTAGAGAGAAAAAAAAGGATAGAAGAGAATTCTAACTAGTTATAATGACTTAAAGCCTATGTAGCATTCATCATTGACCTACGTCTAATTAATAAAAATATGCCATTGATGTATGCCTTAATATTTATTTATTTTTATTATAAGAATTTCTTATTATCATTGTTGGGATAAATTTTATTTGACATGTCCAAGAAATTCAACTAGTATAGTATTAGTATAGACAAAAAGACAGACTATCGATTTTAGAGTCAACAACCTAACAAAGTATTTTACTCTCTCTCATACAGTCATACTCATAAATGTTTTATCCACTTGAAAGTGAGATTAAAACATTGAAAGTGAGATTAAAACATTATAAAACACATAAAAAAGTAAAAATATCAAAGTAATTTAAAATACCGGTTAAAAAAATTATAATAATTAATTTACAAGTGCAAAAATATGTGAAAAAAATATGCAAACGCCCATGACGACATCTTCTACACTTTCAGGATGGGTACATCATCGTTTGAATTTTTAAAAGCTACAAACCCTCGTGAATAGACCTTTTAGGGGAGTTCAAAATAAATAAAAATTCATAATAATTAATATACAAGTGTGAAAAATGTTAAAGAATATATAAATGCTCGTGATTGCATCTTCCACGCGTAGAAGATGGTTACATCGTTATTTAGATTTTTAAAACCCTCCAAACCCTCATAAATAGTGTTTTTATTTGAATGCAAAATTAACAAAATTCATAATAATTATTATAGAAGTGTGAAAATTATACAAAATATATATATATATATACACACACAATCACTCGTAAGGACAACCTTTACAATTTTCGTGAAGCAGTCAACTCCGAAATCCGACACCATAATTTATTTGTTATATTTTCTTTCTTGAAATGTAATTTTTCGCCAAAACTGGGGTAAAAAATGTAAGAAATTCAACCGTAGGGGAATGCCCATTTACAATAGTTTATGTTCATGCGGAAAGTCAGCAGTGGCGTGCAAGTTGCGATGCCAAACAAAGATTGATTACGCAACAAGTTAGACCAACAAGATATGATAGACTAATAATATAGAAGATGGAGAAGTAGACACAAATAAAATGTGATTCATTCAAAGTTTGACTACGCCCACAAAAGGTTACAGTAGGTTTCTCATGTAGGGTATTAAGTTTCCATCCATGTCTTCTGGGTTCGAAACTTTTCTTTCTCTAAATTATTGTAATAGTTTCAAGAGATAGGATTCTCGCCGGATCGTCTTTGTGAGGATTCCAAGGATCCTTTAATTGTGTCCTTTCATTGTACATCGTGCGATAAAAAATTATTTTAAATTTTTTATTTAAAATTGAACACAAACAGTATTAACGAAAAATGACCGCACAATATACGATGAACGGAACGGTTAAAGGATCCCCGAGATCCTCACAAAGAGGATCCAACGAGGATTCTATCACACTCTCATTTTCTCAATAATAAATTTTTATTTTTTATAAATAATAGTGGTGCTCACAGCGTTGCATTGTTTGAATCTAAATGTAAAAAGAGGTGCGCGAAATGAGAAGTGTAAAAGGCGTATGAGAGATTGAAAAAAAAAAACCACGAAACGGACACTGCAACACAATGTCTAAATCAAAATGTAAAAAAATGAACATGAAACGAACAATTCATTACAGTGTCTGAATCGAAAATGTAAAAGTAATGTAAAAAGACATAACTAGGAAACGGACTCTGCATTGCACTGTATGAACCTAAATGCAAAAGTATGGAGTCATGCAAGGTACTATATAGCGTAGGAGCATGTGAGTGATGGAAAAAACAGAATGAGGAAATAGACCTTATAACACAGCGTCTGAATCTAAAGGACTAAATAGTCATCCTCTTGCAACCCATATTGCTTCAATGCTTTATTCATTGCATGGACCTCAAGAATGGATACAAAGTTATCATGAACGAGGATTTCTTGGTCAGGATGTCGAGAAGTCATAAGGGTTCCATCTGAGTCATGTTCAGGTTGGAGTGAGTGCTGCTGAATGGTAACAACTCTTTTGGTGTCACACTCTTGGGTGACTTGAGCTTATTGTCATAAGGTGGAGTTCTTGAGGATTCTTTGTTGATCGAAAGATTACAGATGTCTAGGTTTCGACATCTTCCACTAATCCATTGCAGTATTCTGGGTACTTTGCAAAGATGTATTGCTAAACATAGAGCATCTCACTTAGTGTGATTGGACCTGACTGTTTGGGTTAATATTTAACAGTGGGTTTTATAAGTGACAAGGCCCAAGGATGCCAAATTGAATGAAGACTTGCCCGAGGCCCAGTCGACAAACTGGGAATAAATTGGCGGTTCCTCAATTAAAACATAGGCCATGTGCCTATGATTGAAATGACAAATGACAGAGACCAACTCACTATCAGCCAAAAAGCATTTTATAGTGGCAATACAAGTAAATAGCTGATGACTCACTGCCCTTAGAAGCCCTCGGCCAAGAACAAAGCCAAGACAGTCGGGCCAAGTTGCCTATAAAAGGAGAAATAGGCACCAGAGACAAAGACACTTAACCAATCAAACAAAGGACATACAAACTCTGCTTTTAAGCCTGTTCGTACCCAGAAAAGCTTTAACTTCTCCAAATTCAGTCATTTTAAGCTATAGTTCCTTAGAAAAGCTACATTTTGTCTACTGTAAAAGCTCTGCTACCTTTCCTTAGTATTGTAGTATCGATTCCCTCATGTAGAACCTAATTATTTACCACCCTTTTCAACATACAAACCTCTGTGAACTCAAAGAGAAGTCGCTGGAAGAAGTTCAACCTTGTCCGACAAGGTGAAATCTTACCCGAGTCTCTTTGTATGTACTTGTATTTAGTATATCTGTCGCTTAATATGCTTTTCATCATGTATTCAAGTCTTTATCAACTGTTTTCTAACTAAGAAGTTCCATTTACATTCGAATATGGTTAAGTTAAGAAACCTGTTTTCATTAAAAACAAACTGTGTTCGAGGAGATGGTTAAAAGAGCCCTGAACTCCCTTCATTTTGAACATACAAGATTATGAACTAAAAGTCCTTGTTTACAAGGCAAGAAAAAGAACCTAATGCAGAGTTAACCCATCTGCGATAATCCTTTGATAACAAGAAGTTTAAGTAACTTGGGGCGCAACTAATCAACTTAAATCACATATATTCAACATCTGTTATACTGAGAGAACAGTGGCATGCCTAAATCCTTGTTAGTTTTGATTGTGAGCCTCAAGACCTACACCAAAGGCCCTACAAAGGCACATTTCAAACTAACTTTGAACTCTTCTTGTAGCGTACCAAGCAGCAAGAATTCAACCAACAACGACTACCAACTAATAGGAGCATATTTATACGACTTTGTTAGCTTGTTTTCTTGCATTTATGTTGTTAGTTCTTAGTTAATTTAGTATTTTAAGCTATTTTCGTGTGTTTGTAGGTCCAAAGGGTTAAAGAAGCAAGAAAGTGCATTTTAGTGCATTTTGGAGTAGTTTTGGGCTTAGAATGGATAGCACATGCTTGGAGCAAGGTGGATGGACGAAATTGAAGACCAAAAGAGGCTAGGAGTCAAGAGAAATCAAAATGGAAGCTTGGAAGACAAGGAAAGACACAATTCAACCCTTTTCCTACACTTGTGGCGCCTTGTCCCCCTTTTGTCCCATCCTTGTCTCCTCCTTGTGCAACATTTTCCCTTGCCATGTTTCCTTAGTCCTAAATCTTGTAAAACCTTTCCCTTATTTCCCTAGGACACAGCTAGACCTTTCCCTTTCCTTCTAGGATGGAGCCACACCTCCTAAGCTATTTCATCTTCTTTGCCGTGCAAGGAAGAGCCTTTCTTTCCTATTTTCTACACCAAATCACATTTCGTTTTTCTTCCCTTCCCTTGCCGCACCTACTTACCCTTGTCTGCTTAGGATTCTGATTATTTACTTTTTTTTGAAGGATTTGGACTTCAATTCTAATTCTAAAAATTTATGAGAGCCTTAACTTTCTTTCCCTTTAAATAAACCATTTTTTGCCGCAGCATAGGAAGTTCCCATTCACCATTCGAGAGATCTATTCGCATCCAAACACATCCCCAACCATTCTCTCATACAATTCACCACTCAAACCATCAACCATACCTTGTGCCGCAGCAAAGAGGAAGAATGAGAGCCCTTGGACATGCTTGCCATTCAAGTTGGATTGCTGGAGCGTTTTAGGTGTAATTCATTCTTTGTTTTCAATGTTTAAGTTTATTTATCTTTGTTTTGCTATGAACATGAGGAACTGAACCCCTCTTAGCTACAGGGAATTCGAAACCATGATTATACTTGCAATATGAAGTAATTACATCCAGTTGTGAATTCAATTTGCTTAACTGTTTACATTAAAACTATTTGTGTATGTGGGTTGAGAGTGCACACTTAATTTGCATGCATAAATCTGATGCTAGAGTATAAAGGAGTTTCACCTAATCGTTATGAACTTATATTCACAAGTAGTGAAGATCGCTGGTCATGATCATGTTAAGTAGATTCCTGGGAGGAGTATCATGCGCTTTCATAGTTACGAATGCCTTGTCAACGGTTATGATTTTCATAGAATGTAATGATCTTTGATTATATCTCTATTATGCGCTTTCATGTAGGGAACTCTTGAACTATAATTTGATTGCGATGCGCTATTTCCGTCCAATTCAATGACATAAAGGAAATCTAAAGGTTAATTTAAGCGTACCTAATTAACTTGGGGCGTTGAGATTCATGGCTTATTGAAAGAAACAACTGGAGATTGATTTGTATGCAAGTGTGTCATGTGTGGAGAAGAACCCTCTAGCTAGCCCATCATCCATCCAAAACACCAATTTTGTGCCTAAATCTGTCTAGTTCTTAAGTTTTTGCACTTTATTTTGTTAGTTTTCAAATTCGTCAAAACCAAACCCCCCCCCCCCCTTTACTTTAAAGTGGCAAATTAGTTAGAATCTACCCAACTTTGTGTTTTTAAGTGTTTTGAGTCAAAGTAAAACCAATTTTCGTCCAAAATCTCCCTTAGTGTCTGTTTTGATTCTATTTGGTTGTTTTAAGCTGTTTTGAGTCATTCTAGTTAGTTTTGAGTCTTTTCAGTTTGTTTTGAGTTCTTTGCATCTATTTAAGTGTTTTTAGCCTAGTTTTGTGTCTTTGAGTCAGTTTAGAGTAGATTAGCAATCCCTCCTAATCCTCGGCCTAGAACAATCCCTACTTACATTCTTTACTACAGTTGACAACAAGAGGGTTTAATTTGTGTGCTATTTTACATCACATCAAACTTTTGGCGCTGTTGCCAGGGATTAGCAACTTTGCTAATCCCCCGTTGTTTCTTTTTGTTTATTTTCATGTGTTTTTGTTTTAGTTACTGACTTAGTTTTGTTTTTCTTGTTTTGAGGTACTAGTTTATGACTCGAAGTTCTCAATCTGTTCGTGAGCACATCTTGGACTTTGACGACAATTTTGAGAGGACTTTGAGAAGAACGAGGAATCAGCAAGAGAACCAACCACCTGAACCTGAACCTGAGCTTGAAGAAGACGAAGTAGAATTGGAAGAGGAGGCCACAGATCAAGTGTTGGAGGAAGCACAAGCCATGGCAGCGGACAATCGAACAATCAAGGAGCTCTCTGCTTCGGGATTGGACAATGCCGCACCCCTATGCATCCAATACCCCACGGCTGCTCAAGGAAATACCGAAGAGTTCGAGTTGAGATCTAGTTTGTTGCACCACATCCCGAAATTCCATGGGCTGTCCATGGAGGATCCCAACAAACACTTGAAGGAATATGAAAATGTTTGCTCAAGCATGACCCCTGTCAATGTCGATGCAAACATATTGAAGATGAAGGCCTTTCCATTCTCACTAATGGACAAGGCTAAGGATTGGTTGTATGAATTGACACCTAAAACGGTTACCTCTTGGGAGAGCATGAAACAAGCATTCCTAGAGAAGTTTTTCCCAACCTCACGAGTCATTCTCTTGAGGAAGAGAATTAGTGGCATCCAACAAAACCAAGAAGAGTCATTTCCAGCCTATTACGAGTGTTTTAAGATGTTAGTTGCTTCATGTCCACAACACCAAATGAAGGAAGAGCTTCTCCTTAAATATTTCTATGAAGGACTTCTCCCCATTGAAAGACAAATGCTTGACGCTTCAGCGGGAGGAGCTTTGGTGGACAAAACCCTGACGGCTGCAAAGATCTTAATTGCAAATAGAGCATTGAATGCACAACAATATGCAGGCGTTGGAGGAAGAGACACCCCACGGTAACAATCACAAGTGAATGAGGTAAGTGCAATTTTTGAAATTCAATCTTAATTAGCTAACCTCGCTACTCTTGTGTCACAGGTTGTAGATGTATCCAAAATGCAAAGTGTAGCTGCTTGTGGCGTGTGCTCCATGCAAGAGCATTTCACAGATTAATGCCCTCAATTGATCAAGAATTGAGGGTGGGAATCTGCCAATGTCGTGGGTTTTGGGAACCAAAACCAACGAATGAGTGATCCTTTCTCGAATACATACATTCCAGGTTGGAGAGATCATCCAAATTTCAAGTTGAGGGAGCCCCAACAAACCCAAAAACAAAGTGCATTTAGGCAGCAACCTCCGGGATTTTACCAAAGGCCATACGCACCCACACAACCCCAAGCACAACCTACCCAAACCAAATCATGTTCGTCCATAAATAATGATCAAAATTTTCAATTATTAAATTCTATGGTGCAGGGAATGCAAAATTGAGACAAAAAGGTGGATGAATTGGAAAAGCAAGTACGGCAGATTGCGGAGTTTATGGGCCAATTCAGAGAGCAAGGCAAGTTGCCTAGTTCAACCGTTGTTAACCCAAAGGGAGGATTTGAATCTGCCAAGGCCATCAGTTTGCAAAGTGGAAAACAAGTTGGAACAGACCCACAACCCTCCAAATCACATCCAAAAGAGGATGAGAAGTTGTTGATTGAAGAGGAGGAACAAGCACAACCCACGGCAAGGGTAGAACCACATTTGCCGCAGCTACCTAAGCAACCTAGTCCATTCATCAAAGGTAAGGAGGTTCCAAATTCGATTATTTCTAATGTTATTCCTCCAAATGTACCCTTTCCTTGCAGATTTATGCAATCAAAGAAAGAGGAGGCTGAAAATGACATTCTGGAAACGTTTAGAAAAGTACAAGTCAATATACCACTTTTGGATGCAATTAAACAAGTTCCAAGGTATGCCAAGTTTTTAAAAGAACTTTGCACAACTAGGAAGAGAATTTCGAACAAGGAGGTTGTAAAGGTAAGTGAAAATGTCTCAGCCGTCTTGCAACGTAAACTACCCCCTAAATGCAAGGATCCCGGTAGTTTTACAATTCCTTGTGTTATTGGCAATAATCGTTTTGAATATGCCATGTTAGACTTAGGTGCATCCATTAATGTCATGCCTTATTCAATTTATGCATCTATGAACTTAGGAGAGTTGAAAAATGATGGTGTGATTATTCAATTGGCCGATCGTTCTAACGCCTATCCAAAAGGAGTTTTGGAAGATGTTTTAGTGCAGGTTAATCACTTAATCTTTCTGACGGACTTCTACGTGCTTGAAATGGAAGACTCGGACCATTCTCCTTCATTGCCATCCCTCCTTGGAAGGCCATTCATGAAAACTGCCCACACCAAGATTGATGTGTTTAAAGAGACCTTGACAATGGAATTTGATGGGGAAGTTATTGATTTCAATCTTTCTAAATCTATCAAGTATCCTAGTGATGATCATTCTTGTTTTTCTATTGATATAATTGATTCATTGGCCCAGGAACATCTTGAACAATTGAATAAAGATGCACTTGAAATGGTCATTACGAAGGGAATGGGCATCAAAAACGAAGGGACAGCACCCATGCTCACCCACGGAATGCATGAACACATCCTTGCGGTGCCCCCTAGTCAAGATGTGATTGAGATGGTGGCTGCCTTCGAATCATTACCACCACAATCTGGTATTCAAGTTCAGTTTCGACTAATAAGTTACTTCCTTCAGTTATGCAGCCACCTTCCCTTGAACTTAAACCATTGCCAAGCCATTTGAAGTATGTTTTCTTAGGAGAACAAGAGACTTTACTCGTCATAGTATCTTCCACACTCATGGCACAAGAGGAAGAGAAGTTGGTGAGGGTGCTAAAAGAGCACAAAACAGCAATTGGTTGGACATTGGCCGACATCAAGGGAATTAGCCTTACCACTTGCACACATCGTATACTTTTGGAGGAGGGGTCTAAAACATCTCAAGAGGTTCAACGCTAACTCAACCTTCCAATGATGGAAGTTGTGAAGAATGAGATAATCAAGCTACTTGATTGTGGAGTGATCTATCCCATCTCTGATAGCCGTTGGGTTTCATCGGTTCAATGTGTTCCAAAGAAATCTAGAATCACTATGGTTAAGAACGAAGAGAATGAACTTGTGCCTACCCGTATCCTAACCGGTTGGAGAGTTTGCATCGATTATAGGAAGCTCAACGCCACCACAAGGAATGATCACTTCCCTTTGCCATTCATTGATCAAATGCTTGAAAGGTTAGCTGGTCATGCCTTTTATTGCTTTCTTAATGGTTATTCAGGTTATAATCATATTGTCATAGCACCGGAGGACCAAGAAAATACCACTTTCATGTGCCCTTTTGGTACATTTGCTTATCATCGCATGCCATTTGGTTTATGCAATGCACCTGCCACATTTCAAAAATGCATGATAAGTACATTTTCAGATTATGTTGAGAAGATTATTGAGGTTTTTATGGATGATTTCAGCGTTTTTGGTGATTCATTCGATGGTTGTTTGAATAATCTCAGTTTGATCTTAAAACGATGCATTGAAACTAACCTTGTTTTAAATTGGGAAAAGTGTCATTTTATGGTAAAACAAGGCATAGTTTTTGGGCATATTGTTTCAGAAAATGGAATTGAGGTTGATAAATCGAAAATAGATCTTGTACGCTACTTACCCTCTCCTACTTCGGTTAGAGAGGTTCGTTCTTTTCTTGGACATGCAGGATTCTATAGGCGATTTATCAAGGATTTTTCAAAAATTGCACAGCCCTTATGTCGTCTCCTCCAAAAAGAAGTGGCTTTTGAGTTCAACAGGGAATGTGAGAAGGCTTTCAAACACCTCAAGGACATGCTCACTTCGGCCCCAATCATCATTCCACCAGATTGGAGCCTTCCTTTTGAGCTAATGTGTGATGCATCAGATTATGCAATTGGAGCTGTTTTAGGCCAAAGGAAGAACAAACAGCCACATGTCATCTATTATGCTTCCCAGACCTTGAATGACGCCCAATTGAATTACTCCACAACTGAAAAAGAACTTCTTGCTGTTGTATTTGTATTAGATAAGTTTCGTTCTTATTTAATTGGCACTAAAGTCATTGTTTACACTGATCATGCAGCTTTGAAGTATTTGCTCACAAAGAAGGAAGCCAAGCCAAGGCTAATTCGATGGATGCTTCTTCTCCAAGAGTTCGATATTGAAATTAGGGACAAGAAAGGGAGTGAAAACATGGTGGCTGACCACTTGAGCCGTTTGGTGCATGATGAGGAGTCAATCCCTATCCAAGATACGTTTCCTGATGAGCAATTACTGTCCATTAAGGTAAGTGAACCTTGGTATGCTGTTTTGGTGAATTATTTGGGGTCCAAACAAATTCCCAGCACCCTAAACAGGTTCCAACATGATAAATTGAAAAAGGATGCACGTTTTTATGTTTGGGATGATTTATACTTGTGGAAATATTGCTCGGATCAGATTCTACGTAGGTGTATGCATGAATCAGAGTTTAATTCAATTTTAACTTTCTGCCACACTTATGCATGTGGGGGACACTTTGGGACACAACGCACAGCCCTTAAGGTTTTAGAATGTGGATTTTATTGGCCAACTATATTTAGGGATGCTAGAACCTTTTGTATGTCTTGTGATCGTTGTCAAAAAATAGGTAGTATAGGTGCAAGGGATCAAATGCCGCAAACTGTTATACTTCCTGTCGAAATTTTTGATGTTTGGGGCATTGATTTTATAGGTCATTTTCCTTCTTCACATGGTTTCCTTTATATCTTACTTGCTGTGGATTATGTGTCGAAATGGGTGGAGGCAAAAGCCACTCGAACTAATGATTCTAGAGTGGTTGCAGATTTCATTAGAACTAACATATTTGCAAGGTTTGGAATGCTAAGAGTAATCATAAGTGATGGAGGTTCTCACTTTTGCAATCGAACCATTGAGGCGCTGTTCAAGAAGTACAATGTCACACATAAGGTTTCCACACCTTACCATCCTCAAACAAATAGCCAAGCCGAGGTTTCGAATAGTGAAATCAAGGAAATTTTAGAAAAGACCGTTGGGCCAACGAGAAAGGATTAGAGCTTGCGTTTGGATGATGCACTGTGGGCATATCGCACGGCCTACAAAACATCCCTTGGCATGTCCCCATTTTGGCTCATCTATGGCAAACCATGCCATCTTCCTGTAGAATTGGAGCACAAGGCGCATTGGGCTGTTAAAACATTCAACATGGACATTGATGCCACTGGAATTCATAGGAAGCTTCAATTGAATGAACTTGAAGAGATTAGGCACGAGGCTTATGAGAACGCTCGAATTTACAAGGAGAAGACAAAGGCTTACCATGACAAGATGATTCGTGGCAAATGATTCTCAATTGGGCAGAAAGTGTTACATTTTAATTCCCGCCTTCGTTTATTCCCTTGTAAGTTACCTTCCAAATGGGTTAGCCCTTTTGTTATTACTAATGTTTTTCCATATGGTGCAGTCCAAGTTCAAAGCTTGAAAACAGGACAAGAATTCAAGGTGAATGGGCACCGTTTGAAGCCATACTACGAGCATTTTAAGGAGCATGTTGTGGAGGAAATACCCCTCCATGCCGTGGGCTCCAATGAAGTTTAATTGGAGGTATTCGTCTGGCTGGAAGACATTAAAGACAGCGCTTCTTGGGAGGCAACCCATGTATTCAATGAAGGAAGTTCTAGGAATCACCCAAAAACCAGATTTGCGTTCCTAAACCCTTCTCTTTACTGCTTTCATTTTGTTTTCCTTAGTTTGTTGTTTGTTTGTTTGCTTTTGTGAGAGTTTATGCATGAAACATTGAGGACAATGTTTAGTTTAAGTGGGGGGGGGGGGTAAACAAAGTGTTTTTTATGCAAATTCGTGGGATTTTATCACCTATCACTTCTATGTTGTTACTCACTGTTTTTAAGTGTTTTTAGTGTGTTTTGAAGTGTTTTAATGTGTTTTGAAGTAAAAATTCGAAAATTTGATAAAAATTTGAAATTTTTTTTGAAAAATACCAAAAAGAGTCGTTTTTGAGTTTGTTTGTGTCTTAGGGTACCTTCCAACACAATGATGAGGATTTGGTTTTTAATTACATGACTATTAAAGAAAGTTACAAACATGGATGGAAGTTTGATATACTCTTGGTTTATGCTTAGATGTAGTTGTTGTTTACGAATTCAAATTTAATCACAAAAGGATAAAATCAGTTTTTGTAACATGCTTGAAGGAAGGAACTCAAATTAACGCTACAACCCTGAGAGACTTGAGCCTATACCTTCTTTGGAGAGTTACTTAATCTGTGATTTATTGTTTTCTAAAGTTGTTGCATGATCTCATTATTCTTTGCTTGGTTGCTACTTAGAAGGCGTTTCATAATTTAGTTCCAAATACTAGAACTTATGCACGTTCCATTCAAAGCATGACATTGATTTGCATAATACATGTTCAAGATGAAGTTGTTTAGTTACCACCACAGCCAAAAAGCCGAACCCCCTTTGTCATATGATTTGTAGGTTTAAATCCCTTTAAGCCTTGTTTAGCCTATGTTCTTTGTTAACCCCACATTAACCTTACCTAGCCTAGTATAGGACCATCCATACCCTTGTTCTTAAAGCATAGTGAAGCATGACTTAGAAGGAATTCCTTTTGATTGTCTTTATGCAAAAAAACAAGTGTGGGGGAAGGGATTTTTGTGTGTTTGTGTGCCAAGAAAAGACATAAGGCACAGGTTTGGTAAGAAAAAAAAAGAAAAAGAAAAAAATTCGCGGAATAAAAATAAAAAATAAATAAAAAAAAGTTGTGAAAATAATGAAAAAGAGTTGAAAAATAAGTGAGAATGAGCTCATAAGTGTTGGTTGTTGAAGAAAGGGTCCAAAAGATTGAATTTGACCCTAAGTGTTGTATGAATCTTCCCTTGTGTTTTAAAGTTGATTTTTGCATTCAAAAGTGAATTCTAAGTGTCAATTTCATTACATTGCTTACTTTGCTTTAAGAACGTTTGTTATCCTTAATCTTTCTTTGTTAGCCAATCACCTTAGCCCCGTTACAACCCTTAACTTCAATCTTGAGTGTTGTGTGTTTCAATATGTGGAGTTTGGAATTGGTATGAGCATATGGTATCCCTGGTTCTCGCATCTAAGTAGTGGCATTCCCTTCATGAGATCATATACATGTCATATTAATAATTCCAGAAAATGCTTTCTTTGTTATAAATATATGTGAGTTTTAGTCTACATGTTTACATCAATCTTCTCACATATACCTAGTGTAGGGTGTGTAGTCAGAAAATGTGTGTGAAAATTGAGTGCATATCGAGTAAGGAATTAAGTGAATTCTCTAAGGCATGTTACTACATTCAAAACGTTGTTTTAATTGATTGAATGTGAACTAGTAAATGATGACTGCTATTAAGTATGTGCTCAAGCGTAAGGATAGCTAAAATTTGTGTAAGTGATGATTTTTAATATGTCATGTTCATTGGAAATCCCTGAGGCAATTGTTGGAAGGCCTAGATTGTGTTTTGTTTCTTTTGTTTGTTTTGTTTTGCTTGAGGACTAGCAAAAGCTAAGTATGGGGGAATTTGATAGGAGCATATTTATGCGACTTTGTTAGCTTGTTTTCTTGCATTTATGTTGTTAGTTCTTAGTTAATTTAGTATTTTAAGCTATTTTCGTGTGTTTGTAGGTCCAAAGGGTTAAAGAAGCAAGAAAGTGCATTTTAGTGCATTTTGGAGTAGTTTTGGGCTTAGAATGGATAGCACATGCTTGGAGCAAGGTGGATGGACGAAATTGAAGACCAAAAGAGGCTAGGAGTCAAAGAGAAATCAGAATGGAAGCTTGGAAGACAAGGAAAGACACAATTCAACCCTTTCCTACACTTGTGGCGCCTTGTCCCCTCCTTGTCTCCTCCTTGTGCAACATTTTCCCTTGCCATGTTTCCTTAGTCCCAAATCTTGTAAAACCTTTCCCTTTCCTTCTAGGATGGAGCCTCACCTCCTAAGTTATTTCTTCTTCCTTGCCATGCAAGGGAGAGCCTTTTTTTCCTATTTTTTGCACCAAATCACATTCCTCTTTTCTTCCCTTCCCATGCCGCACCTACTTACCCTTTTATGCTTAGGATTCTGATTATTTACTTTTTCTTGAAGGATTTGGACTTCAATTCTGATTCTAAAAATTAATGAGGGCCTTAACTTTCTTTCCCTTTAAATAAACCCTTTTTCCCGCAGCATAGGAAGTTCCCATTCACCATTCGAGAGATCTATTCACATCCAAACACATCCCCAACCATTCTCTCAAACAATTCACCACTCAAACCATCAACCATACCTTGTGCGGCAGCAAAGAGGAAGAAGAAGAGCCCTTGGACGTGCTTGTCATTCAAGTTGGATTGCTGGAACGTTTTAGGTGTAATTCATTCTTTGTTTTCAATGTTTAAGTTTATTTATCTTTGTTTTGCTGTGAACATGAGGAACTAAACCCCTCTTAGCTACGGGGAATTCGAAACCATGATTATACTTGCAATATGAAGTGATTACATCCAGTTGTGAATTCAATTTACTTAACTGTTTGTATTAAAACTATTTGTGTATGTGGGTTGAGAGTGCACACTTAATTTGCATGCATAAATCTGATGCTAGAGTATAAGGGAGTTTCACCTAATCGTTATGAACTTATATTCATAAGTAGTGAAGGTCGCTGGTCAGGATCATGTTAAGTAGATTCCTGGCAGGAGTATCATGCGCTTTCATAGTTACGAATGTCTTGTCAACGCTTATGATTTTCATAGAACGTAATGATCTTTGATTGTATCTCTATTATGCGCTTTCATGTAGGGAACTCTTGAACAATAATTTGATTGCGATGCGCTATTTCCGTCCAATTCAATGACATAAGGGAAATCTGAAGGTTAATTTAAGTGTACCTAATTAACTTGGGGCGTTGAGATTCATGGCTTATTGAAAGAAACAACTGGAGATTGATTTGTATACAAGTGTGTCATGTGTGGAGAAGAACCCTCTAGCTAGCCCATCATCCATCCAAAACACCAATTTTGTGCCTAAATCTATCTAGTTCTTAAGTTTTTGCACTTTACTTTGTTAGTTTTCAAATTCGTCAAAGCCAAACCCCCCCCCCCCTTTACTTTAAAGTGTCAAATTAGTTAGAATCTGCCCAACTTTGTGTTTTTAAGTGTTTTGAGTCAAAGTAAAACCAATTTTCGTCCAAAATCTCCCTTAGTGTCTATTTTGATTCTATTTGGTTGTTTTAAGTTGTTTTGAGTCATTCTAGTTAGGTTTGAGTCTTTTCAGTTTGTTTTGAGTTCTTTGCGTCTATTTAAGTGTTTTTAGCCTAGTTTTGTGTCTTTGAGTCAGTTTAGAGTAGATTAGCAATCCCTCCTAATCCCCGGCCTAGAAGGATCCCTACTTACATTCTTTACTACAATTGACAACAAGAGGGTTTAATTTGTGTGCTGTTTTACATCGCATCACCAACTCCAAAGTGCAACCTCCTAGAGGAGCTGTGCAAGGGGAAATCTTTGCACACTGACCATCTCAGATCAACGCCTCTGAGTAAGGATATGGCTTCTGCTATCAAGTGAGCAGGAAACATGGTATTTGCCTTCTGGAATTCAAACAAGTATGGCGGAACTCAGTTAACACGTAAATTAGTAGTAATACCACATGATGATGTGAGTACCACACTTAAAAAAAGGAAAAAAATATGGGACAGAATTCACTAACCTTAACCGTCATGATGCTTGGTCTTCCATCTTTTCTTGGACTTCCATCTTGAGTTGGTGAGTTTGGTGAAGAACATGAAGCCAATTCTTGGAGTTCACCTTTATTGTATCCTAAAGAGCAGAGAATTGGAAAATTACAGCTCAAATTTTGCAACAATATTTTTTCTTATTTTAATTATCTCAACTATGGGGAGAACAAGTTGAACTTGAGTGCAGAGGGAGAGCATAATGCTCTAGCCAACTTCACACTGTAGGACAATGTTCGTGCTTCAATGCTATACTATCATCTGATTCGTATACTTGCGAGCATTAAAATTCGAGACTTAATGACGTTAATTTTGGTTATCTAATTTTTGCAACAGGTTTCTAGCACCGTTGCGGGGGATCGAATTTTTTCTCATATCTTTCAAGAAATTTAAGCTTGACATTAGTTCTTTACATGATCTTTGTTTAACCATAATTTTTATGATCATGACTTGGAAAACATATATGCACTTTGCCTTGTTGATGTGAAACTAGAGCATTATTATGTGAATATATTGACCCTATGTAACCCTTGTGAGTTTTTGAGCCTATATGATTGAACCACTATGCATTAATCTTATTTATTCTTATACGCATGATCTCATTTTGCATGTATCTCTAGAACTTGCTTTATAGCTCTTGTTGCATTCACCAATTCTTATAAAAACTTGGAAATGACATTGGCATTTTTTTTTTTCTTTCTTTCGTTTGAACCTTTCTAGCCAACCCTTATAATTATTTTCCCTAATTAGACCCATTCAGCCTTTATGTGAGCCTTTTTTTTTTTTTTTTGTTTCTTTTACCTAAATTTTCCCTACCTAGCCTTGTAAAGAATTTCCTACCCATCTAAAAAGCTTGTAGAGTAATTTTTTTATGAGGAGAGAATGCCAGTGTTGGAGCTTAAATATTATAATAGAAAAGATAAAAAATGATGGGCAGAAAAAAGAAGCTGATGAGAATAAAAAAAGTAGTGGGAAAAAAAGAGAAATGTGATGTAAAAAAAAAAAAAAAAAAAAGTCTCAAGGTTTAACCAAATGAATAAAGTTCTATGCTCAAGTTCTTAAGTGCTTAATGGGTTTAAAGTTTCTCTATCTCTCGCATACAATTGTAATGCTCTACAAGTTATACAGACTTTGTGTTTTCCATACTCTTTTCTTGTGTAAGCAATTAACCCTCAGCCTCGTTATAAATCTGTGAAAGACCTTTTGATCCAATAAGTTACTTGATATTGATAGCGAGTTAGGTGGACAAGCAAGCATATGGCAGCACGTTTCGTGAGATCATTTGAGTGAAACACATTTAACCTACAAATATGAGTGAATGAGTGTGTGCCTCGTGAGAAGCTCACTTGTTTGCATATGACGATTTTAAGAAGCTTGGAATTGCATTGACATGACTATTACACACTCTACACTCCAAGTTGGTTAGGTTCAAATTTGGTTAACGCTTTATATTGTCTTGAACTATTGTTGTTTATTTCTTGAAAATTATCACACAATTAGTGTTATCTTAAATAATAAAATTTGGGAAGTTAGCTATTAATTGTTTTTGTCGAGTCTTTGTGTTTTCTTTTGTTTTGCTTGAGGACAAGTAAAATCTAAGTTTGGGGGTATTTGATGTGGTCATATTTTCACATAATTTTATCTTATATTTCCTTTCAATTTTTTATACATGAATGGGTTAAACGCACTAAATTCTATTGTTTTTATCTTTAGGCATTCAATACCGGAGTTATGAAAAAAGAAGAAGTGGACAATGAGCTTTTTGGGTGTCTAGAGTAATTCCAATGGAGCAAGAATCTAACCAACTGGGCCAAGACATGTGCATTACAATAAGAAGTGGAAATGGAGTGGTTTAGGAGATCAAATGGACATGGGAATTGTTAGGAAATATGAAAAAAATGAACGAGTTTGTGAAACAATTTCCAATTATTCAGTTGGGTTCTTTCGTGCCCATTCAAACTGCAATTTTAAATCCTTGAAATATTTGAACCCAATCAAATTTGATACCAAACTCAAACTAATGAATCTTTGATTCTTCATATAAAGTTTAGGGTCGTTTATTTGATTGCGTCATTTTTTTTATTTCGAAGAAAGAGCTATGAGCTATGGGTTTTGGGTTGAGCTTAGATCTGTGAGCATAACATGTGCATGTCATGTTCATGTCGTGTACACACAGTGTATGAGCGAGTTTAATACAAAGAAAGCAAACGAGTATGCGAAACAATTTAATCCGATTCTTCTCTCTTCTTTCTTTCCACTATGTTTTCTATATTTTTCAAGCAAATTTATCTCTTCTCCAAAAGGCATCTAACATTTAATACGTTTTTTCATTTAATTGCAGCAAAAGCCAAACCCTATTTTAGTGCTTGTAAATTTGGATCGAGAGAGGGGGTAGAGGGAGGGAGAAGACAGAAGAAATGAAAACCCACATATAAATCAGAGAAATGATAAAAAACCAAAAATCAAAATTGAAGGATGTGGGTCTCCTTCAAGAAACACCAAACCAATCACTTCAACTCCAAAAATCCATCAATCAAAAAGCAAAGTTAAGCAAACCCAGTTCACAAAGCCGACAAATGAAAAGGTAAAAATCGATGAAGATGGGTGGGTTAGAGAGAGAGCTCTTGTGCATATTCGAAATGTAAAGAGAGATGCGAGAAAGAGAGAGAAAGAAAGAAAGAGAGAGCTTGGATGAAGAAGATGGGTGGGTTAAAGAGAGAGCTCTTGGAAGAAGAAGATTGGTGGGTTAGGGTTCTTCAAACTCGAATTGGGCAACAGAGATTTTCTCTCTCTCTCCCCCTCCTCTCTGTTTCTCTCTCTACAAAATGAGAAATGAGGGTTGGAATTTCTAGATAATCCATTTATATGGGAGGACAATTTGGTCATTTCAAGGTGTAAGAAAAATCTTATTTATGTCCGATTGTTGTGCATGGTGTGCGCATATTTAAAATGTCCTATTTTTGTCCCAAGATTAAGAAATTGTCTTATTTTTGAGTATTTCCCTTAAAATCTTGACTGAGACATTTTTAGCAAGTGATAAAAAAAAGAGGCATTTCCAAACAGAAACTCAATATCAATATGCAGTAAAAAGAAAATAATTTCTGAGCAAAGAAAAAAGAAAAAAAAACTGTAAACCTAAGCACCGACGTAGAAGGCATGTGAATAGAGTTTTTTCTTTTCAAATGAAAACTTGTAGGAAAATCAAAAACCAAATGAGGGAACATAGCAGAAAAATTGAGGGGGGAAATAGATTAAGAAAGTTAAATGAAAAAACATAGAGGACGGACGGTGCTGTCTAATGTACTTAATTTCTCTTGTATAATAAGAGAATTGTTTTTTTTTTTTTTTGAGAGAAACGGTAGTAATTTTATTCAAGTAATCAAGATGGCATAAAATCTTGGAGGAGAACATTTTGGAGAAGATTTGGAGGCTCCTCAAACCAACAACTAAAAAAATTGAAAATTGAGGCCAACTTGGCCATTCTATGTGTTACTAAATTGGCGAAACGACATACATGACAAACTCATGAGGAAGAAAATCCTCGTAGGCAAGTTTTAATGTCGTCAATTAGCAAATTTGTGGCAGATGAACCACTATGCAAACTCCCAACAACTTGAACCACCTGAAGTGCATCAAACTCCAAAATAACTTGTTGCCTCTCTGAGTAGCCAAGCCAAGGCCCTCTCGAGCAGAAAGAATCTCAATAGTATTAGGGTTGGGCACGTGTGGGATTTTACAAGTGAAACCTCCAGCATCACTACCAGCTTCGTCGTGAAACACCACACCAATGCCCCTCGAATTTGAAGTAGCACAAAAGGCACCATCAACGTTAACCTTCATCCAACCCCGAGGAGAATGGAGCCACTGTGAGGGGGAAAGCAAGGGTTGAGGGTGGGCTGCAGGCGGGGCATTGAGGAAGTCTAGCAAATAAGTCCCTGCGAGTTGGCTGACCAGCGTTGGGCTTGAGGCTTTCTATGGGATAATTGCGGGCACGCCATATTAAGGGTGGGTTCGGTTTCAATCGGTTCGGTTTTTTGCCAAAACCGAAACCAAACCGAAATTTCGGTTCGGTTCAATTTTTTCGGTTTTTATTCAGTTCGGTTTTTTCGGCTTGATTTCAGTTCGGTTTTTTTATAAAACTTTTTTTTTTTTTAATTTGAAAATTGGCCTATGCTTTACAACTTTGCTTACAATTTTTCCATTTCAAAGAAAGTAAAGGAAGAAAAAAAGAGAAAAAGAAAGAGGATGCAAGAAGAAACAAAGAGAAAGAAGATGCAAGGAGGGTCGGGTGGGGAGAAAAAAATGGAAGAAAGCAGAGGGTCGGATAGGGAGAAAAAAATGGAAGAAAGAAGAGGGTTGGGTGGGGAGAAGAAAAAGGACTTGAATTATGGGTTAATGGTTGGCCTAAAACGAAAGCTTAAAACTTGGGTCTAAACTTAGATTGAGCTTGGAATATAAACACTCAAATATTAAATAAATAAATAAACTTAATTATATTTAATTCGGTTCGGTTCGGTTTGGTTTGGTTTTTGAATCATCGAAACCAAAACCGAACCAATAACTTTCGGTTCGATTTTCTTACTTCGGTTCGGGTTTTTTTTTGTTTTGGTTTTTCAGTTTTCGATTTTTCCAACCCACCCCTACATCATATGGAGTGGATGAGAATCAAAAGGAGATCCAACTGACATGCAGGGAGCAATGACACTCGCTGGCAGATCCAATCCATAAATGAGGATGCTGGTGTAAGTCTCGGCCCTGGGTGTACGTTGGAGGCACAAAGGATAACTCTTGCAAATGGACATTCGCTAAAAACGTGTAGCGCCGATTCCGAATAATAGAATTGTTTTTATTTCTTGACGATATGAGAGAAAATCAAATTCAAACGAACTAATAGAGTCATTTATCATAAGCTGGCCATTCATAGTTGTCGTTCTAGACCTGATGACGTACTTTAAAGTATCAATTTATTTCCGTTGGGTAATTTGATTTCACAAATTCAAAAAAAAATTGAAGAATACTAAACATTAATACACACCATCACAACATCCCATCAGTCAAGAATCAAATCCAAAAGTAGAATTGGGTAAACAAATGAGTGAAATTAGAAAAATACCTGTTTTAAAAAATGGTGGCCCTCGATTGCTGTAGAGGCGACAATAATCACAACTAAACACCCAAATATGCATTCGTTAGGGGCATATGACGTCCTAGAAGATGGTGGACTGTAGAACCTGATACATGATCAGCTTTATAGCGATTCCTGATACAAATAAATACATTTGGTTTGTACTAGAATTGACTGCTAAATGAGGCATTCAAAATTTGTTCAATTGGATATTATTCATCATTATCTAATAGGCATTTCCAATTGTATATATGATCAGCTTTATAACAATTCCGAAGAGAAAGAAAACTCATTCCCTAATTGTTATTTCATCAGTTAATTTAGTTCTTTTAAAGACATCCTCATTAGCGAAAAAATAATATGAAGAAAATTTATTGTCTAACAGTACCTGCCTTGGAGTCTTTTAAGCATGCCTCATCTTCTCTGCATTTGTCGTCTACTGTCCGGAACAACCTTCCTAGAGGTACGCACCATCTCGCTCTTTGGTCTCCTCCCCCAGTTACCTGCCTTGGAGTGTTTTAAGCATGCCTCATCTTCTCTGCATTTGTCGTCTACTGTCCGGAACAACCTTCCTAGAGGTACGCACCATCTCGCTCTTTGGTCTCCTCCCCCAATTAATTGGGTCAAGGGGAATGTTGATGCGTGTTCGAAGAAAGACTCTCTGTGCAGGCAAATTGGGATTGTGGTTCGAGACTGTTTCTCGGGTTGCAGGGCGGTGAAGAGTGTCTGGGTGCATGCGTCTTCAGTTGGGATGGCTTAAGCATTAGCTGTTCTGGAAGGGTGCTTATTGGCAAAAAATTTACAAGTACAGTAGGTGGTAATTGAGTCGGATGCACAAGTCATTATTCTGTCCCTCAATTCTCCTTCTCTAAGTTGTGATTGGGACCTACTCCCAATTCTTAGACGTGTTTTGGAGGTTGGGAGAAGTTTTCAATCATGCTCCTAGTCGTGGACTCCACGATCAGCAAATTTGACGGCGGATTTTGTTGCGAAGAATATTTCACCGGAGATGTGCAACTTCGGCTGAGGTTGTACGACCTCCATCTTCGTTAGTGGGCATTTTGAACAAAGACGGTCTTCCATGTCCTCCTTTTTAAGTTAGGGGTTTCTGTGCACTGATAGATAGGGTGACTCTGGTACCGGGTGTGGTGGCGTCTCTCTTGATCCTATTTATCTTTGTCTCTGTTTCTCTGGTGTTGCGGAATCGTTTCTCTGCTTGTTGTTTGGTCTTGTGCCTTTCTTTTCTATGAAGTTTCCTTGTCCCCAAAAAAAAAAAAAAAAAAACAATACTCTACGTAATACGAATTTATTTAATTAGAATCAAAAGATTAAATTGAACAAAACCTAACTAAATTGAAGCCACTCTTAGAAAATCCTAATCAAATCAATAAAACTAAAATAAAAAATTTAAAAGTTTGAAATCAGAAGAAAGGCAGATCAAAGCAAGCAAAAAGGATTTTGGCAGAATCTAATAGATTTTGGAAGAGAAGAAGTTACCTTTGGGGAAGTCTGAACGGTGGCGGCGGTTGGTAGAATCGAAGAGATTTTGGCAGATGAGGCGAGGAGGGAGACGGGGAGAGCAGGAGGCATCCAGCGCAGCGAGGTTTTTGGCGGTGAGAAAATTTTGGTCGGCAGCTCGGTACACGGTGCGCCGGCGTTCGTACAAAAACAGCTCGCTGGAATTCGAAGACCCAAACCCTAGCCGCTTAACACTAGAAATCGAGTGGTCTCCAAATTCTACGCACACGCAAGTAGCCTTCTACCACAGTGGTGGAAATGAGTGTTATCCTTGCACCACGGCGTGGGTTCCAATCCCGTCAGTTCCCTATTCTAATATCTAATCTAACAAATCTATCGTTTGACAAAAAAAATTCTGCACACACGAACTCTGATCTTCTTCTTAGATTAAAAAAGTAATAAACTTCGGATATGATATATCTTAATTGCGCTACAAAATTGCAAGCCAATATACATAGGATTAGAATAGAAGTGTAGACATGCTTGTAAATTTATACAAAAGCATTCTAGGAAAGAATAGCAACACAAAAATAATCATCCCAAAACATTACAAATACAGATGATCTCCACAGAAGACTACAAATTAACATGTTATATCTAAACCATAGTTGAGTACTGACAAGGTTCTAAAAGACTCTAGGCGCTAGTCGGGTGATGGGCTGGGGCTTAGCGCCTAGGCGGCTAGGTGGGGCCGTCTAAGCGGACTAGGCGGATTTAAGTAAATGCATTATATTTTGTGTAAATAAGTGTTTATTTATATTTAAAATATATATAATTTCCTCATAAACTATAAAATAGAATGACATATATATTATGAAATATTGGAACATAATGAAAAAATGGAAAACAAGCATATAATGTGTGTTCATTTAAGTATTCAACAAGTCTCTCACGATTTATTGAGAAAAATAAAATGCAAAATAAAAGTTATTTATTTTCTATTTGAGTCACAACTTAACCAGGTGCCTAGGCGGGTCTGGGCGGACTAAACGGGTGCCTAAGAGGTCTAGGCAGGCGCCTTAGCAGGTCTAGGCGCCATTTCTTAATTTTCAAGCACCTAAACATTAATTGGAGCGGTGGCCAACTGCCTAGCATCTAAACGGAGCCTAGTCAGCGCTAAACGGAGATTTTTAGAACAGTGAGTACAGAGGAAAGCATATTAAAACAGGCCAAAAATACGGAGACCGAGCATCAACTAAGAGCAGATTTCCTCCAGACTTGCTTAAGAAGTTGGGTATAGATTGCCTTCTAATGCAAAACCATAAAGTGAGTTCTAATCTTAAGGCTTCTTCCTTAAAATTAGACGTAGTTATCAAATATGTCATTTAATAATAATCACGCATGTAAGTATCCCAAATAATCAAATACAAAACCATTTGCTTGGTTATCTTATAATTGCCCAGTTTGTTTTTTACTTTCCAAAGGCAAACCACTTAGAAATATATATATATATATATATATATATATATATATATATATCATGATCTTCGGTTGAGAAAGTCAGTTTGTTTTCTTGGGCTTTTACTATTTGGGAAAGTCTGAACGGTTGCGGTGGTTCGTAGAATGGAAGAGATTTTGGCAGATGAGGCGAGGAGGAAGACGGGGAGAGCAGAGGCAGGCAGCGTGGCGCTGTGAGGGTTTTAGCAGTGAGAAAAACGGTGTGAGAACTGGGAAGCATCCAGAGAAAAGGTGGGTGGAGAGATTGAAACGGTGTGGAAATGAAGAATCCAGACTAATGAAGAGGCAAGGCCATTTTGGCCATTTAACTATGCAGCTTAAAAAAAGCACTCAAAAAGATGGCAAAATGGGGGCTTTTCAGTCCTTTCATTGTGCTTAGGAACAGTGAAGATGTTGAACTAAGTTTTAGTATATATAGAATTTGGGGATAAGTAATCGAAGGGTAAGAATTTATCTGAAAGTGTGAAAGTGCGATGTCTTTCATCTAACAATTGTAAACTCTCATTCTTCATATGCACGCATACATTGTCCGCAGTCAAGTATCTCTAAATATTTTATTTTGTCTTATGATTTTTACTTCTCACACACCCGTGTTAATTTATGGTTGTCGGATTAAATAAATAGAGGCAGATCAATGGACCAACATTAACAAGAGTGTTTGGGAAGTAAAAAAGGATGCGTGAATAGCCGCTTTGCGCCCTGAAACTTAAAAGTCATCATTTTACTCCTGGAACTCAATTTGAAAGCCACTTTGCTCCCTTGAACCTCGATTTAGGTCCCACTTTGCATCTTGAAACTCGAAAATCGCCACTTTACTGCTTGAAACTCAATACCATTCCACTTTGGCTTGTTTCTATGTATTCCGTAAATAATCGCTAAGTTTACTTATGTGGCATAATTAGGGCTCACGTATGGCAGACGTGGCATAAGTATAAAACTCACATATCTATTCAAATGGTGCCACAAAGATTGAAACATAACAATAACAACAACAAAGCCTTATCCTACTAAGTGGGGTTAGCTATATGAATCCTAGAACACTACTGCGCTCGGTCTTCCTTAGGTCCAAGTAGTCCAAGTCTTTTCTTATGATCTCTTTCCAAGTCTTCCTAGGTCTTCCTCTACCCCTTTGGCCCTGAGACTCTGTCTCGTATTCACATCTTCTAACCGAAGTGTCTGTAGGTCTTCCTTTCACATGTCCAAACCACCTTAACCTATTTTCTCTCATCTTATCTTCAATTTCGGCTACTCCTAATTTACCTCGGATATTCTCGTTCCTAATCTTGTCATTTCTCATTTGCCCACACTATGTACATTCGTGTTGTGTACGTTTTGATGCTTCACCGCCCAACATTTCATGTCGTAAAGCATTGCTGACCTTATTGTCATCTTATAAAATTTTCCCTTGAGCTTTAGTGGGATACAACGGTCACACAACACACCCCATGCAATCTTCCACTTCATCCATCCAACTTGTATTCTATGATTGAGGTCTTCATCCAATTCTCCCTTCTTTTTCAAGATAGATCCCAGATAGCAAAAGCGTTCACACTTTGGTACTTCTTGATCTCCAATCCTCACCCCTAACTCATTTGAACCTCCATTCCAACTTAACTTGCACTCCATATACTCTGTCTTTGACTTACTTAGGCGAAGACCTTTAAATTCCAACACTTCCCGCTATATATTGAAACAGAAAACAAAAGAAAATTTAATTTTCAAACATTGTATAACATATTAAAAGAAACGAAAAGTAAGAAAAATAGCAAAAATAGTTCCCGAGTTTCATCTGTTCGACCACTCTCTCAAATCGTTGTCCATACATTCATCCCTTCTTCCTCCATCTTCAGCCACCTTATCATTAGTTCCATTGATTTCGTTATTTGTTATGTTCTTAATGGAGGTAGCAGGTGAAGAGAAAAAATGGTTCTTTCTTTTCTTTTTAACTATTCTAGTTATTTCAGGGGACATATTATATACTAATTAAAAAAATTTAATGGATGAACTTATTCTAAAAAATAGAAACAAGGCAGTATAGAGCGATTTTGAATTTAAAGGAGTAAAATGACGAGTTGTGAGTTTCATGGAGTAAAGTAAGATCAACTAAATTTCTTTAATTGTCAATGGGGATTACAAACAAACAAAAAATCCAAAAACGAAAAATAAATGGTAAATAGTTTTGGCCATTTCTCATTTCGTAGGTTGACTTCATTTTTTTAATATTTCGTAGATAGATAGATAGATATATTGCAAAATCTTTATTTGTCCATTACCTGTCACAATTTAATCTCTCTACCGCTATAAAAATGTTATCTTATCGCTTTGTTGATGTTATTTGTAAACTTGGCAATTTCTGATATGACCCGTTAACATAATATGAAAATAACGAGTTTCCGATCAATACAATAACTAATAGGCTCGTTATCGGGTCACCCGTTATGAACCCAATAATAACGAATTTACACACGGATAACCCATGAGTAACCTGTTTCGACCGGTTCAAAAAAAAAATATTTTGATGATTTTAAAGTTAACTACTAAAAAAACTTACTATAAAATACTAGCCATTATGTATATATTGTGTGCATATTAAATATGTATTGTTGTATTATTATTTATATAAGTTAAAAAATTAATTTTTATTTATTTATTTTTGTTATTATCATTGCTGAATAAATTTTATTAGACCTGTCCTAAAAAATCAACTGTATAGTATTAGTATAGGCAAATCAAATGACAGACTTTCAATTTTAGAATCAACAACCTAACAAAGTCTTTCTCTCTTTCACATACAGTCATACTCAGAAATGTTTTATCCTCCTGAAAGTGAGATTAAAACATTGTAAAACACATTAAAAAAAAATAAAAATATCAAAGTGATTTAAAAAACCAAACAGATTAAACAAAATTATAAAAATTAATTTACAAATGCGAAAAATGGAAGCCGAATTACAAGTGAAGCACAAAACAAAATATGGACCGCCAAAGCAACACAAAAAGAGCCCAAAACAAGGTTTGGAGACCAAAACATAGAAACCCTAGCAAACTACCGCCTCTGCCACAACACGTAAGCATTTATGTTTGGTATCGAACTGCTACTATGCTCCTCCAACAGAACGCTGCATTTGACTTGACAGAAGCATTCATAAACTCCGTTTTAGGGCAGTACTTGGCTTTGAAAATTCGGGATACAAGCGAAGTAGGATTTTGTATTAACCTCCATCCATGCTTTGCTGGTAAAGCGAGATTAAACGCATAAAGGTTCTTAAATCTCAAACCCCCTTCACCTTTCGGCTTTCAAAGTTTACACCACGTTTCCGAAGCGACAATATTATTATCCGAGATCAACCGACCAGGTACGAAGGCATTTTGAGAAAGCAATATAATCTTTCGGTAATACCTGCTTCAGTCTGCTCCAAAAGTAAACTGTAAAAGGATTGAAAAAGGAAATAAATGGTAAATAGTTTTGGCCATTTCTTATTTGGTAGGTTGACTGAATATTTTTAATATTTCATTTTTGGTAGGTTGACTTAAATTATTAATATTTGAATGTGTCACCCGTGCAAGTTACATAGAAAGACCCTTGCGGTATATTTTCTTACGGCGTCCAAATTTTGTCCCTGTTTAGTTGGGTAGGGTTGTTTAAGTTGATCCGCTACGTCTCCAGTCTCTCTCTCTCTCTCTCGTCATCGTTGCGGTCTCTGCAGTGCAGTGCAGGTATTTCGGATTTCGTTTAACTTTTTACAACCTTGCCCTTGCACAATTTAGAAAGAAATAGGGGAAATTATTAGGTTGGTCTTGTTCTTGTGTTGAAATTTTTGGTTTTTTTTTGGTAAACGTTGTGTTGAAATATTAGCAAATTGAAAACTGGAGAAATTTTAGTTGTTTCTCCCTTCAGCAACCTAGCAGCATTCCAATTTTGTAATTTGAACCCTAAACCCTAAACCCTAAACCCTGATTCCTATTTTTCTTTCTTTTGTAAAACCCCCAACCCAAAATCTCTCTTTTGTTTTTATGCAACTGGGATACTTTGCTTACTCGATGCGTGTACCTGTGATATTGTTATGGGTCCCAAAATCTCTCCCTTTTCTTATGCAACTGGAATATTTTGATTACTCGATGCATGTACCTGTGATATTGTTATGGGTCGTTTTCTTTTTTAGCTTGGTTACTCACTTACGTACACTCATGACTAATCAAACTGTAAGTCTCTGATTGATGCCGGTTTTTGTGTCAAACAGGCTCAATTATTGAATATGACAACGCCCGAGGATGGGAAGAATTGGATATTGCATATGCAAATGGGCAGGCAACTATTGGCTTTGGATATTGTCAAATTGATGGAGCGGCCTAAACTGCACAAGTCTCGCAGGCCACCAAAGCCCGAGTTCAAACTGTTGCACAATGGATTTTATCCCAACCACGACAACGAGGGCAGCAGCACAAGCACAACCCGCCCCTCTCTTCCATGGGGCATGAGATATGTCATGGTCGACTCCAAGCCTTACATTGTTGGAGGACAATTTAGTCTTCAACCCCCTTCCCTTCCTAAACCCCTGTGGGAATCTCCACATATCTACAATCATCCGGCTTTGGATAATATCCGCCCTCATTACGAAGCGTGCAAGAAGGCTTATAAAGCCCCACCCGATTGGGCCAACCTCGATGTTGTATCCTACGGTTCTGGAGACTCCGTCTGCAAGTCTAACCTTCCCCGCATGTGTGGTCCCAAACTCCAACCCTTCGTGGCCACCATTGACGACAAGATTTATGTCTTGTCTACAGAGTACAGAGGAGACGATGTCCAAGAAACCTCACCCGCCCTTTTTGAGGTCTTCCATCCTACCCTTCTTCTGTGGAAAGTTCTACCGAATCCTCCATTCATCGTTGATGTCGAGATTGAGGGTGTATTCATGGATTGCTGCTACACATGAGGTAAGAATCTCATTGCTCGAAACTGGATGAATGGCCAACACTATCAGTTTGACACTAGTTCAGAAAAATGGCACGAAGATTGTGGCATCATGGGCGGAATGCATGCCCGGGGAGCTTTAGCACAGTATAAGGATTTTCTCCTTTTTCCCCAAGTAGGGTCTGTCTGTAGTTATCAATCGGGTTGCGGTGGCCTTTCCTTGGACTCTCAAGAGGTGGATGGGCTCCAGAAGATATTCCGTCCCTGTATAAACAACTGCACTTCTTTCATCACCCAGTTTGGCGAGGAAGACCTTCTGTGCATCGTGTGCTCCAGCTTTGACAAGCTGGGTTTCTGCTGTTGCTGTGTCGCAGTCTTCAAGGTGTCGATCGAGGGCTTTCCTGAGAATCCATCCATTCGTGCTGATGTTGTAGCCAAAGCAACATACTATTTCAGTGACGAAGTCATTCTGGACGAGAAAATCTTCCAAGTGTTTGCCATGTAAGGAATCTTGCAATTATTTATCATGTAGACGTTTTGACACGTAGAGTAATAAGGGATGCATTTTGCTATAGTTTAATGCTAAGGTGAATTTATGGTCGTCTTGTTATTTTGCAGGCGTGATTATGCAAAAAAGCTTGTGACTTGGTTGATGCAAGTTGTTTGATGGAGGATCTTCCTGGGTTGGATAGGTTTGTTGTCTATTTTTGCAGTTATTATAAATGTCCTTGCAGACTTGAAGTCATTATCTAATTGTTCCCTTGTTTTTTCAAAACAGGGCGTTGGCTGCTGTGAAAGGGCGGGGAAGAAAGCGCAAGGAGGAGGCGGTGATAGTGAGTAGAATGAATGAAATTATTTGGTTTGTTTTTGTTTGCTTTAGGTTGTTTGTATGATAAAAATGTTTCTTATGGTATAATGATGCAGGAAACTAGGAGCCAAAAGAGGAGAGAGAACTGATCCATAATGCATGCATATTTGGCCAAAAACATGGCATGGGCTACCATGGTGAACAAGATCGTACGTTGATATGCGCCACTTTTGTTAATATATGCTCAAGCGAAGACTGACAAGCTCCGGATGGAAGATCGCATTAGCATGAGCCTAGTATTGTCCTTAGAAGTAAAACTCTTTTGTCAAATGTATCTTGGGTTGGTTAGTGAATATTGTAGGCTAATGTGATCTCATCTTTTTTGTTTAAGAGGCAGTTTTTTGAGTGACTTTTCACTTTAGGCTAGCCTGAACCAAGAATTTATCCTTAATTTAATACTCTTGTCAGATGCATCTTCGATTTGGATTAGTGTTTGAATGTTGCCTAATTTGATGTAATCTTTATTCTGCAAATCATTTTCAAGTGTGACTTATTATAGGGCATGATCTCCATCTACTTGAATCGGGCATGAACTCCATCTACTTGAATCTGGACCAATAAGTAAAAGCTCGAGTTGAGAAGTTGAACTCGCTCAGCCGGGTGTTTCAAAATAGATGAAGATCTCGATATCAAGTTAATTGCTTCTCTCGGATGACATTAACCTTGTGATTCTTGCACACACATTCATTTTTTGCCTTTAGCTTGAATAAATCAAAGGAAAATCAAGGGCAAAAAATAAACGTTGTTAAAATCAAGAAGAAAGAGGGTGTGTGGATGACATTATCCTTACGTATACGTCATTCGGTGGATTCAACAGATAGCATGGGCGAAGTGGCAAAAATCAAGATTGCTCAACTGTGAAAAAGCATTTGATATTTCATAAATTAATCCAACTAATACAATACGTATTTATCTCTTCTCACTCTCAAGTCCCACTAGTACAAAAACCATTTTGCGTGACGTAGGTCCTTCGTCGCACAAAGTCAAAAAAATGTCGCGCAAAAATTTGCCCGACGAACCTTCGTCACGCGCCAAGCTTGTGAAAGCAGGGTTTGCGCGATGAAGAAATATCCTATGTCGCGCAAAGATGGTTTGTGTGACCTATGAAACTTCTTCGTCGCGCAAACTCTTTTTTTTTTTTTTTTTTTTTTGGGACAAAAATATTTTTCATTTAATTTTTAATAAATATTGTAATTCAATTCGAACAATAAATAATAAACAAAGAAAAAGTATTTAACTATAAACTATATGAAAATGTACATACAAGATGTCCAAACAAAAAAAAAAAACTACAATAAGTAGTCTTTACATCAAACTACTAGGTATCAGCTAGAGGAAGTGGCTGGGAGGTCGAAGATGGAGCAAGATCAGGTGCTGGCAGCTAGATTTGAAGACCGGACATCGCTAAGGCCTGTATAATCATACTCATCTGGTTGCCCTGGGTCATAATTTGGGCCTTCATATGCTTGCCTTGGGCCTTCATCTGCTCGTTCTCGGCCCTCAGCTGCTCGTTCTCGGCCCTCATTTGCTCACTCTGGGCCTTTATCTGCTCGTCCTGGGATACAAGCCGACCTTTTAGGGTTGTCACTTCCTCTTGCAGAGCATGAACCACTCCTATGGTCGATCTGGAAGATGAGGCACTTGTTTCACGAACACGCGCCTTCCCCATGCCCCGAACAACCTTGCCATGACCACAACTGAATTTCTGATTCAGGACCTCAGTCATGATCTCAAAACCTACATCCTCGGGTACAGTGACGTCCTCGATTGGGGTCTCCGGGGGAAGCTGCGATGTTGCTTCTTGGAGAACAACAGCTCCCTTTTCCACGACAGCAGCCTGTAGTGATAAAGAAAAAACATATAATGTTTAATAAAAAAATATAAATAATATTTGAATGATTCATAAATATAAGAATAATAACAATTACATATACTTACATGAAGCTGCTCAGTGGTCTCATCGCCAGGTTGAACGTAAACATCCTTAAACAGATCGATCTCTGGGAACTTAGAACCATCCTGAATAAAAAAAACAAACTTAAGAAAATTTTATTAATCAATAATAAAAAATAAATTGTATAAAATTTAAAAAGTAATATACTTTTACCTCACGTCGTGCCTCAAGTCTACACAAAAAGGACTTCGAACCGGAATGGTGGAGAAGTGTCTTTGACTCCCGAGCTATCTTGCCAGCAATAGATTTCTTCTGTGAAACACATAATATAGATGTTAGTGCAACTATTTGAAAGCAATTATTTTAAAATGCTTAAAAAAAATAACTAGAACAGTAATGAATTATTATTAAAATATTATATACATACCACAAATTTTGGGTCTGTAAAATGGTTGCAGAGCCACTCCCAATCCTCTGGTGGGTCCTCCAACTCAGATGGGCAACCCTCTAGGTGAGCAGTCTCTAGATCACCCCATTTCTTAAAATGCACATGAAGATCGCTCTTCCAATTTTTGTACCGGTTTGCAAAGGTCTCATCTAAGTAGGTCATGACCTCGGGGGATATGTCCTCAACATCAAAATTGACCTACAAATATGAAAAACAACAAAATAATAGTAAGAAATTTAATAATATTAAGATAATATACTTTGGTTTATAATATTTGTAAACATAATTGGAAAAAAAATGATAAAAGGCTAAAAATTAATATACTAACTGACAACTTGTCTCGCACCAGTATCTTTGTCTTCTTGGGAATTTCTGCCCAAGATTCCTACTTCATAGGAGAACAATTTTTAATAACATAACCACAGCTAGTAGAAACAAGACTATGTTGCTGTGAGGTAGCCGCTCCACGATGTCGCGTGTCATATGCAATCTTGATCAAGGAGGTGGACTACACTCTGTGCCGCCTTTAGCATTCGATTAGGCCCCTTGGTGTTTTTTTTAGCTGCCCAAAAAAACTTAAATGGTGAAAACCCTAAGCTTAAATTTCTACATAAAATTCTGCAAAACCTCCCCTAATAGTATATCATTTCCCAAAACCTTAAAAAAGTAAAATAACAGTAATTCACAACTCAGAACACATTTTCACAATCCAGCAAATTTTCACAATCATAAAAATAATAGTTATAAAATGAAAAAAAAATACAACGTAGTGAGAATTAGAAAAAAAAACTACCTGGCGGGGAGCCCCCATCCTCGACTCTGGATGACGAGGAATTGTGAGCAGAAGGCTCCGAATCACGACAGCGCCGGTGAGGTCGCCGTGCACTGAGCGACTGAACCGACACTGATAACGTCGATGACAAGGGCACCTGGGACGCCGTAGCAATAGCCTCAGTGAGGGGTGTAGGCTCCCCAATCAATGGAGCACTCACGGCTGGAGCAATCGATGGTGGTAATGCGGGAGGCGCATTGGTCACACTCCTACGACGAGTGATCAACCGCAACATCTATACACTTTTTGAACCATAAAAATATAACATTAGAAACTAATCCTTTCTTGCATTTGAAACTAGAAGAAAAAAGCAAGAAAAATGAACAAATAAACCATGTGTGAAAAAAGCAAAGAAAACTGATCAAACATTAACAAAAGATTAAAAAGTGTAATGAATCTAAGGCAACACGATTGATTAAAAAGAGTCAAACCTAAACCAAGAGACCTATCCTAATCTGTCAATTTCAAGTAAGTAGTTCAAAATCATCACCATATGTTGGTTGGGTAACCCTAGAGTACTTCATAATTATTAAATAATTAGCATCGCATACCTAGCTTTATATTTGTTGCTTTGCTTTAATTTGATTAATATCTGTATGCGAGACAAGTGAACTTCGGATTCCTGGAATACATATTTCAATAGCTTGTGAATTTTGAGATCCTTTTGAATTTTGTTCATGAAACAATTCATGAAAGCTGTATATATATTAGGTTTTTTATTTTGTGGATCATCAGACATGTCATAGATATTAGCTTAGTTGCAAACACTTTATTTTCATTTATTTTCTGATAGCCCAATTTGCACTGTGCATTTGGGCTATAATAATGGGTCTGTGCACTGTGCAGAAATAGATGTGGGTCTGATAGCCCAATTTGCATAACTTGCCTGTAGAAATAAAATCAAACCATAATAGTAGTGGGTCTGTGCAATGTGCAGATTCAAGTGATCAAATTTCTAGGTAGTATAAAATATAACATTTGCACAAATTTCTGTGCAAATTCAAGTGATCAAATTTCAATGCAAAGATTTCTACAAGGACTTGAAACTAGAAACACAAAACAAAATATAACATTTGGATTTGGTTTACAAAACAGAAATATTTCCCAGAACCTCATTCAAGATTAAAGCTTCATCCCAAAACTCAATTCTAAAATGATTATCCCAACAATTTTGATACACAGATTTCGCACCAAAGTTGGAAATTAGCAATGGAATCATGACATTTAGTAAATAACAAGTTCATACATATAGAGCTACAGCAGTGAAAAAAGTAATTAAAGAGGGAAAAAAATTAACCTTTCTCCTTGTATTTGCAGCCAAGCTCAGTCAATTGGGTATAATTCGTATCAGTAAACCCACTGAAGAACAAAAATACAAGAATTAATCAATTGAAATTAAACCAGAAATTAAAAACAAAAGAAAAAGAAAAGGAAAAAGGGATGAAGAAGAAGAAGAACCATTTGGAAGCAACGTTGACAACGAGGACAACCTTCCCTGTGTAAACGTTGAGGTCCTCCTTCCCTCTGCTATCCTACCATTTAGAAGAAGAGTCGTATCTGAATTTCAACCCCTAAATTTCAAGCCCTAAATTAAATTTCAACCCCTAAACCCTAATCTAGAATTCCAACCCTAAATTAAATTTCACAAACCCTAATCTAGAATTCCTACCCTAATTGAATTTCAAACCCTAAATTAATTCTAAAATTTACCTGATCTAGGGAGAAGAGAATCGGTGCACAGTCAGTCGACGTCGAAAGAGAAAGGCTCCTCCATTGTCTGTGAGGGATGAGAAGTCGGGAAGAGGAGCTGAGGACTATGGGAAGATGAGATACGAGAAACAAAAAGGGAGAGATGAGCGGGAAGGAAGAGAGATGTATACGAGAAAGATAGAGGAGATGAGCGAGAGGGAAGGGAGATGTATACGGGAAAGATAGAGGATACGGGAAATAGATAGGGAGAGATGAGCGGGGTTCAAGGTTCCCAAAATTGGAAAATTGAAAGAAAAAAAAGCGCCTATTTTCACTATTCTCCGCCAAAATTATCAACTGGCGCGACGTAGGTATACAATTTGACGTCGTGCAAAGTGGTTTTGCGTGACGATTACATTAAAGTGTCGCGCAAGGTATTTTTTTTTTTAGAAAATTATTAAAAAATTAACTGAAAATGTGACTTTACTCCTTTCAAGTTCAAATTTTTTTTACATAAACCCCACAATAATATATTTTTCTAAGAAAAACCCATAATAATTTTTTTTTCATATATATCATTCAATTTCTTAAGTGTTATAACTACAAAAGAAATAAATTAAAATCTACTTAGTAAATATATATACCATTGAACTTGACGGGAAACACATTGTACGAAAATAGTTTCAACGATCCAACCGTCAAACTTGCTTGTATATGATTCGAGATCGCATACGCCAAAAATCGAAAAAAACAAACATGCAGAGATAAAGTAACGGGACAAAAAATTTCGACAGTTATAAACAAAAAATCACGATTTACAGTAGTTTTAACTCCGATTTTGGTGATTTTTTACAGATACACTCCTTGACCCTATATGAATAGAATGAACTAATTTGATCGTCAATTTAAAATATATACACTAGTGGATACCACAAAATCTTATGTTATACTTAATGGAAGTATAAATAAACTCTAAGTGTTAGTGAATCTATCATTTTGATGGGAAATGCATTGTACGAAACTAATTTCAACGATCCAACCATCAAACTTGTTTGTATATGCTTCGAGATCACATACGCCAAAAATCTCAAAAAACAAACACGCAGAGATCAAGTAACGGGACAAAAAAATTTGACAGTTATAAATGAAAAATCATGATTTAACGGTTATTTTAACTCCGATATTGATGATTTTTTTACAGCTACACTCGTGGATCCTATATGAATACAGTGAGTGAATTCGATCTTCAATTTAAAATATGTACACTAGTGGATACCACAAAATCATATGTTATACTTAATGAAAGTATAAATAAACTTTTAAGTGTTAGTAAATCTATCGTTTTGATGTGAAACGCATTGTACGAAACTAGTTTCAATGATCCAACCGTCAAACTTGTTTTTATATGCTTCGAGATCGCATACGCCAAAAATGGAAAAAAAAAACAAACATGCAGAGATCAAGTAACGGAACAAAACTTTTTGACAGTTGTAAACAGAAAATTACGATTTAACGGTTATTTTAACTCCGATTTTGATGGTTTTTTACAGATACACTCCTTGACCCTATATGAATGCAATGAATGAATTCGATCTTCAATTTAAAATATGTACACTAGGGGCGGGCACGGGCCGGGCCAGGCCCAATTTTGAAGGAACCGGACCGGACTCGGGTTTAAAGGAAACGGGCCAGGCCAGGCCGGGGATAACAATTTCAAAAATAGGAACCGGACCTTATTCGGCCCGGTTGAAACAAGCCGGTTCGGGCCGGGTCCACGGGTCCTTATTTTTTTGTTAGGAAAAAAAAAAAAAACTGAAATTTGCACAGATTTGCACCCACTACGGCACTACCAGTGCATACTGCATTTATGCAGAGAGCGTGGTATTCTCTAATACCTTGCAATGCTTTTAACACTAACTGTACTAGTGTTATATTACCCCAAAGACTAACAAAAATTCAAATCATAATGTACTCATCATATAGAAGAGAAGCTCTTCTTAAAGCATGTCCAAACTTGAAATTCGTCAAGTAGTTACCAATAGTTACGTAAATAATCAACATATACATCAGAGATCAAACTTATCTAGGACTAAAAAGAAGAAAAAGAATAAATACACAACTGCCAATGCTTCATTGTCTTATTGTTTGATCAGCTATTATGCTACAAGAAGATAAATGGATTTATCTTCTTATCAGTTTGTTTGATAAGCTATTACGTTATCTATCCCTGTTAATTTAGTGCATTTGTTAGCCAGACAGGTGGGAGGGAAAAGATTAAAGTGCACCAGTCAAGTCTACATAGAGCCAACCTCAAGATCAAATGCGCATCCAGTCCACTCCAAGATACGTTCATGTTGAGCAATCACCCAATCAAGAATGAATGAGAGGTCTAGCAACTTCACCAATCTGCCCAAAAACAAAAGGGCAAACAGATTAAAATATGAAATCAGGCAGTACTTTCAATGTCTTGCTGAAAACAGGAGTATGATCATTCAATTATTAATTCAATCAAAGCTTTGGTGGATAAAAGCACAGCCTCTATCCATCACGATACATTATACACCAAAATAAATTATGTTTTCAGGTTAAATCCCCATCCTTTTGGATTGCCACTAAGCAAGCAAACTGACATACCAAGTTGGTTTTGGTTTAAAGCCAAACACTGTAAAACTTCTATTCTCAACCATTTATAAGCAAAATGATGAAGGTGAATTTTTAAGTGGGGCTGCATGTGGTATGAAACATGAACTCCCAATAAACAAATTCTTCTGTACTTGAACCTATCAGATAACATGAACAAAACAAAAGACTTCAGACAAATATTAGGCAAGAATTGAAATAAAATCCACATTACTACAATAACAATTGCCGACCCAATTCAGGAAAACAACATACACACATAGTCAAATAAGCATAATTTACATATATACAACTTAGCAGAATAAGCATACACGAAACCATAACAAAAACTAGAAGGAATAAAAAAAAAAAAAACCCCAAATCTGAAAAACGCAGTTCTTCATTCAAATTCCAATTAGATTCAAATTCCAATTAAATCCAAATCTGAAAAACGCTTTTCGTTTCTAGGGTTTCATCATCAATAACCAAACACTCCAAATCCCAACACAAATCTGAAATCTAAAATCCCAAATCCCACTCCCATCCAAACAGATCCACAATTCTTTCACCCAAATGTTCATGCATTTATCAAATTACTTCCACCTAAAGATTTAGTCTCTAATCAAATCCCATTATTCATGCTATCCTCTGCATCAACAAAAATAAAATTCGGAGAAGTAGACTTACAGTAGCCGGCGAAGTAAAAAAATCTAAGCTGGTAGCAGTATTGGAGTGTCCTCGACGTCGGTGATGGGTGATGGGTGATGGTGGTCGCGACGGCGGTGGTGTTGTCGAAGTGGAGGGAGTCGAGGGAGAGGTGGGAGTGAGAGTGCGACTGAAACTGATTCTGAAACCTAGGTTAGAAATTAACGGTTCAGATTGGATGATAGGTTATCATTCAATCTCGACCGTTGATTATAATTAGAAACGGGTCGGTCCGGGGCCCCGTTTTTCTAGGGTTTAGGAACCGGCCCGCCCAGTAAATGATATGGGCCTGGCCCGGCCCGCCCCGTTTAATTTCTAAAACATTTGGAACCAACCCATACCCGCCCCGAACCTCGATTACCCGCCCCGACCCACGGTTCCTTTACCCGTTTGCCCACCCCTAATGTACACTAGTGGATACCACAAAATCTTATGTTATACTTGATGAACTTTGTGTGACGCATATGACGTCACGCAACGCAAAGACACTTTGCGTGACTCACATACCTACGTCACGCAAAGTGTGATTGCACGACACACATGACTAACGTCACGCAAAGTCTCTTTGCGTGACACACATACCTATGTCACGCAAAGACGCTTTGCGTGACGTATGGAACTTCTTCGTCGCGCAAACTTGTCATAGCAAAAGCCCTAGCCCCTTACGTCCAATTCCTATTTCACTCTACTAATCACTGCAAACCTCATCTCTCCATCAACCTGTATCCTCCTAGATTTCACTGCACTAACCTATAAATGCACAACAAATCACATCCAAAACCTTAACTCATCAACACGAAACCGTTCAAGTAAAACGCAAAGCAACTAAAACAAGAACACAAAAACAAAAACTCTTACATAGTAATCATAAGGCCGGCCTTTGAACTCATGAGTGAACAAATCAACGATGCTCTTCCCCGCCCACCGATTCTTCACCTAAAACCCCAGAACCCCGGAACCACATAATTAGGGTTTAATCACAAGTAAACCAGTCATATTACCAACATTGTATTTTATTTATATAACTTAACTTTTAGATAAGTTGCCTATCAAAACTGCATGAAACAAATCGAAGCAAAAATGGAGAATACCTTCAAACGATCATGATCAGATTCTTCCCATGCCTTGTTTAGTTTGACTTTGACTCTCCTCAGCCTCCTGGTTTTTTCCTTTACAAGTTTATATTAATCCTCATCCGAACTACAATAACTCTCGCTATCCTCACTACTATCACTTTCGGATTTCCATTCATCCTCATCTTCGTTTGCCTTTTCCAGTGCATTGTATCATGGCACATCACCAAGGTCAATTGAAATTGAGTTTATTAGTATTTCGAATTCGAGAACTCCAGCTACTTCAAATGGTTCTTGGACAACATTAGTATCCCGGAGTGTTTCTTCACCAATTTCTATCAAAGATGATAATTGTTGATCAGCGACGTTGTTGTCGTTGTCCTCATGATTTAGTTCCGAAATATCATATAGCCCTCTTTGATCAATCTTCTGAACAACTTTCCAACCAATGCCGGCTTTAGGGTCATCTAGAAAGAATATTTGTTTCGCCATAGTTGCCAAAATATATGGGTCTTCATCATACCAACATCTGGTAGTGTTTACTGATAGTAAACCATGGTCTCGCTTAACACTCGTTGAGTTATATGGGTTTGTATCAAACCAAAGACACTTAAACAATATCACTTGACTCTTGTTTTTGTAAAGCAATTGTACTACACTAGTTAGTTTGCCATAAAAATCAATGTCTTCACTGTCGCCTGCACCCGGGAGGTGGACACCACTATTTTGAGTAGATGACTTGTCATCACGTGTTGCCCCCAAGAACTTGATCTCGTTGACATGACAACCTGAGAACAATTCAACGTGAAACGGTCATCTCGCCAAGTTATATAATTCTTCATCGTAAGAGGGTGAATTCAATTCCTTCAATTTGTTCATCTAATGTAACATATACAAAAAGTTAACATGTTAGTGTAACCAAATTTAAAGACGGGCATGAACAAGTTGGAAAATATCCTCAATTCAAAACACATACAACTTACATGTCCGTGAAACCATAAAGGAAACAATTCACGGTGCTTCTTGGCATATAAATGTGAAGGATGTTCTCGCTTCATCAACTGTTCATGCTCTTCAAGGTATGGCAAAGCCTCGTCACAATTGTTGAGTATGAACCAATGCACTACTTCCATGTCTTTTTTGGTAAACGATTCGCCTTTTACAGGATCGCCGAATGGTCGCGCAATTTGGGCATAAACAAACAGTTTCTCTTTTCTAACACCACCGTCATTATTGCATTGAGGACGATTGAAAGCTGTCTCAACATCTTCAAGATACATTGCACAAAAAGTAAGTGACTCATATGCGACCCATGCCTCCACAAGTGATCCTTCGGGTTTTACCTTATTTCGGTCACACTTTTTCAACTCACCAAGGTATCTGCACAAATAAAAGGTATGATACAAATTATTCAAAGCGTTCGTTGATCATGAATCTGTTATATATATAGACGCTTAATTAAGTACCTTTCTATTGGATACATCCATCGGCAATTGACTGGTCCGGCAAGCAATGCCTCATCTGGCAAGTGAATCATCACGTGAATCATACTTGTAAAGAAAGCTGGAGGAAATATCTGTTCGAACTTGCATAAGACGTTCACAATGTCGTCCTATAATTGTTTAACATCCGACTTCCGCAAACACCTAGCAGTCAATTGCGAAAAAAATCTTGACAACAACACGATTGGTTTCACCACATCAAGAGGCAATAAGTGTTGAATACCAACCGGTAGAAGGCGTTGGAGTATCACATGACAGTCATGACTCTTCATGTTTGAAAATTTACACCCCCTCACGTTCACGCAACGCGAGATATTGGAAGCATACCCATCTGGAAACTTTGCAGAAGAATTAAAGTTGAAAAACTCTTTCTTCCCATTCGGATTAACTGAAAAAAAAGAAAAAGGATGGCCTTTCTTCAATGTACCACCAACTTCATCCACAAGGATGACCTAATGCCCATTTGTTCCAAATCGAGGCGAGCTTCGATCGTGTCTTTCGTTTTTCCTTCAATGTCTAGAATTGTCTCGACCAAAGTATCAAACACATTTTTCTCAATATGCATAACATCAAGGTTGTGTCTCAATTTTAACTTTGACCAGTATGGGAGCTCAAACGACCTTTGCGCGACGACACTTTGAACGACGAAGACCGACGTCACGCAAAACTGTTTTGCGCGATGTATGTGCACTTACGTCACGCAAAACAGTTTTGCGTGACGTCGATCATCGTCGCGCAAAGTGTCGTCGCGCAAAGGTCGTTTGCGCTACATTTTGTGTTTAGCGTCACGCAAAGTGTTTTTTGTACTAGCGTCCAAACCCAAACTGTTCGTTACGCATCCCTTCTAATCACAGACAAATTAATCCCTAGTAATGCTTCAAGCACTATTCTTCACGCCCGGGATTGACGATTATTATGTAAAGCCACTAAGCCAAAACACCCTACGGATCTTTGTACTACATTCAACAACAAAATCATTGGAGTTCTGTTATTCTATCAAATTAAAACTTGTCCCGGATCAGAAACCTCTTCTCGGCCACAACAAAAAAAGTGGTCTAAGAATACAATTGATTTGTCCCTTTTCACTTTCATTGAGCGCATATATATATATATATATATATATATATATATATATTTGTGCTTTTTAATGTCAATGAGCACAAAAATATCTCAATTGTGCTTTCTTAAACAAAAGGACACATTAGTTTGGGTATTCAGTAAAGTATATTGTACCTATTGAAATTTGAGCACCAAATACTGCGCCCCTATTTATAGATATCAGTAAACATAATTTTTTATTAATTTATAAAAACACAAAAAACATTTTTGTGCTCTTTGATTTAATATATTTAAATCAAATGATTTTAGACACAATATTCGGGTCTTCCTTCACAAGTCTGAACACAAAATCATATTTTAATATTAATTTTTATTGATCCAGGCCCATCACACCCCACACCAGACAATGGTGAGCAGTAGCATTAAATGAGTTTTTCAAAAACTCTAGTCCTGCCTTCCTTTCTTTTTTCTCATTACCTACTTTTTCAAAAAATAGACTCAAATATATCATTGGTGTCGTCAAAAGACACAATTATATATTCTTTATTGTTATTTCAAAGACTTATGAGCCACTCATTCCTTACTCTCTCTCTCCCCCTAACCCCACTTCCACTGTCTCCCCTTCCACTCTCTCTCTCTTTCTTCCCTTTAACTTAACCCAACCACACCGAAAGATGGTATAGGAATCCGGTAATCCCAAATATATATATATATAATTTTAAATTAAAATGGAGAACTTATGTGGATCATCGGATTGGTTGAGATTAAATCTCGACCATTCATGTATAATTAACCCTAAAATAACCTCTATCTCAACCTCACTTCACTCTCAGTCTCACGTCTCCTCCGCCGAAACCAAATCGAGCTCTCCTCCTTCCTTAGTCCTCCCACATCAGTGACATCACCCAAATTTGTCACCTGAATCGCGACTCCACCCACTGTCCACACCACCTCGCCT